>OX411759.1:26868505-29450257 GCA_948252205.1 Orthosia incerta
ACGAAACAGGAGTCAACATGTAATCCTCTTACTAAACCCTGTTTGTGTAGGTGGCGTTACCGCGTTAATCGTGGAACCATGTCATCCTCTAATGCTCAGAAGCAGTCGGCAAACTCGCCTATCTCTTGAGAAATCCCTTGTAAAAAGCTTAGGACATAATCTGTACGAGATAAGACCAAAATCAATATAGACCTACAGCCTACACTACACAACTTACGACAAATATGTAGGTTTGTTAGGATAGTTACGTGTAGTCCCTTCTTAGAATCGGCTTTTGATGTAACCGAACCGGGGCTGCCTAGGAGTGCCTTGAGTATAACATTCTGCGAATATGTTAAGGGCCACTAAAAGGTCACACTGATATTTGATTGATCAGCTCTCAAAGGCCTAAAAATCCCACATCTGGTAGTAAAATAAATACATGAACAGGAATGTGGAACAATCACAAAAGAATTTTCTAACTGCGTTACCGTAAAACGGGGAACAATCCCAGGTTTCGTGTTGCATGCATGTTAACCAAATTAGTTGGCTGTTGTATGACAAATTATGCAAATATTGGATCCCCCTCATTTGGGTGCACCTGCGCCAATGTTACACCTGTGGACAATGTCCGTCTAGTGGCAGATTGTCGCGATACCTATATATTTTCACGTGTGTTTTATCGAGAATGTATGCTTTCCTGTTCAGTCCCGTGTGGTCAGCAGAGCGACAAGGGACTAATTAATTGCGTGCCTGTATATAGGTAACAGAATATGGTCTCACCGTCTGTCCAAGTTTGATAACAGCTTGTATATAAGTCAGTTACTAACGGACATGACTGAGTGATTGGCTCACTAAACTTCCTGGATTAAAGTGTGTGAAGCTGCCTGTATGTACGACAAGGGAAAAAAATGCTAGTAAATCTTTGATAAATATCACTACTCATATAGTATAATAGAGGTTTTTAATTTTCGCCAGGGTTTTAAAAAACGTATGTGCTTGCAATATTTATTATTTAACAACCTCCAAATGTCTTTCATGTAACTCGGCACCAACATACGAAAACAAATATACCTGTCATAAGCAAACAAAAAAGCCTATCGATAGTTTGATACACCAACACATCGACGTTTTGCCCAGCACTACGTATTTGGCATAATCTTTCGTTCTCTCCCATATTGTTTTTAAGTTACGACAGTTTTGGACAATGGTTCGGAAATCCGCCACGGTGCGGCGCTGTTCTCTCCCCACTCCTCACTGCTCGTCGCCGCGCGTCGCTTCACGTGAAGCGATGTAAAATGAAAAGAAATTGATTTTTCAACACCCTGTAGATATAATAAAGATTATGGTTGTGTCACAAAAAAAATCCGCGTGATTTGTAATTTTTTGCCGTTTTATTTTGTTTCAAGATTTTCCAAAGAGCTGAATCACAGGGAAAATCAATGCATATAATATCTTATACTAATTTTCTTTGCGATTGGAAATACGATTACCTGGCTGATTTAGTTTAACTTTAGGTCTAACTTTTTATGACTTAATCTAACTAACAAGATTAACGACTCTAAAGAAAAAATATTACTATAATATATGCCACTCATACATTTCTGCCCACGATCCACGATACAAAATGAATGGTTCATAAACATCAATAATGAACGAACGACTTAAGACGACGACTAACGCCAACGACCTTGAGGGAACAAAACGCGCACTCGTTTCACACCCGCGCGACCCGAAATTTAGTAGTTTTTTGTACTTTCCTTATTATTCTATGACTTAAAAAAAAAAGCTCAGATCAAAATGTAGATAATTAAATTGTCTTTGAGATGGTGTCAATTTCATTAAAATACGCCCAGCGGTTTTGGTGTGATTGTCGTGTTTTTTTTTCCGTTTTAGACAGAACTTTACAAATTAATTACACTATGTTATACGAAGAAAACTCAAAATTTGCTCAGATCAAATTATTAAGAAAATAGTCTAATATAACATATATTTTTTTCAAAAAAATTACGACTAGCCATTTAGACGTGATTCTCATTTTAAAATCAGCTACTCAAGGGAATCGGCGCCTTAATAATTGAATTAGTAACCACCACACAACCCCGAGGATCCTCCATTAAACCAGTAACCAGTAAGCAGTGACCAGATAAGCGATGATCGAGCACAAGTTGCATTTAATTACACAAACTAAACGGGATTTATGCGCCAACATAAATAACTATAAAATTAACAGTGTCCTCGGAGAAAATAGAATTTCATTAATTTAATCACGACCTGCCCTCCGACAACAGAACCAACGGGAGTGGAGGACTTCCCCTCCCCTCCCTACCTCTCAACCCTCCTCACACAGCCACCTCTCCGCTCAATGGAACTACACGACCAGCACCATTGACCCCCGCAACAAGCACCCCTCAAGTTCTCTCAACCACTATCGGTCACCACCAGAGCTCAAGCTACACCGGCTACCAACAACCTACGTAATCAGAACTCCCAACTTAAAGATTTATCGCGCAGTAATAGGTCTCCCTAAATGGACCAAGTTTTATAGCCGCTTTCTTTGTTACAAAAGTACTGAGGGTTTTATTTGGGAATTTTGTTTTAAATTGTATAAAAAGAGATCAACTATTGTAGTAGATTTTACGAGGGGTCGGCAGAGAATACTGATCCCGTGGAACCCGCTGTGGCCGCTCGTAAAACCAAACAGGGTGGGTAGATTTAGAAAAGTGGGGTATAGTCGCCCAAGCGCATAGTGGGACGTAATGGTAGCCTCGTAGCCCGAGTGGCGCAGTGACTGAGTCAACGGCTTCTGCGCTACGGGTCACGGGTTCAATTCTCGCACATGCAGTTGGTGAGTGAGGATGTTGTATGCATTTAGTTATCTAGGAGCGAGTTATGGTTGTAAGATCCTCGATACGATCAGTCAATGATGATCAAACTTACTATTATATAATCCATTGTACCACAAATTACCTAAAACAACCCTCAACAACAAAAATAATGGGACTAAATTTTTACTCATGAAGCTCCCTGGTGAAATATTTTTCACGTTCCACTAAAAAAAGGGACCCCAAACTGCGTCAATATAGCTCAGTACGCATCAATTCTGCCTGGCTTGCTACCACCCTCGTATTGCAGTAAATAATCATCTTTTACGGCCAGCCTTTGTTCGTATCGTAAGCCTGGCCATCAAATGTAGACCTCGGGCGTAAACTGCTAGCTACAACACTAATATGGCTAACGTAACTTACGTCTAGTGACTAAAGTAAATAGAAAAGGTTAAAACGGTCATGGTGACAGGTGGGTGGAGGTAGTTAGGTACATAGTTACGTACCGAGCGTTGTTTACATAGTTAGGTATCGTTGTCCTCGCCCGAGCCGCTCGATGCAGGCGGCGAAGCGAGCAAACGAACACGCCCGAGCGCCCCCGAGCGGTCCCGAGCGGCCCCGAACTCCCCGTGCATCGGCAGTCCCCGCTCGCAGAGCGCACGACCGAACGTGTGCCGAATTCGTGTTCGCCGCTCGTCTAATTTAAAAATAGAACACACGCGAGTTACCGCGCCTTTCGGTGTGATCGCTGCGTTATCGACCTTGACATTGTGCGCGGGTGAGACGGAACATGTCCGACGTTGATTGGTCGGGGGACTTGGCGATACGCTTGGTCGAGGAGTATAGGCAGAGACCTGAGCTGTGGGACAACCAGCATGGGTTATACAGAGTGCAGACGGCTAAATATGAGGCTTGGGCGGACATGGCTAGGATATTCGAATGCGACATCACCGATTTGCGTAAGAAGCTAAACTCGATATTCGCGTCGCATCGTCGTGAGAAGGGCAAGATTCGCAACGGTGGCCGCTCGACGTGGTTCCTGTACCCGTATCTGCGGTTCTTACCGAATCACTTGGATTCTTCTATGAACACTCCGGCGGAATGCAGCGATGAAGTAATCGTGGTAATTGTCGTTTTCTAATCATGGTTCTTGGGCTTCTACCGTAAGTAATTGAAGGACGCCGAACCTTAGAAATAAATTCTTGTAGGAGACTTTAGGAGTATCTTCGGGCACGCTATAAGTAAAGGCGTATTTAGACAAAAAAAAAAACTGCTATGTAAACCACCTGTTTGCCGACGGGGTAGACCATAGACTGTCAAACATTTTCTTGTGTCTTACTAAGGTCGGTTAGCCAGGTTATACAATTTAAAAACCCTAAAACATCTAGGAACTTATTACTGAGTAGATAAGGTTCACCCGTTGACTATTCAACGGCCGTCATTTCAGTTTAACACGAAATAAAGGCGCTGCCAACGATAAAACTATCTACGTGCAGTTCTAGCTACATACGTTTATAATTCACATACTTAAATGCTTGTTAAGTTTGTTAGATCCTTGGTCACACCTAACCTACCTCAAATTTTAACTATAAGTATTTGCTATGGATACTGTAGGTAGGTATAGCCCAACAGTTGTAAAATAACACGGATTATCGAGCGAGAGATGTTGATTGGACCCACCCCTGCACTATTTATACGAACCCTTTGCACAATTACATTTAGCGAAGTAGGAGGGTTTATCAGCAGAAATATAGGGGATAATTATACAATACTACTACTACTCCACCCATGAAACAGTTACAAACTCACAAATTAATACTGTTAATAGCCCATTCATCATCGCCATTTCAGTCGAAAGATGCTAATGAAAATTGTATTAAAACTTTTGTGTATACGTATAATATTGAATAAGATGCCCACTGCTGGACATAGGCCTTCCTCAAGCTTGCTCCCCTGCCTCTCGCTTCACCGGCCCTTATGGGCTTTGCAAGCCAAGAACTATAGAAAAACAGTTTCTTTTTTAGATTATTTCATTTAGTTGTTTGATACGAACACTTGAATTTAAATTGTCCACGTCTTCATGGCCAAATTCACCGAAAATATAGGCCATCAGGTAAATCATTATAAAGCGGTGGTCAGGACAGGCCTTTGGCCATTTATCTTAAAAAAATCGGTCAGTGTGTTCATAACCTTGATCGTGTTTGACCGTTGCCAACTATTTACTGGCATATTTATATCTATTTACTTTGTGGCTTGTTTTTGATATCGTAATAAATTGGTTCTTAAAAGAATTTTGTCGTTATTATGTTAAAATTTATATTATGCAGAGTAAAATCTTTTTGATGTTTCCAAGGGCTATGTGAAGCGATTGGGCATACCACTTCATTTAATTTTAACCATTCTTTAAAGAACAATAAAGGAATAGGTTGATTGATATTCAGAAATGGTCGTCAGGCTGTAGGAAGGAATGCTAATCCGAAAAAAAAATACGAACTTGCATACAAACTTTCAACTTCTATTTAACTATTGATGATATATAGATGTCGACTTCAATGCAAAAAGCCTTCTTTGGTGCTCCACTTCATAATACATAAATATAAGAGACTTTTATAATGCTTCTAGCACTAGACTAGGAGTTTAGGCTGTGCATTGTCTTTTTAGTGAATTAAGGTTACACTAGTCAACGGCACGAACTATTTTGTGCGCGGGGTTAAAATGCATTTTGTATCAATCGACAACACGTGCGGTAGACATAGATGCTGTGATGAGCAGTAGGAAGCTAGTTCGCGTACGAATACACACTTTTTGCTAATTTGTAGCGAAATGGATAATGACTTAGGACGAAACCGAGCGCACGAAATTTTATAAACAGACCTTTGGGAGTCTGGATATCATGACAAAATGATTAAATGTATCTGTTCAAAATAAAATTATTTGCATTGTTGAACTACTAATCTATCCCTGTATGGAGACCGTTTTGCAATTTTCCGTCTTCTTATGGTATTTATTCGCGCCCAAAAATGCGTTAAAATTAGTGTCGAAATGTGGAACTGTCGACGCTCATAACTTTCAAATATTTACTTTTTTCACTTTTTTGATTCCATACAGGGCTAGATAATGATGAGACAAATTGATATCACTTTTTATTTTGAACGTTCATTGTCAAACAGTGGAATAATCCCTAGACTACGTTTGTATGGAAGAATTTTCGACTAGTGTAACCTTAATTTTAGATTTGCATTATGTAGGAAGCTGGATGAAGTTGCGATTATATCAACAAAATAACACTCGTATAATTCTATATGTATGTTTTGCACACATCCCGGAAACAGTTTCAGTTGTCAACAAAGTGTAATGACTTGTTGTTGCCACTTTGAGCTGCTGTAGGTAACACTGTGCCAAATTTCATCATTCAGTATATTAGTAGCCACTTATTATTATATTATTCATTATCCTGTATAAACATAGATCATCTTTAATATACACCTGCTGATGATCCGTCCCTTTGGAGATAAGATACAAGTACATAATTTTATTTATAGAAATATATACATTATTATTATTACTTTGACAGTCTGAAGAACCCCTATATATATTGTGTTCCGATCAGATATAGATATATAGATGATCAGATATAGATCATCTTTAATATCACGTGCTGATGATCCGTCCCTTTGGAGATAAGATACCAGTAGGTACATAATTTTATTTATAGAAATATATACATTATTATTATTACTTTGACAGTCTGAAGAACCCCTATATATATTGTGTTCCGATCAGATATAGATATATAGATGATCAGATATACATCATCTTTAATATCACCTGCTGATGATCCGTCCCTTTGGAGATAAGATACCAGTACATAATTTTATTTATAGAAATATATACATTATTATTATGACTTTGACAGTCTGAAGAACCCCTATATATATTGTGTTCCGATCAGATATAGATATATAGATGATCAGATATAGATTATCTTTAATATCACGTGCTGATGATCCGTCCCTTTGGAGACAAGATACCAGTACATAATTTTATTTATAGAAATATGTTAGAGGTTGCAAACCTATAAGTTTAATATAAACTACATCTTATCTGCTGCTTAACGTGTCCTAGTAACCGTAGTAATAAAAGTCGAAAAATTATATTTTTCTGTTGCACTACAAATAAGTATTTTCTTTCTGCAACCGTATCCCATTCTCTAATAAAATACATATATTATTATTATTTTGACAGTCTGAAGAACCCCTTTATATATTGTGTCCAGCTTGCAAGAACTGTAAAGTAAGATAACGTCTAGATGAAAGCATTCGAATCAAAAACTTATTCGCCGAATATTAGACTGTTATTATAGTCTGAAAATATTTTTTTGCAATATAACCCTAATTATTAACTAAATTTATTTCACTCTAAAATGGTGAAAAAATGGATGAAGAAGTTTATAATCTGGATCAAAAAGTCCAAATATATCTTTCAAGCCCAGCGATAGCACACATAGTAACAACTAATCACCAAGGTCCCTGCTTATCGCGTAACAAAATTAAATTACGGAAATAATCGACACGTTTATTGCAAAACACAAGGGCATCAAATGACGTTATCGAAGAGTTTCAGCAAAACAGAATATTGACGATCTAAATAAAATAAATGAAATTGAATGTAATCCTACTTCCTATTACTATTATAAAAGCGAAATTATGTGAGGATGGATGTATGGATGTTTGTTACTCTTTGTCGCAAAAACTACTGAACGGATCTAGATGAAAGAACAATGGCGAAATCTTAGCTGACTTAAATATGAGTGTCTGAAAGTGAGTTATATACGAAATAAATTCTATTAATTGTCTACGTTTTTTAAAGTATAATTGGGCTGGTTCAAAACGGATACCGTCATAAAAAGTTCTTTGACTTTTTAGTTAATTTCTTTAGCTTAGTGTTGCCATTATATATTATATCTGCTAAGTAACAAGTAGTAACTATATTATTTATTGCAGTAAATAAGTCAACAATACAGTTTATGTCTAAGTGTAGATGTTCCTTAAAGGCAGGTAAGTATACTGTAGTGTAGTAGAAATAAATGAATTACTTTCAATTAATGATTGGCAAAAAAATAAATTTAGCAAGCAAGTCCAAAAAAATATAGCTTGGTTGTTGATGACGACCTTTTGATACACGTCAAAGTCGCTTAGTTTAAATAAATATACTCTTTCTTAAACGTATATTAAACATTTCATGCTGAAATAACTAGGTAAGGAAAATACTAATGCGATATTGTTCTTTTACTTCAACGAAATTGAATAATATTACCTATTAAAGACATTAAAAGTTACCCAGACATATAGCCTAAAAAAGTTTATGACTGAATATCTATTATTCTCGACATTCTCGAACAAAAATTCTTGCACAAACTAATTCAAAATATCACCCTGAGGTAAATTAGATATTTTTCATTAAAGACGTAGGAATTTAATCTCAGCTAAAACAATGTATGGGCACCTGCTATTTTTCTTT
The DNA here is from genome assembly GCA_948252205.1 of Orthosia incerta. NCBI lineage: Eukaryota > Metazoa > Arthropoda > Insecta > Lepidoptera > Noctuidae > Orthosia > Orthosia incerta. The sequence goes on from OX411759.1 coordinate 26,876,830, forward strand.
GGCACAAAGATAGATTACAGTCTAGAATAAGACATAGGCTACTTTTATCCCGGTATAATGTTCCCTTGGAATGATAGAACACTTTTCACGCGGGCGAAACCGCTGGCAGAAACTATTATATATATAACTATTTAATATTCTAAGAAACGCGGGTGTACTAAGGTGCACCTGGCCCAACTCTACGGAGAAAACATGCGTGATGTTATGTTATGTAGAAATATGGTTAGGATGTTGGTGAACCACATAATTTAATAATTTAAGTAGTAATCACAAACTTTCATGTAGTACCAGTCTTACTCATCAAATATCTTAAACTAGCTGTTGTTAACCCTTCAAAAATTTTACCTTTCGCTGTTAAAATGAATCTAGACAAACATCACGTCGTAGAAGCAAACAAAAGATTTTGGAATATTACACCAAAACATGAGGCTAATCTCCAGGTTACAGTAACAGTTATACACTCACATATAAAACTTACATTTGTTTGAATAACAATAATGTAGACTATGGCCCGCACGTTTTATCAAAGAGGAAGTAAACACTATCTAAATATTATGATCCTAATATTATCAGTGTCCAAAATGGAATTTGCCGTTACATATCATACTTACTCAGATTTAAGTAAAAATATGATTGATATATATCCGTATCAAAGTATCAATACTGCTGAAGAATTTTAAATCAATTGTGTATAGCTCTAAAAAGACCCCTGCTGAACTTGAAAAAATTGTATATTATGCAACTAGTGAATAAAGAACGGATTTAAAGCGAGGGCCATAGATGAATCACGAACAAGTGAAGGATTCTAACAACTGAATCACGACCAACGATGATGATTGAATCACGAGCACAGCGAGTGATTCAAGTGTTAGAATCCTGAGCGACGAGTGATTCATGGCTCTCAATATTCAACCGTTTTATTCAAGAGTTGCATACTATATTTTATACCATGACTACGAGAAAAAGAAAGATTTAAGCGAAAAGCACAAGGCATAATAATAAATAAATGTTTTATTACCTTCAAAAATTACAAAAAATGTGAAAACTCAGGGTTTCACATTTTTTGTAAATTGAAGCTGAGCTAGGTTTCAGGGCCAGTGACCACCTCCGTTACGTTACATAATTATAATTAATTAAAAACCAATGCAATTAATATTAGAATTACAATACAAATAAGTATTCACTAAACATCCCAGACTAAAATCAAAATCATGAAAATCATTATTGAAATCCTAAATATATTAACAAACTGAAAATTAAATCGATGAAGAAGTTTGAAAGTCGAATATTCTTTGCACAAGGAGTTAGTATCGAGTATTTTATGCGCAAGGAGGTTGTATAGCATTGAGATGGACGTCGAATATATATTGGTGTGTTCTAAATTCAAACACCAAAACAGTGAGTAAAAATGCTTTTTATTCACTGTTTTCAGTGAATAAAATAAGCTTTTTAGAGGGGGAATGGTATAAATAATGTAATTTTAATGCTTTTACAACCAAAATTGTAGAAGTGAGATCATTCTTTCATTATTTTGTGCTACAATTGCACTCTCTACATTAACGTATTGGTTTTACCTGTTGTTGCTGTCCAATGATTAATATTAGTTTGAGGTATGTTTATACATTTGCAATTCCACTGTTAACACACCTTAAATTTGTCCTGTTACGTTATTATTTGCTAAGCTATAATCAAATTGAATAATACTTTATCAATAGGTACTGAAACTTCGAGGCTCAAACACACTCATTATTATTCAGTAAGTTACAGCAAACAAATAATATGTTACTATTATTAATCTTGTTTTTCTATATAAATAACCGCAGCGCACCGATACGCGGCTAAACAATTATTGTAATAATTCGATTTGCCGATAGTGACCTCATCGAAAAATATAGGTCAATCAAACACGAGTTTGAGCGAATTAATTAATAATGTATGGATATAGCTAGTTGTTTGTAACGTGCGCGTTTCCTGGTCGCAGTCAAGGTTAGGGGCTCTTCCTGTATTCAGATTAGGGAGTGACTTCATTGTCTGCGATTTGGACCGTCACATTGATTTGGACACCGATACCAACTAATGGTATAACGTCATGCAAGTCGAAACAGATGATAACGAAACTCTAAAGGCACAAGAACTACACCGACCCAATAACTCATCATCTTCCTGCCCTTGTCCCATGTTACTTGGGGTCGGCGCAACACGTCTTATTCTTCCATACCGCCCTGTCCCCCGTCACGCTATCATTGACTCCCTTTTCTTTCATATCACTCCTCACACAGTCCATCCATATTTTCTTTGGCCGTCCCCTCCCTCTCCATCCATCCACATTTATATTCATAACTCTTTTAGTAACATGCGTTTTATCCCTCCTCATCAGATGACCATACCAGGACAAACGGTTTCCTTTCAACTTATCTGTCACTGGCGCCACTTTCAAACTACCTCTAATATACTCATTTCTCACTCTATCCATTCTCGTCACTCCGCACATCTATCTCAACATTCTCATCTCTGCTACATGCAATCTCTTTTCATCCATCTTTTTCACAGCCCAACATTCTGATCCATACAGTACGAACCAATAACTGAACATGCAAAAAAAATATGGATAAGAAATACCTAACCAAGTTTTTCTTTCTACAGGGAACGGCAAACGAAGAACAGTACTCACATTCCCAAACAGAAAGGTCAGAAGAATCATCAGAAAATGAAGAAGATAGCGGCGACCATAGAGAAGAAAATGAAATCATGATCAAACAGGAGCCTCTGATAGAAACATACTGCATCACAACAAATACAACAAACCTCGTGGACGGCCCGGAGCCAAAGAGACAACCGGAGCGACAGAAATCAAGGACACCCGTCAAGAAATACAAACTTACTAGACCGTTATTAAAACGGAAATTGGTAGTGAAAGAAAATGACTCTCTAGATAATAGACTACTAGAAACCTTGAAGTTATTGAGAAAGTCAGATTTGTCAAGGAAGAAAGATGAATGTGACAGCTTTGGAGACTACATAGCAATTTCTTTGAGGAAGCATGATGAACGAACACGGAGTATGATCAAACAGGCCATCAACAATATTCTGTTTGAGCAGGAGATGAAGAAGTACAGCAACAATCAGTACGTTGTGCTGGCAGAGGTTGACGAGAATCCACTAGTGTTGGGTGATAGTGATGAGAAATAGCCCTCAATGATAGTCCTAAACTCCTAACTGATGACTAAGGCTTTCATTGAGGAACCATTTACAGGTATTACATTGATGAGTTGATATTCAATTTAAAAAAAGATCCTATTATAAGAACAGAAGGTTGAACAAAGTCTATATTATAAATTAATAAAAAAGTTACTAACTTAAGGTTTATAATCCATTGGCTTTATGTTTTATTAAACTTGTACCGTATATGCATCTCCTCAGTGTTTCTGATACCTGCATTCCTTTTATTCACAACATATTTATTTGTTTTATGTTTTTTGTATCTATCTTTACATCCGCTGAAGACCTTGGTTTCTGTACGTCACGTCCTAGGCGACCACTGAAAATCAGCGCCGTGCAGTGGGTTCCCCATGGCACATCATTATGCTGAGTGGAAGCCCTCTTGCCACAACCACGACATACATCTGCTTTTATTTATACTCGCATTTATATTTTGTCTTTTTTTACTTTTCTTACATAATTTAAGAACTACTAACACTATCGTTAAGGGTTTAGTTTTCAAAATCTACTACCACAGTTCTTGTTCTTGTAATGTAAAGGTTGTATGTCATCATCATCCTATCAGCCGATAGACGTCCACTGCTGGACATAGGCCTCCCCCAAGCGTCGCCATATTGTATGTCGTTTTGTGGCAATTAACTTTTTCTTTCTTTCTTCATATAAACTGAAGTGCTTGACCATGATTGCGAACAAGTGTAAAAATTGCAAATTCTCTGCAACAGAATTTAAATATTACAATATTAAAAGTTCGTTTCTGTATTTTAAATGATTGGTAGTGAAGAAGAATTCATGTTTTGATTGAATATTCCAATTTAGGTTCTTAAATAAATATGTTCCAAACTAGTTTGTTTATTTCATAAGCAAAAAATCTATGATGTACGTAAAAATTATGAGATAAAATATCTAATAATAGTTTAAATGTTTAGGATTTTTCCGCATCATTTGCCGATGCACGGATTTTCTTAGTCAAGTGAAGTTGATGTTGTTTTTGTCTATAACTTCATATTTAAATGTTTGCATTATTAACTTCGGGGTCAAAGCAAAGTGACTGGATGCAAGCACGCTAACAGAACTTTACAAAACGTTATTGGTTTAATTAATTTTCCGTTCAAAGTAAACAACATAGAAGTTATCATCCTTCGTTCCTATGATAGGTATGTTTCCATTAGTAATTTTATCACAGTTTCCTGCATGACTCTCATAAAACTGCCACTATCTAAATTAACTGAAACATTTCCAATTATCAGGAAAACCGTTGTGCAGACTGAGCAGTTCGCCGAACTATAATTATCTTTAAAAAATATGGAATCAATAAAAAAGGCACTATTAACACATGTATCGTCAACCACATTGTGCTCGCCTTACGTTTTTACATTAGTTTTTGCATCCATCAATCAATTATTTAGAGCAGTTGTGTACGTGCGTGATCACACGACTAGCGCGGACTTCTATCACGATATCACCTAAATCCATCACGATTGCTACTATTGTACTTGTTTTATTTCTATTGCTGTTTTTACGCTCTCTCACCGGTGCAGTCTCAAAGAAAACCGACAATGTAATCCGAATATACCTTTATTTGCTTCTATAAAATAAAAAATTGGTAAATGTTGTCTGTTTAAAGTCTAGTAGTTTCTTTGGTGTTGTTTCTCGCTGCACTGCATTCATCGCTTCGCTTGGTTTGCAGGTGCCTTTACCTTGGTGAGGCTGCAGTGTATTGTACGCAGAGATGATCGATGTTGTATTACCAAGGGTACAGTTCTTGGTGCTGAGTATCACGCCACCTACGTCACCGGTGTGTGCATGTGTGTTTGTTTTTTCGCGTGCTATATAGCGATGCATTTGCATTTAATTGGCTTCAGTTATCAAGAAATTTTTGCTCATAGCAAACTAGTTGAATTCAATTGCTTCAACGTGTCTTATTATTGTAGTGTATATGTTGAATAGTTATAATTGATGTTGCTAGCGTCCATAATTGTTCGTGAATGACAAATGTGTTATGTATTAGCGATCGATTTGAATATGTATGAGACTTTGTTATTCACTTACTTCAAAAGTTTATTGTTTGAAGGTATATCACACACGTGTCACATTTTATTATCATATATCGAAAATATTTTCGTATCGTCAGTATATCAGTGCTCAAGGAATACTAAAAATACCGTCGTTTACGAATATATTAGTTATTAACAATACGTGTTGACCTGCGCCGTTCTGTTTGACTCCTTTTTAATTCAGTTGGATGATTCATGCGAATATTTATGAAAAACACAATGTGGATGAGTTCACGTATTTCATTATTGAAGTATAAATTACCTTAAGGTAAGAATGGCTGCATGGGCTTATAAATATAATACATATCGTTGCCAAGTGGGTGTGGCAGAGGCTTATCGTGCCGCGCATGCGTAATGAACCAGCTGTGGGCAGCGGGCTTACCGCGTAGCTAGCAACCAGGCACTGCATCGATGTTATAATGTAGTTGTAGTGTTAGTATGTATGTAGACCCTTTACCAAAACATCAACAGGATTTCTGGTTTCGTCCCCCTGCTACAAAACTAAAATGTTTAACGGATCTATAAAAATAACTTTGCAGTCAAATACAAATACCAAAATATGAGAAGTATGAATTAAAATTGATACTTGGTACACAAGCGATCAAAATGTATAGAATTATGAGGTTCATCTTCAGCTCGGCTAATATCTAGTTTGTCGCCAACTAAAGCGCGGAACAGGCTTATTTACTGGTAACCTCATCAATGAATCAAGATCCACCCAGCAACACAAGTATTCCCACGTCCACACCGAGTGATAACTGTCATTTCCTTACTAAGTCTGTAAGAACTCCATCTGATATTGCGTCAGCCATCGCGCTCAGAACACGATGAAATTGCATCAGTAAATAATTAGTTGATCTAGCCAATCGACCCCGTTCATATAGAGGAAAAACCCCGTATTAAAACAATTGATGAATGAGGAAGCCCTAATTTTTTTTTTGTTTTAGGTTTTGGGTAAATTTGGCAAATGGGATTTTTACAATAGGTACCTAAAATTGTGGAACTTTTAAAAATCTCGGCACTGTTTAGCAACTGATTAACATATATTTTTCTTTAGAGAATTCGAAGTAAGGAAACATTTCTCGAGTGCTATGCAATCTAGGGCGAAAGTTGTGCCATGCATGTATAGAGAGAAAATGCGCAACATAAATTTTGACTGGAACTCGGTAATTGCCATGAATGCGACCCTCGAAAGGTCAGGCAGGTGTACCATTATACCCTCGGCCACAGTCCATGGTAATATATTCTGTGGTCGAGGGTGTTCGAGGTGACCAGGTGATAGGGTTCCCTCATGGTTATGTCAGGGACATTTAAAGAAAAGGGGTGGACTTACCTTTACTGTGGCGGTCCCTGTGATATTCTGGTAAAAAATGCGGTAGCAAAAATGCGAAAGTTTGTGTGGATAGATGGGTGGAAGTTTGTTACTCTTTCATGCAAAAACTACTGAACGGATTTGCTTGAAATTTGGCACATAGATAGTTTATAACCTGGATTAACTCATATAATACATTTTTATCCCGGTAGTAGAATCTTTAGGGATAATTTACGACTTTCATGCGGGCGAAGACGCTCGCAAAAGCTGGTTCGACTGTATACCTCAATTTTTGGAGCAGTGGATACTACATTTAGAGCAGAAAGGAATGCGGGGAAAATCATCAAGGAAATGTGACTAACAATAGTTTAATGATGATGTAAATTCTCTGGGGAAATACTGTTGTAACATTTTCTCCTCAAGATAATGGCAACGTGAATCATAAAATAAAATGAAATGACCCGCAATTTCAGATAACCTTCACAGTAACCTTCTAGAGTATTCGCTAGCTATAATGGTAGGTATTTCATTATTTTTCATTAATTTAATACGCATGATTACACCGTAACCTAAAGTGCAGGGTATTTTTTTACTAGCCGGCCCTGTCTCTGAACCATTTCAAACCAGCTCGGTACTCGGCCAGCAGCCTAAGTGCGTAAGTGAATTCAGTAAGTAAGTCAGTAAGTAAGTAAGGCAAGACAAATGGTTTTGACCCCATGAATCACATGCGAGATGAAAGACGCGATGTGGGTTTATAGATACGTCTCGCCACCTCTTCCTGGGCCGGCCTCGGTGTCATCGTCCGTCCTCAGGCACCTTCAGTGTCGAGGTTATTGCCCAGTGGTCAATGTGCATGCGGCTGACGTGGTCCACCCAACCCCTTGTTAGCCTTTTTCCTAGGTCCATGATCCCCGAGGATATATGAACCTTTCTAAATTGAAATTGCTAATAAGAGATTTGCAATGGTCTTTAATACCTTTTTTTTATGTTTTTACGAGGGAAACCCTTCAAAAGGCGTCTGGATTTTTGAGGAAAAGACCAGGCAGTGTGGGATTTTTACCACACTAAAACCACCCCGGTGATCATCATCAGTACTTGGCCCCGTTACCTCTTACCGAGAGAAAGTGCACCCCCTCTTTGCAACGCCTGTCGCACATCCCTAAGGAGACTTAGAAGCGTCTTCCCCGAGCCTCGTTGTGCACGGAAGCACGTGATCACTGTGCCACCATCTTTTCTGAAGGCACTTGGTGGGCGAAAAGAATCCCCAAAATGGCCGCCCGCGACCCCGGAGTCCCACCTGCTGCCCCTGCGGACTTTCGGCGTTTTAGGCGTCGAGGCGGTTGTCTCCACGACACCTTCTTCTCCGCCCTCTCACGATCCCGTGGTCTTTAAGAGGAAATGCGGTCGCAGACATCCGACTGAATTTCCTAAGTCAAAAGTTATTAGTTATTCGAGGTTTGGCTCTCGTCTACTTCCTCCTCCAATATTGGACCAATTAAAAAGATATGCCGTAAACTGAAAAAGAAAGATATATACTATATAATGGGCGTCTGCGACCGCATTTCCTCTTAATATCTACGACTAGAATTTTCATAAATGGACTATCCATGTTTTATACAACTCGTTAACTACAATGAAGGTATTTTGTTTCCACCTATCCGTAGGATAGCAATTTAGCAACCGTATGCGAACATTAAGTCAATGAAGCGGTATTATAATAATTGCCCGCAATTTAAGATACCCTGTAAAACGGTCTGACATCAAATAAAAATTTTCCGTTCAATATTAAGCAAAGTTGCCTCAATTTACCCGTAGCTGTTCGTAATTACTTCGCCCTACAACTAACTACTCGTTATTTCGTAAAGCCTAGCCCCTAACTACATGCAACACGTATGCTTAGCTACAAATCTGAGTTCATTTTATAAGACTGTAGTACCATCCCACATGACTTCAGTAACACCAGACATATTGTCGCCTGTATCTAAATATACATATCTTACGTAAGTTTCAGTGCTATACATATCGATACATTGAAGTATCTTTCATCTTCTGTCACAATAATCAACCTTGTACATTCAAGAATAATGGTGTTTTTCCTATGAGCCGTGGCATCAGATAAGGTACGACCTCGCGTTATCGACGCCAGACGTCAACGCCTTTGTTTTTGTTATTCATTTATATCAGGATAGTGATAGTCTTAGGTAATGGCTAATCTCTGATAAGATGGCTGAAGGGTGACAAACAGCTGATGATAAGAGTTAAGACTAGGATGCAATGACACGTTTTGTAATTGTGGGTTGTTCAGGACGTCGCTCTTAATCCTCTCTCTTTCATAATCTTTGAGATCACGAGCACAGAATAGATTTAGTAGAGTTGATTCGTATATTACTTGTGTTGATCGTGAAATGAAGCAAGCAAAACGACGATGTTACGTCCACAAAGTAAATGAAATGATGTAGATTTTGCACGGTGAAATTTCAGAAGAAGGAATCTAGGTTTACCATTAGTCATACAATCTATGATTTCTACGTACTAACCAAGTAAACTGAGGTGTAAATATACAACTTGAAATATAAACTCGCACGCGTATAAGGCCGGAATCGTCCTCGGTATACCAAGTTAGCATAATTGCAAGCGGATTTAATTCCAGCAGCGTCGGCAGTATTCGAAGCCGTAGCAACGCTGCGGATATTAAAACTACAATTTGCGTAACTTTATAGTAGTTACGCTAAATTATATTGCACAGTTTTATATTAGCTTCTATTACTTCACTAATCTCTTTATCTTCTTAGTTCTATTAAATTTTGTCTGTGTTTCCTTATCAATGGGACACGACTTAGGTTTAGTTTGGATGATAACCAGCACCTATTTCATCATCAGTACTTAAAGTTATGAAAACAAGTGGTCTATGGCTGATGCAACTATTATCGAGGAACTTCATAGAAATGCTAGGCTTTTCCATTAATAAAACTATTTCAACTAGGCAAGCTGACGATTCAGTGAAATAGCTCCATATCTGGCATACCGCAGTAAGTATAGTGTGCAATTAACAATAAACAGGTACTTAATTACATCAATCTTGATATTCCATTGAAGTGTGTCTGCATTGATACTCGAAGGCACTTGACTTGAGGAGGATCGCCGTACGTCACTGACCAAGCACTGTCTGTCTGTTCGAGTACTTATAGATATAGATTGAAGACATTATGGCTGTGAAGACGTATAGATATGGAAATAATGTTATATTAGAATAAATTCCCTTCCTACGGGAAGCTCAACATTGAGTTAAGCTCGCCTTTGTACATGTACTTTATTATCACATTGTATTGAATGTTGTTTTTGATGTACAATAAAGAATTAGGAAGAAGAAGAAGCTAAAGACCAAATAGCAGAGTATCAAAACTACTGTTTCTGTTTCCTTAATTTAACTAGGTTATTTGAATCGACCTCTTTCTGAAATAAATGAAATAAGATAAAATTCCACATATATTACATATATCGGAAAGAAAATATAATTGGATCTTCCGCCCGCAAAGTTAATTTTATTTTGAGTTGAATGGTTTTATTTCTGTAGTACTCCACGTGGCTTTGAGATATTTTTATATACTTGTTATTGTGGAACATACTAGAATAAATTTATCAGTAGGAACTAAAGCAAAAAATTAATGCTGCAGATTGCGCGAGACCTCGGTGTATAAAAGGAGATATTCTGCTGTTTACATGACTTGCGTAAGTTAATAGATAAAATTGTCTTACGTTATTATCCCTCTATACTAAAAGTAAACTTTACAGCAAATCTTCTAGATCTTTCCCGAAACTTCTAGAGGACGTTGACGTGTACCTATCAATCAATCAATCTGCCTAGCCTTTTATATATATATTGGGGTCGGCTTCCAGTCTAACCGGATTCAGCTGAGTACCAGTGTTTTACATGGAGCGACTGCCTATCTGACCTCCACAACCCAGTAACTGGGTAACACGATACCTCTTGGCAAGACTGGTGTCAGATCTCAAGCTTCTGACTACCCGTAACGACTGTCACATATCTTCAAATGACAGCCGGGACCAACGGCTTAGCGTGCTTTCCGAGGCACGGAGGAAACTCGGTATGTTGAAATGGTCACCCATCCACGGACCGACCTCGTCAAGCGTTGCTTAACCTTGATGATCGACCCGTGCGGCTGTTATTATTTAGCCACGAGCTCCTCAGTTGACGTGTACGTATCTACGTGTAAAATCAAATGTAACATTAGTGTAATACATTACAAGAGAGGTTAAAGAGATCTCACTCTGAAGTAAACAACACATGTTTGCCGATATATTTCTGTACAGAGGCCAGCCCCGCGTCACGTACACCCCACCACAATAAATTATACCACACGTCTCTTTTTTAACGGAATTTTCAGCCTTACTCCGCCTGAAATAGCAGAGATAATCGTGAGAAAGTTTGCCCCGACTTGTGGCAATATGCGAGCGTTCATCGAAACAGTTTTGATGGCTAAAAGTAATTACAAAAGTGTCACTTTGAAGTAAGATTCTTTTGAGGGTGTTTACGCAAATTGTTGTGGTGAACTTCCTGACATCAATGGATGCTGATAAAAGCGTTGATAGTTGAGGAAAAAGACTTTTTTCTTCAAGATATAACGAAAGTATTTGCGCTCATATATTTGCGGAGTGACACATGTAGAATATTTACACGAGTCGAGTAACTTTTCCGTACTTCAATCAGAAACACGTGGTGACACTCGACTCGCGTCATAAAAAATGTAGCATTGTGAAGAAGGCTATGGCGGATGTGGAGTTTGAAGACTGTGGATAAGATCGGGATGATAAAACTTATAAGGTACCTCTACCCAGGCAAGCGTTGCAGGAGAGGAAAAATTGGCAGTAAGTAAAGCAAATGTTTAAAGACGACTCAATATTGGTTAACAAGCAAAACTGAACTAAGCTGGAATGGTTCAATGAACTCGTAATATGCTCGTACCAGAACTGTGTCTATGACAATCGAACTAGGTTTCAAACCCACGACCTCCTAGATCGCAAGTCAAGGCCTTTGGGCTATTCACAATAAAGAAGAACATTCACCGAAATGTATAATTTAGTTCATCACGTACGATTTGAGCTCGTTTTCTTAATTTTTTGTTGCTTTTAATTATTAAAATTAATAATTCTTGCGAAACAATTTGCCGATCTCTTTAACTTTCGATCCTTGACATAAAACTGTTTTCAACAAAAAATGCTTCAGAAATGGCTCAGTAATTCAGTCAGCACCTACTATATGGAACGATCAAAGTCTCATAAAAATATTTTATGACTTACTTATAATTTGAAAATATTCCGGTTTGCGATAAAAGTGAGAATTTCTTCAAATCGTAAAATTACGTCATTCCTCTTAAAAATAAGATCCGTGAAACGTTGATAAGGGGATCGCATAGATATGTTATATCAGCCAGTCTTGCACATTTGTCATATTTAATAATAGGAAGAGATCACATTTTATTTGCATAACCAGTCAGAAACATAATTATTCATTACCACTTCTCACTTTCCATAAGTTCAGTACAAGCAACTTGCATCGGTAATTGATCATACCTTGAATCTTGACTTGACACTTCTCTGTCAAGGTGTTCAATGTAATTTTACCGAAGTAATTCGTTCTTTTTACAAAGAGGGAGAAAACAAGGACACTGAGAGTAAGTTTTTTTTTAAACAGTTTGGTTTTTGACATCCTTAATTCATTTTAATCCATTTTAAAGTTAAGCTAGTAACGTTATATTTAGGAACATTACAAATGCATGTAAGTACTATCAATACATTCTCACAACATGACCCCAGTAACTTTCCATATTAATATATCCATCATATTTTTCCTTATAACCACAAGCTTCTGTTCTCCAACCCACTTCAAGGAATTGCATGTAAAAAATAAATTAAAGTAACCGAGTTAATAGTTAATAATACTCTGCGTACGTGAGGACCGCTGCGATACTCTACTGAAGGAAGATATAATTATCACGAGTACTTGAGTATTTCGGGAGATGACTGTGTGACACAAACAAAAGAAAACTTACGTCTTTTGTACAATACTGCTTTACCATTGTGTAGGATAACGCAATCGTCTGTTTTGGGCTTGACAGTTTTTTTTTGTATGTTTCAGTTCTGTACAACTAAAGACATGTGTAAATTGTTTTTTTTATTGTTTGTGTTCTAACGTATGTAATGTTATTTATTGTTTAGTTATTTTGTCTCATCTGTTGTTTTAAATACTTTGGTCCTTTTAGTTGATTGACCCTGCACACTGTAATTCTGATTCTGTACAATTTTCAAATGTACCTTTGTGATATATGCATTAAATTTGTATTTTCATCCTTTAAATTCACGTTTGATTGTAAATAAACCAACAGTTATCTCGTCGCGTCCTGTCCGCCACTGCTCCGAGTAGCCGGTCGCAGGACCAGTCCAGACAGGTTCGGACATGTTGGCACACAAACCCGTTGGGACATCTTCACGACCACTCTGTTTGGAGTGGGCACATCACACACATACAGAAACGTTTTGAAAAATACTGGAGGATAACAATTTAGTTGTGAAGGAACACAATTCATACTATATTGTTCTATGGACATAGGACCATTATAAACTTGGTGAAATTGACGGTTTGTTGTATCTTTGCATGTTATGATTTGAGCTGTGTGAATACGTACACACACTCGTATACACGTTGTCTATAGGTACTAATATTTTGAAGAGAAAAGATTTGTATTTTTCAATTTTTGTGAGTAGGTACCTTATCGAATAAACTTAAATACCACCGGACCGATTTCAAAAAATTCTTTCACCGTTGGGAAGCTACACTATCCGCGGGTGACATAGGCTACTTTTTATCAAATATAAAGTGCAATTTTACTGTGCTTATAATTTAAAACATACATACCTAGCTATTGTTTCTGTGGTAGACAGAGAATATTAAGTCGAGTCTTACATGTCTTATATTATGGTCTAGAAATAAAAAGTTTAATGAAGCTTTCTTCTTTTTAAAAGAAAAAGACTTCCCATTTTGATAAATTAAACAATTCTGCCAGAATTCAGTTCCGCCATACTGCCGAAATTGTTCCAAAAATGTACATAATTGTAGAATGTCCCCTAAATGTTGGCAAAAAAGTCGGCAAGCTGAAATATTTGTGCTTCTTATAATTGAAAAAGCGAGGTCTGGGATGTTGTCGGCGACAGCCGGTCATTATAACGAATCCGGGTAAAAAACGGGCCCGGCAGAGCCAGAAGGCAGGAGGTACGGATTTTTTCTAATTTTGCACGCTTCCTTGAATATTTGCAGACTTTTATGGGATAACGTAATGTGATATTTTTGGTTTGGAATATTATTTTCTGTACCTAGTACACCATAAATTACCGCCATACTTAATATTACAAATGCGAAAATCTAGATGAAATTTGGTATAGCCACAGATAATATAATACTAGCATACAGATGCCTCATCCCATACAAAGAAACCGTGCCGACGTAATTAGCGTTTTTCATCTGATTATACCGATATTTTTTGGTAAATCGATCGCGTTCGGTTCCGTTTCACGGCGATAGATAGATCACTATCTAAATCTGTGGAATGCAATGGAACGGAACCGAACGCGATCGATGTACAAAAAATAATCAGAATAATCAGTATAGAACCTCAGCACGGTTTCTTTGTATGGGATGAGACACCACTGTTATAGCGAAAGTTTGAGACCCTTTGAAGGACATAGGATAGTTTTTATCCCGGCAATCATCCATAAGGTGAAAAGGGGTGCTAAGTTTGTATGGTGAACTAATCATTTCTCAAATAAGGCGGTCCACATACCTACAATATTATTGCGTGATATAATTAATTTTCTATTTAAAGTACTATTGTTACGCAGACGAAGACACGGGCAACAGCTAGTTAAATAATATATGATTATAAGCATTACATTTTAGGGCGTATGTTTTGAACTGAATATAAAACGCTTCTACAGTAATTCCGATTTAGATAATCGTGGTTTATGAGTGGCTGTATCCATGAACACTAACTAAATTATCTTAGTTTGATCAATAAATTTATACATTTTTTTTTAAACAAACGTTTTTCGTATTCTTCTCAGCAAACCCTTTCATGTGATATCCATATCACAGCAGTGCACAAAAAATAACTAGTCCACCATCTTGGGCCGTCCGCCATATTGGATTTAGAATGACGTCACTTATCTAACCATGCAAACCAAACTAAACGTGTATGCAAAAATTAATTGTAATCGGTGGAGGATAACTGCTTTAAAATTCAGTTGCAAGATTTGACCCGAACACACTTACATACATACATACATTGCAAGTTAATTAAAAGATTGTAAAAAGTCAATCATCATTTAAGATTGTGTCCAACAGCGATACCTGGATTTATCACGAAAACATGGCAACAAACCATTTATCTACACTACAAATAAATAAAATTGGAGTGTCTGTATGTCATATCGAAATAACAACGCTTTTTTGAATGCCTGTGAAATATACTTTCACAGGTACTACTAGTGACAAATAGGCAATTTTCAAGATTTTTTACTGTCTGTTTGTTACGGCTAATCTCCGAAACGGCTAGACCGATTTTGACGGGACTTTCACTGGTACCCACAGATCAATACCCACAGATCATATAATGTAGACACCTGATGTTATAAGGAGTAATATCACAGTTCCTGTGGGCAAAACAAAAAAAAATATACGAGTTTGACACGGACGAAGTCGCAGACAACAGCAAGTCTTCACTAAAAACTGCATAATTTTAATGTCAGATATCCTATTTATAGACATTTTAAATAAAAAGAGTTAAAATAACCTCTTCATCAGCATCAGTTGTTCTCTCAATTCGTCGGGCAAAAAACAAAAAGTGGAAATAAATAATGAAGTATAATAGACCAATTTGAATTAATTGATCGTTACATAAATGTAAACACATTAACCTCTTTTCGACTTTTGATATCAGTCAAATTACTAAAGGTCGGAGATTTATTTAATTGTTTTTCAAATCAGCCCCAAACTGACTTGTTATTGACAAGGGCTTACGATTAGTGGCCACATCATGCCTAGCAAAAGAGCAGTGGTCTTACAAGACGGTCGTGGGTTCGAACTCAGGCAGGCGCTAAATTATTTCGTCACCACTGCTCTCAAAACGGTGCAGGAAAACATCGTGAGGCAACCGGCATGTCTTAGAACCAAAGATTCGAAGACATTTGACATCCACCAACCCGCACTGGGCCCGCGTGGTGGATTACGGCCCATTCCCTCTCACAGGGAGTAGGCCTGCACGCACAACGGACCAAATGGGAGCCAAAGTGCGGAAAAGGGGTCCATCTTTCCTATCCATGCCTAGCAAAAAGAAACCACTAAACTACACGATACAATACTTTGATCTAGGCGCTTCTCTAAGAATATAGGGGTGACGTTATGTATAAAAGCAATTTCCATAATTGGTAAGTATCTTACCAACCAGCACTGCTATTTGGTCTGGTGATAGAAGCGCTACATGATATCCTGTGTTCGTTAGCGAATCGTAACTGTGGTGTTCCATCTGAAATTTGTAAATAGCTGCTCGGCTGTACTAGAGGTAATAAGGTCACAGCACACTTATCAACTCGGAAAGGGATCGTCACCATATCAACTCGAGCCGCGCAGTATTTTTTGTATGACACCCTACTGCAACGCACAATAATCGGAATGGTAACGTTATCGCCTCGCCTCGGAACCCTCACGAACGGCGGTGCGGTGCGTGGTCAACTTGCTGTTCCCGTGCTTACGGCTCGTCGTCTCATCTGGTGCCAGTCAGGCCAAGCAGCGGTCGGCGAGCCGTATGCGTGGCGTCGCCTAGCCGTAGTCGAGTCGACGTACCGGAGCTGCTGATCCGCATTGGTTACGTACTTACGTAAGGTCGCCTGTTTGACGGCGAGGCGAAAGGCGATACGGTTACATTCCCTTTCCGAGTTGATAAGTGTGCTGTGGTCTCTGTCTAATCCTTCGGGATGCTGGCGTTATGTTATGTATAGTACCCTACCCTACATTTGCGATTCGTCCATTGAAGAGTAAACAATAAACATCTAACAGATGTTACCAAAATAAATGACACCAATGCGGTGTGACGTCAAAAACCTTTTAATAATATGTTGTAAACAATCTAGACAAGGTATCTAGGTGCAAGTCTAGTCTAATTATATACTAGGAAAACTTGCCAACACGGCCTACGTGACGCTTGTCAGATGAGAGAGAGAAAGAGGAAGATATTAATCGCAATAAGAGGAAGGGAGATGGTAGATAAAAAAAAAAAAGGTCTTTACCTGAACCTGTTCAGTTTTGGAGCAGCCCTTTATTATTAGTAATTGTTGATACTGTTGACCATTGTGTGATTTTGGTTATTTTGGTGTCCCCTCTCAGCATTTTGAAGTAATAAATATGTTAGTTTTGTTATTTGGTATTGTATTCGAAACTGACGAAATCCTTTTAAGTTATGTAGTCAGGATAACAGTGGTTTGAGTATTCGTTCGAAAGTAACTAACAAAAAACACCACAATTTTCAATAATTATGTTCTAAAAATATCACAAAGTACTGATTTTGTATAGGAGTTTAAACATAGTACAGAATTACCCAACCGTTTGCCCCAACTGCCTACAGTTACCCATTTTGACAGCTACAAGGAAAATGGCCACTTTATTTATTTTATTTAATCTAGGTTGTTAAAAATAAGAACTTACTTTGGGAATCAAACCCATGAACTCATATTACGTAAGTTTCTGGCACCTTTAAAGCTACAAAAATATTTAACTTAGCAAACTAAAAAAGAAAACAACTAATTGCAAAAAATACTTTTAATAGGAATGTCTAGTACAATAATTACTTACAATTAACATTTTATTCTTATTACTAATTAACTAACTTCAGTTCAGAACCAACATGTTTATCTAGCGACGCTAAGTTATTTTTACCAGTAGGTAGAATAAAATTTTAACATTCACATTTTAATAATATACTCTCAGTAATACTGAAATTGGTCCAATTACTAGATTAGCGTAGGATTCACAATAATTGTTAACAATTTGAAAAGAAAACATATTACTAAATACAAAATAGATCACAATTTAATAACATACCTACACCTACAATCCGTTAAAATCAAATGCGAAGAACGAAAATGTTTAGAAATCTTAAAACAAAAATGGCGGACTTTTGTTATTCTGTCTGAGTCTCGTTGTCGTTGCTGTGCTGTGTGGCTTTAGTTTCTTCTTCTGAAACACTGACTGTGACGATCATGTCCACGATCTTCGGCTGCAGCCTCAAGGCCTTCTGAGCAGGCAGGTTCCTTAGCAACGAGGCAATATACTTGCCAAAAACATCGTAAGTATCCTCAGTCCTAGTCACTACGGGCACTGGGGCTGACACTGCACTAGCTACAGCTGTTGCAGGAGTGAGGCTGACGTCATTGAGGAAGGAAGCCTGCTGATTCTGATTATAGTTGTCACTGGGACCACTAGAGTTCGATCGCCTCCGTTTCTTCGCTCGAGAATCTTCTGATACTTCCTCGTTCTCGCTCTGATCTTCCGATTGAGAGTAGTTGGCTATCGGTTCTAAGTCAAGCTGAGCCTGAATCCCCCAGTCTTCCTGCTCGTCCAACTCGTAACATTCTATCTTGACGTTGCTGACCAATTCATTCGGTTTGAACTGAAAAAAAAGAATTATGTTAAGTTTTGTGTAAACATATAGTTGCCGGCACGTAAGTTGGCAAGATTCGTTAGATGCGCACAAGTTGCTTTTTAGATCTCTTTTGTTACCAAGCAGGACGCGGGGAACGTTAAGCACTGTTCCGAGCATGCCATTGGTTGGTCACAAGGATCGACTGACCAATCGCGTCTCATACACGTTCCGTTCGCTCTATGGGTTGGTCAGTTCACGCACTATGCGTGAACTTACCCCCACTATGCCAAAACCTTGCCAAGTTACATGCCGGGGACTATATGTGAATACGTCTAAATTCATGCGTGAATAATAAGATACTTACGTCGTTACCGAGCAGCCGTGACGTCTGCAGGTGTGGTCGGATGAACGAGTCCATCAGAGGGAACCATGGCACCTTCGGTTTGTACAGCTCGGGTGAGTTGGGCCCCACTTTGTCTATGCTGTGCTTGATCTTCTTCAACTCTTGAGAGTAGGAGTTACGTAGATTCTTAAATTTAATCATAACATGTTTTCCTTCAAAGTTCTTAATATTGAGAATCCTGGCTATTTTGTCCGAAGCTCTGGCTCGTTTAGTTTTGTTTGGGTAGTCATCTAGCGACGAGTTCCATAGGCACGGTTCCTTCTTGTACTCGGAGATCAGTTGCAGTGTTTTCCTGTCGTTGATGCGCAATATTGAATTCTGCGTGAGGTCGTGCGAGCTAATTTTCTCACGCATGGTGCTGGCGTACGCGCGTGGCGGCGGTGCGGTGAGGAGCGGGGGGGTCAAGGTGCGCGCGCGCGTGGGTCCGTCCGCTCGCTCGGCGTGCTCACGCCACACTGACGCCGCCGTGGTGTCGCCGTGACGTCACTCGTCGTGGGGCGCGCTGTTTTTTTAACAAGACGTGGTTTGTGCCGCGTTTGGTTATCGTTGCGCTTTGTTCTCGCGGCGTGGACAGAATGCTAAGCGTAAATACCGTTAACTACTATTGCAATTATAGTTCAAATAACGCGTGGAAGTACTTTCTATGCTAAAACGTTCGTAATCTTCTCTGCCCCATAATAAAAAATACGTATAACAAAAAGTAAATACGGAGAAAAAGTAGATTAAAGTTGAAAAACGGGCAAACCCACGATGTGATTTAGTTATTGCATTTATCAACATTCTGTGATTGAACCATTTTTCGGCCCATATCCAGTATATTTACAGTACATTTTAGTTTTGATTTTATTTTTATCTAAAAAAATCGTTACCTTTAGGCAAAAAAAAAAACTGGCAAATTACCTGGAACTAAGCAGGAAAGCCATTTGCGCCCTTTCACCAATTACAACAGCTATTTTCATAATATTATTATGTTTGAGAATAAAAGGCGCATTTTATTATTTACGAATTTCATCCTTAGTACCTTAGCTGTAGCGGCTATTCAATTAATACCACATACGTCTATTGAACAAAGTTGTGACCAAATTTAAAAGACACAAGTGGTAAATAGATCCTTATCTCTTAGTATACGCCCTAGTTTTCAAATGAATTGAGAGGCGCAATAGCCAGTTACATGTTTTCATTGCCACACGCGGAACTTAGTAAATAAATGCACCTTTTTACTTCTCGATCAAAGTAGGTTATTCATTAAAAGATTAAACTCGTCTACGCAAAATACGTCTTTTCATTTTACTTCCATCAAAATGTGTTCTTTAAATGATAATGGAGATGAGACCTTCTTCACTGTATTAAATCCGAAACTAAATGAGAAAAATAAATGAAAAATATGTAACTCAATTTTGGATAAAAATTAAATGTTAGATACGTCCTTTTTACTATGGGGGGCAGACAGAACTATGCAAAAGTATAGATATTCAGGTAGAAGACCGTAACCAAATCCGTTTACCTCAGTCTCGCAGGCGTCGAACAGCTGACTGCATTTTTTGTCCCTCGATCAGCTGATCAGCTGTTGAGAGTCCCGTGACGTCAGGAAGGGCGTCCGTAACGGCCTCCATAATTCCGGGAATTTTACGGCGGCCTTCCGCCGGGGTTCCTTAACACCATGAGAATTTTGGGTTTTTTGTTGCACAATTTACTAACGCAAGTTTTCTAAAAAAAAAACCAGCGGATAAGTAAGACTTCTAAAAAGTTAAAACTAATAAAAATTGCGTGTAATTGTTAATTGCTTTTATGGCTAATGAAGTGGTATGGTGGATTATTTTGATAAACTGTAATCGAAAGGGCAATAAATATGTCGTTAGAAACTTCAGAACTGGAATTAGATTAGTATTCGTAAGTTACACGAGCATTTTACTATAGGAAATAACGCTTTTTGTTGTAAGTAAACTTATTTCGATTATTTAGTATACAAAAAAAGAAATGGCAAACAGGTGAGGCACAAAAAAACTGTATTGTTAGACACACGACGTAGGGAAACATGAGTGTACGGGTCCACTTCAATAAAAGTTTTTTTTTACAATACAACCCAAGACTTACCTACATATTAATTTACTAGCTGTTCCCCGCGGCTTCGCTCCCGTGGATCACCCCACAGGATCCGTTTTCGGGATACAAAAATAGCCTAGTCACTCAGGAATAATGTAGCTTTCTATTGGTGAAAGAATTTTTTTAATCAGTCCAGTAGTTTCGTAGCCTATTCGGTACAAACAAACAAAAAAATCTTTCCTCTTTATCATGTTGGTATAGATTACTTAATTGCCTCGTTGTCTACAGGTCGCAAGCACTACTGCTGAGTATGAGTTCCCAGGTTCAATTTGGGTCGGGCAAAATGTTATTAAGTTTTTATATCTGAAATTTCTCAGTAGCAGTCTGGAGTCCAGATTAGTGTACGGTTGATGGCAACCTAACCTAACCGGTTGGTTAACCTAACAACTATATATTGTAAAAATTCTCAATCAATGTGTTATGTATTAACTAAAGTATATGAATTCTTATGTAAATTCTATATAATTTGTAAAAATTTAATTTGAATTTGAATTTAATTACAATAAGTTGACTAACATAGTTTTAAGACCTTTGTTACTAACAACTATGGACATGTAATTAGTCTGCAATAAATGGATTTTAATTTAATTTAATTTAATAGGCGCCCTATTACATGAGACTTAGTTAATTAATTAATTCATCGAACAACTTGCTTCATTATTTATTAGTAGAAACACCTTAGAACTATTGTTAGCAACAATATAAATAAAAAAAAAATAAAAAAAAAACGTGCAAAATATTAAAACGTCAAAAAATTCAAATGTCTATAAAAACATTAAAAATAATTAAAATGTCAACAATTAAAATTTTTAAAAAGTATTACTTAATTTGAATGCAGAAATACAAATAATATTATTTACTTAAACATTACTGGCGCAATGTGTGTGTATTATGTACTTGTGTGTATTTGTGGTGTATTTGTTGAGTAGGTGCACCTCTACCTAACACTTGGGGGATACAGGCGTGATGGTATGATGTTATTTGTAATATTAGTCATAAGTAGGTATACTTTATGAAACTAATTAAGAGTAAAGCGAATCGCCTTTAACTTATAAACTCATTAACTTCTCTTAATTACTTCTTTGAGTAGGTATAATAATTATGTAGAACTGTTATTTAGGTGTAGATAGCATAGGTATTGTTTCGAACTAAGGGCCGATTTCACCAAAGAAACTAATCGCGATTAGTTCAACTAAACTCAGTTTAAGCAAATACAGCGTTCTGATTGGTTGAGACTGCTGAGAAACTACCAATCAGAACGCTGTATTTGCTTAAACTGAGTTTAGTTGAACTAATCTGTTTAGTGAAATCGGCCCTAAGAATGAAACATAACATCACGTCTTATTCCTTGAAGAGATATATATTTCGAATCAATCTCAAAACACATGGTACAAATTATACAAAGAGAAAATGTATCTTCCAAGGTATAAGGTTAATTTTAATTAATAATATTAACATTAATAATAATAATAATAATAATAATCTGTGGCCTGACTTGTCAAGGTTGACAACTGAAAAATTTTCATCCCTGTTTTTTATGAATTTAAATTTATCAAACCGTTATAATTTCCAAATAAGAGCCTAATAAAAACAATTTTAATAATGTATTATCCGTGTGTATATAATAAAACAAGAAGAAGAACGCAATAACAATTTTTCGGCATGATCCAAGCAACACAATTTCAACCTAAGCAGAAATGTTGACAAGAAGCCAGGCCCGAGCCAAAAACACACGCCTAACACCTCCGGCCTCGTCGCCCAGCTCCGCCTCGCCGCCACCGGAACCCAGCCCCATCGTGAGTGCTGTGACGCCGGCCGTGGCAGTTGCGTCGAGCTCGAGCGATGAGTACTTCTCGCCGCCGACGACACCACCACCTGCGCGTCGACGGGGAGGATGCCGGCCGCCGGACCGCTTAGGACCTCGAGGCTTACCGGTCTCTGATAGGGTCCCAGCACCCGGCGGAAGTGTGCAGCGCATGAAATGGACACAATCCATTAATGAAAATGTCATGCGCGCATACTTTGGGGCTACAGAGGGAGGAAACAACCTGACCGCGTACCGTGTCCGGATGCTCTCTTTGTTTCAGGTGCTTGAGCCAGCCGTCAACGTTTCGGCCCAACGACTTTCGGATCAGGTGCGGGTCATCCAGCGTAATCGTATGTTGGATGATACTGTACTTGATCGCCTCCGAACGGAAATGAGTAACCGTGTCACTGCCCCATCGTCGCAGGCTGTGGTGCCACCACAGCCCAACCATATTCCCATCCACGCTGACGAGGAGAGTAGTGACAGGGTTACAAACGTAAGTACCCAGTGCAATGAGCAATTGAGGAGTGCTTTGGAGTGTGCTATTCGGGAATATCGCTACATGCCACCCGAACTTAGGCCACGATTACCTCGTTTGCCCATGCATAACAAAAATAGGGCGCTGGTGGCTGTTCTGGATTCGCAGTTGTCAAACTATTTTGATGACTGCGAAGACCTCACTGATACACATTCGATCATGTACTGCGCGGCTGTAGCGGCATGTCGTGTAGCCCACGTCAGATTTGCAGATGACAGGGCTACACGACCGAAACCAGCCGTACCGGCTTGGCAGTGCAGGATCGAACGTCGTATTGGTGGGGCCAGAACACTCATTGGCAAACTAATTTGTTTCAGGGAGGGCAATAATCGCCCAAGAGTGATGCGCTTTGTGAGACGTGCATTTTCGGGGACTGATGTCAGCCCCCAAGACTATATATCCCGTGTCACAGAGCGCATCGACTTCCTGAAACAAAAAGTGTTAGCATGGGCAAACCGTATTCGTAGGTACAGGCGGAGAGTGGAGCGATATACCCAGAACCGTACATTCCAAAGTAATGAAAGGTGGGTTTATCGGGCTTGGGAGCGACCCGACCAAGGTGTGACTGATACGCGCCTGCCGGATGATGACGCTATGTGTACATTCTGGCGCAGCATCTGGTCGGTGCCTGTCAGTCACACGGAAGGTGAATGGACTCGGGAGGTCGAACGAGCGTGCGATCCAATACAAGAAATGGGGGCTATCACGATCAGCCCCCAAGATGTAGCCCGTGCAGTCCGTCCGTTGCCGAACTGGAAATCTCCAGGGCCGGACGGGCTGCACAACTTCTGGATTAAGTGGCTACAAAGGTCGCACGCTCGTTTGGCATCTCAGTACCAGGCAGCCTTAGAGTCTGGTTCGCTACCCAAGTTCCTTACAACAGGAATAACCCACCTGCTCCACAAGGCTGGTAGTACCGCGGAACCCAAAAATTATAGACCTATTACATGTTTACCGACGGTCTATAAGGTTCTAACATCCATTTTGAGAGTTAAAATTAATAAACACGTCGATAATAACTCCATCATGTCGGCCTCTCAGAATGGATGTAGGAACGGGTCCCGCGGTACTAAGGAGCTACTCCTTATTGATATGGCCATTAGCCAACAGGTTCGGCGTTCCCGAAAGGATCTGTCGACATGTTGGATAGATTATAAGAAGGCCTATGACTCGGTGCCTCATACATGGCTCATGAGGGTGCTAGAATTGTATAAAATAGATATAACTCTACGCACCTTCCTGATGTCGTGTATGGGGCAATGGAGCACAGTCCTTCGCTATCCAGGATGTCGAAATATCCAGAGGAATAGCGAACCTGTACGGATCGAGCGAGGTATATTCCAGGGCGATAGTTTGAGTCCACTTTGGTTTTGCCTAGCCCTGAATCCTCTAAGCACGCTGCTGGAGAATTCAGGGCTGGGCTATCGGTTGAAGAGAGGTGGACAGGTTATATCTCACCTCTTTTACATGGATGACCTGAAGCTCTTTGCCCCTAGCAATCTTCAGCTGATGGAGCTACTGAAGGTAACTGAAACTTTTAGTAGTGCCATCAGGATGGAGTTTGGTGTGGACAAATGTGCGGTCATGCATGTAAAGCGAGGGGAGATTGTGGAATCCGTAGCAATTCAACTCGCGGATTCCATAAACCTGAGATCCCTCTCTCCAAACGAAACCTATAAGTATTTGGGTATGTCGGAAGCGTTAGGTATCAGCACTACTGACATGAAGCAATCGTTGAAGGAACGCTTCTTTGGCCGCTTGAACAAGGTATTCAATAGCCTTCTTTCGGGCGGAAACAAGGTGCGCGCCTTCAACGGTTGGGTCATGCCGGTATTGATGTACTCTTTCGGCATACTTAAATGGACTCAAACGGAACTTGACGCCCTGGATAGACGGGTCCGTACACTGCTGACTGCATATCGAATGCATCACCCACGATCGTCGGTCATGAGATTGTATATCCCGCGGAAGTGTGGAGGCCGAGGCTTTTTAAATGCCAAAAACCTCCACAACCGCGAGATATGCAATCTCAGGGAATATTTTATAAACACAGACGTCGGTATGCATCGAGATGTAGTAGCAGTAGACAAGGGACTCACCCCACTCTCCTTGGCGAATGAGAACTGGCCCCACTCTCCTTGGCGAATGAGAACTGGCGCAGGCCTGTAGTGCTTGACACTAACGACCGCAGGGAGGTATGGCAAAGTAAGGAGCTTCACGGACGCTTTTTCCGGGCCCTACATGGGTCCGATGTAGACCAATCAGCGTCCGTAGCCTGGCTGCGTTTCGGTGATCTCTTTGGAGAAACCGAAGGTTTTGTCTGTGCAATTATGGACGAAGTTATCATGACGAATAACTACCGGAGATTTATCGTGAAGGATGGCACGGTTGACATCTGTCGGGCATGTCACCGCCCGGGTGAATCGATCCGCCACATTATCTCTGGTTGTTCTCGACTTGCTAACGAAGAGTACTTGCATAGGCACAACCTTGTAGCCAGGATTATCCATCAGCAACTTGCTCTGAAATACACTCTTGTGGAATCGGAGGTGCCGTACTACAGGTATGTGCCCGACCCAGTTCTCGAGAATGGCAATATCACATTGTACTGGGATCGGTCCATCATCACTGACAGGACTATTATCGCTAATAAGCCGGATATAGTGGTGGTGGACCGAATCGAGAGGCGTGCAATGATTGTTGACATAACTGTTCCGCATGACGGGAACCTCGTGAAAGCCGAGAAAGATAAGCAAATCAAGTATCTTGACTTGGCTCGCGAGGTTGTCGACATGTGGGATGTGGACACAGCGATCATTGTACCGATAGTCGTGTCAGCCAATGGCTTAATAGCCACGAGCCTCGACCAACACCTTAGGAGGCTCTCGTTAGGCGGCTGGATCAAGGGCCTGATCCAGAAAGCAGTATTGCTGGACACGGCTCGCATTGTTAGGAGGTTCCTCTCTCTGGAGCCCTGACCGCCGGTAGCTTGGACCCTGTTCGCGATACCGGTGGGCCTCTATTTTTTATATTTTTAAATGTTTTTCTATTTTTGTGTTTTGTAAAAATATTTAAAAATGTAATTGATAAGAAAAAAGTTGAATAAAGGAGATAATAATAACACTTTTGGAGACATCAGTACGAGGAACGGTCAGGTGTGATCTGTACAAATAAATTTATTTTACATTTTGGGGACGTTGGGACTTGGGGATATCGGGCATCGCCCCTTAGTAAGAGGTTTTGTACTTATTGTAAAATAATCTTTTATTTTCTTTTTACTTCTGTTATAAGAAACTTTGCTCCACAATGGAATTACGCCGATGTCGTGGATGCGTTAAAAAACACTTAAACTCTCATAAGATTCGGCACAACTATATGTAGTCTATATAATATTTGTTCCGTGCAGGAATTGAACCCATGACACGCAGCGCTACAGCGTGGCTACAGCCAATCGTTCAACCACTGCGCCAACCGTGCCGTTGAATAAATTAACTTAACAATAGTGAGAACCGCTTTTGAAGCCAGCCGTTGTTTTTAAATGACTTAGATAATAATTTAATTATTAATTTAACACAGTTAACGCAAATATACTTCTTATCTTTACTGATAGAATATGTTTAGGTTAAGCAAACAGCTATTTCCAATTAGGCACCGGCCAAATACTAGACGCGACACAATTTCTTCAAAAATTCGGGCAAAAAAAATTACTTCCTTTTTGCACAACTCGAGAACCGAACCCAAGACATCCCAGCTGCACTTAAGGCCATTTATTTACTAAGACAGTTCGACATCTGCCTATCCCCTCTCAGAATGAGACCGTTATACTATAATAAACAGTGTTATTAATGAATGAATAAAAAATAAAAGTGAAACAAGTCTGTTTTTCGACCAACTCTGATAATGCATTGGTATCTGGTTTTTGACCGATAATATATCAGATTAAACCGGTTCTTATCATAAGAAAATTATCTCGAAAGAAGTTCTGAGACTAGACCAAATATATTTTTTATGGTTTAAATGATATTTGTTCAGATTCAGAGTAAAAGACATAGGTACAGTCGTGAAGATAAAGTAATGTAGGTAGGTATCTCCGTGGGGCTTTTTTATGGTCTGTTTTTCAACTGATATCAGGAAAGTCCCATCTGATGATTGAAAGTGGTTTTCCAGCCCCTTGGACACCTAAACTATGTCACTGGCCGTTGAGATAAAGAAATGTCTTATAAGGCCATAATCTTGCCAAAACCAGGTCCTTTCAGACCGGAAGGGTTGGGTGGTATCCTATTTATTTATTGTTTATTCTAATAAAACAAGCAATATTATACAAGCATAGTATACAATATGATGCGATAGACAGAGCATGCAAAAACAAAATTACAATATCTACAAAATTACAATAATAGTGCAGAAATAACACATACAACAACTAGTGGGTAGATTAAGAAACACAATGATACAAAGATGATAAGAAAAAAATTTATAAATAACACAGAAATGCATCAATAAAATTAGAACATGCATTTTAAAGCTGTATATTATTAAAGCCTTGATTAGAGTTTTTCATCTAACATAACATTACGCCTGTCCGAAGGGGTTGGACAGAGGTGCTCCTAGTACCACCCACGAGTAAATTTTCGTCTATAAAGATTACGACAAATTAGTGCAGGTCTTAAATTTTGCAAACGAACTTTTTATTAACATACCTACAGCGTGGAGCAGAATCGGCAAAAACAAACCGGCCGAGTACGAGTCGGCCTCGCGCACGTAGTGTTCCGTACCATTACCGCAAAAAAAACGGCAAAAAAACACGTTTGTTGTATGGAAGCCCATCTTAAATATTTATTTTATTCTGTTTTTAGTATTTGTTGTTATAGCGGCAACAGAAATACATCATCTGTGAAAATTTCAACTGCCTAGCTATCACGGTTCATGAGATACAGCCTGGTGACAGCGGACAGACAGACAGACCGGCGGATCGTGGAGTCTTAGTTATAGGGTCCCGTTTTTATCCTTTGGGTACGGAACCCTAAAAATCACTTACGGACGATTTTTCATTAGTCAGTTAACTTTTACCTGGTAAATGAAGATGGCAGTTTGAAAGCTTTTGTATAGAAAATATGTGAAACAACCTTACATTCTTCAGTAAAAAAATATCTGACTATTGAACAATTTGCCCTTAGCCGTATAGCTGTAGAATAAATTATGCCATAAGAAAACTAAGTACATCTAATAAGATTTAATGATGCTGTTTTGCTGTAGGATCGTCAGCTAACTCATAATGTTAGTAAATAAATGCAACCGCGTCAGAAATTTGCAGATGAATCCGGTTTGATATTGTTTGGTTGAAAACTAGGTCTTCAGACGTAAAGATAAGGGCACTATTGATGCTTGTCAATGACCTTTTTCTAGTTTAAATAAAAGATAATAATTAAATGAAGTTATTTTGATGATTTGTACCTAGGTATTTATTTGCGGCAAGTTCATTCACAAAGATTCCATTTAACTAAACAAGTCTTTGACGATTTTGCCAAAAGAGCTTTTTAGGGTTCCGTACCTCGAAAGGAGAAAACGGAACCCTTACAGGATCACTTTGTTGTCCGTCCGTCTGTCTGTCTGTCTGACCCTTTTTTTCAGGAACGCGTGGAGGTATCAAGCTGAAACCTATATCAAATACTCAAGTCTACTGTCCTTAAAATTGTGACAAAATCAAAATTCTAAGCTAACGCAATCAAAAGATACAGCCGTTTATGCCGCAAATTTCCGCAAACTGCCCGTGAACTCAGAATCTTTGAAATTTGGTACGAAGCAACGTCTTATAGCACAGATAAAGGAAAAATTGCGAAAACCGTATTTTTTTTTTGTTATATCATATAGTAAAAATATTTTTAATATTTTTTAACGGGGGTAGTAACCCCTTTCCTCATGAACGCGTATTGAAATTCATATCAAATACTCAGGTCTATAATACCTTTAAGCTGAGGTTTATACGGAACCCTCGGTGCGCGAGTCCGACTCGCACTTGGCCGGTTTTTTTTCCGTTATTTCTTCTTTTCACGACGGTGTGCATCTTCTCGTCAATTTTAGAGTTAGAAAGATCGTTCTAATATTTCGTTTCATTGTTGAAATCTTTTTGATAATGCGGCTCAAAGTGATTGCTAAAACTTAGGTACTTTAAATCAATCTATCTAGGCCTTCCCAACTATATTTTGGTCGGTTTCAATTCTAACTGGATGGTATCCAGTTGATACCAGTATTATACATGTAGCGAATCCTTATCTGACCTCCACAACCCAGTAACCGTAGCATGGCTGGAACTTAAGTCTTTATATTCCGATAATCTGCCGTCTGTCTCACAGATAAACACGACCTATTCCATTTCTATCGTTATTCCGTGAATACTATCAAAAAAATGCTTTTGTTTTTATTATCTAAGCAACATTACATGCTGCATACAAATATTATCTATTCAAATATGCGAATGTAGGTCACAATATAATAACATCTGGTTTTTTATTTGTTTTCTGATACGTTACTCGTATATATTCATAAAGTTCATATTTCCAGAACAGCAGTTTGGTAAAAAGAACATTAAGATCGAGACTATCAGAAGAATACAGCTGGAATGGGCGGTATTTGGGCAACTTCATCCAGTCTTCTCGTCGCGTATTCCACAGAGCCTAATGACACGAGTCTTCAATCAGTACATCCTACCCGTGATAACTTATGGGGCTGAGACGTGGACACTCACGGTACGGCTGGTCCATCAGCTTTAGGTCGCTCAGCCAGCTATGGAAACGGCAGAGAACCAAAGTTGTCGACATAGCTCAGAGAATAAGCAAGCTGAAGTGGCAATGGGCCGGCCATATAAGTCGTAGAGCCGATGACAGTTGAGGTAGTCGTGTTCTCGAGTGGGACGTGGGACGCCCTCAGGCTAGGTGGAGGGACGATCTTCGCGGGGTGGCTGGTAGCAGCTGGATGAGAGTTGCCGAAAGTCGAGACCAATGGCCGACGATTAGAGAAGCCTATGTCTAGCAGTGGACTGCTAAATACTGATGACGATGATAGTTCCAGTCTGCCTCACTATACTACACTTCCCAGCCATCTTGCGTAGATGGTCGCTCCACCTTGCTTGAGTGCCACCACCCACACCACAAACACGCACTCACACAAATATACGCACTATCCACACACATTATGCATTAGTTCCATGTTGACAATCTTTTTTTTTTTTTTTTTATTCGAGATGGGTTTGCTCTTGACTCTAGTCTAGGTCAGAGGTGACAGAGACAAAGTCGACGATGGAGTGAGCTTACCCAGAAGAAGCCTGTTCACTCTAACTTTGAAGAGAAAAATCTTTTTAATCTCTATGTATAAAAATGTAATGGGGGGTCTGCAGTTCTGAAATATAGGCCTAGGCTTAGTTTAGACTCCAGATCTCTCACAAATTCCTTTTTTTTTTGTCTAAATATCTGTCAATATAAACAGCTATGATAAGGATGTAGTTTGTGGAGATATAAACATTTTTATTATTATTATTTATACGTTTGTCGATCCCTGGTCATCATCAAGAGTACGTCTGGCTTTACGGTCATCGGTTCGAAGACGGCTATAATATTATCTGATCTATTGGCACTTCAGCTTCAAAATAATAGGTGACCTATTTGTTATCACGCGACTTGGTATACGTGCTGACTGTCTCGTTGTAGCTGTACTAATGGTAGAAAGTGCGAAATTTATTCTTTCGAGAGCATCGGGTCTTTCTGGGTTCGATTTCCACGTAGAAGACTTTTGAGTTGCAAATATTCAGTCATAGGTCATATTTGTTCCAGGTTGATGACCACAGATTCTTCTCCTTGCGAATTATCACACATATGTTGGCTTATCATACAAACACCACAGGCTACCCCATTAGTGATGTTTCGTACTAGTTGAAATTATCTATTTAAATACGAAGTTGCACGAAACGAGCAAGCAATAGGTACATTAATTTATTTACAATGCATGTCCTCGAAAAGAGCGTTTTCCAAGCAGCCAAACTGTGCGGCAAGTGTCACTTTTTTTTACTAGTGCTTTTTACTTTCCTGTATTTTTTAAATTTTTAACTTGTTGTAGTCATGATGGTATACGTGATGCCTACAGGAGCACAGGCACGACTCCTCGCGAGCTCAGCCGTTATCTCTGTCACACACAATGTCGTACGATGTTGTTTGCCTGATAAACGCTGATAGCGTTGTGGGCTAGTTTACATTCCGTATATATTATGTACGAGGGCTTTGTTGATATCCTGACACACATAAAGGAAGTTATATTTAAACCGGTATCAATAGTGATAGTAGTGGTTAAAGACGAACAAGTCCTGGTTCCCTACTGTTTTATAATCTACGTTTAAATGGCTCTGAAGCACGTAATAATACACATGCCTGTAACTTGTTTGCCCGAAACTCTAAAGGTACTTGGCATGGTATTGTCATATACATTAATCAGAATTCGCTATGTTAATTAAAAGCTTGTAAAAAATCAAGCTGCCTTCCTTTTTACTCGACTGCCGAAGAAGGGTAGTGTGTTTGTAAGTCTATGTATGTATGTATGTTTGTTCCTATGTGGCGTTCTAGAGACCAAACGCGTTTGCCGATTGCGATGATTCTTACGTCAGTCAATCGATTCGTCTTAACCCTGCGAGTGTCACTGGCTACATTAAAATTGGAAAAGAAAAAAATGGCGGATTTTGGGCCCCATTTTGTGGGGGAACATTTTTTTCATGGGGGATGCATGCTTGTGTACAAGGTTACAAATTAGTTGAGTACTATTAAAGGCCTACTGGTTAAGTGCGTGTCGGACTTCGCACATTTAGGGTTACTTACCAAATCAATATCAATACATATAATAAATCTGTGGAAAAGTAGTTTTTGTACATCGAAAATATTAAAAAAAAAACAATGCCAGTGTGTTAAAGGATAACCAACATAACCCGATTCCAGCATTTTTGTATGTGTATTTGTTTGTCTGTTTATTTGTGCACGCATCACCTAAAATGTACGAAGCCAATGTAGATAACTTTTATACATAAAAATTATGCGTAACTTGAAGTATTGCTTAGTTTGTGTTTCATCGCAATCGGTTCACTCTATCAAAAGTTAGATCAATTTAAAGTGTTCAAGAAGTAAAATTATGACAACACACGCAATTCAGATACTCGGACAGTTGCACTCGATATTCGATAGATGGCGTTGTGCATTTAAAGTCATTTTCTGAATGGCGGTGATTCTTTGGGAAACTGACCCTAAAAAAAATGGTAGTAAGGTAGGGTAGGCAGGAAGGTAAGTAGAGTAGGTAGGATGGTAAGTAGGGTAGGGTAGATGACGGGAGTGAAGCCACGGGCACAGCTAGTGTAGAATATATTGGTATTTGTTAGTAAAATATACGTAATAATAAACATTATAAACAAATTTCAAGTTCATAGGTCAATGGGATGTTACAAAATTCTTCGGAACAAAATTTTGTGACAGGCGACTGACGTGGACGAACAGACAGACAGACGGACAACAATAGGGTTCCGTTTGGACACTACGGTAACGGAACCCTAAACATTGATTTGAGGATGTAGGTAATTCCCGTAACCAGCTTTGCAACCTAAGCTCCCACGAGATAGCCAAAAAATCAGTCAATTCATGAAACAAACATGACGTCAATTTATTCAAATACTGTCATTGAACATCTAATCCCAGAAACGAGGTCTCTGATATGTCATATCTTATCATGTTAAGTAGAAAAATTTGTCAATACCTATCGATGAACCAAGACTAAGCCTTCTTACCCGACCGCACAGACGGCGAGGCACCAAGATGTGTCATGCGTTTGACTAGTTCTGTGACGTCACATCACGCCATGTTAATGATGCAAGAAAAGGTAACAGTTGGTATAACGTGACGATCAGGGAAAAGGATTTAACTGAGTCAGTTTTCCTTTAATGGTTTTCCTAGTAAAAAATGGGGTTGTGCCTATACTTACCTATAGGGTTTTTTTACCCGACTGCCGAAGGAGGGTACTGTGTTTATCAGTCTATGTATGTATGTTTGTTCCTATGTGGCTTTCTAGAGACCAAACGCGTTGGCCGATTTTTATGATTCTTACGTCAATCGATTCGTCTTAAACCTGCAAGTGTCACAAGCTACATTAAAATTGGAAAATAAAAAATATCGGATTTTGGGCGCCAAACCCATCGTGTGGGGTATCAAAATAAAGAATTTTAAAAGGTGATTTCAAAAATATATAATACTTATATGTTTAAATGTACCTAAATCTAAAATAAAAATACTAAAAAGTTGTAAATAAAAAAAGTTAATTAAAAAAATCAAAAAGCACAGCATGATTTTCTTCTTGTTTACATCTTTTTAGTTCGCTTTTTAAGCAGTCGGGTTTTTTGATTTTTTTAATTAACATTTTTTCATAATAAGGTAATTGAATGAAAAATAATTGGCAATCTAATTATTATATGGGCCAATAGGCTCAATCACATCACATCATATCATCAGCCTATTAATGTTCCCACTGCTGGGACACAGGCCTCCTCTCTTTGAGAGGGAATGGGCCGTAATCCACCACGCGGGCCCAGTGCGGGTTGGTGGATGTCACATGTCTTCGAATTTTTGGTTCTAGAACATGCCGGTTTCCTCACGATGTTTTCTTTCACCGTTTTGAGAGCAGTGGTGATGAAATAATTTACACAAAGTAAAGCGCCTGCCTGGGCTCGAACCCACAACCTACAACTTGTAAGTCGCGGCTGATACCACTGGGCCACCACTGCTCATAGGCTCAATGAAACAAATCAATTAGAAACTCGGCACTGTACATCTGACAAATTGTAAATAATGAGGGGTTTATTCAACTGTAGAATAAATGGGAACTTTATTAAAACTTTGATCTGTTATAAATTACTGAAATTTATTATATTATAGTTATTTCATCATACTTTGCTTTAATTTGATCATATGACGCAACCCACTAAAACAGAAATGATAGTTTTACACAGAAACACTTAGAATGACGGATGGGTCAGTCCTAACTTGGAGAGTTAAGTTCTGTGTAATAACGTATTATTTCCTCGAAGTTTTCACCACATTGTGACGAACTGACGACTATGACACAGCCCGACGTTTTTCCCTGTTCGGTATTCATATTTTAAGCCTAAATATAACATAACTGTGCTTTGTGTGTTTCCCTCAATAACATGTATTTAATATTACACAATCATGGTTTATTATAAGTAAGCATGCCTTGTAATAGATTGGCAAATTTCGTAATTGGACAAAAAGACTATTTGACGTACTTTTTTTTTTTGGGGTGGATAATCATCCAATGACTTCTCGCACTCTGGGTGAAGCGGAAGGGGATTTGACCAATATCAAATTTATGTTTTTAAGCTGACATGGTCACAATCATTGGAATTAATATTTGTTTCGGGATATTTACCATGTATATTTAGATTTTTGTTGAGAGCACCCACAACACCCACCCGCAAAGACTTTAGTTCTCGTGATCATGGCGCTTGTAACGGTTCCGAAATATAGAGCCCGATTGACGAATATAAGGCTTGACCAATGTCTTTCAACCCCTTGTAATTAGAAAATAAGTTTTCCAAATAAAATAATATAAATAACTTTAATAACTCCGCCCAATTTGAATCCTTATAGATTATAAGCTTATGTGTTATTCTGATGTATAAGCTATATTAGGTAAGTACTATAAAGTCTTATAAAAAGCCGTTCAGTAGTTTTTGCATGAAAGACTAACAAACAACCATACATACAAACGTTCACATTTATAATATTAGTAGGATCCCGAAGGGCTTAGGCAGAGTTTACACCTTTACCTTTATACTATTCAGCGGGTAGGGCGAAAGTCTGACGCGCCCTTCCGCTTCACCCAGACCGGGAGAAGTCATTGGAAATGGGATAAGCCTATGCGGATACCTATTGCCTATCGTCGGGTTTTTACCATCGGGAAATTCTCAGTAGGTAGTAAATAAGAAAGTAATTTATCGGAAAACTTATTAATGTAGGTATAGTTGAGACTGCATTATTGATTGATTTGTAACTGAGTTGGATTCGAAATCTTTTTTTCCCCTTTAAGTATTTCACTGCTTTTAGTCTAAAAACTGGACAATTGCTGGAAAGTCGTTTAATTTTTTTTTTTTTATATCTTAGAGAATTTAAATTGGAAATTGATTGATTAAGGCAAACATCTTGCGTGTGGAAACCTGAGGGCCCACAAAAATGACATACTACCATCAAAACTGTGGCGATAGCGATTGGAAGAATGTCATAAATGTATGGGAATGTGAAACACTATCGAAATGTCACGTGAGCAAATACTTACATTTTGGCATTTTTTAATCTCTAGCGCCACGCTTTCACTGATGGAATTTCACTACCTAAGTCTTAAATAATGCTCGTGCCTTCTCTGTATGAGAAGAGGCATTTGGCCAGCACACACACAGACATCATCAGCCTATAAATGTTCCCACTGCTGGGACACAGGCCTCCTCTCTGTGAGAGGGAATGGGCCGTAATCCACCATGTCGGCCCAGTGCGGGTTGGTGGATGTCACATGTCTTCGAATTTTTGGTTCTAGGACATGCCGGTTACCTCACGATGTTTTCCTTCACAATTTACGAAATAATTTATACAAAGTAAAGCGCCTGCCTGGGCTCGAACCCTCGACCTACAACTTGTAAGTCGCGGCGGATACCACTGGGCCACCACTGCTCTCCAGCAGTGGCCATAAACAAACTTGTATTATAACGCAACGTTATTTGGTCTTGTAATGGCCCTATTAACTTACCTAAGTTTGGCAACCAATACCAGTCCCCCACGTGGTTTAGTTAACCGTTTAGTAGGTACCAGTCATACTGTCACACCATTTTGACAGTGAGTCAGCCCTCGTCGTCAACGAAAGTGTGATAATGAGTCAACTGCAATGTAATCTTAACACACGTGATAGTGTAATATAATGTTATCGAACGATGCGGTTACCGACGTCACGACGAAACCTTGGAACACTTCGAAAGGAAATGAAGATGTATTACGAGTATATTGGATGAGGAATATCCGTTTACATTTGGAGCAGATATTGTAAATGATTTTTTCCACTATTATGTAACAAATTGCCTAAGAAATTCGTTTCGAAATATGAATATTTAGACACAAGATTTAAAAAAAAAACAAAATTACATAATAACAGTTACAAAATGACTTTTGTATGGAGTTTTGATAACATTCAAAATGATACATAATGATATATGAATGGCAGAATGATACTGAACCTGTAACTATGATACTGTCCTGTCCTTTTCCTCTAGGAAAAGCGCGCTTTGATTTTGTGTGTATAGTCTGTGGTTTTTAGTCTGAACGTTTCTAATAAATTGTTGTTGGAACTTATTTGCATTTAATTAAGTAAGCTCATCAGGTAGTGTAAAAAGAATTGTTCGTGTCTCGCATAAAAAGGCTTTATTTTAACATTCACATGTAGCTTTCGAGGTTCGCCTTCGGCTCACGTCAAAATTGGCTACTTTACTCGTGTTAAAGTCTCGACTTTTTATGCTCGACACGAAATGTACTATTAATAATCTCGATGGCTCAGTGTCTAAAAAATAACTTTTTGGTTAATTTCTCGACGGGAACGCATTTGTTAAGAAGCAGCTAGGTATCTATTTTGTTTTTGAGCCTGAATTAGTCTGTCCTAAATAAATGTATTTCTTTCTTTTCTTTTTATTCCAGACGTCCTATGACAACCAAAATATGATATTGGATTATGCACTATAAACGCAGGTTCCTACGCCATTGTAACGGACGCATGGCTTTGTACGTTGCGTGGTGATTTTTTAGCATAAGGGCTTCCCACGTAGACCTATAACGGTGTTTATGGCGAACATGTGTTTGGGTCTTTTTAACGAATCTTTGAATGAAGCAATAACCCTGACCGTTGTCGGCATTTTGTAAAAATAAAGAAACAATCCATGTTTAATGGCTCCGTAACGGTGAACGCCTTGTTTGTCAAAGGTTTACCGCTTTGAAAAATAAATAACTATAAATGCTTATTGTCTGCAGACCCGTACGCCGCCTTAATAAAACATTGAATGGACTATTGCTGTTATCCCAAAACACATTAAGCCGGGGTCGGCGTGAGAAAATATGATATCCCGTTAGTTAGTTATTATTTGTAAATTTCTCTTTTCGTGGTACTAAAAATAACACGTGAATGTTAAAATATAATTGATGTAGGTTCCATGTGAGTTCTAAAGTATGAGTACAAAACATATGAGAACTACTGTAATACATATAAGAACTAGAGAAAACGTAGATAATTAGGTAAGATTATGCATGTTTTGATAGCTCATAAGTAGGGAGGAATCTAGGTTAGATAAGATTTTTGTGTTGACCTTTTTACAGTTTATATGTTTCCTAGGTAGAATTAAGTATGTAGATTAAGGAAATGTATAATTTGTGTAGATTTAAGTAAGATAATATTGATGATTACGGCATTTCTATGACGCCATGCCCGAGCGCCATTGAGAGAGAGGGGCGCCATTGTTCGCGCCTAGCGGTTCTTGTATAAATAACGGACCGTTTGGAGGCTGAGGCACAGTCGGACACAGTCAGTCTTCAGCTCTACAATTGTAACAACATACAGTTGTAATAACAATACGGAATAAAATTGAAGATACGAATCACGACAGTATTTTCATTCTTCCAACGAACAACCAAATACAGTCCACTTCAGTCTGGTCCTTCGAGCCGGATAAAGAACCAAGAACCAGCGGCAACCAGGCCCACTACAGTCTGGTCCATCAAGCAGCGGATACAAGAACGAAGAACCCGCTGCAACCAGAACCACTGAGCTGCAGACGAAGTACGAAGATCTGCGGCAAGAGCGAAGAAAGGAACCCGGCTGTCACCGAGCCGCAGACGAAGTAAGAAGATCTGCGGTAAGAACAAAGCTGTACGGAACAGGACCGGTTTCGAACCTAACCGGTCTTGAACCTGACCGGCTTAAACACAACTGAACCCGACCGGCTTACCGAACCGAGCCGACCGGTTTCACCTGAAGTACCGAACCGAAGAGGTACTAACCCGCCTTGCCAAACTGAACGTGCGGCTATACTCAAGATGGTGTTCACAAGGAGCCAGGGAGACGCAACCGAGATAGAAGAACAGCTACGCATCCAAGAACAGGAAGCGCGACGCGTCCAAGAAGAGGAGGCGCGCCGCCAGGAAGCGGAGCTGATCGAACGGGAGCGAAGAAGAAGACTCTCACCGGACCCACCAGCATCACCATTTCCGAGAATGGCACACAACAGCGCAGCGGGGCCTTCCAGTGCACAGACGACAAACACCGCGATCCGACAGCGAATGACGTCACCGACCAGGACAATGAGGTCGCAACGGTCGACGACAAGCGTCACAACAAGGCTACGGATAGCGGAACTGGAGGCTGCAGAGAAGCTAGCAGCCATCCGGACCCAGAAACTGGCACTGGAAGAAGAGCTAGTCAAGAAGAGACTAGCAGTGGAGGTGTCAGCGATCAACGATGAAGAAAGCGTACAAGAGGAACAAGAGCCCTCTCGTCCACGCGAAGAGCCTCATCAAATGGTGGATGAATGGCTGAGGACGAACCCTCTCAACTCACGGGGGGAGGAGGGACCAAGAGAATCCAAACAGATACGCTTCGTGTCTAGAACGAGATCGCCGACCCCCATAAGAGCAAAGGACAGCATTGAGCACTTGGCAGCAACACTAGAAAAAATGGCCCGACCTAGGCCTAGGCACACGGAGCTACCTACATTCTCCGGAGCGGCCAACGAGTGGCTGCCATTCAAGGCGGCTGTACGAGATTCGACAGATATGTACCAGGTTACAGCAGCCGAGAACGTACAAAGGCTGAGAAGCTGCCTCAAAGGAGAAGCAAGAGACGCCGTGGCCGCCCTTCTACATACGGCCACTGATCCAGGCGTCATTATGAAGACTCTTGAGCAGTGCTTCGGACGACCGGAAGTCATCATCGACCGGGCACTGGATGACCTCAAGAAGCTTCCAAAACCTGGTACATCGGCCACAGAACTCAACAGTTTCGCTGTCAAGCTACAGAACATAATTTGCGTACTGCAAACAATCGATCGAAGAGGTTACTTGTTCAACCCTTTTATGACCCGGGAAGTACTGGACAAGCTCAGCCCGCATCTCCGATCCCGCTGGTGTGACTACGCCTACGATCAAGAAGGGACAACGGATCCGGAAATCGTCGTGCTGTCACGGTTTCTAATGCGAGAGGCGGACCGAGCGTTACGATATACGTACGCTCCGTCTACAAGCGCCGCCGCACCGAGAAAGGAAACTCGACCCATCGTGACACTCAAGAAGAAGGCGAGCGTGTTCACCACGACCGAGGGAAGGGAAGAAGAAAAGGACAAGTGCCCTAAGTGCGAGCAAGCCCACCTGTTGACGCGGTGTCCGCAGTACAAGGCGCTAACGGTAGAGCAGCGATGGAGCTTTCTTAAATCTAATAAGATTTGCTTCAAATGCGCCCAGAAGCAACACAGGCGCATAAGTTGCAAGGCGCAGCTGTGCGGCGTGGATCAATGTCGCCGCCCGCATCACGCGACGCTCCATCAAGCGGTACGCGAAGCGCAGACGGAAGACATGGGGAAGGGTGAACCACGGAAGGAGGAAGCGGTCCTGTCTGTGGCTACCCAACCCGCTACCGGGCCACGGGCAGTCTTGCTCAAGATGTGCCCTGTCATCGTGTCCGGACCACGGGGGGAGGTCAAGACCTACGCACTCCTAGACGAAGGGGCCACGATCACCCTAGTGGACGAAGCACTGGCGGCGAGCGTCGGGGCAGAAGGGCCATCACGGCCGCTCCACCTGAGCGGGGTCAACATGTCGCAGCGAGATATGGACAGCCGAGTAGTGAATATCAACGTGAAGGGACTGAAGAGTGACGAAAGCTACAGGGTCAGAGCGAGGACCATGAAGGATCTCCGGCTTCACCAACAGTCCATTCCCGACACGCTGCTGGATTACGAGCACCTGAGGGACCTGACCCCAGAAGAGGTGTGCTACGAACTGGCGCGCCCCGGGCTTCTAGTGGGTACAGACCACTGGGAGTGCATCGTGTCCCGCGAGCTCCGAATCGGCGGCCCTAACCAACCGGCAGCATCAAGAACGCAACTCGGATGGGTGGTGCACGGAACCGCACCACGCAAGACCATCATCAAAGAAGGGAACGTGCTGCATGTATACGAGCCCAACCGAACTACGGGTGCATGCAGCCAGGAACTCCACGACTTAGTCGAAGCCCACTTCAGGATCGACGCGCTCGGCATACAAGGAAGGCCGAGAGTCAAGGCGAGCGATCAACGGGCCATCGACATAGTCGGAAGGACAATCAGGAAGATTGACACCGGGTACGAGGTTGGGCTGCCATGGCGACGAGACGAGGTCACTATGCCGCCTAGCTACAATCAAGCGTTCCGCCGGCTGAAGAAGATCGAGCAGAAGATGGACGCCAACCCACAGTTCGCGGCTGAGTACTCCAAGCAGGTTAACAACCTATTGGACAAAGGGTACGCGACGCCATGCGACGGGTCGGAGCGAGCGAATGCCATCTGTTGGTATCTGCCACATTTCGCCGTGCAGAACCCGAACAAGCCCGGCAAACATAGGCTAGTGTTCGACGCAGCAGCGAAGAGCAACGGCGTCTGCCTAAACGACGAACTGTTGGAGGGACCCGACCTACTGCTGTCGCTGCCAGGAATCCTATTTAGGTTCCGAGAGAAGGTGGTAGCGATTACAGCAGACGTGCAGGAGATGTTCCTGAGAATCAGGATAAGGCCGGAGGACCAACCAGCGCAACAGTTCCTGTGGAGAGGTGACGACCGACAAGAGCCGCCGAGGAAATACAAGATGACCAGTATGCTATTCGGCGCCGCGAGCTCCCCGTACATGGCCCATTACGTTCGCAACCACAACGCAGACGTACATGGGCAGGAGTACCCGCGGGCGCTGGAGGCCATCAAAGGAAGTCACTACATGGACGATTTGGTGGCCAGCTATGAAGACGCTGAAGAAGCACGGAAGGCAGTAGAGGAAACGAGAGCAGTGCACGCGCACGCAGGGTTCACGCTGCGAGGTTGGAGCTCCAGCAACAAGACGGTGCTACGCGACGTGCCCACCGAGCTGCACGCCACCTCTCCTACACAATTGGGGGGTGAGCAGCCTGAGAGCAAGATTCTGGGGCTGCATTGGGACGCGGAGCGCGATGAGCTGGGGTTCAACACATCTATGAACCGAGTCCCGGCTGAAGTACGAGCGAGAACGCGCGCCCCGACTAAGCGTGAAGCCCTCAGCGCCGTGATGTCCATATACGACCCGCTTGGGTTGCTGAGCCACTACACAATACGATCGAAGATCATACTGCAGAGCTTGTGGCGCCTTCAGACGACATGGGACGAGCAAATCCCCGAGGAAGAGAACGAGCTCTTCGCCTCCTGGCTCGCTCGCCTGACTGAACTCGCTCAGCTGCGACTACCGCGCTGTTACGTGACGCAAAAGTATGAACGCGTCGACTTACACATACTGTGCGACGCCAGCGAGCAAGCCTACGCAGCTGTGGCCTATTGGCGAATAAGAAACGTCGATGGGAGCCTGAACGTCGTGTTGGTGGCCGCTAAAGCTAAGGTGGCGCCTCGTCGGGCGCAAACTATACCGCGCCTGGAGCTACAAGCCGCAGTGATTGGAGCAAGACTCGCTGAGACGATAAGAAGGGAGCACCGAGTCATCATCGGCCAGACGACCTACTGGACCGATTCATCTACCGTGGTGCACTGGATCCATCACGACGTGCGACGCTACACGCCATTCGTTGCGCATCGGCTGGGAGAGATCGCAGAGTTGACCCAGAAAGAAGAGTGGCGTTGGCTGCCTACTGCAAGCAACGTAGCGGACGACGCCACTCGGCTCATCGACACGCCCATCTGCGCCACGGATAGATGGTTTCAAGGACCGGACTTCTTGCTCCTGCCAGAAGAGCAGTGGCCCACGACGTCGACGGATGACAAGGAGGACGAGGAGGTCCTTCACACGAGAGAAGAAACGGAGCGAGATAGCTGGCTACCGAACCCGGCCCGCTTCTCAAAGTATGAGGTATTGGTGAGAGCCGTCGCTCGAGCGATCGCTTTCACTGATATCTGCAGACGAAGAGCAACAAGGATGGAGTATCATCATATCCAGCGCGCCGAGGCTGAACTAATCAAACAAGCACAAGAGGACAGCTTCGGGGAAGATATGAAGAAGATCCAGTCTGCTCGCCCGCTCACGAGGGCGAGTCGATTGTACAGGCTGGATCCAGTGCTGGAAAACGGCGTCCTAAGAGTGAGGGGCCGGATCGAGGCCTCTCCCGCCCCGACCGAGATGAAGCGGCCTATTATACTCGACGGCCGACATCAGCTGACTAAGCTCCTCGTGCTGCGGGAGCACTGCGCTGCAGGCCACGCCAATAGGGAGCGTGTGACGAACGACCTGCGACAGCGGTACTGGGTCATTCACTTGCGACCCACGGTACGCGCTGTCGAGAGGAGCTGCGCCTTCTGCAAAACGAGGCGGGCGAGGCCGCAAACCCCAGCTACAGGAGACCTGCCACACGCCCGCCTTGACCCTTTTCACCGCCCGTTCACCAACTGTGGGGTGGACTATTTTGGGCCAATAATGGTCAAGGTAGGACGCCGCCGAGAGAAGAGGTGGGGCGCACTCTTTACGTGCCTCACCTCCCGCGCCGTGCACATCGAG
Organism: Orthosia incerta; assembly: GCA_948252205.1. Lineage (NCBI taxonomy): Eukaryota > Metazoa > Arthropoda > Insecta > Lepidoptera > Noctuidae > Orthosia > Orthosia incerta. Next base: position 26,919,812 of record OX411759.1, read on the forward strand.
CTTGTCGCTTCACTCTCCACCGACTCAGCAATCATGGCGCTGAGACGAATGGCCGCGCGCAGAGGCTGGCCGAGAGTGATGTACTCCGACAACGCGACTAACTTTCGCGGGGCCGACCAGGAGCTACGCCACGCCTACGCCGAGTGGATGCTTGCCCTGCGAGATGAGGGGCTACTGCATCGCTTGGAGTGGCGCTTCATCCCTCCCGGCGCGCCCAACCAAGGTGGCGCGTGGGAACGTATGGTGCGCTCCGTGAAGACGGCGCTCAGCGTGACCCTGCGAGAGAAGGCGCCGGCGGAAGAAGTACTGAGGACTCTGCTCACTGAGGCTGAGTTCTCGATCAATGCGCGACCGCTGACACACGTCAGTGTGGATCCCAGCGACCCCGAGGCCCTAACCCCCAACCACTTCTTGTTGGGGTCGTCTAAGGGGCTGCCGACGACAGGACCCTGCGAAGAGGACGACCGGAGGACATGGCGAGCTAGTCAGGCGCTCGCTGACCACTTCTGGCGACGATGGCTACGCGAGTACCTGCCCACGTTGGTACCTCGCGGCGAGCCACGGAACGACGTGCGACCCATTCAAGCCGGTGACGTGGTCCTCGTGGTCGACAACACGCTGCCACGGAACACATGGCCGATGGGAATCGTCGAGCGCACGCATCGCGGACCGGATGGCGGCATCAGAGTCGTCGAGGTGCGCACCAGGACTGGCACCTTCCGACGCCCCGTGAGCAAGCTCGTCGTCGTGTCAACAAAGGAGGCTACGCGAGCTGCGCCGGGGGGAGAACTGTAACGGACGCATGGCTTTGTACGTTGCGTGGTGATTTTTTAGCATAAGGGCTTCCCACGTAGACCTATAACGGTGTTTATGGCGAACATGTGTTTGGGTCTTTTTAACGAATCTTTGAATGAAGCAATAACCCTGACCGTTGTCGGCATTTTGTAAAAATAAAGAAACAATCCATGTTTAATGGCTCCGTAACGGTGAACGCCTTGTTTGTCAAAGGTTTACCGCTTTGAAAAATAAATAACTATAAATGCTTATTGTCTGCAGACCCGTACGCCGCCTTAATAAAACATTGAATGGACTATTGCTGTTATCCCAAAACACATTAAGCCGGGGTCGGCGTGAGAAAATATGATATCCCGTTAGTTAGTTATTATTTGTAAATTTCTCTTTTCGTGGTACTAAAAATAACACGTGAATGTTAAAATATAATTGATGTAGGTTCCATGTGAGTTCTAAAGTATGAGTACAAAACATATGAGAACTACTGTAATACATATAAGAACTAGAGAAAACGTAGATAATTAGGTAAGATTATGCATGTTTTGATAGCTCATAAGTAGGGAGGAATCTAGGTTAGATAAGATTTTTGTGTTGACCTTTTTACAGTTTATATGTTTCCTAGGTAGAATTAAGTATGTAGATTAAGGAAATGTATAATTTGTGTAGATTTAAGTAAGATAATATTGATGATTACGGCATTTCTATGACGCCATGCCCGAGCGCCATTGAGAGAGAGGGGCGCCATTGTTCGCGCCTAGCGGTTCTTGTATAAATAACGGACCGTTTGGAGGCTGAGGCACAGTCGGACACAGTCAGTCTTCAGCTCTACAATTGTAACAACATACAGTTGTAATAACAATACGGAATAAAATTGAAGATACGAATCACGACAGTATTTTCATTCTTCCAACGAACAACCAAATACAGTCCACTTCAGCCATATAATAAATACAAGTAGGTTTACCTACTGGTAAAACTAAGTTTTTTTTGTACAATAATTTTCTGACTCGAGAAAAAATGAACTAATATTCGTTCATAAATAACCTAGACTCATATTTCTCACGACATTTCCTAGAATCAGTGTATCGCAGTTAGCACGTTTTGCTTCCATGCACTCAGCCTCGAACGCCAGACACATCGGTGCCTCGGCCATGTTGCAACGCTGTTACTAGGCAGGCAAGCGTGACTAATACACATATAATATAGTCTAGTACATAATATTCTAGTCAACTGTACATCATTCAGCGCTATTTTTGTTAACAATACTCTGCAATCAATCTAGAACCGCTTGCAATCATATATTTCTGTCAATTAGCCGTATTTATTACGGTTAGAAGTTCTTATAAAGGGAAGTGAACGAAAATTAGTAGGCATTAATAAATCAATAAGATTATGGTAAAACCGTTAAATGTCGGTTAATTTGATGACTAATAAGCAGGTAAATAACTGTCTGATTTTGTTTAGATACGCAATTTTGATAGTGTGTAGAACTATGCTGTACTTATTATGTACTTTTTATGGTTTTTTTTTAGGATGTATCTCATGAACCGTGATAGCTAGACATTTGAAATTTTCACAGATGATGTATTTCTGTTGCCGCTATAACAACAAATACTAAAAACAGAATAAAATAAATATTTAAGTGGGGATCCCACACAACAAACGTTATTTTTTGTCGTTTTTCGATAGTGGTACCATTAGTGCGCGAGTCCGACTCGCACTTTGCCATTTTTTTTTATTAATTCAAACGTAGGTAGTAGGTACAACACAAAATTGCTCAAAAGTTCATTAAGCACTTACAAAATTCATTAACACTTTCCTTCTACTTTATAATTCCTCGTAATCCTCCCGAATCACCAGGTATAATCCTCATCTGTGCCTACCCCTTATTAAGCACTCGTAACCCTCAGATGATGAACAGGAACATTTACGACGTGGCTCCAGGAAGACGGGCTGTAACGGGCCAAAACGGGCTATAACGGGCTGTAACTCATTGCGATACTGTGCATCGCGCAATAAGTCTTATCCCTGAAATTTTGGGTTACTTATCTTAAGATGGGGATTACTTCCGTACCCCAGAGAGGCACTGTGGCAGTATTATGCAGAAGGTTAATTTAAATATGTGCTCAGTCGCTGTAAACCTCATTATGTATGCTAAGCCGTGCTGGGGTGAGTTGTGGATTCGTGGATGCTAATATTGCTTTTCACTAAGTAAATAAATTAAAAAATCTCTCCTATTTTTGCCTTAACCGTATCAAGGCTTAGATCAGACTCAGATTATCTTTCTTTAATAATGCTTTTTATTGGTCTTATAGTCTTATGTTTTCTGCCGATTCTTCAGCACCTATTTTCGATTGTTTTCCAGCTCCTTTTTAGGGTTGCGTACCCAAAGGGTAAAAACGGGACCCTATTACTAAGACTCCACGATCCGTCTGTATTTCTGTCTGTCTGTCTGTCTGTCCGTCTGTCACCAGGCTGTATCTCATGAACCGTGATAGTTAGACCGTTGAAATTTTCACAGATGATGCATTTCTGTTGCCACTATAAAAACAAATACTAAAAACAGAATAAAATAAATATTTTAGTGGGGCTCCCATACAACAAACCTGTTTCTTGCGATAATGGTACGGAACCCTTCATGCGCGAGTCCGACTCGCCCTTGACCGGTTTTTTATGTTATTCTTTTGCCCAGATATAATCCGAATCGATTCTAGTGTTATTTCAAGTGAGCCTTCTGTACGTTTCCTAACTTGGGACAATACCTCATTTCTGGTATGTTTTACGACATCCACCGTTAACTGGCGCTCTCGTAAACCGATGTTAATTAAACATATACTCTTAATGTACTCCTATGGAGGTACTGCTACTGCTAGGTATATTATATAGTAGTTAATGTGACATGTATGTTTGGCAGGAGTTGAATATGAAGACATTTTGCCTAATCGCACATCTAAACATCAAAATTAAATGATAACACTGGTGTATATTTGGTCGAAGGCTCGAAGGTAATATATAAGACATATCTTGATTATTCCACTTCTTTATATCACAGTTAATTGCTGGGTAGGTCTTGCATTGTTGCCAGCTAACCTTAATTTTTCTCTACCCAAGTATTAGTTTTCGGACATACCGATTTGGCCAACTGCAGGGACCTTGCAAACCCCACGTTCCTGTGCAAATCAAAAACAACATAGTTAGCAGCTGGTAATGATTTATTAAATAGACCAACAATTCTATTTAAAGTTAGAAAAATGATAAGTGATGCAATTAATAACGAAACGTCAGTTAGATGACATTATCGATACCATAACACTAGTGTGGGGAAACACCCTCCGATGAGCTATGACCCATACATCATTGTCGATGGACAATCGGCTGTGTTGACACTGTCCATTAACTTGCTTTGACAATCGATGTAACTGTAGTTAACGGCGCTACTGTTGTTCAATAAACGATATATTTGTTTTATAATGCAGTTCAATCACTGACGGCCTCGTTGGTCCAGTGATAGCAAATGCTACTTTTTAGTAGCATTATTACAGCTCGGAGTCAGAATTTGTGTGGACGTGGGCGTACTATAAGTGCATCTCCATTCTGACATTACAGGCGTAATGTTATGTGTTCTGTCTCACAAACATTCGTTAAATAATTTATTCGCTTGTTTATGCAAATTTTAAAATGAATGGCGTACTTTTCTAGAACAAATTGTAATTGTTGTTTATCAACGATACAATGGAGTGGTCTCCTTCGATTTAATTGTGACAAATGTTGTTGTTTTCTAATCAGACGTCACTAACATTGATTGCAGTGAGTTAGTAACAGAGAAATAATGTAATCTTGGTGTTGTTTTTAAGATTTCTCCAGAATGTGACTTCTTATTTTTTCGAGTCGATTGTGATTTAACTGTTAGACAGTTTGCGTACGTTTATAGCGGTATCAGTGGCGTTCATCAAGTTATCTAAAGTGCAGATGTAACTTCCCTAACATCAGTATGATTGCCACGTCACTTTCTCTTTTTGCCATAACCTAAGGCCTAGGCACGGGGTCTCAGCGCTAAGAAGAAAATTTGGTTCAAATATATCTCACTAGACGGCGCGATATGCACTGTGTTTGTTATTGAATGTGTGTAAAATTATAATTTTTTGGCATTGAACATAAAAATTCTATGTTCTTGTTTAATCAACTCTCCTAAGTACAAAATTATGGAATATTGGGCTCTTAATTCACATTTCAAAGATTATTTGAACGGATCATTTAAAATGTATGCTAATAGATGGCGCATTTTTAAATATCTGAGGCATTCCACTGGATTGTTTAAATTGGCATTGTAACACATTTTGGTGAAAAAAACTGTAAAAACGTGCAAAAAAAAAATGTAAAACGAACCTTCACTATATTTAAAGAAAAAATATTCACGAACCCATAAGTATACTCTTTTACTTGCAAGTCGCTGCTAAAACCGTCTATCTATCACCGTGAAACAGAACCGAATGTGTTCGATGTACAAAAAAATATCAGATTAATCAGACGAAAAACGCTAGTTACGTCCGCGTCGGCACGGTTTCTTTGTATGGGAGGCATCTGTATACTAGTATTACATTATCTGTGGCCAAGGCTAGAAAAAATACAGAGATAGGTGGAATAATGTCTTATTTGAGATTGGATTTCCTAATCAACAGGGATGTTTCCTGGCAAATAAAATGATATTTAGCCCGTCATTGAGATTATCAAATAATAGTGGGCACGTATTTTCTGCTGTACCAAATCAATAAAAAATTACAAAGTTAAAGATCATCAAAGTTAAGGAGTGGCAGCTTGTGACGTCACTAAGGCAGTATATAGTGCACTAACGGCGTGACGTCACGCGATAGTTCAACGCGTTGTATCGTCGTCACTTTATGTTTACATGTCATAAGAAAAAATACTCTCTGAGCTGGATCGTCGCGCCATCTAAGTTTTGATTTCCACATTATCTGAAATCATCGTCACTATCATAAATTCAGCTGAAAGGCGGTAGCGCCGTATTTACAAAACCTAACGTCACACTAGTCTCCACATCCTGCAACTCCGAAAATTCCATCGAAATAATAACTATAGATACCGGAAGCTGCATTGTCAGCTCTATCTATAAACCACCTAATCAACCATTCCGACTATGCCACACAGCCAATTTCCACGATCGAGACAGCCGCGTAGTAATTGGAGATTTTAATAGTCACAGTACTTCTTGGGGATACCAGAACACAAATGACGATGGAGTGGCTGTTGAAGAATGGGCAGAAGTGGAAAACTTATCCTTACTGCATGATGCTAAGCAGCCCGCATCTTTCAACAGCGGCCGATGGAAACGTGGATATAACCCCGATCTTATTTTTGTGAGTTCGAACATAATTCACTTATGTCTTAAAACTGTGGAAACCCCGATACCTCGTACACAACATCGCCCAATATCATGTAAGGTGCAAGCTGCCGTTAAACCAACTACAGTGCCATTCAGACGCAGGTTTAACTTTGCGAAAGCTGACTGGAAGCAGTACGCAGTAAATTTAGATAAAAAGCTATACTCCCTTGCTCCAGCGCCTCATAACTATGACATATTTGTCAATGCTGTGGGGACTGCTTCCCGAAAATATATTCCCAGAGGGTGCCGCTCTCAATACATTCCTGGTCTGAACCCCGAGTCCTCTAGACTGCTAGAAACGTACAAACACCTGTACGCAAATGACCCTTTTGCAGAACAGACTCTCATAGTGGGGGAAGAACTCTTAACTAAAGTCAGAGAAAGTCGCAAGGAAAAGTGGATGAACACCGTAGACAAAATAGATATGACCAAAAACTGTAAAAAAGCGTGGTCCACTCTCCGAAAGCTCACTGGCGACCCTCCTGATCCTACACCTCCGAATCTAGTAACAGCCAATCAGATAGCGCATCAACTCCTTTTAAACGGAAAACCCCCGAACAAACTTTCTAAAATCCCCAAAATCATATTTCCATCAACCGGTAGCACTGATATCAGCAAGCCCTTCACGCTATCCGACATAATACCAGCAATTCAAGCCCTTAAGTGTGGTAAAGCAGCCGGGGTGGATGATATATGCGCGGAACAACTAAAGAACATGGGTCCAGTGGCTGTTTCATGGTTGCTTGGTCTCTTCAACTCATGCTTGAAATACACAAAGATACCCAAGCAATGGAGGAAAGCTAGGGTGATAGCGCTTATTAAACCTGGTAAACCTGCAACGGATCCTAAAAACTACCGCCCAATTTCATTACTATGCCACACATTTAAACTATTTGAACGGCTAATCCTAGGTCGCCTCCAGCCCATGGTCGACCCTGGTTTGATCCCAGAACAAGCTGGTTTCCGCCCTGGAAAATCATGTACTGGACAAATCCTCCGACTCACTGAATACATCGAGGATGGTTACGATTCCAACCAAGTGACCGGGGTCGTCCTCGTTGATCTGTCAGCGGCTTACGACACGGTCAATATTAAAAGATTGCTGTTCAAATTAACAGCCCTAATAGATGATCGAGCATTCATAAGCATTCTGGGTGAAATGTTGCGTAACCGGCGGTTTATAGTTCATCTTAACTCAGATAAAAGCAGATGGCGTGTCATAAAAAATGGCCTGCCCCAAGGCAGTGTTCTGGCGCCCATTTTATTTAATATCTATACGAACGACCAGCCCAAAACGACGAACACAGAACGATTCCTCTACGCGGATGACTTGGCACTAGCCACGAGGACAAAAAGCTTTGAGGATGCCGAAGCAAATCTGGAAAAGGCTCTGGTGGATCTTAGTGCATACTACGAAAATAATGCATTAAGGCCTAATCCATCTAAAACTCAGTCATGCTCATTCCACCTGAGAAACCGCCAGGCCACTAGACAACTGAACATCAAGTGGCGGGGTGCCGACATAGACCACAATGATAACCCTGTGTACTTGGGTGCCACCTTGGACCGATCACTGACATACAAGAAGCACTGTATTAAAACTAAACTTAAAGTCAGCACCCGCAATAATCTGCTTCGCCGTCTGACATCCACTGCCTGGGGTGCCTCCCCACATGTACTTCGTACATCGGGCTTAGCACTCTGCTTCTCGGCTGGCGAATACGCATGCCCAGTGTGGCACCAATCCGTCCATGCCCGAAAAGTTGATGTAGCCCTCAATGAGACATGCAGGATAATTACGGGCTGCCTAAAACCCACACCACTCGCAGCACTGTACCCGCTTGCAGGAATAGCCCCTCCGGAGGTCCGAAGAGAAGTGGCATGTTCTTTCGAAAAACACAAGCAGGAGACAGATAGACGACACTCGTTATACAATGTGGACAAGCCAAGGGGCAGATTGAAGAGTCGGAAAAGCTTTCTGAGGTTAACCAAACCAATTGACGACAGCAGTTCTGGTGGGGCAAAGAAGAGACTGTGGCTCCTCAAACATCCTCCTCCGACTGACTATGTTGAGCCTGCAGAAAAGCTGCCTGCAGGCCACCAACTTCCATGGCCCACCTGGAAATCTTTAAACCGACTCCGAAGCCAAGTGGGTCGCTGCAGGCACAACTTAGTTAGATGGGGGTACTCCAATGACCCGCAGTGCGATTGCGGAGCCGCGTCCCAAACAATGCCTCACCTCCTATCGTGCTCTCTGTGCAACAACACCTGCACCCTGAAGGACCTTTGTGAGGCAAATGAAAACGCTATTGCCGTGGCTGAATTCTGGTCAAAACGTATTTAATTGAGGAATCATCGATACGACGAAGAAGAAGAAGCTGAAAGGCGTCCACTGTCGATCATAGGTCTCCCAAAGGTATCGCCACATCGATCGGTCGATGCGTCACACATCCAGCGGCTTGCCGCAGCCTTAACCAGATCATCGGTCCACCCTATAGGGATCTGAAATCAATTACAGATATATCAATAACTACGTAACCTAAATAACATCTCATAATCTCAGCCTGACAGTATAAACAAACATGATTGTCTCAGCATTGCGTCCATATATACAAAAACACAAACTTCACTTAGGCAATCTTTCGCCACGCCCTGGATATCAGTAGTACATGATATACAGGCTGCTCCAGAACGGTGCAATAAAAGCGAGATGGTGCCACCTGCGCAGGCTCGTAAATTCTCGAATCGTTTGTGTGATTGTTGGACGAACTTGTTCAGACGAGCAGGTTTGAAACGAAAATCCAAACATACATACATAGACTCAGGCCTTTTTCCCATGGAGGTAGCAGATTAGGGAGAGCAGTGGTGGACCAGTGATAACGACCGCGACTTACTAGTTGTAGGTCGTCGGTTCGAACCCCGCCTGGTGCTTTACTTTGTGTAAATTATTCAAAACGGTAAAGGAAAGCATCTTACAGAGAGGTGGCCTGCACAAGTAACAAATGGGAGTCTAAGTGCGGTAAAGGGGATTCATTGATCCTATCCTATCCCATGTGGGTAGGCAGAAACTACAGAACGCCACCTGCTACGATCCTTACATACTCCTTATGCTTCATTTATGTTCACACATCTAGTCATACACGCACGCCGGTGATGAGTACTGCGCAGCGAAAATCATGAAATAATCTTTACAACATTATCATCTTAGATTGAAGCTTACGACTGGAAAGTACAAGGCGAAGAAGACTGAAACCCGGGAGCAGTATAATTAGATTTGTAGGTGGATGGTGCTGAAGATTGCAATGCTACTGTGAGCCTAGGTCCTGGGTTCGGTTTCCAGGTCGAGCAGTCTTATTAGGTTTTTCCATCTGCAATTTTTCAGTATCTAGATTAGTGCCCCTTCGATGGCAATAAGCTCGCCCTCTATAACATGGGACTTAAACATAACTTCTGCCCAACCCGTCGAGGAAAACAGTCTTGAACAGTGTGAAAATTGCAAAAATAGCTAATGCAGGTAAGGTGCCTGTTCGAAACGAATAAAGGTTTGGTCCTTGTTTTTGTTATTTTGATACAACACTGTGTCAACTCGCTGTCATCGATATTTACAGTTTTTGGTTGGGTTGAAGTTGGCAACACTTGAAAAATTGTCATTGATATCGCGAGACGTAAACGTTGGTCTTGATTTAATTTTGTTGAAATTGGTTTATAGCCAACCAATCGTTATTCGAAATTACGTTCGCGATCCGCCAGTGGTACTGTGAGTCGCCCGTGCATTTGTTTGTGTATATATTTCGCGCGCAGCGAAGTATTTTTGTCGGGAGCGTGTCTGGCTGTATGCCGGGAAACGCCGGTTCATTCTTCCTTATTATTATATTTATTTTCCCCCTATAACCCTTGATCGGATACGGGATTGAACGAGACCAGGAGACCACCACGGGGACAAATGTAAGTTGTGTATACTTGTAGAATTGCAGGAGTATCACTTTCCAGCTATACGGGGAATCGGTATACCAAAAAACAAACCCCTAGTTACCGCTGCCGCGTATCGCGATTTCGCGGATATAGACCTTGTAGGATTTAAGATTTGCAATATTACTCATGGGCCCCAGTGTTGCCCCTTGGCTGTGATTCGCAGGTCTGTATCCAACAGTTCTACAGAGGGTTTCCGGAAACCCACCTGAAACTTGACACTTACGTGATGATGAAATGCGCTCGAATTCTCATAATGGTCATGGCTATTCCTAGTAGCCTTTATATAGGAAAATACTGCGACAAAAGTAACAATTTAATAAATAACGACTAAACGTGGTCCTTCTCTGGGTAGTAACGTAACGTAGCACTTAGTCACAACCAGATACATGAGTTTCCTGCCGAAATCAATGCGAAAACAATACTGTAATATTACAGTAGGCTTTCCTTCCTCCTGTTAGTTATATAATTAATATATTTCCATAATTATAACGCCCTAATAACCGAGAATAACCGGCTAACATTTACCAAGTAGGTACCTAGTCTGTCGGCTTTTTATCGGTTACATTTTAGGGAGTGAGCAATGGAAATGCACAATTTGAATCAAGCTAGCCCTCTCCATCATCGAACTACAAGACGTACATGGTGGCAATCTCACCAATACGCACAAAGCATTTTGCGGATACTTTGTCATTGTGCGTACAGCTAAGGAGTAGAATTCTTTGGCGGAATCTTTGTTTCCTGATAGCTATAAAGGGGGTATTTAAGTCAAGACCGAATAGGTTACTTGTAAGCAAGCGTGCTTCACCGTCGACAACATCATCGCTTACAATCAGGTGAGGTAGTGGTCAAACGCGACCGCGAACCTATCGTTGTTTGCGTTTGACCACTATCTCAGCTGATGGTAAGCAATAATGTAGTCGTCGTTGTAGAACACTTACCAAGAAATAAGCCATTCAGTTTTGCCTTAATTTAATACCCCCGTAAAGGTTTAAGCTATCAGAATACCCAGAGTCCTTTTCAAATTCATTAATTTCAGAGAACTTAATTCATACAGTTCGATTAAAATCAAATATTAAAATAAAATACATTTAAATTACCCTTTGCTCCACTCCTTAGCTAGTAGCACAATGAAAATTTACTGATTCGCCGATTCCCAACCCAATTGAAAATTAAGCTTTTAGTTTTTCCAAACGCCTGAAAAACGCAGCGTTCCACCCGCCCGTGTGCACACTCCCAAAACGTAGGTAGTCCCTTCAATAACGCCTACTCATCGCCCGGCATGATGATGCAATACCTTGGCACACAAGATGGCGGAACTCCACAAATTCCAGGGGTTCTAACGAGCATCCCCTTCAAGTCCTTGGAAATTACTTGGTGGGTTGAAATAGTTTGTTGAAGTGGCTACAAGGGCGACGAAATTACTGTTCAAAGGTGGTGGGATGTTTTATAGAATTTTTGCTAATGCACAGGAACAAATGCAGGACGGGATCACGGGACTTTAATTAGGGTCGTTGTGCCTATGGTAGAACGTAAAATGATTGAAGTTCTTGTATATCAAAGCTGGATTGTATGTTTATAATGTACTGTACTTTATTACTTAAATAAGAAGTACTTGCTGCCTCCCACGGCTCCACCCGCTTTCATTTATCTTTATGAATTATGGCTTATGTGTTATTCTGGTGTACCTATAAGCTACTGCAAAGTGTTATCAAAATCCGTTCAGTAGTTATACCAGTTGTTGTCGACGTCGTCATCGTCGTTGCCGTCGTTGTCGTCGCCGTCGTTGTTGTTGTCGTTGATTGTTGTTGTTATGCATTTAGTTGTGGTGTTATCCATCCTCTAAAGCGGCTGAAAGCCGTAATTACCGAAAAAATTGAAAATACTTTTCGCTCTAGGGTTTAAACTTTCGCGTTTTAATAGTAGAATTAAGTCGGACAATATCAATCTTATTTAATTCAGAATCCACAACAATTTCAGAACCAGATGGCAACATTTGCAGAGTTTGAATATTATAAATGCGAAAGTTTGGATGAATGTTGGTTACTCAATCACGGCAGAACGGCTGAAAGGACCTGGATAAAATTGGCAAGGAAATAGAATATAGTCTGGCATAACACACAGGCTACTTTTTATCCCGGCAAAATTTACTGTTCCCGTGGGACATTTTCCGACATTCACGCGGGCGAAGCCGCTGCCAGATGCTAGTATCAAATAACTTCTAGCTACATAAATAACGCATAGTAACTAGTACCTATGACATTAACCAGACTTCAGCCGTTAGTGCTAACATGCATGACCTAGCACGACCAGGCATAGAAAGTGGCGTCAACTAGTTTTTATAAGCGATTTGTCTAGACAACTAGACAAGCCTGCCAGGACAGAAAAGGAAAGTGACAGTATTACATGGACGTTGCTATGGAGGGGCAAATGTCATTTGGATATTATTAAAAGGGCAAATAATATAATTAATGAGAGAGTAGACTTAAAGATTGTCCAATCATAAATATACTATATATATATATATCTATCTGTCTAGCCTTTGCCCAACTATATTGGGGTCGGCTTCCAGTCTTACCGGATTCAGCTGAGTACCAGTGTTGTACATGGAGCGACTGCCTATCTGACCTCCACAACCCAGTTACTGGGTAACACGGTACCCCTTAGCAAGACTTGTGTCAGATCTCAAGCTTCTGACTACTCGTAACGATTGGCAAAGATCTTCAAATGACAGCCGGGACCAACTTTCCAAGGCATGGAGGAAACTCGGAATGTTGAAATGGTCACCCATCCACGGACCGACCTCGTCAATCGTTGCTTAACCTTGATGATAGACCAGTGCGGCTGTTATTATTTAGCTACGAGCTCCTCAAATATACAAAACACAATATTCATAAGTAGCTACTAAAAATCTCTCAGTTCATTGAATTCTAGAGAAAGTGAGATTGCCACGTGTTCCATCTTTTACATTGTGCAATGTTGCAGTTTGTTAAGTGTCTCTTGTTTAAATATACTCCATAATGCACAATATCTAGCGTCTAACCTACGTAAAGGAATATAATCTAATTGTAGAACGTGCCGATCTAGCAACGCTAAGACTGCTTTGTGTCAGGCTAAGCTGACGTCAAACTGACGGCCACCACGTTCTCATCCATCCTGACGCTAGCCTTACGATAACAATTGACAATAGCACAAAAGAAATATAACGTTTAACTATTATTTGTAGTAGCACGAACATTGGAGGAAAGTACGTCAGCAAAGATGATTGGTAAACTGCACGAAAACGTGGCTTGTGTGACTTATCTACCTCGTAATTGTTTTGGATGAGGCTGGCACAGGAACGTGGAGACTGACACAAGAAAACAGCAGTGGGCGAAGTGGGGCTGTGGATGAAAATCGATGTTGTTGTAAGCCGCACTTGCTAGCTTGCTACAGTCTGGTCAACTCATCACTGAACTTTCCAGTTCAGTGATGAGTTAGATACACATAGAGATTGCAAGAATATAATTGTAAGTTTGCAAATTAGTAGCATCAGCAGTGGTTACCGGAGGTTAGTGGAAATCGGAGACCAATAAATCCCAGGATGTATATCATCCTTATGATCCTCAGTTTATTAGTTGCCAAAGTCCGAAATTACAAAGTAGATAATTATGCAGCTGTATAGTTGCATATTGGTGAAGAATATTCGTTTTCAACATGAAAATTGCTCATCTGAAACATTGATAATTAAATTTTTTAATTTAATTTAATTGATAATATAACTTGTGAATGTAAAGGATAAAGCAGTGTTGTTTTAGTAGATCTAATCATGTCATAGTGAGCCTTGGAGGCTTCATTATCGTCGTTTATAATCAAATGTTTTCCTTGCACCGGACCTTGTCATTCTCTGCTTAGTCTTGTATGAACGCAGGTTTTCCTTTGTCTGTTCTAATTTATATTTTATACGTGCGTTAGTAGTTTATGTTTTAATTTTATGTGTAAATCCATAACATTGCACTCTAAATCACTAACTTAGAGACGGGAACAAATCTTTTCGTCTAAGTTCTTAACCGATTTGGTTGATTCATATTTATTTGGCTATCTGATAGATAGAGAGACCGGTGAAATAGCAAAAATATAGACATAAGTGCATTCAAAAATCACTAGTTCTTCTACACTATCTTAAAAGATAATTCCACAATTATATCCGGTTTCAGCAATGATCTGACAAAAAATATTGACTTGTCATTACCATCGATACAACAGCAAACTTCAACTTAATGTCAAATAATCTTTAGCAAAGGTTATTTATCGATTCATGACTCGACTGTGTTACAGACAGAAAGTTCTACAATATTGCCAGAAGATCCGATGAACCGCGTTTGTCTTAGCAACAGAGCATGCCTTACCAATATGCCATCATGATTCCGTTGTGTAAAAGGGACAGTGCTATTCATCCTGTATAGCTCCGTCTCCGTGTGTCTTACTCAGAACAAGCGAGCTGTCGCTACTCGATACAATTTACTAAACACTGACTTCCCAGAAGCCATGTTTTGCTACAATACCGGTGGAGTCGTCATCACGATTGTGATCAGTATTATTCACGATGTTGCTACGCGGGCAAAGAGACGAAATATTTTAGTCTGAATTTAGTCTGAATTTAGTCTGAATTTCTGATACGATACTTAGGTTTTCGTGAAAAATTATATCAGTTTCACAAAATTCAAACATCCGTCATCAGCATATGGGCTAGAAAGAAGTAAAGAAGCAGTTCTATTCAGATTATGGCATACTGCACCAAACCAAAATTAATTGGGACAGAACAGGAGGATGATTCGAAGAGTCTGAAATCGCCAATCTGCCCACAGCTTACGCAGTTCAGATCAATGCTGTTACCTTCTATGTATGGGAAGAGGTATTTGCCCTGCAGTAGGAAAACTAAAAGTTGGTAATATTAAATAGTGCCTTCGGCTCCATTATCAGCACCATATAATAATATATTAGGCATCCATTGCTAAAGAGGGTTTCATAAGCTAGAATTAACAACGTGCGGGTTTGACTGCAGTACCTTGTGGTAAGTTAATTAGGGTTCCGTACCCAAAGCGGGACCTTATTACTAAGGCTCCACGATCCGTCTGTCTGTCCGTCCTTCTGTTACCAGGCTGTATCTCATGAACCGTGATAGCTAAACAGTTGTATTTTTTACAGATCATGTATTTCTGTTGCAGATATAACAACAAATACAAAAAACAGAATAAAATAAATATTTAAGTGGGTCTCCCATACAACAAACGTGATTCTTTTGCCGTTTTTTGCGATGATGGTACGGAAACCTTCGTGTACGAGTCCGACTCGCACTTGACCAGTTTTTTTTTACATGGGCAGAACTACAAGCATGAGGGCAAAAATGACACAAAAATAAATTTCCACTGCGTACGAAAAGTACTGTTTTTTATCATTTCTGTTAACAATCATTTTCAGAACTCCTGTGGTTTGGTCATCGAAAATATTCCACTGCTTCTGAAAATCGTTGCTATGACTAAACCCTTGATAGACTGACTCAAAAGTACCTATTTTAAAGTGACGTGTTGGTTGCTATGGTGAAACATAGGCACTATGCCAGGAACAAGTCGCGGCCTGTCTCCAAAGTGTAGGTAGTGACTTACTCGCGGTTATCTTTAACCTGCTGTTATCGGACGTTCAATGTTACGACACGAGGAACTTGATAAATCTTACTGGAATTTTGAGTTTACTTATGAGACATGTTTGATAGTGTTCAACGTACGAATTCGGTCGATTCTCGGTGACAGTTTTTTGTTCTTAATTCTATGAAATCGGTCGGTTAATAAAATCAACATCCCTTTCAGATTACTTAGAACTTTGTCGAACGACATAGTTATCATATATAACCGATTTAAAAAAAAAGGAGGAGGTTCTCAATTCGTCGGAATCTTTTTTTTATGTACGTTACCCGTTTTTTTTTTTTTTGAATGGGTATACTTCCCAGGTGGTCCCATGGTCATCAGGCCAGGATCTGATGATGGGATCCTGGAGAAATCGAGGGAACTCCTCAAATATTATAGGCATACTTCTATCGATTTTGGCATTTTCATCAACTAATGCAATCATTTGCACTCAAAAAGTATCATTTAGCCACTGGAACTCCTTAATGATAAGTATGTCACATAATGTCACTATTGTCACTGGTATAAAATAATATATCCAATACCTAGTTTACCGACTATGATAAAGCAAATACTTATAAATAAATGGTACTGATGAAAATAGTACCATCGAACTGATCTGATGATGAAGCCGAAAGGTAGGCACTGTAACTCCGAAATAAAACAATGTATCCTAGTCGTGGTGGGCTTATGGAATCGTCAAGAGATTTACTTTGGCTTTAAATGATTTTATGGTAATTTGAGGTCATCATCATCTGCCTAGCCTTTGCCCAACTATATTGGGGTCGGCTTCCAGTCTTACCGGATTCAGCTAAGTACCAGTGTTTTACATGGAGCGACTGCCTATCTGACCTCCACAACCCAGTAACTGGGTAACACGGTACCTCTTGGCAAGACTGGTGTCAGATATCAAGCTTCTGACTACCCGTAACGACTGCCAAAGATCTTCAAATGACAGCCGGGACCAACGGCTTAACGTGCTTTCCGAGGCACGGAGGAAACTCGGTATGTTGAAATGGTCACCCATCCACGGACCGACCTCGTCAAGAGTTTCTTAACCTTGATGACCGACCATCAAGGTTAAGTTATGGTAATTTGAGGTATCAAAATTAAAAAGTGAAAAAATAATTAACAAAAAAATCAAACCGTCTTCCATAACAAAACACTACAAAGCGAAAAAATTACTTTCATTTCCGAAGTCGGTGTCGGACTCGTCCGAAGTCAGTTCCGGTGTCGGTTTTTTTTTTTGTTAAAAAGACTATTTTTAAAACAGCATTTTACTATAGGTGCCATATGTATATACATGCCATGGAAAAGGAGCTCTGAAACAAAAAAAAAACAAAACATTACTTAGATTTTCAGTCTGCCATTTGTAACAATACTTTTATAAGGAAAACCGTAACACCCGAAGAAAAACTAAAATTCAGTCATTTTATTTAGTAGTTGGTTTGGTACTAAATAAATGCAAATACAATGATAGTCGCTATGAAAAATAAATCCCTGAAAGAGAACCGCTTTTAACCTCTTGACTGCCAGAAACGCAGATCCACGCGAGATACAGTGGCCTTTCAATTGTTTCTGTTAATAACGGCATTCAACCGATTAATTATAGCCACTATACTTAGGTACTCTAAACCCCGAAGCTGTAATACTGTCTGTATTTATTTATACCCGACTACGGCGAAGCAAAAAGGAGGGTTATGTTTTTGACCGGTATGTATGTATGTTTATCTGTTCCCTCATAACTTCTAAACTACTTATCATAATTTGTTTTTTTTTTATCATAGTTTGTACATAACAATTTCAGATAAGAATATTTTCTTGTTTCATACTTTTTTAAGCGTGATTTTTCTGTAGACCGTTTTAGTTTTTGAACTTATTTTTTTATGGTCTACAATAGACATAAAGTTCATTATGCTATGTACATTCCATTCCGCGGCAATGTAAATTGAGCCTATAACGTCCGTTCTCCTTCACCTTATAAGGTACTAACCGCAACATCGCGTACCTATTCACCCTAAACTGTGTTTTATTCACCACAGTGAAATTCACATCCGTTCAACCAATAGGCACATATTGCCACCATTATCAAAGTATTGCTCCATAGTATTGGAGGAGCTCGTGGCTAAATAATAACAGCCGCACGGGTCGATCATCAAGGTTAAGCAACGCTTGACGAGGTCGGTCCGTGGATGGGTGACCATTTCAACATACCGAGTTTCCTCCGTGCCTCGGAAAGCACGTTAAGCCGTTGGTCCCGGCTGTCATTTGAAAATCTTTGACAGTCGTTATGGGTAGTCAGAAGCTTGAGATCTGACACCAGTCTTGCCAAGGGGTACCGTGTTACCCAGTTACTGGGTTGTGGAGGTCAGATAGGCAGTCGCTCCATGTAAAACACTGGTACTTAGCTGAATCCGGTAAGACTGGAAGCCGACCCCAATATAGTTGGGAAAAGGCTAGGCAGATGATGATCAAATTATTGCACATATGACGAAATTATTATCGCTAATTGCAATCACTAGTAAAGTAGGTAGTCTTGAAAAGAAAATCCGTTGTTGTGTAACTTAAGTGAATCATATCAACAACCGGTACATAACAAGTTTTATTCACCTGGCCTACTTACTATTCACGAAAGGTCCAACGTTCGAGTCCCAGGTCGGGTAGGTATTGGTATGATTCATCCGTTGAATTTGATTAGGTGAACACGAATCGTGTTATCGTCTTCATAAAGGTTAATAAAAATAAAATTATCATAATTATCGACAAGTCTTTTGCAATAAAATATCACTATCATGAACACGTCATTAATAGTCGATATTCCCATAATTTATTGTAAAACAGTAAGTCATGAATTTATTTGACTTAATTAAACTAGAATATTATATACCTTACATCCGGTGGATGCGAGACCCACACGACCGATCAGTGTGGCGACGGTTGGGGCAGGTTGGGGCGGTTGGGAAGTAAGCAGTGACCTGTCGCTGCCGGCCGTAGTCGAGTCTACGGTCGGCAGTGAAGAGTCCTGGGACGCGATGGTATTCTTCTGCGAAACAGTCGTCTCGCAGAAGGAGGCTGCGGAGAGGGAGATTTCATCCGCTCACCCGATCCGCAGCAGACGCGCCGAGCGTCGGCGGAGGGCGGCCAACGCCCTCTTCCAGCCCCCCTAAATGTGTCCTAGGGCGACGGACTTGGGGACGTCCGTCTGACGTCCGTCGTCCCCCACACATCTGGACCCGAGGTGGTGGCGCGTCGTGTTCCATGCGCGCCCCTCTTAGACGTTGCGGGGGGGGGGGGGGACCTCCAATGAGGATTTTCCTCCCCGGAAAAAAAAGGCCTGTTGCCATTGTCTAGCAGTGGACGTCTTTCGGCTGAAATTATAATGATTAGATAAAATTACACCTTTTTTTTAGTTGAAAATATTTTCTTTTCTAAGCAGAAGATACTACAGCTTCTTCCGTAAAAACTAACTATTACCAAAAACAAATGTTCCAGAACTTTCCAACTAATCCTCTTGCCAATTTACTTTAATCAAGAAAAAACTATTTAGGTATTATAATTGGGTATTTCCGTTTAAAAACTCCAGTTAGTTTCAGCCCTGGCACCATGCCAGACACATGTTTAATAAGCATGTCTCCTGTCTCATAACTCTTCATTACCTATTAGTAGTAACCGCGGGAGAGAACACTACGCTTTGTGCTTACCTCGCCAAGGTCTTCATTATAAAGATGACTATCCTATTTATTACTAACACTAGCTTCTGGCAATGGCGAGTGAATAGGTTACTTCTAGGCAAGCGTGCTCCATCATCGCCCACATCATCACTTACCATCAGGTGAGATGGTGGTCAAGCGCGAGCCTATATAAGATGAAAAAAAAATGGCTTTGCCCGCCTGAAAAGTATTTTCTTATCCCAAGGGAATAATATACCGGGAAGAAAAGTCTAGCCTACATGCAACTCCAGAATAAAATCTATCTCTGTGTTTAGCCGTTCTGGCGTGATTGAGTAGCAAACATACACACATCTAAACTTTCACGATTATAATATTATTAGTGAGATTATAATGTGAACGGATTTGTAAGACACTTGGCACACGGGTACAACGTGACCTGGATTTGGACTAAGGATATTTTACCGTCCTAGGAATCGAATGAAGATACTTCACGTTCAGCGGGTGTGCTTGCCAACAATACACCACGACAAAGCATAATATGTTCATTATTATCAGCGCTAACTTCCATTGTTGAATATTACGCTACTTATGCAATAAGCGGCAATAGACTAACGGTCATGCGTTTGAACCCTTTTTGTTAAATTGATAACATTTCCCTTCATTGTGCAATCTTGTAACGCATAATATTCTTTCTCATCCTGTTCTGTTCCTCATTTTCACCATAATCCACGTGGAATACCGAAGCCCTTCGTCTTAATTTGTGCCCGGTGTATGAAAAGCGCGCTTAAATAGAACATAAAAAGGGAATACAGCGTGATATAATGTTATGTCCGCGTGGAATAATCCAATCACAAGATTACCTATTGTACAATTAATAAAATTAATTATTTTGCCATTAAATCAGTAATAAGTAGCTGATCAGTTAAAGATATTATGATATTAGTGTTATTAGCGATACTAATTACTTACTTGTTTCATTAAATACCTACTAATAGTGTCCTGGCTACGTGACCAATGACTTGTAGACTCAAGTCTTCAAGATTAAGCAACCCTTGCCGAGGTCGGCCCGTAGATGGTTGACCATTGATTACATGCCGTGACTCCTCTGGGCCTAGAAAAGCACGTTAAGCTGTTAGTCCCGGCTCTCATTTGAGGATACCGTGCTACCCAGTAACTGGGTAGCACGACCTCTACAGGTCAATCGTTTCCTGCTACATGGGCATCCGTTTAGACTAAAAGTTAGTTGTTAGTTGGAAAAAAGACTTGACCAGATTGATTGACCGGTGCTTAATTACTAACATACATAAATAAATGGATGAAGGTAGGCAGAAACCACAGCACGCCACCTTTTTTTTGGGACAGTCCCACCGCACTATTCCCAAATCACTGCAACTCCTGCAAGCCAGAATCAACAGTGGCGACCACCAGAAAAGCGCCGAGGCAATGAAGCTCGACGAAGTCCTGGAGAATGAATTTTACTGTCTTGGATCCCGCAACGAAATTAATCAGAAAAGAATAAAGGAGGAGTTGGAAAACAAAAATATAATTGCCACTTCCCTCCATATCAAGCAGGAGACAGAACAAACAAGGCCAATAGGCACAAAGGGTCGTTTACAACTGAGATAAGCCCAGTTGCCTAGCACCACGGATAAAAAATATCATTAATAATAATGGGTCCTAACAGCACGCCATCTACTGCGATCCATACATGCTCCTTTTGCTCGATTTACTATCACACATCTTGTTACACGCGCCCTTAATTACTTGTATCACTAAATACCTAATAGTATGTTGGCTACGTGACCGTTGACTGGTAGACAGTCAGCCAGGCCAGCTTAAACAGACCGGTAGCTATAATAACCGTCGTTTTGAAAGTCGAACGATTCGCGATCGATGATGAAATACAGCGTCATTTTGAGTAATTGGCGGGGCTTTCCTTGCGTGCTCTTTACTTTTTTATAAACGGGATTTTTGGGCTATTAAGGAATTATACTACGCACAAAATCTGGACACAGGTTTACAGGTATATGGCCTACTTTAACAAAAAATGTCAACTGCCAACAGTTTCTTGAAACACCGGAAAAGGTTGCAGCTTTAAACCTTTTTTTACAGGAACCTTTCAAAAGGTATCGTGGGCCGAAGCATTGTTAATATGCTTTACAAAATAGCAAGCAATAATACTTTTTACATTACCAAAAAAAGTACATAATCGACCTACTTATTTTTTGTTCCTACACGTGTCATGTTTATCCTTGGAAAATGCCAAATAGTAAAAAAAAAACTCATTAATCTTACTATACCTATTACAAAAGTAATAAAAATTAGAGAAACGTTGCCAAAAAAGTTCACGGCTTAATTACTCATACTTCAGCAGCTATTTCAACAAAAAACCGACCATACGTCATCAAACAGTTAAAAGAGTTTCACAATTGGAGGTGCGTCTGCGCATGGCAACAGTGGTAATTCTGCAGTGAGTCAACAGGCGCGCGCGCGTCACAGCACACGTGTGCAGCAGGAGAACTCCGCACCCCCCGCCTTCTAGAACGTGCTTGACGAGCGATTACTAATAATTTTATTTAACGAATTCGTGACTACAGTCGCATCGCCTCATGGCAGACTTGATGACGTTTTCCTTTCTTTGTGTTTGCAATGTTACTTTTTTATTTTATTTTATGTTGAGCTACGTCATGTGTCGATAAAGATTTCATTTACTGCTTCATTTTATTTTTGTGGAGGAAAACTCTCTATTACAAATGAAGTGTCTAGGATATTGTTGAGTGAGACACATGACCAACAAGTACACCATAATTAGTATGAGTTAAGAGGACGTTAGCCACACTATGGGTAAATCCACAAAACCCCTGCAATAACTTACTTTCTAAATAAAACACCTCAGTATTCTAGATCTAAATTTAAGATTAGCAAAACTGTACTAATGTAAAAATGTAATAAGTTCGTACGAGCAATTTGTTGCATAAATTACTGAGTTCCTAATGAGTCTAATAACTTCATTAATTAATTAAACTATTAAACTTAATTGAAGTTTGTTCATATTAGCATAATAACATTTATTTATTTATTATAAGGAAATCTTAAACCACATACGCTATTGTTAAAGATTGAACCTCCCCGTAGAAAACAGTTTACCTACACGATCTCTTACAGAAAAAAGTGGCATAGAAAAAATAAACCTGCAGGGC
Organism: Orthosia incerta; assembly: GCA_948252205.1. Lineage (NCBI taxonomy): Eukaryota > Metazoa > Arthropoda > Insecta > Lepidoptera > Noctuidae > Orthosia > Orthosia incerta. Next base: position 26,942,508 of record OX411759.1, read on the forward strand.
CTTTTAGGACAATCTCATTTGTAAAGATTCTGCAGGTTTTTTTGTATTTTTTTTTTCTGAAGCATGATGCAAGAGCAAGGTTCTGTGTTGTGAGATATAAGGCAATAAAATCTAGTTATTGTCTTACTGTATGACAAAGGCCCTTTCTTATACAAATATAAACCAATTATTACCTTGCTTGCCCTCTGCTTGTGGGCAATTTCAATCAAGTAACTTATTAGATTCAACTACGAGGCTTCTCTCCGGTGGCCTATCCCTCAGGAACCGTGGTAATCCAGGTTAAATAGTAGCCTATGTCACTTAGCGATTGTAAATGTTTTTACCAGTGAGAAAACTTTTTAACAAAAAAAAAAACGACTTCCTAAACAAAACACTACAAAGGTAATAATGACACCGAGTTCCGAAATGAACGTTATTTTTCGCTTTGTAGTGTTAAATTTTTCTTAATATGTTTTTTTATTTTCTTTTTAGTTTTAGTACTTTATACCTACCCCTCGCAGGCGCAGATACCCCTCAGGAGCTGATTATAAAATGAGAATCACGTCTAAACGGCTATTAAAATATTATGTTAAATTAGACCATTTTCTTAATAATTTGATTCAAGAAAATTTTGAGTTTTATTCGTATAACATCATCATCATCATCATCAGCCTATTAATGTTTCCACTGCTGGGACACAGGCCTCCTCTCTGTGAGAGGGAATGGGCCGTAATCCACCTAGCGGGCCCACATGTCAACATCGTATAATTAATTTGTAAAAACACGACAATCACACCAAAACCGCTGGGCGTATTTTAATGAAATCGACACCATCTCAAAGACAATTTAATTATCTACATTTTGATCTGAGGTTTTTTTTTTAAAGTCATAAGGAAAGTACAAAAAACTACTAAATTTTGGGTCGCGCGGGTGTGAAACGAGTGCAGGTATTGTTCCATAAGGCCGTTGGCGTTAGTTGTCGTCTTAAAAACTACTCGTCAGCTCAAATTTAAATGGGACCACAGGGAAAGCACCAGCTTTCAAGTAAAAAAATAATCATCAAAATAGGTTCATAATTGGTGGAGTAATCTTGTAACAAACATACAGTCGAATTGAGAACTTCCACCTTTTTGGAGTCGGTTGAAAAATTGTCGTAGTTGGTTCAAGGATTCCAGAAATTAACCTCTATAATTCGGCGAAGGTATATTTTTCGACTATAATATATCATCTAGGATCTTGCACGTCATACTATCTGCATCCCCTCAAGTGTTTCAAACGTCACGGCTGCGCCCGCGCTGACCTGTGCGCAACACCATGTCGCCACGTTGCCATGTCGCCACCTAGCAACACAAGTACACAATACACACAGGACTTACGTCACGCGCTTTGTCTAGTTTTCGTCGTCAGTACGTGATGAAGAGCACTCAATTCATTCCATTTATAATAATATCTTCATTCATATTATTATATCCATATAAGTTTACTAACTTAGCTTTATTGATGCAGGTAAAATCTTCCATTATTGTTCGAAGTAACAAAGAAATTGTGTCATGCGCATGGAAGGACCAGGGTCTTGGAGTTGGCATGGTTTTGACTGTTCTGAAGTTCAACCTTTGGACTGAAACCTGCCCAATACATAGATAAGTACGTTTTGGTGCACTAAATAGCTGAAACTAGTGATAATCGGCAATAATTCTTAATATTGTTAGGTTTTGTCATTATAAGTGCCGCAAAGCATATCAGGCATGATGGCTTGGGTTTGAATTCCCGGTTGGGCAGTGTTTTCATTTGGTATTACTGAATACTCAGGGTCTGACCTCGTGTAAAGTTGATTACAATAGCTCCCTCCCTAATCACTGGGACTTAATAATAAATAGGGAGAAATGGACTACTATAAGTACCTCTTACCTACAAACCCATTAAGTAATACAGGCGTGATGCTTATATGTTATAATATTCTATCGCCAGAAAACAAACTAGAGGAATAAAAAAAGTTCATAAAATCAAAAATCCCGACTGCTTAAAAAGCGAACTAAAAAGATGAAAACAAGAAGAAAATCATGCTGTGCAGTCGGAGGATACATCTGGTTTTGGTTAGCCAGCTCGCGAATATGTATCCTCCGACTGCACAGCAAGATTTTCTTCTTGTTTTCATATTTTTAGTTCGCTTTTTAAGCAGTCGGCTTTTTTGATTTTATTAACTTTTTTTATTTACAACTTTTTTTAGTTATACCTACTTTTTTTTTCGAATGATTTTAAACATATAAGTGGTATATATTTTTGTAACCACCTCTAAAAACCTTTCATTTTGATATCCCACTCGATGGGTTTCGAAGTAAAAAAAATATTGCAGCCCCTACAATATGGCGCCCAAAATCCGCCATGTTTCTTTTGTTTCAACGGCACTTATCTAAAAACACTTGGGTGGCCAAGCCCTATCTAACGATGTCTTAATTATAAAAATCCGTCAAGTGGTTTGAAAGAATATTACATACATACAAACATACATACAAGATACGCGCGAAAAACATAACCCTTTCCTTGCAGCCGGGTTAAAATAAAAAGTGCTAACCTAGGAAAGCGACTTATCTCCGCTTAGCAATACTATTTGGTTGCGTCATCAACCAGATCTTTTACTACGTGACTGAGGAAGGAAGCTAGATTATCTCGCTAATGATCATCACATAATGATACAAGTTTCTAGTATATAAGTATAGTTTTATCCGAAGCGTAATTATAGGAAGGTTGCTACGCGTATAACTGGTATTTAACTGTAATTTTCTAAACTGAAACACTTATCCAACGTGTTCTGGAAAAGTGCGTATAAGTGCTGGTTTGAATACTGATAACAATTTACTATATTTTGTGTCTTTTTTCAGTGGAAATGAAAAATGCTGCCACATACTCGCATTTTCAGCATACTCGCATTTTCACTTTTATTTGGATACTAACAAAAATCTACAGCATAATGCGAAATAAATGCAAAAATACCTAACCAATATCTATCTGTCTGATTTTTACGTTTTCACGTGTTAATGGTTGTACGAATTTGGAAGAAAGGAGATGTTTGAATTTTGGCCATCACTATGTACACTATATATATAAATAGACTATATATATAAATAGTAAACAAATAGGAGTATGCCATAAAATACTAACAAATTATTTTACAATGCATGTCCTCGAAAAGAGCGTTTTCCAAGCATCCAAACTGTGCGGAAAGTGTCACTTTTTTTAACTAGTGCTTTTTACTTTCCTGAACTTTTTAATTTTTAACTCCAACGTCAGCCCGCCGCATAGAGATTTTATTATTTGAGAAAAGTTTAAAAAATTTGTTTAGTACAGATTATCATTCATATAAAAGGTAAAAAAAAACTAATACTTCATTTAAGACGTTTTTATTACTCTAGATTTAGATTTTGATCAATAAATTAATTTTAAATATTCATTAAATATGTTGGGCAGAATTAATATTTTGCTCGTGCCTTTTTGCGTTACGACGTGACAACTATTTGCACATGCGCAGTAAAAGTCAATCTGTGGATATGCTGAGCGCCCTTGAATAAGCCCGCCATTTTATTAATTTCTTGCTTGGTTCAGATATATTTTTTTATTTCCTCGCACAGTGCATAGTAAAATGTTGTATGATAGACGTGCGTAAGATGATTTCCGACTCGTGTCGATTTATCCAATCACTCGCTTCGCTCGCTCGTGAATAAAATACCACTCATCGGAAATCACCTACCTCCCGCACTTGTATCATAAATAACTATTGAAGAAGGGTACAGGCGTACAAAAATAAACATTTGAATTTTTTTAAATAAGATAACCCTATTTTTAGGGCAGCCATGACAGTTGTTTTTGACATGACGTTTGAAGGCTTTGACAGTTATAAGATATATTTGAGTCTTTCTTTACTTTTTGACTTTGATTTGGATATGTTTCGTTTTTAGTGATTGTTTTAGTTTTTCAACCTAGTTTACTACTACGGACATTGATTGATTGCTTCTCTGTTTCAATTGAATTCGTATTGTTTTTAACGCAAATATTACGATGACACGTCAATCAAATGTCATTGTCTGTTCGCGACGAAGCGTCATCAACCATACTAAATGGTTCATAGAAATTGAAGTTTGTATGTGTAGACATGTCTGCTTACCACGGCGCGCCACCTGATACTAAAATGTTTTTTTTTTTTTTTTTTTTTTTTTTTTTAATACGTGGCGTCTCGCAGTTCAGTCAAAGGGACCGACTACTGCTTAAGCGGGCTTCCCTGTGGAGACTAATCTAGTTAGCCTCCAGCCAGGCTTCAAAAAGCTAAACCTAAAGCGACACGCTGAGGGCTACCCCAGTTGGGGTCGACACCTCGGCTCAGGGCGTCACTTGGGGGGACAGCTAAGGCTGGATCTAATAAAGTGATTCTACCATCCGTTCGGAAAAGCCTACGTGGAGAAGAACGGACAAGAAACTCCAATTGTAAACTAGCTACTTTAACTATAGCACAGCGTTCGCGGGCTGGCTTCATAATTTATAGGGACGTCGCGACGGGCCTCGGCGGCGAGGGCGGAACGAATACGGTTGATATTGTGTTCTGTTGTCGAAATGTTCGTACTAGTTACGAACCCATTGACTGTCTTTGTAGACGAGTCTATCTAGTTCCCTAGTGATGCATTCGTACCTCGAGAAGATGGCACTGCATGAAACTGGGTCAAGAGGGCCTGCATTCCGGATTTCTGCATCCAGAGCACGGGCCTGAGGGGTCATCCAAATGGAGTACGCGCTGATGATATTTACAGCCACGCACAGATATGGCTTGTGCCCAGAGGGGGCGACAGGGGGCGGGCGCTTAGCGTCGGTGGTGGTGGAAGCCACCTTCCGGCTTTGTGCGGTCGTGGGGGCAGCAGTGGCTACTGGGCCTGGGGTTGAAATGGGCGCTGGAATGGGCGCTGCTATGGGTTGGTCCAGCAGCGCTGGCATGGGCTGGGAGTAAGACTGAGGGGCCACTCTTTGGTGGTTCAGTTTACCCCAAGGTGATGCCCTCTGAGGGGCTAGACGGGGGGGTTGGGACAAGGGCGCATAAGGCGCTTGGAGTTTGTTGAAACGCTTGGCCATTTTAGGCGCAAGTTTCGGAGCTTTTGGACAACCCCGGTAGTTAGCAGGGTGTCCTATCTGGCCACAGAGCACGCAGCTGGGAGGCTCCGTGCATTCTGAGCGGTCTTTTGGACGTGTACAGTCCTTCGTGTTATGCTCACCCAGGCACTTTACGCACCTAGGGGTAGCATAGCAATTTGCCTGAGAATGGCCGTATAGTTGGCAGTTATGGCACTGACCAACTAGGTGGGGGCGGTACGGTTTCTCAACCGAAATGCCCGAAAGGGAGCAAACGGTTCTGATATTAAAAATGGGATTGCGACCCTCAGTCGGGCTGCATGTAACCATGACAATGTCATACAGTTGTCCACCTCTAGCTTTGTGCAGCCGGTGGACCTCTGTGACTGGGACTTTCTGGGCTATTAAATCCTTACGGACATCTTCCGTAGAGATTTCTTTCGGTATACGCCGAATAACCACACGGAGGGGCTTTTCCTCCGGAAGGGAGTATGTGTGGAACGAAATGTTCCTGTCTTTTAGATAGCGAGTAAGATCTCGAAAATCACGGGATGTGGGGACTTGAATCCTGATGCCTAGTTGGCATGCAGTAGCCTTGGTGTAGTTGATTTTCCGCTCAACACAAGCGTTGGACACATCGTTCCATTTCCCCTTGTCTTGGAGATATATGGGAGGAGGGGGAGGAAACTTCCTAGTGGTATTTGTTTCCATCGGGCTTTGTGGGCGGCTTGTCCGCTGTGAAGCGGCAGTGGCGGCGGGAGTGGGGGTGGGTTGCCTGGCAGGCGAAGCCGCTGGCAAAACTGGAGAGGGATTCTTTACCGCCTTTTTGGCCTTGGTAGCATGGTTGGGACTTTTCCTCTTTCTCCTTTTACCTCCAGAACAGACTATGGAGTCATCACCGTCAGAAGTGAAGACGGTGTCATAGTCGTCTGATTTGTCGGGGATATCTGGGTCTGATGGGTTATCAGCAACTGACTCATCCTGGTTAGCTACAGCTTCCCATTCTTCGTCAGTGCTAAGGGTTGCTCCATCCTCCATGGGGGAGTCATCCTCATCAGCCCATATATTGAACTGATTAATGGACTTTTTGGACTTATTGGACCTACGTTCATCCAAGGACTTGTGCAAGGAGGCAATGCGCGCCTTGTAGTCTTGGTATTGTTTGGTGGCTGGGGGATCTCTCTTTGATTTGGACTCGGCGGCCTTGCGCGCTCGATAGTCCTCTAGCTCTTTAATGGCTTTGGGGTCCCTCCATGATCCAGGCACGATGGCCGGAGACGTGGGTTTGGATGGGATTGGATCGCTACAACAAGGTTGTGCAACAGGCTGGATTACCTGAGCATCACTCTGGGGCGGGGTAGAAGAATTAGGTCTTGAAGTAGACCTGTTTGGAGAGGAGGACAACCTTTGCGAGTCCTGAGCCACGCTCGGCACGGGGGCCTTGCTAGGTCCAGGGAGCTCGGTCGGGCACGAAGCGGGTATAAAAGAGGCTAAAGCCTCATTTACGGCATGGTCGTATTTCTTACTAAGACCTTCCTTCTCGAGAATCTCGTGAAGGAGTTCGATAATTGCCGCGAGCGACATTTTCGAAGATATATTTCCGGTGAAGCCGGTAGAGAGTCTTCCCCGGGTGGGTATGCCCGGGGATGTGTAAGCCTACCCTCCCAGTCGGGTGAGACTGGGAGGTGTGTCCCTGGTGAGCCCTAAGCTTGTTACCCTGCACCAATCTTATTGTGTGACAGGGGCCCTAAGGTACCGGTAAACCCACCGAAGGTGGGCCACCCACCTCTGTGTACCGAAAGTCTAGCACGTCGGGGTAGACACACCCAACCGTGCTAGGTGAATGCTGTGGAACGAAGCAGGGGTTGGCTAGGCTATCTACCAAGGCCAACGATCCTGCTCCCGAATCCAATGACTGCCGAGCCCTGAAGGGGCTTGGCGAGTGCTTGGGTCGACACCCCACTTGGCTTCGTTAGCACCGTTAGGTATCCGCCAAGGACCACAAGATGTGGATTTAAAACGCGACGCGGCGGCCGCAGCGACGACAAGCAGGGGTGCGGCGAGGCGGGGGCGGTGCGCGGGGCGCGCAGCGGTGAGGCGGCGAGCGAAGACGCGTCGGCCGCAGTGACGTCACGCAGGAGCGAGACGGAGCGATGAGTGGGGGCTCGCAGCGGTGGGCCGGCGAGCGGAGCGGCAGCGGGCAGCGAGACGACCTCTCGGGGCGGCGGCTGGCGGTGAATGCAATGAATTTTAGAGGCACGTTTATATTTATACTAAAATTTTACCTACATTTTTTGAGATAGTAGTATAATGTTTTTAGTGTTTGTCAGTATGTTATAGGGTTCAATAGTTCACCCTTAACAGAGTAAAATCATTAGAAAACATACTGATAAGAGTTATCATAGTAAAAAACATAAATTTCTGTCATACGATACGTCTGTGCTCGACGACGGATTAGTTCCGAATGACCCGTGAGAGGGAACCACACGATATATATAGTTTTGGTGGTTTTTGAAAATATTATAGTAATTAAAATCATGTTTTTAAGGGCTTTATCCTATGTACTGGACATGAAATCAGTACATAATGATGAAACTATGTGAAGACCACATAGTTTCTGCTATGTAAATAGGAATATTGACTTGATATCTCAAACACCAAATATATGGTTTTAGGTCATTTTAGGGTATATGGGGGACCTAGACCGAGACAGGAAGCCTATATACACCTCATAGTTAGCGTAGTCTTTTATATAAAGCCCATTTACTTGAGATATCAAGTCAGTATATAATAGAAAAACTGCTGTTTGTCTGGTTTTTGGCAATCGCTTACGGTTTTAGGTGCCATAAGTACCTAGAAACATATAGGTGTACTGGTAAAAGTACTACCATTGGAAAGCTTGCTAAAAGGGCTTCCAGGTGGTTTCTAGATGGGAAGAATCGCTTGGATAGTCAACGAGATAAGCAGTCGTGAAAAATGTAAACAACGTAAAACGTTGAAATTTGTAGACCCTTCAGGTGGAATAACTCCATGAAGGGAATAGATGTACTCATGGTGTAAGTACTTTCGGATGGCTTGCTGGACTAGCTACCAAGCCATCACTTTGGAGCGAAAATCGCTCAAGTAGTTTAAGTACAATTCCAGAAAATAGGTTTCTGGAAATGTAATTTTTAGTCAGTTTTTGGCATTTCCCGGGACTATACACCCCTTTTTTTTTTTTTTTTTTTTTGCGTGGAGAAATGCTCATGCATACTGCACTACCACGGGGAGATAGTGCAGTTATGTGGGACTCTAACCCACTAAAACTCCACGGTGTCCTCCAGTGCCGCTTATGGCGGGAACACGGGCACGCGTTAGCACTCACCGCGAACCCGCCGCGGCTGTCCGTCACCGGACCCTCCTCGGGGGGGTACCCCCCATCACCGGCGCACCAGAACACACTGTACGCCGTGACCACCCCAGGGACCAATTCAGCACATGGGTGCCAGACGACCCCGTGTATGGCACCCTTGGTCCCACTGTGACGGGTCGAGGTCAATGGCCCCGCCACCTACCATTTTGCGGCCGCAGAGGATAGGGAGAGCGGCTAACGCTATACCGACACTCCTCTTCCCCTGCGGCCCCACCGCGTCCGCCATCAGACGGTGGCGACCCCGTCTAGGCCGCGGAAGGTAGGGAGAGCGGCGCACCGCAATACCGGCACTCCTCTCCCACCGCGGCCTCCAACCCTCAGCCGCGATATCGTATGGGACCTGGGAATCTCCATAAGACATCGCGGCCCGCCTCAGTTGCGATGTCGCCTGTTACCAAGCGGCACCGCAACCTACTAGTTGGCCGCTACGTCGTCGGCTTAATCGCCAAAAGCCCTGACGAGCGGCCCCTCCTCGGGTTCCTCTTCGCTTCACCGTGGGTGACCAAGCCACGGTTACTGAATCGATCAACTGTCCAATTAGAGAATGGACACATCGAAACCGCCATGCTTTGGCGTAACGAGCATGCTGAGATGCCAGATAGCTTTGAGACAGCTCTGAAGAGGCTCGTCTCAACAGAAAAGAAGCTGGACAAGAACCAGGAACTTCTAAGAAGATACTCAGACCAGATGGACTCGCTAATTGCGAAAGGGTACGCTGAAAGGGCACCCGCAATTAGCACGCCGGGCAAAACTTGGTACCTCCCACACTTCGATGTCTTCAACCCAATGAAGCCAGACAAACTTCGCATCGTACATGACGCTGCCGCCAAATCGAGAGGAATGTCACTGAATGACTTCCTGTTAACTGGGCCCGACCTATTACAATCGCTGCCAGGCGTAATGATGCGGTTTCGCCGCCACTGCGTCGCAATAACCGGTGACATAGCGGAGATGTTCATGCAAGTGAAGGTGCGGAGCCAAGACCGAGACGCGCTTCGCTACCTGTGGAGGGGAAACCGCAGAGAAGGAGCGCCAGAAGAATATAGAATGACGTCCATCATTTTCGGCGCAGCCAGTTCGCCTTGCACAGCAATTTTTGCAAAGAACTGGAACGCAAACAAATATATAGAGAAGCACCCTGAAGCTGTGGATGCTATACTACGTAGTCATTATATGGATGACTACCTAGATAGTTATAGAACTATCGAGAAGGCGGCAGAAGTCGCTAGTATGGTGCGAAAAATACACCTACAGGCGAGGTTTGAACTCAAGAAATGGGTTTCAAATAGCTCGCAGCTCCTAGAAAAAATGGACCCATCGCATATACAAACTGAGATGGTATCCATTGGAGATATAGATACGTCGGAAAAGATACTCGGCCTCATATGGAGGCCAGGCGAAGACACGCTGGGTTTCAACCTCACACTCGCGCGTCTGCCTGAGGGTATCTTGGACCGAGAGGCGCCCACCAAGCGAGAGGCGCTCAGAATAGTAGCGTCGCTATACGAACCACTCGGACTCGCCTCACCAGTAACCATCAAGGCGAAGCAAATATTGCAAGAAGCATGGCGGCGAGGCGTCGACTGGGATCAGAGGCTAGATGTTGACCTAGCATTACAATGGAAAATTTGGGTACAACATTTACGCCAACTAAAAAACGTTAGCGTACCAAGATGCTATCCTGGGTATAGCGACGCTATAGAAATGCAGGTGCATGTGTTCACTGATGCAAGCGAGATGGCATATGCTACCGCTATATACTGGCGGGCCACGACCGTGGAAGGCAAGCACTTAATAAGCCTTGTTATGGCGAAAGCGCGGGTGGCCCCACTGAAACTGCTTTCGATACCGAGACTCGAACTTCAGGCCGCGGTATTGGGAACCCGCGTAGCCGCAGCAGTGATGAGTGAACACGACTGCAAGCCCACGTCAGTAACGTATTGGTCAGATAGCAAGACCGTACTGACCTGGATTAGAAGAGGAGCGAGAGTATACAAACCTTTCGTTGCTCACCGAATAGCTGCTATTGAAGACAATAGCAAAGTCGAAGATTGGCGATGGATACCCACCAAGATGAACATCGCTGATGCAGCAACCCGTGACGTGCCACTGCGGTTCAACTCGGACCACGAGTGGTACTGCGGGCCGAGTTTTTTGTCTCTTGGGCCCGAATTATGGCCCACAGAGACACCTCCGACTACAAACGACACGGGAGAAGAAAAAACTTTCGTTGTCACAGAAGGGGACAAGAAGAGCTTCATAGAAGCCGTTCCAGAGCCAAGCAGATTCTCCAGATGGGAGCGACTGCTTCGTGCGACCGCCACAGTTCTGCGTTTTATATCTCTTTGCAAAAATAGAACAGAGATAACGTCCTATAAACGGACGAGAAAAAACGCTGAAAAGGACCCAGACTGGCGCAAGAAGCCCGCTGTACCTGCACAGAAGCAGAAGCAGGCATGCAGAGCACCAACCCAGGTCAACAGACAAATCATAGAAGCAGAATTTCTCCAAGAAGCTGAGAAAATACTTGTCCAGGTCGCACAACAACAATCGTTCGCTTCAGAGTTAGCGAATGTTGAAGAAATAAATAAAAATAGCTCGCTGCGACCTTTACAAATTCAGGTCGTCGACGGCGTGCTGCGACTAAGAAGTCGCATAGCAGCTACGCAAGAGGTAGCTGAAGAAGTGATGCGCCCGCCTATATTACATGGCGACCATCACATAACGCAGTTGTACATAGACTGGACACATCGCAGTCTACAACATAGTGGCACCGAACTCACAATTAATGAGGTACGGCAGCACTACTGGGTCGTGAAGATGCGACCAACAGCGAAGAAGGTGATAGCAAGATGCCTGCATTGCCGTATACGCAAGGCACAGCCACCAGTACCTGCGACCGGCGACCACCCGAAAACGCGCCTCGCTCACCATAAGAGGCCGTTTACATATACCGGGCTCGACTATTTCGGCCCGCTATCCGTCACCGTCGGTCGGCAGCATCAGAAGAGATACGTAGCACTATTTACGTGTCTCACATCAAGGGCGGTGCACCTTGAAATCGCCGCCAGCCTTAGCGCAGACTCCGCCATATTGGCGCTGCGCCGATTCGCCGCACGCAGAGGATGCCCAGCTGAGATACACTCAGACAATGGCACCAACATGCACGGCGCCGACAGAGAGCTGCGAGACGCCTTCAAAACAGAGGCAAGTCGTAGAGGCATCGTATGGCGCTTCATAACGCCATCAGCGCCATTCATGGGAGGCGCCTGGGAGCGCCTAGTTCGTTGTGTAAAAAACACACTATACAATGTACTTACAGAAAAACACCCCACCGAAGAGGTGTTGTCCACACTGATTTGTGAGGCAGAGTACATTGTAAATAGCCGACCATTGACACACGTGTCGGTAGATGGTGATGATGATGAATCCATCACACCGAATCACCTCTTGCTCGGTGGGTCAGCCAGACTACCTACACCTGGCACGTTCACCGAGCAAGATATAGACAGCAGGAAAATATGGCGACGATCACAGATCCTCGCTGATATGTTCTGGAGTCGCTGGGTCAGAGAGTACCTGCCGGAGCTCCAAAACCGGCGGGAGCCACATAGTAGTGGGCCCAGATTTAAAGTGGGTGACCCTGTCCTGATAGCCGACGGCCAGCTGCCCCGCAATACGTGGCCGCGAGGCCGCATTGTGGCCGTGTATCCAGGAATCGACGGAGAAATCCGGACCGCTGAGGTACGCACGCTTGGCGGTACCTTGAAGCGTCCGGTGAAGAAACTCGTCCCACTGCCCCAGTAACCAGAGATGCCGGAGCGGCGACCGTCCTCTCGGTGGGCCTGGCCGGCAGCCGAGAAATGCCGTCCGTCGCTCACCGAAGGAATGCAGCGCCGCGCCGACAACACTTCGAGTCGACACAGCGAGTCGACACAGCACTGCACGGCGGGAGATATGTTCGCGACGAAGCGTCATCAACCATACTAAATGGTTCATAGAAATTGAAGTTTGTATGTGTAGACATGTCTGCTTACCACGGCGCGCCACCTGATACTAAAATGAATTTTAGAGGCACGTTTATATTTATACTAAAATTTTACCTACATTTTTTGAGATAGTAGTATAATGTTTTTAGTGTTTGTCAGTATGTTATAGGGTTCAATAGTTCACCCTTAACAGAGTAAAATCATTAGAAAACATACTGATAAGAGTTATCATAGTAAAAAACATAAATTTCTGTCATACGATACGTCTGTGCTCGACGACGGATTAGTTCCGAATGACCCGTGAGAGGGAACCACACGATATATATAGTTTTGGTGGTTTTTGAAAATATTATAGTAATTAAAATCATGTTTTTAAGGGCTTATCCTATGTACTGGACATGAAATCAGTACATAATGATGAAACTATGTGAAGACCACATAGTTTCTGCTATGTAAATAGGAATATTGACTTGATATCTCAAACACCAAATATATGGTTTTAGGTCATTTTAGGGTATATGGGGGACCTAGACCGAGACAGGAAGCCTATATACACCTCATAGTTAGCGTAGTCTTTTATATAAAGCCCATTTACTTGAGATATCAAGTCAGTATATAATAGAAAAACTGCTGTTTGTCTGGTTTTTGGCAATCGCTTACGGTTTTAGGTGCCCTAAGTACCTAGAAACATATAGGTGTACTGGTAAAAGTACTACCATTGGAAAGCTTGCTAAAAGGGCTTCCAGGCGGTTTCTAGATGGGAAGAATCGCTTGGATAGCCAACGAGATAAGCAGTCGTGAAAAATGTAAACAACGTAAAACGTTGAAATTTGTAGACCCTTCAGGTGGAATAACTCCATGAAGGGAATAGATGTACTCATGGTGTAAGTACTTTCGGATGGCTTGCTGGACTAGCTACCAAGCCATCACTTTGGAGTGAAAATCGCTCAAGTAGTTTAAGTACAATTCCAGAAAATAGGTTTCTGGAAATGTAATTTTTAGTCAGTTTTTGGCATTTCCCGGGACTATACACCCCTGGGAATTCCGAAAATAAGGAATTTTTGGGGACCTCCCGATGGCCCGTTAAACGCACCATCGTGTCGTCCCAATCTTATTAGTGTTTTTATATCTAATTTCTCTGATAGCTGGGCGCAAAGAAAGTGACCAGCTATCAAATTTGTACATATCAAGGCACCTTATGTGCACATGACCTAGATAGACTTACATAAACACTAGAAATGTAAAGTGTGGTCTATTGGCTACCAGAATCCCCATAATAGGCGGTGATTGTCTGGTTAGCCTAAGTAGGAAGTCCTAAAGTCGGTGAAATGACTTAGGAATTTATAGATTCGTTACATAAGGGATGATATCCCATAGAAGATTCCCGAAAATAAGCTTTTTCTAGACGTCAACAGACAGCCTGCTATTGGCACCAGCAGGTCAACCCAACCTATAGATATCCTTAGGCTAGGTTAAAAGCTATTAAGGTTTTAACTGGGAAATAAAGGGAATTGTCCTTTTATTTCATGGAAATAGTCTAGGGAAGCTATCAATACCTGGAAATTAGGTATATTGATTAGATACATAGATAGGGGGCGTTACTGTGTTACAGTACGAAGGAATCCAGCTATTGATAGCACCATGGAAGGGGTGCGGTAACCCTATTTACCAAATATGTATAAGGGTTTTTTACATAAATAAAAATTATTTTCGGCGAGAATTTGCGGGGCTCTCAATAATGGCACGATGCGAGGGTATAAAGAACCCCCGGGCCCAAAATAGAATTTGTAGTCATCCAAAGCTAGTCGCTTGTACTTGTCTTAGTAAATAAGAAGTAATTCTTATATAGAATCACGTCTCAGAAATCGTTGAGAGCCCTAGAATCGTGCCGTGTACTGAATAACTTAGTGTTTCATTTAATTCATCAACTTCAACCCTTATGAAGACATCCCTTTTCGATCCTGTCGAGCTGAACCTCGGAACCTGGACACCAGGAGTGCTGATCCAGAAGTAGGCAACCCGGAATCTGGAAATAACTCAAGTACAGCCAACACATCGTTGAATCGTTAGAGTCGATTTGCAACCCTACGTCACTGCTGCAGCTAGGCATCCAAGAACCTTTGTTTTCGTGGTGTGGATGGGGCGTTCAGCGGCAATGGCCAGAAGGTTTACGCCCTTCTTTTCTCGGGGCCAGTGAACACGCTACGTCCTGCACATTGTCAATATGACATTTTTCTGTCTGTTTCTGCTGGCTGATTTGATCCACCATGTTGTGTTGCTCTATTTGACAAAGTTAATTTGAGTGTATATTGAAACGAAATGAAATTAAAGAAAATTAACAATAAAAAACGGTTACTATATTATGTATTGATTTTGACATATAGTGTACATAGTGCTGGCCCAGGCTCCATATATTTCTGAAACATCTCCTTTAGCACACGGATAGGACAAAAAAAAAAAAAAAAAAAAAACATTTATTTTTATTTTACATAGGCCTACATGGGCACTTATAAAACATCGACAAAAGGTGCACGGTTCGGGTTAGTCGTTTCCTATGGAGAAGAACCGGCAAGAAACTCCATGGTTACTAATTAAAAAAAAATTGTGATCACAATATTTCCATGTTACAGCATTAGTACTTGGATATGGGGGGACAACGTAGGCCCGACAATAAGTCGTACGAAATAATAAAAAAAACACATCCTGGAATAGGACTTAGGATACTCTTACTGCCGGGAGTAGCAGATCATTTCCATCTTTCTCACGGGTGAAGCTGCTGGCGTAATCTACTTTAGCTATAACTTATAAAAAAATAAGTGGCCAGTTTAAATACGGAGACACGACTGCATTTATATCGATGCTGCAATTACGATACTTTGGTGTAACAATGACTTCACATTTAAATTTATAATATTTCCTGGTTTCAGAGCCGTATAGGTCATGGACAATACAAGGAAGTATATAACAGTAGACAGGGAGAGAGGAGACCGGTCGAGCCTTCCTTACAATGTGCATGTAAAAGATTTCAGATAAAAACCTGCTTTGGCAGAGACGGCGTCTTCTGTTAGACATCGAAATACTTACAAATGGCAAAAAATACATAGTATCTAGGTATTAGAGATATCTGAACACTGCGAGGCACCTAAAAATAATATAATAAATACAAGATAAATGCCTTAAATTTACCGTGGGTAACCTGATGAGCCATGATAAATTACTTGCATCAGCAAATTCAAGGAAGGAGAATCGATTGGTGAAAGTAGGTTCATCATACTTTCAGCCGTGTAATGGCCACTGCTGGACATAGGCCTGGCCCAAGCATTACGATATCGACCAGTCCAATGCTTCTCGCTAGCAGATTCCCGCGTCCTTCACCAGGTAATCTACCCTTCATGAGGTCTTCCAACGCTGCATATTCCGTACTTCAGAATTCTTCAGCTCCATTGGCCTTCCGTTCTGCGAGCAATATCCTTTAAAATGTTTGTACCACAGCAACTTATATATAGATGACATTGACGATATAAATAGTTATTACATTATGTAAACATAACTTATTTAAGTCAAAAAACGTCCCATTAAGATAAATGGCAGGATAAAGCAAATAATTACAAGAACAATGATCACACATCGTCCCCACGTACGGAAGTACGGGGGGCCATTCGAGAGAGACGTGAATCTAAGTTAATAACTTAGCTGTAAAAATTACGGAGCTTACTCAAACAGTAGCAGTTTGTGGACTGTCCGACTTACCAGATGAAGCGATATTGTATTTGCAAAAAAACCATTTTAAAGTTACTCGGTTTTTAG
Source organism: Orthosia incerta (assembly GCA_948252205.1). Lineage (NCBI taxonomy): Eukaryota > Metazoa > Arthropoda > Insecta > Lepidoptera > Noctuidae > Orthosia > Orthosia incerta. The sequence goes on from OX411759.1 coordinate 26,958,804, forward strand.
GGTTCCGTACCCAAAGGGTAAAAACGGGACCCTATTACTAAGACTCCGCGGTCCGTCTGTCTGTCTGTCTGTCCGTCTGTCACCAGGCTGTATCTCATGAACCATGATAGCCAGACAGTTGAAATTTTCACAGATGATGTATTTCTGTTGCCGCTATAACAACAAATACAAAAAAAAACAGAATAAAATAAATATTTAAGTGGGGTTCCCATACAAAAAACGTGTTTTTTTTTCCGTGTTTTGCGCTAATGGTAAGGAACCCTTCGTGCGCGAGTCCGACTCGCACTTAGCTGGTTTTTTTGTATTGCAACAGACTAATACACAAAGCCATGTTGCTATTCGTAGGCCATCTCTGATTAAGTTTAGAATTTTTTTAAACTTCCTGCATTTAAAACCTGCAAAACATTTACTGTGTTTTATTAAAATCAAATCAAATCAAAATTTCTTTATTCAATTAAGCCATAAAGCGCCACATTTGAAGGTCAAAAAAAAAAAGTCAAAAATATTGATTCTACCGTCATTTCGGCAATGTAGCTTGTTATGGAGAAGTATGGACAAGAAACTCCACAGTGGACAAGAAACTCCACTGTATTAAAGAGGTTGTCAAACTTTCAGGCTTTTCATGAGGCTTTTGGGAGCCTCGATGAATAAATAATATCCACCCACTGCATGATATTTAAAAGGCTGCCTTGAGCACTAAATGCATCTTTATCATTTGAAAGAAAATCTATAAGTCTGAGGAAAATTATGCTTTCCGCTTTTCACTCTTTTCTTATACCTCAACCAGCAGTAGGCGGGGTATTTGTTCATAGTTTTAGTGCGGCAAGCAACGCCTCTGCCGACGCCGTTAATTATACAAGTTTGAATGTGGGAAACTGCTTGTACAGTGTTGTACCACCTTCAGGGAACGAGACGACAGCCTGAAAGTTTACGAGTATATTACGAGGAAAATGTAAGCAACGCAGAGAAGTTTACTTAGTCTTAATTATGTTTTAAGAATGATTTTGGGGGTTCTAACGAAGAATTTCGTTTTGCAAACGTATATATCATCCGTCAGTCCTCCATTGGAGTCAGGAAAGCCAACGCCAACTATTAAAAATTTGTGTAATAATGTTTTTAAGGTTCCGTACCCAAAGGGTAAAACCAGGACCCTATTACTAAGACGCCGCGGTCCATCTGTCTGTCCGTCTGTCACCAAGCTGTATCTCATGAACCGTGATAGCTAGACACTTTTTAAATTTTCACAGATGATGTATTTCTGTTGCCGCTATAACAACAAATACTAAAAACAGAATAAAATAAACATTTAAGTGGGGCTCCCATACAACAAACGTAATTTATTTGCCGTTTTTTGCGATAATGGCACGGAACCCTTCGTGCGTGATTCCGACTCGCACTTGGCCGGTTTTTTTAAAATATTCTAATACAGTTTCTTAGTTTTTTTCTTCATATTGAGAGATTTATGTTAAGTACGTTCTGCCGGTTTTCGCGTTAAATATCTTATATCGGAGGGATCTGTTTTGATCAACAGTGGACTGAAAATGTTAAACCATTTTTCAAAAACTAAAATCATAAGTTTATACATAGTAAGTCAAAGTCAAATATATGTATTTCGACTAGGCCTCTAAGCGGCACTTTTGAACGTCAACAATTAAAATTTACAAGTATAAAAATTTATTCTACCGTGCATTCGGAAAAGTAGCTTGTTATGTAAAAGAACGCACAAGAAACTCCATACTTAGTAGTACTTAGAAGTATCGTTTTGATTAAATCTGTTCCTGTAGTAAATCTCTAGAGTACGTCAGGTATGTCCTTGGTCCCAGTCTCCGTTGCTAACTGACCCTTGACCCATATTTCTACTGTCTGAAGCCTAAAAGAATTGAATATAACTGGGTTCACATCTGAAGGAAATTTTCCTCGAATATATAAGTCACTAGCTGTTCCCCGCGGCTTCGCTCCCGTGGACCACCCCACAGGACCCGCTTCCGGGAATAAAAAATAGCCTATGTTACTCAGGAATAATGTAGCTTTCTCTTTGTGAAAGAATTTTTTAAATCGGTCCAGTAGTTTTGGAGCCTATTCGGTACAAACAAACAAACAAAAAAATCTTTCCTCTTTATAATATTAGTATAGATTTAATTTCAATAATTCTAGAAACTTATTCTTATAAAGGTTAAGTGAAGGATATCTGTCTATTTGTCTATGTCTAGAATGACTAATGTTATCTACCAACAATAGCACCTCAAATAAGCACTTTAAAAATAAATTAACTAAAAACAGAATTAGAAACATAAAAAAAATAAGGTACAATTTGGTTTTACATTCGTTTAACTTAGCCAGTTAAGTTAGACCTCTCGATACCTAGAATAAACATGTAATGATAGCTCAAGTTAAACTGGTTATTTTAACATAAATTTCGGTACAGTTACGAGACCGCTATGTATACACTAACTTATTTATAACTTGAAGTAATGTTCGTAACTCCACAGGCTGTAAGTTAAACATAAGTTAGACTAAAGTTAAGTAACGTGTGTTTGTGAATATTTAACGCGTTCATCTTCTGCTGCTAGTTAAAGTGAACTTAAGACCTGAATATGTATGAAATAAAAGTTTATCCAAATTTTTATGTTTTAAATTGTAAGTTTGTCTTGCGATGATGGAAACCCACTACACTATACATAATATATATATTGTCATAGCTCGACCGAATGTACAATTTAAAGGAAATCAGCCAAATTGGTACCGCGTTGTACATTATTTTTACCCGACTGCAGGTGGGTAATGTTTTTCGAGCGTATGTATGTATGTATGGCCATTTCTATAGCACGTTTACAGCCCAAACGGCTTGACGGATTTTGACATATTTGGTGTCGTTAGATTCGTCTCAATTGTGGGAGTGACATAGGCTATATAATTTTATAAAATAGCGTCTCCCCTCCACCTAAAATAAGGGGGGTGATACATTTTTTTTTTCGTTATCCTTACAACATGTATCAAATGAAAGCTACTAAATAGGCCATTCCAAAAATATGTATATACATATTTTTGGAATGGCCTATTTAGTAGCAATATTGTAACAATTGTATGTTCTTATTTTGCCACAGATTTAGGATAAGCGTAACTTTGATAGCAAAATAGCCACATTACTTATTAGAAGAGCTCACATACTTAAACTTGAAAGTCTGAAATAAAACAAATTATTATTAAAACCAAAAACCCGACTGCTAAAAATAAATAACTGAAAAGAGAAAAATAAGCACTAGATATAATTTATACATTAAATATTATGAGGTGCTGAAGACAGACAAAAATTCGGGATTTTTTTTTTTCCGTACCCAAAGGGTAAGAACGGGACCCTATTACTAAGACTCCACGATCCGTCTGTCTGTCTGTCCGTCTGTCACCAGGCTGTATCTCATGAACCGTGATAGCTATACAGTTGAATTTTTCACCTATGATGTATTTCTGTTGCCGTTATAACAACACATACTAAAAACAGAATAAAATAAACATTTAAGTTGGGCTCCCATGCAACAAACGTGATTTTTTTACCGTTTTTTAGCGATAATGGTACGAACCCTTCGTGCGCGAGTCCGACTCGCACTTGGCCGGTTTTTCATAACATGCGCCTTGCACAATCTTCTTAATTAATGAATCTCTGTCGACAAAAAATAGGTTCTGCTGTAAGTTATTCCCAATAAGTAACGAAATGCATTTTGTCTTGATTTTAAACAAAAAAGAGCTGTTTTATATTAATATTTGAATCAAATTATCTAGACAATCCCACTAGTTATCAAAAGCAAGTTAATTCTGTGAGTATTCTTGTACATTAAGGTTTATATTGAAATAAGTTTTGTTGCTGCACAACGACGGTACCTGCTGTACAAAAAAGACAGATGCCAAAGATTCAAAGAAAGTGGTATATATATATAAACTATTAATGATAATTTCAAAGGAAGTTTATGAAATTTTTTATAAAACGTTTTTTTTATTTCCAAACTCTGAATTTCAAAATTGTGGTACTATGTTTTGAAGGCCAGTATATCTACTCGACAAGAAAAGTTGTTTAAATTATATAAACATATAAATATATTACACGAGCAAGTAGACTATAAAAGTAAAATATAACTATTAATATAATGAGTCAACAAGCAATAACCGACAAAATTAAAAGTGACTAATTTGTTTCAGTAGGTACCTAACTACAGAAGTCATAGCAACACAGCACATTATTGTGTTCTACTTTACAAGAACAAACTAGTTTCAGCCAGTTTCAGACTGGATATATTTAATAGATAATAATTTTCATCCATAGCGATATTATAAAGGCTTAAAGCGACTCTGTATGTCTGTTACCTTTTCACACTAAAACCGCTGAAGCGATTTAGGTGAAAGGTATAGAAATAGTTTTAGACTTTGGGAAGGATATTGGATATTAAATTTTTGTACACTAGTCGACGGCACGAACTATTTTGTGCGCGGGGTTAAAATGCATTTTATATCAACCGACAATACGTGCGGAAGAGATAGATGCTGTGATGAGCAGTAGGAAGCTAGTTCGCGTACGAATACACACTTTTGCAAATTTGTAGCGAAATGGATATTGATTTAGGACAAAACCGAGCGCGCAAAATTTTATAAACAGACCTTTGGCAGTCTAGATTTCATGAAAAAACGACTAAATCTATCTTTTCAAAATAAAATTATATGCATTGTTGAACTACTAATCTATTCCTGTATGGAAGCCGTTTTGCAATTTTCCGTCTTCTTATGGTATTTATTTGCGCCCAAAAATGTGTTAAAATTAGAGTCGAAATGTGGAACTTTCGACGCTCATAACTTTCAAATATTTTATTTTTTTATTTTTTCGCTTCCATACAGGGCTAGATAATGATGAGACAAATTGATATCAATTTTTATTTTGAACGTACATCGTCAAACAGTGGAATAATCCCTAGACTACGTTTGTATGGAAAAAAAATCGGCTAGTGTAACCTTAAGGCGCCTCCCCGAGCAAAACGCCGCGCTGGTCGTTTTTGTGCAGTTTTTAAGTGCTATCTACTCTTTATTTAAAAATAAATATCAATTACTAAAAACACTAATCTCCTTCCAACAAAACCATAAAAATAATTATTGATAACATGCATCTCCTCGTAAAGTGTTCATTAATTATTTTTTGTACCAACACTAATGGATAGACAATTTGATAACGAACATTTTGTAAGTTTTTGTTTTTTCAAAAGACCAATATTCGATTTTATAAAGATTTTATTCTAAAATCTGGGCGTATTTACTACCGTAATGCATGCGCCAACAGTGCCGCTAGGCCAATAGGAATGCTCATATCTCATGCTGATTTTTTGGTCAGGGTACGGCCTTAAGGGTGGGAAAAAGGGGTGGAAGTTTGAATGATGAACCAATAATTTCTCAAGTTGAGTTGAGATTAATGAAAGCTCGGTGAAAAAAAACCTTATCGAAGTACTTATGCTACGCAGATGAAGTCGCGAGAAAAAGTGAGTGCAAGACAAATAATAGTGTCTATGTACTGAGTGGAGTACATTTGATACAAGTAATAAAACTATTTATTGGAACAAACTCGTTAGTAACTCAGCAACAGAGTTTTTTGTTCTCCGTCAATCAACTCCGGTCTTCCAATCAATTGCTCAATATGATTGATTGAACAACGGAACAATTAGCCACGCCTGATGGCAACTGTCTAAAAATAAATGCATTTTTTTATGTCAAAAGGATTTTTCATTTTGAAATTAATCGGCGAACTTTTGAATTAGGGCAAAAAGTTTTACCTTGAGTTTGCTGTGTAATTTAAGGCTCAGAACGTCAAATAAGGATCTAGCCAAAGCTATGAAGAAATATTAATGATGTTCTTAGTCAACTTTATAGGAATATTCCGTTTCATCAGACCCTTTCAAGTGTTGAATTCTTTTTTATTTTTTTTCTTTTTTTTTCAATACATTAAATTACACTTATTTTACAGCATAACTCTTGTCTAAAACGCAAGCAATTCGCACCGCATAATTACTAAATTATGTAAACATAATACTTATACCCACTTAAAAACTAAGTAACTAATTCATCCATCAACTCTATTCATATCGTATTATCAATCACACACCTTAAGGGGCTACCACCGTTTTAGTGCCGTAAAACGGATACTCCTTAGTAACGGCTAGGTTAAAAGTTTTGAAAAAAAATTATATTTATTTTTGATTCATGTACATTATTTTTAAAACAAGGTTTTTTCGTGTAACTAATAGTTTTGCTTTAAAAAAATAATTAACAACACGATATTTTTTCGTAACTTTTGGATACTCCTCCAAAACGACTTGGATGTTTAAAAATATTTTTACACAGAAAAATTGATGGCTGGAATTTCTTCATAACTAACATAGCATATATGTAAATCAAATAATATTTTGCAAACAAAACTGTTCAAAAGGAGGTTCAATATTGATATTTTGGCTCCAAGCCAGTACTGCGTTAACATTGGGGCGTATATATCGCCTTAACGACAAAATACCTTCTATTCAAATGCCCCTTTGCGACCCCTACTACAATTCTAGCCTAGCAACAGATTCGGGCGTCATTGTCATTACCCACTCCAACTCGTATCAATCTCCCTTTCCCGAATCAATCGGGTGGCAACAGGACACTTTATTATTAATAAAGCATTTTATTTGCGTTGAGTCAGCTGCCCTGCCTGCCTGCCACCCTGGGGTGACACCCGGCCTGGCGCGTGACCTTGCCAACTATCCTTGGCAACGGTACCTATAGCTACTGGTTACGTGCACAGTTAATGATGCTTAATGCTTCGTTGAGTTAGGAAAATTACTGGATTAACGCTACAAACGAGTACTTTGTTGTTGCCACACGGCTTACCCAAAGCCCCCCGATCAGAGTTGTGGGTAAACTTAACTCCCTCTGTCCCTAAAAAGGACACAATCGTTAACAAACACATATTTCAACAATTTTATGACCCTCACCCGAGCGAGGGGCTCGTTCGAGCGGCAAAATTTACATTAAAAAAATCATCTTGGAAATAATATCCGCCAGCAATCCCACAAAAACTTACAGTAAAAAGCAATTCCGAAGTCGCAAATTGAAAGTCCAAACGTAATACTAAACCAAATTACCGCTTACCCGATTTGATATTTGTGCCAGTGCTCCCCCACCTACCCCCGCTGTTGATTGTGGGGAGACAGGGGACAGATGACTGTTATTTTTTTCACGCAACGTTTCAAACAAGATTGTGTTGAATTTAAATAATTGTAGTGATTGTTACGCCTGCTGAGTTGCTGATGGGTTTTCAGTAAATGGAGAAAGCGCTTTAATGCTTAAGTTACATTAAGGACTATCATTTACATCTTAATCACACTACAATTACAAACGCAAAAGTTTGTGAGAGTTTCTGTTACTTCTTCACGTTCAAACGGCTGGACGGATCTGGATGAAATTTTGCACAGAGACAGATTATAGTCAGGAATAGACTTAGGATAATTTTTATCCCGGGAAAATGCTCCCCAGGGATTATTTTCGACATTCACGCGGGCGAAACCGCCGGCAGAAGCTAGACAAACCTAAGTTTCTCCAGACCACCGCTGACTTAGCTTAATAATACAATTCAGAACGATTTAAACTGTATGTGAATCAGTTCAGAAGTTGCTGAGATTGACCTGAACAATGGAACAAAGAACAATAGTGCCTCTTTTGTCATAAAACATCACGCAGACAGAGTTTTATGTCAGTAGGGGCACTTAATGGTACCATTTCGATTACGTTTATCGGCATGGCAACACTCGGTATTAGTTCTACTGTGCTACCGATTGATGACGATGTGTTATTGACATTGAAATACTGAGGGAAATGGTTGACTTAATAGCCCGTAGACAATGTGTTACGGTCTTTAAAGTTACTACGGTAGTTACGGTACGGTACGGTACGGTAGTTACGGTATGTGTGACACAAACATGCACAAAGAGACACAAAAATGTCTCTGCTATGACCCCCGTTGAGACATAGGTACGGTTAGACACACGTTTTACCCCATGAGAGTATTAACTTCGCCCCAAGAGACAGAGGGACTGATCATTCGCTTACCTGATTTGGGAACCACCCCTATTTGATTTAATGGTCAATTCACTCAGCAATCTGCATAGTAAACGACTTGAACTAACGTTTGCATGCATCGATGATTACACTGGTCTTGTTAACTTTAACTCAAATCCACTTTTATAGTTTCTAAAGTTTCTATTAGTTCTACTTTTTTATATTCTTTATTGGCTCGCGTTTGACCACTATCTCGCCTGATGTTAAGTGATGAAGTGGTCGACGGTGAAGCACGCTTGCCTAGAAGTAATCTATTCACTCTTGACTTGAAGACCCCTAGGTTGTAGCTATCAGGAAACAAAGACTCAAGCAGGGAATTCCACTCCTTAGCTGTACGCACAATGAAAGTATTTTCAAAACGCTTTGTGCGTATGGGTGGGATATCCACCATGTACCGATGGCGCATTGCCGTACGTCTTGTTGTCCGGTGATGGAAAGTGCTAGGCAGAATCAAATTGTGCAGTTCCATCGCACAGTCCCCGAAATGTAACTATGTTTTTTATGTGCTTACTAATCGCCTCAAAAGTTATATTGTTATTTAACAATGATGTAAGTTGAAAGAAGACCATCTGACGCTAAAAGGTGCATGCTTGAATTTTTCCTCATCGATCAAACCCAAGGTGTGATCACAACAATTAGTCGAAAGTTAAACGTACACAACATTTCGCGTATCATTATTACATCATACATCTGTATTAACAATTGGCCAAACTGACGATTTTTACCACACCTTTTACCCCTACCATCTACTATCCGTCATTCGTTATGTTCGGCTTGCGATCTCCGGATCGTTATTGGTAACAATGCCGTGGTACCGTGGTACCGTGGTAGGGGTCGCGTAGCAACAGCTACCGTTCTACGGACAATTAAAACAGTTTGCCAGTTTTTTTGTCCGTCACTCGTGCGTGACTCGAATCGCTTTGTGATAATCGCAAACGATTTCAACTGAGATACGTACCGTTTTGATGGTATGTATATTTGCGCTGTAGATATTATTTTTTTGGGGAGTTTCAATTGTTATTTGTGTTAGGTAATAATAAAATAGTTTTTGTTGAGTCTTATGATTTTTAAAATCGAATTTGTTTTGCTATGATTCATTAGCGTTTTTAGAGGACCGTATGTTTTTTGTTTGATTTCGTAATGGCACAAAGTTAAATGAAATGTCCTTAGGTATAGACAAAACGTCTAGAAGTTAGTATTGTTTCTCGAATCGAAATGACGATAAACCATTATCTATCTATCTATCTATACTATATGTATATTTATTATATAATATTATAATGCTGAAGAGTTTGTTTGTTTGTTTGAACGCGCTAATCTCAGGAACTACTGGTTGGAATTGAAAAATTATTTTTGTGTTGGATAGTCCATTTATCGAGGAAGGTTATAGGCTATATAACATCACGCTACAACCAATAGGAGCCGAGCATAAATGAAAAATGTTGCAAAAACGGGCAAAAATATTCTTTTTTGAGAGCTTTTGTTGCGTGCGCTGCGTAAACGGTTTAAGTTACGCAAATATAATGTATGATAGAATAGTTCTTCTTTAAAAGTTCTAAAAAAAAAGTCCGCGACAGCATATGTCTATCTTTAAAGATTGACTCACAATAGCAGCTTTTATGTTCTAAATTTTAACTAGATCGCCGCCGCCGCCGCGTCGGTAGAAACAAAAGTTTACAGGCTACATTCGTATAGTAGTAAGGGTAGGTAGGGTAGGGTAGATAGGGCAGGGTAGGTAAGGTAGGGTAGGGTAAGTAAAGTAGAGTAGGTAAGGTAGATAGGGTAGGTAGGTAGCCAGTTGATGGGAGCGATGCCGCGGGGGTCAGCTAGTTATATCATAAAATTAGACTAAATTGACTCATTAAACCAAAGTCGTGAATATACGTTTTCCCCTTTTTTCGATCAGCGACTAAATCTATATTCATAACGCAATCACTGCCACATACCGCCATACGTGCATACCTAGCGCGGCACCGAATCGAACCCATTACTCGTATAGCTATAATTATAAATCGCTTAACTCCAATACCGTAATGGCCACGAAGGATATAATTTTGGCCGTAAATCATATGAAATAACCTCAAATGTTAGTAATTTCGGGATAATTCAGTGCGTGGGGTGTTTGCACAGGGTTGAAGGTGGAGCCAGGGGATGTTGCTGTAGGTAAGCCGTAAGCAACGTGTTTTAAAAATAAACCTTGTTTCGTTTACATTCAAATGGATTCCGAATTGGGTTAGCGGAGCTTATTTTGTTAAAATAAAATAAAACCGAGACCTTTTTGTTGAAGTAGGGTTTTTGCTGACGATTTTTCGCTTGTTCAAAGCGGCGCAGTCGTTGTGACGAAAATAGATATTGATTTTTGCTTAGACTTCGCCTTACTTTGTTTGAAAGGCCGATAGGCAAAGCAAATATCATCGTAAAAGAAGATTTTAAAAGAACGCATTTATTTTGGTCGACTTAAATAAAAACACGTAAAAGAAACCCGCGTAAAACAGAAGTTAAATAAGTTCGTAAAAGAAACTAAGTTAATTCCAATTCGGCAAACAGTTTACCCTTGAAAAAATAAAAGAAAACTTGTCCCTAACATTTTCTAAATAAAACGAATCAATAAGCACTTTTACGACTCATTCAGGGGGTGAAAGGGGTCGGCTTATTGCCGGTATAATCGTTTTCACCCCTTCCGTGTCGGTTCGCAATTCATTGGCAACTTTCTAGTTGCTGGTGCTCAGCAGAATTGCTTTCTGATTGCTTTTCTGTGCAAAAATTAAATTTTATTGAATAAAAATTGATTTATTTTTAAACACTACCTTTGCTGCTCCAGAAAATTGTACTGGTATAGCTGATTGTTTTCAAATATGTGATTTTTAATGGAAAATATTACGTCATAGTTTATTATGTTTAGTTAGAAGTCATTAGAACTTTGTTCGAATCCATAAAATACAGTTTCACAGACTAATAACGCTCTGCCAAAACTACTGAATCAAGAAGCATGATGCTAATAAAATATTCTGAAAAATCCACCCCTTGATGATGTTCATTTTCATCGATGGACAATCCCATCGGGCACACGGTTTGTATCTACAAAAATATACTTGTTCATTTATTTATTTATTATATGCTTTATTGGTACACCTTAAAATACATTTATAAAAAAAAACTTAAAATTAATACACATACAATATCGATGGCCTTATCGCATTCCGCGATCACTGCCAGGTAACCTGGAATTCGTATTGCTTTATTGAAATAAACAGTAGGTGTATATTATTATGTGGTGGTAGAAATAACCAACCAATACCAACCACTCAAACCAATATGTAGTCAAGTACATATGGGTAAATTCACAGTTCACTGGTTTGTAACATTTGGACGCCTGGCAAGCAGAGACATCTATCGGTATATTCTAATCTCCATAACTACTGCAATTTTCAATTAGTTTTGCACCTTTACAATATTCTATAGGCAACTCCTCTATTACATGGGTCTTACACGTAACTGGGTAAATGTAGGTGCAGGGCGTGATTAAAAAAATAAAAAATACATAAATTAATTGTTCTTTTTAAATTTTTTGTACTTCAATTTTGACATGATGTGTATGTGTTGTATGTGTATCTAATTTTAAGTGACTAACATAGTAGATAAGTATTTGTACGTAGTAACAACTATGGATTTCATATCTGAAATAAATAAATAATAATAATTATTAGTTTATGATGAGAAAAATCTTTTCAAGATGCTGAACACTTTGTGTAATGGTTTGTGTAGGCCTTCCAAATTGAAATATATTTGACAAGAGTAAAGTTATTCGGGCCCTCATAATAATATTTTATTTTAAGCATTTCTTCCTTCTTCGTGGGTGGAGAGGCCACGGACCGTATTGGTAACCTCAATGTCAATGATGACGACAAATATTTATTTTTGCCAGAAAAAAATGATATACGAGAATTAAGCTGATGTTACATAAATTATTATGATATAACAAAGTTGTTTGACTACCTTGTTACAATACTCCTAATGCAGTGAGATTTTCGGGTATGATTCCTTCCGTATGTTAATTTAATAGGATTACCTACTTATCGGTTTTCTTTTCTAAAAATATAACAGTACCTACCTCTTTACGAATGGATATAATTATCTTTTGTATTTGTGATATTAAGCAGCTAACATTCGTCTTACCTACATGATAAGAAAATTTTCAACTATTGTACTCTATACTTTACATTTATTCCTTTTACATATATCTTTGTTACATACTCGTATATCTTTGTTACCCTACTCTTCTACGTTTGTTGTAACAAACATGTTCATGGCTTGTTTGTCAGCTTAAAGATGGTACTTACTTTCATCATATAAATTCTTGTAGTGGCTGCTATTTTGAGATGTTCGTTTTCACCAATACAATACTTACTTACTCCTCTTTGATCAGCAACTCAGTGTTCGTCTCCAACTCGAAGATTATTTGCAGAATCTATTGGACTATCTTGTGTCCTTAGTCCCAGATGTATCTACATATCCATAATGACTATTACCGACACTGTTTAGCGATTGCTAGCACATTCTATATTCAAATGTTTTACAGTGCTTTTGAATATAGAAAAGGATGATGGATATGTTTCTTACTTAGAATTTGAATTAAAAATGTGCTTATCAGCAAACATTTTTTTATAAATAAATCCAATAATTATTTATTTAGATATATATGATTATTAATGTTAGTGTAACACCAGAAGCCACTGGATTACAAACACTTGTCGTTTGACCTCAAAGTTTCGAGTACACGTCATTAAGACTGGTCTGCTTCACTCACAAACTTATCTGAATTCATCATTATCATTAACATTTGTATCTAAATTGCCAAATTCTGTGTCACGGAGTGCCATAATGACCTGAGATAGTAAAACAGAGAGATAACCTATTTTTTGTGATCATCTAGTGTTTGCATTTAATACTTGTTTTATTCGGATTCTCCTGTCGTGGAAAGTGTGATCTGATTTTCTTTGATTTTTCATTCTTCTCAGTTCATTATATGCTATGCGTATTTGTTATTCTTTCTCGACAGAAGACCTTTAAATTATAGAAAACAAAAAGAGTGCTACAATTTTCAATTTTTACAATTTAGATTAAAAAAAATATATTCTAGAATATATTGTTGCCATTGGCATTTTAATATTAGTTACTGCTTTAAATTGCTTTCACTCAAAATCAGCATCAAATTAACAAAAATTATAGAAGTTGAGTAACACAGACCTAGAATATTTATTATGTTCTCTATTATTTCAGAGAGTATCTTAAAATTCAAATTGAATTGAGAGTTTGAGAAGTTTAAACCAATTAATATAGACTCTTACCCAACATAACTTTAATAAATGTTCTTACTTTTTCCGATAAAAAACAGTTATTATTTCAATAACAGTCATTGTTCTTTTTCTGACTTAACAAGGTGGGTAATTGGAGAAATAAAAATACAAAAATCTTTTATACAACGTTTATTTCAACAATTTTTTTACAAGTTTTTTAATTTTGTTTTTTTTTTACTCCTATTATAAAAACTTGTTTAAATAATGCAGTCTTCTTGTATAATCAATTTAAAATGTAAATAAAAAAATAGTAATTCATGTCAGCTTACCATGCTTATCTTAATGAGACAATATTGAGGTTTAGATAAATTTAAAAGCATAATGTACAAGGCCAACATGGAGTACAAAAACAAGTAGTATTATACAATAGGTAGATATGTACATACACGTGGTAGGAGACATAAACAGAAACATATTAAAATTGCTAATGAATCGTTGCCTAAACTTAGCATGAAGTATGCACGAGCGTTGAATACTGATTACAGAAAATATTGCTAGTATAAATCACGAAACCCAACCAAGTGAAAACGTCGCTGATATAATGCAATTTATTTACAAACTGAGCTTCTTGCATTAGTCATGTAGTACAAACGTTGGAGCAAATGTTCGTTATTGTGAATATAATGAATAATTTACAATTATCATCTATTTGAATATTCTGTATTCTTATTCAATTCTAATTCAGTATTGTTTCGTTGAAGAAAATTTTTAATACTGTGAAATTAATTTTCATTCATAAGGATAAAATGTTACACAAAAGTGAAACTGAATAGTCGGGAATAGTGTAGGAACAGGTTGGGACACGGTACCCGTGCGTTGTTAGGTCCTATTGTCCCTTTGTGAAGGGATCGCAAGAATAAGAAGGGAATAAGGGATGTATTGTGTGGCGAACGGGAATCTTTCGCGACAGGTTGCTCGCCCTTTTAATTTCCGTTGGGTTTTATTTAATCTTACCTTTAGCTATGATTTTTTCTCTTCATCTCTTTTTTTTCAGGTTTCAAAATTTTATATTTTGATTGAACCTATTGTTACTATTCGGATTAGATGGAAAAGCGGTTTTAGAGACTTCTGAGAGATTTTAGAAAAAAAATATTAGAATACTTTCTGTAATATACCCACTTACTTAAAGATAAATTACAATGATTAACACCAGGTTTAATATCAATAATCCAGAGATGTGATCAAAATAAAGACCATTGTTAAAACATTAAATTATATGAATGATACATCACTATAACAAAGGCAGGCAACAAGGTAGTACTTCAACAGTCTTATTAACTTGTTTGAACACCGTAAAAGATTTATCTAGAGTAAACATTAATTTAACTGATAATGATAAGGAGCTAGATGTTAAGCTACTCAAGCCAGACGAGCTTATCATCACTACATTTAATACAAACAGTTTATTCACGAATCTATCGGCACACAATGAAATGGTACACAATGTTAATAATCACTACGTTTGTTTAATCAATTACATCATTGTCATTAATAAAACAAAGATACACCGATATCATAATGAAGTGAACTCTTTATACTATCATTTATTTACTTTAACGTGTGCTCAACGATAAACTGTGCGGAAGGAGTCATGATAACGATGATTTTATTACCTCCTCAGTGAACTTTCTTTATACAAAAACTGGTAAAGAAAAAAACATATATGTAGGTATATCTGAATAGCAAATATCCTGTCCAACATTTGCATCATCCGCAACTTTACAAAGTGCAGCTAGCGACTGAGCTGATATCTTAAAAAAACACCTAAAGATAGAAACCATGAAAATAGGTAGCCAAACGAGTTTGTAGCACAAACATAAACAGCAAAATCGACCCGTGAACTTTGATTAGATATGAATTGGCTTTAACATTAGAAGCATAGACCCGTAGTCACGAACATGGACCAGTGGCATGAGCGCGACTCGCGAGCGATCCGACTCGCTTGTCAAACGTGAGTCATGTCCGTCCAAGGCCGAGATGCCGGCCGGCATCGCTTGGCAACCAAACTGATTTTTTCTTCATTTCTTTTTGCTCGGTTGTTTTTCTGCCTTTCCAGTTATTATATCTGAAATCGTTCTGTTTTCTACACTCAAAGTGATTTTTTTGTACAATGACCACTTTTACTGCCTTTTTATATCGCAAAAAGACTTTTAAAACGACTATTGTTAGAAAAAAAACTGTTCTCCATTTATGCAAAACATTAGTCGCGCGATAAGACACGCGATAATGAAGACTATCTGTATTTACATGATACAACCGTTTTCATGTCAACACTCTCATTTGGCTTTTTATACACATTTGAAGTTTATATGAATTTGAAGAAGGTATACTGAAAAAGAAAAATATTTGAAAAGCGTCCCAGAATATTATTAACGATTTGGGACGGTGATTACAACGGGTTCCTTTTTTGTATACGCCCAAGTAAAGTGGATCTTACTGAGAGAAATTTCTAGTTGCTGATGCAACTCAATTTGAAATTGCATGATTGTTTTCAAAATCATCGTCTTTTTATGATTTAACCTAGGTTTTTACTGCACTATTTTGTGTTTGCCTACGTTTGAGTTGGTAAACAATTTTATTGCGTTTCCTCTATAAAGAGTTTTGAATCGATTTCTATTTGTGAGGTGTTCTCATCGTTTTTGTTGTATTTCATTAATTTATTGGATATATATCATTGTGCTATTGTCTTTCACCGGTCGGATCGTTCATCGTCACGTAGCCACTTTTTACACCTTATATTTTTTTGCATTTAAATGATGCGTTAAAAATCGAGACAATTCTTTTTACTGCAATTTACATACATTAGTTAGTTTTATTCTTCATTTTGAAAGAGTGGGTCCTGTTGGAGTTAAAGTTAACAATTTTCGTGACTGCACTGTCAAATTTATAATTTAAGTATTTAGCTTGATTAAAACTTTGATTGCTCAGTTTTATCTGTTTTCTTGTTTATTCATTTCTAATTCTGGCTTCGATAACTTAGTTTTAGTCGTTATTTTAATTTCTTTGTATGTGGTTCGTTATCGTTACTTGTTTTTTTTTATTTACCTTCCAGAGTTCGCTCAAAAAGATCTGTGGCACTAAATTGTATGTTGACTGACGGGGTCCAAATATCACTTTTTAATGTTGCCAAGTGATTTAGTTTTAGTATGTTTTTTTAATCAATTTTGTATCTTGGAGTTTGTATATTAATGTTTCAGGGGCATTATTTCTGATGATGATCATAATAACAAGTTTTGGCATTTATATTTTATCTTTAACGGCTTTTTCATAAAATTATTTAAAAACTGATATGAACTCCGAAAATGGATTTACATTTTATTTTTTTCAATTAATGTTTCATATGAATGTTGGTGCAGTAGCTATCAACTGCAGCGAATTTATCTTATCGCTGGCTAATGGAAACAATTTATAAGTTATCGCTATTTTCCTATTGATATGTCTGTCTCTAAGGAAATAATCATTAAGGAGGTTTAATACACTTTTTTACAATCTGAGGGCATATCAGAAAAAAATCTTGTTAGACAAAATACGGGTTTTCCTAAATACAGGGAATACTTCTTATATTAACACTACTATTTTACACTCCTTAACTAATAGTTAATAATGAGTACATTTTTTACAATACACAAAGATTCACAATACCTACATATAAGAACAATGAAAATCGCTTATCTGTCGAAAGTCTTTATCTTATTGATATAGAAACGAACTCGCAGTCTGCGAGATTACACACCAGATACCTACGATTTCCATACTATACTGAGATAGTTGTACAACATACAATATATCTACATTCTAGCAAATTCTTAACTGCCAGAACAACGAACAAAGAAACCGATACAGAACATACAATATGGTAAAGTAACACACGAGAATTGAACCGAAGAACACTTTGTTACATGATGGAACTGAGTCGTCCCACCGGTGGGACCCGAACAAAGAAGCCGGCCGGCTCACGGCCGGTGCCGGCGCGGAGCGGCGTGGAGACGACCTCCTCGTACCGCGGCGGGGCGCAACTGGCGCGCGGGGCCCCCTCTGCGGCCCGCGGAGCGTCCCTCCGCACCCCCGCCGCGCCGCTCTATATAACGTGCTGCGCGGCCCGGTATCGTCAGTCCGTCACACAGAGCGACAGGGTTGGGTGGGTCGAATAGTAAACCGCGGGCGAGTTACGAAGCCCTATGGTTACGAGATCAGATCTTATGCGGTCGTGAGCTTCGGACGTTTTATCAATTTCCCATCGATCTCTTGACGATAACTAGTCGCCGGTGGTGTGAAGCCGGTTGTTCAGTGCGCATTCGCAGTACAAAAGAGACTTGTGATATTTTTCTAGTAATATAAGTTCCGCAGCGGAACGCTTTAACTTTTTTGTCGTTTAAAAAGTGTACAATATAAGTAAAAATTTGGAAAACATGGAGATCCTGCCGGTCACGAATCAGTTTGTCGGATTCAATAGCGAAAAAGGTGAGTTGACTTTCTATTTGGAGTGGCGAGGCGAGGGAGGGAAGTGAGGCTTTCTAACCGGCTGACTGTTGTTGCTATGCGGCGCGCGCACTTCTGCGCTCAGCCAGTCTCTAGCAGATGATCACACCACTTGGGTTTCTGCATCACTAATTGTAACAGTAGCCCAGCTCAGTTCAGTCAGCCAGTGAGCATAGCCCCGGGACACAGCCGGTGCTGGGCCCTAGACGTCAGTATCAGCTGACGTGTCAGCTGTTCCGCTGCGCCGCACTCCCTCGCCCTTGTGCGCACTGGCCGAGATACACATTTGCATTAACTTTATTGTAACTTAGTTTAATAATGAATTCAGATCAAGTAAACATTTTGTTTTAAATAATTCCAGTAAGATTAAATATAATAGATTAGAATCTAATTAGAAATTTTAAAGTGTTTCCGACTAAAACTTGAAGAGTGCGAATCTAAACTTAGTGTTTTTTTGTTATAGCTTGGAATGGACCAGCATGGCGGGAAGCGCCGATCCCGGTGCCGACGGAGGCGGCGCTGGCTCAGAGGCTGGAGCGCGAGCTGCGCGCGGCCAAGGGCGCCAGCGAGCTAGCCACCGCAGAGGTGCTGGTGCCCGCCGAGCTGCTGGCCCGCGCGGCGCGCCAGACCCTGGCGCTGGCCGAGGGAGAGCCCTGCGGATCGCGGGGCGCTGCCGTCATTGTCGACGTCACGGGCAGAAGACTAGCAGCTTTCAAAATAGACCCTAACACATTAACCACGCACGAGATACATCTACATCTGGAACACGATGCGACGAACTGGACTAGCCTGTTGCCGCAATTCTTAAAGTAAGTTCAACACTTATCTCGGATCGATACACTGCGCACCGATTCATTGACGAACTCGTCAGCCTAGCAACAGAGGCAACACCCACAGCAGGACTAACGGACTCTCTCTCTTGTTACAGAAACTTAACGCGAGGCGGCACCATCATCATCAGCCCCCAGTTCACGATAGAAAAGAAGAAATTGTTCAGGAGCCAGGCGGAGTGAACCAGCGTGTGATAGCGCGTGATGCGAGCGAGCCGACTGACAGCCCTCCTCGATATCTACGTATCGTTATTTTAACAAATATCATATTATTATATATTATATTATTATTATATATTTTTAATAAGAGAAAAAAGCACAGCGTGATATGTAACGTATAGTTGTAGTATAAGCGCGCGGAAGAGCGCAGGTTTAGTTGCGTCGCCCGTGAGTCGCGGGCACGGTCGATAGTGATGCGAAATGCACTTTGTTATCGATAAAGTGTCGATATTCGGTCGCTGGTCGAGCGTGCCCGCGGCGGCGGGTGCGCGTGCGCCGGCGCGCGGCGGCGAGCGTCGATCTCGCCCTCTCCCCCCCGGACGTCGGTTGTCTTGCACCCACCGCTGCGCTCGCCTCCCCGCGCCGCTCGTACTTATGTTAATCATTGTATGATCATTGTTCGTATTTTGGATATTTTAATGATTGTGAGTCGTGGTGGTTGGTCGCGTGAGTGGCGTGGCGGCGTTCGTGCGCACCCTCTGATCTCAGCCGCCGCCGCGCGTGTGATACTGATACCCTGAACGATATAGTCTTAGGTATTATTTTTTGTTTCGAGTTCGATTCTATTCTAAAGTTGCGTAGAGTTCGTATTTTCATGTATCGTAACTGTATTTATTAGAGGCGATCTCTGTAGAGGTCCGATATGTGTACGTTTTTCGTAATTGTACTAGTTTGTACATTTGTTTGTGATACTACTTTTGTAATGTATAAAATTTAAATGCGAGAAAAATATTACTTTTTATGAATGTGAAAACATGAATGCAGATTTATAATTATTAGAGTTGTGTATCATAGAGTGGAGAGTAGGGAGGCGCGGCGGGGCGCGGGTAGGTCGCAAGCCGCGCGCGCGCCCTCCCGCGCGCCCCCGCCGCAAGCAAAAGATCTCAGGTTATATTATTGATAGTTATTAAAAGTATTAAGTTATTTAAGTTAATATAAAAATGAAATTTTTTGTAAGATTATTTTCTATCGCCGCGCGATACTATAGTCCAGTGGGAGACAAGAGAAACATTTTGTACTAACAGTACATATAATTGACGAGATGTTAATATGGCAGATTGCATTTTCTTCATCCAGTGTAATTACTACATTAAATGTAAATCAATAGACTAACCGTTTTTAAACGAAATCTAAATGTTTGTAGGGTCCAGTGTTTTAAACGCACAATATCATAGTACTAGAGTTCACTTTCATCGATAAATAAAAAGATTTTAAAAAGCTACAAAAACATTTTACTTCTAAAACTTGAAATGTCGACATATACAAAAACTAACAATAATAATAAATGTATCAATTGTTTATAATTGATATTTATCTGATAGACCGTAAAAGAAAATGTAGAAATATGAAGAAAAAAAAATACATAGTTTCAAAATGGAAATACATCTTTTAATACCTTTCCCTTCCCCGAAACCCGAGAGAGAGAGAGAGAGTAGAAAGATGAGCACAATAAACATGAACACAATGAAAACACCCACACTCATACAGAGCTCACAAAAACAATATAACTTGCAATAATACTAAAGGGAGATTAAATATTGCATACAGATGACACTTAAAAAACAAAAAAGAACGAAGAACATCGTTTCCATACATTATCATAAATTTGAGCTAGGTAAAAACAAGCAAGAGAGGACTATTTTAATGAGACTGGTTGAAACCGGTCGGGACCGGTTCAGGCTAGGCTCGCTACAGATTGGTGCAACCCCATCCTCCAGTGTTTTTTTTATAAGTACAGACGAGTTGGTACAGTTTTCTACATGTACTGGTTATAGGCATGTTGCCACATGTGCACACTGCACAGGCTGCACGAAACGTACAGAACTTTAACGCTGACGCGGAATATGTGCAGATTGCGATATAAGATAGATTGCATTGCCTGCCCGTGGCGGAGGATGGTGCCAAATAGCTTTGATGTGCTTCAGTAATGCATGGACAGCATGCTTCTTATCCTCGAATGCTGACTTCGCGTTTGCAGTAAATTGGCATCGGTCTTTATGATCGTGCTCTATCGTAGATGCCATCATTTTATTATCTCGCCTGAGAATCTGTTTTATAAACAACATCGCCTTCTACACACAATATAACTATTATAATAATATCTTTCAATCTATTGTTCTTCAAATTAAGAAGCAATCATCAATTTTCTTTTAGTTGTTATATTCGCTTCACTTTTTTGCCGAATTTAGCGAACATGTAAAGTTTTTATGTATGTGAGAACATAAAAATAAATTCGTTCCGTTCGGAGTAAACAAATTAACATGCAAAGGTCTTTGTATCGATTCTAAAGAAATTGGACCAGTTGACGTAGCAACACGTATTGGAAAAAGACGTGCAAGCGATTATTGTCATTATTGCAAAAGAAGTTAAGGCTATTATCCTCTGGATTCGGAAATAACTGGATGGTTTTGGCAAACATATATTATCGCTTTTAATCTGCTAAGAAATGGGCAACTACTTCCGAATGTGTGACTAAAGAATTATACCTTGTAGTATTTCATGTTTATTGTATGACTTGTGAATTGATTTATTTAGTTTCACCTAACAACATAAAGCGGACAGCGAATATCAACAAACAATTTATTTTATTCTTAAATCAAGCTGCCCTCGATTAATAAAATTGATCATCAATTCTCGCTTTTTCGATTATTATTTAATTTTATTTATTCAATATAAGTTCGAGATTGACCACTATCTCACCTGATGGTAAGCGATGATGTGGTCGATTTCACAAAACATTCGCGAGTCTTTAAATAAATACAATAAAATAGTCGTTAGATATTCTACCTACTATTTAAAATAATAAGGCACAACAACATTACAGTAACAACGAAATCCCGCAATTTGTGCAATATTTAATTTTATACCAAAACAAGGGTTATTTCACTTTCTAACCGCAGACCAATGACATGACTGTAGCAACGATCGTGATTCGTCGCGACGACGCAGCGGACGCACCGTCCACTTAGTCACAATTATCGACAATCGACCACTCCGAGCATGGCACATCCCTAACGCACTCATTTATTTACAATTAACTTGATAGCTATCATCGACTGATTTCAAATTGTAAAATCTAGATTTTATTGTAAAATAGAACAAATTAAAAGTAGATATAACTGGTTACCTACTTACATGGTATTAGTTAGTGTTATTAGTAATTTTAACAAACCCATTAGGTATATAAAAAGAAAATTACAAGCACTAAACTGAAATCAATTTATAAGGAATTGGAAAGCATTGATTATGTGTTGTTGCTAGGCGAGGCTCGTTTCGATACGCGAACACGATACAACGCCATCTCTTTTCACTTTGCGGAACTAACTCTCGCCTGAACCTAAACTTTGCTGAAACATGACGTTCCGTTATTTTCACAAACATTGAAGATTTTTTTTTTTGCAAAATAACGTGAACGCTTCAATGTAATAACAACTTTGTGTAAAATGTTCTAAGTATAATTTAGTTTAGCAGTTTTCAGCGATGATGTTCAATGGTATAGTTATTTACTCAACTAAGCTAATATTGATCCAAGTGTTGCTAAGGCCGGGCTATTTATGTCGATATCACCATAAACATAACATTATAGCTAGTCCGGATTTATATTAAAATTATGTTAGCGGTGTTTTGACCGAAATAGAAAAGATTTGGTGACTCATTCACTAATAAATTAAAATTGTTGTTGTTGCATGCTTAGCTTTGGTAGATACCTAGTGTGATTATCCAATCTGTCTGCTAAGTAAGGTGATGGCTATCTAAATCGTATTATTTCCGACCTTCCTCTTCTTTTTTTTTTTTTTTTTATTTGTGATGGGTTTGCTCTTGACTCTAGTCTAGGTCAGAGGTGACAGAGCCAGAGTCGACGATGGAGTGAGCTTACCCAGAAGAAGCCTGTTCTAACTTTGAAGAGATTCTTATTATATTTCAAGCTTCGTCCTCGAGATAAATAAACTTATGACATGGTTGTACCGTGAATAACCAGCCACGAGAAGTCATCTATTCCACAAGCTGCAGTGAAATCAGGTAAGGAAGAAAGACTTTGAAAGAAGTACGCTAATTAGTCAATTGAATATAAATAAGCTAGATTTAGGTATATTTAATGTTATTTTGACCAAACCAATGTCGCCAGAAGCTATATTAGTTTATTCTCTAGTAACTTTGTAAGTGTGATCTCTTTGGGTAAGGTTACGATGGAACTGGTGTAACACTATGTTAAAAGTTCCTTAAATAAATAAAAAAAAAAAAAAAAAGAAATACTCCAGTTTATATTGATACTGCTTAGATTTGTATTGTAAGTAATTATTTTGTTTTCTTTCAGATTAACTGAAATTTTGTCCAGGCTCTGTGAAGATCTTTAAACGTGTGTAAATCTAGCTGTGGGCAAATTAACCCATAATAATTTCCATCTGTTACTTTATTATTGCACAAATATAATTATTAAATCCCATAAGTGCATTATACTGTGTACCCCTAATTTTCTACCCTTTGGACCTTCACAAAGAGAAAAAAATGTAGTCGACCTATATATTCTACTAGACTACAAGGTCTACAAGACAGATAACGCGACTACAAAGTGTTCTTGTGGACGTCCGAACTTATATACAAGAGAACCAGGCCCAAACTGTATGTGATATGTGACACGCGAGGATAGCCCGTTCCTCCAACACGTATCAAATACTGTATTGTATATGCACCTTTATTTGAAATATCTAATTCACTGCAGACTTTGCGGTTTCAGCAATAGGCGACTGTATGTCTACGATCTTGTTAGTCTTGTGGTCGTAAGCGTTACTGCGGAGTATATAAGGCATAGCATATAAGGGATCGACTCCCCGGTTAGACAATGTGTTATTGGGTTTATCCATCCGAATTTCTCAGTGACAGTCTTGAGTCTAGATTTATGCCCGATTGATGGCAATAGGGTCGCTCCCTATTACATAACTCCTTAAACATAACTGCGGCAATTTGGTGCACCTCTGCTTGCCCTTCGAGGCATATAGCCGTGATGATAAAACGACGACAGTCACCAACGACTATGGGGAAACAAAACGGGCACTCGTTTCACACCCGCGCGATCCAAAATTCTGTAGTTTTTGTACTTTCCTTATTATTCGATGACAAAAAAGCCTCAGATCAAAATTGTTATAGTTAAATTGTCTTTGAGATGGTGACAATTTTATTAAAATACGCCCGGCGGCGTTTTGGTGCAATCGTCGTTTTTTTTTTGTCCGTGTTAGACATAACTTTACAAATTAATTACACTATGTTACACGAATAAAACTTAAAATTTTCTTAGATCACATTATTAAGAAAATGGTCTAATGTAACATATATTTTTCCAAAAAAAATACGACTAGATGTTTAGACGTGATCCTCATTTTAAAATCAGCTATCTGTATCTGCGCTTTAAGTTGTTTGTTTTGTCTACGATTCCTGCATTCAAGTTAGGTCTAAGAGACTTCAAAGAGTTCACATTTTCTATCCTGTTAGCGTTTGACAAAATCGGATAAGGGAACGACATATTGAGAAGATTAAACTGGCCAGCAAGGTTTAAAAACATCGTAGTAACAGGACTACCGTCGCTCATACGCCATTTGAATGCACCATACATTACACACAACTAATACCATTATTGAAACATCACAATATGCAAATACCACTCGTGATACCCACAGTACTGTCTATACAATAGTCTAAGCCCTTGTTCCCCTGACTACACGTACGGAGATAAGCCGTAGTTGACCATATCGGTGCAAGTGAGGGGTGGACCAGCTGCACTGAAGGGGTGAACTGTCACCGATTAGGTTAACGGTTACTAAGTGCTGATAGGACTTACTGTTGTATTGGGGATTCGTTGAACAGAGGTTTTTCTGGTAAAATTACGGGTCTGTGGTACATGATGTAACAATGGTACGGTGAAAATTTATGCGAAAAGTTCGGTATCTTCAGTAAAAACAGAAAACTTAATCCTACTGAATGGATAGTATGGGTCTTTATATAAAATGGAGAAATTCTTTGTTGCTCAAAGATGCTTTTAAATGGCCACATAATCCTTTCTAGAACCCTGCTGCAATCAAAACTGTCGTGTTTTCACTTTCAGTTTTTAATACATAAACTTATTATTGAAATTGTGATATGGTGGCATTAGAGTTCAAACATGGCAGCTGATACAACAATTATATTATTTGAAATGTCAGTTATTATAACCCGGCAACCCCCAGTAAGTGGGTAGGCAGATAGTGTCCATTCAGACGTTCTCAACGGTCGCTTATTATTGCTATATCTGTTTAATTCAGTCTTATCTGGGAGGTCTTGTTTTTAAGTATGTTTGTACCACGAGGCAATAATTATTAGGTATGAACTTGTACATTTTAAAATAATCTGTTTTGACACATTTGAATTATTTTATTGTTAGGCACGCGTTTGACCATTATCTTACTTACTTGATGGTAGCTATGATGTGGTCGACGGTGAAGCACGCTTGCCTAGGAGCAAACTATTCACTCTTAACTTAGAGACCCCTAGATTGTAGCTATCAGGAAACACAGACTCCGGCAGGGAATTACACTCCTTAGCTGTACGCATAATATAATTTTCCACAAGCTTTTCCTTGCCTTCACTCCTGTGGCTTGCCCACAGAAACCGTAACTTTTTCAGGGAAAAAAAGTAGCCTAAAAAAATTCGGCGGTAGTCTAATTTTGTATCAGCGAAAGGATTATCATAAACGGATTAGTACTTCCAGAGATTTCCTTTTGCAAACATACAATCAAACAATTTTATGTTGTTTCATGTTTAGATCGTATATCTTTGGCAAAGAAGATTTAAACGAGTTATTATCGCGTTATTAATTTTAAACATTTCTTAAAGAAAAAAGGTTATTTTGCTACTTGGATAACGTTCGTTAACACAATAGTTCCTAGTTTTCCTTCACAAAATGGAAAAAATGCTAAAAGTGAAAACTTCCGATTTAAATAATTCAGATACCAAGTAATTCCGAACCCAATAAAGGAATTAGTAAAACATCGAACTCGCTCCAATAATTATTGAATTTTACAAGTGAACCATAAAAATAAGTTATTACGAACAAGTTGGATCGTTACAACTTTTCTAATTAACTTGATTGCTTAACTTACGAGTTGCTAACATTCGGCAATTATGTGCTGGAGTAGTGCGACACTACTGATTATATCTATAGTTAGGTTAGTTATTAGTTTTTGTTAGGGTAGGTAATTATTGGTACTAATTATATTGTTACCTGACTGCGCGACACAAAGGAGGGTAATGTGTTTAGCAGTCCACGTTTGTTTTATGGTAACCTTCTCACTAGGTGGACAGATGACCTGGTTAAGAGGAAATGTGGGCAGAGAGCTCTGACTGAACTCCCT
The DNA here is from genome assembly GCA_948252205.1 of Orthosia incerta. Taxonomy (NCBI): domain Eukaryota; kingdom Metazoa; phylum Arthropoda; class Insecta; order Lepidoptera; family Noctuidae; genus Orthosia; species Orthosia incerta. Next base: position 26,985,195 of record OX411759.1, read on the forward strand.
AAATAAAAAGTCATAATTTGAGGTGTGGCTCTTGCCTATTTCCTCCTCCAATATAGACCAATTTAAAAGATATTCCATAAACTGAAAAATAAATATAAATACTATGCCCCTAAGTTTTTCTTATTCATTTATAGTTGTCAAATTTGTACACTAGGCCTCATTTGCTTTAGCTTTTTTTTTAGGGTTCTAGTGCTTCTAAAGATAATGTATCATCAAGATGGAAAACATAGGGATCCACAGATTCTGCTAACTCCTCTTAGGAACATGATGATAATGATGATTGTCCTGGACTGGCGACACTGCGTATCTGCCGGAAGGCGAAGTATTTTTACTCCCTAGGGACTCGGATCGATTAATGTAGTGACGCTTGGGGGAGGCCTATGTCCAGTATTTCTGTTGCAATGTTGATTATTATTTTATAGTAGATAGGAAGGTTTTTAAACAAGGTAACATTATTACTATTTATATAATTTATTGATATAGCATTTGAAATTAACAGCAGATCATAAAATCGAAGCTGAATAATTGAGGAAAACAATAAAATCAATTAATTACGTTTTATTTTCCCGGCAGCCCAGATAATACATAAATCAACTCGTAGATGGTAAAAGGTAGGTACTAAATATAAAATTAACCCACCCTACTTGCAATTACTTAGCTTGTGATTATAAGAAGGAGCAAAACTTTAAATTTTTCAAGGTTATGTTTGCAAGCAGCTAGTTTTTGTTAAAGATCACCTGGGGTTTACTGGCCCAAATATGCACATTATTTTACTAAAAGCGAGCTACAGTATAGTTGAATTGCATGGGCTACTTTATATCCCTGAAAAATGCATGGTTCCTGTTATACAGAAGAATTCAGCTGTCCTCCTCTTAGTTTCTCATCTCTTAAGAAAGAAGCAAAGAAAAATATTTATTTGTGACTCGCACAGGAGACATGAGATAAAAGAATATACCTAGTAGTAGATCCGCTTCAATCGTCAATCTATCGAAACACGTAATTATAACACGATATTTTGCGAAAAAACCCAGATTTAAAGAGTAAAATGCGGATAACTTTTGAACGGCTGAACCGATTTTAATCAAACATAGCTAAGAATACTCTCGACAAAGTCACCTTTCAAACACCAAACACCAAATCAAAATCGGTTCATCCGTTAAAGAGCTATGTTGCCACAGACAGGCACACAGATGCACAGCAACACACCTCAAACTTATAACGGCCCTTTTTTTTCGTCAGTGGTTAAAAAGGCTCTTATCTCATCATTTGCAGCGATATTTAAAACTCTTACACCCAATGTTAAAAGAAGACTCCTTTGTCAGTAACCTACAGTTTTCAATTATTTTATGAACTGTTAACATGGTAGGCATAACATCAGTATTTAGATGGACAATGGACATCAGTCTGACACTACCAGCATTGACAATGGTTATCCTTAACAGGCACGTGATTTGCATATATGTATTAATAATTTCATACAGATTATAAACCTATATCCTGCTAGGATTAGGAGATCTTTATCAGCATTCAATAATTTATAAGGACAAGAATTGCATATTAGGTATTTTTTAATTATTGATATGCTCCCATTTGACCACTATCTCACGTGATGTTAAGCGATGATGTGGTTGACGATGGAGCACGCTTCCCAAGAAGTAACCTATTGAATCTTGACTTAAATACCTCCAGGTTATAACTACCAGAAAACTGGCAGACTTCGGCAGGGAATGTCACTTCTTAACTGTACGTACAATGACTTATTCCCAAAAGATGTTTAGTTTTTGATGATTGGTATACCACCGTCACTCAAGGTCTTTTTGCTCTTAAAAACCTTCAACTTTTCACAATTTTCTGCTGAATTAAAAATGTGTCATGACATCAAGTTTTCAGTATGAAATCCTATTTGCGGAAAAAGTTAAGTGCCTAAGTTTTCAGTATAATCAGATTATCTCTTTTATTGTATACTAACTGTTCCCCGCGGCTTCGCTCCTGTGGACCACCCCACAGGACCCATTTTCGGGATTAAAAAATAGCCAATGTCACTCAGGAATAATGTAGCTTTCAAATCGGTCCAGTAGTTTCAGAGCCTATTCGGTACAAACAAATAAACTGAAAATTATAGTATCGTGGGCATATGAGACTGCTCAATACCAGTGCATGTGTCGAACCATGTTCTAGTTTCGAGAGCAGGCTCTAAGAACACAGTCATATCATTATACTTATTTGACTATAATTGAACAACAGCTCACGGAAATGACTCTAATATGTTCGTAACGGTACCCAATGATGTATTCTTTAATTAAACTCTCGCAGTTCATAAAAAAAAACTCTCAAGAACAGCGAGAACAAGCCGGATCTACCATCCGCTATTACGAGTTGTTCGAAAAAAAAAACAATTACAGCCTGTTGAGATAACGAGATTATTAAATAAACGTTTCAAACACTAGTAGGTATCTCTTAATTTTAAACTATGAAGTCATAGAGCTAACATTAACGATCTAACATTAGCGCATTTTTTTTTGCATTGTTGTCTATTAAAAGTGTATCAGTTAGGTACTCAATGATGAAAAACAGGATGGTTATTGACATGTAATATCAATCTGTCACATTTTCCCCTATGTTGGGGTTGGTTTCCAGGCTAACTGGATTCAGCTTAGTGCCAGTGTTTTATATGGAGCGACTGCCTATCTGACCTCCACAACCCAGTAACTGGGTAACACGGTACCCCTTTGCGAGGCTGGTGACATATTTTAAGGCTTCCGATTTTCGTAAAGACTCTCAAATATTAACAAATGGCAGACAGGACTGGCTTAACGTCATTTCCGAGGCATGGAGGAGTCTTGATTTAATATAAGAACAATTAGAACTGAACTGTTTAAGTCTCGAGGAAAGATGAACAAAAAGGAGTTGCATGGCAACAAGCCAAAAAGCTAAAAAGGAAGTGGTCAGTAAACTAACAAAAAATATTTCATTAGTAACCAACCAGACGTTTTGGAAGATCCGTTACGTATTATACCAGAATGATAATAACCTTTTTTACCAACAAAATTATTTAATCAGATCGAAAGGTCAGCAAGTTGATAAAAACAAGTATCGTAGACAAAAAGCTTAACGAACTATACTTTATCAAAGTACCTCAGTACCTACTGACAATTGGACAAAAAAACCTAATGAAGAACAAGAAGTACATAAAATAACAACTAATGACAAAGCAGATAAAGATACAGTATTCCAAACAAAATGATACATGTTTGCAGCTACATGGTCGCCCTCAATTCGACAGCATGGCGATTTTTTTCCATAAACTCAAAGAACTTAACAAGCCCACTTGTTTTTCTAAATAGGAAAAGCAAATTGGACATGCTCACATAGCAACGAGAACTAAAATAAGTCCACATGCTCCCGCGGTTATACACGGAGCAGATTTCTGGACGGAACCGGCACGGTGTTCGTTTATAACGAGGATTGGGTAGCACTGTGTTTGAGTGTGCATGTAGATGGAAAGCACGTCGTCGTCAATTGAAACTCCGGCCTTAATTGTGTTGTTTACCACAGCCAACTGACAGCAGTCTGGATTTACTCCATACCCCTGTACCGAGTGCGAGATCCTTTACGACTGTAGCGATACTTCCGAATTTGTCCATATTCATTGCTGATTTAGACTAGAGAGCTTCATAGTTGGTAGGTTAAACTTTTCAATGGATGCTTGATAAAGAAAGGGTTAAATGAATAAAGTTTATAGCTAGCGTGGTTTAATGAAACGGTAAGACCGTCTGTTAACATTAAATTTTACAATGTTTATTCGTTTATTTTCGGCACAAAATCTCTCCGAATGGGGTCTTATTTCTAATTCCGTATTAAATTAATGTAAATTCGACGGAGACTTATGTTCTTAGTAAAGAAAATGTTTAGAAAATGCAACCGGTTTTGTGAATTGGATGTTATTCAATGTTTCTTTTAAGAAGTGTTAGCTGAAGGTTATTTTTTGCTGTTAGAGTAATGGATATTGATTGAGCATACATTGTATCATGTACTGTGTGTTGTGCAATGTAGATGTTACCTTCGATGCTACACGTGTAAGATTATGAAGTTAATTCATCTTAGTTAAAAGATAATCTATCTCAGACATGGAGGCTTTGGGTGAACGCCAAAAGCTTCACTTGCTAAGCTTAACTTTGTATTGCTTCTGATCAACAGACTTTTTTCCGCATTAACTGGTTTGGAGCAAACCACACCAAATGGATTTATCCGAGTGAGAAATAAGTATATTAGAGGAAGTTTGAAAGTGGCGCCAGTGACAGAAAAGTTGAAAGGTAACCGTTTGTCCTGGTATGGTCATCTGATGAGGAGGGATGAAACGCATGTTACTAAAAGAGTTATGAATAAAAATGTGGATGGATGAAGAGGGAGGGAACGGCCAAAGAAAAGATGGATGGACTGTGTGAGGAGTGATATGAAAGAAAAGGGGAGTCAGTGATAGCGTGACGGGGGACAGGACGGTATGGAAGAAGAAAGATGATGATGGAGCAAACCACAGCGCAGAGTATATTCTGAACTTATATCTGAAAATAGTTGTACATATCTTTTTTTTTTTTTTTTCTCTTTTTGTTAAAAAACGTTGCCCCACACTAGGAATTTCTTCCTGTATCGTGGGTGCGTTTACAAACATATAAACTCACATACACAACACCCAGAGCCGGAACAACTATCTGTAGGTCATACAAATATTTGTTCCGTGCGGGAATTGAACCCGCGACACGCAGCGCAGCAGTCAATCGCTCAACCACTGCGCCAACCGTGCACCCTGATATCTGCCTTACCCTTCGAGAATTACAGTCGTGATGCTATGTTATGTTACCTGATAATTGCAATATAGGGCACCTATAGCGCCTAAATGTCAGCTTCATTAGCGTATTCTGTAGTCCACAGCCTTGAACGCCATTTAAATCGATATTTGGATATTCTGAGTTCCCAAGTGACAATTAATATAAATATGTGGTTATATTACCAACCTGTAACTGTCCAACAGGAGGGCAAAGGTCCCTTCTCATACACAGAAGGTACGAACATTGATCACTACGCTTTTTAAATCCTGTGAGTGCCCGAAAAGGAGATTCACGCGAAACACAATAATTACGGCATTCAATTTATAAGCGGGTTGGCGGTTTCAAACTTATCTAGATAATATATGATGCTAATTACCAATATTCATAAAGACATGCAAATATTCCTAAAACAAAAATCACCATACACTCACTGACAAAAGAAAAAACAAAATGTTATTAACATAAACTCAGTAATATTTTCGTAATGGCTGCCAATATCTCAGACTCGTTAGGAACAGACAATTAGACGCAGATGAGACACATTAAAAACGAATAAGATTTGTATTAGGTTGTTACTGGGAGGCTGTAGTAGCTTTCCTGTAGGACAAGGGGATTTGCCACAGGGGTGGCAACTGGGATATATACTGGATATAAATAGACTGAGTATTCGTACTTACCTATCCCTATATTCTAAGTCATTGCCTCGAACCTCTTGACTAAATCAATTTGACAGTTACAGCTTGTTAATTGTTGACATTGAGGTTACACTAGTCGATAATTCTTCCATACAATCGTAGTCTAGGGATTACTCAACTGTTTGACGATGTACATTAAAAATGATATCAATTTGTCTCATCATTATCTAGCCCTGTATGGAAACAAAAAAGTAAAAAAAAGTTATGAGCGTCGAAAGTTCCATATTTCAACACTAATTTTAACGCATCTTTGGGCGGAAATAAATACCATAACAAAAAGGAAAATTGCAAAACGGCCGCCATACAGGATTAGATTAGTAGTTAAAGAATGCAAATAATTTTATTTTGAAAATATACGTTTTTTCATGATATCTAGGCTCCCAAAGGTCTGTTTATAAAATTTCGCGCGCTCGTTTTCATTCTAAATCATCATCCATTTTGCTCAAACTTGCAAAAGTGCTAATTCGTACACGAACTAGCTTCTTACTGCTCATCACAGCATCTATTTCTTTCGCACGTGTTGTCGGATGATATAGCATGCATTTTAACCCCGCGCTCGAAATATGTTCGTACCGTCGCCGCGTCGACTAGGGGAATGGGTTTTGTTGTGTTGTCTAGCGACTGCATCGATTCGAGTCGAAGAAAATGCATTCAAAATACTTAGATTTAGACTTATACTTATCATCAGTTCATTAATTATCAACCACGTTTCTAGTCTCTACCAAAAGATTGATGGTCATAATATTGGGGTGTCGTGAGCACTCGTCGTTATGGAGAAAACCGGCCAAGAGCGTGTCGGACTCGCGCACGAAGGGTTCCGTACCATAATCGCAAAAACGGCAAAAATATCACGTTTGTTGTATGGGAGCCCCACTTATATATTTATTTTATTCAGTTTTTAGTATTTGTTGTTAATACATCATCTGTGAAAATTTCAACTGTCTAGCTATCACGGTTCATGAGATACAGCCTGGTGACAGACGGACAGACAGACAGACAGAAAGACAGACAGACGGATCGCGGAGTCTTAGCAATAGGGTCCCGTTTTTACCATTTGGGTAAAAAGGAGGAAAAGTCCTTTTGTTGTTTAAACATAGAGCTTTGCAATTGGCAGTTTTCCAATTTTCTTAATCAATATTTATCGTTTTATGCGTTTTCAAGTTTTTGAAACGATGTTACTTAACGCGGTTTGTGGTGGGTGACATTCAGGAGAAAATTTCACGTCAAGTAATATTTTTACTTCCTTTATAGTACTTCAAACACCTTATTACCGACTTCAAAAATAAGGGAGTAATTCTTTTTATCAGTGTATCTTTCTAGGAGCAAGCAAACATATACGCAGACCACTTTCCTTTATCTTTCTATGTCTATTTTATTTCAAACTGGCTTCTGCCCGCGACTTCGCCCGCGTTCAAAGTTCAAAAATAAACAAATTTACAGGATTTTCCGCTGGGTCAATCTAAAGATTGTCTGAAAATTTCAATAAAATCCTTATAGACTCCGAAACGGAAGAACATACATACATACTTTCTCTTTTTTATATATAGATTACATTCAGAATTAAGATATGCGTAAGGAACCTCGTTCCTGAGTCGTTTTTTTTTTAATTTTCCTTCAGCTACTTTTTAGCACTTACCTTTGAGTAAAGAGTTTCCCTCTGAAACGCTAAAAAACTAAATTAAATTCACCATTACAGTAACGTTGTTAAAGACATATTGACTCTGTTAACTATAGGCCGTTCTTTGTCACGACACGAACGAACAAACAAATAAATTAACTGAGCGTAATAAAATCGTTCATATATACCAACTTATCGACACAACCGAACAGAGTTAATTTCCATTCTACAGTGTAGACCATAAGGCATGTTTTCGTTGTTTTTGAGTGCATATATAAAGTTGTAAGTACCGTAAATGGCCCTTCATGTTAGGTGTTATTTTTAGGCGTTCGTGTGTGTGTGAGTGTATGTCTGTATAGCCGTCAAATTGAATTAGTGGGTCTATGTGCCGTGTGGGATTGCTGTGGTGTACGGGTGTAGTGGTGTGTAACTCTATGCTATAAGTGGGATGTTGTGAACGTTTCAACCGGCCCTCCGGCTAATTGATATGGAAATTAAAGTGTTGATGTTCGAATAACAGGAAGCGATGTGTGAAATAAAGAGTTGAATGGGTTTGTTTTGGTTGTTCAGCACCTAAAGCCTTTATGGTTTTCATATGTGTTCATCACGAATATAGAACCAGCTGAATCAAAGCCTGAACTTAAAATAGATCAAACAATAAACACAGGAGATAATTGATTTTCATTTTCATATTGATAATTTGGGTGGTAGTCCCCTGGAAAGTTCGGCAGGTTTGCTACCGAAACCGAAACTAAACCAATACTCGTTTTTTTGCCGAAACATAACCAAAACCGAAATTTCGGTCGGACACTATATCTTTATCACTTATGATAATTCGCTCTACAAGCCAACCCTTGTTCTTTAGTTGTTAAGGGACCAACGAACAGCAAACTGCACTCAGTCACCAAAATCGAATTTTAAGACAGAATTGCAAAGTTAGGATTTGCTCTTTGGATCGCTCTTTGGGTAAAAAAAGATAAGAAAATACCCATATGCAGACGTAATGCTAAACTAATTCAGTTTAGCTTTGCTTGCACACATAGCAGACTTATTTATTTTTAACACCCGCCGGAAAAGAGGGGTACGTGTTATAAGTTTGACGTGTGTTGCGTGTTTGTTGTTTGTTGTGTTGTGTGTCTGTCTGTGGCATCATAGCGCCTAAACGGTTGAACCGATTATGATTTAGATTTTTTTTTGAAACGTGACTTTGTCGAGAGTGTTCTTAGCTATGTTTAGCGAAAATCGGTTTAGCCGTTCAAATGTTATGGGCTGTTCTCTGTTCGAAACGGAGTATTTTCACAAGATATATCGTGTCATAATTACGTGTTCGATAGATTGTTGATCGAAGCGTGTCTACTACTAGATAAATTATGTAGTTTAAAACGTATGAAATAAAAAAAATTGCCGGGGGTTTTCGAAATTTTTAATTTATACTTATTATACCAATGTAAACAGCTCACTTTATCCTTAGCTCGTGGTCTACAACCGACTAAAATGTTATTTGCGACAGTTTCGGGAAGTTCCAAACATGACTCTACAAGCCATTCCACCTTCCATTTGCCAGCACTTCTCATCACAGACGACACCCACGGGACCCATAGTTAGGTATCCATTACAAGGCTCTGAAGAGCACTGCGGCATAGTAGTGTTTAATTTAGGAGATGTGCAGAGTCACGACACGTGGGCGTGGGTTATCATCAGCCAGGTATTTACATAACAAAGAGCCCGAGAGTGGAGCTGGGTTTTTAATATATAATAGAAGTACCTAAGTGTGTTCGGGATTTCAGTATGCCCCTGGGCAAAGTATGAACCATGTCCATTTAGATTAAAGGGACACACATGGCGATATTATAAGACACTAGTGGCCCGCCCCGGCTTGCCTGGCCCATAATAATTTATAGCCTATAAACCATCTGGACCTGGTAATATACCTTTAAATTAGTGAAAGATTTTTTCGAACAGGTGTAATTGTTTCAGAGATTACTCTACACAATTATACCAATTCTCAAAATTCGTTATAATATTAGTTAAGATTAGAATAAGATGGCCAATGATGCTACGAGTATGTCCGCAGTCACCTAATGTTTCGGTCTGTATGACAAATGTTGGTCGGGCCATGGGGAGATGAAGGGGTGTCCATTTTGCTTTCCATCATATTATGCTTACAATATGCAGATTCTTAGGCAATTCATTCCATAATTATTTTGTACAATGTATCTCAGAAATGTTGGGAAAGTATTTTCTTGTAATAAATATTTGTTTCGAGGGGACTTTCGCTTAGTTTCAACAACCGAAATTTTGGCAAATGCATATGCATTTGCCAAAATTTCGGTTGTTGAAACTAAGCGAAAGTCACGTCTGAGTGACTTTAATATGTGTTTTATTTAGCGAAATGCCCGCACATGTGAAAACTAGTCCAAAAATAACTTTAAATCCGTAAATGTGCCAGAACACTTTCTTCATAGCTATTACCAAATACATGATCGGGTAAGATTAACAACCGTACAATAGTAAAACATTTGGAAGGCTGCCCAACCCGTGGCAGCAGGACATTCCCCCACACGTCCTGACTACCCACATTACACTAGAAAGCACGTGGAGCTACCCAATCTAATCGTACACTGGCGGACACTAAAAATAACGCACACAATTAGCCAATCTACGCTTATCTGCTCAATTGAGGCAATTCATCTACATTACACTGTCCGACTAGCTTTAAACTCGTGGCTTAGGGTCGGAATGTATTGAAAGCGAAGCGGTGGTCGTGAATGTGATATTTTTTTGTATCTTAACTATTTTGCGAGCAGTGGTGGCGCAGTGGTATCGGCCGCGACTTACAAGCTGTAGGTCGTGGGTTCGAGCCCAGGTAGACAAAGACAAAGATATTTTATTTCAAGTAGGCCACCAAGCGGCACTTTTGAACGTTACATTTTACAAATAATAATAGTTGATTCTACCGTGCATTCGGAAAGTAGCTTGTAATGGAGAAGAATGCACAAGAAACTCCATACTTACTCTTTAAAAAAAAAAAACTTTTTACAATATTTAGGTACATATAAGTACATACCTTGATGAATGAAATTGAGTTTATACAATACAAATATATTTATACAGTCTTCAGAAGGTCCAACAATAATTCAAAACAATAATGTTCTGCATTTCACTTGTTTCTGCGCCCTAGTGGCTGTGGAGCAGGACTAGCATTTAGCCAAGCATTTTTATCATTGATGTAATCCCCCAACTTATAATATGCCAGCCTGCATAGTGTGCGTTTTATACAAGTTTTAAACTTCGTCTCATTCAGTTCAAGAATGTGGGGAGGAATTTTATTGTAACATTTTGTACAGTACCCCATGAAAGATGAGGCTACTTTAGCCTTTGTGTAAATTATTTCGTCACCACTGCTCTCAAAACGGTGAAGGAAAACATCCTGAGGAAACCGGCATATCCTAGAATCAAAAATTCGAAGACATGTGACATTCACCAACCCGCACTGGGCCCGCGTGGTGGATTACGGCCCATACCCTCTCACAGAGAGGAGGCCTGTGTCCCAGCAGGGGGAACATTAATAGGCTGATGATGATGTGGTAACTATTTTGGTTTACTGAAATCTTCTGGGATAAGTCAAAAAACTAATGGGTAAAACTTCAGTAAAATTGTGTGGTAGAGTTTGAGGTGATTAAAGTAATCCTTAACACCAGTTAAAGCCCGTAATTACCGAAACAATAAAAAAGCCATTATGTCTCGCGTGGATACACGTTTCTGGCACTTAAGGGGTCAGTATTATGTGGACTCATAAAAGATAGAGCGATATTTTACAGATTGGCCTCTAAATAAGGACTTGCTGGCATTTCCATCTTCCAGCTTACGTCGCTTTCTATGTGACACTTGTTTTATATTGTGTTATTAAGCGCTAAGTACCATAAAATGTATTCACTCTGAAGGTCTGATATGTTACCGTAGTGACAATAATACGCTTTTACTTTTATTATCATCATCAAACATTTACATTCATTAGATTAAAGTTTTGGGTTGGTTTAGATTGGTGTTTTCAGCTACTGGGCACCATTATCATCATCATATGCCGAAAGAAGGCCCTAAGGCCTATGTCCACTGCTGGACATAGGCCTTCCCCAAGCGTCACCACTTTGATCGGTCCCGTGCGAGTCGCATCCAGCAGATTCCCGCAACCTTCACCAGGTCATCGGTCCACCTGGCGAAGGTCAACTTCTTCTGGTTCGCGTTCGCCACTCCAGAAACTTTCTGCCCCATCAGTCATCCGCTCTGCGAGCAATGTGCCCAGCCCATTGCCACTTTAGTTTGGCAATACTTCGGGCTATGTCGGTAACCCTGATTCTCTTGCGGATCTCTACATTTCTTGCGCTTCACGCAAGGAAACTCCGAACAAAGTCCTCTCCATTGCCCTTTGGGTGACTGTAAGCTTTCTGATGAGACCCATTGTGAGCGACCACGTCTCAAAGCCATATGTCATCACTGGCAACACACACTGGTAATAGACTTTCGTCTTGCAGTTTTACTGTTTCGGAAATATGATGTCTCCCTGTCTCAAACCTCGCTGCAGAAGGACGGGTTCCAAGGTCTGATCCTGAAGTCGAACTGACATGATGGCGTTTTTGTACAAACACTTCAATGCTTCGATGTACCGGTAGTCAATTTGGCACCATTGGAGAGACTGCAGTACAGCCCAAGTCTCGATCTATTCGAAGGCTTTCTCGTAGTCCACAAACGCTAAACAGAGAGGCAGGTTGTACTCAGGTCTTCTGTATAATCTGCCGCAGCGTATGTTTTTGGTCTATGGTACTGAAGTCTTTACGGAATCCGGCTAGTTCGGAAGGCTGAAAATCGTCAAAACTGCGCGCGAGAACATTCGTGATGACTTTTGAAAAACTACTTGACATAATGTACATAAATAAAAGTGTGAGTTTTGACAGTGACTAAAAAGAACACATGAAAATATCAGATAAAATAATTGATCTGATTCAAGAATGGCATTCGTAACACATAGTTGCATACGGTATTAATTAACCAAATTCAGTTGAGATAAAAATCCTTGCAGATTGTGAGTTCAATTACTTGAAACACAAAAACATCTTCACCGTATGTTCAGCATCAAGCAGCCACCTTTGCAATTACGTCATATTTTCACCTGTGCTGAATCCATTTAATCGATGAGGTGATCGCACGCCGGTCACAGGGGGGAGCAGGACGGAGGGGGTGCGCAAACGCATGCACAAATAGATCTTGGCAGGGGCACGTATCGGTGTGCAGCTGTGGAGAGACGGAGGATGCAGAAGGCTTATGTGCTAGTTGTGCTACTATAGCTTCGGGTTCGCCCGCGTTAAAAGTGTTTTATTATCCCGAGCATTATGCCTAGTTTATCGGGATAAAAAACCTATATGCTATTCCAGACTATAATCTATTTCTGAGCTAAATTTCATCCAAATCCATGGCACCGTTCTGGCGTGATTGAGTAACAAACATCCATCCGTCCAAACCTTAACATTTATCACATTAGTAAGGTTAGTTTATAGTAGACAACTTTACCTACCTGGGTTCCAACATAAGTAATAAAGGTTCATGCGGGAAGGAAGTGTGCAAGAGAATTGGCATGGCTAAGAGCGCCATGTCTCAGTTTGGAAAAATCTGGAGAGATCGCAACATTTCCGTAAAAACCAAAACCAAACTGGTACGGAATTTAATCTTCTCGATCTGTTTGTATGGCGCTTGAGACTTGGACACTGAAGGCTGCAGACCGCAAACACATCGACGCCTTCGAGATGTGGTGCTGGAGAAATATGCTCCGTATCCCCTGGATTTTGGATTAACGTTTCCATATTGCGAGAACTCAAAATCACCTCGCGGCTGTCATCCGAGTGTCTGCGCAGAGTTTTAGAATACTTCGGCCACATTGCAAGGAAAGACGGTGGCAACCTCGAGAGGCTCATCGTGACCGGCAAAGTAGGAGGGAAAAGGCCTCGTGGACGCAGCCCAATACGTTGGTCTGACCAGATCCGCATCGCTCTAGACTCTACAGTTTGCAACGCCCTCCACACCGCCAGAGACAGAAACAGATGGAGAAAGATCATTCGAGAGAAGGTGATGCAGAAGGAAGCTCACAACCCTCAACACTGAGGAATACAACGCAAGGAGGAGGAAGATTAGTTTAGTAGGAAAAAGGATTAAGTGGCAACGGCTAGGGTAGTATGCCCTGAGTCCAATCAGGAGTACTCTCTCCTCAGCTTTACTCACAGAGATGTGCCTTATTTGAAATAGTTTTATTTCAAATTCAAATTACCAATTTTCTATTTAAATACCTTTTTTTTTAAAGCATTTGAAATACTTTTCGAGACGTTTTTTCTATATGCATGTGCATATATAATGCATTTTGTATTTAAATACTTTTCTTAAACCATTTTGTAAGTATATCTCTGTTTACACAATTCTTCAGTGCGTGCTGCGTGCGCTTGGTTTAGCCGTTTGTATCATCTGAACCTTTGTATCTGTCTGTTCAGTGCATGCACGCCACTCGTACGCATGTGGGTGTAACATCTTGAAAGAACTCCCTTACATCATTTATTTGGTTCCTACCTACTTGAAAGTTAAACGATTCATTGTTTTATAAGAAACCTGAAAAAAAAAACCTAAACCTTTTTTCCGTGGGTCACCCCACAGGACCCGTTGATTTGTTCGGGATAAAAAGTAGCACAAGCCACAGTGCAGGTGTTTTATTGTGTTTTTTTTTTAAGTCGGGTTAGTACTTCTAAAACCGGCCAAGTGCGAGTCGGACTCGCGCATGAAGGGTTCCGTACTATTATCGCAAAAAACGGCAGAAAATCACGTTTGTTGTATGGGAGCCCCACTTCATTCTGTTTTTAGTATTTTTTGTTATAGCAGCAACAGAAATACATCATCTGTGAAAATTTCAACTATCTAGCTATCACGGTTCATGAGATACAGCCTGGTGACAGACGGATACCGGATACGGGTTTTACCCTTTAGGTACGGAACCCTAAAAATTACCCATTACAAGCAAGCATTCAATCTTTCCCCTTTACTATATATAATATATTAGGATATTATTAATATAATATATTAGGATTAAGACATACGTGGTACGAAGGTTGTAGTTTCGAACCCAGGTAGGCGCATTACTTTGTGTAACTTATTTCATCACCACTGCTCTAAAAACGTTGAAGGAAAACATCGTGAGGGAGCCGGCATGTCCTAGAACCAAAAATTCAAAGAACATGTCTTCGAATTTTTGGTTCTAGTTTTCGAACATGACTTCCACCAGCCTGCAATGTGCCTGCGTGGTGGATTATGGCCCATTTATTTATTTAATACTTCATTCACACAAACGAACAGAGGCGGACTTAATGCCTCATGCATTTTCTACCAGTCGACCTTTAGGCGATGCAGAGGCAAATAGTGGTAAGTGCAATATGGAGAATAAACGAATAAGTAATATTTATACAATTACAAAGATATAAACATACATACAATAAATTAAATACGACTAAATACACGAATATGCTTAAACAGATAGTGGTAACATATAATTGGAGAACATTAACGCTGTGATGATACTACTGTCAACTTTTTAAAAATGCGCTCGCGAACTTTCACTACGAATGCCAATTTGAGGTATCTAATATTCAAGGGGACGAGTAGGTACACTTAGACAATTAAGGGCAGGATCCAGGGGGCGAGCCAAGCCCAAACCATCAGTTGGTTGCCATCCTGATTTCCCATTCCCTCTCTCACAGAGAGGAGGCCAGTGTCCCAGCAGTGGGAACGTTAAAAGGTTGATGATGATGGTGACTTGACGACGACGAAGTTATTTTTTTTTTTTTTTAATGAGGGGTGTTAACATGCTGGAAAGAGTTATATTCGTAAGAGATATTTTATTACTCTGGTGATAAAATATAAAACATACTGGAACCAACTCCTGTAGAATAGGTTACTTATCAATCGAAATTATTTTATCAATGAATATATCAGAAAGACTTTCCAATCCAAAGTTCACAAATTAAAGTCACCATTTTTTAATGTCAAATTAAAGTCGTTTATTAAATCAAGAAATCGCGTGTTTTGAGTCAGCTGACGACAAAACTGGTTGCTAAGCTAGAAAGTCAGCTAGTCTGCAAACAGATGAACATTGGATTGAATGCAAAAACACTCGCGTGACTCTGCTATGTCGTAATAATATCGCCCATATTGATTGCACGCCAGTACAGTTTGCAGAATAAAGTGGTTTAGGATCGATACGAATATTTTTTTATTTATTGCAATAAATTTACATGGCAGACGTGGGTGGAAACGCCGGAAGAACCTCCTCTTTTGAGAAAGACCAGGGAGGGTGGGCTTTTACCTAACTAAATCCATCCGGTGTTCACCATCAGCTCATAGAAGGAGTCCTGTTACCTGTAAAAAGACCACCCCGCACCCCATGTGTCTTAACAGGCGTTGCACTGAGGGGATCCACATCCCTGGGGAGACAGTAAAGGAGTCTCCCATGAGCCTCGATTGTTAAAATAAATTGTAGTTCTAAAAACTAAAAATACGCTTTAATGGTAAATTTAACTAAAAAGTCGCTAATCCTGACGATCTTGGTAAGGCTAATGGGACAAACTATATAAACGTGCACGGTAGAATCAACTTTCATTACTTGTAAATTTGAACCAAGTTGAATAAACATAGACTGACTTTGACTTAGGCTTTGACTAAATTATTGCATTGTCATCGGTCCTTGATAAGTGTGCAAAGTTTCAAATCAATCCCACGTTTTGAAGTGGGTGAAAATCACGTTCAAAGATTCCGTTACATTGATACATAGATACATACCAAGCTAATAAAAGCGTGTTAACAAGTAGTTACTTATATAAAAGATAAGAATAGATGTGTATATTACAAATAATAAAAAATACATGTACACTACATAAGAATAAATAAATAAGGTGAGTGTGACAATAAATGAGGAGTGGGTAGGTAGGCTAATGCGTCATACTATTGAGGCAAGAAGGAATATGTCCTTCAAGGGCGTCCATGGTGAGGTTCTTCAGAAGGCTAGGTGCGTGGAAACAAAACAATTTCAAACCTAAAGTGACAATTAATCAAGATACTAAATAGCATAGCGTTTAAATAAAATCTAATCTAATCGCTCTAACTGAAATAATCCGGCTAAAATCAACGGTATTTTTAATTATTATGTGATTGATTGATTAATTATAGGTATCTATGTACTTAGTCTAGATAGGTCAATGAAATAAATAAAAGTATTCGTCGCAATATATTCGAAACTGTTTCACTGAATAGTGGAGCATTTTTTCGTACTTGGTTATGTAAAACTAGATTGAAAAATATAACATTTGTCAAGATTATGACGACACTCATTGGCACTCACGAAACGACAGTCGCATGTAATTACTTGGATTTATAAACTAGTAATATTGTTATGTGCATGTAATACATAATCTAATTTGTAATAATAGTGGCTGAACAACTTGCAGAGGTAAATCGAAACTAAAATTTTGCATGGTTGTTATTGTTTGTATCTTGTATGTAGGAATCTCTAAAAGTATTTGTACTAATTGGACTACCAACCAAACCCGTGCGTGTTTCAAGGCAGTACTGACTACTGCCTCCTATTGGACACATCACATCATCAGCCTATTAATGTTCCCACTGCTAGGACACAGGCCTCCTCTCTGTGAGAGGGAATGGGCCGTAATCCACCACGCGGGCCCAATGCGGATTGGTGGATGTCACATGTCTTCAAATTTTTGGTTCAAGGACATGCCGGTTTCCTCACGATGTTTTCCTTCACCGTTTTGAGAGCAGTGGTAATATAATAATTTACACAAAGTAAAGCGTCTACCTGGGCTCGAACCCACGACCTACAACTTTTAAGTCGCGGCCGATACCACTGGGCCACCACTGCTCATACCACTGGGCCACCACTGCCCTATTGGACACGGACACGTAAATACGCCACCAGTCCTCACGGTGCCACGAAAGCGAAGCTGCCTGCGTGAAAAACCTGCCATATAATAATATGCCCGAACAAATGTTAAATCCTACTACTATTGTAAACGAGAAAGTTTTTGAGGATGGATGGGACGGCTGGACGGATGGATGGAAGAATGTTTGTTACTTTTAACGCCAGGACGGCTGATTGGATCTGGATGAGAAAGATTATTGTCTGGAATAGCACATATGCTTGTTTTTTAGGGTTCCGTACCTCGAAAGGAAAGAACGGAACCCTTATAGGATCACTTTGTTGTCCGTCCGTCTGTCTGTCAAGACCCTTTTTCTTAGGAACGCGTAGAGTTATCAAGCTGAAATTTATATCAAATACTCAAGTCTACTGTCCCTTAAAGCTGTGAAAAAATCAAACTTCTAAGCCAACGCAATAAAAAGATACAGGCGTTTATGCCGCAAATTTTCGACACTCGCAAGGGAATCAAAGACTACAGGGTACTTCCCGTGAACTCAGAATCTTGAAATTTGTTACGAAACGTCTTATAGCGCAGATAAAGGAAAAATTTACGGTAAATATTTTTATCATATTATGATAAAAATATTTTTAATAATTTTAAACTTAAGTACTACCCCTTTCCTCATGAACGCGTAGAGGTATTATATTGAAATTCATATCAAATACTCAGGTCTATAATACCTTTAAGCAGAGGTTTGTACGGAACCGACTCGCACTTGGCCGGTTTTTTTTTACTTCCGAATATCACGCGAGCGAAGCCGCTGCCAGAAGCTAGTCTAATATATTTCATTCGCGGAGTTACTAACCGCTTGAAATAAAACCACGAATAAGGTCAAGCAATAAATCTGAGCAGTGCTCGCATCGTTGGCACTAGCACTTTGTTTCCTGTGCTCGCCTCCACCTGCAGACAGTTAAAAGTATTTTCAAATTAAAAATACGAGGAATCTGCATTCAGCTTTCTGTCCTATATTTTTTTCTACTATTTTCTTTTCTGGATATTTTCCTTATTTTTTCGTATTAACAAGAACTACACTGTGGACCACAAAAATTGACCCACCGAAAAAAAACAAAATCTCAGTACCTATCACCCGAAAGTTAGCACACTACCAATAAAATTTTTCATAAAAAACTTATTACATAAGCAATTAAATGTACGTACATATGAACACACACACTTGCAACCGAGTTCATTCACATAAGACCTTGACATGATTACGTTCAATGAAATTTAGTGAGCGTTGCGCAGACGCAGATGTATATGTGTGTGTATGTACAACACACACTAGTGCAGGTATATATGTACGACACGTGGCGAGATGCGCACGATTCGTTATGTAAATCCTTTGACATAATAGCTTATTAATACTTCTATTGAGTTTCAGCTTTGCAGAACAAGAAAATCTTCAGAAAGACTTCAAGCAAATGGCCTTTTCATGATTTTCTAATAAGTTTAATAGTGATAGTTGAAAGTTGTGATTTTCGAAAAGATAATAATATGAAACTGTTTTTTTTTTTCTACCAATGAGTCCCTTCTTGTGTCCCCTTTTTATACGCGATTGTATGTAGTTTGTAAAATATAATGTATATAGTTACGTTACGTATGTATTAGCTTATATTTTTTTAGAAGCTTCTTCTTCTTCGTCGGGCACTCTTGGCAGTGTGGTCGTGGTCATGGGTGGGCCCTGATGCATGATGGCTCTTGCCATGCGTCACCATTCGGTTATATTGGACGCACTGTGGGAACAGTCGGTCATCGTAGCTTTGGTGATGTTTTAATAAGATCTGCCCATCTGGTCGGAGAGCGACCCCGGGATCTATTGCCCTCCATTCTGCCTTGGATTCCAAGACGGTCCATTGATTTATTGCGAGTTATATGCCCACAGAACTTTTGTATTCGTATTTGAACAGTCGACGATAATCTCTCTTTGATGTGAAGTTCTTTTAGGATCGATACATTGGTGCGGTAAGCGGTCCACGGAATCCGCAGTAGACGTCTCCAGCACCACATCTCAAGTGCATCGATTTTCCTCCTTTCTTTCAGCCTCAATGTCCACGTCTCAGCTCCGTAGAGAAAAATAGGAAAGACGATTTTTAGTTGCAATATGTTGTACACACTTAATGAAAAGGACATTACATCAATAATTGATTGAAAATATTTATTTTGGGCACTAGGTACTGACCAATTGACTACCTACTGGTTTTTATGAAAAAAAAACATTAATAACTTATGCGATCATTTCTCAAATGCCACTACCAATCAAATTATATTAATAAGCTAATGTAAATAAACTGTAGGTTTTAAATGTCAAATGCAGTTTTAAAGTGCACCTCTTCCCCTATTAATCACTTTAAAACCACATTTTAAAGGCTACAGTGTTTTGTGCTCCGTGGCTACAGTAATATTATTATTTGCTAGTTTCTGCCCGCGGCTTCGCTCGCCTTAAACGTGGTTTATAATCTCAAGGGAACAAAGTACCGGGATATAAACTATGTCCTATGCCCTTCCCAACATCTCAAACTATCTCCATAACAAACTTCATCCAAATTGGTTCAGCCAAGGCAACAAACAAACAGAGCAACTTCTTAATTTATAATATTATTACTTACTAGCTTCTGCGTGCGGCTTCGCCTGCCTATGTTCTTTCCAGGGTCTCAAACTATCTCCATGTCAAATTTCATCTAAATCGGTTCTGTAGATCCAGAGATTATCCCCTACAACCTCACACACACACAAACCTTACCTCTTTATAATTATATAAGTATAGATGTCAATGAGAAATAATACATAATAAAAGACCTGTGTACATTGACTATAATACTGTAAGTCATTGACTGCTAAACGTGTGCATCGTCCATTCTCGATAATTGCTAAACACATTTTCATGCGGTTTTCTTGTTAGCACGCATGTATAAACGAAGACATGAACAAATAATATGATGTCTGTATGGGATGGACGTTTTATTGAAAGCGCTGTTTTACATCTAAATGATATAGACAATAATGTGCAGAAGCGTGTACGCTGAGCATGTAGTAAGTGCATGTTCTTTTCAAATACAATTTTCAAAGAGATTTTCTTCTACGACTCTTCAATGTGAATAGAACTAATGCAGTTGATTTGTATGAAACGTTGATTACAGAACTCGTGTACATACATTGCTTGTGTATACCTACATTGCAGTGTATACTCTGCTGAAAAGTGACAAGCCACATCAACGGAGAATTAAATTGGTGCAGACAGAAATGTTTTCGTAAACTGTAACTGTAGGCTGTAGAAAAAATGCAAAGAATTCCATGTCGCTGGTGATAGATTTATTAGAAATCGTGTTATATAAGACGTATTCCACAATGGGCACCCGTTTTGAAGACACTTGAGGTATTCCACATAAGGAACCAATCGATATTTTTCGCATGTGCCAAATGTGGAATAATTTATTATTAAAATTTTATTCCACATTTGGCACCTTCCTCTTTTGCTTTTTTAGTTAGATGTTGAACATTATAAGCATTTATACCCAGACTACCAGTAGGCCAGAATCATGAATATGTCTTAGTAGTTGCGAGGTGGGAATAATTACTGGAAAATACTAACTTAAGTACCAGGCGATTATAATCATGAGGCTGTATTACCGAGGCTGGAATCTTGAGATGTAAAAAGAGTACCGGGAGATTTTAGATTCTGACGTCCTGGTACTCCGTTAGTCTATCTACTGCTTATGATTCTAGGCCCGCAAATACTTCAAAATGATTCTGGCCTCCTGTTAGTTTGGGTATAAATGCATATATTGTTCAACATATAACTAAAAATAACAAAAGTGGAGGTTATATTTTTATCCTGTTATTAAACTCTCTACTGATTTTATTTTTATTTTGACGTCCTAAAAACAATTAACGTCCCAACACTGCTACCTACTGATCCGTGAATAATGAATTATTCCACATTTAGCACCTGCAAAAATATCAATAGGTGCCGTATGTGGAATATCTCAGGAGCCATTAACTCAAGTGCCGTTAAAACGGGTGTTCAATGTGGAATACGTCTTATATAAACCACTTGCCTGCTTCCAACTATGAAATAATTAAGGACTGGGCCAAGAGTCTCTTACTACAAAGCCTATAGGTACCCGATCTCATTAATAATAATCTGCAAATATGCATTTTTAGTAAAAAATCCAGTTGACACCTTGAAATTTATACTAGAATCAACTTCTCAAAATAAAAAAGAAGTTGCTAATAATCTGTTATATATGTATGAGCTGCATTGCTAGATTTGCGCACAATGTAACCTTACAAAATATATCCTTGAGCCATCAGGAAAACGTTGCAAGAAAACTAGGACGCTAGGCTACTTGACGTCAAAGAAAATAGCACGAAAAGACAATTCTTATTTTCAATCGATCGTAGAAATGTTTGTCGTGAGGCTGTGGATCAAAAGCTCGTAGTTAAGCACGGATCGATCTCCAAGGTTAAGCAACGCTTGCTGCGGTCGGTACGTGGATGGGTCAACATCAATTACATACCGAGTGTTCTCTGTGCCTCGGCAAGCACATTAGACTTTGTGATGTCATGATAAAGATTCGAATAATTACATATAAATCATATAGGTAATCCACTAAAGTAAGTCTGTCAATAAATTGGGGATATTTAGAGCAATGTTTTTGTTTATGTTAAATAGGACGTTAACCGCATTTTCGGACTATTTCGGTGGAATAGACTAATCCTGTGAATTTGTTTTGCATTTATTCTTCAACTCTACGCATTTATTCGAGATCTAAAGTAAATTGGATGCGTAAAAGACGCATGTGAGTTGACACGATGTCGACATTACGCGCGAGGTAATGAGTAGATTAATTACCAACTTAGACTGTTTGCATTATATGCCATGTGATCTTAGATGATTATTACAAGTAAAAATTTCCAAAATCCCCGATTTTTTTTTTAATTTCATGCTTTTTATCTAGTAGTAGACACGCTTCGATCAACAATCTCACTCATAAATCTATCAAACACGTAATTATGACACGATATCTTGCGAAAAAACTCCGTTTCAAACAGAAAACAGCCCATAACTTTTGAACGGCTAAACCGAATTTCACCAAACATAGCTAAGAACACTCTCGACAGAGTCACCTTTCAAACAAAAAAAAAAACAAAATCAAAATCTTTTTATCCGTTTAGGCGCTATGATGCCACAAACAGACACACAGATACACAGCAATACACGTCAAACTTATAACACCCCTCTTTTTCCGTCGAGGGTTAAAAAAACATACCATCTTACGAAATTAATCCGGGCGATGACGCTGGCAGAAGTTAGTCTATCACAAATCTTGTGTATGTCAACTATTATAAAATAATAGCTTCTAAATAAGTCACTAAATTCTGAAGAGTGAGTGTCAAAATAAAAAGGCGTCACATTTTCCAAACTACATCAACATTTTTGAATATTAATACGTACGTCAAGGAACGGACATTTCAATAATGACTGAACTACCTACCTCTTTATTAGTAATCGTCGTCGTCTAAAAGCTTTTTGGCTAGAGTTCTTTGTCTGTATTTAGATAGCCTAAGATTTATAGACTAGGCGATCTAGATTTTTTCTAGCAATTTTCTGTGATTTAATGTAATGTTGTAAGAGCTTAGTGAGTGTTGAATTATTTGTGTTGTCGCGAAGATGTCATTGACATGTAGTGGATTTAGTGATTCAAGGAAAAATGGAACTAGATTTTGTATGTATTTTGTGTTTTGTATGTAGAATACTTGTAAGTATAATGTATGGCTGAAGTTTATAATCAAGAAAAATGTCAAGTTTTTTTTTGTTTTGTTCTTGACTTAGAGGGCGCCATATTCAATTGAATATGGCGTCACGTCACCTATAACCAGCGGTTTGTCAAATTATGGTAAGAAGTTTAGAAGTTATGAGGGTACAGGTGAACATACATACATATCGGTTAAAAACCTAACCCTCCCTTTTGCTTCGCCGTAGTCGGGTAAAACCTGCAAGGTTTCTTAGAGCTGAAATTGAAGATTCTGAATAAGTGAATTTTGGCAA
Source organism: Orthosia incerta (assembly GCA_948252205.1). NCBI lineage: Eukaryota > Metazoa > Arthropoda > Insecta > Lepidoptera > Noctuidae > Orthosia > Orthosia incerta. Next base: position 27,008,402 of record OX411759.1, read on the forward strand.
GTAGCCACATAACTGTACAATTAATCATTTAACTAATAAAAATCCATATCAAGCGGTTTGGGTTCGCGCCAAACATGGTTCATATACTGTTTCAGTATCTACTTGTTGAATCTTTGAAAACATTTTCATCATCATCATCATCATTTCAGCCGAACCACGTCCACTGCTGGACATAGGCCTCCCCCAGGCCTCGCCACATTGACCAATCCCGTGCGTCTCGCATCCAGCGCTTTCCCGCAACCTTAACCAGGTTATCAGGGCTATTTCAGACATTTGCATGTCTGAAATAAAAGAGATAATTTATCTAATTAAATCCAGTAATAAAACAATTGCCTTAATTACATTACGCTAAAAGTAGGTCATGCAGCACAGAACTAATTAATCGTAACTACGTTTTATTTAACTAAATTAAACGAGAATTATTAAAAGACTGTTTAATTAATAGAAAAATCCTTGAAAGCTAAAATTGCCACTAATTAATGATGGAAAGGCACCTAATTGTAATACTACTTCTTTGCCGCGGTTTCACTCCTACTCCACAGGGACAGTGCATTTTGCGATATAAAAGTACCGCCCCTAAGACGACCCACTGACCAAGTATCCTATGACACTCAAGCTTTTTTTAAATAAAGAATCTTCCAAATAATGTTCTTCATAAGATTAGTACTGGTGTGTAATATATGCCATAATAACAGATAATATATTATCATTTGAAATAACGTTCACATGATAAAATCAACAAATAACCTAATTTCATGTGATCTAATATTACATTTCATAAAAACTTCTTTTGCTCTAATAACATTTAGTATAACGTTCATCTCAAATAATTTTCAATTAGTATATTACTCCTTTTTTATAACGTTCAGTTGACCAAATTTTCATTTGACTTAATTTTCATATTTACTCATTTTCTGCCGAAATCCTGTAGAAAACATCATACTGTTATAGCCTCATCGAACCCAAATGATTCACCAACAATAGAAGGGATCTTTGGACGTTGCATTATCGCCATGACAGAACTTGGACAGTGACATTGACAATTCCAAGCTGTATTGCTATATTTTTTACACACATTATTTTTATCACATAGCAACAAAACTAAGATTGTCAAACTTATCTAACCCATTAAATTGTCTGCGCAAATATAGACCAACCCTTTCGATAAGACTCCCACTATCTTGCACGTGGAGGTTTTAAAATCCACTCAAAATATTGACATTACAGACTTGTGTTTATTGAGCAAATACCCGGTGTCCTTGTGTCTAACTAGCCTTGTGTGTCTATCAGGCCTCAGGCAAGCACTTACGTACCTATTATTGACATGATATCTATCTTCATATGTAGGTAAAAAATACGAAAATATTGAAAAATGTCAAAAGTGTCGATTCTTAAACAAATAAATAAAATATGTCCTTTAATATTTTTAAGTGGAAAATATATATTTTGTTATTGACATATCGGATGGCGTGTTATAATCGTGGACAGCTGAAATATGGTGTGTTTGTATGTTTTTTTAACAGTTGATTTATGGTTGCAAAACGTGTTTTATATTAAAGTTTCGGCAGTGTTGCCATGCAGTGGTGTTATTGTGACTTTTTTTTTAACCTTTTGTAGAAGCTTGATCCTGCCTTCATCAAAGAAAAATAATGGCTCATGTAATAAGGAGAAGCCTATTACCATGAATCGGGTATAAACAAACAGAGGAGCTCGTGGCTAAATAATAACAGCCGCACGGGACGATCATCAAGGTTAAGCAACGCTTGACGAGGTCGGTCCGTGGATGGGTGACCATTTCAACATACCGAGTTGCATCCGTGCCTCGGAAAGCACGTTAAGCCGTTGGCCCCGGCTGTCATTTGAAGATCCTTGACAGTCGTTACGGGTAGTCAGAAGCTTGAGATCTGACACCAGTCTTGCCAAGGGGTACCGTGTTACCCAGTTACAGGGTTGTGGAGGTCAGATAGGCAGTCGCTCCATGTAAAACACTGATACTTAGCTAAATCCAGTAAGACTGGAAGCCGACCCCAATATAGTTTGGAAAAGGCTAGGCAGTAGAGAAGAGAAGAGGGTATAAACAAACACTCTAAGGCAAAGTGCAAACCTGGGAATCGTACGTAGGAACTCACGTACAGCAGTAGCGATGGCGACCATATGACCAATGAGGCAGACTTCATCTAGATAACATCATAGAAATGGTCGTTAATTTTCGATAACCTGACACAAAAACTAACGATGCGATGGTCCTATTCTTTAATGGAGGTAGGTAGAAAGATAAGATCATACTATGTATGTACTAGTAGGTGATGTCAAATCATTACCCTCGTTTTGGCAGTGCTGATTGTTGGCTCCCAACCGCTTTGGCCATTAATACTGATAACAGTAAGGTGATAACGATGGACAAGAGATATGTGACCTTACTAAGAATAGTTGGGCCTGGAGACAGCGTTATCTTTCACCGTTTGTGTCTGGGAGACATTGATAAGACCCTGCTAAAGTCTGATCTCATCTGTTTTGAATTGGTTATTTGTGAAGTAATTTGAGTTTTTCGTCTTGTTTATTCCTTTACGATAACCTGAACATTGATATTGAAATAAAAAAAATGCTTTTCACCATCATCTTCCTGCCCTTATCCCATGTTACTTGGGGTCGGCGCAACACGTTTTCTTCTTCCATACCGTCCTGTCCCCTGTCACGCTATCACTGAGTCCCTTTTCTTTCATATCACTCCTCACACAGTCCATCCATCTTTTCTTTGGCCTTCCTCTCCCTCTCCATCCATCCACTTTTATATTCATAACTCTTTTAGTAACATGCCTTTTTCATCCCTCCTCATCACATGAACATACGAGGACGTTAAAAGGTTTCCTTTCAACTTTTCTGTCGCTGGCGCCACTTTCAAACTTCCTCTAACATTCTCATTATTCACTTTATCTATTCTTGTCACTCCGCACATCCATTTCAACATTCTCATCTCTGCTAATGCAATGTCTTTTCATCCATCTTTTTCACAGCCCAACATTCTAATCCATACAGTACGACAGGTCTAATCACGGAGTTGTAGATTTTCACCTTTTAACTAAAGGGGCATCCGTGGATCGTAAATTGTTCCAGTGACCTGCCGCCATTTCATCCATCCTGAGTTGATCTGGTAATAAGACAGCACCATAGTATTATATGATTTCAATGTTTTCGAACTAACATAAGTAGCTAAGTTTCAGCTTAATCCGATGCCAGGAAGTGCTTGAAAAGTGGCTTCAGCACTAGTGCTTTTTGCCGAGAACCTAGGTGCTTTTACAGGAAAGTAAGGTAGTATAAGGCTTGTAAAAAAATGCTAGTCTTTAACCTACTACCAAGTAATAAAGAACTTCAAAAACCTAAATGACAAAAATATTTTGAAACATCTGGATCTCTAATCAATTTATAGTAACAAATACTCTTCCTGGCTATTACCACTACCTACTACCTACCTAATAAGTTGATGTCGTGTCCCACCTGTATCAACTAAACTCTTAAAAGGCGGATAGTCTGACAGTCCGCCATGTTCGAGGAAGTGTGACCTCTGACACAGTTCGGGGCACGTCCACAATTCAGCTGATACCTTATCGAGCAGCCGACCAGTCGCGAATATTGCGAGCCAAGCAGATAATTGGAGGGTTCCGTACATAATTTCGTACATATTAAAGTATATTTTTTTATTATTGATGGCTTTGCGTTTGACCAGTACCTCGTTTGATGGTAAGCGATGATGTGCTCGATGGTGAAGCACGCTTGCCTAGAAGTCACGTATTCACTTTTGACTTAAGAGATTGCAGCTGTTATAGCTGGCAACAGACTCCGGTAGGCAATTCCACTTGCAATTTTGTAAAATTAAATTGCTGAGCTAACCAAAAGTTGCGCTATCTTTAATACTAAAGTATCCTATACCTACTTAGGTAGTAACATTAGTATGTCAAGTGTGTATGGCATTCAGTTCCGGTAGCAAACTTGCTGAATAGCTTATCAACTTGCCAAGACACATGAGCTGTTCTCATTTAGCTAGGGCTCGTGCCGACAACTGATAAGCAGTGATATCATGTAGCATAACATTTGCACTTGCTTGTCTTCGCAACAAGTCGATTCATCAACTTGATTATTAAATTAGGAATTCAATGTGTCTAAAACAGTCTTATCTATCGCCACAATTTTAATCTCTAGGAACAGATCAAACATTTCGAGCCAAAAACAGCAATAATCCTAGTTTATTCGCACACAAATCTTCACAAACACAATTAAATAATAATAATTAACAGAATTAGCTGCCCAAATACGGAACCCAGGCACAAACAGACTCACTCCAGATAACATATTTTATCTCAAGGATGAATTAAAAAAATATAGGATTACGTAAGCACACCAATGTAGCGTAAACATGTTTTTTTGTGCACATTTATTCGATAACACCGAAATACCAATATAAATTTACCATTGCCAAATCTCTATTATGATAACAATACAGTTGAATTTAGTCTGATTTGTATGTAAAGTATTTGTCAAGGCCCAAGGTCAATATTAAAATTTTCTCACCTATGACATAATGCAAGGAAAACAAAAGTTTCACGGTTATCGCGCGATAAGAAAATTCGACACGCTTATAGAAAATTCTCGAAGGAATGCAGTCACAGTTGCATTCAATGTCCGTAGTATAATTAATCTAGTACAAAGTATAAAATAGATTATTCCCTTACTAGTTCTGGTTTCTCCAAGTCTGTCAATGTGTCTAATTTTTGTGAAATTTCATGACAACTTTGCTGTCCAAACAAAACTAGAAGCATTTTACTGACCAGTATATTATTTACTCATCAGAAACTGTGTCAGGCTTTCGGATATCAGGATTGCCAAGCTGACTGAAAACAGCGACTGTTTTTTGTTATAGTTGCCATCTTTGCTGGGAGCGTATTCTATTCGTGGATGAAACGGAGTGATACTTCTGAGACACTTTTTATTGTATTCTACAGTTTTATCATGCAAGACTTAGTGTCGAGAATTCCTATTCGTCTAGGTAATAAGTCAGAGTGTTGTGAAAAACAACTTTGATGTATGGTGAGTCTTTAACGTGATCGGCAGCAGTGTAAGTAAAGGAGTCACGTACGACAGTGACTCAGAGACACATAACTTACTAGACAAATACATTAATGTCGAATTGTAAATAAGTATCTGCTCTATAAATAGCTTTATCTACTCTCATATCGTAATATTCGAATTATAAACTTCAAAACTAGTTTATATTGACATCTTTACTAATTATTATAAAGAGAAAAGAGAGTTTTGTTTGTTTGTACCGAATAGGCTCCGAAACTACAGGACTGATTTAAAAAAAAAAAAACACCAGTAGAAAGCTATATTATTCCTGAGTGACATAGGTTATTTTTTAATCCCGAAAACGGGTCTTGTGGGGTGGTCCACGGGAGCGAAGCCGCGGGGAACAGCAAGTTATAAATAATTTTCGCGCTTGCTTGCAGGCAGAATACAATTACTTTTAGGCTTTAAGATCTTCCCTTCAGAACAATGTATTTCTAGCAAATAAATATTTTGATTTGATTTGATTTAACTGAATACCAACGACTACCTGACCTCCACAAGCCAGTAACTGGGTAGATTAATTGACAAGACGGGTTGTCACACTTTAATGTGTTAGATTACCCATAACAACGCACGTGTGCAGTTACTATACACCAACAATATAACAGCTTTAACTCTAATCAATGGTAAACAGCCTATTTATTATTTTCCCAGAAACTAAACAGTTGGTAAACAATAATATTGACGGAAATTCGATAATCGCTACACGTGGATATCGAATTGCAAGCGTTTATCAGGACAAGTGGGTGTGCACCTACTTTCTACGGAACTGTACTAGTCAAGGTCAACTAATGAACATAATGATATTGACTAGATGTATAGGCAGGTCATTATAGTATCATCATCATCATTTCAGCCGAAAGAAGTCCTCTGCTGGACATAAGCCTCCGTCAAGCGTCGCCACACTGATCGGTCCTATGCGTATCCACCGGACGCCCGTAGCCTTGACCAGGGGGGTTACTATAAGCTCTTAGAGTAAGGTTATTTTGAGTGTGTGTAAGGGACAGATGTATATGACTTGTATACATCTGTCACTTACGCGATCTCAAAATAAACTTACTCTAAGAGCTTATTTATGGTCACCTACCATGTCGTCGCACCTTCCAACGCTGCGTCTTCCGATACGCGGTCTTCACTCCAAAACTTTTCGGTCCCAGCGGCAATCTGTTCTGCGAGCAATGCACTGCCACTTAAATTTGGCAATTCTTCGGGTTATGTCGGTAACCTTGATTCTCTTGTGGATTAAAGTATATAACTAGGCTATAAGAAGATCTCTTTTTCTTTTCTAACTCCTCTGTTGTTCTTTTCTGATTATTTTCGTGGCAGGATCCAGTTTAATCGTTTCTCCGGAACTCAAAGAGCTTCTTTGATTCGGCGGTTTTCTGGTGATCGCCACTGTGTTGATTCTGGCTTACAGGTGTTGCAGCGGTTGGGAATCCTACTCTGGTTTTATGCTATTGGAACTCAGTACTACGCTAGACAAGCTAAAGGTGAAAGTGTTAATTTTTATAATTGGTGCTAGGCTACTGGGCTTATCCCTGGTTGGAAACGACCCTTTGTGCCTATTGGCCCTGTTTGTTTTGTCTCCCGCTTGATATGGAGGGAAGTGGACATTATGTTTTTGTTTTCCTACTCCTCCTTTATTCTTTTCTGATTAATTTTGTTGCGGGATTCAAGAAAGTTAAATTCATTCTCTGGGTCTTCAAGCTTCATTGGCTCGGCGCTTTTCTGGTGGTCACCACTGTTGCTTCTGGCTTTTAGGAGTTGCAGTGTTTTGGGAATAGTTCGGTAGGATTGTCCCATTAACAAGCAGTCAACTGTTCTTCACACCTGATGACCTGACATAATGGCTGTCCCGTTTGTCTGTAGCTCATAAGTGCTACTGCTGAGTGTGGTGTCGGGGTTTGATACCCAGATTGGGCAGAGTAATTGGGTTTATCTTTAGGTCATTAAAAAGTAACCACCCACCACACATATGCACTAAACGTTTTGGAAATACTTTCATTATGCGTACAGCTAGGGAGTGGCAATTTCTGCCGGAATGTCTTGTTGCCGGATAGCTACAACCTAGTGGTCTTTAAGTCAGGAGTGAATAGGTTACTTCTAGGAGTTCCAGGCAAGCGTGCAATGATGTGGTCCACGGTGAACAGTGGACCACATCATTGTTTACCATAAGGCGAGATAGTGGTCAAGTGCGAGCCTATCAATAAATAAAAAATTAAAATAGCTTAGTAAAATTTTACTTGCTTCTTAATGTCATGACATCATTGTTTACCATAAGGCGAGATAGTGGTCAAGTGCGAGCCTATCAATAATTAAAAAATTAAAATAGCTTAGTAAAAAGATTATGGAAGTATATACATAAATTCACGCCTTTTGGCCATGGAGATAGGCAGTCTTTGGCTTCCAGACGAGGAAAACGTGGGTGCATTATACAGTACAGCTATGCTTGTCCCTTAGGTAGGTACAAACCGTAGTGTTATAGGATTAGTAGGCGCACTGCAAAAATAAATTAACAATTAACTTGAAGAAATCAGGCAATCTGTACTAATATTTTTTTTATTAATAAAGCTGAAGAGTTTGTTTGTTTGTTTGTTTGAACGCGCTAATCTCAGAAATTACTGGTTGGAATTGAAAAATATTTTTGTGTTAGATAGTCAATTTATCGAGGAAGGTTATAGGCTATATAACATCACGCTACGACCATTAGGAGCGGAGCATAAATGAAACATGTTGCAAAAACGGGCAAAAATATTCCATTTTGAGAGCTTCCGTTGCGTGCGCTGCGTAAACGGTTTAAGTTACGCAACAATCATGCATATAGAGTAAGTGGGGTAGATGGTTCGGTAGGTAGCCAGTTGACGGGAGCAAAGCCGCGTGGGACAGCTAGTTAATTATAAAGCTGTAGAGTTTGTTTGTTTGTAGGGTAGGTAGGTAGTGGTAGGTAGATTGATAGTCAGTTGACGGGCGCGAATCCGCGGGTGTCAGCTAGTGTTTATATAAAACATACATACATTAATAAGTTGTTTGTGACTGCAGAAAATACTATATGCGTCATGTTATACATAATAATAAATAATTATAATTAATGACATGGCACCATGAAAAGATAATTATTATTGAGTGGAAGACTTGTTACCAACCGAAAAACTCTCAGTCGTTATGTATCTACCTATGCATGAGTCACCGCACGAATAAATAACGTTTTTACATTATATAATTATGTAGGTATATAGAATATCAGGTGGTGCATAAGTTAGTCATCATGAGGCAACAACACTTTTGTTTCGTTATAATCTTAACCGACTTTCGAAAAAGGAGGAGGTTCTATGTTCGACTTCTTTTTTTTACGTATGTTCACCGATATCTCCGTCAGTTGTGGACCGATTTTATTTTTTGTTTGAAAGAGTATGTTTTGAAATTGGTCCCATTTTAATTTGGTGAAGATCTGATGAAGAACTTCGAAGATATACAACAGAAATCTTCAATAAATAACGGCAAATCTCTCAGGACTGCTGCAATCGCATGTCTGTTTATTGTTTATACCATTTTATAACATAACATCACGCCAGTACGCTCTTAAGGGGTAAGCAGATCCCTCATTTGATCGGTTTTGTTCAAGTTTCATGATATTCAGGTAATCTATTCTGGCGTTATAGGAAACTTACTAAACAACTTGCCTATTAGGTAGGTATAACTAAAAAGTGAAAAAAAAAAAAAAACTTAAGAAAAAAAAAATACTACCGAATTCCAAATAAGAAAACTACAAAATGAAAAATAACTTTATTTTTGGAAGTCGGTTTCCATAACTCAAAAAATAGTACCTACGAAAGACACCAACTTTTCTACAAAATATCCACCAACCCGCACTAGGTCCGCGTGGTGGTTTACGGCCCATTCACTTTCACGGAGAGGAGGCCTGTGTCCCAGCAGTGGGAACATTAAAAGGCTGATGATGATGACGTATCATCAGTAAGTAGTTACACTAAGATGGCATACCTATAACCACAATCTGTAACTAATTCAATAACAGCCTATGGATCATGTACAAACAAGGTCTGAAGAAAACTCGTTTCATTTAGGTAGGATAGGATTGATGGCCCCACTTTTCCGCACTTAGACTCCCATTTGGTATGTTGTGCGTGCAGGCCTCCTCTCTGTGAGAGAGAATGGGCCATAATACAGCACGCGGGCCCAGTGCGGGTCGGTGGATGTCACATATCTTCGAAAATTTAGTTCAAAGACATGCCGGTTTCCTCACGATGTTTTCATTCACCGTTTTGAGAGCCGTGGTGATGAAATAATTTACACAAAGTAAAGTGCCTGCCTGGGTTCGAACCCACGACCTACAATTTGTAAGGCCGTTACCACTGGGCCACCACTGTTCTTTCATTTAGGTATAATATATTCATCGAGGTTTCAGGTATGTTTCATATATATTTTGGTGGCCATTAAGGATCCTGAGTTTCTCCATTTAATATCAGTCTGGATGGACTGTGATGTATCCAGTTTGTCGGTTTTTTATCGATTACATTTCGGGGAGTGTGCGATGGAATTGCATGACTTGATTCCGCCCAGCCCATTCCATCATCGGACTACCAGAGGTACGGCGATGCGTCATCGGTACATGGTGGACATCCCACCCATACGCACTAACGTTTTGGGGACACTTTTATTATGCGTACAGGGAGTGGAATTCCCTGCCGGAGTCTGTGTTTCCCGATAGCTACAATCTAGGGGGCTTTAAGTCAAGAGTGTATGGTTTTTTTTCTAGGCAAGCGTGCTTCACCGTCGACCACATCATCGCTTACCATCAGGTGAGATAGTGGTCAAGCGCAAGCCTATAGATAATAAAATAAAAAAAACTTAAACAGACATAATTTCATAATGAAAATGAGATGACAGGTAAAAAAAAATGTTTTCCAAGGAAACGATAAAATGATTCCGGGTAAAATTACGAAGACCTTCCAGCAATAAATAAACATAGATAAGTCTGTGTAACAGTTTCTATTTGCTCTATTAAAAATAATAGCGCGCTTATCATTGGCGACGGTGAGTCTGCACCATATTGTTATCAGTGTATCGGTATCAGCGACTAGTGACTCAGTGGCACTTAGCATACAATGGGGTCGCGGGTTCGAGGCCCGGTGTGCCATACAGCTGCGTATGCGCAACTATGTAGAACACAAGGTTTGTTTCAGTTACATTTTCTAGTAAACTTATTGAAAAGGAAACCTCTAGATAGTTCGAGAATTAAACATTTAAATAAAAACACAAACTCGATCCCGGATGAGATTTTTTTAAGATAGTTTAATAGGTATAATTATTTTTTGATAATAAAAAACAATTTTATTAAATAGCTATAATCACCTTATTTTTAATGATATATTTGTGGCAACGTGACGGCTGACAGCGTACCCTATCGCGAATTGTCGTGATAATAGACGCGCAAACAAATATAGCCGTGATAACTGTTATCAGTCGCCAATAGGACTGGCTTGGTGGTGACAGTCACGCGACTGAAGCATGGTCAGTGAAAACTGAATGGTTTTACAATCACCTATGATGTTGATAAGAATAAGCCTGAAAGTCACTGTTCTGTGTCATGCTTGATATACAAACATTGAAACTCCCATACAAACAGCCAGACAACAACTATTTGTAAGCCATGCAAATATTTGTTCCGTGGGAATTGAACCCGTGATACGTAGTGCAGCAAGCGATCGCTCAGCCACTGCACCCACCAACTGTGCCGTAAAATTACTGCTGATGTTGATAATAATAAGCCCGAAAGTCCTTCAGCCTAATTGCGTAAGTGAATTCGGCACGGCAAAGAGAATGTAAAATTCCCTTTAAATAATAAATAAGGTATTGCCAAAAATTATTGGACTCTTTCGAAAATAGTATCTTCACCAATGAAAGCGTCCAATATTTTTGGAAATACCTAATTATTTATAGGGAATTTATCATACTCTTTCATGGAGTTATACCCTTTGCCCTGCCGTATTCACTTACGGAATTACAATGCAGTTTTTGCATATCTTTTTCTTGATATGCAGGCAATTTGAAATTATGTTTATTTACTCCTTCGCTGTTCTATCTGTTCTCAAGACAGTTTTATCGTCTCATTGTGGCGGCGCTTTTCTGTTGATCCCTACTGTCGATTCTGGTTCTCAGGAGTTGCAGTTGTAGGTCTATGTATGACTTGCTTGTCCGATAAAAAAATTAAAAAAAAAACCGGCCAAGTGCGAGTCGGACTCGCGCACGAAGGATTCCGTACCATTATCGCAATAAAACGACAAAAAAACCATGGTTGTTGTATGGGAGCCCCACTTAAATATTTATTTAATTCTGTTTTTAGTATTTTTTTATATAGCAGCAACAGAAATACATCATCTGTGAAAATTTCAACTGTCTAGCTATCACGGTTCATGAGACAGACGGACAGAGAGACAGACAGACAGACAGACAGACGGATCGCGGCATCTTAGTAATAGGGTCCCGTTTATACCCTTTGGGTACGGAACTCTAAAAAGAAAGTCTGACTTATCAGTAAGCTGTTTCTATTTGTAACTGTAATTCAGAAAGTCGATTGGCATTGCCTCGTGTAAAATTATAGAACCTGCTATTACTGTAATTTGTAGTTAATTTTCAGCAACTAATGGGCACCTACGTTACGCTGTGATTATGCTAATTATTTCCGACTGTCAGGCATAGCAACGTCTCTCATATCGACATCTCCCATAGCAACCTAGGTTAGTTCGAGTACGGATGTGAACCAAACTTAAACATTAAAGTTTACATTTTTAACACGCTTTTATTAGCTTGGTATGTATCTATGTAGGAGCTCGTGGCTAAATAATAACAGCCGCACGGGTCGATCATCAAGGTTAAGCAACGCTTGACGAGGTCGGTCCGTGGATGGGTGACCATTTCAACATACCGAGTTTCCTCCGTGCCTCGGAAAGCACGTTAAGCCGTTGGTCCCGGCTGTTATTTGAAGATCTTTGACAGTCGTTACGGGTAGTCAGAAGCTTGAGATCTGACACCAGTCTTGCCAAGGGGTACCGTGTTACCCAGTTACTGGGTTGTGGAGGTCAGATAGGCAGTCGCTCCATGTAAAACACTGGTACTTAGCTGAATCCGGTAAGGCTGGAACCCGACCCCAATATAGTTGGGAAAAGGCTAGGCAGATGATGGTATGTATCTATGTAACTATGTATTTATGTATCAATGTAACGGAATCTTTGAACGTGATTTTCACCCACTTCAAATCGTCGGATTGATTAGCATACCTATCAAGGACCGATGACAATGCAATAATTTAGTCAAAGTCAAAGTACTTTTGAAAGTCAAACAAAAATTATAATTCAAGTAGAAAAGTTGATTCTACCGTGCGCGTTTAAATTTTTTGTCCCATTAGCCTTACCAAGATCTTCAGGATTAGCGACTTTTTAGTTCAATTTACCATTAAAGCGTGTTTTTTAGTTTTTAGAACTACAATTTATTACTGCTTAATACATTATTAAGTAACTAGGTATTTGAATATGATTAAACATGCATGGCATAAATGAGTTTAAGTACCTCCAGAGAACTGTAGAATCGTAGCAAAATAAAATTGTACTTTTCTTTTTAGGGCTCCGGATCCAAACAAAGCCCTATTGCTGTCACTCACGTGTCTGTCTGTGCGTTTGTCTGTCCGTCTGTCTGTCTGTCGTCTATAACATATTTTTTATCCGATTAATTTTTTTACTTCCCATTGACATACGACCTTGAAATTTGTTTATTATACTTTACTAACAAATACCAATATATTGATATATCAGATTTTACTTTGGTACGCACTTGGCCGGTTTTTTTTCTGTTACTGTTCAAATCTTTTTTTTCTATTACATTTCATTTATACAGGGTGAATTTTTCAAGAGCGAATAACACTCAAAAGAGTATCAGGCCCAATTTTGATGAAAACTAAAACTGCATCTTGGATCTTTGAATATTCTTAGCCAGCAATCGAACCCGTTGATTTGAAACAAAAACACACGCCGTATTATAACGCCATCCGATAGAGTCGCTAGCGACTCTTACGATGTCATTTCTGTATGGTAAACATAAACGACCAACATGTCACTAGACAGCCTAGCAACAGCATAACCTATGCAAACGCAGACATAATGGGCGACGCATAATACCTGCCAGCCACTAGAGACATCACGTACGCGCCATAGGTTGCATCACCTGTTACCAGTAGCGAAGAGTGTCCACACGTTTCTATTTGACGAGCTATGCGTGGGTGGATGTTTGGTTTGAAGCTGTTCCTACGAAGATAACTTTAAAAAAAAAAATGATAAAGGAATGAAGGCACGTGGCTAGGAAATGCTTGCTTCAACGAAGGAAAGGGTGCACCATCATCGTCATCCGCAGCTCGACTTCGCCCACTGCTGAGTGCCTCCCTATTCTTGTGCCAATCCCCACGCTGCTGGATGACCAAAATTTATTCTGTCAGTCCTTGGACGCCACTCGACCACTGCCCTACTCCGCTTGTTTCAGCCGAGAAAGACCTTTTCGTGTAAGAGCTTGTTAGCATTATCAAAGTAATATATGTTTTTTCAACACACTTGCTCATAAAGTGCATCTAATTTCACCGCAATTAGGCATATAATGATACCTGTAATCAAACAGTGGCTTTTGCATTGCTATTATTCACAAGTGAGTTATGGAGTTTTTTTTCTTTTTATTGGTTGAGTTACTTTGATCTTAAAAAAAATCGATGGAAAAAATATCGTGCATGAGGTTTCTTTTTTTTTTGGCTTTTCGCGGATAGCGTTTTAGCCACGTACAAAATACAGTACAGGTTAAAATTATCTATTTAAATACGAAGTTGCATGAAATGAGCAAGCAATAGGTACATTAATTTATTTCTACTATTGAGCACGATCTTTTTTGTATTGAAACTTTTTTAAGAACAAAGCAACTTAACCAATAACATAAATAAAAGAAACTATAACTCACTTGTGAATAATAGCAATGGTAAAGTCACAGTTTGATTACAGGTATCATTATGTACCTAATTGCGGTGAAATTAGAGTCACTTTATGAGCAAGTGTGTTGAAAATGTACTATTATTTTATTCACAAAGTCACAAACACTGTACAAAGGCTATGATTAAAATCGATGCCAAGACGGACTTTATTTCTTGATAGTAACTATTTCACTTCAAATTGGAAAAACTACTTGAAAAAACACAGCCTAACTTGTCAATATTTTTCATCAACTATGAAACTTAAATACAAGATTTTTATTTCTAGAGATTTATTATACCTAACTAGATAGTAAATTATTAATCAGTAAAATGCCGCAAGGTCGAGGTAATTATTTAATAACAGTGACACGAGTAACTTATCAACCTTATCAAAGTAAAAAAATCTAGTTTTAGGCGGAATCACTAGCTTTTCGCAGCTCTTTATCTGACAGATAACTATCTATCTACTAATTTGCTAACATTTGATCTTACAGTTGTACTGAATCAGTTTAATCTAACACGAGTCAATACTTAATTTTATTTGCCCTAGGAGCAACATCAAGAAATTCCTGGGCTCTACGTTCAAAGCACGGGAATTCATTTGGAATATGAGCAAGGGGCAAATCCGCTACCTGCTTGGGGCCTTTACAGGGCACTTTGGAACCAACGACATGCTCATGAAGATAGATGGGTCTAACCGCGACACCTATGTGCAGGTTATTTAGGGAACATACGCTACGCATGGAGCACCTTCTGTGCACATGCGATGCACTGGCTGGTAAGCGAATGAGTCTCCTAGGGGTAGGATATCCAAGACCAGTAGACTATAGGCTCATATCTCCTAATCTGCAGTGTTCAAGTTATTTCTCGGCCCTGGAGGGGCCGAGAAATAACTTAGAGATAAAAAATATATTTTTAATTTTTAGATTGATTAAACACCTGCTGAAATGAGTCTATAACATTACCGTGAAGGAGTCCAAAGTAGAAAAGTCCTGAATTACAGATTAGGTACTATACGGTTCTCGGGCAAGTGATATGAAATTTTATAAGATGCGGTAAGCGAGTGAGAATCTGCGTTTATGAAAACAAGTTTACACAGAGTGGCCCATGCTTTACTAGACCTGTGGGCATTCTATTCTTACTTCTATAAATAAATAGAAGAAACGAAACTCATTTACTTTTGGCTATCTAACTAAGTCTATGTATCTAAATGGTTTAAAGCAAGAATATTAAGGCAAGCCTGTAATATTTTCTTTTCTCTTCCAAAGCCAGGACATTTCCCTGACATCTTCACTTACTCGATATTCTCATAGCAACTAAAGGTAACACAGACATGTTGTCACTTCTACAAGCCTTACGTAACGAGTTACAAACAGACACACACACAAATGCACTCGTCTGTCAGTCTGTGTTTGCTTAGACACGCAGTGATAGTGTGTGTGTTGTGTGCTTGTCTACAACTTCGTATTTGCTTGGAAGCGGAATGGAGACATCGCTTTATATCTGATGTGACTTACAACTGATAATGGGTAGTGTGACCACGCAGTCAGGCTGTCCGAAGACCTAGACTAGACAGAACAGTATCAAGTCATGGTTCTGTGGAAACATTGGTGTTGAATTGTGCACAGTTCAAATATGGTCTAAGGTACAAAACAATTCAAATATGTTTTGCCAACTACACGGCTACAAAGTCTGTTTTGTCTAGGCAATAGACTTATACAAAGAAAATACAATTTTAACAAAACAAGAAGAAAATTTAGCCACTTTCACAAAATGAAAGAAAGAAAAGGAAACGTTTTGGTTTCAACAGCATTTGCCCGTGTCCTTGAGTTAATTATTACCGCATGTTATAAAGCACAAACACTGTAGTAATTACAGTCGGTTTACATATAATTTACGCAAAACGTTAAGTAAATTGTAGCAGTCTGTTAAGAAGAAGCTTAATTGCATTCAATATTTGTGTAAAAAGGTCAATATTTTTTAACCTTGTTCTGTGAAGAACATAATACAGATGGAAAAAATACTGAGAACTAATGGGTTCTGTATGGGTAACGTATCAGGGGCTCTTAGGAGTCGTAACCAGAGTGCATGTCTTGAAAAATGCAAGGTTTAGAAAAGCGAAAGGAATATGTAGAGTAGAGGACTGTAGATGTTATGTAGTTTCAGTTTCAGTATTTCTCCAGAATTGTACACTCACGACCTCTTTAGCACAGACTAAGCTCGTTGCAGTCCTGTGATGGTATTATCGCTAAAACCATGCATTAAGCAATCTTCACTGTTACATTTTTTTTTGGGACATACCCACCGCACTATTCCCAAATGACTGCCACTCCTGAAAGCCAGAATCAACAGTGGCGACCACGAGAAAAGCGCCGAGGCAATGAAGCTCGACGATGTCCCGGCGATAGAATTTAACTGTATTGGATCCCGCAACGAAATTAATCAGAAAAGAATAACGGAGGAGTAGGAAAAAAAAAGTTACAAATTCTCACTGTTGCTTGCGTTTTTGTAATTATTTGCCTATATCAAACTACGATTCACTGCAATAAAGTGCACCACTTCAAAATATATATTATTAATTCTATCTCACGTCCTAACCAGCACATTGTCACTCTATTCCCATATCTATGTCTATGAAGTTTGTCTCCTTTTGGGCTGTCTGTCTGTTTGTTTTGCGGCAACTTTCTCCAGAACTAGCCAGCCGAGTCGACGACCACACTTGTAGCCATATGTGGCCGTATGTTGTGGTCATCTGTGACTTATGCTGTTTACAATACATCTTTGTTTCATCTTGTTTGTTAAAAGTTTGAGTTGTGAGAGTCTTGATCAAGTTTGTGGTTGTCCAACTCGTATGTTAGACTGGTACTGTTATGAGTTTTGCTATTATTTCAACATTATTTTGAGAAAATTGTAGTTTGCGTTGGTTTTTCTAAGACGACAATTGGTGCGGCCACATGTAGGTACGGCATATCGAACGATGCATGCGCTAAATCTACCACAATGTGTGTCTTGATAAATGTACAGTGACATTGCCTGACAGACTCAGGCGAATATGGCGGGACAAACTTGACACATATGACTGGTCTTCACTAGCCCAACACTGGGATTAATGAAAAGAAGAAAGAGAGGCATTTGCCCTGCAGTGGAACTTTTTAGGATATAAACAAAATAAATAAATATTAGGTACCTTAGATGGAAGTCCAACTTACTTAAACATAGCCCAGCTATATCGTAACCTACAAGAACACATGTTTTTGTCTAAACTGTGCCACGCCCACAGCACTACCATACGAGGCAGCCCTCAATCAATCAGCTCAGCTTACCACGGGCACCATAATAACAATAACCATGGAATTACAGGCACATGAGACTTTAAACTAAGTACAGTAATAGATTACGCTTCCAGAGGCTCTCGGCAAGTGACATTCAACGATATCGTCGATTGGAAAAAAAGTCGAAAAATTATGGAACATTTCAAGTGCTGTTGAAATGTCATGTTTGTTGTTTGCTGTTCGCCATTGTTCGTCAAGCGTGTGGAGGCGGCTTCATCCTTAATTTAGAAACGTCAGCCGCTGGCTCTGATAAGCATCAGGGAGACACAGTTGTGAGATCGTAATAAAATTAATTATTAATATTAAAACCTGTGACAACTACTAAAATAAAACCATTGACG
Organism: Orthosia incerta; assembly: GCA_948252205.1. Classification (NCBI taxonomy): domain Eukaryota; kingdom Metazoa; phylum Arthropoda; class Insecta; order Lepidoptera; family Noctuidae; genus Orthosia; species Orthosia incerta. Next base: position 27,026,215 of record OX411759.1, read on the forward strand.
ACCTCAACATATTTTATTCAAATATTACATTTCTAAGTGTCTATATCAAATTATCTAAAAAATAAGCATAAAATCACGCCTTTATTTGCCGAAGGAGTAGGCAAGAATAAAACTATAATGCTCCCACATTTCAGTAGTAGTTATATATAAGTCCCAAGTAATAGTTGTATATAAGTCCTAAGTAATATATATTATCTATATATATATATTTTTCTTTATCGATAGGCTCCCGTTTGAACACTATCTCGCCTGATGGTAAGTGATGATGAGGTCGACGGTGAAGCACGCTTGCCTAGAAGTAACCTATTCACTCTTGACTTAAAGACCCAAAGGTTGTAGCTATCAGGAAACAAAGACTCCGGCAGGGCATTCCACTCCTTAGCTGTGCGTACAATGTTATATATAAGTCCCAAGTATCATCATCTGCCTAGCCTTTTCCCAACTATATTGGGGTCGGCTTCCAGTCTTACCGGATTCAGCTAAGTACCAGAGTTTTACATGGAGCGATTGCCTATCTGACCTCCACAACCCAGTAACTGGGTAAACACGGTACCCCTTGGCAAGACTGGTGGCAGATCTCAAGCTTCTAACTACCCGTAACGACTGTCAAAGATCTTCAAATAACAGCCGGGACCAACGGCTTAACGTGCTTTCCGAGGCACGGAGGAAACTCGGTATGTTGAAATGGTCACGCATCCACGGACCGACCTCGTCAAGCGTTGCTTAACCTTGATGATCGACCCGTGCGGCTGTTATTATTTAGCCACGAGCTCCTCCATAAGTCCCAAGTAATAGTTATGTATAAGTCCCAAATAATCAGGTGGATGGCAATAGCGAGCCTATTGCCATCAGTCGGGCACTAGTCTGGACTCCGGGCTGCAAATTTTAAATACTAGGGCAAAATCCAATAAAACTTTGCTTGACCCGGGAATCCAACCCGTTCTCACGCTCAGCAAAAAGCGCAAAAAAGAAGAAGTTCAACTTAGGTCATTCTTTCGCTGTTACAACGTCAAGCAAAAGCGAACCACTTATCACCAGGGGAACCGTCGGCGTCGACCTTCTTTTCAAAGACAGGAAAATAAAAATATGGCCATCCATATCTATGCATATGTTGCTAACGTTAAGGCAAGCGCTAAAAAATTATCTGAAGCTAGACCACGTCATCGCTGCGAGGTCGCATCTGTATACTAAGTTGGTGAAATAAAATGCTGTTGCCATGCACAGAAGTAAAGAATCGCATTGAGAATTAGCGCCATTCCTGACGACGACGCGATTCAATATATAGCACATCGATGTGCGATTTTTCTAAGCGAAATTGCAATATTGCAATTTGACTGAAATTTTCTTAGAATATACGTGTGCGATATCGCCTATCGAACGTTGCATCTTCGGAAAGGTTCCTAACTTCACGAATCTAAGGTGAGTATAGACTAGATCATTTACTTGTAACAGAACATCGAGCATTCGCTGTTTTTAAATTTACTCAAACCATACGTCGAACATGACGCTCGATGTTTTGTTACAACCCGATCCAACGGGCATTATGATGTAACATTTTATCAAGCAAAGGTACGAGCGCGGGTGTCAATAATGAACGCAAGGTACAAAGAAATGTTAAGGTGGGTCTGACCGGTATTACGGGGCGTAATGTACCATTCGCAGCGAGCATGATACGTTTACGTTGTGTGCTGAACTCCGTGTAACACGTTCGTTTCGAACTCTTTGCTTGCTCTGCTCTAGATTCGTTGCCACTCGTAATCGAAATGTCGAACGACGAAGTTGTGTTGGGATCTTAGATTTTACTCAATTATTGTATGATCCAAATATCAAACTTGTTTAAAAACAGAAACGTATCTGGTGGTTTGTTGTTAATATATGAAATACAGAGTTTTCTCTTAGTCCGATGCCATCTTTTTACAACAAATTATCACAAGTAATGAACTAAAGCCCGAAGTATCTTGAATCGACGCTTATGCCACGTGCGCTCGTGACGTCTCGCTGCGACGTACATACTGACTGAAGCGCCGGAAGCGCGTAACACTCAAAGGATTCGCTGAAAAACCGACAGCAGGGTGGAGCACTCACAGCGAGCAACGAGCCGCTTGTTGTTTCCCCGTACTGACTGCACGAAAGCTCGCTGTGTAACATGTTACATTGCGCCCCGTAACGCCGTTCAGTACCCACCTTTAAAGATAAATGCTTGCTCGCCGTGAGCATTACGTCGAACACAGCGTCGAACATTCGCAAGAACGTTACATTACGTGGAAATGCTTTAGGAAACTCAGCATTTGTCTGTTTGTACCACTCGTAAGAACGTTACATTACATTGTAATGCTCTCTTGACAGAGTTGTCGTGGTCACAGTGAATTTTGTTCAATCACTGGTGTTGTATAAATTATTTTAAGATTATTTTGAGGCAATTTGAAAAAGTTGGCTTTTCCCTGAATTATTACAATACAAACTACTAAAGTGCCTGGATAAAGTGACACTCTGTCATATCACTCTGTGATAGCGATGCGTGTTGACTTGACTTACCAAAATATCATGTGGTAAATCCCAAAAAAACGCATACACATTTGACATTTGACAATCGTTATCACTGATAAAATCTAATATTGGTTTGAGCTAGGTATTTTGCTTTTTAAGGAATTAGTTAAGTTATGATTTTGAAATATCCTGTCAGTGATTTTGTGAGCAGTTTTAATTATGTACTATTGCATGCTTTAAATTTAGCTTTTGGAATGAACGAGACCAAATAGATCAACGATGAAAATGTATTTGATAAAGTAAAATTAGCTGTTGCCTCTGATTACTGTGAACTTAATATAAATAAGTTAGAGAAAATAAGTAGACCGAATTTTGTTCGTAACCTGTCGTACTTGCCTCTGTATAAACTGCCGAAAGTTAATAATGAATATAATAATAATACCAGTAAAAGGATCTGGACGTGTACTCTTCCAAGCATTCTAAATAAATTACCTAAGGAAGAAGCCAAAAAAATGGAAAACAAAAAACCTCGACAAATAAAAAACATCCTGAAAATCTACTTTACCGTTGAAAAGTTTAGAATGGGGGAAGGGCCTACGTGTAGGTCCACTAACAGATCAGATAAACTGTGAGCGAGTAACTGTAAGCCTAAATCGATAGCGCACATAATCTTGCCTCAAAAAGATTGAGCGTTATTTACTATGTAAAAATTTTATGAATGCATGTGGAAATAAATAGTTTGTTTTTTTTTTTTGATAAATTGTCCTTCCAGTAAAAGAAAATAAATAAAAAATTGATTTAATTTGGCGTATACCATAAAAAGAAAAATTTATACAAATAGGGTGAAATATACCACTGCTGTTGATGCTGATGGGACTCATATGCGAGACAGAGCCTCTGCGCTAGTCTGTCTCTTGTTCCGCAATGACAATTAGTATTGGCGATTATCAATATCCAACTCTCAACTTATCCTGAATTTTGAAGCACAAATAAATTAATGTATTCACAATCTTGTTGCCAAGCACCAAGCAAGGTCTCCGGACCATCTGACAAGAGTTTGAAGATAAAAAATACCCAATTTAGGTTACAGGTGTGTGTTTTTCGTTTTCAAAGTCGTCTTTGACGTCACACCCACTTCCATATTTGTTCAATGTACACAGGTTATTGTGCGAAATAAAAATTCTGCTTTCAATTATTTCAGCCAATTTTATTACAATGGAAATGTTTTTCAAGAAAGACTTAATGAACCTAATATTTAATAAGTAATGTTTTTCAGGAAAAGTTATTTACTTTATTTTAATGAGTTTTAATTGTTTTTATATAGTTTGAGAGTTACCGTGGCCCTGGCTCAAGCAACTGAAGGAACACAGGTGGGTTTTGGTCGGTAGAAGTCTGACACACCCTCCCACTTCACCTAGAAAAAAAAGGTTGGTTAGGATTCAAAGAAAACTGTTTCAGCTAGGTGCATTTCACCCATCCAGGATTTTCCACTAAAATTTTCACAGAGCTTATTTTCTGACGAACAAAACAATAGAATGTAAGAGTATAACATAATATAATATAATATAATGTAATATAATATAATATAATATAATATAATATAATATAATATAATATAATATAATATAATATAATATAATATAATATAATATAATATAATATAATATAATATAATATAATATAATATAATATAATATAATATAATATAATATAATATAATATAATATAATATAATATAATATAATATAATATAATATAATATAATATAATATAATATAATATAATATAATATAATATAATATAAGTTTATTTCCCTCAAAAAGGTACATTTTTGGTAAATAGTATCTAGGTTACAGCAGATTCAAACCTTTGTGAGAGCTGGAGTCTATACTGGGTTCGAGACCTGTATTACAGATCTCCAGGCTCACACCCTTAAAATTACAATATTATGGTGCAGTTACTACAACAATGTGGAAGTATCAAATTGAGAGAAGAGATATACGAAAACAAAAGGAGATGTGCCATGTGTGTCTTTGGAGAGTGTTGTGTCCGTGAGTGCAACATAAGTCCTCACCCCAGCGCCCGTGAAGGGCACCAGGCGTGAGCACTTACTTGCCCGAGAGTGCGTGTGCGTGTCTGTGTGTGACAAGGTGAAACGCGCTCTAGGATGGAGTTGAATATTTCCGGTAGGTGAAATTATTGTAAAATAATTAGTATTTATATATTTTCAGTCTCTGCATAATCCAATTTAAGTAGCCATGTCGTTATTTTTTTTTTTTACATTTTAATCTGCACATAGGGTTTATATTTAACATTTAATTAGCCTTGTTATAGACGTAGCTACTGAGGAAAGGGAAACTACGTTGGGCCGAACGAGAATTTGTGCGGATGGAGGGACAGACAGTATGTTTACGTCGTTGGGTGACAAACTTGCATGGATCGTAGGGAGTCTGAGAGTGTGTGGTTCAAGCAAGGTTGGATAGGTGTTAAGTAAGGATAAATAATTTGCGAACAGTGAGAACACGTTTCATAAATTTATGTGATTTATTTCGGTGACCGAGTTCCTCTTCTGTTTTATTTATGTACAACCCATAGATATCGATAGTTTAGGGAGAAACATCGAATGGGTGGACATACCATAGAATATAAATGAATCTCGATAGATGGATGGATGGCATATTAACTAGGTAGCCGCGTACTTCTTCCGCTTTCTTTCACTTAATCTTAGAAGGATTTTGAATTGATAAATTGCTATCATTCCTTCCTCAATCGATTTATTGCCAAATCCGAGCGAATCGTATCCGTGTATTATATCATAGTGAATATGTGATAAAAAACTATGGCAAACAAGCCAAGGTTGGTGCAGGATGAGCTCTAAAGTCTAAACATTAAATAATATTAATAAAACAATAAACAGACTACATGCTAGATAACAGCAAACTGGCTCGACCTCCATACTGAATTTATATTATCACAAGAACTAAAATATTATTTGAATAGATTAATCTTTAAATCCGAAACATCCTAACGTTTCTTCAACAATCATATGAATATAAACTTTTTGTTCCAAAAAATAAGGAGTCTATTTGGTTGTTGGCAATAGTTGATAGTGCGAGCGATTTGCAAAAAGGAAGATAATAAAGTAGGTTGCTAGAACCGGATTTAACCGGTTTTAGGCACATGTGCTACATTACGTGTAGAGCCGGCCTAAGGTACTGTTACGTAATAGAATCTATTATAATGGACATTTACTGTTAAATGAATGTTGTTGTATAAGAATTCTTCTAGAATTTGCATTTAGAGAAATTAATCGGTGCTTCTATTGCTTGAAAAGAGAAGCATCAATAATCAAATTAATTATTTTCGCTAAAAATATTTTGTTAGTTACATTGCATTGTACACTTATCTTTATAAATGTTTTTTGTCCTGTAATTATTTAAGTGGTGAACAATAAAGTATATAATAATAATAAATAAATCAATTTGGAAGTAAGATTTCAATCTCTGTGAAATGACCGGGCAACCTAAAATTTATTGATCTAAAACTCACGAAATGTTGTAATTCGAAATTATTCGGTAAACTTTATATCCTTCAAGTCCTGCCTTTATAATCGTTTCTTTGAGTAATTAGTTAATTGAACTCCAGTTTAATTCATCTGCTGAGTCACCGTTTTTTCACAAAATTCAACTCTTTTAATTACGTTAAGTTGCTTCCAAGAAAGTTTCCAATCTACTAATCAAGTAATTTTGATTTTTTTTTTCTGAAAAAGCCATTTCACTAAAAAGAAAAACATTCAGTAACTCTTTAAAACATTGGATATTAAGGAAATCTTTATGTTTAAGGCAATTAATTTTACCAACAACAGTACTAGAGAGCGAAAGGTTATGCATTTGATATGCATCTTCTTCTTCTTCTTTGATACGCTCTATGCACAATTCATATGCATAATATTAGCTTAATTACCCTAAACATAAATACTTGTAATGGGCTAATTAATATAACAGAAAAAAATACTGTCTCTAATACTACTTTTAAAAGAATCTAATAGCCACCCATAGTCTATTGCCATAAGTCTATACAAACACGCAATTGGCGCCCGATACAGCTAAATAGGTCAAAGCGATTAACAGTGCGTAAGAAATAGATTTCAATTGTGTTGCTATGAATACCCTACGTGCTGTGTTTACGCTTCAGAGCTAGGAATAATACAATTACCTAGGAGAATTACTTGTAAAAGGGCTGTTCAAAGAAAGTATTACAGATTTCGTAGACCAACTGCGTAGCAAGCAGCATTGCTGTGTGTATCGGTTTGAAAGGTAACAGGGTGGCCAACGGAGCCACATACATACCTACATAAACTCACGCCTGTTTTCCATGCGGATAGGCAGAAGCAAAATAACGTTCTTTTGCTTCATAAATCTTTTCATACACGCACGCCGTTTATGAGTACAGCGCACTTGGCATTTCTGAAGAGCATCGCCAATAAGATCCGTGTAAGTCCTTCTAGGGCGTCCTCTCACGGCATTTCCACTCCGTTTTCGAAGACATTATCATCATTATAGTGTTGTAGTCTGTTGTCCCAAACGTATTGCGCCGACCCCAAGTAACAAGGGACAAGATCAGAACGATGTTGATGTGTCCTCCCTATGAGACTTTAAGGCGGTGACGCATCGGCAATCCCTTTGGTATTTCAGGTGGCTAAACGCAGTGTTCACTACCTTCCATGAGATGAGATGTTGGCATATTTGCCAACGTCCAACCCAAACTCGGGATACTAAATAAATAACCATAAATAAAAAGGGTTGCTCTAACCTACGAAAAGGCTCTTCAAGGATCTTTACTTTCCAACCCATTACAAGTTGTCATAACCATGATGTCTTAAAGATTCAGAAGATAGAAAAAACTGACCACTGAACTTTGTTACCTACTAAACTACCATAACTGATAGATTTTATTAAATAATCGTTTAAAACTTTTTTACAAAAAAATACAACCGACTTCCAAAAAAACACTGCAAAGTGAAAAATAACTTCAATTTCGGAAGTCGGTGTTCGTGCTTTCGTTTCTTCGTTTTTTGACACCGCCTCCCGAAATTGAAGTTATTTTTCACTTTGTAGTGTTTTTTTGGAAGTCGGTTATATTTTTTTTGTAAAAGAGTTTATTTTTCACTTTTAAGTGGTACATAATGGACAAGTTCTATAGTAAGGTAACCGTCATTTATTGTATGTCTCCTATGTTCTTCTGTATATTTCTTATGTTCTTCATCAAATTTATATGCTTTACCAAATTTAAATGGGACCACTTCGGCATAAACCTCTTTTGAACAAAAAAATAATTTTGCAAATCCGTTTATATATGACGGAGATATGCCCGAACATACATAAAAAAAATAGAAACATCCGAATTGAGAATCTCCTCCTTTTTGGGAAGTCGGTTAAAAACCTGTCTTGGTGGCTCAGTGGCTAAGACCTGGCCTCACGTGCTTGAGGTCGTGCGTTCCAATCTGGGCAAGTACCAATGTGACTTTATCAAATTCATATATGTTACTTCCTTTTTAACCGACTTTCGAAAAAGGAGGAGGTTCTATGTTCGACTTCTTGTTAGTTTTTTTTTAATGTATTTTTACCGATATCTCCGTCAATTGAGGACCGATTTTGAAAATTCTTTTTTTATTTGTTTGGTATGTTCCGAAATTGGTCCCATTTAATTTGGTGAAGATCTGATGAAGAACTTCGAAGATATACAACAGAACTCTTCAATAAATAACGGCAAATCTCTTGGGTCTGCTGCAATCGCATGTCTGTTTCTTGTTTATACCATTTCATAACATAACATCACGCCAGTACGCTCTTAAGGGGTAAGTAGATCTCTCATTTGATCAGTTTTGTTCAAGTTTCATGATATTCGGGTAATCTATTCTGGCGTTATAGGAAACTTACTAAACAACTTGCCTATTAGGTAGGTACAACTAAAAAGTGAAAAATAAAAAAACTTTTTTTTACAAAAAAATACTACCGACTTCCAAGTAAGAAAACTATAAAGTGAAAATAAATTTATTTTTGGAAGTCATTTCAAAGCCAAAGCCATTTTTTGCGTTATGGACACCGACTGCCAAAAATAAAGTTATTTTTCACTTTGTAGTTTTCTTATTTGGAAGTCGGTAGTATTTTTTTGTAAAAAAAGTTTATTTTATTTTATCTTGAATCGTTGACATCGGTAAAGGAAACATCGTGAGCAAACCTCGATTTGTGTTTTGCGTATGTTGTGTATCTGTGTTTGAAATCGTCAAACCCGCCTTGAGCAAGCGTGATGTTCAATGCTCCTGCCTTCTCTGTATAAGAAGAGGCCTTTTCCCTGCAGTGGGACAGTCACAGGCTGGTGTATTAACCGTGAAACAAGGGAAGGGGGTTAGTCACCCACGAAAATAGCACACAATGCAAAAATATAATATTATAATATTCTGATTCACCATGCCAATAAATTATTATGCATTTCAAGTAAAACAATACAGTGCAGTTCAGTGCATGCGCCTTTGCCTGTGTTTCCGATGAGTCACCCCCCAAGGCTGGTGAAAACAAAAGAGCCTGCAACAGTACGGAACACTTGTCCCCTTTGTGTGTTTACTTGTAATTAATGTTATGTACATCCCTGAGTACATTGTGTACTTAACGTGGAAAATACTTGTTTAATGAAGGATAATGATGCAGTTCGAGGAACGTAAAATTTTTGCATTATTATGTCATCACTTTCCTCGGAAAATTATGTTTTCACATCTGTGCAAACTGACAAATATTTTTCTCTTGAATTATTTATGATGATTTTTCTTTAAAGTACCTAGTCTTTGTTTCAATTAAACCGTTTACAGTCACTTTTTTAACTGTCAAGGAGTCAGCCAGTTAGCCAGAAAGTTGAATTTAGTGGCTCATTCCTAAATATAGATCTCTATTGAGAAGACCGCGCTGAAAAATCGATACACTCTTTTAGTAACCACAGCCTCATTGCAGGAATCTCTGAAAATTATTGATATCACCATATTATATAATATATCATTATTGGCACAAGGATAGCAAAATATACCACCATCGACAACCCAGGATGGACCATCCTCACCCCCGGTGGGTTTCGGCTTTGTCGAAGCGGGGGGCTCAGTAGCCGTGGCTTGGTCACCCATAGGCCACGGTGAAGCGAAGAGGATCCCGAGGAGGGGGCGCTCGTCAGGGTTTTTGCCGTTTAGCCGACGACGTTGCGGCCAACAGGTAGGTTGTGGCTGGAGGCATCGCGGCTGAGGGTTGGAGGCCGCGGCGGGAGAGGAGTGCAGGTATTGCGGTGCACCACTCTCCCTATCCTCCGCGGCCTGCACGGGGTCGCCACCGTCTGATGGCGGACGCGGTGGGCCGCAGGGGAGGAGGAGTGTCGGTATAGCGTTGGCCGCTCCCCCTATCCCTTGCGGCCGAAAAGTGGTAGGTGGCGGAGCCACTGTCCTCCACGGGTGCCATACACGGGGTCGTCTAGCGCCCATGTGCTGGTTTGATCCCTGGGGTGGTCACGGCGTGCAACGTGTTCTGATGCTCCGTTGACGAGGGGTGGTCCCCGGAGGAGGGTCCGGTGACGGACAGCCGCGGCGGGTTCGCGTTGAGTGCTAACGCGTGCCCGTGTTCCCGCCATAAGCGGCAAAGGAAGACACCTTGGTGTTTTAGTGGGTTAGAGTCCCACATAACTGCGCTATATCCCCGTGGTAGCGCAGTATGCACTGAAAGAGGGTGTGAGTGGAGGCTTCGATCCCGAAAAGCAGAGCCTATAATGATATCAATTCTCTGCTCATCATCACCACCACATTCTATGTTTCAAAAACTTATGACTAATCCTTGAAGCTGCGCAAAACATCTGCCAAACATATGTGCAAACGTTAGCCACCTGAGCAATGTTGGCGCTGTAATCAATTTCCATTCAGCAATTGTCCTCTGCGACCTCTGGCTCTACTGACACTTGAGTAAAGCTGGTGCCGAGCTGAATGAGATCACTTACCAAAGATACCGAAGAGTTATGTCACCTGAGTCCATTTTTTTAAGATGTAGGATCAATTCTGAAATTCGGCAATTCTGAATGTCGATCTCTCTATTTTCTCGACAGGCAATTTTCAAGGATGTTTTCTGTCTAACGAAGGTTTAGTTAGAGTATTTCAAACATCGACTGATTATGGGGCACGGTTACATTAGGTACCGTAGATTCGGACAGAACTGTAGACGTTTGTTTTATGTTGTAGCTAATAAGGAAGAGTACTTATTTTTTTTACTAGATAGTTTTGAAAATAGAAACAGAACGATAAATTTGCTTGGAAAAAATTCGTATAGGAAAAAGGCCCAAATAGACTATGTTTTGCGGATTACAATTATACTTGTTCAAGATGGACAGATACCCTAGTCAGGACCGCTTGTTGCGAGAAGCCAGGGTCGCTGTGAGAAGCACACAACCGGTCGATGTGGCCACACTTACAGCTGTGGATATATTTCAGCTGAATTTGTGATAATCATAGATTTGATCATCTTCGGATCGCAAATTCGCAACTACATCAAGAATCACCAGAAGATCCACAATACAGAATAAACAAAGGCTAAAGATGAATACATATATTTTCGTCTCTAGACAAGTAACATTCTATCATCAAAAGCGTGGCGACAGAGACTGGAAAAAAAACAAAAATGTACGGGAATGTCAAACACTATCGAAATGTCAGGAGAGCAATCGCTTACATTTCTGGCATTTCGACCATCGTCATCGTTGATAAATTGGTATTTTGTCTAGTTAGAGCCTCAAGACCAGTCAATGAAGCGACGCTTAGGAATGACCTATGTCCAGTAGTGGAAGTATTTCGCCTAAAATGATGATGTGATGCCGCTAAGTAAATTTTATGATGAATTCCTAATTAAGATCATAACTGCAACGAGAATCACCAGAGGATCCTCACCAACAAATAAACAAAAAAATCCTGACAAGCATAATAACGTCAGCGTAAACAGCAGCGATATTAAACGTCAAATTAAAATCAATTGTGTAGTATTATTATTTATTTGACACCGCTATTATCTGCTCCTCCGTTTAAATTGAGGCCAGGCTGTAATTTACTGCCAAATTTAATATTAACGGGGAATAAATTGTGAGTTTTATGAGATTCTCTTCCGCTTAGCGATCGGTTTATGTGGCTTGTTACGTTGGCAGCTTGGCAGTGAGGCAGGTCAGGGTGTCACCGGCAGCTCGTTAACTCTTGGCAGTAGGATACCATCATGCATTGTTGTCACTGCTGAACATTGCCTAATTAATGATGAGTCTGAGGAGAATTGGCGTTTGGCAATATGTAAATTAATTTGCGTTTTGGTAACTTATTGAAGACTACACAAAATGGAAGTCATATTATCAGATACTATGAAGATTAGTCGTCGACAATACCGGAAGAATCTTTTTATAGATTCATAAACAAATAATATATTTTATCATGCGATTGCCTTAAGAATATAGAGAGATACTGTTCTAGAATAAATAAAACGACTATTCAAACAATGATATTGTCCATGACATTACAAGATAATGAACATCCTTTTCGTAGAAGAAATAAAAAACTAAATTGCAGCAAAATAATGACAAAAAATATCTACTCGTAGCTAGAATTATTTGCGAAACTTTCTAACGAGCATAATTTGATAAGTTAGTCTAACGACCTCAGCTGTCACTATCAACATATAAAGATATTATTACTTCCATTATTTCGGACAAAACCCTGTGAAAAGCATTGTGATATCAAGTAGCAGATGTGATCAGAAGGCTCTCTTGAAAATAGTTAACCTGTAGGGACAAAGAGAAAATCTTTCTTAGGAAGATAGGGAAGTTAAACCCTTCCAGGGCTCCTACAAGTTGTACTGATGACCTTGTGAGGACGGTCAGGCCGTGGATGCTGGATGCGAGTCCAATCGAGATGTCGACGTGTACGTGTGGCCTGTGCCAGCAGCGTCTTGTAGCTGAAACAAGGATGATAAGCAGGCGCTGAATGACGATGAGAAGACAAAGAAGCAGGTTTCTTCTAAAACTGCAAAATTGCAATTCTTCTTAATTCTTTATTGTACACCAAAAGAAACAACATTACATACATGTGATAATAAAGTGCATGTACAAAGGCGAGCTTAACTCAATGCTGAGTTCTCTTACTGCAAACCCTAGAGTGACATGGAAAGTTGACAATTATAGAGGGCAGGCATCCAGTGTACAATATTAAAGTAACCTATGACGAATTATATTAACACATAAATATATTTACTACATACGTACATAAATAAATAAATATATATTTAAATAAATACTAATATTATGTCATTGTGCTAGGTAATGATCTTTGATCTTCCTCTTAAAGACCTCCAGAGAAGGGCTGTCGCGTAGGGAGTGTGGGAGAGAGTTCCAGAGTCGCACTGCTGTAGCAGAGAAAGAGCCATCATAGCGGCTGGAAGTGTGTCGCGGAGGATGAAGGCGAAGAGAAGTGTCAGTGCGGCAGGGTTTACATCTCGGCACAAGGTATTCAAAGCGTTCACGAAGGTATTGGTATTCTTCGAGATTGTTTCGATGGCTCAAGTTTCTATTTATATGTTTAAATGTTTTCCGTGCAATTTTATTATTAGCCTTCTGTTTGCTATTATTTTGGGTGTACGTTCATTATGCGGCAATTATTATTAACGTGCAAAGTTGCAGCACTATGGAAATAGTAGCGTAGGTTAGGAGCCCGGTGCACGCGGGTAATGTAATGAAACAGTGTGTTTAGTGTTATATTCTGCTCTTTATGAATAAAACACATGGGGCCTTATTTAAAAAATGTCTGAGCTGATTGGTAATTGATTAGCAAATTATTTTTAACCCGCGACGGAAAAAGAGGAGTGAGTGTTGTAAGTTTTCCCGTGTGTATCTTTGTGTGTGTATTTGTGTATCTGGCTCATAGCTCCTAAACGGACGAACCGATTTTGATATCGTTTGTTTTTGTTTAAAAGGTGACTTTCACTGCTGGACATAGGCCTCCCCCAGGCGTGGCCACATTGACCGGTCCCGTGCGACCCGCATCTATCGGATCCCTGCAACTTTCATCAGTTCATCGGTCCAACTAGTGGTAGGCCTTCCAACGCAACGTTTTCCGGTTCGCGGTCGCCATTCCAGAACTTTTCGGCCCCATCGGCCATCCGTTCTGCGAGCAGTGTGCCCTGCCCACTGCCACTTAAGTTTGGCAATTCTTCGGCCTATGTCGGTAACCCTGGTTCTCTTGCGGATCTCTACATTTCTGATTCGCTCACGCAAGGAAACGCCGAGCATAGCCCTCTCCATTGCCTTTTGTGTGACTATAAGCTTTCTGATGAGGCTCATTCGAGAAAGAGTTCAACCGTCGAATCCGACTCGGCTGGGCAGCGTTCGGGAAGTTGCGCGGTATCTTCTCGGCCAACTTACCACAGTGTCTCAAGACGAAAGTCTGACCAGCGTGTGTTGCCAGTAATAACCTATGGCTCTGAGACGTGGTCGCTCACAATGTAGCATGAAATAAAATGTGCCAGTTTTTTTTTTAAATTTTGCTTGTTTCAAATTCTTAATTCAAAATGTTAAATCCCACGCGCGCGTATCTATACGTCTTCCATGACGATGAAACAAAAATTCTATGCTTTTAATTTCATGTAACACAGCCGACTACGGGGTCAACGGCCACTGATAGTGTCAATCAACATCATGAAATTAAAGTCTATAAATCTAGCTAAGTAATTTATGGTCTTGTCCTCAGAAAAGCTTATACGAGTTGCCTTGTTGGTTGGGTTGTAAGTGCTACTGCTGAGCGACATGACCTGGGTTCGGTTCTCGGATCTGGCAGAGTTATGGGGATTTTCCATCTGGCATTTCTCAGTATCCGTTGGGAGTTTGGACTAGTGTCCGGTTGATCGCAATAGGGTCGCCCTCTATTTCAAGGGACTTGGGACAAACTACTGCAACTCCTGAAGCCAGAATCAACAGTGGCGACCACCAGAAAAGCGCCGAGGCAATGAAGCTCGACGAAGTCCCGGAGAATGAATTTAACTGTCTTGGAACCCGCAACGAAATTATCATCAAAGAATTACGGAGGAGTAGGAAAAACACAAATTTCCACTTCCCTCCATACCAAACAGGAGACAGAACAAACAAGCCCAATAGGCACAAAGGGTCGTTTTATAAGGGACTTAAACATAACTGCAGAAATATTGGGTGTTCTTAAGTTTTTAAGCTGACATGGTCACAATCACTAGAATTAATATTTGTTTCGGGATAAAAGAAAAAAAAAGAGAGAAAAGAAAAAAAAAAGAAAAAGAGAAAAGAGAAGAGAGAAAAGAGAAAAGAGAAAAGAGAAAAGAGAAAAGAGAAAAGAGAAAAGAGAAAAGAGAAAAGGGAAAAGAGAAAAGAGAAAAGAGAAAAGAGAAAATAGAAAAGAGAAAAGGAAAAGAAAAAATAAAAGAGTGAGAAATGTTCTGGTATAGTTCTCGCCAAACTTCTTGGCCGCCCTGAAGTGAACAGCACCGATCCGTGCTTTGCGCATCGGAAAGCCAACATCAGGGTGGCCAAGAAGTTTGGCGAGAACAATAGTAGCGTTACCGTGCGTGAAAAACGAGCGAGGAAGGTGGATAGACAGAATATGCGCTCGTAAATAACACCCACCCGCAAAGACTTTAGTTCTCGTGATCATGGCGCTTGTAACGGTGCTGAAATATCAAACTCTTAACAAAAATCTAAATATACATGGTAAATATCCCGAAACAAATATTAATTCTTATTGGGTGTTCTTCTTCCTTAGGTGCACCACTGCTTAACCCTTCGGGGAATGTAAGTGTGATATGTACCTAAGTATTCACATTTATTGCGTGTAGGAATTTTTACCCCTGCATTCGGTCTAGTTCCTAAGTTTAGTTCTCTCGAAAGCTGATTTGAACAAGAAAAGTTGTAGTTGTGTGATGAAGCATGACCTCTATTTAGTCTACAAGGATATCTTGCAAGCACGAAGGTAACGACATTACCATAACGCAGTTTAAAGTAATATAACGAGTGTGGTACAATAAAACTGTGTTATATTTTATATTTCTAATGTGTTAACTTGTAATAATTATGACAGGCAGCAGGATCATAAGCTTTGACCTCAAAAATAAGTTGATATTCTTGGAAAGTTAAATTGTTTTAAAGATATCTAGAGATTATGGTACAGTATGATTTTATTAATCATTTACACTTTTAAATAGATATACAATTTTCTATGGCATTGCATGGATACATTATATTCTAATTTCTTATTAATAATTGATTTCACAAAGATTTGTGTAATCTGTAAATTTTGCCAGACGCACAGGACCGGTCAATGTGGCGACGCTTGGGGAGGCCTATACCCAGCAGTGGACGTCTTTCGGCTGATATGATGATGTGTGTAATCTTGCTATACAATATAATAAGCAATCAGCACGGTAATACTCGTATACACTAAACATCATGAAGGTAAGAAAATGCAAACAGAATGGTGAAAATGACGCACTTATGCAGATATTGAATTATTGTTACAATAAGTGGAATGAGATATACTTGCACGGCTACACCCACAAGTACTCATCCCTCATACACACATCTACACCACCCACACACCTCACACATATCACACACCATACACACTCGACACACTGCACACATCCCACGCACATCACACACTCCGCACACCCAACACACCCACAATAACGTATCGATTCTGTTTAATTCACGAGCGAGCGAGCAAGTTTGAATTTATAATAATTATAATTTATTTAAATGGCAATAAAGCACACCACAAGCGATCGAGAAAAATGTATTGTCTAGTTTTAACAAAAAAATAAACTCAAATATTTTGGAAGTTGTACAAACATTCAAAGCTATGGAAGAGCGGTGTCTTCTAACACAAGCGTCATCATGCCTAAAATTAGGCTGCATTTATAAACTAATGTAGAATTGGCACAGAAATAAACATTTTGTATTTTGTAATCTCATCACATTTTTTTAAAACACACTAAATCCTGCTGATTCTTTTTCTTTTACCATTTCTTTTGAAACTCCTGTGTTGGTTATTTTAATTTTCTCCTTCTATTTTTAAGTGACTTCATTGTTTTAATTTTAATTTAACTCACTTTAATTACTTATTATTAAGGTTTCATGGGAGAAAACATGAGTGTTATAAAGATGTAGATAACTATCAAAATTTTTGATTTTTTAAATTTTGCCTCAATCCGCGGTGGCCCTAGCTCCTGGCCTACAGCTATCAACCAGCGCAGGCGCATACACACAAATCATAGCGTTATCTGACGTACACATGCGTCGCTTTGGGGCAGGTCGTAGACCTTGCTATCGGGGGCTCAATAGGTGTACCTCTACAGTAGAACGTTGGATAGGGTAAGTAGAAATACTGATAGTGTCTGTTACAATATACTGTTCTTAAGAAATAAATTCATAATCACAAAGTTTGGTTGATAATTAGAATAGATTAGGGTGAGGTTCAACCTACCTGCACACACACTCACCTACTACACTACCTGGTCACATACTCATTATCTCAACTGGAAGTTGTTTACAGGTGGAAAATAGGCCTCGCCGCGCTTCGCCAAATCTGGAGGTCCGATGTTTCTGGCATCCAGCGTAGCGCATCCACCAGGTCACCGGTCCACCTTGTGGGATCCCTTCCAACACTGCTTCTCCCGGAAAGCGGTTACCACTCCATAATCTTTCAGTCCATTCCGCCATACGTTCTGAGAGCAATATGCCTTGCCCATTCTTCACAATAATTCGTTCACGGTCCAGGGCTGTGCGATTGTTGAATGTGTTGCCGATGTCAGTAAGACAAGCCCAGTCACTAGCATCTTTTAAAAATCTTGTTAAGAACCATTTCCTTTCTCTTTAATGCTTTTCTATTTCTATATAATTTCTTCTATCATCATTCAACCTTTCTTTGAAATTTTGTAACATGTAATATTAAACTTTATGTATGTAGGAGAGAGCAGTGGTGGCCCAGTGGTAACGGTCCGGACTTACCTGTCGTAGATCGTGGGTTCGAACCCAGGTAGGCACATTACTTTGTGTAAATTATTCTATCACCACTGATCTCAAAACGATGAAGGTAAACATCGATAGGAAACCGGCATGTCTTACAACCAAAAATTTTAAGGCATGTGACATCTACTAATCCGCACTGGGCCCATGTGGTGGAATATAGCCCATTCCCTCTCACAGAGAGGAGGCCTGTGTCCCAGCAGTGGGACATATTAAAAAAGGCTAATGATGATGATGAAGTTTATGTATCGTATTTTATGTAACTATATATTTTTATGTATTTATTTTTATGTGCATCCATATAGGTTGTCTGGTAGATATCACTGTCAACGATAAAACCACCTTGTACCCATTGGATTAAGTTTTTGGTGTACAATAAAGTATATTCTATTCTATCCTATTTTTCGAGATATGTCGGTTGCCTTGGTTCTCCTGCAGATATCTTCATTTTTGATTCGATAACTTTAGTTTCTAACCTCTTAGTAATACCAAAATAAACTTACATCAGCGCCATTATACAAATTATAACCTTATTCAAGAGCGTACATAATTATTTCCTCACTTTAAACTCTAAATTACAGCCGTAGCACATACAAATATCTTCTATCACAAACGGCCGGTTATTTTGGACTTTCTTAAATATAGACTTACTAATACCAAAGAATACTAACCCTTCTACTCGCGTGTGTAATGGACTTGAGATGAAGCTACACCACTAATTAGTTATACGCACAAAACGTTTTGGGGACACTTTTATTATGCGTACAGCTAAGGAGTGGAATTCCTGCCGGAGTCTGTGTTTCCCGATAGCTACAATCTAGACCCCTAGATTGTAGCTATACCAATAAAAATACCATTCACTCTTGACTTAAAGACCCCTTTAAGTCAAGAGTGAATGGTATTTTTCTAGGCAAGCGTGCTTCACCGTCAACCACATCATCGCTTACGAACAGGCGAGATAGTGGTCAAGGGCAAGCCAATAGTTATTTTTTTTTTCTGAAACTTGTAAACTTCTTCTTCGACGTCCTTTTACAAATGAAAAAGAAATTTGACTTCATTCTTTAGAAAATACTACTAGTATACCTACCATTTTTTTTTTATTATAGCATTTATAGACTGAAAGAACGCGACACCACCGATGCAACAAAGATTTGCAAATGTTCACCCGCAAACACTTTCCGATTTTGTGTTTGAGTTAACCAATACATTAACACTCTTATTGGAACGAAGTTCCTTATAGCGCGTTGCGAAAGGGGGCTAGACGGAAAAAATTAAGACAAAAAGTTGTAACGACACTTTTTGCTACAGTTGTAAGCCGTGCGGCGTGCGCGTGTTTCTTGCGTGTTCTAACCTATACGCTGTTGTGTTTACCAAGTCGAGAGAGTATATATACATACATATATATGTATATATACATACATATATATGTATGTGTATACATATATATATACTAAAGGAACTTCGTTCCATCCGGGTGTCCCTTGACACCTCTCAAGTTTTTTACTTACTATTTATCTATTTACTTACCTACTATTTATGATATGAAGTCACATCTTAATTTTTTTTGTTTTTATATCAAGGTTTTAGCAAATGACTTATATAAAACTAGCCATTTTTTCATGGAGTGGGTAGTAACTGCAGAACGACACCTGCTACGATCCTTACCTCCTTTTGCTTCATTTACGTAATAAATATATACTTTTAGCTCTTTGCTTATCATTAAAATCATAATTATAATTTAATTGTTGTTTATTCTGAAGGAAGTTATGCAAGAGATGGTTATCATCTGTAAAACTTGTATTTACACGGTTTCTTCTTACGCTAATTATCCTGTACTTATTTCCTTTTGAAATCAGTAAAATTTACAGCGAGTTTA
Source organism: Orthosia incerta (assembly GCA_948252205.1). Classification (NCBI taxonomy): domain Eukaryota; kingdom Metazoa; phylum Arthropoda; class Insecta; order Lepidoptera; family Noctuidae; genus Orthosia; species Orthosia incerta. The sequence continues at coordinate 27,045,674 of OX411759.1, forward strand.
ATTCTAAATTACTTACTTTTCAAAATGAAGGTTATACTCCATTTGCGTTTAAATAAAAGCAATTTAAAATTAATCTAAATTTCTAAGCTAAAATTATTAGGTTTCAACTGCAAAAACTCTTTATATTAAATTGTTCACCGATGAGTGCCATACGCTACTTGCTATGTCGGCAAATACATGGGATAGAACCTTAAGAGTGAAACCACGGGTATAAGCTAGTTATCATCAAAAACCTTACCGAGCTTACAAAAGAAGATCATTTTTACCCGACTACCGAAGGTGGGTAATGTATATGTATGTTTGTTCCTATGTGGCGTTCAAGAGACCAAACGCGTTGGCCGATTTTGATAATTCTTACGTCAATCGATTTGTCTTAACCCTGCGAGTGTCACTGGCTACATTCAAATTGGAAAATTGAAAAAAAAATTGGGCGCCATATTATGGTGACACAATTTTTTTTTCTTCCGAACCCATCGTGTGGGGTATCAAAATAAAGGGTTTTTAGAGGTGATTTCAAATATATAAAACTTATATGTTTAAATGTACCTAATTCTAAAAAAAATAATTAACTAAAAAGTTATAAATAAAAATATTAATAAAGAAATACAAAAATCCCGACTGCTTAAAAAGCGAACTAAAAAGAGGTTAAAAAGAAGATCATGCTGTGCAGTCGGAGGATATATCTGGTTATGGCCAGCCAGCTCGCGCATATATATCCTCCGACTGCACAGCATGATTTTCTTCTTGTTTACCTCTTTTTAGTTCGCTTTTTAAGCAGTCGGGTTTTTTGTATTTCTTTATTAATATTTTTATTTATAACTTTTTAGTTAATTATTTTTTTTAGAATTAGGTACAGTTTGATTTTTAAGCAGTCGGGATTTTTGTATATTTTTAGGGTTCCGTATCCAAAGGGTAAAAACGTGACCCTATTACTAAGACTCCACGATCCGTCTGTCTGTCTATCCGTCTGTCACCAGGCTGTATCTCATGAACCTTGATAGCTAGACAGTTGAAATTTTCACAGATGATGTATTTCTGTTGCCACTATAACAACAAATACTAAAAACAGAATAAAATACATATTTAAGTTGGGCTCCATTACAACAAACGTGTTATTTTTGCCGTTCTATGCGATAGTGGTACGCAATCCTTCGTGCGTGAGTCCGACTCGCACTTTGCCAGTTTTTTTTTTTTTTTTTTAACAGGACTGGCTTCGAAAACGTTTCCTATTAGAATGGATCAGTTTGATTGTAAGCTTCATCATTCGTGAACGGAACTATTCAAACCCGCCACATTATTCCCAACCACTGCAACACCTTAAAGCCAGCCATCACCAAGGCAATGATGTTCTTCGAGTCCTGAAGAAACGATTCAAATGAAACGATTCTGTTTTGGATCCCGCGACAAAATACATCAGAAAATAACATAAGAGAAGCGAGAAATACCATTATTTCCAGTTCGATAAAACAATCATACTTCATAAAAGATAGCTTGATCTCTGCGACAGCTGTCAGTATCAATACAGTAAAAATAGCGCTTGACAGGCTTACAATGACGTAACAAACGTATACGTCATTTTGACATATGTCGCAGAGATCAAGCTATCTTTTATGAAGTATAGTTATTTAATATTGGAACTTTAATTCAGGCGGAAACATACTTACGTGTCGTGGCGCCTTATGACGCATTTGATTGGCTACAAGACTCGTTGTGATATGACTTGAACAGATTCGTAAGATTGGTGAATCCCGCGACACGCCACGACACGACACTATAATCTGTAGACAGCTTTCGATATCTGCAACACCTATATACTGCCTCGTTAGTCCAGTGGCCTATTGCGATCATGAGACTTAAACATGACTAGTGTGTCGCATTGGTACACTTCTGCCTATCCCTTTGGGGAATAGTCGTGAAGTTCTGTTACCTATATATATCTGCCATGACAAGAGCTCAAACCCCTTAAGAACGGACCAATCAGGCGTCAGTAAAGAGAATGTACCACAATAAACGGCTCGCGAGTCGCGACCATCACCTAGATAGGGGTCGTGCACCGCCCGGTAAACATCGTGTTTATTACGAGTCTGTTGTTTATGTTTGTGCTAGTAAACACTCGATCAACTCCATAGGTCACCTACTTACGCATTTTAATGGCTAGGAGAAAAATTCGAAATTTGAAAGTGACAGTTGCCTTCAATCTGCTTATTGATAGAAACATTTTGTGGTCTGTGGCTCTGAGTGACATTTTATGTCAGTTGTCAATTTTTTTTGGCAGCTGCTGCCATTGCAACTATTCTGCCAGTGTCAAGATTATGTATATGGGATTTTCCACGTGCCATTACGATAGTTCATTTCAATGGAGTTCAGGAACGTTTTGGTCTTTTTAAGGTTCCGTACCCAAAGGGTAAAAACGGGACCCTATTACTAAGACTCTGCGATCCGTCTGTCTGTCTGTCTGTCTGTCTTTCACCAAGCTGTATCTCATGAACGGTGATAGCTAGACAGCTGAAATTGTCACAGATGATGTATTTTTGTTGCCGCTATAACAAAAAATACTAAAACAGCATAAAATAAATATTTAAGTGGGGCTCCCATACAATAAACGTGTTCTTTTTTCGTTTTTTTGCGATAATAGTACGGAAAAAAATCGTCTAACTCTAATATAAAGACTGCCGAAAATATCCAACAAAAAATTAAAAGGAAAATAAAATAAACAACAACATAATACATTGTTATTAGTATTTAGATTATTCAGAAAATCATTACATAACACTGTTTACTTACAAAGAATCTGGTTCAAACAACATGCAACATTTGTATTTATCCACAACTTATAAACATACTGTTAATTAATATTTAACATGTAAACATTTTCCTTCCTCTCTAAACATTTGTTATTATTACTCGTATAATATCCGGTAATAATAGGAACTAAATGAAAAACCATGTCCTTATCACCTCTAGCTGAAAGATAAAATAAAAAAGACAGCTATGTCTTTGATTTGACTACTGCTCTTAAAATAACTAAAATACTGTTCATAACACTACTCAATAACACTCGAATTATATTATTTCTAGAAACATCCACCATTGTTTTAAACAAACATGCAAAACCAATAGGTATTGATTATAAATATCAATAAAAATAACGTAAATGTTTTCAATTAAGGAAAACACCACACAATTAGTTACAAAGGGAAATTATTCTCAATTGTTTCCACAGTTTTTCATTTACCATAGCTAATTTATAAACTAACTAACCGCCTCCCATTTCAAAAGTAACCATAAGGGACCAGTTATAGGGTGTAGTTTCGCATGGTGTGCTAAATCCTTGAGTCGGTCAATGACCGGAGGTATTGCAATATCGATGCAACGCTAGGCTCGCGTTGAAAACTATATGTTCAGTCATGATGCATGCTGGTAACTTGCTATTAATGGATTTCAACATACATATATAATTTTATACACTTTTATTATGTCACTGATGAGATTTGACATGCGGTAGGTCAGTATATCTATGTATGTCGTGTACACAATGGCCCTAGCTGGCTACGGCTTGTAGATCATCGGACTATTTGTATCACAAGGTAAACGATCAATGGACTGATGAGGTCACCATCTGCAGTCGTTATGGTCTTTTACAAAACACTGAAATGATTTTCAGTAAAAATCTGAACCGACTGACTGAAATCTGCAATTTCTGAAAACCCCAGACTGAAAAAAAAACTGAACTGCATGAAAATTTTCACTACCACTTTCTTTATCAACCGACTTCTAAAAGGAGTGGTTTACTCCGCCAATTATGAACCGATTTTGATAAAAAAAAAATACATGAAACCTGGTGCTTCTCACGTGGTCCCATTTAAATTTGATCAAGATCATATGAAGAACTTCGGAGATATACGGCAGAACTCTTCAATAAACATCGGCAAATCTCTCGGGATTGCTGCAATCGCATGTATGTTTATTGTTTACACCATTTCATAACATAACGTCACGCTGATACGCTCTAAAGGAGTACGCAGATGTGTACAGCTCACCCTGGTACACACTAATTTCATCGGCAGTGTTGAAGTTTCATGTTATTCGAGTAATTTATTCTGGCATAACTGTGGGCATTATAGATATGTGAAACTAAAAACATTTTTACCAAAAAAGATAAATCGATTCCAAAACAAAATATTACCAAGCGAAAAATAACTTTCTTTTCGGAAGTCGATTTCAAAATCGAAAAACAATTGGTACTAAAGACACCGACTTCCGAAAAGAAAGTTATTTTTCGCTTTGTATTGTTTTGTTCTGGAATCGTTTTTATTGTTGTTTATAATAATACCAGCTTCTATCTCATTGCAGGGCAAATGCCTCTAGTCATACAGAGAAGGCGACGAGCATTCGTCACCAAAAAGTTTGATAATAGTACATTATTGCAAAGGCCGTGAAATAGGCAATTGCAGGTCGAGTATGAGTTTGAAGGCTGAGCCGTAGGCGAAAACTTCACTAATACGAGACAGGCAATTGGCATTTCCGCCGAGGCACATATAGTGTATTTCTTAACAGAATGCAGGGTAATAAAACATAATTTTTATATTATACATTTAATTTAATTAATATTAAAAGTTACATTAGTCATATTGGGGCAATCACTAAAAGAAAATGTTGTTATGTTTTCGCCAGTAACAATTTTCGATTCTTGCTTTTGAATCCAATCTATTTTCGTTTAAGGCGCCTTGGTTTATGTATCACTAATATCCTTCCAACAAAACCATAAAAAAAGAGAAATACTTATTGATAGCATGCATCTCCTCGTAAAGTGTTCATTAATTATTTTTTATACTAACACTAATGGATAGACAATTTGATAAAGAACATTTTGTAAGTTTTATTTTTTTCAAAAGACCATTATTCGATTTTACAAAGATTTTATTCTAAAATCTGAGCGTATTCACTACCGTAATTCATGCGCCACCAGTGCTGCTAGGCCAATAGGAATGCTCATATCTCATGCTAATTTTTTGGCCAGGGCCAAAAAAGAAAAGTAGTTAATTTTCCATAACTTTCAAGTTAATGCCGTCTTTAACATTTCAGCATGGAATATATAGCCCATAATGTAGATGGCTTTTTAGTGTTAGCAATCTCATTAAAATACGCCAAAAATACTGTTTCGGAGAAAATGTTAAATTTTTATAGTTTTTCCAAATCATAAAATTTTCATATACTTTCATGTATTTTCTTTTGAATTCGCTGGAAGCAGGTTTTCTATCGCCAATTTGGCTTCAAATCTTAAATCTGGAAGAGTACAATCAATTTCCATTGTACTCTCTGAACCGTTGGCACTCATTATAGCTATTAAATTTATATTTATTAAGTATTTAAATAACAAATCAAGACGAATTTTCAGCTTTGCCGCCAATTTTCTATTTATCATCTGTGCCGAAAGGCAAACGCATTTATGGCTATATAGCCACGTGAATGCAATTTGTAATAAGCAAAGAGACTTACTTTGGTATGCCAAGAATGATAAAAGAGTTCCAATCAATAGTAAATTACTGCAGCAGCCAGCAAAAGAGGCATTGATGGACGAACGTGTAAATGTGGTCCGAGGCGAAGCCGAGGCACACATACGTAAGTCCATCAAAGACTAGTAGTGGCCAAGGCTTTTCTCAAATAATGCGCGGAAATTAAAGAACTAATTTTGTCATACACAATTACTTTTCAAAATCAATGACGAACAACAATATTTTTTTCCCGTGTTAAAGTGTTCATTTGTATTTTTTTTCAATAAACAGCTTTCTATTTGCAAGCCAGTTCGAAATTTAAGGTTTTATACCTTTGTTATGTTACCTCCTTGGTTGCCATGTTTTGGAGTAAAAGATCGTTCCATTTTTAAATTACACGACAGATATGAGTTTTCTATACAAAATTACATGTAATTTATTAGGCCGCTAAACACAACAGATATGGATTTTCAGACAACTTTTGACGGCCGCTGCTTGCATGTATTTGGCCAGTACAGCAATTTTGATTTATCTCGAATAAGGTTGTCAAAATAATGCCAAAATTTCCAAGCTTGTTTGAGAAAAGAGTATGTAATAACCCCAGCACGCCATTTCATACAAAATTGCTGGAGCGTTTTATTGTTCCAAATTCAAAAAACGCTCCTGCAATAGATTTGATTTTCCTTGTCTGTAAATTTGATACCTCGCGTGTTCTTTTTTCAAAATAATGACAATATTTCCATGCATATTTGAGAAAAAGGTTAATTTTTTTTTTTTTGCTTTTTTTTTAAGTAAGAAAGTAGGTGACCGCACTGCCACTAAGATATTGAGGATAGAATATTGCAAATTTTTCATTTTAAAGTGCACTATGAAATGCATTTTAAGACTTTATGTCTGAGCATATCAATTGGGAACAACCAAGTCGCGGCAATTTTATTGTCTCCACATAATTATGAGACAAAATCTATCGGCAAGAGTAAGTAATCGAGTTACTAAGGGTAAGTAATCGTCATGTATAATATCGTCACCGCAAGACCGACGTAGAAGAATGTTTTTCAAAACAATTGATGCGGAAGACATGTATTTATTGTTGCTATCTAAAACATGCGATGCCGCTGTTGTCATGTAACAGTGACGTCACAGGTGGGATGTTGGTTACCAAGTCAACGATGGGGCACGATATCTATGTTTATTTACTACTTCTGTCTGAAAATGCTAGTTCGAACTCCGGTGTTTGTTTTTGCTTCTTAGTAACTGTAGTGTTATCCAATTTATATAGATCAGTGTTTTCAGTACATGGGGCACACATTATTTTCACCTGTCCCTCTAAGATCAGCCTCTAGTTTTTCAGAAAGCTGAAATGAACGGGCCAATGTTCAGGCAACTTAAATCAAAACCACACCACATTCCACTGACTTCTGTTTGTCCTTGTTATCAAACACAAAATAACAATCGTTAAGTACTTAACTGATCTTTGCTTCTTTGTCTAGCACGATAGTCATTCAAATTTGTTTGGCCCAATACTTAATTACCACTCTAATTTTGATTTCCACCTCAATTAAATTTTGAGTGCCTTGGAGAGTATATCGAAATCCAATCGAATCACCCTCCAGTGGATCAGGGGGCATAGTGGATCCCTAGCCAATGATGCCGCAGATGAACTTGCGATAAGGCGCTCCGAGATGATAGTGCTAAGCCCGTACCCGCTTATCCCCTTGCCTTTTTCGAATTTTCGCGCTTGGGTTAACAGAACTACACAATAACAGATGGTCACAGGCAACAGACTGTAGACAGTCGAAAATGGCTTTGCCAAACGTACACCCGCGTCTTACTAAAAAAACTCCTCAACCTGAGTAGAAATAACCTCAAAATAATTATAGGGACAATAACGGGCCACACCCTTCTTAAAATCTCTTACTTCCTAAATCGGGCAGGTCCCTACCAAAAATAGAAATTCTTGTCTAAAAGCTTGGAGTTGTAATAAAATATTTTAGTTATAATTTACATATAAGCAATATTTATACCATTGTTTTAGTAATAATACTACTGCACCTAATGTACATTCTTGTGAACTTACTTACTTTTAATAAATTATTCTATTCTATTCTATTCTATTCTATAAAAAAACATCTATTCAACATAGGCGCCCCAGACAGCCCACTTTGCAGGAGCTGTTTTAACGCCGAAGAATCCAGCTCCCAGGAAGATTCTGTGCTTTTGGACGGAGCTAGGCTGGCTATCGTACCCCCACGCACAACGCACCAAATGGGAGTCTAAGTGCGGCAAAGGTAGTCCCTACTACTACCACTACTACTTACCACTCATCACTTTGGCTGCATGTGTTGGCACAGAGGGTAGGACAGGGGGTAGAGAATGGTTTGCGACTCCGCTCCACATGCATACCTTGCTGCTGTTTCTTTTTTCATCATATTTTTCGAGCTAAAATAAACATTTGCCACCTGAGAACTTATTGCAGGTGGTCAAACTTTTAGATTGAACTGTGTAAGGCAGTGGCAGTTGCTCCATGTAATACATGGATAGTCAACCGTATCTGGTCGTCTAGAAATCGATTTCAACTGAGTGCTGCATAATGACAGGTCGTATTCAGAACACAACTGGGACTGTTTTTCTTAATTTGTTGTTTATCTTCCAACTTCCAAGTCTATGTGCACCCATTATGATTATTTTACCACCTTTGAGTAATATTTGCCTACAATGTACGTTATTTATGTAAAAATAACTCTCGTACATAGTTGTATTGTTTTATGTTGTGAGTAACTGATACAGCTTGCGGTAGGTCAGCCTTCTTTGTTGTTGAATGTTTGTGGAAGCCGATCCTGGTGACGTCATGTAGCTTCCAGGGGACCTACTTATAAGATGAGACAGTTCTTAGAACTATTTGACTTATTTTGCTTTAGTTACATTCACTTAAAAGGCATGAGTCAAAATAACCCTGTAATCGTCTTACTCGCAAAGCATAGCATATTTTTCATACAGAGACGGCAGGATCATAATAATAATCTAATGTTATGACTGCGGATCAGGTTTATCCATGAACACTAGAAAATATTTGGGAAAAACTAAACGGTTCCATTACGGCAACGATTTTGCGTATAATATCCTCTCTGTTTTGCGCTATTATATACCATTCCACCTGTAGAAGTCAAATTCTTCTCACCATCTTCACCAGGGTCTTCCACTATATCACCGGACGTTTATTGGGTCCCAAATCGTGGTTGTCATGCATTAGATAATATCTAATGCATGACAGGGTCTTGGGCCCTGTAATATTATTATGTATCTGTCCTAGTTCTACTCTAGGTTGGCTGAAAATTTTCCATGTCATGACAGCTTATTCATTGTGCCTTGTATTCCTTCAACGGCAATTCTTACAAGACCGAATACAGATCCAGACCTTTTGATCAACGCTGTAGCTTAAAAATATAATATTTTGTTTATTTCAATGCACATTATCTGCATGCTTTAAAACATTCAATGTCAATGCATGTTCAAGAATACAGTGGTTACAACATAGTGTTTTATATATCCTACCCAAAGGCTTCCGCATTGGCTGTTGCACAATTGATAACAATGACCTACATGTTCTACGACAAAAACACGTACATAAAGATTGTCCTAGGTCAGCTTTGAAATGGTACTCAAAGAGCCCACCACGGTTATATTGATAAGCCCATGTACACCACACTATTTCTGACCACCAGACACCAGCATCAACAGCAACGACCATCATAAAGACGCCGAGGCAATGATAAGCTCGACAAATGCCAGAGAATTGATTCAACCGTCTTAGGTCCCGGAGTGAAATTAATGAGGAGTAAGTGAAAACATAATTTCCACTACCCATATTTAGCAGGCGACAGAATAGACCAATACTTCATAAAATATAGCTTGAACTCTGCGACATATGTCAAACTGACGTATACGTTATTGTTAGCCTGTCAAGCGCTGTTGTTACTGTATTGATACTGACAGCTGTCGCAGAGATCAAGCTATCTTTTATGAAGTGATAGTGTCTATGTTCCTTTGGTTGGACTTTGTTTATCAACCGCCTTTTCACGTGTGTTTATGAGGAAGGTGGGGAATGGAACAAATCTATTAATTTGATATCAAACCTTTGTTGTAATAAACAACGGATTGAGTAGTGGTGGCCCAATGGTAAAGGCGACTTACAAGTTGTAGGCCGTGGGTTCGAATCCAGGCAGGCGCTTTACTTTGTGTAGATTATTTCGTCACCACTGTTCTCAAAGACGGTGAAGGAAAATATCGTAAGGAAACCAGCATGTCTTAGAACTAAACATTCGAAGACATGTGATATCCATCAACCCGCACTCCATGAGAGGGAATGGGCCGTAAACCACCACACTGGGTGGTTTACGGCCCATTCCGCCCAGCGTGGTGGTTTACGGCCCATTCCCTCTCATGGAGAAGAGACCATAAGCTCTTAGAGCGGTATCAATTTGAGATCAAAGAAGGGACAGATGTATCTGACTTGTATACTACATATATCTGTCACTTACTCGATATCAAATTGATACCGCTCTAAGAGCTTATGGTCACCCCCCAGCACACACAATGAACCAAATGGGAGTCAATACCGTAATCAGACCAGTTTTGCTCAGCAGAATTAATTTCATCAGAGTTAAGATGACTTTAAAATTATTGTCTTGGTTTCAGGTAGAATTATTTAGGTAGATTTAATTATTTTCTGATGTTATAAAATTCAGCTTTGTGAAAAAGAAAAGTCGTTGCAGCGTGGTCGTGAACACACCCTTTCCTTAAGGTTATCTAGCGTTGATTGTACATAAATAACCTTAGCAACTGCAGCAGTCATATCAGTAAATACATAAGCATGAACATAAACATTTATAGTTATCGTAATATACTTACATAGTAGTTTATGTCCAAGTACTCATACTCCCTCCGTTGCAGTAAAATATTGTTTTCAAACAGTTAAAGAGCAAAACGTTGAAATAGATTGCGGTAGGTCAGCCTTGGTTTATGTGCTATTTGCTTCGGCAGAGCAAAACTTGCTACCTACCTCACTGAAATCTAAAATCAACAACGCACTCAGTCGTCAAGGTATGGGTATCTATACTTGGAATGTTTCTAGAGACGGATTTGTTGTTTTCAGCAGCAGTTTCTAATGATTCACCTAATTAGGAACTTCCCAACGTAGACTAAATATAACCTTACGCTTATTTGGTTCTCACAAAACTAAACAACACCATATTAGAATTTGTGGTATCTGATTCTTGTCATCAAAATCGTGTCTTTAATTATACATCTAAAAACTTTATTAAAACTAGGTTTTTGAATAATTAAAAACATCCTTCAAAAACACCGTTGTTTATTTAAATAAAATATTGAGCAAAGCATTTTATTTACCTACTCGATTCAACACTTTTCTCATAAAATTAAGACGAACTATACAAAAGCGTAAAAAAATAATTTCCTGGCCATTTTCAGTGTTGACTACATCTAAAAAAAACATTTTTGATTTCAGCCCGTGAAATAAATATGACGTTTCTGCCCAGTATTTAAATGACAACATTTCAGGTACATGTAGCTGAAATGTTGTATAGTAACGCTATTTACATTAAACTTCCGCATTTTACAGGCACATTGTTTGATAGTTTTATGTGTTAGTTATGTACTATAGTTCAGTGGTTGAGGTAGGTCGGCCTTGATGATTTACTGCAGTTTGATGTCCATCACGCCTCCATTTTACGACCTGCATTACATGTTTCCATGTTATTCTAGAACAAAAGTAATACTATTTTATTAAAGTTGAAGATAAAGTAGCTTACTCCTGCGTTACACTAGTCGAAAATTCTTCCATACAAACGTAGTCTAGGGATTATTCCACTGTTTGACGATGTACGTTCAAAATAAAAAGTGATATCAATTTGTCTCATCATTATCTAGCCCTGTATGGAAGCAAAAAAGTAAAAAAGAAAATATTTGAAAGTTATGAGCGTCGAAAGTTCCACATTTCGACGCTAATTTTAACGCATTTTTGGGCGCAAATAAATACCATAAGAAGACGGAAAATTGCAAAACGGCCTCCATACAGGGATACATTAGTAGTTCAACAATGCAAATAATTTTATGTTGAACAGATAGATTTAGTCGTTTTTTCATGACATCTAGACTGCCAAAGTTCTGTTGATAAAATTTCGCGCGGTCGGTTTCGTCCTAAATCATTATCCATTTCGCTACAAATTTGCAAAAGTGTGTATTCGTACGCGAACTAGCTTCCTACTGCTCATCATAGCATTTATCTCTTCCGCACGTGTTGTCGGTTGATATAAAATGCATTTTAACCCCGCACACAAAAAGTTTCGTGCCGTCGACTAGTGTACACTTAAGCTAAGGTGTGTCACGAGTTTACTGCATTGTTGTTTTAAAACCAGAAATGAGTATCTGTTTGACTTGATTTATTGGACGTTTTGTTGTAGCTAGATGGTATCTTCAGGTAAAATAATACCCATACTTAGATATTGATTACACATCGGAAGATAAAATTTAAATACATAATAAATTTTATTCTAAACAGACACTTCTTCAGCTCACTACGGTACGGAACCAAAAATATACCCAAATATTGATCATATCATATTTGAATCATCTTTTTATTACGTCATCCATCGTTTTTTGGTTTGCCCTCCTCTTGTAGTCATCCAAATTCTTACTCAAAACTTTCCTGAAGGCTTTTTCTAATTCCTTTGCATCACATGCCATCCTAAGATAATCGATATTTAGGCATCTTTTCAGTCACCAATGCCTCATTCATAATTCCAATCAAGCATCGAAAGATATTATTTATTTTCGTCTTTATTCTGACTAAATCTAAATTAAAAATAAACGACGATGATAAGAAATCTTAAGGGTACACACTTTGCGACGGCAGGAACTATTTTGTGCGCAGGGTTAAAATGCATTTTATATCAACCGACAACACGTGTGGAAGAGATAGATGCTGTGATAAGCAGTAGAAAGCTAGTTCGCGTACGAATACACACTTTTGCAAATTAGTAGCGAAATGGATAATGATTTAGGACGAAACCGAGCACGCGAAATTTTATAAACAGACCTTTGGCAGTCTAGATATCATGAAAAAATTACTAAATCTATCTGTTCTAAATAAAATTATTTGCATTGTTGAACTACTAATCTATCCCTGTATGGAGGCAATTTTACGTTATTATTTGTTGTAATTTTGTTGGAGGTATTTATTCGCACCCAAAAATGCGTTAAAATTAGTGTCGAAATGTGCAACTTTCGACGCTCATAACTTTCAAATATTTACTTTTTTAAGGTTCCGTACTCAAAGGGTAAAAACGGGACCCTATTACTAAGACGGACAGACAGACGGATCCCGGACCGTCTGTCTGTATGTCTGTCTGTCACCAGGCTGTACCTCATGAACCGTGATAGCTAGACAGCTGAAATTTTCACAAATTATGTATTTCTGTTGCCGCTATAATAACAAATACTAAAAACCGAATAAAATAAATATTTAAGTAGGGCTCCCATACAACAAACGTGTTTTTTTTGCCGTTTTTGCGATAATGGTACGGAACCCTTCGTGCGCGAGTCCGACTCGCACTTGGCCGGTTTTTACTTTTTTGCTTCCATACAGGGCTAGATAATGATGAGACAAATTGGTATCACTTTTTATTTTGAACGTACATCGTCAAACAGTGGAATATTCCCTAGACTACGTTTGTATGGAAGAATTTTCGACTAGTGTAACCTTAATAAAACAAAACATTTTTGGTCCAACATTCAATAGACACTTAAAACGTATAATCGTTGCAGAGATTTTCCCCGATAACATTTTGCATAGAGCCTAAACCTTCTAAAAGCTTTAATTTATTCACCAATAAACAAGAAGGCTTTGCTAAATCTGCACAATTTATGAACAATACAGTGATCCGTCGGATAATAACACATGATCAATATGATCATAACTCTCGGTAAAGATGTGTAGATATGCACCACGATGCGTTGATCCTCCCACACAAGTGTCTTGTGAAATTCTGTTTGATTTAACCTGAATACTTGTGTTATTGTTCTACTGCTAGACAAACCGATTGTTATTGAGGTAGGACGGTATTGCATGCCAAGTATTTCTGTTTATTACTAACTAGCAGTGGCCCGCGACTTCAATCGCGTGTGTTAATATTGGAAGTACGTGTGACGTCAATAAATTATGAATGATCACTTTTTAAGCACATTGTGAAATGTTACATGATTCATCATATAATGATAATAATAGAATTAGATCTTTTTTGTGATAAACGATATTTACATAGTTGTAAAATATATCTATAAATACTATAGAAGAGCTTCCGTGGAGTTTCTTGCCCTTCTACACCAGAACTAGTTTAGCGAAAGGCGGTAAGCTCTCTCGAGCCTCAATATGAATTAATTGACAAGCCTAATTGATATTAATACCTAGTCTTGTATTTCTGTACTTTTCTTCATAAAACCTTTCCCTTAAACACCACATACATAGGAACTCTGATACACAGTAAATAACTAACAACCATCTTGACATTCCAAGCTTGCTATCTTCGTAAATATCAATACTTTTAGATGGAGTTCCTTCATGAATCTAACACGTGCAACTTATTTTATCACGCACTGTTTAATGGTTAATAGTACAAATAATTTTCTCCTATCACAGACAGATATGTTTACGTTAGTGCCTAATAATATACTTTGAAATAAAAGTTAGATAGTAGAATAGAATAGATTAGAATGTAACTTTATTTCATTGGTTAAATTGATGTAACATGTCACTTATAAACAAAATAAAATTACTAAGTGTATTTTTGTTTTGGCGCAGTTTGTCCGGGGAGGGATCTTTTGCAGCCTATTGCTAACTCTTTTCACACACGGTATTCACTCTGTTAAGCAAGTGTGAGAAGTGTTGTATTTAAGATCCCATCGGGTCCTTGACCTGAAGTTACTTAAGATCTAGGAGTGACTTTATGAGTCAAAGCCTATGCTGACGGGGGAGAACCGATCTCTTGTGGAGCGGTTTGCCTCTCTCCGATTTATTTACGTTTTCTATTACGCCTATTCTGTTTGCAAAGAGGAATGGGTTGAATTGATAATAGAATAAGATACATTAAAAATATCTTTATATATTCGAATAACTTTGATTGTTTTTTCCTCTGGAGCATAACCAACCGGCAAGCAAGCCACATACAGTTGGCCGTGGTAAAACCAATTAGACCTTAGGTCGACACCAGCGACCTTTAGGGTCTGCCTCTGACTCTTGTTTATGGTCATCGAGAAGAAAGCGGCTACCACAAATTCTATAAACTGGAAGAGAAAGTGTTTGGGGACGAGAGGTATGAAATGAACGGAATAAAAACAGTTTCACCTAACCTACACCCAGTGACAATTTCGGCTTCGATAATGTTTTTCTGAAGAGCAGTTTTCTTTAGTCGGGTGGCATTGCACAGCTTGGGTGGAGTAAGATTTTAAGTTCGAAAAACAGACATAATGTAACATTGTTTTCCCTCATAGTAATCATCGTGATAATATATGGCCTATAGGTTTACCAGACCTATAGATAACGTTTTGAATTATTTTTGTCTTCCTTTTTCAGGCCCGCGCTAAACTATCGTAGAAATCACACATAATGCTTATCTCTTAAGGCAAATAGCGTGATAATGTATAGCCTATTTGTTGTTCTGATCTCTAAGGAATGTATGTGCCAATTGAATGTATAGCAGCAGACAAATCGAAAAAAAATCTAAAAAAAAAGTTGCTTCAGTATCCTCATTTACCCCATAGCTTTTACTTTTTCTCAAAAATATTCAATGTACAGTTTTGACGTCTCTATGATTTTATTATATGTATAGATACAGATAATATATTTGTGGGTAATTAAGAAGATATTTCGAAGTAAGAATTATTGTCATGTGTTACTGTTTTGACTTGTCACACAACCATTGGCCAAGTGTTTTGTCATGGGCCGGTTTGCTGCACCTTACCATTTTAACCGAAATACGTGCAGGTCTCCCCCAAGGATCATCACATCAACTGGTCCTGTGCTTTTCAAATTCAGTGGTCTCCCGCGGCTCTCACCAGGTTATTGGTCTATCTTGGAAGGCCTTCCAATCCTACGTCTTCCGGTACGCGGTCACTACTCCAGCAGCTTTCAGCCCCATCGACCATGAATCAATGTTGCAATTCCCTGTTGCATCATTGGTTTTTACAATGGGATACATTTTTTATCAGTATTTTGAATCGTTTAGGTTATAACAAGATGACAAGACAGTAGATATGATATCATCAATATCATCATCATCAATCAATCAATACATATAATAAATCTGTAGAAAAGTTATTTTTGTACATCGAAAATATTTTAATTATAATATTAAATTTTAAAACCAATGTAAATTACTTGTATACATAAAAATTGTGCGTAACTTGAAGAATTACTTAGTTTTTGTTTCATCACAATTGGTTCACTTATCAAAAGTTAGATGAATTTAAAGTGTTCAAGAAGTAAAATTATCACAACACACGCAATTCAGATACTCGGACAGTTGAACTCGATATTCGATAGATGGCGTTGTGCATTTTCTGTTGAAATAATTTTCTGAATGGCGGTGTTTATATTCTCCGCGAAAAAATGATGACTATAGAAAAAAAATGGTAGGTAGGTAAGCAGAGTAGGCAGGAAGGTAAGTAGGGTAGGGTAGGAAGCCGGTTAACGGGAGCGAAGCCGCGGGCACAGCTAGTATAGAATATGTTGGCAGTCGTCAACTTTCGTTATTACAACAATTATTATAGAAAGTGGGTACTAAGAAGCTAAGAATATTTAACAGAATCTTATTCTATTTCCAAGAAATGCATTCGGAACGATGCAGTCTTCCCACACAAATGTGAAACAATATTAGACATGACATTTTACGTAAACAATTCTCTTTTCGCTTCTAAATCGTTTAATAACAACGGTTGCGCCATTTGTTTGTTTTGCTCAATTTCTTGGAATTATAAGGCAAGTCTTAGGACATGAAATATGCCGATTTAGTACTAAAGTACCTAGGCATGCTAAACCTGTCAGGTTGACGTCAGTGGTTTGGTTTCGGATTTGTTTTTTCTAAGGAAGTCAGCTTAATCAGCTTGAGTGTGAATCGTACGATTTTTTTGCGTTTTAATGTAATTGGAGGTCTGTAGACCATGCGCAAGTGGGACACGTGTTAAAAATGCGCACAAAGTGTATGTGAGAAAGGTTACTAAGGACGCACTATTTTGCAGTACAGAATAAAAAAGTAACTGAAGAATATTGTGCATGAGAGGTGCAGTATGATTTAAGGAACTTTGAGAGAAGTTGGAATATAGTTAAGTCACACTTATTTATCAGCGAAGCTGTTATAAAGAACTTGGTTTTCTTTCAAATTTATGTTTTGGCCATTTAAGAGACTTTAAAAATACTGGTTGCTGGTTTCTCAGACTTTACTTTTTATTTGAAATATTAGCTATATTTCAAATAAAAAAGGCAATCGAATTCATCTGGATAGAAAAAAGTCGGAGAAACCAGCAACCAGTATTTTTAAAGTCTCTTAAATTCCAAAACCTTTAATCCTACAAATATCAGACCGGTTAGAAAACTACTCAAAACAGCTAAAAAGTTAAAATACCCATATCATCTTACCACTTAAACTATGTAATAATTAGCCTGAACAAACATACGATCGGTTTACGACCATTCTTCGAACGATAAAACACAATCCTTTTAAAAATACACCCCGTAAAACTGTAAAAGTAAAAGTTCTTCGTATTAATAGTTCCAGCAGACAGGCGTGACATGACAATGTGACAACACTTTTTTTATATAGAAACTGTTCTATCTGTAGACCAAGTTTAGAATAATTTCTGTGAAAAAGCGCGTTGGTTCATTGCCGTTTTACGCCTGGGGGAGCTTTACTCACTTCAAAAACAGATAAAATTAGTTTATTTCCCTTCTGAAAACATCGTCTTAGGTGGCGATTAGGTAATTATAGTTCAATGACACTTTAAAAAAATGCATGAGGCCGAGGACACATCACACTTGCGCTTGGCCGAAAGCCAAATTGTTACATCTCGTGTTATAGGCGCTTCCTATGGTAATGTGCGGTGTGGTGTGTAACGCTGGCATGTTTTGTAGGCAGGCCATTTATTGGTTTGTTGTGGTGTGAATACATTGCATTTAGATTAGAAGTAGTGGTTTAAGTTACTGCTTCCATATCATCAATATCAATACATATAATAAATCTGTAGAAAAGTAATTTTTGTACATCGAAAATATTTCCAAAAATATAGCCATGGTGTTAAAGGATACCCAACATAACCTATTTCCGGCATTTTTGGAATTTTTATCTCTTTGTCTGTTTGTTTATCTGTTTATTTGTGCACGTATCACGTGAAATGTACGAAACCAATGTGAATAACTATTGTGTGTAACTTGAACAATTACTTAGTTTTTGTTTCATCGCAATCTATCAAAATTTAGATGAATTTAAAGTGTTCAAGAAGTAGAAATTATCACAACACACGCAATTCAGATACTCGGACAGTTGAACTCAATATTCGATAGATGGCGTTGTGCATTTGAAGTCATTTTCTAAATGGCGGTGTTAAGATTCTCCGCGAAAGAATGATGACTCATCATCATCATCATTTCAACCGAAAGACGTCCACTGCTGGACATAGGCCTCCCCCAGGCGTCGCCACATTGACCGAGCCCGTGCGCCTCGCATCCAGCGCCTTCCCGCAACCTTAACCAGGTCATCGGTTCACCTAGTGGGAGGCCTTCCAACGTATCGTCTTCCGGTTCGCGGTCGCCATTCCAGAACTTTTCGGCCCCATCGGCCATCCGTTCTGCGAGCAATGTGCCCTGCCCACTGCCACTTAAGTTTGGCAATTCTTCGGTCTATGGCAGTATCCCTGGTTCTCTTGCGGATCTCCACATTTCTGATTCGATCGAATGATGACTATAAAAACAAAAATGGTAGTTAGGTAAGTGACGGGAGCGAAGCCACGGGCACTGCTATTTCATAATAATATCGACTTATTAATGTTCCACAGCAGGGAAAGGCCTCACAGAAAAGGCACGAGCATTAACAACCATCCTTGCGCAAGACGGGTTGGTGATTTAGAACTTTTCTCACGATTTTTTATTAATCTCTTCACCGATATCAGCGATGTCCTAGATACACTTAGAAAGTAATATATAAACTCATGGTAGGTAATAATCAGAAGACACAAGTCTTACGAGGACTAAGGACTATCATAAAGATGGAGCAGCATCCTTTTATTTCAGGTTAGCAAGTGATGGTTTGGGTGCAAACGACCAGTACAAGAAAGGTCTTTGTAGCATACGGAGAGGCTTCAAAATGTTGATGAGGACCAATACAAAAGCAGGAATTATGATTGATAAATTATTGCATTTTCTCTTAGTAATTTTTTTACTGAAAAAGAAAACAAAAGGTCAATCAAAGGTCAGTCAAGGTCATCTGAAGGTCAATATATGTTACCACTAGAAATCTTTCACATTCAAGTCGCAATATCATCTCGGTGACAATCAATGTCAAAAACTTGTCAAAATTTAGTATTATTGGAGAGATTTGTCAGATTTGCCTGTCTGTCTGTAGATCAGTCCTGAATTATTTCAATGGGTATGATGCGTAGGATTTTTTACGATATCACTAATAGGTAATCAAAATTTCTGAAATGTACACGAAATACGCATTCCTACCTTCAAATCCTAATGCTGAAATTATTTGGCAACTGCTGTAGTTCCATATAATAAAATTTTAAGTATTTGTCCCACTTTTTTAATGAGTAGCTTTTTCAATCTTTCCTCCTCATAATTACTCTAAATACTTGCATTAAATTTATTACCTACATCTCAATAAATCCAAAAAAAAGTGAGCGTGGTTGTGACGTATATTATTTGCCCATTTTTGTAAAAAAAAATTGTTTATTAAATCATCAGGCAGCGAAGGTTGTTTGCCGATGACATTGTTCTGGTTGCCGAGAGTGGCCTAGAGGTCCAGAGCAGATTGGAGGTGTGGTGGCACAGACTGGAGTGTGTTGGCCTGAAATTGAGCAGAAGCAAAACTTAATACTTGTTTTGCGACTTTTGCGGTCTCTCCCGTTCCGTGCCCATAGCTCTCGCTGGAACGCCAACAGCAGTTTTCGACTTTCTGTACCTAGGATCGCTTGTCCAAGGGGATGTCGAGGTAAACCGAGATGTAACGCACCAGATCAACTTAGGATGTATGAAATGGTTAGGCCACTGGAACAACTTGTGACCCACGGATGCCCCTCAAGTTAAAGGGGAAAATCTACACGTCCGTGATTAGACCTGTCGTCCTGTATGGATCAGAATGTTGGGCTGTGAAAAAGATGGATGAAAGGAGATTGCATGTAGCAGAGATGAGAATGTTGAGATAGATGTGCGGAGTGACGAGATTGGATAAAGTGAGAAATGAGTATATTAGAGGCAGTTTGAAAGTGGCGCCAGTGACAGAAAAGTTGAAGGAAAACCAACCGTACCTGGTATGGTCATGTGATGAGGAGGGATGAAACGCATGTTACTAAAAGAGTCATGAATATAAATGTGGATGGTTGGAGAGGGAGAGAAAGGCCAAAGAAAAGATGGATGGACTGTGTGAGGAATGATATGAAAGAAAAGGGAGTCAGTGATAGCGTGACGGGGGATAGGACGGTATGGAAGAAGAAAACGTGTTCCGCCGACCCTAAGTAACATGGAATAAGGGTAGGAAGATAATGATGAGGCAGCGAATGCTGGTTCTAAACGCTGCAGGTAAGAATATTTGGAAAAATATTGGGGTAGCCTATGCCCAGCAGTTTGACAAAATACGCTCTCAAAAATGAAATATAAATTGACTAAGCCCAAAATAAATCATTTTTAAAATTTTCTTTCGTTCTTCAATCTCAGATCCACATCCAGGATTCGAACGCAGAACATTTGTCACGACTCTAGCTGCAAGGGAAGGGGGCGTGGCTTCGGAGTAATTTTATCGTTGCGTACGTGCGCGTGCACACGCCTGTTGCGGCAGGTCAATAACTTCGCTGCACTAGCTCTGCCGCGCGACGCTGCGCGGATATTTATGTGCTGCAGAAAGGTTTTACTACTGTCTTATGTATTCAGATGTTACAAGACGAAGCGATGCCTTTTTAAGTCAGATAGAGAGTGACCGGAGCTCTAGCAATGATCAGAGAGAGTAATAAAATGGGTCGATCTTCAAGGTTAAGCAACGCTGGAAGAGGTCGGTCCGTGGATGGGTCTTAATCTCCATGCCTCAGAAAGCACGTTAAGTCAGGCAATCTGACACCAATTTTGCCGAAGGGGTATCGTATTACCCAGTTACTGGGTTGTGTAGTACAGATAGGCAGTCGCTTCATGTAATGGTATCTTGCTGAATCCGGTTAGTATGGAGGCCGACCCCAAAATAGTTGGAAAAAGTCCAGGCAGGTTGATTGAGAGAGTGACCAGTGTTACGTCACAAGATGGCTGTTTTTAGGTTAGGTTTAGTAATCATTGTACTAGATCTTTACGTCATTGATATTTTGGGGAAACCTGCTGATTATTTTGACTGACCTAGTGATAAGCTCATAGATTTAGGTCTCTTTATCGTCTGTTTTATCTGTTTACATCACAATACAATTTGCAAGAGGCACAAATGCAAATACCCGAACTCAGATACCTAGATATATTTTTCCAAATCGTCAATACAGATTGAACATTTAAACTGACCTATATTTGACGAATCCTCGCTAACTCCACTATACTAAAGTAAGTGGATGCGTCTCGCATTCAGCTTATGCCTGCTTTCTTCATCAGGTCATCGATCCACCTAGTGGGAGGCTTTCCAACGCTACATCTTTCGGTGCGCGATCTCCACTCCAGAACATTTATCCGTTCTACGGGCAATGTGCCCTGCCAAATTCAATAAAAGCAACTTGAATTAGAAACAACATATTTCGATTCTTCTTCTTCATCTTCGTCTGTTTGCTAATTCCTAATTTATATATGTTAGGATTAGCCTCATAAAGGTCTTTTAGAGTGCAGGTGTTCCTTTTTATTTTAAATAACATAAATGAGTAAATACGTAAAATAATTCAACAAAAACTGAATGTTTGCCAAACTGCATATGAAATAGTGCTGTGCAAGTGACAAGTGAATGTCAGTCGTCAGTTAGTGACGGTGTTATTTGCCAACGTACCGCGAGCTGTCATTTATCCGATGATGTGCATCCATTGTTTTTGAATTTTGTATATGGATTTGCTGAAAAATGGTTTGGAAGTTTTGTTTGTAAATATTTCTATCACTTTACAAATTTTTACGTGCATAAAAGACTTTAAATAAGTGCCAGAACAAGTTTTCTAATCCGTAGAGCATATTTTTCTTTGAAAACGGGTGGAACCGTCACGGCTCTCTGTGGATGTCTTAATAAGTAACGGTTAACTTACACAAATGAGTTTTGCAAAATTATTTTTGAAAATCTCTAAATCTTGTACCTAAAATGCGGGATCAAATTTTTGTCACAAGAGGCCTAAATCCAGCAGTAATCTCCAAAATACTGATGAGTCTACTTCCGCTAACGCCTGCTACAGGAAGCGATAAACTGACCTAATTCCTAAAGCCGGACCAAACAAACAATGAAACGTCATTTTTAATAATTATTACAATATCTGTAGTATAGTATTCTTCATTATTTTGTATGTAATTACTGCGATACCAGCACCTATATTGATAAATGTAATAATTAATAACATTGTATTGCAGAAATAATAACGGTTTAATTAATATTATTATTGAAAAACTTATGTGAGGAGCTGACTAAAAGGATAATTTGGAGTGAATAATAATGTTGCTGATATGAATTTAATAAATAAATGATTTGATAAGTTTTTTCGTGTTGCAATAGTTTAATAACCTTACGGGATGCAAGTCAGACACTGAGTAGTGAGTGATAGGTTGATAAATATGCAAGGGAATGTAATGAAAAATAGATAAAAATAGATCGTCAAAGCAAGAATCACAACAATTCCCATTGTTGAGATTAAAGCAAAATCGGGATAATAAATTAAGAACTAACAATATTTTGTCAAACTCTACTTTTACCGAAAAACCTGTGAAATTTGGTCATTAAAGTAATGTCTTAATTAAAACTTTTTACTTAAAAAAGTCAAACCGACTTCCAAAACAAAACGAAAATTAACTTCATTTTCTGAAGTCGGTGTATACACCGAAAAATTTGATTTGGTCGGTTTTGAGATTACTGCCAGCCTACAAAGTTGTTTTACTAGATCAGACTCAGGGTATGATAATACTGTCTGAATTAAGCCAATATCTAACCTGTTCAAGCCATTCTCTCTTTCCATTTTTACTGTATTATGCAAAAATCTAAATATTAAAATTATTAAGCAGTCGTGCAGCACACGTCCACGTTGCGATATCTTGTAAACATTGTAATTTTTGGCTGAGAACGATATCGTGCAGTTTCTTCCTTCAAATTTTGGAATTTACATAACATGTAATATAGTAGCTCCCTCAATTCACTTCTAATAGGTTTATCCATTTTTTTAATTAGATTTGTGGAAAACAATGTACAGCGTCAGCTATCTGACAGCTCAAGTACCACGAAAGTGACAGCTGTAAAAGAATACCACACACAAAACTTTACGGGGGGGTATCCTCGTAAAGTTACTATATATTTATGATTTCTGCTGAGTTATAATAGCCAGAGACTACTTCCAATCTGTCCGTGAAATTGCGGTTCCGAAGTAGTCGTAATACTTCTTGAAGGGAAGCTTACGCACTACATCGGAACTCTATCCGACATAATCTATCATAATTCTGAACATTTTGAACTCGGAAGTCGGAACTTAAATCACGGACATGGACGTGCGTATGCGTAACTGCCCTTAGTTACTGGGTGGTTGATCAGACGAATTAATTTAGACTGGAAGCTAACCATAATAATTGTTGAGAAAAGGCTAGGCAGAATGACTCTTTTTTTTCATATTTTCATCTGATAGATTTCCAGTAGTGGACAAATGTAGGACTCGTCCAAACTTCGTCATCACAACCAATAGACGTTACGGAAATCTTACGACATAAATAGTAATAAAAACATTGTTGCTATTATCGTACTAGGTCGGGAGGTACTCAAACTCACCCACACACTCACGTGCTAAACACAGTAAATTAATTAACTCCATTATCATAATAATATACTTCCCGAGGCTTTATCGCGGAGCTAATAATATTATTGTTTATAATTTAGTTCAACCTATAAGGTGGGCCGCAGACGACACTGTAGTAAGACTATTATATTTCTGCTGATGTGAAAAGTTGGCTGTCATGCATGGAGACAGGTGCGACGTGACATTGCGACATCGATGTATCGAAGCATTTTCTTAGAAATTTTGCACCATTCGTTGCCACATTCTTGCTTTGCAACTGTCTGCAGGAACCTCAGAAATAATAAACATGCCTTGGGCACACAAAAAGCAGCTTGACAGATGCATTTGTAGCATTTGTTGGTATATTACAGAAAAATACCTGATAAGCACTGGCAGCTTCAGTGTGGCGGTCGGCTTGCACCCAAGGTCGGCTCTCAGTCCTTACCTCTTCCTGATGATAATGGACGCGCTGACGTCGGACATACAGGATGACGCACCCTGGTGTATGCTGTTTGCCGATGACATTGTGCTGGTTGCCGAAAGAGGCCTAGAGGTCCAGAGCAGATTGGAGATGAGGGGGCACAGACTGGAGAGTATTAGCTTGTAATTGAGCAGAACTAAATCCGAATACTTGTTCCGCGATTTTGGCGGTCTCTCCAGTTCCGTGCCTATAGCTCTCGCTGGAACACCCATACCGATGTGCTCTGACTTTCGGTACCTAGGGTCGCTTGTCCAAGGGGATGGCGAGGTAGACTGAGACGTAACACACTGGATCAACTCGGGATGGATGAAATGGCGACAGGTCACTGGAACAACTTGCGACTCACGGATGCCCCTCAAGTTAAAGAGTAAAATTTACAAGTCCGTGATTAGTCTTGTCTGTATGGATCAGAATGTTGGGCTGTGAAAAAGATGGATGAAAAGAGATTGTATGTAGCAGAGATGAGAATGTTGAGATGGATCTGCGGAGTGACGAGAATGGATAAAGTAAGAAATGAGTATATTAGAGGCAGTTTAAAAGTGGCGCCAGTGACAGAAAAGTTGAAAGGTAACCGTTTGTCCTGGTATGGTCATCTGATGAGGAGGGATAAAACGCATGTTACTAAAAGAGTTATGAATATAAATGTGGATGGATGGAGAGGGAGGGGACGGCCAAAGAAAAGATGGATGGACTGTGTGAGGAATGATATGAAAGAAAAGGGAGTCAGTGATAGCGTGACGGGGGACAGGACGGTATGGAAGAAGAAAACGTGTTGCGCCGACCCCAAGTAAGATGGGATAAAGGCAGGAAGATGATGATGCGGCAGCGAATGCTGGTTCTAAACGCTGCAGGAAAGAATATTTACAAGTTGTAGGTCGTGGGTTCGAACCCAGGGAGGTACTTTACTTTGTGTAAATTATTTCATCACCACTGCTCTCAAAATGGTGAAGGAAAACATCGTGAGGAAACCGGCATGTCCTAGAACCAAAAATTCGAAGACATGTGACATCCACCAACCAGCACTGGGCCCGCGTGGTGGATTATTCCCCCTCACAGAGGAGAGACCTGTGTCCCGGCAGTGTGAACATTAAAAGTATGATGCCTGCCTGATGCCTGACCTGGCAATAATCTTAGTTGCGATACGAGTGAGAAAGGTTGATGTTCAAGTAGCGGCTGAAATGATCATAATGGATAAATCTTAATTCAGAGTATCCAGAAATACCGCAATCAACAGACTAGATTTTTCAACAAATCTCTACAACGGTAAACCAACAAATTTTTGTAAGGAAGTAAACGGGTTTATCATGAACAAAAAAGTCGCTGACCGATTTGCCGCTCGTCAAACAATTCTAATTAAATTGGTCCTTTCAATTGATGTTTTTGTGCTGTGATGTCGAGCGGTACGCCGGAAATCATGATTTAATCACTTTAGTTTTAATTGTACAGTTTTTAGCTGTTTTAAAATTTATCTCGCTGAAAACACAACGAGGTAAATGCATACTGACCTATTTTTTTAATTATTTAAATTAATAGACTTGTTCGTTACGTCTTGTACATATGATTGTTTCTATAATTACTTCACGTGTGTCCACATAAGAACCTACTTTTGTTACTCAGTTTAATTTGTTATCCTTAAAAGGTGTTTAATTAATTAAGAAAGGGTTGTGATAGTTTTTAAATAATGTGACTAATTAGGTAAATAATTTATTTTTTAGGGTTCCGTACCCGAAGGGTCCAAACGGAGCCTCAGGTGTCCGTATGACCGTCGTCTGTCACACAGGTTTTGCAGCCAAACGGTTGGAGCTACAGTCTTCAAATTTTTACAATATTTAAAAGGAAATATGGGCAGAGAGCGCCGACTCAATTTCCTTAGTAAAAAGTCATCATTCGAGGTTTGGCTCTCGTCTCTTTCCTCAATTTATAAGATATTCCATAAACTGGTAAAATAAGATATATACTATGTATTTATGTTTTCTTTTATATTTGTCAAATTTGTACACTAAGCCTCTGTTGACAGCGCAATTTTGAGCAGTTTTTGAGGTCTCTAGTGCTTCTAAAGATAATGTATCATCAAAAAGGAAAACATAGGGACATAGTATATATCTTTAATTTTCATTTTACGGCATATCTTTTAAATTGGTCCAATATTGGAGGAGGAAAGAGACGAGAGCCAAACCTCGAATTATGACTTTTTACTAAGGAAATTCAGTCGGCGCTCTCTGCCCCCGCATATTATTGACTTTTGGGTCAATAATATGCGGGGGCAGAGAGCGCCAAAGCTATACAAATTTTCAAAAGTATTTTTAATTGTTTTAAGGGCTAAAGGGAAATACCCGTACAGCCAAAGGGGGCGTGAAAAAGAAAGACCTACCATTGAATGGGGTATCGTTATTTAGAACTCGTTGAGTAGATAAATTCTGTAATTTGTGTTTTGGAAAATATTGGAAAACAAAGGAATGAGAGACCACCAAAATAACGTTTCTTACAAAATTTTGTGCTGAAAATATTTTAGATTTTTTAACCTATGCACTTGAAATTTGGTGATAATGATTATTATTGCGTAAATTTTACTAACAAATACCAATATAAACTGATATCACAGATATTTCTTTGAACTACCCTCATTTTTCTATTTTTATTTCAACAACTTGATTTTTCGATCTGGTACGGAACCCTATATTTGCGAAGTCCGATACGCACTTGGCTGGCTTTTTTTTAATTTTGATTGTCTCACGTTTGACCACTATTTCACCCAATGGCAAGTCTTGTTGTGGTCGACAGTGAATCACGCTTGCGTTAAAATAATTGTTTTTTTTTGCAACAATGTTCACTGTGTCAATCTCCAATTAATAACATACAGGATAATAATATAGTAAATTTTAGTTCTAAAAACTAAAAAACACGCTTTAATGGTAAATGGAACTAAAAAGTCGCTAATCCTGAAGATCTTGGTAGGCAAAACAAACAACAAACACACAAAAAAAACTATTTAAACGCGCCCGGTAGAATCAACTTTCATTATTTGTAAATTTTAATTTTTGTTTGACGTTCAAAAGTGCCGCTTATTGGCCTAGTTGAATTAACATATTTGACTTTGACTTTGGCTTTGACTTTGACTAAATTATTGCATTATCATCGGTCCTTGATAAGTGTGCAAAGTTTCAAATCAATCCCACGTTTTGAAGGGGGTGAAAATCACGTTCAAAGATTTCGTTACATTGATACATACCAAGCTAATAAAAGCGTGTTAAAAAATAGATAAAATTAAATTCAGAGAGCACTGCTGTGAGGTCTATTTATATAAAACTAGTTATGTAAGGCAGGAAGTATTTCAGGAAGTTGTCTATGTGTACCTACTACCTACCGGCATTTCAGACTGTGAGTTTGTTGCTATGCTGTCTTTTCCGCAAATGTATAAGCCTGCAGTCAACCGGACGTCAGCAGTAACTTGGAAAACCAACCTTATTCTTACAGTATAAAGTTGCTAAAATGTCAAACTGTTACCGTGCATATCCGTTTGACTATACCTACTACAAGCCTGTTTTTAATATCCTCGTGTGTGTCTCAGTATCGGTGCAAATAATTAAAGCGGATAAATGTCGGTACCTGCCTATTTTGGGAATGCTGTAATGGTATGGTCATGTTAAAACATCATAAATAATATTGCAAAGTAAAACTGAATCCTGGTAGAGTTACTAGTAATAATTTATTTAATTAATTGTGTTTTTGTTTTCAGCGTATAAATATTTGCAAATCGGTAAACGGTCTACCTACTCAATCTACTTACTTACCTTAGAAGAACATCGTCACTAAGTAACTCCCCTATACCCCACCCCCCCCCCCCCCCCCCTACATGAGAAGACACACCCCAAAACGCTTTGCTACATCTTTGAACCGAAAATCTAATTCCGTCGAACATCCAAACTCACTTACCTACATCTTGAGCAAACAGCGGAACCTACGCATAACCGACCGTAGCGCAAACTACTCGGTAGTTGGAACCAGGGATGTTAAGTTGTTCCGTAACTGTTACCGAAATTGTTGGATATCCGATTTAAAGTTTCGTATAATTTCGGATAGGGGCGGAGTCTAAATGAGCCACGTTCTGGCAGGTTTTACTGCCCGGCCGAGCCAACACACTAGCCGCGCAAGTCACTTGCAATGCAAGTACTAATGATAACTTAGAAATAAAGTTAAATTATTACTTATTTTTGCCTGGTAATCTGTGTGACAGGATTTCCTAGTGCAGATACCAGTCTACCACAAAGGATTTATCTAATAATGTTGCACTTTTATGTAATAATTTGTAAGACACCTTAGTGGAAGAGAAATAAATATTTTTCAACACACTTGCTCATAAAGTGGCTCTAATTTCACCGCAACTAAGCACATGATACCTGTTATCAAACTGTGACTTTTTCATTGCTATTATTCACAAGTGAGTTATAGAGTTTTTGTTTTTAATTTATTGGTTGAGTTGCTTTGTTCTTAAAAAGTTTCGATACAAAAAAGATCAAAGTACAAATAAATTAATGTAATACCTATTGCTTGCTCATTTCATGCAGTTTCGTATTTAAATAGATAATATCAACTTGTACGTGCTTAATAAATAAAACTTTCACTCAAATATAAATATTATTTGCTCTGTAATTAAGAAAAATTGAATAAGAATAAGAATAAGAATATTGTATTTGTAAACATAGGTAGTTACACTGTGTGTGAGATGTTACGAGTACATTATGCTTAGTTAGTTCTCTATGTTTTGCTGTGAAGCGTACAAATATGGACAAATAAATGTCTTAATTTAGAAAGTTTTTTCCAATAATTATTTCATGCATAATTTTAAGATTATTATAACATATCTATTACAGATTATAAAAAAAACTTTTTTACAAAAAAATACTACCGACTTCCAAATAAGAAAACTACAAAGTGAAAAATAACTTTATTTTTGGAAGTCGGTGTCTTTCGTAGGTACCATTTTTTTGCGTTATGGACACCGACTTCCAAAAATAAAGTTATTTTTCACTTTGTAGTTTTCTTATTTGGAAGTCGGTAGTATTTTTTTGTAAAAAAGTTTTTTTATTTTTCACTTTTTAGTTGTACCTAACTAATAGGCAAGTTGTTTAGTAAGTTTCCTATAACGCCAAAATAGATTACCCGAATATCATGAAACTTGAACAAAATCGATCAAATGAGAGATCTGCTTACCCCTTAAGAGCGTATTGGCGTGATGTTATGTTATGAAATGGTATAAACAATAAACAGACATGCGATTGCAGCAGTCCCGAGAGATTTGCCGTTACTTATTGAAGAGTTCTGTTGTATATCTTCGAAGTTCTTCATCAGATCTTCACCAAATTAAAATGGGACCAATTTCGGAACATACTCTATCAAACAAAAAAAGAATTTTCAAAATCGGTCCACAATTGACGGAAATATCGGTGAACATACATAAAAAAAAAAAAAAAAAAAAAAAAAAAAAACATACAAGAAGTCGAACATAGAACCTCCTCCTTTTTCGAAAGTCGGTTAAAAAGTAGCATTACATGCAAAAATAAAATGACAATTAAATCAAAACAATAGTATAAGTGGAAAAAAATGAATAGCAAAAGTTAAAATACGTAATTCAAAATTAAATGTCATACAATAAAGAGAAAACATTAAACATAGATCACTAAAACATATCAATAATAGATGTCAAATAATCGGTAATCACAACAGATGTCAGTAAAGAGGAAAAAAAAAAAAAAAAAAAAGTAAGAAAATTGAAATTCCCTATTTTGTACTATCCACGAAAAGCCAAAAAAAAGAAACCTCATTATTTTAGTCTATGGCCGATCTCCATTGTTAAATGCGCGCGCATAGGAAAACTGATAAATTTTGCCCGCCATTATGAAAAATTTTCACAACTCGTTTTTACTGTTGAAAATGATTTTTTAGTATTATTTTCTTCACAAGTGTGTTGAAAAACGTCGTATGATACACGTGTGTATTGATGATTACCGTCCTCGGCTCTTAAGACCCTCACCTACGGCTCGGGTCTCAATGGCGCCTCAGCGGTAATCACCAACATTGCACACTTGTACCATAATGTACTAATGTTATGTTATGTTTTACAATTACAATTTCTTAAAAATCGAATATCCGTAACCGAAACTAACCGAAATTAACAGATAATTCGAAATAATTTCATATCGTAACCGTATTCGAAAACGGTTTAATATTATTTCGGTATCCGTATCCAGATCCGAAACTTCATATCCATAACATCCCTAGATGGAACCATTCGTAACCCCGTTGGGGGGCACTTAGTGTGATTGTCTCAACACGACCCGACGACCCCGACCAATACTTATGAAATATCACAAGGTTACTGGTTACTGCGTTTTTGAGGAAGCCGGGGAGAAAGGGGACAAATGGAACGCTGTTTGTTCGGAACGCCGCTCGGGGGATTACTTAATAATTAATTGGAAACCTAAGTGGACGAGATAGGGGAAATTGAATCTATTTGCTTGTTCCGGTTAAAAATAATTATGCTGGAGTTTCTGATTGAATACTTAATTTTGTTTAACTGAAAAATTTGGTAATTAAAGTAAAGAGGTCTGATTTTTGATGCTTATAATTGAGGCAACGTGAGTTTTTTTAGCGTATTTATTTTAGCATGTCTTTTAGTCATCTTCTTTTAACAATTTCTTTAAAATACTTTCCTCAGAAAAATATACAATTTAAAACCAGTGATGCATAAATAAAAAAAATAAGGATTCCGTCTTTTCAATCGGACATTACGTAACTCTAAAACAACCTGAGCAGAACTTTCCAGAGTAAATCGAAAACCTATCAAGTCGAGAACTAATCAAACCAATACTGTTAGTTACTAGGTCAAATCTGTTTACTCGGCAAGGGGCATGAACCACAACTGTTGCCAAGGAAAACGAGCTTATTCTCACAGTTACAAACAACTCTAAATATATACGAGGTTAAACCAGGAAAAGAGACAGCAATAGTGTAGAATTACTATTTATAATGCATATTAATAAAATGCGAATTTGACTTTGTTTGTTTGTTACGCCTTGATGCCTCTAAATCACAGAACCGATTTTAGTGAATTTTACTACAGAGATAGATGCAACCCTGAAATCGGCTATAGGCATCCCGTTCAAATTGTATGCAAAAAGTTGCATACAATTTGAACGGGATGAAATGGAGGGCCCATTTCTTAGCGTTTTTTTTTAAATTATATCGTCGTATTTGCTTACTTACAAAGTACGAGGAGACCAGAATCAAAAAATAACGAAATATCCGAAGCTAGAATCAAGACTGCTAAAGACACTCAAACTACCAGGAATCATAAAGAAAAGAAGACTTCCAGGGCTGGAATCACGTGTGGTAAAAGAACTCGCAAACAACCGAAAGAATAGCATAATGAAGTAAAATATCTAGGGGAACATATATCGTTCTCCCAGAGAAGAAGGCGTCGTGGAGGCAACCATGCCGCCAACAACGCCGAAACCCCGCCGGACTCCGGGGTCACGGGCGGTCTGATTGGGGATTCTCTCCGCCCACCAAGTGACTTTAGAAAAGATGGTGGCACAGTGATCACGTGCTGCCGTGCACAGCGAGGCTCAGGGGAGACGCTTCCACGTCTAACCAGGGATGTGCCCTAACAGGCGATGCACAGAGGGGGTTCCGCGATGGTCTTTTAAGAGGTAACGAGGCCACTTCCAAGTGCTGATGCTGATCACCGGGCTGGTTTTAGTGAGGTAAAAATCCCACAGTCCTTGGTATTTTCCTCAAAATTCCAGGCGCCTTTTGAAGGTTTCCCCGTTAACAAAAAAAGGGGGATCATATCGACCACCAGAATTGATTGACAAAATCTGCAAAACCGCGGGCAATAGCTAGTAGTCTAAATAAAACAATTGGTATTTGTTTTGCTTACCCAACCGCGATGAGTTGTTTGTTGGCTCCTATTTCACGAAATATTCACAAAATGGTGACAATGTTGTCACCATTTTGTGACAATCTTTATCCTTAAAAGTAGCTTATGTAGTCCAATGTTGTAAGAGACGTAAGCGGATTATATTTTCGCTGTGCAAGCAAAAGTTTGAGCGCTGTCAGCCATGTCTATTTTCTTCTGAACCTTAAAAACGATGTCATTTTTTTGTTGGCTCATCGTCTGTTATAATCCTGTGAATTAGTGGTACACGCTGTCTCAGGAAACTATCAGCACATTTTCCCTTTTTCTTCTAATTTGGTTCGTTCTGGTATATAAAACTGTATAGGGAAAGCTAGCATTGTTTTTGAGCAAGAATATTGAGTGCGAAAAGTTGATAGCTGCGTAGGTATTGCTTTCTGAGAGAATACGGAGAATATATCTGAAAAGTTTGAGATAGGAGTTCTTTGGTCCACTATCAGATTTAAAAGAGATGCTTAACTCTTGGTATCGGTAAGTCACGTCATGTGGATTTTCCTAAGACCATCAGCTTGGATGATATCAACCGTCATTTCACTACAACCTGCCATTTGGATTCCCAAATGTTATCTCAGACGGTTGATTTCATTACTGGCCTACCCGGTCCTATTATAGAAAAGTTCCATTTTTCTCCGGCCACCTTGGATGAAATCAGAAAAATCATCCTGTCCATTAAATCCAAGGCCATGGGTTTTGACGGCATCAGTCGTTATATGGTCACCCTAATCCTCGACTTTCTTCTCCCCTCTATTACCCACATAATCAACTTTTCTCTTGATTCCGCACAATTCCCTTCCTTGTGGCGTATGGCCTACGTTCGTCCACTTCCTAAATATGTAATCCCTCTCTATCTAACCATTTTCGACCAATTTCTATCCTTCCTTTTTTATCCAAAGTGCTGGAGGCCTGCGTCCACAGACAGCTCTCAGGGTTTGTTCATCGGAATAACCTTGTTAGTTCATTCCAGTCTGGGTTCAGGCCGGGGCACAGTACTGCATCTGCTCTCCTCAAAGTGACTGGTGACATAAGAGAAGCGATGGAGGATACCAAGGTCACTGTTCTGGTGTTAATTGATTTCTCCAATGCCTTTAATGCCGTCAGTCACGATATTCTCCTTTCTATCATTTCACATCTTATGGTTTCCTCGGAGGCCCTGGAATGGTTCTCTTCTTATCTTCGGGGACGTCAGCAGTCGGTTCGCGCTGACGATAGTTCGTCGAGTTGGTGTGACTTGGCTGCTGGTGTTCCGCAAGGCGGTATTCTTTCACCATTATTATTCTCCATCTTCATAAATTTTATTACTCACTGTCTTCGGTGTTCGTATCATCTGTATGCCGATGACCTTCAACTGTATGCGGCTGCGCGGGTAGAGGATTTGGCGGATGCTATAGGCGATGTGAACCGGGACTTGGCCGCAGTCAAGAATTGGTCTGATAGATTTGGGGTATCTGTAAACCCCTCAAAATGTCAGGCTATTGTGATCGGGAGCTCGCGTATGATGGGTCGTGTGGGGATTAGTTCTCGTCCTCCTATTATTTTTAATGGTACCGTAATCCCCATTAGCCCTAGTGTAAAAGATCTCGGTCTGCATCTCGACTCGACGCTTGGCTGGCAATGTCAGGTTTCTAGTGTCAGTCAAAGAGTCAATGGAACCTTGCGTTGCCTGTACCGTCTGAGGAACTTTCTGCCTGCAAAGATGAAGACTATGCTTGTGCAGACTTTAATTTTCCCTATAATAGACTATGGTGATGTGTGCTACTTTGACCTGAACGCGGTGTTCCTGGATAAGCTTGATAGGCTCCTAAACAACTGCATCCGGTTCATATTCAACCTGAGGAAATATGACCATGTGTCGAGTTGCAGATCTGAACTCAAATGGATGCCCATTAGGCAGAGGCGAAATTTGCGCGCTTTGACCACGCTTTTCTCCCTACTCAACTCTCCCACTCCTCCTTCTTATCTCACACCTCACTTTCAATATTTATGTACTTCACACGCTAGGAATCTGCGTTCATCTAACAATCTTCTCTTGCTTTGTCCCTCTCATACTTCTGATTTTATTCACTCTTCCTTTCATATTCAGTCCATTCTTCTCTGGAATGCGGTACCGCTCGATATCAGGACGGCCACCAGTCATTATGCATTTAAGCAGAAGTTACGGCATTACTTCCTACACCAATAGCAGAGTAGTCTCAATCACCTTTCTATTACTTTTATACATATATAATTATATATATATGTATTTATTGTAGGACATATATATTTATGTTTATTCTTACTATATATTCTTTAATTTTTACATTAATAATTATTTCTATTTTTATGCACCTGCCATGTTATCTCTCCACCATCCTTGGTTGACTGGTAGAGAATGCCTTAGGCATTAAGTCCGCCTATGTACCTGTATGTTGCATGAAGTTTTAATAAATAAATAAATAAATTAACGTTCAGGGACTCATCAATCCTGTGTCTTTTGTGGAAATCTGAAAGTGAACCAAGCTTCCTCGCAAATGGAACCAATAAGTTTAAACCAATAACACATTCGCGAGCTGGCTGACCAAAACCATATGTATCCTCCGACTGCACAGCATGATTTTCTTCTTGTTTAAATCTTTTCAATTCGCTTTTTAAGCAGTCGGGTTTTTTGATTTTATTAACTTTTCTTATTTACAACTTTTTAGTTATTCTTTTTTTTCGAATGAATATAAACATACAAGTGTTTTATATTTTTGTAATCACATTTAAAAATCCTTCATTTTGATACCCCACTCGAAGGGTTCAGAAAAAAAAAATGCAAACCCTACAATATGGCGCCCAAAATCCGCCATTCTTTTTTTTTTTAACGGCACTTATCTAAGAACACTTGGGCGCCTAAGGCCTATTTAACGATGTCTTAATTATAAAAACCCGTCAAGTGGAAGAAAGAGAGAGGTAATAAAGAATATTACATACTTACAAGATACGCGCGAAAAACATAACCCTTTCCTTGCAACCCGGCTGCAAAAGCCTGATTTGCTCATTTTTGTACAAATATAGTCTCTTACATAGATCTTTTACTGTGTGTGATTGAACAAAA
Organism: Orthosia incerta; assembly: GCA_948252205.1. NCBI lineage: Eukaryota > Metazoa > Arthropoda > Insecta > Lepidoptera > Noctuidae > Orthosia > Orthosia incerta. Next base: position 27,080,950 of record OX411759.1, read on the forward strand.
CATGCCATCCTCTATAAATTAAACAAAGACATCATAATTATAAGGTTCCGGCGGAACACTAAACTAAATTGAAATATCACTATGTTCAGGATATTGTCTCTATATCCGCCATTTGCATAAAGATCCAATTCTTGTTAGACCGAAATGCATTATCCAGTTCCTCTCCCTTTCTCTCCTCTCATCTTTAATATGTTCATCTCTTTCTAACCAATCATGCGGTCCCTTCATTAATGCAAATACCGTCAGACCATGAATCATGCGAGTTACCCCAACGTAACGCAATAAAAGGCTTCTCCCTCCGTTGGAAATACATTACTCGCTGACAAGCGTGCTTGCCTTAACAATTTATAGCTTCACGCGTCGATGGATAGCGTCCTGCCTTCCCGTACTGCGCACTACCTTGTGAAATAATAAAGATGTACGATTTACAGCGTTTGAATTTTGAAGATGTCCTTTTGACCCGATTTCACTCTAGCGTTCGTCTAATGAAAATTTATTGAAATGTTCTCGAGATGGGGTTGAGAGGAATCGGAACAGCTGATTTATAACTATCCTATGGCACTTACATGTCGGAACGTATTACGACGAAATATTTAGTGAGGTATATAGGGGAATTGGGTTCACCATAAATACTCTCTTCTCCGCCGAATACATTGGTAATGACGTATATTGAGATTAAGGTTACACTAGTCGATTTTTTTTCCATACAAACGTAGTCTAGGGATTATTCCACTGTTTGACGATATAAGTTCAAAATAAAAAGTGATATCAATTTGTCTCATCATTATCTAGCCCTGTATGGAAGCGAAAAAGTAAAAAAAGATAATATCTGAAAGTTATGAGCCTCGAAAGTTCCACATTTCGACACTAATTTTAACGCATTTTTGGGCGCAAATAAATACCATAAGAAGACGGAAAATTGCAAAACGGCCTCCATACAGGGATAGATTAGTAGTTCAACAATGCATATAATTTTATTTTGAACAGATAGATTTAGTCGTTTTTTCATGATATCTAGACTGCCAAAGGTCTGTTTATAAAATTTCGCGCGCTCGGGTTCGTCCTAAATTATTATCCATTTCGCTACAAATTTGCAAAAGATTGTATTCGTACGCGAACTAGCTTCCTACTGCTCATCACAGCATCTATCTCTTCCGCACGTGTTGTCGGTTGATATAAAAAGCATTTTAACCCCGCGCACAAAATAGTTCGTGCCATTGACTAGAGTAACCTTAAAGTCTTTTATCACGATCGTTTTACTTAAAATCGATGAACACACAAGGATATCAGGATACCTTCTTCAGTTGAAAGGAAACAATAATAATATGTGTGTGAGTGCTAACAAATTATTGTGAGCCAAGGCAATGTCGTTAAAGATACACCTACACACGTTAAATGTTAAGATTAAGATGCTTATTCACCATGCGATTGAGCCAGGGCAATCCGCATCAATATTATAATAAATCTTTAGAAAAGTCGTTTTTGTGCATCAAAAATATTTCCAAAAATATAGCCAGGGTTGTAATAAATAACCAACAGAACCCATTTCCAGCATTTTTGTCTGTTTGTCGGTTTGTCTTTAAATCTTTGTCTGTTTAGTTGTGCACGCATCACGAAAAATATAAGAAACCATTGTATATAATGTTTAAACATAAAAAAATGTGCGTAACTTGAAGTATTACTTAGTTTTAGTTTCATCGCAATCGGTTCACTCTATCAAAATCTAAATTTTAAAGTGTTCAAGAAGTAAAATATTACAACACACGAAATTCAGATACTCGGACAGTTGAACTCCATATTTGCTAGATGGCGATATGCATTGACGAAATAAGAAATGGTAGTGTTAAGATTACCCGCGAAAGAATGACCCTAGAAAAACAATTGGTATGTATGAAGACAAGTCTGTGTGATGTGTGTGAATTGCAAGGCTATCTTTTTGTTAAGACTAAAAGTGTAGTGAATAGACAGCTTTATTACAAGTGACCTCAGAACTCAAGAGGTCAATCTCATTATTTAACTTGAAGCTTAAAATAATAATATATTCTTATTGTGCTTACTTATCGGATTTAAACGTAAACTTATGTGCCAAAAACATTTCTTTACTCAATTCCTTTTGGATATAAAATTAATTCTTTTATATTTTTGCGAGTTGCAGACTTTCGAGCTTGCCCATTAACGATCCAAATATTTACCTAATTGAATTTTAAAATAAAAAGTATAATTTACTGATGTTTAAAATAAAATTAAGTAAATTGTAATGTGCAGTCAAACAGGTTGAATTGTGATTACCATTAGCACTAAAATTATGCTAAAAAGGGTAACTCTAGCAATGAACTGTAAATAAACAACTCACATTACATAACTTTACTGACCGACAATGTTTAATATGCATATGATTGGATTATGCAATGATTCATCTGCTACAAAAGACATACAGAAGTTCAACTGTACTAACGAAGGCCTTTTTCTGCTTTTTCACCATGAAATGGGAAAAGAACCATCATCTTTCGTCTTTTCTTTTCTTCTCCTCTACCCCAATTTCTTCTAAAGTTAGGTTAATATAATTTACTTAAGTATGTACCTATTCTGTAAAGATTACCAACATTTAAAAAAATGGTGAACGAACATTTCCTTTCTCTGTTATAATATATATTAGTAAGTATTGTATGTATGTATTTTACTTTATTAAGTATAAGTTATATTATCTATGATGTTTTGTACACTGACTTCCCTATTTCTATCTCCTCTTGTCCAGTCCATCCAAAGGTTGTCTGTAAGAGACTGCCCTGTGCGATAAGACCGCCCATTGTACTTACTTGCCTTTATAAATGTTTGTCCTGTAATTTTTTATGGGACAATAAAGTATATAATATTTAATTAATTAATAAGTATAGTGAATAATTTATTCAATTTCTTTTAGATGGTAAGTATACCTTCCTCTTCCATACACCTGTCATCATCTAAAGTCATTAGTGACCTCCATGATTCCTATCATCTGTCACATAATACGTTGGTCTTCTACTCTTATACCATCCATATTTATACTCAAAACTCTCCTCAGGACATGGTTCTCATTCCTCCGCCTCAAAGGCCCATACCATAACGATCGATATCCACAAATGAGGAAAGAATATGCCGTGGTAATTTTTTTATTAGTTGGTGGCAGTCTTGATTCCCCAAAAGATCTACATCAGATGCCTTTTTAAGTATTGCCAGTCTTAAGAAGAAATATGGGCAGAGAGCGCCGACTGAATTTCCTGAGTAAAAAGTCATAATTCGAGGTTTGGATCTCGTCTCTTTCCTCCTCCAATAGTGGACCAATTTAAAAGATATTCCATACACTGGTAAAGTAAGATATATACTATGTCCCTATGTTTTCCTTTTTTTATTTATATTTGTCAAATTTGTACACTAAGCCTCTGTTGACCGCGCAATTTTGAGAATTTTTTGAGGGCTCTAGTGCTTCTAAAGATAATGTATCATCAAAAAGGAAAACTTAAGGACATAGTATATATCCTTAATTTTCAGTTTACGGAATATCTTTTAAATTGGTCCAATATTGGAGGAGGAAAGAGACGAGAGCCAAACCTCGAATTATGACTTTTTACTAAGGAAATTCAGTAGGCGCTCTCCGTCCCCGTTTCCTCTTAAAAGCCACTGAGTAATTAGGTCCTACACATCATCATTTCAGCCGAAAGACGTCCACTGCTCGATATAGCGTTGCTACACTGATTGATCCTGTAGGTCTCGCATCCATCGGAATCCCGCATGTTGGTCCACCTAGAGGTAGGCCTTCCAACGCTGCGTCTTCCGGTTCGCGGTCGCCGCTTCAGAATTTTTCGGCCTCATCGACTTTGAGCAATTAATTGGTACTTCTGTCCATCGTATTTTATGTGACAATAGTGGCACCACCGGTGTCGATTTCAAGGTGACTTCATGATAAAGTGGTTCAGTAAGCCATCGCTTATGCCTTGGCTATGCGATGCGGGACGGTGACGCCTTTTCGCTGTTAATGGGTAAGTAGAGTATCAGGTTGTGTGTCACAGCATACTATAAATCTTTAGCAATGGTATTTTTAAATTGGGATTTGGTTTGCTCGCCGCTAGTTACTTAATCAAATGGTGGTTATAGCTTAATTTTTAGGGTTCCGTGCCTAAAGGGTAAAAACGGGACCCTATTACTAAGACTCCGCGGTCCCTCTGTCTGTCTGTCTGTCTGTCACCAGGCTGTATCTCATGAACCGTGATAGCTAGGCAGTTGAAATTTTCACAGATGATGTATTTCTGTTGCCGCTATAACAACAAATACTAAAATCAGAATAACATAAATATTTAAGTGGGCTCCCATTCAAAAAAGGTGATTTTTATGCCGTTTTTTGCGATAATGGTACGGAACCCTTCGCGCGTGAGTCCGACTCGTACTTGGCCGGTTTTTACTTAAAAAGTTTATCATACTCGAAAATAAAACTTAGCAGGTATTTAAGATTGCAATCGGTTCTACTGCCTGGTGATGACTTCTATCGATATATTTTTAATTGCCATGATTGGAGTGATTCTGAAGGAGCAATTCCAACACTATCCACGTCCCTCTATGTGTTGTTTACCTCAGGAGCTTGGTTACATAGACTTGATTAATTATACTTTTTGTGGTCGGTACGAAACAGAATACGAACAGTTGTTACGGATACTTAGAAGCCAGGAAAACTGACACCAGTCTTGCCGAGGAGTATCGTATTCCTCAGTTACTGGGTTGTTTAAGTCACTTATGTAGTCACTCAAGGTAAACTTAGCTGCATCCGGTTAAGTTAGAAGCCGAACCCTATATAGTTTGAAAAACGCTAGACAGATACATTGACGTTGGTAGCTGTACAAAAATTTTTGAAGACCCTGCCTAGGTATTCAGCAATGCAGATGTTCAAAATGATCCCTAGAAGTATTTATCAACATCATCATCATCGTATCAGCCGAAAGACGTCCACGTGGCAGCAGTAGTAATAGCGTCGCCATTATTAACCGGTCCCGTGCGTCCCGCATCCAGCGGATCCCCGTAACCTTCACCAGGTCATCGGTCCACCTGGTGGGAGGCCTTCCAAAGCTACTTCTTCCGGTTCGCGGTCTCACTCCAGAACTTTTCTTCCCCATCGGCCATCCATTCTGCGAGCAATGTGCACTGCCCACTGCCACTTAAGTTTCGCGATTCTTCGGGCTATGTCGGTAACCCTGGTTCTCTTGCGGATCTCCACATTTCTGATTCGATCACGCAAGGGCAAGCATTGTTCTCTCCATTGCCCTTTGGGTGTCTGCAAGCTTTCAGAAGAGGCCCATTGTGAGCGACCACGTCTCAGAGCCATATGTTATACTTACACTGGTCATAGACTTAAGAAGTATCTATAGAGATTAGGTTTTAGTACCGACATAGGAAATTAATTGACGAAGCATGACACATTGAAGTAATAATACCACCAGTACAAACATACTCGACTGCAGTTCAACGCACGGAGTATTGCAAGGCGTAGTAAATATAAGACCAAGGTCCAGCATAATGCTGAGCGCTAGATGTAGGTCGGAAATGAGACCTAAACATCGCTCGCTTGGCAATATGGAGGACTAATGAACTATAAATACGATGTGTTTAGCAAATATGAGCTGTATATATTGTTGTTGTTCTAGAAGGCGATGGTTAAAGGTATGTTGGAATATTGTTATTAGTATAAGTTCTGTTTTAGTTCTATGTACTGCTTAATTAATAATAATGAACCATTTTCTGAAATAAGTAGGTACCAAATAATAATGTTTAACTACATGCTTTTCGGATGAAAAAAGTATGATAGATACGTGCGTACACAGCGTATATGCCGAAATATTGGGTTATTGGAACTCGCCCGAAATGTGCGAATCGACCCTTTTTAATAATATTATTTTTTCTGTGGCGATTCGCATGAAGTTAATTTATTGGTGTGCGAAGCGACCACTCCAAAATTATGTAGTATAAGGCAATTGGAACACACATTGTGTTTTATGCAATACCGTTAAGATCAATTTTATTCCACAAAATTAAATGGCACCTACGGATCAGTAGGTACTTACTAGTGTTGGGACGTTTATTTTTTTAGGACGTCATAATCAAAGATTCGATTAGATTCAGTAGAGAGTTAATACATGATAAAAATATAACTTCCTCTTTTTAACCGACTTACCAAAAAGGAGAAGGTTCTATGTTCGACTTCATGTATGTTTTTTTTTTATGTATGTTCAACGATATCTCCGTCATTAAGGGACCGATTTTGAAAATTCTTTTTTTGTTTGATAGAGTATATTCCCAAATGGGTACCATTTTAATTTGGTTAAGATCTGATGAAGGACTTCGAAGATATACAACAGAACTCTTCAATAAATAACGGCAAATCTCTCGGGATTGCTGCAATCGCATGTCTGTTTGTTGTTTATACCATTTCATAACATAACATCACGCCAGTACGCTCTAAAGGGGTACGCAGATCTCTCATTTCACCGGTTATGTTCAAGTTTCATGATATTCGGGTAATCAATTCTGGCGTTATAGGTACCTTACTAAACAACTAGCCTATTAGGTAGGTACAACTAAAAAGTGAAAAAAAAAACTGTTTTGCAAAAAAATACTTTATTTTTGGAAGTCGGTGTCCATAACGCAAAAAAATAGTACCTACCAAAGACACCGACCTCCAAAAATAAAGTAATTTTTCACTTTGTAGTTTTTATTTGGAAGTCGGTAGTATTTTTTTGCTAAAAGTTTTTTTATTTTTCATCCTTTTTTAGGTAGATGTTGACATTATAAGCTTGTGAAAGTTTGGATGGATATATGTGTGGATGTATGTTTGTTACTCAATCACACCCGAACCGCTGAACAGATCTGGATTAAGTTTCCCACTACTTTTTATCCCGGTAATTTATGTTCGCTAGGGATAATTTTCGACGTCCGCGCGTGTGATGCCGCTGGCTGAAGGCATTCTGGTATATATTTTTCTTTTTCGCAGCGTTGGATCGGAAGGCCTCCCCTAAGGTGGAATGATGATCTAAGTCAGGCCAAGGCTAAGGGAATCAGCAGACACATAGGAACGACCGAACTGGCTGACGGGAATGTTCAGCAGTTGACGTCTTTCGGCTGAAATGATACTTGTGATGTGATGATGATACTTTTACAGCTCAACCATTTTTGTTGAATACCCAGGCAAAGAATACTTGTTTGTACATTAAATTCGTGGAGACTTTAGGGCTTGTTCACATCTCCACGTCACGACGCGACGTCGCGCGTCGTCGTCAGCGTGGTCGTTGTCGCAACGTTACACGTTGTCGTGCCTTGTAAAATTCCGGTTCATTTTACAGGATTTTTGACAGAACGAAACAATGCTTAGTTTCGTTTATTGTAGTTTCTGACAGTTACAGCAATTCTGACCTCTTTTTTGCAAAACTAATCGCTAAGACAATCAAACATCAACTGAGCGAGCGCTTCGCCACGTACCGCTTACGACGACGTCCAACGTGTCGTTACGCGGCAACGTTGCTGTACCCTGCTAGGGCACGTCACATTAATGCACCGCGCCACGACACCACACCTTTCCACAAAAGCCCTTAGGCTGGCCTTACACATTCTGAATTCCTCTCTGAATTCAGAGTCGGAATTCATAATCTGAATGCCGGCAATAAGTAAATCATAATCTGAAAAAATCTCAATGTGTGCTCACACATAATGAAATTGTATGCATTGCCGGGCTTTCTTAATTAAAAATATGAATTCCAAGTCTGGATTTAGACAGGAATTCAGAATGTGTAAGAGGGCCCTTAGAGTTGAAGCAAAATTCAGCGTTATTTCCTTTTAATCGAGTTTTTCAAATACTGCAAACATAGTTTTTAGCGTCAAACTATTGTAAATAGTTTTTAATCGACTTCCCAAAAAGGAGGAGGCTCTCAATTCGGATGTTGTTTTCCTTTCACTTCCTTATCTCCAACACACCTGCTTATCTCCCTAGCAACAAGCTAGCGCCACAAAGCCGCACACAGCCCGGTCGCCGACAAAGGCCACTATCGGCTATATCAGGCTATCGGCTAAAAGCTTTAAGTCGTTATCAATCATACGAGCTTCCTTCCGTTGCTATGGTAACGGGTTTCTAAGGGAACGGATGGGTGTTTTATGTACCGTGAACTTTTCTCTTTGTGCAATAAATAAAGCATACATCTATAGATAAGGGGATATATGTATATAAGGGTATAAGCATGTATGTATAGGAAGGAAGATAAAGTGAGAAATGAGTATATTAGAGGCAGTTTGAAAGTGGCGCCAGTGACAGAAAAGTTGAAGGGAAGTTTGTTCTGGTATAGTCATGTGATGAGGAGGGATGAAACGCATGTTACTATAAGAGTTATGAATATAAATGTGGATGGATGGAGAGGGAACGCGAAGGCCAAAGAAAAGATGGATGGACTGTGTGAGGAGAGATATGAAAGAAAAGGTAGTCAGTGATAGTGTGACGGGGGACAGGACGGTATGGAAGAAGGTAAAACGTGTTGCGCAAGTAACATGGGATAAGGGCAGGAAGATGATGATGATGTTTTGGTAAGGGGATTTTATTTAGTCCGCCTGTAAGTATGTTGTTGTTTGTTTAACACCTAACTACTTAAAATCAATTTAGCAATAAGTATTTTATAAATCAACTCATCATCATCAAATGATCATAAAATCAAACCAAAACTTATTTGAATTTTGTAATAGGACCAGACACAAAGACATATGCTGCGCACAGTTGCCTAAAACAAAGCTTTTGCGCCAAATCATCTTTTGTGTAACTATAGCGATATTAATGCCTTTAAAAAAATCTCCACGAATTATTAATAAGCAAATGTTATTACTCTATTATAGAATTTCTAACTGAAGTATCCTGTTCATTACAACAAACTAATCAAATCAAAAAGGTTTATTTGCCAGAAAAATACATTGTTTACAAGGGAAGATCTTAAAGCCCAAAGGTCACTGTATTCTGCCTGCAAGCAAGCGTGCAAATTATTTCCAATAATAAATTAATTCATTTTCAGACATTGTTCATAAACACGAAAATACAAAAAAAAAACACAACCAACACCAAAAGACATTGATGCATACCAATAAATTAAATAAAAACTGTGTAACTCTAAATGAAATCAAACAATACCTATTGTTTGATTACTCAATCAAAACCCTCAAAAATTGATCAATTATAAAAATGTCAAAAAGTAAAAATATAATAAAAAAAATGTCATTAAGATAAATTGAAATGTCAAAAAGTAAATAATGTCAAAAAGTAAATTGGAATGTCAATAAAATAAATTGTAATGTCAAAAAGTATAGGTAAGAAATGTCATTAACTAAAATGTTTGTAAGACTAAATTTACAATTAGGTATACTAATATGAAATAATTTTTTTTTATTAAATTCATTCAATAATATTGCTAACATTATTTTTATGTTCCAAAAAATCCCTAACGCTATAGAAGCAACTATTTTGTAACCACTCCGTTAATTTCGTTTAAAACACATTATCCTGCAATGATTTTAATTCGCTTGGTAAGTTATTATAAATCAATATACACATATTAAACACATTTTTCTTGTAAATATCTTTATGACCAGATGGTTGATATAATAGGTTGCGAAACTTAGCCCTTTTTTGCCGGGCGTATAAGCATGAATTTGAAAACTATTCACAAACTAAGAAGTGACACTGTGTAATTGTTTTTACTATTTTCCAGCATGACTAATTTATCATTTAACATTACATATTATACTAATTTCAATTTCATTTGTATTGAATGACAATTTGATGTATTGTATTTTAACTAGATTGATACTCAAACAAAAAAATCATAAGAAAAATAATGAAATGAAAACTCATAAGAATTTTGTATGCGTCAACGGCGCAACAATACAGATCTGCCTGTAAGCTGTAACCAACACAACATCTTATGAACCTTATGATCCACAAAAAATATTTAAATTATATTTGATTAAATGAATTCAATCTTGTGTTCCTCGAAGGGTGTGGGAAAGGTGTAGCTACAGTAAGTAGCTACATTCACATTTAATCAATATGTTTAAGTCTCATTTAATAGGGTGTGATCCTATTGTCATTAACCGCGCGTAATCAGACTCCAGGCTGCTACGAGTACTGTGAAATTCCTGATAGAATATGTAAGTATGTGAGAACCATGTTCCTATTTATCAAATGAATGAATTTACCTGTTAATGCTTTTAATACTTTATACCTATACTTAGTGAATTGCCAAACTTAAGTGGCAGTGGGCAGGGCACATTGCTCGCAGAACGGATGGCCGATGGGGCCAAAAAGTTCTGGAATGGCGACCGCGAACCGGAAGACGATACGTTGGAAGGCCTCCCACTAGGTGGACCTTGACCTGGTTAAGGTTGCGGGAAGGCGCTGGATGCGAGACGCGCAGGATCGGTCAATGTGGCGACGCCTGGGGGAGGCCTATGTCCAGCAGTGGACGTCTTTCGGCTGAAATGATGATGATGATGATGTAGTATAGTATGTAGTGATATTCTGGTTGCATCATCCTCACATATATGAATTTATTAATGTACCTATGAAAATATTGTAAATGGATTATTATTGTTCTGTGATTGTAAAACAATTATTGTTTTTAAAAAAGTAAGTATGGAGTTTCTTGTCCATTATTTTCCAAATGGACGGTAGAATCAATTATTAATACTTGTAAATTTTAATTGTTGACGTTCAAAAGTGCCCCTTAATGTCCTAGTTGAAATAAATAATTTTGACTTTGGTTTTGAGAAAAACTCAATATATTGTGTCCGATCTGGGAACCAAACCCAGGACACAGATAATATAACACTAGCATACAAAAGTCTCATCCCATACAAAGAAACCGTGCCGACGACGTAACTAGCGTTTTTGTCTTAGTGATCTGATTATTTTCATAAGTACATCGATCGCGTTCGGTCCCGTTCCACGGCTATAGATGGTTTTAGCAGCGACTTGCAAGTAAAAGAGTTTACTCGGTTCGTGACTTAAAACTTCATGAAACTGTATTAGTGCATTAAAAAAAATATGAAGCTCCTAGCAGTCGGGCCGCGCAATGCAGTTGAATCTGTATGTGGGTACGATAAGCAAGTAGTAATGAGTAATTTTTCACTAATTATATTGCATAAATTTCTTCTCCCAGTCTACTCATAACTCAGACCACAAACTTCAAAACCCAATAACCAACATTACAGTAATAGGTAAACAACACAACGGACCACTAGGGCCATAATTTCAATTAGTGGCGGTCGCCATTATCCTTTGTACTGCAGTAATGACATTATAAGGGTGTGCCGAGACCCGCCGAGATTCGCCGCGGATCTCGGCGCCGATGTACTGGAAACATTCGGGAGCCATACTTCTGATTTATTACTACCCTCGCTAATAATAATAATTTCCGAGAAGAGCATAGGTTACTAGTGATGTGGTTAGTGTAAGCGGACTTGTATTCAAGTCCGGAATTTGGAACTGGCAATTTTCTTAGACACTGTTCTTGTTGATTATATTTTCAAAATTGACAAGCTAAAAAAAGAAATCACTCTGATATGTCAGTCTGTACGTAGGTATACAATCCACGTAAACAACACGATTAAGTAAGGCTAAAATAAATTTACCTACTTAAATAAATTTTCAAATTATCGTGATTACAGACCAACACAAACACTCAAAATTAAATTAAGAAGTCACTTACTTACGCTTACTTAAAAGTCAAATGAGAGGATTAAGCTACTTCCCCACCACAACATTATTAGAGGGGTGGAAATAACGAAGTTGCTTACCCAAGACTGACATTAAATCGACTCACTTATTCCTAAGACCTCCATTACATTCCGCGATAACGGAATCAAGCAATTTTCCGGCAAGGCCCTGTCTGTTGGTCCCGGCTTCAATTTGTAGATGTTTGACAGTCGTCACGGATAGGCAGAAGCCAGGCATAAAATAATAATTTTCAGCAGTTGGACTGGAAGCCGACCCCAATATAGTTGAAAAAAGGGTTGGTGGAATCCCGCAGTTACCGGAATCAATAGTCCCGGGAAGGCGCAGCACTACGGCTTGTTTTCGCAACACCAAAAGTTCAACGTTTACAAATGTCGGGCGACGCCCTACATACGAAGGTAGTTAGCAATTAAAGTGTTCAATGGTTTCATTTCAATGTTTATTATTATACTGTGGAAAGTTTTTTTTCAATTCGTTGTGACATTTCTTTAATGGCCAGTTCAAATGTCAGCGTCGTAAGGTAAGTTAATTGCTTGAGATTTAGTGGGTAGTTCTGACCCGAGATTGTTTGCAAAGGTCCTTGTAAGTTGATCTGAACTTTGAAATGTATATGCACGTAATTTTGAGATAAACTTGAGAGCAAAAATCAATGGCATTGTAAAGTAGATTCAGGGTGTTTTTAGTTCAGGGTCAACGTAAATGACTTTATTTGTAATCAAATTAAGGGTACACTAGTCGACGGCACGAACTATTTTGTGCGCGGTGTTAAAATGCATTTTATATCAACCGATAACACGTGCGGAAGAGATGGATGCTGTGATGAGCAGAAGGAAGCTAGTTCGCGTACGAATACATACTTTTGCAAATTTGTAGCGAAATGGATAATGATTTAGGACGAAACCGAGCGCGCGAAATTTTATAAACAGACCTTTGGCAGTCTAGATATCATGAAAAAAATACTAAATCTATTTGTTCAAAATAAAATTATATGCATTGTTGAACTACTAATCTATCCCTCTATGGAGGCCGTTTTGCAATTTTCCGTCTTCTTATGGTATTTATTTGCGCCCAAAAATGCGTTAGAATTAGTGTCGAAATGTGGAACTTTCGACGTTCATAACTTTCAAATATTTTCTTTTTATACTTTTTCGCTTCCATACAGGGCTAGATAATGATGAGACAAATTGATATGACTTTTTATTTTGAACGTACATCGTCAAACAGTGGAATAATCCCTAGACTACGTTTGTATGGAAAAATTTCGACTAGTGTAACCTTAAGAAAAGAAAAAGTTATTGCAATTTACTTTTCGCCAAAATCTGCGTCACTATAGGCTGGACATTTAGGTATGTAGTAAGGGCTATCCCATTACCTGGTAGCACTTGCTATATTTAATTAAATATTTTAAATTTATTTCTGTAGCCGAATTCATTAGAGAATATGCCAAGGTTGCTGCTGTAATCTGCAATGGCGTGTACAACAGAGAGTTAACGATATCAAACCATAATAGACCTCCTTAAAACAATGGACTCACTGGCTCAGTTCATCACACTCTCGAGAGTGACGGAAAGGTCAAACCGCTCGTGTTAGCTGTATCGTGCTGTGCTGCAGCAACCGAAACCATTACTTTATTGTTAGGTTTGAGTACCCTTTCAAGGGTTTGCGAAACTTTAGGTACTTGTAGGTCAAATAGTATCGTACACTTGACATAAAAAATAGTCGGTGAGTTTGTTTTTTTAGGGTTCCGTACACAAAGGGTAAAAACGGGACCCAACCTACCTAATATTTTTTATCTATCGTCAATAATTTTCTCAGCGCACGCCAAAGAATGAATTTTATAAATATAGCCTATAACAGAATTTTCAAAATCGGTTCAGTAGATCCAGAGATTACATCCATGGAGTTTCTTGCCGGTTCTTCTCCATAGGAAACGACTAACCCGAACCGTGCACCTTTTGTCGACGTTTTATAAGTGCCCATGTAGGCCTATGTAAAATAAAAATAAAATATTTTGATTTTGATTTTATACCTTACAACGTCACAAACTCACAAACTTTATCTCTTTATAATATTAGTATATATATAGTAAGAGTTAAACTTCATGCACCAAGGTACATGGCGGACTTAATGCCTTAGATATTCTCTACCAGTCAATTTAACCAAGGGTAGTGAAGAGATAACATGGAAGCTGCACTTATCTTTCGAATTCCTTCATATTCCTCTCCCATTTGAGAACTTAACCGTCCCCATCAACACCACCAGCCCCCATTACAACTATTAAGAAGGAATGCTGAAAGGATTGTCATCAGGCAGTGGGTATAAATTTTAATGGCGGCTCGGGTGGTCGCGAGATTATGCGTAATGTTCGGGGGTCTAATGTACCTACAGTAGGGACGCTGTAGGGTTGGGAGAAAAGCTGGATAATTCCTATTAAAACTTTGGCATAAGGAAATGTTCATTATTATACGAATGCGTCTCAAGCCCAAAACCCTAAAACAAACTTTGAAAAATCATAATTATCGATTTATCGTATTTGTGTTATGGGCAAGCTCACAATTAATAATTATTCGTCAGCGTCCAGCCACGCTCGATCAAATGAAAATGAACGGCCCTGCACGTACGGTGTCCTTTATACCCGAATGCCGAAGGGGGGTAATGTGTTTATCAGTCTATATATAATAAATGCTTTGGCTGATTTTGATGGTTCTTTCCTCAATCGATTCATCTTAACCTTGCGACACTAAAATTGTAAAATAGAAAATTGTCGGCTTTTGGGCGCCATATTGTGAGGTCACAATTATTTTTCTTCTAAACCCATTATGTGGGGTATCAAAATAAAGGGGTTTAAGAGGTGATTTCAAAAATATAATAACACTTATATGTTTAAATGCACCTAAATCGAAAAAAATATATTAACTAAAAAGTTATAATTAAAAAAGTTAATTAAAAAAACCAAAAAAATATCTGCTTGTTTACGTCTTTTGTGTTTTTTGGAAAGCTGAAAGTGTACCTCTAATCAAAAGGCTCCTATCTGTATCTTTTCACGTTTCACCCTGAATATGCTTCCTCAAAAACCTTACCAGCTCTCCACTCCCCCCTCTAAGGATAATGTCAGAGTCCTCATTTACACCCATACCTACCAACTGCAATCACTAATTCATATGCAAAGTGTTAGTACGTCACTCTAATCTCAATATTTATAACAACATCCTATCTCTACCCCCGTCACCGCCACCCTATCAGAGATAACGTTATCTCCAGCATCCCGCGCTTCATTAGTTAGCTAACAGCCACGGTTCAAATTAACCGGCTAACGGCGGTGACATCAACAGTAGTGCAGAACATCCCGGTAGATTACACTGCAGTTAGGAGCACGGGGTTGATGACTGTATTAAGGGATACATTTTGGAGTGATTTGTAGAGTCTTTACGGACGGATAAGCTTTAATTCAATGCTTTTAAAATGAGAGAATTTGTAATTCTTAAAAAAATACTTAAGTATTTGTTACTTGGCTGCAAGAAAAGGGTTATGTTTTTCGCGCATAACTTGTATGTATGTATGTATGCTCGTATGTATGTATAATATGTAATATTCTTTATTACCTCGTAGTTTGCAAACCACTTGACGGATTTGTGACCCAAGTGTTCTTAGATAAGTGCCGCTGAAACAAAAGAAACATGGCGGATTTTGGGCGCCATATTGTAGGGTTGCATTTTTTTTTTCTTCGATACCCTTCGAGTGGGGTATCAGAATAAAGGGTTTTAGAGGTGATTACAAAAATATATACCACTTATATGTTACTTATACTCACGAACTAAAAATATATGTAAACAAGAAGAAAATCATGCTATGCAGTCGGAGGATACATCTGGTTTTGGTCAGCCAGCTCGCGAATATGTATCCTCCGACTGCACAGCAAGATTTTCTTCTTGTTTACATCTTTATAGTTCGCTTTTTAAGCAGTCGGGTTTTTTTAAGTTCTTCTTGACTGTTGACTGAACGGCTAGTGACTACAAGCACTACAGGTCAGTATAAGGTCTTGGGTTCAGTTTTCATCATCATCATCATCCACAGCCCGACTTCACCCAGTGCTGAGCATAGGCCTTTCTCTTCTTGTACCAATCACCCACAATGGCAACAATGTCATCTGCCCATCTCGCCGCTGGACGACAAATACTTCTTCTACCAATTCTCATAGATAGATAAAATTGTATAGTTACTATAATTACGTACAGCTCTGTCTCACCCTTCGGGCTATATAGGCGTGAATTTATAGTATATTTGTGGAAAGATCTATTTCAGCCCGATATCATGATGCACTAGATAAAATCTAGAAACTTAAACTAAATTTCACTCGCCCAGATCTTTCCTTGATAGTATGTGGGTAGTTGTCAACTGTCGTTAACAGATAACTGAGTAACTGTCCATCCTCCCACTGATAGCACTGATCTGCCGTGCCCCTGACTTTGATAGCGTGAAAGTTTCCTCGCGCCCACTCCCGTAAGTAAACTTCGTTACTGGCTTATCGGATGCTAGAAATGTGGATAAGAAATAAATTGTAGATGAAGGAAAAAATGATAATAAAAGACGAAAATCTGGAATTAGGTTATAAATAAATAGGCACTGAAATTTAAGTCATCAGTCGAGGAAAATGCATTGATTTAGACATTTTACAAGCTTTTATTTAACTTGCAATGTATGTATGTAAGTACGTGTGTTCGGTTCAAATCTTGCAACTGAATTTTAAAGCTGTTATCCTGCACCGATTAGGAATTGTGTAGATACGTTTACTATTGCCATCCAAACTATACGTGTCTGCACAATTTCATCTCATTATATTTCATAGCATGTTTAGCTAAGTGACGTCATTCTAAATCCAATATGGCGGACGATCCAAGATGGCGGACTAGTTATTTTTCGTGCACTGCCATGATATGGGATCAAATGAAAGGGTTTGCTGAGAAGAATAAGAAAACGCTTTTACTCTACGTACTATTTATTTTTAAATTATAATAGGCCCGTCTAGACACATGAATCTTTCACTTCTGCAAACTTACGAACTTAAAAAAGATGAGATCCATAATCCCACCTTTCATTTTTGAAGGTTTAACTTAACGTGACAATATAACCCTGAGCATACCTTCATACATTCAAGTCATTCCGGTTTGTGGAATCGACGTCGACGGCAAATCAATCGCGTTTGATGGGATAACCTGCGCCACTGGCTATGCGAATAGGGTAGGGATAGGGTGCTGGTTGGAGCGGCCACAGATAATATAATACTAGCATACAGATGCCTCATCCCATACAAAGAAACCGTGCCGACGTAACTAGCGTTTTTCATCTGATTATACCGATTATTTTTGTAAATCGATCGCGTTCGGTTCCGTTCTACGGCGATAGATAGATCACTGTCTATATCCGTGGAACTTACATCAAACATTTTACAATTTTCACACATAATTTACTTATATGCTGTGTATATTTTGATGATGATTCTCGTCTGTTGTTTCTATGATCTGTGATTCTCGTTAACCCTTCAGCGCTGCTATTAAATTGGTCACACATCTATGGGCCGACACATCTATGGGTTCGAGCCCAGGCAAGCGCTTTACTTTGTGTTAATTATTTCATCACCACTGCTGTCAAAACGGTGAAGGAAAACATCGTGAGGAAACCGGCATGTCCTAGAACCAAAAATTCGAAGATATGTGACAGCCACCAAACCGCACTGGGCCCGCGTGGTGGATAATGGCCCATTCCCTCTCACAGAGAGGAGGCCTGTGTTCAGCAGTGGGAACAATAATAGGCTGATGATGTGATGTGACATCAGCACCGACATGCGATATTTAAACTGATGACTTACTACTTTATAATTTTTGTTGGGGTATTGTAAATTAATGCTCAATAACATTACTTACTGAGAAAAAAGACTTCTAATTCATTCATCATCTTCATTCATAGCCAGACTTCACCCACTTTTGGACATAGGCCTCGCTTCTCGTTTGCCAATCCCCACTTTCCTGTGTGACGCTCATCCAGGTTTTGCCACCGATGGCAACATTGTCCTCTGCCCATCTCGCTGCCTGACGACCGAAACTTTTGCCAATCCTGAACAGCCATACTTCACCGATTATCACTGCGCCTGACCAAGTGTAGTTTTCCGCCGTCGAAAACTCTCATACATCTAAATTCTAAATCCTAAATTAATCTCTATTTACTCAGCCCATCGTAGTCCACTGTTTCAGATAAGCCTAAAATTAAGCCACCATACCAATTTTCACTAGCTTTCCACATAGTTTTCTTTAGGGCATCGTGTTTTAGGTGAGAGAACCATGTTACGAAATGAAATCCTTCTTCTCTTTTAAAATCGCTCCCGCTTCATCTTCCGCCTCTCTGACCTCATCCTTCCAATTTCCCACAAGGGCATCCTTCAATCCAATTGCGACAGGTAACTGAAATCTTCAGTAACAACGTTCAACCATCGAAGGCGCGCTGATAATGGTGGCAAAGGTAGAAATATGTTATTTATTCACACAAACATGTCTTGAAGTGTTCCCTCTCCTTTGGTTTGGGTGGAAGCCATTTTGAAGCCGGCTTATATCTGAGAGTGACGTCTTATTCGGAAGGTTAATACCCAAAATGTGGGTGTTGATGAAAAAGGATTTGTCTAGGGTTTGGCAGAATCGATAATACTCTAGCAGCCCAAAAAATAAAACCTACTAAAATAATTGCCATTTTTTTCCAGTCCCTGAAGGGGTTGAATTGTTAAGCAACAGATTATTTACTAGATTTTTAGGGTTCCGTACCCAAAGGGTAAAAACGGGACCCTATTACTAAGACTCCGCGATCTGTGTGTTTGTCTGTCTGTCTGTCCGTCTGTCACCAGGCTGTATCTCACGAACTGTGATAGCTAGACAGTTGAAATTTTCACAGATGATGTATTTCTGTTGCCGCTTTTTCAACAAATATTAAAAACAGAATAAAATTAATATTGAAGTGGGGCTCCCATACAACAAACGGGATTTTTTGCCTTTTTTTGCGATAATGGTACGGAACCCTTCGTGCGAGAGTCCGACACGCACTTGGCCGGTTTTTTAAATAATATAAGGGTGTAGATGTTTCGTTTTCTAAGTACCCAATTTTGAATTGCTTTTGCAACTTTGGACCGCGATAGATGTAGATTCAAGATGGTTTTTTGCGTTATTTCCGTATTTGAAGTTAAAAATGTCAAGAAAAATCGAGAAAAATCATTGTCATGCACACTATTACTAACAATATTGGAGTTCCGCCAAACCACAAAAAAAAAAACAAGTTTGTATTTACTTCCAACCTTGAACACAAGAAATTTCCTATTACTGAAGTGGGAATTTTGCTGAAAGCGATACACAAAAAAAAGAAACCCTTCAGACAAACATTATGAAAGTTAATAACTAGCACCGGAAGTTGCTGAAAAAAAAACATTACGACGTGTTTCCTTCGCGTGCGCCCCGGACGTTACGTTGAGACACTGGCGGACAAAATAATGGACACGTTTGAATTTGTTTTGAGTGTACTTTTAGTTATACAGTTGAACATAGAACCTCCTACTTTTTGGGCAGTCGGTGACGTTTTGATAGAACGATGAGTTGTAGGAAGAGATAATATCGAAAAAATGATTTTGTATTTTAATACTCTTACTCAATTTATGAACTTTATGAACTAAGTCTGTTGGATGGTCATTCCGACGTTATGTCTTTTAACTTTCTATGGCTTCCACGCATGGCTTTTTGAAAGATACTAGACATTCTTTGTGATCATTTTTATGAGTGAATGTAGTTTTTTAGGGTTCCGTACCCAACGGGTAAAAACGGGACCCTATTACTAAGACTCCGCGATCCGTCTGTCTGTCTGTCCATCTGTCACCAGGCTGTATCTCATGAACCGTGATAGCAAGACAGCTGAAATTTTCACAGATGATGTGTTTCTGTTGCCGCTGTAACAACAAATACTAAAAACAGAATCAAGTTAATATTTAAGTGGGGCACAACAGACGTGTTTTTTATGCCGTTTGTTGCCGTTTTTTTAGGGTTCCGTACCCAACGGGTAAAAACGGGACCCTATTACTAAGACTCCGCGATCCGTCTGTCTGTCTGTCAGTCTGTCACCAGGCTGTATCTCATGAACCGTGATAGCTAGACAGCTGAAATTTTCACAGATGATGTATTTCTGTTGCCGCTATAACAACAAATACTAAAAACAGAATCAAGTTAATATTTAAGTGGGGCACAACAGACGTGTTTTTTATGCCGTTTGTTGCCGTTTTTTTAGGGTTCCGTACCCAACGAGTAAAAACGGGACCCTATTACTAAGACTCCGCGATCCGTCTGTCTGTCTGTCAGTCTGTCACCAGGCTGTATCTCATGAACCGTGATAGCTAGACAGCTGAAATTTTTACAGATTATGTATTTCTGTTGCCGCTATAACAACAAATACTAAAAACAGAATAAAATTAATATTTAAGTGGTTAAAAATAATATTTTTGCGATAATGGTCAGGAACCCTTCGTGCACGAGTCCGGCTCGCACTTGTTGCCGGTTTTTTTTCTGCATGCCAACTGACAGTTGCATGCAACTTTATCAACATTTAGCAATTTCCGAAAAAACAATAAATCGAGCAAATATCACCAGTTTTCTTGAGGTTTCCGGTCGGAAGTAAAAGGTCTTACAATGTAAGGCTATATTTAATACAACAACAGGTTTCCGAGAGTCACGTTCCACATTAACGTTAATAAAGTGCCAAGGAGTGCTGGTGACGTCATCAGTGAGATTTATTTGCGAGACATCACCGATAAATCTTCGGCAGAATCTTGTTTGTACTGTTTTTGTTTAAGGATGAGCGGTATTTAAGCAGTTATCGTCTCTCGGTATTTTTACGTCTTACGTCTTTTTGTTGTAAAGACTTAATGCCAAAGTTTGGCCGCTTTTTTCTTGTACTTGACATTTATAAATCTTTTTAAAATTCATCCTGTTCTTTCAATTTCCACGTAGAGGAAATTTTAAAACTCTCAAGAAGAACAAAACAAAATTTTGTGTTGCTACCAAGGTTTTTCTTAATAGGGTGAGTTTAGTAAAATAAGTTTAACAAGCTTTAAAGGAAATATTTTATTTTTTGTTGTAATAAAGCCCGGTTTCTTATAAATAAAACATCACAGTGTAAGCCCTAGGGTTTAAAGCTAATAAGATGTTTGACTCGCCGTTATCAGCAGTCGAAGCCTCATCGAACGGCAGGATACAGGTGATGTACAAGGAAACCGGTTGTTTTGCACTTTCCCTTTTTTGTTACTGGGACGGGTTTTGCTCTGGGCTCCGTTGGAATAAAGGTCATAATAATACTGATGATTAACTGTATCCTTTCAAGAAAAAAACAACGCTAAAGTATTACGGAGGCTTTAGACAAGTGACATTTTATTACAGAACTAGCTGTGCCCGGGGCTTCGCTCCCGTCATCTGCCCACCCTACCCTACCCTACTTACCTTCCTGCCTACCCTAAATACCTATATACTACATACCAATTTTTTTTCTAGTGTCATTCTTTCGCGTAAAATCTTAACACCGCGATTCAGAAAATGACTTTAAATGCACAACGTCATCTATCGAACAGCGAGTTCAACTGTCCGAGTAACTAGATTGCGTGTGCTGTGATAATTTTACTTCTTGAACACTTTAAATTCATCTAACTTTTGATAGAGTGAACCGATTGCGATGAAACAAAAACTAAGTAATTCTTCAAGTTACGCACAATTTTTATGTATAAAAGTTATCTACATTGGTTTCGTAAAAATTCCAAAAATGCTGGAAATGGGTTCTGTTGGTTATCCTTTAACACCCTGGCTATTTTTTTTTGAATTTTTTTCGATGAACAAAAATTATTTTTCTACAGATTTATTATATGTATTGATGATGCGGCGCGGAAGCGATTGCAAATATTACAAAATTATATGGGAATGCTAAGTGCTTTTGAAATGTCACGTGATCAATCGTGATACATTTTGGCATTTCGACCATCACCATCTCTTATGGAATGATGCTGTCTAGAGGCCCAGTATAATCATTGAGAAACGTAGGTATATTTAACGTATTTGGCACATCAGCGCCGTTATCAGAATAGACATATCAATCTTATCGCGACGACTATTCACATAAATACTAGAGAAAAAGAAACCCTGCATTTAACTTATAAGGAAAAACGAAGACGTTCATTGTTAGTAATCAAAGTAAACTTTTTCAATTTCCCTTTTTCCTTGCCCCCTAGTGTACCGCTAGCCCGCTGCGGGGTTTGTGAATAGACAAACAAATAATAAAGGGAACAGTGAGCGTCCCGCTGTGCACTGTTGTACTCCTACTAATTCATACTATCCTAGTACTTTAACGGCGTAATTACACAGTTAAAATTATACATAATTAGTTTTCTTGTATTTTGTGTACATGTATGAGTAATTAAAATTCATTCTGTGTGCGTATTCTTTATTACCGTGTTCTACTTTATGTTTTTATTTTGCCATGCTGTTTATATAGAAGCCGTTCAGAAGCTGTATATATTCTGTGGTTCCTTCTTTCGTGCTCTAGAGCCCTTTGTTCTGTTGTTTTTGTAAGTGGAATTAGTAGGATAGGAAACAGTTAACAAATGACCAATCCCTTTGGCAAGTGACGATAATGCTAACAACTTCGGACGTGTCTAGTGTTCTAGATAAGTATTAAATTAAATTATTTTATTTCGCTATCAACAAATTTTACATAGAAGTTGTAGAGCTCTTTTAGGTAGGATATACCTGTACCAGAGGACCTCTCTCTTCCATATTTATATTATGTTACAGAAAAAGCCCAAACTACGGCAATAACTAGGATTTGCCGGTAAAACCTAAGACTTACCAAGTCTTACTGGTAAACGTCCGAAATAATGTATGATAATCGCTAACTTCGGATTTTCACCAGCCGGATTTTTATCTTTTATCCTAGGATCAAAAACGCAGGTCAGATAGCCAATCATCATCATCATTTCAGCCGAAAGACGTCCACTGCTGGACATAGGCCACCCCAAGCGTCGCCACATTGACCGGTCCCGTGCGTCTCGCATCGTGGGAGGCCTTCCAACGCAACGTCTTCCGATTCACGGACGCTACTTCGGCCAACCTTTCTGCCCCATCGGCCATCCGTTCTGCGAGCAATGTGCCTTGCCCACTGCCACTTAAGTTTGGCAATTCTTCGGGCTATGTCGGTAACCCTGGTTCTCTTTTGGATCTCTACATTTCTGATTCGATCACGCATGGAAACGCCGAGCATAGCCCTCTCCATTGCTCTTTGAGGTGATCTATATCTATATCACTAGATTCCTGAAGCCATAACCAGGTCATCGATCCACCTCGAGGGAGGAAAAACAATCACTTCATTAAACTATTGGTATTCAGCTGTGTCCGTTTAGACTCAAAGCCGACCCCAACATACCTATTTGTGAAAAGTCTCATCAGTAGATGATTAAAAAGAGATCTTTAATCTATTATCACCTCAAATAAAAAGGGAAAATAATAACAACCGCCAAATATCAATACGTACGTCATAGATCGATACCGGCCACGCCCACACAAACACGCCATGTTTATGAACAACATAAAAACAAACACTTAACTGCTGTTAACAACGGTTTCCCAACACATTTGCAAGTTTAATCGACGCGAAATTGCAACGATTGTTGTCTAAGTTCACGTAAACAGGTAATAAATTGTAATCAAGAAGGAAGTGGCGCAAGTTGGAGGAGGAAGCGGGAGCGGGCGACCGAGATGAAGCGTGCTTGTACGTTGTACTTATCATCTCGAATAATGTTGATTTTGTACAAGCACTCTTTCCGTCGAATAGGTATAAATTAGGCATTGTAGAAATGCTCAACTAAATGATAAATTTATCATTAATTATTTGTACATTTGCACCTAATGTCTAAATTGTATTTTATCATTTGGTTTAGATACAGCTCTCTCTTTTTCTAATTGGAGTACAAAATCTTGAGACGACAAATTTCCGACTTTTAACCCCTCAAGTGAATAAAACATGGATCCACGCGAGACACATTGGTTTTTTAATTATTTCGGTAATTACCGCACACAACCGGCAAATAATAAACATCACTCAATATTTTTCATCCTTTACTATTAAGGTCTAAAAAATAGGTGTGTACCTACCTAATACATTTCAGTAAGTTATTTGGGTCGTTCAGTACCTACTAACAAAAAAAACTTTTTTTTTTAAATACTACCGACTTCCAGAAAACTACAAAGTGAAAAATAACTTTATTTTTGGAAGTCGGTGTCTTTCGTAGGTACCATTTTTTTGCGTTATGGACACCGACTTCCAAAAATAAAGTTATTTTTCACATTGTAGTTTTCTGGAAGTCGGTAGTATTTTTTTGTAAAAAAGTTTTTTTTATTTTTCACTTTTTAGTTGTACCTACCTAATAGGCAAGTTGTTTAGTAAGTTTCCTATAACGCCAGAATAGATTAACCGAATATCATGAAACTTGAACAAAACCGATCAAATGAGAGAACTGCTTACCCCTTAAGAGCGTACTGGCGTGATGTTATGTTATGAAATGGTATAAACAATAAACAGACATGCGATTGCAGCAGTCCCGAGAGATTGCCGTTATTTATTGAAGAGTTCTATTGTATATCTTCGAAGTTCTTCATCAGATCTTCACCAAATTAAAATGGGACCAATTTCGAAACATACTCTTTCAAACAAAAAAATATTTTTTTTAAATCGGTCCACAATTAACGGAGATGTCGGTGAACATACATAAAAAAAACAAACAAGAACATAGAACCTCCTCCTTTTTCGAAAGTCGGTTAAAAAGTGGTAAAAGAACATACAAGAACGCAACCGTTCATGACTTAAGCTGCACCAAATCACAGTAGCAACTAACTGTTGGTTACCATGCGAGTCGTCGAAACAATTGCATCGCTGCATTCGCTTGCGTCACAGTTACCATGCGCACGCGCACGTAAGCCTACCGTCAGCGAGACTACCAATTGACAACCAGTGTCTTTTAGCACTGCCAACCAATTATATAACATGTTACTATGCTGATAATCCTACTAATATTGTTAATGTGAAATTTTGTATTTTAGCGTTTCAATCACGCAAAAACGGGTGAGCTGATTTGGATGCAATTTGGCATATAAGTCTATTCGATTTTCTTAAATCCTTTTACCTACCTGTAGAGAAAAACATTGGACTCCTAAGTATATAATTTCCGATGTAAAGTCGGGAGTGTAGAATTTCGTTGTTTGTTAGCCTAAATAAGTAAATACTACAAGAGGTAAGGTCAAAAACAGTAACCCGGGCAGAGGCCCACACCGTAATCAAATTTTACTACAAAAGATAACCCTAAATCAGATGCTAAGGTACAAAATGACCCCATGACCCTAAATGGGGCTTTTAAGTCACAACATCGCGTGTTCGTTCCCTATGTGTCACTTTTCATGTTAATTTGAACCACAATTTGAACCTTGGTTATTTTCTAACCGGCATTAATGTCTGATTGGCCGACAGAGTAATTTATAGCTATGTATATGTTATCTTTTTTATTGCAGTTTAGTGGCTTACATTATGTATTTTTAGATATACAGTAGCTTTTCTGTTTCGTTAAATAAAATGTTGGTTTTCGTTGATTATTGTTGGACAGTTTAGCTCTTAATTAATGAGTTTTTCTTAATATACATTTATTTATTATTCTAAATAAAGTTAACAGTTTAATAGTCTACCTATTCTAAATTAGATACACAGAATAACTTATGCTTTATTAGACACTAGCTGTGCCCGCGGCTTCGCTCCCGTCATCTGTCCGCCAACCCTACCCTACTTACCTACCTACCATTTTTGTTTCTATAGTCATCATTCTTGTGCGGAGAATCTTAACACCGCCATTCAGAAAATGACTTCAAATGCACAACGCCATCTATCGAATATCGAGTTCAACTGTCCGAGGTTGTGATAATTTTACATCTTAAACACTTTAAATTCATCTAACTTTTGATAGTGTGAACCGATTGCGATGAATCAAAAACTAAATAATTCTTCAAGTTTCGCACAATTTTTATGTACAAAAGTTATTTACATCGGTTTCGTACATTTCACGTGATGCGTGCACAAATAAACAGATAAACAGACAAAAATTCCAAAAATGCCGGAAATAGGTTCTGTTGGTTATCCTTTAACACCCTGGCTATTTTTTTTTGGAAATATTTTCGATGTACAAAAATTACTTTTCTACAGATTTATTATATGTATTGATGATTGATTGATGATAAATGTTGCTATGCAACTATGTAATATGTTCTTGTATTTTGAAATTGCTCTAAAACTTGCTTATTAGTTTACGTATGACGTGCACAAAGGTACAAAGGCGGGATCAATTCTCTACCAGTCAACTAGCGGTGGTGAAAAGATAATACAAAACTTCACAGAAGTTCTGTTTATTCTCTAAAATAATCCATAACGGAATTCAATGAAATTTGGCAAGGAGATAGATGGCATCCTGAGAAAGGACATAGGCTACTTTAAGGATGAAAAAAAAGTAGGTAGTGTACGGTAGGGTAGGGTAGGTAAGAAGGGTAGGGTAGGTAGGTAGGTAAGTAGGGTAGGGTAGGCAGGTAGGTAGGTAGGTAGGGTAGGGTAGGTAGGTAGTGTAGGTAGGTAGGTAGGTAGGGTAGAGAAGTAGGTTAGTTGGTAGTTAGGTAGCGTAGGATAAGGTGGGGTTGGTAGGTGACCAGTCGACGGGAGCGAAGCCGTGGGGAACAGCTAGTAAGATAAATAGTTTAAAACACAATTACAAATACAAAACAACAACATATTAATGGCAACTAAAATTAAATCAGTAATAAATAACATCAAACATGCATAATGATGACATAAATGTTAGTAACACGATATGTTACAATATGACAAAGAAATGTTGTTTATTTCATTGTTATTTGCTTGTTAGTAAATTATAAGTAACATGCATGCTACATTTAATTAATATTGACCGCTATTCTTAGTCTTTGTTGTTATTATGAAAGATAGTGGTACCAACATTGAATGAATAGAATAATTAAGTTAAGGGCCTAACTTTCTGAAGACGCAACGTTCGAAGACCTCCCTCTTGGATGGACCTGATGAAGCCTGTAGGAGTCGGGAGGATGTGAGACGCACAGGACCGATCAGTGTGGCGACGCTTGGGGGAGGCCTGTGTCCAGCAGTGGACGTCTTTCGGCTGCAATAATGATGATGATTGCCTATCTTACTCTCTCTCTGACACACACACACACACACAAACACACACACAACATAACACCACGCACATGACACCTTCCACTTCACACTCACACTTAGCATAGTAACAAACATACACACGCGTTTTAAATTTTATCTTTTTATTACTTCGTTTAGTTATATTGTTTTTTTTTGCTGATCGCGCCATCTAGTAAGATTTATTTGAACCAAATTTTCTTTCTTAGCGCTGAGACCCCGTGCCTTTGTACCTCCAATATTTGTACCACAATATAGAAACAAAATTGTACCTTGTGGGAGATAAATAAATGTTACTATTACTATCTGACCTACGTTATCCACATCATCAGCCTATTAATAGTTCCCACTGCTGGGACACAGGCCTCCTTTCTGTGAGAAGGAATGGGCCGTAAACCACTACGCGGGCCCAGTGCGTGTTGGTGGATGTCACATTTCTTCGAATTTTTGGTTCTTAGACATACCGGTTTCCTCACGATGTTTTCCTTCACCGTTTTGAGAGCAGTAGTGATGAAATAATTTACACAAAGTAAAGCGCCTGCCTGGGTTCAAACCCACAACCAGCAACTTGTAAGTCGCGGCCGATACCACTGGGCCACCACTGCTCTCCTGCGTTAACCATCCTAGTTTAAAAGATGTCCCTTGGCCAGACTGGATGTCAGATCTTCGAGTTTCAGACTAACTGACTAAACGATATCATCGCTCCTTTAGTGTACTGTAGTGCAATTTTTCTGGATATGAAATAATGTATGAACTGTTCGCGTAATAATCCATCAATGTTTCTACATATTACGTACCTGGCATGATAATATTGATTTGTTTTTTTTTTTTTTTTTTTTATACTTCATGCACAAAAGGTACAATGGCGGACTTAATGCCTTAGGCATTCTCTACCAGTCAACCAAGGGTGATGAAGAGACAACATGGCAGGCGCATTAATTTTGGTTCGTACTGAATTTCTTCGCGAATCAATCATCATCTGCCTAGCCTTTTTCCCAACTATATTGGGGTCGGCTTCCAGTCTTACCGGATTCAGCTAAGTACCAGTGTTTTACATGGAGCGACTGCCTATCTGACCTCCACAACCCAGTAACTGGGTAACACGGTACACCTTGGCGAGACTGGTGTCAGATCTCAAGCTTCTGACTACCCGTAACGACTGTCAAAGATATTCAAATGACAGCCGGGACCAACGGCTTAACGTGCTTTCCGAGGCACGTAGGAAATTTGGTATGTTGAAATGGTCACCCATCCACTGACCGACCTCGTCAAGCGTTGCTTAACCTTGATGATCGACCCGTGCGGCTGTTATTATTTAGCCACGAGCTCCTCCTTCGCGAATCAATCATGAATAATATTTGATAGCTACGACTAGTCATCTAACAGATGAAAGCTCTGTTTCCATAGTCGCAGTCGGCCCAAAATTAATAACATATGAAAAACTAAAGGCGACTTGTCCTATAAAAAAGATGCCAACTGTAAAGTTGGCATCTTTTCGAGGGTAACCTCGCAGTGTATCTACGGCCACGTCCAAACTACCCACAATTTCCGGACATGTAACACTAAAAGCAACTTTTCTGACAAATGGCCGCTCTGTCCAACTGAAATATTTTCCGAAACATTCGCCGACCGCATATCCTATCACAATGTCCCACGGAACCCTAAAACAATAGACCAAACTTGAAGCTCATAAATTTTGCCGACTATTGTTACCAAAAAACAAAGAGAATCTATCTCTTTCACACTTGACGCACAAGTATATGGCCCTCTCTCTCTAACCAGTCGCTGCGACCGTTTCCTGTTGCCTAAGACTCAGATTGCTTGTATGGTTAATCGAGCAAAAACTAAACTAATTTTGATGTTATCTATCCAACTATTATTGTGGATGTTTGTTTATTTTTAAAATAATTGATGGACTGTGAAGATTTAACGAAATTTGTTTAAAAAATGCTAAATAAAAAAAAATGGTAGAAGAGTGGGTCTATATATAAATACTAGATACAGTTAAACCCCTTCTACACAGTCGGAGCAACCGGAGCAACCGCCCGACTAAGGTGCCCATGATCAACCAAATAGAGTCAACTCAAAAACCCAAAATTGTTGGAAGGTCCACTCAATTTGGTTGGCCAACCACCGTCTACATGATCTTTTTTGTTTGGTTTGCGTAGGGATGTTATATTAGAGTCATTTTTAGTTAGTCTTTTAATTTATAATTTAGTTTATTTTTTAGTTTTAATGTATCAAATTTTAATTGTTTTGTACTTTATTTGAGTTTAATTAATGTGACTGCGTGTGATGCTGCTATTATTGTTATTATGTTATGAGTCTGTGTTACTTGAAATAAATAAATTGAATTGAATTATTATTCAATATATTAGCTATCGCATATTGTGATACAATACCTATTACTGGGTATTACTCGTAGTCAAATATTAGTGAATCGATTCAATATTAGATTCTCTATCTATTATTGACATCTGTGTAATATTCCCACAATAATGAATATGAAATACAAAATACTCGTGAATATGCACGTTAAATAGTGAAACTGTTAGAGAAGTGAAACGGTCAATAAATATTCCTTCATACTTTAACAGGCTTAGGACTGTCAACGTCGATTATGTTGGCGTATTTAAAAAGTTTAGCGGAGTGAGTCCCCTCGCTATTACACGTTCCTATTACTTGACTAATATCTGGTAACCTATTACTATATATTCGCTTATCCTAATACGTATATACGTGGCTTGTTTTATAATACCTGTACCTATTACGAATATATTAATCACACCTCTAAGTCGGGCGAGTGTTCCGACTGTGTTGAAGGGGTATTATTAATTTTTTCTTTCATAAAATTATTTGTGATCGACAGATTGTTTTCTCAATATGGGAAAACCATTTATCGTGCCTTCTCTTTATGAGAAGAGGCTTTATCCTGCAGTTTTGTATGTCGTTTTTGTGGCGAATAAACACTTTTTCTTTCTTTCTTCTTTCAGTGGGACAGTAAGACACTTTCTTTCTACATTACCATTCTCTCAGGAAAATTCTAGACACCACTTTATGAAACTTACCCACTTCACAGATAACATAATACTAGCATACATATGTCTCATCCCATACAAAGAAACCGTGCCGACGTACTGATTATTTTTTGTACATCGATCGCGTTCGGTTCCGTTCGACGGATATAGATGGTGATCTATCTATCGCCGTGGAACGGCATCGAACGCGATCGATTTACAAAAAATAATCGGTATAATCAGATAAAAAACGCTAGTTACGTCGGCACGGTTTCTTTGTATGGGATGAGGCATCTGTATGCTAGTATTATATTATCTGTGCCCACTTTAAAGTGTTCGCTCCCCTGTCCAAGGTAAAAGCCCAACATTTTGGCCCAGGGATCAGTAAGCGTTCCACTATCACGACTATCACCATGCCGTGTTATCTGGACGTGCATCAGCAGACACGTTCATTTGTTTCTCTGATAAAATCCACCGGTGGCTGTGGTGGAAAGCGTACTCATTGCGATGCAATACCTTTTTTTGTAAAAAAAAAGAATAAATTATGGTTTTGGTGTTTTGTTTTCGTACTATATAGAGACACAAAGGTTTGCAATAGGGTCCTCCAAGAGTGATGATACGTGAGAATGATTTTCACATCCTAACTTCCAATTTCTGAATTGGGATTGCGTCAAATTTTAGCCTGAAAATCCGGCAAACTATGGTGAGTTTGATAGGTTCGTCCTTAAGAGGAAATGCGATCGCAGACATCCGATTGAATATCCTAAGTAAAAAGTCATAATTTGAGGTTTGGCTCTCGCCTATTTCCTCCTCCAATATTGGAGTCATTTAAAAGAAACTGAAAAATAAAGATATATACTGTGCCCCTATGTTTTCCTTTTTGATAATACATCTATCTATCTAATAATACCTTTAAACGAGCAATTCTTGTATATATATAATCTGAATCTCGGAAACGGCTCCAATGATTTTCATGAAATTTAGTATGCAGGGGATTTCGGGGACGATAACTCGATCTAGCTAGGTTTCATTTATAGAAAACGTCGTTTTCTCTATTTTCACCCGAGCAGAGCTCGATCGCCCAGGTACTCTTTAGAAGAACTAGAACCTTCAAAATATGCTCAAAACAGCGCTGTCAACAAAGGCCTAGTGCACAAATTTGACAACTATAAAGGCCAAACTAAACTTTTCGACCGCATTGCCCTTTAATACTCAATTTATTAACCGGCCCTAAGTAAACAGCTCTGCCAGGGGACTTAGGGTTTACTGCCAGCTACTTAGCCTTAGGAATTTCTATAGTTTTTTTTGGTCCATCGTATAGTTACGAAACGTGTCTCTTTTGTATATCGTCTGCTCATCTTTTTTTTTGTTTTCGGGGGGAAATCTTCAAAAGACGCCTGGATTATTGGGGAAGAGAGTGTGGAATTTTTACCTCAGTAAAACCACCCCGGTGATAACCATCCAGCACATGGAAGGAGCCCCGTGATAGTAAGCTCATCTAAGTAAACACAACTCTGTCCAAGGCCAGTCCTA
This sequence comes from Orthosia incerta, assembly GCA_948252205.1. Lineage (NCBI taxonomy): Eukaryota > Metazoa > Arthropoda > Insecta > Lepidoptera > Noctuidae > Orthosia > Orthosia incerta. The sequence goes on from OX411759.1 coordinate 27,112,600, forward strand.
TTCTTATTTCGATCACGCTACGATACAAGACAAATTGTTCCAAACCCAGTGTTCCGGCAAGTGGGCTGTAATTCGTGAAATGATTAGCATGCGGCTCTGATCTGATCTGATGGTGTTGATAAATTGAATTACCCGGCCCAGTTGCTGAGTACAAAGGTGTGAGGAAAGTGGTTAGCCAACTGTGTCTCCTGGTCTGATACGGGGGGTCTGAACTGGTGGTATTAAAAAAAAACACAACATAACATTATGCCGAAGGGTTTTAAAAGAGTTGCGCCTAAAGCAAACTCACATTCGCCAGTAATGTTTAAGACTCATGTAACATGAGAACAGCCTAAAAATATTTTTTAGGGTTCCGTACCCAAATGATAAAAACGGGACCCTATTACTAAGACTCCACGATCCGTCTGTCTGTCCGTCTGTCACCAGGCTGTATCTCGTGAACCGTGACAGCTAGACAGTTTAATTTTTCACAGATGTTGTATTTCTGTTGCCGCTATAACAACAAATACTAAAAACAGAATACAATAAATGTTTAAGTGGGGCTCCCATACCCTTCGTGCGCGAGTCCGACTCGTACTTGACCAGTTTTTGCTAACACGTACCCGTGTTCCCACCATAAGCAGCAAAGGAGGACACCGTGAAGTTTTAGTGGGTTGGAGTCCCACATAACTGCACTATCTCCCCGTGGAAGTGCAGTATGTATGAGCATTTATTCAGGCAAAAAAAGTGATGTCTCCAGAAGATTATCAAATAATATTGGATCCGTATTTTTTCCTTAATCAATTAATTAAAAAATTACAAAGATAAAGCGCATCAAAGTTCAGGAGTGGAGGCTTGTGATTGTGACTTGTGACGTCACTTTGCCAGTATAAATTGTAGCACACCGTGATGTCACACGAGGCCAAATGAACGTAATTTTGTTAGTTTTGAGTCGCGTAAAATGAGTCGCGGAATTAACGATCAATTGAAATTCGTTTAGGCTGCCAGACGGACGGCCGTAATTTCAGTTGATATTCTACCTTTTTACGGGGCGCTGACGCTTGCCTCGCTCCCCTCCCTCACCTCGAGCGTAATTCGGTTGAAATAATGTGCGAGATTCAGCAGACAACAGGACTTTAGAATGAAACCGAATTCAACTAAAATTCCTCGACGCATTTTACGCGACTCACTATTTTGGCCTCACCCTAATAGTACGACACGCACATTTCGCCAATCATGTTTAAGGCGCCTCCCCGAGCAAAACGCCGCGCTTGTCGTTTTTGTGCAGTTTTTAAGAGCTATCTGCTCTTTACATAAAAGGAAATATCAATTAATAAAAATACATTAAATTTCTACATAATGTTGATTCTAAAATGGTAGTACACTTTTTTTTTAAAGAGGTATATGTTTCACTAATATCCTTCCAACAAAACCATAAAAATGTGAAATAATTATTGATAGCATGCATCTCCTCGTAAAGTGTTCATTAATAATTTTTTATACTACTCGTAACAGTAATGGATAGACAATTTACATTTTATTTTTTTTCAAAAGACCAATATTCGATTTTATAAAGATTTTATTCTAAAATCTGGGCGTATTCGATGCCAACCAGTGCCGCTAGGCCAATAGGAGTGCTCATATCTCATGCTGATTTTTTGGTCAGGGTACGGGCTTAAGGTCCCATGCAAAAGGGGTCGGACCTATTCCCCACTATGCTTATTATAATAAAAAAAAACACAATCTGTATTTTGCAGAGCCTAAAAATCATAAGCAGATTCACTCACAGCTTCATTGGCTTGATTTCTTAATTGCGTTTTATCCCTGATGTTTCCTTTGTTGTCCATCCTACTGTCCATCCGCCGTTAATGTTTTCTGGTAATGGAGTTGACTAATTGAATTTATTAATTGCGTTAACCGGCCTAGTTGTTACACACAAAGCTGTTAGGAAAGTGGCCAGCCAACTGTATCTCCTAGTGGGGCGACATAACTGGACTGCACTATTTTGAAAATTATGGGTGTATGTGACCGCTCCAGAAAATTTATAGATCCTCCTTTGTTTGTTGTATGGGTAACTAAATTATAGGTAACAAGATTTTGCCTACGACTTCGTCTGCGTGGTATTAGAACTTTGAATAACCTATTTTTTCACTTGAACAATTGTTGGTTCACCATACAAACTTCCACCCACCTTTCTTTCACCTTAAGGATGATTTCAGGGATAAAAAACCATGTCTATCCTTTATCCTTCCCAGGGTGTCAAATCCATACCAAGTTTTATCTATATCGATTCAGCCGGTAAAGCGTGATAATATAACAGACAGGCAGACAGAGAACGGATTAAAAGGCTTTGCAACTAATCTTAGGTACAGTATAGTGCATATAAAGATGTGCACTTATTCAAGCATGTTGAGCTCACAAACCCATATGCCTGCTATGCTTGCCTAGTACAACATACTCAGTTACTGGGTTGTGGTGGAGGTCCTATCAGACCGACAGTTACTTCATGTAAGATACTGCTATTCAGCTTTGATTATCCATTGTACTCGACTAAAGATTTGGTCCTGATGATAAGAAGCATCCCATCATGTGCTTGTATTTAGTCTCCATTCTATGGTTCAAAAGGTAAACAGGTTTCTGGAGCCCTTATTTGTATAATATCTTTAAAATAATGTCTCAAAACATAATCTTCATCGCATGAAGGCCTTACTTTATAAACCTTTTAGAACAAAGCCTTGCTTCTGTATTTAGTACATGAGATGCTCATCTCGCATCGTAATTAACTGGTATAATCCGGCCAAATTGTGTAGTAGGTGATGTCGTAACGTTTTACGATAATGTCGCGGCGTCGTGTTCTGGCGCGGTTATAATGTGGTAGAGGAGCCATGAAACTGTAATGGGATGGGATTATGTAATTTTGGTAATTATGTTATTAATGTGCGGCTGCAATATTATATCAGTGTAGTACGAATTGGGTGTAGGTTTGATGCCTGTAACGGATATGTAATGAAAATTATAAGCAATATTCTATACTTGGTGACGTCGTGAAGTTGAAAAAGGGCAACTATATCTCCTACCTTCCAATAAAATTAATCGCCTCCAACGATTTTCGTTTAAGATTGCTCTTAACAAATTGTATGATTCATCATCATCATCATTTCAGCCGAAAGACGTCCACTGCTGGACATAGGTCTCCCTCAGGCGTCCAGCGCATTCCCGCAACCTTAACCAGTCATCGGTCCACCTAGGGGGAGGCCTTACAACGGATCGTCTTCCAGTTCTCGGTCGCCACTCCAGAACCTTTCTGCCCCATCGGCCATCCGTTTTGCGAGCAATGTGCCCTGCCCACTGCCACTTAAGTTTCGCAATTCTTCGGGCTATGTCGGTAACCTTGGTTTTCCTGCGGAAATCCTCATTTCTTTCAATTGTAAGACTAATAATTGGTTAACCCTAACAACTCTTATCAGCTTCTAATTGTAATTTATTTTTGTAATTAAAAATTGTGTCTCTACTATTGAACTGTACTTTTTTTTTCTTTTCAGATTTTCGTCCAAAATGTGGTCACCACACAAAATATACATAAAATCATACGATCCCGAAACTTCTAAACTTCTAAGAGAAAGATACATCGCTCAAACCACTCATTACGAGCTTATCAGCGAAACTTATCAACAACCGATGAGCTGTTAAAACGCTTATAAATGCTGTTACCAGCACTTTGAAAGATCGGCCCAAGATAACACTGCAGTTAGCATAAGTTTTCTACAAAGATTAGTTTATATTTAACATTTAAATGAGAAGGTAATTAAATGGAATTAATTTAAATAAGACACGGTTGTTAAAAATGTGATTTTCTTCGTAAGCTGCGTGTTCATTATCATTATCGTAATAATTTGTAGATATTTTCCTGTTTTGTTCTCAGGTCATTAATCTTGCTCTATTACTGTCTTGCCCTTATTATTGTCTGTGCTAAATTTTGCCTGAAAAAGTTTTAGTTCCGTACTGTTTTCAATCACTAATTTAGTCAGAGACATGAGGCTTTTTTGTCCCTTTTCTCATGGGAGTAGGCAGACACTACAGAACGTACAGAACGCAACCTGCTACATTTACGTTCATACATTTAGTTATTTATGGACGCCTTTTATTTAACAACAACAATATAAACACCTATAGGATCAAAAATAAGTTAAAAAGTTTAATAAAAGACTTTAACCCGGCTACGGTTTTTTTAGCCTATGTTACCCGGGCCAGTGGTGTCTCATCCCATACAAAGACACCGTGCCGACGTTCTATACTTATTATTCTGATTATTTTTTGTACATCGATCGCATTCGGTACCGTTCCGTTCCGTTCCACGGATATTGATGGTGATCTATCTATCGCCGTAGAACGGAACCGAACGCGATCGATTTACAAAAAAATAATAGATATAATCAGATGAAAAACGCTAGTTACGTCGGCACGGTTTCTTTGTATGGGATGAGGCATCTGTATGCTAGTATTATATTATCTGTGCCCGGGCCATAATAACGAATCGATTGACATCTTGTTCATCAAAATCGAAAGGATAGTTTAGGCGCTTCGGAGGCATATACGTAAACACATACATACATAGACTGCTAAAATACCCTTTCTTTTGGCTTCGCCGTTGTCGGGTAAAAATAACAGCAGTAATCCTAGTGAACACCAATTTCGACTGACCCCAAAAAGTAAGTATTCCCGTGGTACGCGGCAGTATGAACCACGCCCACGCCCACGTTTTCGGCAACAGCTCGCTAGTTAGTACCCGGCTTTAGCTACACCTATCTGTTATTTATTTATTTATTTATGTACACATAAAACACTTAACAGAGAAAAGAAAGAATACAGATAGAAGAGCACAAAGGTACTGCTTATTTCAATAGAAATTTCTTCCGCAGATCTGCGACAGGAATGTTGGATGATAGACGAAGACACAGTGTGTAGAAAAAAATAAGGAAACTTAAAATAGACTATTATAATCAATAAATGTTATGTGGTGATTGGATGATATTTTTAACAGACTTTTAAAGAACATAACATTTAAAAAAAGTCTTTGTTTAAATTAGTCTGCCTAAAATTTAAAATTTATCCTTCAAATTGATTTGTAGGTCCTAATTTAAATAATATGCAAGATATCCGTGTAAATGAGAAATAGCAATTATCAAGCATGTTTTCAAGTAGTTTTAAACACAAAAGCACCCTCCGTTTTTTTTTAAATAAGGTTTACAAACATTATTAATAATTTTTTGAATAAAAAAAGTAAAAATTAAATATTTATATATAAAAATGGTAAGACGTCTAAGAAAAATCATGGTCAAAATGGCTTTTGATTTTCTGTATTATCTTCGCCTTAAAGCTTTGTACCCATCTTCCAATCATTCTGTATATACGCAAAATTTTCGCAAAAGTTTCTGCCTTGTCCATGCCTTTTTCGCATGGAGAAGGCAGAAACTACAGAAGGGAACCTGCTGATACTCTTTTTGTTTCGTTTGCGTTCATACATCAAGTCTTTTTGAAGATCATCGGCAATAAGATGCGTGTATGGTATGACCTCCTAGCTAACGCGTCCCCTTCCAGCATTTCCACTCAAGTCTGCCTTCATTTATCCTCTCAACAAGGCCAAACCATCTAAGTAATGCTTAGCATACTCTTTGCACTTATTATAACAGCATTTTTTTTAATCTCTCGGCGAGCTCGTTGACTTATCTAAACAAACAGACTTATTTATCGAAGCAGTACTCAAGACCACTACTGACCTCTCTCCGAACAATACCCAATTTTCTCTCACCTTGTCTGACGCAAGACCTCGCACTTTTCCATCATGTCTTTTGAAACCAATCCATACTTCCATTCATAACGTGAAACGTAACTCTGTATATCTGTTTGTTATCTTTGCGTGCTTTAGTGAAACTGAACCAATTTTCATTTTTCAGATTGGACCCTGAAGAAGGACTGATAGCTATTGTTGTAGTTGTTCTATCTCACGAAGAAGGGTTACGTGAACTTTATGACGCCGAAATAAGATTCATTTTGCAACGATTCATCCGTCATCGTGACATAGAAATATAAAATTTAAAAATATTTAAAACCCCTGACACATTTTTATTTCATGCTACATAATTTATCTAGTAGATAGTAGACACGCTTCGATCAACACTATTGAACACGTAATTATGACACGATATTTTGCGAAAACTCCCCGATTTAAACAGTAAAACACAAATAACTTTAGAAGGGCTGAACCGCTTTCATCAAACATAGCTAAGAACACTCTTGATAAATTCGCATTTCAAACAAAAAAAAACGATATCAAAATCGGTTCATCCGTTTTTGAGCTATGATGCACAGATAAACAAATACACAGATACATACGTCGAACTTATAACACCCCTCTTTTTCCGTCAGGTGTTTAAAAGTCAAAATTGTATAGGACTGACAAACGATATCGAAAAATCACGTGATCAATCCCTTAGCTTTGACATTTCGACTATCGCCTTCGCTGACATTGAATGACACTTGTCTAAAGCCTTAGGAAAAGACTTATTTACTATAGAAAGGCTCGCGCTATACCACTATCTCATCTGAAGGTAAGCGATGGTAACGTTCGACGGTCGCCGGTCGGGGAATCAGGCTCCGGCAGGGAATGCCACTCCTTAGCTGTAAGCTATTAGCGATTTTAGTTTTAGCTTGTGTTGTCTAGGTTTTGGTAAAGACATCCCTTTCTTTTCTCTACTTCAAACAGTTTTAAGCATGTTTAGACCGGACCAGTCTATAGGTGTCTAATTTGTTCCGCTATTCAAACTCGTTCCAGAATGATAAAGATTATTTTCTGGGGTTCCGTACCTCGAAAGTAAAAAACAGAACCCTTATAGGATTACTTTGTTGTCCGTCCGTCTGTCTGTCAAGACCCTTTATACCAGGAACGTGTGGAGGTATCAAACTGAAATTTATATCAAATACTCCAGTCTGCTGTCCCTTAAAGCTGTCAAAAAAATCAAACTTCTAAGCCAACGCAATCAAAAGATACAGCCGTTTATGCCGCAAATTTTCGACACTCGCAAGGGAATCAAAACCTACAGGGTACTTACCATGAACTCAGAATATTGAAATTTGGTGCGAAGCAACGTTTTATAGCACAGATAAAGGAAAAATTGCGAAAATCGTAAATTTTTAGTTTCATCATAATTATAATAAAAATATTTTTAATAATTTTAAGCTTACTACCCCTTTCCTCATGAACGCGTAGTGGTATTAAATTGAAATTCATATCAAATACTCAGGTCTATAATACCTTTAAGCTGAGGTTTGTACGGAACCCTCTGTGTGCGAGTCCGACTCGCACTTGGCCGGTTTTTATCCCTAGAGGACGTTCCCGTAAGATAATTTTCGACGTACACGCAGGTGACGCCGCTGGCAGAAGCTAGTTAATTCATTAATAATAATTGTTGAGATGCTGTGTTATTAGACCATAGCTTTATCTGTCGATCGCTATTTGCATTAATTAGTCGACAATTACCTTGAGCTGCTCTTAAGCGATGTTTTTGCTGGATCGTAAAAAACGTAGTGTGAATTAATTGGTGCTCGCCGGTGTAAGTGGGCTACGTGGTGATCACGTCAGGAAGTTAACTGGGTTGAATTGATGATTACATTAATTAATTTGCTAAACGACTTTGCGTTTTCTGATTGGTTTTCAGGTTGCCAGATTAACAGGACGTATGTTTAAGTAAGTAATTCAAGGGTGTGGCTACTCTTGAACTTTGTTCATGAACATCAAATCGTAATCCAAGCTAATATAATCATGATTATCAGGATTATCAGGATATGCTACCCGATTACTAATACTTATTCTCTCATGAAAAGCTACAGAACCGCTGCATCATCATCATAGGCCTCCAAGAGTCACCAAACTGATCGGTCCTGTGCTTCTCCCATCTACCAGACTGCGGTAGCCTTGACTAGGTCTTCGCTCCACCTAGGAGGACGCCTTCCAACATTGCGCCTTCTGGTAAGCGGTCGCTAATCAAGAACTTTTCGGCCCCGACGACCATCCGTTCTACGATGTGCACTTAAGTTTGGCAATTCTTCGGGCTATGTCGATAACCTTGGTTCTCTTGCGGATGTCTTCATTTCTGAATTGATCACGCAAGGAAACTCCGAGCATAACTCTCTTCATTGCCCTTTGGATGACTTTAAGCGTTCTGATGAGGCCTATTGTGAGCGATCACGTTTCATAGACTTTCGTCTTGAGACACTGTGGTAAGTTGGACGAGAAGATACCGCGCAACTTCCCGAACGCTGCCCAGCCGAGTCAGGCAAAGCTAGTACTAGCTTTGCCCAACTTAACCAATTTTATCTTCAAAACACAGTGATCCTGTTTTTATTTTCTTTTGATCATATAGGGCCATACAAACAGTTTTGCAACAACTAAATTATCATTGTACAAAAACGAGTTCTCACATCTATCGAATTTTATTCCTCTTTATGTGTAGACCGTACTATGTTAAACAGTGCGTATAGTATGTTCTATGTTGGTAGTGAAGCTATAGTAGTTCTTTTGTTTATTACTACTGATTTAGCTGTAACAACGGGTTCGTTAGCAGGTGACCTAGTTTCAGAAGGTCCCTGAAACACAACAGACTGGGCGGTAATAGTTTTATTGGTTTTCAGAGAATGTTATAATAATGTGCGATAAACTGCTGACCTTCTGAAAGGTTTTTTTAAGTGCAGCAACATTTCGGTCAAATCTTATTTGCTGAAGCCGTTGACGATATGCTGATGACATAGGTAGTTATGTTTAATTTACAGATAACCATTGTAGCCACTGGCTTAGAAAGAGTAGTACTTTTTTTTATAATCTATAGGCTCGCGTTTGACCACTATCTCGCCTGATGGTAAGCGATGATGTGGTCGACGGTGAAGCACGCTTGCCTAGAATAAACCTATTCACTCTTGACTTAAAGACCCCAAGGTTGTAGCTATCAGGGAACAAAGACCCCGGAAGGGAATTCCACTCCTTAGCTGTACGCAAAATGAAAGTATTAGCAAAACGCTTTGTGTGTACGGGAGGGATGTCCACCATGTACCGATGGCGCATGGCCGTGCGTCTTGTAGTCCTATGATGGCAAGGGCTAGGCGGAATCAAATTGTGCAGTTCAGTCGCACACTCCCCGAAATGTAACCGATAAAAAACCGACATGCTGGCAACTCGGCGTCGATGTTCGTAAGCATCACAAGGTGAATAAACCTGAAATTAATTTAAACAAGCTTGGAGAAATGATTATTGCAAAATGCAAAAAGATTATTTTCTCACAGCCTGGCTTTTGAGACTCACTAACAATTTGAAGACTTTGTCACCATGAGGTATTAATTAACTACTTAGCATTATCCAAATAATTATGACGATGAAGTTAATATTATCAATTACTTATGTCGTCAAGTGAAACTATCCGTTCATTAGCAATCATCATCTGCCTAGCCTTTTTCCCAATTATATTGGGGTCGGCTTCCAGTCTTACCGGATTCAGCTACCAGTGTTTTAGATGGAGCGACTGCCTATCTGACCTCCACAACCCAGTAACTGGGTAACACGGTCTCCCTTGGCAAGACTGGCGTCAGATCTCAAGCTTCTGACTACCCGTAACGACTGTCAAAGATCTTCAAATGACAGCCGGGACCAACGGCTTAACGTGCTCTCCGAGGCACGGAGGAAACTCGGTATGTTGAAATGGTCACCCATCCATGGACCGACCTCGTCAAGCGTTGCTTAAGCTTGATGATCGACCCGTGCGGCTGTTATTATTTAGCCACGAGCTCCTCCCGTTCATTAGCAATCTAGACATCAATTACAACATACACGGCACGTCACGTGAAACCTCGCTCAAACACTAACAAATCTAGTCCTTAACCCTTAATCTACTTATAAAAATATAAACTTTGCAGCGATTGACGCAAGCACACTATATTTAATTAATAACAAACCAGAGCGACGATAAATTTACATAAACACGCGATGTTGACAATAATACAGTGTTTATAAATGTTATTTTCTTCTCGGATACTGGTTATAACCGGTTATGTGTTATCGGGCTAATAATGTCCTGATATAGAACAGGTTACGCCTCCTTTTTTCCGAGGAAAGCGATGATCAATACTCGTTAGTATTGATCATCGCTTGCTCTCTCAAATGTGGCAATTATACTGGCATCTTACCAGTGGGTGTGGCCAAATCCAAAACTACATATTTACGAGTAATAGCGAAAAACACTCAAAGGAGTTTAGCATCTGATTTTGATGAAAACTAAAAGTGTATCATTGTATTTTTTGAAATATCAATATTCCTTTAGCCAGGAAACGAATCCGTTGATTTATAAAAAAACACGCTTTATAGGTAATAAAAACCATCGTATAGTGTGGTAATACCGGTAATGTGAGAAAAACCGGACAAGTGCGAGTTGGACTCGCGCACGAAGGGTTCCTTACCATTATCGCAAAAAACGGCAAAAAAATCACGTATGTTGTATGGGAGCCCCACTTAAATATTTATTGTATTCTGTTTTTGTATTTGTTGTTATAGCGGCAACAGAAATACATCACCTGTGAAAATTTCAACTGTCTAGCTATCACGGTTCATGAGATACAGCCTGGTGACAGACAGACAGACAGACGGATCGCGGAGTCTTAGTAATAGGATCCCGTTTCTACCCTTTGGGTACGGAATCCTAAAAAATAAATTTGTTAGAAATGAGCTCTTCCCTTAAGTTTCCCGTCTGTCATTAGTCATTACTACCGAGAATTTGATTCCTATAAGCACACATTCTTTAATATAATTACGGTTCTTCTACACGTTAAAAATGCTAATTATGAACGATACTTTAACATCAGCTGATCCCTCCAAATGAGACATGAACCAATTAAAAAGAATACCCTCTTCCCCCTCATAAGTGGCCATCAATATTCATGAAAATGGCTGCGAAGGAAATTTCCTAACAAAATTAAAATAGGGCAACGTGAAACTCCGGGAAAATAAATAAAGATATTTTTGATGTACAATTTTTCATCTTTTCCCGAGGTAAGAAATGTAAGAATGTAAATTTAGGAGCGATAAGGAGGGTCCGGTTTCTTACTCGCCCAGAAAATGATAGCTCTTCGTACCGTCACCGACAAAAGTTTGTTGGTATATTTTTAGATTAGGTTTTTGCCTGTTCTATTTATAGAGCGGCTTCTGCGTTTATTTTTATCTACACGTGAAGGTTTTATTTGTCACAAGGACACGCAGGAAGGTACAATGGTATAGTTATTTTAAGCATTCAGAATTGATAGTCGGTAATAGAAGATTTTTTTACCAACAATTCTATTTTTGTTGATAATACTAAACAAACTCATAATTTTCATACTCACTCGTTCATTTTCCGGCACAACAGAATCTCCATCTTCCTTATAGTGTGATAAACTATCCCCACTATCGTATCTCGAGATGAACAGAAACTGCCTTCAAAAACACGTCACAAGGGAAATCGGGAACCCGTCAAAAACTACACCACAGAAACAATTCCCTAGCGAGGCACTTTTCTCGCTGCGTGTCCCGGCTCCCTTCGCAGATACCTGTTATTATCTGATACTTCCAAACCGCTGCGTCGAGCTGATAGCCTGGTACCCAGGGTTATTGCTTCTTACGCCATCTACGACGTTTTCGACACCGATCTTTAAGGGAATGTATCGTGAGGGTGTTTCATTTTGACTCATGTTAAGACGGACGTGAGTGGAACGCCAGGAGGAGAGGTCCTAGAAGGACATACACGGATTTTATTGATGATGTTCTTTAGAAAGGCCAGGTGTGCAGTACTCATAGCAGGAGTGTACACCATGAGAAAAAGGCAAGTGCTCATGTAAGCGTGTTGCTTAACATAAACTAATAAAGCTCCAATCACAAGGAATATGAATACTCTTTTACTGTTTACGGGCAAAGCATTGCTAATGCAAGCAATAATTTATTTTTATTTTTGGTATGTTTGCGATTGACCACTATCACACCTGGTCACCCCGACCATAAGATCTTAGAGCGGTATCAATTTGATATCGAGTAAGTGACAGATGTATACAAGTCATATACATGATGGTAAGTGATGATATGGTCGACAATGTAGCACACTTGCCTTGAAGTAATTCGCTCTAGGCTTGACAAAGATTTTAAAATATTTTCCTTTGATTTTTATTAAGTCTGTATTCTAACTACACTTCCTGCTTATTTAGATAAAATCCTCTGGTAATATTGTGAATCAAGCAAATATCTGATTTCACATCACAACCGATCTCAATTTCTTTATTCTGAAACATATTTTTGGAACATATCCTTTTGCAAATCCTCCATGGTATTTGCAAAATTCAACCTCAAAAGGTTCATATCATTTTCACATCTCCGTGCGAACGCTTGCCGTTCCCGAGAGACTGAACAATATTACTAAGTTTTACTAACGTTTCAAAGGAAAACTGTTTGTTTACATTTCCATTGACAAATGCATTCGAATCATAAATCATAGAAGACAATATTAACCTCCGTATCTGAAACTAATTTTTATCTTCCTTATACTTCTTAGCGTGTCGATGACAAACATACTCTTTTTAGTTAAATGCCTTGCCTGGCCCAGAATTCAGCCACGGCAACGCCCTCCGCTGACGCAGTCATAAGGTCCTCACGTGAACAGACAACAGGATATGCGGCACAAGACGGAAGGTGGGCCATGGTCTGCGGGGAGACGCTGCACAAGCACCGAAGATCGGAACCATCCGGGCATCCCCACCTATGGAGATTGTCTTTGCTGCGGCCGACCTGAGTGGGGAGTCTGTTGAGAGTTTTCCAGGTCGGCCAAGGCCATGCGTGCCCAGGTGAAAGGGTCTCCGATGGCTCTAGGAAATGATCAGGGAGTTTAAATTTCCTTATACTGTTTGGACCCAGTAAGTTTCCAAGTCTTTTGTAGCGTTGATGGCGTCGATTAGGTTATTAGGTACATGTAAATAGAGATCTGGAGTACTACAGCAAATGGGACATACTCTGATCAGGAGCACCGCACTCCCACTGGGTGTTTGATGAGTCCATAATATCCCACTTCGCCAAATTATATATTCAACGTGCTTCTTGGGTTTCGGTTCAGTGCTTTCCAAATAGGCTACAGCAATTCAAGACCGCGTTGCAGATGCTCTATGACCGAGAGACTTAACAAATGCAAATACCTAATGACATTTGACTTTGCATTGTATTGTTACGTCGCGCCTATCTGCGGGAGCCCTTACTCCTGCAGCCTAATTGCGTAAGTGAATTCTCTAAAGCAAACAAGTCGATTCTTTCCCAAAAACGACTTTACGATTGCATATTACACTCTGAAACGGATAGGTTATGCTCCTTTCCATTACCAATATTTTGACGTAGAATTTATTGTAAAGAATGAACGAAAGCGGAAGAATCGAGATAGAACTTCACTATTGGTATCGTGTAATGTTCGAGTTTGATGAAACATAACGCAGTAGATGAACTCAAAGGAGGATGTTTGTACTTTTTCCAAATTAGTTTCACAATACTGAAAAAGTTGAAAGAAATGATTCTGATTCTTTGAAAGAATCGTCTCGTTTGCTTTGGAGAATTCATTTACGCAATTAGGCTGCTAGTTAGTCTATTCTATCTTAACTTATATACTAAATCGGTCACATTATAATAGTGTCAAAAAACTGCGTCTTATTAAGCAATAACTTTATTATTAACTGTATGATTCAATTTGTTAAAAAATGTCATCATCTCAGAAAACAACAATTATGATGTAATTCACATCTCAATCCTGATCATAGTAGACAGGTCTCGTTTTGACATGTTTTAAGTAGATTAAATAATTTACGAAAAGGGTAAGCGTTACAAATCTACATTTTAAATTGGACATAATATTGCGTTGACCTGGTGAAGGTGGCGGGGATCTGCTGGAAGCGAGACGCACGGGACAGGTCAATGTGGCGGCCTATGTCCAGCAGTGGACGTCTTTCGGCTGATATGATGATGATGTTAATATTGCGTTGGAACATTGAATAGTTCCACAATAGGAAATATTGAGACCATAATTTGTTAACACGTAATATCACACCTGCATTAAACGAATGGTAAGGCATTGGTGTGCTTATGGAACTTAAACCCACATTTTGCTAGTTATGGTTAAGTCAAAACTAGTGTTGGTGGTGGTGGTGGTAGTGGTTGTGGAAAGAAATTTCTTGCTTCTTGGAAAAAGCCTCTTTTCTTTCTATTCTCTAAACCCCATTAAAATTTTGCCCGATGCAGGAGTTGAACCTAGGACGTACTGCTTAGAAGTAGCGACTATCCGACCAACTAAAAGTACAATACACTGCAATCTTGTTTATAAATAAATCGATATTTCAGTAGACTATCAGAATATTTCAGTTATAATTCGTCTAAAAATTGTTGGTACCATTTTCCATTTTCTGCCAAAAACCTACTTTTATTACATCAATCTTTGGCCATAGCGCAGTTTATTTTACAAGTAGAAACTCAATCTCCCCGGTGGCATAGACTATAGATTGTGGGGATAAAAATAAATGTGTTACCATAACCCCATGCCATTGAAGAGTTGGGTGAATCTAAGATGGATGCCACACGAAATTGAGGTAACGTGGAACGTTATCAATATTTTGAATGTAACATCAACGTAAAAGCAAAGGATTAGAAGGATATTTGTAGTGCGTATAGTATAAAAAGTTTTTCACAAAAAAAAATACCGACTTCAAAAGCAAAATCGTCATGGTGGATATCCCACCCATACGCACCAAACGTTTTGGGAATACTTTTATTATGCGTACAGCAAAGGAGTGGAATTCCCGGCCGGAGTCTGTATTTCCTGTTGGCTACAACCTGGGAGTCTTTAAGTCAAGAGTGAATATGTTTCTTCTAGGCAAGCGTGCTTCATCGTCGACCACATCGTCGCTTGCCATCAAGTGAGATAGTGGTCAAACGCAAGCCTATCAATAATAAAAAAAAAAACTCTAAAAAGTGCAAAATAACTTTCGTTTTGGAAGTCGGTGTCTTTGGTACCTCTTGTTTTTTATTATTTTACGACACCGACTTCCGAAACTGAAGTTATTTTGCACTTGTTAGTGTTTTTCCTTTTGTTGTCACATAGTCTGGTAAAATCTGCTGAGATTTGTTTTTTAGTGCTTTGTTCAATTTTCAGCACGAATATGTTTTAGATTAGATACCTTCGATAGTTATATATTGTCTTGAATGAGCTATTTGTCACCATTTATAAACTAAGTAATTACTGCAGATACCTTTTCTACAAGTCTGAATTGACTCTATATGAAATAATATGTTGTCTTTAGAATATTCTGTAGAAGCTCTAGGAAAGATTTAGACGAATCAACCAATAAACCTCTCCATATTCCCACAAAAACATATAAAATTAAACCATAAATAACACTTCAAAAACTTTCCTATCTGTAATATCAATTCTTGTGTAACGCGGGTTCGATTCCCGTTGAGATCAAACGTGGTAAACACATAAATTTTTCGCGCGTAATTCTGATCATCACGCGAGGCAAGCGTGCGCCTAACTCGGGACTGCCAACCTTTGGTTCGATTTATCTACAAGGATTCCAATTTTAAAGTCTAAGGCCCACTTAAACGCAGAGGTAGTTGCTAACACCAAGTTAAATTGACTGTTTATCATACAATATTGTCAATTTAATCTCGAGTTAGCCATTAAGTCTGAGTCAGGTTTTTCATGCAATTGGGCCTAAGAAGTAGTCGTTTCAGTTACCTACTTTCTACGTGACTATATTGAGTTTTAGGTCCAACACAGAGACACCATTTCTAGCCCCTGTTTAATAAGATGTCGTCCTCATAATAATATTATCTTTTGATTTTTATTTTCCTTCTTAAGCTTGAATAAAAGCAACCTCAATAACTTTCAGGACAATAGCCAAGATGTGCACCTTAATTTTAAAAAATCTAAATAGCTTCGAGATTTCTACAAAAACAATAATGAAACTCTGCGTTTTAGTCAGGTAGTTATTTCATTCAGATTTCATCATCATCAGTCTTTTAATGTCCCCACTGCTGGGAACACAGGCCTCGCGCCACGCGGGCTCAGTGCGGGTTGTTCATTCAGATCTGAAACTATAAATATTTTCTAAAGTTTTGATTGCAGTCAGAAAGGTTGGCCACTCCTGCATAGTAAGTACATAGTTGATACACGTGGTATGCTATTTGTATGCCGATGGAGGATTCAGATACAAATACAATGTAAACAGATACACCATTGTACGAAATAAATATCGCAATGTAACTCCATTGACCGGTCACTGTTGATAACATCCAAAATTGTGCTCTGATAACGTTTTGAATTCATTAATTAGCGGATTTAGAAGATTTCAGAAACATCCCACTAGATTCAGAATAAAATTACTTTTGATGTTGTCCAATTTGTGAGTGAGATAGAGGTGACTTCTATTTGTGTTTTATCATCCTTTAGTCTGCTAGATATAGGCCCAAGCGTCGCCACACCTACCGGTCCTGGTCATCTCGCATCCAGAGCACTGCCGGGGCTTGTGAGGTCAACGGTCATTTGTATTTCAATTGCCACTCATAGCAAACCATTTATACCTACACTGATAGTCTGATGTGTCTATTACTAAATTGAGCTTTGAGACCAAAGTGGCTTCAGCAGTCACTTCTAAACAATGTTGCAATCTTCACTTCACTCCATCGTGAATACAATGATCTTTACACGTGTCTGAATCTTAAACCGGCACTGTTTTGAACGATATATTCTATCTCCAAGAATAAATATATTCAATCCAGATTCCTAGACTCTTGCAAAAGACCAGAAACATAACAGGCTAAAAGGCGTAAATACTACATTATACATTATCTTTCCCTTCAGGAGATTCAGTCATGACGTTATATTATGATTAAAATATTCATTTATTCATTACACAATCGATCATCTCCATAGTGTCACCTGTCACCAACAACATTCACCACGTGTGCGCATACGCATACCGCGCCAACGCCAGTTGACAGCTGTTACGTCACGTCATGACGTAGATATAAGTTTTGACAAGAGTTAGAAAACATCGCTAACATTTTGGCTGGCAGATAAACATGTTTTTGCTGGGATGCAAATAACTGAAGTCGTCTGAAGTTTTATCTGTTTTTGAGTGTTTTATTTATTGTCTCTGACGTATGCACTGATATAAATACTAATTGATATCTTAATCAATTAACAACACTGTTTTGATACAGTTAACTGACCTTCTTTTAGTTGTATGATAAATTGATAACTCACGATGTCAACTTCCGCATTTGGACCACCCATTTCGATCATAAAATTATTTTATTTTTTAACACAGATTAAGCCTGCTCTTGACTACCATCTCGCTTGATGAGAAGTGATTAATGAGGTCTACCATAAAACCTAACGAGCCCAGAAGACGTCTGTCCACTCTTGTTTAGAAATCAGAGGATTTGAAGTGGTAGGCAACTGAAAGAGTGGCAGAGAGTTCTTACCATGGGCCAGCTTCTTGTGCCTGTCTGTTGTCAACTAATAAAGCTCTCGGAAGACGATGCGTTGGAAGGCCTCCCACTAGGTAGACCGATGAATCCGCTGAATACGATTCGCACGGGATCGGTCAATGTGGCGACTGGTGACGCCTGGGGGAGACCTCAGATGATGGTGAAGATGAAATACAGATTTTCAACACCAGAAAACTGCTCGTCTATCTCCTGGGCTTTCGTCAACGATAGAAGGAGCTGAATGTTCTCAGCAACAGTAGTTAATATGCTGAGGAGCAAGTCAAGTCCCAGGATCCATATTTATGAAGCCTCAAGATGTTTGGCTGATTAACGTATGTAACGGCATGCTGCAGGGTATCCTGGTGTGTTTGTGAGAGTTTATATATCGGCTGCGCTGGCGCATATCCAACGGTCTCAGGTGTTTCCGAGTTGATTGGGAAGGAATGCCTATGTGCTGTCATTTCATCATGACAGTATCTTAACGGTTTATCAGTATCTGCAAATGAATAAATTTATTAATGCTAATTTTTATCCGTGGTGCTAGGCAACTGGTCTTATCCCAGTTTTAAACGACCCTTTGTGCCTATTGGCCTTTTTTTTCAGTCTCCTGCTTGATATGAAAGGAAGTGGTTTTTTTTTATTTTTCCTACTCTTCTTTTATTTATTCTTTTCTGTTTAATTTCGTTGCGGGATCCAAGACAGTTACATTTATTCTCTGGGACTTCGTCGAGTTTCATTGCCTCGCCGGTTTTCTGGTGGTAGCCACTGTTGATTCTGGCTTTCAGGAGCTGCAGTCGTTTGGGAATAGTGCGGTGGGACTATAACAATTTTTTTTTTTTTTAAATATGTATAAATTTGGATGGTGCATTTCGAATGGAAGAATTATTGGATTGCCAAGAACTCCTTGAGAAAGTTTAGTCCGAGGATCCAGTGAGTCTTTAATACCACTGCCTAACTCTTCGAGGATTACCAGGTGTGATGTTATGATATGTTAAAGGACACACGAAACCTATTTTGACTACAAAGAAAGAGAGATTAAATCATTTTGGAAACACGACACAATGATTAGGTATACCATCGTAAAAATAAAAGCTTAACAGTTAAATTGGAAGTAAGCACGCTTAAAATAAACGTAGACAATTTTAAAGAATCCAACAGTAAAAATATCTTGAAAATGTAAAGCGTGGCGGTTTCCTAATTGCTGCACTTGTGACAAGTGACCAAGCCTGTCTTATCTCGCTCTTGCGGGACCGAAATAACCAGCTGTTTAGGACGCCCCTCAAGCACCCCTACAGCTGAGGGGTGAAAGCGGGCATTGTGTTGTTTCCGGCATTTGACACTTTTTCAGGTGACAGATGGACACTCGGGGCCAGTGAGAAGGTTTTTTTGGAGTTATTAATGGTCTGTCTTGTACTAAAGGTTTTTTCGTGCTGGTTTATTTTAGAAATGAGAAAGCAGTCTGTTTACAAAGCTAGGACATTCAGCTGAAATTTTAAATATTGGTAACATATGAATCAGTCTAATTTCAGTTGTTAATTTTTACTTATTTCTCATGCTCACAAATGAAATGAATGATCTCGAAGTAGATAGACAAACACATGAACTGTACCAAATAGTTGATAAATCTATATGGTACAAAAATAAAGTGTTTTCTATAAAATTAATTTTACAAAAATAAACTAATTCACTTCTGATCGAAGAATGTTTATTGTTTTGGAAAATTACCAGTAATTTATTCATTACCGACGAATTAGAATAACATCAATATTTTACGAATAAAACATGTTGTTTGTTCACCTAACAGTTCTCGGGATTTTCTCTCATTGAGAGCGAATCCGGGTGAAGTAGATAATCATTATTGTATGATGTAACAATACTATTATTTAATTCATAAATCTGTTACTAATAATAATAATAATAAAACATTTATTGCCAGAATACAGTTCCAATTCCATGTCACTATATGGTTTAACAAAACTAAGATTTAAATTTAAATTAGAATTCTACATAACACACTACTGTTACTGTAAGTATATAGCTACGTATGTACATTTCGTAAAAGATTCTAGACTATCCCAGTTACAAATTATACAACGATGTTTGGCAGACGGATTGGCGACCGCAGGGAGTTAATAATACACCGCAGTTGTTCTGCTGTCCATCGCCCTGTCACCTTTAACTAACGACGACACACAAACATCAGGTCCTATTCTTAGATGAGCATCAGAACAAAGACTAATCCTCTTCAGAACAAGATCTTTTTACCTAAACAACCGACAAGGACTAATTCTCGACATCTTAGCTCGATTACTGCCCTTCCAATCCATTTTATCCATCCATATCTTTGGCAGGCTGCCAAGACGCTGTTTTGCGTCCATCGCCGCACGCGCAGCTTTCCCGGGCTATTTTTAAATGGCGGACGCCCGATGTGCTCCGAAAAGTGACGGAGATTTACGATCGCTTAATGGCTAATTAATTCGTGGTTAACATGTGTTGGATCATAACGATGTTTTTGGGTTTAATTGTGGAATTACCTACAGATGAGGATTGACTCGGATTTTTTTCTATCCTCATGAATATCAGCTACTCTTTCTTGCCTTATCATGTTCTGAACAAGCTCCTAATCCTACTAATATTATAAAGCCGAAAATTTGTGAGTGTTTAAGTGTGTTCGTTATTCTTTCACGCAAAAACGAATGAATTTATCTGGATGAAATTTGGCACCAAGATAGATACTTTTATGCCCGGAATATGTTCCCTTGGGATAATTTTCGACATTCACGCGGCCGAAACCGCTGGCAGAACCTAGTCAGTACATAATGCCATAATTGTGTGTGACATTATTTATTTATTTATTTAATACTTCATGCACACAAATGTACAGAGGCGGACTTAATGCCTTAGGCATTTTCTACCAGTCGACTTTTGGGTGATGGAGAGACAAATAGTGGTAGGTGCAATATTTTGAGTAAAGCAAATTGCGTTTATATAAAACGTATACCTATACTATAAATACCATATATACTCAAATAATAAACTAAATACATAAATATACCATAATAGTAATAGATAAATAATTGAAAACATTAGCACTGTGACGATACTACTGCCAACTTCTTACGAATATGCTCGCGAACTTTAACTTTGAAGGAAAATCGGTTGATGTCGATTTTGCTGAGTTGAGGGCCTTTTGGCATAAGAATCAACTAATATTGGTGTATTTTATGTTTTTTTTTGTGGTTACGACAATAAATAAATTTTCTTTCCTATTTTTTCCTAAAAAGGAGAGCCATTTATTTCAAACTCCATTACTACAAGAGGTTTGGAGACACTATTTTCGAGGACTTGAGCTAGTAAACTTTGCCAGCACCATCAACAAGGAAGAATGTATATGCCCACAAAATTAACAACCGCTGGAGGCCCGACCTTAATATCCAATTTTCTTAAATTAATATAATTTTCAGGGAAATAATAAATTCTAAGAAACGCCACTTTCAGGGCTTGTTAACTTTATTTATTTGATTATAATAAATAATATTTTATCAATCATCAAAGGAGTGTAACGGAAGACAATATTAAATATATTAATCAATCAGTTGTCCTTGAGAATAATAATCAGGATTATAAATGGACTGTAGTACTAAAAAACATGCGAATAAATTATTTTATCTAGTTTGTGACGTCAAACTTGTTTTTCCTGGCACGTGTCTTGTGTTAGGAGATAAAAGACGTCATGCCGGTAGTTGAGGGGTAAGCAGAGATGTCAGTTTGATTGGTAGCAATTAGTTTCGTGTTGGGGGATATGCTTCTTATATCCATTGATTGTAAAATAAGTGATTCGAAATTCGGTTTTATTGACGGAATAAGGGAAGTTTGTTAAGACAACGAAATTTTGGCGTAAGTTCACAATATGCTTATGGATGTGGCATTCTGGCCCCTGAAACACAGGTGCTGTTACCTAGCTCAGGGGTCAGGGTTCCGCGATTTTTGTAAATTTTAAAGCTAATAAACAATTTATTTATTATTATTTATATATTCTAAAATTATTGTTGGGAACACTGCCGAAGTAATAGTAGTACACAGCCGACTTGTCCTCCATTACAACCAAATATGACAAAAATAGGAACAAAAACTATGATAATGTCATACACAGATATGATTCTATAGGTCATATTATTATAATGTACGATAAGTAAGAGATAGGATATAATTATGACAGTTTAATACTCCCCTTACTCAGTTTTCCACAAACTTTTGACTTTTTAAAATAAATAATTCATCCTCTGCCTAGCCTTTTCCCAACTATATTGGGGTCGGCTTCCAGTCTAACCGGGTTCAGCTGAGTACCAGTGAGCGACTGCCTATCTGACCTACACAACCCAGTAACTGGGTAACACGATACCCCTTGGCTAGATTGGTCTCTATCTCATGCTTCTGACTACCCGTAACGACTGTCAAAGATCTTCAAATGACAGCCGGGACCAACGGCTTAACGTGCTTGCCGAGCCACTGAGGAAACTCGGTATGTTGAAATGGTCACCCATCCACGGTCCGACCTCGTCAAGCGTTGCTTAACCTTAAAGATCGACCCGTGCGGCTGTTATAATTTAGCCACGAGCTCCTCCCTTTTTTAAATAAATAATTGCTGTGTATTAATAGCTGACTGCCTCTAAGGTTTAGCGATCACAACACTACCGCTGAGCACGAGGTCCTGACTTCAATTCTCGGGTCGGCCAAAGTGTTATTGAGTTTTTCATTTGGACTTGATCAGTAGCAGCCCAGAGTCTAGCTTTTTACTCGAATGATGATAATAGGCTCGCCTCCTATTACATGTGGGCAGCTGTGTCTCACCCTTCGGGGACACAAGCATTATGTTATGTTATGTATAAATAATCTTCAGCCAGATTAGCTCACCGTTAATCAATAGGTCGACTGCCCTATTAATTAAACATGTCTGACAGCAATTAGTATGTGCCAAAAGATGATTCACGCCATTACAGAACCATGAATCTTTTATGGTACATATAACAAGGTCCATTGATGGATAGCTATGTAGTACTTAATGGGATTTTGTTAATGGAGCCATGCATTTTGACATGTCATCAAAGCCAACATTTACAGTATTTTTCAACAACAATGGCATGTGTTTTTGTGTTCAACGTCAAAGTCAAATATATGTATTTCAACTAGTCCATTAAGCGGCATTTTTGAACGAAATGTATTGACGTAGGTACCCACAGTTTTTCTTCTTCTTGGATAAAGTTGCTAAGAGATCTGACTGTCCGTCACCAGAAAAACTTTTATAGTCCGCGTCATGTAAGAAGTCCCACGGAATATTATTGGAACGTAAATGTGGTTTACTTATGTCTATAGTAATAGAGCTTATTTTCGAATGTTGAAGGTGACTGAAGCGCCACTCTTAGGGGTACTCTTACGTGAAACGGACTCTACACAAGAACCTTTACTTTGTATTGTGTTGCCTTCTTTACTTCGCCTCTTTAAAGTTGTTGCCAGGCTAAATAATCACAGAAAATAACAGTAGGTATCTATGGAGAAGAATGTGCAATAATCTCCACGGACACTCTTTTTTCCATCAGTTTTAAAATTATTTGGTTGCATCATTCTTGTTGAAAAAATACATATGTGAAAACAATGTAAAAAGACGTGCACGTAAAAGCGTCTAGAGTAAAACAAACGATTCAAAAATACAATAAGTACACAATTAAAGTTTAGTTAATTGTTCCATGCCCTAATTTAAAGGCTGATTTAATAAAATCTTGAAATATGTATTTTATTATTTACTCGTATAACAATGAGTCCCTATATCAATTTTCAGACCTCTACCATAAAATTTGCGGCAGTCTCATACAAACTTCCAACCCCTAGTTTAAGGGGTTGGGGGTAAAAGTTCCAAGATTTAGATTTTTTTGTTGTTTTTGTACTAATACTAGCTTACATACCAAATTTCAGCTTTCTTTCAAAATCAATTGATGATTATCAATGAGTGAGTGAGTCAGTAAATCGGGGTTTTTTAGATGTCAATAAAATCTAAACTATAAGAGCTATGCAATTTATATGTCAAACTTTATACATATGTCCAATAAGTCCACTATTGACATCATATCCCGAGAATTTTGTTTATCTGGTTTAGGCTAAACCCAAGTTATGAGGGTTCAAAAAAACGACGATGCGCTTTGAGAAAAAGTAGGTAGTGTCCTTGCGCTTCACTTGGCTCGTCTTGGCGAGGGCACTACCGTGCCCCCAGATCCGATAATCATCACTAAGTATCACCCAAAAGTCAAAAAATAAATTGTTAGGAATTGCTCGGTCTGGCGTTTAGTACAATGAGACTAATCGATAACTGTCCACCTCCTCAAACCGTGCGGAACAATACCTACCGATGGCACAGACTAGTTGGCAGACTGACAGTCTCCAACTCCTCGTGTCGACATCCACGCAGCCACTAGCCACGAGCCACCTTACTACGCTGGATACGCATCGGGAAACCCTCGCGTCTGACAGAACATTATTGCCGGTTGTCGAATCACGCGCAGTCTATGTGGTACATACACGGGTTACGCTGAAAACATGCCAAACACGCGCTGATATTACGTTATTAGAGAGGTTTGTTTAAAAGATGTTTAACTGATCTGCTCACATTAAAATCACGCTACGGGGGCGTGAAGTCACAAATGCTCTTGACAATAGGATATGATGATCAGGGACATCTCTGTCAAAAACGTTTTGACAAGCCAGAAGCTATGCTTGGTACCATGGAGTTAACATTCAAAATTAATCATTATGGAGATGTTTAAAAATTCTGCATAAGGTGCGAACTACCAGAAATTCGGCTTTGGAGTTTCTTGCCCGTTCTTCTCCATATCAATCTATCTTTACGAGTGGACAGTACTTTATATTTTTGACGTTTATAAGCGCCGCTCATTGGCCTAATTGAAATAAATGATTTTGACTTTGACATATGCCACGAGAATCCTCCATGTTTTTAATAATGCCGTTAAAAATTTACTCAGTTTACACTCCCTCTTTCTCTTTCGAGAAAATTCTCGTAAGCTAATTCGTTCAACAATTTATTTATAAACGTCTGTAAATAGCTTCTTAATTATAATCGACACGTGTTTAGCAGTATTTATTTCGACGCGCGCGTGGATGCAATGCTGTCACGTCTGTCATGTGTGGCAGCCATCTTGTCGTCTTGACAATTATGACAGCTCGCGTTTCGTCTGGAATTTATTACGCCAACGCCCCCCGAAGACAATTGACGTAGCATTTGACTCGTGCGTCCTTCAAATAATTGCAATATTAAAAACAAACTCATTAATTGTAGAAGAAATTACGTTGCCTAGTGGAAAATCTCAGTCATTTTTCGATATTTATGAAGATAGTTTGTATATTTTCTTGTTTCAAAAGTAATTTGCCTCTCGCATTTAGCAAGGACAGAAACAGTAAGATTCTTCAGATGTTCGTCCCGAGTGGGCTTTTAAAGTTAATTGAAGGTCTTTAGAGTTATTAGGCTGAAAGTAGTTAGGCGTGCTGTTTTACGTAAATATTTTATTTCAGTCGAGTTCTTGAAATAAATTAAACTTTTTTGTAAGTCAATTGCCAGAATCATCAAAATAACATTATTTTAATCTTACCACGTAGCTCATAAATGCAGAATAATTCAGATTGATTCCACATAACATTAAAACATAATTATTCACACAAAATACGAAAAACTTTCCAAAGAGTATTTTTGGTTTCTAACTTACATTTTTCATGAAGTAATTTCGTGTTACATATTCGATTAGATTTAAATAATATGAAACTGAGAAAAGGAAAAAGAAAATTATATTGAAACCGGTTTCTGGTCATCTTTTTATGAGCTCATAAAGGCTCATAAAAATATGAACAGGAACAATTAGGTATGGATGTAATTTCTATTTATCTCGAAGGCGGTTGACAAAATAATGCTCTAATTTCCAAGCAAGTTTGAGAAAAAGTAATTTAACGCGGGTAAAGCCACTGGCAGAAACTAGTTTCATATATTTACAATCTATCACTTTTTAACAACATATTATAATTCCTACTGCTTTTTGTTCCGTCGTTAGCTACATCTTTATCACCTAAACATTGTTAACCAAGAACACAAACACAATCGAAATTCAGAACCTTTCCGAAAACTCGGGAAAAACCATCACCAACCGTGATCCGTGATAAATTACCTATACAATTAAACATTAATCCCTTTTCTGGAAAGTCCCTCAATCGTGGCCACAAGAGTACATCATTGTAATATAACCTATGAATTATGGAGGGAACACCTACCGATTGCATATTAAGATGGTTTCTTCGGCCCTGTGCCTAGCCGACGCCATTTGCAATACAATAGGGGGCAAGGAACTACACACGTGCACTAGCTGAGTTACGAGGCAGATCTGCATGGTAAGGAATTGGTTGATTGGAGATTAATCTTAGGAAGTGGTGAGGTGAGTTTAAAGTGGAACTTTAGACATAGTGTTAATTTGAGATTAGAAATGGATTTGCGTGCGATTCCTGACTTGCAGAATATTATTTACTACTTTATTATTTTATTTTTATTATTTGACTAGCTGTGCCCGCGGCTTTGCTCCCGTCATCTGTCTACCAACCCTACCCTACTTACCTACCTACCAATATTTTTTATCTAGTCATCATTCTTTCGCGGAGAATTTTAACATCGCCATTCAGAAAATGACTTCAAATGCACAACGCCATCTATCGAATATCGAGTTCAACTGTCCGAGTATCTGATTTGCGTGTGTTGTGATAATTTTACTTCTTGAACACTTAAATGCATCTAACTTTTGATAGAGTGAACCGATTGCGATGAAACAAAAACTAAGTAATTCTTCAAGCCACGCACAATTTTTAGCTATAAAAGTTATTAACATTGGTTTCGTGCATTTCACGTGATGCGTGCACAAATAAACAGACACACAGACAAAAATTCCAAAAATGCCGGAATTCAAAAGTCATTTATTCAAACTAGGCTGAGAATCAGCACTTTCCGAACGTCAAAATTACATAAGACAGTCCCCCAAAAACGCCCGCCCTTCACTTCACTTTACTTCGAATTTGGTTCTGTTGGTCATCCTTTAACACCCTGGCTATTTTTTTTTGGAAATATTTTCGATGTACAAAAATTACTTTTCTATATGTATTGATGATGATGATATGTGATAGTTTTCTCTCGTAAGTAAATATTTAAATAGTTTCAAAGCGGCATCATCTTTCATCCTTTATCCGTCTGCAAGGTCTGTAACCTAACATGAAGGAGATGACCTATCCGTCTCGGGGTGCCGAGCTACCGAGCCCGCTTCGCTCGCTTTTGGACGAATTAATTGAGTAGCAATATTCAAGAATATTGTTTAAATCAGTATACTTTACATTGCCCGATTTGAATTGACTAGATCCATAATTCCTTGGCTTTATACATAGAGCCCTAATTAACCACTTGGTCCATGACAAATACACAGAAAAACAACTTAAAAACATTTAATATAATCGCAATATGACCCACCACATTCTTCATTTTAAACAAAAATGTAAATCTTGAAAACACAAGATAATGTAATCACTTGAGTACTCCTAAGAAAGTGGGGCAAAAAAACAGCTTTCTCAATAATCTTCATAAGGATTGCCATTATAATTACAAATACAATCGATTTGTAGTCAAAACACACGCCATGTTATTTCAAAACATGTTTCTTATATTTATATCAAGTTAAAATAAAACACTCTCTTGAATTCATACGACTGTTTTTGCTATTCAATACAAAACCGTGTTATAGAGATTGTTATTTTATTTTCAAATGGAAATTATTTTGCTAAGTTATTCATTAATAACCCGAGCGTGGCATTATGAGGCAATCTTATCTTATCTTATGGAGGGGCCGAGAAATAACTCGGACACTTCGACCCATTGGGATCTATTGTGGTCCCCTAGATAACTTACTCCTCCCCAATCTCGTTGAAAACTGTTTTCATGAGTTTTACAACGAGACTAGGAGATATGAGCCTATAGTCTTCTGGTTTTGGATATCCAACCCCTAGGAGACTCATTCGCCTACCAGCCAGTGCATCGCATGCGTTCCGTATGTTCCCCACAAAACCTGAACATGGGTGTCGCGGTTAGACATATCTTCATGAGCATGTCGTTGATTCCAAAGTGCCCAGTAAAGGCCCCAAGCAGGTAGCGGATTTGCCTCCTGCTCATGTTCCAAATGCATTCCCGGGCTTTGAACGTGCTCTACGTTCAAAGCCCGGGAATGCATTTGGAACATGAGCAGGAGGCAACTCCGCTAGGAATTTCTTGGAGTGTTGTAGACCGGTATTAGACAGCCAACAAGTTCGTTGTCAGTGATCTGCAAACTCCCTTATGAGGCAATTGTAATGGGCATCGCTGAAATATCAATGATGGTCGATTTTATTATTACCGATGACTTTTATATATTTATTTTATGGGGCTAACCCCCTCTGCAACTCCTGAAAGCCTGGATAATAGTTGTGACCACCAGAAAAACCCGATTCCCGGCAAAACGATTTCATTTTATTGGATCACGAATGAGAAAAGTCATAACCAATCGCTTGTATCAATTAGTAGTATTATATGGTCCTGCAAATCGTGCAAAACCTCGAACTAAATCATATAAAATAATCTTTGCAAACAAATATTTTTGCCAATTAAAATGTAATTTAATTTTCGAAGATTTTCTTTAGGTAATTACGAGTCAGTAAAAACCCTATTTAAAGTGTCAATATTGACAGAGCGTGTTGGAGCATCGCAAACAACTCCATAGCAACATTAAAAACCTGCAGATGTAGAAGTATTCTGTCAAAGAAGAATAAATATTTAATTCTTTCGATTTTCAGAGTAGCAGGGATAAATTTTCTCTAGTTTTAATTTAACTTCTAGTTTTGTAATAGACAACCAGTTTAATTAATTTTTATTAAAAATGCTACAGCCCAGTTATTGGTTATCGTGATTCCTGGGCCAGGAGGGTGACCATAAGCTCTTAGAGAGGCATCAATTTGAGATCGAATAAGGGACAAATGTATCTGACGTGTATACATCTATCACTTACTCGATCTCAAATTGATACCGCTCTAAGAGCTTATGGTAACCCTCCAGAGTCTGTGTTATCTTTTCAAAGTATCTTTCTACATATATTTTTTTTCAACTGCTATCAATCTACCAACATTATTTATTGTAATCAAAAATGTTTCTGTGCTAAGTACATAAATTCTAAATTAGTAATCTATAAAAATCGATATGTGTTTCCCATAGACTCCAAAATGGCTGGATTGATTTTGATGACATTTTCAGGCAATCTTCAAATTAGCTCAGCAGAAGATTCTGTGAAGTTTGGCAGCGACTTTTAACGCGGGTGAAGTCGCGGGCAGTAGCTAGTGTACAATAAGTCTCTTTCAGGTAATATGAATAAGCACCCCATTGAAACGATGTATCCGAAGTAAACAATCACACTAGTAGACCTCTCTGCTGCCTACACCCTCGTGTTACAAGACACTTCAAATTATACTAATTATTATTAACAAACCATTGTGTGTATTTAAACGTAAATTATTCAATGGCTACTTAATTTTTTTCCGAGTCCTAGCGACCTCGATACATTGTGTTGGAGTTGTTTGCACGATAAAGAAGCTATTGTGCTACTGTGTACAGCAAAACAATATCATTTTTAGCTATTTTTTTTTATGTTTGTAGTTTATGGTAGTAAATTGATGCCTATTTTTACGTTTTAGGGGTCCAAACGGAGCTCTATTGCTGTCTCTCACGAGTCCGTCTGTTTGTCCGTCCTTGGTCACACATTTTGATCAAAAGAAGTTTTTAACTTCCCATTGACATTGAAAATGCAAACTGCATAGGAAATTAGATTTGTGAAAAACTATATTACTAGAGACAAATCGAATTCACCTTGTGCAGTCGTGAAATCTTGATAGGAAGGGACATTTAAACAAGCTATAATGAAATAAAACCTTTATTACATGCATTAATTGTTAAGTTATAACACAGTAATTAATAAAACAGCCAATTAAATTCAGAACTGTACAAAGTTATATAAACATCATTAGTTAGAACATATTTTTATTTATTAATTTAATTATTTAGACATGTATTTCATTATTAAATTTATTCTATTATTTAACTTATTCTATTATTTAATTTATTATATTATTTAACTTATTATATTATTTAATTTATTATATTATTCAATTTATTCCATTATTTAATTTATTTAACCATTTAATTTCTGCTGCATGCAGCTGACACAAAGGCCTCCCCCAACTCCTCCCATTCTTTCCTGTCCCATGCCTTCCTCCACCACTTGCTTGTAATGTTCGATATGTCATCTATCCATCTTGTTTTCGGTCTGCCAACTCTCCTCATCATATGTCTTGGAATCCATTCTGTAGCCATCTTTGCCCACCTTCCACTGCCATCCTGCTGACGTGGCCAGCCCAGTTCCACTTTAGTCTTTTTGTTGTTTTAACCACGTCTTTCCACTCCTGTTATCGAACTAAGGTCAGTATTTTTGATCCGGTCTATTTGCTTAGCTCCAATCATAGATCGCTCCATGGCTCTTTGACAAGTGCTTAATTTCTCTTCCTGTTTATTTGTGAGGCTCCAAGTCTGGGCTCCATAAGTGAGGGTTGGTAGTATACCAGAGTTGAAGACTGCTTTCTTCAGCTCAATGGATAATTCACTTTTCATCAGATTCCAGTACTTCCTCCAAGCTTTAGCTATTCTGTGTTCAATTTATTTGCTCTGTCGGTCTTGGAAGGATACAATTTGTCCTAGGTAGATATAGTCTTCCACATAATCTATATTATCGCCGTCGATCACTATCTGATTTACTTCCCCATTAGACATAATTTTACATTTGGTTTTGCTCATTTATAGACCTTGTGGAACTGGGCTACCATCTGTTGTAAGTTCTCGGGTGTTTCAGAAAATATAATATCATCGTCCGCGAATAGAAAAAAGAATAGAATATAATAGAAAACATTTATTCAACATAGACACAACACAACAACAACAATCACAAAGTATCAGAGAAGAATAGTAAAAAAAGTACAAACAAGGTTTAAGAATGATTGCGCCGAGCGTGCCCACACCGAAAGGGTTACCAACTCAGAATTTGCTGGGCGTCAGACATCCAGCGCTGATTTTCAGTTGGCACCCCGCTATTGACACACGGACGTGGGTAAATAAAATAGATACTTAAAATAATGTCATAATGTGAATATGTAGGTGCTTAACTTATAAACTTAAAAATATGTGTGTCTTAAATGTGTGTGTATATGTTGTTGAGGTACTTTCCATTTATTTTTATACCTTTTGTGGCCAAGTAGAGTCGTCTAAATACAGACTCTAACACGGCATTGAAGAGTATCGGTGAGACTGGGTCACCCTGTTTTACTCCTTTCTTTAAAGGAAATGGTACTCCCATTTTATCAGTTTTAACAGCTGCAGTGCTGTTTTTTTGTGTACTATTGTCTACTATTGTGATTCTAGACTACTGAGGAAGAATTCGTGGTCTATTGAATCAAAAGCTTTAGAAAAATCGATGAAAGCTAAGTAGATTTTATATTTGTATTCATTATCCTTTTCTATTATTTGATTAACAGTGTGCATGTCATCAGTTGTGCTATAATGTGGTCTATATCCAGCCTGTTTAGGCGGTTGTTCCTCTTCTAAGGTCTTTTGTAGCCTTCCTCTATAAAAAAACCCAATAGGTTTTATTAATATCTAGTTTTTTTTTTGTTACTACTTCACGAATTAAGATTTGCTTAAAATAATAGAAAGCTGCAATAGGGCTGACTTTCACTATTTTTGAATGGAGGAAATGCACGTTTCACGTGGAATACGCCACGGGAGCAGGCCGCGTGAAAACGCTAGCTAAGTGCGATGTAGGTACCACTAGCATCCTTTTAGCAACAAGAGTTAGGTAAAGTGCATCAGGCAGGATGATCTCATTGCTTAAAATAGGTACTATGTTAATGTTGAAATACAAAGTAAATGATAAAAACAAGTCGCGAAAACATCCTCGACCTGTCGTGTGTGGAAAAACGTTGAATTTTTAATATGGCCGTGTTTTTCTAGCAGAAACATACATAAATTACATTACATTAGTTATTTTTATTTGTTGCTAGCTGTGCGACTTTGTACATTTTATTATAAGCGTTTATTTTTGAAATAATGGCAGCTAAGTAACTTGTGGCCTTTTCCATTAGTTTTTGAGTTGCCTATTTTAATTAAATATACATTTCCATTCTTTCATCCAGCCACCAAATTAATTTCATGCCATACTTAGTTCTACTTACCGCGTCTGCAACACCTAACAGGAGAAAAAAAATTGCCTCCAGTTTCTGAAGTGGTCGTTTGACAAGTTCTCAATTAAGAAACGGGTGTTAGGCACTTATGAAAAATCTGACAATATCCTACTTATTTCTATTACCTTTTGACGTTATAGTTCGTTTATCTAGTTGATATAAACCATTTGCACAAAGCCTACTTTAGCACCTACTAGACAAGTAGATAGTGTGATTCATCTGTCCATGATCATTGGTATAAAATAAGCAAATGTGTGGTAAAGAGAGACGCGAGGGGATCACGCGCAGGCAAGCGGACACCGCGGACATCTACGACACGTGCGCCCGCGCATAATGTGGTAGCTGCCTGCAGAAGATGCACATCACATCACATCATCAGCCTATTAATGTTCCCACTGCTGGGACACAGGCCTCCTCTCTGTGAGAGGGAATGGGCCATAATCCACCACGAGGGCCCAGTGCGGGTTGGTGGATGTCACATGTCTTCGAATTTTTGGTTCTAGGACATGCCGGTTTCGTCACGATGTTTTTCTTCACCGTTTTGAGAACAGTGGTGATGAAATAATTTACACAAAGTAAAGCGCCTATCTGGGCTCGAACCCACGACCTGCAACTTGTAAGTCGTGGCGGATACCACTGGGCCACCACTGCTCTCTCTCAGAAGATGCACTCCTACAGCCTAATTGCGTAAGTGAGTTCGGCAGGTCAAAAGGCCTCCTGGATGGAGGCCTCTTTTCTTCTACCTATCTTATTTCTTCTGTGTAATATTGAACTTACGTGATACGTGCATAATGTGGCTATCACTATCCACCTGCAGAAGATGCACTCCTGGTCACTGCTGATAGAAAAAGAAAGAAAAGAAAGTCGTTACTGGCTGGATGCCTCCTTTTGTAATTTTTGCTTTTCCTTTGAACACACACACCCTAGTATTACAGACACGGCTTCTGAGGTATTAATATAACAACATTAATCCCTCAGAAGCCGTGTCTGTTGCTAAAAGTAGGAGCCATCGTGAAAAATAGACCCGGAGAAACATAATTAAGAAGAAGATTTGGGAACTCTGCTGTGGTCACGACCGCTAGCATTGGGGACCCGACGAGGGAGGAGGGAGGGAGGTTCTATCTGAAACTTTATGGTCTTAAGCCTAATCAAAAATATTTGTAGAGGTTTTCATCTAGTGCCTTTGATTCGACCTTTTCCCATATTCATCTCCTTAGATCACTTTTTTTTCATTAAAATTCAGCCTCTTGGTGTAATCAATCATCAATATTTGAGCACTAGGAGGCCCTAGATTGCCTAAAAGTGATAAGGCTATTACAATCACTATTATTTAGGCAATATTTGATCATTGTAACCTTCCAAAATTAAATAAGTATTTCATCGTTAAAACGGAAATTGGCAGAAATATACAAAATAAAAACGATCTTAACAACAGCCTAGCCACAAAACAGAACTATCTTACTATTTTTCTAAGTAGCAACTGGGATGACCTTCCTGCTGTCGCCACAACACCGCCAGTAGACGAATACATTAGAATACGATGTGTGTATAATGGGCGGGTCATGGCAGTACACCGTGGCACCTGCAGGTGACAGGGTGACACGCTCCTGACAAGATGGGAGACATTCCTGAGAGAATGGCAAATGTTGGAGGGTAGTTTGGTGGTATGATATTTTGTGACCCAGGTGGCCGTAATGAACGAGTTCTCCAAATAATAATAATAAATAATAATAAAATTGTTTATTGACACAAAATACAGGTGTAACATACTTATTTGAGCCCTGGCTCCTGTGCTAGGTTGCAACCTGTGTTACAGGAGCCAAAAAAATAAAAATAAGTTATGTCGTAAAAGATTATTTATTTTGCTACCAAAGTGACGCTTATCTTGAATTTGTGTCAAAACAGGAACAAAAAGTGTTACAATATATATATTTTTGGAATGGCTTAAGTAGCTTCTACTTGATACCCATATTGTTGGGAAAACATAAAAAAAAAAAATTGCATCACCGCTTTTTGTTAGGGGGAGTGCTATTTTAAAAATTATATCACTAGCTTATGTCACGCCCACAATTAAGACGAATCCAACGACAACTCATATATATCATAATCCGTCAAGCCGTTTGGGCTGTAGAGTGTGCTATAGACATACATATACATACGCTCGAAAAACATAACCCTCCCGAAGTCGGGTAATAATGCCCGTGGGATACATGAGGCCACAAGAGCGAAGCTGCAGGAAAAAGTTAGTTGGTAGATAGACAAGTTCTAATATTCTCAAACGATTCCAGGGAATTTATTGATTCATTCAAGGATATAGATATGATAAAAACTACAATAGGTTGTCTATTGGCATATGATCGATGGTATCTCTGCCAGACATCCTTCGGACAGCCAGAGGTTATGTGAACCAATACATAACATAT
Source organism: Orthosia incerta (assembly GCA_948252205.1). Lineage (NCBI taxonomy): Eukaryota > Metazoa > Arthropoda > Insecta > Lepidoptera > Noctuidae > Orthosia > Orthosia incerta. Next base: position 27,146,980 of record OX411759.1, read on the forward strand.
TCAAAAAATAAGGGTGGTTCTAGGTAAAAAACAAATAGTTATAACTTTAGTACATCCTACTTTACAAATGAAGAAGGTTTTATAATTCTTTATTTAAAATCTTACACATTTATCTATCTTATCTTTCAAATATAAACCAACACAAACCAAACATATTAAAGACGTAGATTTTTAAAATTATAGCCATACAAACATCATAAAATTGAGTTTCGAAAGCTAACCATACAATTTATGCCATATACCATTCTTGGATAGCCATAAACCAAAAACTTGTGTTAAAAACCGCCTTGGGTTGCGTAAGCGCTCGGTAATAAGTGATAAATCAGAAGCAATAATAATTTTAAACAGGAATCATTTTGTTTATTTGTTTGTGGTCACATAAAAAGGCTTATCGATACTGAGAAGCGTTATAACGACGATAAACTTACGGTATAGGCAGGGATACAGGTTTAGTTATGAAAGTATGAAATACGATGGACTATACGATTTAAATGCATTTAGTGACTTATGGTAGTATATGACCCTTCAAGTTTAGTATATTTCAACACAATCAAAGGTCGAAGTGCGTCCACCAATAGCCAATTGTGTACAGAGATAATAAAACGAAGTGTCACTATACTGGCCAGAGACTCGAGTGTAGTCTATTCGACCAGAGATTCGGGACGAGGCAAAGGCGTGCCCCATACTGCCTGCTCATCATTAACTACATCTGGAACCCTTACTAAGGGAAATCTTGGGAAATTAACTCACTTTTTACCTGTGTGGTTGTGTTCTACCCAACTCATGATCGATTGTAAATACACCACTGAACAAACGCATAAAAACATGGAAAAACAAGTTACTTTTTTACGTTTTTGCCTTAGACAAAAGTCTGACTGACTGACCAATCGTGTCGCGTCCACGTTCCATTCGCTTTATTTGGTGGTTGGTCAGTTCGCGTACTGAGCCTCCACTACGCCAAAACCTTGTCAAGTTACCTGCCGGGGATTACTCGTATAACTTGGGTTCGGTTGACGTTTAAACAATATGGTAAGTAATAGCTGATCTTAACATGAAATAAAACCATTTCATGAAATGGTTGACCACATCATGAAGTGATTAATTATATGATCTGGCCACGTCATATACAGATCCACCTATCAGTTACTCGTGGTTTTTAGGGTTCCGTACCCAAAGGGTAAAAACGGGACCCTATTACTAAGACTCCGCGATCCGTCTGTCTGTCTGTCTGTCCGTCTGTCACCAGGCTGTATCTCATGAACCGTGATAGCTAGGCAGTTGAAATTTTCACAGATGATGTATTTCTGTTGCCGCTATAACAACAAATACTAAAAACAGAATAAAATAAATATCTACGTGACTCCGACTCGCACTTGGCCGGTTTTTATATCAAAAGTTTACTCTGGTTTGCACTCATAATTCCAAATGTTAATTTATGTAAACGTTTTAAATGTTATTGATATGATTTCCCGGATATGTATTTATTGATAGGCGTAATGTGTGTTTGTTCTGATGCCATGGTAAACAATGGAATGTGAGGGTAAATAGAGGGGCTCTAATGGTTGCGGATCCACGGGATGTGTGATCCGCTGATATTATTGTGACGTCTATAGCGGTAATGATGGCATAATTTATGAAGCCTTTGATTTGGGTTGGTAACAGATATTATTGATGTTTAGTTGGTTGAGCGAATGTTATCCGATTTCTTGTTGATGAAGATTGATTGATAAGGAGGATGTTCACTGTTGATACCTACATATAAAATACAGATCCATGGTTACAATAATTATTACATTCCTGTTTTTGATACGAATAAGAATAGTTTATTAATAAATTGTAGTTCTATAAACTAAAAAACACGCTTTAATCGTAAATTGAACTAAAAGGTCGCTAATCCTGAAGATCCTGGTAAGGATACTGGGACAAACTATTTTAATTATTGCATTGTCATCGGTCCTTGATAAGTGTGCAAAGTTTCAAATCAATACGACGTTTTGAAGGTGGTGAAAATCACGTTCGTTACATTGATACATAGATACATACATACCAAGCCAATAAAAGCGTGTTAAAAAGTAAGAACGTTCACAAAAAATTACATTAGGTGAAGTATTATTCTTCTAAAACAATGGTATATCGTAAATAGTACTTATATGTAAATTATAACTAAAACATTTTCTTACTACTGCAAGATTTTATACAAGAATTTTTATTTTTGGTAGGGACCTGCCCGATTTAGGTTCTTTCAAACCTGTGTTTCAGGCCATCACTTTACATAAAGCAACAATTGAGTCAGTTAAATTATTAAATAAAATTTATCTATTAACAAACATAAAAATATATAAATTGGTACAAAACACAAAAAAAGAACCTAAATTAAAAATAAAATTAAGTAATTTGCTCGATCAATTCGATTTCAGTCCGCTATACAGTCTCCATAATGTTAATGAAGCTACCAACTTCTTTATCGGTACACTAAATGTAATTATACAACAAAACAAGATCGTGAAAGTTGGGCCATATCGAAAATAATAGTAAATAAAGTTGGGCATAATCGGCTGAGAAAGCCATGGATGACTCCAGGGCTCTTAAGATGTCTCCGAAACCGTGATAACCTGCATATAAAATTAAAGAAATCTCCAGAAAACGAGATCCTAAAATTAACATTTAAAAGGTACAGAAATTACTGTTCCATGTTGCTCAAAACTGCTAAACGTAACTACGATAAAGATCTTATTAATAACGCACAAAGCAATAATAAAAAGTTATGGGAAGCAATAAAAACCATTACCAACACAACAAAACAAAAAACACTTGCAACCGATCTTCTGTCGTCATCTGATCCCAAACGTTCTGTTAATGAAGTCAACACTTATTTCGCGAGTATAGGACGCTCATTAGCTGAAAACATATCCGTACCAACTACATCCTTACAACAGGATGATATCCAGAATCACAAAACATTTGTCCTCTTAAATACTAAAAATCTTGAGTTGGAAAGTTTAATTAACGCGCTGACTGTGCGATGGGCTCCGATAATATCTCAGGCATGTTTCTTAAAAAAATTAAGCACACACAAGTACCAGTGTTTTACATGGAGCGACTGCCTATCTGACCTCCACAACCCAGTAACTGGGTAACACGGTACACCTTGGCGAGACTGGTGTCAGATCTCAAGCTTCTGACTACCTGTAACGACTGTCAAAGATCTTCAAATGACAGCCGGGACCAACGGCTCTCCACCTCACCTATTTATATAACCTGGCTTTCAGTACAGGAGTCTTTCCCGACGCTTTTAAGCTGGCTATCGTTCACCCGGTACACAAATGCGGTGACAGAGATAAACCTCATAATTATAGACCCAAATCAATCTTACCTACACTATCCAAACTGCTGGAAAGGCTCATGAATAATAGACTCGTCAAATACCTTGAGCAAAATTATTTTTTATCGTCCTGCCAATATGGTTTTCGTTCAGAAGTGTCCACCAGTAATGCTGTTTTAGATCTCAAGAATGATATTGTGTCTCACCTAGATAGTAAAAAGTGTGTTATTGGCGTCTTCCTAGATCTTGCAAAAGCCTTTGACACGATCTCAATGCCCGCTCTCATTGCTAAGCTTGAGAAGATTGGTGTCAGAGGCGATCAACTGTCACTCTTCACTAGTTATATTACGGGAAGACGCCAATGTGTCAGGATAGGTGACTGGATGAGCGACGAACTCCCTATAACTTACGGTGTGCCCCAGGGTAGTATCATTGGGCCGACTTTGTTTCTCATCTATATTAATGACCTCTGTCGTCTTGAATTGCCGAACGGATCCATCTTTACATACGCCGATGATACTGCCTTGATATTCCGCGGGTATTCCTGGGAGTCAGCATTTCAATACGCGCAACTAGGACTCGACACTGTTACCAACTGGTTGTTGCAAAACCTACTTACTCTAAATGCCGTGAAACTCTGTTATTGGCTTAAGAGATAATTGTCATCATCTCGCTGTTACTGTGCAATATGTGTGTGTTTACTAAATTGCAAGTAACGTTGATGCAACTACACTGGGCTGTTTATTAACAGTGAGGTGAACATCTATTCATGTAAATTAGTAATAAGCTGTTGAGTTTCCAAATAAATAAATGTTGACAAGTCTAATTATCTAACCTTTTCTCTCTCAAAAGCTGGTAGACTTTCATCATCCCATTTTTCATTGACTGCACATTCTTGTAATGCATCACCATGCAGCTGTCCTCATCTAAGTCGCATAGAGAGTGTAAGGTATTTGGGTGTTCAGATAGACGACTCATTAACATTTTATAATCATATAGACTTACTTACCTCCCGTCTGCGCAAATTGATATTTATTTTTAAAAATCTCCGTCATGTGGCCGACATGCAGGTGCTTAGACAAGTATATCTAGCTCTCTGTCAGTCATTTGCTCAGTACTGTATAGTTGTTTGGGGTGGGGCAACAAAAACACATTATTTTGTTAAAATTAGAACGTGCCCGAAGAGCCATCCTTAAAGTAGATTGGTCTCTTCCTTATCAATTTCCTACCACCGAACTTTATAAAATATGTAAGGTCCTCTCTATTCGAAAATCGTTCAAATGATATCATATCAATAACATTTAAAACGTTTACATAAATTAACATTTGGAATTATGAGTGCAAACCAGAGTAAACTTTTGATATAAAAACCGGCCAAGTGCGAGTTGGAGTCGCGTACTGAGGGTTCCGTACCATTATCGCAAAAAAACGGCAAAAAAACACGTTTGTTGTATGGGAGCCGCACTTAAATATTTATTTTATTCTGTTTTTAGTATTTGTTGTTATAGCGGCAACAGAAATACATCATCTGTAAAATTTCAGCTGTCTAGCTATCACAGTTCATGAGATACAGCCTGGTGACAGACGGACAGACAGATGGACCGCGAAGTCTTAGTAATAGGGTCCCGTTTTTACCCTTTGGGTACGGAACCCTAAAAACCGATATAAGTTACGTTTTGATATATCGGAGCAATCCCTACTACTGTCCAGTAAGTAAATTACATACTAGAGTTTACTTTCTGGATACTTTTTAGAGATGTAATGACAACATTACATACCATTTTTGAGAAAAGGTCCTAAAAACACATAAAACCGATATATAAAAGCATGTCTGGTTTGTGCCATTGTGCATGAACATAACAGACACGAATAATCTAAAGAGTAAAAGAAACACAAGTCGATATAAAAAATATAATAAGCCTCAAATAAAAAATACTTAATTTTTACGAGATTATAACCTATTTACACTATATTAAGTACTATTTCTGTATTTTTCTCGGCACCTGGTTATTTTCCCTCGCACCAGCTTGTCTTTCGCCCAAGGCCTCCTTCAAGGCTCTCCACTTGACACCGTCCCTACCCGTATCGATTCTGAACCTGCTACTTGCCTGAGATCGTCTTTTCATCGCTTTACCTGTGCCTCCTACTTCTTTTACTGCCTCGATATACCATTATCTAAAGATAATTCTATAAAAGTAGGTAGAAATAAAATGAAGACTATAAAGAAAGATTATTATTGCCTATATCTAGAAAGGGGATGGACTAGAATGGCGACAGTTAGAGCAGTATGGGAGAAGAATACATGCTACCCCGACCCCAAATAAATTGATATAAGGGCAAGAGATTCATGATAGTCTGAAGATGTCTTCTACTCCAAAATCATGAAGAAAGAACATTAACTTTTTCCAATCTAATTTAACAACAGGCCAGCCATGTCACTTCTATCCTACATAACTCAGAACATTCTAAGCTAAGACATATTTTCACAACAAGTATACAACCACTTACACCAGTCCTCAAACACAAGTTACTCCACACATAGGTCTGAGCGACCCCTCTTAGCACACAGTGGGTCTATGTGACCCTCAGTATGTGGGTTTTTACGACCCTCGTGCATGGTGCTAAGCCTCAGGCTGGCGGCTAATTGTCACCACTTGACTCCCCTACACATCTACTGCACTTTACAGCTGTCATTAAAATCCCTCTAAACTATACGTGGTAGGTTGTATATGTATTTATATATGTCATAAGGGGTTGAAAATATAAGTGCATAATTAGTGACTTAAGTTAGTCATTGAAATGGTTGCACATGACGTATAAAGAGTTACGATTAAGTTGAGTACGGATTAAGTTTAGAAGATTAGTGTAATAGTGAGATGGTTTATTATAGTCACCTTAAGCAAAAAGCAAAATTCGCCGAATGTATTACCTCCTCTTTTTCAAAGTCGGTTAAATAAACTATAGGATATAAGGAATTTGGAACGGAAATCGGCATGTCCTATAGAACCAAAAATTCGAAGACATGACATCCACCAACTCGCACTGGGTTCGCGTGGTGGATTTCGGCTCACAGAGAGGAGGCCTGTGTCCCAGCAGTGGGAACATTAATAGGCTGATGATGATGATGATACGACTTCAAATGCCAACGCATTGCACGACTTTTTTAAATACATCATATACTGTACAGGCTACTCGTCTATGGAATGCATTGCCAGACCCAATCAAACGTGCTCAATCATTGCCTGTGTTCAAAAGACTTGTAAAGGAACATTATCTGTCGCTGTCTTCCTCTTAGCTTGTCAATTTCAAATAGATACTGTGATTATCAATAGATTGTCGTCATTTTTTGTATTTCTATTTATTTGCCTATATATTAAGTGGTTATGTATGTATTTATGTATCTATTACATGGCTTATGTATTTATCTGTGTATCTATTGTAGTATCTGTGATTGTAGTATATCATTTTAGCAATGTTATTGTTACACCACTGACCGCCCCATTTCATGTCCAAGCAATTACTGTCCATACCTGGTTGCCTGGAACAGATCGCGGCAAGCGATAAGGCCACCCATCGTATGTGTATTAGACTTAAGTTTCTTTTTATTAATGTATTTTATGGTGTACAATAAATCATATAATAAATATACGGAATCATCTTTATCTGGGCAGTTATCCCAGGAAAGAAAAACGAAGAAATCTCTCAAAAGGCGAAATATTTAAAGACGACGCAACTAATATGACAGCTAAAACAGATACGACTAAGCTGACCTCACTACAAAGTTCCTTAAATCTGAAAACAGACAGCGTGCTCAATCTTTACCATTACAAAACACATCAAAGGCAACCAAAAAAAACAAATCTAAACTAAGAAGCAAAAACCAATCCAGTTTCCAGCATACAATCGACGTATATGTAAACAAAAAACAGCTTCTTGTTTAGCAAAAAACGGCGTAACACAGATACCCGTTCATAGTGGGTAGGCAGTAGTATAGTAATACCAAAATACACACAGAGTAAAAATAGTAGGGCCTGTGTGGTGCGTAGCAAACAGTTGGCCAATATTCTATATGGAGTACTGTTGTGTTGCGATCATTTGTGGAGTATGTTAGGAGAGATAGCGGACAGGGTCAAGAGTGTGATTCGATCTATCAAAAAACTTTAAATGCCCAAAGTGATGCCTGTAGAGATTAACCCAATAACATGAAACTTAAACAAAACCGGTGGAATAAGAGTTTACCAGGGTGAATTGTTCACACCTGCGTACCCCTTTAGAGCGTACCAGTGTGATATTATGTTATGAAATGATGTAAACAATAAACAGACATGCGATTGCAGCTATCCCAAGTGATTGCCGTAATTTATTGAAGAGTTCTGATGTATATCGCCGAAGTTCTTCATCAGATCTTGATGAAATTGGACCACAAATGGGACCATATGAAAATCACCAACTTTCAAATAAAAAAAGAATCATCAAAATCGGTTCACCTCGTAAAAAGTTCTGAGGTAACACACATAAAAAAAATACAGTCGAATTGATAACTATACCTAATGTACGGGCTATTTTTAACCGACTGCCCAAAAAGGAGGCTTTGTGGGCAGTCGGTTAAAAATAGCACGTTATGTCCCAAAGTTTTGCAAATCCTCTTTTGTCTCTCCAATGTGGTTAATAAGGATAAAAACTTCGTTAAATAAATTATCAAGATATTTCATGACTCAATGCGAAATGAGAAAAGATTAGGAAAGAGACCCAGGAACATTCAATTTTGACTTATAAATTTAGAGAAACAAACGGACTATTAGTCGGTCAAACTCAACCTGGGAACTGCATAGCAACTGTAATAAATACTTCATAGGTCACGTCTTCTTGAAACATGGCTTTTATATAGTTGTCATAACTTTGTGTCAAGGACAAAGTTGTCTGATACAACAATTTTACTCTCTCAACATTATATATAGTAACCCACGGGCAGTTGCAAGGTAACCTACAAGTATCCTTATCACTTAAGGTTACACTAGTCGATTTTTTTCCATACAAACGTAGTCTAGGGATTATTCCACTGTTTGACGATGTACGTTCAAAATAAAAAGTGATATCAATTTGTCTCATCGTTATCTAGCCCTGTATGGAAGCGAAAAAGTAGCTTTAACGTAAGCTTTCACGCTTAAACCGCTGCACCGATTGAAATTAAATTTGGTATGGAGATAGTTAGAGACCCTGGGAGCACACTGCCGGGATAAAAACTTATCCCTCTATGGGATTTTTCTTAATTTAATTATAATATAAAATAATGTTAAATAAAATAATTAAGTAATAATAATGTTTAATGCATGCTAATTTAGGATGATAAGGACAGGAGAATGATAATTGCAATGCTTGTAAAAGGCTGCTAAGTCTTAAGGTTACACTAGTCGAAAATTCTTCCATACAAACGTAGTTTAGGAATTATTCCACTGTTTGACGATGTACGTTCAAAATAAAAAGTGATATCAATTTGTCTCATCATTATCTAGCCCTGTATGGAAGCAAAAAAGTAAAAGAATAAAATCTTTGAAAGTTATGAGCGTCGAAAGTTCCACATGTCGACACTAAGTTTAACGCATTTTTGGGCGCGAATAAATACCATAAGAAGACGTAAAATTGCAAAACGGCCTCCATACAGGAATAGATAAGTAGTTCAACAATGCAAATAATATTATTTTGGAGAGAAAGATTTAGTCGTTTTTTCATGATATCTAGACTGCCAAAGTTCTGTTTATAAAATTTCGCGCGCTCGGTTTCGTCCTAAATCATTATCCATTTCGCTACAAATTTGCAAAAGTGTGTATTTGTACGCGAACTAGCGAACTACCTAAAAGTAGGAACTTCTCATCACAGCATCTATCTCTTCCGCACGTGTTGTCGGTTGATATAAAATGCATTTTATCCCCGCGCACGAAATAGTTCGTGGCGTCGACTAGTGTACCCTTAACGGGGCTCCTCAATTATGTGCTGCAGAACAATTGTATGAGAAACAATAAAAACTTTTTATTTATTCAATGTTTCACCGGAAAACCGGCACCGGAACTTTTATGTGGTGTACAATAAAGTATATATAAATAAATAAAATTGATTATCTACTGCGTTAAACGAATTTTCTTCTGTCTGCCCCTGTATCACACATAACTATAAATTTTTAGTATCCCCATTTTTTCTTTTCATCAATTCATCCCCTCTCAGTTCAACACAGTCGTAAGTCCACCGCTACCTCTCATCAAATACACCGACCCTTCTAATACAGTATTGCTTAATCCGCTGTTGCCAGGCGACTGCCTCGCGGAGCACATAAATGGGCCTCTTTGTTTCTTATCACCGGTACATAGCATGGGAAACACGGTTCTTTATGTACTTGTGCATGTACTGCGTGTCTGTTGTGTTCATTGTTTCGCTGCATAGTAACAAGACTTGGTTAACGACGGGTTAAGCTAAAGGCTGTTTTTCTAAGGTATTATTTCTAACACACTCAATAACTGCAGTTTCCAATTTGCTCACGGCTTTATAATATCATTCGCACTGATCGATCTTCAAGGTACACAAACTTGCCGTGATTGGTCAGTGGATGGGTGACTTGATACAACATCCATTTCAAAATCAATCAAAATCAAAATTTCTTTATTCAATTAAGCCATTTAGCGGCTACCGGCGGCTAGCGGCGTTTACCGTATGGTGACGGACGTAAAGAATTTCACCATCCCATATCTTCCCGTGGGTGTCGTAAGAGGCGACTAAGGGACACACCAGAGAATGGGCAGCAGCGTTTTCTGGACACTTTAACAACAAACTGCGATCGCCAACCCGCCTGCCAAGCGTGGCGATTATGGCAAACCCCCCCCAAACGAATATGAGAAGCACACAAATAAAACGGCCCCGAGTGCCCGGCAGCCCGCCTACCCTCGGCTACGGTAGCGGCCGAGGCGATGGCGTGACAAGGGGTGCGAAGAATCCCCGGAGTGGACCCGGCTACCCCAATAAACACCGACGACTGGACCTGGGAACATATAACACGCGAACACTCCGGACCGATGAGAAGATAGCCGAACTCGAGGAAGAATTGAGCAGGTTGCGATGGAGTATTATAGGGTTATCTGAAGTCCGAAGAGAGGGGGAGGACTCGATAATCCTCAAATCCGGTAACCTGCTCTATTTCCGAGAGGGTGACCGACAGTCCCAGGGTGGTGTCGGGTTTATCGTCCACAAGTCCCTTGTGAACAACGTGGTGAAGATCGAGAGTGTGTCGACCAGGGTGGCGTGCCTTATACTCAGAATATCCCAAAGATATTCGCTGAAGGTCATACAGGTGTACGCCCCGACCTCGGCACACCCCGACGACGAGGTAGAGACCATGTATGAGGATATATCTAGAGCCATGCATGGTTTTAAAACTCATTTCACCGTTGTCATGGGGGACTTCAACGCGAAACTGGGCAAACGAGACGTGGATGAGCTGCAAGTGGGGCAATTTTGTGTTGGACGTCAGAACCACCGGGGTCACCTACTGGCCAGTTTTATGGAGAAGGAGGGCCTCTACATGATGAACTCCTTCTTCAGAAAGCGTGAGCACAGGAAGTGGACCTGGCAAAGCCCCGATGGTGCAACTAAAAACGAGATCGACTTCATCATGTCAACCAAGAAGCAAATGTTCAATGATGTCTCTGTGATCAATTCGGTGAAAACCGGCAGCGATCACCGCATGGTAAGAGGCACATTGAACATTAATGTTAAGCTTGAAAGGTCTCGACTGATGAAGTCCACGCTCCGTCCAGCACATATCCAGGTCCAAAACCCCGAGAACTTTCAGCTCGAACTACAGAATCGTTTCGAGTGCCTAGGGAGCTCCGTGGACGATTACAGCGATGGGTTCGTGGAAGCTGTCCATACGGTCGGGTCTAAGTTTTTCAAGACCCGCCGTACAGATAGGAACAAAAGACTCTCTGATCCAACTCTCAAGCTCATGGAGGAGAGGCGTGAGATGATCTTGCAGTCTTCAGACGATGCGTTGAAATACCGGCAGCTAAATAGACGGATCTCAAAGTCCTTGAAAAGCGACCTCCGCCGCTTTAATACCGAGCGTATCAAAGACGCGATTGAGCGGAATAAGGGCTCCAAGGTCTTTGCAAGAAATCTGTCTATTGGGCAGAGCCAGCTCACAAAACTGAAGACCGATGATGGCAGGATCGTTTCCGCCAAACCGAAGCTTCTGAGGGAGATCGAGAGATTAAACCACCAGTAAACCCGTCGTGAATCTATCGAATGACCCTAGAGCTAGATTGACCCGACACTATACCGAAGACATTCCCGACGTCAGCCTGTATGAGATTAGGATGGCTCTGAAACAGCTTAAGAACAACAAGGCACCGGGGGAAGACGGAATTACGGCCGAACTCCTGAAGGCGGGTGGAAAACCAATACTTAAGGCCCTTCAGACGCTGTTTAGTTCCGTCATACTCGAAGGGAAAACGCCACAAGCATGGTGCAGGGGTGTGGTGGTACTCTTCTTCAAGAAGGGTGACAATGCCCTACTGAAGAACTATAGGCCCATCACACTTCTTAGCCATGTATACAAGCTTTTTTCAAGAGTCATCACGAATCGTCTCGCGCGCAGGTTTGACGATTTCCAGCCTCCCGAACAAGCCGGATTTCGTAAAGGCTTTAGCACCGTAGACCACATACATACGCTGCGGCAGGTTATACAGAAGACTGAAGAGTACAACCTGCCTCTCTGTTTGGCGTTTGTGGACTACGAGAAAGCCTTCGATTCGATCGAGACTTGGGCTGTACTACAGTCTCTACAGCGGTGCCAAATTGACTACAGGTACATCGAAGTGTTGAAGTGTTTGTACAAAAACGCCACCATGTCAGTTCGACTTCAGGATCAGACCTCGGAACCAGTCCGTCTGCAGCGAGGTGTGAGACAGGGAGACGTCATATCTCCGAAGCTGTTTACCGCTGCACTGGAGGATGTCTTTAAGGTTCTGGACTGGAGAGGGCTAGGCATCAACGTCAATGGCGAGTACATCACTCACCTTCGGTTTGCCGACGATATAGTGGTTATGGCTGAGACCATGGAGGACCTCAGTACAATGCTCGATGACCTCAGTAGAGCTTCCGAAAGAGTGGGTCTTAGGATGAACATGGACAAAACCAAGGTGATGTTGAATGCCCATGTTACACCCACTCCTATCAAGGTCGGAGACTCTACACTCGAAGTTGTGGACGACTATGTCTACCTGGGACAAACGATCCAGTTGGGTAGGGCCAACTTCGAGAAAGAGGTCAACCGTCGAATCCGACTCAAAGTGACCCAAAGGGCAATGGAGAGGGCTATGCTCGGCGTTTCCTTGCGTGATCGAATCAGAAATTTAGAGATCCGCAAGAGAACCAGGGTAACCGACATAGCCCGAAGAATTGCCAAACTTAAGTGGCAGTGGGCAGGGCACATTGCTCGCAGAACGGATGGCCGATGGGGCAGAAAGGTTCTGGAGTGGCGACCGCGAACCGGAAGACGTTGCGTTGGAAGGCCTCCCACCAGGTGGTCCGATGACCTGGTGAAGGTTGCGGGGATCCGCTGGTTGCGGGACGCACGAGACCGGTCAATGTGGCGACGCTTGGGGGAGGCCTATGTCCAGCAGTGGACGTCTTTCGGCTGATATGATGATGATGATTTAGCGGCAATTTTGAACGTCAAAAAATAATAATTTAAAAGTAATAATAATTGATTCTACCGTCCATTCGGAAATGTAGCTTGTTATGGAGAAGAATGGACAAGAAACTCCACACTTATTTTTTTTTAATAAAAAGTGTTTTACAAGTATTTGGTTACATCATTTCTTGTTGGTAACATACATATAAGTGAGAATGATGTAAAAAGACGTGCACGCAAAAGCGTCTTGAGTAAAAACAGTAAAAAAATAACAATACATAGGTAATTAAAAACAGGCATGTTATGACCAAACCCAACTGATGGCGCCCGTTCACGTACATGACACATCGATCGGCATCACTCAGATCAACCATCATGAAGGGAACCGAATGATCCAAAACATGTGCCACCATCAGAGAGACATAAGAGAGAGCATGACACACTATTAACTGCCAGGGCACACTAGTCAACAAACGACATATAGGTACAGTAAATGGTAGATTTACAGTTGGTACATAATACTCACATATGTGCTGTGCAGTTATATAATACATTACATCAAGAGCCCTCCGTGCTTTGAAAACACTTTAAACGATTGGTTGTCATTCTTAGATCTTTGATAGTCGTCATGAAGAATCCGAAGTCGAAGTCGTCAGAAGCTATATAGACAACCTGACTTGCCAAGGAGTAACGTAAGTTATATCCAGTTACTGGCTTGACTGGATTGTTGGATAACTGGAAGTCGACTCCAAAGTTTCTCCCAGGTTGGATAAGACTAGCTAGGCTATATGATCTTTTTCTGAAGAAATCCACAACTGGACATACACCTCCTCCAAAAATGAATAAAACTACTGGTCCTACACTGCATCCAGAACATTTTTGCAACTATCAGTAAATCGATGGTAATCGAAAAAAAGAAAGACCATTTTGACATTGCCACAATCAGCACGCATGTGACGCATGTCAAATTGATTAGTTATCACCCATTGTAATTATGTTGTTTTTCGTCATACCTAGCAGTAGCCTACCTTAACAGCTCTTTATGTACTCCCATATATACAAGACAAGATTAAATCAAATAGTAAAACACACGTATGACTGGACTCGATAATTTAATCACAAAAACAAAACATAATAAATAATTTATATGCGAAACGCAGACTGGTTGACGTGACGACGCTTGAGGTAGGCCTATGTACGACGATGATGATTTAAAAAAAAAAGCCTTTTATTCCTTGCGAATGTATGTACAATATTAGCTTAATTTCTAGCAGTTAGTGGGTTAGTTTCTTGTATTAAATGTATTGGTTAGTTTAAGAACCCCAGATTGGGTAAAGGCCTCCCCCAAAGATGCCTAAGTGTGTCTGTCTTTTGCTATTTGGCTCCAATTTGAGCCGGCTGTTCTTATGACCTCGTCCTCCCATCGTGTCAGTGGTCTGCCTCTGTTTATTTTCCCCTGTGGACCCTTCCATAAGGTTGCTCTTATGGTCCATCGTTGGTCTGTAAGCCTCGCGACGTGTCCTGCCCATGTCCATTTTAGCTTTTGTGCATAGGTCAAGGCATTTTTAGATTTTGTAATTGATCTTATTTCTGTGTGTCGTATTTTATCTAGCATGCTGATTTTATCGACATTATTCTGTGACTTGATATTGATAGGTCATGTCATAAGACCCTGTAATCTTCAGTCATGGTTATAAGTAGTAAAGAATCAGAAGAAAAATCCGCGCGATATTCAAGGTTAAGTGACCTCCAACCTACAGGGAAAATGTGGTTTCCATTCATAGTATGATGTAATATGTTGCCTAAACCATGGTTTTCCATGTTCTAGATAATAGTTATATTATGATCTAAGAAACGTAGTCATCAAAATCTTTTTTCATTCCAATCAATTTTAAACCCCCGACGGTTTTGTCCCGAAGTTTGACGTGTGTTGCTGTGTATCTGTGTGTCTGTTTGTGGCATCATAGCGCCTAAACGGGTGAACCGATTTTGATTTTTTGTTTGAAAGGTGACTTTGCCAAGAGTGTTTTTAGCTATGTTTGAATAAAATCGGTTTAGCCGTTCAAAAGTTATTCACATTTTACTCTTTGAATCTGGATTTTTTTCGCAAAATATCGTGTCATTATTACGTGTTTCGATAGATTGTCGATTGAAGCGTGTCTGCTACTAGGTACATTATATGTAGTTTAAAAAGCATAAAATAAAAATTAAAATCGGGGGTTTTGTAAATTTGTAATTTTATCTTGTTAACTGAAAGTTGAGGAGGACTGTGCTAAAATTGTCACACTAAACTAACCCAAAATAACCAATATTTAACTTCAACATGATGAAGTAACATTTAAGTACTTCCCTACATTGCATAACCTCGTAAAGTACCTTCTGTACTATATATACCTGTAACCTCAGTTTAATATTACAGTGAGAATGTTATTTCAAAGCGTGAAGATTACAATGAGTTACGGTTATACCGTGCTTGGCTTGATCGAAAACACTTTTCTATTTCTGTTTCAATCAAACATACGTTATCGGTTCTTGACGACACATATTTTAGTGTTTTGTTTACCGTAAAAACTACACAGAAACCTTCTTCTTATGCCTTACAAAATACAGCTTGGTTTGGCTTGTGTTTGTGGTAGTTATCCGATAACGCTTATGTACAGAAAACGCAATGGCCAGCCATGACCAGCGCAACGTATCGCGTTTTCTCTTTGTCAGTGAAAAATGACCATTTACTTAGAAATCATTTTGTTTCACTTCATCAGCGAATCAGGTTACTGCTTTGTTATTGTTAAGTTTTATATAGAAATCATTCACGTGCTCTGAGAATGATTATGACTAACCATATCGATGACTGAATGGAGCTCGTGGCTAAATAATAACAGCCGCACGGGTCGATCATCAAGGTTAAGCAACGCTTGACGAGGTCGGTCCGTGGATGGGTGACCATTTCAACATACCGAGTTTCCTCCGTGCCTCGGAAAGCACGTTAAGCCGTTGGTCCCGGCTGACATTTGAAGATCTTTGACAGTCGTTACGGGTAGTCAGAAGCTTGAGATCTGACACCAGTCTTGCCAAGGGGTACCGTGTTACGCAGTTACTGGGTTGTGGAGGTCAGATAGGCAGTCGCTCCATGTAAAACACTGGTACTCAGCTGAATCCGGTAAGACTGGAAGCCGACCCCAATATAGTTGGGAAAAAGGCTAGGCAGATGATGAATATCGATGACTGAATGAAGACTGATTTAATGTTTTTGCTTTTTCGCTAATTTTAATTTCAAGCTGTGCTAATATTATCATTTTATTGCTTTTTCATGTGTTAAATCAATATTTCTGCGATGAACTCAATCGTAGTTCAAAAATACAAGTCTTATTTGATTAAAAAACGATTGATTTATTTTTTACGATGCTGTAACTAATTCTATATTGATTAAAACATGTTTTTCTTACATTTATTATGAGTAGGTCGGATTGTATGGTATACGTACGTGGCCAGCATTACGGGCCACGTCATGTACTAAGAGCTAGGTATAACAATAAGTCATTTTAACTTTGTCACTGAGGTCAACAACTAATCGATACATTCGATATGCTCATTGTTGTTGCATGTAGAGGGTATCGACTTTTCATTAGTATCTGCCCAGCATTTTCGTAACTACATATAAAAAAGGGTCAACTTTTAGTCTAAATGATGCTACTGAACTCCAATATTTAACATTAACTTTAACCCGCGGCTTCGTTCCCGTGGCCCACCCCACGGGATCCGTTTTCGGGATAAAAATACCTAGAAATAATGTAGCTTTCTAATGGTGAAAGAATTTTCAAAACCGGTTAAGTAGTTTTTGAGTTTATCTATGACAAACAAACTTTGAAACAAATATTTCATGTCATTATATTGTGTAGATAGAAGATGGAGTGACTGTCTATCATAACTCCAAAACCCTGCTACTGGGTAACAAGGACGTGTGAAAATGCACATTATACAAACAGAGATTTTTGAACTTTTGCAGTTTCTTCTGATCTGTTTCCGTTAACAGATAACAGGGATTATATTATCTTTGGCATAGACATCATCGGTCTATACTGTTCCCAGTGCTGACCACTATTCTGTGAGAGGGAAGCAAGATGTAATCTACCAAGTTGGCCCAGAGACTACACAAAGTGAATTAATACCAACGATGGCGTTGATCGAAATGCCGAAATGTAAATGATGGATTTCATTGTTAGAATGCCACTTTTTAAAAGCCTCAAAGCGATATGGATCTCTATAACAAGTGTATGAAAAACAAAATTACATTTTTAAAAGTCTGAAACCAACAGCACCAGTAAATAACCACCACCTGAATGTGCCTATGAGTTCAGTTCTCCGCCGAGTGACGTGCATGACAAAGAGACGCACACAAAGCCATACAAATATATTGCTATACTAACTACATTGCCGCGAACATGGACGCCTGGTACTCATGCGGCTCAATAATGGTCAGCCCGACGGTTTTATGACCGGCTACTGATAAGCAGCTGATTGTGTTGCTTTCGCTATGGAGCAGTGTGCAAGGTTAAATATGTGTTTTGATTTGTGCTTGTATTGATTCTGTTTCTAATCATGGTTAATGTGAGAATCGAATGGAGTACTGTAAGTTGTATGAAGTGGTCTCACCGCATCACCATTAGTATTTATATTTTTATTGATCGGCTCGCATTTGACCACTATCTCAGCTGATAGCTGATGGCAAACGATGATGTGGTCGACAGTGAAGCACGCTTGCCTAGAAATAACCTAATCACTCTTGACTTAAAGACCCCACAGGTTGTAGCTATCAGGAAAACCAGTCTCCGGCAGGAAATTCCACTATAGTACGAGACTTACAGATATCTAAGCATGATTTGTTGTACGGTTCATCAAGTTATGTTCGACTTTCAGGGTGAAGCCATTACAGTTTAGCTGTTGTCCCGTAAGTAATTGAGTTGCGGAGGTCTTTAGATCGCCATTTTTGCGTGATGATTCAATTGCGCCTAGTCTGACTAAAAGCTGATTCCATTAAGGCAATGTTCCCAAACACAGATTTTGTTGTATGCCCATTTTTTGGGTCCTACGCTACGGCGGGACTGTGGGAGCCATCAAATGGGAATAGAGAAAAATTACTATCGGTAGGTATGTGCTTCGATCAATAACATTTATTGGACAAAACTTCTTCAGACGACATGGAGTATGGAGTTAAGATTGAATCAGCATCTAAAGATTCATGCAAACTAAGATTTCACGTGATTTTCAGTAGTCACGTAAAACATAGGTTGCTAAGTCAGATGTAGTGGTAGTGGTAGTTGCCATCTCAGCAGATTTCGTAATTCTCACGATTTTGTGTCGCTGACCCAACGAATATTGAAATAAGGCTGTGCTTGTATTAAAGCGGAGCGTATAGCGGGTGGCATCCGATGTAGATAAAAAAGCTAAAAAAAACATTGTACTAAAATGAAAAATTGATTTGATATGTTTTGACATAACGTAACATCACGCCTGTAATCGCCAAAGGGGTTAGGCAGGGGTACATCCATAGTACCTAAACCCACATTTCGCCGGTTGTGAGTACCATAAAGTTTAAGTCCCATGGGACTAGGCTCGCCCCTTATATTGCCATCAACCGGGCACAAGTTCAAACTCCAGACTGCTTCTGAGAAATTCCAGATGGAAAAACCTAATAACACTTTGTCCGTCCCGAGATTCGAAACCAGGACCTGCTCAGCAATAGCGCTTGTAACTCTACTAGACCAACGAGGCTGAATAGAGAAAATAACAGGAACACGGGACGTTGGCGTTGTCAGTAACCATAACGGGAACACGGGACGTTGGCGTTGTCAGTAACAATAACGGGAACACGGGACATTGACGTTGTCAGTATCAATAACAGGAACACGGGACTTTGGCGTTGTCAGTAACAATAACAGGAACACGGGACGTTGGCGTTGTCAGTATCAATAACAGGAACACGGAACTTTGGCGTTGTCAGTAACAATAACAGGCACACGGGACATTGGCGTTGTCAGTAACAATACATCTGTGTGAAGTGTTAGGTTTCGCCATGTTTCGTTATAATGGGGCGCTCCTGTTTCAAACAACTTCATTTTACTCGCTCATACCTACTGCTGTGCACGTATTGACTGTTTAATCAATTTGTACTTGTAATTGTATCATACCTACACCGTATTCCCTACCTGTTATTACGTAGGGTGTTCCAATACAAAGGGGTAACGCTCTATTGCAATTACTGGGTACAAATCCAGATCTGTGATACAAATCCAAACTCTAACCTGCTTTCTACTGAGAAGTCTTGATAAAAGCACATACAAACACACTTTGTTTGCCCTGGGTTCAAATGCGGTCGTTTAGTAGGCACGCTTTTGACCACTATATCATCGAGCCACAATACGATGAATAATAATATTGACAGCTTCTTTCTGTGCAGAGCAAAGGCTTGTTCTCATACATAGAAGGCACGTACATTAATACAAATGAACTTAGAATGTAAGTTTATTCCTGAAATTACCTAAATTCAGACCGTATATCATGATCCGTATGACCATTTCACCGTATGATATCACCGTATGGTGAAATCTCTGCGGTGCGGCGCCGCAACGCACCGTGTGCACCTGGTCTTAGTCATCTTACCGTCCATCTCTGCTTATTCAGTAATTCACGTGTTACCAAGCGTTATGTTTGCGTACCATCGTTGTTAAGTCAGCTGACTGTGCCGTTCGTACAGCACGGTTTTGTGTCGCTGACCCAATATTATTGGAATAAGGCGTGTCTGTGTGATAGCGGAGCGTGTAGTGGATAGCGTAGGTTTGTAAGAAAGAATGGAAAATAATTCGAGAAAATAAAAGGAACATGGGACTATTCAAGTATCAGTGTGTTTGTGAAGACGCTGCTTTAGGCCCGGCGCCCATTATCGGCATCGGCAAGGAAAAGGATCCTTCGGCATCCTACATGCAAGCGCACACTATCGGCAATTATGCTTTGGCATGCTGCAACGTTCTTAGGGATGACGAGGCGTCCTTAAGGATGCCGCATCGTCCTGTAGCTTGCCGAAGCGTCTCAATATCGTATTTCTCATCATAACAGTCTCAGAGTTGTTACAAGCTAGTTGTCTGAATTGTATTTAATATGGTGGACTGGGATCTAGTGTTCATAGCAACTCTTGCTGAAGAAGAAGAGAAATCTAATCAATCAAGAAGATTTTTTGTTTTGTGTGAGTCAAATGATGCAAATGGCGGATGCCTCCCCTCGCCCCGCAGGGCAAACTATCCCCCGAGTGTTGCCTCGGCGCCGGCGGCGCCGGCGTACCGAAGGTTGCCGAAGGATGCCGAAGCATCCCGAAGCATTCTCAAGGCTGCCGATACACCAGCCTCAAGCATACCGAAGCGGTATTTTTGTTATTACGACCACATATCACGGAAATTTCTACTTTATTGCCATTATGTTATAGTATATTGCTATTTGCCAACTAAAATCCTCAGTCGTACCGATGCCGATAATGGGCGCCGGGCCTTAGAGGCTTCCCACTAGGTGGACCAATGACCTTGTTAAGGTAGCGGGAATTTTCTGGATTCAAGACGCACTGGACCAGTCGATGTGGTGACACTTGAGGGAGGCCTATGTCCAACAGTGGACGTGGAAATGATGATGTGTCTGTGAGTCGTGTTTGATTTCGACATATTTCGCATATAGGTATGTAGGCAGTGCTCCCGTTTCAAACATAACTCTGCCGGTTCTACATAGGTACAGGAAGCTTCTACCTATAAAAATGGTTCAGTTTATCATAACTGTTCACTTCTAGTATTATTAATATTCTCTAATCAAACTCTATTGTCTTTTCAGAATCTTGGAGCAGCATAGTCTTGAGATTTTAGCTCGTATTACTTATTTCGCACTCTGTTTGTATTCTTTAGCAATATATAATAATATCTGTAGACACTTGATTTTCTAAATCATTATTGTCCACTATGTAGATTGCAACTAAGCGCTGCTAGCGAAAATATAGGTCTACTACTAAATACCTCAAAAACAAAGGTAGCTACCAACGGTACGAAGAATCCCATACTAATAAATCAAACACCTATAGAATACGTAGAGAGCTATATCTACCTCGGAAAACAAATATCATTTAAAAACAAAAGACACCTAAATGAAATAGACAGGAGAATCGAAATGACCTGGAAAAATACTGGAGCTACAAAGAAATATTAAAATTAAAACCTTAAATTGAACTAAAGAAAAAAGTGATGGGTTCGAGCCTATTGCCCTGTTTATCGTACGGTGCCCAAACCTATGTCTTTAACAAAAACACCTTGTCAAAAATACGTACCTGCCAACGCGACGGTCTATGGAGAGGAGCATCCTTGGCATCAAAACCATCGAGAAAGTCAATATTAAAAAAATCAGACACAAAACCAAAGTGATAGACGCATTAAAACACGCTCATCGTTTGATGTGGAAATGGGCAGGACACATCGCCCGTTCTTCTGAAGAAAGATGGCATAAACGAGTAACAAAATTGACAGGTCCAGGAGGCAACAGACACAGGGACAGACCAAAAGCTCGCTGGATAGACGACATACTTCAATTGGCAGGAAAAGACTGGATGAAAACAGCTAACGACAGGAAAAAATGGGGGCAACTGGAGGAGGCCTATACCCGAAAGGGGTCATGACTAGAGTTGCGAATACTCGCTATTATTCGGTATTCGGCATTACTCGTCATTTTTTTGATATTCGTCGAATACCGAATAATAGCTAGTATTTTTCGGCATTCGGCGAATAGTCGTCGAAAATAAAAACAAAAGAACTAATGAGTTATACATAACCATTTTTTAAATTATTTTCCTTAATAAAACAATACATAATATCAATTATTATCTGTAATATGTGCCTGTGCCTATCATATTCATGAAATTAAATTAGTAAGGCTTTTTAATTAATATTTAAAATCCAACAGAGGCAGATTGTGGTGCAAAAAAACATTTTTTTCTGCACGTTCTGGAGCAAGTCGGTTTCGTTTTTCCTCGTAAATTAAACCTGCCTCGGAAAATAGTCTTTCTGAATAAACAGAGCTTGCTGGTGTGATTAAGTATCGTTTAGCAAGCTTACTTAAAATAGGAAATCTATTCTTATTGGTACTCAAAGCCAAATATTTTTAATGTGTTTAATGTTTTTTTTTTTATGTCGAATAGTAATGTAGAGTTATTCGACTATTCGCCAAAGTGAATGGCGATTAATCGGTATTAAACTATTCGCTATAAACACTATTCGCGGCAACTCTAGTCATGACATATATATCGATCTGAAATACCTACTTGCTAAACATAGTTTTTTTATACATATTTTTTTAATGTCATGGAAACTAATAAAGGCTTATTATTATGTAGATTGCAAATCATAATCATCATCTCCCTGTCCTTGTCACTCATTACTTGTGGTCGGCGCAACACGTTTTCTTCTTCCATACCTTCCTGTCAACCGTCACACTATCACTGACTCCCTTTTCTTTCATATCACTCCTCACACATTCTAATCATCCTAACATAACAAACTTAGTGCTTCCTAGTTCGTAACGTTTTCATTGTTGTTAATTTACCTGCGAATGCCAAAAACTGGATCAGTTTGGCCTATAGAAGAAATTAGACAAAAGATGTGACATGGAAACAGGCTGATTCACAGTTACCTAAGTCATCTTACCGAGCACCATCTCTGCTTACTCAGTACCTCACGTGTTATTCCGTGTCACGTGATGCCTGCCCACCACCGGTTGCTAAGTCAGCCGACTGCACCGGTAGTAAGCACGGTTTTGTGTCGGTGACCGACTGACTTGACCCAGTAGTTCAGCAAAATTACTGCTCACATTGTGTCCCAGAGTTGTGGGTTCCGTTGGCTTTTACATTTACTTGTCTTAGTTACTTTTATGCTGGGTTAGATGTTTTTGATCTGTATTTAACATTGTGTTAAGTTACCAAAAATGCATCTCAAATAATTATTAACTTTGAAATGTAATTCATCTCCTCATCACTTGATTGTGGGGGTCAGATTAGGCAGTCACAATACTTGCACGTGGTAAAACTGGTAGCCGATCCTAATATTCTTACATCAGTTTTCTGAATGTAGTATTTGAAATTGAGTACTTGTCAAAGTTTTCTGAATGTAGTATTTGGAATTGAGAACTTTGTCATTGACTTAATTCAGAAACTAGCCCTCTGTTGGAAAATTGCTAAGCAGATGTTGATAATGATTTATAAGCCATTAGCCATCCCTTTTACCTTTTCTATTAAAAACCGTGTCGTTCTGCTTTCCATTCGTAACTTCACGTTCACACCCACATAGAGATCGGCAAACACTCGCAAGGCAATTGAACTTGTGAACGTTTTTATAGGATGAAATTATATGGTTTCTACTAAGCTACATGATGTTTACGCTTTTGATATTAGTGGTTAAATTACTCAGGAATAACAGTAGGTGTGGTATGGACTGTTACTATTACTATACGGTATCAATTGTGGAAAATAATGTTTGCCCAACCAATAGTCCAGAGGCTCCAAAAGTGTCATTCGAAATGCCTTCAAGGGATTGATCGCGTGACATTTAAAAAGTCAACAATTTTTGGGATTACAAACATTGTTGAATTTTTAACCGACTTTCCAAAAAGGAGGCGGTTCTATGTTGTTCGACTGTATGTATATTGACCGATTACTCCGTCAATTATGGACCGATATAAAAAATATTTTTTTTGTTTGTTTGGGTTTACTTTCGAGGCGGTCCTATTGTCACCATGTCAGGATCTGACGAGGGAATGAAAAATAAGGGAATTCATCAAATTTTATAGGCATACTTATAGTGTTTTGGGTATTTTCATCAACATGGCAAACATTTGCATTCAGAAAGTATCATTTGGTGAAGTGGAACTAATGAAAAAGATCACAGATTGCCACTGGAACTTCTCAATGATAAGTACATACGTTTTGGGTGAGATCTCGAATAGTTAAATGATTGTGATGAAGCAAATTTAAATAATTAGTTCAAATGAAAATGGTACCATCAAACTGATCTGGTGATTAAGCCGGAAGGTAGACACCGGAACTCCGTAGTAAAACAATGTATCCCAGTCGTGTTTAGAGACGAGAAAAAAATATATAAATGATTTTCATGACAACAAAATCACCAAAACAAAAAAGTGAAAAATAAAAACTTTTTAACAAAAATATTAAACCGACTTCCAAAACAAAACACTACAAAGCGAAAAATAACTTTCTTTTCGGAAGTCGGTGTCAAAAACGAAATAAAAGTAGCTAACAAAACAGTCATCGAAAATAATGCTTGTCTAACCATTAGTAAAATGACTGCCGTACAACAGCCGATATATCCATGGGTTTACAAATCCATCTTCTTTATATTTAATCATAGATAAATACCACACAGTTTGACCGAACTTTATACATTAAGGGTACACTAGTCGACGGCACGAACTATTTTGTGAGCGGGGTTAAAATGCATTTTATATCAACCGACAACACGTGCGGAAGAGATAGATGCTGTGATGAGCAGTACGAAGCTAGTTCGCGTACGAATACACACTTTTGCAAATTTGTAGCGAAATGGATAATGATTTAGGACGAAACTGAGCGCGCGAAATTTTATAAACAGACCTTTGGCAGTTTAGATATCATGAAAAACTACTAAATATAACTGTTCAAAATTATATGCATTGTTGAACTACTAATCTATCCCTGTATGGAGACCGTTTTGCAATTTTCCATCTTCTTATGGTATTTATTTGCGCCCCAAATTGTGTTGCGCGAAATGTGGAACTTTCGACGCTCATAACCTTCAAATATTTTCTTTTTTTACTTTTTGCTTCCATACAGGGCTAGATAATGATGAGATAAATTAATATCACTTTTTATTTTGAACGTACATCGTCAAACAGTGGAATAATTCCTAGACTACGTTTGTATGAAAAAAAAATCGACTAGTGTAAACCTTAAGCTGAACGCAATCAATTGGAAGAAACACCGTTAAATCGTGTGGTTAAACCTTTCCTTATGAAATAAAGTTAAGTGACTGCGATGGCATCGAACCAGTAACCCGAGCCGAGCGTGGCTATTACAGTCAGACTACATTTAGAAGTCGGTACTATTGATGGCCTGTGGTGTCCATATCAAGTTGAGAATATTGAGCAGGCTTGATTTAATTAGTTAATTAGAAATAGAGCTACATGATACTTGTCATTTGACACGGATTGACTCTAAAGCTGCTAACTACTAGCTGAGTAAAACAGATTATTATTATTTGATTGACAATATTATTGTCAATATAAGTTTTAAACTGTCATGGTCACTAACACTAACATTAAAAGCGGGATATTACCATGTTTACTGTTTGTTGCGAGTTCCCGATATTTCGGTGCTGTTGCAAGCACCATGATCACGGATAAACTGAAGTCATTGCGGGTGGGTGTTTATGAGGAGACAAAACGGTCTACCATTCAGTTTATCCGTGATCATGGTGCTTGCAACAGCACCGAAATATCGGGAACTCGCAACAAACAGTAAACATGGTTAATATCCCGCTTTTAATCTTAATGTTGATATTGTCAATATTATTGCATCCCTCTCACAAAGAGGAGGTCTGTGTCCCAGCAGTGGAAACATTAATAGGCTGATGATGATGATAATAATGATTATTGCATATGGCTGCTTAGCCTTTTGCGTCTTTTTCACCGACTTTCCAAAAAACAGGTAGTTATATTTCGTTAGATTGTTTTGTTTTTATTTTGTGTATGTTCAGCGATATCTACGTTAATTGCGGACTGATTTTGTAAATTTGTGAATTGGTCCCATTTAAATTTTACAACAGAACTCTTCAATAAATGACGGTCAATCTCTCGGGATTGCTGCAATCGCGTGGCTGTTTATTGTTTACACCATTTCATAACATAACATCACGCTGCCGCCGGTACGCTCGAAATAAGCAGATGTATATAGTTCACCCTGGTACAATCTCATTCCACCGGCTATGTTCAAGTTTCCTGTTATTCGGGTAATCCATTCTGGCATCACTTTGGGTATTATAAATACATTACCCTGGCCCATTATGCACCACAACTAAAAATGATTTACCTTCTTTTTTTAAATTTGGTAAAAATAAAAACTTTTCTATAAATAACACACATAAAAAAAAAACGAATTGATAACCACCTCCTTTTTTGCGAAGTCGGTTAAAAAAAATACACCCAACTTCCAAAAACACTACAAAATGAAAAATAACTTAAATTTGATGATCCTGATGATGAAAAAGTTGGTGATCCTGTTTCCGTTTCTTCGTTTTATAACACCAACTTCCAAAATTTAAGTTACTTTTTTAGTATATAAGTCGGTTGTATTCTCTTGTAAAAACTTTTTTATCGATATCGATGAACGCTGACATTTCACATTTTTTGGAGGAAAGATTTTCTAGTCTTATCATCCCATTCACTGTAGATGTAGAATAACATTTTTACAAGATTTATTTAATTTAATTTGCCCTGTTAGATAGTATTTATTTATTATTTATTATAAACTT
The DNA here is from genome assembly GCA_948252205.1 of Orthosia incerta. Lineage (NCBI taxonomy): Eukaryota > Metazoa > Arthropoda > Insecta > Lepidoptera > Noctuidae > Orthosia > Orthosia incerta. The sequence goes on from OX411759.1 coordinate 27,173,579, forward strand.
TATTGTACACCACAAAATAAAAAAACATACAGGGCAAACATTTTAAGAATAATTTGTTAAGTTATTTATTACCAATATATAAATTTACATTGTATAAAATACTTAATTAACAATAACACCTATATATACACTTAAATAAAATAAAACTACGAACGCGTATAAAAGGGCGTCAAAAAAAAAAAAAAATTAATTAATTATAATTATTTTCAATATTTTTTTCGATTCATCGATATAACTGAAAATTTTGCAAACACGTTTAGTTTGGATGACAATGCACGCTAAGCTAAAAATATTGTAAAAAAAAAAGGTTTTTTTCGGAAAATGTATTAGGGAACGAAATGCAAAAAAGAATCAAAGTATCAAAACTAAAAATATAAAGATGTTAAAAACTCATATCTCTTTCTTCTCGCATATATGGCACTACAGTGCAAAAACCTTTTAAAATAACAGATTGTATGTACTTGTTTCATATTTATTTAAATAGTTATATCCTTCACGTTAACGAGCTGGCTCACGGCCGCGGATGTGCCCGATAAATATTTAAATAACAAACATTAAATCCGTGCACTTTAATTAATTTCTACATGGTTGTTATTTACACCGGAGAATATGTTTATTCATGTTATTGTCGTGTATTTATTATTTGTCTATTTTTAGAACGGTATATATGCGTTAGCCTTGTTGTTTTTATAATACAAATCTTAATACTAAAATTATATATTAACCTTAGTTAATAAAAAAATAAAATCTTTCTTTCGTTAATTTTTACACAGTATAATATTTAACCAGTAAAACATTTCATAGATATCCTTAAGTGCTAGGTTTTTGCAAATTCCCTGGACCCCCCCACAATAGGATTCCCTGTGTTGTGGGGTCCAGTCTCTTCCTAGTTAAGTAAGCCAACCGTGTTCACTAGGAAGTTCAGACAAAACTTAGTTATCCTCCTTATAGTTTACTATACCGATGCTTCGCAAATTCATCTGAAAAATTATCAACTGCCATAAACTAAAGACATCATACAACACTGTTTTGTAAAACACAATTATTTTGCTCTTGGGTTTATGTGGTGATTAAAGACACAGACAGCTGTAACAAAAGACCTTTAACATATTTTAATGATGATACCAATGACTTGGCTCTGTAAGACAATGTACGTCTTTCAAACCCTTCTGCCATCTAAGGCGTGATGATTATGTAAGGCAGAGAAAGTCTCATCCGAATACAAACAAAGGTTTGGCCTTTATAGGCAGTAAAACCATTTTCGTAACTTTTCAACCGCATAAACAACTTTTCTGCGACATATTCCTAATAGCACGAGACATGGGCATACGCTAAACTTTTATGAAACCTCATCAGACCAGTCTAAAAACTAACAAATCACTTATCTCCATGTAAAAATGCAAATTCTCCTTCAAGAGAAACCTCCTAAGATTATTTCAACATCGTTTTTTTTAACCTGCTCAGTACTAAGAATGCATTTCTAGACTGTTTTAGAAAACCTAGTCCCGTCCTACATGGCGAATGCATCCGCCATTTAAAATATAAGTCCATGTGCCAACATGTTTTTACTTTATAACAGCTATACTATATAACCTACAAAATAGATCGCGATTCTATGAACTGGCACCGAGGAAAATTGTTTCTACGACTGCAATAAAATTTTCCTTTACATTGCATCCTGACAATGCAATTAACTTCTATCGCTTCATAGATAAACAGCAGTGGTTTCTATCGGTGTTTGAAGAGAAAGGTGTGGTCTGTAGCGGTGGTAGGGGGCGCTGTAGTAGATCTTTCTGCCTTCACTTCGATCGCTAGGCAAGCGCTGTGCTGGTGTGGGTGGGTGCAGTGCCCGGGGCTGTAGTGACGTGCCCTCGATGTTATCGACTGTGTTGCTTATCGATGTTGTACCTACAGGGCTTGTGATGAAATATATGTGTACAAGCAAGCTCATTATAAGTAAGGCTGACCTTTTACCCTTAGGCAAATGCTGCGGTTTAGGAAAATTGTGAATTAGAGATTAAGAAAGGTAAGTTATATTTTTAGGCATTTCGCTATAACTTCACAAACAACAATAACAATGATCTAAAATCAAATGATGTTTTGGGGAAATAAAATCTGAGTTTATCTCCCCAAAAGGTATTAATTAGCAATCAATAGTTAATTTATCTCCTCAATTAATTATTAATCTAGTCAATCACCACTGGTTATACAACAACTCCAACCTTTTCGCGCAATTTAAGACAATCGACGCGATTCCTAATGCCTTATAATCAGTTTCGACAAAAATTTTGCAACTCTTTCACAACCCTATTATTATCTTTCGAGCGGCACGCACACTTGCACAAACTGCATTCGATTATGACAAAAAACAATTTTATACTATACCGTTCTGAAACTGAAAAGTAGACGAGTTTCGAACTTATTTGTAGGCGGAAATGGTTTCGAGGTTATTGCGAGAGTGTAAGAGTAAGTTAGTGTGTGTATAAAAGTGACGTACTTTAGCTGTGTGAGTGTTGTGTGCAGTCATCGACCCGTATCTCGGACAAACCTACCCCAACGTGAAAAATATAAGTATTTCCGAGTGGATACTAGTGTTGTAATGATCCGTTTGCACCACTTTCTAAACTGACATGAGTTGAACCTATTCATCTAGCTACCTAGATTCATCTTTCTATTTCGTCGATCGAGCCACGCATCGTCGATCGCTAGAAGAGGCCAAAAGTGTACACTCAGCGTTTTATATGCCATTTCTCAGTTTATACATTTATTCGCTTGGAAGCGTGCCCAATGTTATGTCAATAGGCTGCCTACATATTACATACGGACTGAATATATTTAATGGCAAATTAGGCGACGCTATATTTCTTGCATATTGTTCTGCAGAACGAAATGTTATTCAAAATCAGCTGCTTTTGACACTTATCAGTTTTCACTATGGGAAGCGGCTCTTATCACCTACCCGAGGGTGTCAAAAGTTAAATTTTGTTAAATTTTTTCAGCAGCTTAATTTTGTACTTAAGGCGTATATATTCCCCAATCTTAAATCGGTTGTGGCCGTGCGCCCGCTCGGTGATAAAATATCAATATTGGACCTCCTTTTGGACAGTTTTGTTGCAAAATATTTTTTGATTTACATAATTATCCCTTGTAGGGAAGAAATTCTAACCATAAATTTTTCTGTGTGAAAATATTTTTAAACATCCAAGTCGTTTTGGAGCTGTATGCAAAAGTAGCGACTAAATATCGTGTTGTTAATTATTGTTTTAAAGCAAAACTATTAAATACACGAAAAAAAAACATATATCACAAATAATGTGCTTGAATGAATAATAAATATATCTTTCTATCAATCATTATAACCTAGCCGTTACTAAGGAGTTTACTTTAGAAAGTAACCAGTGGCACCAAAGCGGTGAAAGGCCCTTAAGTTGGTTTTTAGTATTCCGTAGCCAAAGGGTAAAAACGGGACCCTATTACTAAGACTCCGCGATCTGTCTGTCTGTCTGTCTGTCCGTCTGTCACCAGGCTGTATCTCATGAACCGTGATAGCTAGACAGTTGAAATTTTTACAGTTGATGTATTTCTGTTGCCGCTATAACAACAAATACAACTTCCATACAACAAACGTGTTTTTTTTGCGATAATGGTACGGAACCCTTCGTGGCCTCGCACTTGGCCGATTTTGTCTTTTGCCAGTTGACAAAAGCCCCGGTTCCTATACTTCCTTTACCATCGGCAATGCTAGAAACACGACAGCACAGGTCGCAAGGTGTGATGTTCATAATATTATCATCATCAGACTGGCTTTATCTATAGGTACTGTTATTATGTGCTTCCGGATACAGCTGAGTATAAATAACAAATTCACACTTATATGAGAGGTCAAATGACAGTATCTGACCTCTCTGTAATTATCATAGTATGGTATAATTCTATCAATACTCCGATGATCACTACCCAACGTCCCATAATAATCTAAGCACTGTATCGATGCCTCCCAGTGGTGGCCCAGTGGTATAGGCCGCGACTTACAAGTTGTAGGTCGTGGGTTCGAGCCCAGGCAGGTGCTTTACTTTGCTAAATTATCTCATCACCACTGCTCTCAAAAACGGTGAAGGAAAAACATCGTGAGGAAACCGGCATGTCCTAGAACCAAAAATTCGAAGACATGTGACATCCACCATCCCGCACTGGGCCCGCGTGGTGGATTACGGCCCATTCCTTCTCACAGAGAGACGGCCTTTGTCCCAGCAGTGGGAACATTAATATATTGATGATTTGATTTGTGATGTGAAAACTTCCCAATGAAAGAAACAGATAGTAATGGTGGGTCCATACACCTTCTGATACACCGACATTTGTGTGTACTGCTGTGTTAGTCTGTTTAGTGTGGACCCACTATACCGCCTACAGCTAAGACCACCTGACCTCTTAAACTATTTCCATCAAAAACGATACAGCTCTTTATATTATTTTATAACCAACTAGCTACTACAAATAGGCCTGCTTTTGACAAGGCGACAAGGCTGTCCTAGCATCTAGCAAACTGTTGAACAGGTCGAAGTAGGCAGACCAACAATCCAAATCTTCACCAAAGTGTGGAAAGTCGAAGGTAGGCAACCGTCCTAACAAAGCAGGATGGGTGGGAGACCTCGTCTCCACCTTCAAAACATCATGTGCAGATTTTCCTTTCTAACAGCGATCTAATTAAATTTTAGAACACAAAAGCTGTTATTGTGACTGTATGCTAGGGAGATATATTCTGCCGTAGATTTTTTTGTAGTTAATAATAAGTACTTTAATCATGTAGTACATAGTTTTTATCTATCATATAATAAATTTTATAGGCAAAATTTTGCTACTTTGGGTTACATTATTGCAATTAGGATCTCTAATATTTTGAAAATTATTTTGTAGCCTATGTTACTCGGGAATAATGTAGCTTTCCATAGGTTAAAGAATTTTTAAAATCGGTCCAGTAGTTTCGGAGCCTATTCGGTACAAACAAACAATCACACAAACAAACAAAAAAATCTTTCTTCTTTATAATATTGCTATGGTATAGACTACACATGTCCATCGGTAAAACTACCAGCCTAATCGTGTATGGGTATCTTTACGGCATTTTTATTCACATCGGCCGGTCAAACGGGCAAAAATTATTTGTGGATGGGCCATAATGCCGAGACACCGGTAATGTGGCCTGCCCTAAGTTGGAGAACTAAACTTTTATGGACAGCCTCTTGGTGCGTTTGATATAAAAATGTAGGGATTGTGAAATTTAATGTATTTTTATTTACGAGTTTTTTTATGTGTCAGTAGTTTTAGTTATTTCTATAAAAGAGATGGCTTGGGCTTAGCTGTGAATATCTTACTTTAAATATTGTAGATTTTGAGTTAAGAGAACTTTTGAAAACATAAGACTTTTATTTTGCTTTAAAGGCCTAAGCATAATGTTTCATTCAGCATCCTGTAAAAAAACAAAATAATATCGCGATTTTCTTCTGTCTGGATGTGAGCTTATTTCTAACCACTCAGCCAATTTTGAATCACATCCAAAATGAAACAGAGACGCATATACTCAAATAGCACTCAAATAGATTTCCTTCTTTCCTTTCTCCCGTGGCTGATTTACACCTCATACTCGCTCTCGAACACTCTAACATACATTCATACACTCCAACATACTTTTTAAAACTCCAACATACCTTCACACCTTCTACAGGCTTTTTCAAAAACCTATTTCAGGCACCAGTCTCTTACCGTGGTAGAATATAGCATTAGCCAAAAAAACATTGTTAATTTTAAGGTAACCTATTATTGTAAAGAGAGAACAAATAAATGAATTGAATTGAATAATGAACCAAAATCGCAACTTAATTGTTTACATTAGCAGAAAGTAGCACCGTAGCCTCAAACAGGTTATGTGCCCGCAGTGTATACATTAGTGCCCTTCGAGATAGATTGCCCGCGCCCTTTGCCCGCTAACGATGGTTATTTATTACGAGTATATAGCTGTAGTATATAGCCCGGTGCACTGCGCGGCTGTAGCCCTGATATTATAATAATAGAACGTACTTAAGAACTTACAAACGTTTGTTCTGTTTTATAGAGGTTTTGAGATTTAATGTGGCTGAAGATTGCTTTTTCTGTGAAATGAATGTCTAAATCTAAAACCCAAACCATTGGCGTTAACTTGACGAACTTACAGCTGCTGAAATAAAGTATTATGTGTCTTCACCAAAGCAAAGCCAAACCACGGCAATGTTGAAGAAATACTTAGGTAGATAAAAAACCGGCCAAGAGCGAGTCGAACTCGCGCACGAAGGGTTCCGTACCTTTAACGCTAAAAATGGCAAAACACGTTTGTTGTATGGGAGCCCCAATTAAATATTTATTTCATTCTTTTTTTAGTATTTGTTGTTATAGCGGCAACAGAAATACATCATCTGTGAAAATTTCAACTGTCTAGCTATCACGGTTCATTAGATACAGCCTGGTGACAGACGGACAGACAGACAGACATACATACAGACAGACAGACGGATCGCGGAGTCTTAGTAATAGGGTCCCGTTTTTACCCTTTTGGTACGGAACCCTATAAACCTGAAAATCGTAGTAATTGGAGATGCGTTAACGATCTTTCAGCAGAACTAAAGATTCATGTAACGCATTGTTTTACGCCGACTAAATGTATGGTTGGCCCAAAGCAATACCTCATAATGCAGAGATATGATTTTGAAAGCGTAACGTACCAAGAAAACAATTTCTCACCAAGCTTTAATTTTCATCAACAAGTTCAATTAAAGATCACAGCAATCAATACTGAACCAATCGGTAATTGTAAACACTCTGTTTGTGTACAATTGCCGCAATTATATTTAGGTACCATTAACGCCAATTTTCGAATCCAGTTTGTTGATACCACCATAACAAAACACACGCAACGGTATCAACAGAGTGGTGTATAGAGGTGGCCCGCTAGAGTGGGACGGGTTCCATGATAGAGGTGGGACGGGTTCCGCACGTCTGGGACCGGTGTTGTTGCTAGGTGAAGCGTTCTCTTGTCCTACTGGCCGGTATGGTCGGAGGCAGAAGTGGTTTGGTTGCTGATAAAAAAAAACTGTTCTGACTTTATAGTCGTTGCTATCAATCACAGACGAATTACACAATCAATATCAATACATATAATAAATCTGTAGAAAAGTAATTATTGTACATCGAAAATATTGCCATAAAAAAATTGCCAGGGTGTTAAAGGATAATCAACAGAACCTATTGCCAGCATTTTTGGAATTTTTGTCTGTTTGTCTGTTTATTTGTGCACGCATCACGTGAAATGTACGAAACCAATGTAGATAACTTTTGTACATAAAAATGAGCGTAACTTGAAAAATTACTTAGTTTTTGTTTCATCGCAATCGGTTCTTTCTATCAAAAGTTAGATGAATTTAAAGTGTTCAAGAAGTAAAATTATCACAACACACGCAATTCAGATAATCGGACAGTTGAACTCGATATTCGATAGATGGCGTTGTGCATTTGAAGTAATTTTCTGAATGGCGGTGTTAAGTTTCTCCGCGAAAGAATGATGACTATAAAAAAAATGGTAGGTAGGTAAATAGGGTAGGCCGGAAGGTAAGTCGGGTAGGGTTGGCTGACAGATGACGGGAGTGAAGCCGCGGGCACAGCTAGTTAATAATATGTCATTATGTCAAATGATTACAATAAAGCTAATTACCAAAATTTAATTTACAAAAACACTGTTAGTTAAATTTTAATAGAACCTACTGAAATGTGTTACTATAAAGGGTTAGATAATTATATTATCTGGAATGTTGCTATGCAGAACAAAATGTTATTCAAAGTCAGCTGACTGCAACCCTGAGCAGCTGGACTCTTCTAGAGGTTCGTAGAAAGAAACACTATACTATTCTACAATGTAAGTACCCATTTTCAGTAAATATACCATTTTCATATCAGCACCGATTTTTTTGTAATTTGTATTTTCACTTAAAAAAATATTCAAACTACTTCTGTCCCCACCTGTACCCACACAGTCGATATTAGAAAGCGATATGAAGCTGGCGCCGGCGTCTTCCACTCTTCAAGTTAATTGCACGGCGCCCGGCAATCCGGCACGGGACGGCAGCTATCCGGCAATGCAGCACGGCAGCCATCCGGCAATCCGGCACGGCAGCCAGTTTTTTAAATTATTCCCGATAGGTACGCGTTTGACCGCTATCTCACCTGATGGTAAGCGATGGTGTGGTCGACGGTGAAGAACGCTTGCCTAGAAGTAGGTAACCTTTTCACTTGACTTAAAGACTCCTAGGTTGTACCATATCAGGAAACAAAGACTCCGGCAGAATTCCAGTCCTTAGCTGTACAGACGATGAAAGTATTCCCAAAACGCTTTGTGCAGTGTGGGATGTTGACCATGTACCGATGGTGCATTGCCGTACGTCTTGTAGCCATCCGGCACTCCGGCACACGACAGAGACATAATATGAAAGTTGTCTGATCGAGCTCAAAGCTTGCGGGTCGTTGCTACCCGGCTTCCGCAGTTTGTTGCTACGCAGAGAAATTGATGGAAATAAGATTATCTATGATAGTCACAAATCATAGCAGGTATAATTTTAGTTTTATTTTATTGATAAACATAACAACACTCCAGTATTCCTCGACAGGTTAGCCAGAGTTATGGTTGGTGTTGATTAGAAATGGTTCTGTGGTATTTCAAGGGTTATCTTTAGCAAAAAGAAATACAGCAGTGTTTGTTTATGGCCAGTTATTTTTCTCTGACAAACTATTGTTTAAACTTTCTAAATTAAAACGATGAAGAGGCGTGTTTCGTTACAAATGAAGCCATTAAATATGATGATATTCTTATCGGCCAATACAAACTCTTTTTCATTGGGTATCTTTGGAGCCCGCTTTCTATAATGGATCTTCATAACTAAGGCATCCCTGTGGTATTCACATTAAATATTCGCTTGTATCGGGCTATTAAACTAATGAAATTACTAATTTCAACTATGGGAACACTATTGAAGATTGACTCGCTCCGCTTGCACTACTGAGGGCCTACCATAAACTTATAAAATACTTGCCAAGTGCAGGGCAGTTCAACATAGCATTTTAACTTGACAGGTTTTGTGTTTGTACCATGATCATTTCCCGTTGACCTGCTTCATGTCTACTTTTGACCTGCTAAATAGTCTCTGGTCAGTAGGCTGGCAGCACAGATTAATTAACATTATTAAAAACTGAAGTAAGGATAAGTTGTACCCAGCCTGCTGAAATGCTGTGACGTAGTCACCCACCGGTTTAAATCACGTGATCGCTGGCTGGCCTGCTACTTGGTGCGCTCATGGTACAAATTAGCATGACAGGTCATTTTCCGTCTAAAATTGACCTGCTATAAGATTTCATGGTAGGCCCCCTGATCTTATGCAGCAGAAAATATATTTTCGGCAATAAGCATATTTGGTACACTAGTCGAAAATTATTCCATACAAACGTAGTCTAGGGATTATTCCACTGTTTGACGATGTACGTTCAAAATAAAAGTGATATCAATTTGTCTCATCATTATCTAGCCCTGTATGGAAGCAAAAAATTAAATAAAGAAAGTATTTGAAAGTTATGAGCGTCGAAAGTTCCACATTTCGACAATAATTTTAACGCATTTTTGGGCGCAAATAAATGCCATAAGAAGACGGAAAATTGAAACACGGCCTACATACAGGGATAGATTAGTAGTTCAACAATGCATGTAATTTTATTTCGAACAGCTAGATTTAGTCGTTTTTTCATGATATCCAGACTCCCAAAGGTCTGTTTATAAAATTTCGCGCGCTCGGTTTCGTCCTAAATCATTATCCATTTCGCTACAAATTTGAAAACGTGTGTCCTATTCGTACGCGAACTAGCTTCCTACTGCTCATCACAGCATCTATCTCTTCCGCACGTGTTGTCGGTTGATATAAAATGCATTTTAACCCCGCGCACAAAATATTTAGTGCCGTTGACTAGTGTAACCTTAATGAGTTTTACCAAGAAATGGCATCCCGTATCGAAAAACAGGTTTCCTTAGACTACCTTCTCCACACAGTTTCTTTATATTTTTCCTAACCTTTTTAACCACCTTTCCTAAACGATCTCACCCTGTCTGGCATTTCATACCTACCAACAATATCTGTACATATATTAATAAATAATAAATACGGCGAGTGTATAAAAAGCAGCGTGTTTGTACAGGTTCATATAAACAGCCTGTCTGTCTGTCTGTCCGTCAAATGTATGGTAACTGACATTTTCGCCTCCGTGCTGCCGCGTACTGTTTTTGTAGACTGTACGGTACAGTTAGCAACACAGCTTGTTTCGTAACGTCGTGTTGGTTACTTTGTAATCGTATGTTACAATAGTTTCATAGTGTATTTAGTATCTACTAAAAGACTTACGTAAAGATTTTATGAAGTGTTTTTTCTCTTGTCTTAGAGTTCTGTCTAGCCTTGAATATAGTCTAATAAGTAATTTAATTATAACCTAAACTAATAAATAGTTTTTTATTAATAGTGTGTCCAATAGCAGTTTTCTTATTGTCTCTATAAGGTAAGGCGAATACACTTCGTTCTTATTTGGTAGCACTTGTGCCACATTCTACACACTATTCAATAACACTAACACTAACGGATTGTTCTTTTTACCCGACTGCCGAAGGAGGGTAATGTGTTTATCAGTCAATGTATGTATGTTTGTTCCTATGTGGCGTTATAGAGACCAAACGCCTTGGCCGATTTTGATGATTCTTGCGTCAATCGATTGCGAGTGTCACTAGCTACAATAAAATTGTAAAATAAAAAAGGCGGATTTTGGGCGCCATATTGTGGGTGCCCAATTTTTTTTTCTTGCAAACCCATCGTGTGCGGTATTAAAAAAAAAGGATTTTAAGGGGTGATTTCAAAAATATGTAACACGTATATGTTTAAATGTACCCAATTCGAAAAAAAAATGTTAGCTAAAAAGTTATAAATAAAAAAATTCAAAAAGACTCGACTGCTTAAGAAGCACACTAAAAAGACGTAAACAAGAAGAAAATCATGCTGTGCAGTCGGAGGATACATATTCGCGAGCTGACTGTCCAAAATCAGATGTATCCTCCGACTGCACAGCATGATTTTCTTCTTGTTTACGTCTTTTTAGTTCGCTTCTTAACTTTTATTATCTGTAAGTCCATTCGAATTGATGTTATCCGTTTTGACGACACAGTAATCTATGGACTACTTCACAGCACCGCAACATAAAAAATTTAATAGATGACATCCGACTTTGGATTTAAAAGCTGCCGATGAATATTAAACCTGAGTGAAATCATTGCCGAAATACATAAACAACGTAATCTGTCACAATCTTCTCTCACAATAGGGATTTCACAATCCTCTTTCATTTAAATCTCAAATCGCTGATCTATACACACCTACCTATAAAAAAAACAAACCATTATTATTTCTAAAACGTTTTTAAATTAAATTGGTTTTTAATTAAAACTCAAATTCCATTTCACATTTCGTTTCTAACTGTACTCGATGTTTGTTATACGAGCGTTGATTCCACTCTGACATTTAATAAAGAAAACAATTATTTGTTTGTTTGTGCCGAACGTTATTACTGCTGGGCCATTACGTAATCGCCTATTTTCGTGAACGTACGGCAACCAATCAAAACCACCATTTACCTACATACGTCCCATTAGAGAGAATTAATTTGTCAAACGAAACCGCGTGATAAATTCGTGAAAAAGGATTTAAAAGTCGCGTTCGGCTAAGTTCGTGCACGCTCGAGAGTGTTCGGGCACGTTCGGCACGGGTCATCGCTCCGACCTAGATCGGGTGCGCCTGCGCAGGCCACTGTTGCTAACCGCGGTTTATTCTATTATTTGTGTTAAATAGTGGAGCGTTGCGTGTTCGTGTTTAGTTTGTTATAAAATTACACATAACTAGCTGTAACAAGTTCTTTTTATGACCATAACAAATTAGAAAATGGCGGAGTACACGCGAAATAAACACCATGTTTGTTGATTATTGGCCTGGCTTTTGATTTGATGAACGGCTGAATCGTCTCTACATTTATTCGCAGCACTTCCAGGATGTAATAAAACACTAGAAACAGATATAAATGTGTGAACTTATTGTAACAGCTTTGTTTTGCTACTTTACTATTTGATCACGTAAAGTTTGAGACTTTCTCATACTTTTTCTCTAAACATGTCGAGCATAGCTTGATACATTGTTGTTAAAGATAGGGGAATAAAACCATCACAGGTGTATCAACCCATAGACGACTTCAATGCTGTAATTCAGAACAAAACTGATAAAAAAATTAAAAAAAGTAAAACCCCTTTACATAAAAACCTCTAAAAATCAAAAATAAGCCTTGTACTCGTGTCGGGGAACTGCCAACGTGTACAGCAGTTTATTTAATTTACTTAGCTGTTCCCTGACGCGAGTACGAGGCTTATTTTTTGCTTTTTAGAGGTTTTTATGTCGGGGGTTTTTATTATTTTAAATTAAATTTTTATTGCATGCTTTTTTAAATAATAATATACCTAGTAGTAGACACGCTTCAATCGAAACACGTAATTATGACACGATATCTTGCGAAAAACCCAGATTCAAAGAGTAAAATGCGGATAACTTTTGAACACCTGAACCGATTTTAATTAAACATGGCTAAGAACTCTCTCGACAAAGTAACCTTTCAAACAAAAATAAATCAAAATCGGTTCATCCGTTTACGAGCTATGATGTCACAGACAGACACAAAGATACACAGCACCCCAATTCAGGATAAATAGACATTAAATAGATGCAGTATCCACCCATCAAATCATAATCATCAGCCTACAGAAGTCCACTGCTAGACATAACCTCTCCAATCGCATGCCATTAGTCCCGATTCTTTGAAACTCTCATCCTGCTGCTGTCATCAGCCTTACTCAAGTCTATTAATTTGGTTTTCACATGTGCAGTAAGACCAAATCTGCAACGTTTGCCTTCTATGAAGCTGTTTATCTATCATCATCATCATAGTATCAGCAGAAAAACTGCCACTGCTGAACACAGCCAGGCCAGGTCTTGTACGTCTATCCAGCAGATTCCCTTAACCTTTATCAGATCATCGGTTCCCCTAGTTAGTAGTGCGGCTATTTAACTTCACTTAGATCACACTTTTCTCTCATCATCATCATCATGCTTCTAAATCATAGCCAAATCTAATCTTGACTAACTTCTTGTTTTGTAACAGCACGTAACATTGTTACAAACATCAAATTGACGTATTGTATAACCGTCTGTCATTACTTGCAGGTGCGAGGTGGCTAACCCTTCGCACTGGGCCCATTAGGTGGCAACATGGTCGCCACATGTGGGTGGGACCTGCATGCGGGCCACGTACTTTAAGTTCTTAGGTACTTTTAAATGGGGAAACGGTCAATGCTAATAAACAGCTGATGAATTTTGCATTCAAACGTAAGTAGAAAGGTAAGGAAAATAAAACAATTCTCATAGGGGTAAAACTACTAGCAAAATTGTAAAAGAGGTTTGATACAATATACACAGCAATATACACAGGAGCAGTGGTGGCCCAGTGGTATCGGCCGCGACTTACATATTGTAGGTCGTGGGTTCGAGCCCAGGCAGGCGCTTTACTTTGTGTAAATTATGTCATCACCACTGCTCTCAAAACGGTGAAGGAAAACATCGTGAGAAAACCGGCATGTCCTAGAACCAAAAATTCGAAGACATGTGACATCCACCAACCAGCACTGGGCCCGCGTGGTGGATTATGGCCCATTCCCTCTCACAGAGAGGAGGCCTGTGTCCCAGCAGTGGGAACATTAATAGGCTGATGATGTGATGTGATGTATGATGTATTTATTCTATTTGTTTATTTGTAACCTACTTTATTATACCAGTAACAGTGTGCTACGCAATGCTGGGTGAAGATTGTGATAATGTGGTAACTGCTGACGATCTTCCTGTTCTGATGGCGTTGATAGGCGATATCATACAAGTAGTAGCAAGCCCTACTGCTTAGCACGAGGTTCCAGGTTCGATACCAGTGTTGGGAAAAGTATTATTAAGGTGAGTATAGACTAGAGCAGTATTTCTCAAAGTGGGTGATAACGCCCCCTTGTGGGTGCTGGGGGTCTAGAGGGGGGCGGGCTGTAAGGGGCCCAGAAAAATTGGGGTGTGTTGAAGTGGTTTAGGGGGGTGATGGCTGATTTGTAATTTCATCTACTTAATATTAAAAAATACACTGAAATTATTACACAATAACACAACATCGATTAATTAGTTCATATTTCTGCCCGGTTTGATTGTATAAAAACTAAAAATACTCGTATTTAACATATCTTTAAGTAACGTGCGTTTAACAAGTTTCTGTTAAATAACAAAATTGGGGGGCGATGAAAAATTATTGATTTTCAAAGTGGACGGTAGATGAAATAAGTTTGAGAACCTCTGGACTAAAGCATTGTAACAAAAAATCGAGAGCCTGTTCGAAGTGCGGTTAAAAACGGCGAATGCTCGATGTTTTGCTACAAGTAAATTCTCTAGTCCAGTATTTATTTTCCTGTAGTCCGTGGACCCCTGGGAACCGCGAGTATGTGTATGGGGGTCCGCAGTCTCATATTTGAGACATTTAACAAAAATCAATGGGCCAAACGGTAAAAATTGGACCCTATTACTAAGACTCCACGATCCGTCTGTTTGTCACCAGGCTGTATCTCATGGACCGTGATAGTTAGACAGTTGAAATTTTTACAGATGATGTATTTCTGTTGCCGCTATAACAACACATACTAAAAACAGAATAAAATAAATATTTAAGTAGGGCTCCCATACAACAAACGAAACTTTTGCCGTTTTTTGCGATAATGGTAGACCCATCGTTCGTGAATCGCACTCGCACTTGGCCAGTTTTTTTATTAAGAAATCTTCAAAGTCCTTGATATTGTGCTAGATTTCGTGGGGTCCGTGGACTGAAAAAGGTTAGGATATGCTGCTATACTCATCTTTAGGTTATCCATTTGGATTTTTTCAGTAGCAGCTCGTAGTCTGGATTTGTGCACGGTTCATGGTAGACTCATCCCCGACATGGGACCGGAACATAACTGGCGAAATATGGGTGTACAGTACAAACATTTTCTTACTGTCCCTCGGCAAACTTCGTGTTTCGTCAGTTATCAGATTTCTATTAGTTGCACTTGGTGCAGAGTTGCAGACCAACCAACTTGACGACGCCGACGACTCAATCTCAATCACGACGCTCTAAATCAACTTGGAACTATATAGAGTTGTTTATACTCTTTTAAAATAAAGAAATTTATTTTTAAAATGCGAGACAAGCTGCTATTTTTACAGCTCTATATATTTCACACGGAAATCAAAACAAAACAGCAATAAAGTGCTTGGTTCTGAATTCAAATTATTATACACGATAAATTTAATAATTGATGGACATGGAAATGGAAATTAGCGTTCGTTTTTATTCGGAAATGCGATGATTGCCGAGGGACCTTATGAAAATAGTTGTACTGTACTACAGGTGCACCTCTGCATAACCCTGCGTGCAATACAGCCGTGATGTTATATTTTGTTATTAGAGTACTATTGCATATTATATTATATACTTGTCCAATCTAATATTACCTAATAAATAGCTCCCACTACGAAGTTTTAATTAAACACAAAACTAAAAACTAATCAGAAAATTACATTACACTTTAATTTCATCCATTTCAAACTTACCATAACCCATTAAAGTTGCTATATCAATTAATTCTCCGACACATTAACTTAACAATTCCCGGTTACGTCCACCGTGATACCTACCCACTCCAGTGAAGACACACCTTAAGCTTTCAACGGAATTGCGCTTACTGCCGTCCTATAACTAAAGTGTCACTATCTGACGAAATCATATTTTGAGTTATAGACAAAAAAACACGAAATAATTAAAAAACATATGCTGTTTCTATCAACGCGAGATTTTCTTGTGTCAAAAACTGGCTGACCAAAATCTTTTAGTTCGCTTCTTAAGCAGTCAGGTTTTTTGATTTTCGACTTTTTTGACTTTTTTTATTTATAAGTTTTCGAAATAGGTACATTTAAACATGGTGTTATACATTTTTGATATCACCTCTTAAAACCTTTTATTTGATACCCCACACGATGGCGAAGGATGAAAACAAAATAGGCCCCCACAATATGGCACCAAAAGCCGCCATTTTTATATTTTCCAATTTTGTACTGACACTCGCAAGGTTCAGACAAATCGATTGACGTAATAATTATCAAAATCGGCCAACGCATTTGGTCTCCAGAACGCCATATAGGAAAAAATATACATACATAGACTGATAAACATATTACCCACCTTCGGCAGTCGGGTAAAAAAGGAAGTGTTTTCATTTTTTTCTATAGATAGAAGAAAAATACTGCTTAGACAGATCGATAGAGAATTTATTGCTGATTAAGGAGGGAATAAAAACTCAAAATCGGCCAAATGTCATATAGTGACAACTACTACAGTAAGACCGCCACGTAAATCATGGCCGACCCACAGAAATTAACAGGCATTTATGTAATTATGAATACATTTGGACTCGCTCTAGCCGTTATTATTATAATTTAATTGGTGTGATTATATTTTTGTGTGGAACATGGCGTTTTCATACATAATTTGAGCAGTACTTGTGATAGTAATTGTTGTTGCTTATTAGTTAAATGTATTCTATTCGTGTTTAAGCTAGGTTAAAATGGAATTGATTTCATGAATTAACTACATTATCTCTAATAGGTTGCTTATTCAGCCTTGGCATAATTTAACAATTCCTGAAGGAACTAGCCCCATGGCATCTTAGAGATAATACCTCAAAATCATCTTCGTGCACGCGTGTTTTACCTTTGAATTTATTATTTAAGTGCATATCTGTAATAGTTGGACCTATTTCTAGATGGAAAGTGCAAAAGAGAAATCACTAGCCTGAAAATTTTAAGACGTTTTCGATATTTTATCTCTGTGGCTCTTGAGCTCGTGGCTAATTAATAACAGCCGCACGGGTCGATCATCAAGGTTAAGCAACGCTTGACGAGGTCGGTCCGTGGATGGGTGACCATTTCAACATACCGAGTTTCCTCCGTGCCTCGGAAAGCACGGTAAGCCGTTGGTCCCGGCTGTTATTTGAAGATCTTAGACAGTCGTTACGGGTAGTCAGAAGCTTGAGATCTGACACCAGTCTTGCCAAGGGGTACCGTGTTTACCCATTTACTGGGTTGTGGAGGTCAGATAGGCAGTCGCTCCATGTAAAACACTGGTACTTAGCTGAATCTGGCAAGACTGGAAGCCGACCCCAATATAGTTGGGAAAAGGCTAGGCAGATGATGATCTCTGTGACTCTTGCTCAATATTTAGAGAGCCACGCGATCCTTATCAAATCTACAAGACATTGAGATATTTGTCGTGGTGAAATTAAATCAAATGTACCTACATTTATAAGATCATGCAACATTAGGATCCAGTTGGCATCACTCGGAGACAGTCGGAGCCTCTCGAAGTCAGTCGAAGACACGCGCTCTGCGGGCGGTTACGTGACCAGTGGTGACTGTGGTGAGGGACCTAACAACATGACTTGCGGGAGACAGTGTCGAAGACGCAGAAGGTTAAGCTGAAAAATAAATAAATATCAAAATTCAAATGAATAGTAAATCTCAATAGTGATATGAGGTCTGTTAATCACATCTTCGAACTTGGGAAGTGTATACCTTCCTCAGTGTTAACGAATAATGCAAAAAATAGAAAGGAAAGCAGAAAGAATCAAGTAAAAAGAAGTCCTGATTACATGGCATTTATTAGGCGGATCATTTTTAAATTCAGCATATTATCATAAAAAATGACATAATAGTGAGCAACACAACACAACAGACAATCTACAACCTTACAGTGTGGCGCAGAAGTACTAGGAGGGCTGACGCCTTAAAATTGGAAAGATACCCAGGAGAAAGAAGAAGCTTTCCTGAAAACAAAATCAATTTAATTGATCATCATTATCACAGTTTCCATTTCACGGGTTTCACAAACTTGTCCTACTGCAATCACTCTACAGTGTCTCTCCTTCGATAGTTAAACTGCATGATTCGTAGTTATCGCCTCAGCAGCGGTTCAAAAATAACTACAGCCACAAAAACAGCGTATATACCACACGTACCACAGATAGTTAGCAGTAAAAAAAACTAATCGAATTTATTATTGGACTGTCACTATCTGTAGACCCATCATGGCGGATCACGAAGAAGTAAAAGTAGTGGTATTAGTGAAAAAGGTGACATTTACACGAGTAGTAAAAAAAACATCTTATTAGGGTTCCGTAACCAAAGGGTAAAAACGGGACCCTATTACTAAGACTCCACGATCCCTCTGTATGTCTGTTCGTCTGTCACTAGGCTGTATCTCATGAACCGTGATAGCTAGACAGTTGAAAATTTTACAAATTATGTATTTCTGTGGCTGGTACAACAACAAATACTAAAAACAGAATAAAATAAATATTTAAGTGGGGCTCCCATACAACAACCGTTCTTCGTGATAATGGCACGGAACCCTTCGCGAGTCTGACTTGCACTTGACCGGTTTTGTTACATTAAGTGTTTTCTATAAAATCTTCTGCGTACCCATTTTTTTTTCTAATAGTCAACTAACTAATGCCGGTTCTACATTCTCGGGCGAGAAGCCGAGGAAACGCTGTACATTGAGTTCTTCATGATTGAACTCAATACTGAGAGCAAAAGTACCGCGCGAGAGTGTACTGCCGGCATTATCATCAGATCAGTTTCCTCGTACAGCTTAATTAGAAAAAATCTCATCGTTTCATAGCTTCGCTTCACTTCCTTGTACCACCATCTCAGGTGTAAGCACATCATCATTCTTAGTGTAGGTTCATACAAAGCGATACCATTAAGTTAGGACTCATGAAGTTTTGCGTACCTACCTGTTTGGTCTCAGTTACCAGTCATCTAGTTTCTAGTAGTGATCATATATGGGACCGAGACGTGGTCGCTCACAATGGGCCTATCGAAATGAGGATATCCGAAGGAGAACCAAAGTTACCGACATAGCCCGAAGAATTGCTAAACTTAAATGGCAGTGGGCAAGGCACATTGCTCGCAGAACGAATGGCCGATGGTGCCGAAAAGTTCTGGAATTGCGACCGCGAATCGGAAGACGATGCTTTGGAAGGCCTCCCACTAGGTGGACCGATGACCTGGTTAAGTTTGCTGAAAGGCGCTGGATGCGAGACGCACGGGATCAGTCAATGTGGCGACGCCTGAGGGAGGCCTATGTCCAGCAGTAGACGTCTTTCGGCTGAAATGATGATGATGATGATGACCAGTCATGTAGACTGCCTTTTCCAACTATGTTGGTTGCGGCTTCCAGCCTATCCTGATGCACTAAGTACCAGTATATTAGTTAGAGCGATTGCCTATCAGAGCTCATCAACCCAGTACAGTAGTCACAGCGGATCATTTTGTCTCTGAAGTTGGCTCTGGCAACCATTGCGCAAGAAACAGTTTGCCATCGAGTATACTGCATACTGTAAGCGAGATTAGGACGATGCTACAAACGCGAGCGAGTGAAAGAGGCAGTTATACAATGCTATCTTCTACTTCAACATTGACATAAATATAATAAGCAACTGTGCAGGTTCTTGCAGCCAACTTCAGAGACACAAAGATCCGCTGTGGCTACTGTACCTGGGTAGCACGATGTTAGCAAAACTGGTGTCAGGTTCTGGCTTCTTCGTTTAGCTCCAGGCCAATCAGAGCTAGAGATCTTCTTCGTTTAGCTCCATGCCAATCAGAGCTAGAGATCTTTCATAGGCTTGCTTCGGGCAATGTCGTCGTCAGATAAATTCCCCTCTCATGGTCGAATATATTACATCATCACATCACATCATCAGCCTATTAATGTGCCCACTGCTGGGACACAGGCCTCCTCTCTGTGAGAGGGAATCGGCCGTAATCTACCACGCGGGCCCAGTGCGGGTTGGTGGATGTCACATGTCTTCGAATTTTGGTTCTAGGACATGCCGGTTTCCTCACGAAGTTTTCCTTCACCGTTTTGAGAGCAGTGGTGATGAAATAATTTACACAAAGTAAAGCGCCTGCCTGGGCTCGAACCTACGACCTACAACTTGTAAGTCGCGGCCGATACCACTGGGCCACCAGTCCACTGCTCCCCATATATTACATACACAGGCCTAATATAAAATAACGAAAAACCGTAATAGGTAATAAAAAAATAACGACACCATTAAATCGAAGCTTATTTGCGAAGCAATGTAATAACGCTATTTAGTACATAATTCTAATGTAATATAGCTATTAGTACATATCCCTAATGTAACCACAGCACGTCATGTAATGATACCATAGCGTGATGATATTTACGATCATAGCAGTGAAAGTCATATCTAAATGGGTGCAGCAATTTTAGTGATAGGTAGTACTAGTTTCATATACAAACACTCAACATAAGAACCATGATTGCCTTCTATAGGAAACGTAGTAAAACTTGTTCGGTAATTTATCGAAACTGCCGGCTTCATTGAATAATCATTTTAAAATACATTTCTGATCATCCTAAACAACGCCTATTTGAAAAGAAAATACAAAAAGAAAAAGAAGCAGTCAGAAAATATATTATTATGCTTCTTCTGTCTTCACAGACACGCTTATTTGTCTTCACACTAATTTCATTTAATTTTATAATATAAAAAATCTTTTTCTCAAACGTTTACGACAACATTTTAATTTAAAACATGAATAACAAACAAATAAACGTGTTCATCAGCTGATTACTTCCCTGATAGTAAACAGGACAGTTTGTCACCGCTCTAGGACGCTGTTACATTTTCGACGAACTCAAATTTAGGTATCTAGTCGCACACAGCAACATTACGCGCACGCACTCATTGAAACTACTGAGCGCTCGATTTTATACATCACTCAAATAATGTTGGTCCTTGATATTATTTTTTAATTTTATTGAAGTTGATTCAGGAAGGTTAGTCGTCACTTTGAAAATGCATTTGGTAACTGTTACAAACCTCCGTCGTAAAAAGTAGGTTATTATTTTCAACCGACTCTAAAAAAAGGTGGTTCTCTATTGATTCGACCCGTATGTATCTGCGATTTTCTTAATAACTACTGATCCGATATTGATTGGGTTTTCGTCGATAAATGTATGTGTTATCAGGGAAGGTTTTATTGTGTAATATATTAGGATCTGATAAAGATCTTCGGCGATAGAAAATGTTAATGTATTGTTTTCACCATACCATATTAGAATATCACGCTTGTACGGTTTTAGGAGGTAAACAGATGTATTTAGCATACCCAATATTTTTCTCTTTGTTGTAATAAGTAGGTATTTAAAAAAATCGCCACGTGATATTAGTAGATACCTAAAAAGAAATAATTGCCGGTCACTAGGATAAAAAAATTACTTGAACATTTTGCATTACATGGAACATATAAAATATTACTATCCAAATTTTTTTGGAGCATTACATAATGAGCAGCAGCTAATGATGTACCCAAAAACCATGAAAATGACACCCATGACGACTAGATATCAAACTTTCGTCGGCGCCATCTTGTATTTTGGTTTGACCCCGTATACCCGTATACCCCACCCATACGCACTAAACGTTTTGGAAATACTTTCATTATGCGTACAGCTAAGGAGTGGAATTCCCTGCCGGAGTCTGTGTTTCCAGATAGCTACAACCTCGGGGTCTTTAAGTCAAGAGTGAATAGGTTACTTCTAGGCAAGCGTGTAACACCGTCGACCACATCATCGCTTACCATCAGGTGAGATAGTGGTCAAACGCGAGCCTATCTCTAATAAAAAATAAATAAAAAAAAGTATTCGATATAAGCGACCCCAAAATTCATGAAAATTACATCCATGACGAAAATTAGTCAACTTTTATCGGCGGCATCTTGGGTTTTGGTTAAAACCTCATATTCATTTCTAAAAATCTTAAAAATCATAAAAATGACACCCATGACGAAAAGATGTCAAATTTACATCGGCGCCATCTTGTATTTTTGTTTTGACCCCGTATTCGATATGGGTGACCCCAAAATCCATGAAAATGACACACATGACGAAAATATGTCTAATTTTTTTCGGCGCCATCTTGTATTTTGGTTCTGACCCCATATTCGATATAAACGACTCCAAAAACCATAAATGACACCCATGACGAAGAGATGTCACATTTTCGTTGGCACCATTTTGTATTTTGATTTTGACCCCGTATTTGATATAAGCTCCCAAAACTCCATTAAAATTACATCAAAAGTTGTCATTTTTTTATCGGCTCCATCTTGTATTTTGGTTTTGACCATATATTCAATATAAGCGACTCCAAAAACCATGAAAATAACACCCATGACTAAAAGATGTAAAAATTTTGGTCGACGCAATCTTGTATTTTGGTTTTGACCCCATATTCGATCTAAGCCACCCCAAAAACCATGAAAATGACATCCATGACGAAAAGTTGTCATATTTTATCGGCTCCATCATGTATTTTGGTTTTGACCACATATTCGATATAAGCGACCCCAAAAACCATGAAAATGACACCCATGACAAAAAGATGTCAAATTTTCGTCGGCGCCATCTTGTATTTTGGTTTTGACCCCATATTCGATCTAAGGGATCCCAAAATCCATGAAAATGACACCCATGACGAAAATTTGTCTAATTTTTTTATTGCCATCTTTGGTTTTGGTTTTGGCCTCGTATTCGTCATACATAAATACCTACATACAAATCGATTAAAATCATAACCCCTCCTCTCACCCATCCACTTCTAAATTTCACCGCCGACAGCTTGACCTTAACCATCCAAATCTTAACCTAACTAAGCTTAAACCCACCCATCCATTTCTCAACCTTGTCAACAACTGCTTACCACCACCTATCCAAATCCTGATCTTACCCAACATAATTTCTAAATCATATTCTCATCAAATTAAACTCAAACATACTTTTATTTCGGTACGATAAAATATCAACTCCTTTTGATCACGACAAACAACGCGTGGCGGTACTCCACGCATGCGCACTACAATCTTTCTATTACTTTTATCGTATTTATTTTTTGCGACAGAGCGATACGCCCGTCCTTCCACGAGCGCTTCTGAGCGCGGAATGATAAACCCTTAGAGCAAAATGTATGAAGAACTCGGCAAGTGTTTTTATTTTAGCTAATAATTAAAAAATATAATGATTTAGGTAAAAAATAAATAGCTGAACCTGCAAAGGACTATATATATCGCAATTTCTTATAATTTTGAAGATAAAATATGCTGTAAATTTACCTAAACTGGGACCTATTCGGACCCTACTTTTTTAATGTTTTTGCGTTTATTGTGATGGGAAAAACGTATTTGTGCGGCAATTTTGTATGATGTCATACAATTTTTCTGATGCCAATCTGGAGCTGAATATATTATCTTTAAAATAAGACCATGATATCTTCACATCTGTGATTGCATATACATTAAAATGGTACCTGAAAAGCACTGTTATTTGTAAAAAAAATTAATAGCGTCCTTAACAGAGTAGAATGGCTGTGACCCCCTCCCGAGCAGAACGCCGTAAATATACGCACAATAAAAACATACTTCACCGAATATATTTGTAAGCTCACGCACGAGAGTTACATAACTTCACCTGTATTTTGCGAACGGATACCCAGAGAGTCCTAATTATGTTTTAAGTTCCCAGTTATGTTTTAAGTTTGAAGTGACACGGAGCAAGCCTCTTTTCGGAAACCGTGCATTAATTCTGTACCAGGCTGCTATAAAATACCAGATCAAACCACATAATATCATTAGATTTTTTTACTTTGGTCACATCGCCCGGAGACAACCAGATGACCTGGAAAACTGGTTGTCGTAGGCAAAGTGGATGGGAAAAGGCCACGCGGATGCTCACCCACTCGGTGGTCAGACCAGAGGCCTTAGTGCGAGTTTTTACTCACGCTCAATCGCGTAAACGTTAACGCCAATTTGTATTGAAACTGGATAAGCGCCGGCTGGTGACAGCAAGGCAAAACCTCTTTTTTAAAAATTACAACCGACTTCCAAACAAAAACACTACAAAGTGAAAAATAACTTCAATTTCGGAAGTCGGTGTCAAAAAACAAAGAAACGAAAACAGGAACACCGACTTTCGAAATTGAAGTTATTTTTCACTTTGTAGTGTTTTTGTTTGGAAGTCGGTTGTAATTTTTGTTTGTATACATTTTGACATAAGAGATCGTTTACGTTATCACGAGTGAGTACGTTAAAAAACTCGCACTAAGCACACTGTGTGCTTAGTGCGAGTTTTTTAACGTACTCACTCGTACTGAGCACACTGTGTGCTTAGTGCGAGTTTTTTAACGTACTCACTCGTGATAACGTAAACGATCTCTTATGTCAAAATGTATACAAAAAAAAACAGGCTTCTTCTTACCGTCACCAGACGACGCTTATCCAGTTTCAATACAAATTGACGTTTACGTTAACGCATTTGAGCGTGACTAAAAACTCGCACTAAGGACTCACGGTGACCACTGCACTGAGAAGAGCCGAAGACAGAGTGGCTTGGAAGCAGCTCGTCAATGACTCCGTGAAAGCTTTCCAAAACGGGCACGACCTTCAGTAATGAAGACAATGAATACGAAGAGATTTGCGAGACGCTCACGATAGAAAAAAATAAATCACAAAATAACACTTTTCTGGGCCTGAAATAGAACCCATAACCTCCAACATTTTTTTTAATTTGATGGAATAACACCTTGTCTAGTGCCTCTGCGTGCACAGCAATCAACATGACAAATCTGTCAACGAAACATCGAGGCAGAAACAAATAAAAAATACATACATACGAACATAATAACCTACTCTTCTTTAAAGTCGGTTAAAATTACACTGACAGAGAAAAAACACATAGCCTTGTGCATACAATTTTGCACAGCCCTTGTCCAGTAGCGAAATGAGTTATTTTTGCCGATGTGAAAACACAATCGGGCATAC
The DNA here is from genome assembly GCA_948252205.1 of Orthosia incerta. Taxonomy (NCBI): domain Eukaryota; kingdom Metazoa; phylum Arthropoda; class Insecta; order Lepidoptera; family Noctuidae; genus Orthosia; species Orthosia incerta. The sequence continues at coordinate 27,198,748 of OX411759.1, forward strand.
GGCTTGTACTATAAACAAAATACTTAAGGTATGTACCGTATGCTAGTGTTGTAACTAACCTACATCGTACTAGAATGTTGCACTGGTCAGGATGGGATCAAAAAACCAATAACAGAACGTCTGTTTTCAATCAAGTACTTCACCATCCAGATTTGTTTGTAGGTCTATTCCTGATAGAACACTGTTCTGCGATGGAATGTAGGATAACCCAGTTTCACCACACATAACACCTGGAGTTGGGTGACCTGATTCTTATCAGGTCACCCAACGCACAGTTCTTACTGTGCGTCATTTAAAATGTATGTATGAAAATAGGTCTACATTCCAGAGAAGGCTGATCGGTTATTGACAGATCAATACACAAGTCTGTTACTGTCTCACAGCAGGGCAAATGCCTCTTCTCATACAGAGAAGTCACGAGCATTAGTTACCACGCGTGCTCAAGACGGTAGAAGAATTAGACTTAGCGTCAAACGGGGGGAATAGGAATGCAGGTGTGAATAGAAACAAAACTGAAAAAATGACTTGAAGGGCATTTACACGTTATTTAAAAATTGTTTGTAGCATTTTAGTAGGTACCTACTTCAATGTATTAAATAATGCCGCCGGGTGCTGGCCAGCCCCAATACCATCCTGGCAATGATCGCTGACAGACTAGACTGCCCTTATGTCCGGCATGGCTGTAGCAAGCATGTTGCGGTTCCAATGAGGGTTAGGAAACTATAATTGTTAAGTTTTATGTTATTGTGTAATTTTAATTTAAATGACAATTTATAATTTAATTTATTTTTAATGTATCAAATTTTAATTGTTTTGTATTTTATTTGAGTTTAATTAATGTGACTGCGTGTGCTGCTATTATTGTTATTATGTTATGAGTCTGTGTTACTTGAAATAAATAAATCGAATTGAATTGAATAATTATAAAAAAATACGCTGCTTTGTTTGAAACCAAAGTGGTAACAAAGTTAAAATCCTAATCAAAGTTTTGTTCCCATTCACCTCTGCATTCCTTTTCATCCCGTTTGAAGGTATCCAACGAATATGAAAGAGTCAAAACAAAGTACTGATTAAAAACTGTAACTTCTTTCACATAAAGTTAACTACATTTACACTCATAGACAACTCTACTTTGAAACTCGGAAATCTGCGCGGGGGCAAAGCCACACAAAAACTAGTATTTTTCAGAATCATAGAATGCTACGTAACGCAGACAGATTCCCTGATCTTGCGCAATCTTAAATAATACGAAACGGTACATTACGTAGCTACATTATTGTAATAATTTGGCACAAAAGACAGCAAACAACTAAATCACTAAGTGGTCCATTTCCCCTCTCTAATATCTTCGTATCATCTCTCTTTTATCAAAACCCACTGGTTCTCACCGCCATGAAATGTATCTAAATGATTTACTTTTTAGGATTCTGTAGCCATATGCCAAAAAACGGAAACCTTATGGATTCGTCATGTCTGTCTGTCTGTCTCTCTGTCCGTATGTCACAGCCACTTTTTCCCGAAACTATAAGAACTATGCTGTTGAAACTTGGTAAGTAGATGTATTCTGTGAACCGCATTAAGATTTTCACACAAAAATAGAAAAAAATAACAATACATTTTGGGGGTTCCTTCTTAATAATCTTAGAACTGAAATCCAATTTTTTTTTATATAGGTTGGATAGGTCTTCAAAAATGATGTTGAGGTTTCTTTTCTTAACTGAATAGTTTGCGCGAGGGACACTTCGAAAGTGGTTAAAGTGTCCCCCCCCCCCTGTAACTTCTAAAATAAGAGAATGATAAATCTAAAAAATATATATGATGTACATTACCATGTAAACTTCCACCGAAAATTGGTTTGAACGAGATCTAGTAAGTAGTTTTTTTTTTAATACGTCATAAATCGTAAACCACAATTTACCAAGTACGGAACCCTTCGTGTGCGAGTCCGACTCGCACTTGGCCGGATTTTTTTCAATGCTCCATTGACGCGACATTGGCGATATTATCCATCGTGTTCGTTTTTATAGAAACTATGTCGTGCGTATTAAAACATTGTTAGCGCCACTACAAAGTGTGAATAAATGAGAGTCGGAGAAGATTATTTACTTTGATGTACTGTGAGTAAGATATTTGTTTGGACCACCCGAATTGTAGTGCAATAATTTGTAGCCAAAGATTTAACACTCATCACAAAATCTTTTACAAAGCTGATGTAGCTGATCTAATTTTTTATGTTATTTATCTTATACTGTACCTACATTTAGAGAAAATAAAATTCTGTATCTGATTCTGATTCAAAATACAGCCAGAGGTAGAGAAAGGATCATAGCAGGTGGCGTTCTGTATTTTCTCCACAGAATCCCAAGGGAAAGAGGCGTGAATTTATGTAAGCATGTGTACTGAAGGAAAACCATAACCGAATAACTCCATCGACAACATAATAATTTTCCTATTTTCACCAAAAGAGATTGACGGGTTTCCTTCGAACAACTTTGATGCAAATTGGAAAATGTTTTCTTCAATATACCTTGCGTTGTTTGACGTATAAGTTAAGGTTTAAAGTAACACAATAATAGTAGACAATAAGAAGAGGTTCCTGGCATGGAAAACAGATCTTACTAAAAAAAATACTAACCAGATATTGAAAACAAATCCAGCCAACTTTCAGTCAATATCAGTAGGTATGACTACCGTACAAAATGCTTGAATAATGCAAGTATCGGCCCGACGAGTCGTGATATGTCACCGGCAGAGACAATGGTAGCCGCCCACGATCCTCTGCTGACGTCAGCACAGCGGGTCGACGAACCCTTTATTTTTATTGAGCGACGCAAAGCTGGCCCGATGAAAGAGCTGAAAAAATGTTTCAGATTCGGAAAAATGTGAGAATTGTTTGCAAGTTATTCGGCCAAGTAAAAAAAATATGTACATTAGTTATATGCACAGTCAAAACAACCGTAATCACGAGTAAATTCTTTGCGAATATTTATCTAATCCGTGGGAGAAAACACTTGACGAGGTCGGTCCGTGGATGGGTGACCATTTCGACATACCGAGTTTCCTCCGTGCCTCGGAAAGCACGTTAGGCCGTTGGTCCCGGCTGTCATTTGAAGATCTTTGACAGTCGTTACGGTTAGTCAGAAGCTTGAGATCTGACACCAGTCTTGCCAAGGGGTATCGTGTTACCCAGTTACTGGGTTGTGGAGGTCAGATAGGCAGTCGCTCCATGTAAAACTCTGGTACTTAGCTGAATCCGGTAAGATTGGAAGCCGATCCCAATATAGTTGGGAAAAGGCTAGGCAGATGATGACGTGGGCGAAAACTCATAAGGCATTAAAATCGCTTTCAATGGGAATCATCATCATCATCTGCCTAGCCTTTTTCCCAACTATATTGGGAATGCTGCCTAAAAATCTAGCAGCGTTCTGTGACCTTTCTGCTCTTTAAAAAAAATTGGGCAGCCCTCTGGCCACGTGAAAGTTCAACCAATGGCTGAACAATGAAATAAATCTTAAGTACAATCGATTCCTGAAGTTTTTTAAACATTAAAGTAAAGTAAACTTTACAAAAGGGTCTTATACTGCATTAATATCAATGGTGAATATTGCTAAATTCCTTAAACAAAAATGTATAGTTTTTGGCTAGCTATTATCGGTAAACGTTCGCAGTTTGTCTTTCAGTAAAATACTTTATTATCACTTACTTACTTTCTTTATTATCACTTTATCCACGACAACCTACCTACAAGTATAGATACAATCGATCATAACCTTCCCTAACCGATTCTTTGTAAATATAAAATTAAAATCTTACTTTTCATTTCGACAGTGATCTACAGCCTCAAAGAAACATAAACTACAAAAACCGAGAATTTGCAAACTGTGTGAAAATGCGAAAATGTATTTAACGAAAACCAGTTTTAACCAGATCATAACTGGATCTAAAACTACTAATAAATTGTCGTAATAAAAAAGCGGCGTTTTATAATCGGTCCTAATCATTAGGCTTGGCAATCATAAAGCTGATAGTAAACTAGTACTCAGACACCCATTTCAACGGGACCTATTTTTTGTCTGAGATTCTTACGCCTTGTCCAAATGATCTTTCCAATTTGTAAAACCCAGCTCGACGAATAATCGTAAATATGTAGTCGGAAAATGCGTAGTTAGATATTTTCTACGCACTCCACAAAATCACTGACCTTATTATTTTCTAATATATAATATTGTGTAGGTTTTTATATACTGGTGGTGCCGGTTAAGAATAGGTTTTTCTTTCTAGTAGGTCGCCACCCACGTATGTGATGAGAGCCTGGTATCTATGGATTATCAGGGTTAATTGAATGCTATATATATATATATATATATTTCTTTTAATTTAATGAATATATCAATAATAATTTATTTAATTACCATTGTTTTGAAAACCAAAACCCAAAGACACTTTGATCTGTAAAGTGTTTTTTTCTGGTGGCCCAAAATCCCTATAAATCTGAACTCTACCGATCTACAAAGAAAATTCGAAAATATTAAGTGAAATAAGGATTACTTCGCAATCCTGAATATGCGTGGGAATGTAATAATGCAGCGACATACGCAAGTGATTAAATATTTTTTCAGACGTCTCAAACTTATTATTAGCGCGGCAATGACGCCAATTTTTTTCATTCTCTAATTTAAATTCTGCAACTTGCAAATGCACAAGTCATTGTGTTCTGATATCAATCAGATGATGACGAAATTGCAGTTATATTATAAGAAAATTTCAAGTATTTGTCTGAATTTCTGAAATTCTAAAGGCCATTTAAAACAGATTTCAACTTTTAACTGTCAGACAATAAGAATTTATACCAATATAAGAAAATAACAACTAATACCTGAGGCTCCAGAGAAGTGGCATTCTACAAGTAAAAATTAAAAATTTCCAAAATCCCTAACCCGTTTTTTTTTTTATTTAATTCTTTTAAACTATACAATTTATTTAGTAATAGACGCGCTTCGATCAACAATCTATCGAACACATAAGTATGACACGATATCTTGCGAAAATACCCAGATTTAAACAGTTAAACAAAGCAAAGAACACTCTCGATAAAGTCACCTTCCAAACAAAAAAACTGGCCAAGTGCGAGTTGGACTCGCGCACGAAGGGCGATACCACTATCGCAAAAAACGGCAAAAAAAACACGTTTGTTGTATGGGAGCCCCACTTAAATATTTATTTTATTCTGTTTTTAGTATTTGTTGTTATAGCGGCCACAGAAATACATCATCATTGAAAATTGACAACTGGCTATCACGGTTCATGAGACTTGACAATTCCATAAATGTTTGACATTTATCCATCCCCTATCGTTCGCTTTCGTTACTAGAATGGCACTTGTCTAGAGCCTGTTCTAACTTTTCTGTTATCCAGTTGTACGGTTATTGCATCATCCATCATCGAAGCTTTAGCAATCAGGCTCAGAATCACCATTAGCAGTATTCAAACGCCCAGATTCAATTGAGTTTTCATCAAACGCCCCATCTTTCTTTCTTCTACAAAATCGTGTTCGCGAGGTCGTCATTTCTTTCATTTCGTTCTATTTCAGGCTTGACACAGATAAGCAGCTCATATAAAACCTCAGAGGCGGTTCATTCAATGGCGGACAGCTGAAACAACGACCATTAGTACGGATCTCTTTCAAACAACCTCATTTACGAGCATTACAGACACGACAACTATAAACATACACATTGAGAGTAAGGATGCGGGTATATTGAAAAGAGCACAAACTTTCTTTAAGCTACCAGTATAATTAGTAGTTAGAGGTGAAATCCTATCGCTAGAAGCATACTTCCACATGCTCTTGGTTACAGTATTAAATAATGAAACCCTCAGAGAAGTCAAGCAGAATAACAGAGGCAAAACTTAAAAGGAAGCAGAAAAAGCAAATTTAAACGGTAATGGTTCGAATATTACTGATGTATGACGCACCCAAAGCTGCTTGAGCAAACCAGTTAATACTTTAGTGGGCTCTAGGCATCAGCAAATATGTATATACTCCAGCCAAATCCAAAGAATAAAAACATTAAGGAACGGATAAGGTTGCATGTGTATGGAAGCAAGAGAGAGAACAAAGAAAATATGAAGGAATTCTGTGAATGTTGATGATATGATGAGAAAGGAGTGAATGATAGTGTGAGGCGAGACAATTGACAGGGGGGAATGGAAGAAAAAAATTTATTGCACCCACCCCAAATATCATGGAACCAAAACATGAATATAATGATGAGTTAAACTAAGAGCTAATCATTGACAAAATCGTCAACACATGCAAACCCTAACACATGCGATCTAATTTTTAATTCTAGCATCACGTGAATCTTTCTAAAGTGTGTCGTGCGATATCGTCAGCATATCTGCGACCACTGTCACTACTATTTATAAGTTAACGGAAATATGCGCGTGGGCATTTGTTTTAGTACCAAAGTGGCGCTTGTGCTTCTAATCTGAGTTGATTGTTCTCTTATCTAGGTTGGACTTTAAGCTGTTTATTAGACAACTTGGGAACGTTAAATGAATGGCTTATCAGAAAGTGGTAAGGTTTATTTATTATGCGTTTAGAGGTATACGCAAAAGTTTAAAATTATCGATAAGTACTGATTTCTAAGGGGTTATGTCCAGATTTCTGAAGATTTTAATGTCTTCCAATTATTATTTAAACGGGGCAATATTTGGTAGTCCTAAACGCGAATTGCAGAAAATATGAATGTTATAATAAAGCATGTGTCCAATAGACACTAATTTCGATGATTTTACATCATGTATAATTAGCCTAAAAGATGGTTTGCCAATGCTTTGATAAGAAATACGTAAACATGAAAACGATGTTAATCAATTTAAAAATAAACTTTATGAGTTACTCCACGTGTAACCATTAAACAAACAAAAAAATAGGTACATTAGATTCCGGCTGTATTTAAATTTCAGAGTTTACAAAGTAATTTATTTTCCTATAAAACACAGGCGATGTCGTGTAAGACTCCGCTAGATTTAATACAAAGAGAATGTAAACAAAGGCATAAATATTACTTGAACCACTTGCACGAATCTACAAAGTGTAGTAAAATTTTAGCGTACTCAAAGAGGGGCTCTTGGCTCGTGACTAACAGGGCAGAATAACACTCTGGAAAGACTGAAATACTAAATGCCTACGTCATTTTGAGAAACCTCAACCAAAGAAAGTCAAAACCACGCAATAGTTAGCCCATTCTTACTAATGATAACGTATGCTAAGCTTGTAAGCTTAACTTTAGGTAAGATTATGTACTTAAAATATGGAGTGTGATTGATACGTCATCATTACATATAAAAAACTGTAGACTTTCTGCAAATACCTTTAAAATTACAGGACATTAAATAAGTGAAAATCAATTAATCTATTTCCCAAACCCTGAAAGATAAAATACCGGTAGCACAATTTGCTTATTATTGTTGATATACTCGTATATTTTGTCATAATATATGTAACTACCATTAACAGGTTCATTTATTACTAGCTGTTCCCCGCGGATTCGCTCCCGTGGACCACCCCACAGGACCCGTTTTCGGGATAAAAAAATAGCCTATGTTACTCAGAATTAATGTAGCTTTCAATTGGTGAAACAATTTTTTAAATCGGTCCAGTAGTTTCGGAGCCGATTCGGTACAAACAAACAAAAAAATCTTTCCTCTTTATAATATTATATTATAGTATAGATAAAGTTTTAAATTTCCTAGCGGTACTAATGACAAAAAGTTTTTCGATTTTCCTGCTACGAATATAGCCGCGGAATAGGATCACACATATAAATTAGTCAGCAGTCAACTTGTACGTCAGCCGGCTCTCAGGCGAGTCTCTCAGCGAGCGCCCGTAACATTACGATAGTTACTGTCTTCGGCTAATTATATTACTACTTTATTTTATTGAAACTGACTGCTGACATGTGGAGGATAATGTCGTGTGGCGCAACTGAGAAGGGCTTTTCGTCTTGTGATGAACTGTTAAGATTCACAGTCATCATTATCATCTACAGCCTGACTTCGCCCACTGCTGGGCATTGCCTCTTTTCTTGTACCAATCCCCACCCACCTGTATCACCCTTAACCAGGTCCTGCCCGCGATGGCAACAATCTCGCTGCCCGACGATCACCATTCCCACTGCCAGAACTTGGACGCTACTCGGTCACTGGCTTACTCCACCTGTCATCACCGCGCCTTCTCATGTGTCTTGCCCAATTGCATAGTAAATGTTCTAAAAATATACCCTAGTAGAAACTAGGGTATATTTTTATCCTTATATTGGAAAAATAATCTGCAGATTGATTGGTACTCGATGTGTACAATAATCTGCAGATTGATTGGTACTCGATGTGTACAATAATCTGCAGATTGATTGGTACTCGATGTGTACAATAAGTTTGTAATAGAAATTACAAACTTATTGTACACATCGAGTACCAATCAATCTGCAGATTATTTTTCCAATATAAGGATCAACTGCCAATCTAACGGGATTCATTCCCTTTTTCACAGAGATAGATTTATAGTCTGTAGTATATCTTGGAATAAGAAACCACTTTTACAAGCGGCTATAGTAAATGTCACATAAGAGGAAATTTACTATAGCCTTGTAAAAGTGTTCGCTATATTGGGCGCCGTCATCATGTTCTTGTTGACAGTGACTTTCTGCGATTGTCCACCATTAGGTAACACGAAAGATAGGTACTGTTTCCCAAATATGTATGTATTATAGCATGGATGATATGATGAAGAAGACCCAAATGTATAATTCTTCTTCTCTGTCTCATGTGGCGTGCTTGCGACAATCCCACCGCACTATTCCCAAACCACTGCAACTCTTGAAAGCCAGAATCAACAGTGGCGACCACCAGAAAAGCGTCGAGGTAATGAAGCTTGACGAAGTCCCGGAGAATGAATTTAACTGTCTTGGATCCCGCAACGAAATTAATCAGAAAAGAATAACGGAGGAGTAGGAAAAAGTACAAATTTCCACTTCCCTCCATATCAAGCAGGAGACAGAACAAACAAGGCCAATAGGCACAAAGGGTCGTTTACAACTGGGATAATCCCAGTTGCCTAGCACCACGGATAAAAATTAGCATTAATATTAATGGGTCCTACATTGTGAGCTATATTTGCTGCTATATTTGTTTCCAATAACAGGTATTGGAAAAACGCTTGAACGCACGGAAATTTGTCCTAGTTTCTACAAGGTCCGTATAGTAAACAACTCCTGATGCAGCTTGTACATTATTCAACATAAAATTGCGTTCATTCTGCCAAAGAATACACTCTCATAAGATATGATGTGCAGATTGTACATATTCACAGTCAGACGTACGAGTAGAACACTGACATAAAGGTGAGGCAACGAGCTTGAAGAAAAATAATGTGGCGTGCTTATACGAGAAAATCTAATACCGCGGTGATTAGATTAGCCATAAGTCAGCAAGCAAGCTTGGTAGCTCAGCAGATTACCCAGGGTTACCCGAGACTCTAGACAAAGAATATCAGCGATGGCGACTGTCGAAATGCCAAGGGATCAATAACGGGTAATAAAAATAATCGATAGAGCTTGACAATCCTATCCATTTCTGACATTTTAGCATTCGATAACACGACCTTTTCATTGATAGAATATCACTTGTCTATGGCGTCCGGATCTAAGTAAGTGTCTTCTAATGAAATGTTAAAACGAAGATAAAAATACTCAAACTCTTAGATGGTGTGTGAATGTGGTGTGAATGAATGCTTTAAATTATTAATGTATATGCAAACGTTAAGTAACTTTTATAAAGTGCTTCCTATTTTATTTATTTATTAGTATGTTCGCGGCTTTGCGTGTTTTAAGCGTTTTAATCTTCTTCTTCTTCTTCTTTTCGTGTTAGGTGTGGCCACCTCTGGTGTCAGAGTTAATTGAGCCGCCTTTGGGAAACCCTACAGGCCCCTGACTTGGCTATTTCAGACTTACATTAACCATACAAGTCAAGGTTTTAATGATGCCATGTGACGATACTACTGGGTTAAAGCGTTTTAAGCCCTGATCCAGTTTCTGGTCCGTGTGCCAATATTCATCCAGTTTTTGAGGCCGATTGACTAACAAACATCCAAACATACATACTTTCACGTTGTAATAATAATCAGATATTTTCTTGAATACATTGTGTATTTCTAACGATTTAGTTGACGACTTTTATATTTTCTCTGAGTAGTTGTAGAAATATAATTTAGTAATTTCCTGATTCCCTAACACTTGACGTACATTAAAATGATAGGCGCTAGAAAACATATCGCTACTCATATTTTAGTGACAGATACTCATTTCCTCTGAGCAAAACTGTGTCTAATAATTCGCGTCTACCAAAATATTGATAGTTATACTGACTGTTCTCATAGAAGAATAATTTTATGATGAACTGGAAAGAAGGTTATCATATTCGAACCCTTATCTTATTTAACACGGCAAACCATTATTTAATTCCGTCCTAACAACGCTCACGCTGACGAATATGACGGTTGGCGCAGTGACTGAGCTGTTGACTGCTACGCTACGTGTTGCGGGTTCGATTCCCGCACGGGTTAAATATTAATTTCCGCTAGAGATAAGAAAGAGGTTAATTGATCAGCATTCAGCAGTTACCAATTTTTACCCGTTGATTAGATCATTTAATAATGATTAAGAAACCGTGTTTTCAACAATATTAATATTCATGGTATACTTGCCCTAAAAGAAAGAATCCATCTGTTTTTAAAATCATAACAGGAACACGCCACATGAACCGGAAAACCGTTCGCGTTCGACAAAACTACACAAACTGACACGTTTATTATTACAATATATAGAAACAACCAACACGTTTTTATGACTTGTTATCACAGCTGACCAATTTAAATGTTCCTGAAAAATATACAACTATTTATCCCGACTTTTCTCGAATTTTCGCGATATTTTTAACTGAAGTGAGATGTCGTAAATATCTTCACGGTCAGTTCCTGGTTGTCACCGGCAGAGAGCTAGGAATGTGCTTCATTGGCGTCACTGCCTTGTTGATTGTGATATTATTCAATATAACATCGGAAAACATTTGTATTATTTTGCATATTAATTCTAATAATAGTATAGGAAACGCATCAGAACTCAACTGATGATATTGTTGGCACAAGAATACCAGGATACATTTGGAAAATGTGAGTTGCTTCTTTGTCAAGACGACAATTATTTTCATTATAACGACTTTTCTTGTAAGGAAGGCGAATTTAGCGAAATCAAGGATGCTCGATCCACCCACCACCTTCAAGTGCAACTGCTGTGTTCTTGATCAGAATAAGTTCCATTGGTGGAGTGTCCCAAATTTCACGTGCTCCCGTGACAATTTGAATAATGCCTAAGACGCCATGGATACCTGCTGGGTTTAATTGTGTAATAGTTGCAACGTGGACACGACAAGAAGATGAAACTAGAGGCTCTTGGTGATTTCTTTCAAAGGAAGCGTGGCGACAACGTTAGGAAAAATGTCAAAATTGTATAGGAATGTCAAATGCTATTGAAATGTCACGTGATCACATACATTTTGGAATTTCGACCATCGCCACCGCTGACATTGAAGGACCTTCCGACTGTAGTGATTGATTTGTTCCATATTTCGATATCCATCAAATATCAATACCCTTCTCCACAGAAAACTGCTCAAACCCTTACACAATGCCCTTCAAAGTTGTAGGCGTTTTAGGTCGAAACCTTCCCCGAAGGATGCCTATCCCTTGCGTAGGCGTGTTTATTGTTGAAGTCAATACGCCCACATTTAGCCGATGACCTCGTTGGGCCAAGTTTTTCTTTTAAAAGCAAACAGGCCAACAGCTTACAGTCCCGAAAATGATTACCTATTACTACAATTGTTTGTTATGACAAGGCGCCAAGGGATTTGGTGACAAAGTTCAAATCTGACCTGTAACTTCAGCGAAGTCATAGATTTGCCGCGATTTTGGCATTGGCTTAGCCTTAGTCAAATTCAAAATATATAATTTCACATAAACTTATCATCACCTTCCTACCCTTGTCCCATGTTACTTGGGGTCGGCGCAACACGTTTTCTTCTTCCATACCGTCCTGTCCCCCGCCAAACTATCGCTGAATCAATTTTGTTTCATATCACTCCTCACACAGTCCATCCATCTTTTCTTTGGCCTTCTTCTCCCTCTCCATCCATCCACATTTATATTCATAACTCTTTTAGTAACATGCGTTCCATCCCCCCTCATCACATCACGGTTTCCTTTCAACTTTTCTGTCACTGGCGCCACTTTAAAGCTTTTTCTAATATACTAATTTCTCACTTCATCAATTCTCGTCACTCCGCACATCCATATCAACATTCTCATCTCTGCTACATGCAATTTCACAAAAACCTACATGGGCTCATTAGAAGCTACGTAAGTCATAGTTCGAATTTGACGTTTCATATGGAGAAGAATTGGTAAAAAACACCAAGGTTACTAACACTAAATAACTTCATAATATTTAAAGCTATCTTTGGTTTGATCCCATTATAATAAAGGACGATTTATCGCCAAGTTCAATACTTTATCATTACATCTAATGACAAAATAATGCATCTAGTTATGTCTTATAGTATCATTTGTAATACAATAACGACCAAATTCCACACATTTGTGAGGTACTCTGACTAAATTCAATCTATTCGTAACATCGCGTCGTTTCATAAGAAACTGGTGATGATATGCATAAAAATTACCTTTTCATTATAAAATTCAAATTAAATTACATATTGAAAACGTTTGAAGTGTCTAAACACCTAATAAGTTACAATTTAAATAATTGAGTAGGCCTGCAATGAATTAAAACAGCATCTATATGTAGATCATCGTATTTAAATATAAATATCAACTTGACGACCGGCTGATAACTCAAACACAAAGCATTTATTTTAATATAACCTAACCTAATTTACAGGCACTTTTGTGTAGCCTAGGCGTCAGTCAGTCAAAAAGATGAAGCTATGTTCCAAAGTATAGCTGATTCCTATGAAGAAGAGGACAAGGAACCCATAGCAGTTTGTTCGAGAGAAGAAGCAGACCACTTCAAGGTAAACGCTTTTCACGATTTGCCACATACATTCATAAGTCCAGAATTCATGTCTTGTCTGAATAGTTTTTTCAAACCTTAATAACTATGTAAATTTTCACGAAGTCTTTGGGCCAAGGACATTGACAGACAGAACTATCCACATCAACAAATCTGAAAGGTAAACAAGGTTTAATTTGTTTAAGTATCTTTAGAGCTCTAAATGAAGAGAAGGAAGGAAGTAACGTTTTTATGTTTTTATTAATCTTTCAAAGAAAAAAACAACCGAGTAAATATGTCATCATGAGGCGCCACACAAATTATCTCACCTGACTTATAACACTAGTAGAACAAATAAAACAAGAAACAATTTGATATCAAGAAACATAATAACAGAAATTAATAGTTTCATTTATCACTGCTGCTTTAATTTCTCAATATTTGAGAATGTTAAAAATCTAGTTTTAACCGAAGCCATTAATTATAAAAAACAAAAATAATGTGTTCTTCTCTACTTCCAAGTGGGACAGCGAAGTCGTAGTAAGTGATAATTTCATATGCTCGCGTCAGAGACTGACCTATATCGATGTGGTGATCTGGATTAAATCAAGCCAAAGATCAAAATAAAGTGCAAAATAGTTTTATGCCTAATTTTTACACGACTGCCGAAAGAGGGTAATGTGTTAATCAGTCTATGTATGTATGTTTGTTCCTATGTGGCGTTCTAGAGACCAAACGCGTTGGCTTATTTTGATGATTCTTACGTCAAACGATTAGTCTTAACTCTGCGAGTGTCACTGGCTACATTAAAATTGGAAAATATAATTTTCTTCCAAACCCATCGTGTGGTGTCAAAATAAAGGGTTTAAGAGGTGATTACAAAAATATCACACTTATATGTTTAAATGTACATTTAAACATATAAGTGTTCAATTCTAAAAAAATTAACAAAAAAGTTGTAAATAAAAAAAAATTACAAAAAGCGAACTAAAAAGACGTAAACAAGAAGAAAATCATGCTGTGCAGTCGGAGGATACATCTGGTTTTGGTCAGCCAGCTCGCGCATATGTATCCTCCGACTGCACAGCATGATTTTATTCTTGTTTACGTCTTTTTAGTTCGCTTTTTAAGCAGTCGGGTTTTTTGTTATTTTTAAATATATATTTTTACTACTATACTCACAGGAGCCGTGCATTTACCGGAATAAAACGGACACGTTTTGCTTAACGAAGCTTGTAATAAGATAGCTTTCCATTGCTGATCTTAGGCATGATTAAAGTTGTCTCAGTTGACTTAACTCACACATAGAACGAACAAAACAATACTACAGATTCTTAAAATTTAAAACGATTACGGAATTTGGGCCTCCACAAGATATTTGACTTATATATATGGCCTGCAAACCTGGAGACAAACTATTAAAGATAATTGTCACTGGTAAAGTTGAGGGCAGACGACCTAGAGGATGAAGTCCTATACCCTGGTCAGACCAAATACGAACCCGATGGACATTAAAGTCTCAGAAGCCGTGCATGTAACACAACGTGAATGTGTTGTTGTTATCATAATAGAGGAGAAAGTTTAGAAACCATGATGTGGTCACGACTGCCAGCATTGGGAAAACTCCAAAGAGGAGAGTTAACAAAAAGTTGGAAGTACAGAACCCCCCCAAACAGAAGTCTAGAAGAACAAATATAAGCCTAAAAACCTAGGATAACTCCCCAGTTTTGTTCGTTTAGTCCCCAATTTTTTCATCCCCTGCATTACTTATCCATCGCGTGTTTTCGTCATAAAAGCATACAATCCATACTTATCTTGCCCACCCCTCCCAGAGTTACCTCATATCAGTTATATGGACATTACATCTTACAAAATGAGCTCCAATGATTTATCTCTCTTCGCCGAGTCAATCTTAATGGGGTTTTCGCCATTAGAAAGCTCCCAAGAGGCGGCGCCATAAAACTTTATGGTGTTTTTACCTTCAGTCTTTTAAAAACCACTTTTTTTAACGTTGCAGTTAAGTTTATACCTTGTAATGATATTATTATTGATTCTATTTTATTATTCTCTTGTCCGCTTTCTACGTTTATAAAGACTTGATGAATGTGTATTGAGTTTCACCTCGAAATATATCTTACTCATATTATTTCTGGGCTAGGGATCCCACTTAGAAATATGCTATGAGTGTCTTTGTGTCTAAATTAAGACGGTCTATTTTATCACATTTTCCACTGCATGAAGGCTTTTCGGTATGATGCCGATGCTGGTGATTAGCTTTCTCATTAAAATCTGGGTATTTTCCGAGATTTATTTCATCGTACTTAACCTCTCACAAACCTGCCTCTAAAATGAAGGTAATCAAAACTCCATAATCTTCACAGAAAGCTACCACCAAAATGATAGCGACACTTAAATTTATGACTTCCTGTTTTTCGGCAAGCTGCGTGGTCAGATCCTCAGCATTAACCCAGTTGGGACCAGACTGCAGACCACCAGGGCGCCAGCTCCACGAAGAAGTAATAAAAGAACAGGTTTGTCTAAAATTACACAAACAACACCTAATATGACCGTCCGAAAATATTATTATGTAGGAAGTTCTATACCGGTCTTACTGCCATGGAAGAGAGGGAACAGAAGGGCAACTCCGCAAGAAGTCTCACATTTACTACAGCTACAAAGAAAAGTCGTCAAAGAATTGCAACGTCTGTGAATCTTACTAATCACACTAATATTATAAAAGCGAAAGTTTGTGAGTGTGTTTGTATGTTTGTTACTTCTTCACGCTCAAACGGCTGGACGGATCGGGATGAAATTTGGCACAGAGATAGATTATAGTCTGGCATAACACATAGGATTTTTTATCCCGGGAATATGTTTTCTTGGGGTAAGTTTCGACATTCAAGCGGATGAAGCCGCTGGCAGAAGCTAGTATTATAATAAATGTGAAAGTTTGGACGGATGTATGTTTGTTACTCAATCACGCCAGAACGGGTGTACAGATCTGGATGAAATTTGGCACAGGGGTAGATTATAGTCTGGGATAGCGCATAGACTACTTTTTATCTCGGTATAATGTGTTCCCTTGGGATGATAAAAAACTTGCACGCGGGCGAGCCGCTGGCAGAAGGTATTAGTTGCTCATAGCGATAATGTAGTTAGTAAGTTAATTTAGTTGTCTTCTTACAATAATCTCATTATCACCATAATTTCAGCCCACAAACACCGCTTCTGGGTATAGCTTATAGGTTACCCTTTCTTCTGACATACTACCCATTTTCGTACGTCCTTCAGCCAACTGTATCCCTTGATTTTGTGGATATTAATTTGGATGGTAATAGCAGCACAGAACATTTGTGATGGCGTGACCTTCGATCAATAATGTACTATTGATCGAAGGCTTTTTTAAGCTTTACGTACTTGTATGATAAAAAATGGTAGAGTAAAATTTCCCTACTTAGGTTGGCCTTCTGAAAGTTCTTGTACTACGGTCCAATGTTTGTCAACGGTTGCACACAATTATTATAATAACCCGAACAATAAATAATGCCGGCTTATACTCGTATGTCTATCATTAGCATTTTTATTAAATATTGATTAAATTATTTTGAAGCCGACAAGTTTCATCTTGTTTGGGAAACTCGACACATTTTGTGCGTTAAGTTTTTAATTTATGGCGTAGTGCTCATTAAGCTGCCTTTAACTTAAGCTGCCTAAGAGGTAACAAGATTAATTAATTGTTGAGAAATAAGCAAGTGATTATGGTTGAAAGTTTTATTTCGTCATTTCCTGGGCTAGCGAGTTTGTCCAGTTGGATGAAAAATGTTCATGTCTTGGGGCTTCTGGGTTTTATAATAGCTTGATTAATATACAAGAGAGATATCATTGAGTAAACACTATTTCATTCGTGAACTTTTGAACTATAAAGGTCAAAGGTTTCTGTCTAAAATATTTTACTGACCTGCTGATTTGTCTGTCTTTGAATATTTTTAGCGACGTAAATAATGCTAAAAAATAAATGCCAATAACACAATTGGTGTTGTTAAAAATATCAAATAACTATTAGAGACGGAACCTAAATCTGTATAATTTAAATTTGTTAAATTTAATGGCAGTGCTAAAAATAGCACATTCGTCTTAAAAAGATGTTTCTATTTCTAACACTGTGTCTAAAGTTATACGATAATACGCACTTACCTACCCATTCACGGATCCTGATTTTAATAACTTACTTACTAGTTAAGAATTATTCAGTGCACGTATTCGTGTGTTGGAATATTATTATCAGGAAAAAAAACAAGATAATCTTCAGTAATTTGTAAAAACATGTCCTCTTCTTAGTCACACCCCAAATTCCTCACAGAGGACGTCTACATTTAGGTACTTTAACACCACATCTTAATAATCATAATTCCGTATATTAATCTATGATGATATCACACGTGGGTCAGTAGTAACAATAAGTGGCGATGATTCTGCAGACGGTACACGTAACGACCTAGAATTTTTATATCAAGATATTTGTGGCTGACCGTACCTACGTGTCGAGGAGAGCGGGCTGAAGCGGACATTACTCTATTGCGACTTTTAAGATTTGTTTTTATCGACGGTTCTTGTGGTTTACCACAAGTCCACGTTTTGTATTGCTCTATTGATGAGTGATTTATAGTTTATAGTATGTCTGTAATAAGGCTACTGAATTATACTTAAGGTGAGGCTATCTCTAAGTAATTTTATACTTTCATACGAACTGAGAAGTAGGGCAATAATTTACTTCAAAAGTTATTTAAGTGTATATTCTAAGCTCTTATTACTTTCAGTTATTATTAGACCAGGGCTGAAGCTTTTGAAAATGATAAAAGTGAAAAAAATAATAGTAGGATGAAACCCATTGGGTAAGGAAGAGAATATAACAAAAATTAAAGGAAAAATAATTTATAGGTGATCTGAGGTCGGGAAGTGGAAGGGGGTGAGTTTTTAGGGGTAAAAACGGTTTATCTCAATTTCCGACAACACAAAAATATACATTACTACGGTAAATTTAATTTAATTTCAGATAGGCAGTCGCTCCATGTAAAACACTGGTACTTAGCTGAATCCGGTAAGACTGGAAGCCGACGCGATAGTTGGGCAACAGGCTAGGCAGATGATGATGATGGTAAATTTAATTATATTAAAAACGAAATAACATCAAATTACAAATTTACTATAGTAATGTATTTTTTTTACACCATCAGAAAGTAGAGATTCCAACGAAAAGAAAGCCTTCAGACTTTTAAAAAAAGCAGATATTTTGACGTGACAATTTTCGATTGAAAATAAGGGTGCTTTTTTCGATAATAAGTCAAAAAAAAGTATTAAAAAGAATACAGTGTATTTGGGACATAAAAAGGTAAGTTTCCACCAGATTTCGTGAACAGATTTTTTTTTTTGTGAAAGGTAAAAATAAAAAACCAAAATCTTGGTTCTTTTTTCACACAAATTTTGAGGTTATTTTTTTGGTTTCAAAAATTATCGACCCTGGTCTATATAGCTTACTACTACGTAAAAGTATTTAATTAAAAAGCTCTTAAAATTTTCAAATAATGATTTTTAAGTTGGTTCCTACTTTTGCGAAGGTAATTGAATTTACTGGCACTGGGTGAATCCATTTGAAATACAGTACTTAGGATAAGATAGTGAGACTCCCTTATCCGCACTTAGACTATTATATGGCCGTTTGGTTTCTGGCTAAAATAGCCAGCCTAGCTCGGCTCCATACAGTACCTTTTTAGAATAATAAATTATTAAATCAATTCATCATCATCATACCTAAGCCTTTTAATGTTCCCACTGCTGGGAAATAGCCCTCCTCTCATAGAGGGAGTGGGCTATGATCACCACGCGGGCCCAGTGCGTATTGGTGGATGTCACATGCCTTTGAATTTTTGGTTCTAGGACATACCGGTTTCCTCACGATGATTTCCTTTACTGTTTTGAGAGCAGTGGTGATGAAATAAATGACACAAAGTAAAACACCTGCTTGGGTTCGACCCCGCGACCTACAACTCGTAAGTCGGGGCCGTAACCACTGGGCCACCACTGCTCACCAGAATCAATTAAATCAATTACAAAAAGTTTTTATACCTACTTAACAGGTTCACTGTCCACATAGCAGAAAGAAAGAAAGAAAAAAAACTTTACTTGTCGTGTAAAACTTTTTTTGTTGACACAATAGTTAAACAATCACGTGAGTCATATATGACTAATTGGATAGGGAAATTGTTAAGCAGCTTGTCAGCCCTCTAACTCGAAAGCATAATCTTGTTTAACTTTAGGTACGCAGCTGGTAGCCTCACATCACATCATCAGCCTATTAATGTTCCCACTGCTGGGACACAGGCCTCCTCTCTGTGAGAGGGAATGGGCCGTTATCCACCACGCGGGCCCAGTGCGGGTTGGAGCAGTGGTGGCCTAGTGGTATCGGCCGCGACTTACAAGTTGTAGGTCGTGGGTTCGAGCCCAGGCAGGCGCTTTACTCTGTGTAAATTATTTCATCACCACTACTCTCAAAACGGTGAAGGAAAACATCGTGAGGAAACCGGCATGTCCTAGAACCAAAAAATCCGAAGACATGTGACATCCAACAACCCGCTGGTAACCTAATCCTACTTAATTGGTTACTAAGATCAACTTACCCCATTCCACCCTTATTCATCGAACATGTCAGATCTAGTCCAGACTAATTTCAGCTGTCATCTGAAAGTAAACCCGAGTTTTGAGGTCAGGACGCCATCTTTATCTCGCCACCAATAAAAGTAATGTCTCTGTAACTAGCGTCTGCCTGCGTGTCTGCTTGTAATGAGACGGGTGACATGGATTGTTATTGCATATTTTTGACACTACAGAGGCAAAGTGTATTTCATAGAGAAAAATGTTTGTAGTAGTTTTGTTTAGAAATAAATATTCTTTTGTTAACGATCGTACTGCCAACCTTAAGAGTCCCTACAAGTTTCACGAGCTAAGAACAGAAAAAAGCTTCTTTTTCAGGGAAAATTTCTCAATAACTACAAGATTTATGATAAATCATTTAATGCAACTTTTTGCGTCACATAGTTATCCAGTAAATGTACATTACATATTTTTGATAACTGCTCAATTTAAATTAGAAAAAATAAATTCCTAACACTGCACGTTTTACGTAATTACGAAACACCAGATTTTTCAGTTGTTTTTTCAGCTTACTGGAGGCAAATAACAATCTGAAAAAAATGGTGTGGACTAGGCATATAGTATACTAGTGAGCCACCAATTTAGTTTTTTAAAGTTTATTGTATTTATACTTAAAAAAAAACATTGTCCACGCGGCAAAAAGGCAATTTTATCTTGTACGAAAGCGTCGCCTACGTGTAAGAATATGTTGAATATAAAAATAACTAATAAATAATTTGAAATTTGAGGTGTTTATCAATCGAATCCAATTTTTATATTTTATTTTTGAGTTCTTATTTTATTTTAATAAACTGTCTAAATATTGCCTTATAAACCGTTGCGCTCGCGCGTGGTATTTATTCAGTTTCGCTCAAGGGCTTGTAGACGATGGACCTGTGTCGTTTTAATGTTTGTCATTATAATTTTTATCATATATCTTGTAGTTATTGAGAAATTTTCGCTGAAAAAGTAGGTGTTTTCTGTTTTTGGCTCGTGAAACTGTAGGGACTCTTTAAGATCAATTTATTTCATTATGGACAAAAATACTTTACGGTCCCTTAGTTGGATGGGCTGACTTTAACTGTTAATTTAACATAAACTGTTAGCTAAACCACTTATCGTTGTCAGTGTCTTAAACCTTTTGAGTGCCTAAAACGTGGATCCATGCGAGACACAATGATTTTGTGAGTCTGTTTAGTTATGTAGGTTGAAGATAAATCTGTGTTCAAAATGCGACAATACCAAACAAACTCTTAATAAGATCCTGCAAACTCATAAAAATACTTCCGAAGCATCTTTTAACTCCGTTTCTTTTTATTAAGAAAAGAAAACAGAAAGTAATACACTCGACACGTACCCTACAAGTTGTAAAAAAAATCATTAAAAAGAAGTTTATTCGGATCGTCGTAAAGTCGCGCTTTTGGGGCAATTCTGTAGGTTTGATGGGGGACGGGGGAGGGGTCAATTAAAGCTGTTTAACATATCTCACTAATTGAAGATACGGAGTACTTTTCTACTGTAAGGGTGTTCACTCGCGGACCGCGGTTAGGGTCGCTGCACAGTGAAAGGAGATAGTAATCTATCTGATCAAACTTGAAGTTGGACTCAAAGAACATTTCAAGGAACGTTTCCCTTTTGGTTAATTCGTGTGGGTATGCGCGGTTAGTGAGTAAAAGAAGAGTTTACATATAAGTATTTTCTGGGTACTGCAAGGGACGTATTTGCAAAAGGTCAAATTGATAAGCAAATAGAACTTTAAAATTATATTGCTTCATCAATGTGCTTTGCCTATGGCGGCAGGCATCATACGTAGTATCTCTAAGTCGTATGTACAGGAATCACATAACAACCGTAACAAAAATATCTTCAAATATTTCTAGCGTTAAATATATGATTACCCTTATATTTTTTTCTGCTTCACACGGGGTAAGTAGTTTAATCGAATCATGAATAAAATAACCTATTGTAAATTGTTTCACTACGTGTGTTTTTACTTGGCATAAGCAAACCTTTAAAGATCAAATTTGTATGTACCAACTTGTAATTGCCTGTAGAAGGAACAAAGAGAGAATCGATCGCCGTTCATAATACTACTGTCTTGAGACTTTTGTTGGTAATTTCCACCATCCAATACAACTTACTTATAGCTTCCCAACAAAGCTTCTTTCTCCAACATCACCTCCTACATTATACATAACGGCGTCAGTAAAAACTTCAAGTTGTTGACGTTTTAAAGCTATTAAAGAGGCGCATTAAATTAGCATAGCGAGAGCCATCAACATCAACAAAATGGCCGCCACTCTCGAAGGGAGCAATCAGGAAGAATATGATTACACAAATCCTGTGTAAGTGGACGCCAATTATTTCGCATTATCCGTTTAATATCATTTGCAGGAAGCTTTTGAGGAAAATTCGAGAAAATATTGAAGATCAGAGGATCCTGAGAGGCAATCTGCTGATGATACCTTTGGGTTCGCTTGTTTTTGTAATTAGGAAGGTAAACAGGTTGTATATAGGTGTAATTTACAAAATGAGGTCTATAGTAAATGAATTTGATTCGAATTGGATCTTAATAAATTGGATAAAACTTCAGGCTATATTATTTTTGCAATTTTAGTTTAAATTACCTGGCAAACGATGGCACTTTTCTACACGAATCTAATTAGTCAAAGTTTTCGTAAGCCCGGCTATCCTTAGTTCAAACAAGAGGGCGATTTACTCTCTCTCCTACCGGGCTAGCTTGTCTAGGTATCCACCTACCTACTCAGTTCAGAGTTTACATAACATCAGCGTACCCAAATCCCCAACAAGCCAACATTTTCAGCACCCCATAACAAAATCATCCAAGCTCCTGGTTATCCTTAAATAAATAAAAACCGACCTACATAATTACAAACATGCACGAAAATTAGCACCTCGTATTTACGCGGTCGAGTCAATATTATAATAACTGTGAAATTAACACGGAAAAGGAAGATATTAAGCCCTTTGTGTGCTCTTGTTAAGGTCGAGTGCACACCGACAAGAGCCGCGGACCTTGGGGCCCTAACACTGTGTGCACAAGGCTTTAGGTCAGTACTTGCGGTTGCCATACAAAAAATGTACTTGTGAGCACGTTCTATTTGTTATGAGTTTATGGTAAGTATGTAGGAAACCAAGGTAATGGTTTTTGTTTGTTTTTTTGGTACTTTTACCAGCTTATTTAGTTCTGCTTCATGAACTTTTCCGCAGTACAGACATGAACAACAAATTTTAGCTTAGAATGCATTTTTTGCCCAAGTACCTAGCTTTTAACGCAATACTATGGTGGCTGCCTGTCAATACAAATTAGTTATTCAAACTCTTTAGATTTATACAGAACCTAGATAATGGAGGTTCTTACTTACCCTTGGATTTCATGATACAAAAAGAGTTTTTCAATAATGTCCACCAAGACCCAGAAACTTACAGACAATTTTTCACTGCTGGATATAGGCATCAAGTTACAGGAGAATAAATGCAAGGAACAAATGGATACTACCACTCATGACCCAGTAGGTATTTTTAAGCCCCCAGTGTGCAACATTGATCAACACATAAGCCGTGCACACACTGCACGCCCACATGTTAGCACAACGTAACACTCGGCGCACATACTAGCTAGGTGGTAGGGCTTTCGAGTAGCCGCGATTTATGGCGTCGGCGTCGTAAACGCTGCTGTTGCGCAGTCGCGCTTAGGAAACGAACGTGGATGAGGCGTGAGGGAGAGAAACAGTAGCATAGACAAATATCAATAGTTTTTATTGGTCCGTACCCAATGGGTAAAAACGGGACCCTATTACTAAGACTCCACGATCCGTCTGTCTGTCTGTATCTGTCTGTCCGTCTGTCACCAGGCTGTATCTCATGAACCGTGATAGCTAGACAGTTGAAAATTTTACAAATGATGTATTTCTGTTGCCGCTATAACAACAAATACTAAAAACAGAATAAAATAAATATTAAAGTTGTATTCCATACAACAAACGTAGTTTTTTTGCCCTTTTTTTCGATATTGGTACGGAACCATTCGTGCGCGAGTCCGACTCGCACTTGGCCGGTTTTGAAGTTTAGTTAACAAATATTGTGGTACAATATGGTTTTAATAAATCATAATCATCATCTTCCTGCCATTGTCTCATGTTATTGGGGTTGGCACAAAAAAAACGCACATTAAATAAATAAATATTTTATTTTATAGCTCTGTGGTTATCGTAAAAGATTACCAACAGAGACTAGGTTATGAGGATAACCTTCCTCCTACACTTTAGTGGTAACATACTGGCAATGTTATGCCAAGATTAACAGCCATTCATGACTGGTTTTGATATCTGTGCTGAGGTTCTTTAGGTTTAGGAATACTGGTTCCTTCTCGCATAATCTGAGTATTATTTCAACAATTTTCTAACGGCATGCAAAGGGCAGAGTGTTCGAACACTCGAGGTAGTTAATGGAAAACTTGTGCTGATCAATATATCGCTATTACTCCGCCGACACCCGGAAAGCTACAGCGTGATGTTATAGAAGTAACATTACTTCTTTTTATCTATTGATGAATGATAAATAGCGGAAAGATCTTCAAATATATTGCTGTTTTCGTGGCTCCCCACGCTGGTCTAGTGGTCTTATTTGCTACTGCTGATAAGTTGTTCTGGGTTCGCTATCCGAGTAGAACAAAGTGTTATTAGATGTTTCATCTTGAATTTCTCAGTAGTATCCCAGATTCTGGGTTTGTGTTCTGTCTCTTTTCACAATGGTTTTCAATCATTTTTATAGCCCTTTGCTAAGAATAGTTACAGCACTGATAACAACATTTGTGCCACATGTTAAATTTTGTATTGTTAGACATTATTTTTTATTTGTTTTTTTTTTTAACTTTGTATTGATTCTTTTACCGATTGTTTTGTGAATGTGTGAACATTGTAGGCCTTCTAGATTTCTAGATGCTTGTTAACTTTTTATCTCGTTTTACTTTCTTTTTTTTATTTCGTACGACTTATTGTGGGGCCTACGTTGTCCCCCCATATCCAAGTACTAATGCTGTAACATGGAAATATTGTAAAGCCAAACTATTTTTTTAAAAGAGTAACCATGGAGTTTCTTCTCCATAGGAAAAGGCTAACCCGAACTGTGCACCTTTTGTCGACGTTTTATAAGTGCCCATGTAGGCCTATGTAAAATAAAAATAAAATAATTTTAGTTTTTTTATTTTGATTTCTCGCTCCCTATTAAATTAAACATATAAATGGCTGACAGCTAAATTACATATTTTACTTTATACGCAAAACATTTATTATAATAAACTTTATTGACATCATTGATTACAGGCATTTTGAAGCCTCTGACTGCCGCCGAACTAGGCGGAACTAATTAAATGTCAGGAGTCAGCGTCCGGCATAAAGGCCTGATACTTGTTTGTATTAAGGATTTCCGATTTTAAAAGTACATTGGAATATGGTTTATGGTTTAAGAACTTTATTTCTCAAAAATAATTACATTCACTTACATGACAAAAAACTTATTACTAATTAGAACACATGTGGCGACGCGACGGTTATACAATAGAAAATAGGTTAGATTATTACAGTACCCGAAGATAGTTTAAAATTTTAAATCTAGCTAAGTTATGTTTCTTTAGAGATTTTTTGAAAGTGAAGTTGATTTTTGACATTCCGAGGCGATTTGTTCTAAAGCTGTGCTCCTTCATACAGAATCGTACTCGCGCCATGTTTTGCTTTAGGCGCCTGCAACGCTATGTCATTTCCTTGTCTAGTTCTGTATCTGTTTTCCATTTGTTATGTGTTTTTAGGACCTTTTCTGTATAATAGACTAAACAGGTTACTCGATGTTTATAGCTTAACATATAAAAAATGCTGCTTTACCTTGATAGATTATTTAGGGACATTTAATTCCAGTGACACAGAAAAACTTCTAGAAATTGTTGTTTGATTATGGTATACCCTCATACCGACTTGTACATACTTAAATTACTTAATTTTATTTTTATTTTTTGTGTCATTTTTTGTGTTTTGTACCAATTTATATATTTTTATGTTTGTTAATAGACTAATTTAATTTAATAATTTAACTGACTCAATTATTGCTTTATGTAAAGTGATGGTCTGAAACACAGGTTTGAAAGAACCTATATCGGACAGGTCCCTACCAAAAAAAGAAATTCTTGTCTAAAATCTTGCAGTTTTAATAAAATATTTTAGTTTTAATTTACATATAAGCAATACTGTTTATACCATTGTTTTAGAAGAATACTACTGCACCTAATAATGTAAATTTTTGTGAACGTACTTACTTTTTAATAAATTATTCTTATACATTATTCTATTCTATTTGTGATTGTTTTGTAAGAGTTATTTGTGTATGTTTTTTTTTTTATTATTATCTATAGGCTTGCGCTTGACCACTATCTCACCTGATGGTAAGTGATGATGTGGTCGACGATAGAGCACGCTTGCCTAGAAGAAACCTATTCACTCTTGACTTAAAGACCCCTAGATTGTAGCTATCGGGAAACACAGATTCCGGCAGGGAATTCCACTCTTTAGCTGTACGCATAATAAAAGTGTCCCCAAAACGTTTTGTGCGTATGGGTGGGATGTCCACAATGTACCGATGACGCATCGCCGTACGTCTGGTAGTCCGATGATGGAACGGGCTGGGCGGAATTAAATCATGTAATTCCATCGCACACTCCCCGAAATGTAACCGATAAAATACCGACAAACTGGCAACTCGGCGACGATGTTCAAGGCTCTGGAGCTTTGACTTGACCAGTGCCTCATTACCGATGAGTTTCTTGGCCCGCTTTTCGATCGACTCTAGTGCATCAAGCTGGTATTTAGCATTTAAAATTGTATGTACAAGTAGTGTACTTGTAGTATTATACCTATAGATCTGTGCAATATTCATGAGCTTTGTGTCAATATCAATCATGTTTCGGGAAACCCTAGGGCAACTTGGCCATGTATACAGTAGTCTGGTCTTCTTAAACGTTGATAAGCACCTTCCTTTATTATCCAATGTCCATTATGGAGAAAGAATACAGTTAAAAGTAGGATGTGGCTGTAATTTTTTGGTAACGTTGCCACACACTAGTAATTTCTTTCTGTATCGTAGGTGCGTTTACTATTAAAAGTTTTATCTATTTATTTTCATACTCTACAAACCTACTCTTTGTTGCTTAGTAGTTCTAAGCCAAATAGTCTAGGTGACAATATTTACATTACACCACACTCTACCATTCGGCTGATTTCAAACGTATCCTACTGTCCTACTGTGTGATCAAGATAGGTTTGAATAAAAGAAAGCCGCCGCCTGCCGCTATCAAGCACGCTATCACACTGATAACAGGAGCATGTCTAAAAGCGGGTGTTGCGACAAAATACGTGTATTCTCTAGTGTTGCCGAATATGTGGGTACATTGTTTTTGTATGTTAGAATAAGCCCTTATGTACTTATCAGTTTAGTAGAAAATTCAGAAGAAAAAAATGGCGAGTCAGTCTCGCGCACTAAGGGTTCCGTACCATTATCGAAAAAAAACAGCAGAAAAAAAGCACGTTTGTTGTATGAGAGCCCCACTTAAATCTTTATTTTATTCTGGTTTTAGTACTTATTTGTAGTTATAGCGGCAACAGAAATACATCATCGGTGAAAATTACAACTGTCTAGCTATCATGGATCATGAGATACAGCCTGGTGACAGACAGACAGACGGACCGCGGAGTCTTAGTAATAGGGTCCCGTTTTTACCCTTTGAGTACGGAACCCTAAAACTGCCTGAAAAAGGGGTCATGTAATAACCATAAGAATCATCATCCTCTGCCTAGCCTTTTCCCAACTATATTAGGATCAGCTTCCAGTCTTACCGGATTCAGCTGAGTACCAGTGTTTTACATGAAGCGACTGCCTATCTGACCTCCACACACATCACACATCATCAGCCTATTAATGTTCCCACTGCTGGGACACAGGCCTCCTCTTTGTGAGAGGGAATGGGCCGTAATCCACCACGCGGGCCCAGTGCGGGTTGGTGGATGTCACAAGTCTTTGAATGTTTGGTTCTAGGACATGCCGGTTTCCTCACGATGTTTTCCTTCACCGTTTTGAGAGCAGTGGTGGTGAAATAATTTACACAAAGTAAAGCGCCTGGGTTCGAACCCACGACCTACAACCTGTAAGTCGCGGTTGATACCACTGGGCCACCACTGCCCAGTAATTGGGTAAGACGGTACCCCTTGGCAAGACTGGTGTCAGATCCCAAGCTTCTGACTACCCGTAACGACTGTTACGGGCAGAAGATCGACACCTTACACCGTAGAAGATACACCGAAAGATCTTCAAATGACAGCCGGGACCAACGTCTTAACGTGCTTTCCGAGGCACGGAGGAAACTCGGTATGTTGAAATGGCTACCCATCCACGGACCGACCTCGTCAAGCGTTGCTTAACCTTGAAGATCGACCCGTGTGGCTGTTATTATTTAGCCACGAGCTCCTCTATCCACCCAACCAACCAACCATAAGAATTTTAAGTCAAAATTACATTCTATCGATTAAGATAGATGTCAAAAAGTTTTAGACTTTTTAGGGTTCCGTGCCCAAAGGGTAAAAACGGGACCCTATTACTGGGACTCCGCGATCGGTCTGTCTGTCTGTCCGTCTGTCACCAGGCTGTATCTCATGAACCGTGATAGCAGTTGAAATTATCACAGATGATGCATTTCTGTTGCCGCTATAACAACAAATACTAAAACAGAATAAAATAAATATTTAAGTAGGGCTCCTATACAAAAAACGTGATTTTTCGGCCGTTTTTTGCTATAATGGTACGGAACCCTTCGTGCGCTTGTCCAACTCGCACTTGGCTGGTTTTTTATTATGCATGTCATGACCTGTGTAACCGAAATATGAAGCGGTTCATTCGTAACATTTTAGACTTTTTGAGTAGTTGCATGTAATTGTTAGAAAGCCATTCTGGTGTGTAGATACTATAAATTAGCATTAGGTACTTATTACAGTTTACTCACCCTACCTATTCTTTTGTAAATATTACCTTATTAATGAAGTAGTTCTACCTAGCTGCCTAGCTACATCATTAAGTTGAACTGCACGCCTCTAACATAATAATCAACTCATTATATTTTTCAACTCAAGCGCATGTTGTGTTATCGTCGATCTAACTTTGCTGTTTTGCGTAAGACGCCATAAAATTCATAATCGTCATAAACATTATAGAATTATGTTCAAATTATACCATGGCCGGGTATGGTGGCCATTGCCGATACACCTTAACGGACCAACATTGCATAATTTGTTACAATTTTTTATTTCGTCATGTAGGAAACCTTTGAATATATTATGTAAAGATTCATGTTTTGATAATATATGTGTGGTCTGATTATTGTTATTTATGTAAGTTTCTGAAGTTGCTGTTTAGGAGTTGCCCGAGTTAATAATACCAGCCTTTGACTGTCGCAAGACTTTGTTCTGCAAGGCCATCATTTATTTTTACGATTACATCCATATTTGTTAGTACAATTGCGAGCTTACAAATAAGTGTCATTAATAATTCATAATTGAATGACACATTATAATAATAATTTAATTAAATAATATGTACTAATAACAAAGACCTCTTCTCCTGCAGAGAAGGAACAAACATTAACCTCCGCGCTTGCTCAAGGCAGGTTGGCGATTTCGAACTTTAACAATTCCAGAATTGTTTATTTTTCTTCATCAATGACAGTGATGTCCAAGATAAATTTACAAAGTACATAAGAACGTGATTCTCGTGCTTAAGAGTACACTAGTCGACGGCACGAACTATTTTGTGCGCGGGGTTAAAATGCATTTTATATAAACCGACAACACGTGCGGAAGAGATAGATGCTGTGATGACCAGTAGGAAGCTAGTTCGCGTACGAATACACACTTTTGCAAATTTGTAGCGAAATGGATATTTTGACGAAACCGAGCGCGCGAAATTTTATAAACAGACCTTTGGCAGTCTAGATATCATAAAAAACGACAAAATCTATCTGTTCAAAATAAAATTATATGTATTGTTGAACTACTAATCTATCCCTGTATGGAAGCCGTTTTGCAATTTTCCGTCTTCTTATGGTATTTATTTGCGCCCAAAAATGCGTTAAAATTAGTGTCGAAATGTGGAACTTTCGATGCTCATAACTTTCAAATATTTTCTTTTTTGCTTCTATACAGGGCTAGATAATGATGAGACAAATTGATATCACTTTTTATTTTGAACGTACATCGTCAAACAGTGGAATAATCCCTAGACAACGTTTGTATGGAAGAATTTTCGACTAGTGTAACCTTAAGGCACTGGACCACCACGATCAACCTGTTATCATCAATTTCGGCATATCCTAGAACCAAAAATTCGAAGACATGAGACGCCCCCACCAACCCGCACCGGGCTCGCGTGGTGGATTACAGCCCATTCCCTCTCACATAGAGGAGGCCTGTTCCTGTTCCAGCAGTGGCAATCATCATTATCAGCCTTTCAACATTGAAAGGCTGATAATGATGATGATCATCAAGTTCTAAACAGAAGCCAACTTTTGTGCCTAATTAAAAGAAATGATTACAATTAACCAGTCTTATTGCTTAATGAACATAATCTGCCCAGAGCAAAACATCGGTCTGAACATGGTTTTGAGAAAATCAGGCATTATTTTGAGCATTGGAAACAATGGAAAACATTCCTTTACAAAGTTGGTTTTAAATACAAAGTAAAGTAAATGCAATGCTGTCGATGTGGCTGAATTTTGGTTAAAATACATTTAATTTCTATCAATATTTTTCTCTCTTCTGTAACTTAGCGATCTGTGTTGACACAAAAAGCCAATCTCCTGGTATTAATTGGATTTGTATGTCATTATAGGCAGCTGGAATTGTTGGAAATACTTTCATATTGATGATTCTAAATTCGAAAAATTGGGCATTTAGCATTGGAAACAATGGAAATCATGCCCTTTACAAATTCGGTTTTAAACACAATGAGGCAAATGCTAGCGCTGTCAACTTGGCTGAAATTTGATAAAAATACATTTTATTTGTAATCATCGATATGACGAAGAAGAACATAACATCACGCCTACATTCACCGAAGAGTTAAGCAGAAATGCATCGCTGGAACACACACATTCCTCTGGTCCACCTCCTCGCACCTGTAATAGTGGCAAGTCTATTGCCATAAACCGGTCACAAGTCCTGCTTCTAGGCTGCTACTGAGAACTTCCAGACAGAATAACCCAATAACACTTTGCATAATCCGGGCGTCGAACCCAGGACCTCATAGTCAGCAGTAGTGCTTACGACCACATGGCCATGAGACAGTTAGAAGCAAGAAGAAGAACATAATTTACAACGGAAGTTTTCCATTGCTACCTACAGGGGGCCTACCATGAACTCTTATAGCAGGTCAATTTTAGACGAAAAATGACCTGTCATGCTAATTTGTGCCATGAGCGCACCAAGTCGCAGGCCAGCCAGCGATCACGTGATCTAAACCGGTGAGTGACTACGTCACAGCATTTCAGCAGGCTGACCTGCTACTTATCCTTGCCATCAAGTATTTTTTGACATTTATACATTCAACATTTGAACTGCCCTGTCATAATTTGCAGCCTTGTGAAACTAACTTTTTTTTTCACCGTAAAACCGCTAAAGTATTTTAGAACGCCAGTTTTTAATAATTTTATTTCATCTGTGCTGCCAGCTTACTGACCAGAGACTATTTAGCAGGTCAAAAGTAGACATGAAGCAGGTCAACGGGAAATGCTCATGGTACAAACCTGTCAAGTTAAAATGCTATGTTGAACTGCCCTGCACTTGGCAAGTATTTTATAAGTTTATGGTAGGCCCCCAGTACTGCAGTAGGTATTATATGCCTGCATTTTTTAAACCAATTAAGCTATTTTTCTGTGGTCAGTTAAATGCGTCCAAGCAGCATGAATGACTGAATCAGAGGCCTGACTAAATCAGTCGTACGATATGGTCCGATGTGGTCAATTAGAATAAATGACTAATAACTCATTAATGGATTTTGCACTAAGTTAGCCACGAGACACTGGTCTTCTGGTAAACAACATGGAAAATAGAAAATCATTTAAAGTGTTGCAATAAGGATGTTGCCTGAGTGGAAAAATGTTAATTCTATTTAATCTCAGTGAGATTACCAAATAATATTGGACCCGACTTTTTTTGCTTTATCAAATAAATAAAAAACCGGTCAAGTGCGAGTTGGACTCGTGCACGAAGGGTTCCGTATTATTATCGCAAAAAAACAGCAAAAAAATCACGTTGTTTGTATGGGAGCCCCACTTAAATATTAATTTTATTCTGTTTTTAGTATTAACTGCTATAAAGCGGCAACAGAAACACATCATCTGTGAAAATTGCAGCTGTCTAGCTACCACGGTTCATGGGATAAAGCCTGGTGACAGACGGACAGACAGACAGACGGATCGCGGAGTCTTAGTCTTAGTATAAAGTGTAACACACCGTGACGTCACACGATATTTCAACGTACTGCAATCGTCGTATTTTTTTTGTTTACGTGGCAAAAAAAAAGTGTTTAATATTTTTAGATTATCAAACTGACGGACTAAATAGATATTTTTTGTTAACTACCCTATTTTGAAACATATTCCCTCCCTTAAAAAATGGGTGGTGATATAAGTGCACCACTACTGTCTAACCCTTCGAGAAATTCAAGGGTTCACATAAAATGTGTTTGCCTGATTCGTAGGTCTATAATTCGCAAGACCTACTGCCGAACGTGAGGTACTGGGTCCGATTCTCGCGTCGGAAAGTGTCTTGTTTAAATATGTAACCGGTTGATAGCAAAAGCCTCGCCTCTATTAGTAAGTACATGGGACTGCAACATAACTAGTAAAAAAAACTTTTTTACAAAAAAAAACTATCGACTTCCAAATAAAACTACAAAGTGAAATTTAACTTTATTTTTGGAAGTCGGTGTCTTTCGTAGGTACCAATTTATTGCGTTATGTACACCGACTTCCAAAAATAAAGTTATTTTTCACTATGTAGTTTTATTTGGAAGTCGGTAGTATTTTTCATTTTGACTTTTTAGCGGTACCTACCTAATAGGCAAGTTGTTTAGTAAGTTACCTATAACGCCAGAATATATTTCCCGAATATCATGATACTTGAACATGACCGGTGAAATGAGAGATCTGCTTATCCCTTAAGAGCGCACTAGCATGATATTATGTTATGAAATGGTATTTTAAACAATAAACAGACATGCGATTGCAGCAATTCCGAGAGATTTGCCATTATTTATTGGAAGAGTTACGTTATATATCTTCGAATTTCTTCGTCCGATCTTCACCAAATTAAAATGGGATCAATTTCGAAATATACTCTAACAAACAAAAAAATAATTTTCGAAATCGGTCCACAATTCACGGAGATATATGTGATCAAACATAAAAAAAAACACAATACATAATGACATACAACCTCGAACTTGGTTAAAAATATGGGAATACTTCATATACCCAAAAACAAAGACCTCTGCCTATCCGCTTGGCGAATACGGGCGTGTTGTTACGTAATGTATGTATTTGCAAGTCTGCAAAGGACTTTAAACCACTATAGAATTTTAGCGACAACTTATTTCTACAATTGCCGTAACTTCAGAATACCCGAAGTAGTTGTTCCAAACTTTATACTAGTATCAGCATAAATACTTGCACCTGACTCTGTAACCTTACGTGTCAAAGTTCCAAACAATGCTACCAACTGAAGTTGAAAATCTCTAAGGCATCGTACTCACGTGCGACAAAACATAAGGGTAAAGGCACACTTGTGACTCGCGTTACACAATGACTGCACAAACTTCGCCCAGCTTCGAGGTTAAGCTTCAAAGATTAATTTACAGATACGCCACGAGATTGTGCCTAATATTGTACAGAAATATGGCAGTCATTACGATTGACAGAAGATATTCAGACATATTGCACGGAGATGAGGAAAGTGGCTCGGTAAAGGGTTTTCTGTAGTGAATAGCTTTGGTTAAGGTCTTGCAAGGTGATCGGTAGGCTTATTACGTATCTTTTGCAAGAGCAAAACGATAGCGATTTTTGCGCAATAATTTCTCTTCTATACAGAAGTTTTAGAGTTGTTGGCCAGTTTTTTGTTTAAATAAGTACATTTGACAAACAGCGAGCGATTAGCAAACGATTGTGTAGGACCTACCATACCTACACTGCAGGTAATTCCGACTTTTATGACATAAAGCATTTGATCACCATCGTTTTGCTCTTGCAAAAGATACGTAATACGGTTGACTTTGTCAAATTTATAACTTTACCTATCAAATGATTTTGGTTACTGATATTACATCTTACAATATTATTTATTGATTTTAGTTCGTCATTTCTTTTAGAAATGGCTAACTATTATTTTCAAAAGTCCTCGACCATGACTCAAATTTTTCAGAACTAACCTTATTATTGTACCACTGTAGGCCAAAGGCCGCCGTCTCCCTTTTTTAGGATTCGTACCCAAAGGGTAAAAACAGGACCCTTTTACTAAAACTTCGCGGTCCATCAGTCCGTCTGTCTGTCACCAGGCTGTATCTTATGAACCGTGATAGCTAGACAGTTGAAATTTTCACAGATGATGTATTTCTGTTGCCGCTATAACAACAAATACAAAAAATAGAATAAACTAACAGCTCTCGTGCGCGAGTCCGACTCGCACTTGGTCGGTATTTTTTTTCTTTCTGTCTTCTACTAATACGGGCCAGTATTTTACATTTGTTAAATTTCTGCTTCAATTATGGCGGAATTAATTATTTATCTTTTATTTTTGGAGCGTTTTTTTTTAAATTATCAATTACCTATCATTTATAAATTGTACTAGGTAGACAAAAGCAGTCCTTGCAGTGCTTACCACTGGGATTATATTTTCTACCCTTTAAAAAAATAATGGTAGTGTCTTAACACTACCATTTTTTTTTTTTTTCATTTTGACAGCCAACGCGACGCCGACCATAGATAGATTGGCGCGCTCTGTCGTTTGTCTACGGTTTCGACAATAATTATTGAGCCGTCGGGATTTTGGTCTTATATTTATTGTGTTTTATTTAGTTTGTTTTATACGTTATACACATATATACTGTGACTCACCTTCTGTTTTTATACTATGTTGTTATTATTTATATTAGTCTATTTTTCCTTATATATGATCCGTTTACGTGAATGTATCCGTGGCATCAACAGTCGGCCCTATCAGAATTTCAACGCAGCGTTATTTTTTTCTTATTATCGTTGCACATGCTGAGATAGGAGACTTTTCGGTCTCGCATGGGTTTAGTTATTTATTTTTATTATTGTTTGTATTTTTTTTATCTCGTGTCTCCTATGTGGGTCACAAATCAATATTTTTTCTATCTTTCTTTCTTTACCTACTCTATGGTTAGAGTTAATCCACGATCCCTCACATTAACATACTACACAACATACAGTTCGTAAGTATGTTTGTACAAATCGACAAACACGGCCAACCTTGTAATAATTTAGTAATTATTGGCGCCAACACTCCATGTTTGACATAAATGACATACGTTAAACTAATCAGCAAATGTTTGACGGTTTATACCAATACTTTGTGGATTTTGACCTAAATTAGCATTTATGTCGTGTCATTATGTTTTTGAGGTGTGTATTGATTTTAGTACATTCGACCTAAGTATTTGACTTGACTTGAGTGGTTGTTGGGGACTGCGTTTTCCTCATAAAGTTCACCTTTTAAGTTATTTTTAGTCTTCATTCTTCAATAATAATACTAAAGATAATTAAATATAAGTATTTTGTTTTTCACCATGTTTTCATCAATATAAAAAACTGGCCAAGTGCGCGTCGGATTCGCGCACGATGAGTTCCGTACCATTATCGCAAGAAACGGCAAAAAAAACACGTTTGTTGTATGGGATCCCCACTTAAATATATAATTAATTCTGTTATTAGTATTTTTTGTTATAGCGGCAACAGAAATACATCATCTGTGATAATTTCAACTGTCTAGCTATCACGGTTCATGAGATACAGCCTAGTGACAGACGGGTCGTGGAGTCTTCGTAATAGTGTCCCGTTTTTACCCTTTGGGTACGGAACCCTAAAAACAGTAAATGTAAATTACTTACCTATTAAAAAAATACTATTTCGTTCAACTAAAAACAGACTACTACCTACATAATAAAATAACCATAGTCCCTTCATAAAACTCATTTAATAATAATCCGCCACCATTTCAACAAAACCACAAAATTAATAAACACTATTAAAATAATAAACGACATTATTAACTATAACTGACTCTTACCATGGATTATGATTGAGAAAAAAAAATGCATTTTCTGGCAAAAGCTCAAATGGGGTCAACCTCGTCCCATTTAGAGATGGCACAGTATAAATAAACGCACTCGGTACGCGGAAGTACTACTACAACCAGCATAACCTAACCCATCAAACCTTTTAAAGACTTATCATCTAAGGGCCTTGTTACACTGGTCTAATCCCAACGATGGGCTATCGTAAATTTCAGTCGCAAAGACGTTATTTTGTGTGAAAACGTCGGCGTTAGTTAGGCTTAGTGTGGGGGACAGGGAAATAATGTAAGCATGCATATTATGTGCTGTTAGCCATTTGTTAGATAGCGAGATGTGTGGAGAAATGGTTTGTTGTGGTAATAATACAAATAGTGTGCAAATAAAACCGGCCAAGTGCGAGTCGGAATCGCGCACAGAGGGTTCCGTACAAACAGCTACATTCACCAAAACAATTTGGTGATATTACTGAAATTCATAAACAATGAAAGCAAAGAAAGATTGAGGAACAAAATTGTTTTTGCCGTTGGAAACTGTTGTCTCAGTGGTCAGTTTACCAACTGCAAACAAATTAATAATGTCTTTTTTACTTTAGTTGCAAACTTACGGTTTTTGGATTTTTCTTGCGAAATTTCATGATTCTAGGCCAACGGGAGGTACACTGTAGGTTTTGATTCCCTTGAGATTCGTCAAATTTGTAACATAAACGGCGGTATCTTTTGATTACGTTGATCCAGCAGTACCTAAATAGTTCTGTGCCCAGAAAAAACTACAACTGTGCTTCACCCAAAGCAATCTGCGATTAAGTAAGGAGGACATTTTGGTTGTGTTGTTTAGTGACATCGTTTTATTATGCCTGTAATGTTTACATAAACTTCTGTCACATAGAATATTTTCAGATTTTCTCTATGCTAACTTCGGAGATCCCCTGCCTTATCTTACCGGTATTTTTTTAACATTTTTCGTCAAAAGTCGAAAACTATGCAGCCTAAAAAAAAGAAGACATGTTTAAGAATGTGGAAATAGCTCCCTTTCATACGATAACCCATATACCCATGTAGCCCAACTTTGAATTTTTAAGACACCCTTTCTGCCCTGTTGCGAAAAAATTATACATATTTTTATTTCTTTCTTATTTGCAAAATAGTTGGGCAAACGTTGTCTAAAACAATTTTAAATTTCAAGTTGATAGCATTAGCAGTTCTTGAGATATCCAGCTGTGACGACGGACAGACAGGCTGAGTCGCTCCATTAGGGTTCTTTTTTACCAATTTGGTAAGGAACCCTAAAAATAGGGATCCTAATGTAAACATAGACAATGCAATGACTGAGAGAATAGAGAACCTGGAAAAGTTTATTTATTGCAATGATCGCTTTCAAGAAGCCAAAGATAAAGGAGAGATCAGCAACTAGTAAAAATAAATCTTAGGCAAACTAAAATACCTATCACAAAATAGCCGGGTTTTCCTCTCGTTAAACAAATAAATAATAAAATATTTTTTCAAAGAGGTGTAATATGGTTCAGGGGATTACCCTCACATATACACAAACTTACGAAATTCACATTCTTTCTTTATAACATTACGGATCACAAGCAGCTTCATTGCATTCATTTCAAAAAGTGTATTCCCCATCTTAGTGTTGGAACAAATCTCACTAATGAAATCGATGTTGAAATATTATGAAACGTAAGATGAAACTAAGTACATTAGCAAATAGATTGAAAACTCTCATAAATAACCTTTGAAGTCGGCGCCAAGAAAAACAACATAATAATTTACAGACACCGATTAATATCCGGATTATGACTGACAATTAATCAAGAAAATCCGTTATTTTTCGATCAATTAAAGCTTCGGATTATTTTTATGTTAAACACTTCGAAAATATGTTTAATATTAAATATACTATAGTTTGTGCCATAATTTTTTTCCGGTTTCTGAATTGAGTCTTTGGAGAACGTGTCAAACTCTATTTTATTACTCGACTGCCGAAGGATGGTAATGTGTTTACCAGTGTATGTATGTATGTTTGTTCCTATGTGGCGTTCTAGAGACCAAACGCGTTGGCCGATTTTGGTGATTCTTACGTCAATCAATTCGTGTCACTGGCTACATTAAAATTGGAAAATATAAAAATGGCGGATTTTAGGCGCCATATTGTGGGGCACCAAATATTTTTTTCCTCCGAACCCATCGTATGGGGTATCAAAATAAAGGGTTTCAAAAATATATAACACATATATTTAAATGTACCTAATTAAAAAAAAAACTAAAAAGTTATAAATGAAAAAAGTTAATTTAAAAAAAATCAGAAAACCCGACTGCTTAAAAAGCGTACTAAAAAGACGTAAACAAGAAGAAAATCATGTTCACAGCATGATTTTCTTCTTGTTTACGTCTTTTTATTTAGA
This sequence comes from Orthosia incerta, assembly GCA_948252205.1. Classification (NCBI taxonomy): domain Eukaryota; kingdom Metazoa; phylum Arthropoda; class Insecta; order Lepidoptera; family Noctuidae; genus Orthosia; species Orthosia incerta. The sequence continues at coordinate 27,237,394 of OX411759.1, forward strand.
TCGCTTTTCAAGCAGTCGAGTTTTCTGATTTTAAAATTAACTTTTTTTTTTAAGCCTAGATTTGTCAGGCTTTCAGGTTAAAGAGTTAGCCAAATACTCAACTTCAAATTCTCTATTCAAAATTCGGGAGAGAGTTTTTCAAAGGTATATTTTCATCGTGACAAACTGTCTTGAATACATCAAAGAATAGCAATGTTAATCAAGGCTTTTCAACACAGCTTGATTGACTGACTTTATCCAAATGCAAATTTTCTCATCATTTTATTTGATTATTAACTAGCTTTATGCCGCAGTTTCACTTGCATGGCCGGTTACTGAGGGGTACCAGTGGCCTTGCAATTTCCGGAATAAAAACTACATCAACATCTGCAGCAAAAAAATATTGGACTCTTTCGAAATGAAAGCGTTCAATATGTTTTAGTAATACCGAACAAATTTATAGGGATTTTGTCATACTCTTTCATGGAGTTATACCCTTTGTCCTGCCGAAGTCATTTACGCAATTAGGCGGCTGGTCATCCGTTGGGGAGCTGCGATGCCACAGACAGATATACAGGTCAAACTTATAACACCCACTTGCATAACGAATTATAAAGTAGCCAGTAGCACAAGCCATAGTGTAGCCTTTCTACCAGTGAAATGTTTTTGAGAAATTTCGAAGATGACCAACCTCCTACATCTAAACTTTAAACCTCTTTTTTCCGTTTTGTGTTCGGATATTCTCATTATTTTTTTCGATATCTTCGAAAACAGAACGATAAATTCATTTTATTGCATTGATTGAGAATATTTAGTTGCATATGGACGCACCTACAAGATGTCATACGATTTCTAAAACAGGTTTACACGAAAAATATCCAGAATTGAGCTCAACCAAATTAACAAAAGAAACGATTTTTACAAAAGATTTAATAAAAAAAAGCAAATAATGTTATTCATCCATATTAGTATCACAAATACGAAAGTAACACTGTTTGTTTGTTTGTTACCTTTCACGCTTAAACCGCTGCACCGATTGAAATTAAATTTGGTATGGAGATAGTTTGAGACCCTGGGAACACACTGCCGGGTTAAAAAGTTATCCCTCTATGGGATTTTTTTCAAATTAATTATAATATAAGAATAATGTTAAATAAAATAATTAAGTTATAATAATGTTTAATGCATGCTTATTTAGGATGATAAGGACAGGAGAATGATAATTGCAATGCTTGTAAAAGGCTGCTAAGACTTAAGACTGCGCCGAGCAAAATAATCCAAAACGATCGTCACAGTTATAGGGATATAATCAATATTATTACCATAATTACCATAAAAAATAGGTAATGAACACCACAATGAATGTGTTAACGATTCTATGTTGGCAAAAACAAAAAATATAGTTTAGTTTAAATAACAAAAATACGTAAAGTTGGACAAAAATATTAAAATAGCATGCCCGTGTTTTATTGAATATTGATAGTAAACTGTTGAATTTTTTTACAAACTTTAATTCATATCAATCTCTAATTGTCATTCCACAATTTATAGTTTTAACATTTTCGAAATGTCACTCGGTTATTTTAGTTTTCTTTTTTTTTCTTAATTGTTGCGCTGTTTTGAATCATGCGAAACGTTAACCGGTCGGCAATTCAGTCGTCCACGAGAGCTCGGAGAGTGGTCACGTCTCATCGTGGAGCGACGCGCTGATAACTATAATTCGCGATCTATTGTGTACGTATACCTTGCTGCAAATAGTTGATTAAGGTAAGTTATATATTTTGTTTTTTGAGTATGACTTTTTATGCATAACGAACATTTACTTTTTATGATTTTACATTTTTTTTTGAAATATTTGTTTTATTAATAATGGGAAAGCGTAAGGAAACATATTATAAGAAGAAAGTTGGCGCTCATTTCCGAAAAAGAATCTGTTCTCATAAAAAGTACATATTTCTATTTTGTGACATTATTTCCTTTTTAACCGACTTTCCAAAAAGAAGGATTTTGTTTGTGTATGTTCACCGATTGCATCAATTGTGGACAGATTTTAGAAATTATTTTTTTGTTTGAAAGATTACGTTCCATTTAAATTTGGTGAAGATCTGATGAAGAATTTTGGAGATATGCAACAGAACTACTCAAAAAATATGGCAGATCTCTCGGGATTGCTGGAATCGTATGTCTGTTTATTGTTTACACCATATTTTCATAACATAACATCACGCCGGTAAGTTCTAAAGGGGTATGCAGATGAATACAGTTAAACCCTAGTACACTCTAATTTAATTCAGGCTATAGAACTTGCCCATTATGTACACAACTAAAAAGTGTAAAATAAAAACTTTTTTGCCAAAAAACAACCAACTTCCAAACCAAAACACTACAATATGTAAAATCTATTCAATTTCGCCAGTCAGTGTCAAAAAACGAAGAATCAAAAACAGGAACACCGACTTCCGAAATTTAATTTATTTTCACTTTGTAGTATTTTTATTTGAAAGTCGGTTGTATTTTTTTGTTATAAAAAAATATCTAACATAATGGCGCATGTAATCGTTTAATTTTCAATTGGTTCTCAAACATTCGATATGGGTATCGTGTAATGGGTTTTTGGGGATGCCGATTGCTATTCTGACATTCATTTTAGAATACACGATGGAAGATTAATTTTTTTTTGGCCGTTGTCAGTGATGTCCAAGATAAACTTGGAAAGTACAAATTAATTTGAATTAAAAAGACGCATGGTCTGGATTTGAAGTCCTGTCAAGCACGAGAAGTGAGGCCAAGGAGTCACCACGAAATTTTAAATTCATTATACTTATTTTGTTGCCGGTGTTTGCTGGCAAGTCTTTCACATGGGAAAATATTTATGTATACTATATTTCTTTCAGTCTGTTCACAACATTTTAAGAGTTAGGTTGATAATACATCTGATACTCGTAACTACGTCAATTTATTAATTTTATTAAATAACTTACAATAACTATATTTTATTACGTTTTTAGGAAACGCTGACCAATAAAGATCCTTGCCCATACGTTGGTGAAAACCCTTTAGTTAGTAATGGTATTCCATTCAACAATCACGATGTAAGTTAATTGTTCTTAGATACATTTTTAAATGTGCCTTAGTACTACTTTCTGCCCGTGGCTTTGGGACTACTTACATTTATCTTATTTTATTTCAGAATTCTTCAAAACATACGGATTCATATTCAAACATTTTGGTAGGAGAAGAAACTGAAGACAAAGCCGAGATCATAATAAATGGCAATAGAATAATAGATTTCGCATACTCGTACCTCTATAAACAACTGCAATAAATCGTATGAACACGTAACACATTCTTCCATAATGCACCAGTGATTGAAAATAACAATCATGTTTTAAATGAGATTTATATTACCCTTCTCGTCACTTTTTCATTTCCATTAGTTTTCGGGAAATGCCTTTGACTTCCCTGGAGATAGTTGTTCATTTACAGAATTAGAAGCAATTTTTAAAATATGACGTTTCTGTTACACTCTGTATAATAAATATACCACGTTTCCCTGGGTTTTGTGTAAGATTTTGTAAAATGGAAAAATACGTAAGGCAAATTACATTAGGTAAATAAAGTTTTTTATTACAGACTGGTTTTACTATACAATTCACCTACCCATCTTACTTACTTATCAACTTACCTAGCATACCTACTTACCCAGTAAAATTCCCGGGCGTACAATCCACAACGCCAAAATTTCATCGCAATCGGATGAATAGTAACGGAACGGATAATGTATTACTATAGTACAAACAAACATTATTTTCTATATAATATAGATTATTAGATTTAATTACGGACTTTATGTACCTACATAAACATCTAAATAATCAATATTCGCCTTTTCAAGTCACTCAACACAACGCCCCAAATTTTAAAAATTCTAAGTTACAAACTTTTGTCGTGCAACTGCAAGCGGGATTCGAGCGAACTTGTAATTGTGTGTGTGACGACACACACGACTAGCGCGCTGTAGCAAATACCTAATTGCCGCGCGCCTCGTTCGCTCGGCGCAGTCTTAAGGTTACACTAGTCGAAAATTCTTCCATACAAACGTAGTTTAGGGATTATTCCACTATTTGACGATGTACGTTCAAAATAAAAAGTGATATCAATTTGTCTCATCATTATCTAGCCCTGTATGGAAGCAAAAAAGTAAAAGAATAAAATATTTGATAGTTATGAGCGTCGAAAGTTCCACATTTCGACACTAATTCTAACGCATTTTTGGGCGCAAATAAATACCATAAGAAGACGGAAAATTGCAAAACGGCCTCCTCCTATCCTCAGGGATAGATTAGTAGTTCAAAAATGCAAATAATTTTATTTTGAACAGATAGATTTAGTCGTTTTTTCATGATATCTAGACTGCCAAAGGTCTGTTTATAAAATTTCGCGCGCTCGGATTCGTCCTAAATCATTATCCATTTCGCTACAAATTTGCAAAAGTGTGTATTCGTACGCGAACTAGCTTCCTACTGCTCATCACAGCATCTATCTCTTCCGCACGTGTTGTCGGTTGATATAAAATGCATTTTAACCCCGCGCACAAAATAGTTCGTGCCGTCGACTAGTGTACCCTTAAGTACTAATATAACAAAACACCAACATTATACATTTAGTTCGCAATAAACGTTATGACTATGACTTTGATATGGGATTCCCTTGGGCAGGGATGATAAAATACTTTTTTACCAGGTGAACCCGCGTTATAGAAGTTAGTTCAGTATATTTCGAAATATGATTCTTGTTTGGTATCGTAGGCGCCATAGTGATTATCATAATTTTCTGAGTCTTCGTATTTTATTGTATTTATGACGCCAGAATTAATTCTGGTTAGTATTGGTATTGGTGACCAATAACGGGTTCTTTACGTTTTTCGATCAGACAGCTATCTTTTGGCCGTTTGAAACTGAATAACGCGAGTTCTGAATTGGGGCGATATTATCACAAAAAACTGCAAAAAAAAACAAATTTTATCAAGATTATTTATTTGTGGAAACATGAGTACACATAAAGAGCATGCAAGTATAAAATTACATTATGATTAAGATTAGTCATGTTTGGCCTTAGTGGAAAATATTCAAATTTCAGTAATAAAAGTCATTGGATTAGATTACATAAGAACAAAATAGTAAATCTCAATTTCGAAAACAATAGTACATTATGGTACAAGTGTGCAATGTTGGTGATTACCGCTGAGGCGCCATTGAGACCCGAGCCGTAGGTGAGGGTCTTAAGAGAGCCGAGGACGGTAATCATCAATACACACGTGTATCATACGACGTTTTTCAACACACTTGTGAAGAAAATAATACAAAAAAATCATTTTCAACAGTAAAAACGAGTTGTGAAAATTTTTTTTCAATGGCGGGCAAAATGAATCAGTTTTTCTATGCGCGCGCATTTAACAATGGCGATCGGCCATAGACTAAAAGAATGAGGTTTCTTTTTTTTTTGGCTTTTCGTGGATAGTGTTTTAGCCACGTAAAAAATAGGGAATTTAAATTTTTCTTAATTACAGAGCAAATAAAATTTATATTTGAGTGAAAGTTTTATTTATTAAGCACGTACAAGTTGGAATTATATTTAAATACGAATGTGCATGAAATGAGCATGCAATAGTTACATTACTTTTGGTTACATAACGTTAATTTGTACTATTGAGCACGATCTTTTTTGTATCGAAACTTTTTTAAGAACAAAGCAACTAAACCAATAAATTAAAAAAAAAAAAAACTCTATAACTCACTTGTGAATAATAGCAATGAAAAAGTCACCGTTTGATAACAGGTATCATTATGTGCCTAATTGCGGTGAAATTAGAGCCACTTTATGAGCAAGTGTGTTGAAAATAAATTAAACATATGGTCATAGGTAAGTCACAATTATTAAATGTCACTCAATGTTAAACACTTTTTTATTTTTGTTTATCATTTTTTTTTTTTTATGAAGTCGTTGTGGCCCAGTGACTTAAGATTACACTAGTCGATAATTCTTCCATACAAACGTAGTCTAGGGATTACTCCACTGTTTGACGATGTACGTTCAAAATAATAGTACTTTATGGTACAAGTGTGCAAGGTTGGTGATTACCGCTGAGGCGCCATTGAGACCCGAGCCGTAGGTGAGGGTCTTAAGAGAGCCGAGGACGGTAATCATCAATACACACGTGTATCATACGACGTTTTTCAACACACTTGTGAAGAAAATAATACTAAAAAATCATTTTCAACAGTAAAAATGAGTTGTGAAATTTTTTTCACAATGGCGGGGTAAATTAATCAGTTTACCTATGCGCGCACATCTAACAATGGCGATCGGCCATAGACTAAAACAATGAGGTTACTTTCTTTTTTTTAGCTTTTCGCGGATAGCGTTTTAGCCACGTACAAAATGGGGAATTTCAAGAGAAACAAAAGTTATATTTAAGGGGAAATTTTATTTATTTAACACATACAAGTTGAAATTATCTAGTTGAATACGAAGTTGCATGAAATGAGCAAGCAATATGTTAGTTTCTATCATTTTGCTGAATTGTTTGACTAGAAGCTATGCCACATTTTATGTATTTAATTGATATCATGGAAATAGTAATTACTACCCATATCATGTTATGGATATAGTAAGTACTACTTCCATGACAGGAATAGAAAGAGATTAATGTCGAATGGGACACTTTTAATTGATTAACAGTGTTACATTTTATTATATTGAAAATACTTCAATTTTAACTGGATTAGAATTAATGACTTATTTTAAAAATTTTCATTGGATTGAATTGTGACACTTTTAAAATTAGTTTAATTTAAAAGTATTTAAAATGAAGGCAGGAAACCATTAAAAAAAAACTATAACTCACTTGTGAATAATAGCAATGAAAAAGTCACAGTTTGATAACAGGTATCATTATGTGCCTAATTGCGGTGAAATTAGAGCCACTTTATGAGCAAGTGTGTTGAAAAAAAATATATCAATTTTTCTCATCATTATCTAGCCTTATATGGAAGAAAAAAGTAAAAAAATAAAATATTTGAAAGTTATGAGCGTCGAAAGTTCCACATTTCGACACAAATTTTAACGAATTTTTGGGCGCAAATAAATGCCATATGAAGACGGAAAATTGCAAAACGGCATAGATTAGTAGTTCATCAATGCAAATAATTTAATTTAGAACAGATAGATTAAGTTGTTTTTTTGTGATATCTAGACTGCCAAAGGTCTGTTTATAAAATTTCGCGCGCTCGGTTTCGTCCTAAATCATTATCCATTTCGCTACAAATTTGCAAAAGTGTGTATTCGTACGCGAACTAGCTTCCTACTGCTCATCACAGCATCTATCTCTTTCACACGACTTGTCGGATGAGATAGCAGGCATTTTAACACCGCGCACAAAATAGTTCGTGCCGTCGTCAACGGCACGAACTATTTTGCAATTTTCCGTCTTCTTAAGGTATTTATTCGCGCCCTAAAATGCGTTAAAATTAATGTCGAAATGTGGAACTTTCGACGCTCATAACATTCAAATATTTTCTATTTTTACTTTTTTGCTTCCATACAGGGCTAGATAATGATGAGACAAATTGATATATTTTTAACACGCTTTTATTAGCTTGGTATGTATGTATCTATGTATCAATGTATCAATGTAACAATGTATCAATGTATCAATGTAACGGAATCTTTGAACGTGATTTTCTCCCACTTCAAAACGTTGGATTGATTTGAAACTTTGCACACTTATCAAGGACCGATGACAATGCAATAATTTAAACAGTTTGTCCCATTATCCTTACCATTAAGGTTACACTAGTCAAAAATTCTTCCATACAAACGTAGTTTGGGGATTATTCCACTGTTTGACGATGTACGTTCAAAATAAAATGTGATATCAATTTGTCTCATCATTATCTAGCCCTGTATGGAAGCAAAAAAGTAAAAATAGAAAATATTTGAAAGTTATAAGCGTCGAAAGTTCCACATTTCGACACTAATTTTAACGCATTTTTGGGCGCAAATAAATACCATAAGAAGACGGAAAATTGCAAAACGGCCTCCATACAGGCATAGATTAGTAGTTCAACCATGCAAATAACTTTATTTTGAACATATAGATTTAGTAGTTTTTTCATGATATCTAGACAGCCAAAGGTCTGTTTATAAAATTTCGCGCGCCCGATTTCGTCCTAAATCATTATCCATTTCGCTACAAATTTGCAAAAGTGTGTATTCGTACGCGAATTAGCTTCCTATTGCTCATCAAAGCATCTATATCTTCCACACGTGTTGCCGGTTGATATAAAATGCATTTTAACCCCGCGCACAAAATAGTTCGTGCCGTTGACTAGTGTACCCTTAAAGCGTGTTTTTTAGTTTTTAGAACTACAATTTTTTTATTTCATTTTGAACGTACATCGTCAAACATTGGAATAATCCCTAGACTACGTTTGTATGGAAGAATTTTCGACTAGTGTAACCTTAAGACTTCATCTCACCCTCTTGTGCTTGAGCTTTCAAATCCGGGCAAGTACCAATGTGACTTTCAATCCATATGTAATTTCTTAGATTTCTTCTAAATCGCTAAGAACGATAATGACAACATCAGGCAACCTGTACCTGTTTACATTATTATCTAATTAGTCATCTGTGCCTGTAGTTAATTTAAGCATGAAATCGTCAACCCGCCTTGAGCAGGTTCGTGATGATTAGTGCTCGTGCCTTCTCTGTATGAGAAGAGGACTTTTTCCCTGCTGTGGGACAGTAAAGGTTGGTATTATTATTATTAATGTAATATTCTTCTAAACACGCACGTATTTTAAATGAACCTTGTTCCTTATCAAATCAATTTTATTTCGCTGCCGCTTCCCCATTGAAAACATCATGAAAGATATTTCAAGTTGTTTTTGAAACCGCTCCGGTAGTTATATTAATGTTTCACATTAAGATCTAATAATACATTGAACTGACTTTATAAATATCGTCAATGGAAGTATTCGACCTTTACATATTTATCTTACAAGGGCCTACAACCACTATAGGTACATCTGCGTTGGTATACTTAATACCACCTAATTCGCTCCCGTGGCCCATCACGACCACACATCACATCACATTATCAGCCTATTAATGTTCCCACTGCTGGGACATAGGCCTCCTCTCTGTGAGAGGGCATGGGCCGTAATCCACCACGCGGGCCCAGTGCGGGTTGGTAGATGTCACATGTCTTCGAATTTTTGGTTCTAGGACATGCCGGTTTCCTCACGATGTTTTCCTTCACCGTTTTGAGAGCAGTGGTGATGAAATAATGTACACAAAGTAAAGCGCGCCTGACTGGGCCCGAACCCACGACCTAAAACTTGTAAGTCGCGGCCGATACCACTGGGCCACCACTGCTCTCATCACGACCATCACATAGGAAATGTGCATTCATCATCATGACGCCCACTGCTGGACATAGGCCTTCCCCAACTATCGTCCTATCGACCATCCGTTCTGCGAGCAGTTGCAAATTCTTCGGACATTCTTCTCCTGCGGATGTCTTGATTTGTTTGCATGATTCAAGACAAAAAGCCAGCAGTCTGGAATCTTAAAAAAAAATCAGTCTCCGACAAAAACAATTTGTTATACTATTTTATAACAATAGGTTAGAATATGGTAGTAGACGCACCTATCCTATCCTATGTTTTTTTTCTTAATAAATAAAATAAATAAATAATATTTTTAATGAGCAACTTTTAGATCCCCACAACACAGATAATCCTAGAATGGGGTCCAGGGAATTTGTAAACACCTAGAACTTAAGGGACTCTGTATAATGTACCTACCTGCTACCCAGTGGTAACGGCCGCGACTTACAAGTTGTAGGTCGTGGGTTCGAACCAAAACAATTCGAAGACATGTGGCAGCTCGTGGCTAAATAATCAGCCGCACGGGTCGATCTTCAAGGTTAAGCAACGCTTGCTGACGTCGGTCCGTGGATGGGTGACCATCTTTACATAGCGAGTTTCCTCCGTGCCTCGCAAAGCACTTTAAGCCGTTAGTCCCGGCTGTCATTTGAAGATCTTTAAATCTAAGATCTTAAAGGCTATGCAGATGATGACTGGTTAAAATATTAGATAAGTTGATAGAGACTAAACTGAAATAATTTTCTTTACTTCTCTTTTTTAAATGGCTTGAGATTGAAGGATCAAGTTAAGATTATGTCAGTGTACTTTCCCGTGGTTGTGTGGCCATTACCCGCGGTATCCACGCACTATGTCACAACTGTCGTTATTCTGAAAGTGTAATAACTTTTTATGCACTAGGCACGCTCGCTTGCTGCTAGAGCGATGACCAAGATTACCTAATCCTTGTAATACTTAGTTTTATTAGCTGTCAGTAGTTCAGTACACGAGTAATTTTGGGTAAAATCAGGTTTGATTAAACTGTACGAGATTTACACCGACTGGTTGTCAAATTCATACTTTTGACGATAAAACTTTCAGTAGGTACCTAAAAAAATATTTCTGCTTTTCTTGTGATCGAAATAAAGCTCGAATTTCATGAAAAAATGTCTGTGGATGAAGATAAACTCCAGTACCTGCCTATATACCATGTACACCTCCGATAGCACACAAAAAGGTAAAATAGTTGTTTCTTTGTAATCTCTGGAAGTATACTAATCCAATCAGAAAATTATTTGACTGATAGAAAGCTACTACACATCGCTCAGGCTGATGCGGGAGCGAAGCTGTGGGAAGTTATTCATCTATACCAATATTATAATGAGGAAAGATTTTTTTGTTTGTTTGTTTATTTGTACCGAATAGGCTACGAAACTACTGGACCGATTTAAAAAAGGGATATTATAAATTGCATATCAAATAAAATAATCGTCTATCAATACATACTCATCATTTATATTCTTTTTTACATCAAATAACTTACTTCACTACAAATAAACTAAATGTTTAGCAAAACTCAAACTGCAGATAATTCGAAATTATACATCAATATGACATTACTTTTTTCCTCATAATGCAATACAGTTAAATTTATTTTTGTACAAAAATACTACATACATAGCAGAAATACTAACTGCACAGCAAATTTTCCATATTTAGAGATATATAGAGCACCCACTTTCCATATGGTCTTTATGAATTAGTCCAAGAGCGAGCGAAGCGAGCTCGGGAACTTAGGGCACCCCGACACGGACAGGTTAGGTTCGAAAAGATGACGGCAGCTTAAGTGAGCGAGCAAAGCGAGCGAACTCAGCTCCCGTCATCTTCTTCGTGTTAGGTTACTGTAGACCCTTTAGACAGAAATAGGAGCCCCGCGCAGCGGGGCTCCGTCGACATTGTCGTTAAATAGTAATTGTAAAAACTTTAACCATGGATATCTCCATAACCATGGGGCTCCGAGTTGTGGGGATGGTACAGGGGGGTTTCCGCCCCTCCCCCCCCTACTGTGACTAATAAAATGCTGTTTTATTTAGAAAAACTGCTGTAAATAATATAAAAATAGAAGCTATATTTAAAAGAAAAAGAGTTAACATGTATGATGTGCATTAAGATTATTAGCTGTGCATTAATAAAAAAGCTTTTGCTTTAGGAAAAATCGCTGTACGCTGCGAAAATAAATTGTAGTGTGTTTAGTGATATTTTGCGTTGAATATTTTGCTGCGCAATCAGTAATTTTGATGAGAATTCGGAATTTTATTTCATAGAAAAAGGATATTTTTTGATTTGCGTTTAAATACTACCCTTTAAAAAATTCTTTCACCAATAGAAAGCTACATTATGCCCAATTAACATAAGCTATAAATTATTTTGAAAAAAATTAGAGATCCTTATGAAAATTGCAATAATGTAACCCAAAGTAGCAAAATTTTGCCCATAAAATTCATTATTTGGCGTGCGCTGAGAAAACTACCGATGATACAGAAAAAATATATACTACATGATTAAAGCACTCATTATTAACTACAAAAACGTCTGTGAGAGAATATATCTTACTACCATAGTTATGTCACAATAGCAGCTTTTGTGTTCTAAAATTTAATTAGATCTCTGGTAGAAACAAAAGTTGTAGAATACATTCGTATTTATTCAAATAAATAGTTTAAGAAATTGGTAGGTTGATCGGTAGGGGTGGTGAGTAAATTGGTAAGTAGGTGGTAGGTAGGTAGATAGCCAGTTGACGGGAACAAGGCCGCGGGGGTCAGCTAGTCATACACAAATTTATTCAGCCCAGTACTAATTGCCCCTTCCTTATTATAATGCAATTAAGATTCACAGTACCTTAGTAGATTATTTACTCGTATACTTGCATTTACGTGCTTTATGGCATTGTTACCAAACGTGGCATCAATTAGTGCTTGAGTACTAATTGGAAGCACATGTAACGTGAGTAATATTATTGTTTCAACCAATTAGTACTTAGGAGTCAAGGCGCTAACATTTATATTATTATTCCTATTTAACTTGGGTTCAATATGAAAGCCTTGACCACTCGAGCGGTCATCTGGTATCCTTGTCACTTGGCAGTCAACCACACCGGCACCGTATGATACAGCTATTACTACCACCTTTTCACCTTTGCATGAATGTGTTTGTTAGTTAAGGTTGATGAAACTACAGAACGTACTTACTATAGTTTTAAAGTAAGCGTCGATCTTACCTTTTTAAACAATTGTATGTGTTAATGTTCTTATCTTATGGAGGGGCCGAGAAATACCTCGGACACTTCGACCCATTGGGATCTTTTGTGGTCCCCTAGATAACTTACTCCTCCTCATTCTCGTTGAAAACTGTTTTCATGAGTTTTACAACGAGACTAGGAGATATGAGCCTATAATCTTCTGGTTTTGGGTATTCAACCCCTAGGAGACTCATTCGCTTACCAGCCAGTGCATCGCATGTGCACAGTAGGTGCTCCATGCGTTCCGTATATTCCCCACACAACCTGCACATGGGTGTCGCGGTTAGACCCATCTTCATGAACATGTCGTTGGTTCCAAAGTGCCCAGTAAAGGCCCCAAGCAGGTAGCGGATTTGCCCCCTGCTCATGTTCCAAATGCAATCCCGGGCTTTGAAAGTGGAGCCCAGGAATCTCTTGGAGTGTTGTAGACCGGTAGTAGACAGCCAACAAGTTCGTTGTCTGTGATCTGCAAACTCCCTAAATGCGGCTTTTACGAGACACGTCGAGATGCCTACACATGGTTCTGGACCCACAAAATCATTCGCTGAGCCCTCCCTTGCCAGTTCATCAGCCACTTCGTTACCATGGAATCCTTTGTGCCCAGGGACCCACATCAGTCTTACCCTGTTGTGCTTCCCAAGCCTGTTTAGGGTTTGGATAGCATCCAGAATAAGTCCGGAGTCCACTTTGTAGGCCATGGCTTTGATTGCAGCCTGACTGTCACTAAGAATATATTTGGATTTACCTTTGGTCCCTCTATCTATATTCTCTTGAGCACAGGTTATAATGGCATATGTTTCCGCTTGGAATACAGTTGCCATCTTCCCTAAGCTTTTGCTACATTTGTAGCCTTTTGCGTATATGCCCGCTCCTGTACCTGATTCCATTTTGGATCCATCAGTGTACCACACCAGACTATCTTGTTCTGGTGGATCAAGTCCCTTCGTCCAGTCCTCTATTGTAGGGATTTGGACCTTGAAAGACCTCTCAAAGGTCCAGATGGCATCTACCCAATACTATTGCAAGAAGGGGCATCTGTTTTGATACCCCATTTGAGTAAGCTCTACAGAGCCTGCATAGCCTTTGGGTACGTACCCAAAGCATGGAGGGAGGTCAAAGTCACCTTTATACCGAAGGTGGGTAGACCGACTTATGAAGAAGCTAAAGCTTACAGGCCCATTAGTCTATCATCCTTTCTCTTGAAAACTCTGGAGAAACTGGTAGACAGGTACTTAAGAGAGGGTCCTCTGAAAGTATTCCCTCTACATAAACTACAATGCGCCTACAGCCCCGGCAAATCTACGGAAACGGCATTGCACCATGTTGCGAGTCGAGCCGAGGCTGCGCTAGAGGGACAAGAAATATGTGTCGGGGCTTTCCTCGATATAGAGGGAGCCTTTGACAAGACAACATTTGAGTCCATACGCACTGCTGCAAAGGAACATGGCATCAATGATACCACGTGCAACTGGATTGACTATATGCTGAGAAGCAGAACAGTCAGATCGGAACTAATGGGAGACAGACTTAGTGCAAAAACAACAAGAGGTTGTCCGCAAGGCGGAGTGCTGTCACCATTATTGTGGTGCTTGGTAGTAGACTCGCTACTAACCAAACTTAATACCGGACCATTCTACACAGTAGGCTATGCGGATGACATAGCTATAATGGTCAATGGTAAATTGCCGAACATAGTGTCTGGATTATTACAACAGGCATTGAGGATGACAGAGGAATGGTGTACAGTGAACCACCTCTCTATCAACCCAAGCAAAGCAGTCATTATTCCCTTCACGAGGAAGAGACAACTAGGAAACCTAGGAGAGCTCTCCCTCAATGGAATAAAACTGCCCTGGTCCACCGAAGTTAAATATCTGGGTGTAACGCTTGATAAAGAACTCAGGTGGAAAACTCATGTGGAAAATATTACGACAAAGGCCTTACGAGTGTTCGGCATGTGTCGTTCTACCTACGGTAAAACTTGGGGGCTAAAGCCCAAAGTGATACGATGGCTGTACCGGACAATAATAATACCTATTATCACATACGGCAGCATAGTGTGGTGGCCAAGAACAAAGCTTGCCAGGCCAGCTTCAGTTTATTTTCATCTACCACTTTCTTTGCCGTGAGCCAGTTATTTTTGGACGTGTGCCTTGTAAGCTCGTCCCTTGTGACTGGTTCCTCTTCATCGCTATCGCGCAGTATACATTCTGGGAAGTGGGTCCTGAACATCACGCCCAGAGTGTCCTGTCCAGTTTCCGTGAGTTGCCCATTCTCATCCCTTACAGATGCTAGTGGGTTTGTCTTGGTCATGGACATTGCTTTGCACAACCTCATCCCATTTGGCAGAGTTTCGATGGAAGTGCAATGCTGCCCCCAATTAGTTCTTCTGGCCTTGCGTACCGCCGTGTTATACCTTGTTAGCATGCTATGATAGCCAGAAAAATCCTTCCTGGCTTTTGCATCATTAAAGGCCTGTCGTGTTTCCTGACGTATTTTGGCTATTTCAGGAGTCCACCATGGTACCTTTTTGCCATAGGCCTTCTTCTCTGGGCAGTTATCTTCCCATGCTCCGATGATGCCTGCCTTGATTCTGTCCGCTTCAAATTCTATATCCAGTATGGAATTGAGCTTACCTTTAGGGCTCCCCAAATTTACTTTGAGGTCCCTCCTGTATGAGTCCCAATTTGTATACCTTGGGTTTCTCCTTCGTCTAGTTTCGGCTTCTTCCGCCGTCCTAAACCTAAAGCATATATAATTATGGTCAGACAAAGAGATTTCGTCCGATACATGCCAATTTTCAATATAAGCGCTGGCCCTGTTTGAAGCCAGCGTAAGGTTAATAACTTCAGTCCTCGCAGAAGTCCTAAAAGTAGGTTTATTGCCTACGTTAAGGATTTGTAAAGAAGAGCTTAGCACAAAGTCTAACAAATCCTCCCCTCGTTTGTTGACATCCGAGCTGCCCCAAACGACGTGGTGTGCGTTCGCATCGCAACCAAGTATCAGGTCAAGGTTCTTTTGGTTGCCGTAATCAACCAGTCTTCTGATTAGTGGTGTTACTGGTTCTTTTTGTTCATATGAGAGATAGGCAGAGGCAAGGATGATTCTCCTTTTCTCTGTTCCCGTCCCCACTTGGATCAAGGTTGTTGTGAGATCCCTGTAACAGAAAGTACGTAAGGGCATTGCCTCTATACCGCCCCTGATATAGATGCAAGTCCTCGCGTCATTAGTTGGACAGTCATAGAGCACTATGCCTCCTGTCCCACCTAAGCCTTTTATAGTCCCCTTATACAGATAAGGTTCCTGTATCAAGGCAACGTCGTATGTGTTAAGCTTCAGTTGCCGAGCCAGAAGGGCAGTAGCGGCTCTGCAATGATGCAAATTAATTTGTACACACCTTAGTCCCTCCATCTTGGATGATTTTGATGGGTCTGTGTTGATATGGGAGGGCCTTAGTCTTGAGGCCCCTCCTCCATCGCCTGGCTCTCCTCGAGAGCAGTCGGCGACTCGATTCCCAGGGTGTCGAAGTCCCCGAGGATGTCATCCTCGTGGTCTGTCTCCAACGCTCTGGTCCCAATCTCTGTTGCCTGCGCTGCGCCGTCAGCAGAGATTTCTTCAATGGCCTCCCCATGTTGTGGTAGTCCATCCTCGGAGGGCTCCACTTCTGCTTCCGCAGCAGGCGCCTCTCCCTTGTCTTCTTCCAGGAGCTTGAACGAGTATCGTTCAATCCCTCCTGGAAGAGAGTAGCCCGCGGCCTTGATGACCCCAGCGGACACCCCGTCCATGAGGACGATACGACGGATGCCGGTCTGCTCAGTGAGCGTATTCACGACCTTCCAGTCGTTCGTCCTCAAGGTAGGGTTGAGTCGCTGGAGCAATCGAATGGCCCGGGCAGAGTCTTGCAACGCCAAGTTGCGACTCTTCCATGCCATTTTGACTGGCTTTGGAAGGTCCCTGGCGTCAACAACCTTGAGTTTCAGGGCACCAAGTTCCACATTGTGGATGGCACCCCGAAACCAGTTGGCTGCATCAGAGTTGTCGCAGGATACATGAATTGCACCCGCGATGACTCCGGGAGCAACCGTTAGGACAGGCAGAGGATCCGGCGCCACTTCCAGTTTCTCAATTATGAGCTCCTGGATCGGCACCAAGTCCTCCGCCTTCAAGTACTCCTCTGGGTACTTGACTGTCACGACAGCGAGTTTCACAGCCGCCACCGCATCCCTAAAGGATCCGGTTGAGGGTGATTGCCCTTGGGTCTTCATCCTCTTGGCCGCCATGTCCCCGCTGTCCCCGCTGAGAGCAGCACGCGGTCTCTTTGATGGGCCCTCCGTAGGAGTCCCCTCCAGAGCCGCCTGCTGTCTCAGCTTTTGGCGCTTTTTCCTGCGCGCCCCAGATCGTCCAACCGGAAGCCAGCCTGATTCATGCTGGCCGCCGGGAGACGACGAGGTCCTGTCTTTGCCGGTCGCGTCCGGGGCCGCAAGGTCCGAGGTCATACGATCTCTAACGCAAGCGTCCCGTATCGCGCCAGCTTTGGCAGTACCCTTATGCCCGGTGGGCTGGTTTGCAGTTCCGCCCTTCGGTGGTCCCGCAGCAGTGCCGGCCCTCGACAGTGCCGCGACAGTCCCGTCATTTGACAGTCCCGCCACAGCCCCGCCTTGAGACGATCCCACTGCAGTATCACCTCTGGACGTTCCTGCGGAAGATGCAGTCCCGGCTTGCGCGGGTCCCGCCGTCTGGTGTGCAGTCCCAGCTTTCGCCGGTCCCGCCTTTTGGTGCGCAGTCCCAGCTTTCGCCGGTCCTTTCGCCTTGTGGTTTTTTTTAATTAAATTATCCATTAACCCGATAAAAACAATTTTCATCCCTCGACTATCCCCACCCGCCATGGAGTGCTCAAGTGGCGATGCTACGGTAGCACCAGGGATTAGTCGAGGGATATAGCCCCCCCCCATTAGTTGCCCACGAGACTGCACGACACCAACTCACACCGCTACCACTAGCGATGCGAGCGAGCGCCGCCGTCTGCAAGCCCCTAATGGGAGTGAACTCGCCTGGGGGCCGTCTGACCGGACCCCGCAGCCGATTGACCGTAGCTGGCTAGGCTACGGCCACCCGTGTGAGAAGAAATCCGGGCCAAAGTAGAGTGTTGCCTCAGAGACGTTAAACCGCCTACGCTCATCGGCTCAGCCACCAGGATCCCATCATCCTTACGTACGGGTCCCTGCGCACGGCACAAACACGCAGGAGGTCATTACTATCCATCATCTGATTTTTTCCGATGGTGGACACCCAGGGGCATGACCTCGCCACCCCTGTGATAGGGCGCCCGGTGATTTCTGTTACGTCTATTTCATAGGGAATTAGACCAAAAACAGGGCGGCAACCACGAGAAGGAAAATCACCGAACTTGCCTTGAGGATCATCACGACCGTGCGCTCTCCCTCAAGACCACGCCACCTTGCCGTCTCTGAAGGAGTCAGACAAGGTAGGACTGCATCGACAAAGCCAAGCCCCATAGGGCTTGTCGCTGAGGGCTCAAAGCGCAAGTTTGTTAAAACAGCCCAGCCCCATGTGTTAATGTTAGTCAATATATAAATAAACTTCGCTTATGTATTCGATCGCGTTAAAGTGAATGTTCTCTTATGTGAATTTGTGTACAAAAGGGTGTTTTTCATCATCGTCACCAGACGTTAACACGATCGACTTTTTAAACTCGCAAAAAAAAAAAACACAGGTTATACACGCACGTCGGTTGTCAGCATGAACTATTCCTCTCAAAGCAGGCAAGTTGGCTTACCAAATCTCTATTCATCATCATCATCATATCAGCCGAAAGACGTCCACTGCTGGACATAGGCCTCCCCCAAGCGTCGCCTCATTGACCGGTCCCGTGCGTCTAGCATCCAGCGGATCCCCACAACTTTCACCAGGTCATCGGTCCACCTCACCCACCGGCCACCCCAGAACTTTTCTGCCCCATCGACCATCTGTTCTGCGAGTAATTTGCCCTGCCCACTGCCACATAAGTTTCGCAATTCTTCGGGCTATGTCGGTAACCCTGATTCTCTTGCGGATCTCTACATTTCTGCTGCAGCATAGCTTTTTCCATTGCCCTTTGGGTGACTGTAAGCTTTCTGATGAGGCCCATTGTGAGCGACCACGTTTCAGAGCCATAGGTCATCACTGACAAGTGACAACATACACTGGTCATAGACTTTCGTCTTGAGGCAATGTAGTAAGTTGGACGAGAAAATACCGCGTATCTTCCCGAACGCTGTCCAGCCGAATCGGATTCAACGGTTTAACTCTTCCTCGAATTTGGCCCTACCTAACTGGATCGTTTGTCCCAGGTAGAGATAGTCGTCCACAAATTCGAGTGTAGAGTCTCCGACCTTGATCGGAGTGGGTGTAACATGGGCATTACCTTGGTTTTGTCCATGTTCATTTAAAGACCCACTCTTTCGGAAGCTGTTATCAAAATCGTGAAGTTAACAAATCTCTATTGGCCTTATCTAAACACAAGATCACTGAAAGAATCCCATTAATATTACTCCACCAACAACCTGATTGAGACATCACAGGCTTGTAAGGACGTTTTGCAGACAAATATGAGAGCTACGCCTGTTACAGGGATACAGGGAATGTTGCTATGCTTGCTCTTATCTAAATCAAAGGGCATTATTATACAAGCAACGTAGTAAACTACACTAGTTTATAAATAGCCTCATTTCCTCCAAAACGAAATAAATAAACTCGCACCACAAAACTGACACCCTCGTGCCTGTTACAAATAACTGTACAACCTACTTAATATTCATAAACACACAAACAATAATTAACAGGTAGGCAACACGTTATCACAGAACACGCTTATCGCTCCATCGTGTGCCCCACCCCTTACTTTCACGTCTTTATCTTGCAACTTTATCTTTTTTATATTCTATCTAAACTCATTTCCCTAGGGCGGGCTCAATTTGAAATAAGAACTATTCGAAAAGCGACTCAATATCAACTCCCAACTCTATCTTCATAGTCATAAGAGTCAATTTCACCTTTGTACCAGATTTTTGACGGCAAAGATGGTGGTTACCGGTAAATTACCAATCAGTTGACGTTTGGTAGATCGTAAAAGTAACCAGAGCGAGCGCTTTGAATATGGAACGTAAAAAGTGGCGCGTTTAGTCGAGTCGTATCGATTTATTTCTACTCGGATATTGTACATCAAACGATTTTTTTGACGTTGATTTAGTTCTAGATAAACATTAGGTGCGGTTTGAGTTAACAAGTTATTTCCAGAGATATATGGCGATAGTATTTTCGATGAAAATAAATGAATAGTTTACAGAGCCAAACCTTTATTGCAATATCAATAAAAGAGTAACCATGGAGTTTCTTGCCGGTTCTTCTCCATAGGAAACGACTAACCCGAACCGTGCATCTTTTGTCGACGTTTTATAAGTGCCCATGTAGGCCTATGTAAAATAAAATAAAAAATGATTTTGATTGATCAACGTAGGTACATACATAAGTATTTCACTTACCTTTTCTTTATTTTCAGGGGGAAACCATTATAAGGCGCCTGGAGTTTTGAGGATGAAACCAGGGGGGTGACCATAAGCTCTTAGAGAAAGGTTATTTTGAGTGTGTGTAAGGGACAGATGGATATGATTTGTATACATCTGTCCTGCCAAAATAACCTTACTCTAAGAGCTCATGGTCACCCCCCTCCCCGGTTGTCACCATCAAACATCCATTTACCTGCTCCATATACTTTTTAAGGAATAATGTCATACCCAATCCCCGGGCATGGCTACAGCTAATTTTCAATAAAAAAACATACTTGCAAAAATATTCTGAAGAATTACATAAAAAGGTAATTCATAATGAAATACTATACCAGAACATATATCACCCTCAGTCCTAGGAAGAGGTCATCACCGAACACAAAACCTTCAAATAAGGGCGTGCCCTCACTCCACTAAAACCCATGAAAGCTCATAAATTAACTTTTAAGGCCAGGGCTGCATAGTCGCACGTCACACACGCATCCCTTACGTCAATAGACAACACATATTTTTAATACAGACTAAAAATATCACTTTTATGGTAAAAATAGACGGTTTTGCCACGACCTTTGGAAACATCGATCGGTCTATATTTGTTGCTGATCGTAATCGTTTTGATAAAGATAGCTAATTATAGGAGACAGAGATTCGTTGCGTAGGTTATAGCGTTTTATAATCGATGTTGACAAAACAAACCTTCCTCAATCGATAATCGCTTCAATGTAAATGTTATTCGTTCCTTCTTCTTAGAAGCTAATCCGAAGGAAATTTTCCAGAATGATAGATTTACCTGCCTGCTTACTAAACATTTTCCAAATTTTGGACCGATGAACATGTAATACAATGTAATTAAGCTAGAAGTCGATCTAAACACTGATAAGCTAATATATTTTTTTCACACTTCGCTCCTGTGTAGATATTCGGGATAAAAAGCAGCCTATGAGACTCGGCGAAAGTGTAGTCGAAATTGGATCAACAGTTTCAAAGACCACTCATTTAAAAAAAAAACATACAATATTTTACCTCATATTAGTTAAGATGTTGACTAAATAACAAAACGAAATTTACTCGATTACTTGCCCAAAAGTACGACTAAAAGCTTCCAAAAAATTCGATTCAGACAAAGGCCGCTTGATTCCGTGCGTGGAAACAAAACACGAACGAAATGAAAACGTTACCGCGATGATTTGTGGCAGGCGGCAGGACATCAGTATCATGGTGTTTGTTGTTATACTGCTTCTGTGAGTATAGCCTTTTGTGTGGACGTGGACGGAATATGGTGTGACATGTTTTTAATTACTATAGTGTATTATTGTAGTGTAGTCAGTGTGAGGTCGTAAATTTTAGTATTTTCAAATATTAAGGGCAGACTCAGTGTCCAGATCGTAGATAATACCGCGCAATCACTACCGATATTTAAAAGACTGTTAAAGGAGCACTACCTGTCACTGTGATCTTATTCTTGATGGAGCTGTATTGTTTTCTTGCCTTTATATTATTAACTAGCTGTTGCCCGCGGCTTCGCTCCTGTGGACCACCCCACAGGACCCATTTTTGGGATTAAAAAATAGCCTATGTCACTCAGGAATAATGTAGCTTTCTATTGGTGAAAGAATTTTTCAAATCGGTCCAGTAGTTTCGGAGCCTGTTGGGGACAAACAAACAAACAAAAAAATCATCATCATCATCATCTCTTTATAATATTAGTATAGATATAGTATATGTATATTTTAGTATTTTGTATTTAGTGCTTACTATGTTTGTAACTCAATATTTGATTTAAAATGTCGTGGAGTGAGATAGCCTGCACAATGTCGTGTGCAGGCTATCTCACTCCATTATGGGTTGCCTGGAAGAGAAGACGATAAGGCCGCCTGTTGTATGTTTGTTGTTATTTTAAGGTTTCCTGTATTGTTGATTTAATCTTCGTATACAATAAATTACATATAAATAATACATTTAAAATAAACAGTAGGTATTAATAAAGTCATGACGAAATGGCTAACGGCAGTGCAATAAGGCATTATGTCTTTTTTGGGACGGGTCCACTGCCGCCACTCTATTCCCATCCACTCCTGAAATCCAGAATCAACAGTGGCAAACACCAGAAAAACTGCTCCTCTTTTTCGATTTCGTTGCTCGTTGGTCCCGCAACGAAAACGGAAAAGAGGAGTTTGAAAAACATAATTTCCGTTTCCATACTTATCAAGCAGGAGACAAAATAGAGTTAAGCAAAGCAGGTCATTATGCACAAAGGGACGTTAAAGTACATCTTGAATACACCCAGTACCCAAGCACCATGAACTAAAATTATCACTAATTTTAATGTGTCATCATTCCAATAATAGGTATTACAAAAACGCTTGAACGCGCGGAAATTTGTTCTAGCCAATAGGGTAGTATAAAAACCCTAAAATATGGCCCTCTTTTATTTATACATAGAGTCACGTTGTTTTGTTTTAATAGAGGGGGAACTGGCAAGGTATTTATGTTTTGTGAAATGTTGATATACAGCTGAACATTTTTGCTCATAAACATTTATAAGTACCTACACACCGAATAATTTTCCAACAATCACCGAACCGATACAACACAATGCCATAAATTATAATTACAGCACCGGAAGTCCATCCATTATTACACAAAAATAATACATAATTAACATTGAAAGTACAGTTACGATATAAACCGCTATATCGCACGGTTAAAGGTGAAAAGTCGCGAAGTCGCGCGTTGTCGCGGGTCGTGGGTCATCCTTATCTGTGGCCTGTGCCGTATACGCCCGTCTGATAAAAAAATATAAATAGTATGCCGATAATAGACGTACAATTGATATGGGACTTTAATAGCCAATTGTGTTATAAATGGCTTCGAGGCCATACAGTTCATGGGCCTTGGCGTAGGGTTGGATGTGAGTAACCTTGCCACCGTCTGCCAAAGACGGATTGGTGATCAGTTGTTGCTAAGTAGATAGCCAGAAGCAAGTAACCCTTGCTTCTTATCCTATTGGGATGATTCCTCATATTCCACAGGCACATATTCTGTGTTTTTCCAGAAACTACAAGAAGGTGTTTCTTAAATTTTGTTTTCTTGTCATGGCTTGAATGGTACCCATCTTCCCTGTAATGTTGAAAAGATTAAGTAGTCAGGGGGGTGACCATAAGCTCTTAGAGCGGTATCAATTTGATATCGAATAAGGGATAGATGTATTTGACTTGTATACATCTGTCACTTACTCGATCTCAAATTGATACCGCTCTGAGACCTTATGGTCACCCCCCAGTTCAAAACAAAATCCAAAGGAACATGAATATAGCTAATGATTTTGAAAAAAGATTTTCATGTCTTAAAATATAAAGTTTACTAGCTGTTGCCCGTGACTTCATCTGCGTAGCATTAGTACTTCGAATAACCATTCTTTATTGTAGGTGTGTGGCCGCCTTACCTGACAAATTATTAGTTCACCATACAAACTTCTACCCTCCTTTCCATCCTCTTAAGGATGGTTCCCGAGATTAAAACTATCCAAGTCCATCCCAGGGTCTCAAAATATCTCCATACCAAATTGCATCTAAATCGGTTCAGCGGTTTAAGCGTGTAAAGGTAACAGACAGACAGACAGAGTTACTTTCGCATTAAAATATTAGTTAGGATTTGATTTTCTAATTCTATGTCGATCCTTCGTATGACGAGTCAAAATTTCGTAGGTATAATAACATCTCTGTATAATAACATTATACCGGGATGAAAAGTAGCCTAGGTGCTATTCCAGTCTATAATATATCTCTGTGCCAAATTTCATCCAGATCCGTTCAGCCGTTCTGGCGTGATTGAGTAACAAACATACAACCACACTTCCACACACACAACCACCCAAACTTTCACGTTTATAATACTAGCTTCAGCCAGCGGCTTCGCCCGCGTGAAATTCAGAAGCTGTCCCACGAGAAAGGGATAAAAAGTAGCCTATATGCAATTCCTAACTATAATCTATCTCTGTGCCAAATTTCATCCAGATCCGTCCAGCCGTTTGAGCGTGAAGAAGTAACAAACACACAAACATACACACACGCACACTCACAAACTTTCGCTTTTATAATATAAGTGTGATTAGTAAGAAGTAAGATTGTATCCATAATCTCCGGCTCCAATTCTGCCAACCGAATTTCCAATATCACCGAAGCACGAGTCCATAAAGTATATTCAGCCGATGGTAGCCATAACGTAATGCGGTGCACTGCAGTTACCGGCCTATTACGGGACATAAAAGGGTGATCTTTACGGTTATTGTAGCCTATTAACCGGTATTGTGGACTATTAACCGGTATTGATATTACTTTGACGGCGTTCGATGGGTAAAAATAGGCAGTTATTATTGTTATTGAGAATTTGCGTGTTTGAATCATAATGGTTGAGTAATGTTTTGTTTAATGCTTTATTTATGTTTTAGGATTTGTCCACAGGGAATTGTTATGTGGTTTTCTAAGCATTCTATCCTCCGATATCTGAATTAAGAATTTTCAGTTGAGTTTTTGTCAAACTCTACTTTAGCTTGGATATTGGTCAAACTTTGCATAACAGTTGGATTTAACACATTCTTAACTTCAAATGCTCAATTTAGAAAACGGTCCTAGGTCACGATGCTCAGGCATGACATTTTGAGAGGTGAGTTACAATTTTTGGTCTTACAACAAAAATACACCATGTTTATTTCGCCCAAAGAGGCTTTCACTTTTCTAACTGAATTAGTCCAGTAGGTATTGGGGGCAAATTTCGTTTGTAAAAAGTCTTTTACTCTGGATGTATTGTTTCAGTAAATTATTTCACTTAAACGAAACTACACGTTGAGTGTCATATTATTATTACTTTTTTTTTATCCCGGCAAAAACAGTGGTATAGGCAACGGGTGCGAAGCCGCTGGAAAAGCTACTGTAAAAACACTTGAGGCAAATGAAAATCTTCGCTCCCGTCAACTGACTGCTTACCATACCTACCCACCAATTTTTTTCTAAGGTAATTCTTTCGCGGCGAATCTTAACACCGCCTTTCAGAAAATGACTTCAAATGCACAATGCCATCTA
The DNA here is from genome assembly GCA_948252205.1 of Orthosia incerta. Taxonomy (NCBI): domain Eukaryota; kingdom Metazoa; phylum Arthropoda; class Insecta; order Lepidoptera; family Noctuidae; genus Orthosia; species Orthosia incerta. The sequence goes on from OX411759.1 coordinate 27,262,745, forward strand.
TCAAATATCGAGTTCAACTGTCCGAGTATATCTGAATTGCGTGTGTTGTGATAATTTTACTTCTTGAACACTTTAAATTCATCTAACTTTTGATAGAGTGAATTGCGATGAAACAAGAACTAAGTAATACTTCAAGTTACGCAATTTTTTCTGTACAAAAGTTATCTACATTGGTTTCGTACATTTTACGTGATGCGTGCACAAATAAACAGACAAACAGACAAACATTCCAAAAATGCTGGAAATGAGTTCTGTTAGTTACCTTTAAGTTAACACACTGGCTATTTTTTTGGAAATATTTTCGATGTACAAAAACGACATTTCTACAGATTTCTTATATGTATTGATGATGATGTGAAAGTTTGGATGGATGTGTGTGTGAATGTGAGGATGCATGTTTGTTGCTCAATCACGCCAAAACGGCTGAACGGATCTGGATGAAATTTAACACAGAGAACGATTAGGTATAGTCTGAATAGCACTTTGTTCCTTTGGGATGATAAAACACTTCTCACGCGGGCAAATCCGCTGTCTGAAGCTAGTATTCTTATATGTTACATAATTTATGAAAATTTAATGATTCTATTCGCATTTAACTTGTAATGACAACAACAAAACAACAGTCAGATTCCTGCTATGTCTATAGAATTAATAATGGCTACCAAACGTACAAAACAACATTGTATAGCACTTATCATTCGTGTCAGGTTGGCAACACCGTCGAAGTAATACGGGTTACAGCTCGAAGCGATGTACTCAAAACGTTGAGCTGTTTATAAACAAATGCGACCCACTCTATTGCTTATAATTGACTGAACTTATGTCTAACTGGCACAATGATCTATCAAACTGATTAGAGATAGCAACAGTGCACAAACATGATAATTATGTTGATGATTTTATGGACAATAACAGATTGGTAAAGTCAATAAGTAACTTTCGGGAACGTATCGTTACTTAGCTATATCGGCGTTACGGGGATCGCGAAATGAGTACTTGGTTTACTTCGTGTTGGAGTTAGTTTATTAAATATAAATTACAAAGAGTAAGGGTGCCGACCGACCGCTCCTCTAGACCGAATAAGACTGAATGAATGCTTCTACACAATTGTTGAAAACTGGGATAACGATCGGGCGGCACGTTACAAACTCTAAAAACACAAAGGTATTTACAGCTAAATGGGTTGCACAATAAACATAGAAAGTTATACATTAACAAAAGAACCGTCGGCATCATAACATACACCCTACGCTAAATTCTTAAAACTAAGATAATAAACTCATTGTTCCGAAGGAGGGTCCCTTGCACATTACAATAAAAGACAACATAACATCTGTGTGCAGGCCGTGAGAATCCTTAAAATAGCGGTAATTTATAATTGTTTAGGTAGATTCTCAAGCAACATGTCCCAATTTGATTAGTTTGAACTATCTCCCCTATCAGGTGAGACAGTGGTCAAGCGCGAGTCTATCTATAATTTTAGAAATCTAGACCTTGTCATTTAATGAGTTACTTCGGGTACCAGCTAAGATATAAATTATTTTACTGATTGTAGATAAATAATTTAACTTCTTTGTGCCAAACTTAGATTGGAATTAAACACCTCGCCAACTCCATCACTGGATCTCTCGCAAGTAACAAACAAGAAAAAAACAAATCAACCGACAAACAATTCGAAATGTTTCGGGAAATTAGTTTGTCTTCAAACCCAACAAAGTTCATCAAAAGAGGATACACAAGAAACTTGTTAACTGAAGTCTATAATAAGATCCTAGCCTACCAAGAAACAGAGTAAAAAGCCTTTCTATCTTAGAACATGTTTTGGATAAATCACTGTGGGTGAATTTCGACACAATAATTGCCATAATTAGATTACTCCAGAAAATTGGCCAACCATAATTATACAATCAACCACAAATACAGATAACATATCACTATTAGTTGGTATAAACAGGTACTTAACCCAATTGCGACTAGTACCTATAAAATCGCAAAACGATGAAGGTTGTCTATTGAAATGAAGATGAAGGCCCGTTTGTACGCGCCCTTTGAGGCCCTAGACAAGTGTCATTCTGTGAAACGCTATTTCACATGATTAATCCCTTAAATTTTGACTTTTCAAGCATCGCCATCGCTGACATCGATTGTCACTTGTCTATAGCTTTGGTACCAATAAAATCCCCAAACGATGAAGGTTGTCTATCGAAATGAAGGCCCGTTTGAAGTTGGTGGCCCGGCGGACTGGCACACAATGCCTTGTTTACGTTCGGCTGAGCGAGCCTTGAGCGAGTGGTACCACTTGCCAGTTGCGCAACTATCGACGCTGGCTTGCTGCTGCTGTTGCTAGGGGGGCATAGAGTGGGGACGGAGAAGGGAAGCCTTTGGAAGATATTTTTGTGCCTACTGCATGCACTGCATCATAGATGGTTTAGATTAGATAATGATATTCTGTTGGAATTCCTTACGTTAGTGTCCTTATTCAATGTAAACTATTATCCTTTGCTTACCTATACTTTTGAAATATGGAATAATAAGTAACTATGATTTTCAAGACACATTTGAAAATCTGTGTTTCTACTGCCTTTTCTACATCTTACCTTAGAGGGTCGAAAGGTAGAAAAACCAGTTTTCCAGAATAGCTTTCAAATTTAAACACACTCTTATCAACGTTATTCCATCAAATTTTTAGGGTTCCGTACCCAAAGGGTAAAAACGGGACCCTATTACTAATACTCCGCGATCCGTCTGTCTGTCTGACTGTCTGTCCGTCCGTCTGTCACCAGGCTGTATCTCATGAACCATGATAGCTAGACAGCTGAATTCACAGATGATGTATTTCTGTTGCCGATATAACAGCAAATACTAAAAACAGAATAAAATAAATATTTAAGTGGGGCTCCCATACAACAAACGTGTTTTTTGCCGTTTTTTTGCGATAATAGTACGGAACACTTCGTGCGCGAATCCGACTCGCACTTGGCCGGTTTTGAGAAGGGTTTCGCTTTCAGCTAAAACTCTACCTTCATCGTGTTGAATTTAACTTTAATTTTTTAAATCCATGCAAAGGTTGTCTTGAAAAGATCGCTTTTAGCGATAAGGCCGCCCATTGTGTCACCCAGTGTAATGTTTTCTTCGTCTATACTTTCTGTAACTTTTATGGTGTACATAATAAAGAGTATTCTATTCTATTCTATTTAACAACAGCTGATAATCTAGTCTAGATTCCCATTAATGAGAGAATAAAAATATAGGAAAGATTTCACGATTACATTATTCAAAAAATAATGAAACTCTTTTCAGGAAGTTTTCCCAATTTTCACTTGCAAAGCAACTACGGGCAACGCCCTATCACCGTAGCCCTCTGCACTCCACACTCTATGGCCAGTTCGTCGACCCCGCACTCGAGGCCTACCGATACCCAACAAACAACAGCTGAGTTGCACTGACACACACACCACAGCCCCATCGCACACACACATACCAACAGTTTGTTTGGATCACACACACATAGCCTGTGCAGAGTTACAGCAAACACATGTAATGCTTTGTTTAGATGTGCAGTGTTGAAACATTCGCGATTCTATTGCTTTAGTTTTTCAATTATAATGTTTAATTGATTTTTTTTCTTTCATTGTTTGTATATGTACTGCTTAATTTCAATTCAATGTGAAGAAAGATCGTCGAGAATCGAAATATAACTGTACAAGGTTGATTCCTTTGTCTAACTTAGTGGACATCTAGACTAAAGACAATATTTGCAGACTTGAGGCTTTGTTTTACATTAAAATTCGGGGCGCATTATTAATGTAATTTAACGGGGTAATAAACAGAAATAATGTTTAAACCACTTTAGCATAGGAAGTGGCAACTGAAAATTGGAGCTTTGAAAATCATTAAATCTTTGTGAATTTGGTTAACTTGTTTTTGTCCTATAAGGAGTGGCAAAACTAAATTCTTACTTATATATATGAGGATATTCCATTGAAATTAGTTTAATTATGTCATGTATTGTGGCTTAAATATTACTTAAATTTTATCTCTAATATGAATAGCTCTTACTTCGATTTACTTTTGGGTAGTTTTGTCCTTTATTGGGTTGCAAAATTGAAATTATTTATTGAAATCAAAACAATCAAACGATTTAAATGAATAAACTGATATGGTGCTTATTATTACAAAGATTACTTAATATTCTTTATTCTTGACGAGGTCGGTCCGTGGATGGGTGACCATTTCAACATACCGAGTTTCCTTCGTGCCTCGGAAAGCACGTTAAGCCGGCTGTCATTTGAAGATCTTTGACAGTCGTTACGGGTAGTCAGAAGCTTGAGATCTGACACCAGTCTTGCCAAGCGGTACCCGTGTTACCCAGTTACTGCGGTGTGGTGGTCAGATAGGCAGTCGCTCCATGTAACACTGGTATACTTAGCTGAATCCGGTAAGACTGGAAGCCGACCCCAATACAGTTGGGCAAAGGCTAGGCAGATGATTCTTATTGTTAATTAAAGTTTAGTGTAATATTAATGTAATGTTAAATTTTATAAAATGTCAATAGATCAGACTTATCAAATAATAGTAGGAAAGTCTGGTATGGGATGTCTTTCACTATTATAATTGGAACAAATTACTTTTATTATATTTATTTCTTCTTGTTTAACCTATTCTGGAAGACGTTGGTGCCTGTGATACAATGATTTTCATTAGTAAAGGTACCAACGATTCTCTTTTTCCGTGTTTACTGTTAAAAATGTATGTATTTATCTTTTTTGATCCTGTACATTGTGTTTTTGCCCTAATAAATGAATTCATTTATTTATTATTATTAATTTTAAACAAACAAACGGTGCCTATTCAACCATCATCTACATAATATATCGTCTATTTTTTTGTACTAATAAGTGTCTTGAAGAGTATAAAAGTCCTGAGGCTCCTGAAAAGTGAAATTCGATGTCAGCGACGGTGATGGTTGAAAAACCGAAGTTTGAGCGCATGACTATGTGTCATTTCGATAGCGCTCACATTCCCTTACATTATTGTTGTTTTTTCAATAGATATCGCGATTTTGTCCTTGATAGAATGTAACTTGTCTCCAGCCTTTGTTTTCTGTACTAATTAGTTACCTACTGGCTAAATTAGCAAGCATTTACCCAGAACAATAACATTGAGTTACTATGTACAGTCAAGGGCCGAAAGTGCAGTCTTACTCTTCCAAAGCTCAAATGGCTAATTTTTGTTGAAGAAGTCAAATTATCCACAACTGATTTAATATATTGTATAGAAATTAAAGTGTAGATTATCAATACATATATCATCATCAATCATCAGTACATATAATAAATCTGTAGAAAAGTCGTTTCTGTACATGGAACATGTTTAAAAAAAATAGCCAGGGTGTTAAAGGATAACCAAGAGAACTCATTTCTAGCATTTTTGAAGTTTTTGTCTTTTTATCTGTTTATTTGTGCACGCATCACGTAAAATGCACGAAACCAATGTAGATAACTTTTATACATAAAAATTATGCGTAACTTGAAATATTACTTAGTTTTTGTTTCATCGCAATCGGTTCACTCTTCAAAAGTTAGATCAATTTAAAGTGTTCAAGAAGCAAAATATCACAACGCACGCCATTCAGATACTCGGATAGTTGAAGTCCATATTCGATAGATGGCGTTGTATATTTGACGTCATTTACTGAATGGCGGGGTAAGAAACGCCGCGGAAAATGACACTAGAAAAAAAATATGGTAGGTAGGCAGGGTAGGTAGGTAGCAAGTCAAGTAGGGTAGGCAGGGGATGTGAACTCTATACGTCGAAACAACTTCATACATCTCCAAGGGCTATTTCAGGTGTGACTAGAGTAGAAATAATAATTCGGGACCTAATGCACTAGTCAAAAAAATCGGTTTATGAGGTTATAGGTCAAAATCATACTACTAATGTCAGTAATGACGTTGATGTGTGCAATGTGCTTCTTATTTTTGCCGCCGCTACTGCCCGTCTGAATATAGCCTAATAATAAACGTGGTGGCTTATTACACCCAAGGTTCCGGGTTCGAGTCCCAGCTATGGATAGGTAGATATATGTTTTCGTTTCGGTATGGTGTTCTGGAGTGCTACTAGATGGCGCGCAACAAAACCGTCTTTACTTTTTTTGTATGAAGTCGATATTCTTCTCGAGACAGAAGAGAGTAAATAATATCCTGTGCAGGTAGATAATTTGGGTAGGTAAGTAGAGTAGGGTAGGCACTGTAGGCAGTTGAAGAGAGCGAAGCCGCGGGCACACCAGTACCTACTAAACGTAATAAGTTGAATTCTGCTGCCTAAAAAAGTTGCTGCTACTGTTTTGGTAGAGTGTGACTGCACTTTTGAGCCTTAACTGTACATATTCTATTTAAAACCCATTTATCTCCGCTTATCGGACATAAAAGATTACAATATCAGGTGAAGTAACCTTCTAGGAGTAATAATTTGCTTGGACGATAAGAGGATAGACACAGTTCATTAATATAATATTATAATGTACTGCACAAATATGATAAACAGGCGAGCAGAAATAACTTCAAAATAGACATCGTTGTAACTTGTACAATGGTCGGTCTTATCGCTGTCGACGATCTGAGCGACCTAGATTGTGAATATTGTGTTTGTTTGTAATCATCGTATGTTATTCTTGTATCTACTTCAAAATCAATCAACCAACTTTGATTGTTAAATAAAAATAAAAATCATTTATTTCAGACAAAATTAAGTCTATACACAAGGCAAGGTTGTTAGTAACAACTACTAATGTTATTAATTAAAAAGTTGTTTTTCTTAAAAACTGCTTAAGAGGCGAACTTTTTATATTTACAACTTTTAAGACATCATTTTTTTTAAACGTTTAAGTGGTATATATTTTTGTAATCACCTCTTAAAACTCTTCTTTTTGATACCCCACTCGATGGTTATGGAAGAAAAAAATAAATTGGGCTCGCACAATATGGCGCCCAAAATCCGTCAAGTTTGTTTTATTTTATACTTCACCCTATTTATCAACACTTGGGCGGTCAAGACGATTAACGAATAACGATGTCTTAATTATATAATTCCATCTAGCGGTTTGATAGATATGAGGTAATAAAGAATACTACATACATACAAACATACAAGATACGCGCGTAAAACATAACCCTTTCTTTGTAGTCGGGGAATAAGGGTTCCTTGTTGACTACGGAAGCCTAATAAAATAAAAAATTAATAAACTAGACACACATTGCTGGGCTCACTGCTGGATATAGGCCAGAATAAGGAATTGTTGAAAGTTGCATTCAAATGCAGGTTTGTTCATCTTTCTGTGTTAGTTTTTCAATGTTAAATCTATATCAATGAAAATATTTTAAGCAAACTAGGCAAATTCGTGTTAAATACTACTGGTATCTAAAAACTATATGTATTACCGATTTGTTTATGTTTTTGTAGTTCAACGATGCCATTGCCATTTATGTAATACTGCAAATCCCGCAAAATTAGGTAGGTTCCTACAGACATTATCTCACCAGGGAAAAGTCCCTGGTGAGATAAATATCGTATGTGGTAGAGATCACATCTACCTACGAAGATCTCTATGTTTTAGACTCCGTGTACCTACGCGGCATAGTTTCATAAATTACAAAAACACGTCCATTTTTTTTAGATGTTCTGTCTAGCTTAATTTATCACCCAAGCGTTCTTAACTAACTGACCTTTAAAAATTCTAAACAAGTCATGTATATACCATAAACATCTAACACCACAAGGATTTCATTAAATGACAATTGACCGATATTGAGCTTTTAACACCGCTAAAAATTCTGTATCAATATCTCTTAAGGTTACACTAGTCGAAAATTCTTCCATACAAACTTAGCCTAGGTATTATTCCTCTGTTTGACGATGTACGTTCAAAATAAAAAATGATATCAATTTGTCTCATCATTATCTAGCCCTGTATGGAAACAAAAAATGAAAATATTTGAAAGTTATGAGCGTCGAAAGTTCCACATTTCGACACTAATTATAACGCATTTTTGGGCGCAAATAAATACCATAAGAAGACGGAAAATTGCAAAACGGCTTCCATACAGGGATAGATAAGTAGTTCAACAATGCAAATAATTTGATTTTGAATAAATAGATTTAGTCGTTTTTTCATGATATCTAGACTGCCAAAGGTCTGTTTATAAAATTTCGCGCGCTCGGTTTCGTCCTAAATCATTATCCATTTCGCTACAAATTTGCAAAAGTGTGTATTCGTACGCGAACTAGCTTCCTTCTGCTCATCACAGCATCTATCTCTTCCGCACGTGTTGTCGGTTGATATAAAATGCATTTTAATCCCGCGCACAAAATAGTTCGTGCCGTCGACTAGTGTACCCTTAACAGTATTTTTTTCTACTATTATTAGATTTCGGATAAAAACGCCCCAAATTGCTATTTTTACAAACTAATTTTTGATAAGATTAAGTAATTGATTTAAACTTAGAATGAGGCTATTCGAAAGTGCGCAGTAGGGATGTTGCCTGGGTAGAAAAATATAATTCTCTTTTGTCCGCCACTGAGATTATCAAATAATATTGGACATGTATTTTTTGCTTTATCAAATAAATAAAAATTTACAAAAATAAAGTGCATCAAAGATCAGGAGTAGGGGGTTATGACGTCACTAAGGCAGTATAAAGTGTCCTTGTCAATTAAAATGTAGCACGGCGTGAAGTCACGCGATATTTCAACGCACTGTATCGTCGTCATTTTTTGTTTACATGACAAAAGAAAAATACTTGTGGTAATCTACGTCTAAAAAAAATCTATTTAGTCCGTAATAGTATCAAAGTTATGAGTATACGTTAGGCCTTACTTTTATTCAGATGTAAAAGAAAACCCGGCAGAATATTCAGAGTACTTTACACCCAGTTAAATGAAAACTAATCACGCAATAAACTCAGTTCACTCAAACAGTTTTTATTTCTGACCTCCAAAATTAGGTCGAGTCTTCACTGTCGTCAGTAAATAACATTTTAGCGTTACCTATGTAAATCACGGCTATAACATAGGCAAATGTAAATAAATCTAGTAATTAATGTCAGCGCCGCTGAAATACTGCGTCTTGTTAGATGGACGAGCGTCACACCGATCGGGAATTGTTTTTTTTTTACAAAACAGTAAATTGAAAAATGCATGATTTTCTACTTGTTGACGTATTTTTAGTTCGCTTCTTAAGCAGTCGGGTTTTTGATTTTTAAATTAACTTTTTTATTGAATACAACTTTTTAATTAAATTTATTTTTTCGAATAACTTTTAAAAATATTAGTGGTATATTTTTTGTAACCACCTCTTAAAACTCTTTATTTTGATACCCCACTCGATGGGATTGGAAGAAAGAAAAATACCCCACTCGATGGGATTGGAAGAAAGAAAAAAATCAAACCCCACAATATGGCGCCCAAAAGCCGACATTTTTGTTTTTCTTAAATGTCACTTATCTAAGAACACTCGTGCGGTGAAGAGGTATCTAACGATGTCTTAATTAAATAAATCCGTGTAGCGGTTTGCAAGATATGAGGTAATAAAGAATATTACATACAAACATACAAGATACGCGCGAAAAACATAACCCGTTCCTTGCAGTCGGGTAATAAAAAGACAAAGATTTTTTCGTTGTGCTGCTTTTCCGCTATAACAATATAATTTACCTAAGATAGATATTGTTATGTTTAAAGTATTTTTATTACGTGGCGGTGAGTAGGGCACATTGCTCACAGAACGAATGATCGATGGAGCCGAAAACTTCTGCAGTGGCGACCGCGAACCTAAAGACGATGCGTTGGAACTGTTGGAACCTCCCACTAGGTGGACCAATGGCCTGGTGAAGGTTGCGGGGATCCACTAGATGCGAGACGCACAGGATCGGTTAATGAGGCGGCGCCTGGAGGAGGCCTATGTCCAGCAGTGGACGTCTTTTGGCTGAAATGATTTTTATTACTGGAAAAACACGATGAACATTGGAAAATTATGGGGTAGCCATTTGCCCAGCATTTGAACACTATGGGTAAACAAAACTGCTACAAATCAAAAACCTGAATTGGCCTGAATGTTTGCACTGGTCGCGTCAAAGCTCCAGAGCCTCGAACATCGAAGCCGAGTTGCCAGTCTGTCTGTTTTTATCGGTTACATTTTTGGGATTGTGCGACGGAACTGCACAACATGATCACAACTAGCCCTTTCCATCATCGGACTACAAGACGTACGGCCATGCGCCATCGGTACATGGTTGACATCCCTCCCATACGCACATAGCATTTTGCTAATATTTTAATTGTGCGCACAACTAAGGAGTGGAACTCCTATCCGGAGTATTTCCCTGATAGCTACAACCTTGGGGTCGTTAAGTCAAGAGTGAATAGGTTTCTTCTAGGCAAGCGTGCTTCACCGTAGACCACATCATCGCTTAACATGAGGCGAGATAGTGGTCAAACGCGAACCTAAAGATTATAAAAAAAAAAAATGGTATTTTGTTTTTAGGGTTCCGTACCCAAAGGGTAAAAACGGGGCTCTATTACTAAGACTCCGCGATCCGTCTGTCTGTCTGTCTGTTTGTCTGTATGTCCGTCTGTTACCAGGCTGTACCTCATGAACCGTGATAGCTAGACAGTTGAAATTTTCACAGTTGATGTATTTCTGTTGCCGCTATAACAACAACAACAGAATAAAATAAACATTTAAGTGGGGCTCCCACAAACGTGTTTTTTTTTGCCGTTTTCTGCGATAATGGTACGAAACCCTTCGTGCGCGAGTCCGACTCGCACTTGGCCGGTTTTTTACAACTTCATAATTGCAAGGCTCGTTAAGCATCAATCAAAAAAAAAATACTCAGGTTCATAAATTTATCTCGAAACACTTCGACCAAAAGCATCTTAAATATTTTTAATTATCATAATTTAGAAATACATAATACAATAACAACCTGTATGATTGACATTACCATTTAAAATGTATTTTTATTACAAATTCGTTTTAGTTTAGCATTGTTTTATTCTTTTAATAACTTTTGAACGATATTTTTCGCATAAATTATCACAATTAACAAGTTTTAATTATTCAGATATAGCATTTTCGTATACATTTTCTACTGAGTCTTAATTAGTTACATTTCTATGCAAACTACACAACTCAAGTGGGTATAATGAGCGCATTACAATTCATAAGTTCATGGTTTTTAATAATAACAAAAGTGTTTTTCCACGAGCAGAAAATTAGTGAAAAATAATAATACTGTACCCAAAAAACTCAAGGTAATAGAAGGCAACAAAATTTTTCTTATGGAAGACGACAACATTTTTTTTTAGAGTTCATCAGACAGATGAATAAACAATATTGGATACTTATTTTTTTGTCTCGTCAACAAAACATAACGACTATACAGTGCGTTGATATTTCGCGTGACGTCACTTTTCAGTACATTTTTACTCAACAGTGACGTAACCAGCCCCCACTCCTGCGGCCCCACAACTTTGATGCAATTTTTCTTTGTCATTTTTATTTTGATACACCAAAAAATACGTGTGATAATCTAACTGGTGAAATAAATAGTTTTTTTTCTACCCACGAATCATCCTTATTCAGTTAACACCAAAAGCATTGCTAGAAAGTTACGTGACGGTCTAAATGCGGCCGACAATTCGTAACACAAAAATAAACAAAACCAACGCTTGGTTTTTGGAAAGTCGTTCAAACAGCGGGTTTGTGACAGGCTTCAACAGAGGTGATCAACCTTTTACTTTTGAGGATCGTAAGCGCAGTGACTGGATGCGTTATGTAAAGGACGAGAGCTGAGTCATCAACAGTGATCGGAATAGGTAGAGCTTATGTACCTAAAGTTCAAAGAACAGAGACGAAAAGTGGAGGCAAAAAGTAACGGTAATCTCCTATCTTCGTTTGAACGACGCACGTATGTAAGCGCGGAAGCTAATGTAATTTACATACCAGCTTTAATAATTAGAACTTACTTTATTTTTTGAAAACAATAAAAATCGTGCATACTCTTTTTTTAAAAACAGAAACAGGACATGAATTCGATAGTTGTTTTACTTTATTAATTTTAGTTGTAGTTAAGTAATGTTCCGAAATTCGGAACAAATATTCCGAAAATGAAAATTGTCATAAGTCAGTCTCCACTTTTCGTCTCTGTTCTTTGACCTTTAGCTCTTCCTATTCCGATCACTGGTCATCAAGCAGTTTAGCTGTTCTGGGGACCTTACTCTGACGTAAATTATCATGATTCCACTGTAAGAGAGAGACGGAGCTGAACAAGACGAAAAGCACTAGGTATCTCTTTGTCATAGCGGAATCGTGATGGTGTTGCCAGATGACCATATTTTTTTCTAGGCCTTAAAAGATAACTACTAAAAATGAAAATAATCAGTAACTGTATTGTGCTGTGTAGGGAACAGCTGGTTTTTAGGGTTCCGAACCCAAAGGGTAAAAACGGGACCCTATTACTAAGACTTCACGATCCGTCTGTCTGTCTGTCCGTCTGTCACCAGGCTGTATCTCATGAACCGTGATAGATAGACAGTTGAAAATTTCACAGATGATGTATTTATATTGCCGCTATAACAACAAATACTAAAAACAGAATAAAATTAATATTTAAGGGAAGCTCCATACCAACAAACGTGATTTTTTTGTCGTTTTTTGCTCGATATTAATAACGGCAACAGGTAGACGCTTGAAATATTCACAGAATATTGAGTTGTATACTGTTGTTGTGCGCGAGTCTGACTCGCACTTGGCCAGTTTTTTTAAAGATATTTTGGGGTACTTTAAAACCAGAATATTTACGAAAGGCATAATTCCTGGTAGATATCTAAAGTACTACTCTCGAATATTCCCGCGCTTTATTGGAAACATAATCCTGCCCACTGTCAACAGCCACCATCCGCCCGTTGAGTACCCCTGCTCGTCACCGCTTTGAACTCAAATTCACCCGTTGAGTACCCCTGCTCGTCACCGCTTTGAACTCAAATTCACAGTAAATGATACTGTAGCAATGTTCCCAGAAATCGTTGCTGTGATCACTATGATCACCAGGCAGAATCGGGAAGTAATTACCATTTATCTTGAGGATTAACACATCGTCGCCCTTTTGAGTTAGTTCACTCATCATAAAGATGGGAGGGGAGATATAATTTAAACGATATTTTGATGTCTAAAATTTTATTTTATTTTCATTTACTTATTTATTACTAGCTGACCCGGCAAACTTTGTTTTGCCATAAAAACACCAAACATTCACCTACCCTACACCTACCCTACACCTACCCTACACCTACCCTACACCTACCCTACACCTACCCTACACCTACCCTACACCTACCCTACACCTACCCTACACCTACCCTACACCTACCCTACACCTACCCTACACCTACCCTACACCTACCCTACACCTACCCTACACCTACCCTACACCTACCCTACACCTACCCTACACCTACCCTACACCTACCCTACACCTACCCTACACCTACCCTACACCTACCCTACACCTACCCTACACCTACCCTACACCTACCCTACACCTACCCTACACCTACCCTACACCTACCCTACACCTACCCTACACCTACCCTACACCTACCCTACACCTACCCTACACCTACCCTACACCTACCCTACACCTACCCTACACCTACCCTACACCTACCCTACACCTACCCTACACCTACCCTACACCTACCCTACACCTACCCTACACCTACCCTACACCTACCCTACACCTACCCTACACCTACCCTACACCTACCCTACACCTACCCTACACCTACCCTACACCTACCCTACACCTACCCTACACCTACCCTACACCTACCCTACACCTACCCTACACCTACCCTACACCTACCCTACACCTACCCTACACCTACCCTACACCTACCCTACACCTACCCTACACCTACCCTACACCTACCCTACACCTACCCTACACCTACCCTACACCTACCCTACACCTACCCTACACCTACCCTACACCTACCCTACACCTACCCTACACCTACCCTACACCTACCCTACACCTACCCTACACCTACCCTACACCTACCCTACACCTACCCTACACCTACCCTACACCTACCCTACACCTACCCTACACCTACCCTACACCTACCCTACACCTACCCTACACCTACCCTACACCTACCCTACACCTACCCTACACCTACCCTACACCTACCCTACACCTACCCTACACCTACCCTACACCTACCCTACACCTACCCTACACCTACCCTACACCTACCCTACACCTACCCTACACCTACCCTACACCTACCCTACACCTACCCTACACCTACCCTACACCTACCCTACACCTACCCTACACCTACCCTACACCTACCCTACACCTACCCTACACCTACCCTACACCTACCCTACACCTACCCTACACCTACCCTACACCTACCCTACACCTACCCTACACCTACCCTACACCTACCCTACACCTACCCTACACCTACCCTACACCTACCCTACACCTACCCTACACCTACCCTACACCTACCCTACACCTACCCTACACCTACCCTACACCTACCCTACACCTACCCTACACCTACCCTACACCTACCCTACACCTACCCTACACCTACCCTACACCTACCCTACACCTACCCTACACCTACCCTACACCTACCCTACACCTACCCTACACCTACCCTACACCTACCCTACACCTACCCTACACCTACCCTACACCTACCCTACACCTACCCTACACCTACCCTACACCTACCCTACACCTACCCTACACCTACCCTACACCTACCCTACACCTACCCTACACCTACCCTACACCTACCCTACACCTACCCTACACCTACCCTACACCTACCCTACACCTACCCTACACCTACCCTACACCTACCCTACACCTACCCTACACCTACCCTACACCTACCCTACACCTACCCTACACCTACCCTACACCTACCCTACACCTACCCTACACCTACCCTACACCTACCCTACACCTACCCTACACCTACCCTACACCTACCCTACACCTACCCTACACCTACCCTACACCTACCCTACACCTACCCTACACCTACCCTACACCTACCCTACACCTACCCTACACCTACCCTACACCTACCCTACACCTACCCTACACCTACCCTACACCTACCCTACACCTACCCTACACCTACCCTACACCTACCCTACACCTACCCTACACCTACCCTACACCTACCCTACACCTACCCTACACCTACCCTACACCTACCCTACACCTACCCTACACCTACCCTACACCTACCCTACACCTACCCTACACCTACCCTACACCTACCCTACACCTACCCTACACCTACCCTACACCTACCCTACACCTACCCTACACCTACCCTACACCTACCCTACACCTACCCTACACCTACCCTACACCTACCCTACACCTACCCTACACCTACCCTACACCTACCCTACACCTACCCTACACCTACCCTACACCTACCCTACACCTACCCTACACCTACCCTACACCTACCCTACACCTACCCTACACCTACCCTACACCTACCCTACACCTACCCTACACCTACCCTACACCTACCCTACACCTACCCTACACCTACCCTACACCTACCCTACACCTACCCTACACCTACCCTACACCTACCCTACACCTACCCTACACCTACCCTACACCTACCCTACACCTACCCTACACCTACCCTACACCTACCCTACACCTACCCTACACCTACCCTACACCTACCCTACACCTACCCTACACCTACCCTACACCTACCCTACACCTACCCTACACCTACCCTACACCTACCCTACACCTACCCTACACCTACCCTACACCTACCCTACACCTACCCTACACCTACCCTACACCTACCCTACACCTACCCTACACCTACCCTACCCTTTTTTCCCCATTTTTTTTGTTTTTAAACCTTCCCTGTATTCTGTCGAACAAAACAAAAAAAGAATTATCCAAATCGGCCCAGCCGTTCTCGAGTTTTAATCAGACTAACGAACAACAATTCATTTTTATTTATATAGATAGATTAAGAGAACAGGTTCGAGCCCAAGTAGGTGCTTTACTTTGTGTAAATTATTTAATCGTCACTGCTCTCAAAACGGTGAAGGAAAACATCGTGAGGAAACTGGCATGTCCAAAACCAAACATTCGAAGACATGTGACATCCACCAACCCGCACTGGGCCCGCGCGTGGATTACGGCACATTCCCTCTCACAGAGAGGAGGCCTGTGTCCCAGCAGTGGGAACGTTATTAGGCAGATGATGTGATGTGATTTATATAGGATCACCAACGAGTAACATAACAAAAACGAACAGAAAATATATAAATTGAAAAACATTATCATGTTATGCACAATCAATTATAGGTAACCACAGCTTACACATTATTGAGTATACATGCTCTACATAAAAATTAATTCATATTTAATTAAATTAAATAACATTGAAATAAAGATTGAATTCAATTGATGTTTAGATTAAGGTTATGTCAAATTAGCTCCTCCAATTACAGACGATGTTAAATTAGATCATAACAATAAAAATACAGTTAAAATACGGGTTATCGCAAATTAAATCAAAACAATTTTATAATAAAATTAAAATACTAACTTTTGACTAATGGCAAATAAAAATAAATCAACTTAAAATATACAATGCCAAATTAAATTAAAAAATATGTAAAATTAAATGAAATGGATTTAAAAATAGCAAGATTGAGTAGTAAAGAGGTTTCATTTGAATTTATAGAGCCAGTTGAATTTGTAGACAGTATCATAAACTGAAAAGTCCTATCTCATGTATAAAATCCAGTCTCTCTAATTTAGGCCACGGGAGCGAGGATTCTGAATAAAACCTAGTAATAAATAATTTAGAAAACATTTTTTTAAATGAATCGTTGCCCTACACTAGGTATTTCTTCCTGTAGCGTGGGTGCGTTTACAAAAATTTTAAATCACATACACAAGACACTTAGATCCGGAACAACTATCTGTATATACCCATACAACATAACTTTTATTCCGTGCGGGCATCGAACCCGCGACACGCAGCGCAGCATCCGATCGCTCAACCACTACGCCAACCGTGTCGTCAAACTATATAACTGGCAAACTGCCAAAAAGACTAAATTGAGAAAAGAAAACGAGTACTTATGTAAAGATTGTAGCAGATAGTTGCCACCTACCCCCATGAGTTAAAGGCGTGAGAATGTGTAGGTAGGTGTCTGTATTTACCACACTACACTATCCTACATACTGAATAACTTGTTGACCCACGTCTAGCCGTTATCAGTCGCTGATAACAGCAGCCCTTGGTTATAATTAGCAACAAAGTACACGTTTGAGTCTAACACAAATACCACATTTTTATCTTATTTAATTTAAGCCAGCTCCAGCACACAGAAACTTGGTAAATATTGTTTTATTCTGATTGTAGGTACATTTGTGTTTTAGTTTTTTATCTGTTCTGTATTTGTTCTGAACCTACTTTAAAAAAAATGATAATATGATTAATTTGTAGATACAAAGATCAAGTATCTGTAAACTTATTTACTCTTAAACAGCACTTATTGGGAGGTCAACTTTAGATGGAACAAAACATCGACCATTATTTATTTATTTATTTACTATATACTTTATTGTACACCACAAACAAGTTACAGGACAAACATTCACAAAAACATGTGTACAATGGGCGGTCTTATCGCACAGGGCAATCTCTTACAGATAACCTTTGGATGGACTGAAAGATAGAAGAATTTAGGAGTAGAGTTAAGGCGCCGATTCCCTTGAGTAGCTGATTTTAAAATGAGAATCACGTCTAAATGGCTAGTTTTAATTTTTTGAAAACAATATATGCTATATTAGACTATTTTCTTAATAATTTGATCTAAGCAAATTTTGAGTTTTATTCGTATAACATAGTGTAATAAATTTGTAAAGTTATGTCCAAAACGGACAAAAACACGATAATCACACCAAAACCTCTGGGCGTATTTTAATGAAATCAACACCATCTCAAAGACAATTTAATTATCTACATTTTGATCTGAGGCTTTTTTTTAAAGTCATAGAATAATAAGGAAAGTACAAAAAACTACTAAATTTAGGGTCGCGCGGGTGTGAAACGAGTGCGCGTTTTGTTCCCTCAAGGTCGTTGGCGTTAGTCGTCGTCTTAATCCAAATTGGCAACTTCGAAAAACGCGTGCTCAATACAGGGTTCATAGAGCTGCAGTTGGGCTCAAATTGTTGCAAATTTAAATAACTTTATGACTTATAGAACAAAAAGTGAATAAAAGTTTTTTTGCGTGGTGCACACGTTTTTCGAAGTTGCCAATTTGGATTAAGACTGCCCTAACTGGTCCATACACCATGATATAAATCCAGAACTACATCAGCTTCGCAATTATATTGTAGATTTTGACTGGGCTATTATAATGCTGGGAATACCTACCCTATGGTGCACTAAGGCTCTGGACAAATGACATTCTAACAAAGAAAGCGTTCCGATAGCGGTTGGTAAAATGACAAAAATGTATGGGAATGCCAGCGCTATCGAAATGTAACGATATCAATCCCTCACATTTTGGCATTGCGATTATCGCCATGCTGATAGAATGGAGCCTCTAGGAATTAATTTAAGGTTACACTAGTCGAAAATTCTTCCGTACAAACGTAGCCTAGGGATTATTGCACTGTTTGGCAATATACGTTCAAAATAAAAAGTGATATCAATTTTTCTCATCATTATCTAGCCCTGTATGGAAACAAAAAAGTGAAAAAAGTAAATATTTGAAAGTTATGAGCGTCGAAAGTTCCACATTTCGACACTAATTTTAACGCATTTTTGGGCGCGAATAAATACTATAAGAAGACGGAACATTGCAAAACGGCCTCCATACAGGAATAGATTAGTATTACAACAATGCAAATAATTTTATTTTGAACAGATACGTTTAGTCGTTTTTTCATGATATCCAGACTCCCAATGGTCTGTTTATGAAATTTCACGCGCTCGGTTTCGTCCTAAATCATTATCCATTTCGCTACAAATTTGCAAAAGTGTGTATTCGTACGAGTACTAGTTTCCTACTGCTCATCACAGCATCAGCCTCTTCCGCACGTGTTGCCGGTTGATATAAAATGCATTTTAACCCCGTGCACAAAATAGTTCGTGCCGTTGACGAGTGTAACCTTAAGTATCGAAATTCGTTGAAGGAACTTTTTTTTCTATAGGCTTGCGCTTGACCACTTTCCAAGATCTCAATCTCACCTGTTGGTAAGCTATGGTATGGTCGACGGTGAAGCACGCTTGCCTAGAAAAAAACCCATTCACTCTTGACTTAAAGACCCCTAGATTGTAGCTATCGGGAAACACAGACTCCGGCAGGGAATTCCACTCCTTAGCTGTACGCATAATAAAAAGTATCCCAAAACGTTTGGTGCGTATGGGTGGGATGTCCACCATGTACCGATGACGCATCGCCGTACGTGTGGTGGAACGAACTTATCTTCATTCACCCCATCTAATCTAACTACCCCATACCACTGGAGCAACTGGGCAAAGGCTTCTCTCTCCATTTTCCACACAATGGCGGGCCATCCCCATCTTCTTCTTCTTCTATTATCTTCTATTTCACGACGCCAAGACGTTCTGTCGAGGGTAGTCGGGTCAGGTAATTTCTCCTTCTTGAGAAACTTCGTCATACTGGTCCACCAAGTCAAAGAAGGTCGGCCTCGGCCTCTTTTGCCTTCAGGTAGGCTCAGCCGTCGTCACGACGGCGACGTGCTGTTCTGTCATCACCATCACATACTGAAATTCTAGACGAATCTAATCTCCAACATAAGTATTCTTCACTAGGCAATGCATTTATAATATCAACAGAATTCATCTAACTTAACATTTGAAAGTTATAAATACATATTTTCCTTAGATATTTTCCAAGATCTCAATTCACAATCTAATTAAGATTCTTCTCACGTCTTGAAAAACACTTTGGTTAGCGCCCAAGTTCGGCCTCATAACTATCTTTTGTTTATCTTAGCAAATGAGCTATCGCGTCTACGTAAACCACCAATTTCCGGTCGTTTCCAGAATGAGGGTCAAAAGATCTAATTGGAAAACTTACCGTTATTTAATTAATGTACATGGGAACATTTGTAATTATGTCTTTATTTTACTAAAGGGGCAACTTTTACCCCTTGTTTTGCATTTGATTACATTGTGGTGAACAAAATTGGCTGAAAAAGAGTTTTGACCTCAAGTGTTGCGATTGAGATCGACAGGTTTATTTCGTAAGAAACAGCACGCGATCAAATGCTTTATGTCATAAAAGTCGAAATTACCTACAGTGTGTGTATGGTAGATACTACACAATTGTTTGCTAATCGCTCGCTGTTTGCCATATGCACATATTAAAAAAAAACCGCCAAATACTCTAAAACTTGTGTATTGGGTAGGCCTTCTAGATTTCTAGATGCTTGGTTATCTTTTTATCTCGTATTTTTTATTTTTTTTTATTTTCTTACGACTTATTGTCGGGCCTCGTTGCCTCCCCATATCTAAGCACTAATGCTGTAACATGGAAATAGTGTAAAACCAAACCATTTTTTTTTCTTGCAAGATACGTTAAAAGCTCATAAGCCTTTCAAAAGGTACCTAGACCAATGACATCCTATGAACGAAGGTGTCCTCATAGCAATTGGAACATTTAAAAAATGATTGAGAATGCCAAGCGTGATCGGAATGTCAGGAGTTTAATTCTCTACATTATTGCCATTGCCATCACTGGCTAAATAATACTTTGTGTAGCCTCAGCCCAGTAGGACAGAGTACATAATCTAGTTGATTTATTTCTCCTGATTGTACATTCATAAAAGTTACTAACCTACAAATTTCAAATTTAACCAGATGAATGGATCCCATCGTTTTAGTGCCGTAAAACGGTTACTTTCTGCATACTCCTTAGTAACGGCCAGGTTTTAAGGTTTGAAAAAAAAAAAAACATGTACATTAGTTGTGAAGCATGTTTTTTTCGTGTAAGTGTAACTAATAGTTTTGCTATGAAAAAAACATTAACAACACGATATTTTTTTCGCTACTCTTGGATACTCCCCCAAAACGACTTGTATATTTTAAAATATCTTCACACAGAAAAAAATATGGTTAGAATTTCTTTATAACTGAAATAGCATATGTAAATCACAGAATATTTAGAATACAAAACTGTCCATAAGGAGGTTCAATATTGATATTCTGGCTCCGAGCGGGCGCACGGCCAGTACTGCGTTAACATTGGGGAATATATACGCAGTTAAGTCATACCTAAAAAAAGGGAAATAATGCCTACTGAAAAGGACATTAAAATTTTTATCAAGAACACAGAAAATAATGATTTAAATACGCATTACAATAAGAACATCATCATCATCTTAGCTACAGTACAAAATAGATCGGTTGTAGCACTTGTAGCCTCATTTATATCCAAAGTACGTCCTTAACGAACGCCCACGGCCGGTGGCCCTAAAGTTATAATACTAACATTCAAACTGCAGCGGATAATAATGCGTCGTCCTATGTGAGCGGTACTAAGCGACGCGATGCAAAGCGATGTAAAAATTCTACATACGAAATTCTACATGGCTACTGCATAGATAAACCCTCAAAAATATAGCTCACAAATATTGTTACAAGGGATACCTAATATCTACCTAGCTATTTTGTAAGAATAGCATAAAGGCCCTTTTACATGGTTGATAAAAACGCTCGACCGAGGTGCCCTTGGTTGAGTCAACCAACTGGCGCGTTTGTTCTACACGGTAGCGTCATTGACACAACTTTAGTTACTCGCGGGCAGTGATCAAGAGATGGCGTCTCATAGTTCTTCTATATGCAAGTAAAGATAAAAATTAAACAATTTTAACAAAAAAAAACAACCGACTTACATAAAAACACTACAAAGCGAAAAACTACTTTCTTTTCCGAAGTCAGTGTCTTTAGTATCCATTGGTTCGACACCGACTTCGGAAAAGAATGTTATTAACACGCTTTTATTAGCTTGGTATGTATGTATCTATGTATCAATGTAACGGAATCTTTGAACGTGATTTTCACCCACTTCAAAACGTTGGATTGATTTGAAACTTTGCACACTTATCAAGGACCGATGACAATGCATTAATTTAAACAGTTTGTCCCATTATCCTTACCAATAAAGCATGTTTTTTAGTTTTTAGAACTACAATTTATTTTTCTTTGTAAGTCCGTTTGATTTTTTGTTAAATAGTTTTTTATTTATCTCTTTTTAGTTTCGGTAGGTACCTCCAATTATCACGAAAATAATTTATATAATCCGAAGTAAATCTCATGACGATTCCAATAAGCCCAAACACGACTAGGATCATTGTTTTATTTCGAAGTTCCAATGCCTACCTTCCGGCTTCATCATCAGATCATTTCAATGGTACCATTTTCATCAGTATTATTTATTTATGGGTATTTGCATTTGGCTTTTCATCATAGTCGGTTAACTTATTCGATATATCTTATACCCGTCACATACTTAGCATTAAGGAGTCCTAGTGGCCATCTGTGGTCTTCTTCATCAATTAATACTTTCTGAGTGCAGCTGATATATAAATCTTTTTATGAACTAGATCCAGGCGATTTTCATAATGACCTCAGAATGGATCAAGATGCATTTAATCAACTGTTAAAAATGGCGCGACCGTTAATTGATAAATCGGTCAAGTGCATGTCGGACTTCGCAGAATTTGGGTTCCGTACCAAACCGCAAAATCAACTTGGCTGCAATAAGAAACATGAGGGCATTTCAAAGAAAGAATCTGATTTATCAATATATTGGTATTGGTTGGTAAAATATATATAATAGTAAACGTTATCACCAAATTTCAAGTTCATAGGTCAATGAAAGTTAAAAAAAAATCGGAACAAAATTTTGTAAAAACAGCTGACTTTGGTGGCTTCTCATTCCTTTGTTTTTCAATATTTTTTTAAACAAAAATACTGTATTTATCTACTCAACGAGCTCTAAACAAGGATACCTTTCGATGGCATAGGTAATTTTTTTGTCACACTCCCCTTAAAAACATATAAAAATATATTTTGACAATTTTTGTGGCTTTGGGTCAACAAGGTACTTATACTGTTTAAATTTTAATTTGAAGACTATAGCGCCAACCGTTTAGCCGTAAAACCTGTGTGACAGACGACGGACAGACAGACAGACAGCCAGACAGACTCGTGAGTGACAACAATAGGGCTCCGTATGGACCCTTCGGGCACGGAACCCTACAAAACAGATACTTTTGTGCGATGAACAAAATATGATAATCAACATCAAAATGTCTTTATTCAATTAGGCCAATAGGCGGCATCTTTGAACGTCAACATTTTTAATTTTAAAGTAATAATAATTGATTCTACCGTCCATTCCGAAAAGTAGCTTGTAATGGAGAAGAACAGACAAGAAACTATACAAAGTAGTCCAGTGGCTAAATATCTTAATAATACAAAAACAAAGATCTCCGATTTAGTACATTCACTTCATTCCAATTAATCACAAAAAATATTCCAGACACAATCATGTTAGGTCATGTAAAAGGTTTCAAACAAAACAATCTAAGTTAGTTTAACGTATTTATTAACATTGGAGTAGATACAAAGATGTTTGATTAATTATTTTTTAATTTAACAAATTATTATCTTTTTACTATTAAAAACTCTTTTTATAGAGAACAAGCAGAACCTTTATGTACAGTAGCATTATTATAGTCTGTAGAAGTTGGAATAGAAACTTGAACGATCTGAGGTGAACTTGTGTTAGAATGGATCTGAGTTGGATGAAATGTGGATAAGGGATAGACGTGATAAGAGAGTCTGAGGTGCAGTCGATTGTGTGCTGAATTGTGTTGGGGGAACGATTGGGCTGTATTGTAAATGTGATTGAATGAAATGAGGTGATTGGCAAGGTTGAATATTACTCTGTGAAAATAATTGTGCACTTGGCGCTGTCACGCCACTCTGTCGTTCGACTCTCGCAATTGGCGCAAGAGGCACGGGCGGGGCGCCGCGCGGGTAGGCGGGAGTGGGGTCAATGACAATCGATGTGCACAGTTATTTTGACCGTGTTGTAGTTTGAGGCGGTGATGATGATGGGATGATTTGAGGTGTGGTAGTTGGTAAAATGGATTGTGGTGAGGAAACAAGTTGATTGTATAGAAATGAAGGTGTTTGAATATCTCTATGTGAAGAAGATGATGAAGGAGTCTGAAAATTTGCTCTAGAGGGTGTCACTATTTTGGAATCGTAGTTTAGATTCCCTGTTTTACCTAAAAATAGAACCTCAGCAATAAGCTTCTCTGCTACTTGTCGTTGGAGTTTGGTGTTTTGCTTTCTTGTTCTAATAGTTCTTGTGCGGTATCTATTAATCTTTGTTTCTTTCGCTCCATGATGCTGTCACTGGTGAGTGGATTCTCTTCAAACATTGACAACTGCTTATTTTGAGATGCCTAAAACAATATCTATTACAGAGGCCTTCGACAGAAAACGTATGGAGAGCAGATGCAAAATTCCTTGAAGAACTGTCATTTCAATAATTATATAGCTGCAATGAACGGCAAACACGTTACGATACAAAAACAGGCTAATAGTGGGATGTTATTTAATAACTAAAAAGGGCTTAGTATTAGTATTGTTGTGTTTGCTATAGTCAATGCAAATTATGAATTTAATTATATTCATACAGATAAAATGGATTTTTGTCGGATGGAAGAATTTTAAAACACACAATGAATCCATACCCCAATCAAACTATTTCTAAATAAAAAAGGATAGTTAACGATAGGCTGTCTTGAGCCTGAAGTGTTACCGAAAATGCTGTTAGTACCCTCGCTTCTCGTTTTGGATTTTTCATGCAATTAATTAATTTAAAAGTTGAAAACGTGGATGCTGTTGTTTTAGCTATGAGATAAAAATTAAACATTATTGGAGTTTTTCGAGTGTTGACTTCGAAGATGTACAAAATCTTTCATTTAGATCTTGTGATGAGCATCAATCCAGTACACTTACATCGCTATACAGAACTAACCAAGTGATAGACAACGCATCAGAAATATTTAACGGAATATTTCAATATTACTGGTAAAGTATTATTTCAAGACTAGCTGTGGCAACGGCTTCGCTCCCGTCATCCGTCTGCCAACCCTAACCTACTTACCTTCCTGCCTACACTACTTACCTATACCCACCTACGAATTCTTTCGTGGAGAATCTTAACACCGCCATTCAGAAAATGACTTCAAATGCACAACGCCATCTATCGAATATCGAGTTCAACTGTCCGAGTATCTGAATTGCGTGTGTTGTACGATGAAACAAAGACTAAATAATTCTTTTAGTTACGCACAATTTTAATGTATAACAGTTATCTAAATTGGTTTTCTACATTTCACGTGATGCGTGCACAAATAAATAGACAAACAGATAAACAGACCAAAATCCAAAAATTCTAGAAATGGGTTCTGTTGATTATCCTTTAACACCCTGGCAATATTTTTTGGAAAAATTTTCGATGTACAAAAATTAATTTTCTACAGATTCATTATATGTATTGATTGATTGATTGATGATATTGATATTGATGATAAAATGAAAGACATACGGGCACATTTTGAGGATTAAAATAAAAACGGCAGTTCACTAATCACGACTTTATAAAAAGGCTCACTTACTTCATCACTTTCCACTTCAAGCGTGTCCACTCCACTTGTACATTGCTCAGTTTTTTCATTTAAAAAAGTGAGCAAGTTGTAATACCATAAATTGGGAACATGGACCTTATTAGTACCAGAACCTGTGCGTTTTGAATCTTGAACCTGTAATTTTTAAAATAAATATTGTAAACTGTAACATAATAGTTTTAATCCCAAACTGGGTTTCCTTGTACAGTCAGCTGCAAAAATATGTTTAAGTATATTCTTTTGACAGTTGGTGACTCTGATATTGACTGTACATAGACATACTATTAGTATGAAATAGTAATTAAATACTACTCGGTCGAAATAACTGTGCACCTCGCTGTAATGCGACCCCACTCTAGCCAACCCGCGCGGCATAGCTAAGAACACTCCCGATAATTTATGGGCGTTTTACTGATTTAATCGGACGGTATTCGCAAAATATCGTGAAGGCGGTTTTTAAGTTTTACTTGTGTCACAAGTTTCTCAAATAATATATTGTGTTGCCATTATAATAGCGATGATGACAAAAAAAAAACTATTTAGTCCGTCCGTATTTTTAACACGCTTTTATTAGCTTGGTATGTATGTATCTATGTATCAATGTAACGGAATCTTTGAACGTGATTTTCATCCACTTCAAAACGTTGGATTGATTTGAAACTTTGCACACTTATCAAGGACCGATCACAATGCAATAGTTTAAACAGTTTGTCCCACTATCCTTACCAATAAAGCGTGTTTTTTAGTTTTTAGAACTACAATTTATTATTGAGGCGTTACGTCACAAGTCCCCATTCCCGTTCTTTGATGCGCTTAATTTAGTGATTTTAATTGATTTTATAAAGCAAAAAATACTTGTCTAATATTTTTTGATAATTTAACCGATGGACTTTGCTTTTGCAAATAGAATTTGATTTTGCAAATAGAACATGCTTTTGCAACTAGAATTTGATTTTGCAAATAGAACATGCTTTTGCAAATAGAATTTGCTTTTGCAAATAGAACATGCTTTTGCAAATAGAATTTGCTTTTGCAAATAGAATTTGCTTTTTCGTACGCCGTCATCATCCCTATTGCTTTAAATTTCAGTTTGTATGTGATATTTATTCATTTAAAACCAATGTACGAGTATTTTATATTACAGTGATAAAAATTCAAAATATTTATTAACAACGTTATTTCCGTTGGCTTAAGAAATTACCTACCTAAATTTAATAAGCAAATAGTTTACTTAATAACATAATTTAAATGAATGATCTTACCTTTTTAAATTCCCTTCTATAGGCAGTACGCATATGTTCAATTTTCTTTTTGGTTTGAGTAATATCTGCTTCAGGCTCGACGAGCTGTAGCTTTTCCATCAACCATTCCCATGCTAGGATTTTCTTAGTTTTGTCTTTATAATCGTCCGATCCTAAATCCCATAAACAGGGAAGATCTCGATATAGTTCCAAGAACTCTGTCAAATACTCGCGTTCGCTTGCCATGTCTCCGGATATAACGCACTAAACGTCCTCCTTGCATGAACGTTCGAACCAAACTGACTACACGCGATCGCGCAACAAGTCGCCACACGGTTGGGACGCTGACCCAACGTCCTCAATTTGTCCTTGGTCGCAAGCGCGTAGCGCAAACAAGGCTGTTGGAAAGTCAACTCAATTTGGTTGGCCAACCACCATCTACGAGATAAATTTTTACCACAACACAACCAAGGTCATGAACTCATGTCTTTGGCCGAGTTGGGTGTTTGTGCCGACTGTATAGAAGGCCTTTTAAGGCGCAGACACCCCTCAGTACCTGATTTTAAAACTTGATTCACGTCTAAACGGCTAGTCGTAACTTTTTGGCAAAACTATATGTTACATAAGATATTTTTTTTTATAATTTGATTTAAGAAAATTCTGAGTTTAATAGTATTATTTTAGTAGTATAACATAGTGTAATTAATTTGTAAAGTTATGTCTAACACGGACATAAAAAAGGTAATCACAACAAAACCGTCAGGCGTATGTTAATGAATTTGACACCATCTCAAAGACAATTTAATTAACTACATTTTGATCTGAGGCTTTTTTTTAAGCCATAGAATAATAAGGAAATAACAAAAATCTACAAATTTTTGTGTTACGCTTGTGTGAAACAAATGCGCGTTTTGTACCCTCAAGGTCGTTGGTGACAGTCGTCGTCTTAATAATAGTTGAATTCGTCGTTGTAGAGGTCGCTGGCGCTTCTGCTGAACATGAGGCTGTATCCGATTTCCTGGTCGGGTAAATTTTATTGGTTTTTCCCATCTGAAACATCTCTGTACCAGTACGTAGTTTGAATTTATGCCCCGCTTGCCCTCTATTGGGACGTCAAAACATAAATGGTGAAATTTGGAGGTACTAAAGGTAGGTATACTACGTTTTGTTAAGACCAGCTTTAATAATAGCTCAATAAGAGCCGTTGGTCCCGGCTGTCATTTGAAGATCTTTGACAGTCGTTACGGGTAGTCAGAAGCTTGAGATCTGACACCAGTCTTGCCAAGGGGTACCGTGTTACCCAGTTACTGGGTTGTGGAGGTCAGATAGGCAGTCGCTCCATGTAAAAAACTGGTACTTAGCTGAATCCGGTAAGACTGGAAGCCGACCCCAATAGTTGGGAAAAAGGCTAGGCAGATGATGAACACAAAAAAAAACATTGTATTTGTCCACATACAAAAATTCCGTTAAATTATTTTAGGGTAACCTAACCTAACTCACGCGCTTTTTACCCGACTGCGCGAGG
Organism: Orthosia incerta; assembly: GCA_948252205.1. NCBI lineage: Eukaryota > Metazoa > Arthropoda > Insecta > Lepidoptera > Noctuidae > Orthosia > Orthosia incerta. The sequence continues at coordinate 27,291,352 of OX411759.1, forward strand.
GTAATGTTTTTCAAGCGAATGTATGTAGTATATCCATTTCTATAAAACGCTCTACAGCCGAAACGGCTCGACGAATTATGACATATTATAGGTGTCGTTGGATTCGTCTCAAGGCTATATAATTTTTTAATACGGTGCTCCGCTCCCAAAAAAAAAAGGGAGATACAATTTTTTTTTCGCTTTCTAACAATATGGGTGTCAAACGAAACCTACTAAATAGAACATTCTAAATATATATATATATATATCGTAAAACTCTGATGTAATAATGGCACAAATTCAAGATAAGCGTAACTTTGATATCAAAATAAATTATCTTTTACCACATTACTTATTTGGAGAACTCGTTTATTAATATGGAGGTGCTGCAGGTGGGGAAAAACAAAAATACCTACCAAAACTTCGTTTGTCACCGCTCTGACAGCACCTCATAATATTTAATGTATAAATTGTACCTGGTGCTTGTTTTTCTCTTTTCAATTAATTCTTTTTTAGCAGTAGGGTTTTTTGTTTTAAATGATCTTCGGCCATCTGTAACAGTTTCATTTCACTATAAATTTGTTTTACTTACTCCTAACCATGTTAGGTAGATCTTCTATGTCTATTCATTCGCATTTCATTTTCTATTGACACAGTCCTCAGCTCATTTGCCGCATCGCATCGCTTCACACAGGACAGTCATCAAGAAATGTGAAGATATTACATAAAGATGGCGGCTACGTCACGGACACAAACAAGACAGTTAGCATATTTAATAGGAACGTTATTATTTTTAGTATAAGTGTACAACCGGCCGTACCGGTTCCTCTAGGGATGTTAATTTAAACAACTGAAGAGGTCTCAATAAAACGGTTTTCGAGAATACCGCTGTATTTTTCTTTGTCTATACTGGTTATTTTGAAAATGAGTCACAGAAAAGACAAGATGTCAAAAATGGTGACTGAGATTATGCCAAGAATACTGGTAGCAGCGTACTTTTAGCCAAAAACAACATACTGCGATCTGCCAAGCTTACTGCAATAATACATGTGTAAATGCTTTTTCATTCATTTTGCACCGGTCATCGAGAATTACGGGTTTATTAAAATCTTAATCTACATGTGTTGACGTTGACTGTCAGCTTTAAGTTACGTATATAGTTATCAACCTTTGAGGAAACCAGAATATTATTATCAAGAAGTCGATAAATATTAACACAAGCAGTATTTATTAAACTTTCTTTTAAACACCTACGCTATGGAGAAGACTTATCTCTCAAAACAATGCAGCTCAATAACTTCATGGTCAATTTCACTCGACATCCAAAAGCAGATACAAATATTTATCAAGTCTTCCAAATCAGCATGAAATAGCTTTTACCATAACCGTAACCAAAACAACCATACAAGCTTTTACTTCACCAATACCACACCATGATGGAAACACATATAGATATTCATATGCAAATAGGTGAACACGGGTATCCAAATCCGTCATAACTATTGAAAGACGACCAAAATGCATTAGTCCGTTTGTTTGTGGTAGTAATGCTTCAATTAGCATCTATGATGCGTACGCGCAGGGGACGTTAATGGAGATATAGACGGAGAGGTAATTGGTAACCTGCGAGCGTTTAGAACCACAGAAGGTGAGCTTTTGATATTTTTGTTTATATGAGAGAAAATATTTCTATTTGGATGATTAAGTGAGGTTTGAATGCAGCTGCAGAGGAAGAAAGCTCTGCGTTAGCGTGATTTCTGTGGTGGAATCAGACATCACACACAGATAGTTTTATTTTAGTAATGGTAACAGTAAAAGTACCTATATTTAGACACTTGATGATGAAAGAGAAAGAGAGATGAGTCTCTATCAGATATAATGATGTAACCAAATAATTGTATTTAAAACTGATGGAAATGAAGTGTCCGTGGAGTTTCTTGCTCGTTCTTCTCCATATAGACTTACTGACGCTTGCGAATGTGCAACTAGATTCATATTTTGTTTGACAATTCAAAAGTACCTGTGTATGGTTTAGTTAAATCAAAAACATTGTTTTTTTATAAAAGTCTTGATAAAGATCTAAAGATATAGCCATAGATAACTATTACAGGAATCCTTCTACCGTACTTGAATTTGAGTAAGTTGAGAAAGAGGCTAAAATATAAGCACAAAGCTTAAAGTAGTTTCGTATAAAGTGGACCGATTGATTTAAACTTGCTTCATCGGTATAAGTTCTAAGTTTATCACTTAAAACATTACTTATACAAGCTCTTTCTCGAGCGTCGTGGACAGAATGATAATGATACCCGCATATAACAGGTGGTTGTCTTTGTACAACATAATATATATCTAACATAATGTTGATATAGTTTATATAGGTAGGTAAGTAAGACCAGCAGTAGACTGCATAGCTGAGTAATTCGTGCTTGTAAATAATACTTAAATAAGAATAACAAAAACATACAAATTTTTTGTGCATAAGTTTCGAACATCAATTTAAAGTCGCTCAGCGAGCTATGGAAAGGGCTATGATTGGAGTCTCTCTAAGGGATCGAATCCGAAACGAGGTGATCCGGCACACAGAGTAAGCAAGCTGAAGTGGCAATGGGCCGGTCATATTAGCCGCAGAACCGATGACCGTTGGGGTAGACGTGTTCTTGAGTGGAGACTGCGAACTGGTAAACGTATGGTAGGACGATCTCAGGCTAAGTGGAGTGACGACCTTCGCAGGGTGGCTGGTAGCAGCTGGATAAGAGTTGCCGAAAATCGAAGCAAATGACGTGCGATTGGAGAGGCCTATGTCCAGCAGTGGACTGCTATAGGCTGATGATGATGATAATGAAGTTTCGAACCACCTGCACCTTCCAGGATCTGAACGTTACAAATAACCCGTACTGGTCGGACCAAACTTTAGCAGTCCGACAATCAACACAAAAAGAAGAAAATCTTGTTATTTTACGAAAATTCTGTGGTAAACATAGTGGTTGACCATGCTACAGACTTTTTAAGCTTTGTCTACAAAATAACATTTTCAGATCTCTCAATATATTTTGCTTAAGATTAACAAAACCCATATATCAGTCTAGCTACTCATCGAATGTCTGATATAATCTCTTTATTGCTTTTATCGCCGAAGGGAATTTTATACATGACTTATCTCCTGATGAGAGACCACACAGGATGGATGCCGAATCGTCTATGTCCATCGAACAAACAACGATACAATCAACTCTATAGGTACAATCAATTCTACTGATAGTTACAATCGCAACTTGATTAATATAATAACATAACAGTGTTGTTCAAATCGTAGGTTCGTAACAGCTGCTTTCACTGCCCGGAGTCGAACCTACGACCTTTCGATTATTTACTGCGCTCGCGCACGATCCGATACACACAAAACAAATTATAAGTGGTAATGTGTGTGCGTTTCCGATATATTGAGAGAATAGTTTCTAGAAGGTTAATTAACTTTATAATAATATCAGCATTATTTTGAAACTGAATCATTTTCACGATGAATTCAAGCTGATCAGCATAGATGAAAGACCCCCCTTCAATGCTACAATTTTTATTCAGCCTCTTCTATTCCACTGCAGTCCCATTTTCTCCAGTATAATCTTCTATATTTCAAAATAATGTGGGCCAATTCTGCATGAAAGCATTAAACTGTTCAGGTATCTTGCTTGGGACTGCCGTGATATCGCCGTTCCGGTTCTCGGATCAAAACAAAACATCAGAAGAAAAAGGGCTTGTAGGGAATACTGTGTAATTGTCAGGAAAAGCCATTATTGCGTGGATCTTTTTGGGCTAAGAGTTACTTGTAAGTACCTTATAGGGTCACAATCTAACTGATCACGTACGATCATTCCACCAAGTCCAGTTTTATCACAAATTAATCCAAAACGCAATCTTCTGCGTCGATCTCACCGACTACGAGTACTTCGAGATCTCGTCTTGTTCGCGCCAAAAACTAGTGCTTGGGGTTATGTCAAGTTGACAGCTGTCAGTGTCATACGAAACCATACCTAGAAGTGCCTACAGGCTTAAAAAAGTTGAGTGCTATTAATTAAACTGAATTATATTATTATTACAAAGATGCACGTGATTATTGATCATTGCTTCTAAAGCCTTCCGGCATCGATTTAAATGTATATCTATGATCAATGGAGCCAAACTCCGCATTAAACGCGTTATGGTAATTAGAAAACCAGTATAGCGGGCGTGCTCGATCCGAGGCGCGGGCGCACCGATATCACACAATATAAACAAAACTACAGAAGGTCTAGTTTAAGCCCTTATTTAGTTCTTTAAAAAAATTCTCATCATCATTGCCATCGGTAGCTTTACTCCACCTCTGCTTCTCGTTTTCTTGCCATGATTCTCTAATCTAAACATATATTTTTAAATTTCACTTATTATGACCAACGATTGGCCGCCACATTCAACCCAATACTAAGTATAAGCCTTCATACGAGCCATGTTGCCTTTGTGCGATTTTCATCCGAATAGAACCAGCTCTATCTCTTTTGCATAGTAATCTAGAGAGACCACAAAGAGATATTTTCGTTAACTTCTTTTATTAGCTTCTTTTACTATTTTGGTAAAGTGGTCCTTCTGTCTAGTAAATTCAGATTTTAATTGTCCAATCCTTTGTCCGTCCACATTCGGTTGCACTCGGCGATCCTCGGCCACGATCGGTCATACTCGGGGAACCCTGACGTCACCTGATAAGATCGCACCGAGAATCGTGCACAGAATTCTCAGAACTTGCTTGTCATGTCCAGATGAGATAATCGATGTTATTGTTATATAATTGAATAATAATACCAAATTGGTGAGACAGATTTTTTATTTTTATCAAGTAATAATGAGTAGAATCTTTATTAGTCTTTTATTTCCTAATTTGCATGAAATTTCGAAAAGATTCGTTGAAATAGATGAACATTACGTGATCGTAAAACCGGTAGCTGAGGCTTCCACTTTCTAGCAATAAATAAGAAACTAAGGCACTTCTTAAACGTAAGGGTCTGATTAATTTCGTTGCGGGATCCAAGACAGATAAATTCTTTCTCCGGGACTTCGTCGAGCTTTATTGCCTCGGCGCTTTTCTGGTGGTCGCCACTGTTGATTCTGGCTTTCAGGAGTTGCAGTGGTTTGGGAATAGTGCGATGGGATTTGTAGCCATATCTAACTAATTTTGGTTTTGGACTCTTTATACCACATGAATTCAATGTTACTATTCTTACTCTTAAGGGTGCCCTAGCCTGCTCATCCGACAACACCTGCGAAAGGGATAGGCGCTGTGATGAGCAGTAAAAATCAAAATCAATTTTGTAGCGAAATGGATAATGATTTATAGCGAAAACGAATGCGCGAAAAAATTATAAACAGAGCTTTGGAATTATGGATATCATGAAAAAAGTACTGAATATATCTGTTCAAAATAAAATTATTTCCATTTTTGAACTACTAATCTATTCCTGTATGTTTTGCAATTTTCTGTCTTCTTATGGCATTTATTTCCGCCCAAAGATGGGTTAAAATTAGTGTTGAAATATGGAACTTTCGACGCTCATAACTTTCAAATATATGTTTTTTGTTTACTTGTTTTGTTTCCATACAGGGCTAGATAATGATGAACAATATTTTTTATTACGCGAGCAATCGCCATACTACTTTTGTATGAAAGGATGACAAACTAGGGCATCCTTAGGTATTTACTTCGCAGTTGCACCATATATTTTAAAACGAGCGGCCCTTTTTATCATAAAAATTATCGTACACACCGGTTATGCAAGATGGATATGGTCAGCAGTATTTTTTTTAAGATGCTCACCAAATGATTGAAATCGTTCGATACTTATAACGATGATTCCTTGAAACTAAATGACTCTTCATCTTTTAATAAAATTTCAGGAGAAAACTGAGAAATCATTCTTTGAGACAAAGTGACTATAGTAGAAAGCTTAATCTCAAGTACAGAATAAAACAAAAATCTCATAAAACATCACCTTTCTCTCTAACTTTCAGCTCCACTTTCAGATTTTATGGCGTCCATGCACGGCTAGGACTTATTGCTGTGCGCGTGCGCCGCTCAGCGGGATCAGCATACTAATGTGTACGTGAAAGTGTGGCTGAGACGTAGGGCTGAGGAGAAAATAAACTTAGTAAAATATTGTACTTTATTATTTTACATGAAATACTTATTCGACGTAATAATCTTGGTGGCCCAGTGGCTAAATCCCCGCATCTCTTGCTTGAGGTCGTGGGTTCAAATTTGAGCAGGTATCAATGGGACTACGTCAATTCACAGCACTTTCTTAGTTTATCTTAGAAATCGGTAAACGAAATCTCAAAAAATCAAAGACATAACTTAAGTGGCAGCGAGCAGGGCACATTGCTCGCAGAACGGATGGCCGATGGGGCAGAAAAGTTCTGGAGTGGTGACCGCGAACCGGAAGACGTTGCGTTGGAAGGCCTCCTACTCGACAGGTCCACTCAATCTGGCTGGTTCTTTCCTCAAAAGACCATTTCAGACATCAATCTACATGGTCTTCATATGATCTAACCAAGATTTTTGTCTGGACTTTAAAATAGACTGTGACCTCTGAGTTTGTTTCGGCCTTTCATCTCAGAGTAGTCAGATAGGAAACGCCGACCTCATCTAGTTTTAAAAATATGATCGACATGTGAAAGTGTTTGTACAAGCCAACTTACAGAAATAAAATCATTTATCATTTACCAGGTGGACCGATGACCTGGTGAAGATTGCGGGGATCCGCTGGTTGCGGGACGCACGGGACCGCTCAATGTGGCGACGCTTGGGGGAGGCCTATGTCCAGCAGTGGACGTCTTTCGGCTGATATGATGATGATGATGATGATGATTGTTGAGTTGGCATCTTTCACTGTTCTAACAGAAACAAAACTCTTTAAAGTCATATTTCAGTCGGGCTCGGGTATAATCTGATTTTGATTTACTGAATATTTACAAAGCAAAAGAGGGAATAAAACTAGGTTACCGAAAATCGCGCTCTTATTAGTGTTATCCTTAGGCGTTGCATTCATCATCAAAGTTATCCTTAGCTGCTTTTCTTTAGGCTGTACCCTCTGCTGTCAAAATTTTGACTCGCTTTTGTCTACCTAAGTAGTTACTTTACTCAATTAAAATACAGCTAAATTTACTATTGCACGACAATTTAATTACAAATTAAAAAAAAAACCCCGACACAAAAACTTCTAAAAAGCAAAATTTAAAACATAAATTATTTTTTATTTAATGATTTTTAAACTACATATAATATACCTAGTAGAAGAGCCGCTTCAATCGACAATCTATCGAAACACGTAATAATGACACGATATCTTGCGAAAAAATCCCATATTCAACGAGTAAATCAGTTTAGGAGAAATGTTGCCATAGACAGACACACCGATACACAGACACAGATACACAGCAACACACGTCAAACTTATAACACCCCTCTTTTTCCGTCGAGGGTTAAATAAAAAAGGGCAAAATTAACAAAGGACTTCTATAAAGATAAATATTTTCGTGGTGGTCCAGGTGGTTAAGACTTCGTCTATCGTGCTTGAGGTCGTCAGTTCAAACCCGGACAAGTACCAATGTGACTTGGACTTATAGTTATTATAAGCTTAAAATCACCAACCCATCTTGACCAAGAGCGTAATGATCAATGATCGTGTCTTCTCTGTATGAGAAGAGCTAGGCCTTTGTTTGCTCTGCAGTGGGATATTTGCAAGCTGGTATTTTTATTAAATTGACAGTGGCAACCCTGTCAGCTGTAGGTATATGTGCTCACATTATCTGTATTGTATGCTGATAGGCTGGCTATATTCAAGCGCTGTGCTTATGATTGTGCTATAGCTCACTCGCTTAATTCTATATTAGGTTTGTTTAGAGTGCATATATTTGTAATACGTGTCGCTTACTTAGAATAACGTGGGGCGAATAATAATGGAGTAAGTGCAACTTGGTAGTGCATAAAATGTTAAAGCGCCGAAATCTCGGGTCTCATTTGAATGTTGGCTTAACAAATCGGAGACAGCCTAAGGCCTCTTTCAATTTAGACGTTTCGTATCGGACTGCTGCGGCACCGCAGCGGTGCGGGAATGGTACTGCGCACGTCCGGTTGTATTTTTTCATACAATTTATATCTCTTTCTATTTAGACATGAAACGTCTAAATTGAAAGAGAAGTCTCCTTTGTGATCAGACATTTTCCAATGCTGTTTGTGTATGTGACATTAAATGTTTGTAGACGCACCTTTCTGATAACCTGTAAAGGCATGTTGCTAAGGGTATATTGCCCCTCTTCTTATGTCAAGCTCACAGAAGTTATAAGGTTTCTTTCTTAACTGGAACAGTACTGTCTTTCTTGGCTTGAAAAATGGCCTACAATCGTCACACTTCTTTAGCTTCTCACAATCTCTCAGAAAAGTGTCTTGCCTTGCCAGGTGACACAACTTTTGCTTTAAAAATGCGTCCATCATCTTATTTATTACCTTGAAAAAATTGATTCCTCATATACCGTACGCAACCCACCTACCTAGTCCCATATTGAAACAGAGACCAACACCGTCGTTAGCAACAGCCGATGTTATTGCATGAACCGATCAGGTGGAGCGACGGCGACGTGCACAGCGTGCCGATGTCCGCCATTGTTTATTTATATGAGCGCGGCGCAGAGCGCATACGCAGCCCGCTCGCGAATGCCCGCAGAGCAGCTACTGCGGGAGCTGGGATTCAAATAATGTTTGGATGCCGAAGCTATAGCTGAAAATAATATATGATATATTGAGTTAAGATATGATTTATTAACAACCATTTCTGAAGACACGTTAAGGACAGGAAAAATATACTAAATTCTAATATTAAAGAAAATTAAACAAATGGAGTATCCATCGATGATACTTAGATCGTTTGCATAAGAATGAACACCTTTTTTTTTGTTAACGGTGGGAAATCTTCAAAATTCTGAAAGAATCGCCTCCCCTGAGCCACGTGTCTTTGGTGGGTGGACAGAGTCAGCAGTTCTCAGCGAGGCTTCGAAGTGCGTGAGGACGGTTTCGACAACGCGCTTGCGCGAAAACTGCGACTGCTGTAGCCACTTGCGCCACAGCTCGAGCGCGTTTCGCCGTTTGTGCTACCTCAGCCTTACTAAAGTGACTCCTGGCACGCTTTCACCATTCCGGCGGATGACGTGGATTCGGTTATAAACCCTCGCGTCCATGTCCGCCAGAATATCCAGGAGAGGAAAGCTTGCCAGGAGAGTTGCCGCCAGAATGAAAACCTACCAATCTAAGTTTTAAATAGACACGGTGAAGTAGTAGTAGAAATGTATAACTAATCCAATTAGGGAACTGAACCATTAGATATTACAATACTAAAGTTTAGGTAAATTCTGTAGCAACCATTACCATCATCATTTCAGCCGTAAGACTCCGGCCGCTTGACATAGGGCCTGCTCTAAACGTCGCCAGATCGACCTTTCTTTTTCAGCTCAGTATTATATACTACAATTATTGCTAAATTTAGTAAGTCCAAATAATAGGATCCCGACTCCCAGCCCAACTCAATATTCCACTCACAACGACGCGCGCGCACGCAACGCATACGAACGCAGCAGTAATGGCGGCCGCTGGAATAACTTACAGATAATAATTAATATAATATGCAGACGCCGCCGTAAGGCCAACAATGGATTACTATTAACTGACTGATTACCAAACAATCGTAATGATTCTAATGCACTAACTGTTGTATAAGCAAGTGACAATTTAGGAAACAAACAAAAGATGTCTGATTTGGAACATGTCTCATACTGCGAAAGTGTATGATTTTTTTAACATTTCGGGGTTAGTGTTTGGCATTGAAACGATGTGCCATCCATATTCAATTATTTGACACCCAATTGTTAGTTCTTGTGTGTGGTTTCGACTGTTGGTACCACTTGATTTACAATTTCCATCCGAGGAGTAGCATGTGGACAATACTGGTTTACTCCCGTAAAGGGTAATTTTATTGGCAACACCTGACTGTTCGTTGTATTTAGATTTACGACAGTATACCCTTCATCTAGTTTTAGATCTCCCCCAGGACGTTCGTATTCGGCAGACCACGAAGGACGTCCACTTTTAGTCATTTTCTCATTTCAACTCCCATTAATAACGTCCTCGTTTAAGTAATAAGTTTGTCGGTTTCCAACATTAAAAAGCTATAAAATTATTAATTTCCATACCTCTCCCAAGTTTTTCACCATAAAAGCAGCATCAGCACTCGATCTAAGCGTTGGAGGAGCATAAAACATGAAGAGCTGTGGGGAATAACTTCTCGAACTGAGTGAAAACACCATAAAAAGATCCCGCAGTTAAAATATTCCCAAGATTTATGTGCGTTTATTAAATAATGCATTTACGTTAGAATTTGGCGTGGCCTGGCCCGAGGGAAATCTGGCGGTTTGGTCACAACCACGCTTTTAATTACACCCGGCGTTAACTGGAACACCTAAATTGTTTTTTTAAAACGGTATTGAGTTATGATCTCGTGTTATCTTTTTGGAGCGTTTTTGTTGTATGTTGTGCTAAAAATCATAAAGCCACACAGTGTGAAAATTGGAATCATTGTACTTATTAGCCCCCATTTAATCATGAACACAATTCGTGGTAAATAATCTACTGTATTTCTTGTCAACTAGCTAGCCTACAATTAAAAGCACTGTATCATTTGTAATGACATTGTTATTAGGATGGTTTAGTAAACAACCTGAAATGTTTCTGCTAAGAAAATCCAAACAAGACACAAAGTCTCAACTAATTCATTTCTACATACTGGTAACTCGTACCTCGCGGGAGGCAACACTCAGGATTACATTTCCATGTTCAACTCGTCAAGGTATCGGTTACTTCCCCAGAGGGCGTAAGCAGAGCTCTAAGTATCGCTCCTTCAATCTTACTAACTCAGTATATTCGCTTATTTGTGAGTTACTCCCTCAGGGCTGGGCATATCAATGTCAGCCACATGATAGCTGATTGACAGGCACTGTGATATTTAATTTAATAATAGCCTGAAAATGGTTCTGACCTTTATCATGAGTCATTTGTATAGTAGGTAAGTGATTCATGCTTTTCTTGTGATTGTTATTGATACAGTAACTTATTTAATTCTTTATTAAAACTTTATGCACAAGTACAATGGCGGACTTAATGCCTTAGGCATTTTCTACCAGTCGACCTTAGGGTGGTGCAGAGATAAATTAAGGCAGGTGCTACTAAATGAAAGAATTAATTGAGAAAAAAACATATATTAAAAGAATATATGTAAATATATACTTAGATACGATACATACTTAAACAATGTTATAGAGAAACCGAAACCAACAAATCAATTCTGTGGTGATTCTGCAAACTTCTTGCGAATGTGCTCACGTGCAGTAAATTTGAAAGAGAACCGACTGTTGGCCATCCTGATATTCTGAGGGAACGCATTTCAAAGAGAGATAGCCTGGACAAAGAAGGACGAGTGGATAAATCCAGAGAGGTGAGAGGGACATTGTAGAAGACGATTATTGGTGGAACGAAGATGTGTACTGTGAGCAGAGCAAATGAATTGAACATAAGAAGGAGAAGTGGGTTTATCAATAAAAGAAAACAGGGCAGTCAAGGCACTCAGACGGTAATCATTTTAAAAGTGATCGATGAGTGGATACATGATCATACCTACTGAGGTTGAAGACAAATCGAATGCAGTTATTTAGAAGGCGGTCAAGTTTATTGAGTAGATCTGAATTCAGGTCAAAGTAGCACACATCTCCATAGTCAATTATGGGAAAGATTAGGATCTGTACAAGCATGGCCTTTATGTGAGCTGGGAGATCTTTTCCAGTGAAAGCAACGTTCCGGTGACCTTCCGTAATTTAGTATTATGTCTCCAATTAATTTGTTTCTTTATTAGGTTTTTTGTATAAAAAAATGTAAAAAAATCCGGCCAAGTGCGAGTCGGACTCGCGCACGTTGGGTTCCGTACCATTATCGCAAAAAACGGCAAAAATATCACGTTTGTTGTATGGGAATGGGAACCCCACTTAAATATTTATTTTATTCTGTTTTTAGTATTTGGTGTTACAGCGGCAACAAAAATACATCATCTGTGATTTCAGCTGTCTAGCTAACACGGTTCATGAGATACAGTCTGGTGACAGACAGACGGATCGCGGAGTCTTAGTAATAGGGTCCAGTTTTTACCCTTTGGGTACGGAACCCTAAAAAAGTAGCTAGGTAACCTTTTTTTTTCATTTAGTTTTTTTTTTTAAATCAGCTCTATAGCTTGTATACAAAAACTTATCTCCTATTATATCTCGTATGATTTACAAAACAGGTTTACCTGCAATCAAAATATCATAAAATTATAATGCATGTTTTTTACTCAACATTTTATTTTAACTACTAAAATAGATAACTGCCAATTAATCAAAAATAGATGTCCAAAAAACTTGAAAGGAAAACTCGAATGGGCATAAATTAGAGTTAAATAAAAAACGCGTCGCTCGTAAAAGAGTAAAGTAGGTACCAAATATAGACGGCGCCGGGATATCACATGAGTATTTTAATGCTACGTTGAGATACTCAAGGTTATACTGATGCTTACTTTAATTTGTCCAATATTGATGACGAGTATAATTTTACTGTTTAGCATTTTCATTGGTTTGTCTGGTCCCATTAGCGCCACATCTTCTACAGCTTTATTATTTTTACCTGAAATCCTAATTAAGGCGCCGATTCCCTTGAGTAGCTGATTTTCAAATGAGAATCACGTCAAAATGGCTACTCGTAATTTTTTTTTAAAAATGTATGTTATATTAGACTATTTTCTTAATAATTTGATCTGAGAAAATTTTGAGTTTTATTCGTATAACATAGTGTAATTAATTTGTAAAGTTATGTCTAAAACGGACAAAAACACGACAATCACACTCAAACCGCTGGGTGTATTTTAATGAAATTGACACCATCTATCTCAAAGACAATTTAATTATCTACATTTTGGCTGAGGCTTTTTTTTTAAAGTCATAGAATAATAAGGAAAGTACAAAAAACTACAAAATTTTGGGCCGCGCGGGTGTAAAACGAGTGCGCGTTGTGTTCCCTCAAGGTCGTTGGCGTTAGTCGTCGTCTTAACTAGCTGTTTTACGCTTTTGAAGGTTTGACCTGAGGCCCTAGACAGACAAGTGACATTCTACCATCGAAAGCGCTATCGCTAGATAGCGATTGGAAAAATGACAAAAATTTAGGGCAATGTCAAAAGCTATTTAAATTGCGATCAATCCCTCACGTTTTGGCATTTCGAGCACCATCATAGACTAATGTATTATAGAGTGAGACCACCTTCACCGCCGCTGACATCGAATAGAACGCAAGTCTAGAACCTCTGAAATGTTTCTGTTCATTCTCATTTAAGGGCCTACAACCGCTTTCGTGCCATAAAACGTTAACTTTCTAAAGCATACTCCTCAGTAACGGCTGGGTTAAAAGGTTAGAAAAAATATATATTTATTATTGTTTCATATAAATTATATGTGAAACATGGTCTTTTCGTATAACAAATAGCTTTGCTTTAAAAAAGTAGTTAACAACACGATATTTTTTCGCTACTTTTAGATACTCCGCCAAAACGACTTAAATGTTTTAAAATATTTGTACACAGAATATTTGATGGCTAGAATTTCTTCATAACTGAAATAGTACATGTAAATATAGGAGGGTCGTTCTACTTTTTAACCTACAATTTGATAAAACATTAGCTCAATTTCGAAAAAAAAAATATAAAGCTTCCTCGTCAGTATATACATATATTCTCATAGCAGAGTTTCTATTCTATCGGAAAAAGTTGTTGGCCGAGAAGTTTACAGATTTTTGTACGATTTTCATGACTTGAAAGATGGACTCGACAAAAAAAATTACACCTCCGTCACGAAATCTTTTATTTTATTCTATCGAATACCCTTCGTCAAATAACTTGTACTTTTGTTATACATTAATTAACTAAAGGACCTTTTATAAAACATATTATAATAATAGATTTGTATTTATAAAATATGTTTTATTCATGATCTTATACCACTCTGTCACATTTTCTGCTAATATAAAGTATATTTTTTCTATAAATAAATTTTTACTATCATTTACAAATAAATACGAATATCACAGATGGCAATATCATCAACAATTATAAATATTAAATTTCCAATGTTGCACTAGTCATAAAAAATATATAAACGACCATTGGAATATTTTGCAAACAAAACTGTCCAAAAGGAGATTCAATATTGATATCCTAGTTCCGAGCGGGCGCACGGCCAGTACTGCGTTAACATTGGGGAATATATACGCCTTAATACACCAAAACTGGACAGAGGGGAGTAGGAAACAATATTTACCCAAATAAAACCACTCACAAAACTAAATATACACTCAACATTATCTACATACCATTTCCTATAAATGTAAATAACCAAGTAACGAAAAAGCTTCCAAATAAACATTTTCCGAATGAAAACCCCGTATTAGTACGAAAATAAACCTATTACAATCAATTACCATATAAATAACGCAATCCCGTGCAAATAACACGCGAATTAATGTGCCATACCCCTGCCTACCCCCGAACGTACGCGGCGAAATTATACAAATTACTACATAGAATTTTATGATAATGCCTAATGCCTTCATATGGGATATCCGAAATGTTCATGGTTCTATATGATATTGGGTTCCGGGTTGGATTCCGACTCGCGAAATATGATTATGGTGAAAACTTTTATTATTTGGTCATTGTATTAATTGATAAATATGGAGTCGTGGTAATAAGAAATGAGTATATTATAGGAAGTTTTAAAGTGGTGCCAATGACAGAAAAGTTGAAAGGGAAATTATTTGGTCATTGTATTAATTGATAAATATGGAGTCGTGGTAATAAGAAATGAGTATATTATAGGAAGTTTTAAAGTGGTGCCAATGACAGAAAAGTTGAAAGGGAAATTATTTGGTCATTGTATTAATTGATAAATATGGTTTCGTGGTGATAAGAAATGAGTATATTATAGGCAGTTTTAAAGTGGTGCCAATGACAGAAAAGTTGAAAGGGAAATTATTTGGTCATTGTATTAATTGATAAATATGGAGTCGTGGTGATAAGAAATGAGTATATTATAGGCAGTTTTAAAGTGGTGCCAATGACAGAAAAGTTGAAAGGGAAATTATTTGGTCATTGTATTAATTGATAAATATGGAGTCGTGGTGATAAGAAATGAGAATATTATAGGCAGTTTTAAAGTGGTGCCAATGACAGAAAAGTTGAAAGGGAAATTATTTGGTCATTGTATTAATTGATAAATATGGAGTCGTGGTGATAAGAAATGAGTATATTATAGGAAGTTTTAAAGTTGTGCCAATGACAGAAAAGTTGTAAAGGAAATTATTTGGTAATTGTATTAATTGATAAATATGGAGTCGTGGTTATAAGAATTGAGTATATTATAGGAAGTTCTAAGTGGTGCTAATGACAGAAAAGTTGAGGAGGGGAGAAACGCATGCTACTAAAAGAGTCATGAATATAAATGTGGATGGATGGAGAGGGAGAGAAAGGCCAAAACAAAAGATGGATAGACTGTATGAAGAGTAATATGAAAGAAAAGGGAGTCAGTGATAGCGTGACGGGGGACATGACGGTATGGAAGAAGAAAACATGTTGCGCCGACCCCAAGTAACATGGGGTAAGGGCAGGAAGATGATGATAATGAAGTCGTGGTGGTAAAGAAGGTAGTACAGTGAAAGTTGGTTAACTGGGACCTGGATAAGTGAGACACCTCCATAACTGGAACTCATGCTGAGGTCCCAACACTTTGGCACAGAATTACCCCTGTTAGTGGGACGAAGCAAATCTCTATACTCGTATCTGTGATTCGTTCTTTCGATATATCACCATAGTTACCTCTATAACTGAGACAGCGAGTAAATTTTATATGCATAAACCCATAGAGCAACACGGACCCGCCGGTGGTCCGTGTTGCTCTATGGCATAAACCTCTGTAACTGAGATAACATCGTTTTGTTTGTTTACTTACTTATTCTTATTCTACCCAAAAATTCCGCTCTTAACTCCGTAAGTAATTTTGAGCTCCAGTATTAGTTTCGCTTTACTATCATACGGATGTTTATTTGAAAAATGTCAAAACGAAAGCTACAATCTTTATCAGTACGTGAACAACTGAAGTTAATATCCGTTTATGAAAGTGGGAAAACACGCGATGAAGTTTGTATCGAATTTAATGTGCCAAAATATACTCTTTGTAGAATAATTCAGAATAAACATAAAATTCAATCACAATGTTCTGAAGGACAAGAAATACTAAAACGTGTACGTTTATCAGAATATCCTGCTTAAATATTTTTGTTTATTACATTTGTATATATTACCTTTATTATTAAATCTCATTTATAATGTTTACATAACACGTTATTTTATTTAATAATCGCACCTCTATAACTGAAATAACCTGTATTCTGACCTCTGTTAATGGAACCCTCTGAAAATGAGACAGATATTGATTTATACCTGGATACTGAGACACTGGGTAAGTGGAATACCTCTAAAAGTGAAACAACATTGCAGGTCCCTTGATGTCTCACTTAACCAGGTTTCACAGTATTTAATTAATTTAAATATGTGTTTATTAATGGTAGCTCGACCTCGACCCAATTTTTAGTAAGTAGTATTGTTAAAAGTAATTTAAATACAAAGAATAGTAAAGTAATTTAAATCAAACACAACTGTTAATAAATGAATACCTATTGTAATTTAGCAACTAAAATAACATTTTGCCAGTTATTCTCAAGGATGCCAAAAAAATATGTTTTTGTTAAGAGATGACTCGACATTGTTAAAACAACATTTAAATAATGGGGTCCATATCAACATACTTAATTTAAAGTAAGGAAAAATATCACGTTAAGGGGCCACGTGTACCTATCTGTTTTATTTATTTATTTAATTTAACAATTTCGACTGGCTCGTTGGTGTAGTGATCGTAAGCGCTACTACGGAGCAGGAGGTATTTTTTTTGTGTGGAGAAATGCTCATGCATAATTCGGGGAAATAACACAGTTATGTATATAAGTAAATAATAAATAAATCGTTTATTTTGGAATAAACAATTTTACACATTTAAGTATACCCACCAAACTGCGTAACAGTTTGTCGGCGGGATAAAAATGTGGGACTCCTACCCACTAAAACTCCACGGTGTCCTTGTGCGCCGGGCACAAAACACGGGCACGCTTTAGCACTCACCGCGAACCCGCCGCGGCTGTCCGTCACCGGACCCTCCTCTGGGGAGTACCCCCCATCACCGGCGCACCAGAACACACTGTTCGCCATGACCACCCCAGGGACCAAACCAGCACATGGGTGCCAGATGACCCCGTGTATGGCACCCCTGGTCCCCTTATGATGGGTCAAGGTCAATGGCCCCGCCACCTACCATTTTTCGGCCGCAGGGAATAGGGAGAGCGGCCAACGCTATACCGACACTCCTCCTCTCTTGCGACCCCACCGCGTCCGCCATCAGACGGTGGCAAGCCCGTCCAGGCCGCGAAAGGTAGGGAGAGCGGTGCAACGCAATACCGGCCTACTCCTCTCCCGCCGCTGCCTCCAGCCCTCAGCCGCGATATCGTATGGGTATGGGAGACCCCACACGACATCGCGGCCCGTCTCAGTAGCAGCCAACACGTAGGTTGCGATGCCGCCTGGGCGACATCGTAGTGCGGCCCTTCCTCGGGCTCGTCTTCGCTTCACCGTGGGTGACCAAGCCACGGCTACTGAGCCCCCCCGCCTCGACAAAGCGGGAACCCAATGGGGGATAATATTACTTACACATAATAAAATAAAAATACATATATACAATACTACATAATAGATTAATAAATATCAAATGACAGAGAAAGGAGAAGAATACAAATTATAGTGAAAGGTACCTCCTCTGGTAAGGTGGCTCCTTTACCATTTTCTTAAATGTTGGCAGTATTTGAGCGAGTCTTATTTCAATAGGCAATGCATTCCACAACCGAGCTACTTGAATCGTAAAAGATTTGTCAAAGAAGGAAGTGGAATGCAAACGAATACTCAATTTTAAATTCGCCGATGATCTCAAGGACCTAGAATGTGTTATATTATGTTTCGATCTTAACTTGATAAAGTATCTAAACTATAACGTTAGTGTCATCGTTATTAATATATCCCATTTGTATAGCAAATCTGTGTTTATTCAGTTGCTGAACAAAACTAACACATACTATATTATTATGGCAAAAACTGTTATTTCTATCACGCTGTGTCATGAATACTGAATTTATGCCAAGGTTAACAATCCAGCTGTGTAAAGCTTTGGTGACTCTTTTTTGCTTCAAGCGAGTTTTTTTTTGCATTACCTATAGACAAAAAATGTGCT
The DNA here is from genome assembly GCA_948252205.1 of Orthosia incerta. Lineage (NCBI taxonomy): Eukaryota > Metazoa > Arthropoda > Insecta > Lepidoptera > Noctuidae > Orthosia > Orthosia incerta. Next base: position 27,309,856 of record OX411759.1, read on the forward strand.
TGCTTGATTGGACATAGACCATAGGCAGAGACGCGCATAGAATTGTTATGAGTTAGTAACACCAGTAGCTGCCTGTATTTTAAATTACTAATAAATATTTTCTTTGTATTTTTTTGGTTGATTAATAAATTATTTTCGAATTAATATTCAAACGACACGCATCATCATATTCATATTTTTTCAAATATTGCCACAAAAAATGTAAATATATTCTTATAGAAAGAAGAAGGAGGAGCTCGTGGCTAAATTATAACAGCCGTACGATCGATTATCAAGGTTAAGCATCGCTTGACGAGGTCGGTCCGTGGATGGGTGACCATTTCAACATACCGAGTTTCCTCCGTGCCTCGGAAAGCACGTTAAGCCGATGGTCCCGGCTGTCATTTGAAGATCTTTGACAGTCGTTAGGGGTAATCAGTAGCTTGAGATCTGACACCAGTCTTGCCAAGGAGTACCGTGTTACCCAGTTACTGGGTTGTCGAGGTCAGATAGGCAGTCGCTCCATGTAAAACACTGGTACTTAGCTGAATCCGGTAAGACTGAAAGCCGACCCCAATATAGTTGGGCAAACGGCTAGGCAGATGATGATTCTTTTAAAAACGTCATAAATTCATAATCATTATAATTTGGCTATAAATAATCTTTTATTAATGTTAAGCGTAGATCCCCACCCTAAAAAAAGCTACGTAGGCAGGCGTTCGCAAAGCTAGTTAATTATGATTATAATTAATGGCATATAGCAATTAATGGCACACAGTAATTTATCCTAATTCTGTGGCTTCCTCCATTTGAGTCACGATTCGACATGTTTGGCTTACTTTACTTATTATTCGAGGTGTTTTCAAGCGTGTGGCCTTGGCTCACACACAGCTATTGGGAACCCGTTTTGGATGTTATATCCTCACTCACATATCCTTTGTCTGTCTGTATGTATGTACCTATAGGTACTACTGACACAAAAACCGGCGATAATTTTTATTGTTCCTCACTGGTGGTTAAACTGTAAGTAGTTATCGAGGTTTTTTATAGAAGTGACGCATTGTATTTTTGAAATGAATATGAAATAACTTTTTGTTTGTGGAGTCTAATTTTGAGTTTTTAACCGACTTCAAAAAGGAGGAGGTTAAAAGGAGGAATTCGACTGTATATTTTTTGTGTGTCAGAACTTTTTACTAGGTGAACTTATTCCTTTTTTTATATCAAAAGCTGGACTTCTCACGTGGTCCCATTTAAATTTGATTAAGATCTGCTGAAGAACTTCGGAAACATACAACAGAACTCTTCAATAAATGACGGCAAATCTCTCGGGATTGCTGCAAACAAAAGACAAAAACTTTTTATTTCAATTAGGCCAAGCGGCGCTTTGGATGGTCAAAAATTAAAATTTAACAGTAATAATTATTGATTCTACCGTCCTGATGATTGAATCGCATGTCTTTTTATTGTTTACACCATTTCATAACATAACATCACGCCGGTACGCTATAAAGGGGTATGCAGATGTGTACAGTTGACCCTGGTACACTCTAGTTTCATCGGTTATGTTCAAGAATCATGTTTTTCGGGTAATCTATTCTGGCATAACAGTGGGCATTATAGATATGAACTACAACTAAAAAGTGAAAAATAAAAACTTTGCAGTGTTTTTATTTGGAAGTCGGTTGTATTTTTTTGTAAAACAGTTTTTTTTTTAAATTATATGCGTCGTTTTAGTACTTTTTTGGAGTCAAAGACTCATTGTTACGGATATTTTAGCTGATCTTCTTTTCATATTGAATGATAATGATTACTTATTATTAATAAGTACCTATTGCAGGTTCTTTAATTTTATTCAAATTATTCCTTATTTTTTTGTTTCGTAAGTCTCGAACTTTTTGATAATTTTAATTCAATAGTGCAATCATGTTCTAAATATGATGCCAATTTCTATCACCAGCAAAACTTACTGAAAAACAATCAGATTAAACGAAATACTTGTGTCAATAAAGTAATTTTCTCAAGCCAGCAGGTTTATAGCATGGGGCCTAATGTAAAAGGAAAAAAAAACACCACTTAAAACTCATTTCCCATAGGTCTGTTTTACGGCAACTTTTAATTAGGCCCGTAAAGTCACGAGTTCTTCCCTTTCTTAGAAGAACGCAAATTTAATTTCCTCCACGCCGTTGATGTTTGAACAGGCCGGTAGAGGGCGCTTTTTCCGCAAATTAAATTCTTTTTTTTTCGAGGGCCGGTTGGAGGCTTGGAAGCTCACTCTTTTGGAAACGGTTTGAGGATTAGTAAGGGGTGTCTTGAAAGAAAGATTTCGGTTGCATTTTTGTGCCTTCGTTGATTGTTAACTGTATTGCGACAATCTTTTATTGTAATTATACAGAGTTTTCCAATTGCAAAAGACCCTACTTCCTGTCGGCCCAAAAGAAAATGTTAAAATTTCAAGAACCTGTAATTTCATTGACATATACATAAAAAAGTAAAGGTTAAAAATTAAAGTAAATCCATATCTATACATTTTTATTTCATGCTACATAATTTATCTAGTAGTAGACACGCTTCGATCGACTATCTATCGAAGACGTAAATAAGACATGATATCTTTCAAAACCACCCCGATTCATACAGTAAAACGCCCATAACTTTTGAAAGGCTGAACTGATTTCCATCAAACATAGCTAAGAACACTCTCAATAAACACTTTCGAACAAAAAAAACGAAATCAAAATCGGTTCATCCGTTTAGGAGCTATGATGCCACAGACAGATAGACAAATAAACAAACACAAATCGGCATTTACCAACTATGCAGATGTTGTTATTAGCCACCAAAAATAGGTAACTACTTACCTATTGCATTTCGGAAACGGATTCTTTAACAAAAGCTCTAATTCTCTTCTGGCCCAATCAGGCCCAATCTGGCTTAACGACATTATAGTTTTTGACAAATAAGGTTTGTAAGATACTCCAAACATTGGGCATATTCCCTAGTTTTACCTACCTACCTTCCTACATAATTACTGTAACACTTAGTGGTGTAGTCCGACGCATTCGTTTGCCAACCATCGACTCCGTTATGTATAAAACTGGTCCCTTCTCCAACATCATAAATACCAAGACTTTCGCTGAAATAAAATATTTCCCTAATAATATAATTGTATAAAGATAACTGTTTGTTTGTTTATAGGTTGTGTATAGCTTGTTTTTTTGACTAAACGGCTGATCCAGTGTGATTAATGCAAATTTTTATCCGTAGTGCTGGGCAACTGGGATTATCCCAGTTGTAAACGACCCTTTGTGCCTATTGGCCTTGTTTGTTCTGTCTCCTGCTTGATATGGAGGGAAGTGGAAATTTATATTATTTTTTCCTACTCCTCCGTTATTATTTTCTGATTAATTTCGTTGCGGGATCCAAGACAGTTAAATTCATTCTCCGGGACTTTGTCGAGCTTCATTGCCTCGGCGCTTTTCTGGTGGTCGCCGCTGTTGATTCTGGCTTTCAGGAGTTGCAGTGGTTTGGGAATAGTGCGGTGGGATTGATCCAGTGTTCATGTTTTTATTTGCCGAAAGAGTAATTCGATTCATAAATAGGTACCATAAATCATCAAGGGGATAGTTTACAGGTGATGTTTACATCAGTATTACAAAATCGTATGCCAAATCTATGTATTTTTGCTACTCGTATAACACTGTCGTCTTTTAACTGTTCTGTGACACTGCCGTACTGATAAATTTATTTACCCGAAAGAACCGTAGTCCAAACAGTAATCTAAAACTTAGCACCACTCTTCCTACTGCCACATAAAAATAAAATTTTACTAGCAATACTGTGAAAGTGCAAAGATAGAGCTAACTTAAATAAGCACTTTACTTAGATCTCACAGAAAGAGAAAGGGCCTTCGTTTCATACTCAGTTCACTATCTGAGAATGACTGTAATCCTAGGCCTATGGGTGGTAATGGCTGTTATCAACATAGAGATAGGGAAATGTATCGTGTACTCGAGGGAAAGTACAGCAACTACAAAGTAAATTAACAGGAGGTTATGATTAGCAAAGGAACTACTTAACCCCGAAACAATTTGTATAGAACAATTTTTCAGTGGCTGAGCGCTCGGCATATTGCTCGCAGAACGGATCGCCGATGGGACAGAAACGTTCTGGAGTGACGATCGCGTATGACAGAAGATACAACGCTGGAAGACCTGCAAGTAGTGGGATCAATGACATGATGAGGACCGCAGCAATCCGCTGGCTGCAAGAAGCACCGGTTGATGGTTGATGTAGCGACGCTTTGGAGATGTCAAGCTTCTAGCTGAAATTATTATGACAATAGGTATTTATAGAAGAAAAACAGAAGTTAGTACGATTCTTTGTTCCTTACAATACAAAGACGCCATATTGTTTCATATTTTGTTTCATATGGAATCCAACCTCGATACCCCTTAAACGTAGGTAATGTAAATATATTAGCCATTTAAACACACGGCGCTAGGAAGCATATTGTAGCGAACCAATAAGGTAATTTAAATTCACATCAGCCGCTAAACTTAAGGTAATAACATAACCAAATTAAGCTGCTACCTTCACTTATAGTTTGAGCGCCATCTTGGATTCCAAACACATTCGAATCCGTAGGCAAAGTTGTCTCAATTGCCTCCTGGGTAGGAAGTACCGTCGGGGGTCGGGGCTGGGTACAAAGTGCCACTGGGGTACTTCCTACCCAGCCAGTACGTACGTGGTGGAAAGTACCTGTGTTTAGAGAAATGTCTCAGCATTTATTAAGAATTATGATTCGGCGAAAGTTATACTGTGAGGGGTGTGTGGTGCAAGTTATGGGAGAGAGCTTCTGTTTTCTAACCTAACCATGTACGGAGTGGGATTTTGTTAGCCTTAGCTTTCATTATGGCGGTCTATAGGCGGTTTTAAAAAAAATACGGTTAATGGCAAATTGTTGCGCTATGTAATTGTTATAAAATTAAGTTACCTTTTATTTGTAGCTTCATTGTGTGTTACTTTATGTGCCGAATAAACTAGTTTTCTTTCTTTCTTTTCTTTGTTCTAAAATCGTTGCATTGTTGTTGCATTCTCGCGTCGCACGGTCACACCATTCTTAATTAAATATTGAACCAAGTTTTTAAGTCAAATCAAATCAAATAATATTTATTCCACAAAGATATTACACACATATTACAGAAAAAAATAAATTGAGAATGTACGGCTAATCTAAATGCTAGCTAAATCTAAGAGTTGGTACATTTATAGGACTTTCAGCTTCCGAACTAGTGATGAATAAGTATCTAAATGTAGAATCTTTAGTACGCAATCACCCATGATTGTAGTGTCTGCTAAAGGCGTGTCATCACACCGACAAAACAACCTTAATAGCCTCACACCTCATTCACATAAGGATCCTACGTGTACCAAATAAGGAATTACTAGTAAACACAGAATTTTTTCAACGGAAAATGTCATCACCAGTTACAAACATAAAACCACTTGGCATCTCAGAAAAAGCGGTTCCGCCGCGCCCAGCAACTTCTAAACTAGGTACCTATATAAACACATTCATATATGAACAGTAAACCAGCCAAATGCAGTTGCAAGTACTTACGTCAACATTTGAGTTTTTATCGCTGCCCGCGACCGGTCGTCACTCACACCGACGCGTACCGCGGCTCATTTGCCACCGCATGTTACGAACACGGGTAACTTGCCACGTAAATGGTCTCTCCCTCTATCTTAGCCTAAGATCCCACTGCGAAAAGCCGCAGGTATTTTAGTTTTTGATTAAACTTAATTTACATGAACGATACTTGTAGGTTGCCAAGAAATATGTCATTAGAAGGAATGTGGTGTAGAAAAAAAAAAAGATTTCCACTGATCATTTAGCCGCAACCTGTGGGTTACCAGTTTACCAGCTAAACCTGTCAACCCATGAATGGCGACTAACAGAGAGTTAGATGATGTTGCATACGCACCCATGATGTTTCTTGCCGGTTCTTCTCCATAGGAAACGACTATCCCGAACCGTGCACCTTTTGTCGACGTTTTATAAATGCCCATGTAGGCCTATGTAAAATAAAAATAATTGATTTGATTTTTATTTTGATGCAGGCGAAATGCCTTGTTAGTTGCGGCTAGATGTGGCTGGGCAATCAAGCAAACTATCAAGAATCATTCATAAAATCAAGTTTTATGAAAATCATTATACCTGCAGACTTTTGCAGTGGAATCTCAAACTAAATCTCTCTCTTCTCGACGGATATTCGGAAGGAGTTAAGAGTTGTGACGCTTTACCTCGTTTAAGTTGCTTAATTACTGCGTATTTGTATTCTGCTTGACGACGAAATATGAATGTGAGGATATGTGGAAGTTCGATCAAGTTTGACGTGAAAGAGTTGTTGAAATGTATCTTGCTGAATTTTAATTATACGATTCTGATATTGTTTTGTCACTCTTGTGGTTTTAATATGAGCTTTGGATTTGAAATCACCTGCTGTCGTTGGGTGAAAAAATAACTTACGTATTCCAACGATGATCCCTTTGTATTAGGACGATGCCTTCCAAAGCCAAAAACCAAAAAGTTGAACTGAACTAGACATTCTTCCTTCCCTTTTATTTGTACCTACATTGTGTGTACCTGTGAGTGCCAAATAAACTAGTTTTCTTTCTTTCTTTCAAATAGTATCTGATTATATCACAAACATCTCATATTAAAGAGCTTATACTTAAAAACTCCCTGAGGCAGCGATATGACACTTTGAAAATAAACATGAAAGATTAACTCATCATCATTATCATTTCAGCCAAAAACGTCCACTGCTGGAAATAGCGTCTCTCATCCATCGGATTCCCGCAAACTTAAGCAGGTCATCGGTTCACCTAAAGGGAGGACTTCCAACACTGCGTCTTCCGGTACGCGGTCGCCACTTCAGAACTTTTCGGACCCATCGACTAGCCGTTCTGTGAAAGAACTTTTCGGTCCCATCGACTAGCCGTTCTGTGAAAGAACTTTTCGGTCCCATCGACTAGCCGTTCTGTGAAAGAACTTTTCGGCCCCATCGACTAGCCTTCTGCGAAAGATTAACTAGAGCTCCAAAAAGACGCTAATCAATTAAAACACTTAATTATCCAAAAAACACAAGAAAAATGAATGCTTAGTATTAATTTAATCACCCACACGTGATGTTAATTCAGCTCGGTGTGAGCGGGCGCGTATATTTTTTGCCGCCATATCGCTTGCATATGGATATTCGCAATATTATGATAATTGTGCCGAGCACATGTGGAGCCGATCACGTGCTGCCGCTTGCCAAGCCTGTTTTATACACGAGCTACCTACACGATAATTATTTATGTAGAATTTGGTTGCAGTTTGTATGTTGGTGTAATTGAGATGAAACTTATTTTTCTCGTGGCTAGGGGAGGCAGGCCAAAGATAAGATGGACAGTCTGTATAATATGAAAAGGAAAGAGAGTCAATGATAGCGTGACGGTTGACATGACGGAATGGAGGAAGAAAACGTGCTGCGACGACCCTAAGTAACATGGGACAAGGGCAGGAAGATGATGATGACCAGTAGGTATCTGAACAGCTATAGACTATTAATAAGTCTATCTTTTACAAGCAACTGAATGATATAGATACACATGTCTGCTCAATGAGCCTAGATGTAATGGTTCCTATTCGTACTAATTATTAAATTATTCTGCCCATTATATTACTGCATTTAATTATTTGCGGCTTTCTCTCAAGTCATGTAATTTTAGGGTCTCTTCACTCACACTGCTTGAGACGGGTTACTGACACAACATTATAAATATTTGGAAAAGCAACACACATTTGGGCGATGAGCCAACAGAGCAAAGTAAGTATTAAAAGCAATTGGAAAAGCAAACAGAACCGCGGGCGATGCTTGTTAATAAGTAATAACATCGCAAACCAGAATACACTGGTTATTTTTATCAACTTTTTAATATGAACTTTCAGCACGCATTTAAATGATATTAAAATATAATGATCAAAGTGTCAATGTGGCGACGCTTGGGGGAGGCCTATGTCCAGCAGTGGACGTCTTTCGGCTGATATGATGATGATGATGATGATGATCAAAGTGAACCACTTTATTCAATACGAGTAATTCTAATACAAACATCCAATGAAGATTGAATAAACTAAAAAACTGGCCAAGTGCGAGTCGGACTCGTGCTCGATGGGTTCCGTACCATTATCACAAAAAACGCCAAAAAAAACACGTTTGTTGTGTGAGCACTTAAGGCCGTATCCTGACCAAAAAATCAGCATGAGATATGAGCATTCCTATTGGCCTAGCGGCACTGTTTGGCGCATGAATTACGGTAGTGAATACGCTCAGATTTTAGAATAAAATCTTTATAAAATCGAATATTGGTCTTTTGAAAAAAATAAAACTTACAAAATGTTCGTTATCAAATTGTCTATCCAGTACTTATAGTATAAAAAATAATTAATGAACACTTTACGAGGAGATGCATGCTATCAATAATTGTGAAACATATACCTCTTTAAAAAAAAAAGTGTACTACAATTTTAGAATCAACATTATGTAGAAATTTAATGTATTTTTATTAATTGATATTTCTTTTTAAATAAAGAGTAGATAGCTCTTAAAAACTGCTCAAAAACGACTAGCGCGGCGATTTGCTCGGGGAGGCGCCTTAAATATTTATTTTATTCTGCTTTGAGTATTTGTTGTTATAGCGGCAACAGAAATACATCATCTGTGAAAATTTCAACTGTCTATATATCACGGTTCATGAGATACAGACGGACAGACAGACAGATAGACGGATCGCGGAGTCTTAGTAATAGAGTCCCGTTTTTACACTTTGGGTACGGAACCCTAATAAAAAGTAAACAAATAAATGGAAACTGCACTTATTGACTTATATAAAACTAGCTTGTACCTGCAGCTTCGCCCGTATGAAAAGTGATTTATCATCCCAAGGGAATCATAAATACCTAGATGAAAAGTATCCTAGTGTTAATCCAGGTTATGAAGTCTCTGTATGCAAAATTTCGTCTAAATCCGTTCATCCGTTTTTGCGTGATTGAAATATAAACTTTCACATTTATTATTATTATTAGGATCAGTACTTGAAGTAAAAACTTATAGCGACTCGCAGCGTGGTGTTAATTAAGCGAAATTTAATTAAATGAGTTAAACAAGTTGCCTACTTAGTTATGAAGTGGGAGAAGGGTCAGCTGGAGGAAATGAAGTCATCTTTCTTTCCACTCGGCCGCTGTGAGAGGGGTGAACGAGAAACCACTTGAGAAACGGAACGAGTATCTGAGATTTTATGTACAAACTTGCCAACAGATACTTATCAATTAGCTGTTAGAGGACTTCAGAAGCCGAAAGAGTGTACTTTAACTCAATATTTATTGATTAGAAAGACAAAAGAGTGTCCGTGGAGTTTCTTGCGTTTTCTTCTTCATGGCTTTATCAACGCTTTGGACGCTTCATATTTTACTATACTTCATACTTTTTGGCAATAAAAATGTGGCCCTGGAGTTTCTTGCACGTTCTTCTCTATAGAGACTTACTTATGCTTTGGAACTTGCATCTAGTAGCTTCATCTTCTTGACTGATTTAATTGAAATTAATTCTTTGGAGGAGCTCGTGGCTAAATAATAACAGCCGCACGGGTCGATCTTCAAGGTTAAGCAACGCTTGACGAGGTCGGTCCGTGGATGGATGACCTTTTTTAGCATACCGAGTGAAGTGGACTGTATTTGGTTGTTCGTTGGAAGAATGAAAATACTGTCGTGATTCGTATCTTCAATTTTATTCCTTATTGTTATTACAACTGTATGTTATTACAATTGTAGAGCTGAAGACTGACTGTGTCCGACTGTGCCTCAGCCTCCGAACGGTCCGTTATTTATACAAGAACCGCTAGGCGCGAACAATGGCGCCCCTCTCTCTCAATGGCGCTCGGGTATGGCGTCATAGAAATGCCGTAATCATCAATATTATCTTACTTAAATCTACACAAATTATACATTTCCTTAATCTACATACTTAATTCTACCTAGGAAACATATAAAGCTGTAAAAAGGTCAACACAAAAATCTTATCTAACCTAGATTCCTCCCTACTTATGAGCTATCAAAACATGCATAATCTTACCTAATTATCTACGTTTTCTCTAGTTCTTATATGTATTACAGTAGTTCTCATATGTTTTGTACTCATACTTTAGAACTCACATGGAACCTACATCAATTATATTTTAACATTCACGTGTTATTTTTAGTACCACGAAAAGAGAAATTTACACTAACTAACGGGATATCATATTTTCTCACGCAGACCCCGGTAATGTGTTTTGGGATAACAACAATAGTCCATTCAAGGTTTTATTAAGGCGGCGTACGGGTCTGCAGACAATAAGCATTTATAGTTATTTATTTTTCAAAGCGGTAAACCTTTGACAAACAAGGCGTTCACCGTTACGGAGCCATTAAACATGGATTGTTTCTTTATTTTTACAAAATGCCGACAACGGTCAGGGTTATTGCTTCATTCAAAGATTCGTTAAAAAGACCCAAACACATGTTCGCCATAAACACCGTTATAGGTCTACGTGGGAAGCCCTTATGCTAAAAAATCACCACGCAACGTACAAAGCCATGCGTCCGTTACAGTTCTCCCCCCGGCGCAGCTCGCGTAGCCTCCTTTGTTGACACGACGACGAGCTTGCTCACGGGGCGTCGGAAGGTGCCAGTCCTGGTGCGCACCTCGACGACTCTGATGCCGCCATCCGGTCCGCGATGCGTGCGCTCGACGATTCCCATCGGCCATGTGTTCCGTGGCAGCGTGTTGTCGACCACGAGGACCACGTCACCGGCTTGAATGGGTCGCACGTCGTTCCGTGGCTCGCCGCGAGGTACCAACGTGGGCAGGTACTCGCGTAGCCATCGTCGCCAGAAGTGGTCAGCGAGCGCCTGACTAGCTCGCCATGTCCTCCGGTCGTCCTCTTCGCAGGGTCCTGTCGTCGGCAGCCCCTTAGACGACCCCAACAAGAAGTGGTTGGGGGTTAGGGCCTCGGGGTCGCTGGGATCCACACTGACGTGTGTCAGCGGTCGCGCATTGATCGAGAACTCAGCCTCAGTGAGCAGAGTCCTCAGTACTTCTTCCGCCGGCGCCTTCTCTCGCAGGGTCACGCTGAGCGCCGTCTTCACGGAGCGCACCATACGTTCCCACGCGCCACCTTGGTTGGGCGCGCCGGGAGGGATGAAGCGCCACTCCAAGCGATGCAGTAGCCCCTCATCTCGCAGGGCAAGCATCCACTCGGCGTAGGCGTGGCGTAGCTCCTGGTCGGCCCCGCGAAAGTTAGTCGCGTTGTCGGAGTACATCACTCTCGGCCAGCCTCTGCGCGCGGCCATTCGTCTCAGCGCCATGATTGCTGAGTCGGTGGAGAGTGAAGCGACAAGCTCGATGTGCACGGCGCGGGAGGTGAGGCACGTAAAGAGTGCGCCCCACCTCTTCTCTCGGCGGCGTCCTACCTTGACCATTATTGGCCCAAAATAGTCCACCCCACAGTTGGTGAACGGGCGGTGAAAAGGGTCAAGGCGGGCGTGTGGCAGGTCTCCTGTAGCTGGGGTTTGCGGCCTCGCCCGCCTCGTTTTGCAGAAGGCGCAGCTCCTCTCGACAGCGCGTACCGTGGGTCGCAAGTGAATGACCCAGTACCGCTGTCGCAGGTCGTTCGTCACACGCTCCCTATTGGCGTGGCCTGCAGCGCAGTGCTCCCGCAGCACGAGGAGCTTAGTCAGCTGATGACGGCCGTCGAGTATAATAGGCCGCTTCATCTCGGTCGGGGCGGGAGAGGCCTCGATCCGGCCCCTCACTCTTAGGACGCCGTTTTCCAGCACTGGATCCAGCCTGTACAATCGACTCGCCCTCGTGAGCGGGCGAGCAGACTGGATCTTCTTCATATCTTCCCCGAAGCTGTCCTCTTGTGCTTGTTTGATTAGTTCAGCCTCGGCGCGCTGGATATGATGATACTCCATCCTTGTTGCTCTTCGTCTGCAGATATCAGTGAAAGCGATCGCTCGAGCGACGGCTCTCACCAATACCTCATACTTTGAGAAGCGGGCCGGGTTCGGTAGCCAGCTATCTCGCTCCGTTTCTTCTCTCGTGTGAAGGACCTCCTCGTCCTCCTTGTCATCCGTCGACGTCGTGGGCCACTGCTCTTCTGGCAGGAGCAAGAAGTCCGGTCCTTGAAACCATCTATCCGTGGCGCAGATGGGCGTGTCGATGAGCCGAGTGGCGTCGTCCGCTACGTTGCTTGCAGTAGGCAGCCAACGCCACTCTTCTTTCTGGGTCAACTCTGCGATCTCTCCCAGCCGATGCGCAACGAATGGCGTGTAGCGTCGCACGTCGTGATGGATCCAGTGCACCACGGTAGATGAATCGGTCCAGTAGGTCGTCTGGCCGATGATGACTCGGTGCTCCCTTCTTATCGTCTCAGCGAGTCTTGCTCCAATCACTGCGGCTTGTAGCTCCAGGCGCGGTATAGTTTGCGCCCGACGAGGCGCCACCTTAGCTTTAGCGGCCACCAACACGACGTTCAGGCTCCCATCGACGTTTCTTATTCGCCAATAGGCCACAGCTGCGTAGGCTTGCTCGCTGGCGTCGCACAGTATGTGTAAGTCGACGCGTTCATACTTTTGCGTCACGTAACAGCGCGGTAGTCGCAGCTGAGCGAGTTCAGTCAGGCGAGCGAGCCAGGAGGCGAAGAGCTCGTTCTCTTCCTCGGGGATTTGCTCGTCCCACGTCGTCTGAAGGCGCCACAAGCTCTGCAGTATGATCTTCGATCGTATTGTGTAGTGGCTCAGCAACCCAAGCGGGTCGTATATGGACATCACGGCGCTGAGGGCTTCACGCTTAGTCGGGGCGCGCGTTCTCGCTCGTACTTCAGCCGGGACTCGGTTCATAGATGTGTTGAACCCCAGCTCATCGCGCTCCGCGTCCCAATGCAGCCCCAGAATCTTGCTCTCAGGCTGCTCACCCCCCAATTGTGTAGGAGAGGTGGCGTGCAGCTCGGTGGGCACGTCGCGTAGCACCGTCTTGTTGCTGGAGCTCCAACCTCGCAGCGTGAACCCTGCGTGCGCGTGCACTGCTCTCGTTTCCTCTACTGCCTTCCGTGCTTCTTCAGCGTCTTCATAGCTGGCCACCAAATCGTCCATGTAGTGACTTCCTTTGATGGCCTCCAGCGCCCGCGGGTACTCCTGCCCATGTACGTCTGCGTTGTGGTTGCGAACGTAATGGGCCATGTACGGGGAGCTCGCGGCGCCGAATAGCATACTGGTCATCTTGTATTTCCTCGGCGGCTCTTGTCGGTCGTCACCTCTCCACAGGAACTGTTGCGCTGGTTGGTCCTCCGGCCTTATCCTGATTCTCAGGAACATCTCCTGCACGTCTGCTGTAATCGCTACCACCTTCTCTCGGAACCTAAATAGGATTCCTGGCAGCGACAGCAGTAGGTCGGGTCCCTCCAACAGTTCGTCGTTTAGGCAGACGCCGTTGCTCTTCGCTGCTGCGTCGAACACTAGCCTATGTTTGCCGGGCTTGTTCGGGTTCTGCACGGCGAAATGTGGCAGATACCAACAGATGGCATTCGCTCGCTCCGACCCGTCGCATGGCGTCGCGTACCCTTTGTCCAATAGGTTGTTAACCTGCTTGGAGTACTCAGCCGCGAACTGTGGGTTGGCGTCCATCTTCTGCTCGATCTTCTTCAGCCGGCGGAACGCTTGATTGTAGCTAGGCGGCATAGTGACCTCGTCTCGTCGCCATGGCAGCCCAACCTCGTACCCGGTGTCAATCTTCCTGATTGTCCTTCCGACTATGTCGATGGCCCGTTGATCGCTCGCCTTGACTCTCGGCCTTCCTTGTATGCCGAGCGCGTCGATCCTGAAGTGGGCTTCGACTAAGTCGTGGAGTTCCTGGCTGCATGCACCCGTAGTTCGGTTGGGCTCGTATACATGCAGCACGTTCCCTTCTTTGATGATGGTCTTGCGTGGTGCGGTTCCGTGCACCACCCATCCGAGTTGCGTTCTTGATGCTGCCGGTTGGTTAGGGCCGCCGATTCGGAGCTCGCGGGACACGATGCACTCCCAGTGGTCTGTACCCACTAGAAGCCCGGGGCGCGCCAGTTCGTAGCACACCTCTTCTGGGGTCAGGTCCCTCAGGTGCTCGTAATCCAGCAGCGTGTCGGGAATGGACTGTTGGTGAAGCCGGAGATCCTTCATGGTCCTCGCTCTGACCCTGTAGCTTTCGTCACTCTTCAGTCCCTTCACGTTGATATTCACTACTCGGCTGTCCATATCTCGCTGCGACATGTTGACCCCGCTCAGGTGGAGCGGCCGTGATGGCCCTTCTGCCCCGACGCTCGCCGCCAGTGCTTCGTCCACTAGGGTGATCGTGGCCCCTTCGTCTAGGAGTGCGTAGGTCTTGACCTCCCCCCGTGGTCCGGACACGATGACAGGGCACATCTTGAGCAAGACTGCCCGTGGCCCGGTAGCGGGTTGGGTAGCCACAGACAGGACCGCTTCCTCCTTCCGTGGTTCAGCCTTCCCCATGTCTTCCGTCTGCGCTTCGCGTACCGCTTGATGGAGCGTCGCATGATGCGGGCGGCGACATTGATCCACGCCACACAGCTGCGCCTTGCAACTTATGCGCCTGTGTTGCTTCTGGGCGCATTTGAAGCAAATCTTATTAGATTTAAGAAAGCTCCATCGCTGCTCTACCGTTAGCGCCTTGTACTGCGGACACCGCGTCACCAGGTGGGCTTGCTCGCACTTAGGGCACTTGTCCTTTTCTTCTTCCCTTTCCTCGGTCGTAGTGAACACGCTCGCCTTCTTCTTGAGTGTCACGATGGGTCGAGTTTCCTTTCTCGGTGCGGCGGCGCTTGTAGACGGAGCGTACGTATATCGTAACGCTCGGTCCGCCTCTCGCATTAGAAACCGTGACATCACGACGATTTCCGGATCCGCTGTCCCTTCTTGATCGTAGGCGTAGTCACACCAGCGGGATCGGAGATGCGGGCTGAGCTTGTCCAGTACTTCCCGGGTCATAAAAGGGTTGAACAAGTAACCTCTTCGATCGATTGTTTGCAGTACGCAAATTATGTTCTGTAGCTTGACAGCGAAACTGTTGAGTTCTGTGGCCGATGTACCAGGTTTTGGAAGCTTCTTGAGGTCATCCAGTGCCCGGTCGATGATGACTTCCGGTCGACCGAAGCACTGCTCAAGAGTCTTCATAATGACGCCTGGATCAGTGGCCGTATGTAGAAGGGCGGCCACGGCGTCTCTTGCTTCTCCTTTGAGGCAGCTTCTCAGCCTTTGTACGTTCTCGGCTGCTGTAACCTGGTACATATCTGTCGAATCTCGTACAGCCGCCTTGAATGGCAGCCACTCGTTGGCCGCTCCGGAGAATGTAGGTAGCTCCGTGTGCCTAGGCCTAGGTCGGGCCATTTTTTCTAGTGTTGCTGCCAAGTGCTCAATGCTGTCCTTTGCTCTTGTGGGGGTCGGCGATCTCGTTCTAGACACGAAGCGTATCTGTTTGGATTCTCTTGGTCCCTCCTCCCCCCGTGAGTTGAGGGGGTTCGTCCTCAGCCATTCATCCACCATTTGATGAGGCTCTTCGCGTGGACGAGAGGGCTCTTGTTCCTCTTGTACGCTTTCTTCATCATTGATCGCTGACACCTCCACTGCTAGTCTCTTCTTGACTAGCTCTTCTTCCAGTGCCAGTTGCTGGGTCCGGATGGCTGCTAGCTTCTCTGCAGCCTCCAGTTCCGCTATCCGTAGCCTTGTTGTGACGCTTGTCGTCGACCGTTGCGACCTCATTGTCCTGGTCGGTGACGTCATTCGCTGTCGGATCGCGGTGTTTGTCGTCTGTGCACTGGAAGGCCCCGCTGCGCTGTTGTGTGCCATTCTCGGAAATGGTGATGCTGGTGGGTCCGGTGAGAGTCTTCTTCTTCGCTCCCGTTCGATCAGCTCCGCTTCCTGGCGGCGCGCCTCCTCTTCTTGGACATGTCGCGCTTCCTGTTCTTGGATGCGTAGCTGTTCTTCTATCTCGGTTGCGTCTCCCTGGCTCCTTGTGAACACCATCTTGAGTATAGCCGCACGTTCAGTTTGGCAAGGCGGGTTAGTACCTCTTCGGTTCGGTACTTCAGGTGAAACCGGTCGGCTCGGTTCGGTAAGCCGGTCGGGTTCAGTTGTGTTTAAGCCGGTCAGGTTCAAGACCGGTTAGGTTCAAAACCGGTCCTGTTCCGTACAGCTTTGTTCTTACCGCAGATCTTCTTACTTCGTCTGCGGCTCGGTGACAGCCGGGTTCCTTTCTTCGCTCTTGCCGCAGATCTTCGTACTTCGTCTGCAGCTCAGTGGTTCTGGTTGCAGCGGGTTCTTCGTTCTTGTATCCGCTGCTTGATGGACCAGACTGTAGTGGGCCTGGTTGCCGCTGGTTCTTGGTTCTTTATCCGAGCTCGTAGGACCAGACTGAAGTGGGCCTGGTTGCCGCTGGTTCTTGGTTCTTTATCCGAGCTCGTAGGACCAGACTGAAGTGGACTGTATTTGGTTGTTCGTTGGAAGAATGAAAATACTGTCGTGATTCGTATCTTCAATTTTATTCCTTATTGTTATTACAACTGTATGTTATTACAATTGTAGAGCTGAAGACTGACTGTGTCCGACTGTGCCTCAGCCTCCGAACGGTCCGTTATTTATACAAGAACCGCTAGGCGCGAACAATGGCGCCCCTCTCTCTCAATGGCGCTCGGGTATGGCGTCATAGAAATGCCGTAATCATCAATATTATCTTACTTAAATCTACACAAATTATACATTTCCTTAATCTACATACTTAATTCTACCTAGGAAACATATAAAGCTGTAAAAAGGTCAACACAAAAATCTTATCTAACCTAGATTCCTCCCTACTTATGAGCTATCAAAACATGCATAATCTTACCTAATTATCTACGTTTTCTCTAGTTCTTATATGTATTACAGTAGTTCTCATATGTTTTGTACTCATACTTTAGAACTCACATGGAACCTACATCAATTATATTTTAACATTCACGTGTTATTTTTAGTACCACGAAAAGAGAAATTTACACTAACTAACGGGATATCATATTTTCTCACGCAGACCCCGGTAATGTGTTTTGGGATAACAACAATAGTCCATTCAAGGTTTTATTAAGGCGGCGTACGGGTCTGCAGACAATAAGCATTTATAGTTATTTATTTTTCAAAGCGGTAAACCTTTGACAAACAAGGCGTTCACCGTTACGGAGCCATTAAACATGGATTGTTTCTTTATTTTTACAAAATGCCGACAACGGTCAGGGTTATTGCTTCATTCAAAGATTCGTTAAAAAGACCCAAACACATGTTCGCCATAAACACCGTTATAGGTCTACGTGGGAAGCCCTTATGCTAAAAAATCACCACGCAACGTACAAAGCCATGCGTCCGTTACACCGAGTTTTCTCCGTGTCTCAGAAAGCACGTTAAGCCGTTGGTCCCGGCTGTCATTTGAAGATCTTTGACAGTCCTTACGGGTAGTCAGAAACTTGAGATCTGACACCAGTCTTGCCAAGGGGTATCGTGTTACCCAGTTACTGGGTTGTGGAGGTCAGATAGGCAGTCGCTCCATGTAAAACACTGGTACTCAGCTGAATCCGGTAAGACTGGAAGCCGACTCCAACAATAATTGGGAAAAAGGCTAGGCAGATGATGATGATGAAATTCTTCGAAATAAATTCAAACTCTTGTCCGTAAAACCTGTAGTATATTAAACACATATTCAAAAAGATTACACACTTATTCCAGCTTCAAAAACAACGAACGATTTCCCCAAAAAATCAAAAGCGACCCCCGATATAAACCCCCGAAATCTATTCCTATAGGGGTTGGAACAGAGGGGTGTAATAAAGACTTCAAGGAAACGCTTGACACTTTTAGTTTAACGACCGAAAGCCCTTTACGAGTGTAGAAGTCACTAAATATCTATGTTTATTGGTAACAAATGTGCTGCTGATGTTCAACTATTACATGCTGGAAGATTTAAAAGAGTATTAGTGAGTGACAGTTTGATGTGACTGTCGTGAAAGTAGCACAGCTATTTGATTTGTTGTAAATACGCACCATTTTACGATGTTGTCGAGTGTATTTTTAGTCGAGTTTCTTGTAATGGTGCTGAGGGAATGCTGGAGATACGTTTAAGTGTAGAAGTTGAGTTTTATTACTTCACTAATCTTATAGTTTTAGGTGGTGACAAGACACATACTTACAACGAATACTGTGAAGTCGAGTTAAGTGTTGAAAGTCTGTGTATCTAACTTTCAAGTTTACGGCCCATTCACCGGGTTAATAAGGCTTTTTAAGGGTACACTAGTCGACGGCACGAACTATTTTGTGCGCGGGGTTAAAATGCATTTTATATCAAACGACAACACGTGTGGAAGAGATAGATGCTGTGATGAGCAGTAGGAAGCTAGTTCGCGTACGAAAACACACTTTTGCAAATTTGTAGCGAAATGGATAATGATTTAGGACGAAACCGAGCGCGCGAAATGTTAAACAGACCTTTGGCAGTCTAAATATCATGAAAAAACGACTAAATCTATCTGTTCAAAATAAAATTATTTGCATTGTTGAACTACTAATCTATCCCTGTATGGAGGCCGTTTTGCAATTTTCCGTCTTCTTATGGTATTTATTCGCGGCCAAAAATGCGTTTAAATTTGTGTCGAAATGTGGAACTTTCGACGCTCATAACTTTCAAATATTATCTTTTTTTAGTTTTTTGCTTCCATACAGGGCTAGATAAAGATGAGACAAATTGATATCACTTTTTATTTTGAACGTACATCGTCAAACAGTGGAATAATCCCTAGACTACGTTTGTATGGAAGAATTTTCGACTAGTGTAACCTTAAATGAACCACCTTATTCTAATTGAGACAAATGATGAAATATAAAATCTGTCCATTGTAATTTTATTAATTTCCATTAATGTGTCCGATTCCCCCGACACCTTTACATGTGAGGACCTTAAATGACTGCGGCAGTGACTGGTGTTACCGAACGTGAATACTGGGCCTAATATAAAAGCTACATCAGCCATCAAATTGCTAAGATGAAGAATGTGACCAATAGTTTTGACACGGTGGTCTATCAAAGACAAAGAGACAAAGACAAAGATATTTTATTTCAAGCGGCACTTTTGAACGTTAGGTGCATTAAAATTTACAAGTTTTAAAAGTTGATTCTACCGTGAATTCGGAAAGTAGCTTGTTATGGAGAAGAATGCACAAGAAACTCCATACTTACTCTTTTAAAAAAAAAAAATTTTTTTACAATATTTAGTTACATAATACGTTCACTAATAAATTCATATATGTGAGGACAATGCACCCAGAATAGCACTACACACTACGTACAGGCATAAAGTAATAAAAGTACTCACACATGCACTGTGCAGTTATATAATAGAAGCTAGAAAAAAAGCATTAACATCCGAAGCAGTTAAGTTATGACCAATCCCAACTGACGGCGTCCGTTCACGAACATGACGCATGAATTGGCACCACCCAGCTCAACCATCATGAAGGGAACCGGATGATCCAACACACGCGCCATCATCAGAGAGACATTTGAGAGAGCATGACACACTCAACTGCCAGGGCACACACAAGTCAACGAACGACACACAGGTACAGTAAATGGTAGATTTACAGTTGGGTACATAGTACTCACACACGTGCATTGCAGTTATATGCAGGAAATTAAGTTTATACAATACAAATATATCACCGATATATTATTTATACAAATAAATAATCAAACTACTTCTTCGATTTCTGAATTAACAATAGCCCAAGCTAATAAAACAGCTGAATACATTAGCCGTTCCACTTTCCCTACGCACTAGTGATGGGACACCATAAAATCAAATCAGAAAGAGATTCGACCACACACAATCACGGATCACGGAAATAGCCACACACGAGTGTCTCATACATTTTTACGACTTATAAACGTACAGTGCGACAACACAGACCACAAACTACAAAGATAGTGGATCTCGGTATTTTTAGATTAAAGACTTTCAATTAATTTATGTTAAAAAAAATCGTCGTGTCAAAATTCTTTTTTTTTTGAAGTTGATGAAATGAAGCTGTTTTAATAAAATTTTAATGTAATTGTGATGTTTTGTTTTTCACTTTTGTTTGTTTGCGAATTACCTTTCCTTCTGGGTTTTTGAAGTTCCTAGCCAATTATGTATCTACAAATAGCACTAAAAACCCGAAGTAATATAACATCTACCAATACTGGCCTTGCGTGGTTGATTACAGCCCGCTGCCTCTCACTGAATAGAGGCCTGTTGTCCAGCAGGACAACAGGCCTCTTTTCAGTGGAAACGGAACATTATAAACTGATTATGGCTTATGATTTTATGGAAAGAGTGTATAATATCGGGCACCTCAGCTCAGCTTATAAAGGTCTATACAAACTAATGGATGCGGCTGACGGACGCGACTAACCGCCAACACTATGGAAGATCTGGGTAATGAATGTACAATATATTGTGCAAACTATCGGACGTCCAATAGAAATTTGGCCCGCTGAATGTTTTTGTCTGTGCATACTACATATTTTTTTTTTTTTTTTTTTTTTATTATCTGCTGGCTTGCGCTTGACCACTATCTCACCTGATGGTAAGCGATGATGTGGTCGACGATAGAGCACGCTTGCCTAGAAGAAACCTATTCACTCTTGACTTAAAGACCCCTAGATTGTAGCTAACACAGATTCCGGCAGGGAATTCCACTCTTTAGCTGTACGCATAATAAAAGTGTCCCCAAAACGTTTTGTGCGTATGGGTGGGATGTCCACCATGTACCGATGACGCATCGCTGATATCAGTAAAAGTAATTCGCTTACAAACAAGTGTGAAAAACAAATGAAAAAAAAGTGCGTGATAAAATCCGGAGAATCACGCACCGTGGAATGCCGGCTCTATGCTGGCATATAGTTTTGTAATTATCTGTCAACTTCGTTTCGGGTTCGCTGAAAACGACAGAGAAAGAGATATAATATTGTCTGCTACGATGACACTCACACCTGTATTGCTCGACGGGTTGGTCAGCGGTGCATCCATTGTACTCCCATATTTCGACAAATAGTAGGGTGCGAGCCTATCCCCATCAACCAGGCGCAAATTTAACTTCATTCAGATATTTTAGCCCCGACGGACTGGACTTCTGGACCGTGAAAAACTACTACTTTTTTAAGAAAGACGAGGGTACAGCTCAGTCAGTACAGACATTTTTGAACAAAGCAAAAGCATGAACAAAATCGTAATTTTAGCTGACTTATTATTATTAATTTGTCCTCGCACTGGATCGCCTTGCAGCAATTACACCAATGGAGCACAATCTTATAATAAACTCACTATAAGTCCAGGTTTCCTCACGATGTTTTCCTCCACCGTTGTCAGCAGTGTCCAAGATAAACTTGGAAAGTACATATGAATTGAAAAAGTCACAATGGTACTTGCCCGGATTCGAACCCACGAACTCAAGCACGAGAGGCGAGGTCTTAGCCACTGGGCCACGTCCACTGCTGAACCTTGTCCAAGTGTCACCACTGCGATCGGTCCTGGGCGTCGTAAACAAAACAAACAAAAGATGAAAGGTTTTCTAACATCATAACACAATTATGTAGGTACCTACCTACTTATTTGTTTAGCAAATAAAATAAAAACATGCTATTATCAAAGTAACATAACAATGAAGTATTATTATTGGCACATTTGACATAAACAGGATAAGTTTGCGGTTGATAATAGTCCATAATATAATACGACGCAGCGACAGATTGATAGTGTGTCGGGCACAACTAACCCTATTTCATTAATTGATAATAGTTGTATTTGTATGTAAACATTGCGAAAAGTAAAACTATTTAATAAACCATTACATATAGTATACATACATTCATCACTCACGCCTTTTTCCCACATAGGCAGAAACTACAAACGTCAGCTGACAACAAACATACAATAATTTTATCTAAAAAACCGATCTTAATCTATACTTCTATACTAATATTAGAGGTAAAGTTTGTGAGTTTGTGACGTTGAAAGAGGTAATCTCTGGATCTACTGAAACGATTTTGAAAATTCTTTCACCAGTAGAAAGCTACATTTTTCCTGAGTGTCATAAGCTATAATAGATTTTCAAAAAAAATAGAGAACCTTATGAAAATTGCAATAATGTACTTAACCCAAGGTAGCAAAATGTTGGATATAAAATTCATTCTTTGGCGTGCGCTGAGAAAACTATTGATGATAGATAAAAATTATTAGGTAGGCAGGGTAGGTAGGGTATAGGCAGGGTAGGCAGGGTAGGCAGGGTAGGCAGGAAAGGCAGGGTAGGCAGGATAGGCAGGATAGGCAGGATAGGCAGGGTAGGCAGGGTAGGCAGGGTAGGGCAGGGTTGGTTGACGGGAGCGAAGCCCCGGGGGTCAGCTAGTTCATTATAGAGAACAAAATACTAAGAAGATTTAGGTACATAAAAGAAAAATTTAGCATTAGTGAAATGAATATAGACCCAACTATTTGGCGAAATCTTTCTCTTTCTAAGTTTACTCTATGAGTACTTCTCCCACACACTGTTACTCCAGGAAGAACTTCAAAGAACTCTTGCCAATACATAAAAATAAATTTGTTCAATAACTGCATCGCAGTGTGACTTAGCTGTACCTCCTTGCCTGCCTTCCGTCACCCAAAACCTGCACTCACCACTTTTACACATGCCGTGGAAGTGGCGACAATATTTTTTTTACAGAACCATCGACCTGAAGAAGAAAACAAATACAAGTAAAATTTAATTAAAAAAAACCATGGCAGGCAAGCTTCGATCAACAATGTATTGAACACGTAATTATGACACGATATCTTGCGAAAATAGCCCGATTCAAACAGTAAAATGTCCATAAC
Source organism: Orthosia incerta (assembly GCA_948252205.1). Classification (NCBI taxonomy): domain Eukaryota; kingdom Metazoa; phylum Arthropoda; class Insecta; order Lepidoptera; family Noctuidae; genus Orthosia; species Orthosia incerta. The sequence goes on from OX411759.1 coordinate 27,332,904, forward strand.
TTTAGAACTGCTGCACCAATTCTCATCAAACATAGCTTTAACACTCTTGATAAAGTCACCTTTCAAACGAGATCGGTTCACCCGTTTAGGAGCTATGATGCCACAGACAAGTACACAAATCGTCAAACTTGTAACACCGCTCTTTTTCTGTCGGGTTTAAAATATCTGAATGTAGTTAAATTTGCGCCTGGTTGATGGGAATAGACCCAACTATTTGGCGAAATCTTTCTTTCTTTCTTTCTCTGTCGTTTTCAGTAAACCCTAAACGAAGTTTCCAGATAATTACAAAACTATATGCCAGCATAAAACATTGCACTCCGTTATCCCAGGCTCCAAGCAAGGTGTAAACAAGACAAATCAGCAACGAATACATAAACGTCAGTTTAAATCAGCCGCCATTGCAGCTCATTTGTTTACGTCTAATTATTTCGCGCAATATTGTTTATGAATGTTCAACTCCCAGCCGTGGGTTCCGTAAAACGCTGGTATTAATAATTTATATAATTATAAGTGGATTTTTTAGTCTAGTTATAAATGCGGTTATGTTTCATTTTAAAATTGAAGAATCCATAAATCTGTTTGTGTTTTTTAGACATAGACCTTATCCAATTTGACCTTGGCATTGTATTTCTTGTAGGTGGATAAATATAGCCACTTTATACAATTTTCCATATATAATTATAACAATATAATAAATTAATATATCACGGGAATTTAACGCGATGATTTCGATTATTTATTTACCTATTTCAGACTTGGCGGAGCTCGTGGCTAAATAATAACAGCCGCACGGGTCGATCATCAAGGTTAAGCAACGCCTGACGAGGTCGGTCCGTGGATGGGTGACCATTTCAACATACCGAGTTTCCATCGTGCCTCGGAAAGCACGTTAAGCCGTTGGTCCCAGCTATTATTTGAAGATCTTTGACAGTCGTTACGGGTAGTCAGAAGCTTGGGATCTGACACCAGTCTTGCCAAGGGGTACCGTGTTACCCAGTTACCGGGTTGTGGAGGTCAGATAGGCAGTCGCTCCATGTAAAACACTGGTACTTAGCTGAATCCGGTAAAACTGGAAGCCGACCCCAATATAGTTGGGAAAAGGCTAGGCAGATGATGATTTACCTATTTCAGACCTTGGTCTCGGGTAGATCTACCCGGGACAATATAGGGATATATTGTTTTACAATTATGAAACGCGAAAGTTTTAAAGTTAATATAATAAATTAAATCAGCTGTTCCATCGACCATAACAATTTAACACCAATAGTGTGTTCTTGCCAAATGACTGCCATGACGACACCTCATTAGATCTCTGCATGCCTCGCTAGGTACAAGGCATGATAGCATAATGCTAAACGACCAATCCGGCAATAATTTAGAATGCGTGAACAATTTGTCACAATGCCACACTGGAGTTGGCAACAAGATTATGTTATGAATTTCGTCAGTAAGTAAATAACATTATATTTGTCATGTAAATATGGACATGTTGCCGTTTTCATGGACGTTCGTTATATCTTTTACAATATCTAAGTGAAAACTCATTTGTTTACTGTTTCAGACTTGTAACTACAACAAAACAATAAAGTAATAATACGATGCTATTTTTGTGTCTTTATCTTCTACTCGCTACGATTTCATGGTGAAGCTACAAAAAGCTAAGCGCTATGATTTCTCGTAGTAAGCCGAAGTCACAAAACTCTGTGCTAACATTTTTCCTAGTATGCTGAAGTCACAAAATGCTACGCGCTACGATTTCTCGTAGTATGCTGAAGCCACAAAACACTACGCGCTACAATTTCTCCGAAACCACAAAACGCTACGTGCTACGATTTCTCGTAGTATGCTGAAGCCACAAAACACTACGCGCTACGATTTCTCATAGTATGCTGTAGCTACAATACGCTAAATTTTACGATTGTTCATGGCATGCATCAGGTACAAAACGCTACCTGCTACGATTTATCGTAATATGCTGTAACTACAAAAAGCTATGTGCTACCTACAGCTTTATCGTAGCTATGTGCCACCGGAGCTTAGGATACATATTCGCGAGCTGGCTGACCAAAACCAGATGTATCCTCCGACTGCACAGCATGATTTTCTTCTTGTTTAAGTCTTTTCTTTTTAGTTCGCTTCCTAAGCAATCGGGTTTTTTCATTTCTTTAATTAACTTTTTTATTCTTAACTTTTTGGTTAACATAATTTTTCGGATTAGGTTCATTTAAACCTGTAAGTTGGGCGCACGGTTGGCGCAGTGGTTGAGCGATTGACTGCTGCGCTGCGTGTCGCGGGTTCGATTCCCGCACGGAACAAATATTTGTATGACCTACAGATAGTTGTGCCGGCTCTGGGTGTTTGTGTATGTGAGTTTATATGTTTGTAAATACACCCACGATACAGGAAGAAATTCCTAGTGTGGGGCAACGTCTAAAAAAAAAAAAAAACCTGTAAGTGTTATTATATTTTTGAAATCACCTCTTAAAACCCTTTAAGATTGGGCCCCCACAATACGGCGCCCAAAATCCGCCATTTTTCTATTTTCCAATTTTAATATAGCCAAGCCACTGACACTCGCAAAGTTAAGACGAATCGATTGACATAAGGATCATCAAAATCGTTTGGTCTCTAGAACGCCACATAGGAACAAACATACATAGACTGATAAACACATTACCCTCCTTCGGCAGTCGGGTACGGCTACATTTCTTCCCTGTAATGACACACATCACTACTTATTTGCAACATACCACACATTTGGTTAAACTCATTGTGTTCTACAACAAAAACAAGTCAAAAATAAATAATTCAAACATATCCAGCTTTAAATATGCAAGGTCGTCTTCAAAAACATTCGCGAAACCGGTTCTTGTATCTAGCAGGTACGTGACTTGCTAAAATTATTGACTTTATTTGCTTCAAACCACGTTAGTTTAACGTGGCTATCCTTAGAATATCCCAGTTTACCAACAGTGTAATAAGGGGCTTTATGTAATGATCGTATGAGCGAAAATCTTTGTCAATACTACAAATAACTTTAAACGGTATAAGACGACGACTAACGCCAACGACCTTGAGGGAACAAAACGCGCACTCGTTTCACACCCGCGCGACCCAAAATTTTGTAGTTTTTTGTACTTTTCTTATTATTCTATGACTTAAAAAAAAAAGCTTCAGTTCAAAATGTAGATAATTAAATTGTCTTTGAAATAGTGTCAATTTCATTACATTACGCTCAGCGGTTTTGGTGTGATTGTCGTGTTTTTGTCTGTTTTAGACATAACTTTGCAAATTAATTGCACTATGTTATACAAATAAAAGTCAAAATTTTCTTAGATCAAATTATTAAGAAAATAGTCTAATATAACATACATATTTTTCAAAGAATTACGACGAGCCATTTAGACGTGATTCTCATTTTAAAATCAGCTACTCAAGGGAATCGGCGCCTTAATGCCGTAACTAACAAAACAACGACGACGCTTGGGCAGGCCTATGTCCAGCAGTGGACGTATTATGATGATGTGTCTTGTGTGAATCCACGTTTCGGGTACTCAAAAGGTTAATTTAGGAAGTCAGGTTTTAAAAAAAAACCTTCGCTTTTTAACACCGACATACATAAGTACATAAATACAAGGTAATATATTTATGAAAAGATTATGTTTGTGAGAAGGAATTTACATCCTTTTAGTAAAATTTCTTCAAAATAAATATTGTACAAGCTTTTTAGCTTTCCGTGCATTATATCATCCAAACCAACGTGTACTTATGCAAAATTTTATCTTAATTGGTTGAGGATGATTTCTTTAAAATTCAGTTGCAAGTTTTGACCCCTTTAGGCGATTTGACAATTCTTATGTCTTTGGGTCAACAAGATGCTTATACTGTGAAAATTTGAAGAATGTAGCTCCGACAGACGACAGACAGACAGCCGGACACGTGAGAGACAGGATTAGGGCTCCGTTTGAACCCTCGGGTACGGCACCCTAAAAAACCAGCCAAGTGCGAGTCGGACTCGCTTACGAAGGCTTCCGTACCATTATCGCAAAAAATGCATAAAAATCACGTTTGTTGTATGGGAGCCCCACATCAATATTTATTTTAGTCTGTTTTTAGTATTTGTTGTTATAGCGGCAAAAGAAATACATCATCTGTGAAAATTTCAACTATCTAGCTATCACTGTTCATGAGACAGCCTGGTGACAGACGGACAGACAGACTGCTATGATGGACAGAGGGACCGCGGAGTCTTAGTAGTTAATAGAGTCCCGTTACCCTTTGGGTACGGAACCCTAAAAAGGACAATTAAGTTATTTTTATCAACAACTATTAATTCGGCTATGTGTGTAAACGTATACTCGTAGGTATGTACATACATGGCATAATTTATATTTGTTGTCAGATTTAACCAGGAAGCGTGACCTCGGAGTATTTGCGAATTTGTTGTTTACCAACTGACCACAACTTTAAATTCAACCTTAAGTAATCCATGTTTGAATTCAAATTAGATTAAAGTGCCTACACGTTTGATCGGCCACAGGAAAATAGCCGTTATACAATTGGATTTAAGAATAAAATTCAAATTCTTAATTTAAAGTCGATTTTTACAATGACTAACACGTGTTGCTGGTTACCAACTGTCTTTGCTATTAATTCATTTAATTTTAAACTCTATTTTTTTGTGTTAAGAGTTGTTATGATAGTAAATAATGTTTTTGTATATGGTGTTATTCAGCGAAGCTCAAGGTCGGTTGATATGGGAGCGATCCACATGCTGGTGTAATGTCAATGGTTTTCAGTCATTATGGGTTATTTAATGCACCATTGCACGTGACTTGATACCCGATAGTTCTATGGGGTATTCAGTGAGCCATGGCTTGTATTCACCATTGTTTTGGTTTCTGGAAGGAATGCCTCCACATTAGGAGCAGACGGGAGTTGATTGTCGGTGACAAATATTTGGCCAAAGATTTGACATGGGTGGAATCTCTAGGCTCTAGACAAAGTAATCAGTGCTAATGATTATTAAAATGTGTGTTTTTAATGTTCCCACTGCTGGGACACAGGCCTCCTGTGAGGGGAATGGGCTGTAATCCACCATGCGGGCCCAGTGCGGGTTGGTGAATGTCACATGTCTTCGAATTTTTGGTTCTAGGACATGCCCGGTTTAAATGACATGCACTACCGAAATAGTCAATCTCAAACATTTTACAAGTTTTTTATTAACTTACAATGTATGTATGTTTGTGTCTGCGAATTGGACCAACTGCGAATTGGACTAATTGCGAATTGGACCAACTGCGAATTGGACCAACCGCGAATTGGACCAACCGCGAATGATAAATACTGTATTTTTAGGGCTACCGTACCCGACACCCTGCAATAGGGCTCCGTTTGGACCCTCCAAACGGAGCCCTATTGCACTTACGTGTATGTCTGTCCATCGTCTGTCACACAGGTTTTATAGCTAAACGGTTGGAGCTACAGTCTTAAAATTTTCACAGTATAAGCATCTTGTTGACCCAAGCCATACAAATTGACAAATAATATTTTTAAATGTTTTAAAGTTGGCTCCGCAAAATCGAAAACCAAGTTGATTTTGCGGTTTGGTACGGAATCCTAAATGTGCGAACTCCGACACGCACTTGGCCGATTTTATTGGAATATGGTAGCCATTGTGGTCACGTGACCAACGTGTGAATAACTTGTGTGTTGACTGTGGGTAGCGAGAAACTTGTTTTGGCTCAGAGAGGTAAACCAATAAAATGATCTGTTGTTTTTTTTGTTTTTGGAGGAAAAAATCTGGCCTCCAAAATTGGTTCTATCACTCGGGTAAGCATTGCTATAACTCTGAAAGTAAAGAAAGAAAACATTTATTACCTACTGTAACAGAACATGAACAAACACAAATTAGCTCTGAGGCACAATATTATATTAGTATGGCATAAGGAGCGGGCTCAGCATATGCTGACTGCTGAGTAGTGTAAAGCATGGCTATTACGCTGGTCAACGCTGATTTACAGCCCGGCCCCCCTTTCTCAAAACACTTTCACAACATTATAGTGATCACTTAATGAGTAGAAAAACGGGTTACGACAAAGGATCACTTTCTTTGGTTTTACCCCATCATTTGGAGTTAGCTCTTCTCGTCAATCTTCGCCGTAAGTGAAATGGTATTTATTGTAAAAAATGTGTTCCATTTAACTTTTACAAGGCATGAAGAGCACTGTGTTCTTCTGTAAAGAAATACTATCAGTCACCTCAAACATCAGGTCCTGTTGAAAACCAGATCCAGGCACTAGTTGTCTGGCATTTTTGCTGAAATGGGCCTTTTTGGCGCAGCCGTGAGGCACACTTTCCCGCTAATTTCTTACGTCAGACTTTATTGTATTTATTTTATTAGTATTTTATCTGATGTATAATATTGTTGTGTCTTTTAGTGTGTGCTAAATAAACTTTCTTTTCTTTCTTTTCGTTATTTCCTTTCTTTTCTATCTTTTCTTTCTTTCTTTCTTTTCTTTCTTTTCTTTCTTTTCTTTCTTTTCTTTCTTTTCTTTCTTTTCTTTCTTTTCTTTCTTTCTTTCTTTATTGCTTGCTGTTGCTAACTCAGTTTAATTAAGTAAACAAGTTGACGTAATAGGTGCATGTCTGCCTAACCATTGGCGGATTGCAGCCGTGATTTTATGTTGTCGTAATGAAATTACATGCAGAAACTAAAGAATGCCACACTTGTGACATCAACCCATGCCCTGCCCATTATCTTAAACTGTTAATCTTTTCTTATCGCTCATATCCCATACTCACATAACACGGGCTGTATAATTACAAACTTAGATTAAGTAATCAGGGCCCTATCTCCGAAGCCCATTATCTCATCCTATGCAAACACTTCGCGTTATTGGGGGGACGGAGTAACCCCCCTCTTACTGAAGGCCGCACTCAGAAGTTTGTTGATCAAACTGCGGCCGGTGATGACCTCTTGAATTAATTAGATGACCAGAGGGGCCAGCCTGACCCCATGGGGTTTAGTTAGCGGGTTAGCCCCAAGCGGTATCATCACTAGCTTTTAATTTGGTTTGGATTCGTTTTTGGTTTCGTTTGGAAGTAGTGAAATAAGGTACCGGAAGTTCAAATTAAAGTAGGCGTAGAGTTAGAATCTTTTGTGGGTGTTTTTTCAATATGAACTTCACTGAATATTAAACTTCCGTGTTAGTAGTTTTTACGTAAGACCATATCTTTTAAACAACTAATCTTATTTTTGGAAAAAGTTGGTATGAAAGCAAAGATAATCCAGGATTCATTTTCTGCATAGTAGAACATTGAACAATAACATAATTTTAATCTTAACTTTTTTTTTCTATTGAGAATTTGAAATAAAAATCTGCTCATCGGTATTTAAACTACTCATATAGGTAGGTAAAGTTTTCATAAAATAGCCTGTTTATCTAAATTAACTAGGTACTTAAGTAAAGTCCATGTCAAAGTGCTTTATTTACAAAAACATTGTAAACAAAGATAACTAAGTATGTTATCAAAACAGCGTCGTCTGAATTTATGGGCATTTTCTGAAGCTATTTTAAGTTACAAATAATATCAACAGTCGAGATAAACATTGATCATTGAACTTACCTATCTAAAATTTTTAAGTTTTTTTAGCTATTTATATGATAAATATTACCTTTTTACCCGACTGCCGAAGGAGGGTTATGTGTTTATCAGTCTATGTATGTTTATATGTATGTATGTTTGTTCCTATGTGACGTTCTAGAGACCAAAATTAAAAAAAACCCGACTGCTTAAGAAGCGAACTAAAAAGACGTAAACAAGAAGAAAATCATGCTGTGCAGTCGGAGGATACATCTGGTTTTGGTCAGCCAGCTCGCGAACATGTTTTTGCAGTGGTTTCGCTCCCGAGGCGCTTACCTAGACAACAGGAACCATAAACCCTTGTTTTCCGGAGAAAAAAAAAAATACAACACCCGGAGCCACACAGTAGGCTTAGCACGCACTGCGGTTTTTATTCGCGTAATTTTTTCCGGCCATTCTGCGACCTATGGAATTTCATGAAGCTGCACGCAGTGCGGTAAAAATTTCGCGCGGAAATAATACTGCAAGTAAATCCGTGTTTTGCCACAGAACCCACCGCACCGCAGCGCGGATTAATATCGCGCGAATATTTTGAGCTCTATGAACAGGTAAAAATATAAAAAATCGCGCGGAATTTTATCCGCAGTACGCGGACAAAAATTCGTGCGGTTAATATCCACGCGGCAAAAGTCGCAATGCGTGTTACACAAACTTTCGATTAGACTTTCTTTTTAAACGATTTTAAAAAGGAGGAGGTTCTCAATTGGACTGTATTTTTTAATGTGTGTTACTTCACAACATTTTTCTAGTTAAACCGATTTTGATGATTATATTTTATTTGAAAGCTGTTGATTCTCGTGTGGTCCAATTTCATTTGAATTTGTTAAATCAATCTGATCATCAATTTGATCAAGAGCTGATGAAGAACGTCGGAGATATGCAACAGAACTCTTCAATAAATGACGGCAAGAAAATTATGTTTATTGTTTACACTATTTCATAACATAACATCACGCCGGTACGCTCTAAACGGGTACGCAGATGTGTACAGTTCACCCTGGTACAGTCTGATTACACCGGTTGTGTTCAAGTTTCATGTTATTCGTGTAATCTATTCTGGCATAACGGTGAGCATTATAGATATACGTACCACAACTAAAATATGAAAAACAAGCTGTTGCCCGCGGCTTCGCTCCCGTGGACCACCTCACAGGACCCGTTTTCGGGATTAAAAAATAGCCTATGTCACTCAGGAATAATGTAGCTTTCTATTGGTGAAACAATTTTTCAAATCGGTCCAGTAGTTTCGGAGCCTATTCGGTACAAACAAACAAACAAACAAACAAAAATATATTTCCACTTTATAATATTAGTATAGATAAAAACATTTTTACAAACAAATACAACCGACTGCCAAATAAAAACACTACAAAATGAAAAATAACTTAAATTTCGGCAATCGGTATCGAAAAAACCGGCCAAGTGCGAGTCGGACTCGCGCACGAAAGGTTCCGTGCCATTATCGCAAAAAAACCTCGTTTGTTGTATGGGAGCCCCACTTAAATATTTATTTTATTCTGTTTATAGTATTTTTTGTTATAGCGACAACAGAAATACATCATCTGTGAAAATTTCAATTGTCTAGCTATCACGGTTCATGAGCAGCCTGGTGACCGACAGACACTGGAGTCTTAGTAATAGGGCCCCGTTTTTACCCTTTGGGTACGGAACACTAAAAACGAAGAAACAAGAACAAGAACACCGAATTCCGAAATTGAAGTTATTTTTCACTTTGTAGTGTTTTCATTTGGAAGTCGGTTGTATTTTTTTGTAAAAAAGATTTTTTGTTTTGTTACTCATATTGTTTTTTTTTTTCGATTTTATGGCATTTCTTATACTTTCACATACATTATTTTTCTTTTGTATTAGTGAAAAAAAATTCACGGTCGGATCATTATCTACGTCCAGGGATTACCTTTTACAAACAAGTAAACAAACACTTTAGATTTTAGGCTCGAGGACTTCTATTTTTGTACATAACAAAATGCCGAAACAGTTTCACTTGAGCAAGCTTATCTCATGAATTAATTACTTATTTAGTTAGCTTGTGGCTACTTTGTCTACCGGTGGCGCCCTCTGTGAGCGAGCTCATTAACGAAGTGCACGCAAACGAAGCGTTGATAAGGAAACTTCCCAAGTTTCAGGCTCTTCGGAAACTGATGAATATTTTATACTGAATTAAAATATTTTAAACATGAAAGTTTGTTGTTTAAAGTTCTAGTAGAAAGTTGAAGAAGGTTGTATATCGAGGGGCCCAGGTTATCTCCGCTTGTCTGTTTTCAAGCTAAGATAACAGGGAAAATTTTCGCTAAATTGTTATGGTGTTTGAAACTGAAGCCCTGCTCTAACATGTAAGAAGGATTTGTTGTCTTACCTGGACATTATCAGCCTTATCAGTGTTGAATTGCAATTTTAAGTGCAGAATTTAAATTTAGATTCTGCTAATTCGTTGGTAAACGGCTCGGCTATTTTTATAAATAAGGCCCATTCGTCGAATCTGGTAATCAGTATTTGCATTTATTTAAATAAAGTCCTTTAAGCGTAGCATTCATTTGATTGGTAAGGTACCAAGCACTTTCCAAAGGTAACACTAGGAACATTGGAAAGCCTATTGTTATCACAAATAGCACAGTAAATACGTAGAGGGGTGCGATTTTCGCTCTCGCTTGCGAATCTGACGTTAGTTTCACGACGTTAGTAACCATTAACTCTTTTGATATATGAATTTCAAAACCCATAACGTACAACCGGAGGCACCAGATTATTATTACTGCACATCTTGATGCAATCAACCATTAAACCAACAGTTTGTTTCCACAAAGGGCGAGCAACTCCAGTGTTAACAATAAATCGTTCGCCAGCTATTTACAACGTTATTATAAACAATAGCAAATTATCCCTCGTGTGAAATGTAGTTTATTTGTTGTTTTAATAAGGTGCATGTGGGCGCTGCCTTCATTAAATGTACAACGAAAAAAGTTATTGGGACTTGTGAACTTTTTACTAGCAACAAAACTGGTTTTATTATTATTTATTTATACTTTATTGTACACCAAGATAGTACACATTTAGCTTGGTATACAATAAAGTATCATACAATAAATAAACCCTAAAATATTATTTATAATTAATATTATTTTATTAAAGTTTCGTTTCGAAACAAAAACAAAACATTTCGGGTTAAATCCGTAATCCAAGCAAACTTTAGTATTAGAACATAAATATACTTTAATAAAATAATTCAAATCTCTTTTTTTCATCTATCCTTTCGCAGGTATGCTGGAAGAGATTTCTATAGAAATAAGCATTACCTATGTACCTATTTTTCTGTTCCTTCTTCTTGTCTGTATATTATGTGTGTGTGCATAAATGGTCAAATAAAATAAATAAAAAAAACTATACTAATTAGCAAGTAGCAAAACTTTGTTATGTTGCTAGTAAAAAAAAGTTCGCAAGTCCCAATTATTTTTTTCAATATACTTTGGTAAACAATGGAACAAGTTATGTTAATTGTAAGATAGGGCATTTAATTGTCTCGGTTTACGATATATTTCTAGGTATTGCGTCATACCTTTTTGTAGGAGCAAGGTCGTTAGTACTCGTATTTGCATACCTTAAAGAAATGTGTTCTACCCTCAGATAGGTGTAATCAAAGGACTGCAGAGGGTATAACGTGCGCAAAAAGAGAAGATGTTAAGAATTTCAGTAGGAGAAAAGAAAGTTTTCATAAAAACACAATGTTTTTGGTATGCATGCTATAGCAAGGACGCAGTTTCATTTTGCTCAATAAACTAATCATACGCCATACGGGAATAGAATACGTGTACCATAAAGGCTCACGCAGATAATTGTTTTTTTTTTATCGATAAGCTCGCGTTTGGTCACTATCTCGCCTGATGGTAAGTGAAGATGTCGTCGACGGTGAAGCACGCTTGCCTAGAAGTAACTTATTCACTCTTGACTTAAAGACCCCAAGGTTGTAGCTATCAGGAAACAAAGACTCTGGCAGGGAATTCCACTTCTTAACTGTGCGTACAATGAAAGTATTCGCAAAACGCTTTGTACGTATGGGTGGGATGTCCACCATGTACCACTTTGCCATTTTCCTCTCGCAGACAGGCGCGACGCAACAATGCGACTGCGATGTGACGACTATTTTCCATAGAAATTGTTCTTACAGATAATATATCCCGTAGAACCCGTCTGCGGGAGCTTTTACTCAATTACCATCCACCATACAATCATTGTATCAACTAAAGTCTACTAAAGACTAAAGTCTTATACAAAGGAAGTTCTAAAAGAAAGTCATCCACCAGTATTGCGGACAAACCGCAAGTTTCACGACTATCACCGCTCCTGCCTCCCATGCTGCCCGGGTATCGGCGCCTGTGCAGGATGCCGCGGTGACGATACGATGCCGAACCGCTTCCGGAGATAAACTGGATTAATTAATTACTTTGTTTGTGCAGTAACTTTATTTTTGGTGTGAAAGGCGTTAAAGGCCACAGTGTTAAAATAGCGAGAATAGGTAACGAGCTCGTTGACTTTGTTTTATCTATCTTATCTTGTGGAGGGGCCGAGAAATAACTGGGAAACTTCGACCCATTGGGATCTATTGTGGATCCTATAGTAACTAAATATAGAAAACTAGATAAATCAATACATATAATAAATCTGAGAAAAGGCGTTTTTGTACATTGAAAATATTTCCAAAAAACGGCCAAGTGCGAGTCGGACTCGCGCACGAGTTATAAATTGGGCGCACGGTTGGCGTAGTGGTTGAGCGATTGACTGCTGCGCTGCGTGTCGCGGTTTCGATTCCGGCACGGAACAAATATTTGTATGACCTACAGATAGTTGTTCCGGCTCTGGGTGTTTGTGTATGTGAGTTTATATGTTTGTAAACGCACCCACGATACAGGAAGAAATTCTTAGTGTGGGGCAATGTTTTTAAAAAAAACAAACAAACATATTCCATAGATGCCTTTGTTTATTTAACGTCTTTTTCTGAATGGCGGTGTTAAGATAAGATTCTCCGCGGAAGAATGACACTAGAAAAAAATATGTAGGTAGGTAAGGTAGGTGGTAGCAAAGCAAGTAGGGGTAGGTAGGTAAGTTAAGACGGGAGCGAGCCCGCGGGAACAACTAGTTTTGTTATAAACACACTGAAGTTGTAGAACTAAACTTTTCATAGATTGTAGCATGTTCCAGCGACTTTGCACCCGTGAGCGTGGCGTATTTCATGCCATTTGCTGGGATAACAAGGAGCCTGACACAGCTACCAGTAAAAGCATTTTTCTTATCGTATAACAAGTACTTTCAAAGGTTACCTTTTACAAACATGTTAGCAAAACAATTTACCTTTGTAATATTATTAGTTTAAAAGTATACATGTAGATTTACCTACATAGCATACACCTCATAAATACAACGAGACTATTGTATTCGAGTTTCTAAGGGGTTCAAGTCTGTTCGTCTGTCGCATATCTTGGACGGGAGATGACTATTCTCTGAAGAAACTATTCAGTTCGACATAATAGCTAGCTTTATCAGCAAACCTATTCAAAAATCACAATTAAGTGAAGAAAAGCGAGCTAAATGAATCATTTAAACAAAAGAATCCATTGACAATACCTCGTCGTCTTACATAACAATCGCATTACATATGCATGTAAATACAGTACAGTCAAGAACATAAATATAATAAAATTATAAAGCGATATTTTCGCAGAGCGGTAGCGACGACGTTGTGATTAGATCTTTTTACTTTTTAAACAGGCTTCTGTATAAAACTTTTTAACCATAATATTTAGTTAAATTACTGAATAGCAGATTCTTAATTCAAATTCATCGAAGAATATCTGTCTTTTTTCTAGATATAAGTATTTAAATTATTAAAAACCTTTTTAACAAAAAAAAATAACCAACGAAATAAGGAACTGACAAACTAAAAATTGAAAAAAAACTTTTTGTCAAGCATTTTGAATTGGCGCCAAACAAACAATCATGCAAATTAATTACCTAAACCGTACAATGATTGTATATGTTTATATATATAATAGCTAGGTTGATCTTCGTTGATGGTTTGTTTGGCGTCGCGTCGCCTCAAAATGCTAAACTAAAAGATTTTTTAGTTTTTTGCTTTTCAGTTCCTTATTTCGTCGGTTAAATTTTTTGTTGAAAAGATTTTTTTTCGCTTTTCAGTTTACTTAATTTAGCTGAATCCGGTAAGACTGGAAGCCGACCCCAATATAGTTGGGAAAAGGCTAGGCAGATGATGATGAGTTTACTTAATTTCAACAGAATCGGTTCATTTCACAATTAAAAATTCAGTGGAAAAATGATCAATAAAATTTTCTACTTTCAGAGTTGGATTTTATTTTAAAATTTAAATGGGTCCAACTTTGAACATTAGTAAGTAGGCCAACATAACTTTATGTGTACTAAAAAAATATGTACATAGTGAGCCCAGAGGGATTTTCAGCACGCTTATTATTTTAGCACAAAAACCCGATAGCTGAGCAGGTGTCGAGTGATGAGAGAATGCGAAAAATTCATTAGAAAAGTTTCAGAAGGGATTCCTCCGCACTGGGGTCCGTAATTTAAAATATGATCAAAAATAACTTAACAAGTAATAACAATGCATGAAATTACATTTATGATTGCTTGAAATTATATGTTTTTTTTAAATTTATTGATTTTAAATATGTATAATATTAATCATCTGCCTAGCCTTTTTCCCAACTATATTGGGGTGGCTTCCAGTTTAACCGGATTCAGCTAAGTACCAGTGTTTTACATGGAGCGACTGCCTATCTGACCTCCACAACCCAGTAAGTGGGTAACACGGTACCCCTTGGCAAGACTGGCGTCAGATCTCAAGCTTCTGACTACCTGTAACGACTGTCAAAGATCTTCAAATGACAGCCGGGACCAACGGCTTAACGTGCTTTCCGAGGCACGGAGGAAACTCGGTATGTTGAAATGGTCACCCATCCACTGACCGACCTCGTCAAGCGTTGCTTAACCTTGATGATCGACCCGTGCGGCTGTTATTATTTAGCCACGAGCTCTTCTATATGTATAATATTAATACGTTTAAATAATAAATAATTTATTTTATTTAAGTATGTACATACTAGCAGCGGTGACTGTACATAACACGTGTTGTATGTACAATAGTACATAACAAACAGCCAGGCACTCCCTCCATCGCTATCAGTTGCAAAGGCTATGATTCACGGTCCCAGACTTATTGTCTTCCAACGACTAAATAATTATGATTACATTTAATTCTATATGTAGGTCAACTATGTTAGTAGTTAAATTGAGGAAAATTAAATAATTTACCTACGCAGTTATCTTAATGGAGTTGTACTCACGTGTAGATGGTAAAATAATATCAATTATATAAAAAAATGGTTTAATTTATACGCAGTATTCGCACATGTTTACATGTACCTAGATATAAGACAAGACTTTTAAAGCTGGTTCGCTCCTGTGCCATAGGGACCCACCATTTCGCAGAATAAAAAAAAATGCCTTTTGACACTTATACTTCATATAAGATAGCTTGATCTCTGCGACATAATAATATGTCAAACTGACGTATACGTTATTTTCTACGTTATAGTTAGCCTGTCAAGCGCTATTGTATTGATACTGACAGCTGTGGCAGAGATCAAGCTGTCTTTTATGAAGTATAGGAATAAGATAGCATTTTCGGAATCATCAAGCAGATTACCTTTTACAAATATATAAACAGATCTTTAAAAAAAAACATATACAAGTCGGGTAATAAACATGGCAAGGCAAACAACAATATTACCTCTTTATAATACAATACAAAGTGCTAAGAAAGATTGGTACAGCTTATCATGTAGTGGTACCTACATGATTGATTAAGGCCGTACCCTGACCAAAAAATCAGCATGAGATATGAGCATTCCTATTGGCCTAGCGGCACTGGTGGCGCATGAATTACGGTAGTGAACACGCCCAGATTTTAGAATAAAATCTTTATAAAATCGAATATTGGTCTTTTGAAAAAAATAAAACTTACAAAATGTTCGTTATAAAATTGCCTATCCATTAGTGTTAGTATACAAAATAATTAATGAACACTTTACGAGGAGAAGCATGCTATCAATAATTATTTCATATTTTTATGGTTTTGTTGAAGGAGATTAGTGAAACATATACCTCTTTAAAAATAAAAGTGTACTACAATTTTAGAATCAACAATATAAAGAAATTTAATGTATTTTTATTAATTGATATTTCTTTTAAAATAAAGAGTAGATAGCTCTTAAAAACTGCACAAAAACGACTAGTGCGGCGTTTTGCTCGGGGCCTTAACAAACATTTATTTGGCACTAATTAATTTGTCACCATCAATGATTGGTGTAACGTACGTAAACAAATTTTACAATTTTTTTTCTTCTTTTTTGAAGAAATATTTAAAGAATGATTATCAATGTGGGTGGCACATCGCAATTATTCGTGTTGTCGTTATTCTACAGAGAAGTAAACAACATAGTGGCATATTTTCATGATATGAGTGGGCTCACGCCATTAGTGTAACAAGGTCGCCCTGGCCATTTGGGGGCCTTGTATCACTAGGTAGTAAGTACTTTCAGGTTAGATTATTGTCCTTAAACTTTTCAGGTTATTTTAAGTTCTGCATTTAAGACACATACTTATATTATAAATGCGAAATTAACTCTGTCTGTTTGCAATCTTTTCACAGTTTTCACGTCTTAACGGCTGAATAGATTTGGATGAAACTTGGCACACGGATAGACCCTGTGCTGGATTAGGACATAAGATAATGATTTCCCGCTGGCAGAAGCCAGTCTTCTTCTTTTCGTGTGAGGATGTGACGACCTCTGGTGTCAGAGTTAATTAAGCCGCTTCTGGGAGCCCCAGCCCTGACTTGGCTATTTCAGACTTACATTAAGGTTACACTAGTCAAAAATTCTTCCATACAAACGTAGTTTGGGGATTATTCCACTGTTTGACGATGTACGTTCAAAATAAAAAGTGATATCAATTCGTCTCATCATTATCTAGCCCTGTATGGAAGCAAAAAAGTAAAAATAGAAAATATTTCAAAGTTATGAGCGTCGAAATTTCCACATTTCGACACTAATTTTAACGCATTTTTGGGCGCAAGTAAATACCATAAGAAGACGGAAAATTGCAAAACGGCCTCCATACAGGGATAGATTAGTAGTTCAACAATGCAAATAATTTTATTTTGAACAGATAGATTACGTAGTTTTTTCATGATATCTAGACAACCAAAGGTCTGTTTATAAAATTTCGCGCGCTCGGTTTCGTCCTAAATCATTATCCATTTCGCAAAAAATTTGCAAAAATATGTATTCGTACGCGAACTAGCTTCCTACTGTTCATCACAACATCTACCTCTTCCGTACGTGTTGTCGGTTGATATAAAATGCATTTTAACCCCGCGCACAAAATAGTTCGTGCCGTTGACTAGTGTAACCTTAACTATGTAAGTCCAGGTTTCCTCACGATGTTTTCCTTCACCGGTGCCTGTGATGTCCAAGATAAACTAAGAAAATAAGTTTATTTATCATCTTTCCTTTCGCTGGTATGCTGGAAGAAATTTCTATAGAAATAAGCATCACCTATCTTCTTCTTGTCTTTATATTATGTGAGTGTGCATAAATGGTGAAATAAATAAATAAATAAAGTACTAGGAATAAAGATAAAGTATTTATTTCATTTAGTTATTATAAGATTAGGCTTTTAACAGCTGAGTAGGCTCAGCTAAGAAGCTGAGAAGATACCAGTATTTAACATGTAGAATTTATATAACTAGGTTTAAAATTTATAGTAAACTAGCTGTTGCCCACGGCTTCGCTCCCGTGGACCACCGCACAGGACCCGTTTTCGCGATCAAAAAAATATAGCCTATGTCACTCAGGAATAAAGTAGCTTTCTATTGGTGAAATATTTTTTTAAATCGGTCCAGTAATTTCGGAGCCTATACGGTACAAACAAACAAAGAAATCTTTCCTCTTTATAATATTGGTATAGATCTAAAGGATGCTCTTTCTTATATCCAAGAATGATTCACCTCTGACAGTTCATACAGAATATATTCTGTCCACTTGCCAAGCTCTTACATTCTTGTCGTCTTACTCAGATGCTCTCAAACTCTAGACTCTAAGTCACCACAAAATACGATATAACTAAGTGAAAGGTCCACATCATCATCATCAGCCTTATAATGTTCCCACTGCTGAGACACAGGCCTCCTCTCTGTGAGAGGGCTAATGAAATAATTAAATAATGATGAAAGTAAAGTAAAGTAAATAATAAAGCGAAATAATAGTAAAGCGCCTGCCTGGGCTCGAACCCACGACCTACAACTTGTAAGTCGCGGTTGATACCACTGGGCCACCACTGCTCTAAAGTCCACGGTTCTCACTTTTCCTGTAATAAATAGTGTAAACAGAGCACAAACAAACAGCCACACAGATGTTCCTTACATAACTCAACACGTGTGGCCTTGAACGATATAATATAGCTTATATACCTAGTACAGAGCCAGTACATGACACATACAACGCACACAGCGATAACTATGCAGCTATATACATTACATACTTAATAATGGCTTGAGTTACTGTTAATCCACGTGCGCATGCGCATGTCCTTCTAAATGCGCGTCCTTTGGAGAATATTCTAGAATTGTTTACTCGACTTTGAGTGCAATGGATGGAGACTATATACTGTATATATATATATATTTTACCTTCTTTAGTGCACTAGATGGCTCAAAAATTAAGTCAATCGTTACTGAAACACATTTATTTATTTTACAAATTATTCAATACGATATGTTTTAAATAAGCCTTTTAACGGCTATGCTGGGGTCTTCTTCCAGTTGAACAGACATGAGATAGCATGTAGTTGTATTGCAAGAACCTCCAATAGGGTAGATGATGCTCATGAACCTACCTCCCAACCGCACTGAATGACATGATGCTACCAAATATTTTAACAAATCTAAGTAGCCATATCTTCCCATTGCAAGGCCTTTTCCATCCACATAGTTAAAAGAAAGAAAAAGTATTTATTTGTGACCCGCACAGGAGACACGAGAAATCAGCTTAAAATTAAACAAAATTAAAAATAAAAACCCCGTGCGAGACCAAAAAGGCTCCTATCTCAGCATGTGCAGCGATATCCAGAAAAGGAAATAACGCTGCGCTGATATTCTGATAAGACCAACTGTTGATGCCACGGACACACTTACGGAAACGGAAAATACTTAAATAATACAATAAAATAGAATATATAAATAACAAACAAAATAAAATAAACACAGAAGGTGGGTCAGAGTATGTGTAAGTATTATACAAATATAAAACATATTAAAATGTAGGTAGACCTATGTAGACCGACGTCCGCGATGCTCAATAATTAGTTCTGATTTGTGCTTTATGCATGCAGTTTGAAGTCAATAAATATTTAAAAAAATCATTTAAGTGGTGCGGTACCTCTGCACGAGAAAAGCAAGAGGGCTTAACATATCGATTGAAACCGCTTATGTTAACCTCCCTCTTACAGTTCCACTTGGCAACATCAGAGGATATATCTCGAGAGTCCCCGCACCTAAACAAACAGGCGCACTGCAAACAGAACCGCATAAAATCGGACAAATCCTTTGGGAGGACCGATCTCATCCATACACCCGCGGCGGGTAGTAACACACTCATCCCTACATACGGTGGCGTAGCTACCGTAGGGTTAGGTGGGGCAGAACTCCGGGGGCTCCAAGCTCAAGGGGCCCTTGGCCTCCATGAACAACGTTCGGAAAAGTTATCTGATATCATAGTTTCATTATCATGATTTCAGCCGAAAAACATCCACTACTGGACAAAGGGCTCCCCCAAGTGTTGCCACATTGACCGGTCCCATGCGTCTCGCATCCAGCGGATACCCGAAACCGTCACCAGGTCATCGGTCCATCTATTGGGAGGCCTTACAATGCAACGTCACAACGCAATAGCTTCAATAAAGAATTCAACAACGTCAAACAGCTCGAACTAAAAAAAAACAGACCAATGGAGAACCTCCTCCTTTCTTAAAGTCACAAAAAAAAACGCCAACTCAAGAAGTGTCCAAAACATAAACATGCATGGCAACTCTGTTGTTGTATTGGGATTTCGCCTAAGCAAATGATCCTTCATCGCAGATCCCGAAGTCTTGTAACTTTACCCTGGGGCTTTTGGTTACATAGCTACGCCACTGCCCACATACATGCATACATGTCATACACAATGTTACGGGCGGACCGACAGCGCGTCAATTAAGCGCCACGTGTTCTGCTTACGTCAGTAATTATAGCGTTATGTTATGCTGACTGAGTTGATTTGCTTGGGGGAAAGTTACCAAAATGTAGAAAATTAGGAAAACTACATTTATTATCCTGCACGGTTTTTCCTATATCAATTAGACTAATGGATACGTAAAAAATATCAAAATTTTGTATAGATATAGAAAACAGGTTCTGTGCATTAAAATAAAAACCGGCCAAGTGCGAGTCGGACTCGCCCACGAAGGGTTCCGTACCATTATCGCAAAAAAACGGCAAAAGAATCACGTTTGTTTTATAGGAGCCCCACTTAAATATTAATTTTATTCTGTTTTTAGTATTTGTTGTTATAGCGACAACAGAAATACATCATCTGTGAAAATTTCAACTGCCTAGCTAGACGAACAGACTGACAGACGGACCGCGGAGTCTTAGTAATAGGGTCCCGTTTTTACCATTTAGGTACGGACAATGGTCTCGATCTTTCCCTGAGTTCTCGTGTCTAACATATAAATAGGTTGAATTCCTACTATTCTAGTGAATACTATAGGTTGCTGGTTCCAAAAGATGAAACCTGCACCCTTTGACGACACGGTTGGCGTAGTGGTTGAGCGATCGGCTGCTGCGCTGCGTGTCGCGGGTTTGATTCCTGCACGGAACAAACATTTGTATGGTCTACAGATAGTTGTTGCGGTTCTGGGTGTCTTGTGTATGTATGTAAATGTTTGTAAACGCACCCACGATACAGGAAGAAATTCCTAGTGTGGGACAAGGATTTCATAAAAAAAACAAAAATGTACCTATCACAAACATAATCATCTGCACATCATTTGATTTTGATTTGTTATATGGCATGAAAATCTAACAACCACATCCACCAACCCGCACTGGGCCCGCGTGGCGGATTACGGCCCATTCCCTCTCACAGAGTGGCCTGTGTCCCAGCAGTGGGAACATTAATAGGCTGATGATGTGATGTGATGTGATGAAAATCTCTGTTTGATGACACACATTACCGTTGTAAAGTCCGTATTCGAAAACTGGACATTTCAATGCGACGCATACGGTCATGAAGGATTCTGAAAATCACAGGCAGACAAGTGCCTTTTTGTTGCTCTTTTACTTAACAAGAAGTCGAACATAGAACCTCCTCCTTTTTCGAAAGTTGGTTAAAAATCAACGTGAAAATGCAAACGGTGTATCATTACGGGGTAATGAACCGGGACCCAAGCTCCCCATGACTTCTTCAAAACAGACATACCCACACATACATACGCTCGCACACTTTAACGACGCCATGTTTGGTGGGGGCCTGGCTGATAGTTAGGTGAAGCTGATAACCCGTCTGCGCAGCGGAGATAGCCTTGGAACATCACCTCTAGCACTATGTATACTATACGCTACAAGACATATTATACGCTTTATTTGCGGAAACTGTATCGGCCATTTATTTTTATTCGATTACGACAAAGTTGATGAATAAAGAGTTTTCGCCATTCATCGTGAGACGACAGAATCTAGTAATTTAAGGGAATACTGGTGATCACAATATCTTAAATTATTATAAACTAGCTGTTGCCCGCGGCTTCGCTCCCGTGGACCACCCCATAGGACCCAATTTTGGGATAAAAAAATAGCCTATGTCACTCAGGCATAATCGGTGTTCCTGTTTTCGTTTCCTAGTTTTATGACACCGACTTCCGAAATTTGAAGTTATTTTTCACTTTGTAGTTTTTTTATTTGGAAGTCGGTTGTATTTTTTTGTAAAAAAGTTTTTTTTTCCCATCAGTTGTTCAAAAATACTGTTAACAAAATATTTTGATTTTATTTTTCTCTTTTTATTTGTGGTACATATTGGACCAGTTCTATAGGCTAGGTACCTATAATGCCCAAAATATTGCCAGACATGAACTAACATGAAACTTAAAGAAATCCGGTGGAATGAGAATATACCAGGGTAAACTGTTCACACCTGCGTACCCCTTTAGAGCGTACCAGCGGCAGCGTGATGTTATGTTATGAAATGGTGTAAACAATAAACAGACATGCGATTGCAGTACGAGTATCCCGGGTGATTTGCCGTCATTTATTGAAGAGTTCTGATTTATGTCTCCGAAGTTCTTCATCAGATCATGATGAAATTTAAATGGGACCACATGTAAAAAACCGTTCACCGAGTAAAAAGTTCTGAAAAAAATAAATAAAAATAAAACAGTCGAATTGATAACCTCCTCCTTTTTGGAAAGTCGGTTAATAAAAAAGACCTGTAAGTGCTTTTGTTTTGCAGTTTATGGAGCTTCACATCATCAAGTGGAGCACCCTGCTCCCTGTACGAAGACCTCTTCAACTCATTAGCACTAAATAATATTCAAATAATTTAAATAATATTAGATACCTTTATATAGTCATAAATCGTTAAGTCTGTGGCATCGTAACGGTACCATAACCACGGAATGGTACCCAAGTGTCGGCTGAGAAGAAAAACTGCAACATTGAATCCGCGGCAGCAAAAATCAATGATGCTCGTAAGTGTCGGTTTCTCCGGCTTGGTAAGCAAATGTAATGCTTTATTCGGTAAACACACAATCAAAACCTACAATCAGGTTACAAAACAACAATTATAAGACCAGTATATTTGGTTTTGAATTCACAATAAGAATCTCAACCTAGTAACCTCTTAGTGAAGCTAAGATATCAAGTAACCTCTATATAAGTAATCTATGTTAAAATACTTATTTATGGGCTGTTTCTGGGTTTGATTGCTGAGGAGAAGGTAAAGAGCTAAAAATATTCAAAAGATTGGCTTCCTCGAAGCGGAAATTACGTCAGTTTACCTAAAGGCCAATTCTCGTACAAAAAAACTTTCAATTTCATGTCGAAATCTCATCTCATCGAAAATCAATTTCAAAAACTTTTCAAAATGTGGCGGAAGTGACTGACTAGACCGCTCCTTTAAAACGCAGGAATTACCCATCTGTGTGGTGTGCGCTCATAATCACTTTATGAAACATTGCAGAAACGGACTGCCTGTAAACTCAACCAAATGTGTTGCTAATATACTGAGATCCTACTGCAAAAATCTCCAGGCTGTATTTTGACCCTGCCTCTTGCCGCTACTAGATGCTCTTTATGGGTTGCCAGGTTTTTCAGGTAAACTAGTAACTCACAGCTTGCGGCTAACTGAGAGCTGGCAACCCAATTTTAACCTATTTTCTACACCAGTTTCCTACAAACGACGTTGGATACACTTTTATATTTTGGATTAATTATCAAACATAAACATCAATTTATTTAATTAATGTTATTGCGGCTAAATATTTCTAGGCAACCCTGCAGCAATCTATTCTACGACATCATTCATGAAAATTAAATTTAATCATAAACTATAACCCTGATTCCTGCAGATTACTGCAGGACTACAGATTTACTTGTACAAAAAAGTTGAACTGCCTGTGATACATGTAATTCCACCGGCAATCATATTTCAGGCAAGCAGCGAAAATAATGGTAATAGAAATTCAACTAACCCACTAAAGCACTCCTTTAAGACATTACTAGCTTCTGCCGGCGGCTTCGCCCGCATGAAAAGTGTACCAAGGGAACATTGTACCGGGATAATTTATATTTGCTATTCCAAACTATAATCTATCTCTGTGCCAAATTTCATCCAGATCCGTTGAGCTGTTCTGGCGTGATTGATAACAAACGCACAAATACAAACAAACTTTCGCATTTATATTACAAGTAAGATAAGATTTTCTTTGTAATCATCTTGTGTCATCATTACTGTCATAATCTTTCTTTATATCAGGCCCATAACCAGGCACAGACTATCTGTCTACAATTCTCTAGCTAGATAAAACAGGTTATCTCACAAGTGTAAACGTGTCCACTATTCTAATCGTAATAATGACACAATCATTAATTGAATCGCAATAGTGCATAGTGCGCACTTTATTAGGACAATAGCGAATCAATTACAATACTAGTGAATATACGCTGTAGTTTGTACTAGCATGCTACTGATTCATGAGAGGTTCACGTGTAGTAATGTGTAACTTCTACGTCTTCTTTAAGTATTTATGGATAGATTGAATGCTCTATATTACTCGTATGTACACCTAATCTAAATGTAGATTACAGATTGAAGATTACGTAGGGTGACACAATTGGCAGTCTTGTATGATGGCTATTTGCTAATTTTTATGGACAACGTTTGGATGGACAAACGAAGAAATTGCAAGTTAAATGAAAACGTGTTAAAAGAGACAAAACTGTAGGTAGTCTGTGGTATATTGCTCACGAAACAACATATGAGTAACTCAATAGATAGTGTAATTTTGGCTAGAATGCGAGATCCAGTACCTCACTTAGTTTAGCCAAGAAAACTAAGTCTTGCAAACCGAAGATTCTAGTACCTATCTTCTATCTATTCAGGGATCTCTTTCGAACAATAAAGACGATATTTTCTCAATACTCAAGTACATGCTTTGTTGTTTTGTTATTTACAATTTCTATGTATACGTTTAGCATCGAAAATTTTCTTCAGTGACTCAATGTTTGGCTTCGCTTAGTAACAAACGTCGTTGTCATACGAATTGTTTCTTCATTCAGAATTTTTGTTGCTTTTCTGCTGAAACAGCAACCCCAAAGGGAAATCAGATTCCGCTGAACGACTTTATCAACGGGAACGTGCGGAAGCTGTTACCTCTCAGATAAAAAAGATGGGGTGTTTCATTTTTAGATACAAACGGCCGAAAATATCTTCTACCTTAATGATTTCATAATCTACCATAACTGTTTTTAAAAACCGTAAAAACAGACTGAATCCCTAAAAGAGTAGTTTCCTAATTGGTTATATTTACCAAGGCGACCACCCCGGTACGTATGTATGTATGAGTGTGTGTATGTTTGTGTAAACACGTGAATGTGTGGGTGGGCGTGTCAACTGAAAGTTATGGCCCGAGGTGCCGGACAGTCAGACACAAAAGTGATTGATTCTATTTTATTAATCGATTTTGTTGCGTCATTTATCATTGCTTGATAGGCTTTCTGTTTGCTGTGTTATGTTTGATCATGATAGAAATAAAGGGTTGATTGTTAATTGAGGGGCATTGATTGATGTGGGGCGCGTTTATGGTACTTTTTTTGTTTTAATGGTACCTATCATATTTCTGATTTACATGCAAATCTAGTCAGCAAATCCACCTCAATATATAATAGGAAAACTTAACAGAACATGCACCATAAAATTTTCGAAACTTTGGAAATCAAACCTTCATAGAATCATAGTCCTTATAAATCTCCTAATAAATGATCGATTCTCCACCCCATGAAGACATTAAAGGCGTAAATCTTAACACCTCTGTCGTCGCGTATACTCCAAGTTGGTCGCTACATCTATGGAAATGTTTTTATAGTGTCAGAAAATAAATATCCCATCGAGCCACGTCCCGCTGTATGGTTACCAAGCCGTTTGATAGCTTTATGTCCTCCGGTATGAGCCAGTAAATCATGTGAAGATGTACAGGTGTGGGGGAGTAGTAATGATATTAACTGCCGATTTAAGACATAATTTTAACATGGTAACAGAGAGTACAAGATTTAAAAAGGTTTTGAAAATGGTACCATCTAGCGCCGTCTCTATTTATGAAGCAAGATTCTGAAAAGGCATAGGCATCTATGCCATCAATGACAGCTGTTTTTTTGGTTAATTTCGCTATTCTAGTGTTTTCAGTCTGTGCAAAATAATATTATTTCTTTAGTTCTTTTCTTTCTTTCTAGTAGCAATTCAATTTCATTCAACGAATCTCAAGCCTCCTGACAATTTCATCGGGCCATCGGAGAGCCCTGAGCACACTCTGCCGTGGTCGACCTAGAAAACCCTAAATAGACTCCGCACTCAGGTTGGCCACAGCAAGGACAACTTCCACAGATGGGGGTTCTCGGATGGCTCTAGAGTCAGTGCTGGACAGACCATGGCCACCTTTCGGAGTTGCTCTGTCTTGCGAGTATCTTATGACTGCGTCACCGAATGGTGTTGCCGTGGCTGAATTCTGGACACACAGTATTATTTTTTTAATATTTGCCATCGACTCGCTAAGAAAAAGCCGACCCCAATATAGTTGGGAAAAGGCTAGGAAGATGATGATGACTCGCTAAGAAGAAGAAATAGTAATTGATTACCATTTTCAGTGTAGAATTAAGCGTACATAATAAAAATGCATACTGTACTATTTGTGTTTTATCATCAAGTCTTAATCCTGTACTCTCTATTCAAATCGCCCAATAAAACAAACTCAGTCAAACAAGACTTACGACGTAGGTAATACTTAACTACGAACAAGGTCCATATAACAGCACCCTTCCCTGCGCTGTCGGTTATCAGTCAGGTGTGCGAGAGCAAACGATGACTGCGCCAACTTTGCCTCTCCGTCTGCGCCAACTTAGCCTGCCAACTTTGACTACTTCGCCCTTAAGTAATGAACTGGCAGGGCTGACAAACAATACATTTTTGTGCTTTTAGTTTTTAACCTAAGGTCTAACCTCCTAGATACCTACATAAGTGTGTCCACCTTTCTGACTTGTTAATCAGAAGGGTAGACCTGGAGCTTTCGACAAAGTGACATCCTTTCGGCGATAGCGATCGTCGAAATGCCATAATGTTTGGGATTGACCACGTATCGCATTTCTATACCATACATAGATCATCTAGACTAGACAGACAGACAGACTATTAGACATTCATCATCTCTGATAAAATGTCACTTTATCTAGGGCCCTTGGGGCTCTCTTATGACGTGGCTCCAGTTTGAGAGGAACGGAGCTATATACAAGACAAATAGCTCTGTCCCTTTTTCACAGCCGCACTATGATAGTTTTGACACTTCATGTTAAAGCCGCTGGCTGCCTGGTCAGAAAACTGAGTGCTGTCGGGCGGTCACTTTTCTGACCAACTAATCTATCCACTAGCACAGAAAACTTTGCGTCATAGCGTTAACTGAAACAGAGAAACATTCAGTTTGATGAAAATTCAAATACTCAAGTTCAATGCTTCAGAACAAAATTTTTCCGCTTCAAGAAATTTTCCATTCCGGTTCCCTCGATAATATTTCCATAAGTTCCGAGTATTTCGATCAAACTTTGATTGTTCGACTTATTTTAAGCTTGGACTTCTAAGTATCTTGTTATCTACGCAGCTAAAGAGTTCAACTAATGTTGATTATTATGATTGTTCGCCAAAATAACCAGACTTATTGAATTTGTAATTTGAGTTCGCAAACCCGTAGCCCGGGGGAAGCCACGGGTTTTGAGTCTAAAGAGGGTAGGACCCGCTAACATTATTTGAGAGGGTTGATTCTGGTCAGGCGAAAAAATACGTGCCCCACATATTTGAATAACGTTGTGTTTTGGTTATCTAGTTCTGCTCATACATATTTAAAACAGTTCCGTAGTTGAGTGACAAACAAACTAGCTTTTCGATCTTTTGGATATGTAGGAAACGTAGGAGATGTGGGTAGAGACGCACATGAAAAAGGTTTTTTGAAATGCCACCCTTGAGTAGATCAAACGGAATATTGAAGTACACGAATTCGAAAGCAACAGCTAGTATTCTATGATTAAAACTTAAAGAAAGTTATACAAAAGCTTACTTGTATTTCGCTCGGTACCAACCCTACATGAAAAATAGTAGAAAAGTACACCGCACAAGTTTTTATGTCTTTGTAAGAAACAACCGATTTTTTGTGCGGCTCCCTAATTTATACACTTACTTGTTTATTTTTATTATTGTTCGTATTTTTTAGCGGCCCTAGAGGGAGCCACTGTATTCGCTCGCTAACTTCGCGGATATTTTTCAGGACAGATTGTTTCTCAGTTTTTGTTGAAAAGTTATTACACCTGATACGGGATACTCTTGGGGATTTCTAGTTCGATACTTCGTGTATCCTGGTGTAGGCGTCCGAGAATTATGTCTGTTATTAATAAATTGAAAGTAATTATCAGAGGCGTATTAAATGGAAAGTGTTCTGGTATACTTAAAGTGGACTTCTTGTTTTTGTATTAGATAGAGAGTATGGTGGTTTCTATACATTGATCTAGTAATAGTAGGTAGTGTTGTGTCAAGCCTACTTGATACGTGGAAAAAGTTGCTCTAAGAAATTTCCATGCAATATCTTGTTCTTTCTTCGCCATGACTATTTACATTTTTTATAATAACTAATAGATACCTGCCTACCTATGATTTTGCCTGCATTCGGTCTGTAGAGGAGAACAATATGTATGAACAAACATGATTCATTCGTTTTACTTTGTGTAAATTATTTCATCACCACTGCTCTCAAATCGGTGAAGGAAAACATCGTGTGAAAACCGGCATGTTTTAGAACCAAAAATTCGAAGACATGTGACATCCACCAACCCGCACTAGGCGCGCGTGCATGGTGGATAATGACCCATTCCCTCTCACAGAGAGGAGGCCGGTGTCCCAGCAGTGGGAACATTAATAGGCTGATGATGTGATGTGAAACATGATTCAATGGCTGAAATTGTGCTGAAATCACATTCTTTAAACACAAATAAATAATTGCATAAGTATAATTGAATAGGTACATTAGAAAAACATAATAATTTACACGTAAGATCAGACATAAACAGACCTCAAGGAACATCCGTTGCTAAGTCCTAAAATAACAACAAAACAATATGCTCTTATGTAACCATTCTTATGTAAATATTGTAATGTACATAGACATGATGTCTTTCATCCGTAACGCGGGACATGAGTAATGTTGTTGTGTCTACTTACATATAAGTAGCTGTTTAAGTAGATAGGTATTGTTGCTATTATTATGTATATTCTAGATTGAACATAATAGGTACTTATATGTATTCTAGATTGAACATAAAAGGTACAAAGTAATATAAAAACGCATAAACAAACTTATTCTACGAATTGATACATGAGGATCGAAAATAATTTTTCTATCTAGTTTTAGTTAGTTGTAGTTTTGTTTAGAGGTAAGGTGTCTGCACCATAAAACGTTTGACGTCTTATGAGACATAATTTTGAGTGGTTCCTATCGTTCCATAAAAGATTTGTCAGCCTATTCTCAGACTTACATTACTCAACCACACTCCACACGATACATTAACCGATACGAAGAGGCTCGTATAAAAAACATCATTCCTCAAAATGTTTGTAGCTGCGGATGAGGAACGTAGCCCAATTATTTAAATTCTGTCTGCCATTTCTTTGATCATTCCTTGAATAAACTTTAAGCATAACAGCTCTACCTAGCTGTTAATTCACGTACAAATACAGCCAATAGATTTATTCAGAAAATATTTATTTCACGCCAAAAAAACAAAACACTAGAATATGAATACAAAGTAAATAGTTATTTATGCTACAAGTGCGGAAAGTATGTGATTTCCGATGAGTGGATAAATCGACACGAGTCGGAAATCATCTTACGCACGTGTATCATACAACATTTTACTATGCATTGTGCGAGGAAATAAAAAATATATCTGAACCAAGCAAGAAATTTATAAAATGGCGCTTATTCAAGGGTATCCACAGATTAACTAATAGTTCATAGTTCCTCGGGCATATCTACTGCGCTTGTGCAAATAGCTGTCACGTCGTAACGCAAAAAGGCACGAGCAAAATATTCATTCTGCCAAACATATCGCACATCATCGCTTACCATCAGGTGAGATGGTGGTCAAGCGCGAGCCTATATAAGATAAAAAAAAAAAAAAAAAAAACATATTTAATGAATATTTCCAATTATAAAAACGCCTTAAATGAAGTATTAGTTTTGTTTTACCTTTTATATGAATGATAATCTGTACTTAACTATTTTTTTTAAACTTTTCTCAAATAATAAAAACTCTATGCGGCGGGCTGACGTTGGAGTTAAAACTTAAAAAAGTACAGGAAAGTAAAAAGCACTAGTAAAAAAAAGTGACACTTTCCGCACAGTTTGACTGCTTGGAAAACGCTCTTTTCGAGGACATGCATTGTAAACAATATTACATTATCTTTCGTCGAATATTAGAAGTATTTGTAAGAAGGTTTTTTATTGCATCTTCCGTTCTTTGTTTCCTTAACGAACATGACTTAATATCGTACATATTACGTCTTACTCCGGCGGTAGATATATTAATTTCTCGGAGAAATGTTTGTCTACCCTCCGTTTGTTATGATGGGTTGTTTATGCTATGAATAAGGGGGAAAGGGTGCGGATATGGGTGTATGAACTGCGAATGTACGCGGGTTTGCCTGGATATTCAAAGATTATTTTTCAATGTGTGTATGACAAGCTGTATGAATGTGAATGAAGCAAATGGAGTATGTACGGATATTTTTTTAATTATTTATTTACAACAGTCTCGCGCTTGATCACTATCTCACATGATGGTAAGCGATCGTAGCAATTACCGTTTTGTTAGCTCTACCATGAGAAAAGGGCGTGAGTTTATGTATGTATTGATGTATTTTCAATACAAAAACCCTGACATAAGGCTATCAATAGAATAGAATACTCTTTATTATGTACACCATATAAGTTACAGAAAGTATAGACGAAGAAAACATTACACTGGGTGACACAATGGGCGGCCTTATCGCTAAAAGCGATCTTTTCAAGACAACCTTTGGATGGATTTAAAAAAATGAAAGGTAAGACAGTACTGTATCAACCAGCTAGCATGATTAGTTCCAGCTCCTTCTCCATTTGAGAAGAGGCATTTTCGTAATTAATGGAAAATAAACTGATCGGTATTCTAAGAGATGGTTTCTAATATAAAAAAAATGTTTTTTAAAGAAAATATGAGCAATTCTTGATAACACTTTGGTATTGTCATTTATATTGTATACATATTGCATAGTAATTACATCACGTGACAATAAGAATGTTTTATAAATTATCGTTTGTCGTTAGCTGATGCAATATTATTACAATTTAACGTCATCGTTTCATCAGTATGTATACAAAATAGTAAAGTTAAATAATAAAACTGTATTTTTAGCATTATTAGTGATAAAATAAAATTATACATTAACCTAATTATTAAATATCTACATACAGTTGATTACAGACGGGCCTTTGTCCTTAGCAATGCCTATTAATTATTGTTGAAACAACCCAACATCACAGATAATAAAATACATGGCAGGTATTATTTACCAAATCTCAGTTAACATATATATAAAGAAAAATGATGATGAATAAAGGCGTTGAATGGTGGAAGCGGCATAAAATAAATAAAGATAAAACTATACTACCACACCTTCGCCCACGTGAGAGGCGGAAATTATATCCCAAGGGAACGTTCTCAGATAAAAAGAAACCGTATGTTCTTATCCTGGACATGTTCTATACCCATGTGCCAAATTGCATCTAAATCCGGTCAGCCTTTAAAACTTGACTGATTAACAAACATCCCGACATATCTTTATAGGATCACTGATTGAAACTCTAAACCTAAATATTTTGCACCATGGTGAAATAGTTTGGGACTAGTTACATAATGACGCCAATCAAATTAAACTTCATCTATTCAGCTGGCGGCGAAACCAACAAGGTCGCTTTTGACAACAGTTCCGAAGTATCTCACCTGAACAGCAACCGGCACGTATAGCTATATGTCACTAGAAAAGGGACAAGCTTATTATCAAATCAATAAACGTGATTATAACGAAACTCCACTTAAAATGAGAAGGTACAGAAGTGCCACTGAGTACAAACCTGAAAATTGTAGAAAGGTACAAAACTCAAACTCAACTTGAACTCTCAAACTCAAATCATTTAGGTATGTCAATTAAACCATTTAAAGGTACTCTTGGATTGCCAAGCAAAATACGAAACTAACCTTCGCAAGCGTCAATAGGCAGGGTTGGGCATTATTTGAATTACTTGCTTACATAACCTGACTGTATTTTGTAATTTATATTTTTTGTATTAAAATTAAAAAAAACTGTATTTTGACGTCATATTTCAAATACACGATTTAAAAATATATTGTATTTTAAATACATGCGAGATAGTATTTTGTCATTTGTATTTAAATTAAAGCACACATCACATCATTAGCCTATTAATGTTCCCACTGCTGGGACACAGGCCTCCTCTCTGTGAGAGGGAATTGGCCGTAATCCACCACACGGGCCCGGTGCGGGTTGGTTGATGTCACATGTCTTCGAATTTTTGGTTCTACGACATGGTTTCCTCACGATGTTTTCCTTCATCGTTTTGAGAGCAGTGATAGATGAGATAATTTACAGAAAGTAAAGCGCCTGCCTGGGCTCGAACCCACGACCTACAACTTGTAAGTCGCGGCCGATGACACTGGGCCACCACTGCTCAAATTAAAGCAAGCATGTACTTGTCCAGCTCTGTCAGTAGATCTCTACACTGGCGACACTTTATGTCCTTGATAGCACTCGATGGCAGTTATCGGTCATTAGGGTTGATATGAAATACTCTGAAGTACAGCATGCTGCCTTATCGTGCTCTGGCATGACAGCAAGTCGGTTTTGGGCCTTGCCACTGCCACGGCATCTTTGGTGACAGCGCAAATGTCACATTGGCTACATTTTTTGGGGCACAGAGGGAAAGGAAAGCAGATGGTTATTGTGCTATTCGCCCCGAAATTTGACGAATTCAACATCACTCCACAAATTGCAAAGACTCGTCATTTGGTAAACTGTAAATGATGCTACCAGATTCAAGAGAATAGCATAAACTGCCTAATGGCAAAAATACACATGCCTGAAACTTGCATAAAAGTGTGAAAGTAGCTTGCATGCCACTGTACCCAAATAACTTCTGATTAGTGAATCACAATGGCATGCAAGCTGCATACCTATAATGCAAGTTAGAGGATCGTGTATTTTCTCCTTTATGTGTGTCTCATAAAAGCCTGACAATGGAATGGAATTTGTGGCAATAGAAGTACGTGAGCTTCCATAGCAAGCTTTCCATGTCATGCACCTTCTGCATCCATCTCCTCCATGGAGCAACTCTCGCTGCGTTGGCGCCCGCTGCAAGTGGCCCGGGGCGACTCGAGGGGGGACGTTGGGCAATACATCAGGTACCTTTCTAATGCTTGGCGCCGGCGCCACGAAGAAAGCGCCAGACAGACCGACACGTAAATTGTGCGTTTCGATATAAAATTGTAGTTTAATTAGGTTTCGAATGTGATGGGGTTTTCACTTGATTTGGTATGAAAGTGGAAGGGAACTATGGTCAGTTAGAAGGGTGTTAATAAGGTCAGAGAAAGAGCATCGATTGACGACTATGCAGCTACAGAAAGCTCCAAACGATGTGACTTATCGGCAACAAAGGCAGCGGTTGCTGGCCGATACGACCAAAAACAAAAATATGACAAAAAACTCACAGCCTTGTGCTAGGCTAATATTATCAACTGTCTAAGTAGGACTCGAGTTGTTTAAGTAATTTTCTGATGTTACAAAAGTACACCATATCCTTAGAAGGCTATGGTTGCAAACTATAGTCCTTAACTAATTAGGGGCTATAGTTTTTAATCTGATGTGTGTTTAGGGGACTAAAGAAAAGCCATTCAATGAGAGCTATGTGTTTGCGAAATGCTTCAAAAGATGCGACTTTTCGACATCATTTTCTTCCTAAAAATCGTTATTTCCTATATCTTGATTACAGTCCTTTCCTAATGTGACGAAAACTTTAGAGAGTCTGACCATAAACGAAAAACCTTCGTCCTCGTTTCAGCCAAAATGTGCTCTGAATGCACTCCTGGACATAGGCCACCTCCTCCAAACGTCGCCGTGACCATAGTGTATTGTACTGACTAAACTTGTAAACAAATCTACAACCTTCTTGTCAAATAGAGCTACATACTGTCTTCAAATTACATCGACTCTTCTACCTCTACTGACAAAACAAGGCCCCATAAACATCACACCATAACCTAAGAGAACACGGTTAAAAAGTCAACTCATTGTGTAGAAACGAACTCTCGCCGTGACCTTTTCAAGCTGCAGGTACAGTTAGCGGCGCCCTGCGGCTTTGCCCTCCAGATCTGTGATTACCAACCGGTACCAGCGGGTAGGTACAGGCACGCTAGATCTTTAAAGGTTTAACGTAACCTTAAAGACTGGGTTATTGTACGACCGGTTTTATCACAATTGTGGACAATTAAGTACAAGAGATGTGTTAAAAACATGAATAGAATAGAAAACATTTATTTGACACAGACATAACATAGCACAACAGCAGAAATAACAATGTTACATAGAAGCATAGTAAAAAAGTACAATCAAGGTTCAAGAATTGCGCTGGGTGTATCAATACCGAAATCAACTCTGCATTTGATGTGTGCATAGAACACATTCAATGTGAAGGAAAACATCGTGTGGAAACCTGGACTTATATAGTTAATGTAAGTCTGAAATAGCCAAGTCAGAGGCCTGTAGGGTTCCCAGAGGCGGCTTAATTAACTCTGACACTAGAGGTGGCCACATCCTCACACGAAAAGAAGAAGAAGATTAAAATAAACCTCATTGTTCTAACCTTAATGAATCTATGCTTAAAACCATCTCACATACTTACAAATAAAGAAGTTATTACAGGTAGTTGTATCTCGATACATTCTTTAATTATCTCCTACCTTCCTCTACCTATTTCTTCAGGCAATATAGACGTGCAATTATGGTAAGTTCACAGAAAATGCAATCAAAAATCTTTAAGCAGACTGTGAGGTCAACCATGTTTTTTAATACCAGACAAACATTGTAATGACGTAAATATTGTATCGATTACAAAAACACAAGTCGAAGTTTATCAGTAATACTTTAATTATGATACTATGTTATATACAAACACTATACCTAGTCCCATACACGTGCCATCTGTTTTTATGTTATGTACTCTGAGTCAATTTTGATCGCCATAACATTCCATACCTAATGAGATAAATCAATGAGTACATAGGTATGTAAATAGGTACGTGATTTTGCACTTTATTTGTGTAGGTACTGACTCGCTCTTGTAAAAACTCGGATTAGGCTTGATCTATTCTACAGCACGTACATCTTTGTCAAAAAAAATCCTTTGCCATTTTATTATCGTTCATTCCGGTCCGATTTAGGCCTATTCCATTTTCCCTAAGCGTCAATGGATTTGACGGGAATTAAATGCCTTCAGGCTAGTGACAAAGGGCAACGATGCCTTTCAGGGACCTTTCAGGATTGGGTCAAAGGCATCAACCTTAATGACTAGACCAATGTGATGGTGACCCATTTTGGAATATTGCCTTGTAAAAGTTGATCTGAAGCATCAGCTACTTATTTGAGTCTGTAAATCGTAACTTTAATTTATGATTGAATGGGACGGCGAGACAGTGGATATTTATCTACCATCGTTTATTTCGTAAATACAGCCTAAAGCTCTGCCTACCTCGTGTACACAAAAAAAATGTATCCTCCTGAATGCTCAGCTAATTGTGTTTGTTCCGGTCTGCGCAAAGCGAGCAACTTCCGAGCAAGCAGCTTTTCGAACGAAAATGGAATAAATGTTTGAACGCCTGATAAAATTGTTATAGCTAAAACGTAGGTAGTTATGCAATTCGATAATAACATGTTTTTCGCTCATATTTGGCAATATTTGTTGTGGATGATTGGGAAATATTTACGGGATATTAACGATTACTATTATTACATACATACATTTACATTGTGCTGTTAAATGGTATGTATTTTCATTGCCATAATCGGACTGGAAAGAGCCAGTATAGCAGTATCTACTCTGTGGAAACACAAGAATTTCTGACCGTCGACTTCCGTACAGTTTACCTAGGTAATTATAATCATTGATATCTCGTTAGTATTAAGATTGCTTGTAAGTTTTTCAACATCCAGACAAACCTTTTGAGGTTTTTGTGATGTTTCTGTTTGTCTTGTTCTATATTTCAAAAAAAAAGAGAAACCCTAACAGTAAAACGACATTTACACTCAAAATACCCAAACCCGACTGGTAGAAAATGCCTAAGGCATTAGGTCCGCCTCTGTACGTTTTTATGCATGAAGTATTAAATAAATAATAAATATAGATACCTTGAAAAATCACAATTATCATCACTTAGCTTACGAAAATCTTGTAGATGGTATTTTCCACTTTTCTCGGTAGGCAGCTAAGCCTACATAAAGTCCTTAAAGAACAGGTATAACATTACGTCACAAATAAATTGGTTTCTAAAGAAAAAAACCTTCTTATATCTGCCGTAAAATATCTGCCATCCGACACAGAAACAACAAACAAAGATAAATAGCGGAAAGTTTTCCACGAGAGAATGTAATCGCTTCACGTTTCCTCACAGAAAAAATCAGAGTAAATCATACTTTGGTTCTTAAGCGTGGGATGAAACGACTTCCATTATTAATAGTAATAACGTCTTACTTACCTACTTTGTACTTTGACAGAATTTTCTGAGAATTTAATGTAAGCAAAGATATCCAGACAGAATACATATTATAGAATAGAATAGAATAGAATATATTTATTTGCTTAAAACATGGTATAAAAGGATGGTACAGAAAAGTAATGACAAGAGCATACATGTTTTGCTTAACAGTAAGCATGCAAATTTTGGCATTTAACTTATGATTTGTAATCAAAGAAATCCTTAACGCTATAAAAACTATTTACTGATAGCCGTTCATGCAATTTAATTTTAAACAATCTTGTATTTATGACTTTAAAGTCACTAGGTATTTTGTTAAAAATTCTTACACACAAATAGATACAGCTTTTATTATACTTAGCTAGTCTTGGGCATGGATCGAAAACGAGCTTGTGGGGGTCACGCCGGGATCTACAGCTCACATCACTCTCTTTAGTGAAAAGTTCCTTGTGATTCCATACAAACATGCAAGTTTCGTAAATATAAAGAGACGGTAGCGGCAACAAACCAAGTCTTTTAAATATCGGCCTGCAGGATTCGTCAGATCGAAGACCGTATATGGCCCTAAGGCATTTTTTTTGCGCAACAAACGCTCTGTTATGGTCAGTACTATTACCCCATACAATCAGGCCGTAGCGTAATACAGATTCCACATATGCGTGATCAGTAGTATACAGATTCCACATATAGTTTGTAGACATGAAATAAAAATAAAATAAAAATAACAAATGAAAAAAAAAAAAAAAAATGAAATGAAATGAAATTATAAATATATTTATAATATGTATAATATATTTTCTTT
This sequence comes from Orthosia incerta, assembly GCA_948252205.1. Lineage (NCBI taxonomy): Eukaryota > Metazoa > Arthropoda > Insecta > Lepidoptera > Noctuidae > Orthosia > Orthosia incerta. The sequence goes on from OX411759.1 coordinate 27,370,154, forward strand.
CTTTCTTTCTTTCTTTCTTTCTTTCTTTACATGCTTTAAGTCCCGCCCTATATCCTATGGCAAATTAAGGTCCTACATTCATTTACTAAGACTCGTATTCCAAGTCATGTCCACTAACTAGAGTCCACCTCGAATCATCAAATTGCCTGTTTTAGCTAGTTTCGCAGATTTTAGGTATAAATCTTAATTTAAATTCAAAATCAGAATCAAAAGGGTTTGCCCGATTTCATGGCGATATCGGCTTAGTAGAGGTCGTCCAAACTGACTTGGAATAGGATATAGGGATATAGATATGGTTCAAAATTAATTAGTCAAGAAATAATGTCACCTGGTTTATATTTTGTATTGATGAAGCTTATTAAAACAAACAACGCGAACGGCGCAATGGCTGACAAAATAAAAATCGAAAAAATCATGATTATTTATTCATGTGTGTACACACTTAAAAGACAAAGAACACCCACAGATTAAAAATGTGCCGACTAGCCAATTAATCGGTTGTAAACAGGCCGATATAGGAGCAGTGGTGGCCCATGTGGTAATGGGCGCGACTTTCGTGTCGTAGGTCACCAACTCGCGCTGGGTCCGCGTGGTGGATTACGGTCCATTCCCTCTCACAGAGAGGAGGCCTTTGTACCAGCAGTGGGAACATTAAAAGGCTGAGGATGAAACAGGCCCTTTAGTCGACTGACTGGTCGGCCAAGCCGATCACAGTTTCGGGGGTATTTAGCAATTTCCATGACGCTGCTTTTACAGCTGATTCGCGCGCAAATCGCAACCGTGGCAGCCTGCGAGCGTGTCGGAAAAGTGTCGACGCCTACTATTCGGAACATCACTAAAACAGATATAATAGCACAAAGGTGCTGCTTGCTTCAAAAGAAATTTCTGAGAGTTGAAGAGTATAAGAACAAGGAATGTTAATAATCTATAAAACTAAACTAATGAAATACAAAATAAAAGATCTTTCATACACGTGGCAATACATATAGATATAAATAAACAGAATTCTCCCAGAGGCACAAACATTAAAGTGTACACAATTATATTATTCCGACCTACATATTTGGAAGAATTTTCCGAGAAAATCTATTATACGTCAGGATATTAAATTTCGTCTTGTTTTTCTGTAATAGCTAAGGAAAAATACAGGTAATATTAGCTGTTCGAAGAATCGGGACGCCTTTGGTTTATTGGAGAAAGCTTTGAACCTCTAAAGTTCTGGTTCGATTCCTAGGGCGAATGACAATTTAATGTATTAAATAAGTGTACTAGGGTTTAACTGTGAGTAAAAGAAAACTTTGATCTCATCTTTTAAACCAGTTTTAGGGAAGTCTTTTAATTAACTTCTCACCGTTATTAATTTTCCCAAAGACTGTCAAAGTGACAGTTTACCAAATCTTAATAACCCCAAGTGTGACCAACTTTATCCGTTTACGAGTATAATCGTAAAAACTAAGCACCTACATAATTGTACTGTTTGCTAGGGTTATCGGGTAGTTTCGCTATGGAAAACCGTAAAATTACTTACGACTTTGTAATTAAGTGATTACTTACCAACCGGTAGATACAACACAACTCTCTTTTCCTAGGAAAACTGCTGGTTAACTAGCATTGATCTGCGGGTTTGTTTCTGACGGTTAAACTTAGGTGCCGAAGTGCCGTTAAGAAGATTGTTTTTTTTTAACTCGAAGCTGTAGTTACAAAGTGTGGTGACCTATTTAGTTTCAATATTAGTTCTCACATAAAAATACTTGTTTGGGACCAAATTAAGAGTTTAGTTTACATAAAAAGGCCGGCTAGGTAAAAATTCTGTGTAACTTAAGGACTAAACCTTGTATTCTAAGTGCTGATTGGCCCAAAATGTAATCTAATTTATTAGCGTTCCGTACCTTAAAAGAAAAAGACACCCTAACGTCTCCGTCTATCTGTCAATCAAGACCCTCTTTCTCAGGAACGCGTAGGATTCAAAATCAAAATCAAAATCAAATATTTTTATTTTACATAGGCCTACATGGGCACTTATAAAATGTCGACAAAAGGTGCACGGTTCGGGTTAGTCGTTTCCTATGGAGAAGAACCGGCAAGAAACTCCATGGTTACTCTTTTTTATACCTACACTTTTGATTATACCTACACTAATATGAAAAACATTTAAAGGATAATATTTAAACGAGCGAAAATAAATTCAAATTAAAGGTGGTGAGCGACAAACAGTGGGCGAATACAAATGTTTAATACATAATACAATGTTTCTTGAAAGTAAAAGTTTGTCGACGGAGCCCTTTTTCTGTCTGCAGGGTCTAAAGTAACCTAGCACGAAGGAGATGACGTCATCCCCTTCGAACCTTATTTATCCGTGTCGAGGTTCACTAAGCTCCCGAGCTCGCTTCGCCCGCTCTTGGACTAATTCCTTGAAAACACGAATCGCGCTGCACAGCAATGTCGCCTCGAATTTGCAAAAGAATAATATGCTAAAATAGAAAAATATAACTCCAAATACAATTAAAGTATGTAAGAATATTATTACCGCAGCTCACAAAAACCTCCTAAAAGGTATTACTCAAACCGGATAAATAGTAACTTACTTAGTATAATAGTCGCCCATTCAGTATATATTTCTTCCGGTCAATAATTTCCCATTTTTAAAGGGAAATTATTAACCGAGGGAAACGGGGTCATCTCCTTCATGTTAGGTTACTTTAGACCCTGCAGACAGAAAAAGGAGCCCTGTCGACAAACTTATATTTTTAAGTCGCTTTTTTAAACATTTGTATTCGCCCACTGTTTGTCGCCCACTTAGTATTTCAGTAAGCCATATTCAGTATTTTTTACACCTTTAATTTGATTTTTTTTTCGCTCGTTTAAATACTAGCCATTTTTAAATAATCTCATTTTTCACTGAACAGACAGACACACAAATCATCTCTATGGCTATAAGACATTTCTAGACCGCAGCCGTGTCTCACTAAGTGATTATTAGTGTTTAGCACGAAATATAAATGATTGAGCATGGGCTGCGCTGGAGTTTGTATTGATCACGTTTTTAGTCTCGGCTTCAATTAAGGTTACACTAGTCGAAAATTCTTCCATACAAACGTAGTCTAGGGATTATGCCACTGTTTGACGATGTACGTTCAAAATAAAAAGTGATATCAATTTGTCTCATCATTATCTAGTCCTGTATGGAACCGGACGGAAGATGGAAAAATTTTCGTCTTCTTATGATATTTATTTGCGCCCAAAAATGAGTTAAAATTAGTGTCGAAATGTGGCACTTTCGACGCTCATAACTTTCGAATATTTTCTATTCATATTCTTCTTAGAGTAGTCATTAATGAAAAGTATGAAATACCACCGCATCTTGTTTAAATTGATAGAAAATAAGATTGACTTGTAAAAGTATTGTTTTAACGTATTCTCAAAAAAAAATATAATTTATCATAGCAATATAAAAGACATGTGAGAGCGTTGATATATAAAAAAACCCTTTATATATCAGGGTGTGAGAGGCTAAAAAGGCTCCTATCTCAGCATATTCTGCGATATTTAAGAAAAGTATTCCATTAAATGGAAGTTGAACCACCATTAACTAAGCTAAGGTATCTTCGCTTCCTAAGATCAGTGATTCTTATAGAAATAAATAAAATTTCTTCTCAGGTTAATATTATTTTGTTGAGATTTGCTTACATAACGGCCCTGACAGTTACGGCCTTATTTGGCTGAAAAATAGGTCAGGGTTGTGCCCGGCTTCCCGGCGCATGTATTTAACACGTGTTTTTGGTCTCCTTGAGAAAACCTCGAGTAATGTTACGTAATTAAATGGATTATTTACCGAACCTACTTACTGACAATACAAAGCTTTCGTGATATATGATCAAAGAACACGGAAAAACAAAAAAAAAAACCGGCCAAGTGCGAGTGGGACTCGCGTTTGTTGTATGGGAGCCCCACTTAAATATTTATGTTATTCTGTTTTTAGTATTTGTTGTTATAGCGGCAACAGAAATTCATCATCAGTGAAAATTTCAACTGTCTAGCTATCACGGTTCATGAGGTACAGACTGATGACAGACAAACAGACGGACCGTGGAGTCTTAGTAATATGGTCTCGTTTTTACCCCTTGGGTGTGGAACCCTAAAAAAGCAAGCATGATTCACCGTCGGCCAAATCATCGCTTACCATCAGGTGCCATCGAAGGCGAGCCCATGAATAATAAAGAAAAATATGAAGAAAATTCTTCTACGAGTAACATGAAAAAAATTAAATGGAGTTATGGCTGGATATGAATCTGTAACTCAATCATTATGCAATCTTAGATTCAAAATCTTATCCATGTCATCAGGCAGGTTAATCCAAGTGCACGAGAGTAGGGGAGCATGAAATGATATATTTATTTTGCCTGCCGCCGCGAGGGGGCGGTAATTGCATTCTACATGTAATACATGACTGACAAGATTCAATATTAGCCCCGTTTAGCAAATACAGTTGAATGCAATCAATTGGGGAGATTGGAGATTACATTTTTTGTAATTATATCTTGAAAGATAATATTAGACGAAACACTTTTGTTTCTTGAAATATTGATGCTTGCATTTATCACCCCGATGTGGATTGATGTGGTAGATTCGATTATATTATAAACCTATTGTCGTATAGGACGTTTCACGAGCAGAAGAAAAATCAAGTGTTGAATGATATCCTAGCCTTACTTTAGACAAAAAGCAGGTATCTCTTATGTCTAGCCCTTAACAACCAATATGTTCGTACCAAGGCTAAAACTGCCATCATATCAAGATACTCAGCACTTTCGTGATAATAAATAATACTACATAAACACTGCTAACTGCTCAGCCCTCTATTTACTCTGAAACGATAAATAGTACAGAAATAGTAGCCACTAGCTAAAATATAATAAAAATACAGTCAATAACGCACGAAACAAAGGCAGCATAATATACCACTGTGTAGTCAAATACAGAGAACTCACAACATTAATAAATTGAACGCATGTGGGGTAAAGTGGGCGACTACACTGACTGCTGTGATGAGGTCCGTGATGCGTGTCGTATGAGGTGACGACTGAAAGAAGTCTGACTGAACGCAAGCAGAAGCCGTGTTGTGGCGATTCCAAATCAATAAGTTCAAGACAATGATGATTACATGGTGTAAAAGCATTAAACTTATATAAAAAATAGTCGTATATTAATGTCGCACGCCTAAAGAAGATAATAATACAACATAAAACTTGAATGCGGACAAACTACGAAAAATTCACATTACAGAATCAAGCGACTCTTTCCCCTTCTTCTTCTATAAAGCTCAACTGGCTGCTAAAAAGCTGGGGACCCATGCAAAAGTTAGAAGGTACTTCACGCCAGAACAGCTGCTCAGCTTGTATCAAGTGCAAGTTCGATCATGCATGGAGTACTGTTCTCATCACTGGGACGGATCTGCCAAATACCAGCTTGAATAGATCGAAAAGCGGGCCAAAAGGCTCATTGGCAATGAGTTGCCAGCTTGTCGGTTTTTATCGGTTGCATTTCGGCGAATGTGCGATGGAATTGCATGATCTAATTCCACCAAGCCCGTTTCATCATCGGACTACAAGACGTACGGCAATGCGCCATCGGTACATGGTGGACATCCCACCCATACGCATTAAACGTTTTGGAAATACTTTCATTATTCGTACAGCTAAGGAGTGGAATTCCCTGCCGGAGTCTGTGTTTCCCGATAGCTACAATCTAGAGGTCTTTTGTTTTCTTTTCACTTCTAGGTAAGCGTGCTTCACCGTCGACCACATCATCGCTTACCATCAGGTGAGATAGTTGTCAAGCGCGAGCCTATTCTTAGAGAGAGCAAGTGTGTGGGCTGGACACTTGGGGCACTCCAGCATGTGTGTCATATTCTGCACAGGAGAACTCTTTTCCTGACGACATATCATTACCATAAAGTAGTGTCAAATGAAAGTAAGAAGACTAGTTATAATCCCCGGCACGTAAGTTGGCAAAAGTCGTTAGCTGCGCAGAAGTCGTTTTTTAGGTATCTTTGGTAGTGAAGCGGGGCGCGGGGAACGTTAAGGACCGTTCCGAGCGCGCGATTGGTTGGTCAGTTGACACAAGGATCGACTGACCAATCGCGTCGCGTACACGTTCCGTTCGCTTTATATGGTGGTTGGTCAGTTCGCGGAATATGCGAGAACTTACCCCACTACGCCAAAACCTTGCCAACTTACGTGCCGGGCACTATACTTTATGTAACAAGCTAAAAGTAGGTTAGTATCTAATGGTCATCGTCATCATCATTTCAGCCAAAAGATGTCCACTGCTGGCCGTGCACAGATATAAACCTAACTAGATGACGCGATTGTATGTACTTCGCGTGTCAAAAAACAGATTAAAATTACGATCAAAGATCGTAATCTGAGCTTTTCATTTAGCATTATCGGCACCGGAAAACGGCATTCTATAAAACTGGCCAAGTGCGAGTCGGACTCGCGCACGAAGGGTTCCGTACCATTATCGCAAAAAACGGCAAAAAAAACACGTTTGTTGTATGGGAATTAATTATTTTATACCTTTTTTGAAGTGAATATACAACTAAATAATCTGTGAATATTTCAAGCGTCTACCTGGTGCCGTTATTAATATCGAGCAAAAAACTGAAAAAAACACGTTTGTTGTATGGGAGCCCCCCTAAAATATTAATCTTATTCTGTTTTTAGTATTTGTTGTTATAGCGACAATAGAAATACATCATCTGTGAAAATTTCAACTGTCTAGCTATCACGGTTCATGAGATACAGCCTGGTGACAGACAGACAGACAGACGGATCGTGAAGTCTTAGTAATAGGGTCCCGTTTTTACCCTTTGGGTACGGAACCCTAAAATGCCTACAAATGCCATATTGAACTGTAAATACTGTATAGAAAAAGTTGGCCGAGGCATTGGCAATGTTTTCTTTCATTGGTAAGTAAATTCGTTTTTAAATTTGTGTGAAAAAGTGGCACGCTTGGTTTTCATACAGATGGAGGGACTTGCGTTATCTAGTTAGATTTATATCTGTGCTCCCGTGCGTCTAGCATCCACCGGACGCGCGAGCATCTAATGGTAATCGAGTCTTATCACTAATTTTATTCTATCAAATATTTAACTATCGTATGACCAGAAGTCATACTCATTCGATAATCGCCACGAAAAAATAACTATCAAATTGTACAACTGTTGATCTTTTAACTTGATATTTCCAGATGTTCAAACATAATTAGTTCAGAGTCAACCTTCTGTCCGTTTCAAGTTAATCTAATAAACTATGTTTAAAACGATAGCAAACACCATTGTTGGCGGTTCAAGGTCGAAAAACAAATTAAACGGGCGCTTAATGTATTGAGCCGTATAAAAATTAATGTTTTTGTTCTAATATAATCTATTATGTACACGTGGAGAGGAAAACTAGGGATATTTTTGTTGTAATATGTTTTTATGTTATTCCTATTTAGGAATAAATGAGATAAGCCGAGTTAATATAGATAAATAAAGTACCGACAAGAATTGGATATATTTTCTACTAGCTACTGCCAGCGGCTTCACCCGCTTGAATGTCGACAATTATCCTGAAGGAACATATTCGCGGGATAAAAAGTATCCTGTGTGCTATTCCAGACTATAATCTATCTCTGTGCCAAATTTCATCCATATCCGTTCAGCCGTTCTGGCGTGATTGAGTAACAAACAAACACACATCCATCCAAACTTTAGCATTTATAATATTATTAGTAAGATAATATGTTTTAACTTTAACCGATAGACGACTTTGTTGTCATCGAGATTAGAACCTGGATGAGGCTGGTACAGGAACGTGGGGATTGGAATAAGAAGATAGATGTTTATGCTCAGCAGTAGGCGAAGTCGGGCTGTGGATGATGATGATGTTTTAACCGGCATACGTGTATGAAGGATGTATGAACGTAAACGTAGCAAAAGGAATATGTCAGATCGTAGCAGGTTCGTTCAGTAGTATCTGCCTACCCCTATAGGCAAAAGGCATGAATTTATAATGCGTATTTCACCACCCACTTTACGCCAGTTCCAATAACGGTCCATGTAGTAGGGCCTATGGCCCATAATCAGCCACAAACCAAGAGGTCAGGCTGTTACTAATAAATTCCTAATGTAAACACCGCAAAACACATTTCAGAAGGATCCAAATTCAGGAACTCATTGCTCAGTTGTCACACTTACAGTTTACAACTAATAAACCATCGTACTTCGACGAAACTGAACAACCCCATCAATATTCCATAACCTCACAATTACTCACAATCCCCATCGCGGATGACTTATGAAACTACAAATAAACGATACCCAGCAGAGTTACAACGACCGCTTAATTAAACTAAGAATAGAGTTCAATTCTGAGCCAAATTACTAGTGAAAATGGCCAGAAATGGCCACAATATGGACTACACGTTAAATAATGGTCGCTATTAATTGCGAGCCAGACCAGAAACTAGCCAATAACACGAATCGCCTGGTGGGAGTATACGGGAGGGTAGTTGGGACTGACACTTCATTTCTGCCAGCACACTTTGTGTAGCCACTAAAATTCTGAAAGGATTAAAACTAGTTACACGCTCGAATTGTTATTTCTCTACTTAAATAATACCCGATTCTGTCAGAGGTTTCTCGCGAGAAAGTCGAAAATTATACCGGCGTCACATATTACATAAATTTAATACAGATCCGTTCAGCCGTTCTGGCGTGATTCAGTAACAAACATACACACATCCAAACTTTTGCATTTATTATATAAGTTAGATGTCATGCAATCCAACAGATATATGTAAGCACAGCCTTGTTTGTAAAGACTTCACCAAAAATCACTAAAACTGCTGTAATTCTCTGTCAAAAAATATATTTTAAATAGTGTTGAAATCCAAAACAATCACGTATAAACGGCGGATATTCTTTTTTTTTTTTAATCTTTGCCCCACACTAGGAATTTCTTCCTGTATCATGGGTGCGTTTACAAACATATGAACTCACACACACAACATGACAACACCCAGAGCCGGAACAAATATCTGTAGGTCATACAAATATTTGTTCCGTGCGGGAATCGAACCCGCGACACGCAGCGCAGCAGTCAATCGCTCAACCACGGCGCCAACCGTGCGCCCAAATTACTTGCTATTATAACTCCAATACGCCATTGATCTATGGTTAAAAACAAATAGGTCGGTAGATACTTATAGTTCGTATCGTACATTATATTCTGAAAAGGTTAATTAGTTTCAACTCAATCACGTTGAATCAATGGAACTTATTATAATATCAACTTGATGAAAATAACTGTTGATAAATCGTTAACGAATCATAAAGGGACCATTGTTATATACAAGACAGATAATTTAATAATCAATTAATCATGTCCGCAATTAACTATTTAGTCTTTAGGTACCTACATAAGAGCACTGGTATTTTCAAGAACAAGATTTACGATATCACAATTAGTAATGCACTTTTCTATAGATACATGTTTCACACCCGTATAATGCCTCTAAAAGCGATCAGGCTTACTATTTCCATTATGTTCAGCAATTACGACGATATCTCCGAGCTTCCTATTTCACATGCATTGCTGCATACTCTCGTATAAATGTAAGCTACATAGAACTAACCCAGCAATACAAACGTAACAAAGGAAAATTCCCACCAAAGAAAATACAGGGCGGCGATGTAAATTATGGTGTAATTTGACAAATGGTGGGCGAATATTACGTAATGGTTAACAATTTATTAAATTTTGAATCCGCGAGCACCTAGGGAGGAACAGAATGTTCCCGAGGTGGACTGTAATGACCTTCTTACGTCCCTCACTGGCTCCTAAGACCCACCACAAAAGGTATTTTACAGGCTTTTCAAGGTTACTTGATTATTCCCTAATTGCTAGGCGTTTCGCCACAATTTGAGATAACAATTTGCCAAGTATTCAGTTACTGGATTCGGTAATTTGGTGAGTTTCTGTTGGGTTTCGTTATTTTGATAAAGGGATGATTACTTACATTGTTTCCTCTTCAAAGATTTCAAAATACGTAGAGCCTTATTTTGAGACGTCTTTATGAGACTTAACACTGGGTTTATTATTTAGACCTACATAATTAATCATAAAAAAATGGAATTTGAAGAGAAATTGCATGAAGGAAAATACAAAGCTTAGGAGATTTATCTAGACTAGAATCCAACTTCTAGGGCTTATCACTAGTCTGTGGTGCATGGCATAGCCAGTGATAACGTAGCTTTGAAGATAAGTGCTCCAAGAGAGTTTCTCGAGAACTTGGCTTACTTTGGCTTTAAGGAGACAAAGGACGGAGTTGAGATTTCAAAAACTAGACCTTTGCCTTTGAAGAGCATTTAACAGCAGTTTTTCCATTTATCCAGACTTTATTCTATTACTAGCTGTGCCCGCGGCTTCGCTCCCGTCATCTGTCTGCCAACCTAGGGTAGGTTGGCAGACAGATGACTTACCTTCCTGCCTACCCTACTTACCTACCTACCATTTTTGTTTCTATATTCATCAATCTTTCGCGGAGAATCTTAACACAGCCATTCAGAAAATGACTTCAAATGCACAACAATATCGAGTTCAACTGTCCGAGTATCTGAATTGCGTGTGTTGTGATAATTTTACTTCTTGAACACTTTAAATTCATCTAACTTTTGATAGAGTGAACCGCTTGCGATGAAACAAAAACTAAGTAATTCTGTAAGTTACGCACAATGTTTATGTATAAAATTTATTTACATTGGTTTCGCACATTTCACGTGATGCGTGCACAAATAAACAGATAAACAGACAAAAAATCCAAAAATGCCGGAGATAGGTTCTGTTGGTTATCCTTTAACACCCTGGCTATTTCTTTTGGAAATATTTTCGATGTACAAAAATTACTTTACTACAGATTTATTATATGTATTGATGATTGATGATGATGATGATATTGATGATGATTGATATTGATGATACAAACCACCTTTTAGAACAATACACATGTTGTATTATTTTCTTTTTTGTTTAAGAAATATACTCACACACTGTTTCGTTGTTGTTAAATTAGGTATTTTACCTATGTTTGCAATATTTGTAAGTTACATGTGAGACCGATGTTCCCATTTATCAAATGAATGAATTTATCTGTTAATGCTTTAATCTATACTAATATTATAAAGAGGAAAGAATATTTTGTTTGCTTTTTTGTTTGTTTGTTTGTACCGAATAGGCTCCGAAACTACTGGACCGGTTTAAAAAATTCTTTCACCTCTGGAAAGCTACATTATTCCCGAGTAACAAAGGCTATTTTTTAATCCTGAAAACGGGTCCTGTGGGGTGGTCCACGGGAGCGAAGCCGCGGGGAACAGCTAGTACTTTATACCTATACGTAGTATAGTATGTGCTATTCTGGGTGCATCTTCCTCACATACATAAATTTATTAATGTATGTACTTATGTAAATATTCAAAAACACTTATTTTTTTAAAAGAGTATTTATGGAGTTTCTTGTCCGTTCTTCTCCAAAACAAGCTACTTTTCCGAATGGACTGTAGAATGAATTGTTATTACTTGTAAATTTTCATTGTTGACGTTCATAAGTGTCGCTTAATGGCCTAGTTGAAATCATAGATTTAGATTTTTTTTTACTATATCTATGGTTGAAATAAATATTTTTGACTATGACTTTGACATAGGTATTTGATGCATCATTACATCATCAGTCTAATCCTTGCCCAACTACATTTGAAATATCAGTATTGATCATGGAAGAGGCAGTAGGACTCTCATTCCTATCTGACCTTTAAGCATACATAATCCTAAAACACACGCCTCATAAGTTACGTCGAAAAGCAATTTAAGCACCTAACTTATTTAGCGGGAGGGACATCATTACAGAAGGCCAGAGGGCCAGAGGGCTGGCCTCTCATATTCCTATTCATGAATGGCATTCCGCTTAATAACCGCACCCTACAAAATGGACGCTTGCCTTTAATTACTGACCGTAGTTACAGAATTTGGCCCGTGGGCCGTGTTCTGTTGATACGGAATGTTTTTCAAAGTATTCCTTTTATTTTTTTTCGTTTAAAATGTCGCCCACGCTGGGTTGTGAGGCTGTGAGTCTGTGAGAGAAGCATTGGCAAAGCTTTTATCGATGTTTGAGTACGTCTGAAACCTTTGCAGCCTTTGAGCTCGGCTAGCAGAAATTATCTGCTACAGTTTGCGAAATTCTCATACATATATAAGGACGTCTGTTTATTGTCGCAGAAACTGACATGCCAAGACATAAATTTTATGATCACAATGTTTTCTTACAAGCTTGTTTCTTATTAAGCGCTTACAATTGTCAAGAATATCTTCTATAACTTATCTTCATATTATTATGTTCGCTATTTTACTTACTGGAGCCCAATTTTTAACCAATAACTCCGTTAATGGATATTGCTTAACATAGCTTTCCCCAATAGATTGCTTCGTCGAAGAGTCTTAAAGGGATTCCCCATAATCAAACGAAATTGAAAATAATGATGTAAGATATTAAAGTTTTCGAGGCAAGTCATCCAACTTTTACGGCGCCCTATATTGCCCCTTCTTTTGTGTTCCTTCGTTAAACTTTTGGCCGGCACTTTTGTGAAAGAAAGAAAGCCCTCCTTTTTGTCGTATTAAAATATTTAAATGAATTTTAACATATTCAATTTGATATAAGACTACTTTTAGATTATATTCACATCACATCACAAATCATCAGTCTATTAATGTTCCCACTGCTGGGATACAGGCCTCCTCTTTGTGAGAGGGAATGGGCCGTAATCCACCACGCGGGCCCCGTGCGAGTTGGTGAATGTCACATGTCTTCGAATTTTAGCTTCTAGGACATGCCGGTTTCCTCACGATGTTTTCCTTCACCGTTTTAAGAGCAGTGGTGATGAAATAATTTACACAAAGTAAACCGCCTACCTGGGCTCGAACCCACGACCTACAACTTGTAATTCGCGGCCGATACCACTGGGCCACCACTGCGATGATGCTAGATTATATTACAATGATTTATTTTACATCCGCGTCTGTTGACGTCATTTCTGTGTCTCCGCTAACTTCTTCTAAACTACGCTGCGGATTTTAATACGGTTTTTACTAATAGAAATAGCGATAAATGAGAAAGGTTTTTGTAAATAATTTGTCCCACGTGAGCCCGTGGCGGGTCGCAAGTCAATAATAAAATTATGAAAAATAAAACATCACTACCTACTGCCTTTTTATTTCACAAATTTTCAACCATTTTCAACTCCCACTAAGCTTGACCATTCAAACAATATAATGCATCCCAATTTTCATTCAACTTCAAAGCCTTTGAGATTCCACCTAAACATTTTAAGAGGGTCACTTCAAAGAGCCAACAGCCACGAAAAATAAAACAGCTCTTTCTAAAAATTGATTGTTTTTTAGGGTTCCATACCCAAAGGGTAAAAACGGGACCCTATTACTAAGACTCCGCGATCCATCTGTCTGTCTGTCTGTCTATCTGTCCGTCTGTCTGTCCGTCTGTCACCAGGCTGTATCTCATGAGCCGTGATAGCTAGACAGCTGAAATTTACACAGATGATGTATTTCTGTTGTCGCTATAACAACAAATACTAAAACCAGAATAAAATAAATATTTAAGTGGGGCTCCCATACAACAAACGTGTTTTTTGTCGTTTTTTGCGATAATGGTACGAAACCCTTCGTGCGAGAGTCCGACTCGCACTTGGCCGGTTTTTTTATGTTTGTAAGGGCTTCTGTAGTGGTCTATGTTTCATACGCTTCAAAGACTACCAACTAATATCAATGCATTTCGTAGTAAAGTTATGCTAGTATTATATTATCTGTGCTAAAGTCTAGCACTGATACTACTACCTATACCCAACCATAACATATAGATCGAGAACCCGGCCCGCGGCTTTTAACTGTAAATCCGTGATCTAATTATAAAAACACGTCAAAAGAAAACTGCTCAAATACATTCAGAATACCATCCTTCCTTTACCAAGAGAATGTTCAATAAAAAGGTCAATAAACACCGAAGGTCCGTCCCATCAAAAGGTCTAAACAAAGCTTGAAAGAAAAATCTCCTTCCATAAATAGAATTTCATCTCCATAGAGACGGCGGAGGCTGTAGCCAGGGGCCCGCCATTTTCTCGGTGTTGCCCTTTATCAATCGCTACGTTTTCTCCCTTTTATTTTAACGAGTAACACTTGAGATGTCTCCCAAAGCGTCGCTCGATGGATATTTATTTATCGATTTACAAATAAACGAGGTTTCTTCGTTGATGTAGTATTTTTAGATGTCATTGAGTGGTTTTGTTGAGTTCCTATTTTGATTATGTTTGATTTAAGTGGGTGGCGATTAGAGTGTGGTATATTTCTTTGACAAATTCATGCTACATTCATTCATGTTTTGACCTAATAAAACGCCCACTTTACAGGAAGAAAGTAGTGTGGGCCAAAAAATTTTGTTAAATAAAGACAGGTGGGAAGCAATGGGCCAACTATTTTTATAAATAGGAATTGTTCTAAGAGTACGTATATTACCTGTAGAACAATTACTCGTGGTAAGGACTTTCTTGGTAGTAACGCATGTTTTTCTATTGCCCAACAAGGCATCATGACATCCGCAATACAACACTTCAGATCTACTCTAAAAACACAAACGTACAAAAACTACAAAAGCCCAGCAGAAACAAGTAACAACACATATTTCGTCACCGCCCTTCAAGATCCAAAATGGCGCCGACACAATAAACAGAACAATCTCCTCACAGCGCTGATGAATAAATACAATGTTCTTTCATGTCGCTTCTTCGTAGGAAGGATAAACGACTATTTATTATGGAATGGCGTCATCAAAGGTGGGTCAGCTTCAAAACAAATTGATCTATCTTCAAGAGGGAATTGGATTTGAGAAACGGGATATGAAATTTTTAGAATAACAAGTAAAATTTAAAGAAACCTCCGACATATTCTTATTTCATGCTTTTTAAACTAAATAATTTACCTTCGCTTCGTTCGATAATATGTCGAACACGTAATTATGACACGATATCTTGTGAAAATACCCCGATTCAAAGAAAAAACGCCCATAACTTTTGAACGGAAGAACCTATTTTCATCAAACACAGTTAACACTCTGTATAAAGTCAGCTTCAAACGAAAATTAAATCAAATTTGGTTCCGTTTAGGAGCTATGATGCTATAGACAGATACACAAATGTACAAACACAAATACAGATCCACACGTCAAACTTAAAACACTCTTCTTTTTCCGTCGGGGGGTTAAAAACTAATATAATAGTACGAGTATCGAGTTTTTAGACCTAGTCATTTTTAGGATCTGTATGCCTAAATAGAGACAGCAACGACATATATCCAGGCTCCTTCTACAGTGACTGGTTTTTCTTAGAGGCATCATCTTTCTGTCCTTGTCGCAAGGTATTTGCGGTCTTCATCTTTGCAACTATATACAGAGAAAAGTGTAGTAGTGTTCTTGTCTTACATTGATTGGTACTCGTCACTATAATAAATACCTGTAATAGCAAGCCTACTTACAAATTCCTTAATTAAACCCTCGCGAATTTTCCACTCATTAACAAATACCACTTCAAACACTGATAGCTTCTAATGAAACACTCTTCACACGCGCCTTCCCTTCCACCCTTGTTGAATCCGAGCATAGTTTCATGTTCCATCCTGTTATTTGTAATTTTATTTATTTCTTTTCAGCCGTCGTCCGTTATTTATATCTTCGCCCCATATCCTGGACGTGCACTGCGCGTTTCTTGTTATCAAACGCACGTGACGTCATATTTTATTTATCGTGATACTGAGATGAAAGGATTTTACACCTGTCTGTTTGTTACTGTGTGGTCTACGGCTAAGAATAGAAATGGGTTTTACGGTGTCAGGATGATGGTAAAGGTAGTAAGTAGCTAATCTCTAAATAGTATAAAACCAAAGTCACTGCCTGCTTCTGTTTTTTTTCTTTTAATTATTTTCAATCACGCACCAGATTTGATGTTTGTTAGTTGAACGTATGTTTTCACTAATAGAAAGATCGATAAACGAGGATAGTTTGTGCAAAATTAGTTAAAGGTGTATTAAAATATGTAATAATATTATTATAATTTTATTACCGCGGTTGAAAGAAGCTGGGCTGTCTAAATTATTATAATAAAGAGGTAAATTGTTTGTAAGAAATAGGTAAATATTGATTCGATTCCAATACGATAATTTCACTGAAAGCTATTTTATCACTGAGTTCTCTTAGTTACTGTTTATCCCGGAAAATGCACTGTTTCCGTGGGATACACCACGGGGGCGAAGCTGTGGGAAAAACAAAATATTGACTATACATAAGTACCAAATAGTGAAAGACGCAAAGTAATACATAGAACAAGAAAATTTCAAATTTCAAAAACACCGACATTGAAACCTGTAAAATGTAAAAAATAAGCCTCATACTCGTATCGGGGAACCACCAGCGTTTACAGCATGACATGCTTCAATTGACAATCTATTGAAACATGTAATTATGACACGATATCTTGCAAAAAAACCAGATTCAAAGAGTTAAATGCGAATTACTTTTGAACGGTTAAACCGATTTCAATCAAACATAGCTAAAAACACTTTCGACAAAGTCAAAAAAATGTTGCTGTGTTCTTGTGTCAACACAGCAACACACGTCAAATTTATAATATCTTTTTCCGTCGAGGGTTAAAAATTGAGAAAGCTGCATAATTTGGAGAAGTACGGCATCATAATCCTTCTCTACAGTTACAGTCACTTCACTGACCCTAATCATCTGCCTGTCAAAGTTTATTTGGCCAGTCAATAACAGAAATGACTTGTGAAGTGCCCAAGGTGATCTAAAAACTAAGACTTCATGGTTTGGCTCTGTAATAATAAGCGTCTTTCTCGGACTGTAGTATACATTAGCAAAAGATACAAGTAAACAAACAACAATACAGCAGTGTAACTACGTGATCAAAGACATGTGCTCCCTGCATCGGCCATTAAACCTAACGACTGCAGGGGAGACATGTCATAATTACCTCGCTTTGTATGCGGATTAGTGGCCACTGCATTAGATCTGAATGCAGATGACCAGTGCCCGCTTATGTCATAGGCAGGCATTGTTAGGAATACAGAACTACAACACAGCTGTATTTGGCTGGAACGAAAATAATTGTAGGAAATTTTAAAACTGGCATCAGCTGCTTTTATTGGTTGAATGAATTTTCCTCAGCCACTCGCATCAATCATCAAATTTGTAACGTGTCGAAAATTTCTTTCTAAAAAGGTTTAAGTTACGTACCCAATTTTCTTTTAAAATACTTTAATACGTGACAGGAAAGGTTGTAAGTCACTTCTCACAACATCACGGAATAGATGGAGCATCTGATTCCGTAAATCTACATAGAAATAACCTATCAACAAGGCTCCATCGGCTCCATGAACCCTTGAGTCATGTTGATTCGTATTCGCACGCCTTGCATACAAGGCTGCGAATGCTATATTGAAAGCTGGCTTCCATCGCTTCGATCAGATTTCCCGGTTCACATAAACTCCCTCCATTTTCTACGCGACGACGTACATTCCACAAATATCTGGCAGAACGACGATTTTACCCGACAATGACAAATGTATGGGGTAACCACACGTAGGGGCTTATGGAAACGTGCGGTAAGCTTTCAGAGAATATCTGAAATGTTAAGACTTTACCGTTTTGTGTGGTGGACCACAAAGACACCGTGTGAGGTGGGTTTTAAGCAATAGGATTACAAAAAGGTTGTCATATGGTATTGTTCACTTACGGTAGGTACTCAATTTGTTATTTTCGACCCGACGACAAATTTGTACGTTGCTTATTACCGACTGTAAAAAAGGAGGTACCTAATCAATTCGATACGTATATTTGTAATATTGTTGGAATTGCACAATATTCACAATGATACTCTATGTGGGCTTCTAAACATGTGTGCCAAATTTCATAAGTATATGTATGTTTGTCCACGCGTTTCTCTGAAACTACTTATCAGATCGTGATCATTCTATTTTTACTGCATTAAGTATCTCTCAACTTGAGGAAAAGTGCAAGTTTCATCAAAATCGGTTTAGCAATTTCCAAGATATGGAACATACAACCCAACTCCTTAACGACAAACAGCACGAATGTGAAAATTTAGTCATTATGTGTATTTTGTAAATCCTTTTTGTACCATACTGTAGAACTTGCTCAGTTTTTAGTGATGGTCTACTAAAACTAAAAAGAGATAAATCTCAACTTTTTATAAAAAAAACACTTTTTCTTTTGAAGTCGGTCTTTTTTTTTGTGAAAACGTTTTTTAACTAAACAAATTGAACCAGTAGGTTAGGTGGCCATGCCAATAGCGATATTTGTGCTGTTTTTAACTGACCGAAGCTCAGGAGCAAAATGTTGCCAATAAAACAAAACTAAATTCTTAACGTTAAAGGCGTTTCGTCCGTAGCCTTGTCAGACTCTGCACTAAGATCTATCTCCACAGCTTTCTGAGCTGGATGTTTCGTGCCCAAACTGTTACAATGAAGTGAGTTACGTAATTAGTACGTGTACCTATGCGTAGGGTTGACAAAAGATGGGAAATGTCGGACGACAGGTTAGATTATGTTTTTTTCTGTCAAAATTGCAATCAATAAATGTCAATCAATACACACAAAGTCAAACACTATTGAAAATATTGATTGGTAGATTTTCAAAGCTTTTCACACAAAACTAAAAGCCATTTTCACACCCAACTCAAAACCCAGAATATTTCAAACAAAGCTCACAGGTCCTGTATAATCCTATCGTGTAGGTCCCCCAGTCAGGTGTATGTGATGACGTCACGTGCGTTCACCATCAACCGGCAACGTGACGTCATAGCCTCGCGCGGCTTATCATTTGAAGGGTAAGTTGATGTACTGCGCATCAACCCGAGCAGCTGAGGGATTTGGGAGTCCAAGGGTTCGTTGCGTAGTTTGGTTGAATGGGCTGGTGAATATATTATTTGTTTTGAAGGATGGAATTTTCTTGAATTTTTAGCAACGAAAGATATAAAAGGACTAATCAAAATTTTACGTCTGCAGATTATATGGCAAAAATATTATAGAAACCGTTGTTTCCTCGCAGTAAAATATATGCCCTGATGGGGTTTTCTTTCTTCTTTAGAGGGTTGACATTTTACATTATAAAACAAGGTGACAAGGTGAAATCACTTTATTCCGAAGTCGGTGTCTAAAAAAACGAAAAACAGTAGGTACCAAAGACACTGATTTCGAAAAAAAAAGGCTATTTTTCGATTTGTAGTGTTTTGCTTTAGAAGTCGGTTTTATTTTTTTGTAAAAAAAGTTTTTTATCATATAAAAAGAAGAAGCCATCAAAGGCCGTTCCTCTTTTCATGTGTTTATATTACAAAAATGGTGCCGTTTAAAGACCAATTCTTATAAATAACCAACAAGTTCCCGAGAACTTTTTATTTCTCAGACATAATTTAAAACGGCCGCTACCTGTATTAATAGAATAGAACTAGATTGTCCAGGTCGTCTGGCCGCCATTTTTCCTATTAACCTCCGTTAGTCTATGGTACCCGTTATGTATGGAACTCATAAGTTGTTCCTGGAGTAGGCTGGAAGATTAGTCTGGGAGCTCACGACAAAACAACGTTCAATAAACTTGAACATTATTGCACAAAAATAAATCGATAAAAATACAAAAATACCTGTTATTTTAAACAGATTCTTTATAATTTTTTTATCGAAAATTTCAACAAAGAAACCGCTACTTATTAATTTGACACATACAAATACTAATTAGCGGCTTCTTTACTACTGAGATTATGATACGTTGTCTATGTCAGAGAAGTATGGAGAAAGCAGGGATGATGCGATGGTAAAAATTGAGAGTTAAGGGCGGGAAAATGATAGTAAATACTTCAATTTTACAAAACTCAAAGAGAATGTCGCAATGGTAAGCGTGACAGAGATGACGCACTACCACATTATTACATACGTGCCACATTATTTTGATCTTGTTTATAGATAGCAAAGTATTTGAGGAATAAACATTATGTACATAAAGCCACACAACTGGACAGACATGGTCCTAATCCTAATCTATCTGACATCACTGAAGCATCAACTCTCCGTCTCAGTGTACACAGTGATGGTCTGTCTGCGTTAGTCGTGAGCTCCGCGGCTATAACCCATAATTGGGCCGGCATCGGCAAGGCGATCGGTATCGCGACCGGCTTACTGCTGCCTATCACGATGATAGCGCGTTTTCATTCACTCACGGGAATATTGGTCTTGAAAGGGTTATTGAAAATGGTGGAAAAGTCAACGGTTTTCATATCTAAGGTAACTTAGAGCTTTACATCAAATCTACAGGTTTGTTTGGAAATTAAAGTGCAATGACATAGTCGGTTGGTGGATGGAGTCGAAAAGTTCTAGAGTTACGACCGTGAACCAAAAGACGTTGCGTTGGAAGGCCTCCCACTAGGTTTACCGAAGACCTGGTGAAGGTTCCGGGGATGCACTGGATGCGGGACGCACGGGACCGGTCAATGTGGTGACACTTGGGGGACCTATGTTCAGCAACGGACGTAATTCGGCTGAAATGTTGATAATGGCATAGTCTTTCTTAGCTAAATTATACGATAAGCTGTTGAGTTGAGGCTCATGTTGGGTCCCAGGCCTGACTTAAAATTTAAGGAAAAAGAATCTTCTACTAATCATTGGCAGAACTAGAGTCATTTTTAGGGATGCGTACCCAAAGGGTAACGGGACCCTATTACTAAGACTCCGAGGTCCGTCTGTCTGTCTGTCTGTCACCAGGCTGTATCTCAGAAACCGTGATAGCTAGGCAGTTGAAATTTTCACTGATGATGTATTTTTGTTGCCGCTATAACAACAAATACTAAAAACAGAATAAAATAAATATTTAAGTGGGGCCATACAACTCATACACTCTCACACACATTCCATTATCATGCTCTTGGAAAATGTATTTATTATATGGTTCAAGATGGGGTAAATTTAACTGCTCATTAAACCCGTATTTAACTCCCCAATGAAACTTACTCATCTTTTAATCATTCGAAAGAAAATCGTGCCACAATGGAAACCCACCCAAACACGTACCCGTAAGCGTTTTCCTAAAACTCAGTGCAATTACTACACAACCAATTATCTATGAACGTGCTACCGATTTATAAACGCGGTACCTGCGCCTCTGCCCAGCCCGCGGCAGCGAGCGATGTGCTGCCTGAGCCCCTAGCACGAGTTTCTGCGTAATTGGTTCGACTACGTTAACGTATCGACTTCGACAATTTTTGTATGCAAAATTAATCAGCGCCATGTGTCCGTATTTGGAACTAAAAAATCGGTAGCACAAGTTTTTGACAATTGCCTTCGTATCGAGTAGACGTATTTACGGTGCGTTAACGCTCCAAATGTATGGGAATCGGTAGCACGAGTTTTCATGTTGACATGTAGTATCGAGTTTTACGCTAGGTGTGACGAAAGCACGTCGAAAACTATCTCACTGACATTTTCTTGGCGTGACATTTCACGTCAAATAATTTTCCGTATTTATTTGGGTAATTATTGCAATAATATGCTATTTAATCATGAATAAAAGGGGAAGGCATGCTGTCTATTGATTATCTTACCTCCTATTTTAATAAAGAGGCTAGGAGAAGCTGTTAAACGAGGTAGGTAAAATTTTCATTTTCTTTATAAACAAACAGTAATAGTTTCTTATAATAAATCATTTCTACAAGTTATTGATGCTAACCACACTGTATGGTCGATGCCACACATAGAGCGGTCTTCCAGCCGTGATGAAGTACAGTCTCTAGTGCGTTATTCGCCGAAACTACGTTTTTCTTGCGGTGCTCCATAACTATCATGACTCATTTGAAGATTCAAGAATCGAAGTAAACGGCGATATTCTTTATAAATGAGGGATTATCTCTAATATAATACTAGTATGTACGTATGCCTATATATTTTGCAACTGGTTTATATCGGTTTACAAAGATAGTTTGGGAATACGGGTTAGAATTTGGGATAAACAACATTAGCAGTTGCTTCTAGGCAACTGAAGCCCTTTCATTTATCGGCAGCTAAAATGTTCTTGTCTACCCTATTACCAACAATACAAATCTAAAATGTATTAATATAACATGTTCTTCAGCAGGTCTTGTGGCAATGGTTGCAGTATTTTAAGTAGCAAAAACCGTAAGCCGTTCTACAAGTCTAGCTAGTTTGTCGATGATAAACAGAGACAGATGTACAACGAAAGAGAGAACTAGGACAAAAAGGAAATAGAAGACCTCCGCAGCGTGACGAACGGTCTATTATAAAGACTAACTATAGAGTCTATTAGAAAGAGAAGAGAATTCCATCGTAATTGCCACCTGACAGCCAATGTTCCAGAATCCAGAGTAAGCTTTATGAGACGAGAAATCGATCCAGAGAGTGGACTGTGATAGGACTCTCATATCATTCCGTATGCGTACATGGAAAGCCTTGTTGGCTCAGCCTATTTTTATTTAAAATTCGCACTTGTATGCTTAGATTTTTAAAACTACGCAACGGATTTTGGTGCAGTTTATTTTTAATAGATAGAGTGATTCAAGAGGAAGGTTTTTATGTATAAAACACGCGGGCGAAGCCGCTGGCAGAAGCTAGTTTATTACATTTCTAACATGTACATAATTGTACACAAAGTAGCCGTGAATTAACTAAGTAACTAACTAAGCTATTAATGTGATAATAAAAACCTAAATAAACAGAAACTATATGTTTTTCCTAATTTACCTAATCTGAACATACATACATAAACTTACGCTTTTTTCGGATGGGTGTGAGTAGGAAGAAACTACAAAATGCCACCTGCTGCGTTATATTCACGTTCACACATTTACACGCACGCTGGTTATGACATGCAGGCACGCTGGCCTTTCTGAAGAAGATCACAATAAGATCTGTTGCGGACGGCACCCGGGTGGTGTAAGTACCCACCGTCGCCCTGGGACAGTATCCCACTGTTGTTTGACGTGCTTTGCAATACGCTCTGAGTCCGGCGACTCTGCTGGTGGTACACGTCACCACGCACCCCTGAATGCGTATGTAGGATGGTAGGTACGAGGATGACCAACATACAAGAACCACGTTTTGACAAAAAATCGGTCTTTTTCTTGAAAAATCTTGTTGCACGTGTTTTAGGCTATTTTTTGCGTTCATCTTTAGATACTAAGCCGAAATCTTAAGAGGCTTATTAACCTTTTAAACATAAATATAACCTATGTACTTGCTTCTTAGCTTGCAGATAGGGTTTCGTCGCCGACAAGGCCCGTGTATGTCCTTCTAGGGCGTCTCCAATGGGCGTCTCCACTCACTTCTGCCTTTTAAATACCTCTTTGTTAGTTTCCTTTCATTCATCTTCTCAAGATGGTCAAACCATCTAAGCATACATACTACTTTCAGTTTTAGTTAATACATCTTTGTTTAAACCATAACGTTGTCTTATTACATCTTCTCTCTCATCTCATCACTGTTCTTCAATCTATCATTCAAAATAACACCACACATACGTACTTTCTATTCTAAACTAATATTATAAAATGGTTTTTTACTATATTTGTACAAGATAATCTCTGGAAGGAAACGCTTGCCGTTCCTACCACTGGGTGTAGTAGTAAAAACTTTATGGGCTGATCATGCAACAGCTGCATTAAGAATAAGTAATAGAATATGTAGCTGTTGTAGATGGTAGGAACCTACATAATGCATTGATGAAATAAAATACAGATTTAATTAACAAAACTTTGTATTACATAATGTTCTTTCATATTCGAATCATTGGCAGAGCTTCTATGATTTCAACCATAGCTCATAGCTGCTCCAAATGCTTGAAATAGCATAAAGAGCATTTGTATGCATAAACGGTTGTGAATTTGTAGATACTTTTTAACGTCGTAAGTTACAAAACATTCCCCCAATTCCTTCGTTAGATGTCATTATTGCACAAAGAGTCGAATAGCTGGACGTGGGCTTTGAAAAAATCATGGCTGCAGTCTTGTAGACGGTGGTGCAATCGATCGGAATGGCTTGTCTTCTCTAAGTGGCAATTCTGGCTTATATTGTTGCGGTGTCGACAAAGGCTTTTAGCTAGTACCCGGAATATTTTACTATTCATCTCCTGTTGGTAAAAGAAGTTGATATAGAACAAAATACAAAGATTCTGAACCTAAATACAACATTGTTGGTCGTGCAGTGTTTTTGGACTTTTCAATTAGGAATTTCTTAGTGGCAACCCGGAGTCTTACTCTGTGTGCTGTGCACGGTAATAAGCCCACCTCTTACTACATGAGACCTCATGGGATTAAGCAAATTTTGCTTATTTGTATGAATCTGTGCAATAAACTTACTTGTTTGCTTTTTTATGAAGTTCACCATGATGATGAACTGAGTGAAGCAAGTTCTTTTTGGATTCCTTAATTCTAAAATCACAGAACCATCGTACATTACAGATTTTCGTCTGAATTGGTAAATTATAATAATTATTTGAAATGACAACAAACAACAATAGACGTTTACACCTTAGGGTCTGCTCACACCGAGAAGCAATGCGATAGTAGGTACATATCAACCGCGCGGCATTTAAAATTAAAAAAATAAGTGATCGAATCCGCCATTATTGCAATCTATTTATTCATATGTTAATTTCATGCGTAAAATGTGAATGATTAAGTGAAAAATTCTGGTGAACAATAATTTAGGTATATTTATTATGTCTAGCATTCCGGGCATGATTGCTGACAGGCTGTGATGTACAAAATCGTTGCTCCAGTATTTCAGCTGGAATACTGAAGCAATGATGGTTGCCTGTGTGTAAGTGTTAAATGTTTGTGTGTATAAATGTTGTTTTTTGTTATTGTGTTACTAACATACGTATAAGTTTTTTTCCATCGTTCTCACATATCTATGTAATTTCCTTGTAACCAAATACTTGTAATGGAACTGTATTAATGGAAAAGAGTGTCCTTGGAGTTTCTTGCACGTTCTTCTCCATAGGGACCTACTAGTACTGACGCTTGCAAATGTGCAACTAGATTCATCTTTTGTTTGATTATTCAAAATGCCTTTAAATGGTTTAGTTGAAATCAAGTATATTGATAAGTTTATATTGTTACTAATACTATGAATATAATATTCTGTATTAAGCTTAAGTTATTCTGTGGCCCTGTTGACTTAAATAAATGAATTAATAATTAAGTATAAAAAAGTATTTAAAGTTTCGGTGTGGACGTACCTACTTTTACCAATCCCTGAGTTCGGAAAGTTCGTCGGCAGAATTTCGCATCTACACGCGTTTGCATCAGTGTGCTAATGGTTTTATAATTTTGTAATTTGAAGGAAACCGTCAAACATTAAGTGACAATTGTCAAACGTCATGAACGGGACCGTTCGAAACCGAACAATTTATCATAAATGAAAACTCCAATACACTGAAATTTTCAATGACTTATTAAAAAAAAGAATTAATAAAAATGTTAAATATGTTTTAATATTTGTTTACAACAAAAAAAAAAACAGTTTTAGTCTCTAAATTATTTAAGACAAAGTTACCCGTTTTATGTCTTCTATTTTCAGAACGCACTTTTACTACAAACCAATCCAAACGCTATTGGGTTCTCGGCCTTAATTAACCATCGTTCAATTACTACTTCCGAGTTGTCGCAAGACATTTTTTGAACTCGTGCTACCAAGTTAATTGACGCAGTATCGAGTACGTTAACGTCTGGTGAAAACGTCACGATGACGATACGAAAACGTCAGAAACTTGTGCTAGGGGCTCTGATAGCGGGCCAATGATAATTACTTTTGTAAACGGCCCGTTTCAAATTAAGAGTATTGATTCGTTAGAATTGGCCCCATTTATAAAGAAATTAGGTAACTGCTGGTACGTTTTTAGCTGAGGAAATGGAGGCTTTTTTTCTTTTACCAGACAGCCCACGAATGAGGAATAATGAGAATGTCGTAAATGCAGCTCAGGCTCAGTTTTTTTATCCGTAGTTAACTCAACCAATTGTTTAATAATATGCTAACCAATAGTTTAAAATTTTGACAAAACGCGTTTATTCATCAATTTTTAGTACAACAAACGATCAAATAATTAACTCTCCAACTTATTTGAACATTTTATAGGCTAACAATTGATGAAAAAACGCATTTAAGCGAAATTTTAAACCATTGGTTAGGATATTTAACCATTGAGTTACATACGGATCGCAAAACTGGTCCTTAGGGAAACAGAAAAGAGAATAGGTATTTTGTAACTATTTTGTAACAGTATCCTCCTTTTGAGATAGAAACATTTTGAGATAGAAATGTGCGTCAAGAAACAATAGAACAACACAACAGCAACAAGCACAAAGTAACATAGAAGAACAGTACAAAAAAGGTATAAACAAGGTTCAAGGAGCCCTGACGACTCAGCAGTTAATGAAGCAGGATAATTCCCATAGAAACAATTCAACTATCACGCACTCCGTAAAGAAATTAATCAGGAAAAAACAGCAGAGGAGTGGGAAGAAAGCACAATTTCCACCGCATTTTATATTGTAAAATGTATCTACAAATACAGGGTTGAATTACACAACGCCTGTTTCACCACCTCCGGCGCGATGGTTGACCGGCCTGGCACGTGCGCTCGTGTGTGTGAACTGGTGTTAGTTCCAGTCTGGTACCCCTGCCCATGCCGGTGGCTGTGAGCAGTGAGCACGTCTATTACACACGTTTGTGTTGACAGCATCATACTATCTTTTTGGATTAGGCACCGACACCTACTACAACTTAGGCCCTTTTCTGATGGTGCGATGCAATTCGATATTGCATCGCACCATCAGAAAACGCGGGAGCGATGTCGGACCCTTATGTTAGCGAATGTGGCGTAAGGCAGGGCGGTCTGACCTCGCCAACACTGTTCAACCTGTATGTTGATGAATTGATCATCTCGTTCAGCAGTCAACATGTCGGTTGTTATGTGGACGGAATTTGTGTCAACAATATGAGTTATGCGGACGACATGGTGCTGCTGGGCGCGTCTATATGTGGGCTGAGGAGGCTACTCAGTACGTGTACGGAATACGCGCATAGTCATGGATTAAAATATAATGGGAAGAAGACCAAATACATGGTTTTTCGGGCCATCGGTGTGTCGAGCCCTATGAACATACCAGCTGTACAGCTTGATAGAAAGATAGACAGATCAATTTAAATATCTAGGGCATCTACTCACCGAGGACCTTAAAGACCATGCTGACATTGAGCGGGAACGGAGGGCACTGTCGGTGCGAGCCAACATGATAGCCCGCAGGTTTTCTGTTGGCGTGAAGGTCACGCTTTTTAAAGCGTACTGCACATCACTGTACACGTGCAGCTTGTGGGTTGACTATACTGAAAGGGCGTACAGTGCCTTCCGTGTCCAGTACAATAATGCGTTCCGGGCGATGTTGGGGCTGCCCCGCTTCTGTAGCGCATCAGGGATGTTCGCAATGGCGCAAACTGATTGTTTTCACGCTGCCATGCGTAAGCGTTGTGCGTCCCTGGTGCGCCGGGTGTGGGCCAGCCCCAATACCATCCTAGCAATGATCGCTGACAGACTAGTCTGCCCTTATTTCCGGCATGGCTGTGGCAAGCATGTTGCGGTTCCAATGCCGGTTAGGAAACTATAATTAGTAAGTTTTATGTTATTGTGTAAATTTAATTTAAATGACATTTTTTTTAATCTAATTTAATTTATTTTTAGTTTTAATGTATCAAATTTTTATTGTTTTGTATTTTATTTGAGTTTAATTAATGTGACTGCGTGTGCTGCTATTATTGTTATTATGTTATGAGTCTGTGTCTCTTAATTAAATAAATAAATTGAATTGATATTTACTAAGCGAAATTGCAAGCGAATTCACATGAACGCAACGGATTCGTATAAAAATCGGATGCAGTGCGTAAACACTCATATATCAAGTTGAAAATTCTGCTGCAACTTTGAGGAGACTACGTAATTTTCTTCCAAGTGCCACCAAGATTGCGCTTGCACAATCTTTTCGTCTTCCCATCCTTGATTAAGCTGATGCTTCTATCTTAACCCTACTCAAGAACAACTCGATAAACTTGAGCGGCTTCAAATTTCTTGTATAAGGTTGGTATTCGGTTTGCGTAAATATGACCATGTTTCCGAAAGCCGTGTAAAGCTCAAGTGGTTGCCAATTCGCCTTCGCCGGAACCACTCATATTCTTCTCTTTTAATGTGCTCTTTACTCCTTCCACCCATCTGTACCTCAAGGATCGTTTTCAGTTTATTTGCCATACGAAATCTCTAAGGTCATCAGTTGACTTGCGACTTAACTCTTTTACTGTCCAGGCTGCTCGTCTGTGGAATGCATTGTCTGACCCAATTAAACGTGCTCAGTCGTTGCCTGTGTTTATAAGACTCATCAAGGAACAGTACTTGTATTATCGTTGTAATCGTGCTCTTAGTTTATTGACAAACATTTTGTCTATGGTTGTCATACGTCAATTATTTACTTGTTGTATATTAAATATGTATGTAGATACATACATATTTAAACAAATAGATAATAATAGATAATATGTATGTAAACAAATAGATATATATGCTATATAATAGATATTATATAGCATATATATCTATTTGTTTTTATTAAGTATTATTGTATCTTTATATTCATTATTGGTATTGTTGTACCACTGACAAGACAACCCCATGTCATGTCCAGGCGATCACTTTCCATTCCAGGTTGCCTGGAAGAGATCGCGGAATGCGATAAGGCCGCCCGTTGTATATTTTTAGTTTTACGTTTATTTTGTCCCTGTATATTCTGGTGTACAATAAAGTATAATTTCTAAATATATTTTTAACCGACTTTCGAAAAAGGAGGAGGTTCTATGTTCGTCTTTGTTTTTTTTTTAATGTATTTTCACCGATATCTCCGTCAATTGTGGACCGATTTTTTTTTTTTTTTTTTCAAAGTGTTTGTTTTGAAATTGGTCCCATTTTACATATACATAACATCACGCCAGTCCGCTTTTAAGGGGTAAGCAGATCTCTCATTTGATCGGTTTTGTTCAAGTTTCATGATATTCGGGTAATATATTCTGGCGTTATAGGAAACTTGCTAAACAACTGCCTATTAGGTAGGTACAACTAAAAAGTGTAAAATAAAAAAAAAACATTTTTACAAAAAAATATTACCGACTTCCAAATAAGAAAACTACAAATTGAAAAATAACTTTACTTTTGGAAGTTGGTGTCCATAACGCAAAAAAATGGTACCTACGAAAGACACCAACTTCCAAAAATAAAGTTTTTTTCAATTTGTAGTTTTCTTATTAGGAAGTCGTTAGTATTATTTTGTAAAAAAGTTTTTTTTTTTAATCTTTCAGGTTTATTTTTCAATTCGATGATAAATAGAATTCTTACCTATTAGCGATAGAGTCATTCCATACCTCAAACCAAATTTATTTTGGTCCAAGTTCCCTACCCAAGAAGTCCAAAACCAGCAACCAACTACTCACATACAAACATCCACATTACACTTTATACGCGATCACAATCAAACCGCGTAACGCTCCATGCCTCACGGCGACGTCCAAACGGGACCGGCAGATAAGATGCTATAGCACAAACTCATCTCTATAGAGACATGCGACAGAAATGACCCTACTCGTCCGCTCCGATAAAACTAGAGGAACATAAAAACAAATTATTATAACTACTGCAGTGTTCCGGTTGGGAAATCAGATGGACATGAAATGTCTTCGTGAGCTTATTTTGCCGAGCTCAAAAGATATGAGGATATACATTTATGATACTAGACTGGAACTTCTATGTCTATCAAATCGTGGGATACAGTTTTAGAAACTTTTGCAGATTTCTTCCTAGCGTTCTGAAGAAAGTGCTTCACGCCTTTATTTTAATAAATTTATATCCTTAAAAATAAATATAATACACGAGATAACTCACACAGCACAGCACTACGGTCACTTCATACAGTGGTATCGTTTAACTTTAAAATACCCACCGTACCACCAGAGGTACGGCCAGGGGTACGGTGGGTCTGCAGTGCATTCGTCGAAGGCACAACTTTCAGCTAGACAACTATATTTTCTAACAATTTTTTTACAAAAAAATACAATCAACTTCCAAATAAAATTGTACTTTTATGTAAAAAAGATTTTATTTTTTAGTTGTAATTAATGAGTAAGTTCAATAATAAGGTACCTTATTCGTATAACATAAAACTTACATAACCGGTGAAATGATAATGTACCAGGATGAACTGTACATATCTGCGTACCCGTTTAGATCGTACCGGCGTGATGTTATGTTCTGCAATGGCGTAAACAATAAACAGACATGCGATTGCAGCAATCCCGAGAGATTTGCCGTTGTTTATTGAAGAGTTATGTTGTATATATCCGAAGTTCTTCATCAGATCTTAATCAAATTTAAATGGACACGAGTAAAAAGTTTTGACAAATAAAAAAGATAAAAAATACAATCGAATTGAGAACCCCCTCTTTTTTGAAGTCTGTTAAAAATTTAGTGCAAAGTAGTTATAAATGCTTAATGGACACCTACACCGTTAATTCAAAAGGGATTTGGCAATATCTAGCCAGCTTTATATGTCTAGATTGGAACTAGTAAGTTAACTACTGCATAATGATATAAAAAGTTTATTTTTCAGCTCTACCAATTCTGAAAAATAACTACAAATCATACCACAATTACACCTTTAGACAATCGCAAAACTTCCAGGCCTTTTATCAAAGAAGACTTAATTGAAATAGCAACTAAATCATTAATCTTTATTTATCGAATACCCCTTCAATGCAAGAATGCTACTACTTGCCCAGTGATAAATGCCAGCACCCCTCCTCAGCAAAATCCTTACATCACGACACGCTGGAGACTCACACTCAAATCCACAGCAATATAAACGATCCACCATCTAACTGGCATACCCCTCTGCACAGCCCCTTCAAATCAACAAGCGTGAATTACCCTAAAACATCGTCCACGTCTGTCACCAAGACGGATGGCCGTTTGTGCGGACTGTACGGAGGTTCGGACCGGCCGGTACAGTGATCAATAACGGGCCACGGACACTGTCTACCCTTCTGTTGACAGTCTTCAAGTAATCATGTCTTTGTTAAAGGGTTGCTGCCGTTAAGAGCTTCTGAACGGGTATTTAATCAAAGACTGTTGAAATTGCGAATGAGATGGATGCGAGACACACGGGACCGGTCAATGTGGCGACACTTGGGGGAGCCCTATGTCCAGTAGTGGACGTCTTTCGGCTGAAATGATAATGATGATGTGTTGAAATTGAGATCAACCTGGTTCCGTCATGCAGTCTTTAGAGATGAAGATTTTAAGTAATTGCTTGTACTCAAAATGTAGGTTACGTATGTCGGCATTTAACCTTGTTCTAACTATTAGGTAGGTACTGGCTTCTGCCCGCGGTTTCGCTCGCTTGTAAACTGTTTTATTATCCTAAGGTAACATTATACCGGACTAAAATGTGAACTAATCCAGGTTCTGCTCTATCCATGTACTTGAATCGAAATTAGTTTAGTTATTAAGGCTTGAAAACGTAGGTAACAAAAAAACTTTTATACAAAAATTACAACCGACTTCCAAACAAAAACACTACAAAGTGAAAAATAACTTCAATTTCGGAAGTCGGTGTTCCTGTTTCCGTTTCTTCGTTTTTGACACCGACTTAGAAAAGAAATTTTTAGTTGTGGTACATAATGAAACATGATATATTTGGGCGTTATAGGTACCCATAACGCCCAAAGTGAAGCCAGAATTAATTAACCCAATAACATGAAACTTAAATAAACAAAACCGGTAGAATGAGAGTATACCAGCGTGAACTGTTCACACCTGCATACCAAGGGGTATGCAGGTGTAAAGCGTACCAGTGTGATGTTATGTTATGAAATGGTATAAACAATAAACAGATATGCGATTGCAGCTATCCCCAATTGATTTGCTGTCATTTATTGAAGAGTTCTGATGTACATCTCCGAAGTTCTTAAATCAAATCTTGATGAAAATTAAATGGGACCACATGACAAACACCAGCATTCGAATAAAAAACCTCTCCTAAACGCTCACCCTATAAAAAAGTTCTGAGGTAACACACATAAAACAAAAACAAATACAATCGAATTGATAACCTCCTCCTTTTTGCGAAGTCGGTTAAAAAATCTCACATTCGCATATAAAATACCTACTAGCTTTTTCTTACACGCGACTTTGTCTGCGTAGCATTAGTATTTTTTACACGCAACCTTACTTGAGAAATTATTGGTTCACCATACAAACTGCCACTCCCTTAGGGTTGATTGCCGTGATAAAATGTCCTAGGCTTCCATGGTCTCCAACTATCTCCATACCTTTCATCTAAATCGGTTCAGCGGTTTTAGCGTGAATAGGTAACAAATTTTCGCAGTGTGGATTATATAGATAGAATTATTATTGTTTTACCTATTAGGTAGTTGCTAAAGTAACAATTAAATGTTTTAATTTAGTCTGTGCAAAAATTAAACTGCAGCGCTACCGATGAGTTCTGCTGATACCGTCATTATAAATGAAACCACCACCACCTTATTAAATTAAATTATTGTTACAAAAAAATTAATATAAAAATACATATTTAAAATGTAAATAATATGTGTTAAAAAAATAAATAAACGAAAAATAAGTAAATTTATATTTGATAACTTAATTATTTATTATATTTTTTTATAATTAATAGATAAAATAAATGAAATATGTGCAACAAATCCATTAGACGTAATGTTACAATAAAATACGAACAATTTTTGCAGTTCGCTTATAAAATGAATACCTACCACTCACAATTCACTTTCTTTTGGTAATCTCTCCGGGTGGAGTGTCCACCTTCTCTGAAGTTATCTCGTATTGGGTTTCCAATCTGTGAACAAAAACAATGATTTTAATTAAAATAATATTGGTTTATCCATATCAAAGGGCTGCCGTATTTTTCGTAAGGTGATAAGGAACCTGTAACCATAAGGAATCTGTTAATTGTGCAATATTGTGGCAATGAGAATTGTTTGTTGAATTGTAGGTTTTAAGCGTATCTTTGCATTGAAGTCCCCTTCGACCAAAAAGTGACTTCCAAAACACACTACAAAGCGAAAAAAAAAATTGACAATCTAGAATCCGATTACTGAAAAACCACGCTCTAAATAGTAGTTTATCTACACTCACAACGTAATGTTCCAATTATGAATTCAAAAAATATTGCATAAACACGTACTTTATATTCGTGGATAGGTAAAATTAAAAAAACAACCATTATAGTTCAACATTTTCCTTCGATTTTCAAACAACTGCATCATAAAATAACTTTTTTTCTATTATGATACAGGACAAATCCATGAAGTTAATCACTAAGGAGATTCCATCAATTATTAAAATTTTTTGAAATGCCATTTTTATAGTACCTAATAAAAAAATTGATTCCAATTTTAACTTGTCTGTAACAATGCCCGCTTTAGGCTTATTACGCACTGCCATTTTAATTTGCGCGAATTTTTGTCCCTTTCCACCTGTTCATAGAGCTCAAAATATTCGCGCGAATTATATTCGCGCTGCGATGCGGTGGATTATGTTGCAAAACACGGCTTTCATGCGGTATTATTGCCGCACGATTTTTTACCGCAATTTAATGCGGTGATGTGCTAGGTTTTGGCGCCATTCATACGTTTTGCAGTGTTCGATTCTTATTATCAAATTGAGGGTAGTTGGTAAATCATCGCCAACCTGCCCTCGGCCTACGTCGCGGTTCAATATATCCGTGGCGTGCAGTACGACTTAGCGCCCTGAGCTGGATGAACGTTTCTTCCTCTCTTGCCTTGATCGTGTCTCAAGCTGAACGTTTCAGCATCGGGAGTGTTTGCGAACTCACTACCGTGTGGTGTGCGATCTTCAAGAACTTTGAACCCAGAGTACGTCAGGCTGCCTATCTGTGAAGTGCCGTGCATGCTGCAGGTCTTCTGCTGACCCGGGAGTTGAGACGAGGTAGGTGGTGTTCAATTGCCCTCTTGGAGATCGTAGGAACGAACAATTTCCACCCACAACTTCTTTACATACAACATTCTACGGTTCATAAGCCGCCAGCAAATATTTTCTAAAAAAGGTTGGTCCAAAACCGAACAACCAAAAGTGGTCCTTCAGAGCCTGATGGCATATGAACCCTCGAACTCGTAGTTCAATTCTAGCCGTGCTAGATAATTTTCTACCTAGCTCGTAGCTAGCGATAGCGTGATTACAGACGTTCTGTTCACCCGTTCCCTTCAGATTCTGACCGTGTCAGTGTCGTATTAATTCTATTATAGTTTCATCTTTACACATCATACACGTATATATTTATAAATCGTACATAACATTTGGTGTGTTGGTAATTAATTTGCAATAACATTCGTACAAGTATTCCGTATTCGTTCATTTTACTTTCACCACGCCATCTGCGTTGTAGATAAAACAAAATGGCGCGACCAGTTACCAGAAGTAAAGAAATGAAAGAAGTAGCTGAAGCGTGCCAAAGTAACGAATTAACAGTGTTAATTAATAAAAAACAACGAATATTTGAGCGAATGCAAAGTGCTTATGATCTGTCAAAGGATATTTCGGATCCCGCATCGAAAGAATTATTTTTGATGCACGTGGCTGATATTGATAATTTACGTACTTCTTTTGAAAGTCTTATCGTTGAGATTCTTGAAAAGGAACTTGAATATGACCCTAAGTCATTCCTTCGTAATCATGAATTGAAAGGTTTTGATGATTTATATTTTCGAGTTAAGTTATGTGCATCGAAATGTGAACCTTCTGGCTATAGTAATAAGGTTGAAGATACTTCGCGCTCTGTGGAGTCAAGACCAAGACTTCCTAAGTTAGAACTTTTTACATTCGATGGTGACATTGAAAATTTTAATACATTTTTCGAGACATTCTGTTCTTTAGTTCATAATCAGACAAGTATTCCAAAAATAGATAAATTTCACTATTTGTTGTCATGCACAAAAGGTTCTGCATTAAATATTGTAAAGAGTGTGCCTATTTCTGCGAATAACTACGAACTCGTTTGGCAAAGTCTTCTTGATAAATATCAAGATAACAGAATGTTAGCTGGTAGGTACTTAGACAAAATGTTAACTTTTTCGCCGCTGCAAAGAGAATCAACTGATCATTTGAACTCATTTATCGAAACCTTTGACCATTCATACAAAGCTATAGAAGCGTTAAACATTAAGAATTTGAATAGTTATATAATGTGTCATATTGCTTTGAGGGCTTTAGATCCCCATACACGTAAAATCTTTGAACAAAACATAAATCAAAAAACTATTCCTAATTTTTCAGATGTAATTAGTTTCGTTCAAAATCATATAAAAGTTTTAAGTCATTCTGCATCCTATTCATCGAGTTCAAGTGCACAGCAAACCAATCAGCGTAAACAATTCCCGCCTAGTAGGCAGAATAAAAATAATTATTCGCATGTAACTTCAAGCTCAAAATTGTCATGTTTACATTGTGGAGAGAATCATATGATTTTTAGGTGTAATAAGTTTCGTGATCTGACTAATACACAACGCATTAGCCGTGCTAATGAAATAAAGTTATGCCACAATTGCTTAAAACCGAATCATACGATGCAAGAATGCAAAAGTGAATTTAGATGTTATGTTTGTAAGGAGCCGCATCATGTTCTATTGCATCGGGAAGCGAGCGATAGCGGACCTAAGCCGGTTTGTTATTCTGTTCCCACCGTAGTCGAACAGGCGCCCGCGACGGTGTCGTCATGCGGAATGCAAGCGTCCGCCGCTGTTATCAATGATACTGTCAATCACTTAGCATCCACACTTAGCTATGCAGTCATATTGGGAACAGCTGTTGTACATGTGTTGGATTCATTTAACAACTACCAAGCTGTGCGTGTTTTAATAGATTCAGGTGCGCAGTCAAACTTTATTACACAAAATTGCTTTCAACGTTTAGGATTATCTGCTAAAAAGTGTCCTTATAATATTCTAGGCCTCGGTGGCGAACTAGTCAAGAATAATGGCATGGTATCGTTAACTTTAAAGTCACGTTGTACAACTTCTTGTTTTAATTTAAATGCAGTAATTTTACCTCACCTGACTTCGGACATGCCTACCGTTAAAATACCTCAAAAGGTAGTTGATGATTTTAAAGACTTGCATTTAGCTGATCCGTTGTTTTATAAAAGGTCGCCAATTGATATTATTTTGGCTGGTGACATTTTCCCGTACATTTACGATGGAAAAAAGATGATAATAAACTCCGATGTACCAGCCGCGTTAAGCAGCGTATTTGGTTATGTCATAATGGGAAGACTAGAGATGCAATCCTCTAGCAATTGCAATGTTGTAGCGTCTACAACATCGTTAGTATCGTATACTATCGAAGAACATAATTTAAATGAAACTCTCAAACGTTTTTGGGAAGTGGAATCTTTACCGTGTGAAGTTCCTATTGATCCGTTAGAGGAATTAGCGGAAAAAATGTACATGGAGAAACACTATCGTGATGAAATCGGTAGATATGTTTCCCCAATTTTATTGAACCCTGAGCATGAGGCGCTCGGTGATTCATATAATACTGCTCTTAAGCGACTGCTTCAGGTTGAGCGACGTCTGGATCGGTCTCCAGACCTTCGTAAGGCCTACGTCGACTTTATGAAAGAGTACGAGTCACTTGGACATATGGTACCATACACTGGTACTGAACCTTCGGGTTATTTTGTCCCACACCATTGTGTGTTGCGTCCATCTAGTACTACGACGCCCTTGCGTGTAGTGTTTGATGGATCCTCAAAAACAAGCTCTGGTATTTCACTGAATGATACACTTTTGACCGGTAGAAAGCTACATCAAGATATTTCAAACATAATATTAAATTTTAGGCTTTACGATGTCTGTTTTACTGCTGACGTGTCAAAAATGTACCGAGGCGTGATCATAGATCCTGCTGACAGGAAGTACCAGCATATCCTCTGGCGTGATAATCCTATGGACTCGGTTTGTATTTATGAGTTAAGTCGAAATACTTACGGTCTTCGTAGTGCACCTTTTGTTGCTGTGCGTACGTTGCACCAGTTAGCCTCGGATGAGCTAGATCAAAGCATGCCACGTGGTGATGTGGAGCCAAGATCCAAGGCGGCGTACGTACTGACCAAAGGCTTTTACGTTGACGATGTCCTATGGTCTTGCCAGACCCTGGAAGAAGCTTGCACGTTGCAAGACGATTTAATTTCCTTACTTAAGAGTGGTGGATTTGATTTAAGAAAGTGGGCTAGTAACTGTCCTGAGTTGCTAACAAGAATGCAATCGGATCAGGTTTCTAACATCAACTTTCAGGACGATACGTTATCGTCATCTCTCAAGGTTTTAGGATTGACATGGTTACCTTCGTGTGACTCATTCTCTTTTAATTATAATTTAACTGACGCAAAACAAACTAAGCGTTCTGTTTTAAAACTACTCGCGAGTATATTTGACCCAGTAGGTTTTATCGCACCATGTACTTTTGTCGCAAAGTGCATAATGCAAGATCTTTGGAAACTCGGCCTTGGTTGGGATGATCAATTGCCATCTGAGCTGACCATCCAGTGGAATAAGTTTATTTCCGAACTGCCAGTTTTAGGTCAATTGCGAATTGAGCGTCATGTTTTAATACCTCACTTCAGTCAAGTGCAGCTAATAGGATTCTGCGATGCCTCATCACGTGGCTATGCAGCTTGTATCTACTTACGTAGTCAAGATAAGGATGGTCACGTGAAAGTTAGGTTACTAATGAGTAAATCTAAGGTCGCGCCTCTCAATCCAATTTTGTCAATTCCTAGGCTTGAGCTCGAAGCTGCGGTTCTATTATCAAAGATAGTTAGTTTTGTCGTACAACACTTAACCGATTTTAAGGTTTCCATTATTGCGTTAGGTGATTCAAACAATGTTTTAGCGTGGCTGCAAACGCCACCTTATAAATTAAAAACTTTTGTGGCTAACCGTGTTAGTCAAGTGACCGCCGTAGTGCCACCAAATTGTTGGTTTCACG
The DNA here is from genome assembly GCA_948252205.1 of Orthosia incerta. Taxonomy (NCBI): domain Eukaryota; kingdom Metazoa; phylum Arthropoda; class Insecta; order Lepidoptera; family Noctuidae; genus Orthosia; species Orthosia incerta. The sequence continues at coordinate 27,408,470 of OX411759.1, forward strand.
TGAACAGCGAAAATAACGCTTCCGACGTTTGCTCGCGCGGAGCAATGCCAGCTCGCTTCGTAAAATATGCTACGGATTGGGTTCACGGTCCAACATGGCTTTACGAAAGCCAACAACAATGGCCGATGAAACCATTCTATATAAAGGAAGGATTTACCATTCCTGATATTAAAACTAATTGTGATACGTTCGTTTTAACTACGAGTGACGATAAAAATATATCATTCAAAAATAACTTAGAAGAAACATTTAATAAAATTTCATCTTTTAATAAATTGCAACGTCTTATGGCCTGGTGGCAGAGGTATATGAATAACATCAAGTCTAAGGCATCTGAAAGGACATATGGGCCTCTCAGGGCTTCAGAGCTAAAAAAGGCTCGCCATACAATAATTCGAGTGATACAATTAAATCATTTTCATCATGAAATCGAAGCGTTGCTCAAGGATAAAAATAAAATCCTTGCTTCCCTTCGTAAACTTTCACCCTTTGTAGATTCTCACAATTTCCTCAGGGTGGGGGGTAGACTCGTGCATTCCGATCTACCTTATAACACTAAGCACCCTGTGCTCTTGCCTAAATGTCACACGACTAATTTAATTATTGAATATTACCACAAGTTATATTTACATGTTGGGCCTCGCACCTTACAAGGCATACTGTGTAAAAATTATTGGATCATTAGTGCTCGTAGAATGATAAGATCAGTTTTGTCAAAATGCAGGAATTGTTTTCGATGTCGACCTAGCTCAATTCAGCCTGCAATGGGTCCGTTACCCGCACCCAGACTAAAGCCTGGTAAAGTCTTCGACCACGTTGGTTGTGACTTGGGTGGCCCTTTCTTTGTAAAGGAGAGTTTGAGACGCAATGCAAAGGTCCATAAGTCATATTTATGCTTATTCGTATGTTTTTCAACGAAGGCTGTACATTTAGAAGTTCTAACAGATTTAAGTTGCGATTGCTTTTTGGCGGCATTCGACCGCTTTGTAGCTCGCCGCGGACTTTGCAGTTGTTTATATTCTGATTGCGGCACCAATTTTATTGCAGCAGCTAAACATTTAAAAGAAGTTGCGAACTTCTGGAGTAGTAAAACTGGTGCTGATCAAATTTCCAATGGATTAACGTCACGTCATGTAGAATGGCGTAATAACCCTCCTAACGCTGCTAGCATGGGCGGACTCTGGGAAGCAGGAATAAAATCTGCTAAATATCACCTCTACCGTGCTATAGGTGACAGATCACTCACTTTTGAAGAATTAAGCACAATTTTCTGTAGGATTGAAGCCGTTTTAAATTCACGGCCTTTGTGTTCTTTGTCTGACAACCCAAACGAGTTCGAAGTGTTGACCGCGGGTCATTTTCTCATTGGTCAGAGCTTATTAGCTGTACCGGAATATGACTTTGAGGACGTTCCTCAAAATAGATTGTCACGTTGGCAATTCGTCCAGAAAGCTTCACAGTCTTTTTGGAGGCGTTGGTCAGATGACTACCTCCACACTCTCCAGCAGAGAGCGAAGTGGTTTTCAACTCCGCCTAACTTAAAGGTTGGAGATTTAGTTTTGCTGAAGTCTCATTTAACTAAGCCCCTTCAATGGAATTTAGCCCGGATTGAGAAGGTACATAGTGGTGTCGACAAAGTAAATCGAGTTTTAACTCTCCAAACTAAAAATGGATTAATTCAAAGACCTACAAATAAAGTTTGTCCATTACCCTATGCAAATTAATTACCTTCACAATATTATATATATAGTTATTTAAGTTTTTTTTTTTTTTGTACCGTGTACACTTTACATTTAGAACACACTCACGCATGTATGTATATTCATAATTTATTTATGTTTGAGTAACTTTTATTTGTGTAACATATTCCACACACATAATTCATTTAACGAAATCAATCATATTGATTTCGGTGGGGGGTATGTTCGATTCTTATTATCAAATTGAGGGTAGTTGGTAAATCATCGCCAACCTGCCCTCGGCCTACGTCGCGGTTCAATATATCCGTGGCGTGCAGTACGACTTAGCGCCCTGAGCTGGATGAACGTTTCTTCCTCTCTTGCCTTGATCGTGTCTCAAGCTGAACGTTTCAGCATCGGGAGTGTTTGCGAACTCACTACCGTGTGGTGTGCGATCTTCAAGAACTTTGAACCCAGAGTACGTCAGGCTGCCTATCTGTGAAGTGCCGTGCATGCTGCAGGTCTTCTGCTGACCCGGGAGTTGAGACGAGGTAGGTGGTGTTCAATTGCCCTCTTGGAGATCGTAGGAACGAACAATTTCCACCCACAACTTCTTTACATACAACATTCTACGGTTCATAAGCCGCCAGCAAATATTTTCTAAAAAAGGTTGGTCCAAAACCGAACATGCAGGTTTCATTGTAATGAATTTCATGACTTTTTAAAATTCTTGCTTAAATTGAATTCTTGCTTTAATTGCTGATATTAGTGACTGTGAAGAAAAATTGACGCCGCCAATTATTTTATATGCGGCGAAGGAAATTACTCATAATCTCTTACCAGCAAAGTCGAGATTATTATATGATGCATTTATCACGACTTTATGGCATGGAAAATGCAAAAAATAAGATTAAGTAGGTTCAATCCCAAAATTTATGAGTGTAGATAAAGTAGTGTATGAAACTGCACATAACTAGGTATTAAAACATTCGTGTGAATACTATTAAAAACCTCGCCTACGGCTCGGTTTTTAAACTCACACTCATGTTTTAATACCCCTTATTATGCAACAGTATCATAAACTACTATTATGCAATGGTCATATACTAGGGGTTATTAAAACACGAGCGCGGGTTTATCACATGAGGCGAAGCCGGATGTGATAATGTAAACACGCGAGTGTATTAGTACCTAATTATATGCCGTTGCATACACTATTTTATCTTCACTCATACAGTTGAAATAAAATAAAAGTGGAAACGAAAAAAATATGCGGTATGGCGGGCAATTTAGATTCTCATTGCACCATGACTTCGCAGCGCGCGCATCCATAGACAGTGACACTACTTTTCTACATTAGTCAATGAGCCCATAAGCGCCAAAAAATTAAAAAGTAAAAGTATGCTATAAAAATTAAAAAGTTATTTTATGATGCAGTTGTTTGAAAATCGAAGGAAAATGTTGCACTGTAATGGTTTTTAGGGTTCCGTACCCAAAGGGTAAAAACGGGACCCTATTACTAAGACTTCGCGATCCGTCTGCGTCTGTCCGTCTGTCACCAGGCTGTATCTCATGAACCGTGATAGCTAGACAGTTGAAATTTTCACAGATGATGTATTTGTGTTGCCGCTATCATCATCGCCTAGCCTTTTCCCAACTATACTGGGGTCGGCTTCCAGTCTTACCGGATTTAGCTGAGTACCAGTGTTTTACATGGAGCGACTGCCTATCTGACCTCCACAACCCAGTAACTGGGTAACACGGTATCCCTTGGCAAGACTGGTGTCAGATCTCAAGCTTCTGACTACCCGTAACGACTGTCAAAGATCTTCAAATAACAGCCGGGACCAACGGCTTAACGTGCTTTCCGAGGCACGGAGGAAGCTCGGTATGTTGAAAATGGTCACCCATCCACGGACCGACCTCGTCAAGCGTTGCTTAACCTTTATGATCGACCCGTGCGGCTGTTATTATTTAGCCACGAGCTCCTCTGTATCATTTGTGTTGCCGCTATAACAACAAATAATTCAAGTTTGTTGTATGGGGCTCCCATACAACAAACGTGAATTTTTTGCCGTTTTTTTTTGTTATAATGGTGCGGAACCCACCGTGCGCGAGTCCGTTTTTTTGAGTTTTTTTTTAATTTTACCTATCCACGAATATAAAGTACGTGTTTATGCAATATTTTTTTAATTCATATTTGGAACATTACGTTGTGAGTGTAGATAAGAAAATATTCTCATCAGTTATGTACAAACTATTCCGTAGAAGATAACCGTGGTCGTATGCCACCTTCCGTTACAAAACAATACATTCTGCAAAGTGGCCTCGCAAACGGTAAGCTTGACAAAAATATGATGTCCGAAACCCTACGTTCATTTTAAAATCCCTGTTCAATGATACCACACAAGGGGGGTGGGGCGAAAAAAATTTTTTTTTTCTTGACTGCGTGCCATATTCAATTTAATGTGATTTCAAAGAGCCTATAACCAGCGGACAAACAAGACGCTTCCACCGACACCTCATTTGGCAAATTATGATAAGTAGTTTAGAAGTCATGAGGTACCTAACAGATGAACATACATACATACTTACATACATACACACATAGCGGTCAAAAATATAACCATAACACAAGTTTAAGTTTTGGTACCTCAAATTTCCACGAAAATTATTTATTGCAAAATTACATATCATGACGATTCCAATAAGCCCAAACACGACTAGGATACATTGTTTTATTTCGAAGTTCCAGTGGGTACCATCGTTCTGATCTGATGATGAAGCCGGAAGCTTCATCATCAGATCAGAACGATGGTACTATTTTCATCAATACCATCTTTTTATAAGTATTTGCTTCATCATAGTCGGTTAACTATTCGAGATATCTTACATCCGTGACATCCCTATCTTTGAGGAGTTCCAGTGGCCATCTGTGGTCTTCTTCATCAGTTCCACTTCATCAAATGACACTTTCAGAGACCAAATGATTGCATTGTTGATGAAAATACCAAAATCGGCATACATATAGCGTATATACTATTTATTTAAGGCGTTTTTTTTTATTTGAGGCGTTCCCTCGATTTCCATGTGATCCTATCAACCGATTCTGATTTGGTGACAATGGGACCACCTCGGGTGAGTACCCTTTCAAACACAAAAAGAGTTTTCAAAATCGGTCCTCAATTGACGGCGAAGTCGTTGAACATATATTACAAAAAAACATACATACAGTCGAAACCTCCTTTTTGGGAAGTCGGTTAAAATAACGATGAACGATTACTCGTTCTACCTTCACATTTGCCCTGATCTGATCTCCAAATACGTCAATACCTGGCTCCGTAAATAAATTCAATCTTTTCAATCTCACGCTGAAGCAGCATGGCAATATTTAGCAGTTGATGACCCGAGGGCAAAAAACCTTGGGCTTGTTTTGAATTGCAAAGCGTTATATAGATTTTCATAGTTTTATGTGCAAATAGTTGCCATGGAGTAGCTATGAGACAGGTAGAAGTCTATATAGTATTTCTACGAAAAAAAAAGCGACAATGAAGTTCCCATTTTTTAGGGTGTGACTCCGAATCCGATGACTTCTCCCGCTCTGGGTGAAGTGGGAGGGCGTGTCAGACTTTTACTGACTAAAACGCACCCGTGTTCCTTCAGTTGCTTGTGCCAGGGCCGCGTTAACTCTCTTTAAAATTTATCCGAGACCCAGACAGGCATCGGCCCTAGCGGACCCCGTCAACTTTTGCTGAGGTCTCTTTGAGGCGCGCGTGGAACACTACGCGCCGCCGACTCGGGCCTGGTCCTTACTGGACGGCGAGCTACCTATTACTTGCCATCCGCAAGCCCGCGCCTACAGTAGCCGGAAATCAGCTTGCGACTCCCGACGCCCGGGGTGTCTCCTGTGGTGGCTAGGGGCGTGGGGCCGCTTGGACGGAGCACCGCCGTGTCCTCGTGGAGGCGATTGGCGGTGGCGACCTCTCGCATCCGGGTCTGGTCCAGGCCATGGTAAGGAGCGAGAGGAAATGTTTAGAGCTGTCTCCTCCTTCTGCAAAGCAGTAATGCAATCGCAAAGGAGGAGGCGACACGCGGTGGGGAGACGGAACGAGACCGTGCGGTATCGCCGGACCAGCCGGATGGCCATGACCCTTTGGGAGTGACGCGTTCAACCGGCGGGCTGGTCGCTGCCTCAGGGAACGCTCCTAGGTTTTATTCAAAATATATCGTTTTTATAATGTAATCTTTGTAAATTAATGTCGTGATTGCAATTATATTTTGGGAGACTCTAGACTGGCGTCTTGAAATAACTGAAAATCTTACATACCGAGTCTGTAGCAGTAAGTAACCCAAACATAACTCTATCTACTGACGACTTGAGTTACTGAAACTGAAGCTTCTACACCTTACCTACCAATCCAGTGCATCCTATTAACTACTAGCGAATTCGACAAGCAAAATATCTGCATGTGTTCCATTTGCAAAAACTCTTAAATAAATTAATGCCTTGAGATAAAAGTATTCTTAAATTATTTCCAATCCTTTCATTTGATTATCATACCGTGGGTGCATAAAAAGTAATTGGTATACCAAAAAAGTATTTGGGAGTCATATTGAATTTAAAATTGTGTTACTTAACTAATCGCGCATTGTCATCCAAACTTAACGTGTATGTTCAGATCAATCGGTTGTCGATTAGTACATTGTGATACAAGGGTGGAAAGTAGGTTATTGCAAAAATGACAGCTCATTTGCAATAACCTACACACCCGTGTATCACACGACGTTTTTCAACACAGTTGTGGGAAATAGTAAAAACAAATCAAAGAATTAGATTTGTTTATTAAAAAAGTTAAGTAGCAAGGAAACGGGTATCACAATGTACTATTAAAATTCAGTGGCAGATTTGACCCCTACATACACTATAACTAACAAGGCAAGTTAAACCATAAAGACGAAACAAACTAAAAAAATGCTTTCCAGAAACTTGAAAAAAAGCGTCTGCAATTTTTCTCTCAATTAATCAAAAACTTCATACGTAAGTAAATCTACCTCAAGCTACCGACCTCATCTATCTAATCTCCATTCAAAATTATTCACTATGAGGGTACCTACTTCTACAAAGGTTAATAACCGCTAAATTCGAAGGTGATTCGTAGATGCCGTCGATAGGAATCCGCATGCATAATCCCCACATCTGCATACCTATGCGGCCATAAGGAAAATACTCCGAACTACCCACCAGCACATCGCTTATTCATGAAATTTGTATGTATAAATAAATAGTAAATGTTTCAGACTTTATGATAGGATTGAGTTGTTGACAAATTGTGATGGAAAAATTTATAAAGAAATACTAAGGCATTAAGTTCGCCTTTGTACTTGTGCATAAAGTTTTAATAAATAAATAAATACTTGTGCGAATTGAGAAAATTACAAGATTGATCTCAACAAAAATAATATACGCATACATACATAATACGGTATCTTCTCGTCCAACTTACCACAGTGTATCAAGAGTAATGCTATATAGCTTATAAAAGCCTACCTCATGAATGTAGCTATCATATTTTTCCATTTTCAAATCAGACTGGTAGTTCCAGAGATTAGCGCGTTCAAACAAACCAAAAACAAGCAATCAAACTTTCTCTTTTATTATTTTAGTATACTAGCACTTCACCCGTGACTTCGTTCGCTTGATCCTTAGTTTTTTTTTTTATGGGTTTGCTCTTGACTCTAGTCTAGGTCATAGGTGACAGAGACAGAGTCTACGATGGAGTGAGCTTACCCAGAAGAAGCCTGTTCACTCTAACTTTGAAGAGATTTGGGTTGAATGCGTTCGGAAACACAGACGCAGGTAGTGAGTTCCATTCATTCGCTGTGCGCATTATAAAGGATGTTTGGAAGTGCTTGGTTCGAATTGGTGGAATGGCAACAAGGTAGGGATGATAACTTGCAGTGCGTCTAGATGTCCGATGGTAGAAGGGGGCTGGTGGGATTATCCCATAGATGACTTTTTAATTCACCCCCTTAAAGGTTGAATTTTCAAAAATCATTTCTTAGTGCTCCCCTACATCATAAAAAGAAGCTCTGTATAGTAAAATTCTTCAAAAATCTTTAACACCCCCTAAAATTACCTATTTAGGAGTAATTTTGAAAAACTAATAATGAAAACCTTTACTATTTATTTAGGTTAGTATATATGCCAAGTTTCATATATTCACCTTTTCTTATTGCCCAACAATTTTCCACCTTTCTAGGGATAGAATTTCCAAAAACCAATAAATGCATAATTTTTTTATCAACCAACAGCATAAAACTGTAATTTCACGTGTCCAACTTACAAACTATCGACCCCCCTTTTACCTCCTTAAGGGTGGAATTTCCAAAAATCCTTTCTTAGCGCGCACTTGCGTCACTTGAGGAATCTCCCTGCCAAATTTCATCTGTATAGGTCAAGCGGTTTTTGATATTTCGTGATAGGTGAATGAGTAACCTTTCGCTTTTATATATTATATAGATAGAAGATATACAGAAGTATGATACTACACAAAAATCCATTACAAGCTTCGCAGCCACGCCAATATCTACAACATATCTACATCCCCATGACTGGTGTGTCATTGGGATTTTGGTAACCCATAGGAACCCCCTTCATAAGTTTCGTGAGGGGCGACTAAGGCCTAATGTCTTGACGGTGTGTAATTTAAAGCATTGTATGGCAACCGTTCTTCCTTCACACAAAGAACGTTGAAATTAGAAATTAAATAGCAATCAAACTGTTTTTTTTTTTAAATTCGTTTCGCAAGAATGGGCTGTTTTACCTGAAATATACAGTGTGTAACGTAAAGGTCCAATAATATTTTATGAACTGCTTCTGCGCATTTCAATGAAGAACTTTCTCCAAAGAAGTCAATTCTCAAAAAAAAAATGCATTTCCCATACAAATTTTGGTCAACTGACGACAACTTTGAAATTCTGATTTTTTTTTTTAATTTCCTATGACTTGAGGAGAAAGTTGTTCATTTACATGGACAGAAGCAGTTCTTAAAATATTATTGCGCCATTCTTTTACAAAAAAAAAAATGTTTATTGTCTTAAGCAAAGGTTCACAATTTGGATTAGTGACTTAAAAAACTAAGTACAATACAATTGTCAGAGGGCTCCTCTGCAGCCGAGCTAGGTGAGAGCCTGTATTTCTGCATGCAGCTCCACCCACAGGAACATTTACGCAATAAACTTAGTTATTACTAATTAAAATACGGAACCTAATACAAAATCAATAATATAAGAATAAAATTATAAATTAGTTAAATTAAAATGGCAAAATCTTAATAGTACTTAAATCAATAAAAATTATAAAATTAAATGATAAATTACATTGAAATTATAAAATCGCAATTTATTAAATATAATAATATAGCAATCTAAATAAATTAAAACCAAAAAGTTATCAATTGAAATAAATTACAACTATAAAATTAACAATTAAATTAAAATAATATGATTAAATGAACAATTGAAATAGGTTAATCAAAACTATAAAATTAACAATTGAAAAATATTAAGAAATTATAAATCGAAATAAATTAAGATTATAAAATTTACAATTGAATTAAATTAAGATTATAAAATTTACAATTGAATTAAATTATGATTATAAAATTAACAATTGAAAACAATTAAATTTAAGACACCCTGAATAATGTGTCTATAAACCAAAAACGTTCCCAACATCTGAAGTCAAAGCATCCCCATACAAAGAAGAATAATTTCACATGAGAGAATCAACAGGAATATTCCCCTTTTTCCAGAAACCAGCTAAGTAATTACATTAAAAACATAACAAGAATCTCAGAACTGGAGAAATACTTCGAAAACTTATAAATAAAATCCAATTCCTTTTGAGAATTCCTTTTCGATTCAGTGTGTTTTTCCGATAGAAAACAAGTTATATTTACACAAAGTTAACCTTTCCTAGCCAAACAACAATAGGTGTGTCCCATCAGTGCCGAGTGTCTGACACACAAGACACGGACACAGGGGACAACCAACAGATAAATAGAAAGGTTCCACTTTTAACATTTCATGAAAATCTGGATTAGGATTATTCAGCCTTATGTTCTGAAATTTCACTCCGAGGTACATTTAAGGTTACACTAGTCGATTTTTTTCCATACAAACGTAGTCTAGAGATTATTCCACTGTTTGACGATGTATGTTCAAAATGAAAAGTGATATCAATTTGTCTCATCATTATCTAGCCCTGTATGGAAGCGAAAAAGTAAAAAAATAAAATATTAGAAAGTTATGAGCGTCGAAAGTTCCACATTTCGACACCAGTTTTAACGCATTTTTGGGCGCAAGTAAATACCATAATAAGACAGAAAATTGCAAAACGGCCTCCATACAGGGATAGATTAGTAGTTCAACAATGCATATAATTTTATTTTGAACAGCTAGATTTAGTCGTTTTTCTTGATATCTAGACTGCCAAAGGTCTGTTTATAAAATTTCGCGCGCTCGGTTTCGTCCTAAATCATTATCCATTTCGCTACAAATTTGCAAAAGTATGTATTCGTACGCGAATTAGCTTCCTACTGCTCATCACAGCATCTATCTCTTCCGCACGTGTTTTCGGTTGATATAAAATGCATTTTAACCCCACGCACAAAATAGTTCGTGCCGAAGACTAGTGTACCCTTAAGTGCCTATTTATAGGTTTAAGGCTTATCTGAAAACATCATTTTGTCAAAACGCGTGACTTAGTTTTAGGACGAAACAAATTCAACCGCATGGTTTAAATATTGACTTGGACTACGATTTATGCCTCCCGCAGATAGGTACGACGCAACAAGAACAAGAAGAAAGGATTTTTTTATCTGCCAGAAAACTTATCTATTACAATATTATAAATACCAATATTATAAAAGAGGAAATATATTTTTGTTTGTTTGTGTGTTTGTTTGTTTGTACCGAATAGGCTCCGATACACCTGGACCGATTTAAAAAATTATTTCAACCATGGAAAGCTAGATTATTCCCGAGCAACTCGAGAAAAAAAAAAGTTGATATCCTTATGAAAATTGCAATAATGTAACCCAAAGTAGCAAAATTTTGCCTATAAAATTCATTATTTGGTAGTGGCAACATTGGTGGGTAGGTAAGGTAGATAGGTAGGTGATAGGTAAGTAGATAGCCAGTTGACGGGAGCAAAGCCGCGGGGGTCAGTTAGTTTTAAAATAAACCTACAGATATAATAACGATTTCGACCGAAAGGTGATCACATCGCGTCTATTTGAGGAACCCGGAGCCTTTAGTCCAACTTCTATAAAGACTGACAAATCTTTGGTTAAAGGTTCGTGTTCCAAGCCTGTGAACCTACTGCGTCTCCTACCCTACGCTACTAATGATCAGTTAATGTAATAACTCCAACATTTAGGACGGCAACAAGACACGCCCGTGTTCAGTCGCAGCGACGAAACGCCTGTAATTGTTCTCTGGAAAGAACAACATCAAGTAGGCTAATGGATAGTTAATCCAATAAAAAGCACATTTAGGAAAAGAGCTGACAACGAGGGATTGTTTATAGACGACGATACGGCTACGATACGACGCATTCAAGATTAAAGTTTTATGTGTTTTGAGAAAATTTCTTCGACTTAGGCAAAAGACCTCAGTTACCTTCGCTTACCATAAGGAGAGATAGTGGTTAAATGCGAGCCTATTATTAATCCTCATCATTATCATCATCAGCCTTTTCTTTTTTAATTTTCCCACTGCTGGGACACAGGCCTCCTCTCCTTGAGAGGGAATGGGCCGATAATCTATACTAATATTATAAAGAAAAAAGATTTTTTTTGTTTGTTTGTACCGAATAGGCTCCGAAACTACAGGTCCGATTTAAAAAATCTTTCACCAATAGAAAGCTACATTATTCCTGAGTGACATAGGCTATTTTAAAGCCCGAAAACGGGTCCTGTAGGGTGGTCCATGGGGCGAAGCCGCGGGCAACAGCTAGTTAATAATAAAAAGAATATAAACGAAAAAAGCCTACGAATTAGTGGCTTTTTTGTGCTCTCATGTCAGTAATAATTACTAATAATACAAAACTGACTTGCCACCAAACAATCAATCTGCTTAGCCTTTTGCCTTTTGCTTGCTATAGGTATTGGGGTCGGCTTCCAGTCTAACCGGATTCAGCTGAGTACCAGTGTTTTACATGGAGCAACTGCCTATATGACCTGTAACACGGTACCTCTTGGCCAGACTGGTGTCAGATCTCAAGCTTCTGACTACCCGTAAGGACTGTCAAAGATCTTCAAATGACAGCCGGGACCAACGACTTAACGTGGTTTCCGAGGCACGGAGGAAATTCACCATCAAGCGTTCAATTCAATTGACCATCAAGCGTTGCTCAACCTTGATGATCGACCAGTGCGGCTGTTATTATTTAGCCACGAGCTCCTTACTTTACACTCCGTACTTTCCACCAAATAACAAATGAATTTAAATGAGGAATGTTTCAAATTAAGGAAGCATGAAAACACGCTGAAAAGCCAATATTTTCCTTCCTTCACAACAAAGAATGTCATGCTTCTAATGTAAATAAAGTAGGTATGCGTGGACAAAACCCTATTTTTTTTTCGTGTATGTGCAAGTAAAATAATTACGCTATTAGGGAACACCAGAAACACCCCTGAATATTCTCGACACAACACGTCTCAACGAATAATTAACGGTTTGTTAAAATAGTAACATGAAGCCATAATTAACAGGACTGTATTATTATTTTATTCACTAACCAAATGAGAGCGTCTAATGGAAAAGTAGAATTCTTATTCGAAACTTCGTTCCCGCCACTTCGTCCGCGTCAAACTTGTAAAACTTTATTTATTTATGTGGAACCAAAACACCGAAACCCTAAAAATGTATCGTGGTAAATTAAAGTAACCTTAGTTACTCCGTAAATTACAGCTATCTGCCAGTGAAAGTTTCGTCAAAATCGATCGAGCTGTTTCGGAGATTATCCGGCACAAACAGACAGGCAGACAAAATCATAAAAAAAAATGTGTTTTTGTTATGAGTATCGAATATACTTCAATTGTTTGATATTATAAACAGACACTTCAACTTTATTTATTTGTATAGATGATAATTTTGAATATTAATCTTTGTTCGGAATACATCTTAGCGAAACGGCTGTCATTATCATAATATTATTATCGAAACCCTTTGAAAAGTTTCAAACAGGCTTACAAACGACAACTAATTAATTATTAATTGAATATTATTGCTTTGAGAAGAAAGTGTGCTGCTGGCGTCTGATAACCAATATTGATTCTAAAAGTATCAAAAAGTTTCTGTATCACTTATGCCCGATTTTTGATTTAAGAATTTGATGTTGACCCTGAAAACAACCAAATTACGGCAAAGTTGTATACAGGTTTTAAAATACACGTCTTAACTGATAATACTCAGTTCAGAAATCGGCCGTTAGACTTGATTGATCTTTCCGTATCGTCGCCTCTAAAGACCCTTGTAACCTAAAAACATGCTATATTTATCTTAATTCCATGCTCCTTCTACTGCCTACCTTCACACACGAGGAACACGACTATGAACCGTATCACAACGACGTAGAGGCTATAATAGTGGTGTAAGTTGAGGTACATGTAGGGCATGTAAGTGTTTACTAGAAGTACAGGGGTGCCGACAAACTGTGAGTGACTAGTGTTGTGTCATGATCATATTGACTTTTAATGGCGAATTGTTTTTCTGGGTGAGTGTGATTAAATATTAATGGAATATTACACTGTTTTGTGACGCACGGTATCAGTCAATGTGGCGACGCTTGAGGAAGGCCAGAGACCGGGAAGACCTATGTTTGTTTGTCATCCCAGTAAATCTAAGTTATATTTTTTGGGTATGCCTCGAATCGCACCAACTTTGAACCGCACTAAATGAAGCTTTCCAAAAGTGTTCCTCGAAACGCACCATTAAAACGTCTATCGATATCATTTATTACGAATCCTTCATGCTTTTCTTTGAGTTTCATCGTTGGTGCGTTTCGAGGAATACCCCTTTTTTAAGCTAAATTAGAGACAAAAACGTGAGAAAAAGTTCAATGTAGCTGCAACCATTTCGATATAAAAGAAAAGGGTTATTTATCTTGAAATTCGATAGATATTGCAGTGTGAATAATAGCCCAGGATATGAATAGACAATCAGGTTGTCCAAACTAAACCTCCCTCTACAATGCAAAAAAATGCCTAATCTCATTCACGACACATCTAACAAAGAACACAAAGAAATTCCAACATATCAATTACAATACAACGATGTTCCAGAGTTTAGGAGTTCAGTCCCCTGGCCAGTCTGCAAGACAGACAGACCCCGGACCCAACGACCGCTCAGAATACAGCGACCAGCGCTAAATACTCCTCAACATTCAACAAATCAATGAAAAAACATCCAAATATACATATTTTTGCAGTATAATTCCTGTCATTTTATACGGGGATTGAACTTGGGACCTCGAGGTGAGAGGCCGATCACCTATGGCATTGACTTGTTAAGGTAATGTTCGGGACAGTTTAATATTGATTGGCATTAATATGTATGAGAAGGAAATATGACTGACGTCAGAGATATGAATATCATTGCAGATTTAGGGATCAGTAGGAATCCAATATTTTTTTTATTCTCTATTAGGTTTTACTATAACTAAAAACAAAGTTTTAGTCCGTCTAATTAGACACTAGCGGACGCCTCGAAGTTTCACCCGCGTAGTTCCCGTTCTCGTGGGAATACAGGTATAAAAAGTAGCATAATATGCTACTTTTTATACACCCGGGGATAGTGTAGCTTCCCAACGGTGAAAGAATTTTTGATTTCGGTCCAGTTTTTTTTTTTTTTTTTATAACCTATAGGCTCGCGTTTGACCGCTATCTCGCCTGATGTTAAGCGATGATGTGGTCTACGGTGAAGCACGCTTGCCTAGAAGAAACCTATTCACTCTTGACTTAACGACCCAAAGGTTGTAGCTATCAGGGAACAAAGACTCTGGAAGGGAGTTCGACTCCTTAGCAGTGCGCACAATGAAAGTATTAGCAAAACGCTTTGTGCGTATGGGAGGGATGTCCACCATGTACCGATGGCGCATGGCCGTACGTCTTGTAGTCCGATGATGGAAAGGGCTAGGCGAAATCAAATTGTGCAGTTCCGTCGCACACTCCCCGAAATGTAACCGATAAAAAACCGACAGGCTGGCAACTCGGCGTCGATGGTTGAGGCTCTGGAGCTTTGAGGCGACCAGTACATCGTTGCCAATAAGCCTTTTGGCCCGTCTGTCAATCGACTCAAGTGCATCAAGCTGGTATTTGGCAGATTCATCCCAGAGGTGAGAGCATGATCAAACTTGCACTTTATACAAGTTGAGCAGCTGTTCAGGCGTGAAGTACCGTCTCACCTTTGCAAGAATCCCCAACTTTTTTGCAGCTAACTGAGCTTTCGCCTCAATGAATGGCCCGAAATTGAGGGTCGATATCAACGTAACACCAAGAAGTTCGAGATGGTCCGTTAACGGCACGGTTACACCACGGAAAGATGGAGCCAGGTGGAAATGGTCTTCTTAGCGGAAAAAAGACACGCCTGGGTCTTAGCAGCAGTGAAACTGACCAGATTGGCATCACCCCATTCGGAGACCGCTTCGAGGACAAGTTCAAGCATTCAACCATGGCCTCCCGGAGACACTAAATCCGAGGCCCAGTAGCCCGTGCGCCGGACACGTATCTCTCAGCAACAGTGCTGTCATCTGCGTATCCAAAGGTGCCGGGTTTTAGCAGATCATTAACGTGCAGCAAGAATAATGTTGCCGAAAGCACTGACCCCTGAGGGACTCTGGCGTTGATATCTAACTGACCGGACGAGCAGCCGTCGATAACCACTCGGATGGATCGATCCCTCAGGAAGTCCCCAATCCAATCACACAGACCACTAGGCAGACCGAAGGAAGGAAGCTTACCAATGAGGCTTTCGTGCCAGACCCTGTCGAAAGCCTTTGAGATGTCAAAGGGAGACGGCTAGCGCTTCCCCGTGTCCTGACTCCAGATGTGAATGGCATACGCTAGAAGATCCCCAGTGGACCGATTTCAGCGGAAGCCTCTCTTTATAATATTATTATTAAGTATAGAAATAGATTAAATAAAAAACCGGCCAAGTGCGAGTCAGACTCACGCACCGAGGGTTCCGTACAAACCTCTGCTTAAAGGTATTATAGACCTGAGTATTTGATATGAATTTCAATTTAATACCTCTACGCGTTCATGAGGCAAGGGGTAGTAAGTTTAATATTATTAAATAGTAGTTTATGATACTGTTGCATATTAAGGGGTATTAAAACATGAGTGTGTGTTTAAAAACCGAGCCGTTGGCGAGGTTTTTAATAGTATTCACACGAATGTTTTAATACCTAGTTATGTGCAGTTTCATACACTACTTTATCTACACTCATACATTTTGGGATTGAACCAACTAAATACCTTTTTTTTTTCATAAATGCATCATATAATAATCTCGGATTATGAGTAATTTCCTTCGCCGTATATAAAATATTTGGCGGTATCAAATTTTCTTCACATTCACTAATATCAGTCATTTTAAGCAAGAATTTTAAAAATCTCATGAAATTCAGTACAGCGAAACTTGCAAAACAAAACGTATGAATGGCGCCAAAACCCATCACATCCATTATTATCCGCGCTGCTTAGCACACACACTGCGATATTTATTCGCGAGATTTTTTTCCGCCCATTCTGCGACCTATGAAACTGTATGAAGCTGCTCGCATTGCGGTAAAAAAATCGTGCGGCAATAATACCGCTTGAAAGCCGTGTTTTGCAACAGAATCCACCGCATCGCGGCGCAAATTTAATTCGCGCGAATAAAAATCGCAGTGCGTGCAAACCTAAAGCGGCATTGTCACAGACAATTTAAAATTGGAATCAAATCTTTTCATAATAGGTACTAAAATGGCATTACAAAAAAAATATTGATGTAAATCTCCTTAGTGATTAACTTCTTGGATTTGTCCTGTATCGTAATAGAAAAAAAATTGTTAAATTGTTTTATAGCATTATTCTGCTAGAGAAATAGTGTTATAATGAGATTCTATTTTTAAATATCGGTATTGTGTTTATAAAGTATGTCAATATGAACTCGTTTTGAAGTTTATAATTCGAACATTACGATATGAGAGTAGATCAAAACTAAGTACAATACAATTTTCAGAGGGCTCCTCTGCAGCCGAGCTAGGTGAGAGCCTGTATTTCTGCAGGCAGCTCCACCCACAGGAACACTGACGCAATAAGCTTAGTTATTACTAATTAAAATGCGGAACTTAATACAAAATCAAAAAATAGTTAAATTAAAATCACAACTTAAAAATATGAACGGCATATTCCTTAAAACTATAGAGGAATTTTATTATAAACTAGCTGTCCCACGCGGCTTCGCTCCCGTCAACTGGCTACCTACCTACACATCTACCCTACCTACCATAGAAATAGTTTATTATATCTATGCTACCTACCCTACATGCATGATTGTTGCGTAACTTAAACCGTTTACGCAGCGCACGCAACGCAAACGGGCAAAAATATTCTATTTTGTGAGCTTCCACAAAATAGAATATTTTTGCCCCTTTTTGAAACATTTTTCATTTATGCTTCGCTCCTTATGGTCGTAGCGTGATTTTATATACCCTATAACATTCCTCGATAAATGGGCTATCTAACACAAAAAGATTTTTTCAATTCCAACCAGTAGTTCCTGAGATTAGCGCATTCAAACAAACAAACAAACTCTTCAGCCTTATAAAATTAATATATTAAAAATTAGATACAGGTCCCATTGTCATAATACTTTTTCTTAGCAGTGCTGTTTTTGGGCGTGGATGTGTTCTTTTATCAGCGAGTGACGGAAACTTTTAGAGCGGGATTAGCACAGCCCCATCGTCTACTGTCTTACTGAGTAGACACGGACTCCCAAACACCCACTCTGGGTCATCTTACTAACTCTGAGTTAGTAGCTAACCCGGTCAAATGTGTATTTGGATAGGCTACCGCCTAGAAGTTACATATTTATTCCCTTATCCCTTCTAGGCAAGCTTCACCGTCGACTACATCCACTTACTATCTGGTGACATATTGTTCATGCGCGCCATAATAACAAAAAATTATTGCATTATTGATGAAAATACCAACATCGCTACCTATATGTATGACTATAATATTTGAGGAGTTCCTCCTCGATTTCTCTAGGATCCCATCATCAGATCCTGGTTTCCTTATCATGGTACCACCCTTGGGATATCACCTTTCCAACAAAAAAAGAATTATCAAAATTGGTTCATAAACGACGCAGTTATCCGCAAATACATACAAAAAATCATAAAAATAATTTTTTTTTTGTCCTGGATAAATGCCCATGCAGACTGCGCTACCACGGGGAGATAGCGCAGTTATGTGGGACTCCTACCAACTCTACTAGCTTGAGCTGCCACCTCTATACCGACGCTCCTCCTCCCCTGCGGCACCATCGCGTCCGCCATCAGACGGCATTTTTTTTTATTTGTGATGGGTTTGCTCTTGACTCTAGTCTAGATCAGAGGTGACAGAGACAGAGTCGACGATGGGGTGAGCTTACCCAGAAGAAGCCTTTTCACTCTAACTTTGAAGAGATTCGGGTTGAATGCGTCGCAGCCATCTGGTTAAATTAGCCAGCTAATTGGACGCCTAGGCCCTAGGCGGTTCATTAAACGCGCCGCATCGAATTAAATGTCTAAAGGACAACTAGCCAAGTAATTAAGAGCAACGTTTAACCAGATGGCTGAATGTCGTGTTGAATGCGTCGCAGCCATCTGGTTAAATTAGCTAGCTAATTGGACGCCTAGGCCCTAGGCCGTTCATTAAACGCGCCGCATCGAATTAAATGTCTAAAGGACAACTAGCAAAGTAATTGAGAGCAACGTTTAACCAGATGGCTGAATGTCGTGTAGTAATTTAGTTAAATTGGATATTGATAAATTTGTAATGTTTGGTTAGGATGACTAGATAGTTTAGACTCAAATATTTCGCGAAAACTTACAGAAGACGTAGTATTATTTGGCACTTTCAAGTTTTTATACGATTTTGACAATATCACACTTTAATTTCACTTAAATTTGCACACATGAACGAAAAATAACAATGGTGGTTTGCGCTGTTGACGCCATATTTGTTTTGGTGACTACTAGCGCCGCAGTGGAAAAATAACTAAACTAAATTTGAATCACTTGGCTGAGTCTTGGTTAGTCATCTTTAAAGGGCTGCCTTTCAATACGCCAAGTTGTTTAATGTTGAACGATACTAGTTCAATTAACTATCGGCATAGGAATCCAATTATCTGACTAATCTAGACAGATGGCTGGGTCATGTGTATGAGATAAGCAACTAACTCTGAGTTAAGTTTTTTTGGCGCAAGTGGGCTTAAAAACAGGGGCGTAGCTACCGCCGTATTAATTAAACGGGGCCCCTGGGCCACGGGGGTAACCGACGTGCGTAAGCAAAAATTAAAACTGATAAAAAATTACGTAAGAACTTGGACATGAACGCCTGTTAGACCTGTCACTATTGTCCTTAGGGGCAGAAACTTTAGAAAAACTAAAGTCATCATCAGCTATAAATGATTTAATAAATCAGTTTGCCGAAAAAAAGGCAAGGAGAGTATATATTTAATTTGAATTGTTTGTAAAAATTTTGGAAAAAGTGACAGATAGATAATTATGATGAATAAATATTTATTTAAATTTTATGCAAAAATTTTTTTATTTTGTGAGAAGTCTTTACCCTTCATAAGGGCCAAACTAATTTTTAGGCGGGGCCCCGCCAAGGCACACTACGCCACTGCTTAAAAGGCTGACAAATTGCGTTCCATTCCCAGTATTATGACTGCCTCACAAACTCTTAAGAAATTTTGAACGTAGCAACACGACTCTTTCCGTCACATAATGAGTAAAATACATTTACCTATACAAACAATCTTTGTTTTTCAGAAACATGTCGACTGAAACGCATTTTCATAACGTACCCCATAAGTAAATAAGACTGTATAATGTGCTCATACACATAATTTAATAACATGCCAACATTGGCCACGTATGGTTCCCTTCGGGCTGAAAAAAATTAAGAATCAGGGAGGCGGAAAAACAAATTGTAATACAACATAATACTATGTACATATATATAGCTACGTCTCTCCATATCAGACGAAGCAGGGATCCTCGAAACACTTATTATAGCGTCGTAATCATATGCTGAGCGATTTACAAAGAATATACAGCCCTTCCCATGGGTGATGCTCGCGATTAAGGGTTTATGCCACGTGGGTAGGCAGTATCAGGCGCATGGTAGAGGTAACATAATTGTACTGATATAACCTGATTGCTTTGATGGGAAAAATGAGCTTTAAACCTTTGGGGATGTTTAGCTAAAGAGGGACTCGCCAAAACTCTGGAAAAATAAGTACTTAGGATAATCTTTTAATTATCCTGTTTCGGCCCTTACCAAATAAAAATCCTCATAAAATAATCAAGTGATGAAGCACAAAGAAACCACCACAATAATGACGTGTGTGTAAAGAATAGCCCTTACAAATCAAAACCCTATAGACTCCCCGACCACAAAACTTACTAGAAAATTCTATCATTACATCAATAGTGCACGTGTACCCTACTAACTTAGGGCTGCGACAGACTCACGCGATTTACAACCCTATAGTCAATAGTATATGAAGCAGAATGGAGTTTCTGAAGCACAGATAGTCAGTTACTCATAAATTGGGGCAGGGAGTGAATAGCTTTCATTGTCGCGTCTTCCCCCTTTGATTAAAACGCGTTTGCAATCGTGGACTCGAGTGGTCTCGAGCATTGTGCGCTCTTCGGACTGTCAGCGATAATTTAATAGAGTCCATCGTCACAATGTGTTACAAAACCTCCCTTTGTGCTCGTCCCGTTCCGGTGGAAACATCTTTGTCTCTCAAGTAATTGGTACTTAAATTGAAATAAATGAGTTCAATGTGGTCGGTAAAGGTTTTGTTACGTTTGCAGGATGCGATTATCTGACATAATGTAACTAAGTAATAATTACACAATTTAATTTGCGTAACTGTGCACAGTTTAATAAGCGATATTATTTATAGAGGTTCTCATTTCAATACAATTCGTTCCCTATTCTTCTAAGAGCAATGTTACGAAATCGTTTAAAAAGAAAAGCCTTTATTTCCTCCATAGCAACGCTGAAATCCCAAAAAATCAAGTGTTGCAAAGTGGTTACCCAATTCAGAGAACAAAGTTAAATGGAGTGTTTCGTAAAATGAATCCTGACAATAGCTCCGGCGGCCACAAAACACGCGGTTAGCACAATACAATTTTCCTGGAAAGAATTACAACATCAATGTAAGGAGGACGCAATACTCGCAATCCTCACAAATTCACTGCGAGCACATTTCGTATTGTCGTCGAAAAAAGCAACAAAAAGAAATAATTTCGCGATACATGTTAGCAAATGAAAAAAAAGTCTCCTGTCGGCCATCCATCATGGCAGTAACGAACAAAAGCTTTTAGTAGTACAAAGCGCGCGAGTTGCGAGTAGCGCCGCACCGCGTCGTGTCGCCTAGCCGCGCCTTGCCGGGCGGATCGTGTCGCACGTCGACATGTATGCAATCAGCCTTATTGCATGTTCCACATTTTGTCACAGGATTATATAAAGCAGGAATTTTAAACAAGAGTATGGTGTGTAACGTGATTTCATAGCGCTCCCATGCAGCTATGCAGCTATGCATGGGAGCGCTATGAGAACACATCCCATCAAGATTATGTACACGCCACACAAAGGGCATTGCTGTGGAATACATGATTTGATTCTCAACTCGATTCCTACTTCCAGATTCTTCTGGTAATTAGAGTGCATTCCGAATATTTTCAGGCAGTTAATTGAATAAAAAAGTCAGTAAAGTTTTTAAAGTTTTTCAGGGACCTTTTCTTGGCCCATACCTATGTCCAGTGTATTTTTAAAAATCGGTAATCATCATCATCTTCCTGCCCGTGTCCCATGTTACTTGGGGTCGGCGCAACACGTTTTCTCCTTCCATACCGTCCTGTTCCCCGTCACGCTATCACTGACTCCCTTTTCTTTCATATCACTCCTCACACAGTCTATCCATCTTTTTTTTTGGCCGTCCATATTAATATTCATAACTCTTTTAGTAACATGCGTTTTATCCCTTCTCATCACATGACCATTTCTAAATCGGTTATCAAATACAGTAACTTGTTATCTTCTTCTATTTGTTAATACTTTTTACAAAGAAGTCATTCAACACGATCTAATAAAATCTTTCGGCTGAGTTTTCATCCTATCTCATTTCCAATCAATAAACATCTATGTAATGGTATGGTATCCATCTCAAATGGTTCATCTCAAGTGGTTTCAGCAAGCGATATCTCTTGTTATCGTCTGCTGGATCCAATATCAATACTGAAGCTCAATGATACCACTTAATATAACAAAACTGCTGCATCCGTCTCAATAATCTATTCAATATTAGGTACATAGGTAACTAGATTGCTTAAGGAAGGTTCCAGGTAATAATGTTTTTGCAAGCTGTTTTTGCGATGCTAGGGTTAGACTGACATAAGTTTTGTGCCTAGGACATAATTAGACATGCATTTTCTTTCTTTCAGGCGTTACGTATACGAGTATTCAACGGAGTGCCCGTTTCTGCAAAACCAACAAGACATAATATGGAGTCAGAGAAATTACGGTACTACAATTTTCTTAATGTCCCTCGACAATCATCGCATTGCCAAATACGAGTACAAACGAATGCTAATTTCCATGTCCATCAATTATTAGATTTATCGTATGTAATAATTTGAATTCAGAACTTAGTACTTTATTGTTGTTTTGTTTTTGATTTCCGTGTATATATAGAGTTGTCTAACTATTTTCCTTTTTAACCGACTTCAAAAAAGGAGGTTCTGTATTTATAATAAAATTTACTCCTTTTCAATATTATGTATATGTGTATCACGGAAATTAATCAAAATATAAACAAAATAAAATATGTTCTTATAATATATAAGTTAATGTTAGACATGTAGGTATGCAACTAAAATCAATATTTTATTATTAGTCTTTTTAATTCAGTCAGAAAATTTCTTCATCTGATGTAGCTGTGTCGGTATATTCACTAGCGATGGAATGGTCACTTTCTTCACTACTCGTATAGGTAGGTATTTATTATAAAACTAGCTGTCCCACGCGGCTTCGCTCCCGCACAGATAATATAATACTAGCATACAAATGCCTCATCCCATACTTAATGAAACCGTGCCGACGTAACTAGCGTTTTTCATCTGATTAATCTTGTTATTTTTGTAAGTACATCAATCGCGTTCGATCCCGTTTCACGGCAATAGATGGTGTTAGCAGCGACTTGCAAGTAAAAGGGTTTACTAGGTTCGTGATTTTTTTTTTCTTTAAATACAGTGAAGGTTCGTTTTATAGTATTTTTTGCACGTTTTTACAGTTTTACATACATACATAAACTCACGCCTTTTTCCCATGGGGGTAGGCAGAAACTACAGAACGCCACCTGCTACGATATTATGCTATTTTTACAGTTTTATTGCACCAAAATGTGTTACAATGCAAATTATAACAATCGAGTGGAATGCCTCAGATATTTTAAAATGTGCCATATATTGCCATCAATTTTAAATGATCCGTTCAAATAATCTTTGAAATTTAAATTAAGAGCCCGATAAAATACAGATACAGGAGAAATTCCTAGTGTGGGGCAACGTTTTTTTTTTTTTTTTTTTTTATTAAACTAAGAAAGAAAAAGAAAAGAATATTCCATAATTTTGTGCTTAGGAGAGTTGATTAAAGAAGAACATACAACTTTTATGTTCAATTCCAGAAAATGTTAATTTTACACACAATTCTATGGAATTCTGTGTACATGTCGCGCCATCTAGTGAGATTTATTTAAACCAAATTTTCTTTCTTAGCAATGAGGCCCCGTGAAAGCTCCCGTCCACTGGCTACCTACCTACCCATACCCTACCATTTTTTTTTGGGTGGTAAATCATCCAATGACTTTCCCGCTCTGGGTGAAGCGGGAGGGCGTGTCAGACTTTTACTGACTAAAACCCACCCGTGTTCCTTCAGTTGCTTGTGCCTGGGCCGCGTTAACTCTTTTTCAAAGGAGATTGCCCATACACAGGCCCCTTATGAGGTATCGTGTGTGCGATTTCAATATTATCCATATATCATATATTATCCGGGTCCAAGTTCCCTTACAAAATGGGCATTTTATCCGCGACCCAGACAGGCATCGGCCCTAGCGGACCCCGTCAACTTTTGCTGACATCTCTTTGAGGCGCAAATGGAACACTACGCGCCGTCGACTCGGGCCTGGTCCTTATCGGACGGCGAGCTACCCATTACTCGCCGTCCGCAAGCCCGCGCCTACGGTGGCCGGAATCGGCTTGCGACTCCCGAAGCCCGGGGCGTCTCCTGCGGTGGCTAGGGGCGTGAGGGCATCTCCGTTGTGTCTCCCTCACGCGTTCCGCCTCCTCCTTCGCGAGCTTTCTGCTTCGTTGAAGGAGGTAACAGCTTCCCATGCCCTCTCGCTCCGTACCATGGCCTGAACCAGGGCCGGACGCGAGAGGTCGCCACCGCTGATCGCCTACACGAGGACACGGTGGTTCTCCGCCCAAGCGGTCATCCACACAATGGTGACACCCGGGCGTTTCCTCCCGCCTTATCCTGAACAAGAACCTCCCGAAGCAGCCGTGTCCGGTGAGGACCTGCGTCAGGCGGAAGGTGAGGACGCCGTGGCGCCTCTCAAGCCACTCTCCAAAGAGGGGCCTTATCGCCGAGATTTTGGCGTGCCCAGCACTGGGTTGCGACAGTCGCTCTCTCCATGTCGCCATGAGATCCTGCCGGAGCTCTGTCCGCCGAGCCACGATTTGTCGCGGCAACGGAGTTTCGCCCCGGCGTTTCGCCTCCTCGCGCCACTCCCAAATGTGCGCGAGGACTTTTGCCTTCAGATCCCATGGCGGCAATCCGGCAAGGAGGCTCGCCGCCTCACCGGAGATCGTGCAGTATCCCCGGACCAGCCGGATGGCCATGACTCTTTGGGACGCGTTCAACCAGCGGGCTGGTCGTCGCCTCAAGGAACGTGCCCACACCGGTGCGCCATAAAGGGCCATGGACCGCATGACCCCCGTGTTTGGACCCCCTAGATTGGGCAGGAGCCGCTTGAGGGCAGCCCCGGACCCTACCGGGTAGGTACCCTACCCTACCTACCCTACACCGTTTACGCAGCGCACGCAACGGAAGCTCTCAAAAAGGAATATTTTTGCTACATTTTGCATTTATGCTCCGCTCCTATCGATCGTAGCGTGATGTTATATCCTCGATAAATGGGCTATCCAACACAAAAAGAATTTTTCAATTCCAACCAGTAGTTTCTGAGATTAGCGCGTTCAAACAAACTCTTCAGCTTTATAATAATAGTATAGATTAGTATAGATTTTCCAATTGTGAATCAAACTTCTATATTCGTCCTCACATTTTATTGAATGATCAGATACTTTTTTCGATTCTTCCGGGCCAATCATTTTGTTTTTTTTTTCAATATAAGTTACTAGCTGTCCCACGCGGCTTCGCTCCCGTCAACTGGCTACGTATCTACCCTATCCTACCTACCCTACCCTACACCTACCCTACACCTACCCTACACCTACCCTACACCTACCCTACACCTACCCTACACCTACCCTACACCTACCCTACACCTACCCTACACCTACCCTACACCTACCCTACACCTACCCTACACCTACCCTACACCTACCCTACACCTACCCTACACCTACCCTACACCTACCCTACACCTACCCTACACCTACCCTACACCTACCCTACACCTACCCTACACCTACCCTACACCTACCCTACACCTACCCTACACCTACCCTACACCTACCCTACACCTACCCTACACCTACCCTACACCTACCCTACACCTACCCTACACCTACCCTACACCTACCCTACACCTACCCTACACCTACCCTACACCTACCCTACACCTACCCTACACCTACCCTACACCTACCCTACACCTACCCTACACCTACCCTACACCTACCCTACACCTACCCTACACCTACCCTACACCTACCCTACACCTACCCTACACCTACCCTACACCTACCCTACACCTACCCTACACCTACCCTACACCTACCCTACACCTACCCTACACCTACCCTACACCTACCCTACACCTACCCTACACCTACCCTACACCTACCCTACACCTACCCTACACCTACCCTACACCTACCCTACACCTACCCTACACCTACCCTACACCTACCCTACACCTACCCTACACCTACCCTACACCTACCCTACACCTACCCTACACCTACCCTACACCTACCCTACACCTACCCTACACCTACCCTACACCTACCCTACACCTACCCTACACCTACCCTACACCTACCCTACACCTACCCTACACCTACCCTACACCTACCCTACACCTACCCTACACCTACCCTACACCTACCCTACACCTACCCTACACCTACCCTACACCTACCCTACACCTACCCTACACCTACCCTACACCTACCCTACACCTACCCTACACCTACCCTACACCTACCCTACACCTACCCTACACCTACCCTACACCTACCCTACACCTACCCTACACCTACCCTACACCTACCCTACACCTACCCTACACCTACCCTACACCTACCCTACACCTACCCTACACCTACCCTACACCTACCCTACACCTACCCTACCCTACCCTACCCTACCCTACCCTACCCTACCCTACCCTACCTACCCTTACTACTATACGAATGTACCGGCGGCGGCGATCTAATTAAAATTTAGAACATAAAAGCTGCTATTGTGAGTCAATATTAAAAGATAGACATATGCTGTCGCAGACTTTTTTTTAGAACTTTTAAAGAAGAACAATTCCATTAGACATTATATTTGCGTAACTTAAACCGCTTACGCAGCGCACGCAACAAAAGCTCTCAAAAAGGAATATTTTTGCCCGATTTTGCAACATTTTTCATTTATGCTCGGCTCCTATTGGTTGTAGCGTGATGTTATATAGCCTATAGCCTTCCTCGATAAATGGACTATCCAACACGAAAAGAATTTTTCAATTCCAACCAGTAGTTCCTGAGATTAGCGCGTTCAAACAAACAAACAAACAAACAAACAAACAAACTCTTCAGCTTTATAATATTAGTATAGATTTGATTGCTGTCACATTGCGACATTTTTAACAGCTACGTATCCTGTAATTTGAGACCAAATGTTTTCAATTGGATTAAAAGCCGGATGATATGGTTGCCACCATATCATCCGGATTTTTATTTCAATCGTAAAATGTTCATGCCATGTTCTTCCATAATGCGATCAATAGCGAACTATGAATATCTTTCTTTATGTTTTTATACAATTATAAAGGCGAAAGTTTGTGAGTGTGTTTGTTAATTCTTTACGCTCAAACGGCTGGAAGGATCTGAATGAGATTTGGCACAGAGATAGATTTGTGATTGGGGTTGTAGGCAGCAGCGGTGGTGTGTATGAATTCGGTGTCGAAAAACGAAGAACAATAGGTACCAAAGACACCGAATTCGGAATACAACGTTCTTTTTCGCTTTGTGTGTACCTAGCCTAAGCTACCTATCCTATCTACATCTTTTAAATGAATAATTTGCATGCTTAAAGATGATACATGACAGCTAAGGAGTGGAATTCCCTGCCGGAGTCTTTGTTTCCTGATAGCTACAACCTTGGGGTCTTCAAGTCAAGAGTGAATAGGTTACTTCTAGGCAAGCGTGCTTCACCGTCGACCACATCATCGCTTACCATCAGGCGAGATAGTGGTCAAACGCGAGCCTATCGATAAATAAATTAAAAAAAAATTGTTACAATGACATTAACACAGTTTTAACGATCCAACTGTGACAAGCATTTCTAGCAAAGCTTCCCATCCTACTCAAGAACGGACAATTTTCCTTAGAATGTCTTCTGATGACATTCTTCTGTCTCCCACAAATCCTTGTCCGAGCCGAGGTCCAATAACAACAAATTAATTAATTTACAGTGTAGGTACCTACAGCATTCCTCGCTTCGAGCGCTACATCAAAGCGCTGTCAGCGCTGTATTGTCTGCGGTAATCGAGTTATTATTACAAAGCACTCATTAAGGCTTCAAGCTCTCACTTGTTAATTACGACACAATTCTAATGACTCTACAGCTTAGGGATATATAATTGAATGTGGTTTCCTAGCGGTGGGTAGCTAGGACCATGTTTATTGGGGACTGTTGGCAAAATACGTGAATTTATGTATGATATTTATAGATTAATCAGGTTTGAAAACCCATCCTGAATTTGAAAAGGGTTTCTACATGTCTAAACAGATAAATGTAGTACCTAGTAATATCATAGTAATCTAGACCTAAATATCTTTATCCTTACAGCTAGCTCATAAACGCTGTTAAGCAAATGTTTAATTCAAATTTATCCCTACACAGCTCACAGCCCTTAGAGTTAACACAGTATTTTTAACCAACTGCCCAAAAAGGAGGAAGTTATCAATTCGGATTTTTATTATATTTTTTTAATTGTGTTCGGGCATAACTCTGCCATTAATAGACGGATTTTCAAAATTCCTTTTTTGTTTGAAAGAGTTTAGTTAGATGTGGTCGATGTGATCCCCTTATCAAATCAGAATCTGATAGAATCCCATGGAAATTGAGGAAACTCCTCAAATATTATAGGCAGACATATAGCGATTTTGGTTTTTTCAATAACATGTACACAAAGTATAATTTGGTGAAGTGGAACTGATGAAGAAGACCACAGATGGCCACGGAACTGCTTAATAAGTATGTTACGGGAATAACATAATATTTCGAATAGTTAAGCGGCTTTGATAAAGAAATACATAATTATAAATTAATGGTAAGTACTGTTTAAAATGGTACCATCGAACTGCCGGAGGGTAGGCACTGGAACTCCGTAATAAAACAATGTTTAAGTCGTGTTTGGGCTTATTAATTTTCATGGTAATATGAGGTACCAACACTAAAAAGAGTAAAATAAAAACCTTTCTGACAAAAAAAACCGGCTTCTAAAGCAAAACACTACAAAGCGAAAAATAACTTTGTATTCCGAAGTCGGTGTCGAAAAACGTAAAACAGTAGGTTCCTACCAAGGACACCGACTTCGGAAAACAAAGTTATTTTTCGCTTTGTAGTGTTTAATTTTATTGTTAAAAAGGTTTTGTTTTGTCATCTTGACTCCACAGTGGAATTCAATCAATACGACTTTTAAAAGTATTCATAACTTACCTACAGTAATTGGAAAGGAACCCAAAACGAAACCAAAGTACATATTAATCATAACTAGACCCCTTTAAATAAGGAGCATTTTGAAAATCTGCGCTATTTATTTCTTGCCCATAATAGAAGAGTTAAGTTCCCCATTGTCCACCGCTGGGCCGGCTAATAAATCGACCGCTAATCCTGTGCTCGGCCCATAAATACATAAATAAGGTGGACGACAATAAGCCATAAACTGCATCGAGCACATGATACATAGCTTTAGCTATAACAAAACGCGGTGAGGAGCGGACGTTGACCCGAGCGCACCTGGGACACTCGCCCTTTTGCAGGGTTGACACTTCTAACACAAATAATTAAAATGAAAAAAAAACATCCTAAAAATATAACAGAATAAACTGGAATTTTCCGAATTTTATCTAAATTGTCCAAACTTTAAAAAAATTAGGAGTTTTAATTTACAAAATTATTTTGCGTAATTGTAGCTAAATTATTTCCTAAGGGTATTTGTCAAAAAATATGTCTAACCCAAATAAATTCTAGTAAAATTTCTAATAAATATGTATTTATAAATAATTTATATTATTTTATATTCTAGTAAAATTTACTAGAGTATAGTTGGTCTAACCATAACGTTTAATAAAAGTCGCATGGTAGTGGGGATGACCTGTATTTTACTTTAATTATATAAACTAAATTAATAAAATATAGACTGAGTGCAGATACACGAACACGATATTCTCTTTTAAATCTTAAGTGCTTGAGGGTTTTACAGACCTCTGGAGTTTATAATTCGGATTGCTCATGTAAATGTCAGCCTCCCAAATGTCATATTCGTGAGTGATTTCGGCGAGAATGAGCACATCGTATTTGTGAAGGAAGGAAGCCATTTACAAAAGCGAATTGGGGCAGGCTTTCGAAACAGCAGCATCGACACATGACTAAGAAAGAAAACTTGTTATAGACTTGGATACTCGTTTTCTTATCATCATCATTATATCAGCCGAAAGCCGTCCACTGCTGGACATAGGCCATCCCCAAGCGTCGCTACATTGACCGATCCCATGCGTCTCGCAACCAGCAGATCTCCGCAACCTTCTCCAGGTCATCGGTCCACCTGGTGGGAAGCCTTCCAACGCAACGTCTTCCGGTTCGCAGTCGCCACTCCAGAACATTTCTGCCCCATCGGCCATCCGTTCTGCGAGCAATGTGCCCTGCCCACTGCCACTTAAGTTTGGCAATTCTTTGGGCTATGTCAGTAACCCTGTTTCTCTTACGGATCTCTACATTTCTGATTCGATCACGCAAGGAAACGCCGAGCATAGCCCTCTCCATTAGCCTTTGAGTGACTGTAAGCTTTCTGATGAGGCACATTGTAAGCGACCACGTCTCAGAGCCATATGTCATCACTGGCAACACACACTGGTCATAGACTTTTGTCTTGAAACACTGAGTTAAGTTGGTAGAGAAGACACCGCGCAGCTTTCCGAACGATTCGGCGGTTGACCTCTTTCTCGAAGTTGGCCCTACCCAACTGGATCGTTTGTCCCAGGTAGACATACTCGTCCACAACTTCGTGTGTAGAGTCTCCAACCTTGATAGGAGTGGGTGTAACATGGGCATACATGACCTTGGTTTTGTCCATGTTCACTTTCAGACCCACTCTTTCGGAAGCTCTACTGAGGTCATTGAGCATTTTTTTTTCGAAATTATCTTTATCACATCATACATCACATCATCAGCCTATTAATGATCCCACTGCTGGGACACAGGCCTCCTCTCTGTGAGAGGGAATGGGCCGTAATCTACCACGCGGGCCCAGTGCGGGTTGGTGGATGTCACATGTCTTCGAATTTTTGGTTCTAGGACATGCCGGTTTCCTCACGATGTTTTCCTTCACCGTTTTGAGAGCAGTGCTGATGAAATAATTTACACAAAGTAAAGCGCCTATCTGGGCTCGAACCCACGACCTGCAACTTGCAAGTAACGGCCGATAACACTGGACCACCACTGCTCTCATCTGCTCTATCTTTATTATGACGTAAATTTGTATGCTTAACTAGCTTTTCCCGGCAAACTTCGTTTTGCCATAAAAACACCAAGATACACCTACCCTACACCTACCCTACACCTACCCTACACCTACCCTACACCTACCCTACACTTAAAAAAAAAAAAAAACAAAAAAAAAAAAAAAAAAAACGTAAAAACCATCTTTGAACTTCAACGAACATTTAAAAAAAAGAATTGGCCGAATTGGTCCAGGCGTTGTTGAGTTATGCGCTTACCAACACATTTTGCGATTCATTTTTATATATAAGAAGATAAGGTACACTACAGATAGGTATGTTTATCATTGATATAATATTTGTACTATGCACTTGATTTGGCGATCCGAACACTCGCTCTGTTCGACTGAACTGTACTGCAATCCGTACACCTTACTTTACAATATGTTGAACGAAACGCGTACGCGTTTGACGATTCAACGTTTTCATCGCAAGTTAACTAAACTTTAAGCGATCTAGCGCTGTATGGTTTCAATAGTTTGATAACATAAATAATCTTTAGCGCTGCAGCGAACTTTAGTTCTAACTCACCAGCATTTGAACAAATGGTTTTCATTAATGTATGATGTTTATAAAAGGTCCATCATTTCAGCCGAATGACGTCCATCCATTTACAGACATGAACAAGGCCTACCCCAAGCATTCGCCACAATGATCGGTAATGTGCATCTCGCATCCGCCGGGTGACTGGAAGGTCAGTGTGTTTTTTTTTGTAATTAGAGATCCGCATTCGAAAATCATTTCAACGATAAAAAGCTATCATTATCGCCTACTATCTTTGAGTTTTTATCCCGTAAGAATAAATGCTTCTATGGGATTGGTCTTGAAAACGAAGCCGCGGGAAAGCTATGTTGTCATTCGTGGCAAGAAAAAGCGATTGCTGTATTAAAACAGTCTCCAAGTGTAACGTCATTTAATTCTACATAGATCTACTCACGTGTACCTATTTTAGTACGTTACTTGGATAATTTGATTATTATTAAACAATGTACCTGCCATGTCATCTCTTCACCACCCTTTGGTTGGCTGGTAGAGTATGCCTAAGGCATGAAGTCTAAATAAATAAATTGTAATATCTGGAGAACCCTAGGCACGGTAAAGATATCTAACAGTATTGTGACTCGGCCCTGTCCTTGAAATAAGTGCCTACAAGCGCGCGTCACATAAACACGCGTTAGGGCCGCCCGCCTCTACCTACTTGAGTTTCTTTCTTTAGTTTTGTGATTGTAAATATCTCAGATTCTTTTCTCTAATCTGTAGTAAATGTTATATTTTATTTATTTTAAATCTTACTACGTAGGTACCTACCATTTATTAATCTCAAAGGTAATCATTTAATTATGATATTTTGTCAAATATACTTACATAAGTAAATAGATAGCCTAGCATAGGAAAATACCTAATTACTAGTATATTTTTAACCCGAGCGTAGATAGGTCACTCGTGTGTGGCTTTTATTACCCTATCCACTTATTTATTTATTAATCCAGGTATTTTACTCGGTGGAAAAAGCGAAATATCTACCTTAAAAAAATAAACAAATTACGTACTAGCAGGTTAGGTATATATATTTTTTATAGTCTTGCCTTCTGGAGGTTCCAGGTAATTAAAAAAAAGTTATCTCTGGGTGCGTTATAGAAGAATTCAAGCAACCAAAAACAGCACAATATAGTCTATAATTGCCCTATGCCATATTAAGTAAGTAAGTACTTGTACGTACATATTTCAATCAAATATTCACAAATCACACGCTTACTGCTTACAAAACCGTCACACCGTTCGTGACTGTCTGTGACTGTAGTGTATCGAGTGTTGGCTGAACTCGAGACAAGTAGGTATGACTCGCATTCCGACCGTTTGTATGAAGATACAAAACTGTTCTTGTAGTAGTTGTAAGATTTCTTTACCGTGCTCTAGGTAACAATTAGCCTCGACCTATATATTTTCATCACAGCACGAGCTATCCTCATGTAACGATAAGATTTTTTCTCAAAGATCAGTATCGCCAACCCTACAAAACTTCACAAATGCCCACGTTATCAACAAACCGTGTTCATAATATAACGCATTGATTATCAACTAGTTTTACCCTCGGGGATTAATTCAAAGCGTTTCATGTCATTCAAATTGGTCCGCTTTGTGCAAGACAAAGAAACTTGACTTGCGACAGTTCAACGACTCGCTTCTACTTGCATATACAGTGTGCTACTTCTGCAAAACACACGTTTTCGCTTTTGTAGACGAATACGGGTCAAGGGTTTAGTGTAGGATTAAAATGTTGGATTTTGCTATGATTTTGCTAACAAGCTCCGCAGGCTCATTACGTATCTTTTGCAAGAGCAAAACGATAGCGATTTTTGCGCAATAATTGCTCTTCAAATCAAAAGTTTTAGAGTTTTAGGCGGTTTTTTTTATTATGTGCATTTGACAAACAGCGAGCGATTAGCAAACGATTGTGTAGGACCTACCATACCTACACTGCAGGTAATACCGACTTTTATGACATAAAGCGTTTGATCGCTATCATTTTGCTCTTGCAAAAGATACGTAATTAAGCCTGCCGGTCAGGTCTTGTTAATAAAGCTCCGAATCTTTACATTTATAAAAGAAGAGTTCGTTCTGCAACATTGCTCTCTCATCCGTAGCAAAACGTCTCCAAAAAAACATCTATGACAAAAAATACATCGTCCTTATTTACACAAATCCCCTACAAAGAACATAAAACGTTAATCCGAGTACGCAGGTCAATATAAAAGAAAGGCATGAAAGGACGGTAGCTCACACTTGTTTGCAGCCCATACAACTTACCCCCATTTCGAATAAAATCACACTGTTAAACGTGAACCTATTGATAGCGAGCCCATTGTTATTTTGCACGTGGCAACTCGACTACTTTTTCCCATGGCAACCCTTTATTTTCAATCGCCTCGCGGTATTCAAAAGCCATTAAAAGTACTTCAGATTCAGACGTAATAATTACATGCTTACTTAATAATAAAATCACTTTCTATTGTAATCGTTTCTTTTTATATTATTTTTATTGTAACTGAATGAAGGTTATTAAGTAGAGATCGTTTATTAGACTTATAATATTGTAGGAATAACCTAAAAAACAAGATAGTTAATATTACAAACCTGAGGTTTCTCAAACGACAGTCAGATATGATGCTGATTCGAGAGCGCGAGTCACCCATGTCGATGGGTGGCAGCATTGCTTTGGACTTGCCACTGAAACAAAACATGTAAACCGATATAGACAAAGATACAACAAAGTATGCTCCTAAATATCAATCTACTAGCCCCAATTATTTGTTCTGGCTGCCGGACTCAGCTGCTATGTTTCTTTCAAGACAGATTTTATTTTAGCGAGTATAGTAATAAATATAGAGACCAGCCTAATTGCGTAAGTGAATTCGACAAGTCAAAGGGTTTGAACGCCATCAATCGCCAATCACATGCGGGATGAAAGACGCCATGTGGATTTCCGTCTATGTGATTATTCGCCAAATTTCGTCCACATCCGTCCAGCCGTTCGAGCGAGAAGAAGTAACAAACATACAAACACACACACACACAATAACAAACATTCGCCTTTAAAATATTAGTGTGTGTCCAGCAACTAGTATTCTATTTTTCAAGCTCATCCTGAATGATGAAAAATTTACGTAATTATGTTACTTTGAATTTTTTTAATAATATGGTACTATGGAGCTGGTCTCATGTTAGGGCTCATTTGATGTGTGAACAACAATTCGCTGATATTACTTATACATTTCAGTTCAAAAAATTTGAAAAAAAAACTATTCATTTATGTTGCGTATAATACGGTCTCTAGTAAGTAATAAAAGCAGAAATAAATTGTCTTCCGAAACAATTCAGTAAAATTAATGAGTTTTGTAGAGCATAGATTAGGGTGAGAGCTTACCCCGGCCTCATCATCATGCTCTTCTTGCGTAGTATATCCGTGGTGCGTCTCTTGTGCTTCTCGCTGATGGTGGAGTCCCCAGCGCCCCTCAGGGAACCCTGCACAGACTCTTCCTCCTCCACAGGCATCGTCGTCTTTAGGTCGTCGAACGAGGACGAAGTTTCCTGACGGAAAGTATTTGTAAAGTTGTTTATTTAAAGTTAAATGAATCAGCGAGACGACACTGTTGCCAACGCGAATAGTACCTCGATCAAGGTGGTGCAGGAGCATGGGGTTTCAATTCATGGGCTATAATGATAGGTTTGACCACTATCGATTAGCGCAAGAATAATATTGCAAAGTCAGGCTGTGGATGATCATCATCATCAACATACAGTTGCCCTGTGAAAAATGTCCACTGAACTCACCAACCGACGTGATTGGTTATATATATACGAGTACCTACTTTACTAAGAAAAGAGCCCGAATTTCATGGCTTTTTCTTCTTTCATCATTTGAAAGGTACATTATTCTAGATGGTTATATGCTTTACATCATTATGAGCCAGGCAAAGCCGGGGCCACTAGTAAATAGTAAAATCAATAGTAGAGAAGGTGTTTTTCAGAACCGATCATGGTGGCAATTTGTAGTTGGTGACCACAAAGTTGAAAGAAGGAAAATATAACATTTGGCACCTACTTAAAGGTAAAACAAGTTGAGAAGCACTCAATTGACCCGAAAAAAAGAAGATACTAAATCGCACTCCTTTTCACCTTAGATCAAAAAACATATTACCGTCCCGTAGTCGGTTAATAATGTAATTTTTAATTTATTATTCGACCTGGAATTCATACATTTAACTAAAATAACTTGAAATCACTCAATATTTAACCTCTCAATTTAAGTCTGGCTAGGGGCTATCAGTCCGGCTAGAACTAACTGTCCGGCTTAGGCTGACTGTTAGACTTGAGCTGTCTGCCTAGCCAGTTGGTTGGCTGGCTTGCGCCCCTACCGAGTGACAGGCATTCCGATTTCGTATTTTTGTTCTCCATCCTTCAACTTAAAACTATAATTTGACCAGCCAACTGATACCAACGACCCAAAATTTAACATAAGTCTTTTTATTGTGACGTGTTTCTGTGAAGGATAGCGAATAAAACCAATTGTATACTGAGATCTTGCGCTTTATTTACCCCGAACCCGATACAACATTACAATAACATATCGTATTATCACGCCTTTATTTCTAGAAGGGTTAATTAGAGGTGCATCAATCTATTACGCAGTGCCGTAAAAATATTCTTTTCTGCGCCCTGTGCGAGCTTCTATAACTGCGCCCTTGTTATTTTTAGATTTATAGGTACCCTAGAGCAATGCTATAGGCCTACTTTATTTCATTCAAGGTGATAAAATAAAGCACAAGGAACTTGGTGTTGGTGGACCAATTATCTAATATTTAGGAAGAAAAAACAATTTTTTTAAAGAACTGATGTGGGCAAACAAGCAGACGAGCCATCTGATGTTAAGTGGACCCTTCGCCTATGATAAACACTAAACACAAATACACTCTTGCGCTGCTAAAAAAATGAGCGCGATATTTTGTCTAGTTTAATAGACGTTTTTGATGATACTGGTATGGAGGTAAGTATTTGTTGGAATCGAGCACTAGGGGCGCAGCGGGAACTTATCAGGAGCAAACCGAAAAAATAATAGTCCTGCCTGGTCTGGCTATTCTTGCGCTCCCCAGAGTCTACGCCCAGTGCCTGAGTGGCAGCGATGGCGCGGTGCCATTTACGGCATTGCTATTACGCCCAAATTTCACCAGTCCTGTTAAAGCCCATGTAATGGGGGGCCAGTCTAAGCTCGTCAAAGACATATGCATAAAATTCATACCTTTTCGGACAGTCCCTCCGTGCTGTAGTCGGTGACCTTCTGCAGCACTTCGCTCTCGGTGTTGAACTCCTCCGTGATGGCGCTTCTACCGCTGTACGAGTCCTGCACATATTGCCGCACCCCACCCTTCTCCGTAACATTAACCATTTGAGGCTTCTTCGCCTTCAACATTGAGGAATTTACTAAACGGACTTGCCCGTAGGCCATGTCAGGCGAACCTCACTAGAATTGCTTTTTACTCCTGACGAGCCCGTCTACGATGGAACGAATGAGCCCAGAAAATACCTGTTCCTTTCTTTGAAGGCTGTCATAGATGGGAGTGATATGGAGAATCTGTGCTGTCTGCTCAAGTGTGACCGTCGCAGACTGACCTGAGTAGCGAGTGCTAGTGAGGTCCGTTGGGCAAGGCCTGCAGGCCTACCCTTGGGTAAGTCCGACTAGTGAGTTCCCAGCTTAAATTAACCCTAGAAAAACTGATGACACTACCACCGCAATTTTATGTAGTGGGTATAAATGTAGACTTCCAAGCAAAGTGGAAACAAGATCCTAAACGCCTACACGGCGTTATATATATATATACGCGTCTCTTACGCATTCGAGTCAAACCAATACTTCAGTCGCTGCAGAAAAATGGTTCCCCATACATTTCCAGTGTCGCTGCGTTAGGCTAATTTTCCACCAGAGATGTGCTATACACAGCTATGCTGCGAGGACGTGAAAGCTAAGCTCCGAAACTATGTGGCCGTTGCCACTAAAGCGGAGCGGGTAAGATGTGCGAGAAAGATGCGCAGCTGGGTGCAGCGGGGAGCGGCCACTGTAGTTACTCTGCTCTGGACATAGCTACACCGCAAGCACACCTGTAGCTCCCGTCCATAGCACTCATCCTTCCATATAAAAAAAATAACTACGCTATGTGGACCAATAAATGTTTGGTGAATACTGAACGCATCCATAGCAATAGCATAGCACATCTCTGGTGGAAAAGCAGCCTTATTTATTTATTTAATTAAGGACAACCAACAAAGCATATACCAAAAAATACATGTTAAAGTACTCATATTTTTACATTGTATAGTGTAGCCTTAATAAAAGGCTGCCACGGCATGCATTAAACAAAGGAATAGGAAATGTAGAACAGTTATAAACAGATTTTACTTTTTTAAATAGATTGTTACATAAATACAGTTTTTTGTAACGTAAAGCCGACATATATACAAAAACTCATGAATGAATGCTGGTTTTGCACGGTTAATCCAAACAATTTTGTTCAACGTTGTGTCAACCAACAAAAAAAAATATAAAAATATATAAACATATTCCAAATATTTTAAATTGTAAAGCTTAGCTAAGGAGTGGAATTCTCTGCCGGAGTCTGTGTTTCCAGATAGCTACAACCTCGGGGTCTTTAAGTCAAGAGTGAATAGGTTACTACTGGGCAAGTGTGTTACACCGTCGACCACATCATCGCTTACCATCAGGTGAGATAGTGATCAAGCGCGAGCCTATCTATAATAAAAAATAGTGACACCGGAGCTGCTTTGCTCGGAAGTCTACCTTAACAAAAAACGTCACGATCCATAGTAATGTGGAACTACAGATACCTACTACGTTTACAAAGAATATTTTAAAACATCATAAAAGCCAGTGTTTCTAATAGGATCCTACGAGTACATCAGGAATACAAGTAGGAGATGAAAATAAATACAAGACTGCCGATTTTATTGCCAATTTACAATGCTTCAACAATTGATAATGTTTTACTTTTACTTACGTCGACGACGTCGTGCCGTATCTTATCCCTCTTCATGAAAGATGGCACGTTGATCTTGCCAGGGAACCTTGTGATTACAGAAGGCATATTTATTAATTATTTTAACCTTAACTTATTACTAACACTAGTTTGTAAGCTCGCAATTGTACTAACAAATATGTAATCGTAAGATGAATCTGAAATAAATGATGATTTTATTTTTTATTTTTTTTACACTACCCTTACCTACCTCCCTATACAAGTTAGTAAACAAACTGAAAAGGCATCAGATCAGCTTGTGTTTCATCACGTCTGCAGCCCTCTTTTGTGTAATTTAGCAAGATATTCCAACTCCATGTCCAATTTCTATTACACCTTATCTGTACCACAGATAATATAATACTAGCATACATACAGATGCCTCATCCCAATACAAAGAAACCGTGCTGACGTAACAAGCGTTTTTCATCTGATTAATCTTATTATTTTTGTAAGTACATCAATCGCGTTCGATTCCGTTTCACGGCAATAGATGGGTGTTAGCAGCGACTTGCAAGTAAAAGGGTTTACTAGGTTCGTGAATATTTTATTCTTTGAATACAGTGATGGTTCGTTTTATAGTAATTTTTTTCACGTTTTTACATTTTTTTTCACCAAAATGTGTTACTCGTACAATGCAAATTTTAACAATCGAGTGGAATGCCTCAGAAATTTAAAAATGAGCCATCTATTGGCATCAATTTTAAAACCGTACTAATATTATTAAATGTGAAAGTAACTCTGTATGTCTGATACCTTTTAACGCTTAAACTAAACACTGAACCTGATTTGGTATGGAGATAGATTTGAGACCCTGGGAAGGACATAGGATAGTTTTTATCCCGGAAATCATCATTAAGGGCAAGAGGGTTAGAATTATGTATGGTGTTTCTCAAGTAAGGCGGCCCACATACCTACAATATCATTGCGCGATATTAAAAAAAGGTAATTCAAAAATTCAAAAAAGCCCGAACTAGAAAGACGTATACAAGAAGAATATCATGCTGTGTAGTCGGAGGATACATATTCGCGAGCTGGCTGACCAAACACAGATGTACCCTCCGACTGGAAAGCATGATTTTCTTCTTAAGCATGTGACACTCGCAAGGTTAAGACGAATCAATTGACGAAAGGATCATCAAAATCAGCCAACGCATTTGGTCTCTAGCAAGCCACATAGGAACAAACATAATACATACATAGACTCTGTCCCGTGAGTAATCACTGGCAACACACACTATAGACATTCGTCTGAAACACTTTGGTAAGTTGGACGAGAAGATACCGCGCAACTTCCCGAATGCTGCCCAGCCGAGTCGGATTCGTCGGTTTACCTCTTTCTCGAAGTTGGACCTACCTAACTGGACCGATTGTCCTAGGTAGACTTAGTCGCCCACAATTTCGAGTGTAGAAGTCTCCGACTTTGATAGTAGTGGGTACAACATGGGCATTCAACTATTATTATTATTACCATAGCTTCTGCCCGTGGCTTCGCCCGCGTAAAAAGGGTTATATCATCCCGAGGGAACCAAATTATCCTATGTCCTTCCCAGGGTCTCAAACTATCTCTATGCCAAATTTCATTAAAATCGGTCCAGGCGTTTTGGAGCCTATTCTATAAGGAACATACATACATACTTTCTCTTTTATATATATATAGATTTTAGATAGCTTGGTCGAAAATCACAACCACAGGAACAGCCAAATACCACAAAAAAAAACGTAGCATAAACAACATTAAGTATTCTCTTTACCAATATTCCGAAGGTATCTCTTCAATGACTGGAAGATCCAGGGAGGATGAGCTCGGCCACTTCTGCAAGACAGTATCAGGCGTGTCTTCAACCACGTTAAGACTATGCTTGCCCCACGTATCCTTAGGAGAAGGATCGGGCCTCTCATCGGGAATCCAAGATTCCTCGCGTTTAGGAATGTAGCAGGGAGGATATGCGCTGGTTTCTTCGCCAGGATCATGGCGGTAAAAGTGCCTATGAAATAGATTTAGATTTTTATACCTTAACTTAAACAGTTGAGGAAAATAATTACTTGATTAAGAGATAAGGTAAAACTTTCCTCAGGGTTTTGAATAATGAAATAAGAAACTAAAGCTATATAAGAAAATATTATACCAGTCGATCAGCTTCAACCAGGCCTCAGTCGCGCAGTACACCGAGAATACGGACGTCTGCTTTTCCATATACGTTACGTAGCCAATCTTCAGGGCATTCTCCACGATCTCCTCTCTGATATCAAACACGAGTAGCTCGTTGTCTTCTTTTTGAAGGATTTCCGCCCTGTTGCATAGTAACAAAATTTTTAAAAAAATCTTTCGTGGAACAAAAAAGCGCGCTATTTAGGTTCTCAGATAAAGAGAAAAGTGGCATCATCCCATTTGCCTAGCTTGATAATTATTGGATGTAAAATCAGTCACCATGTCTTGCAACTGTTCTGCTGACGATGCAAGTAGAACTTGATCATCTGCATAGAGAAGGCATTTGACAGGCAACTCATTCATCCTCAATCCGCACTCATGCTCTTTCAAACCTATCAGACAACTATCCATGTACAAGTTGAACAGCAGGTGATGCTACACAGCCCTGTCTAACACCCCTTGAGATGGAAAACCAGTCCGTAAACGCCCCATTAATCCTAATACAAGCACTGGAATCCCTATATAGAGATTTCAGTGCCCGAACCAAGCGCCAGTCCACACCGTACCCGGATAGCGTCGACCACAGTTCATCCCTCCACACACTGGCATAGGCCTTCTCCAAGTCAACGAAAGCACAGTAGACTTTTTTGTGCTTTGCCAGATGTTTTTCAGCTATGCTCCTCAAGGAGAAGATCTGATCCATACAGCCCATTCCCTCTCTAAATCCTGCTTGCACGTCCCATAATTGTTCATCCGTCACTTTTACCACTCTATTTTCTTTCGCATATAATTTGCCTACAACACTCAAAAGACTAATGCCGCGGTAGTTTTTACACTCCTGCTGTGAGCCTTTTCCCTTATATAGTGGTACAATTACAGCCTTGCACCAGTCATCCGGCACGCGGCCACATCTCCAACACATATTAAAGATCCGGCACAACAGGCTTGCTACCACCCCGTCACCGCCCTTCAGCATTTCAACAGATACTCGGTCATACCCTGCAGCTTTACCAATCTTCATCCCACTCATTGCTTTTATAATCTCATCCATTTCTATTCCATTCTCATTCTTTTGCTCTTCGTCTGGGTTTGGGTCTTGACCACTGGCTTCTACCCAGTTACCCAC
This sequence comes from Orthosia incerta, assembly GCA_948252205.1. Taxonomy (NCBI): domain Eukaryota; kingdom Metazoa; phylum Arthropoda; class Insecta; order Lepidoptera; family Noctuidae; genus Orthosia; species Orthosia incerta. The sequence continues at coordinate 27,450,591 of OX411759.1, forward strand.
TCCTTGCACACTATCCTGACAACTAAATAAACTTTCAAAATATCCTTTCCAGCGTTCCAAGAGGATGTGGAAAGGAGAGTGAATGCAGGGAATAAAGTGAATGGTGCTATACATGCCGTTGTGACCAGCAAATCGATGTCTCCGGAAGCTCGACTCGCCGTTCACAACGGCGTGCTGGTGCCTACACTTATGTATGGAAGTGAAAGTTGGGTATGGCAAAAAAGACATGAAAGTAGGATTAATGCAGTAGAAATGCAGTCCTTGCGAAGTATGTGTGGTGTAACCTTAAATGATAGACTGAGGAATGAGGTAATAAGACAACGTTGTGGTTTAAAAGAAGATGTAGTGACTAAAATTGAAAAGAGTATGTTAAGATGGTTTGGCCATGTTGAGAGGATGAATGATAGGCGACTAACGAAAGGTATTTACAAGGCAGACGTGAATGGAAACGCCGGGAGGGGACGCCCTAGGAAGACATATATAGACCTTATAGGTGATGTTCTTCTGAAAGGCAAGGTGCGCAGTACTCATAACCGGCGTGTGTGTATGACAAGATGTATGAATGTGAGTGAAGCAAAAGAAGTATGTAAGGATCGTAGCAGGTGGCGTTCTGTAGTTTCTGCCTACCCCCATGGGAAAAAGGCGTGAGTTTATGTATGTAAGTATTAAAAAAAAAAAAAAAAAAAACTTTTTTACAAAAAAATACTACCGACTTCCAAATAAGAAAACTACAAAGTGAAAAATAACTTTATTTTTGGAAGTCGGTGTCTTTCGTAGGTACCATTTTTTTGCGTTATGGACACCGACTTCCAAAAATAAAGTTATTTTTCACTTTGTAGTTTTCTTATTTGGAAGTCGGTAGTATTTTTTTGTAAAAAAGTTTTTTTATTTTTCACTTTTTAGTTGTACCTAACTAATAGGCAAGTTGTTTAGTAAGTTTCCTATAACGCCAAAATAGATTACCCGAATATCATGAAACTTGAACAAAATCGATCAAATGAGAGATCTGCTTACCCCTTAAGAGCGTATTGGCGTGATGTTATGTTATGAAATGGTATAAACAATAAACAGACATGCGATTGCAGCAGTCCCGAGAGATTTGCCGTTATTTATTGAAGAGTTCTGTTGTATATCTTCGAAGTTCTTCATCAGATCTTCACCAAATTAAAATGGGACCAATTTCGGAACATACTCTATCAAACAAAAAAAGAATTTTCAAAATCGGTCCACAATTGACGGAAATATCGGTGAACATACATAAAAAAAAAAAAAAAAAAAAAAAAAAAAACATACAAGAAGTCGAACATAGAACCTCCTCCTTTTTCGAAAGTCGGTTAAAAAAAAACAATTAAAAAGGTAGATAAAGGTAGTTAGGTAGGGTAGGTGTAGGGTAGGTGTAGGGTAGGTGTAGGGTAGGTGTAGGGTAGGTGTAGGGTAGGTGTAGGGTAGGTGTAGGGTAGGTGTAGGGTAGGTGTAGGGTAGGTGTAGGGTAGGTGTAGGGTAGGTGTAGGGTAGGTGTAGGGTAGGTGTAGGGTAGGTGTAGGGTAGGTGTAGGGTAGGTGTAGGGTAGGTGTAGGGTAGGTGTAGGGTAGGTGTAGGGTAGGTGTAGGGTAGGTGTAGGGTAGGTGTAGGGTAGGTGTAGGGTAGGTGTAGGGTAGGTGTAGGGTAGGTGTAGGGTAGGTGTAGGGTAGGTGTAGGGTAGGTGTAGGGTAGGTGTAGGGTAGGTGTAGGGTAGGTGTAGGGTAGGTGTAGGGTAGGTGTAGGGTAGGTGTAGGGTTGGTGTTGGGTAGGTGTAGGGTAGGTGTAGGGTAGGTGTAGGGTAGGTGTAGGGTAGGTGTAGGGTAGGTGTAGGGTAGGTGTAGGGTAGGTGTAGGGTAGGTGTAGGGTAGGTGTAGGGTAGGTGTAGGGTAGGTGTAGGGTAGGTGTAGGGTAGGTGTAGGGTAGGTGTAGGGTAGGTGTAGGGTAGGTGTAGGGTAGGTGTAGGGTAGGTGTAGGGTAGGTGTAGGGTAGGTGTAGGGTAGGTGTAGGGTAGGTGTAGGGTAGGTGTAGGGTAGGTGTAGGGTAGGTGTAGGGTAGGTGTAGGGTAGGTGTAGGGTAGGTGTAGGGTAGGTGTAGGGTAGGTGTAGGGTAGGTGTAGGGTAGGTGTAGGGTAGGTGTAGGGTAGGTGTAGGGTAGGTGTAGGGTAGGTGTAGGGTAGGTGTAGGGTAGGTGTAGGGTAGGTGTAGGGTAGGTGTAGGGTAGGTGTAGGGTAGGTGTAGGGTAGGTGTAGGGTAGGTGTAGGGTAGGTGTAGGGTAGGTGTAGGGTAGGTGTAGGGTAGGTGTAGGGTAGGTGTAGGGTAGGTGTAGGGTAGGTGTAGGGTAGGTGTAGGGTAGGTGTAGGGTAGGTGTAGGGTAGGTGTAGGGTAGGTGTAGGGTAGGTGTAGGGTAGGTGTAGGGTAGGTGTAGGGTAGGTGTAGGGTAGGTGTAGGGTAGGTGTAGGGTAGGTGTAGGGTAGGTGTAGGGTAGGTGTAGGGTAGGTGTAGGGTAGGTGTAGGGTAGGTGTAGGGTAGGTGTAGGGTAGGTGTAGGGTAGGTGTAGGGTAGGTGTAGGGTAGGTGTAGGGTAGGTGTAGGGTAGGTGTAGGGTAGGTGTAGGGTAGGTGTAGGGTAGGTGTAGGGTAGGTGTAGGGTAGGTGTAGGGTAGGTGTAGGGTAGGTGTAGGGTAGGTGTAGGGTAGGTGTAGGGTAGGTGTAGGGTAGGTGTAGGGTAGGTGTAGGGTAGGTGTAGGGTAGGTGTAGGGTAGGTGTAGGGTAGGTGTAGGGTAGGTGTAGGGTAGGTGTAGGGTAGGTGTAGGGTAGGTGTAGGGTAGGTGTAGGGTAGGTGTAGGGTAGGTGTAGGGTAGGTGTAGGGTAGGTGTAGGGTAGGTGTAGGGTAGGTGTAGGGTAGGTGTAGGGTAGGTGTAGGGTAGGTGTAGGGTAGGTGTAGGGTAGGTGTAGGGTAGGTGTAGGGTAGGTGTAGGGTAGGTGTAGGGTAGGTGTAGGGTAGGTGTAGGGTAGGTGTAGGGTAGGTGTAGCTACTAACTACCTTTAGCTACCTTTTTAATTGTTTTTTTTTTTTTTTTTAATACATACATACATAAACTCACGCCTTTTTCCCATGGGGGTAGGCAGAAACTACAGAACGCCACCTGCTACGATCCTTACATACTTCTTTTGCTTCACTCACATTCATACATCTTGTCATACACACACGCCGGTTATGAGTACTGCGCACCTTGCCTTTCAGAAGAACATCACCTATAAGGTCTATATATGTCTTCCTAGGGCGTCCCCTCCCGGCGTTTCCATTCACGTCTGCCTTGTAAATACCTTTCGTTAGTCGCCTATCATTCATCCTCTCAACATGGCCAAACCATCTTAACATACTCTTTTCAATTTTAGTCACTACATCTTCTTTTAAACCAAAACGTTGTCTTATTACCTCATTCCTCAGTCTATCATTTAAGGTTACACCACACATACTTCGCAAGGACTGCATTTCTACTGCATTAATCCTACTTTCATGTCTTTTTTGCCATACCCAACTTTCACTTCCATACATAAGTGTAGGCACCAGCACGCCGTTGTGAACGGCGAGTCGAGCTTCCGGAGACATCGATTTGCTGGTCACAACGGCATGTATAGCACCATTCACTTTATTCCCTGCATTCACTCTCCTTTCCACATCCTCTTCAATCTTTCCATCCCTTGTGAACATACTTCCCAGATATACAAACTCGTTCACTTGCTCCACACTCTTATCATTTATTTTCACTTCGCACTCCGATACATCGTCTTCCCTTTCAAACACCATTACCTTAGTCTTGTTCACATTTATACTCAGCCCTTTTAACTTAAAAGCTTCATTCATCACAGTCACCATGTCTTGCAACTGTTCTGCTGACGATGCAAGTAGAACTTGATCATCTGCATAGAGAAGGCATTTGACAGGCAACTCATTCATCCTCAATCCGCACTCATGCTCTTTCAAACCTATCAGACAACTATCCATGTACAAGTTGAACAGCCACGGTGATGCTACACAGCCCTGTCTAACACCCCTTGAGATGGAAAACCAGTCCGTAAACGCCCCATTAATCCTAATACAAGCACTGGAATCCCTATATAGAGATTTCAGTGCCCGAACCAAGCGCCAGTCCACACCGTACCCGGATAGCGTCGACCACAGTTCATCCCTCCACACACTGTCATAGGCCTTCTCCAAGTCAACGAAAGCACAGTAGACTTTTTTGTGCTTTGCCAGATGTTTTTCAGCTATGCTCCTCAAGGAGAAGATCTGATCCATACAGCCCATTCCCTCTCTAAATCCTGCTTGCACGTCCCATAATTGTTCATCCGTCACTTTTACCACTCTATTTTCTTTCGCATATAATTTGCCTACAACACTCAAAAGACTAATGCCGCGGTAGTTTTTACACTCCTGCTGTGAGCCTTTTCCCTTATATAGTGGTACAATTACAGCCTTGCACCAGTCATCCGGCACGCGGCCACATCTCCAACACATATTAAAGATCCGGCACAACAGGCTTGCTACCACCCCGTCACCGCCCTTCAGCATTTCAACAGATACTCGGTCATACCCTGCAGCTTTACCAATCTTCATCCCACTCATTGCTTTTATAATCTCATCCATTTCTATTCCATTCTCATTCTTTTGCTCTTCGTCTGGGTTTGGGTCTTGACCACTGGCTTCTACCCAGTTACCCACTCCTTGCAAACTATCCTGACAACTAAATAAACTTTCAAAATATCCTTTCCAGCGTTCCAAGACCTTACATTCTTCGCTCAGTAAGCACCCATCTTCTGCTCTTATTACATTCATGCTCGATGTTTTTGTCACTCCGCGAGCCAATCTTACCTGTTTCCAGAACAGCTTAACATTGGCCCTGAAGTTATCGGAGAATTTCCTGTTATATTTTTCTTCCTTTTCTTCCTTCTTCATTTTTACCACCTCTTTGACTTTCGCTTTCATCTGATTGTACGTTACTTTCACCCTTACCAGATCATCCGTCACGTTTGTTGCCTGATTCATTCTATTTTGGGCTTTACAGGCTAACACATTAAGCCAAGCCTCTTTCTTGTTCTTCACCGCCTCTTTTACTTCATCATCTACCCACATATCATTCGTTCTACTACCACGTTTCCTCTTCGCTATACCACATAACTTTGTGGCTGCGTTCACCATACTACTTTTCACTATTTCCCACACATCCTCTAAACTGACATCATTCAAATAATCAAATATCTTATCCGTCTTCTCTTTTACTTCCCTCTTATATTCCTCCCTTACTTTTAGTTCTTGTATTCTTTCTACTTTTATTCTTTCTAACGCAGTCACAGGAACTTGAACTCGATGACGCCAATGCTTGAACAGACCAACCACCCGACACATAACCAGATAGTGATCAGTCCCTACATTAGCACCCCGATATGCTCTTGTATCTACAACTTTGCTCTTCAATCTTTCATCTACAATAACAAAATCAATCATACTTCTACTGTCTTGCCTTTCCCACGTATACCTGTGGATCTTTCTATGATCAAACATAGTGTTCATTACACACAGGCCCTTCTCTACACATATTTCTAGTAACTTCATCCCATTCTCATTCACTCTATTGTCACCGAATGCCCCTAATACTTTTTCGAACCCATTCCTCTTCACACCAACCCAACTATTAAAGTCGCCGAGCATAAAAACCTTCTCGTTAGACCTACAATCATTCAGTGTATCTCCTAAACTTCCCCAGAATGCCTCTCTCTCAGAAAATGAGCATCCCATATCGGGTGCATACACGCACAAAATAAAGATAGGGTGTAGGCCCACCTTAACTCTCACCCAAAGAATCCTAGGGCTCACACAAGCGTAATCTCTTACACAACTCTTCATCCGCTCCGAGAGAATAACCTCCACACCCTGACAGGCCCTCTGTGTCTCTTGAACACCGGACCAGATAGCGGTCAGGGACCCGACTTTAGATATATCCACTCCCTTTCTTTTTGTCTCATTCACACATAACACATCTATCCTTTTGTCCTTCACTATTTCACATACTTCATCTATCTTATCTATCATTCCTCCCTGCACATTCAGCGTAGCTAAGCGACACTCCGCAGCTCGCTTTTCGCCCCATGAGAACAATTGACGTGGTGTGTGGCGAGCATCACCGCCGTCTCCGAGTAGATTATTAAGACTCATTTTGTTCCCACGAATAGCTAGGGAAACTATGTCCACGCTCTACAGAGCCCCGCTTGTAGAGGTAAGGCTGGATAGTGCCTGGGGGCGCCCAGTCCCAGACAACAGGCACGCTTACGACTTAGGCTCTCCCCTAGCCATGCAGCTCTCGGCACGGCGAACTTAGCTTGGGGGTGAGATGTTCGCACCGCCATGAGGAAACAAAGCGTCCTCTGGCATTTATTCCCTTAGTCGCCTTTTACGACACCCACGGGATGGATGGGGTGGTGAAATTCTTTACGTCCGTCACCACACGGTACTTAATGTTTTCTGCTATTCAGGGCGGAGACAAATCCAACGAAACAAAAACCATGAAAATTGATCCAGCCGATCTCGAGTTATAAGTGTAGTAACAAACCCGTCTTTCTTTTATATATATAGATTAATAATTCCGACTAAGTGGTAAGATAAAATCACAAAAAAAAAAAATCGAGTACCTCCCATAGACGTAGAGTGGGGATTTTTTTTTTCATCTGTCCCATCCATAGTGTGGGATATCGTTGGATAGGCGATTCAAAAATATTATGGGTTTGTTAAAACCATTTTTAGATTTAGATATCCGTTTGCGTTAAATTATAATGCTATAAATTGCAAATTTTTGTTAGAGCCAGCGAAATGGTTGCTCTTGGCTATGTGGAAAAATTCACGGCAGTAGTAAATATAACGAAATTAAAAGGAAAACTATCATGGATAAGTATTCTTTACTAGTTTACGAGTAATAGTCGACCAACTTATAAAATATACTTGGAACAGTAACTATTTTGTACAAATGCCATTGAAAAATTACTTAAATAACGTTGTTAGCTGTGTAAAACAATGTATCATCAAAAAGGAAAACATAGAGACAGTTTATCTCTTCAATGTTCAGTTTACGGAATATCTTTTAAATTGGTCCAATATTGCAGAAGGAAATAGGCGAGAGCCAAACCTCGATTTATGACTTTTTACTAAGGAAATTCAGTCGACGCTCTCTGCCTCCGTTTCCGCAGCTGTTGTGGCGTGAAACTACGGTGGGTGGTGGTGAAACTACGGTTATAGGTACCTAGGATTTACCAAGTCTTACCGGTAATAGTCCGAAATTATGTATTTTTATGATAATCGCAATTTTCGGGTTTTTACTAGCAACCACACGGTAAATCTTAGGTTTTCTCTCTATTATAATTATAATAGTCGGCCAATAGTTACCATGTCCGTTCAGGAACATCCCTGGGCAAAGCGACTAGGGTCCTTTGGTCATCAGATAGTTGGAGTTTGCGGCCCCTTCGAGATATTTTAAATTTAAAATTAGACATAATTGGAGCTGACTAGAATCAATGAATGAATCAGATGTTTGTTACTATTTTAATAGAGATGTTTATGAGAAAAAGCGTAAGTTTATGTACAGTAAATAGTGATTTTTCTTCGCTAAAAAGAAAAAATATCAAAAATATAAACTAAAAGCTTTCGAACACTGATTGAAGTTGTCAGCATTGATTTTTTTTTTCTTTTAAGGTGTCTATGTCTATTGTATTTCATTTCTTAAAAATACTTTTTGGATATTTGCGTCTTATAATTACAAGAAGAACGTACTCTTGTTTGAGAAGTAGTGCCAAAAAAATCCTGGTTATAACCCAGTAAATAAAAAAAACGAAAATGGAGGTCCTTATAATGTTCTCTTGCTTGCACACCAGTGCGCTCTATCTCACTCACGCGCGTACCGTAGGCAGAAAAAAATCAGTCTTGATTTACTTGATATTAATAAATTAGTAAAAAGTAATATTCTTTCTTAATTGTTTAAATATAAATAATTTTAACCAAAATCAAAGTAAACCCCTTTCTGCCTGTGTTTTGATGTAACTATAGGTATTTAGAAAATCTTCCAATCAAGTAACTGAGGTGGGTGTAGATAGATGTTGTATTTAATTAATGTGTATACGACTTTAGTCACCTTTTGAAGCTGTTATATTTGAAATAAATACGACCCGGTCTTGTTTTTATGTCCTTTATTTAATTTTCTTTCTTATTTCTTACATTTTTCTTTCTTATTTCTTACAGAGATATACAACCGATCCTCGAATGGATGAAATCAGGAGCTTCGAGGCCTCAGTGGAGTGAAGTTGCGGCAATGAGTTCTATCACCAAGGGTTATTGGGCACAGTGGGAAAGTTTGATTATCCAGGATGGAGTTCTGTGCCGGAAATGGGAGAATACTCGCGGTGACCAGTGTCATCTTCAAATGGTCGTACCTAAGGTCAAGGTGCCAGAGGTCCTACAGCTCTATCTTAATGGAAGTTCAGGAAGTCACATGGGAGTTAAGAGGACTCTAATCAAGATCCGAGAACGCTATTACTGGATCCATTGTTGAGAGGACGTTAAAAAATGTTGCCGCAAACGCACAAGTTGTGCGGGTGCGGCTGTGAAAGGACCACACACTCTTAGGAAAGGTGCATTAAAGGTTTATAAGCACATCAGACCGACAGGTCAACAGATGTCTGAGAGGATGAAGACCCGCTACGATCGGAATGCGAACAATAAGGGCTTCGATGAAGGATCTCTGGTATGTTATACGCAGCAAAGGAAAATCGCCTAAATTGCAAGCAAAATGGGATGGGCCATATCGCGTAGTTACCAAGATTAATGACGTCACCTACCGAATTCAAAAGGGACCCCGAGGTGCATGCATCAAAGGTCGATGCTCTCGAAAAACTAATTTTCTCGAAAGTTCGTGCCGAATAGAATTTTCCAGAATGTTCTGCTCGAACAAGTTTCTAGGTGCTTCGGGAGCGATGATTTCGAATGTCGATTGTTCTGGAAGATTCTCCAAGTATCTAGAACAGTATGGATCGTTCTAGAAACATCTTCCGTGCTATATAAAGAGCGCTCGGGTTCGTCGTGAGTCAGTTGCGTTCAGGAGAGCGCGACGCACGCGCAGCTCCCTCATCCCAAACCCCCCCCCCCCCTCCCCCCGACTAGCCCCGCAGAGGCAATCGCCATGGGGTAAACTCAACCACCAAAAGTGTGGCGCCCCAGACAAACCAACAGACCATCCCAGGTCTGATGGATCACCACATCCCGGCACCAACCCTCAGCCCGGCCCCTCAGGCCCCTGCCGCTCCCAAGACCGCTCAAGGCCGCCATGTAGCTACCACCTCTGCCGTCACCGCGAGCCAGCCCACAAATAATCCCAATGCCAGACGCAGCCTCGTCGACATTATCATCGGAGCGTATGCGATCTGGATGACAGACGAGGCACAATCGCTGGCCGCTGAGATCCAAAAGATCGAAGCATCTGGTACTATACCAAACCCAGCTGCATCCCAAGCCCTATTCAATAGGTATCCGTCTATAACAAGAGAGCTAGATAGCCTTGTTTACAGAAATGGTGGGTACGCAATTAAGTCGTACCCCATACCCTTTCAATTCGAATTTACGCAATTAAGGTGTAATCTCTAAAGTTTCCATGTTTTCGCTAACTTAGGCATATTCCTGACCCCCATGACCTTTCCACTCTGCTCCTTAAGAGCCGTAGGGAGTAGAAACAAATGTAAGCAAACAAACAAACCGATTCGTTCCGTCCTCGCCGCCGAGGCCCGTCGCGTGTTCTTTCAATAAAATCCCGCCAGCCCGCGATTAGCTGAGCATTCGTTAAAATTAATAGATATAAAAGGAGTTTCGTTTCCATAGCTGTCCCCCAGCGACGCCCTGAGCCGAGGTTCGACCCCAACTGGGTTAACCGCGTTGTCGCTTAGGTTTAGAAATTTGTGCCTGGCTGGAGGCTATATACCTTAGTCTCCACAGGGAAGTCCGGTTAAGTAGTTACCAGTCACTTTGACCGAACTACGAGAAGTCACGTATAAAAAATAAAAATAAACCGGCCAAGTGCGAGTCGGACTCGCGCACGAATGGTTCCGTACCATTATCACAAAAACAGGCCAAAAAATCACGTGTGTTGTATGGGGGCTCGTATTTTTTTTTATTCTGTCGAGAAATACATCATCTGTGAAAATTTCAACTGTCTAACTATCACGGTTCATGAGATACAGCCTGGTGACAGACGGACAGACAGACGCGGAGTCTCAGTAATTGGGTCCCGTTTTTACCCTTTGGGTACGGAACCCTAAAAAAACGTCGTGAGTCAGTTTCGATTTGGAAGCGACGCGACAGAGCGATCAGAAAAGGAAAATAGTGCGAAGTAATAGAATTGTTTAAGAAGTGTTTTTGTAATAAAGTGTGATTAATTGAAATCTGTTTTTTAGGGTTCCGTACCCAAAGGGTAAATAAAAACGGGACCCTATTATTAAGACTCCGCGATCCGTCTGTCTGTCTGTCACCAGGCTGTATCTCATGAACCGTGATAGCTAGACAGCTGAAATTTCCCATACAACAAACGTGATCTTTTTTGCGGTTTTATGCGATAATGGTACGGAACCCTTCGTGCGCGAGTCCGACTCGCGCTTGGCCGGTTTTTAAATAATTTATCCCTGAACCCCAGCTCGTAACATTATGTTTGTTACTCAATCACGCTAGAACGGCTGAACGGATCTGGATGAAATTTGGCACAGACATAGATTATAGTCTGGAATAGAACATAGGCTACTTTTCAACCCGGTATAATGTTCTCTTGGGATAAGAAAATAATTTTCACGCGGGCGAAGCCGCTGGCAGAAGATAATAATGAACATAAGACCGGTGAATATAAAAAATATTGGGCTATCGGGAGACAATAACCAAAACAGTAGATCTCCCATAAATCGGGGACTTTTTCAACGCTGGTCGCAGTTGGTACGGCCCAACCAACCGACAACCGTACACACGTCCGGGTTTAGTACGGATGAGTACGGAGCAGACCATATCCGATGTGCAAACAAGCGGACCGAGGTAGACTCAACTAATAATAATAATGTCCGACGGACCACTCACATACACGGTCGGATATGGTACGGCATCGTACCAAATCCGTGGTCCGCGCATACCAAGTCCGAGCGTGTGTTACGGCTATAGATAAATGGGCTAAAGGCCGATCCAATAAAAGCTGGCAGTCTGGCGCTCGTTATTTCTGAAATTATTTATCAAACTGCTGCCCGTTTTGGTATCATTACTAGCACGATGCCTAAACAGGTAGGTATCTATCTCATAAAACTTAATATCAGATTTATATGCGGTGTACCTAATTAATTAAACTTGGTTTAGCCATTTATATAAAAATTCGTCATATTTCATTAGCGTTTTTATCATATTTTATCTGTGTGTTACGTACAGCTTATCGATAGGTATGGGATTATTCACCAAGGTAAATAAATCACGAAGCCAGTACAGTATTTTATTTCACGTTAGTAGATGTTGATCTTGATGTTTTGTTTTGAGGTTTAATTTAATTTATATTAATTAAGTTGTAAATGAAAACAAAAAGTGGCCAGAAAGAAAACTCAACCAAGGACAATACAGATGACAGTTGTTTGAAAAAGTGACAAAAACCGAGCGCAAATTACAAAAAATCTTTGAATTATTTTTACCTCGAAAATATATACAGTGCAGAAGGATGAACATTTACATCAATTAGTAAAGTGTGCTTTATATCGAACGCTAAATAATGAGTGTATATTTTCCTTATTTAGATTTTGTTAACGTTTGATAATAACAATGTATACCTTGAAGGGTATCTTCCCCGAACCAAGTTAGTAGTTCCGTTACATTTGATTTTTTTGCTCTTAATACGTTGTCATGGCCATCAGTTTTATTTGTTGTGGGTTTGTGACGTCGCCAAGCCAATGTTAATTTTATAAAATTAATGAGTTACTTCATTTACACAAACTGTCATGGCTATCAGTCAACAGTACAACAGCTCGAATTGATAATGTGAAGTCTTCATTTTTTGCTACAATAAATGATAATTATTGAAATTTGCATGACTAATATCTACAGGCTGTACATACTGTGCATTTATACTATTTCTTAGATGTCTAATTACTTTTTAGAGAAAGAACAAAAAAAGAACTTCATCAGAGAAAACATGAAACAACTAAAATATATACAGAGCCAGAAATCTCCTAAAGAACCAAAGTATAACACGAAAAATGTCCACCCGCCCCGGTTGACCAACCCCATCGCAACTGGGAGCTCCCTCGGCCAAGTGAACTCTTCGCCTTCAAATAGGAGTGGGAAGGTCACACTCAACATTGCAAAGACTAGCTCTACCAACACTCGCAAAAAAATGACAGACATAAAGATCAAAAAAGGCGATATGGCAGAGTTTCTCAAAAGAAAAGAGTTGAGACAAGTAAAAGCAGTAGATGACTGCACTGACGAGGAAGTAAAGTCTACAGACTCATCTGGCCGTCTCCGAGACATTGGATGTCAAACCATTGAGAGTACTCTCTCACAGAAACTGGTTGATAGCACAAAATTAACCATGTTATACCCAAAGAAAGAGAGTGAAGATTCTGAAGCAAATTTAAAGGCCAGTGGAGACACCGGACTCCACAGAAGTCCCTCTCCGTCTGCAGCTCCGCGTAGGGCTGGTGATGATATAATAGAAATTGAGAGAAACCGGAGCCGTTTAAACGCCATTTTGGAGAGAAAGGACACCAGGGATCCCTACTTACCATCAGGTAAGCGTGCTTCATTATCAACCACATCATCACTTACCATCAGGTGAGATAGTGGTCAAGCATGTGCCTATCTATAATATAAAAATAGGTTAACATTATAATTGTACCGTTCTCTAGAACTATAGCATTATTTACTCAGCTGAATTTAGTTAGACTGACTTTCCCTAATCAATAATTTCTTATTTCCAGGTTACCAGAAAGGCGTGCTACCTAAATACCTGCGCGAGCGCAAGGAACAAGGACTGAAGGAGGCAGAGGGCGTCAGGGCAGAAGTGGACAACTCCATGTGCCCCAGCGGCCATGTGACGCTGCCAGACACAGAGCGCAAGGAGACGCTGCGGATGCTTAGGAATAGTAAGCATCTGCACCCCATACTTACCTTAGACCTTTGTTGTTTGAAACATGTAGTGAGAACGGTTTCTGCTTTAGTTCCCCTTTTAGATGCAACTTCCCCTCATTAATTCATATATGCATAGAAGGTTGTTAAGTTTTATATGGTTTTAACTGTTTCAAATAAATAAAGTTCACTGAATACTAATCGTATATTTTTATAAAGTAAGACAAAGATTGTTATATGACGTTACTAATGGTAACTGTCTAGACTACTAGAGGAAAGTTTCCATCAAAGAGGTACAAACAATCTTTTCAAAGGTATTAACTGATATAAGGTTCAATTTAATTATTAGGGGTTTTTGTAGCCTGATATTGTCTAAATCACATAATTATTGCTACCACATAAAGTTTTACCTTATTTCCTTCTTTTACTTGTTTTCAGGTTTTGCAGAGTTAGTAAGTGAACTGAACAAATTGCCAGTAAAAACGGACACGCTGAAAATGCGTAATAGAAAAATGGAGCTAGAAAAGCAGTTAGCAAAGCTTGAGGAAGGAATCAAAGTATTTTCCCGACCCAAGGTGTTTGTAAAAATAGGAGAGTGAGTCGCATTGCTTGCTCAGAATTAGGTATAACTTGTAAATTTGTGGTGGTCCAATGGGGGCAGAATTGTGCAGTCAGATGTGTAAATAAAATTTTAATTTAATTTCTATCTGTTGAAAAATTTTAATAGCAAGGACACCAATTTTTTTTCTAAAATCATTTCTTAAATATTATACAATCAATTATGAGGTGTCTAATTCATGACCCATGCTTGTGCTAGTATTGATAGATCTGCAAAATTAATAGTAGAAATTATATCTACACTCATATTAGTTCATGCACACTGCTACAATTAATGTGTAGACATGCTTACTTTTGGAAAATCCACCCTGAAACAAGTGTCCAGTTCAAGAGCACCTAGGTGCCTCGGTAGTAAAACTTTGTGGGTAGTTTGTCATTCATACAAATTGACAGCTCATAACAATTCTAGCTGTAGGACCGTCCAGGGGAGTGACCATGAGCTCTTAGACTCTTAGAGTAAGGTTATTTTGAGATCGAGTAAGTGACAGATGTACACAAGTCATATACATCCCTTCCTCGATCTCAAAATAACCTTACTCTTAAGAGCTTATGGTCACCTCCCAGATCGCCGAAACGGAAGAGGAGTATTTTCGATCAAACTCCTACTTTTCGGGGTGCGTCTGTTTCTGTGACTGATCGGCTCGAGCTCCTAGGCATGGAGTTGACATCCAGTCTCAAAGTCGGCGCCTCCATTGAGTACAAAGCCCAAATTGCAGCCAAAAAACTGGGCATCCTAAATAGAGTGAAGCGATACTTTACGCCTGGACAGCTTTTAACCCTATTCAAAGCGCAAGTCCGACCCTGCATGGAGTATTGCAGCCACCTTTGGGATGGCTCAGCTAAGTATCAGCTTGCCACGTTTGACTCGGTGGAACGCAGAGCCAAGAGGCTCATTGGCGACGTTGAGCTGGCGGATGCCAAGCTTCACAGCTTAGCTCATCGCCGCAAGTTGCCTGCTTGTAGTTCTTCTACAGACTGTACTTCGGTGAGTGTGCTCAAGAACTCCACGACCTCATCCCGCCAGCCCCCTTCTACCATCGGACATCTAGACGCACTGCAAGTTATCATCCTTACCTTGTTGCCATTCCACCCATTCGCACCAAGCGCTTCCAAACATCCTTCATAATGCGCACAGCGAATGAATGGAACTCACTACCTGCGTCTGTGTTTCCGAACGCCTTCAACCCGAATCTCTTCAAAGTTAGAGTGAACAGGCTTTTTCTGGATAAGCTCGCTCCATCGTCGACTCTGTCCCTGTCACCTCTGACCTAGACTAGAGTCAGAGCAAACCAATCACAAATAAAAAAAACGGGTAAAGACAATGGTAATTTCTACTGTGTCTGCTAATTATTGCTGGCCAGGTGAAAGCCGAAAAGTCGTTATCGCTGCTTTCTTGTTATAAATTAACAGATCTGATAAATGAATAAAAAGTTATGTTTACACTCATATTAGTTGATGCATGATGTAACAACTGTAACAAGTAATAATGAAGTTTAGATATATTAAAAACGTATTTTTTTTAAATTAGTTAAGTTCTGACTGCACAAACCCCGTGTCATATTCCGTCCGAGCCAAATCTAAATTGTATGTTTGTTGTATGTCTCAAAATTGTTGTGAGTCGCTCAGCTAAGATAATCCGAGGTTAGCGTATGTTAGTGTTAATTATAGTAATATGTTGTTCATTGTTGTAACTAATATAGTTAGATATGATTGTATGATTTACAGTGTTTCTATAACTTTTTTTTTGGTGTTTTAAATACAATAATTATTTGGGTGTTTCGTCCATTTCTTTGAAAAATCAAATACACAGGTTGTAGAAAATAGAAATTATATTTTCACAATTGAAAATATGACATAGTGTCGTTATTATTTGGTTCAAAAATAAATTAACATAGAAATCTATTCACGATTTTAAATCATACACAACATAATTATAACAATTTACTTTAAAAAATTACAATGGCTATGATAACACAGTCACTCACTACAGCATTGTAGATGACATTCCTATGTAGTTCATGCTCAATAAAAATATATTTGATTAAAAAGGCACAACCATGTTACAATAAACACAAGTACACTGTAGATCTATTTTTTTAATCAATATAATTGTTCAATGTTACCTTTGGACATTGATTCAGCACTGAACCCGGCTGACGCGCGGCCCAGATAAATTTTATCTGAGGAACCAAAATAGCAGTTTGATGTTTTAGTATAAAATATGCATAACCGCCATCATTTTCCATTGTTTTTCCTGAATATTGTAAAGTCGACCCTTGTATAACAGGCTGTTGCCCGCAACTCCACAACCAAGGGCGTCTAAATGTACGTAATTTTGAACACAAAGTTTTAACGTGTAACTAATAGTTTTGCTTTAAAAAAATAATTAATAACACGATAATTTTCGCAACTTTTGGAAACTCCTCCAAAACGACTTAGATGTTTAAAAATATTTTGACACAGAAAAATTGATGGCTGGTATTTCTTCTATCTAACACAGCATATGTAAATCAAATAATATTTTGCAAACACAACTGTTCAAAAGGAGGTTCAATTTTAATATTTTGGCATCGAGCGGGCGCACGGCCAGTACTGCGTTAGCATTGGGGCGTATATATCGCCTTAAAACATAAAATTATATTGAGTTATTCCAGACTAGGACCTGATACAGCATGGTCACAAAGATCCCTTAAATGTGTGATGAGGTAGATGATACGGCTCGGTGTGGCTGACTCTGGCTTGGCCACCATCAGGGATTTTAATTTTGATAACACAAATATTTAGTCGCTAATTAGTCGAAATTAGTCGCCAAATATCAGATTTAGTCGGTCACTGGTTCAAAAGTTAGAAGGGTTTATAGGTGGCCGATCTGGAGAGAGTCTCCCCAGCTTGGCCACATTTATATCTCAAAAACTAGGATACCTAACGAAGATCTGTTTTCTCCCAGATTTAGTCGCTAATTAGTCGAAATTAGTCACCAAAAATCAGAATTAGTCGATCACTGTTTCAAAAGTTAGAAGGATTTATAGGTGGCCGATCTGGAGAGACTCTCCCCGGCTTGACCACATTTATATCTCAAAAACTAGGATACCTAACGAAGATCTGTTTTCTCCCAGATTTAGTCGCTAATTAGTCGAAATTAGTCGCCGATTCACAGATTTAGTCGGGTCTTAGTTTAGAAGATAAAATGAGTTCAACTTTTAAGGTATAGTCCAAGAGCTAGATCGAAAAGATAACGAAAAATTGCCAAGATAAAAATATTTCTGTTAATATGTGTAATATACTTCTCGTTTTATCGGTCTAAAGTCATTAGAAGTGTCAGAGAGATATAAATTCTCAATTAAATAATTTTGTTTATGTTATAAATTGCTATGTTAGAGTAGGTTAATTTTCTTTGAAAACATTACAGCTGGCTCTTGGCCTATTTGGTGTCAAGATGTACAGTCGCATACAACTGTTTTACCAAATTATAATGTTAAGGCCTAAATTACGTTAGAATAATAAAACTTCTGTTGCCAAATAAGAATATATGATGTATCTACCTAATACTATGCTAGCACGGGGACCCAGCGCTCTTAAATCAAAGATGTATATACCTATCTATATATATATATTAGGTATCTAATACCTAATATGACACCATTTGGCTCTAATTAAGGTTAGTATAATAAAACGAACGTTGTCGAAATATAAAATTATTTATTACTTAACATTTTTTGAACTTACAGTAAAATGTTAAAAATAACGAAGGCTCGTCCCCAGCGTCCGCTGTCGCGGATAATAATATAAACACAACAATAAAAACAAAAAACAATATCAAATCTTTGCACTAACCATAATAATAACCTTAACAATATTTAATAGCAGTATTATTACTTAAATCCTTACAATCCTTACATAATTTTTTATTACAATAGTAATTTTAATCACAGTATAAATTTTAATCACAGTAGAAATTATAATCACAGTAAAAAATATAATTACAGTATAAATTTTAATCACAGTATACATTTTAATCACAGTAGAAATTATAATCACAGTAAAAAATATAATTACAGTATAAATTTTAATCACAATAGTAATTTTAATCACAGTACCTATACATTTTAATCACAGTAGAAATTTTAATCACAGTATCTATTATTTATTTTTATGAGTTTACCTACAACGTGTAAATTAAGTTATGCGGTATTATTTCTGTGGAAGGTAAAGAAATTAAATCTTGCAAATCGTCAAAGCATTCCCAAGTTTTTGTAGACTTTCGGTAGCACCAACTTCTGTAATGACCTATAGCACCAGGTATGTACTCAATCACCGCTAAAGCAGAAAACTTTTGTTTTTTGACTGTAATAGTCACTGGTATGTTAGTCAGATTAATTTGAGAAATACCAGTCGTTTCAATAAATAAAATAGATGATAAGTAGTAATGAAATCTCACTTGCTTGCCGCAATCAGAGCACATCCCTTTGTCTTTCTCGATTGTTAATTTAATCGATTTGGATAATGCTGAAATGCCATCTTTTTTTATTACATCGATATTAATCGGTAAATACTGACACTTTCTTAATAAATTACTATGACTAGAGCACCGCTCGCTAGCAACTCGCTCTATGTAGTTCATCTGTACACGCGCATCTATCTCTTTCTTACTTACCATACATAAATGAAACGGAGCGCACAGGAGCGCAGCGATCTTGCTGCCAGCGACTTCCAAATTTTGTTCTATATTATAAATAATTACATTATAATATTTATTGTAGATCTGTTTCTAGGTAATGCTTGCTTTCCTTTTTGGTAGGTATATAATAACAAAGAATAACTGTATATTTAGGTTTATTTAGAAACAAACATTCCACCTTAAGGCGATCCCCCCGGCAAAACCGCGTTTTTTGTCGTTATTCAGAGGCTATTAACTCAGTAATGAAGCGTAATTAACTATATCTAAAAGCACATTATTAATGTTCGATATCTTGTCATCACATTGCACATTTTAATTTATTTTTATGTGTTATAAATACATTTAAAATCTCCTTGTAAAAAATGTTCTAAAATTATTGATAGCATGCTTCTTTTGCTAAAGTTGACGTTCTGTTAATTTAAGAATTACACCAATGGATAGATAATTTAAAAATCTAAATATTCCACATTTTATTTTATTTGAAAAGATCGCTTATCTTTTTTTATTAAAAGAATTCCAATTTTATTGTGGATTTTGTGATAAATGCGCGGGCGGAGTGAGCGGGACAGAGCGAGACTTATCAACGGGACAGAGAAGGACCGAATACTCAAGGTCGTTTGGTCGGGGTAGCGTCTTAAGACATAATAGGTATTGTCTAGAAACTACTTAAAGTGTTTTGTACTTGCTTGTACCAATGTATGGAGAAATTTATTACTTTAATATCTTTTTAATTACACACCGACTAAATCTGTGACTCGGCGACTAATTTCGACCAATTAGCGACTAAATCTGGGAGAAAACAGATCTTCGTTAGGTGCCCCAGTTTTTGAGATATAAATGTGGCCAAGCCGGGGAGAGTCTCTCCAGATCGGCCACCTATAAATCCTTCTAACTTTTGAACCAGTGATCGACTAATTCTGATTTTTGGCGACTAATTTCGACTAATTAGCGACTAAATCTGGGAGAAAACAGATCTTCGTTAGGTATCCTAGTTTTTGAGATATAAATGTGGCCAAGCTGGGGAGACTCTCTCCAGATCGGCCACCTATAAACCCTTCTAACTTTTGAACCAGTGACCGACTAAATCTGATATTTGGCGACTAATTTCGACTAATTAGCGACTAAATATTTGTGTTATCAAAATTAAAATCCCTGATGGTGGCCAAGCCAGAGTCAGCCACACTACGGCTCGACCTCAGATTACCAGATTCTCAATATACAGTTTCTCAAAATACCAGATTCGCAATATACCAGAAGTACAGTTAAATGAAAAATTGTTTCAGAAGAAATAATCAAATTACAGGTACTAAGTAGCAAAAAAAAGAAAACAAAAACGCCTTATTGTAGCTACAAGATTGGTGTTTAGATAATCTGGTATTTTGAGAATCTGGTATATTGCGAATCTGGTATTCTGAGATTGAGCCATTACAGGTACTAAGTAGCAAAAAAAAACAAAAAGAAAACAAAAACGCCTTATTGTAGCTAAAAGATTATACACTCAGTATGATAATTCAAAAGTACCTATATAAGGTTTTTTTGACATGTATGCCTCCCATCAAGTCCCATCCCTTATTCTTTTGTTATTCACATCCAAAAGTACTGAGGTATTACATTGGTTTTGTCGGAAACATCTCCAATTCGTTGTTCCAAATTTGTTCTATAAACAGAAATTGTACCTGAACCCTGCGTGCAGTAACGCTGGTTTGCCTTTCTGACTTATTATAAATTTCATATCACTTTGATCCATTTTATTTACAAAGGAAAACCAGACATTTTGTTGCACAATGTGCAATATGCAAACTATTTGCTGCAAAAGGAATATATGATAAAAATGATTGATTCCTGCTATGAGCAGAGTAGTAGGTAGGGCTCGATCTCAGAATACCAGATTCTCAAAATACCTCGATACATTTGGATGTGAATAACAAAAGAATAAGGGATGGGACTTGATGGGAGCTATACATGTTAAAAAAAACCTTATATAGGTACTTTTGAATTATCATACAGAGTGTATAATCTTTTAGCTACAATAAGGCGTTTTTGTTTTCTTTTTGTTTTTTTTTTGCTACTTAGTACCTGTAATGGCTCAATCTCAGAATACCAGATTCGCAATATACCAGATTCTCAAAATACCAGATTATCTAAACACCAGATTCTCAATATAAGAGTTCGAACAGTCTAAATCAAAATATAGCGTGGGGTATTTTGCAGCAAATAGTTTGCATATTGCACATGGTACCCTACTATGTGCAATTAAAATATAACTAATGTACTAACTATTTTCTTTTTATTGATATTGTCATGACGTCAAAAAGGCTTCTCCTATGTTACATTCACGTATTTTATTATTATTAAACACCGTTCAGCACCGTAGACCACATACATGCGCTGCGTCAGGTTATACAGAAGACCGAAGAGTACAACCTGCCTCTGTTTAGCGTTTGTGGACTACGAGAAAGCCTTCGATTCGATCGAGATTTGGGCTGTAGTGCAGTCTCTCCAACGCGACGGTGACAAATTGACTGCCGGTACAACGAAGAATTGAAGTGTTTATCCAAAAACGCCACCATGTCAGTTCGACTTCAGGATCAGACCTCGGAACCCGACCTTCTGCAGCGAGGTGTGAGATAGGGAGACGTCATATCTCCAAAGCTGTTTACCGCTGCACTGGAGGATGTCTTCAAGGTTCTGGACTGCACAGGGCTAGGCATCAACGTCAATGACGAGTACATCACTCACTATGGAGGACCTCAGTGCAATGCTCGATGACCTCAGTAGAGCTTCCGAAAGAGTGGGTCTTAGGATGAACATGGACAAACCCAAGGTGATGTTGAATAAGTTCATTTTAGTTCATTTATTTTCTCACAAAAATAAATGAACTAAAATGAACTTTTATTTGTTTTTGAACGTTGAATGCCCACGTTACACCCACTCCTATCAAGGTCGGAGACTTTACACTTTAAGTTGTGGGCGATTATGTCTACGTGGGACAAACGATCCAGTCGGGTAGGGCCAACTTCGAGAAAGAGGTCAATCGTCAAATCCGACTCGGCTAGGCCGCGTTCGAAAAGTTGCGCGGTATCTTCTCGTCCAACTTAGCACAGTGTCTCTAGACGAAAGCCAGTGTGTGTTGCCAGTGATAACATATGGCTCTCGGCAGTGTACAGGGCACATTGCTCGCAGAACGGATGGCCGATTGGGCAGAAAGGTTCTGGAGTGGCGGCCGTGAACTGGAAGTCGTTGCATTGGAAGGCCTCCCACCAGGTGGACCAATGACCCGGTGAATGTTGCGGGGATCCACTGATTGCGAGACGCACGGAACCGGTCAACGTGGCGACGCTAGGGGGAGCCCTATGTCCAGCAGTGGACGTCTTTCGGCTGATATGATGATGATGAAATAATAAAATGGATCAAAGTGATATGCAATTTATAATAAGTTAGAAAGGCAAACCAGCGTTACTGCACGCAGGGTTCAGGTACAATTTATGTTTAAAGAAGAAGTCTGGAACAATGAATTAGCTTTGTTTCCGACAAAAGGAATGTAATACCTCGATACTTTTAGATGTGAATAATAACATAATAAGGGATGGAGGGCATACATGTAAACCGGACCATATTAGAAATATTATAGACCGCTGCATGGGCGATTATGAAGAAACACCCTTCACTGTCCAGATAAATAAAAGAAATGCAAACGACATGGCAAAGGATAAAAAGATTAATGACATTATTAATGATTTCATGAGCAACAAAATAATGTGTGTATAAAACTTTAAGCTACAATAAGGCGATGTTGAGGAAAACCTGTAGTGTAGTTTTTTTTAGTTTGTTTTTAGAGTTACGTACCCAAAGGGTAAAAACGGGACACTATTACTAAGACTCCACGATCCGTCTGTCTATCTGTCTGTCACCAGTCTGTATCTCATAAACCGTGATAGCTAGACAGTTGAAATTTTTGAACAACAAATACTAAAAACAGAATAAAATAAATATTTAAGTGGGGCTCCCATACAACAAACGTGTTTTTTTTGCCGATTTTTGCGATAGTGGTACGGAACCCTTCGTGCGCGAGTTCGTCTTGCATTTGGCTAGGTTTTAGTTTCTGTTGTTCACGATTTACTGTTATTTTTGTGCAAATAAGTACCTGAAATTTGAGGTTATTTTACATTGTTCTGTAATTTGATTATTTCTTCTGAAACGATTTTGCATTTAACCGTACTTCTGATATATTGAGAATCTGGTGTTTAGATAATCTGGTATATTGAGAATCTGGTATTCTGAGATTGAGCCCCTGTAATTTGATTATTTCTTCTGTAACAATTTTTTATTTAACTGTACTTCTGGTATATTGCGAATCTGGTATTTTGAGAAACTGGTATATTGAGAATCTGGTAATCTGAGATCGAGCCGTTTAAATTATCACAGAACATTATAAATTATGTAGAATAGTTTATTATATAATAGTTTTGATAGTTTATTCAACAAATAAACAATTGCTAGTAAATTCTAAACCTACTATACTGGTACTCCCACACCGCAGTTTAATAATGTTTACAATAATTTTTCTAAACACCCAGCATCTCATGGCAGGGGCTACCAATCACCCATAGTCCCCATCCAAAATACCTCGGCGTCACTTTGGACAGGTCCCTCGACTACAGGAAAAATTGTGAGATTGTTAAGCGAAAGGTGCATGCCAGGAACAGCCTGCTACGTCGCCTTACATCCACTAGATGGGGAGCATCTCCCCGGGTCTTGAGAACTACTGGAATGGCGCTCTGTTTCTCCGCTGGTGAATATGCCTGTCCAGTATGGAGCCGTTCCGCCCACTCGAGCTTAGTGGATACAGCACTAAACGAGACATGCCGAATATCCACTGGATGCCTTAAACCGACTCCGGTACGATTGCTGTATCCACTTATCGGCATCGCGCCCCCGGATGTGCGTAGGACTGTGGGAAGCCGTATAGAGAGGGCAAAGCAAGAAAGTGACTCGCGCCACCCAATGCACAACTACACCTCGGTGCCCCAGAGGCTTAAAAGTCGAAAAAGTTTTCTTGGTTGCGTGAGTCCATCTATTGGAAACATCACCACGGAAAGATGCGATCTTTGGCGAGAGAAATTTAAACTCCCTGATCGTTTCCTAGAGCCATCGGAGACCCTTTCGCCTGGGCACGCATTGCCTTGGCCGACCTGGAAAACTCTGAACAGGCGCCGCACTCAGATCGGCCGCAGCAAAGACAATCTTCATAGGTGGGGGTTCTCGGATGGTTCCGATCTTCGGTGCCTGTGCGGCGTCTCCCCGCAGACCATGGTCCACCTTTCGTCTTGTGCCGCATGTCCTGTTGTCTGTTCACCTGAGGATCTTATGACTGCGTCAGCGGAGGGCGTTGCCGTGGCTGAATTCTGGGCCAGGCAAGGCATTTAAGACGACGACTAACGCCAACGACCTTGAGGGAACAAAACGCGCTCTCGTTTCACAGCCGCGTGACCCAAAATTTAGTAGATGTTTGTACTTTCCTTTTTATTCTATGACTTTAAAAAAAAAAGCCTCAGATCAAAATGTAGATAATTAAATTGTCTTTGAGATGGTGTCAATTTAATTAAAATACGCCCAGCGGTTTTGGTGTGATTGTCGTATTTTTGTCCGTTTTAGATATAACTTTCCAAATTAATTACACTATGTTATACCAATAAAACTCAAAATTTATTACATCAAATTATTAAGAAAATGGTCTAATGTAACATATGTTTTTTTCTATTAAATTACGACTAGCCGTTTAGACGTGATTCTCATTTTAAAATCAGCTACTCAAGGGTATCGGCGCCTTAATTAAAAAGAGTGTTTGTCATCGACACGCTAAGAAGAATAATTTTACTAAAGAAATATTTTCCTAACATTTGATATGTATCAGTGTTAGTGATTTATGCTACAAGTGCGGGAGGTAGGTGATTTTCGATGAGTGGTATTTTATTCACGAGCGAGCGAAGCGAGTGAGTCGATAAATCGACACGAGTCGGAAATCATCTTACGCACGTGTATCATACAACATTTTACTATGCATAGTGCGAGGAAATAAAAAAATATATCTGAGCCAAGCAAGAAATTAATAAAATGGCGGGCTTATTCAAGGGCGCTCAGCATATCCACAGATTAACTAATACTGCGCATGTACAAATAGCTGTCACGTCAATCTGTACTTAACAAATTTTTTAAACTTTTCTCAAATAACAAAAACTATGCACGGGCTGACGTTGGAGTTAAAAATTAAAAAAGTACAGGAAAGTAAAAAGCACTAGTAAAAAAAGGTGACACTTTCCGCACAGTTTCGCTGCTTGGAAAACGCTCTTTTCGAGGAGACGCATTGTAAACATTTTTAACAGCCGGTGTGGGAGCTCCATACCATGTTTCTGTTTGATACATATTTGCAATGCTGTATCATATTGTCTTATTAGGCAAAAACGCCCAGATAAATATACACAATTTTTTTTTTTTTTTTTTTTTTTTTTTTTTTTTTTTTTTTTTTTTTTTTTTAAAAAAACGTTGCCCCACACTAGGAATTTCTTCCTGTATCGTGGGTGCGTTTACAAACATATAAACTCACATACACAACACCCAGAGCCGGAACAACTATCTGTAGATCATACAAATATTTGTTCCGTGCGGGAATCGAACCCGCGACACGCAGCGCAGCAGTCAATCGCTCAACCACTGCGCCAACCGTGCGCCTAAATAGTGTGTAATTGACTGGGTCTTAGGTGGTAAAAAGAAGACAATATTCTGTTTCACAAACCATAAAAAACCTGTAATTTACTTCAAAATGGGACTAGTCTTTCAGATAAATAAACTTATGTCAATTCTAATTGTGGGGCATCGTTGTCAGCAGGCCCCTCGACCAATCGGATCGCAAGCTTTCTAATTTGTTGTGACCCGATTGGTTGCGAGGCCGGCTGACTACGATGACTCACTTTGGAGCTGTAACAGTCCACAACTCTTTGGTATATCTAAATTACTACTAAACATGGGTATAGATAAAATAAGATAACTCAAGCTGTTGCTCTGTGCCAAAATTACCAAACCAAATGTATTGCCAACAAGTTATTTATAATACCATGTTGGAAACCTTCAGCAGTTAATTTTATAAATTAATGCTCTGTTTTATATAGCTTTTCCATCACTAGAATAATGATGCTGCATGCTTAGTTTACACTGTCACAAAGTTACAACTATCTGTCTTTATCTATATCCATAAAATTGACTACAACATGGTCAAAATAACTGTGCACATCGACTATCATTGACACCACGCGGCGCGCCGCCCGTGCTTCGTGCGCCAATAGCGAGAATCTAACATCAGAGTGACGTCACATCGCCGAGTGCATCCTCGTGCGCCAATAGCGAGAGTCGAACATCAGAGTGACGTCACATCGCCGAGTGCACCCTCGTGCGCCAATAGCGAGAGTCAAACATCAGAGTGACGTCACATAGCCGAGTGCACCCTCGAGCGCCAATAGCGAGAGTCGAACATCAGAGTGACGTCACATCGCCGAGTGCACAGTTATTTTGACCGAGCACTAAGTTAAGCTAGTTTCTTGACATGTTGAAAGGAGTGGTCATTGAACATGATTGGGCCCTTTCTGTACCACTCCTCATCGTCCAAACGCCAGTGGTAGAAGGAGAACTCTGGGAAAAAGAATTTTATCTCTCTTTCCGCTGAGTCTTGAGAATCTGAAATGGCAGAAAGTATTTATTTTAAAAACATTATCTTATATTATTAATCTAAAATTTACATAATACAAAATACTTAATTAACAATAACTACCTTTAATACACTTAAATAAAAATTAAATTAAACTACGAACGCGTATAAAAGGGCAGGGGTCATAGGGCGTCAAAAAATTCGTCCACATCGCTGTCAACGTGAAAAGTGCCCAGAACGCTGGCAGCATTGCCACGTTGCCTATTTTTGTTCTTATATTATGCTGTGTTATTGAAGGATTTCATATCAACTAGGGAGGCAATAGTCAAAATCTTATACATTCATCATCGCTTACCATCATCAGGTGAGATAGTGGTCGGGTCAAGCGCATTAGATTGATTGTAATGGATAAACCACAGATATAAATCTAACTAGATGACGCGATTGTATGTACTTCGCGTGTCAAATACGGTGTAATATTAAGATCATTGATCGAATTTTACACACTATTGAGACTTAGAGCTATTCATTTAGCATTATCGGCACCGGAACTTCACCGAAATCTAGAAAGGCGTATTTTTTTTTTTTCATTCAAAGACAAAGATATTTTATTTCAAGTAGGCCACCAAGCGGCACTTTTGAATGTTACATTTTACAAATAATAATAGTTGATTCTACCGTGCATTCGGAAAGTAGCTTGTAATGGAGAAGAATGCACAAGAAACTCCATACCTATTCTTTTATTAAAAAAAAAAAACTTTTTTTACACTATTTAGGTACATAAGTACATACCTTGATGAATGAAATTGAGTTTATACATTGATAAGTAAATTTGTTTTTAAATAGAATGAAAAAGTGGCACGCTTGGTTTTCATACAGATTGGAGGGACTTGCATTATCTAGTTAGATTTATGTCAGTGGGATAAACTTAAAAACTAATTAACAGGTTTTAAAAAATCTTTTACCTATTTACATTTCCTAAGCCACATTTTTCCAGAGTGACATAGGCTATTTTTTATCCCGAAAACGGGACGGGAGCGAAGCCGCAGGGAAAGTTTTTAATAGAATTTAAAGGCTGTGCATATTGATACGGGTTTCAGACCAAGAGCTAAGCTAAGTTAGTTTAGCTTAGCTCGCATAGCTGACGCAGTTTTCCATACTTGTGCAGACCGCAAACTAAGCTATGTGAGCTAACTAAAATATGCGAAGCTAAGTTAGTTGTGTATGCCGATTCGCAGCTACACGAGCTAAGCTAAGCCCCACCCGCTACCCCGCACACCCTTTGCACATCCTTTGCCAGTGCTGTCCAGTGTTCTTTGTTGTACGCACGGTCGTTTAGTAGCGATTATGGAGCAATTTATTGAAACTGTTAAACAATTTCCTATACTATGGAACACACAATCAAAGGACTATCACAACTTAATTAAAAAGGATGTTGTATGGAAAAGAATAGTGGAAATGTGTAACGTATTCATCATCGGAACTTTCTTCATTGATTATATTCATGGCGAACGACGTCCGTCTAATTGAACTACGCAACACTGACTGAGCTTTGGCATAGCTGTTGGTGTGCATGCTATTTATTTCTAGCTTAGCTTAGCCTAGCTTGCTTGGCATAGATTAGTTTTCGGTCTGCAACTGGCTTTTAGCTTGCCAATTAAATTTGTATGATGGAACAGTATTTTAAAAATAACATTCATCACTAGACAAAATCTGTCCACTGCTAGATAAAGGTTTCCCAAACGAATGAAAAATATTGTTATTTTTTATTAGAATTAAAAAATATCAATATTTTTCAAAAAAATATTTTTTTAATTCTTAAAAAAATAACAATATTTTTCATGCTGTCATTAATGTAGTAGTTAATTTAAGTTTACCTGAACCGTGTGCTACATTTCTAGTGTCTGATATTCCAAACATGCCTCTCAAACAGTATGGGTTCTGGAACTGTGCTTTGTACACACTGGTGGGTCCCAGGAACCTCCTCCAAAGCTGAATGGCATTGACATGGCCAAGCACATGCAGGTCTATGCAGCCACTGAAATGTGTCATGTCAAAAAAATATGAGGAGGAATAAAGATTCCAGGTTGCTTATACTTACCAAGTATATGTAACTAATAAAGATGCATGTATTCCCTGAGTGGTGGGCAGAGGTTGCCATTTCATGGACACAAATCCAGGCTGGAGATTAATACATAAACTAATATCAAAGTCAAAGCCTGTGAATCCTCATGTTCAATAGTTGAGCACTCAACCACTTGCTACACCATAGAGGCAATATGGCATCATATTAGCGATGGGCGTTGAATGAACGGACTAGTTAATTCGACCGTCGACGTACAATGAACGATTCGACGGTTCACCGTTAATCAACGAACTAGTTGAATTCGTGGACGGCTAAACTGAGACTCGACTATGTTCATGTCGACTTGTAACGCGACGAACGACGCGAGAACTTAGTTGGGTGGTACAAGTTAATACGTCCGAAAAAATAACAACATCGAGCAAATTAATTTGAACTCTAAATCTAGACACAAAGAGTTGATATTTCTATGATCCGAAAGCCATTTTGGAGTAAAAATGCATTGTGTTAAGAAGAAAAAGACGCCAATAATTATAGTTTCACGTGTGCAAAAAGTAAAGCGATTGACCGATCGAACGATGCGAGGTAAACCGGTTTGTACTTGTTTACGTTAAATCGGAAAGTTGAAGTCGAACCGTAGACGCCGCGCGTCGCATCGTCGCAAAGTTTATAAAGAACGTCTACTTAACATAGTCTACGTTATGAACTAGTCGACAAATTCAACTAGTTGATCGACTCGTCGATCAACGGGAATGGACAGTCTAGTTTCGTTAACGAAAAATACGTCGACGACCCATCTCTACATCATATTCCGTTTTTGCAAAATTTCGGTTTCATTTTTGTTTACAAATTAAAAATACTCACCTAGCCATAAAGGTAGTAAGGCGGTTAAAGAAGAATTTGCCTACATGTTCCTGATAAAATCTACAGGCTGTATCTGTGTCCAATGTAATCCTTTTCGTTTTCACAACAATGAACTTATTTTTCAAAATATTTCTAATGAAAGTTCGCACTACTGGGTTCGATACCGCAGGCGGTTTTATTATAGCCAGCGTTAGTTCCAGCTTCTGCATTGCGTAAATTTACTTTCAAGTTTTTAAATTATGTCATAACTTCTTGTTTAAATTATGAAATTCACTTTCCGCTTGTTCTTGCTCTGCCTGAAATGAAAAGATGAACAATCCGATCAATCCAAGATCAATCAAATTCAATGAGGTAGGAAAACTCACTGACTTATAAACCTAATGTAATGTCAAAAACATATGTAAATGATGTTGCCAGGTACGAGCATGTAGTGCAGTGAGTTTGGTCACGCGTCTCTCAGCCGTGAAACTCGGTGAAACCGTGAAACGGAACGAAAAAACCGGTTAAGTGCGTTTCGGACATTTAGGGTGCCGTATCAAACCGCATAATTAATCGGCTGTACCTACTAGGAAAAATTAGGGAATTTCAATTCAAAGAAAAATCTCAATCAATATGTAGGTATTTGTTAGTAAAATATCAAGTTCATAGGTCAATGGTAAGTTATAAACAAAATTTTGTAAAAAAAAAGCTGACTGGTGGCTTCTCATTCCTCTGTTTGCCAATATTTTAAATTTAAATTCAGTATTTAGAACTCGTCACACACATTTAGAATACGCCCCCCTTTAGCTGTATAGACCACGGGTATAGACAATTTACATGACTTTGAGTCAACAAGATTCTTAAACTGTGATTTGAAGACTGTAGCTCCAACTGTTTGGCCGTAAAACCCGTGTGACATGACAGTATATATAATAGTCTTTGCTGGTGACAGACGGATACGTGAGTCGTGACAGCAAAGCAATACGACTCCGTTTGGGCCGTGGTTTGGACCCTTCGGGTACGGAACCCTAAAACATATATCAGACTCTCTCTGACTAATTTAGAGTTATTGTATCTGTATTCTGTGTAGAAGAGAAGAGTGCATCAGTTCTCTGACTAGTATATAGTTATCTGTGGCATCAGTCAGCAGGACTGTCAGAGTCAAATCTTCGTCAGGTCCATGAAATTATAGGTAACCGTAAAGGTCAGGTACAAAGATTGCATTAGAAATGTACTCTGTGGGTCAGAGTAAATAATATGCTGTCTGTGGGTCTGTCAAGTGTCAGGTTAGAATAGCCGGTAGCGAGCGTCACTGCGACAGTCGTACGACACGACAATAAATAACATATAGAATTTGTTGGTTAGAAGTTGTGTTTCTAATAAAAATGCCTGAAATAGAAGCAAAAAGGAAAGCGGACGATTTGTCCATAGTGCCTGCAAAACGCACAAGAACTGAGATTTCCGTTGTTGGCACTCGAGAGAAAGCAGTGGTCACTTCATCCGTAAGTTGGTTTCTTCTTTCGTAGCATATTTTTCCTGAAGAGTGCGAGAAATTTACGCGTATATGTTGCAGGTGCCTCGTACTTCAAGCCTTTATGCACCTATAATGTTATTGGAAGGCCATCAGGGTGAGGTTTTCACATCTAAATTCCACCCTGAAGGAAAACACTTGGCATCGGGCGGTTTCGATCGACAAATCTGTAAGTTAACTCAGTGAACAATTAATGAATTTGTGTCTAATGTTCAATTATCCAATTATCTAATACAGCTATTAAAGTTGTCAGAAAATAAAAGGCCCATTTATACAGCTATAAAAATATGTAATAATAATTAAACTTGATGCTTGCGAATGATACTCGTTTTCATAGTGTATGGGTAATATAGTAATACAATACATTAGGATTATGAATTTGATTTTTCAATTTCTGTAGATAGTTATGGCGGCATTTCAAATGAGAAACGTCAATGGACTTCTTAGATTGTGACGACTTAAGCAGTCTAAATTAAACAATGTAATTGTAATGGCACATTCAAAACAAATCACATAAGAAAATGATACATGAAAATAATATAAACTTAATTGTTTGTTTCAGTCTTATGGAATGTTTACGGCCAATGTGAAAATGTAATGGTGATGAAAGGCCATACGGGTGCCGTGATGGAGCTGTGCTTCTCTCCGGATGGTGCCCATCTGTACTCCTGTGCTACTGACAACACAGTGGCCGTGTGGGATGTCCCAACCGGCACCAGGATCAAAAAACTTAAAGGACATGCTAGCTTTGTTAATTCTGTCTCAGGTATATTTCCACAATACATACTTATTTTATTTTTATGAATCTCCATTCTTATAATTACAGGATTCTCCTTCTTTTATACCAATGTTTTTGCCAGTCTATGTGGTCTTTTAATAAATAACAGGAACAACATCAAAACATCCTAATAAGACATACAACAACTGACCATAACTACTAATACTTTACAGGTGCGAGAAGAGGTCCAGAATTGCTTGTATCAGCATCAGATGACAACACAATAAAACTATGGGATGCAAGGAAACGCAACCCCATAGCATCCTTTGACAGCGGATACCCTGTCACTTCGGTATTATTCAATGATACCGCAGAGAAGATCATCTCAGGAGGCATTGATAATGTTGTCAAAGTGTGGGACATCAGAAACAATCAGATTTCATACAAAATCAAAGGACATACGGATACTATAACAGGTATACATACGTACAGATTCTGATTGAAGTGCAGACAATTTGTAATTCCACATTTACTAATTGTTTGCACATAGCAGATAATTCACATTGACTAAATGTTGTGGTCCAGTGCCTAAGACATCGCTTCTCGTGGTCGAGGGTGTGTGGAGTGCTAATGTCGCTTTTTCAATTCATAATTATGTACTTTCTAAGTAAATCTTGCACAACACTGACAACAATCAATGAAGGAAAACGTTGTGATGAAACCTTATATAGTTTAGTTAAGTTTCAAATCACCAACCCACATTGAAGTGCGTGTGGATTGAGAACTCCTTTTGTTGTTGTTTGTGGTGAGAAGGTTGTGGTTTAACATTCGTATCTTACTATTAATTCTTATTCAAATAAATATTTTTACAAATTGGGAGCCAAGGTGTAAAAAATATACCTAAAATATTCTTAACAACGCGTGCGCTGCGAAAACTATTGACGATAGAATAAAATAATGTACTACGACTTTACAGAACATATCAACATTTACAAAAAGTGTCGCGGCAGCGTATATCTAACTATTATAGTTATGCCACAATAAGTGTTCTTTTATTCTAAAATTTAATTGAAATGCCGCCGCTAGAAAAGGGTCTTTATTTTTATCTTGGTATTAATTCTTATCAAAATAAATTAATTCATATTCAAGACTGCTTCAATACTTTTATAATTTATGCGTTTATTGTTTTTCGGAAATTCTACTTAAACGAAAAGGGTTGAAATTTTGTATGAAATTTTTATAGTTTGTAAATAGGACACATGAAATATTTGATTTACGCTCTTGGTTGATAAAAAGAATTCATGTATTTATTGGTTTTTGGAAATTCTACCCCTGAGGGGAAAAAATGGGGGTTGAAACTTTATGTGAAATTTCTTCGGTTTGGAAGGTAAAACATCTGATAATGTTGGTTTACGCTCTTGGTTAATAAAATAACAATGAGATTTTTTTAATTTCGGAGGTTCTACCCCTAAGGGAGTAAAAAGTCGGTTGCAAGTTTGTGTGAAACTTCTACGCTTTAAGGTTACACTAGTCGATAATTATTCCATACAAACGTAGTCGAGGGATTATTCCACTGCTTGACGATGTACGTTCAATATAAAAAACTTTTTTACAAAAAAATACTACCGACTTCCAAATAAGAAAACTACAAAGTGAAAAATAACTTTATTTTTGGAAGTCGGTGTCTTTCGTAGGTACCATTTTATTGCGTTATGGACACCGACTTCCAAAAATAAAGTTATTTTTCACTTTGTAGTTTTCTTATTTGGAAGTCGGTAGTATTTTTTTAAAAAAGTTTTTTTTATTTTTCACTTTTTAGTTGTACCTACCTAATAGGCAAGTTGTTTAGTAAGTTTCCTATAACGCCAGAATAGATTACCCGAATATCATGAAACTTGAACAAAACCGATCAAATGAGAGATCTGCTTACCCCTTAAGAGCATACTGGCGTGATGTTATGTTATGAAATGGTATAAACAATAAACAGACATGCGATTTCAGCAGACCCGAGAGATTTGCCGTTATTTATTGAAGAGTTCTGCTGTATATCTTCGAAGTTCTTCATCAGATCTTCACCAAATTAAAATGGGACCAATTTCGGAACATACTCTTTCAAACAAAAAAAGAATTTTCAAAATCGGTCCACAATTGACGGAGATATCGGTGAACATACATAAAAAAAAAAAAAATAACATACAAGAAGTCGAATATAGAACCTCCTCCTTTTTCGAAAGTCGGTTAAAAAGTGATATCAATTTGTCTCATCATTATCTAGCCCTGTATGGAAGCAAAAAAGTAAAATATCTGAAAGTTATGAGTGTCGAAAGTTCCATATTTCAATACTAATTTTAACGCATCTTTGGGCGGCAAAAATACCATAAGAAGAAGGAAAATTGCAAAACGCCACCATATAGGGATAGATTTGTAGTTCAACAATGCAAATAATTTTATTTTGAAAATATACATTTAATCGTTTTTTCATGATATCTAGACTCCCAAAGGTCTGTTATAAAATTTCACGCGATCGTTTTCTTCCTAAATCATCATCCATATCGCTACAAACTTGCAAAAGTGCTAATTCGTACGCGAACTAGCTTCTTAGTGCTCACCACAGCATCTATCTTTTTCGCACGAGTTGTCGGATGAGATAGCAGGCATTTTAACCCCGCGCACAAATAGTTCGTGCCGTCGACTAGTGTAACCTTAAAGTATGACACGTGAAATTAAAGATTTACGCTTTTGGTTGATAAATTCTCTATGGGAGTGAAACTAAAAAGTCATATGTAGGATAAAATACGGATCACGCGGGCGAAGTGCTAGTGATTATGTAAACAAAACAAATTATTTATTTTGAAGTTGATTCATTTGACTGTATCATTATCATCTGCCTGCCCTTGTCCTACTTCTGTCCTTACTTGGGGTCGGCGAAAACGTTTTTTTCATCCATTGTGAACGGTTCGGACCATTTTGACTGATACCGAAGATTCGGGTGGGGCACTTATTTTACTATCCATGAAGTAACAATATTTTAGGTAATCACAAATCTAGTGCTTACTAAGTCACGGGCGTCGAGGAGTATTAAATTAGTAGAAAGTTAGCAGTAATCCATTTAACCCTAAATAATTATGTTGAGGTCGATCGCCACCATAATTCTGGGCATAATTCTTCACCCTAGTAATCTACTGTCTTACAGCCCTCTAAGAAATTCAATCACGTGTTCCAGGCATGTCGTTATCCTACGACGGGTCATACCTCCTGTCGAACTCAATGGACAACACTCTTAGGATATGGGACGTGCGACCGTTCGCGCCGTCTGAACGCTGCGTCAAGCTCATGTCTGGTCACCAGCACAACTTTGAGAAGAACCTGCTGAAGTGTTCCTGGTCACATGATGGCTCTAAGGTTTGTTCATTAAATCTTATCTTACTTATGTTATAAATGCGAAAGTTTGGATGTGTGTATATGTTTGTTACTCAATCACGCCAGAACGGCTAAACGGATCCGGGTAAAATTTGGCACAGAGATACATTATAGTCAAGAATAACACATAGGATTACCTACTTTTCTTCATCCTCTACTTTCACGCGGGCGAAGCCGCTGGCAGCAGCTAGTTATACATTCAAATACCATTCTTTGCGAAGAGTGGCGAACATTAACCAATATAGTTATAAACTAAAGGGAATAATGTGACCTTTCATTGCATATATTTATTTGATTCAAAATCGATATACAGAATAGTTTCAGCCGCCATATATCAATACATTCTGCTAAATTTCGCTTGTGTACGCCGTGGGTATGGTTTCCATACTAAGATGCCCAATGACCTTACAGGTTAATGAAGATTTTCAAGCTTTTCCCAATATATTCTCAAATTTAAACCAATTATTTCAATTACATAAACCTTTTGAACTTTCAAGGACCAAATTACCATATTATTCTGATGTTATAATAAATTAGCAGTTATAGTACAATAGGTAGGTACCTATACTTATTAGGGTTCCGTACCCAAACGGTAAAAACGGGACCTTATTACTAAGACTCCGCGACCTGTCTGTCTGTCCGTCTGTCACCAGGCTGTATCTCATGAACCGTGATAGCTAAACAGTTGAAATTTTCACAGATGATGTATTTATGTTGCCGCTATAACAACAAATACTAAAAACAGAATAAAATAAATATTTAAGTGGGGCTCCCATACAACAAACGTGATTTTTTTGCCGTTTTTTGCGATAATGGTATAGTCATCGGCACGTAACTTGGCAAGGTTTTGGCGTAGTGGGGGTAAGTTCGCGCATCGTACATGTATTGCCACTAAAAAGTGGTCACTTTTATTTCTCGACATTTTTCAAATGGTTATGGCCATCATTTATTTTTAATCATGTATGTTTAGAAGAAAGCTAAATAAAGGAGAGGCATTCGTGAAGTTTATTAGGTGTTATAAATAAAATATAAACAGTTAAAAGTTTAAAAAAAAAAAACGAAAAATATATGTCGCAAATAGGAGGGCTATCTTGGATAAACACTCGATCTTGAAGGCTTTCGTAGGTATGCATGCACAAAGCAGGTAACTTATGCCGTTTTGGAGATAGTCCTTGTTCCAATCTTATCAAAGCAGCGAATTCGGCCACCTATCGTTTTGCTTTTTCTCCACAAAACACACTTTCATATTATACACGCCACTTTTGGCCACCTCTCCACTGCTTTTCTCACAACTCTCTTTCAACCGCGCGCCCGCGCGTTCCTTTTTTCTAACTTCGAGAAACATGGCGGGGACTTCGCTCAGGTCGCCATTATTATTGGCTACCCTGCTTTCATTGGTTTAAGAACACCTCGGGCAAAGTTCACAGCTTTTAACATCCAATCAAAATCGTGTTGTCAATCGAATAAAATCGAACTGAGATTGAATCGTAGGCTAAATGTTGCCAATTAAACAAAACTGAATTAATAAGTTTACATGCGTCATACTTCGTTCTAGATTATTAGTCATATACCTTCCTCCTACATATATGTAAAGATATAAACTAAATTTAAAACAATAACAACTACCTACTCCTAACAAAAACTCAACAAAAACAAAGGGTAAAACTTTCGTGCACGCAAGTGTAATCAGGAGCGAACGGAAAGAGGACGCGGTGCGGGAGGCAAGGGTCGACTGAGCCACCAATCGCGCGCTCGGATCGGCACTACCTTGTACCCCGCGTCCCGCTTCACTACCTAGGAGACCTAAAAAACTACTTCTACGCATCTAACGACTCTTGCAAAAGTTACGTGCCGATGACTATACGGAACCCTTCGTACGCGAGTAATCATAATCATTTATTTGCTAATATGGGTAATTACATAGAGTTCTTAAAAAGTGAGTCCGACTCACACTTGGCCGGTTTTGTACTATAACTGCGACGCCTATTTCCGATTCTGCATAGTTTCATGTGATCGAAAATTCCTCCCGATTTGATTGTGTCTCTAGCCTTGTTTATTTTTAACCGTCTTACCAAAAAGGAGGAGGTTCTATGTTCGACTTTTTTTGTTTTTATTTCTTCATATCTCCGTCAATTGTGGACCGATTTTGAAAATTATGTTTAGTTTGAAAGAGTATGTTCCGAAATTTGTCCCATTTTAATTTGGTGAAACTTCGGTGGTATATAACAAAACTCTTCAATAAATAACGGCAAATCTCTCGGGATTGCTGCAATCGCATGTCTATTTATTGTTTATACCATTTCATAACATACCATCACGCCAGTATGCTCTAAAGGGGTACGCAGATGTGTACAGTTCACCTTGGTACACTCTCATTTCACCAGTTATGTA
Organism: Orthosia incerta; assembly: GCA_948252205.1. Lineage (NCBI taxonomy): Eukaryota > Metazoa > Arthropoda > Insecta > Lepidoptera > Noctuidae > Orthosia > Orthosia incerta. The sequence goes on from OX411759.1 coordinate 27,487,767, forward strand.
CAGTTTCATGATATTCGGGTAATCTATTCTGACATTATAGGTACCTTAATTGCCTATTAGGTAGGTACAACTAAACAGTGAAAAATAAAAAAACTTAAAATAGTACATTGTGATGAGTGTACATTGTGACAAGGGTGGGAAGTAGGTTATTGCAAACGAGCTGTCATTAACAAGCCCGAGCCGAAGGCGAGGGTTTTTAATGACACGAGTTTGCAATAACCTACACACCCGTGTATCACACGACGTTTTTCAATACAGTTGTGAGAAACAGTAAAAACAAATCAAAGAATTAGATTTGTTTATTCACAAAAAATAAAATTTTCAACTGGACATATTTTTTTACAAAGAAAACAGCCTATACAGCCTATTCGATTTTTGACAAACGTTAATGTGAAAATAATTAACTTAAAACTGGTAATTAAACATATTAAACAACTTTTTTAAAAATAATTGAGAATTCAATGCTAAAATGTACGGAATCATTAATTTTTCCTCGTATAAAATCGTATCCCATTTTATTCTATGTATGAAAACTCCTTGCTACTAAACTTTTTTAAATTGACTTATGGCGCGTTTTTGCAACTGGACATATTTTTTTTACAACGTTAACAGCCTATACAGCTATACAGCCTATTCGATTTTTGACAAATGTTGATGTGAAAATAATTAAATTATAACTGGTAATTAAATATATTAAACAACCATTTATAAGACTTTTGAGAATTCAATGCTAAAACGTACGGAATCATTCCTTTTTTCCTCTTAGAAAATCTATCCCATTTTATTGTATGTTTGAAAACTCCTTGCTCCTAAACTTTTTTAAATTGAATTATAAATTTAAAACTAAACTGCAAACATAATGATCGAGCTCGTAAACAAAAGTCACGACCGCGTAACAGAAAGATGCCTATGCGTAAGATTTAACTTTCAAATCATAATTATAGCCTCTGAAAGTACGCCATGTTTAACAACTGTATTGAAAAAATATAATACTACTGACTTCCAAATAGGAAAACTACAAGGTGTAAAACATCTTTATTTTTGGAAGTCGGTGTCCATAACGCAAAAAATTCGTACCTACCAAAGGCACAGACTACCAAAAATAAAGATATTTTACACTTTGTAGTTTTCTTATTTGGAAGTCGGTAGTGTTTTTTTGTAAAAAAACTGGCGAAGTGCGAGTCGGACTCGCTTTTACCATTATCGCACAATCAAAAAAATCACGTTTTTGTATGGCCCCACTTAAATATTTATTTTATTCTGTTTTTAGTATTTGTTGTTATAGCGACAACAGAAAGACATCATCTGTGAAAATTTCAACTGTCTAGCTGTCACGGCTGAGATACAGCCTGGTGACAGACAGACAGACGGATCGTGGAGTACGGAACCCTAAAAAAGTTTTTTTCTACTATATTTAAATCATGCATTACAAGTTACTTCTGGATTTTCTTATGTTTGCCTGCACGTTACACGCCTTCTGTATTGTTTACCTCAGGTGGCGGCAGGATCATCGGACCGCTTCCTGTACATCTGGGACACGACCTCGCGCCGCGTGCTGTACAAGCTGCCCGGACACAACGGAGCCGTCAACGATGTGGACTTCCACAGAACAGAGCCCATCGTGCTCTCCGCCTCTAGTGATAAACAACTCTACCTCGGTGAAATTGACAATTGAGTGTGAAGTGATTGTGGATTGTGTCTTGTCATAAGTGTTACTGATGGAATATGATTTTATTTATGAGTGGATTTTATTTATAGTCCCCGGATGTAAGTTGGCAAGGTTTTGGCGTAGTGGGCCAACCACCACAAAGAACAAACAGAACGTGGACGCGACGCGATTGGTCAATCTATCCTTGCGTCAACTGACCAACCAATCGCGCGCTCGGAAGGCTAGACGCGCCCCGCTTCACTACCAAAGAGACCTAAAAAACGATTTCTGCACATCTAAGGACTTTTGCCAACTTACTTGCAGGGGATTATAGTACTTTATAAGTATGACACTGTACGTTTCTACACAGTAGGTAGAAAAAGATTAAAGTGCCACTTTTATGGAAGAAATATGAGGTACATTGTTACCAAACAAACTGTCAGAAATGTTTGTAGAAAAGTTACATAGGATAATAATTATTAAGAAAATAAAAGGACCATCTTAGTTAATTCAGATTTTTTATTTATAACAAATGTCACAGAAAACTACTAACCAAGCTTACTGTGTGGGTCAGAATGACGCTATATTGTTGCTGAAGTGAATCTATCTAATACCTTTAAACGGGCAATTCTTGTATTATAATCTCGGAAACGGCTGCAACGATTTTCATGAAATTTGTATGCAAGGGGTTTCGGGGCCGATAAATCGATCTAGCTAGGTTTCATTTTTAGAAAACGTCGTTTTCTCTTTGTTCATCTGAGCAGAGCTCGGTCGCCCAGGTATACTATATATAATATATAAAAGGTCACTCATTCGCACATACTCACTAATCACGAAATATCGAAAACCGCTTGACGTATATTATAGATGAAATTTGGCAGGGAGGTTCCTCAAAGTGACGTAAGTGCACTACGAAAGGATTTTTGGAAATTTTCTCCTAAGGGGTGATGTTGATGGTTGAATGTTTGTATGAAATTTCTAGTTTGTAAATTAGACCCGTAAAATTTTACATTTACGCTCTTGATTGATAAAAATAATTCATGTATTTTAGAAAAAAATTATGAAATTTTTACAGATTGTAAGTTGGACACTTGAAATTTTAGATTTACACTGTTGGTTGATAAAAAGAATTATTATTATCTTACCATCAGGTGAGATAGTGGTCAAGCGCGAGCCTAATTAAGATTTAAAAAAGAAATATTTATTGGTTTTTGGAAATTCCACCCCTAAGAAGATAACAAGGAGACAACACGTGAAATTAAAGATTTACATGATATATACATATATACAGGGTGTTTGGAAGGGAGCTGTACATACGCCTAGGGTAGAAACTAGGGATAGTCTGCTACCTACCCCCGCCCATTATATTGACCTTGGCCTCAAGGTTTTTTTTTAATTTATTTTTATTTTTTATTTGACTTTTTTGTGATTTTTTGACTAAAACTACCTGTAGCTCAAAATCTATCCATGGGACCGGTCGGCTAATGGTCTTGTTTTAATCGTTAGTCTTAGGGACCTGCAAAAAATTATTTTACACCAGAAAATTGTGGAGAAGAAAAGTTATGGGGCCTGAAGTACCGTAGTAAGGTAAAGAAATAATTTTAAGGGCAACTTTCTATGGGGTTTAAAAAAAAACTAACAGGGTTGGAGTTCTTCTGATTTTTTTAAAACATCCTCAGTCCATGCCCTTTCTAACGATATGCTAAAAGTGTAATTATCACTTTTAGTTTTAAAGTTATTAATTAATTTCCGCAACTAGGGCACTTCAAGCAAAAATTTCAACTAATGAAAATTAAATGTGTTCGATCGTAAAAGGATGGCAAATGAAACAAAAAATTTGGTAATGACTAATGTCATTAAATTACAAATTTTAATTAATTACTAATTTTAATTAATTACAAATTTTGTTCAAATTGATGACCATTGACCTGTAAACATGCTCGGCACCTCTTCCTCATCTCCACGGTCACCGTTCTAAGCAGCAGTTCCTCGCGCATTGTATCGAATGCGGCGTGGATCCTGTTAATTAGAACCTCCCTTGTTGGTACTTCTTCTGCGTACACCAACTCTTTCGCCCTTCCCCAGACGTAGAAGTCGAGTGGGGTAAGGTCAGGCGACCTTGGGGGCCAGGGAATTGGCCCACCCCGACCAATCCAAGAATTAGGAAAGCAGTTGTCCAGAAGCTCCCTCACTGCTAGGCTCCAATGAGCAGGACAGCCGTCGTGCTGGAAGACTATGGGCCGATCTTCGTCAAACACTTCTTCCGCTAAATCAGGCAAATCGTTTTCGAGGAAATCTAAGTAGTTTTGCCCGTTTAGGTTGTCTGGCAAAAAGTGCGGCCCTATCAACCGATTACCGATGACGCCTGCCCATACGTTCACGGAGAACCTTCGTTGAAAACCTCTGTGCCTCTTGACTCTCGGGTTTTGATCTCTGGGTGCCCAGTGATGGAGATTGTGGTAATTTACAATTCCTTCCTTGTCAAACTTGGACTCGTCAGTCCAGAGAATACTCCGTAAAAAATTAATATCTTCCACGTCCGTATGGAGCGAATTCTTGGATTGGTCGGGGTGGGCCAATTCCCTGGCCCCCAAGGTCGCCTGACCTTACCCCACTCGACTTCTACGTCTGGGGAAGGGCGAAAGAGTTGGTGTACGCAGAAGAAGTACCAACAAGGGAGGTTCTAATTAACAGGATCCACGCCGCATTCGATACAATGCGCGAGGAACTGCTGCTTAGAACGGTGACCGTGGAGATTAGGAAGAGGTGCCGAGCATGTTTACAGGTCAATGGTCATCAATTTGAACAAAATTTGTAATTAATTAAAATTAGTAATTAATTAAAATTTGTAATTTAATGACATTAGTCATTACCAAATTTTTTGTTTCATTTGCCATCCTTTTACGATCGAACACATTTAATTTTCATTAGTTGAAATTTTTGCTTGAAGTGCCCTAGTTGCGGAAATTAATTAATAACTTTAAAACTAAAAGTGATAATTACACTTTTAGCATATCGTTAGAAAGGGCATGGACTGAGGATGTTTTAAAAAAATCAGAAGAACTCCAACCCTGTTAGTTTTTTTTTAAACCCCATAGAAAGTTGCCCTTAAAATTATTTCTTTACCTTACTACGGTACTTCAGGCCCCATAACTTTTCTTCTCCACAATTTTCTGGTGTAAAATAATTTTTTGCAGGACCCTAAGACTCTAACGATTAAAACAAGACCATTAGCCGACCGGTCCCATGGATAGATTTTGAGCTACAGGTAGTTTTAGTCAAAAAATCACAAAAAAGTCAAATAAAAAATAAAAATAAATTAAAAAAAAACCTTGAGGCCAAGGTCAATATAATGGGCAGGGGTAGGTAGCAGACTATCCCTAGTTTCTACCCTAGGCGTATGTACAGCTCCCTTCCAAACACCCTGTATACACATTTTTTTGGTTGATACAAATAATGCATGTATTTATTGGTTTTTGGCAATTCTACCCCTAAGGAGGTGAAAGGTGGAAATTTTTTGGGCATAAATATTTTAAACTTGGCGTAAATACTAAACTAAGTAATTAGTAAAGGTTTTCATTATATTTTTTTTAAAACTACTGAAATGATGATTTAGGGGGTTTCTTTTTATTGTGTAGGAAAGCACTACGGGGGGATTTTTAGAAATTAATCCTTTAAGGGGGTGAACTAAAAAGCAGGATTAAATACGGATCACGCGAAGTTACGGGCGAAATGCTAGTATGTTATATATATGCAAGGAATGTAACAGCTATTGAATGGATCTTTAATGAAATTCAATTTTCCTTCATAAAACGAGAACAATTATAATAGTAAACGTGTAGGCATAACAGATAGTCCTCTGTGCAGGTCATGCATGGAGGCTGAGGAAACATATGCGCACATTCTCTTTGAATGCACAGGTGTCATCCAGATAAGAACTCAAACCCTCGGGTCACCCAGATCTTACACAGATGTTCTTAGAAAACCAGGAGATCTAATTAACTTCTGGAGGGATGTGGGCTGGTTGGAATAACCACCAAACGGCCGCCATGGCCCACGCGCAATGGTCCACCTGAAGGACTAAGTGCGGAAACCAAACCCCCTAACACAGATCATAATAGTAAGGTGCATTCCTGACAGTCAGAATGACGGGTGAATATATATTAATTTGCGTACATACGCAAATTAATATATATTTCGTAATTGGCTGTAATAGTAGTAAAATAAGTGTGTTTAGATATTTTTAAGAGCTGTCGATTTTGTGAATAGTAAATAAATACTGATAAATAATGTAATATCATAGATATCTTATGGTTACCTAATATTTACGAGAGGAATGTACCTTCAACTTAACTCTTAAAAATATAATGCAACAATTGTTGATTTTTGTGCAACAATACACCCCCGTCATTCTGATCCACACAGCTTACTGCTTGTATTAAAATGGTCAGACCAATTTTTATATTCTTTGTGAACCTGTCATAAAAACAATAACACTTCTTTTTTTTTACTCAATCTTTTTTGTTCCACATCTGGACCAAAAAAGATTGAGAGACCTATTCTCCCCATTTCTCATAATATAAGTTTATTCTTATATCTAGTTACATAATTTAAAAACTTGTTCTTAGTGTTGCACTCTATCAAAGAAGATCTATTTCTGCCTTTGGCTATTGATATAAACTCTTGAGACAGTGGTATTTAAAAGATAACATAATTGAACAGTCACAATAAGTTAATAATAACATAGTAGAAATATGCCTAAATGAATTAAAAAATAACAATTTCTTATAAAACATTTTCCTAATTTTGATAAGCCTAACCAAACAACTGTGTTCTTGATTGTGCACACAACTCATGAGGGGGCGGCAGTTCAGGAATGTAACCTAATTGAAAATGATCACATTTGAAAGCTTCTATGTCTATGTCATTCAGCTCTTCCATCTTACTGTACACACTAGGGTCATCTACTGTCTGTGGTTTGGTATTCACTTGTCCGAATATAGATGAAGGATTCTGAGCAGGCTGGAAAACATTTCCTTGACCAAATGGGGATTGGTTTTGACTTTGTTCTCTAGCAAAAATATTTTGATTTGCAGTACCAAATATGTCAGATGGGTTTTGTTGCTTTAAATTATTCTGAGCTGCTGAAGCAAATATTGATTTAGCATCAGTATTCTGGTTCTGTTGTGCAAATATGTTTTGAGCTTGACTTTGACCAAATGGGTCATTGGCTTGAGCAAACAATTGTTTTGCTGGATCATTGGCTTGAGCAAATAGCTGTTTTGCTGGATCATTAGCTTGTGCAAACAATTGCTTAGCTGGATCAACAGGTTGTGGATTGAAAATGCTATGACCTGGACTAAATATTGATTGAGCATTATTTACATTCTGATTCAACACTGGAGAAGTTTGGGCTGCACTGGCGAATATCGAAGCTGCTGCATTGCTAGAGTTGTTGAAACCACCCTGTGCCTCACTAGAGAATGGTGAAGGAACTAACTCTCCTATGTAGAGACTTCTTAGTACCTTGATTATGTTCACATTTGGTTGTAAAAGTTGTTCATATTTCACTCTTGTTTCTTTGAACAGATTGTTTATGTATACTACCTGGAAGAGATAATTATTTGATTAAAGTAAAGACAGATAGAGAATATTTCTTTGTCTAGTCATAATTCAATAATATTATTTTCAAGGAAGAAAGAAAACTTATTTTGCCAAAATATTAAGACAGTTGTACATACTGCTTGTTCAAGATTATTAGTGTTTTTCGCCTCATATATAAAGAGTCTGGCCTCCTCTGGTGATAAGTCAGGAATGCCTGGAAATATTGGTTTTTCTTTAAAGGGTGAGTAGCAGGAGAGGATCCACTGCCCTCCGCGGATGGCTGCCTGCACATCAGACTGCACTTGTTTGACCAGCTGGTCATCTGTGACACTGGTGGGCTGGGTCTGTGCTGGTGACGCCTGCGCTGGTGGCATTTGTGGATTTGCTGAAACACAAACATTATGATTATGTAGACCAGATTTTTATTATAATGATACACTTTTACGTGCTGATTAGTATAACCTATTTGAGGGTAACTTGTGATTTATTATTTATTTTAACTTGTGTCTGTTGAATACTGTATCTGGTATTAAAAAATAACAGCTGCATAGTATTTTCTAGCCATTTTGCTATTACTTTGAGATTCTAGCGAAAAGTAAACTACTCAAAATATGCATTAAAACACATACACAATAGTGCCATTTGATTATTTATAATGCGGCAATACAGGCAAAATCTGCACTTTCTTCAGGTTATTCTTGAAAAGTGAAGTAGTATTTAGAAAGTAAAAATAAAAACTAACCGTGATAGGTATACTTGGATCCGTAGACATGTTCAAATCTACAGTTCTTGCCATAGCGACAATATCCTGCCTGGAAAAATTTACAAACAACCATTTTATTACAGACAGGAATCTTTTTAAAACTCGAAAAATACTTTGTTGATTGTTTTGTGTTGCAGCCAGTTTTCACTTTGCAGTTGCACTTTCAGTGACAGACGTGACAGTTGACACCGGTTCGTTGACACTTGACACACAGTCACACACCAGCACACAAACAGTTTTCATTGCACACCAGTGACACCTTCTAAGTCTGTGAGTGACACTGACACCGTGACACCCCAGTCTAAAAAATCTTTGATACCAACTACACTCCTACCAACTTATCTGTGAAACGGACGTTTTTGGAACTTACATTTTGAATGGGACATAAGATCGGTTTTTGTTTATTTTTGGTGAAATGTTGACGAACAGCGCCACTCATAATTCACAGTTAAGTTGGTCGAACTGTACAATACCTTGACATTGGCAAAATCATCGAATTAGCGATGGGCGTTGAATGAACGAACTAGTTAATTCGACCGTCGACGTACAATGAACGATTCGATGGTTCACCGTTAATCAACGAACTAGTTGAATTCGTAGACGGCTAAACTGAGACTCGACTATGTTCATGTCGACTTGTAACGCGACGACCGACGCGAGAACTTAGTTGTGTAGTACAAGTTAAAACGTCCGAAAAAATAACAACAACGGACGAACATCGAGCAAATTAATTTGAACTCTAAATCTAGATACGAAGAGTTGATATTTCTATTAGCCGAAAGCCATTTTGGAGTAAAAATGCATTGTTTTACGAAGAAACGGACGCCAATAATTATAGTTTCACGTGTGCAAAAGAGTAAAGCGATTGACCGATCGAACGATGCGAGGTAAACCAGTTTGTACTTGTTTACGTTAAATCGGAAAGTTGAAAGTTGTTGTCGAACCGTAGTCACCGCGCGTCGCGTCGTCGCAAAGTTCATAAAGAACGTTTAATTTACGTTATGAACTAGTCGACAAATTCAACTAGTTGATCGACTCGACGATCAACGGAAATGGACGGTCTAGTTTCGTTAACGAAAAATTCGTCGATGACCCATCTCTACATCGAATGTTCATCGATGGAGCTGTAAACACAAATGTGGCAATGTAAACAAATACATGTGCTTAGTGCGAGTTTTTTAACGTACTCACTCGTGATATCGTAAACGATTTCTTATGTCAAAATGTATACAAAAAAAGAGGTTTTGCCTTGCCGTCACCAGACAGCGCTTATCCAGTGTGCTTAGTGCGAGTTTTTAACGTACTCACTGGTGATAACGTTAACGATCTCTTATGTCAAAATGTATACAAAAAAAGAGGTTTCGCCTTGCCTTCACCAGACGGCGCTTATCCAGTTTCAATACAAATTGGCGTTAACGTTTACGCGATTGAGCGTGAGTAAAAACTCGCACTAAGGCCTCTGTTTCAATACAAATTGAAGTTTACGTTAACGCGATTGAGCGTGATTAAAAACTCGCACTAAGGCCTCACACATCATGTAGGTACACACCGGCAAAATTAACAGAACAACAAAAAAATATGGTATTTTTTTACCGTATGGTGGTTTTTATTTTGTTTTAACCATTATTGTATGATAAAACCAATTATTCCTAAGTAATAAAACAGTTAAACGTAAACGCACTTAAACGTTGTCTCATGTGATTGTTTTAACTTTATTCAAACTAACATAATTTTGAGAAAATTTCGCTTGTTGCCACTTTAAAATAGGGCCAGGGTACTTGAGATAAGGAGAAATTAATTTATCACACGTACAGAACGACAATCGTTTCATTCCGTTTCGCGTTCGTAAAAACCCGCGTTTAAAAGCTGTTCAAGCCAGAAATGAGCTGGAGGCAGTTCGAGGTGCAAAGTAAGCTTACGGTACGATTAATGTTGAATGAAGCTGGTTTTGGTTCGTTCGTGAACGCCGAAGGGACAAAACTTGAGGTCAACACTTGTTCACTCAATAAAGAAAACATGTTAATTTGCGTTAACAACACTTTAGAAACAGAATAACTTTTGCTAGTGTACATCGACTTTGGTTCACGGACCAATGATATTCTAATTCTAGTAGTAAAATATTGTATAGTGATGAGTGTGGAAGTCATTTAAATTGAATTGATGAATGGTAACATATTTAGTATTTTTTTTAAACTACAGCAGTTTAAGGGCCTTCCACGCTTTAGTGCTGTAAAACGGTTACTTTCTAAAGCATACTCTTAGGCCGAGTTTCTCATCTATAATTTATCGCAGAATTAATGTCACAAATTGTCAAGCACGCGTTATCTGCTGTGATTAGCTGTAAAAAAAACAATTTCTCTTTATATAATTGTGTACCTACTATAGACATACTAAATAGTATGAACTGGAAATACCTACAAAAAAAACGTGCCTACCGAAACCTTAAAATGGCACTTAAAATGGCTGCCGATGATAATACCAAACGTAAACAACCATTTGACAGCAGGATTAACACGAAAACAACCACAAAATCCGTCACATAATATGGCGAAATTGGACGTACCTACTACTGTCACTAAGTCATAACAAAATGTTACCTAATACCTTAATGAGCAACAACTGAAATATTGTTGTCTTTTTTGTCAAATACGATTACTACATTAGAAAGAATGAAACAAAACGATGTTTCACATTCTGTATCGTATTTCACTTATATTTGTATAAGCTAATGTATGTATAGAACATCGCGGCGCCTCCATCTTTTTCCTAGCTCAATGGTACCTACCTCATCATCATCAGCCTATTAATGTTCCCACTGCTGGGACACAGGCAACCTCTCTGTGAGAGGGAATGGGCCGTAATCCACCACGCGGGCCCAGTGCGGGTTGGTGGTTTCACATGTTTTCGAATTTTTGGTTCTAGGACATGCCGGTTTCACGATGTTTTCCTTCACCGTTTTGAGAGCAGTGGTGATGAAACAATTTACACAAAGTAAAGCGCTTGCCTAAGCTCGAACCCACGACCTACAACTTGTAAGTCGCGGCCGATACCACTGGACCACCACTGTACCTACCTAATTATTTAAAACTATTGCCAAAAAATACTGGACGCTTTCATTGGTGAAGATAGGTACTCTTTTCGAAAGAGCCCAATAATTTTTATATCGGATATGCATGCAATAGAACACGTCTGCGACCAGTCACCAGCTAAAACGAAGAGTAAAATTCATAATCCCTACACCTGTCAATGTAGGTGAACTGCGAAGCACCGTTGTATAGGAATGGTAGAGACTACCACGGGCATCGACCATACAGCCACAGGGGTTGTGTGGTCGCTGATCACGGGAGTCAATGGATAATGGATAACATTATTCTGAATACGTCTAGGCGGGTGAAAACTTTATTATAAACGTGGTGGAGTCACTCGAAATTATGTGATATTATTTTTACTGTGAAAACTTTTTTTATGTTAACTTTACCTAGTAACCACAAAAAATCAACAATATGCAGTTTTCCCATAAAATCAAGTTACTCACAAAAAAAAATGTGAATGCGATCCCTTTTTTATTTTAATACCTAGCTGTATTTTAATTAAAGAGAGCTGTTTTAATATAATTCTCTAAATCGAAATCGTATTTAAAAAAAAAGCGACGATTTTATTTTGTTCCGTTAATTTTGCCGGTGTGTGCAGTACAACCATGCAACACATTTTATTAGAATTAGATCGTGTCGAGGGGCTTTCTGACGGAGTTGCGGCTTGCACCAATTATTCTGTAATACACGTTTATAATAAGACGCAGGCTTGACCAGATTCATTTGGTTGGTGTATACCGCGCCAAGCCCGTGACACGTGCCCGACGATGGTAGCCATGGGACGAGTCGTATTTTATTCAACTCGAGTTGAAGTTTGAAGTAGTTGTTGATTCGAATCACGTTTCGAGTAGATTCGCTATCGGCAGCAGCAATAAATTTAGTGATGCGAGTGCAACAGGAGAAGCGCATGTTCACTGCTGGTGTTCCGCAGGGCGGCGTTCTTTCCCCATTGCTTTTTTCCATCTTCATAAATAATATCTCTCGAGTAATTTCTTCTCCCTTCCATTTGTATGCAGATGATTTACAAATATACAGACATTTTTCATTGTCTGAATTCTCCGAAGCGGTTAAAGTGGTGAATTTAGATCTTTCAGCCATACAGACATGGGCAAAAAACTTTGGGTTGTTAGTGAATCCCACTAAGTCACAGACTATGATTATAGGTAGCAGTAGACTGAGGAGTAGACTTGAAATTACTGACGACCTCAAGATTTATTATAATGATACCTGTATCCCATACACGGACAAGGCAAAAAATTTGGGAATAATGTTTGATTGTCATTTATCCTGGTCAGCGCAGATTAGCGAGGTGAGCAGGCGCATGCATTATTCTTTTCATTCTCTCAAACGACTTCAGTCCTTCCTGCCCTTACAAACTAAAATCATGCTTGCTCAAGCACTTCTCCTTCCTACTCTTGATTATGCTGATGTATGTTACTTGGATGTGACAGAGGAGCTACTAAATAAACTTGAGCGCCTTCAAAATCTGGCTATTCGGTTTATTTTCGGACTTCGCAAATTTGATCATATCTCTGAATTTCGTGCTCAATTAAAATGGCTCCCAATCCGACTTCGTCGTGATGTGCACATCCTATCTGTTCTCTACAAGATCCTCAAAGTCCCGTCCACTCCTGATTATCTTCGCTCCCGCTTCCGCTTTCTACCTTCCAATCCCCGGCCTAGGCGTGCATGTAACACCAAGGTGAACCAACTTGAGTGTCCTAGAGCGAATACAAAATTTTTCCTCAATTCTTTTACTGTTCGAGCTACACAACTTTGGAATAATTTACCACAAGCAATCCAAGACTCTCCCTCTGTAACATCTTTTAAAAACAAATTGAAAGAGCACCTCCTTTCGCAACAACCTTGATATTAATTTATGTATTTATATGTAGGTTTATGTAATATATATATTTATTGGTGTAGGTTTCCTTTTTTTTTTCCATTATATATTTATGTATTATATATATTAATAACATGTAATTATTTGTGTGTACAACCTTGTCCCCGTATTGTTATTTCGTACATCAGTTTTACAGGTTGGCTGGAAGAGATCTCTATAAAGAGATAAGCTCACCTTTGTGAACAAGTTTAATTTTTAAGATTTGTATTGTAAACCTTTTTGTGCACAATAAAGAATATATATGTTCGAATTATCGAGCCGATTTGGCGTCCGAGTTGGGCCACAGACTACTTAGAGATACTACGTATACGTACCAACTTTGAAACTGTAACCAACTGTAACAAACTTCTAACTTCAAAAGCTATGACAGAATTGACAGATCAACAAACATGACGTCATTCAGGCAGAAGTGCGGAAGGCGGGAGGGGCGGAAACTGTCAAATGAGATATGAGCACCATAAACAATACCATAGACATACGGTAGGGATATTTTGCTTGAAGATTACCAACCGTGGAGTTGGGCTCGGCTACACTACAATATTGGAGTTTGGCGCGTCGAATTGGCTTAATTCGGTGTCGAGTTACAAATTGATTGAGCCGAGTCATGGAGCGTAGAGAGCGTAGCGCATAGAGTTCAGCAAAGTATTCGCGAATAATATGTCCAATATTTTTAATGCAAATAGAGATTAAGTTTGAATGTTAAAACACATAACTCAAAATAATCAATTTTTTTTAAACCGTGTATAAATCATAAAAAATCATATTATGCTGATTTGTGACTGATTTGTTATGATGTTTCTTAAATAATAAAATAAAATCAACTTAAAACAAGAAACAAAATATTGATCGAATTGGTTCGTGTTCACGCACAACGAATTCACAGCGACTGACACGAGACACACGAGTCACATGATATTTTTTCTCCCTTGAACTCGAAGAATCGCTGCTATATTCTATTCGCTGTCTCACTCGCTCGCTCAGTTTGTTCTGTTATCACTTATCTAGTTGCCGAGCTCAATCTTTTATATATTAGTATATGGCCAAACTAGACGCGCGAGTTCGTTCGCACGACGAATGCATAGTATGCATAAAACGAATCGATTAGGGTTTGAAGAAACTCAATTCGAATTAGCGAGTTCAAAGACTGATTCGAGTTATTCAAGTTAAATTATTCAAATCGCCCATCGCTACCCGATGGTTTTTAAGATAGGGCAAGTACTGTAGCGGTTTATTAATATAATAGGTATTACTTTAGGGAACTTAGTATGTAAATAGTATTTTAAGTTAACTATAAAGAACCGTTAAGGATTCTCACGGCAAGCCCGCATATGTTGTAGTGCTTGTTGTTTTCTGCTTTGGGTATCCAAGGATGACAATAGTTTATTTTAATGTGAGGGTTCCTTGCCCAATTTGTTTGTTGTTTTAGCTTTAAGAATTTAGCGTTATAACCGTAAGATTTGATGTGAAGAGAAAGACGTGATGTGGATTTCCGTCTATGTGATTGGTTGATTAATGACGGTCAAACCGTTTGCCTTGCCGAATTCACTTACGGAATTAGGCTGTTCAAAAACCGTACTTTTCCAGGTAACCTCAGGTCAACTCTACAGGGTTTTTAAACATCTGTCACAAAACAAACTGTCAATCAGATCAAGTCAATAAAAAGTTTGTTTTCTTTACCATTCACTTGTTTTGATTTCAAATTTAATGAATCATACATACTTACCGCCTGAATAATGTATCAACATTAGCAAGGAAGTTTTATTGTTTACGATTAGCGCCCGTTGCTTTAGCGTTATCATGACGTTATTGTTTCCAACCAAACTAATTATAAGCTTTAGTTTGAGTTAATCAAAACTTTATCTTTCAAATAATTATCTCTTTGTTGTTAATACTGTGATTTTAAAGAGGTTAGTTTTGTAATTATTTAAAGAAATAATTATAATGTTATCTTTATAATAAAATCTTAATAGCGGTGATTTATTAAAATGAATATTACAGATTTTCTTTGACTTTTCCAGATTTATGAAAAATGGATCAAAGCCACATATATATTATCTTTGTGTTACTCGCTGTTTGTCTTACAATTGGTAAGTTTTGTTTTCAAAGATGATCACCATTAAAGCACTTTTTTTTTAACTTTAGATCCTTGTTGATGGAAGCTATAAAATTTCACAACAATTTATAATTTTAAGCCATACTGCATTTTAAAAGCTGCTTATCTCTGCATGAAAGGAACATACAATCTTGATGTTAAGTGCTTTGATTCTGCTTTTTATGAATAAGATTCGTCTATCTAAGCAGTAGGTTTTATGTATGAAGGCTTTTCTATATAGTCTAATTAACAAGAAGCAAACAAACAATGCTTAACTTACAGCATTAAATTAATCATCACACAAGCTTGTGTGACACATAATCATAGACAGTTAATCAGGTATAATTTACGCCAAACTTCTTGGCTGATGTGCACATCGGAAGGCCAACTTCAGGGGAGGTGCGGCACATGCTATTTTTGGTCAAGAAGTTTGGTGATAAATATATGCCTTTATTTATAAAAATCACATTCTATTCGAATTTTCTATAAAGAATTTGAATTTAGAATCTGCTAAGCGGGTTGCTAAACAACTTTTTTATAAATATATGGTATTTTTATAGTAAATGTTTTTTTAAATAAAACAAAAATAACAAATATTCATTTTAAAAAGAAAACAGAATTCAGTTTTTGTGTAGATACCAATCAATGACACAAAATTCATAGTCCATTTAACCCCCATACATGTAAATATGATGTCATCATATCTATTCCTTTTAAAGAGTACAATGGTAAAGTCATAAAGTGTAAGGTGAGTCACTAGGTATTGATATCATAAAGTTTGAGTCAAAACAACTTTATTATAGGTACTCAAGAAGACCATTAATGCTACAAAAATAAAAATATGTAATTATTAATAGTATAACTAATCATTTGGTTTACAATAAAGATTCTATTCCATGTTTGTGAACTTAGACATGTTCTGATGATTGCAACTTTGTAAATCTATACTATATATATTATATAATATTATAAACCTGAAGAGAGTTTGTTTGTTTGAACCCGCTAATCTCAGGAACTACTAGTTGGAATTGAAAAATTATTTTTGTTTTGGATAGTTCATTTATAGAGGAAGATTATAGGCTATATAACATCACGCTACGACCAACACGAGCGGAGCATTAATGAAAAATGCTGCAAAAACGGACAAAACTATGTCTTCTGGAGACCTTCCGTTGCGTGCGCTGCGTAAACGGTTTAAGTTACGCAAATATCATGTATGATGGAATTGTTCCTCTTTAAAAGTTCTAAAAAAATTCCACGGCAGCATACATCTATCTTTTAAGATTGACTCACTGTAACCTTTTTTATGGTGATCAAATTTGTTCATTTGCGAAGGAGTTTTATCAACATCTATACTTAGGTAGAGAGATAGCCAGTTGAAGGGAGCGAAGCCGCGGGGGTCAGCTAGTTTAATAATAAGTGCAAACTGTAACATGCTTTGCAGTTACCAATAACATAGATATAATTATATGTACAGACAACAATAACAACTTTTTATAGAACAATAGTTAAAATTAAGATCCAACAAGATTTTGTTGTTTTGGAGTAGGTACTTTTACTGTAGGTATAAACCTAAAAAAATGTCTCACATTCGACGCGGCTCTTTTTGCGTAACAGGGGGGTGACCATAAGCTCTTAGAGCGGTATCAATTTGAGATCGAATAAGGGACAGATGTATATGACTTGTATACATCTGTCACTTACTCGATATCAAATTGATACCGCTCTAAGAGCTTATGGTCACCCCCCTGTACTTACGTCCGGTCAGCAAACAATATTGCATAACATTTCAGTCACAGTTATGGGTTTTTATCTTTCCCTGTGATGCATCGTTTGCACACCATGTGCGTAACCTGCTGTTTTTCTATTGTGTCTGTAATTACAGACGCTCAATGGGTTAGAGTTAGTGGTAGTTTAGTCAATAATTAAAAACTCCTTGGACTCTTAGCTATTAGTCTATTAGGTACATAAAATGCAGATTTTTTGTGCCTATGTATATTGAGTAGGTAGGTAGGTATCTAAATGAAGTTTATGTACATCAACTTTTGTTGCTAGCCCTACTTGTTATGTGCATTTGCGATAACATTAGAGTACTTGCCTCAGTATGAAACAAGGCATTGTGCCTTTGTGGTGACCACACACATGGTAATTAAAAATATAATCCTTATTTTTAAGCTTCAATAGTCACTATAGTAAAAACAAAAAGTGTTATCAGTTATCACATCACCTTTTAACAGTAACTCTTATTTATTGCAACATTATTATTAGTTTCAGGGTCACCAACTTTGGACGAAGATGATAAGTATCAATGGATGTTAAATATTGGTGAGTAAAACAAGAATTAATTAAGTGCAATACTTAATGTAAAATGATTTTCTTATAGGTACATATTTAGTCCTATCTTCCCTTGTCAATTCAGATTTCAATAAACTAAACTACCTTCATTTTCAGTTCGCTACATTGTTTATATCTTAACAATACAAGGAGCCAGAGTTTTATTCACAATGGCTTATGACATGCTATTCAAAAGATTGAAACCTGAGTTAAAAACAAACTGGCCGCTAATAATTTACCTCGCCTGTATAGGCATTTTAGTCAGCAACAATCAGAGCTTTCACGCCGAAGATTTTCCTTTGATTTTTGTTGCCTACCTGATTGTGGAATATCCAGAAATTGTAAGTTTGTATCCATATTATTGACTATGTGTAATTTATGCGAATTTTAAACTGCCTGAGTTCGCAATCTTAGTTAGTACTAGCTGTGTCCGCGGCTTCGCTCCCGACAACTGCCTACCCTACCCTACCCTACTTACCTTCGTACCTGCCCTATCTACATATAAATATTTTTTAGCGTCATTCTTTCGCGGAGAATCTTAACGCCGCCATTCAGAAAATGACGTCAAATGCACAACGCCATCTATCGAATATGGAGTTCAACTGTTCGAGTGTCTGAATTGCGTGTTGTGATATTTTAATTCTTGAACACTTTAAATTCATCTAACTTTTGATAGTGAATCGATTGCTATGAATGTTTGCCCTCCTTATCACAATGAATTGAAAACTTCCGGTCAAGCCAATTTATAATGCTATGCACATATTTTTAAACAAACGCTAGGGGCACCAGCCAGCCACTATAATATGTTATAAATATTAGCTGTTCTGTGGAACGGGAGTGATATGAAGTTTCGAATGACGTTATTGCGACGCACGCTATTTCGAAATACTTTCGACTGGTACGCCAGTTCGAAAACACATTGAATCAAAAACCGCTATATCGAATGACGTTGTTGCGACGCACGCTATTTCGAAAAACTGTTAGACTGGTACGCTAATACCAAGGCGAAATAAAACTTCAATCATAAGTACCTACCTACTTAAAAAACTACAAAGGGTGGCTCAATACTCCTTGAATTTTCAGACGGACAATTCAGAATCCCCCATTCCCTATGGCGTGGGGATGGCTTGCAACTTTTACGAGGGTTACCTTATGAACGTAATACCGTCGGACGGCGGCAAGTTCGGGGGCATGGTACAGAACATCCACGCGTTCGAGTCGCGCGAGGGTATCGTGGTGCCCGTCAAGAAGCTCTTCATCGTCATCACCAAGTCGCTGTACTCTCCCCCGGATCTACAGCTGTTCAATAAAACAAACAGAGATGATCTGCCGAAGTTAGAGGCCTGCTCGGTGAGAATCGGTGATTTTTCACAGGTGCGGCATAAACTATAAATAGACTTGAATGTCTCACTCACTTCAGTCAAAGCTTAGCACTTGATGAAATTGTGGGTTAAAGTGCGTCATCGACATCCTATATTCATATGTACTAAAATATTTGGTGATGGTGCAACATGTTATCTTTTACCAAAATTCTGTATTGACCTTCAATTCCTCATCTCAGTTACCCTTGTGTATCCGTTCGTATCAGCTTTTTTCGCGCAATCCATCTATCGATTCTTTGATCTTGCCCACTCAAAAACATTAATAGCCCAATATTTCCTCAATTGATTCTTATTTCTCATAACATACCTTGGTAACCGATTTACATACAACTTCATTAGTTACACAAACAATTGATTGCTGCTAGTCGCTATAACGGTTTCGAAATAAAGGCCAATCAATTGATGGACAAGGACATCCAATATTAAACATTGACAATTTCGGGCAGCAGTTTACTAAAGTATACTAACAGTTTAACTTCATTTAGAAGAAAAACTTTAATTCCCAGGAGCCTACTCCGTGTGAGCTGGCTGCTGACGATGCTCTGTTCCAGTCGCTGGACGATGTGGAGAAGGACATCGCAGGCGTGAAGAGCCGCAGCTACAAGAACTCCGCGTACAGGATCTACCGGCCGCACGGCCTGCCCGTGTCTCTGGTCGCCGAGTGCGCCACGCCGCTGCACACCCTGCACAAGGTCATAGAGAATAAGGAGCTGTATGCAGGTCAGTAGAGCTATAGAGCGTACAGGATCTACCAGCCGCACGGCCTGCCCGTGTCTCTGGTCGCCGAGTGCGCCACGCCGCTGCACACCCTGCACAAGGTCATAGAGAATAAGGAGCTGTATGCAGGTCAGTAGAGCTATAGAGCGTACAGGATCTACCAGCCGCACGGCCTGCCCGTGTCTCTGGTCGCCGAGTGCGCCACGCCGCTGCACACCCTGCACAAGGTCATAGAGAATAAGGAGCTGTATGCAGGTCAGTAGAGCTATAGAGCGTACAGGATCTACCAGCCGCACGGCCTGCCCGTGTCTCTGGTCGCCGAGTGCGCCACGCCGCTGCACACCCTGCACAAGGTCATAGAGAATAAGGAGCTGTATGCAGGTCAGTAGAGCTATAGAGCGTACAGGATCTACCGGCCGCACGGCCTGCCCGTGTCTCTGGTCGCCGAGTGCGCCACGCCGCTGCACACCCTGCACAAGGTCATAGAGAATAAGGAGCTGTATGCAGGTCAGTAGAGCTATAGAGCGTACAGGATCTACCGGCCGCACGGCCTGCCCGTGTCTCTGGTCGCCGAGTGCGCCACGCCGCTGCACACCCTGCACAAGGTCATAGAGAATAAGGAGCTGTATGCAGGTCAGTAGAGCTATAGAGCGTACAGGATCTACCGGCCGCACGGCCTGCCCGTGTCTCTGGTCGCCGAGTGCGCCACGCCGCTGCACACCCTGCACAAGGTCATAGAGAATAAGGAGCTGTATGCAGGTCAGTAGAGCTATAGAGCGTACAGGATCTACCGGCCGCACGGCCTGCCCGTGTCTCTGGTCGCCGAGTGCGCCACGCCGCTGCACACCCTGCACAAGGTCATAGAGAATAAGGAGCTGTATGCAGGTCAGTAGAGCTATAGAGCGTACAGGATCTACCGGCCGCACGGCCTGCCCGTGTCGCTGGTCGCCGAGTGCGCCACGCCGCTGCACACCCTGCACAAGGTCATAGAGAATAAGGAGCTGTATGCAGGTCAGTAGAGCTATAGAGCGTACAGGATCTACCGGCCGCACGGCCTGCCCGTGTCTCTGGTCGCCGAGTGCGCCACGCCGCTGCACACCCTGCACAAGGTCATAGAGAATAAGGAGCTGTATGCAGGTCAGTAGAGCTATAGAGCGTACAGGATCTACCGGCCGCACGGCCTGCCCGTGTCTCTGGTCGCCGAGTGCGCCACGCCGCTGCACACCCTGCACAAGGTCATAGAGAATAAGGAGCTGTATGCAGGTCAGTAGAGCTATAGAGCGTACAGGATCTACCAGCCGCACGGCCTGCCCGTGTCTCTGGTCGCCGAGTGCGCCACACCGCTGCACACCCTGCACAAGGTCATAGAGAATAAGGAGCTGTATGCAGGTCAGTAGAGCTATAGAGCGTACAGGATCTACCGGCCGCACGGCCTGCCCGTGTCTCTGGTCGCCGAGTGCGCCACGCCGCTGCACACCCTGCACAAGGTCATAGAGAATAAGGAGCTGTATGCAGGTCAGTAGAGCTATAGAGCGTACAGGATCTATCGGCCGCACGGCCTGCCCGTGTCTCTGGTCGCCGAGTGCGCCACGCCGCTGCACACCCTGCACAAGGTCATAGAGAATAAGGAGCTGTATGCAGGTCAGTAGAGCTATAGAGCGTACAGGATCTACCGGCCGCACGGCCTGCCCGTGTCTCTGGTCGCCGAGTGCGCCACGCCGCTGCACACCCTGCACAAGGTCATAGAGAATAAGGAGCTGTATGCAGGTCAGTAGAGCTATAGAGCGTACAGGATCTACCGGCCGCACGGCCTGCCCGTGTCTCTGGTCGTCGAGTGCGCCACGCCGCTGCACACCCTGCACAAGGTCATAGAGAATAAGGAGCTGTATGCAGGTCAGTAGAGCTATAGAGCGTACAGGATCTACCGGCCGCACGGCCTGCCCGTGTCTCTGGTCGCCGAGTGCGCCACGCCGCTGCACACCCTGCACAAGGTCATAGAGAATAAGGAGCTGTATGCAGGTCAGTAGAGCTATAGAGCGTACAGGATCTACCGGCCGCACGGCCTGCCCGTGTCTCTGGTCGCCGAGTGCGCCACGCCGCTGCACACCCTGCACAAGGTCATAAAGAATAAGGAGCTGTATGCAGGTCAGAAGTATGTATAGTATGGAAATTTCCGCATACTCCATTAAAATGGCAGGAGTGTTGTATCTAGTGCGTGGCCATTTGCCCAGTGGTTGATGTCGGGCTGTTGTGTATGTATATATATATGCTACTCGCGCGGATAATTTTGGTTGTGCGATGTAAGATTTGGGTGAAGTGACGTCATGTCTATTTGACCGATGCGGTTTGACCCCATAGTTACTCGTACTTGAAATATTATACTTTTATTTTCTATCATCAGCCTTATAATGTTCCCACTGCTGGGACACAGGCATCCTTTCTGTGCGAGAGGTAGTGGGCCTTAATCCACTACGCGGGTCCAGTGCGGGTTGGTGGATGTCACACGTCTTCGACTTTTATTATAGAGAATCTCTTTTTATTATAAATGTCGATAGTTCATACTCGAAGGGAAAACGCCTCAAGCATGGTACAGGGGTGTGGTGGTATTCTTCTTCAAGAAGGGTGACAAATTTGCAAGGAAAAGTGGATGAACACCGTAGACAAAATAGATATGACCAAAAACTGTAAAAAAGCGTGGTCCACTCTCCGAAAGCTCACTGGCGACCCTCCTGATCCTACACCTCCGAATCTAGTAACAGCCAATCAGATAGCGCATCAACTCCTTTTAGACGGAAAACCCCCGAACAAACTTCCTAAAATCCCCAAAACCATATTTCCATCAACCGGTAGCAATGATATCAGCAAGCCCTTCACGCTTTCCGACATAATACCAGCAATTAAAGTCCTTAAGTGTGGTAAAGCAGCCGGGGTGGATGATATATGCGCGGAACAACTAAAGAACATGGGTCCAGTAGCTGTTTCATGGTTGCTTGGTCTCTTCAACTCATGCTTGAAATACACAAAGATACCCAAGCAATGGAGGAAAGCTAGGGTAATAGCGCTTATCAAACCTGGTAAACCTGCAACGGATCCTAAAAACTACCGCCCAATTTCATTACTATGCCACACATTTAAACTATTTGAACGGCTAATCCTAGGTCGTCTGCAGCCCATGGTCGACCCTGGTTTGATCCCAGAACAAGCTGGTTTCCGCCCTGGAAAATCATGTACTGGACAAATCCTCCGACTCACTGAATACATCGAGGATGGTTACGATTCCAACCAAGTAACCGGGGTCGTCCTCGTTGATCTGTCAGCGGCTTACGACACGGTCAATATTAAAAGATTGCTGTTCAAATTAACAGCCCTAATAGATGATCGAGCATTCATAAGCATTCTGGGTGAAATGTTGCGTAACCGGCGGTTTTTTAGTTCATCTTAACTCAGATAAAAGCAGATGACGTATTTTAAAAAATGGCCTGCCCCAAAGCAGTGTTCTGGCTCCCATTTTATTTAATATCTATACGAACGAACAGCCCAAAACGACGAACACAGAACGATTCCTCTACGCGGATGACCTGGCACTAGCCACGAGGACAAAAAGCTTTGAGGATGCCGAAGCAAATCTGGAAAAGGCTCTGGTGCATACTACGAAAATAATGCATTAAGGCCTAATCCATCTAAAAGTCAGTCATGCTCATTCCACCTGAGAAACCGCCAGGCCACTAGACAACTGAACATCAAGTGGCGGGGTGCCGACATAGACCACAATGATAACCCTGTGTACTTGGGTGCCACCTTGGACCGATCACTGACATACAAGAAGCACTGTATTATAACTAAATTTAAAGTCAGCACCCGCAATAATCTGCTTCGCCGTCTGACATCCACTGCCTGGGGTGCCTCCCCACATGTACTTCGTACATCGGGCTGGGAATAGCACTCTGCTTCTCGGCTGGCGAATACGCATGCCCAGTGTGGCACCAATCCGTCCATGCCCGAAAAGAAGCCCTCAATCAGACATGCAGGATAATTGCGGGCTGCCTAAAACCCACACCACTCGCAGCACTGTACCCGCTTGCAGGAATAGCCCCTCCGGAGGTCCGAAGAGAAGTGGCCTGTTCTGCCGAAAAACACAAGCAGGAGACAGATAGACGACACTCGTTATACAATGTGGATAAGCCAAGGGGCAGATTGAAGACTCGGAAAAGCTTCCTGAGGTTAACCAAACCAATTGATGACAGCAGTTCTGGTGGGGCAAAGAAGAGACTGTGGCTCCTCAAAGATCCTCCTCCGACTGACTATGTTGAGCCTGCAGAAAAGCTGCCTGCAGGCCACCAACTTCCATGGCCCACCTGGAAATCTTTAAACGACTCCGAAGCCAAGTGGTTCGCTGCAGGCACAACTTAGTTAGATGGGGGTACTCTAATGACCCGCAGTGCGATTGCGGAGCCGCGTCCCAAACAATGCCTCACCTCCTATCGTGCTCTCTGTGCAACAACACCTGCACCCTGAAGGACCTTTGTGAGGCAAATGAAAACGCTATTGCCGTGGCTGAATTCTGGTCAAAACGTATATAATTGAGGAATCATCGATACGACGACGAAGAAGAAGAAGAATTGACAATGCCTGGTTAAAGAACTATAGGCCCATCTCACTTCTTAGCCATGTCTACAAGTTGTTTTCAAGAGTCATCACGAATCGTCTCGCGCGCATGTTTGACGATTTCCAGCCTCCCGAACAAGCCGGATGCCGAAAAGGCTTTAGCACCGTAGACCACATACGCTGCGGCAGATTATACAGGAGACCG
Organism: Orthosia incerta; assembly: GCA_948252205.1. NCBI lineage: Eukaryota > Metazoa > Arthropoda > Insecta > Lepidoptera > Noctuidae > Orthosia > Orthosia incerta. The sequence continues at coordinate 27,512,112 of OX411759.1, forward strand.
AAGATTATAACCTGCCTCTTTGTTTAACGTTTGAAGACTACGAGAAAGCCTACGATTCGATCGAGACTTGGGCTGTACTACAGTCTCTCCAACGGTGCCAAATTTGGAGGTACCTACCAAAACTTTTTAAAATTAACACGAACATCATTTATAGCCAAAGTACATCTCATGACGATTCCAATAAGCCCAAAATACATTGCTTTATTTCGGAGTTCCAGTGGCCATTGTTGTCTTCTTCATCGGTTCCACTTCACCAAAAGATACTTTCTGAGTGCAAATGATTGCATTATTGATGAAAATACCAAAATCGATATATGTATGCCTATAATATTTGAGGAGCTCCCTCGATTTCTCTAGGATCCCATCATCAGATCCTGGTTTCCTTATCATGGTACCACCCTTGGGATATCTCCTTTCCAACAAAAAAAAAGAATCATAAAAATCGGTTCATAAACGACGAAGTTATCCACGAACACATAAAAAAAATATATATACGGTCGAATTGAGAAACCTCCATTTTGGGAAGTCAGTTAAAAACCGCCACCATGTCAGTCCACCTTCAGGATCACAACTTGGAACCTATCCTTCTGCAGCGAAGTGTGCGACAGGGAGACGTCATATCTGCGAAACTGTTCACCGCTTCACTGTCTTCAAGGTTTTGGACTGGAGAGAGCTAGGCATCAACGTCAATGGCGACTACATCACTCACCTTCGGTTTGCCGACGATATAGTGGTCATGGCTGAGACGATGGAGAACCTCTGTCTCTCTCTCAATGCTCGATGACCTCAGCAGAGCTTCCGAAAGAGTGGGTATAAAAATGAACACGGATTAAACCAAAGTGATGTTGAATGCCCATGTAGCACCCACTGCTATCAAGGTCGGAGACTACACTCGAAGTTGTGGACGATTAATGTCTACCTGGGACAAACGGTCAAGTATGGTAGGTCCAACTTCGAGAAAAAGATCAATCGGCGAATCCGACTCGACTGGCCAGTGTTCGGGAAGACGCGCGGTATGTTCTCGTCCAGCTGCCCACAGTGTCTCAAGACGAAAGTCTAGGACCAGTGTGTGATAACCTACGGGGCAAAGACGTGGTCGCTCAAAATAGGCCTCGCCAAAATGCTTAAAGTCACCCAAAGAGCAATGGAGAGAGCTATGCTTGGAGTTTCCTTGCGTGATCGGATCAGAAATAAAGACATCGTCAAGACAACCAAGGTTACCGACATAGCCCGAAGAATTACCAAACTTATGTGGCAGATATTGCTCGCAAAAAAGGATGGCCGTTGGGGCCGAAAAGTTCTGAAATGGCAGCCGCGTACCGGAAGACGTAGCGTTGGAAGGCCTCATTCTAGGTGGAGCGAAGATCTGGTCAAGGTTGCGGGAGTCCGGTGGATGTGAAACGCACAGGACCGATCAGTGTGCCGATGCTTCGGGGAAGCCTATGTCCAGCTGTGGACCTCTTTCGGCTGTAATGATGATGACATTAGTTCAACAAACCATGTCTGATTTGACCTTGTATAAAAAAGAGCACGTCACAACAACCTTTTTAGGCAAAACTTTTAGTCATAAATATTCACCAAGACTTTTATTTCAGACTTAGATGAAGTGAACGTCGAGGAAGTATGCCATGACTTCTGCACCACGCTGAATAAGATCCTGGCTGGAAGCTCCGAGTGCAGGGACAGAGTCGAGTTAGTCTACTATGATGGTAAGTCGCGTGGGTTAGCAACCAAAGTTGGTAAGCACTCTATAAAGATTGAGAAGATTATTAAATGTCCGAAACTACTGAACCGATTTTTATAAAATTTTCACCGATTGGAAGCAACACTATCCCCGGGTGATATAGGATATCTTATTATCCCTGTATTCCCACGGGAACGGGAACTACGCGGGTGAAATGTCAGCTTGAAAGGGATATTAACAGTAGGCTATCAGAATACCAGCGCGGCGTTATTTATTCTCTGTTTTATAAATATCGCTGCATATGTTTAGATAGGATCCTTTTTGGTCCCGCACGACCTTTTTGGTTCTTTTAGGGTTCCGTACCCAAACGGTAAAAATTGGACTCTATTACTAAGACTCCGCGGTCCGTCTGTCTGGCTGTATCGGCCTGGTGACAGATGGACAGACATTATGAACCGTGTTAGCTAGACAGTTGAAATTTTCACAGATTGTGTAAAAAAACAATAAAATAAATATTTAAGTGGGGCTCCCATACAACAAACGTGATTTTTTTGCCGTTTCTTGAGATAATGGTACGGAACCCTTCGTACGCGAGTCTGACTCGCACTTGGCCGGTTTTTTCTTTCTATCATTATCATCATCAGCCTATTAATGTTCCCACTGCTGAGACACAGGCCTCCTCTCTATGAGAGGGGATGGGCCGTAATCCACCACGCAGGCCCAGTGCGGGTTGATGGATGTCACATGTATGTCATCGGATTTTTGGTTGTAGGACATGCCGCTTTCCTCACGATGTTGCAGCGGTGATGAAATAATTTACACAAAGTAAAGTGCCTGCCTGGGTTTGAACCCACGACTTACAACTTGTAAGTCGCGGCCGATACCACTGGGCCACCACTGCTCCACTGCTTTCTTTCTATATCGCAAAAGTATTTTCTAAGAAAACTTCTAGTGCAAATCAGTCGAATTAAATCGCATTGCGTCCATGTGAACGTACTTAATTTCACTTCATAAAAATCTCTTATCAGTGTGATAAAATCGAATCGCGTCGACTCAACACTATGGTCGCTAACTGTCCCATTGCAGGGCAAAGGGACAGTTAGTTTCATACAAAAACAATGTTAGTAATAACTTATTAAGAGTATTTTTCTTTACAGATAAAGACCCGAATTCCAATTTGGCAGATGTGTTGCTGGATAGAATCCGTCAACTTGAGCCTAAATTCGAAAAGTTAATTAGTGTAAAAGAGGAGGATGAGGAGATAAAATTATAAACAAACAAACGACCAAGTCTGTTGTATAAGTTTAAATGTTGACATTCATTGTAATTTTTGTGTGCTGTTTTTTATATGATATTTTAAATAGTTAAAGTAAGATTTAGGAGTAATGTTTGAGCCTGCTGTGCTAAAATGAATACCTCAATTTGCATTTTATAGTCTCAGAATGCTAGCTCTCATGCGGCATAACGGAGCTATAATAAATATTTTAATAACCAAAAATATTAAATGACTGTGGCGCTTGTGAGTTTGTTATTAAATCAATCGTAATATCATGACATACAAAATAATGATTATGTATGTAGGTACCTACACTAAGTACCTGCTGTTTTTATTTTTGTAATGACTTCGTACGTAATAATGATTCAATTATTTAAGTGCGTAAAATGCTCTAGTTTTTATACAATGATTATTTAATAATCAGTTTATAATACAATAACTATAAAACAAAAAAAATGTGTTTCATTATTTCCGATTATACATAGTTCATCATTTCTCGACCGATCATCTAATCGATTTATAAAATAGTTTTTAACCAACTTCCCAAGAAGGAGGAGGTTTTATGTTCGACTTTATGTATGTTCACTAATTTCTCCGTCAATTGTTATCCTATTTTGAAAATTATTTTTGTGTTTAAAAGGGTAAACATGGGTAAACTCCTGGGGGGTGACCATAAGCTCATAGAGCGATATCAATTTGAGATCGAATAAGGGACAGATGTATCTGACTTGTATACATCTGTCACTTACTCGATAACAAATTGATACCGCTCTAAGAGCTTATGGTCACCCCCCTGAGGTTGTTTCATTGTCACCAAGTCAGAATCTGATCGAAATCGAGGGAACTCCTCAAATATTACCTATAGGCAAACATATAGCGATTTTGGTATTTTCATCAACAATGCAATCATTTGCACTCAGAAATTTTAATTTGGTGAAATGGAACTGATGAAAAAGACCACAGATGGCCACTGGAACTCTTAATGACAAGTAATGTCACGGGTCTAAGGTATCTCGAACAGTTATCCGACTATGATGCAGCAAATACTTAAAATGTTACTGACGAAAATGGTACGATGAAGCCGGAAGTGCACTGGAACTCCGTAATAAAACAATTTATCCTATTCGTGTTGGGCTTATTAGAATCGTCATGATATTTACTTTGGCTATCATGATTTTCGGAAATTAGAGGTACCAAAAATAAAAAGAGAAAAATTAAAAAGTACGTATTTGCTGCACTCATACACTGCGCTACGAGAGGCTAGATAGCAAATTATTAGTAGGTACCCTACCCATTTTCACAAACATCGAATGACTGCTAAATGGGGAGTTTATGCATTCCTTTAGTTGTATAATGATCGTCACGATTTCACGATAGTCTTGCTGCATATTAATGATCTATTATTACTAATACTCGGCGCCCCGATGTCGATCAGTTACATTTCGGTGAGTACCCACGTAAGCGTTCGTTTTGCACAATCTATAATGCCGCCAAGGCCAAACGGGGCGATGCGCTATCGTTACATGGTGGTCAAAACGGTTTGAAAATACTACGTATCTTTGTGCGTACATCCACAGATAAACCTACGAGTGAAACTCCCTGGAATCTGTATTTATTTCTCGGCTATTAATAGAAGAAAATTGAAAACTAAATAAAAAGATACAAAATCTCGAAGTTAAGAGAAAAACATATATAGTAGGTATTATGTTTTTTCTCTTAACTTCGAGATTTCGATCCGATCGATGATGAATAAGCTAGTAGGTAGGAAGAAGAAAACCACGATGAATAAGCTAGTAATATCAACGCTAAGAGGTATAGACGTGATTCTTGAAAACGCAGAGATCGACAGACTGCAGAGATTGGGAAATAAGGGATCTAAAACAGGGTAAAATCAGACCAATGTTGTTGGCTACTACCTACCACCCTACAGAAGAAAATTCAAATAGGAACTTAAAAACAAAAAAAAAAGATGAAACCCAACTCCTACCAAAAACAGTTTAAAATCAAAGAAAGAAGAAAACATCCAGTTTAAAGGTGATAACGACAAAAGAAAAAGATCAGAAGCCAAGCCCGGGTACCCAGAGCGAGATCCAAAAATGAAAAAGAAGGATGCATTTCAAATCATGCGTGAAAAAGAAGGATGCATTTCAAATCATGCGTGAAAAAGCACACTTACTGTCAAACAAGAAGTTTCATAGAAACTAACACAGCAATACTAAAAACCGGAAAAAACAAAGCAACCTCATAAATCACAACAATCAAAAAACAAATACATTGCCCCAAGCCGGCTGGTCCCCGTGGGGGCCGTGGGGGAAAATGAACGACCAAAACACTTCAGAAAAAATTAAATAAAAGTAACTATAACACAACATCCGCTATACCTACATTGGAACATTTAATGTAAGATCTTTAGCATCCACAAGAAGGTACATAGAACTCATGTAACTACAAAAAAAAGATATATTAGGGTTAGCCGAAGTCAGGCGAATGGGTTGTAGCATTGAAGAGCATAAAGATTTTATATTCTGCTATATAGGAGAAACGTCAGGCCAGCATGGAGTTGGTTTTTTGATAAAAAAGGAATACAAAAATAACATAATAAATTTCTCAGGTTTGTCTGAAAGAGTTGCGCTACTTCAGCTAGAGTTCAACAAAACGATGATTTCAATAATTCAAGTGTAGATGTAAAGAAGCCCACATATTCAGTTATTTAAACTGTGTCGTAAAGTAAAGTTTTATATATTCACGTTCCAATGATAGTTATTTATGCTACAAGTGCGGAAAGTAGGTGATTTCCGATGAATGGTATTTTTATTTACGAGCGAGCGAAGCGAGTGAGTGGATAAATCGACACGAGTCGGAAATCATCTTACGCACGTGTATCATACAACATTTTACTATGCATTGTGCGAGGAAATAAAAAAAAATATCTGAACCAAGCAAGAAATTAATAAAATGGCGCTTATTCAAGGGCGCTCAGCATATCACAGATTAACTACCTAATAATTTATAGTTCCTCGGGCATATCTACTGCGCGTCTGCGCATGTGCAACTGCAAATAGCTGTCACGTCGTAACGCAAAAAGGCACGAGCAAAATTTTAATTCTGCCAAACATATTTAATGAATATTTAAAATTAATTTATTGATCAAAATCTAAATCTAGAATAATTAAAAAAGCCTTAAATGAAGTATTAGTTTTGTTTTACCTTTTATATGAATGACTAGCTGTCCCACGCGGCTTCGCTTCCGTCAACTGGCTACGTACCTACCCTACACCTACCCTACACCCACCCTACACCCAACCTACACCCACCCTACATACATAATTGCATAACTGAAACCGTTTACGCAGCGCACGCAACGGAAGCCCTCAAAAAGTAATATTCTTTTACGTTTTTGCAACATTTTTCATTTGTGCTCCGCTCCTATTGGTCGTAGCGTGATGGTATATATCCTATAACCTTCCTCAATAAATGGACTATCTAACACAAAAAGAATTTTACAATTCCAACCAGTAGTTCCTGAGATTACCCCCTACATACAAACTTACAAACATACAAACTATAAGTATAAAGTATAGATAATCTGTACTTAACTAATTTTTAAAACTTTTCTCAAATAATAAAAACTCTATGCGGCGGGCTGACGTTGGAGTTAAAATTTAAAAAAGTACAGGTAAGTAAAAAGCACTAGTAAAAAAAGTGACACTTTCCGCACACTTAGGCTGCTTGGAAAACGCTCTTTTCGAGGACATGCATTGTAAAATATTTTTCAATACAGTTGTTAAACATGGCGTACTTTCAGAGGCTATAATTATGATTCGAAAGTTAAATCTTACGCATAGGCATCTTTCTATTACGCGGTTGTGACTTTTGTTTACGAGGTCGATCATTATGTTTGCAGTTTAGTTTTAAATTTATAAGTCAATTTAAAAAAGTTTAGTAGCAAGGAGTTTTCAAACAGAATAAAATGGGATAGATTTTCTACGAGGAAAAATTCATGATTCCGTACGTTTTAGCATTGAGTTCTCAAAAGTCTTTTAAATGATTGTTTAATATATTTCATTACCAGTTTTAATTTAATTATTTTCACATCAACATTTGTCAAAAATCGAATAGGCTGTATAGGCTGAATTCGTTGAAAAAAAAAATATGTCCAGTTGCAAAAACGCGCCATAAGTCATTTTAAAAAAGTTTAGTAGCAAGGAGTTTTCATACATAGAATAAAATGGGATACGATTTTATACGAGGAAAAATTAATGATTCCGTACGTTTTAGCATTGACTTCTCATTTTTTTTAAAATAGGTGTTTAATATATTTAATTACCAGTTCACATCAACGTTTATCAAAAATCGAATAGGCTGTATAGGCTGTTTTCTTTGTAAAAAAATATGTCCAGTTGCAAAAACGCGCCATATTGAAAATTTTATTTCATGTGAATCTAATTCTTTGATTTATTTTTACTATTTCTCACAACTGTATTGAAAAACGTCGTGTGATACACGGGTATGTAGGTTATTGCAAACTCGTGTCATTAAAAACCCTCGCCTTCGGCTCGGGCTTGTTAACCACAGCTCGTTTGCAATAACCTACTTTCCACCCTTGTATCACAATGTACTATTATTATATAAAACTCTGCCTCTAAATAAGATCTGTTTTCTTTCCAGTTATCCTTGCTCCTCGTATATTTACTTCGTCTTTCAATTCCATAAGCTTCCAAGGACAATACATATTATCAATACCGATGGTAGACCGGAATAAACACAAAAAATCGTGATGTGAACAAAGCAAAAATGATTTGACAGCAGCCATTGCGCCGCCAGTGACATCTGCGCTCAGCTTTGCGTTCCAAGCTTCCAAGTTCACTCACATACCCATTCAATCTCAGATGACATATCAGTATTCAGTAATAATTGGTAATCTGTGTCTCAGATGAGTCAGATCAAAGAGTAATATAATCATAGAATAGAATATAATAATACGAGTCAGATGCACAGACTGGCACAGACTGATGGCACAGACTAGGTGACTTAGGTAGACTAGGTACGTTATGACACACACACAGAGTTCACTTGACATTAATCAAGTGCGTGCTGTACGCCGGGAGTCCGGCAGTAGGTACATAACTAATTCACTTTTGTTTTACTTGTAATTAATTAGATAGTGGTAATTGGTGTTAATAATCAGTAAACTTTAGTCCAAGTCAAAAAGATTTTAGTCATTGTTATGCTATTTAAATCACGGAATAGTCATTGTTGTGTGTGTGCTAAAGTACCTATTGTTGTTATTATCTTGTGAATTAATATAACAAGGTAAGTAATTTATTTTGCTATTTTTAATGAAAGAAGGTAGGGAGGCTTTTAACCGGCAGTGGGACACACAGCAGGCTCAACTGACAACAAAAATAATTGTTTTGTACTTCCTATTTTAGTTAAATTGTGTGTACCAAAAATTTAAGTACATGGGTAAACCCGTGACTTATATCTCATCCCAACAACCTAAGAAATAGGATTGCTGACAAGTATGAACTTGTCAGCGATACTATTTCTTTGACCTTGGTGAATAGAGAGGAGGAGGAGTGGAATTCCCTGCCGGAGTCTGTATTTCCTGAGAGCTACAACCTGGGAGTCTTTAAGTCAAGAGTGAATAGGTTTCTTCTAGGTAAGCGCGCTACATCGTCGACCACATCATCACTTACCATCAGGTGAGATAGTGGTCAAGCGCGAGCCTATCAAAAATATAAAAAAAAAAAAAAAAAACTAAACTTTTTTTAAACCTATCCTAAACTAATTCCTCTATCTATCTATGAAAGCTTAGAGTTTTTCAAGATGCATATGCATGCATACTAATATTATGAATGCGAAAGTAACTATGTCTGTCTGTCTGTTACCATTTCATGCCATAGTAGATTTATATTAAACTCGGATGGAGGACATAGGAAAGTTTTTATCCCAGTAAAGTCCTCGCCAAACTTCTTTGCCGCCCTGAAGTTGGCTACAATGGCTGCGCAATAGAAAATTTCATACAAAAACAGCACCGTTTCGTGCCTCGCGCATCCGGTAAACCAACTTCAGGGCGGCCAAGAAGTTTGGCGAGGACTTTAGTATGCTTGGATAATAAAACACTTTTGACAAGTGCAGATGCTAATGTAAGGATAATGCAAAGTTATTTACTATCATTACAAGTTTTAGTACCAAATGTGAAATTTCATAATAAGCTATTATTAAATTTTAAATGATTATTTTTAGACTTACTACTTTACATAGTGACCCTGAAAATTTACCCAATTACGGGTCAGATATTAAGTTATCAATATAAAACTACAAAAATAAACTTGTTTACACAATATTATTACATATTTTCAATTTTAATTAATTTGTGTGCATCCAAGTAAAATGGGTCCAGTAGTGGGATATTGAGTTAAGACTAGATTTGGTATCTAGAATAGTCAATTGATAAAGAATTTATCAATTCACTATTTTTTATAAATTAACAAAAAAATATTCAAAACAGGCAATTTTTTTTTATCATGTTTTGAAGTTGAAACTCTTATCTTGTGTTTGTATGAACTTTACAAAACTGTGTATATCTCGGCAAATAAATGCCGAGAACTGGACTATTTTTGCTTGGACCCACATTTGAATATTATTTACTTTTACAGAAACCAAAGATGGATAAAAACAAGCAAATTTACTATTTAAAAGTTTTGTTGGTTGGCGGGATTGCAATTGGTAAGTGGTTTTTAATCTAGTAACAAGTCACATTGTATCTACCAACAAAGTTAAATAATTTTTTTGTTGGTAAATGGTTTGAGTGAATAAAATGTTGCACACCAGTCTAAGTTGTATTAGATTAGGTTAAGAAAAGAGGGAAAAAAATATTCTGACTACCAAATAAGAAAACTATAAAGTGAAAAATAACTTTATTTTTGGCAGTCTGTGTCTTTGGTAGGTACCAATTTTTTGAGTTATGGACACCGACTTCCAAAAATAAAGTTATTTTTCACTTTGTAGTTTTCTATTAGATTGGTTGCCACACTTACCCCCAATTTCTGATTTAAGTAGGTACCTATTTGAAGTTCAGTATTTGTCAATCTCTACAGCCTGAAAACCTATTAAAATATGGCATTTATAATCGTGACAATCTAAGAAGTCTGATGATGTTTCTCATTTTACATGCAGGAATTACTTTGTAAGTTTGTACGTAAGAAATTTAAAATCTAATTCATAATCCTAATTAATTACTATGTTACCCATACACGATAACAACAAGTCTCATTTGTAAACAAGTCCAATCCAAGTTTAATTATTATTAAGTATTTTTATGGCTGCCAAATCTGACTTCTTAGATTGTCACGACTATAAGTGTGGTTTAATAAAAGTTAAATCAAGTCATACTTAACTCTAAACACTCAATTCAATTCGGACATTAATCTTTTAAGTGGACCATTGTATTTACGCACCTCAATCATAAGGCAACAGAGGTTTAGTTTTGGCTTTATATTCATTATTTGGCTGCTTTTTAACAGACTTACCAAAAACTTTTGTTTTTTCACCCATATCTCCGTCAATTGTGGACCGATTTTGAAAATTATTTTTTTGTTTATATTAAAATGGGACCAATTTCGGAACTTACCCTTATGTTCCGAAATTGCATTTTAATATGGTGAAGATCTGATGAAGAACTTCGGAGATATACAACAGAACTCTTCAATACATAACGGCAAATCTCTCAGGATTGCTGCAATCGCATGCCTGTTTGTTGTTTATACCATTTCATAACATAACATCACGCCAGTACGCTCTAAATCGGTACGCAGATGTGTACACCTCACCTGGGTTCACTCTCATTTCACAGGTTATGTTCAGTTTCATGATATTCGGGTAATCTATTCTATTATAGGTACCTTACTTAACTACTTGCCTATTACCTATATATATATATACTAGCACTTCGCCCGCGACTTCGTTCGCGTGATTCGAGTTTTATCCTACAGATGACTTTTTAGTTTCACCCCCTTATAGGTTGAATTTCCGAAAATCCCTTCTTAGTGCTCCCCTACTTTATAAAAAGAAGCCCTGTACAGTTAAATTCATCAAAAATCTTTAACACCCTCTTAATCGTCTTTTAGGAGTCGTTTTGAAAAACTAATAATGAAAACCTTTACTATTAGTTTCAAATATATAAGCCCAACAAATTTCCACCTTTTCACCGAATTTCCAAAAACCCATTAATTCTTTTATCAATCAAAAGCGTAAACTTTAATTTCACGTGTCACACTTTAAAGCGTAGAAGTTTCACACAAACTTTCAACCGACTTTTTACTCCTTTAGAGGGGTAAGAACCGCCGAAATAAAAAATCTCATTGTTGTTTTATTAACCAAGAGCGTAAACCAACAATTTCAGATGTTTTACCTTCCAAACCGAAGAACTTTCACATAAAGTTTCAACCCCTATTTTATCCTCTTAGGGGTAGAATTTCCAAAAACCAATAAATATGTTCTTGTTGTGTTTAGTACCTACTTTCATATAGAATTAATTATTTGTTGAAAATTTGCACCAAGTGCAAACCCATATTGTGTCCAGGCTGTCTCTTTCCATTCTTGGTTGCCTGGAAGAGATCGCGGATCGCGATAAGGCCGCCTGTTGTATGTTTGTTTTTGTAAGATGTCTTTTTGAATAATTTTTATCTTGGTGTACAATAAAGTATATATAAATAAATAAATAAATATATGAATTCTTTTTATCAACCAAGAGCGTAAATCAAAAATTTCATGTGTCCTATTTACAAACTATAAATATTTCATACAAACATTCAAACCTTTTTTTACCCCTTTAGAGGTAGAATTTCCGAAAACTAATAAATGCATAAATTATAAAAGTATTGAAGCAGTCTTGAATATGAATTAATTTATTTTGATAAGGATTAATACCAAGATACAAATTAAGAGCCTTTTCTAGCGGCGGCATTTCAATTAAATTTTAAAATAAAAGAACACTTTTTGTGGCATAACGATAATAGTTGGACATATGCTGTTGTGACACTTTTTTTAAAATAATGATGTGTTCTGCAAAGTCGTAGTACATTATTTTATTCTATCGTCAATAGTTTTCGCAGCGCACGCGTTGTAAAGAATATTTTAGGTATTTTTTTACACCTTGGGTTACATTATTGGAGTTTTAGTTAGGATCCCTAATTTTTCTGAAAATATAATATAGTCACCCGGGGATAGTGTAGCTTCCTGACAGTGAAATAATTTTTTAAATCGGTTCAGTAGTTTCGGAGCCTATTCAATGCAAACAAACCAACAAACAATCAAATCTTTCCTCTTTATAATATTAGTATAGATATATTATACTATATTACCTATACATATACCTATGTATATAACCCAATTATATATACCCGCGTTCATAAGCTATTAATTAATATAAAGCCAAAACTAAACCTCTGTTGCCATATGATCGAGGTGTGTAAATACAATGGTCCACTTAAAAGATTAATGGCTGAATTGAATTGAGTATTTGGAGTTGACTTGATTTAACCAGAAGCCATAAAAAAAAACTTGATGTATACTAATGAGACTTGTTGTTATCGTGTATGGGTAACATAGTAATTAATTAGGATTATGAATTAGATTTTTCAATTTCTTACGTACAAAGTAATTCCTGCATGTAAAATGAGAAACATCATCAGACTTCTTAGATTGTCACGATTATAAATGCCATATTTTAAGGCGCGTCCCCGAGCAAAACGCCGCGCTAGTCGAATTTTGTGCAGTTTTTAAGAGCTATCTACTCTTTATTTAAAAAGAAATATCAATTAATAAAAATACAATAAATTTCTACATAATGTTGATTCTAAAATTGTAGTACACTTTTTTTTTAAAGATGTTTATGTGTCACTAATCTCCTTCCAACAAAACCATAAAAATGTGAAATAATTATTGATAGCATGCATCTCCTCGTAAAGTATTCATTAATTATTTTTTATACTAGCACTAATGGATAGACAATTTGATAACGAACATTTTGTAAGTTTTATTTTTTTCAAAAGACCAATATACGATTTTATAAAGATTTTATTCTAAAATCTGGGCGTATTCACCACCGAAATTCATGCGCTACCAGTGCCGCTAGGCCAATAGGAATGCTCATATCTCATGGTGATTTTTTGGTCAGGGTACGGCCTGGGTTTTCAGGCTGTAGAGATTGACAAATACTGAACTTCAAATAGGTACTTAAATCAGAAATTGAGGCAACCAATCCTACTAACAGCGAACACGATCATTCTCACCCTGTGTTGCTGAGACAAACCATCCCATTGAAACATGTTTAAGGTGCCTGTAAACGGGCTAGTTTTTTGATAATTTCTTGCTGCAATTATATAGCCGATAAGCCAATTATATCGCTCAACACAGTGCAACAATTGCTGCACTCTTGCAGTGTAGCCCGGCGATATTGCCAAGATATTTCATAGTAGCCGCATGTATTCAATGTCTAGCCGGCTAGATTGCAAATGATTTATCCCGCTTTGACTTTACTGCAATATCGCCGTATTTCGTCTTTGCTCTGATGTATAGGTGCATCTCTTTTCCCTTGCTCGCTTCCCCCCGCCTTGTCCTGTCGCTGCCTGATTAGTGAAGTTGTTTTATATCCGTTGTTGATTTTATTCTGTTCTCAAGGCCAAGTGGTCAAACAACTTTATCAACGAAATCCATGTCACACATCACATCACATCATCAGCCTATTAATGTTCCCACTGCTGGGACACAGGCCTCCTCTTTGTGAGAGGGAATGGGCCATAATCCACCACGCGGGCCCAGTGCGGGTTGGTGGATGTCACATGTCTTCGAATTTTTGGTTCTAGGACATGCCGGTTTCCTCACGATGTTTTCCTTCACCGTTTTGAGAGCAGTGGTGATGAAATAATTTACACAAAGTAAAGCGCCTATCTGGGCTCGAACCCACGACCTACAACTTGTAAGTCGCGGCCGATACCACTGGGCCACCACTGCACACATACGTACGTCCGTCCGTACGTCCTGAATAATGGGATGTAGAAGCTAATACGCATAAAGATCGTCACTTTAAAAAGGATGCTTGGGCCGTAATAGCTGCGAAGTTTCATAATAATCGCATGTATTCAATTTCTACTCGGCTAGATTGCAAGTCATTTAACCCGGTTTGACTTTACTACAATATCAACCGGTTTCGGTTTGTTTAAATGATGATACAAAACAATAAATGCTGCAGCAAAGAGAACCGCCTCGGTATACGCCATTTCGTCAACTGCTAAGATCTAGCCGTAATTATTGCTCCGCGTGTACGAGCAATATTCCTCAGCAACCCGGTTGCACTATCTTGCTGGGCAATATCCGGCAATGAAATTGCAGCAAGGATATAAGTTGTAAATTTACTGAGCTATATTGATCAACAAAATTGCCGACAAGATGCAATTTTTGTAGCCCGTTTACAGGCCTCTTTACAGTCAAATGAAAAACATAGAGTGGGTGGAGTAGCATAATGAATGTGGGAGTCCAACAACATTAATTTTAAAACAATGGTACACAAAGTGGCCTATTTACTTTTAAATGTTTACAAAATTGGCTTCAGATTACAACTTAGTGCAACTGTTTTGTACAAACTGTAATAAACAACTGCCCCCTGCTCATGTTACATTGAAATACAGTTAGCAAAACAAATCTTTGTATAGAAACTGTATTTTTTTTCAAAAATATTTGTTGTAACGATTATTCAACATAATGTTAAGGGCCTACATACGCTTTAGTGCCGTAAAACAGCAACTTTCTAAAGCATACTCCTTAGCACAGATTATCTGTGCTCCTTAGTAACGGCTAGGTTAAAAGGTTTGAAAAAAAATTATATTTATTACTGATTCATGTACATAATTTTGAACACAAGGTTGTTACGTGTAACTAATAGTTTTGCTTTAAAAAAATAATTAACAACACGATAATTTTCGCAACTTTTGGAAACTCCTCCAAACGACTTGGATGTTTAAAAATATTTTTCACAGAAAAATTGATGGCTGGTATTTCTTAATAACTAACAAAGCATATGTAAATCAAATAATATTTTGCAAACAAAACTGTTCAAAAGGAGGTTTAATTGCATCGAGCGGGCGCACGGCCAGTACTGCGTTAGCATTGGGGTGTATATATCGCCTTAAGCTCGTGGCTAAATAATAACAGCCGCACGGGTCGATCATCAAGGTTAAGCAACGCTTGACGAGGTCGGTCCGTGGATGGGTGACCATTTCAACATACCGAGTTTCCTCCGTGCCTCGGAAAGCACGTAAAGCCGTTGGTCCCGGCTGTCATTTGAATATCTTTGACAGTCGTTACGGGTAGTCAGAAGCTTGAGATCTGACACCAGTCTTGCCAAGGGATACCAGACTAGTCAAATAGGCAGTCGCTCCATGTAAAACACTGGTACTTAGCTGAATCCGGTAAGACTGGAAGCCGACTCCAATATAGTTGGGAAAAGGCTAGGCAGATGAGATGAACATAGTGTTAAGTGAAGACATTATGTTGTTGATATAGTATCAAATTCATAAGTGAGACTTAAATAAAATGTCTGTATCACAGACATACATTGTAGATGACGCGATTGTATGTACTTCGCGTGCCAAAAAACGATCAATGATACGATCATATGATCTAAGCTTTTCATTTAGCATTATCGGCACCGGAAATCCACCGAAATCAAGAAAAATGCCTTTTTATGCCTCATTGAGCTGTAAAGAATGTATAGAAAAAGTTGGCCGAGGCATTGGAAATGTTGTCTTTCATTGGTAACTAAGAAAATTGTTTTTAAATTGTTTGTGAAAAAGTGGCACGCTTGGTTTTTTTCATACAGATGGAAGGACTTGCGTTATCTAGTTGGATGTATGTCTGTGGTCTGTCTGTACTGACTGATTGAAGCGTAGCAATGCGACAGGTAGATTCAAACCTACTGGTGGCTCGGCACACAAGGAAAGTTGCTGCTAAATACCAGATTCATGTGACAGTGAGGGTGAGGGGTGGAGTATAGCACAATCAAAAGCGAACTTCACAGCCGCCTGCAAGTTTGAATCAACCTTAAAACTCAAAAGGCTTATAAATGCCTCCTTGTTTTGTTGAGTGTTGACTGTACAGTTACGTGCGATAACGCCAAACCGCCTGTGTAGAAAGCAACAAGGGCACCATTGTTTTATTAGTAGAGAACAGTTTAGCTTAGCTTCCATAGTGATCCTGATCGATCAGTCATGGGGTCCGAAAAGGTTATTGTTATTGTTGCTAGCTCAGTGATACTCTTGTTGGTTGCAGGTTCTGGGAGCTTGGACTTAAATAATGTACAGATCTGGAAGTACAGTTTAGGTTAGTATCAATATTATTTTTTATAATTTATTTCAATTGTTCTTAGAAAAAATCAGGACTAAACATTGCAAGTCAGACTTTTAACTTAATTACCTATTAGTGTAAACCGGGATGAAAAATATTTATAGCCAAATTTCGTCCAGCCGTATTATCGTGATTGAGTAACAAACATACATCCACACACACATCCATCCAAACTTTCACATTTTCAATCAGGTTTAAAAAAGCGGGTCAGTGCCCACTCGGCCCGATTAGACTCAACCCGAGGAATAATACCTGCAAATTACTGTTTTGATAGGCATAAAAACGTCGATGTATAGTCAGGCAGAAAAGTGTTGATGTAACGCTTGCACCACAGAGAATGTAAAATTTAAATAATGTTTGGATAAATAAATCAATAATTAAACAAGTAAGTACTTATCCTTTTTAATATCGCTTTGTACTTTGTAGTAAAAATCACAGCTTATTGTTAATTATCATTACAATGTTAAAGCTAGTGGCACGGTGGTATTTTTTGAATCAGTCTTTATACGTGATTAAAATTATTAGGTTAACAATTGGGTACTAACTTCTAAAATATAAAAAAGTGAGACCAGAAAATCAGTTAGAGCGAGGAGAGGCTATCTTTATAAAGCTGCATTTTTGTAACGAAATCACTAAGTATAAATTATTATTAGTTATTTAGAATTAAATATAACTTTGCCTGACTGTACAAATGGCACTGAATTGGTCTAATCGGGTTGAGTAGGCACTGACCCAAAACAGCTCGGAGTAAATCTATACTAATATTATAAAGAGGTAAAGTTTCTGAGGTTGTAAGGGGTAATTTCTGGCTTTAGATGGAATTTGGCATGGAGATAGTTTGAGACCCTGGGATAAAACACTTTTTACGCGAATGAAGCCGCGGGCAGAAGCTAGTATTAAATATATAGGTTCACAACTGTCTTCAGATAAGTTTTTTAACATCACCAGCTTTTCGTCTTCGCTCCCGAGGCCTTCAAAAGCGGCCCCACAAAGAATTGTATTTTTTTTTTCAGGTTAATTGTAGCCTATGTTGCTATAGTATAGTTTTCTATAATAGTAAGAATGTTCGTAATTTGTTCCAACATTGATTACCTGAAACAAACCAACAAACGATTTTACCTCATTATAATATGTATAAGAATAAATTTACTAAACAAAAAATTGTGTTGTTCCTTTTAGCGCGATACGTCCTCTACTTATTGGCTGTACGCGCAATATACGGTGCTTGCGTGTTAGGTTACGACGTGGTACGTAAAAAGCGTGTGGTAGAAGCTAAGCTCCTGAACAATCTCTTCAACAAACAAACAACGAAACTCCAGGTGATGATGTTCGCCGCAGCCGTCGGCTTCTTACTCATCAACCACCAGATCTTCATTGATAAAAGCTTCTTTTATATTTTAATTGCGACCGTGGTTGCGAAGTATCCGGAAGTTGTAAGTGTATTTTTATTTATTAGTTGAATAGATGAAAGAAATCACACGTCTGAGCCAATTACTAACAAATCCTTATGTTAAAGTCTTCTATGAAACTGAAAAACTATAGTTTGTCAATCAAGTTGTCCACTTGTGATTGTAATTCCCTGTTCTCTGAACCCTTCTGAATGTTTTTATATTCTAAAGAATGTAAAGTATATAGTTAAATATATAGTTTGTTGTTGTCCATAAAAACAACAAAACATTTCCTTATTTTTTTTTGTCATCTGTACGCAAACAAGGAAAAACATTATTTTAGCCAGTAATTGATTAATCATTTAACAGTTTCATAAATACTATTAATCCAAATGATTAATTTAAGCATTAATTAGCAAGTTATTATTTCAAATTTTCTATGGAGAATTTGAATTAAGAATGTGTTAACCAGTGTTAAAACTGATCATAATAATATAGTTTCTTTTAATAAGGTCTCAAACGTAAGTGTGCCCGATAATGCACTTCATTAATAATAATTGTCCTCCCCACTTACAGAAGAAAAAGAAAAAAATCAAAGTGAACTATGCAGTTGGGATGGCATGCAGCTACTTCGAGGGTTACCTGGTCCACATCTTACCTTCAGACGGCGCCAAGTTCTTCGGCTTTCTCAACAACATGCGTGTTTATGAGGCCACGCAGGGCGTCGTTTTCCCTGTGAAGAAGCTGTTCATAGTAGCCACCAAGTCGCTGTACAGCCCCCCTAACCTTGAGGACTTGAACCAACCTGATAGAGATGATGTTGCTAAGTTGGAGGCTTGTAGTGTAAGTACTGGTTTACTAATTACTGCAATATTTGAGCAATTTTTTTAGTAACTAGTTACTGCCGTACTTTGTACGTTAATTTATTGTATTAAAGCATTATTCTATGAGTTCTATGACTGTAACAAGTGAATTATATTAGAGCTAAGGCTATTGCTATTTTTAGGGTTGCGTACCTCGAAAGGAAGATACGAAACACTTATAGGATCACTTTGTTGTCCCTCCGTCTGTCCGTCTGTCTGTCTGTCAAAGCCCTTTTTCTCAGGAACGCGTGGAGGTATCAAGCTGAAATTTATATCAAATACTCAGGTCTACTGTCACATAAAGCTGTGAAAAAACTTGTAAGCCAACGCAATCATAAGATACAGCCGTTTATCAGAATCAAAACCTACAGGGTACTTCCCGTGAACTCAGAATCTTGAAATTTTGTACAATGCAACGCCTTATAGCACAGAGAAAGGAAAAATTGCGAAAACCGTAAATTTTTTGGTACATCATATAATAAAAATATTTTTAACTAGCTGTTGCCCGCGGCTTCGCTCCCGTGGACCACCCCAAAGGACCCGTTTTCTGGATAAAAATAGCCTATGTCACTCAGGAATAATCTAGCTTTTTATCGGTGAAAGAATTTTTTAAATCAGTCCAGTAGTTTCGGAGCCTATTCTGTACAAACAAAAAAATCTTTCCTCGTGAACGCGTAGAGGTATTAAATTGAAATTCATATCAAATACTCAGGTCTATAATACGTTTAAGCGGAGGTTTGTACGGAACCCTCGGTGCGCGAGTCCGACTCGCACTTGGCCGTTTTTACAAGCTTTTAATTAACTTGCACTGTATGTATGTATGTATGAAAGTGTGTTCGGGTCAAATCTTGTAACTGAATTTTAAAGCAGTTATCCTCCACCGATTAAAATGAAATTTTGCATACACGTTTAGTTTGGATGACAATGCATGGTTAGCTAAGTGACGTCATTCTAAATACAATATGGCGGACGGCTCAAGATTGCGGACTAGTTATTTTTTGTGCGCTGCTATGATATGGGTATCAAATGAAAGGGTTTATTGAGAAAAATACGAAAAAAGCTTGTTTTTTTTTTAATGAATAATTTTTTTTATTCTGGTGAACTAGCTCTTAACTTGGAACTGATTAGGTATCTCCGCCAGGTAGGGCATATGTACAAATTGTACATTTAAGTATTGTTACTGCTAAACTGTAACTCTTACATGGACATGGTGAAACTTCACGTATGAGGGAAGATCCATAAGTTCGCGTAATATTTTCCTAAAAATGCGCCTATTTTTACCCCATTCCCGAAGGAGGGTTGTGTTTATCAGTCATGTATGTATGTTTGTTTGTTCTTATGTGGCGTTCTAGAGATCAAACGCGTTGACCGATTTGATGATTCTTACGTCAATCGATTCGTCCTAACCTTCTCTGAAAATGGCAGATTTTGGGTGCCATTATTGTGGTTGCCCAATTAAGTTTTTCCTCCAAACCCACCATGTGGGGTATCAAAATAAAGGGTTTTAAGAGGTTAATTCAAAACACATATATGTTTAAATGTACCCAATTCGAAAAAAATATGTAAACTAAAAAGTTATAAATAAAAAAAGTTAATTGAAATAATAAAAAAACCCGACTGCTTATGAAGCGAACTAAAAAGACGTAAACAAGAAGAAAATCATGCTGTGCAGTCGGAGGATACATCTGGTTTTGGTCAGCCAGCTCGCGAATATGTTAATTAATGATTGATTGTTTGAATTAACTTTCTTTAAGGAAAATACTCTGTGAACTTTGTACCTCCCTTTGTACGTGATGGTAACCAATATCAAAACAGGTAAACAAAAAATCATATTATTATTTCTCATAGTACCTACTTTCGTTCCGCGACAGTTGACCCCTAGCAGCTGGGTTACTGTGTGTGGGTTTCACCAGTCAATTTCAAACTATCAAATCATAAGACCCCGATATTCCATTTCAGCCCCTAAGCGAGATAGAGAAGAACGTGGCTGGCGTCATTAACCGAATCTACAGGAACTTCGCTTACAAGATCTACCGGCCCAACCTTCGTCCCGTCTGCCTGTCTGCCGTGGGAGGCACACCCATGCACACGCTATATCGAGTGCTGAAGAACAGGGACCTGAGCGAAAGTGAGTTATTTGCTTGGAACCTAACGGTCATATGTACTGAGGTATACCTCTGACTTTACATCATCATCTGCCTAGCCTTTTTCCCAACTATATTGGGGTCGGCTTCCAGTCTTACCGGATTCAGCTAATTACCAGTGTTTTACATGGAGCGACTGCCTATCTGACCTCCGCAACCCAGTAACTGGGTAACACGGTACCCCTTGACAAGACTGGTGTCAGATCTCAAGCTTCTGACTACCCGTAACGACTGTCAAAGATCTTCAAATGACAGCCGGGACCAACGGCTTAACGTGCTTTCCGAGGCACGGAGGAAACTCGGTATGTTGAAATGGTCACCCATCCACGGACCGACCTCGTCAAGCGTTGCTTAACCTTGATGATCGACCCGTGCGGCTGTTATTATTTAGCCACGAGCTCCTCCTACTATACCTCTGACTTTACCTTTGGGATATACAGATTTTAAGTTTAATATTTCTGAAGATATAATTTTGTTTATTTGTATTTGCTGTTGTTTTAAAAAAACATTGTAAATTCTAATATGATTTCCATAAATGAATCAGACTGGAAGATTGGAAAACCCTATTTTACAAGTATGTTTTGTTAGTATGTATGGTTGATATACATACTAACCTTGCAACTCAATTTAAAAAAAGTTATCCCCATCAAGGACTGGATTAAAACGGTACAGAAATAAACCAATAATTATTTGTTTTCAGTATTGACCGGCATCAACCGCGAGGAGATTGTGGCCGACTTTTTTAAAGCTCTGAACTTATTCATAGCTAGGAGTCCAGAGTGCAGAGACAAGTGCGAGCTTGTTTATTTCGACGGTAAGGCTTTTGTTAGCATCATCATCATTTCAGCCTAAAGACCTCCACTGCCGGACATAGGCCTGACCCAGGTGTGGCCACATTGAACGGTCCCGTGCGTCTCGCATCCAGTGGATCCCCGCAACCTTTCACCAGGTCATCGGTCCACCTAGTGGGAGGCCTTCCAACGTAACATCTTCCGGTTCGCGGACGCCACTCCAGAAGTTTTCGGCCCCATCCACCATCCATTCCGCGTGCAATGTGCCCTACCCACTGCCACTTAAGGGCAATTCTTCGGTCTATGTCGGTAACCCTGGTTCTCTTGCAGATCTCTACATTTCTGATTCGATCACGCAAGGAAATTCCGAGCATAGCCTTCTCCATTGCCCTTTGGGTGACTTTCAGCCTTCTGATGAGGCTCATTGTGAGCGACCACGTCTCTGTCCCGTAAGTAATCGCTGGCAAGACACGCTGGTCATAGACTTTCGTCGTGGTAAGCTGGTCGAGAAGATATCACGCAAGTACCCGAACGCTGCGCAGCCTAAATTCGACGGTTGACCTCTCTCTCTCCGAGAAACTTGTTACTTATGATTAGATACATTTATGGTAGTTAGGCTGCAGAGATCCAATGGATACGATGCGAGACGTACAAAGAGTAAAAACGGGACCCTGTTACTAAGATTCCGCGATCCGTCTGTCTGTCTGTCTGTCCGTCTGTCACGAGGCTGTATCTCATGAACCGTGATAGCTAGATAGTTGAAATTTTTACAGATGCTGTATGTCTGTTGCCGCTACAACAACAAATACTAAAAGCAGAATAAAATAAATATTGTTACGAGGAATATTGGGGCTCAGGGATAAATTATTTAAACAGCAGACTTCAATTAATCACACTTTATTACAAAAACACTTCTTAAACAATTCTATTACTTCGCACTATTTTCCTTTTCTGATCGCTCTGTGTCGCTTCCGAATCGAAACTGACCCACGACGAACCCGACCGCTCTTTATATAGCACCGAAGATGTTTATAGAACGTTCCATACTGTTCTAGATAATTCGAGAAACTGCCAGAACAATCGACTTTCGAACTCACTGTTCCCGAAGCGACTAGAAGATTAGTTCCGCTATTCGATACTAGATGGCGCCACTAGTAACTACTTAGTTCTTCTACTCGTCACTAGATGGCGTTGCCCTATCTTGTAACATTGCCTCCCTCTTAGACATGCTCGTCCCGAGCATTGTTAGACCCATGATAACGGGCCAACCGATCCACGTGAACGACCTTTGATGCACCTCGGGGTCCCTTTTGAATTCGGTAGGTGACGTCATTAATCTGGGTAACTACGCGATATGGTCCATCCCATTTTGCTTGCAATTTAGGCGATTTTCCTTTGCTGCGTACCGGGTTATGTAACCATACCAGTGATCCTTCATCGAAGCCCTTATTGTTCGCCTTCCGATCGTAGCGAGTCTTCATCCTTTCAGACATCTGTTGACCTGTCTCTCTGATGTGCTCATATACATCATTCATCCTGTTCCGTAGTTCGTTTGCATAATCTGTTATACTGCGTGGAGACTCAGGTGGGATGCCAGTGATGAGATCTGCAGGTAATCGTAGTTCTCTGCCGAAATTAGCAAAAGCTGGTGTTACTGTTGT
This sequence comes from Orthosia incerta, assembly GCA_948252205.1. Taxonomy (NCBI): domain Eukaryota; kingdom Metazoa; phylum Arthropoda; class Insecta; order Lepidoptera; family Noctuidae; genus Orthosia; species Orthosia incerta. The sequence goes on from OX411759.1 coordinate 27,535,326, forward strand.
GGTTTCATGAACAGCACTGCGATATGCCATGAGATATGGTTGAATGTGTTTGTCCCAATCCTTCTGTCTGTTTTCCACAACCTTTGCAAGATATCTCTCTAGTGACTGGTTGAATCGTTCAACCATCCCGTCTGATTGTGGATGATAAGCAGTAGTTCTGGTTTTGTGAGCACCCATCACACGACACGTCTCCTTGAAAACTTCGGACTCGAAGTTCCGGCCTTGATCACTGTGGATTTCCAAGGGTACCCCAAAACGACAAAACACTTCGTGAACTAACTTATCAGCCACCGTAACGGCTTCTTGACTAGGGATTGCAAACACTTCCGGCCATTTTGTGAAGTAGTCCATGACGACCAAGAAGTACTTGTTCCCACTTTGGCTTTCCGGAAATGGTCCCGCAACATCTAATGCTATACGTTCCCACGGTGCACCAACATTGTAAACCTTTAGTGCCCCTCTGCTTCTAGTTTGTGGTCCTTTCACAGCCGCACAATTTGTGCATTTGCGGCACCATTCCTCAACGTCCTCTCGACAATGGATCCAGTAAAATCGTTCTCGGATCTTGATTAAAGTCCTCTTAACTCCCATGTGACCCCCTGAACTTTCATTGTGATAGAGCTGTAAGACCTCCGGCACCTTAACTTTAGGTACGACCATTTGTAGATGACACTGGTCACCGCGAGCATTCTCCCATTTCCGGCACAGAACTCCATCCTGGATAACCAAGCTTTCCCACTGTGCCCAATAACTCTTGGTGATGGAACTGGTGGCTGCGATATCACTCCAGTGAGGCCTAGGAGCACCTGATTTCTTCCATTCAAGGATCGGTTTTATGTCTCTGTCTTCCTGTTGAGCACTCTGCAAGGTTTCCTTCCATTCTTCGCTAAGATCCGTCCTCAAAACCCGCACTAGTGTCACCTGCTTAGCTTCTTGTCTCGCACAATGTTTACATTGGTCTGGACATGGTCTTCGCGAGAGAGCATCAGCATTACCGTGCGACGTTCCGCTACGATGTTGAATTACGAAATCAAATTCTTGCAGTAATTCAATCCATCTTGCTACCTGTCCTTCTGGGTTCTTAAATTGCAGTAGCCATTTCAGTGCAGCGTGGTCCGTTCGCAGGTGAAATTTCCGCCCCAACAAATATTTATTGAAATGCTGCAATGTTTTTACTACAGCTAAAAGCTCCCCTCGAGTGACACAGTAGTTCCTTTCAGGTTTGGATAAGGCTTTGCTGAAGTACGCAATCACAACCTCCTGATCTCCTTTTCGTTGTGACAACACCCCGCCGATTCCAGTATTGCTGGCATCTGTGTCAACTATGAATTCATTTTCATGGTCAGGGTAGCCTAGGATGGGAGCATTGCACAGATGTTCTTTCAGCTTCTGAAATGCGACGTCACAGCTCTCATTCCAGCAGAACTGTATCTTGTCTTCAGTTAGTTTATGAAGAGGTCGGGCAATGTCAGCAAAGCTCTTCACAAATCGTCGATAGTAGGAGCACAAACCGAGAAATGCCCTGACTTGCGTTTTGTTCTCTGGAACTGGCCAATCCTTGACGGCAACGAGCTTATCCGGGTCCGTTTGAATACCTTTTTCGGAAACCACGTGTCCTAAAAAGTTCACTTGCCGCCTGAACAACGCGCACTTCTTTGGGCTTAGTTTTAGATTGGCTCCTCGTATCTTCGACAGCACTTGCTCCAGATTGCGGAGGTGATCTTCAAAGTTCCTACCCACGATGATAATGTCATCCAAGTAGACAAGGCAGGCATCTCCAATCAGTCCAGTAAGCACCCGCTCCATCAATCTCTCAAAAGTGGCAGGAGCATTACACAAACCAAATGGCATGACGTTGAATTGCCACAATCCTTTTCCTGTGGAGAATGCTGTCTTTTCTTTATCTCGAGGGTCTATCTCGACCTGCCAGTAGCCACTCTTCAGATCTAAGGTAGAAAACCACTTCATTCCCGTAAGCGTATCCAGCGTGTCGTCGATCCTTGGCAACGGATAACTGTCTTTTTTAGTGATGTCGTTTAGTCGGCGATAGTCAACACAGAAGCGCATGCTGCCGTCCTTCTTCTTCACCAACACTACCGGTGAACACCATGGACTGGATGAAGGTTCAATCACGCCATCTTTCACCATACCCTTGATCATGGCGTCAACTTCACGTTCCCGTGCCACTGGCACACGTCTTGGTCGCTGGCGGATTGGTGCCTCAATTCCTGTATTTATTCTGTGTTGAACTAACGCAGTCTTCCCTATGTCGGCATCATTTGTCGAGAAAATATCGGCGAACTTGTTCAACATCTTCTTAGCCTTGTTCTTTTCTTCTTCCGATAAGTTATTCTGGGAGTCCTTCAAAAGCGAAATCACGTCGTATCTTGCACTTTGAACTTTGGCGTTGGTAGGGTTTTCGTGGCATCTACGCATCCAAACCACTCCTTCACAAGTGCCTAACATTGTGCCTTTCTTGAGTACTAGGTCCTGATCACTCGTGTTGAGTGCACGTACGGATGAAACTCTAGTTCCCCTTACCAAGGTGCGTGCAATCTTCCATGAAGCATCGTTATCTAATCCTTCTATAAGTACACATCGGTTTTCCCGACCAGAATTTCCTGGTAGACAAACTGGTACGATTGTTTCTGACCTTGGACGAAGAATAACTTTCTTGACGCAGTACACCTTTCCCGATGATGCACCTTCCATGAAGACTTCCTCTGAGCCACACTTCAACACTCCTTGATGAACGTCAATCTCACACTGATGTTTTCGCATGAAGTCCAAACCCAGAATGCAGTCGTCCACTATGTCGGCCACGATAACATTGTGGCGATAAACTTTGTTCCCTAACTTCATGTCAACCTCCTTCTCACCTCGGACGGATATGTGCTGACCGGTGGCTGTTCTCAGATGTACACCTTCATGGCTCCCGAAGAAGTCCCCAAGAAACCGTCTTGCTAATTGGAAACTGACAACTGTCCGAGAAGCTCCAGTATCCAATGTCAGCTTGCAAGGTGTTCTGTTAATTTCGCCCACGATGATCAGGCTGTTCCCGTCACAGGATTGTGAGATCGAGATCCTTGGGGCTCTTCCATCACCAGCCAGCACCCGCCCCTTAGTCCTGGCGTCTATTCGTTTCCCTGCTGCTGTTGCCCAGCAGGGACGTCTGGTGAACCTTTAACTGGCGGCTGTTTATTACCGTGGGGTTGCCTTCGCTTCGGGCAGCTCAATCGGATGTGGCCTCTCTCTCCGCAGCCATAGCATCGGGGTGAAGTCGCAACCTCCCTGATTCGGTGACTTCGTTCGTCCCGCCGTACTGCCTCTACCTCCAAAGCGTGGGCTAGGGCGTCCTTAAGGTTCTTGAAATGCCCTAGCCTTACTGCAGCCCTAACCTCAAGGTCGCGGATCCCATCCGTGAATGCCTGTACGAGGTTCCCGTCGATCAGCACCGGTGATGACTGGTAAGCCTTTCGGACCAGCTTTTCCACATCAAGAGCCCACTGCTGAAGAGTTTCACCAACCCGTTGCGATCGGTCTTTCAACTGGGCCCGAAACACATGTTCCAGGTGTGCGTCGCCGTATCTAGCTTCCAATGCTTCTAGAAGCTTCTCAAAGGTGACGTTGTGTCCAAGCGCTTCTAATACAGACAAGGCCTGGTCGCGGAGGCCCAAAGTTAGAGCAGTCAATGCCTGTTCGTTGGTCCACCCATTCGATTTCATCACGGCCTCAAACTGAATCTTGTAGGCGGACCATGACGAAGAGCCATCGAATGGTGGTACTTTAAAACCACGAGGCGAAGGTGCCACTACCGCAGCTGCCACGGTCCCGCCTCCAGACTTGAATCCACGTATTGTCTTTTCCATCTCGACAATGCGGGTCTCATGTTGCTGGACCTGGTCCTTTACTTCTTTCATCTCCTTCCCGATGGCTCCGCGGAGGTCCTTTATCACCAAGAACTGCTCCTCTTGACGGCGAGCCTGCTCCTCCTTGTCGCGCTGCAGCTGCTCCTCCAAGCGCCGCGCCTGCTCCTCCTGACGGCGAGCCTGTTCCTCTTGACGGCGAGCCTGCTCCTCCTTGTCGCGCTGCAGCTGCTCTTCTATGCGGCGAGCCTGCTCCTCTTGACGGCGAGCCTGCTCCTCTTGACGGCGAGCCTGCTCCTCTTGATGGCGAGCCTGCTCCTCCTTGTCACGCTGCAGCTGCTCTTCCAAGCGGCGGGCCTGCTCCTGCATAAAAGCCATAAGGGCGGCGAGGTCAGGGGTCACCGGCGATTGAGCGGGAGCTGCTGCAGTCGCGGAGTCTCGTTGTCCACTTGATGATGGTGAGGGAGCGTCTCCAAAGCGACTCTGGTCTACGTCTTGCTGGCGCTGACTTCTGGTGCGCATTCCCTCCGTTTCTTCTTTTGGTAGAACCGGCATAATTTATCCCGCACTTCTGACACCAATTTGTTACGAGCTGGGGCTCAGGGATAAATTATTTAAACAGCAGACTTCAATTAATCACACTTTATTACAAAAACACTTCTTAAACAATTCTATTACTTCGCACTATTTTCCTTTTCTGATCGCTCTGTGTCGCTTCCGAATCGAAACTGACCCACGACGAACCCGACCGCTCTTTATATAGCACCGAAGATGTTTCTAGAACGTTCCATACTGTTCTAGATAATTCGAGAAACTGCCAGAACAATCGACTTCGAACTCACTGTTCCCGAAGCGACTAGAAGATTAGTTCCGCTATTCGATACTAGATGGCGCCACTAGTAACTACTTAGTTCTTCTACTCGTCACTAGATGGCGTTGCCCTATCTTGTAACAATATTTAAGTGGGGGCTCTCATACAACAAACGTGAATTTTTTGCCGTTTTTTGCGATAGTGGTAAGGAACCCTTCGTGCGCGAGTCCGACTCGCACTTGGCCGGTGTTTTTTTGTATCTATGTTTATTGGACAAAAGTGTTGTTTACAAATTATTTAAGATTTTCTACGAAGTATTCCAAATATAAACGACTAGGCACTTCCTTAGCAAATATTCAAGGTAGCAAGATTGCATCTTCTATCGTTCAAAACATTTTTTAAATAGAAAAGAACCAACCACACCACGACAACAAACCAACAAAAGAACCACCACAAAAAAACTAATGAAAATGCATATTTTGACATTTTCATTAGTTTTTTGTGGTAATCCGATCTCTGCTTACACTTAAGTTCTTAAAAATAACTTAGTAAAGTAATTTTTTTCCAGAAACAGATCGGGACCTAAACCTCGCTGATGTGCTGTTGGACAGAATTCGTGAGTTAGAACCGAACTTCGAAAATAAAATAGCAGAAAGAAATTAGAAACTATAAGCTCTAAACGACACTTTTAGTCACAATTTGATGTGCCATATAAAAGACAGGGTACTGTACAATATTTCGGCAAAATACTAATTAAGTAATTCGTTTTAGAGCTCATAGATTAAGTAATTTTAGTACAATGCTGGGAATGAAAGAAAAAACGTCTAGTAGTTGGATAAGTAACTTTTTTAGCCCCGCTTGCACACCCTGGGTTATCATACTACAGTCACAGATAATATAATACTAGCTTTCAGTTATGTATGACGCATGTTTTATTTAACATTGTGTTAGCAACTAACTCTAAGTTAAGTTTTGGTGCAAGTGGGCCTTATTGATATAAAGTTACATTAATGATGAAGCCTAGTCAGTTCGACAAGAAAGTGTTTAAGACGATTATTTTTACTAGTTTTAAATTTAAGAAATTGACTATTCTAAAAGAACTTTTTGTTAAAAATTTCCGAAATTTGATCATGAATCTTTTTTTGTTTTTTTTTTTTTTTTTTTAATAAACATCGATCTATAAATGTTACTTACTATTTACAATTAGGATAAAATTCTAAATTTCTTGAAACTATTTTTGGACTTTAAGGTTGTATACCAAAAAAATCATGTGGCCGTGCTTAGCGCGCGTAAATATTTTTAATAATAAGTTAAACCAATGTTGTACGTATAGGCATTAAAATAATTTAGTGCATAATTTGTAGATTATGTGACTGCTTAATAATACTTCATTGAATAAGAATATCAAATATTTTTTGACTTTTATACATGCATTTAAATATTATCAGCCTTATTTGTAAAACTTTTAAACCAATGATTAGTTTAAACAATGAATAAGTAGTACATTCTGAATTCAAATTTTCTATGAAGAATTTGAATTAAGAATCTGCAGTATTTAATCAGTATTTAAACTAACCATGGTTCTTTTTTATAATATGTATAAGGTTGCACTGTTAAACTGTTTTTGCTGACTGTATCATGCCTGGGACAGTTACAATAATCCCCAATCTTTTGCCTGGGCTGAATCTACGTTCAGCCCAGGCAGGCTTGTCTATGCCCATGGCATGGCGCGCTGTCGTTTTAGTACCTATGAGATTTATTACTGCACAGCCATTATAGGGCACTTAAGACTGGCCAAAAAGATTGAATACTGTATATCTCGCGATCTCTGCCTTATTCCTAAGCCAATAGATGCGTAAATCAACCTTTTCTCAGCAGAACCAGTGCCTTATTGTGTAAGCTATGTATGTGTGTATTTTTAGCAGACATTCAATTAAATATTCAACTGTTTAGCACAGTCCGTTACGAAGTTTCTTAATTTAAATTCTGTAAGTATAAAAAAATTGGAAAAGGTCCGACCGCACTAGGCGTATCTACGCGTCAGCGGAGCGACGCGACAAAATAAATTGTATGAGATAAAGTGTCGCGTCGCGTTGTTCCGCTGCCGCGTAGTGCTGTTTATCTCATACAATTTCATACAAAGTATATATGGCACTTTATCTCATACAATTTATTTTATCGCATACGTGTTACGCCTAGTACGGTCTGACATTAAGTCCTCGTTTTTGTCCTCGTTGGAGACGCGCGTCACGTGTCGCGTCGCTTCTACATAAAAGCCATCGCTTCTCCGTAAACGCTCTCATACATCTTCATTTGTTTGAATTTAGTGCGGTCCGCACCACACAACGCGACACGAGACGAAAAAACAAGGCCTAAGACTGGTGTAAAAATCTCTGGCTTATTTTATCATGTTACCCAAATACTGAGTTTTGGTTTTGTGGACGTCAGATAGGCAGACGCTGCATGTAAAAAACTGGTATTCCGCTGTATCGGGTAGACTGTCAGCTCACCCTAACATAGTTGGGAGTAGGCTAGGCAGTTTGACGGATAAAAAAGTGAATAAATTAAGAGCCTGCTTAACAGGTGCTAAACAGATAAGATATTTTTATGAATAGGACTGTTATTGTTATTAAGTTACCGGCTCAAAGACCGACAGCTCTTAGTTGTTTAAAAAAACAAATCAAAGTTTATTATAATAATTACTCATTATTTTTTGGACATTCTGGATACGTATTTAATGCGAATCCGAAAAGATTGTACACTAAGTGCTCTAAATAAAGGTTTATTTAAAAGCCCACGGTTGTTATATACTTATTTTTTCCCTCATGGCAATCCTTTAAAAGAAACTACACTGGTAAATACTATACTGGTAGTCATTTTCGTCTTGCTTCCTCTCTATCCCTGTTATTTGGTACCTAAGGCCTTAAGGCTAGCGGAAACGGGGAAAGGCAGGGCAGACCCATTTCATCTTTACAATTCCAATGTAAATTAATAATTATGTAAGTCATGGCAACGAGATACATATTCCAATGTTTAGAGATTGGCCTCAAGTCATTTAAGAGGCTCTTAGCGGCATTGAAGAGTGCGCTGTAGGATGCCGCGACGGGAGGTAACGCTGCATTGCAACGGCATGCTATTTGCTAAGTGACGGCAAGGTATACTGAGGGAGTGAGGGACGCTAAGGCATGCGCTGGATTCCGCTAACCACAGACATAAATCTAACTAGATAACGCAAGACCCTCCATCTGTATGAAAACCAGGCGTGCAACTTTTTCACAAACAATTTAAAAACAAAACTTACCAATAAAAGACAACATTTCCAATACCTCGGCCAACTTTTTCTATACATTCTTTACAACTCAATATGGCATTTAAAAAGGCATTTTTCTAGATTTCGGTGGCATTCTGTTGCCGATAATGCTTAATGAAAATCTCTGATTACGATCATTGATCGTAACTTTACATACTTCGTTTTTGGCACGCGAAGTACCTACATACAATCGCGTCATCTAGTTAGATTTACATCTGTGCCGAAAACATTTCATTGCGGGGTGAGGCAGTATAAACGGGGGTGCACGCATACCACAAACACCCGGGCCGCCGCCCTGTCGTTCCTGGCGTGCGCTGGCATTCGGCATCCTATGGGTCGTCTCGGTAGTTGCATGCCACGCCACACCGGTTGTATGCCACGATATGTATAGGCCGTTAACATTATCTCTGTGCGCTGGCTGGTGGTAGAGTCCCGGTTGCTGTTGAAATAACGTGTATACCACTTTATGGGTACTTTATGGGTGGACCTTCATAAGATCGTTCAATCAAAGATGCACTATGCATTATCCAGGCCTTTTGTTCCTTTGGGCATGTACCCCAAGGGGACAAAAGGACTGGATAAATGAATCTCGATTCGCTATTACACGTGCCCCACCCTCCCTGACTTACCTCACCAGGCTACTCTGGATAGTTATATTGTGTGTTGTGCTATATTTTTTTAATTTATCGAGTATGAAACAAAAAGCTTAGAAGTAGCACTACAAAACGTAAACATGTAAAAACCGTTACTTTTCTCAAAAGGCAAGATGCTAAGTTTCGTCCCGACTGTTTTGTTTTGTCAACTGTCAAAAAATTAAAAAAGTGCACGTCAAAACATCTTCACGTGTGCGGCTGTGCGGTGCATTGCTTTTTCTTTTATAAAGATAAATGAACTAATATATGAGTAAATATGGGTAAACGTAAATTCGATAGTGAAAAAGATAAGTCACCTAAAAAGGCCAGGAAGAGCGAATCTGAAGACGTTGAAAATGTGGACGAAGAACAACCTCAAAATGAAGTGGTGGAACCCGAAAATAAACAAGCATTTGTGTCCAAAAAGGACAGTTTTGATGTTAAATATTTTCGTAAAGAACTAGCAGCAAAGCAGGGCCAGACAATGGGTACGTTTCAACTTAAAATTCCTTCGAATTTATAGTCATTAACACCACCAACGTTGGGCAATTTCAGTCTCATTGTGGATAGATTATAGTCCGTAAACCACCAAATTGTAAATTCAGCTAATGGCTACGTGTAGTCCTCTCGGCCAGCTAAGTGTTGAAGTTTACTACATGCACGGTAGGAAACTATTTGATTTAACAATATTAATTAATTTTTCCTCTGTTCTTTGTTCTTCTTTTTATAAAAATCTTGCCCCACACTAGGAATTTCGCCTGTATCATGGGTACATATTCTGAACGTGGATGAGAACTCGATATTTCTTTTATATCCACAGATTGCTGGCATTTAAAGCATAAAATAATGAATAGCCTAAATCAATTTCATTCTGCAAGTAGGTCTTGAGATTTTACTGAATTAAGTAGAATAAAAATACAGTAATATTAAACTTATATGTACTCATCTGTTGTTCTCATGTGTAAGTTTTTTAGCATTGAGTTTATGCCACAAAACCCAATGCTGCATTAACCTTACTTATGTAGATAAGCTGACCTAATGAATTTATAAAAATACTTTTTTGTGTACAATAAAGAATAAGAATGACTAAAGAAAGATTGTTAAGTTTTTCTAATTTGTGTTCACAGCTCTCACACAGTTCCTGCAAGTCTGCCTCAACCCTGACAGCCCTGCGGATTACTTGCTTGAGTACCTCAAATGTGGCGGCAATTCCCATGAAATTCTACGGCAGATCACACCAGAGAGTAAGAAAAACCTCACTCTCACCACACCGGTCTTTCACATCTTCCACCTGATCATAGTCAAAGTGCAGTCTTCTCTACCGCACATGATAACAATCACTGAGGAAGCATGCCGCTACTTCCTCAACACATTCATGTCAACTATTGAGATCATGATAAGTGAGAATTCTGGTCCTCGCCACAGGAAAGTTGTCCTAAAACTTTTGACATCAATGGTCACATTGAATTCTGATTTAGGGGTAGAAGTACTCAACCAGGCACCTTTAACTCCCAAGCATTTGCAGCATGTTGTTGAGAAGCCTAACTTCAAGGAAAAGGATAATGTGAGAACTTCTTTTGTTCACTTTATGACTTCATTCTTGATAGATGGTCACCTGCCTTTGATAAAAGCTCTGTTGGAGAAACAAGGCTTGCTAGCTCTTGTAATACCAGGATTAATTAATGATGAACCAGAAGCAGTGCTGATATTCTTAAACATTTTGAAAAAGAATGTGGTGAATAATGCGTTGATATCTAAGAGCCTTAAGTTGAAGACTTTCAGTCACCAAGTTCTGCATAATTTGTTCAAAGTGTTCTCATGGAAGGGACCGCCAGAGATGAGCCAGGAAGTGAGAAATGAACTGCGTCCTGAGGTCATGAAGTTATTAAGCGAAATAATTCTCACATTGTTTACATCACACAAAACAGGTCTTTACTTCATTGACAATTCTTTAGGAACTGTTGATGCTAACAAGAATCAAAATCTCTACAAAGCTCTGCTAACTTTGAAGAGGCCCTGGGAAAATGACCATGAGAGAGAAGTTATCTTGAATATTATGCACAAGTGTCCTGACCTTCACAGGGCTATATTCAGTGTGATGGAACACAGCTTTGAGCCCCAGCATTCTCCAATATGGGAGAGAACCACAGATTTTACTGTCAAGTTGCTGAATAAACTAAAACCAGAAGATATGGTAGTAAGAATGACTAATCTCAATCCAGTACAAATTGCTAACTTTGTTAGATTTATAACTTTACCAGTTCCATTACTTAAGTTTATCAAAACAAATCTCGGGAAAGACCAAACAGTGTCATTATACTGTGTCAAAGTTCTAGTAAAAATGTTGCAGTCTCTAAAGAGATACTTACAGATTTTAGAGGTCAAAGAAACAGCTCAGATTACCGACTTGCAAACTAAGATGGAGTATTTTATTCCAAAGCATTTGCCCACTCCGGCTGCAATAGTATTGTTAATAGAAAATGTGACATCAGGTAAAACTGATGTGGAAACCACAAAAGATTATAGACTTCCAAAAATTAGTGACACCGATGCTCTGATATCTCTAGTTGATTTACTGTTACTATACAATGACATACATCCAGCATATTTTGAAACATTGGAAGGTAGTATAGATATGAAAAAGATTCTGGATTTCTCTAAAACACTGGATACTGGACATGTGGCTCTATTGAAGTTTAAAGTTGTATCTCTTTGGCTAACATTAGATGGGTCTGCAATATCACTGAAGAATCCAATGTTTAAAGAACTCTTTCTAATCATGTTAGATGTGTTCATGAGTGATGACGACGATACTTGGATCGAAGCTAAAGATACCTTGCGTATTTTCTTCAAAAACACTTCCATATTCGAAGAAGATGAAGATGAGATCCATTTAATACTGTACACCTTGAGAAATGCTAAAGTGAACCCTTCATCACTGATAAGTGATATTGTGGAGTATGTGCTAGAAAATATCACAGACTTGACAGAATATGTAAGAAATCAGTTAGTACACTTCGAAATTTCATCAGAAAACACTGAGGATAGTTTGAAGAAGCTATTCAATGATCTAATGGAGAATAAGAACACAGAAGATAATGTGTTTCTAGAAAGTAAGATGCCTTCGCCTTTCATTGTGGGTTGCATGCAGTATCTACAGGCTCACAAGGATGCTAAGAAGAGTCTGAAACATTTCCTGTCCCTATACATAGCTAACTTACTTCACAGCAACTATACTCCAGAGTTGACAGACGTTTTAATAGGAGATTGTAAGTTAGATGCAAGGAGTTACGTCGGAAGCTGGATTGGGCAGCCAGTGTCTATCTCAGACACCATTGTAGGACAAGACACCGTTCTAAAAGCAATTTCAAACTCAATAATAGACAACGAGGAAATCTCTTTGAAAGAAGTGTTTCCGTTTTTAGAAGAGGTCACAGAAGATGGTGACTTCACAATAAATAATGTGCAATACAAAATCGAGAATAATATGATAGTGGACAGCTCGGAAATGTTGATCTGGGCGAAATATCTGATATTCTGCACAATACGGCTGACGAATATGGGACAGTTGAATGAAGAACAGCAGAGGAAAATAATAGAATACTTCCAATGTATTATAGAAATCGGTAAGAAGCATCTTTTGGTCGATGTATGTCGCACAATTATACTGACACTGTTCAAAAACCCACAGTTCCTCAAGATCTATAAACCTCTTAATTTAGGCAAAGATTCGTCAAGTTTACACGCCACGGAATTTCTTTTACAAGTTTTTAAACAGCACAAAGAGATTATAAATTATCTAAATAACAAACATAAACTATTGAAATCTTACCAACAAAAGAATTATAACGAAATCGTGAAAGCGTTTATCAAAATTAATAAGAGGAAGAATGTGGATAGTCAATACACAATCCACGTTTTAGAAGTCGTCGGACTGTCCAGTGAAGATGACGTCAGGTTGTTCAATCTTATCTTTAGTGCAGACACAGATGCTTGCTTGAGAGACGACAAAGAACCAAGTTTAGTACTAGAGCTACTAAGATATTTGATAGAAAAATATTCAGAAACAATCAGTTTGGAGCTACAACCAAATGTGTTGAAGAAGAGCATCTCGTTGTACACGAATTTGCTCTCAAATAAAGAGGTGAATCCTAATCTAACAAACTTGGAGATGGCATTAGTAAAATACTTTGAAAATAAACCGCATCAAGCATTGCGTGTTTCTGATGAAGATTTCAAACAGTTCTTCTATGTCAATAACATAAGGAAATCTACCGCTAACCTAGCAGCTGTGTTACTGAAGTTCAATGTAAAACTTTGTAACATTTTCAAAGAAGAAATCTCCAGACCCGAGATTTTAGCTCAAAGAGAAATAACGTTGCCTTTGGGCAATGCCGTTATAACCCACAACCAATTTTTACTTGATAATAAGGCATTCTTAGCAACTGTGTACAATGAATATAAATCTAATATCATAAAAATGCTGGAAAAACCGCACAAGGCTGGACAGATTTACGTAACATGTTGGCAATTTATTAGGAAGTTGGTTATTGAATGCATGGACGTACAGGATTGCCTAAAACTGTTTAACAAAATCCACAAGTTCGAAGCTGTAGAGTGCAGCCATGTAAAGATATTACAGAGTATATTCTTGAAGATATGTGAAAATATTGCTAAAAAAGAACACCTTATAAACTATTTCTTGTCTATGTTAAATTTGACAACGATAGCACTGAAAGAAACAAAGGTCGATGCTTTAAACGAAATAGTTACCAGCATGCATACAGTTGTTCAAGTTTGCAAAGTGGTTGATGGGTTGGAGACAGAACAAAAAGATGACTTCAAGAAGATGATCGAGAGTGCAATATGGCAGAATTTCTGTAAAGCAACTTTAAAGGATTCTTTAAAAGTCAAAACGGCTGATCAAGGCTACACAATTGGTCCTAGACTTCTCGCGTTGCTCACGGAGTTGGTCAAACTCTTGTATTCAGATAGTCACGATGATATAACGACATTATTTGACATGGTGACGTCACATTCAGAATTCTTGAATGTGATGCTTAGTCTTTACAGCTCAGATATTAAATCTAGGCTGATAGAGTTCCTATACACGTTAATATTGAAAAACAAATCTGTTATGAAAACGCAACATATTCCTGTGTACTTGAGCGCGTATCATGCCACAAGGAGCCCTTGTGACAGGCTTATTGTGGCCATTTTACATTTCTATGAAACGAACGGCCAGCCGGTGAACGAATACAAACCTTATGTCTGGGGTGATTCAGCTGCTAATTACTATGCTGTCCGTAAGAACAGGTCATCATCGCTGTGGTCTCATCCAACGCCCAATCAAGTTCTTAACATCTTCGACAAAGAAGTTGTTGAGCGGACTGTGAGAAACTTTCCTGTAAACCAAAAATTCGAATACCATTATGAGTTGAATCCTAATATCGGTGTGGCGAGTGAAGTGACAGATTCAGTGAGATCTATATTAAATGAGATGTTTGAAGATGGAGTGTTAAAGCCTCGTGTGACTAAAGATGGAGAAGGGGCAGTGAGGAATTTAACAGTAAAAGGGAAATATGAGGGTATAATCTCTCAGTATATTGGAGGCGATTTACTGCATGTATCGAATGTTGATCAAGACGAAGGGATCTATGACCCTGTGTTCGTGTTCCCGCTTCTGAGTCACTTGCTCGCTCCGGGATCGGTGGCCTCGTGCTTCAAGATGCTGAGGAGTGGGCTGTTGTCGGTGCCGGTTATGGCGCTCAGCTCGCACTGCCCCACCATGAGGGCGACGGCGTACCATGTGCTGCATCGCTTCTGTATGCTGTTGGAGACTGAAACGTAAGTTATTTTAATACATACATTTGAAGACTAATCAATACAACTTTCAATAAAGTACGTTAAATAATGTCTCAGTAATTAATTAAAATGAGAACTTGTACCTTGTTCATTTTACCACTTTAAATATGCTACGATATTTTAATTAATTTTTCTCTAGGTTTTTAAAAATTTTGTTTTATAAAATATTCTTCTCCCATTCCAGACGTCACAAGAACGATAAGTTATTCCTGACGGACTTCATCAACACTTTACGTCGCAGTCTCACATCTGCCATCACCATCTCTGAAAACTTCGATGGTCAAGACATGAAGAACCCCAAGCTACCAGCTATCGATGCCCTTTACTTAGCCAGAGCTCTCATGGTCTCTACAGCACCCTTCGACCCCTTGTACAAACCAGTCAATAACTTCCTCATTGCCAAGAATTTTGTGGACTGTACTTTGGTCCCTGACTTCCTCAGCCTCTTCCACGATAGTGATGTCGAATCTATCGATAGAAGGCTCTGGATTCTCGATATCATCAGGGATGGGACAAAAACCATGACTGACATAGATGTCGTGTTCAAAACCATGTGTCTAAAAATGATCATGGATTTCTATTCATCAGTTTTAAGTGACAGAAAAGTCAAAGAAAGAATTTTAGGAGTCATGAGTTCAATAGTGGCTGTACCGAGAGCTTTTGAGATCTTAATCGAAGGCTACGGGCTGTTATCTTGGCTTCATTCAGTAGTAAGGCAGACGAATGATAAGCTTTTAATCAAAGGAGTTTTCGGACTCATCCAAAACATGATATACAGTATGAATATCGCTGCCTTCTCCAGAAACATTGCAGCAAAGAATGGAAAAGTAAATGAATTCATAGAATTAAGAACCAATAAAGATGTAGAACAAGAAATTTTAGTTATACACTACGATTTACTGAAACATTTAGATGATTTGGAAATTGAAGATGTAGCCGAATATGTGAAGATATGTAGGCTTATGTCTAAGAGGACTGTGAAGAGTTTATCTAAGAAACAAATGTTAAGTTTAGTGAATAAAGTTGGTATTTGGATGAAGGACAGTGAAGTGATACGGTTGCTATCGAAAGCGTTACTGGCTAACGATTCTCTTGTACTGAAAAGTCATAACATGAGCGTGAGTCTTGATTGTGAACATAGAAGTAGTTTAGTGAATACGTTGACAGAAGTTGTAAAGACGTATGTCTTTTAATACAAAACGAATAGAATATTGTTATAGGCTAAGGAATTATTAATAAATGTTTAATAAAAATATCTAATGATTACTTTATTTCCATCAAGTTCGAACCCCAGTTTATTTACATCATGTCAGCCGAAATACGCCAAGCGCTGGACATGGGACCGATTCACCTTATAAGTAATAATACCAGCATTTTGCTGTCCCACTGCAGGCAGAGAAGTAGTTTTCAAACTTATATTTACTACAAGTCCGTTCCTTTGTTCCTTGTTTACTATACGGACCTTGTGGAAACTAGAACAAATTTCCTTGCGTTCAAGCGTTTTTGCCATACCTATTATTGGAAACAAATATAGCGGCTCACAATGTAGGACCCATTAATATTAATTTTTATCCGTGGTGCTAGGCAACTGGGCTTATCCCAGTTGTAAACGACCCTTTGTACCTATTGGCCTTGTTTGTTCTGTCTCCTGCTTGATATGGAGGGAAGTGATTAAGTCTTCACTTAATCAATTGAAAATAATAACTCTTCAGTTATTATTTTCTGATTAATTTCGTTGCGGGATCCAAGACAGTTAAATTCAATCTCCGGGACTTCGTCGAGCTTTATTGCCTCGGCGCTTTTCAGGTGGTCGCCACTGTTGATTCTGGCTTTCAGGAGTTGCAGTGGTTTGGGAATAGGGCGGTGGGATTGTCCCAACAAATAAAAAAAAAAAAGTCCGTTCCTACACGATATTTTCTTTCACCGTTGTCAGCGAAGTACACCATAAACTCAGAAAGTACATATAAATCCATTGTACACACACAAGTCACATTGGTGCTTGCCTGTATTTGAGTCTGAACCAGGAGAGGCGAGGTCGTACTTAACCACTGGACCACCAGTCAACCACGGCTTAAACAGTTCAATATAGGTAGCCGACAAATCTGCATCCAAAATGGCTTAGCTAGAAATACACAAGTAGATGTATGTTTTGTCCGTTATGTCACCATCGCGTGTCATAATGTTTAGAGGCCACTTGACAGCATGTACGTCGCGTGTGCAGCTCTTTTACTTATCGCGTCTTATCAGATCTGTGATGCTGATTCAATGCAGCTTCTCGTGAGTTAGGCTACGCATTAGGTCAGTATAAGAACGAGATTGATTACATTCTTTCAAATCACCCAAAACTGTTCCAAAATATAGAAGTTTTGAACCTAAACTACGCATCAGACCACCGTCCTATCAGGTGTCAAATTATGCTTACCACGCAAAAGAAAAATAGGACCAATTTCACAAATAATAAAACAAGTCAACTGAAAAACGAAGATGAAATAACAAAATACAAAGAATACCTATCAAGCTTTCTTTTGGAGCCATCAAGTCAATCCGTCAGCCAAGAGAACAAACCGGTGCAAATCTTCTACGACAAAATAAAAAAGGCCATCCAAAAAAGTTTGATCCTTGCTAAAACAATTAAAGAAAATAATAAAAAACATAAAATTTTACAGGAACGCACGCTAAAATTACTAAAAAAGAAGACAAGAACTACAAAAAACTAAGAAAACACGCTCATTGAAAAATGAACTGTCCGCACTGTACAAACTGGTTAATAAATATATCAGGAGAGACTATGCGAAATATAGACAAGTTACAATAGAGAAACATCTTCAGCTTTATGGTAGCTCAGGGAGAGCATATAAAGAACTCAGAACAAACCGATCCTGGATAGAAGGACTGAAAAGCCTTAATAAAGACGTATATAATAGAATGGATATTATCAGTACAGCAACTGAATTCTACAAGAAACTCTATAGAGACAAAACACGAATAACCACTAACAAAATTAAAACAGAAACTGTAGACTGCCACTCTATACAACCGATTGACGAAACTGAAGTAATAAACTCAATAAAGAAACTGAAATTCGAAAAAAGCCCTGGATCTGACAATGTCACAAACGAATCACTTAAATATGCTCACCAAATTTTGGCAGAACCATTGACTGAACTGTTTAATTCTATACTTCTAAGTTCTGAAAAGCCCGTAGAATGGTCTGAAGCAGATATTATACTTATATATAAAAAGGGCGACCCAAAAAATATCAGCAACTACAGACCAATTAGTTTGTTACCAAATATATACAAACTTTTCTCATCGATTATAAATAATAGACTAAGTCCGATAATAGAGGCAAAACAACCTGTAGAACAAGCAGGCTTCAGAAAAGGGTACTCTACTACCGACCACATCCACACCATCGAGCTAATTATAGAGAAATATCAAGAGCTCCAGAGACCTCTTTACATAACTTTTATTGACTACCAAAAAGCTTTCGATTCGGTAACACACATAAGTATATGGGAAAGTTTAAAAGAACAAGAGGTGCCAGATAAATACATAAATTTGATTAAAAGTATATACAATAATAACAAAGGAAGAATAAAGCTCGAAACCTTAGGCCCCGCCTTCCATATAGAAAGAGGGGTAAGACAAGGGGACCCGCTCTCACCCACTATTTTCATAGCCATTCTCGAAAACATCATAAACAAGTTGGATTGGAGTAAAACAGGACTCTATATAAAAGGTGCCTACCTAAGTCATCTGAGGTTCGCCGATGACCTGATACTTCTGTCAGAGACAGCTAACGAGATGCAATCCATGATAGAATCTCTACAACAAGCGAGTGCGAAAGTTGGATTGGAAATGAACCTAACGAAGACTAAGATAATGACTAACACACGAATAAGACCTATAACTATCAACGGTAACCCTTTAGAATACGTGGAAAATTATATCTACCTGGGAAAAAGAATAAGTTTCGAGAAAAACAGCAACATTGTAGAAATAGAGAGAAGGGTCCAACAAACCTGGAATAAATATTGGAGCCTAAAAGAAATATTTAAAAGTAACTTACCAGTAACACTCAAAGCTAAAGTTATGAACTCATGTCTACTACCAAGCTTAACTTATGGAAGCCAGACCTGGAAATTCTCTACACAAGCTATGAATAAAATCAATACATGTCAAAGAGGTTTAGAGCGAAGCATGTTAAACATAAAGAAAATGGACAAAATAAGACACACAAAGATAAGAGACATCACTAAAGTTACAAACGCTTTGACCTTTGCACTAAAACTGAAATGGCATTGGGCTGGCCATGTAGCGAGACTGCCTGACAGTAGGTGGACCACACGAGTTACCCAGTGGAAAGGACCACCAGGCAAGAGGGGGAAAGGGAGACCCTTAGCACGCTGGGAAGATGATCTGAAAAGATCAGCTGGCATAAACTGGTTCTCCATAGCACAAGACCGACAAAAATGGGCATCTTTGGAGGAGGCCTTTACCCAAACCGGGGTTCCTGTTAATTTATAAATATTTTAAAACATATAATTATATTACTAACATAATCTAAGTTAATCTTACTAATACAAATCAAATTAGTGCTTACTGTAATATAACTACCAACTATTGTAAAACAAGAAATAAAAAGGCTTATTATTATTATTATTATTATTATACATATTAATAATCCCGACAAAGTGGTAAAAAAACCATTTTTAACCGACTTTCGAAAAAGGAGGAGGTTTTATGTTCGACTTCTTGTATGTTTTTTTTTAATGTATGTTCACCGATATCTCCGTCTATTGTGGCCGATTTTAAAAATTCTCTATTTGTTTGAAAGAGTATGTTCCGAAATTGGTCCCATTTTAATTTGGTAAAGATCTGATGAAGAACTTCGAAGATATACAACAGAACTCTTTAATAAATAACGGAAAATCTCTCGGGACTGCTGCAATCGCATGTCTGTTTATTGTTTATACCATTTCATAACATAACATCACGCCAGTACGCTCTTAAAGGGCAAGCAGATCTCTCATTTGACCGGTTTTGTTCAAGTTTCATGATATTCGAGTAATCTATTCTGGCGTTATAGGAAACTTACTAAACAAATTGCCTATTAGGTAGGTACAACTAAAAAGTGAAAAATAAAAAACTTTTTTACAAAAAATACTACCGACTTCCAAATAAGAAAACTATAAAGTAAAAAATAACTTTATTTTTGGAAGTCGGTGTCCGTAACGCAAAAAAAATTGTACCTACGAAAGACACCGACTTCCAAAAATAAAGTTATTTTTCACTTTATAGTTTTCTTATTTGGAAGTCGGTAGTATTTTTTGTAAAAAAGTTTTTATTTCCTGGTTGTATGTACCTCCTATAGACGTAAAGTGGGTATGTTTTTTTTTATTCTCGTCTATCTCATGGTGTGGAGTATCGTTGGATAGGTTATTCAAAAATATGATGGGTCTGTTTAAACCATTTTTTAACCGACTTACCAACTTAAAGGGGTACGCAGATGTTACAGTTCACCTTGGTACACTCTTATTTCACCGGTTTTGTTCAGTTTCATGATATTCGGGTAATCTATTATGGCATTATAGGTACCTTACTTAACTACTTGCCTATTAGGTACAACAAAAAAGTGAAAAATAAAAAAATCTTTTTTGCAGTGAAAGTGAAAAATAACTATTTTTGGAAGTCGGTGTCTTTGGTAGGTACGTTTTTTTTTGGTTTTGGACACCGACTTCCAAAAATAACGTTATTTTTCACTTTGTAGTTTTCTTATTTGGAAGTCGGTAGTATTTTTTTGCCAAAAAGTTGTTGTATAGATTCAGAAATCCATTTGCGTAAAGTTAAGCAAGATAAAGTATAATATTTTTTTTTAAAGATTCAAGTGTGTGTCCTCCTGCCAGCCTAATAGTTTTTTTTGACTATGTGAAAAAAATAACTGAAGTAGTATATTTATCGAAATTAAAAGGTAAACTATCACAGCTAAGTAGGTAGGCTTTACAAGTTTACGAGAAATAGTCGACCAACTTATAAAATGTACTTGAAACAGTAAAAAAATTGTACAAATAACATTGCAAAATTACTTAAATAACTTTGTTATATATGCTATATTTACTATCTGTTTTACACAGCCATGAACCATGTAAAAATATACAAAAATAAAATCATAACATCCTTCATAATAATGATTTCTAAATTAATAATATTTAAGCTCGAATAACGCATTGGGGTATCCATGGTAAGGGTTAATGACGTCATCTCAGGCCCTTTCAAGCCAGAAAAAGGGGTAAGACAGGGGTGTATTCTTTCTCCTATTCTCTTTAATATATATGGTGAATACATAATGAGGAAAGCCTTAGAAGGATGGGAGGGAGGCGTATCTGTCGGGGGACTAAAGATCAGCAACCTGAGATATGCGGATGACACTACACTCTTTGCGGCTTCAGAAAAGGAGCTGGCAGATCTATTTCGTAGAGTGGAATATGAGAGTGGAATGGTTGGACTCACCATTAATAAATCTAAGACAAAAGTCATGCTTATTGACAGAACCGGTTAACTCTCTAGAACGAAAGAACTCGCGGACTTAGAATTTGTCAGCGAGTTTATATACCTCGGATCGCTACTTACTGACCAGGGAGAAAGCGAAAGAGAGATCAGGAGAAGGACTCAAATGGCCAAAGCTGCGATGAGTAAGCTGACACGTATTTGGCTGGACAGAAAGGTCTCCAATGTCACCAAGATGAGACTAGTCCGGACACTGGTTTTCTCGATATTCCTTTACGGATCGGAGTCGTGGACGATTCGGGCAATAGAACGGAAAAAGATAGAAGCTTTTGAGATGTGGTGTTGGCGAAGAATGCTCCGCATACCATGGACCGCCACGAGAACGAACAAATCTATCCTTGATCAACTAGGCATAAAAGACAGACTAACCACGCTCTGCTACCGAATGATTCTCAGCTACTTTGGTCACATTGCCCGTCGGGATCCGGACAATCTGGAGAAGTTGGTGGTAATGGGCAAGGTGGATGGGAAAAGACCTCGCGGCCGGTCACCTAACCGCTGGTCAGACCAGGTAACCGCCCTCACTGGACTCTCTGTTACAACCGCCCTGAGAGAAGCTGAGAACCGACTGAAGTGGAAGAACATCGTGCATAAAGCTACGAGGGCCTTTTAGGGACACGACCTTCAGTAATGAAGAGTGCGACCAAGAAGAAGAGAACGCATTGGAGTGGGCGGCGTCTTAGGCAGTACTGATATATCGATAGAATATAAATAATACTTTTTATTTGGATGCTTATATATATTTTTTATAAATAAAATCAATTTGAAATTATGTACTAATTTAAATATGCTCATTGAGGCGGGCGAGCCTCTTTATAATATTATGATATAGAAATATTAAATTACTTATTTTCTTTTGTCGATATCCGATCCGATTACATCACTAATTGAGTAGCGAAGAACTTTCGAGAGCGAAATAGTGAATTCATAAAAAAAAAACAAATACCGAAAGAGAAAGAAACAAGGAGCATGCGTGCGAGGATCCAGGAACGAACCATACCATTCTCCGTGGCTGTAACGTGCGGTCGTATCGGATCCTTTCGCAATTGACGTCCTTCATGTAGATTATTTATTGCAGCTTATTTACGTTGGTTCTTTGTTCCTATCATTAAATAATTTGATTTTACTTTTTGGTAGTTGAGTAGGTTGTTTGAAAATACTCATACTAAAATATTTCTTTTCGGTTTGTAAATATTTGGAGATTTTAACGAAGACTATCTCCGTAACGGCAATGCTGCAGTATTCAAATTGTTAAGTGACGCTGGTTATAAATCTTTTGCCTCTACCTGCGGTGATACTCAAAATGAAAATATTTTTTCTAACTTAACTTGTGAATTTGGATTTTATAACACCTTCTTCAGTTACCATCTTCCTATGTGGGCCCGTTTTTAGATGTTGTGAGCCGCTAAAACCGTTTTAATGTTCATGTAGGTAACAACAAAAAACCCTCTTCTTAATCCACATTATTATGCAACTACGGAACCCTATACCTGCGCGTGGCAGAACACGCACTTGGCCGGTTTTTTTTCTGTCAAAGCGAGATAGATTACCTGTCTTCTAGCTTGCAAACGAGAGCTCGTAGGTCCGTAGGTAATCAATATTACAACTATCACGTAATAACTTTACCAATTAACAGCTGTGGTAGATAAATGGACGTGTAATGTATCTTGTATTATCTGCCCCGGCTCAGACGCAGTGATTTTCTTGTCCGCTGCGCACCGGACACTTGTATGAGCGCGCCCGGGAATGGGACAGGGCAGGACAAGCCGGACAAGTTGATTCCGTGCGCCGGACAACACCATCTAATTATGATTGTATTTAAATATGTTCCCGTGTTATTTATGGGTCGGGGCAAATTGTTTATTTTCTGTTTACGCAGTTATTTTGCCAGGTATGGCGCTTCGAGGTGACCGAACTTGAGAACAGGTTGGGCAATGCTACAATGAAGAACTGATTTTTATATGACTAGCTGTTGCCCGCGGCTTCGATCCCGTGGACCACCCCACAGGACCCGTTTTCGGGATTAAAAAATAGCCTATGTTACTCAGGAATAATGTAGCGGAGCCTATTCGGTACAAACAAACATACAAACAAACAAAAATATCTTTCCTCTTTGTAATATTAGTATAGAAGTAAAGATATAGCGAATCGTGTTTCACTTTGTTAAACTTTTTAGAATATTTGTCTCTCTGAAACCTTCATGGCTGATAATGGCTAATTATCTACTCTCCCAAGATGCGCCACATCAAAACCCAATAAATTTAACATTATCATCATCTACAACCTGACCTCGCCCTGCTGGGCACAGGCCTCTCTTTTCTTGTGCCATCCATAACAAAGTTCCAATGCCCGCTATGACAACAATGACGTCATCCCATGTCGCTGCCGGACGACCAATTTAAACATAAATGAGGTCAATTCCCTTAGCTAACGACCTTGCGGGAATTTTACAATGCTTTCAATCACCAGCCTAAAACGGATTTGCATATCACGTCATCTAATTAGGATCACAATGTACTATTCAGTTCGCGTGTTACTAAACAGCGTGTTTTCAATACTATATTTTATCGATTTTTTAACCAGGAAACTTTTGGCCTTTGCTTAGTTTCTTCTACTATGTTGTTATTTGTGTTTGTTAGTCTTCTCGGGGTGCAAGTGAAAGTCTTAACGAACAACAAACATTTCTTCTTAATCTGAACATCGCGTACTTACGTTCTTGAGCTGTCTATGGGACTATGTTCTTATTTGATTATTTCTAGGCTTTAGGATTCATTTGCATCCAACGGCATTGTCGCTGCTTAAGGGGTCTTAGGGTACACTAGTCGACGGCACGAACTATTTTGTGCGCGGGGTTGAAATGCATTTTATATCAACCGACAACACGTGCGGAAGAGATAGATGCTGTGATGAGCAGTAGGAAGCTAGTTCGCCTACGAATACACACTTTTGCAAATTTGTAGCGAAATGGATAATGATTTAGGACGAAACCGAGCGCGCGAAATTTCATAAACAGACCTTTGGCAGTTTAGATATCATGAAAAAACGACTAAATCTATCTGTTCAAAATAAAATTATTTGCATTGTTGAACTACTAAATTATCCCTGTATGGAGGCCGTTTTGCAATTTTCCGTCTTCTTATGGTATTTATTTGCGCCCAAAAATGCGTTAAAATTTGTGTCGAAATTTGGAACTTTCGACGCTCATGACTTTCAAATGTTTTCTTTTTTCATTTTTTTGCTTCCATACATGGCTAGATAATGATGAGACAAATTGATATCACTTTTTATTTTGAACTTACATTGTCAAACAGTGGAATAATCCCTAGACTACGTTTGTATGGAAGAATTTTCGACTAGTGTAACCTTAATTGTTTCGCTTGGCTGTTTCATTCTGAGTTTCTGAATCCTCTATAACTAATAGACCCTGGGTTTCTCTTCTTGCGAGTGGGGGAGTGTCTCAAACATGGCTGACTCTAAAGTTAATCTCTCAAAAATTGTCGATTTGATCAGTATTTTGCGCCCACTGTATATTTCGCGACGAGACTGATCTTTGTGTCTCATTTAGCGGTTCCCACGGCACCGCCTCCTATTTAAGCATTGTTACATACCTATTCCTAGTGATGTTACTACTCGTACTATGCGTCGGTGTGCGGTTTTTGACAATTTTAAGTGCAGGCGTACTTTAACCTTTCGGTTTTGCACTATTAGACATAGGTGTGTGTGAGATCAAAGCTGATGGGTCGAATAAGTAGAGAGTGATATGAATGAGTAGATACAATTCATATCAATTGATGAATTTTTTAATGTCGATTGACTAAATATAGGTATAAGGTTAGATGTGGCTACTTGGAAAAGTCTGTCATTTACTTCATTCATATATTATGCTGGACAATACAGGTGGTACAGGTGGTTGAGTATGAAGAGCAGGAAGGGAGGTGGGCATATCCTGCGAAGGGGCTCAACACTGGCACTGTAATTGGGATGGGTCAAGCAGTCTCATAATAAAAACCTTTTTATCAAAATAAATTGTAGTTCTAAAAACTAAAAAACACGCTTTAATGGTAAAATCGCTAATCCTGAAGATCTTGGTAAGGCTAATGGGACAAACAAGTTAAACGCGCACGGTAGAATCAACTTTTATTACTTGTCAATTTTAATTTTTGTTTTACTTTCAAAAGTACTTTGACTTTGACTAAATTATTGCATTGTCATCGGTCCTTGTTAGGTGTGCAAAGTTTCAAATCAATCCGACGTTTTGAAGTGGGTGAAAATCACGTTCAAAGATTCCGTTACATTGATACATAGTTACATACCAAGCTAATAAAAGCGTGTTAAAAATCAAACGCACCGACTTCGGAAAAGAAAGTTATTTTTCGCTTTGTAGTGTTTTGTTTTGGAAATCGGTTTGATATTTTTGTTTAAAGTTTTTTATTTAGGCAAGTATCACTTTTTAGTTTTGGTAGGTAGTTCCAATTACCATGCAAATCATTTATAGCCAAAGTACATCTCATGACGATTCCAATAAGCTCAAACACGATTAGGATACATTGTTTTAATTCGGAGTTCCAGTGCCTACATTCCGGCTTCATCATCAGATCAGTTCGATGGTACCATTTTCATCAGTACCTACCATTTATTTATAAGTTGTATTTATTTTATCTCACTTAACTATTCGAGATATCTTATACCCGTGACAAACTTAGCCTTAAAGAGTTCTTGTAGCAATCTGTGGTCTTCTTCATTAGTTCCACTTCACCAAATGATACTTTTTGCGTGCAAATGATTGCATTGTTGATGAAAATACCAAAATCGCTATATGTATGCCTATAATATTGGAGAAGTTCCCTCGATTTCTCCAGGATCTCATCATCAGATCCTGACCTAATGACGGAAGGGAGTAGGAAGAATACCCTTTCAAACAAAAGAAGTATTTTCCAAATCGGTCCAGGCGTGTTTGACTAATCGGGGAACATACTTAAAAACAAAAGATGCCGTCGAATTGAATCTCCTTGTTTTGAAACCTTTGATAAAGCCGTTTTTCACCCTAATTTGTTGTTGAATGTATGTTCATTTTGAAAATACATGTGCTCTATTGGCACCTTATTCACATTCCTATTTCCTACACAAGTGTTGTGTGGCCTTCCTCCTGTGGCTTACACCGCACTCTATTATTCTTAAAGACACCAAGTTGATCTAATAAACAAGCAAGGATTGCTCAACTCTCCATTGACATATCTGTTCTAATCAGAGCATTAGAATGTATTGAGACTCAGGCAACCTGCCCAAAGGGTCTGTTTGACCGGCTGTCGGATTAGCATCACTTGTCGAGGTGTCAGGTTGAAGGGATTTATAAGATATGAATGTGGATACTTACTCCTACGAGTGTGAATTATAAGTCAGATGAATTAATAGTCTCGCACTCTTGAAGGCATTTAATTACAATTATTATTCACTGGGGAGTGGCGTACCTACACCTGTGCCCAACTCTTCGGCGAATACAGACGCGACAATGTAATTGGCACTGAAATATTTCGATGAGGTTTTCTTATTGTGATTCCAACCACTCCCAACTTCGTAGTAGGTACCTTTAAGTACCTATCTATGTTAAAAAATACACCGGAATGTTACGCTAGGACACTACGTGCGCCTATCTCTGGGTAGAGATTATAACGAAAAACGTTAGCATCATAAATCTATGAACACATTGTATTTGCACAGTGTATTATGCAAAGCAAAAGTTTCATCGAAACACCTCGTAGGGTGACATAGCTCTACAAGGAAATACGAGGTTCGTGTCCCATATTCGTCTAAAATTATTTATCATGTTCATCTAGTTACAAATTTTTTGTCATGGCTACGTAAAATCTACTATTATGGTTGAAGTCCGTATCTACTTTTATGGTTGAAAACCGTATCTAGTATCTACATAGGTGTCTGCTTCGACCCAACAGGGAAATAGTTGCAGAAGTTTTAACCACTCCTGTATTTGTTAAAAGTACTTAAAAGTCTAACTGCTTCGCTAGATAAAACTTAAGGAACCTCGAAGAAACTTTATCTACCACTTCGAAAGTTTGAATAGCCTGGTTCATACTTTATTCATAGTCCTACTACATGTTCATCCCTGATTCGCTTCTCATTAGTTCCTTTGTGCATCAGATGGACGGCGGCCATTTCCAAGATGGCAGCCCTCTTATTTTGCCGCCAATACCCATGTTAACGTCGAACGCACAATATCGTGCTGATCTTGAAATTCTTTTATTTATCGGTAAAAAGAACAAAGAATAATTGACGGTATCTTTTATACCAGTGGGTTGAACCAGAGTTATTGAATTTTAGCTTGTTGTTAGGCAAATGTCTTCACCTAAGTTATCATTAGGATTTTTCTTTGAATGTGCTTGTAATTACTTTACTTTAAAAAAACAGTACAGTGGTACTAGGCTTATTACATACCTATTTAGATATTATCAGCAAACAATACCAATACTGATGAAAAATTACTTGCTTTGGCACTATGTATTTGCAAATGTGGCTTTATTTAATAACGAAAATGCGTTATAATTTAGTTTATTAATTATTTAAACGTGATGCAGTTGCAGTACTCTTTATAATTCAGTGCATCTTCATAACGGTACCTCAACCGCTCTTTTAGCTAGGGCTACGCATATTAATGCAATCTCACGCAAGTGATTGAAGTGATGAGTGATCTGATTGGCTGCTTCGTAGCCTGGTCCTAAAATAAAGAACCTGTCGATCAACGTTGAAGGGAACGTAATGGCTTTAAACACCAGCTCGCATTTTATTAATGATCCTTTTCAATATGAAATAACTTGACTTGTCTGAGCACTTGTAAATGTTACTGGGGTTTAAGATGCTTGGAAACTGGGTGCGGTAAGCAAATTCTTTTTCGTATGGTTTGTTCATAGAAAATTATAGGAAACATTGGCAGCCTTATTATGTAACGAATTCGGCAAGGCAAAGGGCAAAGACTATGAAACATCGACCAATTACAAATCCACATCGCGTCTTTCATCTGTTGTCGCATGTGATTGGCCGATTTTTCATACTCTTTGCCCTTTGCCTTGCCGAATCCATTACGCAATAAGGCTGCAGGTGCATTGTATCTCGCACTTACATTCCAATGTTTTAGTAGATGACTATTTGCTTTAGAAATGGCATTCGATGGTGTGGCCCAGTGATTTTGCGGTTGCAATCGCGGTTGCTGCGCGTGGCATGCCTGGGTTTGATTCCTAGATCGGGCAAAACGTGTTATTGGGTTTTTCCATTAGGAATTTCTTAGTAGCTGCCTGGAGTATGGAAGTTGGTGATGTGACACCCCTTTCTTCGAAGTAATTATATTTGATTTACAATGCGCTAAATTATTAGTTAATTATTTGCATTATATAAGGTGTTAGAAGGGATATCGAGCTGGTGCTTTTACTTTGACTTCTTACTTAACTGCTATTACTCCATCTAAGTGGATATATTTAGCAAGCCATAGCCTCTGATCGACTGATTCTATTGCGTTCCTGCACTACCGCCTACCTCCATGTCATGTTTTATTGGTCGATTCAAACTTAAAAACGACTTTAAAGTTTGGTTTTTACTGAGCAGTTCCCCATGTTCGGAACGAAAACGTTTCGTTCCTTTTTGTTATTTTGTTGCAACACAACTTCAGCTCGCTGTCATTTGAATTGACAGTTTTCGACTGAGTTTGAAGTTGACAGAGTCTGAAAATTGTAACCGAAATGGCTAGACGTGTTACGGTGTGGTCTGGCTTGGGTTTCTTTGTTATCGCTAGATAATCCACCCATCGTTATTCGGTACTACGTCGCCATCCGCGCAGTGGTATTGTGTTCCACCCGTTTATTTGTTTTTGTGTATATTTCGCGCGCAGCGAGGGAATTTTGGCAGGAGCGTGTCCAGGTGTCTGCAGGGAATCTTTGCCCCAGACCACGTCCCTTATCCTTTATTATTATATATATCTTCCTCTATAACCCTCTACCGGACACGGGATTGACCAGGAGCCCACCGCGGGAACAAACGTGAATATTACTTGTGAGTTGTGCAGTTAGGTACCATCACTGTCCACCTGTCTGACAGGTATCAGTATCATAAAGAACAAACCCCTAGCCGACCGCTGCTGCGCATCGCAGTTTCGCGGGTATGGTCCTGGTTGGATCCAAGAGTAGCATCGTTGTTAATGAGCCCCAGCGCTGCCTCTTGGCTGTGATCCGCAGGCCTTTACTAAACACCCCATCTCCATCTATACTTCTATACTATAATAATATTATAAAGAGGTAAAATTTGTAAGTTTGTAAGTTTGTAAGTTTGTATTTAGGGGGTAATCTCTGGAACTAATGAACCAATTCTAAAAAAAATTTCACTGGTAGAAAGCTACATTATTCCTGAGTGCTATAGGCTATATAACATCACGCTACGACCAATAGGAGCGGAGCATAAATGAAAAATGTTGCAAAAACGGGCAAGAATATTAGGTGTAGGGTAGGGTAGGTACGTAGCCAGTTGACGGGAGCGAAGCCGCGTGGGACAGCTAGTTGCATATAAATTTGGTACTGCAAAACTACTCGCCTCGTGTTCTGAGCCGCTATTCGGTTTGAAACTATCTGTAGCTGCACTAAATTCTAAAAGCCTACAGACTAGTACTACAGACATACTTTCTACAGATCACGTTTGACGTGTACAACTTTATACTAACGAGCAATTTGTTAGTTGATCTGTCACGTCGACGTCGGGACAACTTTGTAAAGCGTTGTTCCTACATAACCGCCCACATTTTCCACAGGGCCGGTTTTGGCATTAGTCTGTTAAATATTCTGCACAAATATGCTAAAGAGGACCGTAATCTAAATGAACAGAACTTTGTCGAAAAATGAACTGCACACCTGTGAAAGCCATAGCAACTTCTGCGAGCAGGTTTAGCTAGAGGATACCTATGTATCTCCTCCCTCGCTTCACACATGTTCAAACGCCAGTGGGCAATGGAATGTCATGCTTTACCACGTGGGTAAGTTGGTCGTCGAAGGAGCACGCTTCCCTAGAAATTAACTATTTGCTTTTAACTGCTTGCTTGCTATTTTGTTTTGGTTCCATTTTGAAGCTATGCCGTTAACGTATCCTGCTTTTTCAAGAGTGGCATATAATTATGGTCTACCAGCTTCATTATCATCATCTGTCCCCACCATCGTCCACTGTTGTTCAAGGCCTCCCCCGAGTATCACCACATCGACCGATCCTATTCGTCTCGCATTGAGCGATTCCCGCAGCCCGGTCATCGGTCCACCAGGCTAGAGGAAGGCTTTCAAACGCTGTGTCTTCCGCAGCTTAATTGCGTAAATGGATTCGGATTCGTGAAGGCAAAGAGCACAAAGTATGAACAATTGACCAATCACAAGCGAGATGAATGAAACGATGTGGATTTCCATCTATGTGATTAGTTGATTTCACATACTCTTTGCCATTTGCTTTGGCGAATTCACTTACGCAATAAGGTTTCGCGGCTCTTGAGCTTTTCGGCCCAATCGACCACCCGTTCTGTGAAGAATGAGTCCTGCCCACTGTTTGGTAATTCTTCGGGGTTTGCCGGTTGGTTAACAGCTTGTAATGATGTAACCACAGCCTAAGAATTAATGGCATCAATTAACTTTAACGTATCAAACTTAATGTGAGCTAATTACGTAACTCTGTATGACTTAATAACTGCTCGCGACATATTGCTATGTACTTAGTTAACAGCTTTAATGCGTGTGGTCTCTGGCTAACTACAGGCTATGGTTTTCTTAGGTGTGTTTAATTTTATTGAGGCAAATTATCATGAATTTCGGTTCAAGGCAGCAAAGATTTTCTTTTTCTCCTTCAATTTAAATCTGCAATCAGCCTCGGAGTTAGCGTGTAAAAAATAGGTAGCGTGTTATTTCATTTAGCCGTTCAAGATTCTTCATATCCTACGACGTATTATCACATTATATTTATATATCCATGATAATTAGATTCACGCTATTCGTCTTCTTTTTAGTCTGGTAGGTTCATTTATATTTTGTTGGAATCTTTTGATGTTTCTCTACAACATCTTTAATAGTGTACTTAGATTCTATGTTCTTTGTGAACCAAGGAGCGCATATCAAGATTTTAGTGCTTTGTTTCGGCAGCGTTGTTGTATCTTGTCGTTTGAGTGACAAGGGGGTACAATTACACAATCAGACAGTCGAGAAGATTATTCCTATCAATTATTTAGGACCAAAAATTTATATTTAGACACTTACTCAAAGTTAAGCAACACTTCTTTTCAGGAAACAATAGTACTTAGGTTGTATTTACCTATTGAGTCATTGTTATGCTTTTTCACTATCTCGTAACTAAGGCAACGTAAAGGAATGCGCCCATAACATTGACACTAACAGTCATTGATCTCGCCATTAAAATCGTAATAAACACAATGAACTACAATAAAAACTTCAGGGAAAAGCGCTTGAGAAACACGAAAAGCTGCATTTTTTTGCATTCCTATCAAGTTCTGAAGAATACGTTTCCTGTCCCTTTTTATACTACTGAAACTTCTCATCGTGGGAAAGAGACAGCTTGTTTCGACGGTGCAAAGCCTCGCGGTTGTATTCTCGCGGTGTTCGCCGGAGACGCACGAACGCTTACGAATGTAAAAAAAATCGTTAATTTTTTATTCGCTTTTGAAAAATGTCACGTATTGTTTTTCGGTTTGGTAAAAAATAAACAGTGTTGTGTTTGTGGCAAGAGTGAGGTGTGATGGTGTGAAATTCTTTAGTGAAGGTGATAGTGGCTAGCAGAAAGTTCGAGTAAGTTTTTCAAGCATGTAGAGTCGTAGTTATTGAGTGTAAACTGCTTAAAAAACATTAAAACACTTAATAATAATAAATAGTATTTGTTAATCTCTAAGGGCCGGTTTCTGAATTGACTATTTGGAGTTAAGAACGTCAAGAACGTGTCAAATCCTACTTTATTTAGGGCCGGTTTCTGAATTGGGTATTTGGAATTAAGAATATCAACAACTCTACTTTAATGCTAAAGTTTGACAGTTAGTCAGATTTCTCAACATCATAATTAAGAAATCAGGGATAAACCACCTTAATCACCGAAGAATCTGATGAAATATAAGCATCCTAAACTAGTTTGCAAGAAAATGTTAAGCTGATTAAAAGTTAATGAAGTTTAGATAACTTTTAAGCGTAAACGGAGGAGATAATTTCGCTACTATCCAAGCACTTATTCTATTCCTAGATTTAATTATGATTTTATCGCAATATGCGAAAATTCACTGTAATTTTACACAGTAAAATTTATATAGATACGCCAGAAAGGTGACAGAGGAAGCCACGGCGCAATCTCTACGACTTTTCAAATCTCCTCAACTTACAAGAATGAAGTGCATACAATTTTAAAGCCGGAAGTTCAACTTACCCCAACTTGAAAAGCCGTGGAAAGCCTAGAGCACACGATCGATACAGCCATCGGTAATGTCGCGAAGGTCTATGTAGGGCGCAAGTTAATCACGACCGTCTGTTTATAGCTTTATTTGCACACAAAATATGAGATTGCAACTTAAATGGCGGCGTAAGGTCACGCTCGTGATGTGTCAACGGCTTTTTATTGTTTCAATGGTAAGCTGATTCGAGGCTCGAAGTAAAATGAACACCATTTCCACCTCGGCTTTTTAGGATTGGTGCCACTGCCACTTGAGGTGGTATCAGATTGTGTCAAGATATTGGGCATCAAGAGTATGATTTCGGGCGGTAATCCTTACAACGCCATTCTGGATGAGTTAATTGACTAACCGATCATTTGTGTGTTTAATGGTAACTGTAACCTGGGTTCTTCAATTCAAGTGTGAATATGTTCTACTTCTTGACAGACGTGCTCCATCGTCAATCATCAAAAATAAAATTTTAATAGCACAAAATACTAAGGCCATGAGAACCAATTCGGTACATAAGCTTTAAAATCAGAACTGCCAAACTTTGACCTTATTGCTAACTGGATATCGAACCCATTCAGTTCTGAACTTGTATAAAAAATGAGTGACAAACTTTCGTTTGCGACATTGTCATAATGCCCCCTAGCAAAGCAGTTTCAAAGCAAAACCTAAAATAGTTGTTTTCGAACTATACCGTCTCTCCGCTCTGGTTGATACTGGCCCTCAGGCTGCTTGCTATATTATAAAAAACTGGATCAATATCTTGATTAACTTTCTCCTGTTTTCCTGCTTTCTTTTACGATAAATACATCATCAAGAGTTATGAATCTAGCCTCATTACAAAATTAGCAGTTAGTATTCTAATAACTACTGCATGCGCCAGTCATGTTCACAATAACAGCCGCGGACGTGGTAACTGGCGCCAATTTAACGGCAATCAGTCCTCCTGACCGCCGCCCGAAGGTCTCGTCGTGTATACACTATTATAGAGATTAGTTTTAAATAAGGTTGTCTAAGTAAGGTGGAAAAGGTGGGAAAACATTATAAAGACGGGTTTGAAAGAAGAAATTTGCGAAATATTTGATTAAATAAGTACTGGCTGTATAGCAGCCAGTTTTGTCCAGTTTCCAATCAATATATACCGGGTTTTTTTAAGTGCATTCGCCCCCCAGTCGCAAGCCCTCTTGAAAAGGAGCTCGGTTGAAAACCAAACTTTTACTATCATGAAATTGATTTTAAACCGCACAAAGAGAGGTACAGTTATTCTTCAATTTCAGTGTGTAACAAAAAGGCAAGTCTTCTGCAGAACTTATGTCCAGATCGCAGTAAATCAGGCATACTTATTTCTATTTAACCGACTTTCGAAAAAGGAGGAGGTTCTATGTTCGACTTCTTGTATGTTTTTTTTTTATGTATGTTCACCGATATCTCCGTCAATTGTGGACCGATTTTGAAAATTCCTTTTTTGTTTGAAAGAGTATATTCCGAAATTGGCCCCATTTTAATTTGGTGAAGATCTGATGAAGAACTTCGAAGATATACAACAGAACTCTTCAATAAATAACGGCAAATCTCTCGGGACTGCTGCAATCGCATGTCTGTTTATTGTTTATACCATTTCATAACATAACATCACGCCAGTACGCTCTTAAGGGGTAAGCAGATCTCGCATTTGATCGGTTTTGTTCAAGTTTCATGATATTCGGGTAATCTATTCTGGCGTTATAGAAAACTTACTAAACAACTTGCCTATTAGGTAGGTACAACTAAAAAGAGAAAAATATAAAAAACTTTTTTACAAAAAAATACTACCGACTTCCAAATAAGAAAACTACAAAGTGAAAAATAACTTTATTTTTGGAAGTCGGTGTCCATAACGCAAAAAAATGGTACCTACGAAAGACACCGACTTCCAAAAATAAAGTTATTTTTCACTTTGTAGTTTTCTTATTTGGAAGTCGGTAGTATTTTTTTGTAAAAAAGTTTTTTTTTTATTTTTCATTTAATTCTGGCTCTGAAGTCTTTAGATTTAAACTGCCATACTTATCGATGATATATTAATAATTTCTAAGCTCTATGGCTAGATAAATGCGGGAAATACAACAGACGGGCTGCCATGATCGTCGTATATCAGCGTTATTGAGACATCCATACAGAGAACTTTACGACGATATATAAAGATAAGCTTGGAGATTGAGATGTTTTTATCGATTATTGTGTGATTTTCTATATTTATGATATAGATTTATGTAGGTCTGTTAAGCTTGCTAGGTAGTCCCTTGATCAATTGGACCAACTTGTGTCGTTTTTTCAAATTTTGTCAGGCCAGTGGGCCTTATGTAGCCACCTGAATAGTTCTGACTTTAGCTTCTTTTACAACTTGTATCTGACATTCTTCAGCAGGTGATTATAGATGCTGAGCAGGAAAAGAAATCATAAAAGGCTGATTTTGTTGGTTGATGGGCGACTTACTACAAATCCAAAAATGACACTTTATAGAGAGGTACATAGAAAGCTTTGCACCTCATTTCAGTTAATAATCTATTCATTATTAGCGTCTGAAGTACCCATAAACATTCCTCCATCTTTGGTCGCATGTTCAGCTCGAACAAATGCCCGTGCGTGACGCAGTACCATGTTCCAACCGGTACAAAGTGGTGTTGAGTGAGCCCGCGGCGAGAATTAGACGGATGCTGTGCAGCCTGTGCTCCAGCTCTTGTTTAGTGCCGCAGTATCTCAGCTGTAGGGCTGTGTGCTAAGATGACATTAGAAAGCGGGCTAAATAAGGAATTTCATAAAAGTGATAGATAGAGATTGCGAAAACAAAATGTTATCACGTTGTGTCGCTTTTCGTAGTTCTAGAAAGCTTTTAGTTGCTAGTTGTTCTGAAAGCTAAACATCTTTGTTGATTGTCGACCGAAAAACCAATCACTCACGTGGGTAATAAGAATCTGGAATTCAGTCATTCACTAACAAACAATGCAATGTGTAAACTGCTGGCTCTAGTCAGAAACATAAACATTTGCACAATTGTTTTTTTTCTTACGAATGCAAGAATAGCTACTGGGAAAAAATGTCTAAACGATTAATTAGAAGAAGAAAGTTTGTACGGGATTATGTCATCGTTGCCGATGGCAAATCACACAGGCTTGTTTATTAAATAATCGCTAATGTTTTCAATATATTTTTCATAAATCAGTGTAGGTTATTGTTTCTGCATTCTCTTCACAGATCAGTAATATTTACCGTAGTAGCCAGGTAAGTTATATGACTAGCAATCAATAGGCCACGGCATCAAGACTTACCTCGTAGAACTATTATGACTCCATTCTTAAAATAACACTAAATAACTTTTAAAAGGTTCTTGAAACATGTTTTCGTACATAAACTCACGGATTTTTGGCAGAAGGGAATGCGAAAGCTGCAGATCGCTGTCGCTACGATCCTTTCATACTCATTATGCTACGTTTACCTTCATGCTCGACAAGTGACATTCTATTTTTAATTGGTAAAATGTAGTGGGTTGCCAAGCGCTATCGAAATGGCATGTGACACCTTATATTTTGGCATTTCGACAATCGCCATCTTTGATATAATTACTCTTGTTTAGACTGGCACACGGGCGTCGTTTTTGAGTGTTTACGCATCTGATCTGCAGTCTGTGTACGTCCTTCTATACTAAGGTGTCACCTCCCGGGCGCCGCGCCGTTTCCACTTTCAGGTTCTTGAAATTCTTTCTATATAGCACATAAGGCTGAGCGTACGAGCAAGTCTGAATGGATTAGGGTCATTGATGATAATATAGATCTTATTTATTCACTTATTAAAACTTTATGCATTAAGTCCTTACCTGTATATTAGCACAAAGTACGTAAGCTGCGGTGCGCCTTTCTATTTTGTGATGTTAGGTACACATGCGAACTTAATGCCTGAGGTATTCTCTACCAGTCAACCAAGGATCGCAGCCTTTTAATTTGTGTGTGGATTCTGTAAGATTTGCACCTCCTTGACAGTTTTTTTTATGATGTTGGAAATCATCCAATGTCTTCACCCGCTCTGGGTTAAGCGGAAGGGCGTGTCAGACTTTTACTCACTAAATAAAACCAACCCACCCGGCAGCGGGAATTCTCTTAAAAATTTATCCGTGACCTCCTTGGCAGCCCTAAGATAAGTTACATTGCGTTGAAGACGTGCCAATGATCTCCACGACTTCTTTAATTGGAACACATATGTTTTCACGGAGATCATTCTAATTCCTGTTTTAAATTGGCGAAGTAATGAAGCAAGCATCTTCTTGAATGTAGCACTTAGCTGCGCACTTAGTACCTACATCAATAACTATATATAGGTATTCAAGCCTATGATTCAAGCATATGAAGTTGATTCAAGTGAAAACAATAGCAATTCCTAGAAGTCTATTTCAAAAGCATACGTGTAGCTCTGGTATAAAAATGTAGTTAACGAAAACCATACTTTTTAAAATAACTCTTCACATAGTGGTTATAAATTAAGTACTTATTAGTGCCTTTACATTTGAGGAATGCCGCAAAATTGAAAAAGATCAGGAGAACTGGAAGAAAGAATGGGAGACCTCTACCCTGCAGGCTGATAACTATATCTGCCAGCACAACGCAGGTTACAATAACTCTGCGACCGTACACCTAGCTTACAGCAATATCTACAAATAGATAATAACATAAGAACTTTGTTCACACCTGCATAATACCTGCGTATAAGCACATAAGCTGGTATGGCGTTACAGAATGTAGCGGTCGAGGGAAGCCTGCGCTTGCCACCGCGTAACCGATACCCGTCAGAGACCCGTCGTAAGAGTTACTGATACCGACACGTTACTCGTTCGTTCACGTGTAACTTTCATGCTTTGCTAATATTTGAGGGGCTTAGGATAGGATCGATGGAACCCCTTTTCCGCACTTAGACTCGCATTTGGTCCGTAGTGTGAGCAGGCCTCCTTTCAGTGAGAGGGAATGGGCCGTAGTCTACCACGCGGGCCCAGTGCAGTGTGGTGGATGTCACATGTCTTCGGATTCTATTCTAAGACATGCCGGTTACCTCAGGCAGTTCACCTTCACCGTTTTGAGAAAAGTGGTGATGAAATATCAAAAGGTTCAAGATTATTATAACGAGACAGAAAAGGACTTAGATAAGTATGACTAAGGGTTATATTTGCCTTTCAAGAAACACTAAATGTCGATTTACTGGTTATTTAAAAAAATATTCGTTGTGCCACAAAAACAGACTAGATCTACCCTCCTCCCGCCTCAAATTACACTCTTCTAGTCCGTATGCTATGTCGATAAAAATATATAACAAACTACCGGAATACATAAAACAAGTAAGTAAAACCAATATTTTTATTAATAAATTAAAACAATTCTTAATTAGTAAAAGCTATTACACAATTGACGAATATTTGACGGATGAATTCAATTAAAAATAATGACAACTGTTAACTCGATAAGTATTATGACATTAATAAATAATTGACTCAAAATATAATATGGACATTTTAATTTTAATTTTGTATTAATTTTATTAAATATAAACTATGTAAGTCAAATATACGTATTGTAATATAAAAACTAAAAGGAATAATTAATATTTAAGAATAATATATAATTTGACATGGAAATAAAAATATATACGTATAAACCAAATAGAAAGGGAATAGATAACTAAAATGTAGAATGAATGAATGTATAGATTGGGAAAATATTGAGCGCTATTCCTCTCTCCTAGACACTGACTGTATCTAGAATGTTGCTGTGCCCGACAGGGTCCATAATTGTTTCTGTAACTTATATTTACCACCTGTATGTACATTATGGATGCAATAATTTGAATTTGAAATGGTTTACACAAAGTAAAGCGCCTGCCTGGGTTCGACTAAGAACCCACGACCTGTAGTTGCGGCTGTTACCCCTGGGCCACTACTGCTCACAGGTGACGAGCTTATTAAAAACAAAAAAAAATTGAAAAATATCGCGTTAAATTTCCGTTTTTCAATTATTAAAAGCCGTTGCACAAAGCTTTGTTTTTTTATAGCCTTTGTTGGCAACAATCTCTGTGCGAGTGTCAGCGTGTCGACGTGCGTGACACAAAGACCTCTGCCAGCATTTTCCACTCCTCTCTAATTTTAGCAGTTCCATGTCATAGT
Source organism: Orthosia incerta (assembly GCA_948252205.1). NCBI lineage: Eukaryota > Metazoa > Arthropoda > Insecta > Lepidoptera > Noctuidae > Orthosia > Orthosia incerta. Next base: position 27,574,019 of record OX411759.1, read on the forward strand.
AGACCTGCTATAGTATTTATGTCGTCGGACCAGCGTTTTCTTTGTCTTCGTCTTTTTATTTGATATCTAGGGCCTCTAGGAGTCCATTATGTTATGTTCTTTGTCGATTTGTTTTTTTTTTCGCGGGCATGACTTACCCATCTCCACTTGAGCTTTCTAGTTTTAGTAACAGCGTCTCCTTTTTTTGTTGTGCGTCGTATATCTGTGGCTCCTTCTCTGTTCCTTTTGTATAGCCTAGCATACTCCTTTGCATGCATGTTGTAACTTTTGATCTTGCTTTTGTGTATTTGCCCATGTCGGGCATCCGACATCATTGCACAGAGCTAGAACATAACGAAGTTACTTATCGTCTGAGGGTAAAACTCTGGTGTTGCCATAATTCCTGATAGTTGCTAGCGTTTCTTAAAAGTACAGTTTTATCGGTGACTTTATACCGATGGAGTCACCCATAAACCGATGGATTGATCGATCCTTGTGCTTTAGTTAGGAAACACGATACTCAATCAATCTACTGGTCTTTTCCCAAATATTTTGTGGTCGGCTTCCAGTCTACTTGGATGCAGCTGAGTACCAATATTTTACATGGGGCGGCCTGGGATACTATATTCCTGAAATACCTACTTACTTAAAAAGGTAAGTAAGTTTATTTGCTTAATTTTTTTACTACTTACTTTTTGCTTTCATATGTGTGTCCGGTAACCAGTAATCGATTTTTAAGTACTTTCTGGTATCAGATTAAGCTTAAACTTGGCCTAAACATGTAACTTTAAAAACATTTAAACAATATTGTACTTATATGGAACTGGTTTCATGATGGAGCCGAGAATGTGGCCATAGCAACTCCTCAACCAGACAATATAGCACCATGCATCGTGTTTGGTTTCATTGGATATGTAATATTACGAGACAAGCGATATTACGAGTACATTTCCTACTTTTTAATCCTTTTAAAAATATTTTTACTAGTACTTTTAATAGTTAGGAAAAACCAGATCATCTCAAAAATATGTTTCCCATCATATATCTCATTACACACATACACCTTGCATGCTTCACATACTTCATTCCATAAGAATCCCACGATCTCCACAGTTATTAACTGAACAAACATCTATAGTGGAGTAATCCCACAAGGCTTCATTAGTGAATACCGCGCGTACTCCTACCGCGATATATTTCACTTTCAAAGTTTTATGGTGGTCCTTTACCATTAAGCGCAGCGTATTATCGGCCGGCTGGTATTAACAGCCCGGCCTGTATTGGGCTCCGGTATTGAGAAATCATCGCGGATTATAATCTAAAGGCGAGCGATATTTTATAGTTTATGGTTCCTTAAACGAGTTTGAAATTAGATGTTTGGGAAGATATCATCGGCTTTATTACGATTGTGTTTATTTAAAAAAGGAATTGTTGTAATTTTATGACGACGTTTATTTTAATGGTATATTTTTGACAGACATGGATGAAAATTGTATTGTTGAAGTTGGTTTGCATTGTTTTTTGTTTTTATTATTTTTATTTTTAACATGTCTTTAACTAATTGGCCTTTGGCCGTGTTATCTTAAAGTAAATAAATAAATAATAATTACAAGTAAAATACTTCAACGAAGGACATGCCATATGCACCTGCCACGTTTTCTAAATGAAGTATAAGGGCTTGCGTATCTATATAATAAATTAATGATTATTGCTTTTCATTAGATGTGCAGGGTTATTTTAGTCCCGTCACTATCACACTTATAAGATGTGAAGAAATATCTATACGGTGGCTGATTTTCTTTCAAGTTTCAGAAATCTCAAACAGCAAAATTACAGACTACTTCACCATTGTCATACCTAATACTTACTTGACAGTACAGTTTACAAAACTGACAACTGTCTGTTAACCCACTTCTGAACATTTTCTCAACAATTTGATCACAAAACTGCTGTATTACCACCTTCTGCGGGTAGTACGGTACTGTTAGTAATGTTCCGGAACAATGGCGCCCGTAATGGCGGGAGGCATCCATCGATTACGGAGAGAGCTGTCATTTTGCGCTAACCGCTCTACCAGCGTTATACATGATGAGAGGTTAAAGATAAATGCTTTCTAATTTTGTGTGAATGATATAACGGGATTCGGTGTGACAAAATCGATCTTTAAGCCGGTCCATCTATTAGGATAACATCAGCAATCGAGCCAAGGATCGATAGTGCGCTCCGTGGCGTCTGTCGCATTTCGTATGGCCCCCATAGAGAGATGATCTAAGTAATTTAATACACTTTTCTAGGAGTCTACAATACTGAAATATTGTACACATATTCAGCAGGCAGGCCAAGGGCTTCCACGTCGAAAATTATCCCTAAGGAACCTACTACCGGGATAAAAATTATTCTGTACTGTTAATCTATTTATAAACTGTGTGCCAACTTTCATCCAATTCCGTTCAGCCGTTTTTGCGTGAGTAACAAACATTAATCCATCCATCCTCACAAACTTGCGTTTTTGGATTGTAGTCCACTGCTGGACGTGGGTAAGCCTCACCTCATACCAACCAATAACTTCGGCCCATAAATATATATTGGGCTCATAGATCACATGTAATATCGCATTGCGTCGCTCTACTTCGCATGTTAACCCCGGAGGACGTTGACTTGAGAAATCGCTCAAACACGCCAACGATTCTGTGTCAACAGATACTTGTAATGAGGCACATGGAAGCGGCTCTGATAAGTCTGCAATTATAAGAACGTAAACTTGACGTCTATGCACAAAACTGGTGGCCATCGGAGAACTTGCTTGAGAGAAGAGAGCAATAAGAGCTTTTTTACAAAGCGGGTTATGAAGGCTTTATGCGACTGTAAAATCTTACGCAAAAGTCGTAAAAGGCAGAATAAATGCATGCCTACGGCAATTTGAAATAACCTACATTACAATCCCTCTATTCCCCGAAGGGTAAATGTCTGTTAGATTATATTTTGTTTGAGGATATGTGTGTTGTGTTATTATATCATCATAACTAATGTGTGTTTTGATTATTAAGGGGTAGGCAGACAAAGGTGTACCTACATGTATAAAATTTAAACACGGTTTAAGTTCATACATTATTTCCAGGTACACATTCAGACATTGGGCAGCCACAAAAAATGCCCTATGGAAAAAACTCGTGGACCTATAACCGCTTTGTGCCAGAGATGCGAACATGAACTAAGTTGAACTCTAGGGCATCAGTTATCATCAACATCATTTAAGCCGAAACAAGCCCTTAATGCACACACAACACTACACAGTCCGCAGGTTATGTATTTACTAATCTTTAGTAACAAGAGGTATTGTCATCAACAAAACCCAAATTCCGTTTCCAGAAACTCTCGTTAAACTGTCATTTCATAAGAGATGGCGGTGCTCGAAATGCTAAGGATCTAGACAGATGGATAGAAAATTTGCAGTTAGTACGACTGCAATAAAACTGCAAACCAATCGTGCAGTCCGATTGCAATCAGGTTGCAGTTGCCGTGAAGTTGTCGTTGGCAGTTTGCAGTCCGTCTGTCTAGCTAGAGCATAAGTAAGCGATTGATCACGGGACATTTCGATAGCGTTTGAAATTTTCAAACATTTTGGACATTTTTCCAATCGCTATCGCTTTTGATGATAGACTGCCACTTGTCTACGGCTTCAGGCTGACATTGAGGGTTTTACAATCTAAGGATCGAACCAGCAACCACTAACCCAACGAGTTAGTAGCGGATATAACATCTTTTCCATAATTAGAGTTTCATCTGAACTGCAAGACTCATGTATCGTCGCCATGCTTGCAAAATCGTTGCGAGATGGCAGCTTACAAGTAAGAAAACTGAAGTAGATCAATTTTCTTCTACTTTCTTTATAACATCGTGATTAGTTCCTGATGAGGAAGGGCAGAAGGTTATACCGTCCGTAGCGAATTTATTACTGACATGCCATGTATATCGGTACCGATCAGTACCACTCGTGCTAAAGTCCGATAAATTAACCGCGAATTGACTCTCGGTGTTAGGCTGCGGTGACATTTTGCAAAAAAATACTAGTTGCAAAGTTTTGAGGGGGATTAATGAGGGAATCAAGTTGGAAGCACCAGAACAGAATTGCCTGTTTGCACTGGAACATATTGTACGTAATACCGTACTAAGTAATACTGCACTATTTTACAACTGTTTGAGTGCATCACTTGCAGAGTCTGTCTGACATCCTAGCAGAATACACTTGATTTCTGAACTATGCAGAATTGCTGGAAATAATAATAACGACAAGCAAGGGACCGAAACAGGACAGCTCTCTCCCCAACTCCCCATCCACTTAAAATGAATGATTCCCTTTATCACCTTAACATTTAAAGTCTAAACAATAAAGTCAGACCAGCCAGAACGTTGCAATTCTTTTGACGTACTCCGTCATAAAATCAGCAGTCGTGATGCTTCGCGTTCCATACAAAAGGGCCTGCTAGCCTGCTCGTGCTCGCTCCCCGCGGTGAGCGTCGCGAATTTATTATTATGTCGCCGGTACCTCGCAGTACCGTGCAGTACCGCCTGCGTGGACTTTAAATTAGGGCTTTGTTACCTAACTGGGGTATTACGTAAGACTCTTAATTTGATTAGGTAATCATTATACTATTCTGCTTAATTTTTATTCAAATTACAAATGTTGGAATTCAGTAAAAGCGGACCACACATAGTTGGTTTAGGCTAGGAGAGTTTGCTTGTTTTTTTTAACACGCTTTAATTAGCTTGGTATGTATGTATATATGTATCTATTTATCAATGTAATGGAATTTTTGAACGTTATTTTCACCCCCTTCAAGACGTAGAATAGATGAGAAACTGCACACTTATCAAAGACCGATGACCCGATGACAATGCAATAATTTAAATAGTAGGCCCCATTCTCCTTACCAGGATCTTCAGGGTTAGCGACTTTTTAGTTCAATTTACCATTAAAGCGTGTTTTTTATTTTTTAGGACTACAATTTATTTTACTTTAGTTCGTGACTGGGAATTGGGCATAATATTTTTCTGTTGCTTTACTGTCCATGTCCAACCTAGAAGATAAAAAGAATAAATCTATCTGGATAGTTGTGGGCTGGTAGGTATTATTGTTGGATCATAGGCAATTACATCACGTTGGGGCCACCAGTGAAGGAACAAAATTCAGATATCAGTAGGTACATAATATTACTTTAATTCTCTTATCGGATGACAGGAGTGACTCTGTCAAAAACTGCTTTTTCATCGAGAGGTAATGGCATTTTTATGTACTAATAAGCAAATCGGGTTGTCCGTTGGTTTATACACAATTTATATAAAACAAGGTATTTACCAGTGACGCTACAGGTAACTCCGAAATGTAGGTAAATGCCGGTCTTCACAAACAAAAGCTTACGAGGCCAATGAAATAAAAAAAATATTCAGTACACCAGCAACAATCACCATTAGGTACATAAGTGAAAAACACCACAAAATAAGTAAAAGAGTAAAGTCAATAGTTTGGCATAATAACGGTTTCTACTTGGCTCTACGAAAATTCATACAGCATTCATGAGTCGTAAATCCATGATTAAAAACATGAAATCACGATAAAATCACATTCCAAAAGCAGGTGTTTACGTAATAAAAATAAAACGAAAAGTAACAAAATAATCGATGTTTGTCGCGTGACCGATGTTTCGATCGCGATAACCTCGCTTGTCGGAGTACAGCAGGGGTCTGGCTAAAAATAAACAAAACCAATCATAATAAATTTTACAGATTTGAGGTTATTAGGGGAACGAAAACTGGGTTAGTGGAGAATATATATCTTTGGAATTGATTTGTTAATCGAGGAAATCAATGGGGTTATGATCATAATGTCTTTGTTGTTCATCGTCCCATTTAGTCTGAAACGGGGTCCAGAACAACATAGATTTGTAGAATTTGTTCATTGAATTCTCTTATCATACGTATTTCAGGCATCAAAGCTAGTGGCTGGTGTGTACCTGTTAATAAATAAAGAAAGATAAAACTCTCCTCCGTTTGTTTGCTCTTTTCTGTTCCTTGAGACCTGAATGACCGGTGTCATGCTATCCACAGGTTAGAATAGGCAGATTCAAGATAAGTTTACATGACTTCCAAGGTATTGCAGATAAGTAGAGGTTGCCCCTTAAGGTTACACTAGTCGAAAATTCTACCATACAAACGTAGTCTAAGGATTATTCCACTGTTGGACGATGTACGTTCAAAATAAAAAGTGATATCAATTTGTCTCATCATTATCTAGCCCTGTATGGAAACAAAAAAGTAAAAAAATAAAATATTTGAAAGTTATGAGCGTCGAAAGTTCCACATTTCGACACTAATTTTAACGCATTTTTGGGCGCAAATAAATACCATAAGAAGACGGAAAATTGTAAAACGGCCACCATACAGGGATAGATTCGTAGTTCTACAATGCAAATAATTTTATTTTGAACAGATACGTTTAGTCGTTTTTTCATGATATCCAGACTCCCAAAGGTCTGTTTATAAAATTTCGCGCACTCGGTTTCGTCCTAAATCATTATCCATTTCGCTACAAATTTTCAAAAGTGTGTATTCGTACGTGAACTAGCTTCCTACTGCTCATCACAGCATTTATCTCTTCCGCACGTGTTGTCGGTTGATATAAAATGCATTTTAACCCCGCGCACAAAATAGTTCGTGCCGTTGACTAGTGTACCCTTAAGATCTGACAGGTAGGAGTATCTCTTAGTAGTCCGTGGGTAGGGGGTAGGTCGTCTGCCACCAAAAAGAAAATAAAAGACGATCAGAACTCCTTCGTAAAAGGTAAACACCAGTGAAGAGAAAACGTGTCCTATAAATAGTAGCCCATAAAGGGCGAGTAGAAAATAAAAGTGTTGTGTCCAGTTCCCAGTTCGCAGTGGCCAGTGTGACCAGCGCCGACATCGCAGTCGTTACGTGTGTAATTGGCCTAATAGTCGCGAGTCGAAGTGCGCACCGCCCTTAAATTACTGCCAGTGCGCCAGGATTCTTGACTTCAATTATTTGTTTATAAATAGCGCGTGTGTTTTATATTTACTGACAAAATTTTGTACTTTGTAATGACACTAGCTTCTGCCCACGGCTTCGCCCGCGTATAATGTGCTTTATCCTCCCAAGGGAATACAAACTATCCTATGTATTTCCCAGATTCTCAAACTATCTCCATACCAAATTTCATCTAAATCGATTCAGTAGATCCAGATTACTCCCTAGAACCTCACATTCTCACAAACTTTACCTCTTTATAATATTATATTATTTAAAGTATAGAAGTATATATTAGAAAACAGATTAATGAAGAAGAAGAAATGTCAAAAGTGAAATGAAAATAATGGCCGTGCCGTAGGTAGTTAAAGATCCAATAGCACAGAAGTAAGTTCAGATAATGTGGCTAAATCCTATCAAACATGAATGCAATTTTAGTGTAGCATGTAAGCATGCGAAAGTTATGAAGACACCCTATTTATTTAATTAATTATCATAAAAGCTACTTAGTATCCATCACACAAAAACATACGACAAATACATAATTAAAAATCGGCCAAGTGTGAGTCGGAATCGCGCACGAAGCGTTCCGTACCATTAACGCAAAAAACTGCAAAAAAATCACGTTTGTTGTATGGAAGCCCAACTTAAATATATATTTTAATCCTTTTTTAGTATTTGTTGTTATAGCGGCAACTATCACGGTTCATGAGATACAGCCTGGTGACCGACAGACAGACAGACAAACAGACGGACAGTGGAGTCTTAGTAATAGGTCCCGTTTTTACCCTTTGGGTACGGAACCCTAAAAAACAACTCCGTATCAAAATGTCATATTCGCAAAACAACTTTATTCTCAAATTGACCTAGTAAAACGTCCTATAAACAAAAGAATGGGAATGGTACCCACAGTCATACCCCACAAATATGAGATTTCTAAAGGAATAGTTTTTTTCACCCATTTTTCAGCTACTTACCTAAACTCCTTACATAACAAGCGACAGTCTATCCTCCGACCATTAAATCTAAACCAACATAAATCGGTTGGAAGTCGAAGTCGATCGGTATCCCGAAATAAATACCATTTTATGGCTAGCTGACCGGCGGCTCAGCCCGGACTCGAACCTCCACGGACCTCGACTAGATAAGTCTTGTTCTGCTAATTAAAGTGACGACATGAAAAAACTGTTGGCGATGGAACTTGGAAAACTGACGTGTTGATATTGCTTCAAACCATCTGCCCTGATTTAAAATCCCCAATTTTAAATCAGGGCAGATGGTTTGAAGCTTGAAGATTAGCTGTGGATAGAAGCAGTGCATCATTTTATGCTAACGTCTGGTATGGAATGCCCGGGAATGTGGAATTGCATTTAATGATGAGATTATCTTGAAGGTACCCTGTGTAGCCTGATAGCTAAATAATCAAGTTTGATCTTGATCGGAACCCCTGAACCCTTTGACAATTAATAAATTGCAGTTCTAAAAACTAAAAAACACGCTTTAATGGTAAATTGAACTAAAAAGTCGCTAATCCTGAAGATCTTGGTAAGGCTAATGGGACAAACTATTTAAACGCGCACGGTAGAATCAACTTTTGTTACTTGTAAATTTTAATTTTTGTTTGACTTTCAAAAGTGCCGCTTATTGGCCTAGTTGAATAAATATATTTGACTTTGACTAAATTATTGTATTGTCATCGGTCCTTGATAGGTGTGCAAAGTTTCAAATCAATCCGACGTTTTGAAGGGGGTGAAAATCACGTTCAAAGATTCCGTTACATTGATACATACCAAGCTAATAAAAGCGTGTTAAAAAGTGAAGAAGATTTGTTTGCTGAGCGATGACCGTTTTGCGTAGTTGTGACGCATACTTTGTAATGATTTGTATTTAAGTTTTTTCGTTATTTTTATGGTATGCGTCGTGCCTGTCGCAAATAAACATTTATCTTTCTTTTCTTTAAACTGTTCCTACTGGAAGGTTAAATTTTATATTTCCATCACATAATTACATTGCAAGTATTGCTTTGGATCCAATTCTATACTGAAATATTTCAAATAACATCTAAATCTCGACTCGACAGTTAGTCGACTCAAACAGAAAAGCAAATAAATAAACCCATGAAAAATAAAAGCATTATAACACCCAATTTAATTTAGTTAATCAGCTTAGAATGTCTTAAAAACTAAGGCTTCACTTGAAAATCCTTTTCGATTCCGAACCTCAAGGATTTTATTAAAGACGTTAAGACATTTGATCCGAGAAGCCTTGCAAACATCGAATGTAAGACTTATGCATGAACCTGCAATACACACGAGTGCGGTCAGGGGATGATATTACACACGGTTTGTAGTGTGTGGTAATATATACGAAAGTACATTAATTAAGCTGCTGATTTAAAATGGGGATTGAAAGTTATGTGCTTTATCTATAAGTGCGAATATTTCATTTGACAGATCTGATTTTAATGTTGGCTTAGCATAAGCCGTAAGTAGATGAAGAGTTGGGGAAAACAAACGAAACGATTACTAGTTGGATTGTATCATAATCATCATCATCACCCTTTTAGCTGTCCCACTGCTGGGACACACAGGCCTCCTCTGTGAGAGAGGGAATGTGCCATAATCACCACGCGGACCCAATGCGCGTAGGTGGATGTCACATATCAAATTTCTTCGAATTTTTGGTTCTAGGACATGCCGGTTTCCTTACGATGTTTTCCTTCACCGTGTTTAGAGCAGGGGTGATGTTTTTTTTTTTTTTTTATTACATGGATGGCTTACATACCTGTAAGCCATCAATGTAATAAAAAAAAAAAAATAATGCGCCTCCCTGGGTTCGGTCCCATGACCTACGACACGTAAGTCGGAACCGTTCCCACTGGGCCACCACTGCTTGACTGGATTGTATGAAAGATGTTAATTATTGGTTTAAAGGGGGTGAATACTACAAATAGATTGGAATACCTAAAGGCGCTGATAGACTTGAGCATTCACTTATAATGAGCATTCAAGCGAATGTTAAAATAAGCAGGTGTGTTCTAGCGAGCGTTGTAGCGAGCATTCTAGCGAAACGACAGTAAATTCGCTTCGAGGTTTTTGCCGAGCCGAGCAATTTTGTCATTGTTCCGCCGCCGCCGCCGGCCGTCCCTCTCCGCCCACACCTCCCGTACGCTTGTCGCTGTTTTTGACGAGCATTTACTAGAGTGTTCGCTAGAATGATCGTAAAATGTTCCTAGCGATGTTTGGCTCTATGCTGTGCTCTATTCGTTGTTATTTTCGACATTTATAAAACGGCGAATGCTCAATGTTCTGATAAAAGTGAATGCTCAAGTCTCAAAAAAATTATAATTGCATGAGCTACGGTAAAAAGATGTATTTATTTACACTTCATGCACAAAGCTGCAATGCTGGACATAATGCCTTAGGAGTCTCTACCAATCAACTAAGGGTGGTGAAGAGATAACATGGCAGGTGCAGCTGTTTAATCTGTTGGAAGTCAAACGGCATTAAAATGAATAAAACTGATAATAAAAAAATCTAAGATTTGTCCACTGTTAGGCCTAGGCTTAACACGCATTGCAATTTTATTCGATTTTTTGTAGTGCCGCGCTATTTTTTTACTGCAATGCGTGCAGCTTCATACAATTCCATAGGTCGCAGAATGGGCGGTAATAATCGCACGAATAAAAATCGCACTGCGTGCTAAGCCTTTAAGAGCCCCTACAAGTTTCACGAGCTAAAAATAGAAAACAGCTACTTTTTCAGCGCCAATTTCTCACTAACTACAAGATATATGATAAATCTTTTACTGCAAATTTTTGTGTCACATCAGTTATCTAATGTGCATTACATATTTTTGATAACTGCTCAAATTAAATTAGAAATAATAAATTTCTAACACACGTTTTTACGAAATCCTGGTTTTCAATTGCTTTTTCAGCTTACTTGTGGCGAATAATAATCTGCAAAAAATGGTATGGACTGGGCACATAGTAATAATAGTAAGCCATCAATTTTGTTTTTCCTAAGTTTATTGTATTTGTACTTAAAAAAAAATGTTGTCCAAGCGGAAAAAAGGCAATTTTATCATGTGCGAAAGTGTCGTCTATGCGTAAGAATATGTTGAATATAAAAATAACTGGTAAATTATTTGCAATTTGAGGTGTTTGTCAATCGAATCCAATTTTTATATTATATTTTGAGTACTTATTTTATTGTAATATATTGTCCAAATAATGCCTTATAAACCATTGCGCTCGCGCGAGGCATTCAGTCTCGCTCACTGGCTTGTAAACGAATACGTCATTAAGTTTTTTATCATATATCTTGTAGTTATTGAGAAATTTTCGCTGAAAAAGTAGCTGTTTTCTGTTTTTGGCTCGTAAAACTTGTAGGGCCTCTTAAGACGCATTGCGATTTTTATTCGCGCAAATTTTTGTAGTATTATTGCCGCGACCTTCATACAATTCCTTAGGTGTGGGGGGTCTTCTTTCAATATAACTCTGAAGTGACACAAAACACTTGCTGGCTTTGAACTTGGTATTATACTGACAGATTTAATAACGTAAGATATAATATTTGAAACGGACAATTAATATTTCATGATACATTGTCTTTTGCTCATACTAAGATTCTTCATCCCCTTAACAATAGTACTTAAGTATGTTTCGAAGACATCATCGTAACTTTTGACCGTAAAGATCGGCAATCAATCCAAGACTTGCATTATTTACTAACGGCAGTTTATTAAATTGCAATTTAACTGTCCAGCACCGTTAACTTATGAATTGAAGCAATAAACTCATGACCAGGAAGGTGAATAGAAGGACGGATATAACAATATTGATATGATTGGTATTACCAATATGCTGTATTATATTATCTGTGGTACAAGAAACAACTGAAAATCCTCACCCCTAGTAGTGTATAAAAAGCGACATCTATGGGCAGGAGGATATACTACGACTTTTAAGTTCGCCGCGTGTTGTATTATTTTATAAACGTTACGACCGACATGAATAATGTGATGGATGATTTATAAACATATCGATGAATTCCATGGCTATGACAAGTGTCAGAATGGCGCAGCGGTATAGCAGCATGACTCGTGAGTGATAGGCAGGTTCGAATCTTGTTTCGGCCTAACAATTTTATAATATTATATATAAAGTTTTTAGAAATCTGTAAAAAAAGTATAATGTTTGTTAAACACATTTGGAAGTTTAAAAATATCAATAGGTAGGATGCTAGCGCTCATGCTATGAGCGCCGAGAGTTTTTTTTTATTGCTAGTTAGAATATCTTAGCAGTTTCATTGATTTCACAGAGATGCCGCGCACGCGGCGCACGTAAACATCTTAGTATATCCTCCTGTCCATAGATGTCGCTATGGATACATTTCTAGGGGTGGCGATTTTCTGTTGCTTACTGTACCTATTAGCAACAGACCACCCATGTTTGTCAAATGCTCATTCAACAGCACGAGGATATGACAATTGCATGGTTGATGTTAGATTGTCATAGATTTAGCGAGAAGCGTATTCAATGTCTTTGATTATATTATAGTTAATTTATAGAGTAACTGTCTGGCAAACACTGTTTAGCAAGAAAATTATTAAACAATAGTTGTCCAAAAATGGTGGCAAATTTATGTGCCAGAAGTTATATGTAGTCGATGGTAGAATTAAATGTTTTTTATAAATATTTGTCTACAGCAAGCTTTGTATAGTCGATCAAAAAAGGTAATTTGATAGATAGCTAATGCTTAGTTATTCATGAAGCAGCATTAAACCATTTTTTTTTGCGTAATCCTGCTTATTTCGAAATCGTATCTACAAGAAAAAAAATGAAAGCTATAAGTCACAAGAACCGCCTACTCGTAAACAACCAAACAAAAAACACCGTCGACTTACTGGCGCAGGTAAACCACTCGTCTAGTTCTAGATTAGTACCTAACCTAACCTAGACTGCCGCTATTAAGGTATATGTTACTTAGACTAATGTCTGCTATAAATTATTCATTGACAATAGTCTCCTTTATCTTTGGAACAGAAACGTTAAGATAACTAAAGAACTGGTATTTAGTCGTGACCAGAATAGTACCTAGAAATCGAACTAGAAGCATTAAAAATTTCAAAGCTCTTATTAGAACTTATTAAATAATCATGATCATATCAGCCGAAAGTCATCCACAGTTGGTCATAGGCCTCCCCCAAAACCTTAGTCGCCAAAACTACCGGTCCAATTAACCAATCATTCAACAATATTTTTAGAAGTTGTAATGCTATGTAGTTTTCGAAACTTCTAGATAAACTTTCCAAACTTACATTAAGTTTGCTTTTGGAACAATAGCGCAGTGGCAATACAATATTTAACCGTAGTTTAACGGACCTGTCCACAGACAAACCCTAAATCATTGGTTCTTGTTACTTCTTTATCACAGAATTGATTACCTAAAAGAGAATGTTGATGAATACTTCGTCAACAGCTTGTTTCCAATGCTCTAGGAATCAAAGAAAGTGTGTCAGACACTCAGACAGATTCTTTACCTAGCACAGCACTGCGTGGTCTGAGTCTCGTCGAGATCTAACGACTTGCAGCATTCCAATTAAAGAGCTTTATCTACTCCTTAATTAATTGCCTTCAACTCGCAAAGTGTGTGCTGTTGATTGCTTTCTTAATTTACTTGTTGTCTGCAAAGGAGGAAGTACTCGTATGTGAATAAAAAACTATCTGGTTGATTACCAATCTATTTTTTGTACATCACGTTAATCAAATTATCTTGATGGTATCTTAATATCTTCAGAGTTCGTATGTAGAGTAACTTGTTAAAACTTTTCGAGAAAGCCTAAATAAGTAGGTACTACAACATGGTTTCATACGCAGTATTGCAGAGACCAGGGGGGTGACCATAAGCTCTTAGAGCGGTATCAATTTGATATCGAGTAAGTGACAGATGTATCTGACGTGTATATATCTGTCCCTTATTCGATCTCAAATTGATACCGCTCTAAGAGCTTATGGTCACCCCCCTGAACCCTGAAATAATTTCATCGAACAGCAATGAATTAGTAGAAAAATAAAGTGATATCACAATAATAATATTTTTTCTACTAATTGCAATACCAGTTAGGTTTAATTTAAACTAGCTGTGCCCGCGGCTTCGCTCCCGTCATCTGCCTGCCAACCCTACCATACTTACCAGCCTGCCTGCCTACTCCACATACTCAAAAAAACTTTTTACAAAAAAATACTACCGACTTCCAAATAAAACTACAAAGTAAAAAAATACTTTATTTTTGGAAGTCGGTGTCTTTCGTAGGTAACAATTTATTGCGTTATGGACGAAAAGTTTTTTTATTTTTCACTTTTTAGTTGTACCTACCTAATAGGCAAGTTGTTTAGTAAGTTAACCCAAATATCATGAAACTTCAACATAACCGGTGAAATGAGAGATCTGCGTACCCCTTAAGAGCGTACTGGCGTGATGTTATGTTATGAAATGGTATAAACAACAAACAGACATGCGATTGCAGCAATCCCGAGAGATTTGCCGTTATTTATTGTTTTTTATATTTTTACGTTACGGAAGATTTGTGTTGTATATCTTCGAATTGCTTCGTCAGTCCTACACCAAATTAAAATGGGACCAATTTCGGAACATACTCTTTCAAACAAAAAAAGATTTTTTGAAATCGGTCCACAATTTTATTGACGAAGATATCGGTGAAAATACAAAAAAAAAAAAACCAAACAATGTCGTACATAGAACCTCCTCCTTTTTCGGAAGTCGGTTAAAAAATATACATACTACGTACCAATTTTTTTTTTCTAAAGTCCTTCTTTCGCGTAAAATCTTAACACCGCGATTCAGAAAGTGACTTTAAATGCACAACGCCATCTATCGAATAGCGAGTTCAACTGTCCGAGTATCTGAATTGCGTGAGCTGTGATAATTTTACTTCTTGAACACTTTAAATTCATCTAACTTTTGATAGAGTGAACCGATTGCGATGAAACAAAAACTAAGTAATTCTTCAAGATACGCACAATTTTTTTTGTACAAAAGTTATCTACATTGGTTTCGTACATTTCACGTGATGCGTGCACAAATAAACAGACAAACAGACAAACAGATAAACAGACAAACAGACAAACAGACAAAAATTCCAAAAATGCTAGAAATGGGTTCTGTTGGTTATCCTTTAACACCCTGGCTATTTTTTTTGGAATTTTTTTCGATGTACAAAAAATATTTTTCTACAGATTTATTATATGTATTGATAATAACTTAAGTAAAGTGGTTTATGTATAGTTATATAGATTGTCGGTAAGCAAATTGAGCAACGGTAAGTAAATAAATAAGTAATTTTAGGAGAGTCCAAGGCTCACAGGAAGAAATATTTCAAGAGAACCCAAGACTAACAGGCATTTTACCCAAAACACATACACACAAGTCAAATTCCGAATGCCTATAGTCTGGTTTGGTCTGAATGGGCTGCGAGTTGCGAGACGTGCGTAGACGCAGCCGCGGGACGGCGCGGGTCTGGGGTCGACGGCCCTGTGCAATTCGTCAACGAGTGTCACTGCACCCCGCCTGCGCGAAAATACACGCGTTATTCAATAACCGTCTGGAACCGCTGTTCAACTGTCGTAAGAAAATGTGGCGTAGTGAAGTTTACTTAGTTACTCTTCTACTAAAGGCATTTAAAGGCCTGAGGCCCTAGACAACTGACATTATATCATCGAAAGCGTGGCGATAGCGATTGAACAAAAGGACAAATTGTATGGGATACAAGCGACATCGACAAATCACGTGATCAATCCCTTATATTATTATTTTGACATTTCGATTATCGCCTTCGCTGACATCGAATGCCACTTGTCTAGAGTATATCGTTGTAACGTAAAGGTGCGCAAGTTACATTCTAGCAACGACAGAGTCACCGTAACGATTGTTGATGAACCAAAATGTCACGTGAACGCTGATCACTTTGTCTGAGCCTTAAGTCTTCAACCACGATTTGCAGCTTTGGCAAGTTTGAGCTAACTACTAAAAATAACTAAGATATTTCACGTCTTTTTACCCGACTGCCGAATGGTGATATGGTTTTGTTCAGCCAGCTCGCGAATAGGTACCCTACGAACGGATAGCATGATTTTCTTCTTGATTACTTATTTTTAGTTCGATACTTAGATCAAATAAAAAGTCTAGAAGGAACGTTGCAAACAACAAGGTGACGCCGGTTTAAACGACCCCTTGCCGTATTACAATACTCGCAATGTATACATACACAATAAATGTACACACGTACAACGAAACTACGCCTTAGGTTGTCAGTTGAGTTTTTTTATTTGATCTGAACAGTCGGGTTTTTGACTTATTAAATTATTATTTTCGGTGACTGTTATTAAGAAAATAAATAGTTTCTGTCTAATTCAAAGAGCTGCTAGCAGTGAGTGTGACATCTCTTGAACACTTCTTTATTCTAAGAAGGTTCAGGTAATGCAGAGCAAACCCCATGACCACAACAGATACTGCAGAAATTCTGCAACTTCTTACTGGGGATGAAGATTGGTGCCTGACTTTATACTGGTACAGTAAAAGTTGCTACAGCTAAGGAGTTAGTCTGCCGCAGATTCGGCCTTGCGGGTATTGTAACAACCCACGAGACCGTACAAATCTATACTATATATATTATATATATATATATTTAATAGAGTAGAGCTGAAGAGTTTGTTTGTTTGAACGTGCTAATCTCAGGAACTACTGGTTAGAATTGAATAATTATTTTTGTGTTGGATAGTCCATTTATCGAAGAAGGCTATAGGCTATATAACATCACGCTACGACCATTAGGAGCGGAGCATAAATGAAAAATGTTACAAAAACGGGCAAAATTATTCCTTTCCGAGAGCTTCCGTTGCGTGCGCTGCGTAAACGGTTTAAGTTACGCAACAATCATGTTAGGTATCATGGTAGGTAGCCAGTTGACGGGAGCGAAGCCGCGTGGAAAAGCTAGTAGTTAATAATTCTTTCTTTCAGTAAAGATGCGTTGTAATAAAACGTAGGTACATTGCCTGTTTGAATATAAAACTAATGCGTGGAAGTACATGTGCGTTGATAATATGTTATACGGGACGTATTAGTAAGCTCTTCCTGGGTTAACGTTAACGTATGTGCAGTTAAATTAGAAAAGACACTTCGTGTCCAATAATAATGTCTCTCGTAAGATATTGTCGATTTATTACCTATCGTGTAATGCAGCAACATTGAGGATGTACCATAAGTAATACATAATGCAGTAAAACTTATTGTTTTATACGCTGAGGCGCCTAGTGTGCCTTTCGAGTTCATGTGTAGAGAGCAGCTATCACTTTTTTGTAGAGATATTATTTTTATAATTAACCATAAAATCTTGTTGTTTTGTTCGTGTAGAAAATTATCTCCATGGGTACACTAACTCAAATGAGAATCCATACTAATATTATAAATGCCGAAGTATCTTTGCCTTTTTGCTAATTGTTCAGATGAAATCTGGCGCACGGGTAGTCAATGTCCTGGACTAGGATTAGCAATTTTACATTTGACATTGTTATATAAATTTCTGACATTTTATAATTTTTTGGCCATTTTAAATTATTACTTTTAATGAATTTTTGACTATTTAAATTTTAATTATTCATTACTTTTATTTTGGGTTTTTATCTGTTTATAATTTTGATGTATGTGTAACTATGGACTGGAATTATGTCCGAATAAAATAAAATATAATAATAATAATAGTTTTTTATTTTTTTATTTTATACTTTATTAGTAAGAACAAAATTCTTAATAATAGATATACCTAGAATTGATCATCATCTGCCTTGCCTTTTTCCCAACTAAATTGGGGATCGGCTTCCAGTCTTACCGGATTCAGCTAAGTACCAGTGTTTTACATGGAGCGACTGCCTATCTGACCTCCACAACCCAGTAACTGGGTAAACGGTACCTCTTGGCAAGACTGGTGTCAGATCTCAAGCTTCTGACTACCCGTAACGACTGTCAAAGATCTTCAAATGACAGCCGGGACCAACGGCTTAACTTGCTTTCCGAGGCACGGAGAAAACTCGGTATGTTGAAATAGTCACCCATCCACGGACCGACCTCGTCAAGCGTTGCTTAACCTTGATGATCGACCCGTGCGGCTGTTACTATTTAGCCACGAGCTCTTTACCTAGCTATTTACCTAGAATTGATGATGAAAGGATTACTTTTTTCTGGAATTATGTTCCCTTAGAATAATTTCCGGCTTTCAAACGCGTGGAGCCGCTGGCAGAAGTTTTTAGAACCAGGGTGAGGTTTAATAAACATTATAACAGAAATGACAAAGAGGGCAAGCTGTAAATTAGCTTAGACCAGCGTTGTGGGTTTGTGGGCTGTAGCTATGCTGCACACTTATCAACATTTGCTAAGTTCGACCCTTTTGCACACTGAAATGAATCTAGGAATCATTGTTTTATTGTGTCGAAGATTTTTTTTATTAAGAACAAGGAATCATGGACACGAAGATTAATAAATTTTTGTTTATTTTTTATTGTGTAATGCAAACTTAGTAAGTACAATACAAAGAAAGAAAGTACAGGACCACACAGGCCTCTCCAACGGTTCACCCAAAATAATAATGATAATAATTGTGCCAAAAATGCAGTATCTCCAAATGTGACGAAGAAAATGTATTCCGATCGTTTCTGAGAAGCCATATTGGACGTCGCATACCGTCGGGTACCCCTATTTAAAACTTAATGAAGTAATAATGTACTGCAATTAGAGTCTTGGTACACGTGCGTGGCGAAGTCGGAGTCAGACTTCCTTTTTTTTCTGTGGTAAATACTCGGGATTGCAGTCAATCAGCACTTTGTAGATTGAAAAGATAGGATAGATAGGTAGGTTTAAAATTGTTAAAAGAAGTGACTGTAGAGTTGTATCAAATTCTTTGTTGTGGGGCTAGCTTCTTGCAATGGTGTTTATAAAGGCGGAACTACACAGAGGCAAATATAACCTCAAGTTTCCTTCATTTAAATGTTATTCTAATGACTGTGCCGTAAAATAACTCTTTGACAAGGCTATCGAAGAAGTTGTAAGCTTTTATTAAATTACAATTTCCGTTATTTATTACTTATACATACTTTTACATTTTTAAATAATTATTATTCTATAAAAAATTAAATAAAAAAACATTGTAGTACCTGCGTAGAAGCGTCCGTGAAGCTCCTTGCTCTGCCATACATCCCTGCGGTCATTAGTATCTAATACTATAGGTTTGCGCCAGTTTTCGTTAGCCAAGGGAGCGGGGTAAGGCCTTTGTCCACCGTTACCACATCTCGATGCATACCCACGTCGGCGGCCTGGAAGTATTCCCTAAGACTGCATACCTCGCGGTTGTGCAGGGTCTTAGCATTTAAAAAGCCTCGAATAAAATAAAATAATTTAATCATTAATAATATTTTTTTAAATTATTATTATTATTTTCAGTCTGTATTGTCCCACTGCAGGGCAAAGGCAATACACTAAATTACAATGGAACGCCAATTTTTCCTCTTAGTCAGATACTTACGTCTGAACATATCCCCAAAACGTGGGAGTAACAAAAACAGAACATTCGTTAAAGTTAATATTTGTATTCGGTTCACCGCTGTGAGGCCGCGGCCTTACAGAAGGCGGGCATCAGATAAAAATCTACATTGATACACTTCTTTTATTCTCATTTCAACACTCGGCCAAAATAAAAAGCTGCTTTTAATGCCTTATTTTCAACCGACTTTCGAAAAAGGAGGAGGTTCTATGTTCGACTTCTTGTATGTTTTTTTTTATGTATGTTCACCGATATCTCCGTCAATTGTGGACCGATTTTGAAAATTCTTTTTTTGTTTGAAAGAGTATGTTCCGAAATTGGTCCCATTTTAATTTGGTGAAGATCTGATGAAGAACTTCGAAGATATACAACAGAACTCTTCAATAAATAACGGAAAATCTCTCGGGACTGCTGCAATCGCATGTCTGTTTATTGTTTATACCATTTTATAACATAACATCACGCCAGTACGCTCTTAAGGGGTAAGCAGATCTCTCATTTGACCAGTTTTGTTCAAGTTTCATGATATTCGGGTAATCTATTCTGGCGTTATGAAACTTACTAAACAACTTGCCTATTAGGTAGGTACAACTAAAAAGTAAAAAACTTTTTTACAAAAAAATACTACCGACTTCCAAATAAGAAAACTACAAAGTGAAAAATAACTTTATTTTTGGAAGTCGGTGTCGGTAACGCAAAAAAATGGTACCTACGAAAGACACCGACTTTGTAGTTTTCTTATTTGGAAGCCGGTAGTATTTTTTTGTAAAAAAGTTTTTCTAATGCAATGTATCTTTAACACCGGCTTTGAGCTCGACTTAGAAAGTCGACTTAAACATGGATTTGTGAGTTAGTGCACTTACCTATAAGGTATAGGTGGCTGGTAGTCGACATGTAGAAGTCTACCTTTATATTTAAGTATTGTGTACGAAAAACCTGTTGTAATGCCTCCTATTGTTTAACTTTCCTCTTTCCATCCATGAAATATAACTGGTACCAAACGAGTTTATCTGTTAATGTTATTCGGTCAAACTTATTACTAGCGCATCCATTGCTGGCTATGTAATGGCTGTGTCGTGTGTGGTGAGACATAATGAGCAGTGTATGGAGAGTGGATCGATACATAGTTGCTGTGGAGTGTCATAGTGCAAGCTATAGCCGAAGGCTACGTTCTCTGGTCCATAGTACCTGAGACAGGTATTGGTTATGGTCTAAGGTAAAAACTATTTAACCATGTAATCAGATACCTGCTACAAAAGCTCGTTTCAAAGTTCATTAAATGTTTGCAGTTTGTGGCTCAAAGTCAAAGCAGCTTTTCTGGTTATGAAATTAAAAGGCCAGTTCCTAGTGAAGTAACAGGCATATAAGAGTTGATAAGCTGATTTATCTTCAAGAATATACTCCATGCCTCGAGATACCTTTCCATTTTGTTAAAGCAACCGCGTCGCCGTCGTCATCAGTCCTTCGCAAAACAATCAAATCAACCGATGACCAAAATAAACTGTGTTTTCAATCTCTCTTATGTGCTTAAAGAAGAGTTCGATGGTTATCCATGACAACAAGTTCTTCACCCAAAAGATAGCGGTCTCTTGTCACTTGCACCACTCACGTAATAGCTTATTAAGAACGTTCCTGGGATGTTTCCCGATGGTTAGTCGCGGCCTGCCCCGCACCGACGCGGCGCAAGAATGTATTAATTCTCCATAGCCGACCAGCGACTGATGCCCCGAGTACCGTCCGACTCGTCATGTCGTGGTATTTGCTACGCCGATTGTGTTTCAAGACTTTTTTAGCGTCTTGCGACTCTTGGGTGCGCGTTTTTTCGCGTTTAAGATCCTTGCAAACGACTGCCGTTTTGTAAGATCGGATCTGGGGTGCACAAAAAGTCTGTCAATTTTTGTGGTTGGGTTTTTGTGTATCTTCATTTAATTCTATATTGTCTATTTGGAATTTGGATAGACAAAGCGTGTATCGAGAATATTATCTGTTATGATGAGGAACATTAAGGGTACACTAGTCGACGGCACGAACTATTTTGTGCGCGGGGTTAAAATGCATTTTATTTCAACCGACAACACGTGCGGAAGAGATAGATGCTGTGATGAGCAGTAGGAAGCTAGTTTGCGTACGAATACACACTTTTGCAAATTTGTAGCGAAATGGATAATGATTTAGGACGAAACCGAGCGCGCTAAATTTTATAAACAGACCTTTGGCAGTCTAGATATCATGAAAAAAATACTAAATCTATCTGTTAAAAATAAAACTATTTGCATTATTGAACTACTAATCTATCCCTGTATGGAGGCCGTTTTGTAATTTGCCGTCTTCTCATGGTATTTATACGCGCCCAAAAATGCGTTAGAATTAGTGTCGAAATGTGGAACTTTCGACGCTCATAACTTTCAAATATTTTCTTTTTTTACTTTTTCGCTTCCATACAGGTCTAGATAATGATGAGACAAATTGATATCACCTTTTAGTTTGAACGTACATCGTCAAACAGTGGAATAATCCCTAGACTACGTTTGTATGAAAGAATTTTCGACTAGTTTAACCTTAAGGCCGTAAGTCAGTGGACCTTGAGTTGGCCTTGTTTAGTTCGGAGTTTAAAAGGAATATGTTTGCAGGTTACCCGGTTATACTGGTTTTGTTACCATTGAC
The DNA here is from genome assembly GCA_948252205.1 of Orthosia incerta. Taxonomy (NCBI): domain Eukaryota; kingdom Metazoa; phylum Arthropoda; class Insecta; order Lepidoptera; family Noctuidae; genus Orthosia; species Orthosia incerta. Next base: position 27,596,315 of record OX411759.1, read on the forward strand.
GTGCGGCTAAGGAGTGGCATTCCCTGCCGGAATCTTTGTTTCCTGATAGTTACAACCACCCTTGGTTGAAACACTTGATGAAGCACTTGTCTTGGCCCCTGAAAAGACAAGTGCTTCATCGTCGACCATATCATCGCTTACCATCAGGTGAAATAGTGGTTAAACGCGAGCCTATCGCTATATATATTTTTTTAACCTGATTTATCCTTCTGCAAGACAAAAGTTTTAGAAAAGTGTGGACCAGTCCTGTCTATTGGTGTCAAATTCATCTCGTCATCTGCGCCTGGGTCAGCTGCGATGTACGAGTACTTTACACTTTACAGTTACGTATAATTAAAACCCCGCCATCTTTATAGGAATAATCAACTTTATTGCTTTTGTGCCATAACTGACAAAGGAAGTAGTATCACAAAGTGATTGAATCACTTAATTTTCTTCACAAAAAGTCTCTCAGCAATTGCGCCAATTACTTGGCTACTACCGGCACTACCTTAGTATCTTATGTCACTAGTTGAACAGGGCCATGGGATCTCTTATGTCATCTTGTTGATCAGGTTCACTCGACAAATCACTATAGATAAGTGTTCCAGTTCTCTGGGCACAGATAATATAATACAAGCATACTCTAGGTATGGCGAGACTTGCGCTTGCGCACCTATAGACATTAGGGTCTGAGGGCCAAACTTGTAAGCGAACAGTCTTACTGGGTCCTCATATTGGTTCTTTTAAAGACAAAGCCATTTATTGTAGCACAGTATTTAATGTTGTTGTACAAAGGTTATATGCATACATTTAGATTTTATATAATTGTTATTTGCTTTGTCTTAGTCTTTTTAACCCCAAATGTTGTCTGGTAGAGAATGCCTTGTTGCTTGTCTACCACTTCTGTAAAAAATAATAGTTAAAAAAAACCAAAATACCGCGTAGAAAATAATTTACATCAAATTTAAAAAGTTTCTTTATACTGTGACAACTTACACTCATATGGAATCCTGGCCGCGGGCGAAGAAAAAATATTACCAAAAGGGGTGAGGAGAGCGATGATTGATGTATATAGTTTTTGTGGCACTGTGAATGATGATAACCCTATAATTTTGCATCAAAATTATGCCCATACCCACAGCTGACCCTCATTATTAGCGGGTAAAGTTACCTGTTGCCCCTAGAGTGATAATGGGTGAACGAGGAAACACATTGTGAATTATCATAAACATAATACACCAACAGATTCCTCAGAGAAAAGTATACCAATGTTTATAATCATCTCTTGTATTGATTCAATTAATGATTAGTTAACTATTAGTACCTACTCGTAATCTTACGTACTTATTTTCAGTAATGGCACAGATAATATAATACTAGCATAAATAACCTCATCCCATACAAAGAAACTGCGACGACGTATCTAGCGATTTTCGTCTGATTAAATTTGATTATTTTTCTAACACACCGATCGCGTTCGGATCCGTTCCACGGATAAGATGGTGTTAGCAGCGACTTGTAAGTGAAAGGACTCGGTTCGTGAATACTGTTGGTTTAAATTACAGTGACGATTTGTTTTATAGTATTTTTTTGCACGTTTTTAGGGTTCCGTCACCAAAGGGTAAAAACGGCACCCTATTACTAAGACCCCGTGGTCCGTCTGTTTGTCTGTCTGTCTGTGTCTGTCTGTCCGTCTGTCACCAGGCTGTATCTCATGAACCGTGATAGCTAGGTAGTTGAAATTTGCACAGATGATGTATTTTTGTTGCCGCTACAACAACAAATACTAAAAACAGAATAAAATAAATATTTAAGTGGAGCTTACATTTGTCGTTTTTTGCGATAATGGTACGGAACCCTTCGTGCGCGAGTCCGACTCACACTTGACCGGTTTTTATAGTTTTATTGTACCAAAATGTGTTTCAAATCAAATTAAAAATATCAAGTGGATGCCTCAGAAATTTTTAACCGTGCCATCTATTGGAATCAATTTTAAATGATACACCATTCATTTAAATAATCTATGAAATTTGAATTAACAGCCCAATATTCCTTAATAATGTGCTTAGGAGAGTTAATTAAACAAGAGCATATTATGTTTAAGGGCGACTCTAGAAAATCTTATCATTTTACAAAACTCAATAACGAATCGAAGCTTATCACCATCTATTGCAATTTATTTGAACCAAATTTTCTTTCTTCGCGTTGGGTGCCCGAGGTAATGGTATATTTGCTCTCTGCTTGCATCAGAAAAAAAATACTGATTACACGCTTGAGACCACACACGGACTTATTAGAGATAACAAAAAAGTTGCGCAAGAATTTGTAAATTTCTTTACCAACATCCCAATTAAATCTACTGAAACCTTAAATTCTTCGCCCTCGCTTGCTTTCGTATTAGTAAACGCGAACGTTTCAGCATGCCCGAATGTATTTAACTTTTCACATATAAACCCTATAACAGTAATAAAAGCTTTTAAGCAAATCAAGATCAAGCCGACTGAAGATCTGTGGGGAATGTCCATCAAAGCTTGTACCTCCATTATTCAGACTATAGCGCCGTACTTGCCTTTGATTTTCAAGGAGTCTTTCCGGATCTAATGAAATATAGTAAGGTTATACCACTTTTTAAATCCGGGGACAGTAAAGACACAAATAATTATAGACCAGTATCCGTGTTGCCGGTATTCAGCAAGGTTTTTGAGAAGATAATGCTAAATCAAATGCTCATTCATTTTAATACGAATAACATCTTGCATGATAAACAGTATGGTTTCACCAGAGGACGTTGTACAACTGACGCTGGTGTCACCCTATTAAAACACATCTTTAATGCGTGGGAAGAGTCGCAGGATGCCATAGGTATCTTCTGCGACCTGTCGAAGGCGTTTGATTGCGTTAATCATGAAACGTTACTTCTGAAACTTGAGCATTACGGGCTAGGTCAGTCAGCGTTAAGTTTGGTTAAATCTTATTTGAATGATAGACAGCAATTAGTTCAAATAAAAGGTGTGAATTCGTCCGGGTTAAACGTGAAAATGGGGGTACCCCAGGGATCAATTTTAGGTCCTTTCTTATTCTTAGTATACATAAACGATTTACCCCGTTTATTGGAAAACAAACTAAACATGGTGTTATTTGCTGACGACACATCTTTAATTTTTAAAATAAATAGACGTACTTGTCAGGTTGACGACGTAAATAACGCGCTACGGCAGGTTCAGGATTGGTTCACAGCCAATAATTTAGTTTTAAATGGTAAAAAAACCAAGTGCGTAAAATTTTCATTGCCGAATGTCAAAAGTACTGATTGTGACATTATGTTAAACAAGGAGAAGCTAGAATTCGTCGATAAAACGGTTTCCCTGGGGATCACGCTGGACTCAAGGCTGCAGTGGGGTTCTCATTTGGTGTCCCTTGCGGGGCGGCTGAGTTCGGCGGCTTATGCTGTTGGAAAGATTCGTCGGTTAACGGATGTGGATACCGCGAGACTGGTATATTTTAGTTATTTTCATAGTACAATGTCTTACGGTATCTTACTATGGGGAAGGGCTGCAGACATTGAGTCAATTTTTATTCTGCAAAAACGAGCCATCAGAGCAATATATATAATCTTCTCCGGCGCGATTCTCTAAGGGAACTGTTTAATGACATTAACATCATGACGGTTCCTTGTCAATATATTTATGAAAACATCATGTACGTGAGAAAGAATTTACATCTTTTTAGTAAAAACGGTGACAGACATAATTACGTTACTAGAAATAGGGACCAATTAGTTCAACCAGGTTTCAGACTGGCAAAAGTAGCTTTATCTTTCATGGGGTACTGTACAAAATGTTACAATAAAATTCCAAAGTGTGTCATGCTCTCTCAAATGTCTCTCTGATGGTGGCGCGTGTGTTGGATCATCCGGTTCCCTTCATTATGGTTGAGCTGGGTGGTGCCATTCATGCGTCATGTTCGTGAACGGACGCCGTCAGTTGGGATTGGTCATAACTTAACTGCTTCGGATGTTAATGCTTTTCTAGCATCTATTATATAACTGCACAGTACATGTGTGAGTACTTTTATTACTTTATGCCTGTACGTAGTATAGTGTGTAGTGCTATTCTGGTTGCATTTTCCTCACATATGTGAATTTATTAATGTATGTACTTATGTAACTAAATATTGTAAAAAAAACATTTTCTTTGAAAGAGTAAGTATGGAGTTTCTTGTGCATTCTTCTCCATAACAAGCTACTTTCCGAATGCACGGTAGAATCAACTGTTATAACTTGTAAATTTTAATGTACCTAACGTTCAAAAGTGCCGCTTGGTGGCCTACTTGAAATAAAATATCTTTGTCTTGTCTTTGTCATCCCTGGTCATGATCCATTTAGCCTATCATGTGAGCACACATCACTCTTAACTGGTCAGCACTGGGCAGCGTGATAATAAAGACAACGAGGTATCGTTATGTCCTTATTATCACGCTGCTTTACGAGCAATGGTGGGTAGAGCTTTATGTGGACAAAGTGGATTTAACTGTGTTTGTACTTCGTAGATAACAATTAACATTGATGGGATTTATATTTTAAGCGTTTAGGTTGTTTGCACTGCTAGTTTGGAAAACCTTCGTCTGCCTGGCATAGCACGCACTGCGATTTTTATTCGAGTTTTTTTTTTGTACTATTTGAGCGCGATTTTTTTTCCACAGTGCGTTCAGCTTCATACATTTCCATAGGTCACAGAATGTGCGGAAAAAAATCGCGCAAATAAAAAACGCAGTGCGTGCTATGCCTTACGTTACCAATTCACCGCTGTGCTTTTGTCATCTGTTAATAAAAGTTAACGTATAACATTAAGAAGCAAGTCTAGCGGCGGCGTTTAGCCCATCCTCTATTTTTCCCCTGAAAAAAAAAACAAGACCAAATATTTTTTTACACTTAAGAAATACGGTTATATCTGCAACTTTTCACAAAACCATCGGAAACTGCTCATGATTATTATGCATCTCTACATTCTCCACACTTCAACTTCCAGTCGCAGTTTCCCAGAAAAAGCCTAACGTTCGCTATTACTCATACCTATCATCAAATTAAAATGAAGTTATAATAAGCATTTATCCCAATACCCAGTCAACCCAATGTAGCGGAGTGTAACAAGTACCTATCCACAATAATATCAATAATAGTTAAACTAGTAAATGTTTCTGTTGGAAATATAACTTTCCCAAAGCTAGATTACCGCGGGTAGAGCCTGGATGAGGCTGGCACAGTAACGTGGGGATTGGCACAAGAAGAGAGAGACCTAATGCTGTAGGCGAAGTCGGGCCGTGGATGATGAAGATAATGAAAGCTAGATTAGAAATTCCTACTGTATATAGAGATAGGATAGCAGCATTAGCAGCCATCTGCCACCTATCTATACTAATATTATAAAGAGGAAAGATTTTTTTGCTTGTTTGTTTCTTTGTATCGAATAGGCTCCGAAACTACTGGACCGATTTGAAAAATTCATTCACCAATAGAAAGGTACATTATTCCTGAGTGACATACGCTATTTTTAATCCCGAAATTGGTTCCTGTGGGGTGGTCCACGAGAGCGAAGCCGCGGGCAACAGCTAGTATAAAAAAATACGAAGTGTTTTCGGTAACGAACACCCCGTAAAAAGTACCATAAGTACATTATTATAACAATAGTACCCGCATTCCTCAGTAATAAGTGTTAATACCATTATCAAGTTAATAGCCCGGGATCCGAACCCGTCATTAGTGCCCAATTACATGATAATACCCTCTTTGGGCAGAAGAATGGGCACGATATCGTACAGTCATGGACTCTAATATGAGAACTGTGGAACATACCGGAAGTTAACTTTAGTTAATAATTCAATTAAATGTGGTTTTTCAATGAGGTTTGACGTTGGACGCATTTCAATTTGTCTTTTTAGGGTTCCGAAGTAAACAAGGAACCTTTATAGTTTCAGTCTGTCCGTCTGTCCGTCCGCAGCTTACTTCAGGGACTCAAGTACTAGAAAGCTATAATTTGGCATGGATATACATATTAATAATTCCGACAAAGTGGTACAATAAAATATTTTTTTTGCTTCTAGGTACATTATATTAGAACACTTAAGTAATGTGCCTTTATAAATAACGTGGCGTAAATCTTTAAATTACATGAACATAAAACTATTTTGTAACGGCTTCTATAGTGAAAAATTAAAAGGTGGTACATATTATAAAACAAATTGAGTCCCCCGCCGCGTCTATCTGTCTGTCTGTTCGCGATATACTCAAAAACTACTGAACGAATTTTCATGCGGTTTTCACAAATAGACAGAGTGATTCATGAGGAAGGTTTAAATGTATAACTTGTTAAGGTTTTGTGTAAATTGGTTGAAATATGACAATAATTGTTGAAAATATTGGCAACAGTCAAGCCGCCTTTCATCGAAAACTCTGAGATATAACAAAACAATGTATGGTGGAACTGTTCCTCTTTTGTAATTCTACAGTAAGATTCGAGATGGTATATGTCTATCTTTTAATGACAGCTTATTATACCCATTCTAACTTAAAAAAAATATTCATGTACAATGCGGTAATTGGAAAGCTATTTAGACGGGCAAATGTATTAATCCTTATCAATTTAAATACATTAGTAACCTTAAGCATTTCATGCACTTTATGACAATTGTTTATACCATGTAATTTAAATGAATATCTTAGGCGTTATAGCAAAATAAAAAGTTACGTGCGCGAAAATAAACTCAAGCGCGGGTCTCTCACCAATGCCGGAACCATACGTCAGAAAAAAACATGCTATCTATCACAGCGTTTTTTTTGTTCTGTGCTAGCTATGTTATACTACCCGTGCGAAGCCGGGGCGGGTCGCTTGTTTACATTAAAACTAATCATTGAGGAAGAAAGCAGATGCCAGATTGAAATGAAATATCTACCTGTCTTTTACTGACTTAAAATTTCAGCGGAACGTTTCAGTTTTTTGATGAGAGTTGATAACATCAGCTGTTGATCCCGAAGGGTTAAGTTTTGTTCTCAACCGGATATTAATCAAGACTCCGGACTGCTTCTGAGAAATGCCCGATGGTCAACAGTAGTGCCTACACCAACCAACGACGAAATGAGACGAGAGCTTCTTATTACTTTTCATATTTCTCGGTTCAACACTCACTACCGCCAGTTCTTATTATCTTCCATGCCAGACACGTGTTTATTTAAATACATTTACTTGTAAATTCATACGTAAGAGCGGGCAGCATCGTAAATACTGTTCACAGGCGCGAGGCGGGGCCGCCATTAATAAAATTATGCTATATCACCGCTTTCTTAATCGGCTCACGATTTCCATATTAATTGATATTATGTACTGCACAGTGGCGCCATCTGGTTACAAGTTATTAAGTAATTACTTCATATTTGTATACGTAGGTTAGTGGGATATTTATAGGAAAATATCTTCTGTAGACGAGGAAGTCTGATAGTATTGGAAAGTGGCCACGACTGTTTTCGTGCAGGTAGAAAATACCAAGGGGTTTGCGAATGTGTCATTTTTAACCCGCGATGGAAAAGAGGGGTGTAATAAGTTTAACGTGTGTTGCTGTGTATCTGTGTGTCTGTCTGTGGCATCATAGCGCCTAAACAGATGAACTGGTTTTGATTTAATAAAAAATGTTTGAAAGGTGACTTTGTCGAGAGTTTTCTTAGCTATGTATAGTGAAAATCGGTTTAGCCGTTCAAAAGTTATGGGCTGTTTTCTGTTTGAAACGGAGTATTGATCGATTGATCGATTGTTGATCGAAGCGTGTCTACTACTAGACAAATTATGTAGTTTAAAAAGTATGAAAAAAAAAATACCGGGGTTTTTGGAAATTTTTATTTTTTACTTGTTAGAGACAAAGTTGTATACTTAATCGGAAACATTTTTATTTTCCTGAAATCTAAAGCCTCTAAACCGGAACATACTTGAAGGTTTAGCGGTAGAAACATGTGTATAGGTACCTACGTATGTATGGCGGTAATTCTTTCAAAGACATGCATTTAAGATTTTCACTTCTACTTTCTCAACAGTCGCACAAAGTTTATAGGTAAGTTTATAGTTTTTCCATAGGTATTAAATAAATCAAAGAACTATTTATCCCCGTTAGCAATTAAGTACCGTATTTTAGATCTTGCTACCATTAGTAGCTCTACTTTCAACAAGGAAATACACTCGACAAACGTGCCATTAGGCGTAATTTGTGGAAACGTACAGAAATTCGCGTGCCGACGATGTTACCTCTGCCTACCCTCGGGGGAGCGATGCGCTAGCGCAAAGTAATTGTCGCTCGGAGCTTACATGAGCGTGCGGCTTAGATCCACAAGAGATATGTATCGCAGGAAAAATGCTACGCCTTTTGTTGATGCTGGAGATGAATCTGATGATTACCTATAGATCTATAAGCATCAGCTTTGGTTGATTACTTTTGATTACGATTCACAAATCATTGAATTGTAAATGGTGTGGTTATTTACTGGGCATAGTTTATTTGAAAGAGTGTCCATGGATGGAGTTCCTTCTACATAGAGATCTACGTTTGTCGCTTTTGAACTTGCTACTATGTATGTATCTTCATCTTTGTGACTAAATGACTCATTGAAATTTGAAAAATGCATGTAAATGGTTTTATTGAAACAAATGGTTAGAGTTTGAACAGTTATAATGTGGAAACGAAGGTTATTATGGAGGAACTGATCGTAGAATAAATACCAATCAATAGGGTAGGTAAGCCCTCATTTTCGTAAGCTCTTACTTGTATTGTCTAACAATGTGTAAAGTTACAATTCAAGACCACTATCACATACGTAATTAAAGTTAGATTTAAACTACATTTTAGACATTTGTAAGAACAAGTCACCACCATCAGGAACCAAGTCTAGTAGAGATCTTCAGGGCTGGTCTAGTCTCTCCAAGACATCAGATTGCCCCAAATTATTCAAACCGGAGTAACGTGTCATGGCTAACAACTCACGTGCGAACACTTCACACAATATCGATGCCCCGATTGAATTGAAAACAAATGGAGCACAGAACAGTTGCATGTCGTAGTGAACGGGCACAGCACTGGTGCAAGTTGTAGTCAACGAGGCACGGTGATGTGGACCATTCAGTCTGAATTCATTCACTTAGTGCGTGTAAACGCGAGTCTGCGCTGATATAGAGAGGAGTGAGTGCGATAATGTTGATTAAGAGATTATGTCTGGCTTAATTACTTATCAGTCTGTAATTTTCGCGTTCTTGGATGCCAAAGGAGTATTTTAGTATAAAATCAGGTGGTGTTCTGTCTCCCCATTGGAAAACAGCTTAGTTTCTATACAGGTGTTTCTGCGATTAAAATCAGAACTGTCTTGATTTTTTGCTAAATAATTGTTGCATGCAACAATTTTATTACTATATACTACTGATTTGCACAAAAATTAAATTATAAACTAAAACATAACGGTGTATCCGTTACATTTTGTTCGTTGATATTCCTGTGGAGGGACAATCCGGTGCATGTAACAGCATCGATTTGGTAAGCATAAAATGAAATGGACGCATGTCTTTTTTTTCGGTATTTAATTAGAAATTAATTAAAATTAAAATGAATTAGTTACAGTGTTGCATGTGTAGTCAAATGCTTTCAGAAAACCTTCCTAGAATTGGTTAATAAAAAGTCTAACTTCAGTTTGATTACCACGACGAGGAGAGGATAAGGATCGTTCCTGTCTGTTTGTATTTTAATTGGTTTTTATATAAATGTAATGTTTCCAATTTCCTCTTTTTTTCAATCAATCGTTGTTTCATTCAATCCTACCAATTAACAAACACAAAAAAGCCTAAAAACAAACCAACTAAGCTATTTCACAGTTCTCAATCGAGTACAAACGCGCCGCCGTCATTGGGAACACTTAAACGAAGGCACGGCCATTACATTAAACATCCAATTAGTGATAAATGTTATAATAAAACTAATTCTGTTGGTTTTGGCCATTTCCGCGTCAGTCACGGCTTCATTACAACCAAAGAGATATTAAAAAAATTACGACCATAGGCCAATAGAGGCCGAAAGTGTGAAGTCATTAAACTAGCTGAATGGTGAAGAATTGTGATCTATGGTTGTAGTTTTGCGGCTTTGGCTATGTTTGAGGCGATTATGGGATTATAATTAAAAGTAATGGTCGAGGTATTAATGCAAGTGGTTTAAGCAGGTTACCATGGAAAGGCTACACAGAATTTGGAGATGTGTGAACGTTAAATATAGAAAACTTTTTCACAAAAAATAAACCGACTTCTAAGGCAAAACACTACAAAGTGTAAAAATAACTTTCGTTTTGGTCGGTGTATTTGGTAACTCTTGTATTTATCCTTTTTCAACACCAATTTTTAGTTTTAGTACCCTATCACTAAAAAGTAAGCAAAGTCTATAGCAAGGTACCTAACAAAATACCCATAATAAATAAATTTTCACATTCGTGCTGTTTGCCGCTAAGGAGTTCGATTGTAAATGCCTTATCTTGAAAACTGCTAAACCGAAATCAAATGTTCGAATAAGTTGGAGAGTTAATTCTTTGAACATTTGTTAGATTAAAAATTGGTGAATAAACGTGTCTTACCAAAATTTTAAACCATTGGTTCAGTTAACAAAGGATCAAATAATTGGGCCTAAAACGAGCAAAAATAACTTTCGTTTTGGAAGTCGGTGTCTTTGGGACTTACCTCTTATTTTTTTGTCTTTATGTGACACCGACTTCCGAAACGAAAGTAATTTTTGCTCATTTTAGGTTCCTAAAGGATTAACAAAATACCCATAATAACTCAATTTAGGTACACATTCATGCTGTTTGTCGTTAAGGAGTTCGGTTGTATGTTCCATATCTTGTAAACTGCAAAATCGATTTTGATGAAACTTTTACTGTTCCCTAAGTTGAGAGATACCTAATACAATAAAAAAGAATGATCACGATCCGATAAATAGTACATAAGTAATATGCGTGGATAAACATATAATACATACATACAAACATATACAAACTTATGAAATTTGGCACTCGTGTTTAGAAGCCCATACAGAGTAACATATGTGAATAATGTGCAATTACAGCAATATTACATACATACGTGTCGAATTGAAGTCGGTAAAAAGGAGCGTGGAAGGACTGTAGCACGTCACACGTGGCGTTCTGTAGTTTCTCCCTTACCCATCAATCTGCCTTTGGTCACTATTTTTTTTTCTATTATATGTGCTCGCGCTTGACCACTATCTCACCTATTCTAGGGGGTTTAATTCCAGTCTAACCGGACACAACTGAGTACCACTATTACAAGTACCGGTAACCTATAAGTAACCCCGGTAACTAACCCCGAGGTGAAAAGACTAAGTTTATGTGTGTGCGTAGAAGTTGGTGATTAAAGTGTTAGATTTCATGTGAGTATCTACCTACTTACACAAAAAAACGATGGACACAAACGCAGGCACTCACAATCAGTCGCCATCCGACGTTAACCCTTACATGTATTATCCTTTACTCCTGCACTTCCTGAGTAAACTCCAAGTTTTATTCATTGCTGCTGTTTAATTCGCATTCGTACTGCAATGGATACTGAGCTATAAATACTCGATGCAGTACGTTTCAGCGAGGCAGTTGGCTAGATAAGAGCCCGACATATATCTGTTACACGATCGACGTGCGCGGTTTAGAGATATATCTTACCGTTTTACCAGCAAATGAGAAAATCGAGAAGGTTTGGAACTTAATTTTTTATTGGGTTTAGGTACTAGCATGCCTCGCCATCTGCCGCCCCAAGCCATGCTCCTCTTGGGGTGAGTACAGCCTAGGTCGCGTTCTGCAGTCGATATAGAATCCAGAATAACAAAAGTATAATTAGATCGTGTAGCTAGGATACTGGCCTTTTCTGTTTGTTGAGGTATTTTTGCTTATTTCTCTTGTCTCCTGTGCGAGTCACAAATTAACATTGTTTCTTTCATTCTTTCTTTTAGTGATGATGACTAAAGCAGGCGAGGCCGAGTGGGTTTTGAACTTTTTTCTCCTGACAATATTGGACTTTTTCGAGGAAGCAACAGCTGTTAATATCCTGTGTTGCCGCGCCCATCATTTCATGGAGTTATAAATATTTATATCATTATTTTGGAGTATACCTACTGTACTTCGATTTTGAAGCGACTTCCTGATATCAAGTGCGCTCGCTGTCGATATTGACACATCTACGACTGCGCCGGCGCAAGTTTTATAACACACTTGATACACTCGTTTAAAAATAGGCAAATTTCCACGACTTGAAAAATATTTAATTTAGTAGCTGAAATTGTTGGCTATATACTTTTCTTTCAGATTTCACTGAAAATTATATAGAGACATGACTCTTCGAGAGTCAATCCTGTATTTAGATTCAAGACTTCCGTTTCGAGGGAAGATCCAAAAGTACGCGGAATGTTTTACTTAAAATACATCTACTTTTTAAGGAAAATATTCCGCGAACAACATTTCAATATTTGTTTACAAATTTGTTGTTTACACCTACCTTCCATTTTCCACTCATAAAAACCATTGTATTTAATACAACAGCTTCAGTTCGGTAGCCGCACGCTTTTATGGCGATGTTTGTCAGTGATAGCCTTCTAACTGCTGTAACGTTTATGAGCTCTGACCCTAGCAACGCTACTGTGCTTAGATAGTGGGCATTAAACAATTGTAGAGCGTTAAAGTTTTATGGTGCTAGTTTTTAGTTTGGATTGACCGGATAACAGGATTTAAAAAGCGTTGGAAGGCTATGGGGGAGACCTATGCCCAGCAGTGGGACAAAAGATTTTTAGTTTAAAACGAGTTTTATGAGCTACTAGCTTCTGCCAGCGGCTTCGCCCGCGTTAATATCGAACATTATCTTAAGGGAACAAATTTCCGGCAAAAAATCTATCTAAGTCGAACTATCTAAGAATCGTATGTGCCATTCCAGACTATAATCTATATCTGTGCCAAATTTCATCCAGATCCGTTCAGTAGTTTTAGCGTGAAAGAGTAACAAACATACAAATACACTCACAAACTTTCGCCTTTTAAATATTAGTGTGAAGTGTGATAGTTTTGGTCTGGTCATATGAAGAGGAGGATTGAAACGCATATAAATAAAAGAGTTATGAATATAAATGTGGATAGAGTGAGAGGTCAAAGAAAAGACGGATAGTTGTGTGAGTGAGTATGAAAGAAAAGGGAGTCAGTGGTAGCATGACGGTTGACAGGACGGAATTGAAAAAGAAAACGTGTCATCAAGTAGTACATGTGGCAAATGCAGAAAAATGATGAATGTTTTATGGCGCTACATGTTCTATTTATGAGTTGTGACTTGATGACCTTCATAAGTCGTTTGTAGTCTCTAAGACGTTGGAAGTAAATGTTGAATAATCGAGAAATTTTATTTCGGCTTTGCCAATCTTATTCTCTTAATTTAGTAGAGATAGACCATCAAGAATACCTGAAGTTCTACTAGTAGATAACATAGCAACGCGAGACACTTTCTAAAATTCAGATGATAAATATCTTCTTTAGATAGATATTCTATCTACTTGTGTTACCTTAAATATTGTGTGTTTAGATATTCTTATTTGCTAATGACATGACCAATAACGCAGTACCCACATTAAATATGTACATCCATTTTAATCAATTCTTTGTTTTACTCTAAATCAATAACTTGACCGAACCGCAAGCTGTCATTTTCACGCCTCACGCCGCCATGACAGTTATGTTCAAAAACACGCACTTGTCGCTGGTCGCAAACAAAAAGCGCGCGCGCAATGACCGTTATTGAACCGAATTCGAAAGTTAAACCTGTGAGCTTTGGAAACATACGGGACACGATGTGGAATCGTGAGGTGTAGTTGCCTATTTATGATTATGCGTTGATCGTAAACTATAACATTGATGTAGAAAACTCATCTCATATCATAATCTTTTTTCCCAATTTGTTTGCGGTCTAACAACAGGGTGCAGCTAAAATTGTAATCCAGTATTGGCAAACGCTGCAATGTTGATGAACACTACGTATCTATAAATTGACTTTATAAAAAATATAAAGGTAATCCTAGTCATAAACACTTATCATGCAATAGGCCTTTTTTTAACGGGCCTTCAAATGCCGCCTGAACAGTTAGGGCAAAAACCGGGAAGTGTGGGCTTTTTACCTCGCTAAAACCTCCCCGGTGATCACCATCAGCACGTAGAACCCCGTGACCTCTCAAAAGACAGCCCTGGAACACTCTTTCGGCAACGCCTGTAAGGGCACATCCTTGGGTGACTAAAAAAAGCGCCTCCCATATGCAATAGGCCCAGTAAAACAATTTCAAAGCTGAAAATGCAACACTAAATAGAGCTAGAGAAATATTTTTTTCTTTTTAAGGCCGTACCCTGACCAAAAAATCAGCATTCCTATTGGCCTAGCGGCACTGGTGGCGCATGAATTACGGTAGTGAATAGGCCCACATTTTAGAATAAAATCTTTATAAAATCGAATGTTGGTCTATTGAAAAAAATAAAACTTACAAAATGTTTGTTATCAAATTGTCTATCCATTAGTGTTAGTATTATAAAATAATTAATGAACACTTTACGAGGAGATGCATGCTATTAATAATTATTTCACATTTTTATGGTTTTGTTGGAAGGTGATTAGTGAGAGGACACCTCTTTAAAAAAAAAGTGTACTACCATTTTAGAATCAACATTATGTAGAAATTTAATGTATTTTTATTAATTGATATTTCTTTTTAAATAAAGAGTAGATAGCTCTTATAAACTGCACAAAATTCGACAAGCGTGGCGTTTTCTCGGGGAGGCGCCTTAAGCTGCTATAAATTGAAATTAATCTTAACCTACCCGTCTCAATATTTTGACGTATGTTCCCCAGTGAGCTCGATATCCATTAAATTCGGAACTAATTGAGCATGATCCGGTGTTAGCGTTGCGCGCGCTCGCCTCTTGTTACAATCTCTGTTGACGTATTCAGGTAATGATGCCATGATGTATTGGGCTTAGACGAGATTTAAGATGACAGATATTCTAATAAACTAACGGTGGCTAGTGACAGGGCATGGGTTCAAAACTATGGTTTGAACTCCCTACTGGCTCAGGCTGGCTAGAACTATTTAAAAAGTCGGTTAAAATATAATATATAAACAATGCGGTTAGAAGAGGCTTTATTAAAAATAAATTGTAGTTCTAAAAACTAAAAAACACGCTTTATTGGTAAGAATAATGGAACAAACTGTTTAAATTATTGCATTGTCATCGGTCCTTGATAAGTGTGCAAAGTTTCAAATCAATCCAACGTTTTGAAGTGGGTGAAAATCACGTTCAAAGATTCCGTTACATTGATACATTGATACATTGTTACATTGATACATAGATACATAGATACATACATACCAAGCTAATAAAAGCGTGTTAATAAAGGTTTATTAAGGATTCCAAATTATGCATGAAGCAAACTAGTGACTTCTTATTATACAAGAAGATTCTATCCAATTTTAAGATTTTTTGTATGCCAGGAAAATGCAATGATGGAAGATGTTATTGCTATCATACACTGAAAGGTCTCGTATCTCGTAGGCAAATTGCGCACTGACTGACAAGTTGACAAGCATGGCGTATTCAATGATTTCCATTTAGCATTACCATATTCTCGTGGGAGTAAGTAAAATTGATTTTTAAATAAATTTATTTTCGAAGATGGGTGGGCTTCTTCCGTGCAGGATAGACAACGTCCCGGTAATATATGACCCTCAGCTTGAAATGTCTAAATTCGTATAATCGCCATGTCTATCTATGATAGTATAAAATAACATATGCATAACTTTATGCACATGGTCATGCTGGCAGATAACTTTTGACTTTATCAGCCACATCTTAAAGTCTCTATTTGAAATCACTGAAAAAAATCCTTGTTATAAGTCCATGAACATGCCATTGTATGCGCACAGACATAATAATGCGTTCATCAAGGACCTTGTGTATCCAACAATAAGGCATATTATCAAATGGGCTGGTGTTGGAGTTATGTTGGTGTTGTTATTCAAATTCGGCCGGCTGACAACTCTATAGCTTTGCATGGCGGCTCCGGTTTTGTTTTATTTGGTTCGTGATAAATGCACATGCTTTGTGTTCGTATGCTATGGGAAATGGGAATGCTTCAGTAAAGTACATCGCAGTATATTTCACGAGAAATACCAATGTGGATGGTTATTCCGTGTTTATTTTCAAGTGAAAAGAAAATGAGCATTTATCAGCTGCTTTGATCAAACATGTAGGTGTTGTACAAGTAACATATTTTGAAGTTAATTTAAAGTAAAATGCTGAGGATACGATGAACCTAGCTAGATTATAGTGTGAAATACTTGCTGAAACCTATAATCAAATTAGTATAGAGCACTAAAGAGAAGGGCTATTAAAAGTCGTCCACTAACACACAAACATAGGCCTCAACCGTCGTAAAATGTCGCCAAATCAACCGGTCCTGTGAGGATACTAAAGTGGCAGTGGGCATTACTCTTAGAACGGATGGTTGTTGAGGCAGTAAAGTTCTGGAGTGTCGACCGCGTACCGGAAGATGCAGCTTTAGATGGCCTCCCACTAGTTGGGCCGACGACCTGGTTAAGGCTGCAGGAATCCAATGGAAAATAGCTATATGCTAAGAAAACGCAACAACATACAATAAACTAGTTCATTTATATAAGGCTATATAAGTAAGCTACAGTAGCACAACGAAAAAAATCGTTAATTTCCCATTTTCCCATAACATTTACCAGTAATTATGGAAAGTTGGCGCCACTTCTAGTATCAATGATAATTGATTTTACAGTTGGACAGACAGACAAACGTTCACACGTGTGTTACGATACTTGTACTAACATTTAATAACAATTTCTGTTTGAAAGCGTGACCGAAACTTAAGGTTATGCGAACGAGAAGATTTATCGCATCGTGTTGGTGAAATCCATAAAACATAAAGAACCTGTTTAGGTTGGTTATGTCGTATAAAGTTTGGCTAAAATGTCTAGACACGAAACTATTTCTCTGCCTTATCTAGAAACATATGTAGAATCTGCTTTTAAATGCAATAAATTACTGTCTAACTAATGTGCTAGGTACAAACGGTCCGAATTAATGCAGGTAGACTACGGCACCTCTGTTATATGACGTCTTAAATCATTTCTTTCACAAAATTCAGCTAAGACGTAAAATATGTGTATTACTGCTGTTAAATAACTCTAAAAAAAGTTAATATAATCAAAAAACCCGACCTTCAACTCGGGTTTTTTGATTTTACTAACTTTTTTGTTTACAACTTTTTAGATGGAATGTTATATATTTTTGTAATCACCTGTAAAAACCCTTCATTTTGTATCCCACTCGATGGGTTTCGAAGAAGAAAATATTGCAACCCCTACAATATGGCGCAAAAAAAAAAAAAATCGGCACTTATCTATGAACACTTGGGCGGCCAAGACCTATCTAACGATGTCTTAATTATAAAAAACTGTCAAGTGGTTTAAAAGATACGAGGTAATAAATAATATTACATACATACATACAAGAAACGCGCGAAAAACATAACCCTTTCCTTGCAGCCGGGTAAAAATATGTAATAAATAACTTGACGGTTCTGTTCTGAATAACCTGAGGACCTAAGAGAACCGAGAAATACCTAAATTCTGGCATTCAAATATAAAGTAACGAACACGTACAAATTAAGACTTTATCCAAACATACTCAATTACTCAGACAAGTAGATAATCCAAAAACCAGTTCCAAAATACCATAAAATATGTTTTATTTGGACATAAACGTCAAAGTTATAATTATTTCTTTAAACTGCAGACATGGACCATCGTGATATATGGTCGCAACGGTTATTATTTATTTTAATGGCGGTTGAGCTATTTCAATATCATTCGTTCCTATTCTAGCTTTGGCAATAAAACTTTTATAGAATTTCTCGAAGTCGAAGCGGTTACAAGTTATTGCTAGGTTAGAATGTCTCGAGACAGTTCATAAACCAAAGCTATTTGCAATGGTATGGTGACAACAATATCAAGAGAATAAGTATAAGATTCTTAGAAATACCTGGTATGGTATGAGTTAATTATGAGTTTGGCGTCTACCCAGTATTTTAGAAATGCCAAATTATCATTGCTGACCCTATTATGGTCTACCCTATCCAAGCTTACGATTTATTGCATTTTGACAAATAAGTAAGAACGCAAATAAATATGTTCGCAATTTTGATTTTCGAAAGCGAATCTTTTTTTTTTAATTGCCTGCTTATCCTATGTTTACTTTCACTTACGTTTTTCCAGTCAAAAGTGCATAATTATTTCAAAATCATGGGTATAAAGGGAAGTTGTGATCTCTCAACTCGAAAAACGATTATGGCACTGTATGAAAATGATTGATCGTATAAAAAGATTGCTGCTCATTTAAATTGCTCCAAAACTAAGGTTTATAACAAATGTAAATCACGTAAAGAAATGTAACACTACCAATAATGTGCCTCAAAAAACCTAACTCTGGAAAAACGACGCCGCGTGAAGATGAATAATTATTCGCTCAGCGAAAGCTGATAAAAAATGGAAAAAAATATAAGAAGGTTTGGCAATGGGGGAGTATTTGCGCGTACGGTACGCAGACGCTTAACGGATGCAAAGCTTTTTGGAATATTCGCCCCGAGAGTACCACTTCTCACGAAGGTGCACCGAAAAGCAAGATTACATTTCGCTAGAAAGTATAGTGACTGGACAATCCCACCGCACTATTCCCAAACCACTGCAAATCCTGAAAGCCAGAATCAACAGTGGTGACCACCAGAAAAGCGCCGAGGCAATGAAGCTCGACGAAGTCCCGGAGAATGAATTTAACTGTCTTGGATCCCGCAACGAAATTAATCAGAAAAGAATAACGGAGACTAGACAGACAACGGTGACTGGACAGCAAGTCAATAGAAAATTATATTATTTTCAGATGAAACGAAGATAAATAGATTAGCTTCTGACGGTAAGCAGTATGTGCGCAGACCGGCTAAGCAGGCATTGAATCCTAAGTTTACGAAACAAGTAATCAATCATGGAGGCAGATACATAATAGTTTGGGGATGTCTCTCAGGGGATAGTGTTGGGCCATCGATAGCATGTTAGACCAGTTTCAATACAGGACAATATAGAAGGCGACTATGCTTCCTTACGCTGAGCAGAGGTTGCCTGTAGTCTGGACCTTTCAACATGATATCGTCCCTTAACACACTGCTCATTCAATGCATAAACGTCTTAGTGATCAACAAGTCACTATGTTAGATTGGCCTGCAAACAGCCCAGATCTAAATACGATCAAAAATCTTTGTAGACGATTAAAAAAAAATATGGTGGCTAAAAGGGCGAGCAATATGAACGATCTGTATGATGCCTGCCTTTGTCGAATCTTGGAACTATTTCTGTTGAAACGTGTAAAACTTAATTGATTCTATTCCCCGTCGCTGCAGAGCAGTTATTGTAAACAAAGGTCATCCTACAAAATATTACGAGTAATATGCAGTTTTGTAAGTGGTAATGAAGCCTATTTAATAAGCATTGTTTATTTCATGAAATAAACGTTCTAAATGAAGTACCTATTTTTAACCCGTTCCTAATTATTTGGGTCGTTCAAATGGAAAATAGTTAAATTACTAATAGAAGTACAACTATTTTGCATATCTTGTATGTGTTACGCCTATTAGAATAGCTGTTTATCTATGTTGTTTAAAGTAATTTGTAAGTCCGGTAATTGTTTTACAGGGGAGTGATATGAAGTTTCAAATGACGTTATTGCGACGCACGCTATTTCGATAAACTTTACGAGTGGTACACCATTTCGAAGATACATTAAGTCGATAACCGCTATACCGAATGACGTTGTCGCGAACACGCTGTTTCGAAAAACTGTTTGACTGGTACGCTAGTATGAAAGTCTTGGTATCGAAATCCACGTTTTACAGATACAGATACACGGTGGCTAAAGTAATTGTATAGATATATTTAACTAGGGAAATATCCAATTAAACACATATTTCATTATTCATTACAAGGTTTATTGTAATAAACAATCATACAGGTATATACATAAATACCTAAAATGTGGCGAGCCACTTAACATCAAGATCTTTCCAAATCTTTATCAACTGTTAGTATGACACTTAACACTCCCCGTCTCCGTAACAAGGTGTGTTAGGGGAACACCAGAGATGAGACAACATACAACAAGCTCAGAGTAGCCTGTGAGGGTTTGTGAGCTGAACGCTTAGTAAGTTCTAGCTCAATCGAATTATAACAGACCTGTTTGAAACGAAACGTTTCGTTCCCTTTTTTTATTTTGTTGCAACACAATGTCAGCCCGCTGTCATTTGAATTGACAGTTTTCGACTAAGTTTGACGTTGACAGAGTCTGAAAATTGTAACCGAAATGGCTAGACGTGATACTGTGTGGTCTGGCTTGGTTTTCTTTGTTATCGCTAGATAATCCACCCATCGTTATTCGGAATTACGTCGCCATCCGCGCAGTGGTATTGTGCTCCACCCTTTCGCTCCTTTATTTGTTTTTGTGTATATTTCGCGTGCAGCGAGGGAATTTTGGCGGAAGCGTCTCCAGGTGTCTGCAGGGAATATTTGCCCTAGACCACGTCCCTTACTCTTTATTAAATATATATCTTCCTCTATAACCCTCGACCGGACCCGGGATAAACGTGAGGAACAAACGTGAGTATTATTTGTGAGTTGTGCCGTCGTATACCACTGTCCACCTGTTTCACAGGAACCGGTATCTCAAGGAACAGACCCCTAGTGACCGCTGCTGCGCATCGCAGTTTCGCGGATATGGACCTGGTAGGATCCAAGAGTCGCAGCGTTGCTATGGGCCCCGGCGTTGCCTCTTGGCTGTGATCCGAAAGCCACAACATTAAACAGACCTATTATGGTTGTGCTCATAAAAGAAACATAACGCTTGGGCAAAGGACCCAGAGACACAACCAAGACTTTAAATTTATAACAACTGGTCTTATTACACTGTAGTAGCCTTATCAAAATGTTCAGTAGCACTACGGTCATATGGTATACCTTATAAAAATATTCAGTATAACACTGCGTTTACATATCACTCAATCGCAGTTGCAATCGCTGTTGGAAACGCAGTTGGCAACGCAGTTGAATTCTCAGTTGGAAACGTAGTTGCAATCGCAGTTGGCGTCTCCGTTAAGAACGCGGTTGAAATATCAGTTGGCGGAACAAAGGACGAATGGCATAACACTACACGGAAGATCTCTGTAGTTCACACGAACACGCGGCCTATGGGCACTCTCCATAAATGAAATTCGCGACGCTATCGTTACTTGGATCTCGCGGCCTCCTCGCACACGAGGTTTCGGAATGGTGTTGCCTTCCAATAGAAAAGGTGGCCACACGGCCAGCACTCGTCGGGTGAAACCTCTGAACAGCCAAAACCCGGATCTGTCAGCACGCTTGTCAGGTCTAACCTCAAATCTCCCAGAACTAGCTATAGCTAGCTATACAGCCAGACTGGTTCAGCTACAACTGAAACAATATTACTCATGTAAAACCCATCGAAAATTTAGACACAGTCTGATCCTCACCGAACTGGTGCCTCTCAAATAGCATACCTGTTATATCTCCATCCTCGTCAGGTTATCAACAGGGACGGGCAGAACCCTCTCTTACCCCAACAATAGCAGAATAAAAAGGAATTTGGTCACTCTAACCACAGACAAAAATAGAATTCGCTAATCACTGTCATCTCTAGTCTATATAATTTGTAATATATTATTATATTACAAATTATTAGTTATTGTTTTACTATATAATTGTGGGAATATAAATCTCTTTGTTAATTAATTTGGTATGCTGAATTATCATTGAAATATAATTATGCATAACCCAATCTAGAAACAACGCCGTCCCTGTGAAACAGAGCACCAGAGCCGTTTCCAGATATTCCCGTCATTTTGCAACGTCACATATTATCAGTAAGTTGTTTCAAAAGTTACAACAACTTGTTTAACCAAAAGTGCTACAACAACAGACGTTCCTAATTATATGGTCACAACTGTACCTACATACTTGATTACCTTTTTTCGGGGTGTTCCTCGTTTATACGGAGTTTTGTCGGACTCCTACCTAACCTACTCGAACCCCCGACTAGAATCGGCCCGCATGCTGAGTATGAGGTTCAATTCCCGCATCAGGTAGTCATATCAATATCATCAATACATATAATAAATCTGTAGAAAAATATTTTTTGTACATCGAAAAAAATTCCAAAAAAAATAGCCAGGGTGTTAAAGGATAACCAACAGAACCCATTTTTGGAATTTTTGTCTGTTTGTCTGTTTATTTGTGCACGCATCACGTGAAATGTACGAAACCAATGTAGATAACTTTTATACATAAAAATTGTGCGTATCTTGAAGAATTACTTAGTTTTTGTTTCATCGCAATCGGTTCACTCTATCAAAAGTTAGATGAATTTAAAGTGTTCAAGAAGTAAAATTATCACAGCTCACGCAATTCAGTTAGTCGGACAGTTGAACTCGCTATTCGATAGATGGCGTTGTGCATTTAAAGTCATTTTCTGAATCGCGGTGTTAAGATTTTACGCGAAAGAATGACCGTAGAAAAAAATTGGTATGTAGTATGTATTATTTTTTACCAACTACCCATAAAGGAGGTGGTTCTATGTTCGACATTATGTATGCTTTTTTTTTTTTTTGTCTTTATGTTCATCGATAATCGATATCTCCGTCAATTGTGGACCGATTTCAAATATCTTTTTTTGTTTGTGTTGGAAATAATCACTCATGGCAACATAATTAGAAGTCTGTGGTACGCCTTGAAATAAAACTATATAATTTTGTTGTGCTCGTTTATTAAATTCTTAATAAAGCTTCAGTTTTTATCGGCCACTGATTTATTTATACCATTAATAAACAACAGCAGAGCGTGGTTCCGAAAAATCATAAGGAAGTGTTGGAGCAGAAGTAAAAGCAAAGATTTTCTACTTGGGTGGTTTGGACTGTTTCGTGTCGTGTGGCTGGCTATGCAATATGGCGGCCCGGGAAGAAAATGTAAAATATATTGTCGAACCATTCAGAGGGACGAATTATCTGTTGTGGAAACGTCGGGCAGAAGCTATTTTTGCTGCAAAAGACCTGGATCAGTTTCTGATAAAGGAAGAAACTGTGGATTCAAAATCGAAAAAGGCGTACGCATTGTTACTTAGTATGATTGATGATTCCATATTGATGGCAATGTCGGATGAAACTACAGCATATAGACTATGGCAGGCTTTAAAGGAAAAATATGGAAAATCAAGTGCTGTAAGCCAGATCCTAGTAAGAAAGAAACTCACGAACACAAAAAAGCGCTGTGATAGCAGTATGCAGGAACATATAAATGAAATACTGGGATTGGTGAACGAATTGCGAGCTTCGGGAACAACTGTGAAAGACATGGATATTGTCATTTATATCTTAATGTCATTACCTCCGGAATATGATATAATAAAGGCAACAATAGAGAATCAGCCAGATACGACATTGACTTCAGATTTTGTTGTACAAAGATTACTAAATGCAGAGGCATTAAAAAGTGACACAAGTGAAAAGAAGACAGAAAATACAAAAACAAATGTAGCATTTAATGCCGAAAAATACCAATATATGACATGTTACAAATGTAAGAAAAAGGGTCATGTTGCAAAATATTGTCCAAGAAAATCAACATGTTTTAACTGTGGACGTTCCGGTCACTTGAAAAAGGATTGTCGTACTAAGCCAAAGTCAAACAGTGAGTCTGCTGCGGTTACCTTTATGGTCAATCAAACAAGTGAACATTTTATGTTGGACTCTGGTGCATCGACGCACATGTGCAGCAAACAGGAATGGTTTAAGGACATGAGGCCCCACAGCGGCACTGTGACATGTGCATCTAAAGTTGAAGTTCTAGAAGTCAAAGGTATTGGGACAATTGTCGGAATGCTGAATGGTCGAGAGATAACTCTCAAAGATGTCTTGTATATTCCAGAGTTGAATGGTCAGTTGATATCCGTGAAAAACATACAGAGAGCTGGTTACAGTGTTATCTTCACAAATAATGTTGCAATAGTTAATATGAATAAAGAAAAATTTGTTATTGCCAGATTAAATGAAAAAGGTCAGTATTTAAGTCAGTTTGATCCTATTAGTACATCGGCTGTAACACACTTTGTTGAGCAAGATGCTAAGTTATGGCACAGGCGTATGGGACATTCTAGCAACAATGTAATGAAAGAGTTGGGATTGCCAGTATCAGACTCTTTAAATTTTTGTGAAGAATGTGTGACTGCTAAACAAGTCAATGCGCCAATGGGCAAAGGTCCGAGAGAGAGGGAAGATAAACCCATGAGAATGATTCATACTGATATTTGTGGTCCGCTTGACCCACCTATCAGTGATAATGAGAGGTACTTTGTTACCTTAATAGATGATTGTTCAAGATTTTGTGAAGTACATCTATTGAAAAATAAAAGTGACATTACTGATATATTCAAGCAGTTTTTCAGGCAGAATCCAGAAGTATATAAAATAAGATGTGACAATGCCAAGGAATATGTATCAGGTGAGCTTGCACGCTATTGTAAATTGAAGAATATTTTGCTAGATCCTGCCCCACCATACACACCTCCCTTGAACGGTGTTGCAGAGAGAGCAAATAGGTATTTGTTGGAGAAGGCTCGAGCTCTCATCTTTGATTCAAACCTGCCCAAGACTTTTTGGGGCTATGCGGTGCAGACTGCTGCTTATCTGAAGAACCGGATTCCGAACCATACAGTGGGTAAGACTCCTTTTGAACTTAAGTTTGGAAAGCCACCTAATTTGAATAACATCAAGGTTTTCGGATGTGATGCTTATATGAGAGTACCTGATAACCTGAGGAAGAAGCTGGATCCCAAATCTAGAAAAATGACTTTTGTAGGATACTCCAATATGGGCTATCGTTTGTTGGATCAGAAAACTAATCGTATAACTGTTTCACGTAATGTAATATTCAATGAAGAGAAGAGGATGAGTATTCCTGACTCTGTTGATAATATAATGAGAGAGAAGACTGTTCCTGAGTCTGATGTGGTTCCTGAGGCAGCTGAAGAGCCAGGGATGGCTGATGGTGGTCAAGATGAATTCTTGGATTGTGTAGAAAATGAAGCGGAGAATAACAGGCCTAGACAATCTAAAAGAGAGACTAAGCTACCAGCTAGATTTAAGGATCATTATGTCTATGAAGTGACTGTAGAAAGTCTTGAATCCATCTCATATGAAGAAGTACAGGAATTGCCTGCAAATGAGCAAGCTTTATGGAAACAGGCCATGGATCAAGAGATTGAGTCCTTACATAAGAATAAGGTGTGGGAGCTTGTTGAACTACCTGAAGGTGAAAGGTCAATGACATGTAAATGGGTATTATGTATAAAAAGGAATAATATTCATAAGGCTAGGTTAGTTGCTCGTGGGTTTGAGCAGAGATCAGGTATAAATTATTTTGAAACCTATGCGCCAGTTATTGGCATGTCATATCTGAGATTAATGTTTGCTATTTTCCTTCAGAAGAATTTTAATATGTATGTATTAGACGTTAAAACTGCCTTTTTAAATGGTCAGTTAGATGAAACAATCTTTATGGATCAACCTAAAGGTTATGATGATAAATCTGGTCGAGTATGTAAATTGCTTAAAAGTTTGTATGGACTTAAACAGGCACCTAGACAGTGGTTTAGAAGATTCACAGATTTTATATTTAAATTGAATTTTCAGCAACTTGAATTTGAGTCATGTGTATTTGTAAAGAAGTCTAATAATTGTGAGATATATATAGTTCTTTATGTGGACGATTTAATATTAGCAGGTTCAAATGAGGCTGAAGTTCAGATTGTAATTCAATTACTTAGAAAAGAATTTGAAATGTCTAAAGCTGATATTGCTGATGAGTTCCTTGGTATAAAATTAAAATATGTTCATGATAAACTTTGTTTAAGTCAGACAGCATATATTGATAAGGTATTAGCTAGATTTAAAATGACAGAATGTAAGTCATGTGACACTCCTTTAGTTCCTAAGTCTACTGTATCAGATTTTGTTGATGGTGAAGAGTTTCATGGTCCTTACCGTGAACTAGTAGGTGCATTGTTGTATTTGTCAATGACCTCTCGACCTGATATCTTGTATTCTGTAAACTGTCTTAGCCAAGTTCAAGAGCGACCAACTATTGCTGCTTGGGTTGGGCTAAAGAGAATCCTTCGCTATTTAAAGGGAACATCAGAGCTTAAATTAACATTTCAAAGATACATTACTGATGAAGTTAACTTGAATGTTTATGTAGATGCAGATTGGGGATCTAATATGAAGGATAGAAAGTCTGTTTCTGGTTATATAATTTTCTTTAATGATTGTCCTGTAATTTGGTGTGTAAAGAAGCAAAGTTCTATTGCACTGTCCTCTACTGAGGCAGAGATTTTGTCATTAGCTAGGGCTGTTCAAGATTTAATTGTACTTTATAACATAACTAAAGAAATTTTAAATTGTAAAATGATTCATATGTCTATCTTTGAGGATAATCAGTCTGCGATTAAGGCTATATTGAATGATAATAATTGTGCTAGACTGAAACATTTGGATATAAAACTTAAGTATGTAAGAGATATCCTAGTTTATCATAATTATGTGACTTCGAGTTACAGCTGTATTAGCTATATGTTGGCGGGCACGCCCTTTATGCCTGGAGGCTTTATAATTCGGGTACTAAGTTCCGTTTACGTTTTTTTTATTAGTTTTTATTTTCGCTTGAGTTTAGATTTCGATGTTTTTGTTGGTATTTTGGCGTGTGCTAGCTGTCATTATGGCAAATATATTTTATTATAATTTTTTGTTTTGAGTAATGTAAATTATTTGCATACTTTTGTATAGAATCAAGTTTTTGTTTTTTTCTAACTGAACAGACAGCTGTGCTGCTGGGGAGTTTGTTGCGCCACTTCTTCTTCCCAGCAAAAGCACTAGGAAGTGGTGAAGGGCGGGCGTTTTTGGGGGACTGTCTTATGTAATTTTGACGTTCGGAAAGTGCTGATTCTCAGCCTAGTTTGAATAAATGACTTTTGATTTTGATTTTGATTTTGATATAATTAAGTTGTATAAGATAAATATTTTGTATATTGCTACAGAGAACCAGCCCGCAGACTTGTTCACCAAGTGTTTGCCAAAACCAAAGTTGGTTAGTTTAAGATCTGCTTGTAAGTTAGCATGTAGTGATTAAGGGAGGGTGTTGGAAATAATCACTCATGGCAACATAATTAGAAGTCTGTGGTACGCCTTGAAATAAAACTATATAATTTTGTTGTGCTCGTTTATTAAATTCTTAATAAAGCTTCAGTTTTTATCGGCCACTGATTTATTTATACCATTAATAAACAACAGTTTGAAAGAGTATGTGCCGAAATTGGTCCCATTTTAATTTGGTGTAGGACTGACGAAGCAATTCGAAGATATACAACAGAACTCTTCAATAAATAACGGCAAATCTCTCGGGATTGCTGCAATCGCATGTCTGTTTGTTGTTTATACCATTTCATAACATAACATCACGCCAGTACGCTCTTAAGGGGTACGGTAGATCTCTCATTTCACCGGTTATGTTCAAGTTTCATGATATTTGGGTAATATATTCTGGCGTTATACGAGTAGGTAACTTACTAAACCACTTGCCTATTAGGTAGGTACAACTAAAAAGTGAAAAATAAAAAAAACTTTTTACTAAAGAATACTACCGACTTCCAAATAAAACTACAAAGTGAAAAATAACTTTATTTTTGGAAGTCGGTGTCCATAACGCAATAAATTGGTACCTACGAAAGACACCGACTTCCAAAAATAAAGTTATTTTTCACTTTGTAGTTTTATTTGGAAGTCGGTAGTATTTTTTTGTAAAAATTTTTTTTGAGTATGTGGAGTAGGCAGGCAGGCTGGTAAGTATGGTAGGGTTGGCAGGCAGATGACGGGAGCGAAGCCGCGGGCACAGCTAGTTACTAATATATTAGGTTTTTCTATCTGGGTGAAATGCCAGATGGAAAGTACCAGCGTAGAACCTGGACTAAAACCCAAAAGCCCAAACTTAAGATTTATCGTGTCATAAATAATCCAACCCAAAAAGGAAGATAATATCATGTCGCAATTAATCGTAAGTGCTGTGAAGGCGGCGGCCATCAATAAAGAGGTGCTCGGTGCGCCGGCGCAGGTGTGAAACCTCTCACTCCATACGTCTTGCAGATTAGCACACTTTAAATGCAAAACCTGAGATAAAAAGTTTTGTGTTGACATGCCTGTATTAATGGGGGGATTAGTATGACATGGGTATTTGTGATGTTTGTTTTTCTTTAATTTTTATGTCTGAAAGAGTGTTAAGTTTTGATATAATTTCACAGTCGGTATCTATTTTCCTTCAAACTCGTTGCCTCACCTTTATGTCAGTGTTCTACGTCTGACTGCGAATATGTACAATCTGCACATCATATCTTATGGGAGTGTATTCTTTGGCAGAATGAGCGCAATTTTATGTTGAATAATGTACAGGCTGCATCTGGAGTTGTTTTCTATACGGACCTTGTGGAAACTAGAACAAATTTCCGTGCGTTCAAGCATTTTTGCCATACCTATTATTGGAAACAAATATAGCAGCTCACAATGTGGGACCCATTATTATTCTTTCGCTTCTTCGTCTCGATGGTTCCTTCTTGTTTAAATTTTCGATTTATTCTTCGTTCGTCCTGAAGTTTTGTCCCACATTCCGAAAAATTTTTAGTTTGTCCCATATCACTATTGATGTTGTGTTTCGTCCCAAATTACAAGTACTTTTCTTCGACCAGTAGACACAGCCTCGTTTGCTTTTGTTTCTGCAATCTGAAAATTGGTATTGGTATTATTGTATATTTTTATAACACAACGACACCAGACATTACTTATATACTATCTTCTTCATTCAAATTCACCACATATTTCTATGAAAATAAATTACCTCGCAATATTTCCACGTAGCGATAAAAATCATATTCCTATTCCAAACCTATTCTTATGCTAAACGCAATATCAGATTAGCATAATGATACTTTCTCATTCATAAATAAAATATTTTTCTATATGCAATCTTTATAGATGGTGGGCGTCAAATGGCAATAAATTTTTAGTTCTTATTCGGCGATAAAGATTTTAAACTCATGAATTATTATTACTCACTATTTTAATTTTACTCTAAAAATCTTTTATAAATTAAACACAGCCTTTATAAATTGTGTCGTAAAAATAAAATTTTGTTGTTTATGGTAGTATGACTTTGCAACCTTGAGGCCATTATTTAATACACGTCGCCATCAGATAAGAACCTTAACTCTACCTATAGAAACGAATTGATATCAGTATTATCATCTTGCATCCAAAAGTCGTCCACTGCTGGACATAGACCACCCACAAGGTATACCGATGATCTGGTAAGGACTGCGGGCATCCACTGGAGTGACCGATCGATGAGACGACACGCTTGGGGAGGCCTATTGAGTTACGGGTATGGGTGAAGCTTAATTAGATTCAACTCTCCTCTCTTATAAGCTGACAACTGTAAATGTTACGAAAAAAACAAAATGGATTTCAAACGGTATAAAATTATGCAGCAAAAGGAAACGACAATTGCTCTGGCGTTTCAGATTAAAACCAAATATTACGAATAAGAAAAATTATTTTAACTACACAAAAAAATTTAAAAAGATAATGAAATTGACTCGACGTGCTCAAAACAATTACTCAATTAAAAGTTCTACAAATAAATCCAAAACGACATGGAACATAATAAATAAATCGAAACTTTTTTTACCTAAAGAATCCATTAGCCGTATAAATGTAAATGACAAAATAATAAATGACCCTCTTGAAATCGCCAATGCGTTTAACAATTTCTTCATAGAAAAAATACAACCAATTCAGGGCTCGGGAAATAACGTAACCGCAAATGTAAAAAAACGGAAAGACTCAATTTTTGTTGCGCCCAGTATACCTACAGACATAATAAATATTGTGAAAGGTCTAAAATCTACAAATAGTACAGGTTACGACGGTATTTCTACTAGGGTGGTAAAGTATGTTTCTGAAACAATTTGTACGCATCTAAGCCACCTTATAAATCTATCTATATATTCAGGTGTTTATCCGGATGCCCTAAAAGTATCTGTAGTAAAACCATTATTTAAGAAAAATAGTAGAGAGCACATGGTTAATTATAGACCAATTGCCTTAATCCCGATATTATCCAAAATTTTTGAAAAATATATTTATCAAGAATTTTACTCATATTTTGAAAACAAACATATATTTGGTAACGAGCAAAAGGGGTTTAGGCAAAATAGGTCCACAAATATGGCAATTTATGAGTTTTTACATAAATAATATGGACAAGAGAATCCCGGTATGCGCTATTTATTGCGATATGACGCAAGCTTTTGACTACGTTGATCATAGCGTACTATTACAGAAACTGGATGCCTATGGCATAAGGGGAAACATACTGCACCTTATTGAATCGTACCTGACTAATAGAAAACAATACACAGAAATAACAAGAATTAATATCAAGACGAAGAGAGAAGAAATTTACAGGTCTAACGAACGCACACCTATGTACGGTGTTCCCCAAGGTAGCGTAATGGGTAGTTTGCTTTTTATTATTTACGTTAATGACCTGCCTAGTGCAATTGACCACCCCATGACACTCTTTGCCGACGACAGTACAATGACTATAGCATGCAATAATAATGACACATATGAAAGTGACATAAATCAATCTTTGACATCAATAGTGTCATGGTTAGATAGAAACAACCTTAAAATAAATTTAGATAAAACAACCATTATGCATTTTAGGCAACGAGCCCAGGCGGTAAATGACATTAAAGCTATGTACAATGACACATTACTTAATAAAGTTGACAACACAAAATTTTTAGGAATAATGATAGACGCGAAGTTGGACTGGAAGGTACACATCGAATACTTAAGTAAAAGGCTGAGCTCTTCTGCGTATGCCTTATATAAAATTGCACCAGAACTTAACACAGAGGCATTGGTAACTGCATATCATGGGCTAGTTGCATCGTTGCTACGCTATGGTATCATATTTTGGGGAAACTCGACTGACAAAGAAATAGCGTTTAAGGCTCAAAAAAGATGTATTCGAGCTATGTTCAATTTGAGTACCACAGACAGCTGTAAGCCATATTTTATAAAATACAAATTATTAACCCTACCTTCACTTTACATTTTCGAATTAGTTACATTTGTAAAACTAAATCCGGCACTATTCCCACGACTAGCTGACACCCTCCCCCGTAATAGACGTGACAATAGCCAACTTTGCCTGCACACGTCAAAAACAGCCTTAATGTCAAAGAGTGTCTTTTGTATGGCGCCTAAAATGTATTGTACATTTTAGGCGCCATACAAAAGACACTAAAAATACCGCAATCAATTAAAGCTTTGCCAGCAAACCTATTTAAAAAAATGATGCGAAATTTATTAACAGACAAATCTTATTACAATATATGTGACTTCTTGAATGACGATATTGTTTTTGATTAGTTTGTACCTGACAACATTTTAATTTATTATATTTCATAGATTTTTTATGACATTTTACTGTACTAAGTTAACATCATTTGATTTTATTAATTCTAATTGTGCAAGACATTTTATGAATTTGATGTATTTTTCTTTGACATAATTTTATGATTTGATTGTTCTTTTTTGACATTTTATTCTTTTGTTTTTTGTTTTAACAATCCTGATTTTATGACATTTTATGATTAGACTGTACTTTTTCGACATCATTTTATTTTATTGATCTTGATCTTGCAAGAAATTTTATTATTTTATTGTATTTTTCGTGGACATTATTTTTATGATTTGATTTTACTTTTATGACATTATTTTATTTTATTAATCTTGATTCTGCAAGACATTTTAAGATTTTATGGTGTTTTTTTTTTTGGCATTATTTTAGTTTACTAGCCACAATTTTCTATGGCATATTATGATTTGATTATACCATTTTTGTAAAATTTATATTTGTACGCCTCGATAGGCAGAACATGTATGTGCCTCAAATGATAAGTGAACATCTTGCATGCATAACGTATGTAAACACTTGTTTAGACAAATAAATTATCTTTATCTTTATCTTATCTTTATCTCCTTCCTAGTTATTTATTCCCGACAATTAAAACTTGAAACACAGCGGCTTTCAAACATCAAAAGGCTAATCAATGATCTATTAAACGGAATTAATGAACTAAAACATACCATAAAGATTAGGATCATAGACAAGACGGTACCATAAATAGACATGTTACAGAAAACCATAAAACACTTTCCTTTAGAAAGTTACGTCACTTACGGAGACAGCCGTCAAATTTATTTAATAATAAACTGGGCAAGAGTGAGCCAGTCTTACAAGCCGAGGGTTCGTTTCCCAAAAAAAGAGAGCAGATTTAAGATTATCCCGGTTTCTGAATTAAGTGAATTAAGTTAACAACGTGTCAAACTTTACTTTAATCCCTGAAAGATTTTCATGCTTAAGTAGAGTTTGACTAGTTCTCAACTTTTAATTCTTAATTCAGAAACAGGGAGTAACTGGGGTAAGGCTTTACTCTTGTGAGTTATACTCAGCTGAAATAAAAAAAAAGTTTTTTTTTTCTTGAAGCAATTATAGTCAATTAACGGTCATATTTATTTTTCTTTGACATAATCTGCAGCCATATATACCTAGGTTTAGTTCAGGTTCAGACCCTATCGCTAAGGCACCCTATAATCCCTAACATCTAATCACCGAAAACAAAAACAACGAATTTACCATAAACAACCCATTACTTTCCTTATCAAATTACTAATCTGACCCCCCGGGTGGTCGGAGCGTCACTTCGGACACCTCTCGGGTTACATTCTGTAACAGGCTTCCCTTCTTCTGCCACTGTTGACAGTAGCTGTCAAATTAATGACCAGCAAAGAGTAGCTACAAGGGTGCGCAGAGATTAAGGTCTTAGGGAATTGTGATGACAGGCGTATAAGTCAGGTTAATGGAATGGTAGCCCACCGAACGACGGGAACAGGGGCTACCGGTGCCTGGATCCCCAGAGAAAGGAACTTACTGTTAATAAGGATATTGTTGGAAGGTGTCATCTCTCATATACTTTTTTGTATATTTTATCCAGTGTAATCTTTTTTGCTGCTCAGCAGCCCGGTTGCTTGCTGTTTGCTTGCGGTTGTTTTCTGTTTGTTTTATCTTTTAAGTTATCATGTGTTATGTATGATGTACTTTTGTATGTCTTATTTACTCGTATTGACATCGTAGCTTGAATACATTCTGAGAATAGTACATGCCGTAGTAAAAAAACTACAAACTAGAAAGGCGATAGCGAAACTATCTGCCCAGGGTGCATTGAACATATATTTAAGCATCACCACTCATATTGTCCACACCAATAATACTGTACACCTCAGGTCCGTGTTAGCAGACCAACGCATCTAGAAGGCGTGTCAACCTAGCCCTTAATCACTTCCCCTGCAATTTGCATGCACCACAGTGTAATGTATGTGCTGCTTGGATTGTAATTGTTGAGTAATAACAGATCGGCAGATATCCCGATCTCCTGTAATCGACTCGGCTTGTTTGTGCCTGATATTGTTTGTATAGGTTCGTAAATTATTAGCCGAAGTATGTAGGCGTAGGACGGAAGCGTTTCTTGCTATAATTTTAAGCTTTCATATGCCAAATGTAGGGATTACTGTATGATCAATCATGCCTTAGGCAGGCACAGTATAAAGCTAACATTAACTGACAATGTAGAGAAATAAGGAAATCGAAAATGTTCACAATGAGCTTCGTCTTTCTGTGTGACTGACTCCTTGACTATTCAAAAGTACCTGTAAATTGTTTTATTGGATGGTTTAAGATTGTCAGCGCTGATATTGAATTATTTGATTAGATTTGAACAAGTGGAAAACTTAAACAAAAATACATAACTGTAAATTTCAAACAAATACAAAAGACAACACGAAAGAACGCTATATCAACCGGTATTTTAATCCATTTAAATTTTAACAGAGCATAATATTGCTGTTAATTTTAGTGTACTTCAGAAAGCAATTCAATCGTTTTAATATTACAAACAGCAAGATATTCCGCTTAGTAATAATGCTGTTTAAGAAATCACAGCAGACAGACGTAAAGTTTTGTTCAGAGGCATAAACTTTTATACCCACAAATTATTCCGATTTCAATTAGAAACACAAGTAAAATACGGGTATTACTGCACACTTAATTTTGGCATTAAACTTCGTACTGGGGCATTTCTAGCAACGCATGAGCATCTAATTAGCTCGGACCTACGTATTACAGATATTGCCACTATAATCCCTGTCTCTGAGTCGACATTAGGACTTACGAAAATACGTGGGCGTAGCCATATCTCTGAATAACAATAGTGTATTAAGCCAAAAGTGGAACAACATATAAATTGCTAATATTGAGTCACAATTATGACTGTTGCTGACATAAGTGTTAGTTTGATATATGATTATTGGTGATCTTTGCACTCTATTTTGCTTATTGTCAAGTTTACCAGCCAATGTCTGACTATAATCGCATTCAATTACATAATATACAATTTCATTCAAAATCAGTCTGCCTAGCCTTTTCCCAACATGTCGGGGTCGGCTGCCCATCTAACCGGATTCAGCTGAATACAGTACCTCTTTACATGGAGCAACCCACATATTTTACCACTTTGCAGGTGTTGCTTTAACACTGAGGAATCAAGGTTCCACGTCATCCTGGAATACGAAGCCGTGGCTTATCAACATGCGCAAATTCTCAAAACCTGAGAGATCGCTCCGCGAAACCTGTGAATAGCCTGGGAAGCTTCTGTGCTTTTGAGCGGAGCTGTTAGCCAGGACCTCGCACCTACAAAGGAAAGAAGAAAACCGGCAAATGGAATCCTTACTCTACATTGAGCGACTGCCTACCTCCACAACCCAATGACTGAAAAACTGCGAATGTTTTGATTTCATTCGAAACCAATAAACTCCATCTAAACCCATCCTTATTTCAACGTTCAAAGCCACCGCAGGTTACCTCACTAATTGAGCTAACACAGATTATGTCTGAATTAATTAACCGTTGGTATTAATTAGGTAATTAGTAGGCTTATGAGTCGCCATCAGAGCTCGGCGGGGGACCACGGTGACCACGACTTTATTCCCAACGTGATCTTCTTCATATGTTATTGGATTACGATGTTACTCGGAGAATGTTGAGGAAATTGATTTGGACGTTGTATGGAATTTTAATCGTTTGATGCTGATCTTGTAATTAAGTAATTAATTTAAGTTGTTGTTTGTGAGAAATTACTTATCCTTAAAGATATAGATTAGAGCTGACCATTCTAAAGGTATCGTTCCATTTGGGTACCTCCCAACTGCCCACAGAGAGTGCTTTAAGGTTACACTAGTCGAAAATTCTACCATACAAACGTAGTCTAGCGATTATTCAACTGTTTGACGATGTACGTTCAAAATAAAAAGTGATATTAATTTGTCTCATCATTATCTAGCCTTGTATGGAAGCAAAAAAGTAAAAAAAGAAAATATTTGAAAGTTATGAGCGTCGAAAGTTCCACATTTCGACACTAATTTTAACGCATTTTTGGGCGCAAATAAATACCATAAGAATACGGAAAATTGCAAAACGGCCTGCATACAGGGATAGATTAGTAGTTCAACAATGCAAATAATTTTATTTTGAACAGATAAGTTTAGTCGTTTTTTCATGATATCCAGACTCCCAAAAGTCTGTTTATAAAATTTCGCGCACTCGGTTTCATACTAAATCATTATCCATTTCGCTACAAATTTGCAAAAGTGTGTATTCGTATGCGAACTAGCTTCCTACTGCTCACCACAGCATCTATCTCTTCTGCACGTGTTGTCGATTGATATAAAATGCATTTAACCCCGCTCGTGCCGTCGACTAGTGTACCCTTAAAATATCATTCTGTCTAAAAAAATCCAGTCAAATAACATCGCTATCATCTATATCATCGGATATTAGCTATCGGATGCTTATGAAAAACTTGTAGTAAAAACTCTCGTGAAACAGCTACAAAACCTTCATGTCATTTACTAACGATCGTAAAGCTTACCTAAACAAACACCCCGACACTTAATATTACTATCACGCATATCGGCTCTCTTAGATCCATACAGCAACGTTCTAACATTTTTTTTGTCACGCCTCCATCGGCCGTGCTACTTGATCACGTAAACCGACACACGCGTGACGATATAGGTGATATATTATCAGTTAAAAGAGCTTGCATCCTGCGCAGCCTGCACTTTATTAGGTAATCTGATATTTTTTGAGACGCTCTTCAAACTCAACTATAGGGGTTCTATACCGTAATTGAGTTTCTTGTTTGATGATCGAAGTGAATGTTTCGTACTAACCAATCTTAGTTTGTGCTGAACCCAGACCTCAAAGAAGCACTATGCATTATGCAGTTTTAAGGGAATTATGATAATTGAAAATATTATATTTAAAACAAAAGGAACTTCGGATGAACGAGGTTCGAATAATAGTCGAAAATCCACAAGGCTTATTCTGAAAAATCAGACTAAAGATTCTAAAAATTCTAACTAAAACTGTTATTTGTAACATAAACCAAGTTGCCTTACTGTTTCTGCTGCCCACAGTCACCTCTAAACCCTTTACTCTATTAGTATAGAACATTAGCCAAATAGCTGTCAACATATTGCCGCAAAATGCGTTGGAAAGCATCGCGGCGGCAATGCAGTTAAACCGATCGCAGTGAGACCTGTCATGTGTTCGCGGAATGGCGGCCATTGGCGACCCCCGAGTGTAGCGGACCATTAGACCTGAACAGAGAGATGCCGAGAATACCTGCCTAGCTGTGGATAGTCTAGCATTATACCTGATTGTGTTCAACAAAGTTTGAGCCAAAATGTCTAAAGATTGTGGAAATACTGGAAATCATTGGCTATAGATGAAATGCCTTTTTGTTGTAACTTTGATTGAAAATATCTTCTAGGACTAATAGCTTGCCCTAAAGCATTCCTGAACTAATGAATACAGGGTACTAGATATTCTGAAAGAAGAAGTAGCAGCTGCCATTAAACACCTTAAGAATGGCCAGGCCATTGGCAATGACGCCATTCCGATAGAGACCATTAAGGCCGCAGGCGAACGGTTACGAATATTTCATACCATCTGTAATAAAATGTGGCACAGCAGAATATGGCCAAAGGAATGGGCTCACACTGGGAGTTTCGTACCAACGTATCCATTCTTCAAGAACTCAGCATCAAGCAGCATGTATCAGCTGTTGTCCGGGCTCGAATAATCCAGTTCTTTGGCCATGTATCCCAACAAGGTAAATACTTTATTGAGCGGCTTGTGATCCAAGGCAGAGTAGAAAGAGCATACGCCATGTCGCCCATGCGATGGACCGACCAGATCAAATCAGGCGGCCCATTGCATGAGTGAACACGAATCACAACCGACAGAGAGGGATGGCGTCGCATCGTAAGGCTAATCATATCAGCCCGAATTCTCACTGCAACATGATGACCACGACCGCACGACAGGAATATTCCAGATATAATCTATCTCTGTGCCAAATTTTATTCAGATCCGTTTAGCCGTTCTGGCGTGATTGAGTAATAAACATAAATCCACATGATGAGTATGTACTCCATTTGTTTCTGCCACAATCGTGCATCTCCAATAAAGATGCTGATTTCATCAGCCAGTCCACTGAAAGTCAATTGGAGAAGCCAATCGCAAACCTTGATACTCGAGCCTCATAACTCACATACAGACAGTTAATTTATTGAGAGTGCACCACCAGACAGTAAAGTTTAACAAGGCTATTTAAACATAAAAGCCTTCTCACCTAAATCTGGAATACGTAGAACTATTAAAACTAACAAACCATTGTTCAAATCTTCAAACAATAACGTTCAAACATTTCCTTAGAAGACTTAAAAGCCGCCGCCCGACTCCTGCGCATACACAGAGCTTTTAATAAGTGTGTTAGGAGCTTTAGCTTGGTCTGTGGTTTTGCCCGCATCATATTGTAATTTAAAGTCACAGTTGATCGACCGTAATACGAACTACTATGGCAGTAAGCTCTATTTCAATAGAATTACATAAAAATGTCAACAAAACTAATAATACTCGTACTAAAATAAGAATGTATTAATTCGGGCTTCAAAAATTTTGTTAACATTAAGCATTTATATTCAGCTGATTACTTGATATCTATTTCAAAAATATTCCTGTAAGTAGATTATCAGTTTAACCGAGAAAGGAGAAATAAAAGAAAAGAAAAATCATGAAAAAGAATACCAAAAAGATGTTTTAAAATTAGGGATTTAAAGATTCCACTACAATCGGTCGAAAATCACAATAACAACCCAGTTTGTGCATTTCTCTTTATTTCATTTGAATTAAAAACAGCTACAGTTTAGGTACAAGTACAACACAGCTCGGCCTGCGGTTTTACCCGCATCGTGTTATAATGTCTGCGTTTCCCATCGAGTTTATGGCTAGAGTCGGTGAGCGGGTCTGGGCATGTGGTCGAAGACCTTACTTACGTTAGATGTAAAGCGAGCGAAAATAGCTCAGCTTTTTGTGGGAAATAGTTCTAGAGGTTCATGGATATATATAGGTACAGTTTCTCGTAGTAAAAACTAGCTGTGTGGTTTTAGAGATCTAGGATGTAATAAGGATGCCTTACTCTTATGAATAATCCTCAATCATTTGTTCATTGTAAAACTTAAACTTAAAAAATTGGTAGACTAAAATCTGGAATGGTAGAATAAAATATCGAATCTGCCTGTTACGAAGACCAAGCAGCGACGCTAAATGATCATCTTACAGTTTTCATTCTGAAAAGTTACTAGAGCAGAAATATGTGAGGGCAGTTAACTCCTAGAATAATCTAAAAGGTGTAATGTCAGATCATAGATATAATAAACTGTCAGATACTATGATTTAAGATTGGTTCTAAAGGAGTCATCATGAGTGAAATTCTAATTTCAGACCAAGCCTTACCAAGTCTACAATTTTTCTTCGTTTTTCATTATCTCTATATTCGTATTCGTATATAATTGAGGAATCATCGATACGACGAAGAAGAAGAAGAAGAAGTATGCGTTCAACACTTAGCTTCGTCCGCGGTGTTACGTGGCGTCGTTATCGGGTATTATTTACGAAGCGCGCGCGCACGTGCGGTGCGATCTATCGCGGGGGCTTTTTACTGTAGTTACCACCGATAAAGTCGAAGAAAGTGCTACTTGTTTCAAGTTAGGTTTATTTTCACATAAATTACATTCCTAAAGATAACTGCCGAGATATACAATAAAAGTAACATCAGCTGGGAATCGCTTCTTCAAAATATCTCATGAAAGTTGAAAGCTTTCTTATTAATTGGCTTATCTCTACTATTATTTAAGTTATATGTTGAATCATAACCCCGTAAGTGCCTGAAACGTGGATCCATGCGAGACACAAAGAATTTTTAATTAATTCGGTAATTATGGCACTCGTCATGACACAGTCAGTGATCGTTACTTTAGTTCTATTGATATAAGATAGGAACAAGATCTGGGGCCTATTTAATATAAAAAAACTTTTTGGCAAAAAATTTCTACCGACTTCCAAATGAAAAACTACAAAGTGAAAAATAACTTTATTTTTGGAAGTCGGTGTCTTTCAAAGGTACCGTTTTTTTGCGATATGGGCACCGACTTCCAAAAATAAAGTTATTTTTCACTTTGTAGTTTTTCATTTGGAAGTCGGTAGTATTTTTTTGCAAAAAAGTTTTTATTTTTCCGTTTTTAGTTTTACCTACCTAATTATATATAAGCAAGTTGTTTAGTAAGTACCTATAACGCCAGAATAGATTACCCGAATAACATGAAACTTGAACATAACCGGTGAAATGAGAGATCTGCGTACCCCTTTCGAGCGTACTGGTGTGATGTTATGTTATGAAATGGTATACACAATAAACAGACATGCGATTACAGCAATCCCGAGAGAATTGCCGTTATTTATTGAAGAGTTCTGTTGTATATCTTCTTCATCAGATCTTCACCAAATTAAAATGGGATAAATTCGGAACATGTTCTTTCAAAAAAAAAAAGAATTTTCAAAATCGGTCCACAATTGGCGGCGATATCGGTGAACATATATAAAAAAAAAACATACGTAACGTACGTACTTATGTTTACGTAATGTACGTACGTACGAACATAGAACCTCCTCGTTTTTGGTAAGTCGGTTAAAAAGGGAAATAATAAAGCTTGTTAAGAATAAGTTAACTTCCAACTATCTGTGGTTGATTACTACCTTTAATAAAACCCTCAAGTGACAGGCGACAATCTGAAAATTGGATAATTGTGTTAGCTTCTTGAAACAATCTGACTATTTTGAAACAGGTACAAAAAATATATTTGTAAAACCAATCTGCAGTGTCCACTTGTGTAGCAACGGAGATTATTCGATAAGTTCTTACGATACTCCGAAGCTAGCAAGTGAGATACCTTATTAGTATTCACAACATGTACGGATTGATTCTGTGCGGCAATAAAATATCAGAACAACCTTCTGTGATATTGACTTGATATGGCAGTCGAGCACAATCACGTTCATACCCCACCAAGGCCTAACCTTTACAAAATATGCTTGAGTTTACAC
Source organism: Orthosia incerta (assembly GCA_948252205.1). Lineage (NCBI taxonomy): Eukaryota > Metazoa > Arthropoda > Insecta > Lepidoptera > Noctuidae > Orthosia > Orthosia incerta. The sequence goes on from OX411759.1 coordinate 27,637,265, forward strand.
TGTGCTTATAGTTCAGTAAGGACGATTACTACGATTAGGTCTTTCTCTGATCCGGTCTGGTCTGGTCAGGGGTCTACTCCGTCAACGAAGTTACGGGCCCGTCCGAAAGTACTCCGAAACTTCGGAGTAAACCCTACTCCGTAACGATAACATTTTTCGGGCGGGTAAAAACACATCGGAAGTAGGTACAACTGTCAAATTGTGTTGTCATTCATTAGTAGTTTGGGCCTCGAACAAATCATGCGTCCATATGTGATTAAGAATAGGAACCGCCCGTAACGAAGTCCGAAACTACGGACTTAGTGCTTAGGGAGTAGTTATATTTTTGATATTTTAATCCCTTTCTCCTGGAAGACAAAAAAAAAAGAATTCTGTAGATAATGGACCGATATGAATGTGGATGTCTTTCTATTTGCAAGGCTTTTATAGCTGTAGTGATTGGATTTTTGTTAATCATTCACGCCTCAACGCAACGGTTATAGTCGATTTGGATATGAGAGATGATTTTGAACATAGGTAGATCATGGGCTGAACCCACGACCATTCAGCCCATGGGTATGGACTCATGGACTGTATGGTCGTTGGTCTGAACATATGATACTTATATCACAGTAATTTGTTCTCGCGAGATAATTTTCGTCATTCACGCTGGCAAAGTAAGGCAAAAACTAGACTTCAATAAATTTTACCTGTCCACTAAGTGGACTGGAAAATTACTTCAAACACAAACGCTTATACCGTAGACGCAACCTATTCGCAAATTACCTCCCCACTTTCCAAAGAATGTATTCAAAGAAGTAGTCAAAAAACTATCGAACACTGCACACCGTCACAGCTGCTAAGCTGCTTACCATTGAGTGATTTAGCAGTGACAGACGCGGCCATTATCATAACAGTTTGCGGTCGGTTCTTACCGCCTTCGATGTAATGGTACCCTGGTACTTGGTAGTATAGTACGAGAACCCCCCGCTAAAATCTGTTGTTTCTTGTTTGATAAAACTTAATTGCCATAAATGTATCCGAATGATACTTGCTAGTAGCATTTATTACTGCCTGGCAATATCTAGCCGAAATTAGTTTTTTGTTTTACTTTAACCTACACTTATGAACTTCATGAATAATACCTGTAACGTGGGTGCGTTTGCATCATCAGCCAGCTCTCATTTAGTTGCCATTTATGGTCACAATAAATTAAAAAAATATATTAAAATAAAAAAAATTATAAAACGGTCACGGAGAGCGATGAAAAAACAAAATCTCTTAAAATTAAATATTTCTTTAAGAAAGGATCGTGTTAACATAACTAGTAAATTAAATATCTGTATGGGGGAACTAGATAAATGTAGGAAAATGTATGATGTAGATACTCAGTGCCTCCAAAATGATTTACTATATAAGGAGTGTTTACTGAAGGAAATTTTTGAGAAATATGAGAGTTCACAACAGCAATTGAGTGAGCGCTTGTTTGAGGCCGGGGAATTGTTGGACTTGGTGAAGTACAATGCAGAGAGGTATGAGTCTCTGACTAGTGCCTCATGTAGCTGTGCCAACCATACACCACCCACCCCGCTGCAAGGTGACTTGTCTCCACCAATGTTGGTGCTTCCAGAAAAAATCTGTGTACCCAATTCACAGGAATATAAAACAATAATGTTTAGTGACGAAATAGGTTCTGGCTTTGGAAAAATATTAAATAATTACCTTAGCTACAGTTCTACAAATCATTGCTACCATAATATTAGTTTCAAGCAAATGATTAAAAAAATTATAAATTCGAATATGGATAAATATTCTACAATGGTTTTGCTATTAGGTAATAGTACTGGTATTACCAAAAAGGACATAGTGGGCGGTATTGACACCTTGTTAGGATTAAATTTAAGAAATCTGATGGTATGTGCTTTTCCATACTCTGATAAGTTCTCAGAACAGGAGAACAATCGTATTTTTAAATTAAATAACATTTTGCAAATGTTGACTTGTCATAATGACAAATTATTATTTTTTGACACTAATAAATTTATTAGTGGACTCCATGTAACCCAGAGAGCTTTCTCTCTGTCACCTAGGTGTAGGCGTACGATTGCTATGTTAATAGCATATTCTTTAAATTTATCTTTTACTATAAACTCAGACATAAATAGTATGTCGAAGGTATGTACTGTAGTTGATATTAGTAGTAATACTAATTTACAGGTGGTCAATAAGTTTAATAACGTTAGCACTTCTGCTATTAATATTTATAGTTTAAACTAGTTTGTAGGACAAGGGAGGGTACCAATAACGAAATAGTTACGAGAACATCCACCATCAAGAAGGTACCTTCTTGCTCTCACTTAGTTAATTTAAAAAAAGGGGCTAAGCAGAATTCCTTGAAATTATTCCATCAAAATATTCAAGGTTTTTCTGCGAAGCAATTGGAAATAGAACTGTTTTTGGAAAAAACAATGTTTGAAATTGTTTGTTTTACTGAGCATTGGCTGAAAGATCATGAAATGCTAATTAATTATGAAAATTATACCGTGGGCAGTTGTTTTAATAGAAATATTATGTTGCGTGGAGGTTCACTTATATTAATAAAAAATGGTATTAAATCAAAACCTCGTAAAGATATTGTAGATCTATCAGTTGAACATAGTGTTGAACTGTCCTGCGTTGAGCTGGATAAGCATGTTATAGTGTGCGTTTACAGACCCCCCAATTATGGAAACTACTCTATATTTGAGTCAGTGATGGAGGATGTTTTGGCAAAACTTGCAAATGGTAATAAACTAGTCTTAATCTGTGGTGACTTTAATATAAATATTTTAGAAAATAATTCAGATAGCAGTAGATTATTAAATCTCTTCAAATCATTTAATTTGTCACATGTGTTTATGGAACCAACACGAACAACTGTGACTACTGCTACATGTATTGATAATGTTTTTTGTTGCTGCGACTACTTAGACAAAGCCATTATGAATTGTCTGCCTTCGGATCATAGTGGGCTACTGGTAACATTTGAGTCCAACATACCAATAAAACAAGTGCAGATTCAATCCAGACCAATAACATCCGGTAAATTAAATAAATTTAACAGCACTTTAATCAGTAAGTTAAGTTATCAGGACCTCACAGTGAATGATGGTAATATTTTGTATGATGAGGTTTTTTCAGTGGTTCAAAAAGAGTTCAATAACACTTTTAAGAAGAAAACTAAAACTATATGCCCTAAGTTTTTATTCAGTGACTGGGCGACTACAGGACTTAGAAAAAGTAGGGAAAGACTTTACGAGCTATATGACCTTAAGCCTTGTATTAACACTGAAACGTTTAATAAGTATGTTGCTACTTACTCAAGAATTTTTAAAAATACTTGCAAGGCAGCTAAGGCCTTGTACATTAGCAATAAGGTTAAATTTGCAGAAAATAAAATCAAGACTGTTTGGAAAATTATAAACAATGAAACGAATAGGAATAAAAAAAAAAATACTGATTACACGCTTGAGACCACACACGGACTTATTAGAGATAACAAAGAAGTTGCGCAAGAATTTGTAAATTTCTTTACCAACATCCCAATTAAAACTACTGAAACCCTAAATTCTTCGCCCTCGCTTGCTTTCGGATTATTAAACGCGAACGTTTCAGCCTGCCCGAATGTATTTAACTTTTCACATATAAACCCCATAACAGTAATAAAAGCTTTTAAGCAAATCAAGATCAAGCCGACTGAAGATCTGTGGGGAATGTCCATCAAAGCTTGTACCTCCATTATTCAGACTATAGCGCCGTACTTGGCTTTGATTTTCAATTTGTGTGTAGATCAAGGAGTCTTTCCGGATCTAATGAAATATAGTAAGGTTATACCACTTTTTAAATCCGGGGACAGTAAAGACACAAATAATTATAGACCAGTATCCGTGTTGCCGGTTTTCAGCAAGGTTTTTGAGAAGATAATGCTAAATCAAATGCTCATTCATTTTAATACGAATAACATCTTGCATGATAAACAGTATGGTTTCACCAGAGGACGTTGTACAACTGACGCTGGGGTCACCCTATTAAAACACATCTTTAATGCGTGGGAAGAGTCGCAGGATGCCATAGGTATCTTCTGCGACCTGTCGAAGGCGTTTGATTGCGTTAATCATGAAACGTTACTTCTGAAACTTGAGCATTACGGGCTAGGTCAGTCAGCGTTAAGTTTGGTTAAATCTTATTTGAATGATAGACAGCAATTAGTTCAAATAAACGGTGTGAATTCGTCCGGGTTAAACGTGAAAATGGGGGTACCCCAGGGCTCAATTTTAGGTCCTTTCTTATTCTTAGTATACATAAACGATTTACCCCGTTTATTGGAAAACAAACTAAACATGGTGTTATTTGCTGACGACACATCTTTAATTTTTAAAATAAATAGACGTACTTGTCAGGTTGACGACGTAAATAACGCGCTACGGCAGGTTCAGGATTGGTTCACAGCCAATAATTTAGTTTTAAATGGTAAAAAAACCAAGTGCGTAAAATTTTCATTGCCGAATGTCAAAAGTACTGATTGTGACATTATGTTAAACAAGGAGAAGCTAGAATTCGTCGATAAAACGGTTTTCCTGGGGATCACGCTGGACTCAAGGCTGCAATGGGGTTCTCATTTGGTGTCCCTTGCGGGGCGGCTGAGTTCGGCGGCTTATGCTGTTGGAAAGATTCGTCGGTTAACGGATGTGGATACCGCGAGACTGGTATATTTTAGTTATTTTCATAGTATAATGTCTTACGGTATCTTACTATGGGGAAGGGCTGCAGACATTGAGTCAATTTTTATTCTGCAAAAACGAGCCATCAGAGCAATATATAATCTTCGCCGGCGCGATTCGCTAAGGGAACTGTTTAAGGACATTAACATCATGACGGTTCCTTGTCAATATATTTATGAAAACATCATGTACGTGAGAAAGAATTTACATCTTTTTAGTAAAAACGGCGACAGACATAATTACGTTACTAGAAATAGGGACCAATTAGTTCAACCAGGTTTCAGACTGGCAAAAGTAGCTTCATCTTTCATGGGGTACTGTACAAAATGTTACAATAAAATTCCTCCCCACATTCTTGAGTTGAACGAGACGAAATTTAAAACTTGTATAAAACGCACACTATGCAGGCTGGCATATTATAAGTTGGGGGATTACATCACTGATAAAAATGCTTGGCTAAATGCTATTCCTGCTCAACAGCCACTAGGGCGCAAAAACAAGTGATATGCAGAACATTATTGTTTTGAAGTATTGTTGGAACTGCTGTAGACTGAATGAATATTTTTGTATTGTATAAACTCAATTTCCTTAGTATTGTATAACTGCACGGCACGTGTGTGAGTATTATGTACCCGACTGTAAATCTAACATTTACTGTACCTGTGTGTCGTTCGTTGACTTGTGTGTGCCCTGGCAGTTGAGTGTGTCATGCTCTCTCAAATGTTTCTCTGATGGTGGCGCGTGTGTTGGATCATCCGGTTCCCTTCATTATGGTTGAGCGGGGTGGTGCCATTCATGCGTCATGTTCGTGAACGGACGCCAGTTGGGATTGGTCATAACTTAACTGCTTCGGATGTTAATGCTTTTCTAGCATCTATTATATAACTGCACAGTACATGTGTGAGTACTTTTATTACTTTATGCCTGTACTTAGTATAGTGTGTAGTGCTATTCTGGGTGCATTTTCCTCACATATGTGAATTTATTAATGTATGTATTTATGTAACTAAATATTGTAAAACAACATTTTCTTTAAAAGAGTAAGTATGGAGTTTCTTGTGCATTCTTCTCCATAACAAGCTACTTTCCGAATGCACGGTAGAATCAACTTTTATAACTTTATGTACCTAACGTTCAAAAGTGCCGCTTGGTGGCCTACTTGAAATAAAATATTTTTGTCTTTTTTGTCTTTTATGGTTGGCCATGGCCAGGTGTAAATAGGTAAAGTAGCCATCCAAAATTTATGAAAATAAAGTTTAGTAAAAAATTACCTTCAGATTTTAGCGTTGGGATCTTAGGCTAGTAGGTGATGATAGCCATTACCGTTCTTTCTAACAACGGCTTTCAAGTGGTCTATTAATCTAAGGATGGTTGTCGTTGGTGATGGCTGTAATTAGGTAAAAGTTTTGCGCTTTTTTGGGTATAGTCGGTAGTGCTTGGTTCTCATGGTTTGACTGTTCTTATAAGAATTAATTTAAGATTATTTATTTTGCACCATATGCCAAAATCGGTCCAGTTGGGTAGGTCTAACTTCGAGAAAGAGATGAACCGTCGAATCCGACTCAGCTGGGCGACGTTCGAGCAGTTGTGCGGTATCTTCACGTCCAATTTACCGTAGTGTCTCAAGACAAAAGTCTTTGACCAGTAGTGTGTGTTGCCAGTAATTATCTATGGGACCGAGATGTAGTTGCGTACAATGAGCGTTATCAGAAAGCTTAAAGTCAACCATAGGCCAATGGAGAGTGCTATGCCCTGAGTTTCCTTGCGTGATCGCATCAGAAATGAGGATATCCACAGGAGAATGAAAGTTACCGACGTAGCCCGAAGAATTGCGAAACTTAAGCAGAACGGATGACCGATGGGGCTGAAAAGTTCTGGAATGGCGACCGCGAACCGGCAGACGATGCGTTGGAAGATGACCTGGTTAAGGTTACGATTCACAAAACCAACAAAAATATCTAAAAATATTGACCTGCGTTCTAAATATGATTAACTTTCCAAAACCATATATCCGTTGCCAGCTTTATGAAAAGGTGAGGAGGTTGACCGCCTTACATGAGCTACGCCCCTACGAATAGAAGCGCAGAATCATGAGAGGTGCTTATATTCAACCTTTGGTGATAGGTAGAGCCTGAGTTATTATTTATTAACCTTGTACAAAACATAAAATAAGATCAAGTGGTGTGGTTAGTCTAATCCTTGAAATATTAGAGTACGGACATGCTGACTTTTTGATTACAGCCATAAATAATCGTTGAAAACGAGCTTTTGAGATAGATCATTAACATCCGGACAAAAAATGCATACCAGGTTCTTGCTGGCAAACTATTTAATGAGAATCATGCTATTTCTGCCTCCACTTGCAATAAAAATCGATTATCACATATAATTATAGTTCCTTAACCAAAAAACAAGTGTTTATTACACTCGTAAGACACACACACTCGGCTGGAACTAGCAAGACCCGATTGTCTCCATCGCAAACCTTCATAAAATTACAAATCAACTTTTTTACCAAAAGCTTTCGCTCGTCATCGAAGTTGTGTGCATTAATCATACCTGTCTGTCTGTTTCAGGTGCTTATGCGCGAGTTTGCAAGAGGGAGAGGGACAGATCGAAAGCGCGAGGTGCGCGCGCGTCGATACCTCAGCGCCACTCCGAGTCAGTCGACGGAAACCTCCGCACGGAACAGTCACGTCAAGTTATTCTAAATAATTTTCAATAAAGTGGTGATACTTAAACCGAAGTGTTAAAGTGTGTGATTGTAAGGGTGCGTGTCGTGGGTGTCTGGATGTGAACCGGTGTACTAACAGTGCAGTTCTGTGTGTGATTGTGTTTCATCTGTCGTGTTGCGCGCTGATGATTATTGGATTTGCTCGAGGTATAGTATTTTTGGTTTATTGTTTACATTGTATGATGAACTTCCTACATTTCAGATCAAAACCATTTTTAATAAATTAATAGTTTTAACACCAGAACTTTAACAGGAAAATCTAGAGTTTCATCTCTACCATAAACTTCAATAGCAATTCCGGCAACTAGCTATGATAAATCAAAAATACACAATCGAAAAACTCCATACAGAAAAAACAGTCATTAGATATTTACGCCTTCCATAACCGAAATAGCTGAACCGAGAAAAAATCTCTCACATCAACGTTGTACTAATAAAACAGATCATTAATCAAAAATGCGATAAAATCGTTAACGACAATACATCGTTAAGTCGAACGAAACGAAATACAAATGAAATATGAACTAGAAAATACGCCATTTGGAATATCTTAAGACATTTGCGAATCTTAGATGTTATCTAAGAAAAGACATCAACGCGCTCGCTTTGAAAACGTGAGATCTAATTTCACTAAGAATTTTCACCATTGATGTTTTTTTTCGCGATAATCCTAATATATTAATAAAATATTGTAATAAATGGTTTTGTTTTGGGTTTAGTAGGTTTTTGTGGCTGCGAATCAACAGTGGGAAAATAAATAAATAAAATTATAATTACTAAATACATTTACTAAATTGGAATGCGATCATTGAAATGTCAAATGATTTTAATAGCCGAAGCTTCGACAGATTTTAACGCTCTTGAAATGTTTATTGAGCCATAAATTCAACCAAAATGATATTGCCCTGAATATTTTAAGCAAATCTTTTTAATTCTCTTAAACAACTTATTTTAAACACGAGAATACTTAAAAGTGGTTATATGCATACCGCCGGCGTTTCATGAAGCCATGAAAACGTCAATGTCGCCAATAAATGCGATAACGATACGAATACAGCCTTAATATAATACAAACCAAAACCATCTATAATCCTCACAGAATAAGGTTAAAAATCATTTAAATTTGATCTAGAAGAATGTGTATGCAAGTCAGGTTCAGCGAAATTGATATTAAATATCGAAATGATTGTAATTTAGACTTTGTTAGCCATAACACTAAAGTTCAAATACTGTTGTTCAAGAGATAGCGTTTAGTTTTAATAATTTTATTTGTTTTAACAAGCTGCGATGTATCTGATGCGATCTATCTCGCGTTGTCTCTACGGTTGAAGAAGGGAATTATTATGCACAAATGAATCTGATCTTGAAATAATACAAGGTTATATGCAATCTAACACAGATATTGTAATAGGTGGATTTACTTTTGGTAAGAAATAGTAATGAGAGCTTTTAGCCACCTTTTCTGTTTTAGTAGAATGAGCGGTATAAACGGCCAGAGAAAACTGGATACCTATTTTCAGATCATCTGCCTAGCCTTTTCCCAACTATATTGGGGTCGGCTTCCAGTCTTACCGGATTCAGCTAAGTACCAGTGTTTTACATGGAGCGACTGCCTATCTGACCTCCACAACCCAGTAACTGGGTAACACGGTACCTCTTGGCAAGACTGGTGTCAGATCTCAAGCTTCTGACTACCCGTAACGACTGCCAAAGATCTTCAAATGACAGCCGGGACCAACGGCTTAACGTGCTTGCCGAGGCACGGAGGAAACTCGGTATGTTGAAATGGTCACCCATCCACGGACCGACCTCGTCAAGCTTAACCTTGATGATCGACCCGTGCGGCTGCTATTGTTTAGCCACGAGCTCCTCGGATACCTATTTTCAGATGTACTGTACAAAAACTCAAAGTGTCTCTGAACAGAAATATTTAAGGACATAAAAATTTTCATCGTAGGCAAATCGAAATCGAAGGAAGAAGAAGCTTCAAGCTTCTTCTTCCTTCCTTGAATCCTTGCTTCACTTCACAGTTCACACTACGGGTTTATCTGTCTGAAAACTATTCAAAGATACATTGCAAGTTTTCTTCCATATCTAAGAATACCCAAATTGATTTAACAAGCAACATAATAGCTGGAAACTAAACTTTCACTAATTCTTATGAGCATATTAATTCCTCGAACATATTTTCCTATTACAAATACATTAACTATCTTTACTTAACTTCCGTAACTACCACAGAAGCATTCCTAACCTCAAGTACGTCTCAAGTTCATTAAGTTAACGCTGGATAGCCAATCAGGCGCCTGCTAACTTAGAGACCGCCCACGTCGACCGCCTTCCAATCATTTACATAACATATCACAAACATGTACATACGGTAATATCAATATATTATTATGTACATAAGCGACAATATTACACAAGACTTTGTTTTGGTAAAGACGTCCGATTGGAATGGCTGCCGATGGCGTTGTCATGGGAAAGAATTTGAAGGTGTGGTAGGAATAAAAATAAAATATAATACTTGTTTGATGTATGAGAAGAATTCTGTGTTATGTACAAATAAAAGAAGAATTCTGTGTACATAAGATTGACCGAGACGTAAGACTGACTGAGACATGGACAGTGTGAGTTGGAAAGGGCGAAGATAAATGCTCTAGAGATGTGGTGCTGGAGAAAGATGCTCGGAATATCGAGGACGGATTTCTGCACTAACGTGTCCATACTCCAAGTACTCGGCATCACGCAGCGTCCGGTCGAGCATACTGCAGTTCTATGGACACGTCTCTAGGCGGGATGGCGACTCCATAGAGCGGCTGGCCGTACAGGGAAAAATGGAGGGAACCAGATCGCACGGCAGGTCACCTATGCGTTGGAAGGACTAAGTGAAATCCGCAGTAGGAGGCCGCATATCTGACTGCGCCAAACAGTCCGCCAACAGGGAGAGATGGCAGGCGATCGTGCCGAGAGCTGTGTCCGCATCTACCACCGACGTGGACGCCTCGACGTGACCACGACCGCTCTGCTAAGAGCAAAACGACAGAGAAGAGAGAAGTAAGACCCACACTAATTTCAGACATCAGGATGGATTAGCTAAATATGAAGCTAGCGAAAAGGTGTATAAGATACCTCTTACAACCCTGCCGCAGGATACAGGCGTTATGCCTATAGATATTGTTAGAATTCTATAAATAATATCAAAAAGTAAATTATCCTCAAATCCCGTAGTGAATTCACATTCAAAGCAGTATAACAACAACGGCTCACGTCCCTATTCCAGACCATCTGCGGAAATTAACTTCCTCTGGGATTTTCTGTGACTCAGTCCGATAATAGCTCAATGGGTTTCAGATATATTTCAATCAGTATCTCTTCAGTGTCGTACTTGCTTCCAATTAAAGTTATGGCAAAAGCTTTTCCAGCAATACAATGTGTTATATGACATCATGGCTATCATTAACATTTTTCTCCTTTATGCAATTCAATTTAAATTCCATTTATGCATACATTTTAGTGCAATTTGGTAGTTATTTTAAAACCGAAAACAAAGCCTGAACTCTTGATTACACGTCATCTACGTAAGTTATTGTATATACTTTAGTTTGGGTGCTTTTCCAAATAGAAACCACACATTGAGGTCCTGAAAAACAAGATACTTGCAGCTCACATAAATCCATAATTTCTTCGCGTGGAAACTATAGTATACTTTTCCTTCACTATACTCTAAATCATTCTTAATTTATTGGCACCATAAAAGTCGATTACAAGTCTAACAACAAAATACCACTTTCTCTCTCAACTGTCAAAGTTGTAACAGCCACTAAACTATATAGCTGGTATTTTTCTGCCGGTGACTGGAATGTGTTCGTTACGTAAGTGCAGAGGGGATGTAAAGGGCACACGCCGGCTGGTGAGTGCACCTGCGTCCTCTGTGTGAGAGGAGTGAGTTGTGAGGACGTTACGAGATATGTGTGCGCTTGTTTTATGTGGGGGAGAGTATAAGCAGAGGACATGTTTTGTGGTGTAGATAACGGTAGCAAATGTTATGTTGTGTGTGTTGCATTTTATTGAAATTGCAGGTAGGCGATTCACAACCTCCAGTTAGCGCCTGTCTAACTTATCAGGCAGATAAACTCAAATTAAAAACCGTTGTAGTCATAATCTTATCCTGAAGAAATTTGTTATAAGAACGGTTTATAACAGTTTTCACCATGAGAGTGTTTTCTCAAAGAAAAGATACTTAATTAAACAATCTTACCCTTATCCAGAAAGTTATTCAACTATATTAAACGGTAAACCTTTACAAACACAAACAAAAAGAACATATCTACATTTCTCAATTTACAGATCCCCCCGATATCAGCCCACAATAGTCGACTCTTGTTTAGTTAGACGTTTCTACAAACACTGCCTGCCATGCGCTCGCGCATTCGTTTTCACTCACGAAATAAATAACAAATGGATAGCTAATCAGCATATCTGCCGGGTCGAACGCTCTCAACTTTTGACCTCAACAAATTTCTAGAGGGCGTTAACGATATTTTTATGGTTTGAAAAATTAGCATACCTTTTCCGCTAACGCAGTCGTAACTTTACAGATTAATTTATCGTTTAGACCCGTGTTATCTGAACGTCTAATGTCTTGTTTGTAGAATGTGACAAGCACTATTGGGTAGTAATGTTGCTATAAAAAGCTTAAAGCCGACAGACGACGTCACATCAAATTGTACATAAATACTTGTAGTGTGTGTCTTCTACAAATGTTTATGGCCACTCCATTTCATAATTCTCTGAGTTTCCACTATTAATTTCACTTCAAACTTAGGCTTTAAGATCAAACAAACGAATCTCCAAGAAAACTGTATCTTAAACTATCTCATTAAGGTTCAAATTCGCTTAATAAAAGCTGTATTAGCTCAATCATTTGAAAGACCCATTGTGTGGAGTTCGTTAAAATCGTGTGCGCTCTGTGTTTGGTTTGGAGAGAGCGGGTCTACAGCCACTTCGGCTCTGCTATCATACATTTGCATATATTATCTTACATACAGATAGATATGTAGGTATGTTATGAGAAATCGAGAGCACCGAATGATAATGAAATAACTAAGAGATGCAGCATTTTATCGGTAGGAGAGTGTTGGCTATGCGGTCATCGACCTAGACGAAGGTTGTCTATGGAAATTAGCGTTTGCGTTTTATCTTGTTTTCCAGTTTTTTTTCTAGTCTAGCTAGTTTTTGTCTTGTTTTATGCCAGCCAGGGTATATTGAAATGGCTAAAAGCTTTTAGTTCTAAGATGCACTTCTGACAAACAGTCGAGTTAACCATAAGTTCTGGGCAATTAATTACATTTAATAATGTATCCTTATTGAACAGTTACTAATAAATAATTACTTAATAATAGAATTTAGGTTGAGTATTTGTCAAATTATTGGTTGTGTAAGGCAATGACCGAGTGGCGTCCAAGGATAGGCAGAACGAATGTTGATCGTCCGGCGTCGAGATGGGCAGACGTGGATAATGGTGGCACAGGAGCGTGGGGATTGGCACAAGAAAAGAGAGGCTTATGCCCAGCAGTGGGCGAAGTTAGGCTGCGGATGATTAGTCAAACTATATAGTTTAGTCTGAAAATCTGTCAAAATCTGGCATTAAAGCTGGGTTTGATTCGTTCTTAACTCAAAATACTCAAATCCGTTATCGGCTCTTATGTTTCAATGTTCACAAAGGATGTCTAGCTAAAAAAGAAAACCTTAAATCTAAATTAACACAAAGCTGATTTAAGTTCTAAATTTAACTTACTGCCCTCCTTCCATTTCAAATCAAAGTATTCGAAATGGAAGGAGCAATGCATTTATTCAATATCCAACCTCCTGACAGACCACTCAAATTATATATTCACTGTCAGGCTCCCCTCTACTTCCTTCTACATCAAGTTTTAGGTTTCACTACCTCTCCATTCTCTCTCTCTCTATTCACAAGCCCCCAAAGCCCTAATTACTTACGAAACTTAGCCATTGAATTAATCATTCATTCGTTTTCTCCAATCATTCGTTGCCTGCTGCGATCAACATTGTTGTACCGCCAATTAATTCAAACCTTTAAACAAAACCTTTTATTTTGAAGTCGATTGTCTCCGGTCCCCGGCTTTTGTTTTGAAGTCGTTTGTTCGACTTTCGCTTTTGATCTACATGTTTTGTCTTAGCATGCATGTAAGTAATGCGTACTTGAGTATAATTGATAGTTATAGGCTTTGTTATTTAGTGATGTGTAGGTTTTTATTGCTGTAATGGACACCTCGGTATCTTGGTATCTTGCTTACAGCTGTGTGGCTCACAGTCTGGCTAGGGCTGCAACGTTTTTGAGACGAAAGGCGGCCCGTGACAGAAGCAATGCGCGATTTTTATTGTTGCTGCCAGAATATTGATTACGTGCTCTATGATTACAATGATGCGCTCTTTCTTCCTGTTTTCAGGCACTTTGAAATCGTGATCGAAGTCGTTTCCAGGGAATGCTGAAGTTGCAGGAATGCTCTCAACTTAATTCAAGATTTTTGTAGCGAAATGTTGATTATATAGCAAGATTTTACGATTACACGATTACACAGTAAGTCAATGTGAAATACGTAGAGTACAATACTCTGTATTAGAGGAAGCGAGGTAGCTATTTAGATGACGGCGAATATGTATGGAAAAATATGCTGCATCATGCCCAAATTAATTGGAATAAAGGCTATATACGAGTCGTCATCATCATCCCGCTTCCAGCATCACGTCGTAGGAGCGGTTGGTAACCCTAAGTCTGGCGCTAAAAAGAAAGGCGTGTTAAGATAAGGTTTCTGTAGGCGTTGCGCAGATAAAATTTGCACATGATCATAAATTATCGAGAGGTGTCTGTGTCTGGTTGTATCTTTATTTATCGAGCATTTTATTTTTATGGTTTCTGGCTAGCTACATAGCTGTAATTCTCTTTTATGCTTTTGTAGGGGATTCTGTTAAATCCTATATGAAAAAGTTTAATTTCACAGACTTATTCTACTCGTCAATACATTATTTAAAGGTGGAATCTTTGTGTGGAACTGCCAGCTCCTTTAATTTCTACTATCTAAAACCCGTCACCGTCAGACATGAAAACCGGAGTGAACAGGCATTCTATGGGCCCGCTCGTTTCATTGGGCGTAATACAGAAAAGCCCATAATTATTTCACTTATGGTGGCACTGGGTAAGGGTATGTTCCTGGCAATTCCTAACAAACCAGCTTTTACCTTGACCAAGATTCAAGACATCGACGAGCTAGGTTCAGTATTAATTAAACCATATACCAAACTCGTCCCTCAAACTGCCCTCCAACGCTAATCACCCATAAGACTCACACACCATCCACATCGCAACAATCGCCTATAACCCCATGTTCCCATAGCCGTGATCCGAGCGATAGCCGCGCGGCAATTAACCCGTGACCCCGCCCGGCATCCAGCTATCAGACAATGGCGATCAGCTTTATGAAGCACTGCCTAGGCTTTACTTGATTGTAGGGGAGTTTTGTATAATCTGACCTAGGAAGTATGCTGTTATTTTGTTGCATTCTCTTGCTATTATTCCAATTTTTTTGGGACGCAGCAAGACTTTTTCTTTCATAATTTACTTAATTGGTACTTCTCTGTCATTCGTCTTCCCAGTAATAGTCCCCTTTCGCCATATCATCTTTTTTACAGACCATTTCATGAATAGCTGATGCTACATTATAGTTGTTTAACATTTTCAATGTGACTATTCCCCATCATCGGCCTTTTAATGTTGCTCTTTCTGTGAGGGAGCCAAACTATTCATATTGAAAATATATTCAGGTATTTGATTGCCTTCCTGCGGCCTAGCTGCGTAATATATAAATGCATGGAATCTATCGCAAATTCTTTCATTGTGATTGTGCAACAGTAACCATTGCGTGTTGTACGCTGTCGAATAGATTTTTAAACATTTGAAGCAGTGAATTAGAAACTCCTTTCGGTTTTGATTGAAATTGTGATTTAGAGTGTTATACAAAGGGGTGCTGTATCGTATCCCAACTGAGAAAAGGTCTTAGTTTCTTCCCCATAGTTTCCTTACGACACTACCTTGCTAAAGTCAACCTCGAAGCATTATAATTTTTATTACTGCTGAAAGATCTACTGAAAACAATGATTCTGCCCGTTTAGAGAAACATTGGGATCTACTAATAGGCAATAAATTAGCGCTAATACAAATGTAAATAAAATAATTAAATTCGTTTGTCAAGAATGATGCTAAGTAATTTAAATTTCAACGTTACTAACTTCAACCTCCTTCTAAATTGCTTACCATTGTAGCCAGTAGCCACTGCCAGCTAGCTATGTAGCATCATTCACAAAAACTCCGCTGACCTCGACGCGGCCTCACACGACACGACCTCGCACACCATATTACACCACAATATTTACTTAGCCACTAATACCTACTATTTACACGATAATATAAATACCAAACTTCAATTAGATTCGGTAAAAAAATCAAAAGAAAAGTGTGTGCGTAATTACAGCACGACCATATTAAATTTGCAGTTCACTGTGGCGCTGCTTGTCAAGGAAATATGCAACGTTGTGTCAAATTCGATAATATTTTTATAATTCCATGTTTTCCCGCCCGCAAAGATAAGTTGGGCGTACTTTTTAATTGAACATAGCATGCAATGCGGCATGTCCGGTGACCATGTAATTGAATGTGAATTAAAATTTTTGGTAGTGTTTGTTTCTTGTATGTAGTAATGCATGCTCTTTCTCGTTACCTAGTAGAATTTGATTTATAACTGTTTTATTAAGTGAGTTTTTGAATGCATATTAGGGTGTGCACACAACAACGCAAGCTTAGCGCACGCATCGTGCATTCTAATGCGCCTCTGATGCAATGTTAGCTCAATGCACGCTCGGTAAGGAATACATATGCGTTTGCAATTCACAGATTACCTTTTAAATGTCACACAGTCTTAAAGAGGCTTAAAGGATTTAAGACCACGCCTTATTCCACTTTTTTATCGCCTATAAAAAATGTTAAAAACTACATTGCTTTACTACAAAAATTCTCTAGTGAGGCAGTTGCAGTCTCGCTGTCAAGTAAATAAAAGATACTGCAGAATTTCATTTTTCGTTTTGGCTCTGCAACGAGGGCTTCTTCTCATCCAGAGAAGGTATGAACATGGATCACCACGTTTGGTCAAGGCTTATTGACTATGTTTTTGTTTTCTCACGCTTTCCTTCGCCGTTATCATGTGAAAATATGAATTGTAGAACCCGCATTGGTAATACTTGGCCGGATTTCAACCCACAACCACAAAGTTAAAGCCTCGCCTCCTTTGTACGAACATGAGGCTTTAACTATCGACCACAAACAAAACATTCTCAAAATAAACTTTTACAAAAGCCTTCAATGAGAGCGTACCTTTACGTGAGCGTAGCAAATGGAAAGTCAATACATGCCCGGTAGCGGTCAGACGTAATATCCGTTTAGTTATGTGTGTGTAAAAACAATGGGTTAATTTACTGTGACTGAGCCTTTTTGTGGCAGCCTTTGGTTTGAGGTGGTCCGAGGTTTTTGTAGCAATAAAAGTAGTAATAAATGTTCAGAGGTGGTCTGTTCATCTTATGAGAGCGTGTGGCTACTATTTCGAAATAAGATATTTACAAACTAGCTGTGCCCGCGGCTTCGCTTCCGTCATCTGCCTGCCAACCCTTCTATACTTACCAGCCTGCCTGCCTACTCCACATACTCAAAAATATACATACTACATACCAATTTTTTTTCTAGTGTCATTCTTTCGCGTAAAATCTTAACACCGCGATTCAGAAAATGACTTTAAATGCACAACGCCATCTATCGAATAGCGAGTTCAACTGTCCGAGTAACTGAATTGCGTGAGCTGTGATAATTTTACTTCTTGAACACTTTAAATTCATCTAACTTTTGATAGAGTGAACCGATTGCGATGAAACAAAAACTAAGTAATTCTTCAAGATACGCACAATTTTTATGTATAAAAGTTATCTACATTGGTTTCGTACATTTCACGTGATGCGTGCACAAATAAACAGACAAACAGACAAAAATTCCAAAAATGCTAGAAATGGGTTCTGTTGGTTATCCTTTAACACCCTGGCTATTTTTTTTGGATTTTTTTTCGATGTACAAAAAATATTTTTCTACAGATTTATTATATGTATTGATTGTTCCTGGATTAGTTACCAAGCGCGAGCCTATAATAAATAAATAAATAATAATAAGCCCTGAAAATGTTTGGGATCAGCACATGCTATGAGAGGACAAAATGTCTTTTCAAAAAACGATTGCGGAGTATTTTTGCGGTAGCACGATATATTATAATTATAGGTCATTAGATCTACTAATGTATTATAGAAATTAATATTATCTTTCGCTCAGACATGACTAGACTACGTGACTTTATTACCGGAAAAAGAAATCTCAAATCTCGATGAAAATTCCGTTTACAACAATTAGAACCACAAAGTTGTTTATGTCACATTTAAATAGCACTAAAACTCCAAAACAATGTCGCGATAAATCTGTGAAACAATGCCGTTCGCCCACGCGTGGGCCCGGCGCATGAACATTGAACCGCATGGTCGCCACTCGCCGGTCGGCGCTTACCGTACGATACGAGGCTTTCGTCGCCATAAGCTACCAGTGGTAATGCACCGTTACCGGCCGTATGTTGAAGTTATGTGTGTTTGTGTCATGTGGGCTCGCGTGTGGTCGAATCGACGAATGGTTTTGGACATTTTATAATAAAGGAAGTTTTTTGGACAAAAATGGGTGTTTATGACGATCATTATGCCATAGTTAATACCTACTCGTAGATATAGTTGATGTAATATGAGGTTGTGATAGGGAGGATATAAAAATGCAAGCAGCTATTTCTCGCGTCTGCTATCATTCCCATAAAAAGATTCTAATTTCCGGTCGGCGTGCGGTGGGATAGAAATACATACTAATGAATACATTGATATATGTGTAAAAAACGGTAGTTTTACATGAAATAAAGTTTTAAACTATTTTTGTAAGAGACGTCTTCTTTTAAAGAATTATATAGGTTGGTAACCTAGCTAGAGGTGGATAAACGAACAGAAAAGGAAACGAAAAGATGGGATGATAAGCTATACCTACTTACTTACATACGTATAGTTTATCATCCCCCGCTGTCAAGTGGGTCTAAATTGGAGAAAAGTAGTGAGAGATAGAAAACAGAGGAACTTGTTAGAGGAGGCTTTTTTTTGCCAAGATGCACAGTAAAAGACATCCTGTAATTACAACTTACAATATCACATCGCAAAATGTTCAGAAAAAAAGGCTCATCGATTATCTATGTATCTTTATCCTGGATGTTTTCTTTTTATTCATTCACAGCTTAAGAAATGGTGGAAGGTACCCTAATCTGTTCTCCACTCTAGGTATATTCATACTGCCAGCCACAGAGATAAATCTCCAAAATATTATAATGAATACGTCTATGAGAATAAAATCTAATGCCCCTATATAAAAACCGATCATAACAGACGTTAAGCTTATAATAATTATAATATATTTGAGTCATTAATATCTGGACCACATTCCAGAACACAAAAGCGGTAAAATCTCTTCACATTCTATGTAGGAATTAGGGCTGCCTCAAATGTTTTTGTTTCTTGTGAATTAAACTTTCTCAGGAAGAGAGAGTGGCTATCAAGAGCAGTTAAATACTTCGTCAGGAAAAATAATGCAATGTTTAATGCCAGTAACCGAGAAAAGGAAACTTTCTTTTCGTCTTGGTGTTAAGAAGTAGGTACCTATACTTAGTTTGCAGCAAACCAAAAAAACACAACATTTTGTACGTACCAATTGCCAGTTTATTATAAGTCAAAAAAATTTGAAGGTTCATGAAATAGCCAAAATGACTAGAGAGCCTAGTCACTCCATACCTCTTATAAAGCTTCCAAATATCACATTTTGTGTCAATATTTAATTTTTCAAGAACAAAAGAAGTTTTCTCTCTGCCAACCCTGGTTATTACTCGACTAGTAATTAATGAGTCGGTCATTGAGCGCAGGAATGATACTTCACATTAATGGGAGGCTCTCTCACCCGATGCGGGCGACTGGCTCTTCAGAATATGCGCCACCAGCAGGTATTATAATCTCATACTAATTGAGAGGGGAAAAAGAGGTGAATTTTTAAAAAAGCTGAAAGTTTAAAAAGGAGAAGAGAAAAGTAGTTTTCTTTTTTTCAAGATATAATCTCTCTTTTTGTATCAGAAAGTCTGGTATTCATCATGTTATCTAAACTTATATCTTATCTTATTCTTCAAATACAAAAATACTAACATTAACATTAAAAGCGGGCTATTTACCATGTTTACTGTTTGTTGCGAGTTCCCGATATTTCGTTGCTGTTGCAAGCACCATGATCACGGATAAACTGAAAGTCATTGCGGGTGGGTGTTTATGAGGAGACTATACGGTCTACCCTCTTTCTTGTTCGTTTTTTGCACTCAGTACCGCTACCATTGTCACTCACAGATCGATTCTGTTCCCGACACACGAAACTCACTGTGTCCGATCGCGAACTTTTTTCGGCAACAAACAGTAAACATGGTAAATATCCCGCTTTTAATGTTAATGTTTACGAAAATACTGTAAATGATAAAAGGCTTTATGGGCGCTGAATGCCAGAAGCACTTTTTATCCCGAAAAACGTCCGGGGTTATAAGGTATTTTTACCAACAAGAAATGAACTATATTGTTATGTGAATCTTTACATTTATTATTATTATTTATTATAAGGGATCCTATTTTTCTTTTAAAGAACGAAACCCTAAAAATGCACAACTCCTTTGGTCTTAAGAACTAAACCGACGGAAATGCTGGTATTTTCAAAATTCTTGAAACAATCGCGAATGAATGAATGAACCGCGAATCGCGATGTGTTTAAAAGCTATCGCGAGTCGGGAATCTTTCTTATTTTATTAATTAAAACCTTTAAATCGAATATGGTTATCACCTTGGCGATGGTTCAATGTAAACAAACCTAATGTTTGAATCAAGAAACAACTTGGCTTAAGGGCTATTAATGTCAGTGAGATATGGACGCTCTTAAGTGGCCATTTTACTAAAACACCAAAGTTAAGCTATAACTTTAATGTTATTTAAACACAACTTTGTAATTGATACCGTATCGTAAAACCAATTAAGTTGTAAATTAAAAACAAATTATGGAACATTTTATTTGTTTCGTATCTCTAATATCACGGGCGGCCGCCATTTTTATTGTTCTGTCTGAAATAGTCCCGATGTTGTGTGACTGATGGAGATATTAAACTAATTTATAGCTTCATATTAATATGGGATATTTAATTTGTTTGCATAAGATAAGATACAGGCTGCTATAAAAGTAAAACTATTAAAAAACATTGCTATAATGGAAAATAACTGGAAACCAGTTCGACTATCTTGTACCTTTTATTAGTAAAGTTCCAAACGGATTGAGCCGACTTTACCCCTCTTTAATAACCCGCCGCGCATTTTTCGGGCATACAAAGTAGACAACCTATGGGCATGGCATACAGCGATAGTGTAGCATGCTGTTTGTGATCGGATCAGTTCTGCCATTACAAACAAACAAAGATACCTCTTTAAAATATTAATTTGGATTACTCTTTACTTCTTTCAACGCCTGTCAATAAATGGCCGTTTATATCGTGAGATTATAGCTCATTAAGTTAAATGCATAAGAGCAGGTGCACACTGATGCACTGCATCTGCAAAGCACCATCACTTCGCACCGATATTTATTACTATTTACTTATTTATTTACAAATATAGTATATCTGTATGACGCATCCGTTATAAATTCACATACACGCACACATTCCAGCCGTGTCTTGTATAACAATAAGTATTTTAGCATAACTATTCAAAATCGTAAACTTTTAACCGAGGCTGTATAAAAGATTCATCGCATGACCATAATAGAGTCGATACATATTTATAGGCTTATTATAAGGTCAAAGTATGTAGATGGGACATGTATATTATATGGCGTCAAATATGTTTAAATATGGTAATAAATAAGATAAGAATGTGTGATTTTTTGAGCATTGGCTAATGTTTCCTGCCTATTGAGGATATATTATGGGTTTTCACGCTTATTTAATACGGATAAAAAGCTCTAATTTAAGTTATTAAACTGTCATGGTCACTAACAAAGCAGTAAACATGGTTAATATCCCGCTTTTAATGTTAATGTTAGCTCTAATTTAGTCTAAAATAAAATAAACTACTGAAAATAAATTCTCATATTTTTTTTATAGAATGTAGAGATGCTACGCTTTTTCAGGTTTTCTATCTATTTAATATAACTATATATTAAGTAAATAAATACCATGAGGTAAAGGAAAGGTAGGCAAGGCAGACGTGAATGGAAACGCCGGGAGGAGAGGCCCTAGAAAGACATATTATATTTGTGAAGTTCTTCAGAAAGGGTTCGCAGTACTCATAACCCGCGTACGTGTTTGATAAGATGTATGAACGTGAGTGAAGCAAAAGAAATATGTAAGGATCGTAACAGGTGGTCTTCTGTAGTTTCTGCCTACCCCCATGGGAAAAAGCGTGAGTTTATGTATGTGTACCTATGTATGTATGAATTCCATGACCGCAATACTTCAAAATATGGCTACACGATTTACGCTATATTTTTTACGACATTTAGTTTTCATTCAGAAACCTTTTACTTATTCTCAACCATCTTCAGGCCCTTTCGCTTTCTGACCATTATAATGACACGACTTCCGACTTAGAACCAGTATTTATAAGTTAAAGCGTGTGTTTACATTAGTACTGAACATCGCTTAGTTGCTCAGCGGGACCACTGGGGGTTACATAAGCATTGTATACATGTCTCTTTTATGGGCAACAAAAGAGACATGTATAATTTAACTAATTTCAACTCATGTTCTGCGTATGTCTATGACATGGTGTTGTAGAGTGTGTGTGTGAGTTTCATGCTCGAATTGTGCAAATATGGTTCTTTCTTAGGTGTATATCTTATTATTTTGTCTTTTTTGTTGTCCTACAGTTCGTTAGTTAATCAGTAAACAAATAAAATCAGAAAAACCGGCCAAGTGCGAGTCGGATTCGCGCACGAAAGGTTCCGTACCATTATCGCAAAAACGGCAAAAAAACACGTTTGTTGTATGGGAGCCTCACTTAAATATTTATTTTATTCTGTTTTTAGTATTTGTTGTTATAGCGGCATCAGAAATACATCATCTATGAAAATTTCAGCTGTCTAGCTATCACGGTTCATGAGATACAGTCTTAGTAATAGGGTGCCGTTTTACCCTTTGGGTACGGAACCCGAAAAATTGATTTTACTGTTCAACTTACGTTTGGAAGGTTTTTTAATGGCGTTTTGTTCTTTAGAGTATTGTACTGTCAGCCTGACTATAATTCAGCATCCGTCTGTGAGGGCATTACCTATATTTTTGTTTAAAACTAGTAACCAGTAAAGAGCTTTTCAACACACTTGCTCATAAAGTGGCTCTAATTTCACCGCAATTAGGCATGTAATGATGCCTGTAATCAAACTGTGACTTTTTCATTGCTATTATACACAAGTGAGTTATAGTTTTTTTTTAATGGTTTCCTGCCTTCATTTTAAATACTTTTAAATTAAACTAATTTTAAAAGTGTCACAAATCAATCCAATGAAAATTAATAAAATAAGTCATTAATTGTAATCCAGTTAAAATTTAAGTATTTTCAATTTAATAAGATGTAACACTGTTAATAAATTAAAAGTGTCCCATTCGACATTAATCCCTTTCTATTCCTGTCATGGAAGTAGTACTTACTATATCCATAACATGATACGGGTAGTAATTACTATTTCCATGATATCCATTAAATACATAAAATGTGGCATAGTGGCTTCTAGTCAAATAATTCAGCAAAATGCTAGAACCTAATATATTGCTTGCTCATTTCATGCAACTTCGTATTCAACTAGATAATTTCAACTTCTACGTGTTAAATAAATAAAACTTGCTCTCAAATATAACTTTTGTTTCTCTGCAATAAAGAAAACTTGAAATTCCCCATTTTTTACGTGGCTAAAACGCTATCCGCGAAAAGCTAAAAAAATAAAGTAACCTCATTGTTTTAGTCTATGGCCGATCGCCATTGTTAGATGCGCGCGCATAGGAAAACTGATTAATTTACCCCGCCATTGCGAAAAATTTTTCACTACTCACTGTTAAAAATGATTTTTGAGTATTATTTTCTTCACAAGTGTGTTGAAAAACGTCGTATGATACACGTGTGTATTGATGATTACCGTCCTCGGCTCTCTTAAGACCCTCACCTAAAGGCTCGGGTCTCAATGGCGCCTCAGCGGTAATCACCAACATTACGCACTTGTACCATAATGTACTATAATACAATAGTACAAGCATTGACATGTACAAGTGTGTAATGTTGGTAATTAACGCTGAGGAGCCATTAAGAGAGCCGAGGACGGTAGTCATCAATACACACGTGTATCATACGACGTTTTTCAACACACTTGCGAAGAAAATAATACAAAAAAAACATTTTCAACGGGTCCGGACCCGTGCTTCACCTAGTTTCTCCACCTGGGTGAAGCACGGGACCTAACAAGGTCCCGTGCTCCAACTGATGACGTTACTATACAGTGATGAGCGTATATTGTACAGTGACGCAGTGAATTGTTTTCCCTTTAAGATACAAAAGTTCTAAACAATTATTTTAAAGGAGTGAAATTATACGTAGGTACATACAATTATAGAATTACTTTAATTAAAATTATTTTTTGATTATATTAAATTTAAGTATAGTATGTAATTATTTGCAAACCTTTATGGTGCACATGACAGAGGTTGAGTATTGTTTACAAACCTTTGCGGTCCATAAAATGTATAAAAATAAATTCAACGCGTCTGCTCGAATCTATTTTATTTTACATTTGCAAATGCAATTGATTACAAATGAAATTGCTTAGGGCTATTTTTTGGAAAAAATACGTTACAATAAATCAAATAAATCGTATTGATTCGATTATCCTTAGCCAATGGAAATCATTTCGAACAAGTTTCATATATTTTTAAAATAATCATATTAATATATATACATATAAACTACACAGCATTAAAGTAATAAATATTTTAAGCAATAAACAAGAATAAGGTTTTTCCTTGTAACGACATATAAGGCAAGACTAGGTTAGATATATTAAGTTATGTAATTACCTTAATTACTTGACTGTACTTATCATCAGTTGAAGCACGGGACCTATTAAGTCCCCGTGCTTCACCCAGGTGGAGAAACTAGGTGAAGCACGGGTCCTGACCCTTTTCAACAGTGAAAACGATTGTGAAAATTTTTTCGCAATCACGAAAAAACTAATCAGTTTTCCTATGCGCGCGTATCTAACAATGGCGGTCGGCCATAGACTAAAAGAAAACTAAAACAATAACTAAAAGAATACTAAAACAATGAGGTTTCTTTTTTACAAAATAGGTAATTTCAAGTTTTCTTTATTACAGAGAAAACAAAAGTTATATTTGAGTAAAAGTTTTATTTATTAAACACGTACAAGTTAAAATTATCTTTTTAAATACGAAGTTGCATGAAATGGGCAAGCAATAGGTACATTAATTTATTAATTAATTTGTTTGTATCAAAACTTTTTTAAGAACAAAGCAACTCAACCAATAAAATAAAAAAAACCTATAACTCACTTGTGAATAATATCAATGAAAAAATCACTGTTTGATTAAAGGTGACATTATGTGCCTAATTGTGGAAACTAGAGCCACTTTATGAGCAAGTGTGTTGAAAATATTATTGTTAAGGTTACACTAGCCGATAATTCTTCCATACAAACGTAGTCTACTAATTACTCCACTGTTTGACGATGTACGTTCAAAATAAAAAATGATATCAATTTGTCTCATCATTATCTAGCCCTGTATGGAAGCAAAAAAGTAAAATATTTTTCAACACACTTGCTCATAAAGTGGCTATAAACACAGGAGGACACCGTGGAGTTTTAGTGGGTTGGAGTCCCACATAACTGCACTCCCACATCTCCCCGTGGTAGTGCAGTATGCATGAACACCCCACAAAATAAAAAAACAAAAAGAAAACCATTGCGAGAATTGGGTTTATTCATTCATTCATTCATTTCATATATTATAACAAAGCCTTACAATAACAGTATAAAATTACGTGTAAAATATAGAACAAGGCAAAAAAGCAACTGTGAAACCCTGGTTTGTTTGTGCAACAGGTGGGGTTCGAACTCACGACCTCTCACGCACCAGTCCGCGCTTAGACCGTTAAGCCATAGCGGCTTATTTTCTCACTGCCTTCCAAAGTAATGTTAAACATAAATACAAAGCAAAAGCCGAACATGGTCATGACACTGTTCTATAACCAGAACAGCACTAAATAAGATAAAGTGTGCGGTAACCAGCAGTAACCTTAGAAACTGGCTCTAAAGCCTGTTGTAGATCGATAGTTAAGCTTAGATAAGGCGATTTTGAACGGATTGCTAAGATGCGTGATTCTGAAGCATCATTAAATACAATTAAAACGTACATTATAATGTTTCCATGTTATTTTTCTATAATAAAATGCTCTGCCCGACATCCATGTGAACTGTACTAATATTTATAAGATCTTGTTGAACATGTGATATGCAATAAAGATTTTAATTCAATTAAGTTATTAAGATCATCTTCCTGCCCTTATCCCATGTTACTTGGGGTAGGCGCAACACGTTTTCTTCTTCCATACCGTCCTGGCCCCCAGTCAGGATATCACTGGCTTCCTTTTCTTATAAGTCATTCAAACTAGCGGTGCTGCTGTTCACGAGGTCTTGGGTTTGATTCTCAGGTCCAGCAAAGTCTTACTAGATTTCTCCATCTGGAATTTCTCAGTAGGAGCCCGCGAGTCTGAACTCCTGGCCGGTTGGTGGCAATAGGCTCGCACCTATAGGAAACAGGAACATAACTGGCGAATGTGGGTGTACCTGTAGGTGTAACACTGCCAGTCTACCACCCTTTGGGGCATACCTACAGATGTTTTTTTTTTTTTTTTTTTTTTTAACTTTGCCCCACACTAGGAATTTTTTCCTGTATCGTGGGTTTGGCTGTATTATGCATCATCATTATCATCAAATACGTCCACTGCTGGACATAGACCTCCCCCAAGCGTCGCCATACTTTTCGCTCCTGTGCGTCTCGCATCCACTGGAATCCCGCAGTCTAGACCAGATCGTCATTCTACCCATAGGGAGGCCTTCCAACGCTGCGTCTTCCGGTAAGCGGTCGCCATTCCAGAACTTTTTGGCCCAAAGACCATCCGTTCTGCGAGCAATGTGCCCTGTCCACTGTCACTTAAGTTTGGCAATTCGGGTTATGTCGGTAACCTTGGTTCTCTTGCGGATGTCGTTCTGATTCGATCACGCAATTGATATTATGCATTCAAAAAGAAAATTGAGCTGTGTAAGTATTAAAAATTGCATGAGCTATGCGAGGTTAACTAACTTAACATAGGGCTGATTTCACCAATAAAGTGAGAAACTACCAATCCGAACGCTTTATTCGCTTAAACTGAGTTTAGTAGAACTAATCGCGATTAGTTTCATTGGTGAAATCAGCCCTTAGTCTTTGGTCTGCAACCGGCTTAAAACAAAGAGTAGTGTGTCTATAGAACGATGTAACGGTGCCTTGTATCTCGCAGATAGAACATTGTTCTCTTGTACGCACACTTTCTGAGACGAGTTTACACAATGGATGGAAATGCAAACGATTTGTTAAATGAGTGAGGCAGTTGTCGTCTTAATTATAATGTGTAGGTCTCTGGAGCTCGTGGGCACATATTAACAGCCGCACGGGTAGATCTTCAAGTTTAAGCAACGCTTACCGAGATCGGGCCATGGATGGGTGACCATCTTAACGTAATGAGATTTTTCCGTGCCTCGCAAAGCACGTTAAGCCGTTGGTCCCGGCTGTCATTTGAAGATCTTTGACAGTCGTTATGGGTATTCATTCAGAAGACAGGATATGCTTCTGTTGAAATTTGAAAAGAATGTGTTCTGGGATTGTCTTATAGTTATAAGACAATGCTTGAATACTATTCACGCCTACGTATGTTTACGTTTACATTGTCTTCTTATAAGAATGGATATTGTTTGGCTCACCAGTCATAATCATAATAACCAACGTATTCATCGCTATTTCAACGTGGAATCTAAAACAAAGACTTATAATCCCTTAGTTACTTACTCCGGCATAGCCTCCTTACATAGACGGAAATCCACATCGCGTCTTTCATCTCGCTATGTGATTGGTAGGTTGATGGCGGTCAACCCATTGCTTGTCGAATTCTCTTGCGTAATTAGGCTGCTGGTGTCTGTGGCCGCCATTTTGTGCAGTTGTGTGACGCATACTTCCCTGTTTGTTAGATAAACAAACCTCTCGTCATCTTTATCTTTCGTTGACAGCTCCGTTCCACCCACTGCTCCTGCGTCCTGAGTTTTTAACGAACTTCCCAAAAAAGGAGGAGGTTCTCAATTCGGATGATTACAATTTGTTTTTTCTTTTATATACGGATTTGTAATTTCCGAAATTGTGTTATTTTTTGTAGTGTTGTTTTTGGAAGTCGGTTGTGTTTTTTTTTGCTTTTTATACTATACTTCCCAGCTGTTACCTTATTTGCTATCGTCCGACTGATTTCACCATCGGCACCAAGTTTCACTTTTAGTGCAATAACAGTAAATACCTCGTGTTACTTATATACTTTTAATTAGATACTGTTTGTATGTGGTGCGGTATCAGAGCAGAACGTTGCGCTGAGAAACATGCCAAGAATTACAATTAACTGGTTTTGGGTCAGACTGTAGACAGTAGGTATCAGACATAACATCACGTGTTTATTGCTACAAGAATTTATTAGTTTGAAGGCATGTTCTCATGACGGTGATCAAGTATATTTTTTTTCTTTTTTTGGGCAATCCTACCGCACTATTCCCAAACCACTGCAATTCCTGCAAGCCAGAATCAACAGTAGCGACCACCAGAAAAGCGCCGAGGCAATGAAGCTTGGCGAAATCCTGGCGAATTAATTAACTATCTTGGATCCCGCAACGAAATTAATGAGAAAAGAATAACGGAGTTTTCCTAAAAAGTGTAATTTTGTTTTGTT
Organism: Orthosia incerta; assembly: GCA_948252205.1. Lineage (NCBI taxonomy): Eukaryota > Metazoa > Arthropoda > Insecta > Lepidoptera > Noctuidae > Orthosia > Orthosia incerta. The sequence continues at coordinate 27,666,023 of OX411759.1, forward strand.
TGTTTTTGTTTTTTTTTTTTGTTTAAAGAAAACGTTGCCCCACACTAGGAATTTCTTCCTGTATCGTGGGTGCGTTTACAAACATATAAACTCACATACACAACACCCAGAGCCGGAACAACTATCTGTAGGTCATACAAATATTTGTTCCGTGCGGGAATCGAACCCGCGACACGCAGCGCAGCAGTCAATCGCTCAACCACTGCGCCAACCGTGCACCCAACATAATTCCACATGACTATTATATGGGGGACATATGTTGCTAAATTTCTGAGTCCGGGTTGCAACTATAAAAATCCTTAGGAGTAGCAAAATTGCCGAAAACTGAGTGAATAACTCAGCTTTGAGCTTCTTTTAAAGTCAAATAAAAAAAAGACAGGCTTCTGTCTTTTATTTTGATGAATGTTGCTTGCCTTACGATAATAGCATAATTTACGAACCAAGTTTAAAATTATAGCTCACTTAGAAAATATGGTTTAGCCTGTAAATTAAAATAAAGTAAAGTACTGCAACAAAGTAAGTTTCGCACTTAATAACATCTCATAATCATAATGATAAGTTCTACCGACCATCTTAACACTTTATTGCAATTCGCACTTGCATTATATAATCCGGTTCTATTTCTATACTCCCTTTACGTAAATAAAAATAAAAAAGAGCATCTGGATAATGTCTTAAGTAGGTGCCTTTTTTACAAGCTCTTGCAATGTATGTTTGTATGTAGGTATATATAAGTGTGTTCGGGTCAAATCTTGCAACTGAATTTTAAAGCAGATATCTTCCACCGATTTTGATAAAATTTTGCATGCACGTTTAGTTTTGATGACCATGCATTGTTAGCTAAGTTACGTCATTCTAATTCCAATATGGCGGACGGCCCAAGATGGCGGACTAGTATTTTTTTGTGTACTGACATGATATGGGTTTCAAATGAAAGGGTCTGCTGAGAAAAATACGTAAAAAGTTTTATTTTTTAATGAATAATTTTATTTGAGTTACATTGCCAAATATCAAGATAATGGATCCCTGCAATTTCAGTCACGTTATTTTTTCTGAATGTCTGACATTCACACAGACTTTAAGCCTGTTTATTTACGGTACCCACCTATACGCTCAGATTTAAGCTGCTAGGTTATCCTAGGATCAATTCAAAAACGCACTTTCGCGAGAAAATTACGTGTCGTACCCACCTGAAATCTAATAAAACAGACGGACGCATGGAAAGTATTTATTACTAAAAGCACTATATAAATAATTATATGGGCTGTCACGTTCCTTCACCCAGCATAATATAAGCATACTGAACAGAGCGCCAAACAACGACAGAGTTGAGCATAAACTGAACAGTTTGAGAGCTTTTAAGTTGTAGCTCTTTGTGAAAGCTGCAAGCGTTCCAAGCTGTGCTTTGTTGATGTTAACTACCCGCGGAGTGGAGTAATAAACGAAGCAGTATTGTGATGTTTCTATAAGTTTTCTAGTTTCTTTACTGAACTCTGAAAGTTCTTAATGTGATGGATTTACGGCTATATTATTTTGGCAAACTAGTAGATCATGCAACGCAATGAGATTGAGGCTCTATAGAAATTGGCGAAAAAGCTTACAGATGATTTAGATAGATATTCATATTCTTTATTGTACTATGGGGCAAAGCTATATCTGATCACCGTAAGGACTATTTTTGCTTGCAGGGCTCGCCCGCTATAGTAACGCCGACCTATACTCATCAACCAATAGCATCGCAGCATCGTTGCCGTCGACTGGTTTTCTAGTACCTGTCAGCCCTCAGTGCTACGGAAAGATTTACAAAATTAGGAAAGTAAATCTCTCTATTTAATTGAAAAACGATGGAACCGACATCGACATTGCAAAAGGACCAAACCTTTTGTTTGTCACCACCAAACCTTGGCAAATGCAATAAGTGCCGACCTAAGTTATAGATATAAGCCGATGTCCCATAGAAAGTCAAATGTTTCACCGGCATGTCTAGTTACTCCCCCCGGTGGGTTCTCGCTGTGTCAAGGCAGAGGGGCTCAGTAGCTTTGGTTTTGACACCCACGGTAAAGTGAAGAGGAACCTGATGAAGGGTGGCTCGTCAGGCCTTTTGCCGATAAGCCGACGACGTATACGGCCAACAAGTAGGCGAATCGCGGCGAGGCGGACGGCGATCTCGTATGGGAGGCATCGCGTCTGAGGGTAGGAGGCCGCGGCGGGAGAGGAGTGCCGGTATTGCGGTGTGCTTTCCTTACCTTCCGCGGCCTGGACGGAGTCGCCACCGTCTGATGGTGGACGCGGTGGTGCCGCTCTCCCTGCGGCACTTAATAATAGTCTAGTTAGGTACGAAATAAATAGATTCATCACATCATCACATCACACCTCATCAGCCTATTTATTAATGTTCCCACTGCTGGGACACCGCCTCCTCTCTGTGAGAGGGAATGGGCCGTAATCCACCACGCGGGCCCTTTGCGGGTTGGTGGATGTCACATGTCTTCGAATTTTTGGTTCTAGGACATGCCGGTTGCCTCACGATGTTTTCCTTCACCGTTTTGAGAGCAGTGGTGATGAAATAATTTACACAAAGTAAAGCGCCTGCCTGGGCTCGAACCTATGACCTACAACTTGTAAGTCGCGGCCGATACCACTGGGCCACCACTGAATTTAATAGATTCATATCAAAATGATATAAAAATATTTACTAGCGGATCGATTAAATGCCTGGAAACCAGAATGTTACAGTTATAAATCATAACAATATGATCATAAACAACGCCATTCCTCTACAATAGAACAATGACACTAAGATCATCAATCTTCGCTTTAAACCGATGCGATGCATAACATAACGCATCGAGAAACTGTTCGATACAATGTGACGTTAAAAAAGCTCATTAAAATGCCGGCGCGCGCGCAACGCGGAAGTGATGAGATTGTCTATGGCGCGTAAAAACAATGATGCGCTATTTAAATTGACACCTTTGATGTAAGAGGAGTGATGAAATTCTTGATGATGATGATATGTGCAATTGTACATACGGGTGTGTGAAGGTTTGAATAACTTAGCAACTGTATAGCAGAACGGATGGTCGATGGAGCTGAAAATTTCTGGAGTGGCGATAACATACCAGAAGACGCGGCGTTGAAAGGGAGCCAAGTCCTAGAGGGACGCCTTCCAACTTTGCGTCTAGGTGGCCTGATGGTAGTTAAGGCGGCGGGATTCCGCTGGATGCGAGGCGCACAGAACCGATGGATGTAGCACTTGGGGAGACAAACAGAAGAGATAGTGGTCAAGCGCGAGCCTATAGTCAATAAAAAATAAAGTTTTATAATCCAACAGACAGGCAAGACCAATTAGAATTTTATTATAACCATTGAGCCCTCTTAATAAAGGAAAAAGGAAATCTAGACCGGATGCGCAGTTATCCTAGGCATCTTAAAAGACTAGTATCCAGAGATATGGTTTTCCGGATGCCATGTCCGCCATAGAGCGCCATGAATAATGTATCTGTGACAATTAACGCGGGAGGAATTCTGGATTGTTCCCTGCTAAGCAAAGAATGGCAGGCCTTGCGTGTTAGATGGTACCGCCCTTGTTTATGTTATGTTTGTTAATTACTTACTCCTTTGGCCGTATCACAGATAATATAATACTAGCATACAGTACATCTGTACTGTATGCTAGTAAAAAGGCATCTGCCTCATCCCATACAAAGAAACCGTGCCGTCCTAACTAGCGTTTTTCGTGTGATTTTCTGATAATTGTTTGTACATCGATCGCGTTCGGTTCCGTTCCACGGCGATAGATAGATGGAGTTAGCAGCAACTTGCAAGTAAAAGGGTTTACTCGGTTCTTGATTTTTTTTTCTTTAAATACTTTGAAGATTTGTTTTGTAGTATTTTTTTGCACGTTTTCACAGTTTCATTGCACCAAAATGTGTTACAATACAAATTTAAACAATCGAGTGGAATTCCTCAGACATTTAAAACCGCGCCATCTATTGGCATCAATTTTAAAATGATCCGTTCAAATAATCTTTGAAAAGTGAATTAAGAGTCCAATATTCCATAATTGTGTGCTTAGGATAGGAGAGTTGATTAAACAAGAACATATAATTTTTATGTTCAATTCTAGAAAATATTAATTGTACACACAATTCAATAACAAATCGGTGCATATCGCGCCATCTAGTGAGTTTTATTTGAACCAAATTTTCTTTCTTAGCGCTGGGACCCCGTGGCCGTATGTTTCGGACATAAACATAACTGGATAGATGCCTCTCTGCCTAACCTACAAAATTAATTTTGCATACACGTTTAGTTTGGAAGACAATGCATGGTTATCTAAGTGACGTCATTCTAAATCCAATATGGTGGATGGCCCAAGATGGCAGACTAGTTATTTTTTGTACACCGCCATGATATGGGTATCAAATGAAAGCGTTTGCTGAGAGGGATACGAAAAAAGCTTGTTTTTATGAAAAGATTTTTAATGAATAATTTTATTTTAAGCGCGAGTAAATAATGCAATAAATAATAGTCCTAATTCTTAATTAAAAATGTAACACCTGGGTGTTACGTGTTGCCACATTGCGCACGAGTTTCTAAACTAATTTGCATTGTACACCAGGCTTATTTGACGTTTAAATAAGGCAATATTTACTTTAACACCCACATAATAAGGTACAAGAGCCTTTTTGTTTTTGTGGCGAGTGGTTCGAGTTATAGGAGAGAGCGATTCCTGTTACAAACCGCTCAGCAAGCTAGTGAAATATTACCAATAAAATTAGGAAGTCGTTGATTGAAATAATTTTAAGCCTATTTTGCCTAGACGCATAAGACTTTATGATTTCGTTCACAAGTGTAATGAATAGCGTCAAACCGACACTTGTTACCTTACAAAACCAGTATATTCTTTAGGTTTTGAGTACAAAGCAGACCACGTTTAGATATGGTATTTCCCTTAGTTCCAACAAATCACTCGGCCACTCGACATCTTTATCAGATCACTTAAACCTTATCTTATGGATAAACACAATAAGTTAGGATAGACGCATTAAGGCGATATATACGCCCCAAATCCCCAATGTTAACGCAGTACTGGCTGTGCGCCCGTTCGATGCTCCTGTTGTTCCTTTTGAACAGTTTTGTTTGCAAAATATTATTAGATTTACATATGCTATGTTAGTTATGAAGATATTCCAGCCATCAATTTTAGCCAAAAATTTTGGAGGAATCCAAAAGTAGCGAAAAAATAGCGTGTTGTTAATTAATTTTTTTAAAGCAAAACTATTTGTTATACGAAAAAAACCATGTGTTAAAAATAATATACATGAAACAATAATAAATATATATTATTTTCAAACCTTTTCACCTAGCTGTTACTAAGGAGAATGCTTTAGAAAGTTACCGTTTTACGGCACTAAAGCGGTTGTAGGCCCTTAATCGCATTCGGTCAAAAATCCTGGCATTTAATTAATTTAGTTTAATCATTCAAACTGCATGGTCCTTAAAATAAATAGCGTAAGTTAAAAAATAGAATACTCTGTTATTCCACATAAGGCACCTTTCGATATTTTTCGCAGGTGCCAAATATGGAATAAATAAATTTATTTTCTCAAATAATAATTTATATAGGCATAATTTATTATTTAAAATTTTACTCCACATTTGGCACTTACGGATCAGTAGGTACTAGTGTTGGGACGTTTTTGTGTTGACTGATTAGTATAACGATCAATTTTATTTAGTTTATGTTATTGCTCACGCTTTTACGTTGCACCACTCACAACAAAGCAATAAGGTTGTAAATCAGCGACAGATGCGAATGTAGGTGAGCAGAGACGTACCTTCTGGCAGCTCGGTGCGCAGTGGGCGTGACACCCGGAAGTGACATGCAATGTCACTTCCGGGTGTAATGCGCAGAAAGCGCTTGCTAATGTGAGGCAGGTAGAGAGGATTGCAAGTAGATTAGTGTTTTTGTAACCGCACATGTTGCGGTTCAAGTAGATTTAGATTGACTGGTATTTTATGTCCACAAGAAGCTGTTGAATTTCTGGCAACTGTAATTTTGTTCGTTACTTAGAATACTTAATAACAAACAAAATTAGGGCTGCCAGAAATTTCAAAATCAGAAGCAAGAAGCTCGCATAATCTGAATTGTCATCATTTAGCTTTTCTTCTGAATTAACCACAATGATGATTCTTCTATTGAGTGCACGACTAATTATTTTACAAACTTTCTTCGAATATACGCCAAAATGAAGGGTGAATCAATAAAATTTTCCTGTTTGCAATATTTTTAAGTAGTTGAGTAGTGAGAACCATGTTCCTATTTATCAAATGAATGAATTTACCTGTTAATGCTTTTAATACTTTATACCTATTCGTAGTATTGTTTGTAGTGCTATTCTGGTTGCACGTCCTCACATATATGAATTTATTAATGTAGGTAACTATGTACTTATGTAAATATTTTAAAACACAATTTTTGTTTTATGAGTAAGTGTGGAGTTTCTTGTCCGTTCTTCTCCATAACAAGCTACTTTTCCGAAAGGACAGTTACTCACTTGTTATATTGTTATTACTTGTAAATTTTAATTGTTAACGTTCAAAAGTGCCGCTTAAGTGGAAATATGGGCAGAGAGCGCCTGACTGAATTTCCTTAGTAAAAAGTCATAATTCGAGGTTTGGCTCTCGTCTCTTTCCTCCTCCAATATTGGACCAATTTAAAAGATATTCTATAAACTGGTCAACTAAGATATATACTATGTCCCTATGTACACCCACTTTGCCAGTTATGTGCAAGTCCCATGTAACAGGTGCGAGCGTATTGCCATCAATCGGATACAAATTCGGACTTCGGACTGCTACTGAAAAAGTCCAGATGGAATAACCCAATAATACTTTCCATGACCCGAGAACGCACCCAACACCTCATGTTAACCAGTAGCACTTACGACCACAAGACTGACAAGGCTATCTTAAAATCAGCTTAAAATAATCAAATTTGACTCAGTTTATTTGCATAAAACATGGCATAAATAATCACTATCCCTTATTCGCTTCACTGCCACCCACGACAAACGTCCCTGGCCATAGACTACAGACCACACGGCTACGACAAACGTCTCTGGTCATAGACAGCAGACCACACGGCGTTGCATATTATTACCTGCCAATAGTAATGTAATCGCGTCATATATCCCTGTATAATATTACTGCTGCGAAGGGAGACTGTATGCTAGAGTGTAATAAGTTTAATAACGTAAATATCTGTCTAACATGGCGGCACCTTGCGGCTATGTCTTGTACGGATATTATAGCTTGTAGGGATGTACGTGTCTGATAGTTTCATGGATATTTTTTTTGATGGGTTATATGTCTTTTAGGAAGTTTATAATGTTCATTATTATAATTAAACGACCTGATTTATATATTTAATTTTGTTAGATGTCTGTTGTGGTCCGTTATATGCATATTTAAAACTTGCCTTTGAGATACGGCAACGAGAAGGAATAAATTAGTTCCTATTGCCTCATGATCAAAAGAGCAAAAAGGATGATGGATTCAATCATCTGAAACTATCAAAACAAAAGCTAATAAAGGCTTATTTTCTGTGACTGTGACGAAACAATAGATACATTTGGAATCGTGGGAGCAACACAAGAAACAAAACAACATTGTAAAGTTCCTAATAAAGGACAAGGGTAGGAAGTCGGTGATTCAAAAGAACACAATCTCGTATTTTATAACCCTTCGGTTAGTAGAAGAAATGTCCTCAGCCCTAGTTGTAACTTGTAATATTATAACTAGCGGGTATCAGGTTGCGGACAGCGAAACAGTCCGACACAGTTGCAACACCGTGTTGTCACTTGTCGTGTTGCAATTAACTACCAATGTAAGCGATAAATAACGAGGATTCTTTCATATAACTATGTGCAGGTACCTACATACATAATACGTAATGTAGGTACTTTGGCATTAAAAGGCTTCTGAATTTTGACTTTTTCATTTAATATTATTTATTATATATTACATTCTAAGTTTATGTTGGACATCACTGACAACGGCGAAGGAAAACATTGTTAGAGAAACTTAGGAAATATTATTTTCACTTCTCATGCTCTGAAATTGCTTATTTGTGCAGGATATAGGCTGCACAAAATAGATTTTGGGCACAAGTGCATTAACGTATCTCTTATAAATGTATCTATATTAAGGCAAAGAAAATGAGCCATACAGCCAAACACAATAAAAAGTTCACAGATAGAATTTGTTATTTTATAATATTTGCTTTAATTTATTTGCCTTTTATGTGTTTTTTAAGACGTATAAGATATTAAAATTAAAATACGGTAGGTTATTTATATGTCACCTTTACAAATTTTGAAAAATACCGTTAATATGCCGGGAAAAACAATTTCCTTCAGTATTCAAAACTGTACTAATTTTACTTTGAATATTAATTAAAGAAATGTTATGTTTTATTTCCTCACAATCGAAATGAAAAGCAGAGTTTATAACTCGTCCACAATAGTACATTGTTATCCTAGGGGTGAAAGTAACTTATTTAGTCCCGAGACGGGGTTTGGCGCCCGGAACGAAGTGAGGGCGCCAATAGTTCGAGGGACTAAATAAGTCTTTAACCCGAGGTAAACACTGTGCTTTTCATTACAAATACAAGCAAATAAAAACATGAATTAGCTAAAGAAAAAATGATTGCCGCTTTCCCGCCTATTTTGTTTGTTTTTTTTTCTGTGGCCGGCCTGCTATTCAGACAATATTTTTTATTTTCATCATTGAAAAAATGGTAAATATTTTGCCCAAATCTAAGTTATTTTAAAGAAATTGTTGAAACTAAATTATAATAAAGTTATTTAAAAAATATATATTTGTCGCATCAAGGCTGGCCGATAGATGTAAACCATCGGGAAGTCAGGATGTATTCCCTTAGGTTAAGACATCGTGTGTGGGCAGGTCGGTGGGTATAATCGTGCAAATGAAATCACATAAGTTATTCGATACACTGTGTATTTTCAAATAAGACTCAAGTTACACTCTTGCTTACTAATATTACGGATCGACACTGATTCTACGACGTCTTAGCTCTACGGCTGTCAGTACTCAACTGTCCTGTTCCCCGCTACGCAAGTGCTTATAAAAGCGCGCCAATGCGTAATTGCTCTTGTTTGGCGCTAGGGGCGTGCCTGTGATTTGACTTCACGTCCGTACTATTGACTAAACCCGACACGGCCATCCTGCGAGACAGGCGTCCTCGTCTGTTCCTCATTGTCAGGGTTTAACAGTGTATCGAATCATGTGGAAATCCTCAATGGATGTCCTCAGCCCTTGGGGAAAGCTGAGGGGTCTGTCAGACTCCTACTGACTAAAACCACATGGTGTTCTCTAGGCCGTTATTGCTCTTGAGAGGCGAACGTGGAACACACACGTCGCCTTCTCGGGCCTCTCTCAGGTGACAGATCCCCAAATCTATCACCCGCAGGCATCATCTTCTTGTCCTTGCTCCATGCCATCTCATGGTCACTTCGTGTTGCACCACACGTCGTCTTAGTCCACTCCATCCTGGCAATCTCCCATCATACAAGGGATGTTTTTCTGAAAAATACAAAATTTTCAAACAGTATTTGCTCGTCCAATCCTGACTCAAACTCTAGAGTGAGGAAACATTTTTAAACAATCAAACATGATCATTTAAATCTCTCTGTTCACTATTGTAAGGAACGAGTAATTCTATTTCCAATTTAAAGAAAATAGCAACCTCATCGATTTGGTACCTAAAAGCACCCAATTTTCGTGATTACAAAGTTCAAGTACCACTGATAGTCATTAATCTCAAATCAAATCAAGAAAAAGAAACCAACAGGTATCTAATTCACGATATTTAGCTATCTCATAGCTCTCCTAGCTATCTCATAACTCTCCTAGCTATCTTATAACTCGCCTAGCTATCTTAACATAGCTCTCTTAGCAATCACAATTGCTCTACTCGCACATCCCCACGATGTCGAGTCAACTCAACTCTCTGAACTCAGAACCTGTTCACACAGAGATTTAGTCTGTCATATGTTACGTCAATTCATTATCTAATTCATCTACAATCTCAATTGGTACTCGAGCTTTGTGTGTCTTACCAACACGATCTACGCATAGTAATCAAAATTAGAAAACCAAAATTATTTCAATTTTCGTAATGAGGGCTTGACGATTCGAACGTCATCAACATTAACATGATCTCACCACACGCGTGAATGCGAGTTTACTTTCCTTTAACCTCATGACTCAATAGGAACTTTCTGTAAGGTTCCTAACACAAACATGAATTGTCTGACACCAGCCATAGTGTCACACAGACTTACAGGTGCCATACAGGCCTATCGTTGCCACAAAGGCCAACAGTTGCCACACAGGCCAACAGTTGCCACACAGGCTCATAGTTTCCACTCAGGCTCACAGTTGCCACACAACGCTCGGCTACTCCTGACCAAACTAGATTATTGGGTTCGTGAAAATAGGGAAATTTGAGAACTCTACTCTTTAACTAAATCATTACCCTGGGCCATGTACCACTAGTCGCTCCAAACAAACTTTAAAACTCTACTGCAGCAACAACTGCCAAGCTTATAGAAACCCTCGAGTAAAACCTCCAACGCCATGGCTCTCTAGCCGACCAGCAATTATATTGCTCTCACAACGGTCTCTCGGTCTCTCTCTAAACCCCGACCTCCACCAGAATCCACTGGTACGGTCAAACGTAATGCGTTCGATAGACTGAATTACTCGACACCTTAAGCTTGCTCATTATCATCAAATCCTTTTGACATCAACATCGACTGGTACATGACCCGCTGGCATCTGCCCTAATCTACCTTGTGCATACTTGTAGGTTCTAAGCGTACCTATTTAAAGCTTTCGGTGTATAACAATCACCGTTCTGCCATAATCACCTACCGCGGACCTTATACAGGGCCTATTTAGTTTTCATATCAGAGTTTCCCACAAAACACTCCATTATATAAAGGTCCGACGATCAACAAGTTCAACAACGCATTGTTACAATTCATAGGCAATGTGTACTCAACTCATGAAACTTTCACTGTGATTTGTGCACCAACACAAACCAGAATCGTATCTACCAACGATTCTTTACATATCTGCCGCCACATATGCTACAACACATGAGGGGCTCTGTGCACCAACACAGACAAGAATCGCACCAACGATTCTCAAAAATCTAGCGCAATATGTGCTACAACACATGAAGCGCTCTGTGCACCAACACAGACAGAAATCGTATAAACGATTCTCAAAAATCTAGCGCAAATGTGCTACAACACATAAGCGCTCTGTGCACCAACACAGACAGGAATCGCACCAACGATTCTCAGAAATCTAGCGAATATGTGCTACAACACATGAATCGCTCTGTGCACCAACACAGACAGAAATCGCACCAACGATTCCTGGTAGACCCATCGCCACATGTTACTCATGAGGTGCGGTCTAAAGTTTCGAGTATGAGTGTACAAGCCATGTTTCATTACCACTGTCATCAACTATGACGTCTAATTCTCAAGGAACTTGGTGATCGAGGATCCTTCTTACTAGATTCGCTCTTTTTACTCAAAGATATTGGAGCATACCGACTGTTAATATGAGGGTTACAATTAAGCCTCATAATATTTGCGTGTTAATAACTCGTGTGAAGGAGCTTCACGAATTAACTCAGATCAATATCGTTAAAATCAAATTATCAACAGTAACCCTTTACTATCGCACACTAACTCAGTTTTCATGTAAGGAAAACGATCGAGATCTACTGCTATCATAATATTACTTTGAAAGTAAGCAAGTGAATTCAGATCTAAAGACGGTGGTTGTAAATCGTTACGCAACATAAGATCTGTTCAGAATACACGCAAATGACCAGTACCGTTACTAACTCGATACAATTGCCTTCGCCCAACGACTTTACTAACTCGCTTTGCCACTGAAGATGACTAATTGTTAAGTCACTTTGGATAGATCATCTTCATCATCTGCCTAGCCTTTTCCCAACTATATTGGGGTCGGCTTCCAGTCCTACCGGATTCAGCTAAGTGCCAGTGTTTTACATGGAGCGACTGCCTATCTGACCTCCACAACCCAGTAACTGGGTAACACGGTACACCTTGGCAAGACTAATGTCAGATCTCAAGCTTCTGACTACCCGCAACGACTGTCAAAGATCTTCAAATGACAGCCGGGACCAAAGGCTTAACGTGCTTTCCGAGGCACGGAGGAAACTCGGTATGTTGAAATGGTCACCCATCCACGGACCGACCTCGTCAAGCGTTGCTTAACCTTGATGATCGACCCGTGCGGCTGTTATTATTTAGCCACGAGCTCATCTTCTTATGGGATATTTAATCCTAAAGTACGTACTGAATCAAATGTTGAAACTATTCCGCCAATAGGAAACTCATTAACTACTTGCTTTTTAGTAAGTGTGTCTTAATTAGCTAGTGATAGTGCTAGATATAACCACGACCAACTCTGTGGTCAAACATGAACACTCTTAAATTTTGAAATAGCATCTCTTCACTAGAGAACATTCGACCTCACTATCGAAATAAAATAGAAGCGACTCACAGAGTATTCCATTCCAAACTTGCGAGCACCCGACTTCTCAGCTGTGGTCGTAATGTTCGGCTACCACCTGCGAACTGCTAGCCTGCCGTTCCATTTAACCTCTCGGGTGTTGACACATCAGCCTTCGCATACACCATCTGAACCACTAGCCTGCAGCAGAGGCTCCACTGCGACGTAATATGGTATCTGAAACGTGAAAAACATTACGAGAGTATATGTTCACACAGTTATCTTAACCATACTCAGATTTGATGGAAATTAACCGGTGCAGCGGTGTAGTAAACTAAACCGGCACAGCAAAATGGGTTATTGTTGACATGAACCACACAGACCACACAGTACAGAACCCAAGTGTCCAGGTAGGTAGATATGGGCTTTAGAGAATCCAATGAATGCCATAGCGTCAGTGGAATTTTAAGTCGCAATTAACGAGGCCTTGTAGGACTTACTACGTTCCAGATAGTTTGGCTTCCTGACTCGAAAAGAAGAATACTATGCTTCTCCTCAAACTTAACCCTCACTGCATAAAACTATCACAGTATCAAAACTAATCAAAATATTTCATTTGGTATTATCATAATTTCCAGAATGATGTGTTCGGTACGGCATTGCTACTATATGGCTCTAAAGTCCGAACAATAATATTCAGCTAAGGACCATTACCAGTGATAGTAGAATAATAACTCTTCATCAGCAACACTAAAACTTGATCAGTGATAACTAACATGAAATTACGACCTGACACGGGCCGCCCCGACGATCCACTGACCGCCATACTGTACACAAAACCAGAATTTTGAATAATGAACACACTTTTCCATAGTCATAACAAAATGAAAACGACTCACCAGATTGGCATAAAGATCAGTGTGTATGGATCTTTCCAATCGTCCACACGCTCCTCTTTGACCTGTCCAGCTCCTTGGTTGTTGCTAGCCTCCTTATTGCTCCGTTCCGGACTGGTTTTTCATTATTCAATACCGAGGGTAGTCGCAACTGACACCACGATATTTTTTTTGCAAGAATGTAACCGACCCTTTCACTAGCTTTGTTTTTACGTGTGATCTCATTAGCACGATCGAATCCCAATTCTGATGTCGCATCAAGGCTGGCCGATAGATGTAAACCATCGGGAAGTCAGGATGTATTCCCTTAGGTTAAGACATCGTGTGTGGGCAGGTCGGTGGGTATAATCGTGCAAATGAAATCACATAAGTTATTCGATACACTGTGTATTTTCAAATAAGACTCAAGTTACACTCTTGCTTACTAATATTACGGATCGACACTGATTCTACGACGTCTTAGCTCTACGGCTGTCAGTACTCAACTGTCCTGTTCCCCGCTACGCAAGTGCTTATAAAAGCGCGCCAATGCGTAATTGCTCTTGTTTGGCGCTAGGGGCGTGCCTGTGATTTGACTTCACGTCCGTACTATTGACTAAACCCGACATATTCTTTAATCGATACTTAACTTTAAGTTATTTCAATTTTACTTCGTGGTTGTATAGAAAGTTGGAACATGGTTCAATAGATATATGAAAAGGAACTAGTTTTTTTTTAAATAATTTGACAGCTGTCAGTTGAAAGCGATTCTCCCTAGGGCTGAAAAGTATTACTTTCAACCCGCTCCTCAGGCAACTTAAGACCTACTTTCAGAGTATGAGTAATGAAAAACCATTTTATCCTCGACATTACTATCAGCCCTCGCCTTCGGCTCGGGCTGCTAATAGTCTCGGATAAAAATGGTTCGTTTTGTGCACTCGTTGTAAAATCTACTATTATTCTGTGCTTAAAGTTAGTTTATTATAGTTTGTGCTCCATTGGTATAATTGGTGCAGGGCGTTCCAGTGTGAGGGTTAAAGATAAAATAAATGCATTATAGAAATGACGATAGGTTATTAGATGTCTACACTTCTACAGGACACTGTGCGCAGGAAACTCGGCCACACTGAAAGTTATGTGGTTAACTTTCAGAGGTGGTTTAAGTCAATTGTCATTCATTTTCGTTTATACAATTCTACAGGTAGGCTAAGCCACGGGGCACCCCCTTATTTCACCCTTGGCTTAACGCTAATGATGCCAATTTTATAAAACATCTGTCAGCCCGTTTCGCGTCATTCGCGTTGCTTCGACATCACTTGTAGGTTCATTCATAGGCATGTATCAGTTTTAACATTGCATTTGCATATAAATGCCCCAATTAATTATAATGCTAATTTATTTATGAAACAATACACTGGGTCTTGGGAGTCACATTCCTTACATTTGTTAACAACAATACGCTTTCACGCAACTTTTCCCATGAAGGAGTTACGTTTAATCGCACATCTATGGAACAGTGATAGCCCAGTGGAAACGGCCACGACTCTCAAGTGATAGCTCGTAGCTAGGTTCGAACCCAAGCAGGCACTTTACATTTAAATTATATATTCCATCAGTACTCACTCAAAACGGCGAATGAAACAATCGAGAAGGAACCGGCATCCTAGTAACAATAAAAAAACTTTTTTGCCAAAAAATACTACCGACTTCCAAATAAAAAAACTACAAAGTGAAAAATAACTTTATTTTTGGAAGTCGGTGTCTTTCATCTTTCGTAGGTACCAATTTTTATGCTATAAAGACACCGACTTCCAAAAATAAAGTTATTTTTCACTTTGTAGTTTTTTATTTGGAAGTCGGTAGTATTTTTTGGCAAAAAAGTTTTATTTTTTACCCTTTTTAGTTGCACCTACCTAATAGGCAAGTTTATAGTAAGTAAGTACCTATAACGCCAGAATAGATTACCCGAATAACATGAAACTTGAACATAATCGGTGAAATGAGGGATCTGCGTACCCCTTTCGAGCTTACTGGCGTGATGTTATGTTATGAAATGGTATAAACAATAAACAGACATGCGATTGCAGCAATCCCGAGAGATTTGCCGTTGTTTATTGTAAGTTCTGTTGTATATCTCCGAAGTTCTTTATCAGATCTTCACCAAATTAAATTGGGATTTCGAAGTATGCTATTTCAATCAAAAAAAGAATTTTCAAAATCGGTCCACAATTGACGGAGATATCGATGAACATACACAAAAAAAAACATACATAATGTCGAACATAGAACCTCCTCCTTTTTGGTAAGTCGGTTAAAAACTTGATGACATGTGACATCCACCAACCCGTACTGAGCCTGCGTGCTGGTTTGTTATCGCCCACTCCAGCTCAAAGAGACGAGGCCTGTGTCCCAGCAGTAGGATTATGGCTCAATTGATGACGTGCTAATCTATATCAAACCTTGAGGAAACATTTGGCATCTTAGAAGCAACATTCAAAACAAGATTTAAACGCTTTCACGCTACACTTCCCAGCTTAAACTGCAACCATTTAATCAGAACAAAGGCTATAAAAGCTGCATAGTAAGCAGCATCAAGTAGCAATACGGAGTACGTACAAACAAACAGGCTGGCTATAAAGTGCCTGACTGATGGTCCATCCTCAAGACGTTTAGCGGCGGAAGGGCTGGGCAGCACTGGAGCGGTCGTAATTGCTTATTGTTTACTGTAGAAGGGTGATAGCTGAACTAAGCGGGAGCGATTAGCGGAATTTGTTTTGTTATGACTGATTTTATCGGAAACTTCATTTATATGTTTCTTCATTATTATCTTTAAAAAAAATTGTATTTAGAGGAGTTTTCAGCTGAGGGATGATAGCTTAGTCTATTCTGTTCAAAAGGTAAGTCAGCAGCCTAATTGCGTAAGTGAATTCGACAAGGTAAAGGATTTGTCCGCCATCAATCGACCAATCACATAGACGGAAATCCACGTCACATTGATGGGATCAAATCGTTTGCCTTGCCGAATTCACTTACGCAACTAGGCTGCAGGTCGGAAAACTTCAAAGGTTCTGAAACAGGTTTTTTTTGGTTAAATTCAATGGTGTCTGAAGGACAGATTTCGTTGTTTCTCTGTATAAACCTTTACCCTGGAAATTCAGTAGGAAATGGGCCGATAATATACATAATATTATGTGTACAATTGCAGGCCAATAACCATACTACATTATCCCAATCGAGGTTTTAATCCAGGCTTTATCACTAATTGTTACTGCTCAGAGATTAGCAGCCAGATAACATTTAAGTCTTAAGTAAGTACATTATGTATGTTTTGCGAATAACAATAGTGTTTAAAATTAGCACACAATCAAACCGTAACTCAACTCTACCACTCAACTCAATGCTCAAATTGATATGATCTTTCAATAAAATAATACTTACAACGGCAAGTACGGCAACTTGGCTGCTGGTGACATTATCTGTGGTAAAACAAATGACTAGCAGTTTATTTCTCCATAATTATTGCTGTTATGTTATCTTTTCTATTAATCATAAAATTATGCTAATATTTATTAGGAAAGCAATTAATGTTATGAGATTTGATTTGATTAGAATACCGCTGTGTAATGTAAGCTATAATCATTTTTCATAGACAACGTGCTTTTGAAAGGGATCGGTGGTCTGGTTTCATTTGTAATGTAACTAGAAGAGGAGGCTGCCAGTGCTCATCCTCTTTGCGGATCCCAAGACTGATGAATCATTTCACCGGGGCTCATTGAGCTTCATTCGACGCTTTTCGAGTGCTCGCCACAGTTGATATTGGCTTTCATGAGATTTCAGTGGCTTGTTCCATATGAGAAACCCACAGAAATAGTTGTCAATATAAAGGGGAAAATCTACAAGTCCGTGTTTAGACCTGTCATACTGTATTTATCAGAATGTTGGGCTGTGAAAAAGATGGATAAAAGGAGATTGCATGTAGCAGAGATGAGAATGTTGAGATGGATGTGCGGCGTGACGAGTTTGGATAAAGTGAGAAATGATTATATTAGAGGCAGTTTGAAAGTGGCGCCAGGGGCATAAAAGTTAAAAGGAAACCGTTAGTCCTGGTATGGTCATGTGATGAGGAGGGATGAAACGCATGTTACTAAGAGAGTTATGAATATAAATGTGGATGTATGGAGAGGGAGAGGAAGGCCAAAGAAAAGATGGATGGATGGACTGTGTGAGGAGTACTATGAAAGAAAAGGGAGTCAGTAATAACGTGACAGGGGACAGGATGGTATGGAAGAAGCAAACGTGTTGCGCCGACCCCAAGTAGCATGGGACAAGGGCAGGCAGATGATGATGATATTCTTATTGAGAGAGAGAAAGTTATAGATGCTATGGAGTTTCTTGTCTATTCTTCTCCATAACAAGCTACTTTTCCGAATGGACGGTAGAATCAATTATTATTACTTGTAAATTTTTATTGTTCAAAATCAAAATCAAAATGAAATATTTTTATTTTACATAGGCCTACATGGGCACTTATAAAACGTCAACAAAAGGTGCACGGTTCGGGTTAGTCGTTTCCTATGGAGAAGAACCGGCAAGAAACTCCATGGTTACTCTTTTAAATTTTTTGTGTTTACAATATTTCCATGTTACAGCATTAGTATTTGGATATGGGGGGACAACGTAGGCCCGACAATAAGTCGTACGAAATTGGAAAAAAAAACAAACAGAAAAATAATGTACGAAATAAAAAGTTAACAAATGTTAACAATCATCTAGAAATCTAGAAAGCCTACAATGTTCACACATTCACAATCGGTAAAAGAATCTATACAAACGTAAAAAAAAAAAAACACAACTCTAAATTTAACATGTGGCACAAATATAATAATAATAATCAGTGCTGTAACTATTCTTAGCAAAGGGCTATAATGATGATTGAAAAATATTGTAAAAAATCTAACTAAAAGAGAAAAAAAATGAGATTGAGAATAGTCAGAGATATCCATATATTTGTGCCGTTTATGAGTTACCAGGGAAGCCGCATGCGCAGAGGGTGTCAAAGCCAAAAATTTTATCTTCAACGTTGTCCTTGATTTTATAATATGCTTTTTTAATAAGGACACGTTTGATGTAGTTTTTGAACTTTCCATCGGTCAGTTCTATAACTGACTTAGGCAACTTGTTATAAAAGCGTATACTGTTTATAAGAAAAGACTTGCTAGTTTTCGTTAATCTGAATTTGGGTATTACAATTTCGTGCTTACTGCGTGTATTTAAATTATGGAAGTCACTTCTAGTTTTGAAAAGCCCTTGATTTTTGCGGACATACAAAATACATTCCAAAATATAAAGTGAAGGTAGAGTCAGTATATCGATCTCTTTAAATTTTTCTCTGAGGGACTCGCGAGGACCCATTTTATAGATCGCGCGGATTGCCCTCTTCTGTAAGATAAAAATTGAGTCAACGTCTGCTGCTGACCCCCACAGCAGAATGCCATAAGACATAATACTGTGGAAATAAGCTTAGTACACTAGTCTAGCTGTGGCTACATCGGTTAACTGCCTTATCTTCCTTACTGCATAGGCAGCGGAACTTAACCTGCCCGAAAGAGTTCTAATGTGCGCGCCCCACTGCATTTTTGAATCGATAGTAATCCCCAAGAATACAGTTTCTGTTATTATTTCAAGATTTTTGCCGTCAAGATTTAGATTTAGGTCACGTTGAGGTACATTTGGTAAAGAGAACTTTAGACATTTTGTTTTTTTCGCATTCAGTAAAAGATTGTTATCTGCGAACCATTCCGAGAGAACAATTAGACTTTCATTGACATGTAAGACATCCGTATCTTTCCTATCTATTTTAAAAATTAACGAAGTATCATCAGCAAATAGAATTATATCCGATAATTTGGCCATCATAAAAGGGAGATCATTAATGTAAACAAGAAAAAGGAAAGGGCCGAGAATTGAACCTTGGGGCACGCCCATTTTGACTAGAGACCCGGAGGACGTCGCCCCATTAACATTTACTTTTTGCTGTCTGTTTGATAAATAGGAAAGCACAAGATCAGCAGCTTGTCCTCGAATTCCGTAGTGTTGTAATTTACAGATCAGTGTGTTGTGGTCGACGCAGTCGAACGCTTTTGACAGATCACAGAAAATGCCAATGGCATCCTGGGACTTCTCCCAAGATTCCAAGATGTGGCTGATGAGTTTTACTCCCGCGTCCGTTGTCGACCTACCTTTCGTGAAACCAAACTGCTGACTATGCAGGATCCCATTTGAATCGAAATGAGACAACATCTGGTCCAGCATGATTTTTTCATAGATTTTACTCAATGCTGGTAGCACGGATATAGGTCTATAATTAGAGGGATCGCTCTTACAGCCTGGTTTGAAAATTGGTACTACTTTACTGTGTTTCATTAAGTCAGGAAACGTGCCGCTGCCTGTCCAAATATTGATTGAATGTTGACGTTCAAAAGTGCCGCTTAATGGCCTAGTGGAAATAAATATTTTTGACTTTGACGACTAAGGTGTACCTATCCTAAAAAGAAGGGTCTATATTAGGAAACACAACCGTATTAATTACAAATGGCAGTCAATACAAAGAAACATGTATTGCATGGGAACCAAACAGTCACCACATGTTTCTTCAATATAAAACTTTCAATTACATAGTTTAATCTCGCTCACGCACATTCCGCTTCCGCCCACACTATGTCACAGCCGATATTATCTATAACGATCGACATCTATCCATGTAAAACAACTATGTTGACTGTCGAGTATTAGTGTTTAGTGCCGATCTAAACGCACGCGATGTCTCGTGTGCCAGTGAAGTGTTTCCAGTGATTAGTTTACTAGATCACGTGTCTACTTGAACTTGCAAGTTTTATTGCAGGAGCCAGTAAGTTGAAAAACGTTTAGAGCAAATAGTCTGTAATGCGGACCTTGACAGCTTAAAGAGGCTGGGCAGTTATTATCTAGGTATAGGGGCACAAAAAAAAAACATAAAATTAAACTAATGGCTTTTCTAAAAAAAAATTGATGCACATAACCAGTTTTCTTTTTATTCATGTTTTGAAATGCTAGAATAACCTAAGTTTGTCTTATAAGTTCATAAAGATAGCCGCGCGGCCAGTAAATTTACAACATCAATACAAAGAAAAGAAAAATATAACTAAATGCTTTTCAGTTTTTTTGGGGAAAAACAGCCAGTTTTCTTTTTTCAAATTGTAATTACAGACTATTTGCATGCCTCATAATAAAGATGCTGGCCTGTCAATAAAAAAGAAAAGAAAAATAAAACTATATTCCTCTTTTTTTTTTGGAGGATGGCAGCCAATTTTCTTTTTTTTATATATTAGACTACTTTGACATAAGAATAAGAACTGTTTGTAAGAAACTTTTTTCTGATTCGTCTACTCTGAAATTATCTTCTATTTAACACCTGTGGGTGCACCTAAGATCATCTCTCATCTTGCCTAGCCTTGTTCCCAACTATATTGGGGTCGGCTTCCAGTCTTACCGGATTCAGCTAAGTACCAGTGTTTTACATGGAGCGACTGCCTATCTGACCTCCACAACCCAGTAACTGGGTAACACGGTACCCCTTGACAAGACGAGTCAGATCTCAAGCTTCTGACTACCCGTAACGACTGTCAAAGATCTTCAATTGACAGCCGGGACCAACGGCTTCCACCTAAGATATGGATGATAAATTATTATAGTTACTTTGTCTATAAAAAAATAATAAAATCAATAAAGTTTAGTAAGTAAGTTTTTTTAATTTACGACTGATTTCTTATTTATTTATGCTGCGGAGAATCATGCGGAGGGAAACTAACACTAGATACAAATTTCACAGATACTACACTAATTAAAATACATAGTCCAATGATGCGTATCTCATTTAAAACAATTTTCTTCGGTTTAATCATATAAACCTATTACAAAAACGTGTATTATCTATCCATACTTTTAAATATTCATTTAAACCTCACTGACTCGTTACCCCCACTGGCCAATTAATATTTTCTATGTAAATCATAGAACTAATATCTAATTATCTACCTAATGAATAATTGGCCGTAGAAATAAATATTATGGGTAATTAATTCAGATTAAGTTAATTTATTATGTTGTTAAATTATGAAAATGTTTTCATTAACAATTATTACACGGACATAATACGTAGC
This sequence comes from Orthosia incerta, assembly GCA_948252205.1. Classification (NCBI taxonomy): domain Eukaryota; kingdom Metazoa; phylum Arthropoda; class Insecta; order Lepidoptera; family Noctuidae; genus Orthosia; species Orthosia incerta. The sequence goes on from OX411759.1 coordinate 27,687,690, forward strand.
AAAGTAGCTAGCAAACTTGAACAGTTACCTACCTAATAATACGTTATTAATAATTGAATTAAAAAAAAATACATATAAAATTTGCTTCAAGAAAGAAGACCCAGTATATTAGACCATTTTTATCAATGTTTACTACCACATGAAATGAGAAATTCAGGCAATCAATGTATTCTCATAAGAACCCCTTCTCGTAGACCATAGACGATTTAATGCATTCTAAACCGCAATAGCGTCAAAAAAGGCAATATCATCAACAATTCTTCACACCTTTTTATTTTCAATTCTTGGCCTAACTATGCATGATGCGCATCGTTAGCAAAACTTGAAATTGAATTCAATAGCCTGTATGCATAATGATATAATGCAAAACAGAATGCAGTTAATTGAACCGATCGAGATAGCCTCCAAAGGTTTCATATTTTATTAAAAATGGAAGCCGTTAAAGGCAAAGGAAAGGACTCCATTCTTGTCGCGATAATGTTGCCATCAACTATAATTCTATATTATCTGGTAATAGGATGACTGCACAAACCTGTGTTGTAAAATTTAATGAGCGTCATTATAGATAGTAAAATTGAAATAGTTCTGGAAACAGGCATAATAAAGCTATTTTCAATATTACTGTGAGCAATTGATATCCATTTAGGAGCTGTATAATAAATGACTATGTCACATTTCTGTATTTAAATGTTATACTACTAACGTAAGACATCATATATTAACGAATATTAATAAAACTGCCAATAAATATATTTGCCATGTCTAATTTTGCACGTAGATGCCGCACACATAAAGAAGAAAAACATAGGTACTTTTACCCATAGACAAAAAAGACAGTCTATTTCATAACATCACGAAAGAAAAATCAATAAATCGTAACCACACGTTTCTATCGATGTTATAAAATTGCAGTCTATGATCTAAACCTCACGACGCCGACGCGGGCACATAAGTACACAAAATAGGCAGGCCGCCCCACTCCAATAGGCAGACAGCCACGAATTATGGCAACATTGCTGGTTAGATGCGCAGCCTTTTATAAAAACACTACTTTTAAATCTAACTGCATTACATTTTAAACCTTACAGACTTCAAGTTTAGATTTAAAGTGAGTTTTCTCTAATATAAATACATATTATTTGTTTTGTGGTTAGTGAATGGAAGTCGTCTGTAAACGGGATATCTTATTGCAGTGTTATTTAACTTGAGTCGGCCTAATGATACTCTTTTATGAAAACACTGCGCTTTGATCCAAATGAGGATGCCGGTGTAATCATTTTAGAGAGGCAGGGATTACTGACATCCTTTAGAAATGTAGAGGTTTTCATCGAGCTTGCTTTATGTTTATTGTATTCATTCATTGAATTAAGACAGACTGGTGGGAACCATAAATGATGCTGCCCTCATATCTTATTAAAATCAGAGTGTGAAGTTACTATGTGTTCAAATAACAGGGGCAGTGTGTGTGTACCATCAAAGTTCTATCTAAATTAGTTCTTCTCCCGTGGGCTATCCCATAGAAACCGTTAATTTTTCCGGCAAAACCAGCGATAGTGTAGCTTCTTAACAGTGAAATTATTTTCATTACTGGATCAGTACTTCCAGAGAATTACAGAATTAATCTACAAACATACATAAATTTTGCCTCGCTATAATGTTAAAGATATCTATTTGATGAGGAATGTATGATTAACACATTTCTACAAAAAAAAACTAAATCAAAATCGGTTCATTCGTTTGGGGGCTATGATACCACATACAGACACATAGACAAGTCAAACTTAAAACAGCCTGCAACACAGGATTACTTAGTTCAGGCACATAACACGTGTGAACTTGTTATATTTATTGTTTTACCTTATGACTTTTAAATAAACTTATTATTATTTATTTTTAACCGACTGTTCAAAAGTACAAAATAATCTCTCTCATTCTCGATTGATTATCGTGGTTTAAATTACTTTGTATCGGCCCTTAGCTCCTGTGTTTTCCAGAAGTTAACACAGCCAGGTTACGTTAATTACCTGAGATTGTCATCGCCGTATGACGCAATTAACACCTTTTACGACGCACCACGAGATGGGAACCTGTTCCTCCAGATATTAACCAGAGATTGCTACGGGAATCAAATGCCTTCCAATATAAACTGGGTTTTTTCTGTAATTGATTAAAATAGCTTTTCTATCTGGTACACGTATAATTAACTAATAATTTCTAAGCGAGGCAGTGAAAGGTGGGCGTCACTAGAATGTCCAAAAATATTAAAATGAGAATTTTGAGTTCCTCATCAATTTTAGACCGTTAACCACAGATTGCTTTAACTTTTACCTTACGTCTCCATAGAGTCGTTTAGTTGTAAACTTGTGATCTGTTCTACTTACCTCAGTTTATTGTGAGACAAGAGTTTCTCTGTATAATATGAAGATTACGCTTTGTGTTTGATTGAATACAGTAACCAAGAGTCGCGGTCATAAAACTTGCGAGTAGGATGACAATATTTAGTGCGGGATTTCTTTACACCCTATACTGACCCTCTTGTCATTTCGCACTCTCTTTTTAAGACATCACGAAAATTGGCCTATAAACATCCCACATCAACGTTGATATCAATAGCCAAGACTCAAGACAAATAATTAACACGCACGAACTATTTTGTGCGCGGGTTTATAATGCCTGCTATCTCATCCGACAACTCGTGCGAAAGAGGTAGATGCTGTGATGAGCAGTAAGAAGCTAGTTCGCGTACGAATTAGCACTTTTGCAAGTTTGTAGCGAAATGGATGATGATTTAGGACGAAAACGAGCGCGTGAAATTTTATAAACAGACCTTTGGGAGTCTAGACATCATGAAAAAACGACTAAATGTATATTTTCAAAATAAAATTATTTGCGTTGTTGAACTACTAATCTATCCCTGTATGGAGGCCGTTTTGCAATTTTCTTCTTCTTATGGTGTTTATTGCCGCCCAAAGATCCGTTAAAATTATTGTTGAAATGTGGAACTTGCGACGCTCATAACTTTCATTTTTTTTTTCTTTTTTGTTTCCATTTTTATTTTGAACGTACATCGTCAAACAGTGGAGTAATCCCTAGACTACGTTTGTATGGAAGAATTATTGACTAGTGTAACCTTAAGCATTCTCTTTTGTGTTCTAGTGATGGCGTGAGACGTAAGCCTGGCCACACTATTCAACAACCAAGACTAACTCCATCTTTCCTTTGTTTCAGTGATGGTGTGAGACCGTATGGGTCTGGCCGCGGCGCTGCTGGAGGCGGCTGCGCGCGGCGATGCGGCCCGGCTGGCGAGCCTGCTGTCCGCCGACGCAAGGGACATCAATGTCACTGACGAGGTAAGATACCACCACTATGATGCGACCGAGTAAGTTAATGGCATCGGCGTGATTTGGACCTTGCCGTTGATCGTTAAAGGTGACGATAGCTGAAGGATTCTGTTCTGAATTCTGACCTTCTCTTCGCACTCTTTATTGAGTGGCAATCCAGACAAATATCACCCCGTGTTATTATGAAGACATTGTTTGTAGTTAACCGATGGGTTGGCCGCTGTAGAAACAACCTGGCCAAATGGAGTATCATAGACTCATCCAAAACACAGTGCCAGTGTGCGGCCCCTTCGCATTTTTTTCATTGGCCCACCTGCTAGTCTTGACTTCATAACCGACCACCTGCACCTTTCAGGATTTGAATGTGGCAAATGACAGAGCTGTCCAACTAGCTACATATTGGTCGGATAAAATCTGAATAGTTGGAACTATAAGTTGTGTTAATCGACAGAAAGACGAAAAATATCGGCAAAAGTAAGCTGAGAAGAGATTCTTAAAATTCCAAACAGATTTCGCTTTAGTTGTTAAGCGCCAGTTGATAAAACTAATGACCGCCCAATATCCATCGTAAGTTAATTTGTAGCTACTTTAAATAGTGTGAATTCTACAGCCTGCTTAATTGGCCTTTCGTCACAACATGTTTCTTTTAGTTTTATTTATTAAACTCACTTTAATGTGGAGCATGACTTAGACAGATCGCTTTACTCAACTAAAACAGGAAACGCTATAATAAAAAGATTTCTGACCGAGATTTATCTTCTTTGTCAGAATAAATAAATGGATTAGCTGTCTCGAAAAACATAAAACAAGTTTCTTGCTTTTTTTTCTCGCTGGTATCGGATGCGCACTGCCCACGCGTTAATAGTATTATAGAGCTTCGGTTTTTATATTATTTTTACGAACAGGCAACGCAACGAAAGTGTTACCATAAAAAATAACAGCAAACAACCCCACAATAAAAACGACGTACAAAAGGATTTATATTTTATACAAAAGGCAATAAATAGTATTTTATGATAAATGGCGGGTGGATAATTTTACGTTAGCGCTATTTCGCCCAACAATGTCAGCTGCGTTCCATTCCACGCAGTAGCATCGTTCAACATCGGATCGGCACCCTACCGCGAACAAATTAATACCTCGCGAAATTAATGTAGCTTTCAAGCGAGCCAATTTAAGTCCTAAATCATCTTAGTAAAGTTTGTAATTCAACGGCATCTTAAGTGATTCTATAGAGCGGTTTATTTATGGCCTGTGTGTTCCCATCATCCACATAGTTGTCCCTTTCGGAATCGATTAATAAATAATTAAAATGCATCGATATATCGTGCGTCGGTGCCGATTTATCTGGTCTTGTCGCTACAGGGTTGGATGCTGTAATTTGTATGCTCAGTTTATAAAGAAATATAAAAATCTTGAGGCAGCTGTGCAGATTCAAGACACAATGTTTTCAGCATCGATCGGTCCATTCGTCATAGAGCCGGCCCGCCTCATAGTTAATAAGTAATTAATGTAATTAATGTACGTGGAGTCTAATCGCCTACACGGGCATAAGACGCATTTGCAAGCAAAGCTCATTAGTTGTCTTTGGCTAGATTTATTGGAAATGAATGTGTGAACCTGTTCGAATTTAAAAAAAAGAATCTATGCATGATTTTGTAGAAAGTTTTTAGAATAATTTTTGTGCTTGATGAACCGATCACAATATTAACCATACAATGTATTTTTTTTCATAAATGACTTTTCTTGCGTTAAATGCCGTAATAACCTCCATTCTGTTGAAAACTCGCTATTTAGCCAAAATGGCAGCTTTCAACAGCTTCTTGCAACGAATAAAAAAGTAAACAATCTTAATTGTCCATCCATAGATATTACAAGAGAGCTAATTGGATCCCACGGCGTAGCATCATCAATCAAAGAACCTACTAGTCCCAGTTTTTCTAACACAACCATAGGCCATTTATTTTTTTCTTATTGTTTTATAAAATGTCCGTTGAGAACGGCGCGTACAGGCAATTAAAAGTGGAACACGGTTATAACGTCATGTTTTATAACATTTGTATTTGAAATAAATATTTACCGTTAACTACAATAACGCTGGCAATACGGCCATTAAAATTGATGTCGTTGCTGCCGTACTCGTGTTAAATTAAATAATTAAGGTGTTAATTTTTTTATTGTTAATATTTTTTATGCAAGTACTTGTTACCGGCGGCATCGTTTCAAGTATATACGTTTTATTATAAAGACTTCATTTGGTGTAATATATTAACAGTTCTTACTTTGAGTTCTTGCGCTACTTTTTGCAATGATACCGACAAACTTTTTTCAACGACTCTACTACAAATCTCGATCAAATCTATCTATGGCTAAATAATTATATGTTCGCATAGGCTATTAATACATTTTCTGTAAAGCACGAGTGTTATTAATAATAGGCTCGGAACTGCAATAGTGCAATTGTTCTAACGCCAAGCAAAGCCAAAGGTGAGCTACTGCATCGTGTTGGTATCGCGATTCGCGACCTCTTTGCCGCCTTATCGCGGCCACATCTCCGCAAATATTCGTTGCCTTATTCCACAGGAAGTATTATACAAACCTAACTCAACAGGACGTATTACATTATTTAGTACCTACCTATATCTCATAAATAACGTGTTGCTTCGAAACAGGTGACACACCAGTCCCTCGTTAAAATACAAATCCAGTAGTCGGCCGCCATTTCAAATTGTTGACATAACACGATTCGTGCGGAAACTAATCATTTCGTGTTCTCGTACGGAAATGATTGATCATGGCATGTGTTTATTCAGCCTTGTATGGCAGTGTGTTCGACTTGAGTAAACGTTTGACATAATCAGGGATCTTGACAGTATTTTAATGCTTAGCAGTTACAGTGTTGCCCGTCTTGTGAGTATATTACCCGGCTTATGATTCTTGCTCGTTTATTTGACACTTGAAAGAAAGTTGCTAGACCGAGTCCCTCTATGGTCTTCTATGGAGAAAAAGATGAAGTCAGCTTTAAAAGCGCTATTTTATGGCTTTACTTACTAGAAATTTGGAATTGACAAATCATTGTAATTTTATTAAAAAATCTTATTTATGTTTCATAAATTTTTATGCCCTGAAACTTTAATAGGGTCGCATTACAAAACCTTTTGGGTATAGGTACAGAAATATAAACCTTATGACCTACTAATAAAACTTTATTTGGTTATTATCTTCGGTCCCATGCGGACTTATTTTACGCCTTCCGAAAGGTTGTAAAATTTTATTATTGAAACATTATATTTACCTGTTACCTACATACATAATATCGACATAAAGAAAAACTCAAAATTCTATACATAAACTCTACAGTTACGACTACGACGCAAGCGGGATTGCATAACTATGTATATAGATTTACACTTCTAAAAGGCAGGATTTTCCCTGATATTTATAAAGATAAACTTGAACAGAGAGTAAAATAGAGTAGAGAAAAAAGTAGAAAGCTTAGCAAAAATCGCTTTAATGGTGTTAATTTTTTTATCGGTAGAAACCTTTGATAATAGAAGTAGACAACTAAATTAAATACTTAGGGACCAAGCGTTAATTCGCAGTTTTGTGTTTGGGCCCTTGGTCGTTATCAACTAGATATCTCAGCTAGAAAACAAGCCGTAGATATCAACTCGGTAGACAACCCGACGCTGTCAAATGGAAGCAAAGAAAAAAAAGTGAAGCGCGAAGATAAATAATTTGTAAAACCAGCCAGTGACTTACTAAACCAGTTTTAACTAGAGCGGCGTCCTTACTTCTCTCATTGGATCCAAAGAGGTGGCCGTCTTAAAGTTTCCAAACAATTAATGTATTCACAATCAGCATCGTTATCTCCTGTCATCTTCGAGCAAGCAAGGCTCCCTCACCGGGTGCCCGAGATCATTAAAAAACTAGTCCGCGTTGTGGACCGGTCCTCTGGTTACGCACATTATTTTACTCTGTTGGACCTCACTTTATCTATTCTGTGGTGTCACAATAACTTTGTTTCTGAACGTTTCGACGAAATGATCTACTAGATAATTGTTTAAGAACATAGTGGCCGAGCACCTTGAGATTGGACCAACTGACAAGAAAATTTGCATTGATGGACTTCTGTATTATATGAATACAGTTATACTTATGCATTGGATTACCTCCATTATATTTGACATTCAAACATGTAGCTACACAATTCGCCATTCAAAATGGCGAAGTCGTAATCCCTACTAAATAATTATCTAAAGTTTATCTGCATAAGGTCATGCCTATGGGCACACGTTATACTAGACTCACACCATATCAGGTAACCTGTTCTAGGTCTTTTAAAACTTCCTTTGGATACGAACATGAGTATCTCTACTAATCCTATACGAGTACCTGCAATGCGTGTCAATCCTACGGAAATTACCAAGCGTGCTCCATCGTCGACCACATCATCGCTTACCATCAGGTGAGATAGTGGTCAAGCGCAAGCCTATAGACAATAAAAAAAAAATACCGTTTCTCTGCTTTACACATCTTCTGATACCGACTTCTTTCGATTCGTAGTCCTTATTCCTTAGATCATCAGCAGTGCTGTAAACTTCTCACCGTCGCTAACCCTCACTGCACTCAGGTTCAACCCGCATGTCAAAACTAATAAGTCATTGGCCACGGTATTTGAGATGCGCGCTCACGTCTCAAGACTCTCGGCGACTCATTTAAATTGACGTGTGATGGCAAAGGAGATTTATACATACTGCCTGTAACTAGGTACCTACCTATATCTCAATGTCTGTAACGGTTGGTGGCCACACAACGTAAGAAGAGGAAATTTCAAAGCAAATTAAAGATAAAATTAATGAATTGTGCGACGGAAAAATTAGCAGCATCCGTCATTATTGGAATCCGTTACAGATTTTATTTTTAAAAAGTGTGAAAATTAACACTCTTAATCATTCTTGTTATTGCTTTGATTGACAATATGTAAGGAAGATAATTATATTTAATATTGGAAGTTATTAGACCATTATCACTGTGTGAAAGTTGATTTGGTTAGTAAGTAGTGAGCCATTCTCATGTGACAAGAGAATTATAGATTAGAGAGTTATGGAGAAGAATAAGGAAGGAGAAGATATTATTTTGCGCTGACCTCAAGTAAATGGAGATAAAGACAAGCGAATGATGATGATATTTATCACTGAGTATATTTACAGATGGACAGTTTTGCTATTTTTACAAGCTTTTATTAACTTGCAATGTTTGTATGTAAGTGTGTTCGGATCAAATTTTGCAATTGAATTTTAAAGCAGTTATCCTCCACCGATTAAGATGCAATTTTGCACACACGTTTAGTTTGGATGACAATGCATAGTTAGCTAAGTGACGTCATTCTAAATCCAATATGGTGGACGACCCAAGATTGCGGCCTAGTTATTTTTTGTGCACTGCCATGATATGGGTATCAAATGAAAGGGTTTGCTGAGTAGAATACGAAAAAAGCTTGTTTTAAAATAAGAATTTTATGAATAATTTTTATACCTACAAACTGATAACATCATTAAGATAAAAATGTCGGTAAATAATATTATGGACGATTAAAATACGCTAGCCAATTATACAGTTACTTATTAAAATGCAAAGCGTCATTTTATGATCCAATATTTTAAATTATAATGTTATTAGTAAGGATCTAGAGACGGTTGATCGGTATAATGTTATATTTTATGACTATTCGCTAATAAAGTTATTAACGTGAAATTTATTGGAAATGAGAGATAAAAAAGCTGTACGAATTTATAGCATTTTTTACAATTTTTAAATATTTTTCATGGTGTTAATTAATTGGGACTCTTTTAAGCTTATTTCTCAATATAAACGAGATAAGTAGACGTAACACCAACGAGTCGTTTAGAACATCTATAACATTGGTTTCTACATACCTAACAATCGTTTTATATGTACTCTGTTGCCATCTACACACCTGCGTCTTGTCTTGTCTCGCGAAAAAAAATACTAAAACTGTCTATGTCCACTTTTATAATCCACTTGTAGAATGTAGCTGCACGGCCGATATGGCAAATCATTTGAAACTCGTTTTAATGCTTTTCTTAGTACTGCAAGCAATTTTAAGCACAAGTCTTTAGTCTCGATCTACATTGGAAAATTTTGAAGTGTTATATGTATAATATAATTAATATTTATAATATTAATGATTTCAGAAGTTTATTTTTAATATTAATGATTTCAGAAGTCGGTGTTCCTGTTTTCGTTTCTTCGTTTTTTGACACTGACTGACGAAATATAGTATTTTTACTTTGTAGAGTTTGTAGTGTCTTTATTTGGAAGTCGCTTGTTTTTTTTTTAAAGTTACTTTTTGGACGGAAAAAAATCTAACAAAAACTTGTAACGACACTTTTTGCTACAGTTGTAAGCCGTGCGGCGTGCACGTGTTTCGTGCGTGTTCTAACCTATACGCTGTTGTGTTTACGAAGTCGAGAGAGTATATATACATATATATAAATACATATACACATACATATATACAGTAGAATCCGGATATAACGACCTTCAAGGGACCGGCGATACTATGTCGTACTAACCGGATGACGTACAAAACGGATTACTTAACTTACGAATACATATTTATTGTCTAACTGTCTAGCAAAAAACTTTGCTTTCTCTTGTAGCAGAGGCCCATTAACGGGTATGCCCCGGTCGCGCTGAAGCTTGAACCACTGTAACAATGCCTTATCCACCTGCTCATGAGTAGAAGTCCTTACACATTAGCATCAAACAGCGGCTCGATCTTATCTTTATTTTTCTTTATTTTTGAAATTGTAGAATGAGATACGCCAAACTCCTTTGCGATGGTTGCATTTGATTCACCGGAATCTAATCGGAATAATATTGTACTTTTTTCTTCAATTGTAAAACACTTTCGCTTCAGAGAACTCATTTTGTCGAGCTTTAAGAACTTGTCATAACAAGTGACAAACACTAACTGTGATTTACGCACGCCACTAAGGATGCACGCGGGGCGGGGTGAAGTTGGGGCGCCGAGGTATTGGTGCGTCTGCGTAGGTTGTGTAAACAAAACATTGCGCGTCGTTTTAACCGGACGTATTATCATAAATAATGGTCGCTATAAGCAGTTGGTCGCTTAAACCGGAGTCGCACTAAACGGTTACATTTTCTCAGTACCTAACTATGAAACCTAACTTGAGTAAACATTATCGTCGTTAAAAGCGGTTAGTTGTTATAAGCGAAGTCGTTATATGTGGATTCTACTGTATATGTATGTATATATATACACATATATATATATACTAAAGGAACTTCGTTTCATCCGGGTGTCCCTTGACACCTCTCAAGTTTTTGTATATATTTTTTTTATATTTTGGCTTCGCACGGTTTGTGCATTTAGCCAGTGTCAAGTTTAGAATAGAAGTTCTAGTTTCTTTAGATTTTAGTCGTCCAAGTTGGGCCCCAATAAAATGGCGGTAACTTTATTGGAAGCTTCTACGGAGTTTTGTCGACACCATGTACAAACTCTTGTTCTACCGCTGTGTTTTACTTGCCCACATTCGTGCACGTTCACTAATATTATTAGCCACCACTGCCCGGAGAGAGCATGGCCCAGTGGTATCGGCCTCGTCTTACAAGCTGTAGATCGTGGGTTCGAACCCAGGCGGGCACTTTACATTGTGTAAATTATTTCATCACCGCTGCTCTCAAAACGGTGAAGGAAAACATCGTGAGGAAACCGGTATGTCCTAAAACCAAACAATCGAAGACATGTGACATCCACCAACCCGCACTGGGCCCGCGTGGTGGATTAAGGCCCCAGCAGTGGGAACGTTAAAAGGCTGGATGAGTGTGTGAGATTACCCGAATAATAATAATGAAACTTAGACTTAAGCGATGAAATGAGATTATACATCTGCGTACCCCGTTAGACCGTGTTTTGAAATGGCGTAATCAATAAACAGACATGCTATTACAGCAATCGAGAGATTTGCCGTCATTTATTGAAGAGTTCTGTTGCATATCTCTGAAGTTCTACATCAGATCTTCACAACGTATGGGACCACCTCGAAAAACAAAAAATATTTTACAAAATATGACAGAGAAATTGATGAACATACATAAAAACCGCTTACCATCAGATGAGTTAGTGGTCAAGCGCGAGCCTATCTATAGACAATTTAAAAAAAACTTACACTCGAGCATAGAATCTCCTCCTTTTTGAAAAGACGGTTAAAAATATCTCCCATGTACAATGTCACAAGAATATATACTAGAGACCCCTTTAATAGGGAATTCCATTCTATAGTACCTACCTATTTCGAGTATCAATAATTTACTGAAATATTTTTGAAAGAAAGAATTAGGTAGACGTGTTTGCTAGCCATAACAGCATCACACAGTTGGCACAGTACTTTGGCAGCTGTATCATAAAATCAATCATCCACACGTTAGTCATGCTATGATACTTACGATGTGAACAATCTTCTTTCTAGTAGTGGGACACCAACATTTAAAAAGCGAATCCAATTTTGAATCCACTGACCCGATCCGTTCCGTCATTCTCGATGTGCTCACTAATCGCCATACCCACTAAATCCTCCATAGATTATCTTGTTGGTTTATTTTACAAGCACAATGATTAGCCGGACACAATCCTGTTTCACATCAAAATTGATTAACTTTACAACTATTTTTGAAGTACAGCCTCGTTAAAAATGGGAAGCTATAATTTGGTGTGGTCGTTACGGTGGATACTAGATTTAATTTCAGTTATTTGAGAGATTTATGAGGCTACACCGTTTGTCAGAGCACCGTTGTGGCTGTGGCGCGGAATGGAGGTCACATGCCGTCGGTATGTAAGGCAGATTTTTGACAGGTGGGGTGACGGAACGAAGTGTCGGAATAAGCCGATCGTTAATCGGCTTTGAAATCAGATTATAGCTTTTAAAGTTAAGCTACATTAAGGAGTTAAGGAGATAGGTAGGAATAGTACTCACCAAACTTCTTGGACGCCCTGAAGTTGGCTATATACAATGGCTGTGCAGTAATAAATCTTATACAGAAACAGCACCGATTCGTGACTTGAGCATCGGAAAGCGAACTTCAGGGTGGCCTAGAAATTTGCCGAGAACTATACTTGGTAGATCAGAGAAGAGAGTACCTTTAAAGCTTTTAATTTTAATCAAATTCATTCGAGATGGAGTTTGGCAACGGAAGAGTCTCTCACAACTCTTAACTTATTGGGAAAATGGAAGTGATGAATATTGATGACCACTGTGACTACCGATTTACCGAGCTACGTTTCAAACGAGTGAACAAAACTAAACGGAAGCTGGCACATCAATTTACACTTCCATTGTAATTTCTGAAACATCAGAAGCCTGTTTTCTAAACTTTGTTAGAAACTAGTGTGGGCAGCAAACCTCTATGGCGGCGCTCAAGTATCAATGTCAAGTTAGAGTTAGGCCCTTTAAAGCCTTTTACAGCTTGTTGTCATTCGTAATAGCTTGTTTATTGCTAGTCCCAGCTTCCGTTATCTATCACAGCATTTGTTACCATCACACGGCGGTTTACCGCACCATTAAATACGTAAACTGGTAGCAACGGCCGCATCTCTAGAACATTAGTAAACGTCTAAAGTTATAAATTCGTTATTAATTTAACAACGTTTAAACTGGATCAATTAATAACGGTAAGTGGAAGGTGATAAAACCATTTTATCGTCCAATTATGTAACAAATCTCTTTGCGATAAAACGTCATGAGATCATAAATTATGCCAGCTCTTTTCAAAGATGTCATGTTATTTTCTAATTGTGTTTGTAAACATTTTAAATTAGCTCGAAATTGTTACACGTAATTTAACAAACTACGTATGTCCGACATTCTGAGTTTTTGTGAAGCTACTTAATTAACGCGGACCGTGTCACTTACAGGGCGTTTTACCGCGAAAAAAAGAGCGCGCAAAAGCCGCCATTTTGTTAGTGATGCGAAGCAAAGACGATACGCAGTATGAAATGCCAATAAGGTTCTCATACGTGATAAAAATGATATACGATAGAGGTGTTGACATGTTCGTACGATGTGGAGGTATTTTTTTTATGATTTATCGCAGAGAACGAGTTAATCATTAGTTTTATGAAAAATTCATACGCGACGGGTTGGACAGTGGATGAGCGGTAGCTTCTCGCCAACATGAAGGTAGATCTACAGATCAAGGCTGGACACTATATCGATAAAATTATAGAGACAAAATCGTTATACGTATGTATAAGTACAGGGGTAGTTAGTATTGCCAACAGAATTACCTACCTAATCTTACTAATATTATAAATGTGAAAGATTGGATGGATGTGTGTGTGGAAGTGTGGATGTATGTTTTTTAATCACGCCAGAACGGATAAACGGATCTGGATTAAATTTGCCACAGATATAAATTATAGTCTGGAATAGCACATACGCTACTTTTCATTCCGGTATAATGTTTCCTTGTGGTAAGAAAAGTTTTTCACTCCAGCGAGAAGCGTAAAACTAGTTTACCATTATAAGTAAAGTACCTAAGACCTCTCTCTCTCTAATTATCTCATACAGAAGCAGTAAACGATAATTTACTGCTAACAAATGCTTGCAATGAATATGCAGTCAATCATCTGAAATGCAGGCTGAAGCGTACCTTTCCATTAGTAGATATTAATAGTTTTCCTCTTACTTAAACATAGTCAAACGAACCGTCCAGCACCCACAGTGAAATACGACCGCAGCAGCCGAAGCAACAATACCTATAAATCGAAAGTCAGACATTCAGTATTTATCGACATTTTCGCATCACCAGCTAGAGTTGTATCGTTGGCACGACGCCTCGGGCCGCGAATCGTTTGCGTAACAATCGTCCCTTGTCCGGGCATTCCTCCGCTCACGACTCCCAGCCATTCTGTCGTGTCCATTCGCCGGTATACAACCACGTTTCGAGACAATTGCTTCCGAGAACCTTCAATGTATTATAGACACTGAACCAAAGACGACCAAGGTTTATATTCGCCTGTGCAAACTCCATTATTCTCCGGCGTCGAGTTGTAGACTGCAGTCACAGTTCAAAAGCGGCGATCGTAAGAATAGGCGGAATCGCAAAAACAAACTACGTTAACCAAAATGCAAAAGTCTTAAAAGCTCGAGAAAAGGAAATAACTTGAATAATACCTTGAAATACACAGAACTCAGACGGCCTTAGGACTGTTTCCCAGTTATGTTCTATGCAGTTCTATAGCCGTTCGGTTCATGAGGTGTCCCAACATTAAAATAAATTAAGATAATAAAGTGTACGATTTACCACGCTATGTGCGTTTATTTAGAAAGGAGTTACAAGACATTTTCTAATGTATATTTCTATTGTAAAAATTACTATGTATCCTCAATTATATTCAATGACAAAATATTTAAAAAAACCGTAGCTGTCTTGTCAGTTAGTTTTAATTATTAGACTATGTATTATTAACGTTGTTGTCCATCATAGTAAAACTGTGTATTCCTGGACAGATATATGTACTCCTTACCCTGTTATACCCTTACTGTATTGTTTCTGCGAAATTACAATGCAGGTAGATATGTTATGCTGTTGGTGTACCAAATAAATAAATAAGTTAGCGCCGTCAGGCTTATTATGAATCTTGCAAGAACAAAACGATAGCGATTTTTGCGCAATAATCGCTCATCAATCGCAAATCCGTAGGCTTATTACGTATGAAACAGCAATTAGCAATAACTGCGCAGAGCATTATCGCTTTACGTCAAAAAATCGGCAGGCTTATTTTTGCGAAATAAAATTGCTCTTCAATTGCGAATCCGCATTATGTATGAGCGATAGCCACACCATAATAATTTTACGACAGCACTGCTAACAATGAAAATCTGCTAACTAAAATGTGCATTATCGCAAGGTGATCGCGATCATTTCGTATTACGCAAGGTTTTTGACAGCTGAGCGACAACCATCGGCGAGCAAATGTGGCTGTCAAATTGCGATTACTTTTTCCCTTGTTGTTAGTTGATTGTCAATCGCTCGTTGATGGCTGAGTAAGTTCGGAAGTTTTTGAGTTTTTGGCGGCATTTTTTCGTGTTTTTTTGTGGCTAGTTTAGTTATCCGCAAATTAATTCCTAGTGAATATTTATGACAAATTGGTGTAGTTTTGTGTCTCAAATGTCTACGCAGCTGGACAATTTGTTGAATCATTGAAACAGACTTGATCTCGGTAAAGTGGAGCAGAAATTGCCAAAATGGTTGGCACTCTAGGTATGTTTACTGCCAAATACATACACACACATTAGAATGATCCGCAATAAGTATCTTCTAGGGAAAGCGCGGGAAACCTCAAATTTGGCGGACGTGGTTTTTTCGATCGTTTCATAAATTAATTAATAATATTGGATTGGATTAAGTTTTTGTATATATTTTATCTTATTATTTAGTTCTTTAGTTAGTTTTAGTGTTGTTATTATATTTGGTAAGTGTTTTTATTTCTATTTATAGTTGTTAGCCATGGATCCTCCGGACGACCCCGGAGGAACACCACCTTCAGAGATTGGTCATTATGTTACAATCTCTAATAATGACACTAGTGTTGATACTGATGGTTCAGTAAGTTTAACTAATAATTCCAAGCGTAAAAGGGTTTCTGCTCGGCCCACAATTTGCAAACATTGCAACAAAAAAAGGCGTAAAAGTGGCGGGAAACGCCATAATGATTGTGACTGTGGCGAGGTGGAAATGGAGACTGAAACCAAGGATCTTCCACTTACTTCTCCATTGAGGGTTGGAGTTGATGGGATGAACGTGTCATCGCATCAACCAGATTCTAGACTTTTATATAATTCCTCGGATGCGGCTCCGTTTTTAGTCCATATTCAAAGAGAACAATCCGCTTCCAACGAAAATATATATTTAAATCCGATCTCTTTTGGGCGATTTTTAAAAAGGAATTCTTTTAATAATATTGTTAATGGTAGTCTTAAGAAAATAGGCCGTAACAGACTTGTAATATCTTTCTCTAAATATCAAGATGCCAACTCTTTTATTTCTAGCAAGTTTTTGGAAAAGGAGAAGTACAAAGCTTTTATTCCATCATTTTCCGTCACTCGCATGGGTGTCGTCAGAGGCGTACCCATGGAGTGGGCGGATGATGAAATCATGGATAACATCTCTGTCCCAATTGGTTGTGGGAGGATATTGAAGTTGAGGAGAATTAAAAGGAAAATTTTAGTAGAGGATAAGCCTCAGTTTAAAAATACTGAAACAGTAATTTTGACATTTGATGGGCAAATTCTTCCTAAGCGCGTCTATATGTGCTATACAGCACTTTCTGTGGACCTCTATATTTACCCAACAATCCAGTGCTTTAATTGTTGCAGATATGGCCATATGAAAAATCAGTGTAGGGCTAAACCTAGATGCTTTAGGTGTGGTCAAGATCACTCTGGGGATGGGTGTACTGTCTCTGGGGACAATTTATCTTGTTGTCTATGCAAAGGATTTCATGAGGCTACAAGTAAAAAATGTTTAGAGTATGAGAGGCAGAAGAACATTAAGGAATCAATGGCCAAATCTTGCATCTCATATGCTGAAGCTTCAAAGCTACATCCCACAATTTCAAAAATATCATATGCTGATGCCTTACTATCCTCACCCTCAATTTCAAGCCATATAAATGCTTCTGTTCCTCAGGATTACTCTCCTTCAAAACAAAATAAAACTTCATCACATAATAAAACAGTTTTTATTAAACCTCGCTCCCCACCTCACTTTTCTAAAGGTTATGATCAGCAATTCCATCAGGAACTTGTCAAGGGCTTGCCTCAATCAAAAGATGGCTGTGCTCTCATCCCTAGAGATGACTTGTCTGCCGTATCTGTAAGTGAATTAATCATTGCTTTAATAAAATCACTAACTCAAACTCATCATCTTTCACCGTCCATCGCTGCCACTGTATTGAATGCAGTTAATGAATCTAATATTAATAATGGACAACAAAGCCAAAGTATTCCAATGGAATTGCCGAAGCGCAATTAGTAAAAAATCTGATATAATATATCTTGTAAATAAATATAAACCTTATGTTTTTGCTCTTCAAGAGACATGGCTTAAACCAGGGTCTTTGTTCAAGATCCCTGGTTATGCTTGTCTTAGAGAAGACCGCTCTGATGGGTATGGCGGCGTCGCTTTACTCATCAAACATCATCATTCATTTTCATTTTTCACAATTCCACCTCATAATAATGATTTTTCTGTTATTGCAGCAGTTGTAGATAATATTTGTTTTGTTTCTGTATATATACCCCGTCCATCTGCTGTAATTTTTAATGAAATTGTAAATATTTTTTCTATTCTTCCTAAGCCATTTATAGTTTTAGGAGATTTTAATTGCCAGCATGAAGTCTGGGGCAGTTCGTCAACAAATAACTATGGTAGCACTTTAATAGATATTGTAGATAACCTCAATCTTTGTATATTAAACACTGGGTC
The DNA here is from genome assembly GCA_948252205.1 of Orthosia incerta. Lineage (NCBI taxonomy): Eukaryota > Metazoa > Arthropoda > Insecta > Lepidoptera > Noctuidae > Orthosia > Orthosia incerta. The sequence goes on from OX411759.1 coordinate 27,705,569, forward strand.
CCCAACTAGACGCACTTCTCCAAATGAAGGTGTTAGTGCACCTGACTTGTCATTATGCACGGATAAATTAGCTTCGCGTTTGAGTTGGGAAGTTATGCTTTCCACTTATGGTAGCGATCATTTCCCTATAGTCTTAACATTTCCTCACAGTCAAAAACCTTATTCCAAATATTCCAATCGCCCTCCGCGGTTGAAGTACAAACTGGCGGACGTTAACTGGCATAATTATAGGGAACACTTAGATGAAATAGTTTCTGTTCTTCCTGAAATTAAATATGGTAGTGAACAGTCCTGTGCCGATGCTTTATCCAAAGCCATGATAAAAACAGCCGATAAACTCTTTCCAATGAAATCGTTAAAAAATAAAATTCCTTCTCCACCATGGTGGGACAAAGATTGCACAGATGCAATATTACAAAGGAAGCAGTGTGAACTAAATTATCTTAAAAATTCTACCGAAGAAAATTTCAACATTTTGAGCGTAATAGTTTCAGAAACTAAAAAACTATTTAAAAAAAAGAAATTTGAAAGTTGGAGATCATTTTGCTTCTCTATTTCTCCAGATGTTCAACCATCTGTTGTTTGGCGCAATATCAGAAGGTTTAGATCAGCATTCACAGAACCATCGAGAGCATTTCTTCCATCTCAGTTAGTAAATAATTTTTTAGATAAGTTGGCTCCCGCATATGTCCCAGAAAATTTTACTACCTATTCCATTCCCCGTTCAATGGTGGATTCTCTTTGTGAATTAAATAATATATTTACCCTCGAAGAGCTTAAAGGTGTTTTATGTCATATTAAGGACTCTGCACCAGGTTCGGATGGAATTCCTTATTCCTTTTTGTCAAACATGAGTGATCTATCTCTTTTGTACTTCTTGGATTTAATAAATAAAATTATGTTAACCGGAAATATTCCCAATTCCTGGAAAGCCCAAGACATTCTACCGATACTCAAACCTAACAAAAATCCATCTAGCAGCACATCCTACCGACCTATAGCTTTGTCTTCAGTAATGTTAAAAATCACAGAACATTTAGTTAAAAATAGGTTAGAATGGCATTTAGAAAACAGGAAACTACTTAGCGACAGTCAATTTGGTTTTAGGCGAGGTAAAAGTACTTTAGATAATTTGAGTATCTTTGTCACTGATATAAGGTTAGCATTCTCTTCGAATCATTCCGTAGTTTCTGCTTTTCTAGATATAACTTCTGCTTATGATAATGTGGAAATATCAAAATTAAAATATAAACTTCAGGAGCTAGATGTGCCTATTTTTCTCACAAACTTCATTTTAAATATTTTATCTGAGAGGTGTATAAATCTTACACTCGAGGATTCTAGGTGTGAATCTAGACTCGTGTGGAAAGGCCTCCCTCAAGGATCAGTTCTTAGTCCTTTATTATATGACATCTACACTTATGATCTTGAATCCTCTTTGAACAATCAAGTAAAAGTGCTTCAATACGCTGATGATCTTCTTTTATATTGCCCTCATAGCTCTATTGCAGCGGCTTGCAATACAATGACTTCGGCCCTTGGACTTTTAAAAAAATGGTTGGACATCAATGGTCTTGAGCTATCTACTTCCAAAAGTACAGTTGTGCTTTTTTCTAGAATGCGCTATCCTCCTCCTGTTTTTGTATATTATGATAATGCTTCCATTCCTGTAAAAACTTCGGTAAAATTTTTAGGTGTGATTTTGGATAGTAAACTATCTGGGATTCCACACTGTGAGTATATAGCGGCAAGGTGTGAACAAAGATTAAATATATTAAGATGTTTATCAGGGGTTTGGTGGGGTGCCCATCCCTTTTCATTAAAATTAATCTATAATGCAATAGTTAGAAGTGTGCTTGATTATGGAACATTTTTATTAGAACATGGTAATTCGGCCGCATTAAAGAAATTGGATAGTATCCAGTCCAAAGCATTACGAATAGTGACGGGAGCTATGAAATCAAGCCCAATAAATGCCCTACAGGTTGAAACTGTAGATCCTCCTCTTTCTCTTCGACGTCAGTATCTTTCCGACAAATTTCTATTCCGCTCGTTACAATTTTCCAACCATCCTTTACGTGCAAAACTTCAGTCACTTTTAGATGAAACCAATTCTTCTAACTATTGGTCTCACAAATCTCTTCCCTGTCTTGTTGTAAGTTATAAAAAGTTTATAGCTATGCAAGCTCCTATTTACCAGTCACTTACATATCCACTCTTTAATCATTCATATGAATCATTGGTGCTCACTCCGGATGTTATCTTGAATTTAGGTATTAATAAACACGATGATTTCGTAAAAGAGTTATTTAACTTTTCCAAAGACTTGCATTGGGAGAGTTGGCATCATATTTATACGGACGCCTCTAAGCACTCTTCTTTAGGAAATGTTGGAGTTGGAGTTTTTCACTCTCAATACAATATAGTGCAAAAAATTAAACTTCCTCCTGAGTCATCAGTGTTTACTGGCGAATGTTATGGTCTGTTCAAAGCCTTAGAATATATTTACATCATGAAATTGGGAAAAACAGTAATATTTACTGACGCTTTAAGTGCATTGCAAGCCATTAAAAGAAATCCTTTTAAATGTAAACCAATATTTCCTATAGTTATGTTCATTAGAAGCCTTTTGTATAAATGCGTAAAACTCGGTCTTCAAATTTCTTTCGCTTGGATACCTGGCCATAGTAATATCACGGGAAATGTTAAAGCCGATCGCCTGGCTAATGAAGCGGTAGACTGCGGTGATTTGTTTCCCTACATCAATTTTTGCCACGACTTGGCGAATCTGCCTATTAACTTTCTTTGGGAAGCTTGGAGCAAGTTTTGGGCGGATAGCAGCGTTACCAAAGGAAATTATTATTCACGTATTCAGACATGTATTCCCAAAAAACCATGGTTTTCGAAATTTAACTTCGGTAAGGCTGCTACCAGTTGCCTTATTCGCATGAGGTTGGGTCATAACTGTTCCCGAGTCCACCTTGCACGATTGCAGATCGTTTCTAGCGACCTGTGCGATTGTGGAGAGGTGGGTGATTTAAACCACATTTTCTTTTCTTGTCCTCTACTTAACCATGATCCTTTTATATCATCTTTACTTTGTTATAGCATTCCTTTTCCTACGTCTATCTCTGTTTTACTTGCATCTAATGATTTTAAAATATACATGTATTTATCTTCATTTATCACTCTTAATAATATACGTATTTAATAGTTATTTTATTTATAATTTCGTTCTTAATAATCCTGTCCAATATCCATCCAAATTCCGTATCCTAAATTAAATTATATTTACTACCAAGTTTCCCCGTTTTTGTATGTGGCATTGCGCAAATAGCGACTTGCCAAAATAAAAAAATAATAAAGTATCTTCTATTATATTCTTATTTTTATATGTCAAGCACCGATGTCTACTATTCTGCCAATGTCTAAAAAAATTGGAAAACCGGTGTTTTCAACGATCTATTTTACGTTTCATAGCTCAAATAATTATGTCCATTTAGTGATGTCCTAATGCGTTATCGATTCGATTGCTTATAACAATCGACTATTACGAAGATTTTTTTATCGATTTTACACATTTGCATTATAATCATCCAATTTTACATATAGTTTCAATAAATTTTCAAAATAATTATTATATTAAGTAAATAAAATGTAAATATCCAATATTCACTGCGATATTTACTGTTACACAAATAATTAACATCTGCAAATATTATTTAACGGAATATTGTATTGGTGATAAATTGTAATCAGAATTGAATATTTAAAAAAAAACAGCGTCCACGAAGTGTAGCATTTTCATAAGCTGGTTACTTAATCAAACGATAAATTTTATATAGTATAATATTCTTTTTCCACCACCGCACACTTCTTAGCAAATGTGTTGCATGATTGTCGCTATTTTCTAACGGTGTTTGATGACCCTGCGCATCTCCGTCGCGTCATGATTGCCTGGTCATTACGATGCGCTTGCGACGATGAGTTGCAGGAAAAACGGGCTGGTATGCAAATATCTATGCGAAGTTTTTTTTGGTGGGAAACTGTTTACTGATTCGGTAATGTGAAAGTTGTTACGGATTCGTTACTTGTGGTAGAATTATCAAATCCTAATAGATTTAGTTGCTTATTTACCTCGCAATAGCAAACACCGACCACACCTTTATTAATATCGAACCCTTACCACTAACTTATCTTTCAAGCGACATATGTTTTTGAAAATGCGTTTTAACATTTAATTTAATAATCCTGCAAAGAGCACACAGAGTCATACCTGTGCCCTTTCATTTCTTTCTTTCCACATAAGTTGACCCAAGATGAGTGAGTTACACGTTTGAATAAGACTAAGCTTATTTGTTCTCCAAGACCTCTGCTTCTAGCTGTAGCCTGTACCATGGCAGAAATCTTTAATTATCAATAACTTCCAATTTACAGCCTGACATTTTACTAATAAATGTTTATTACTCCTTGAACCCAATTAGTAACAAACTAGGTGCAATCTATACTATAATATTATAATTATAACATAATAATAATATTATTATGTAATTATATAATATTATAAAGAGGAAAGTTTTTTTGTTGTTTGTACCGAATAGGCTCCGAAACTACTGGAACGATTTGAAAAATTCTTTCACCAATAGAAAGCTACATTATTCCGGCGTAACATAGGCTATAAATCATTTAGAAAAAACTTAGAGTTCCTTATGAAACTTGCATTGTCTGTGGAGTGGTGAATAAGTCTTATTGGGGAATTACACTTCGACCGACACGAGCAAGACCTCTGCACGCACGTTACCGAACACAAGACCAACGACTTAAATAACACTTGCTCAGAATGTCCGGGCAAGATTTATGACTGTTTTCACTTTATCTGCCGATACAAGAACTATGCTTGTTATAGTTGTTAGAATAACCTTACATTTATAATGTGTATTTCTTAGATACAGTCTCGCAGAGAACAAGATTAAACCCTGTACATACACGGACAATAACGAATGGAGTCGAAAATGCCGTAAAATCGCTAGTATACTGAGAACTCGCTGCACTAAATCGTATGTCGGATATGGAGAGAACTCGGCGTGGGTTTCGTATTTCAATTCCAAGTCGGTATTGTACCTTACTGAAAGTTCACATAGTCATTTCTTTATAGGATAAGAACTGGATTAATTTTATTATTGCTAGGGGCATAGATTTTCTATGACTGTATCAGAACACTCTTCTGTGACATTTTTTGGGCATCCCCCAAAAGAGTTCGAAACTCGGTTATGATAACACTATTTCGAGGTTTCACATTTGAAACTTTATTTGGTAGTTCTAGACTGAGTCTAATACCGTACAAAACTCATTTTAGTATCTGCTCTCCTAAAATAATAGATATCATCGCTGAGACAAGATCGCAAACTGCGCTACTGATCTCACCATCTTATTATTTTTTTCCCTCTGCTGGGACATAGGCCTCTTATCTGTGAGGGGGAATGGGCTGTAATCCACCACGCGGGCCCAGTGCGGGTTGGTGGATGTCACATATATTTGATTTTTTCGCCCTAAGACATGCCAGTTTCCTCACGATGTTTTCCTTCACATTTTAAAGGGAAATAATTTACACAAAGTAAAGTGCCTGCCTGAGTTCGAACCCACGACTTACAACTTGTAAGTCGCGGCCGTTACCACTGGGCCACCACTGCTATGTACTGCTACTGAACTAAACGCTCATAAAACTCCCCGCCCTGTAATCCTCGCTCTCTGTAACTCCTACAATTAAAAATCCGTTAAAAACCCTCGGTACGCAATTTATTTGAACCCGTTATTATCGCTGATAACGTAATCCGCCTCCCACAACTTGCTTGGTTTCAATAATTACTAATCAAAATGGCTGCATTGACATTTTTATACGCGCAAGAGTTGATTAAAATCGCCGAGGGTACACGTCCTGCCCATCTTATGAGTAAAGCATCATAAAAAGGCTAGTAGTTACATGGTTGATACCTTGATTCACTCATTAAGAGCTCCTATTCATAGATGTCTATGCCCTTCTAGATGAATCGCACGCGGAAGCTCGACATAAGAATTTTATCTTATTAGACGCGTGCCTCAAGCAGGTGTAAATTTCTACAGCCTATGAAAGTTGATCAGACGCCAACTATGTCTCTTAAATCTTATGCTAATATTCACATCGTTCACGTAGTATGTAATACTAGATAATCACGAGTTTGTGTCCTTAGAAAGAAATTTAAGGACAACTGTTCAGAAAACCCGAAATGTTGATGATGATGTCAATTATTTCTGCCTAAAAACTCCCTTCCCGCTGTTAGTTACTTTTTTTTATTGGAGATAGGCTTGCGCTTGACCACTATCTCACCTCAACTTTCCGGTCAAAATAATAGTTGATGCGTCTAATCAAGCAGTCCCATGGTAAAACAACGACAATATTCATACTTCCTTCTTGGGGTTCTTAAAAAACATGGCGGCGACCGGTCGGGGCGGCACGTTGAATGCGGCAGATGAGCCCGCTTCGCTGAATTCATTAACAATAAGTTGTATTACAGAAATTGGAAGAGTGGGCGGAAAAGTGTCAGGCGCAGCATCGGAAGTCTTTGACCGATGACAAGGAGAACGTACTTAAATGATAAAATCATAAATATTACCATTAACCCTGCCTTATTGTTGATTAGCTGTTCCCCGCGGCTTCGCTCCCGTGGACCACCCCACAGGACCCGTTTTCGGGATTAAAAAATAGCCTATGTCACTCAGGAATAATGTAGCTATTCTATTGGTGAAAGATTTTTTTAAATCGGTCCAGTAGTTTCGGAGCCTATTCGGTACAAACAAACAAACAAAAAAATCTTTCCTCTTTATTATATTAGTATTGATAAATAAATGAACACAATTTATGAAATCTATCCACTCGAGGACAAACAGCTTAATGTGCCAATATCTTTGAATATCACAAAGCACTGACAGCCATAACCTCATTTAGAAAAACAGGTGCTGAGCACAATTTTTGTTCAATTCTAAACTTTATACTATACGAAATAAGACCGTCAGCTAAGTTGTAGATATAATATTTGTAAAATAGTAATTTGGTACACAGGGAGCATGCTAGATTTAGAAGGATTTAGTATCCAATTACGTTGGCCGCAAATCTTATGAATGGACAGCATAAATATTTATTAAAACTACGGCCTAAATAGGTTTTTGAAGTATTTTACAATTAGAATAATTTACGAGCTAGAGTTTCAATTAGGTTACTATTTAGTTTTAAAGGGGCAGTAAAAAATCTACATCAAACTTGTTTGGGGGACTTTGAGATTTTTTGCATGGATATTGAAAAACATCAAGTATGAAGGATGGTATTAGTTGTCATACAAGAAGTTTTTTTTATATAAATTGGATGGCAGAACAGCCCACGGCTCTGATGCTGAGTGGTCATCAAGTTTCAAGATTCAAGATCATTTATTTGTGGAAACATGAGTACACATACAGAGCATGCAAGTTATTAAATTACATTATAGATTAAGATCAGTCATGTTTGGCCTTAGTGGCGTACAAATATTAAAATTTCAGCAATAAAAGTCATTGGATAAATTATTAGATTAAATAAGTACAAAATAGTAAATCACAATTTCGAAAACAAATAAATTAAATATATGGTCCTAGTGTTATCATTAAATGTCAATTAAAGTTATACAATGTCAAATGTCAATTAAAATTGTCAAATGTCAATTAAAATTATCCAGTATCAAATATCAAATCAAATGTCAGATGTATTTATTTCAATAACAATATTATGTTTCTCTTAGTACAGATTACGTCAAAGATGTATTGATAACATTCGATACACGGCATTAGATGTTGTCATTAAGAAATTCTAGAATACTGTAGTATGCTTACCCTTCTAGCAGTATCTTTAATTTACGTTTTAATTGACGGACATTAAGCTCCTTCCAACTATTTGGAAGTTTATTAAATACTTTAGGGACCATACAGAAAACACTCTTGTGCATTAATGCTGTTTTCGAGCTGTGTAGACAAATAATACTGTCATCGCGCCTACTATGGTTGCGATCGACCACTTCTGATTGACGTGAAAATAAATGTCGAATTGATTTTACAAACACGACAATTTCTGAAATGTAAAGGCAAGGCAGAGTTAATATTTCATATTTTTTTAAATAGGGCTTACAACTTTCGGTTGACTGTAACTTAAACATAGTCCTGATGCATCTTTTTTGGGCTTTAAAGGGTATGTCCTTGTCGGTTGAGTTGCCCCAAAAAATTATCCCATATCTCAAATGTGAAGAAACCAAACCGTGATAAGCCGAGAGCAATGACTCAATGTTAAGCACTGGGACCAGTTTGAACAGCGCATAACAAGAATTACTAATTTTTTTACTCAGTTCTTCTATGTGTGCTTTCCAGTTTAGCTTTTTATCAATCGTGACTCCAGGAAATTTGGTTTTGTCTACTTCTCTAATAATTATATTATTGTATTGGACGTTAAGATCAGTCGTAGTTGATAAACGTTGACTGAAGTGCATTAAATTAGTTTTATTAAGATAAATTTTAGATTATTATAATTCATCCAATTTATTATTGATGTCAGAGAATTATTAATGTCGTTATTGTAGCTATCTTTAGAATTACATTGAATTGTTATAGTGCTATCATCAGCAAATAGTGTAACTGGTTGGTCTACATGTTTAGGTAAGTCATTTATATATACTATAAATAGTGAGGGACCCATCACACTACCCTGGGGGACTCCATACTTGACTATTTGTTCGTGCGAATGAAATATTTCTTCACATTTAGTTTTAATGTTTATCCTAGATATCTCCGTGACCTGTTTTCTGTTATCAAGGTATGTTTTTATTTATTTTAGAACATTGCCTCTTATACCGTATGCTTCCAACTTATTCATTAAAATATCATGCCTGACGTAATCAAACGCCTGCGTCATATCACAGAATATGGTACAGACGGGATTGGTTCTATCTACATTTACCATAACCTTATTTAGGAAATCGTAAACAGCCATATTTATAGTTTGGTTTTCTCTGAATCCTTTTTGTTCGTTAACTAAATAAGCACTTAATTCTTTACATTTATACTTTTCAAAAACTTTGGAGAAAATACTAATAATTGAAATAGGTCTGTAGAATGCCATGGATTCTCTATTTTCTTTTTTAAATATCGGTTTTACAATTGATTTTTTTAAAGCATCAGGGCATATTCCCTGATGCTTTAATTAATCAAATGGCTTAGATGCGTGCAAATTTCTGGAGCCACTAACTTAATTATTTTTGTTGATATTCCGTCATGACCAACGCTGTTAGTATTTTTTAATAGTTTAATTATTCTAAACATATCCTGCGGTATACAAAGGGGCATAAAAAAAGATTTTTCTCTATTTGGTATTTTTGAAGTGACTTGATTTTCTGAATCAACAAGTGGAACTAATTTTTCAATAAAGTAGTTGTTAAATTCGTTGGTTATTTTCTGAGGATCTATTATAGTGTCACTGTTTACTTTTATTTTTGTTATAAGACTTCGTGGTATGCTAAGCTTTGAGTCATTGATAATTTGCCAACTGGTTTTAGATTTATTATTAGATTGTCTTATTTTATAGTTATTCTGTGCATATTGCGTAAGTTGTATAATTTTCTTAAAAAGTTTATTAGTTACATTTGGGTCACGTCTATATTTCCATAGAAGTTGTCGCTTTTTTTTGCTGCACATTTTGATATCACGTGACCCACTTAGATTTATTTGCCGTACGTATGGTTACAGATACTTCAGGAAAGCATAAATGGTAGAAAAGCGAAAAAGTTTCTATAAATGCATTGCAGGCTATGTTAGAGTCACTTGTTTCGTATATCTCAGAGAATGACAAATCACGCAGGCAATTTTTAAATTTTGAAACATATTCTGAATTATAGTCACGCCTATTCATACGCCAGTATCTTAAAGTGCAACAGTTTTTGACGGGTACTTTTATTAATTGAGCTGTGTGGTCGGATAACGCAAATTCAAGAACTTCTACTTTACAGGCTCTTTTAAAGTTATGTACAATGTTATCTATACATGTTCGACTCTTCATTCTAGTGGGCTGATTAACAGATAATCTCAAATTGTAACTCAGTAAAAGACATTCAAAATCTAAAATTTGATAAGATTTTTTTTTAATGTTTACATTGAAATCGCCTGCCATCACAACATTTCGAAAAGAATATTTTGTGACTTCTCGTAAAAAAATATGTAATTTTTCCATGAACACATTGAAATTATTGGCGTTTGGAACTCTATAAATACAAGCGATTACAATTTTATAGTTAATTAATTCTTCGGCCCAACATTCAAAAACACCAGTTTCGGACATTTTTGTAATTTGTTTCAATTCCTTATATTGAAGTCCGTTTCTTACAAGTATGCATGCTCCACCTCATTTACTTTCCTTTCTTGTGTAGCACGCCGCAAGCTGATAATTAGGTATATTTAGATACCTTTCATAGCCCTCCATAATAAAGTGTTCTGTAATGCATAGTATGTCCACACATGACTTTATATCTGCTAACTCTTCTAGGCACACTGTTATTGCATCTGATTTAGTTAACAACCCTGCAATGTTTTGATGCATTATATGTAAATATTTAGTTACGAAAAAAGCTCGTTGATAGCTCATTACAGGTGTCGTCTTTATTATTATCCGCAAAAACTTCGTCACAAATAGCAAATGCATTGCCGTCAGTGATTAGCGCTTTTATGTCTTCAAAAATTGTTCTCATTGAAGTGTTGTTTATCAAGCCCGATTTTTCGCGAAACATGCTATAGTCATACTTAAGGTTCCGATTTGACTCCAGGTAGTAAGCGTGTTCATAGGTCTACAGGTCCAAGTAGAGCAGGTTATTAAAGGTTTCAATCCTCCAGTTGTATATGCTATTATAATTTCCATATGCATATGTAGGGAAGCATAAAATAATGTTTGTATGTTTTATTTTACTTAACACATTTCTTATGTAGATTACAATTTTGTGGTGATCATTAGTTACTTTAAAGTCTTTTGGTCCTATTAGTATTATGCAATAGTCATCAATTGTGAAGTCAGATAGTTTTGACTCAATACCATTGAGAAGTTGTTCTATTCCTACTCTAGGTGTTAGATAGTGACATATTTCATCTTTATCTTCTACTAATACCTTTTGTGCAATGTTTAAGATACTGAATCTCTGTTCCGTGCTAAGTATACATACTTTCTTCTTTCTACAAGCTGGTTGAGTCATATGTTTAGTATTGTTTTTAATTAGTGTACTATTATTTTGCACCTTTTGTATGTAGCCATTTTTGTTGTCATATCATCGCCTTCAATGAATTTCTATATCTAATATAGAAACCAGATGTAAAGTTTTTTTTAAATTGGAACTTATTTACTTAGTACATTTTGGGGTTGCTGATTTAAAAAAGGCAATTAATCATTTCGCTTGGGGGAGGCCTGTGTCCAGCAGTTGACGTCTTTTGGCTGAAAGGATGATGATGATGAACTATTCATTTTTGCCATTTTGGCCTCTTCATTTTTTTTACTATAGATATGTTTGATTTTGTACATGCTATTTTGCAATTGGAGCCAGTAAAGTGTACGCTATATTGCATAAAATGATTTCGCGTCATTATTACCTAGTAGGAAAGCTTTAATTGAAGTAGTAAACTAGAGTTCCAATACCCATTAACTACGCTGGCGCCACTGATATAGCGATAACTTAGTTAATTGCTTGATTTCATAAGTTGATATGTCTCAGTCCGTAGTTTAAGACGTAACTAAACTTAGTTAGGTATTACTGTAGTATTATATTATCTGTGGTAGGTATCAACTAGAAATCTAGGAATGAATTTTATTCTTATCGCTGAGTATCAGGAAATCCTTTAGACTATAATTGAAGTGGACTGTATTTGGTTGTTCGTTGGAAGAATGAAAATACTGTCGTGATTCGTATCTTCAATTTTATTCCGTATTGTTATTACAACTGTATGTTATTACAATTGTAGAGCTGAAGACTGACTGTGTCCGACTGTGCCTCAGCCTCCAAACGGTCCGTTATTTATACAAGAACCGCTAGGCGCGAACAATGGCGCCCCTCTCTCTCAATGGCGCTCGGGCATGGCGTCATAGAAATGCCGTAATCATCAATATTATCTTACTTAAATCTACACAAATTATACATTTCCTTAATCTACATACTTAATTCTACCTAGGAAACATATAAACTGTAAAAAGGTCAACACAAAAATCTTATCTAACCTAGATTCCTCCCTACTTATGAGCTATCAAAACATGCATAATCTTACCTAATTATCTACGTTTTCTCTAGTTCTTATATGTATTACAGTAGTTCTCATTATGTTTTGTACTCATACTTTAGAACTCACATGGAACCTACATCAATTATATTTTAACATTCACGTGTTATTTTTAGTACCACGAAAAGAGAAATTTACAGATAATAACTAACTAACGGGATATCATATTTTCTCACGCCGACCCCGGCTTAATGTGTTTTGGGATAACAGCAATAGTCCATTCAATGTTTTATTAAGGCGGCGTACGGGTCTGCAGACAATAAGCATTTATAGTTATTTATTTTTCAAAGCGGTAAACCTTTGACAAACAAGGCGTTCACCGTTACGGAGCCATTAAACATGGATTGTTTCTTTATTTTTACAAAATGCCGACAACGGTCAGGGTTATTGCTTCATTCAAAGATTCGTTAAAAAGACCCAAACACATGTTCGCCATAAACACCGTTATAGGTCTACGTGGGAAGCCCTTATGCTAAAAAATCACCACGCAACGTACAAAGCCATGCGTCCGTTACAGTTCTCCCCCCGGCGCAGCTCGCGTAGCCTCCTTTGTTGACACGACGACGAGCTTGCTCACGGGGCGTCGGAAGGTGCCAGTCCTGGTGCGCACCTCGACGACTCTGATGCCGCCATCCGGTCCGCGATGCGTGCGCTCGACGATTCCCATCGGCCATGTGTTCCGTGGCAGCGTGTTGTCGACCACGAGGACCACGTCACCGGCTTGAATGGGTCGCACGTCGTTCCGTGGCTCGCCGCGAGGTACCAACGTGGGCAGGTACTCGCGTAGCCATCGTCGCCAGAAGTGGTCAGCGAGCGCCTGACTAGCTCGCCATGTCCTCCGGTCGTCCTCTTCGCAGGGTCCTGTCGTCGGCAGCCCCTTAGACGACCCCAACAAGAAGTGGTTGGGTGTTAGGGCCTCGGGGTCGCTGGGATCCACACTGACGTGTGTCAGCGGTCGCGCATTGATCGAGAACTCAGCCTCAGTGAGCAGAGTCCTCAGTACTTCTTCCGCCGGCGCCTTCTCTCGCAGGGTCACGCTGAGCGCCGTCTTCACGGAGCGCACCATACGTTCCCACGCGCCACCTTGGTTGGGCGCGCCGGGAGGGATGAAGCGCCACTCCAAGCGATGCAGTAGCCCCTCATCTCGCAGGGCAAGCATCCACTCGGCGTAGGCGTGGCGTAGCTCCTGGTCGGCCCCGCGAAAGTTAGTCGCGTTGTCGGAGTACATCACTCTCGGCCAGCCTCTGCGCGCGGCCATTCGTCTCAGCGCCATGATTGCTGAGTCGGTGGAGAGTGAAGCGACAAGCTCGATGTGCACGGCGCGGGAGGTGAGGCACGTAAAGAGTGCGCCCCACCTCTTTTCTCGGCGGCGTCCTACCTTGACCATTATTGGCCCAAAATAGTCCACCCCACAGTTGGTGAACGGGCGGTGAAAAGGGTCAAGGCGGGCGTGTGGCAGGTCTCCTGTAGCTGGGGTTTGCGGCCTCGCCCGCCTCGTTTTGCAGAAGGCGCAGCTCCTCTCGACAGCGCGTACCGTGGGTCGCAAGTGAATGACCCAGTACCGCTGTCGCAGGTCGTTCGTCACACGCTCCCTATTGGCGTGGCCTGCAGCGCAGTGCTCCCGCAGCACGAGGAGCTTAGTCAGCTGATGTCGGCCGTCGAGTATAATAGGCCGCTTCATCTCGGTCGGGGCGGGAGAGGCCTCGATCCGGCCCCTCACTCTTAGGACGCCGTTTTCCAGCACTGGATCCAGCCTGTACAATCGACTCGCCCTCGTGAGCGGGCGAGCAGACTGGATCTTCTTCATATCTTCCCCGAAGCTGTCCTCTTGTGCTTGTTTGATTAGTTCAGCCTCGGCGCGCTGGATATGATGATACTCCATCCTTGTTGCTCCTCGTCTGCAGATATCAGTGAAAGCGATCGCTCGAGCGACGGCTCTCACCAATACCTCATACTTTGAGAAGCGGGCCGGGTTCGGTAGCCAGCTATCTCGCTCCGTTTCTTCTCTCGTGTGAAGGACCTCCTCGTCCTCCTTGTCATCCGTCGACGTCGTGGGCCACTGCTCTTCTGGCAGGAGCAAGAAGTCCGGTCCTTGAAACCATCTATCCGTGGCGCAGATGGGCGTGTCGATGAGCCGAGTGGCGTCGTCCGCTACGTTGCTTGCAGTAGGCAGCCAACGCCACTCTTCTTTCTGGGTCAACTCTGCGATCTCTCCCAGCCGATGCGCAACGAATGGCGTGTAGCGTCGCACGTCGTGATGGATCCAGTGCACCACGGTAGATGAATCGGTCCAGTAGGTCGTCTGGCCGATGATGACTCGGTGCTCCCTTCTTATCGTCTCAGCGAGTCTTGCTCCAATCACTGCGGCTTGTAGCTCCAGGCGCGGTATAGTTTGCGCCCGACGAGGCGCCACCTTAGCTTTGGCGGCCACCAACACGACGTTCAGGCTCCCATCGACGTTTCTTATTCGCCAATAGGCCACAGCTGCGTAGGCTTGCTCGCTGGCGTCGCACAGTATGTGTAAGTCGACGCGTTCATACTTTTGCGTCACGTAACAGCGCGGTAGTCGCAGCTGAGCGAGTTCAATCAGGCGAGCGAGCCAGGAGGCGAAGAGCTCGTTCTCTTCCTCGGGGATTTGCTCGTCCCATGTCGTCTGAAGGCGCCACAAGCTCTGCAGTATGATCTTCGATCGTATTGTGTAGTGGCTCAGCAACCCAAGCGGGTCGTATATGGACATCACGGCGCTGAGGGCTTCACGCTTAGTCGGGGCGCGCGTTCTCGCTCGTACTTCAGCCGGGACTCGGTTCATAGATGTGTTGAACCCCAGCTCATCGCGCTCCGCGTCCCAATGCAGCCCCAGAATCTTGCTCTCAGGCTGCTCACCCCCCAATTGTGTAGGAGAGGTGGCGTGCAGCTCGGTGGGCACGTCGCGTAGCACCGTCTTGTTGCTGGAGCTCCAACCTCGCAGCGTGAACCCTGCGTGCGCGTGCACTGCTCTCGTTTCCTCTACTGCTTTCCGTGCTTCTTCAGCGTCTTCATAGCTGGCCACCAAATCGTCCATATAGTGACTTCCTTTGATGGCCTCCAGCGCCCGCGGGTACTCCTGCCCATGTACGTCTGCGTTGTGGTTGCGAACGTAATGGGCCATGTACGGGGAGCTCGCGGCGCCGAATAGCATACTGGTCATCTTGTATTTCCTCGGTGGCTCTTGTCGGTCGTCACCTCTCCACAGGAACTGTTGCGCTGGTTGGTCCTCCGGCCTTATCCTGATTCTCAGGAACATCTCCTGCACGTCTGCTGTAATCGCTACCACCTTCTCTCGGAACCTAAATAGGATTCCTGGCAGCGACAGCAGTAGGTCGGGTCCCTCCAACAGTTCGTCGTTTAGGCAGACGCCGTTGCTCTTCGCTGCTGCGTCGAACACTAGCCTATGTTTGCCGGGCTTGTTCGGGTTCTGCACGGCGAAATGTGGCAGATACCAACAGATGGCACTCGCTCGCTCCGACCCGTCGCATGGCGTCGCGTACCCTTTGTCCAATAGGTTGTTAACCTGCTTGGAGTACTCAGCCGCGAACTGTGGGTTGGCGTCCATCTTCTGCTCGATCTTCTTCAGCCGGCGGAACGCTTGATTGTAGCTAGGCGGCATAGTGACCTCGTCTCGTCGCCATGGCAGCCCAACCTCGTACCCGGTGTCAATCTTCCTGATTGTCCTTCCGACTATGTCGATGGCCCGTTGATCGCTCGCCTTGACTCTCGGCCTTCCTTGTATGCCGAGCGCGTCGATCCTGAAGTGGGCTTCGACTAAGTCGTGGAGTTCCTGGCTGCATGCACCCGTAGTTCGGTTGGGCTCGTATACATGCAGCACGTTCCCTTCTTTGATGATGGTCTTGCGTGGTGCGGTTCCGTGCACCACCCATCCGAGTTGCGTTCTTGATGCTGCCGGTTGGTTAGGGCCGCCGATTCGGAGCTCGCGGGACACGATGCACTCCCAGTGGTCTGTACCCACTAGAAGCCCGGGGCGCGCCAGTTCGTAGCACACCTCTTCTGGGGTCAGGTCCCTCAGGTGCTCGTAATCCAGCAGCGTGTCGGGAATGGACTGTTGGTGAAGCCGGAGATCCTTCATGGTCCTCGCTCTGACCCTGTAGCTTTCGTCACTCTTCAGTCCCTTCACGTTGATATTCACTTCTTGGCTGCCCATATCTCGCTGCGACATGTTGACCCCGCTCAGGTGGAGCGGCCGTGATGGCCCTTCTGCCCCGACGCTCGCCGCCAGTGCTTCGTCCACTAGGGTGATCGTGGCCCCTTCGTCTAGGAGTGCGTAGGTCTTGACCTCCCCCCGTGGTCCGGACACGATGACAGGGCACATCTTGAGCAAGACTGCCCGTGGCCCGGTAGCGGGTTGGGTAGCCACAGACAGGACCGCTTCCTCCTTCCGTGGTTCACCCTTCCCCATGTCTTCCGTCTGCGCTTCGCGTACCGCTTGATGGAGCGTCGCGTGATGCGGGCGGCGACATTGATCCACGCCGCACAGCTGCGCCTTGCAACTTATGCGCCTGTGTTGCTTCTGGGCGCATTTGAAGCAAATCTTATTAGATTTAAGAAAGCTCCATCGCTGCTCTACTGTTAGCGCCTTGTACGGCGGACACCGCGTCAACAGGTGGGCTTGCTCGCACTTAGGGCACTTGTCCTTTTCTTCTTCCCTTCCCTCGGTCGTAGTGAACACGCTCGCCTTCTTCTTGAGTGTCACGATGGGTCGAGTTTCCTTTCTCGGTGCGGCGGCGCTTGTAGACGGAGCGTACGTATATCGTAACGCTCGGTCCGCCTCTCGCATTAGAAACCGTGACAGCACGACGATTTCCGGATCCGTTGTCCCTTCTTGATCGTAGGCGTAGTCACACCAGCGGGATCGGAGATGCGGGCTGAGCTTGTCCAGTACTTCCCGGGTCATAAAAGGGTTGAACAAGTAACCTCTTCGATCGATTGTTTGCAGTACGCAAATTATGTTCTGTAGCTTGACAGCGAAACTGTTGAGTTCTGTGGCCGATGTACCAGGTTTTGGAAGCTTCTTGAGGTCATCCAGTGCCCGGTCGATGATGACTTCCGGTCGTCCGAAGCACTGCTCAAGAGTCTTCATAATGACGCCTGGATCAGTGGCCGTATGTAGAAGGGCGGCCACGGCGTCTCTTGCTTCTCCTTTGAGGCAGCTTCTCAGCCTTTGTACGTTCTCGGCTGCTGTAACCTGGTACATATCTGTCGAATCTCGTACAGCCGCCTTGAATGGCAGCCACTCGTTGGCCGCTCCGGAGAATGTAGGTAGCTCCGTGTGCCTAGGCCTAGGTCGGGCCATTTTTTCTAGTGTTGCTGCCAAGTGCTCAATGCTGTCCTTTGCTCTTATGGGGGTCGGCGATCTCGTTCTAGACACGAAGCGTATCTGTTTGGATTCTCTTGGTCCCTCCTCCCCCCGTGAGTTGAGGGGGTTCGTCCTCAGCCATTCATCCACCATTTGATGAGGCTCTTCGCGTGGACGAGAGGGCTCTTGTTCCTCTTGTACGCTTTCTTCATCATTGATCGCTGACACCTCCACTGCTAGTCTCTTCTTGACTAGCTCTTCTTCCAGTGCCAGTTTCTGGGTCCGGATGGCTGCTAGCTTCTCTGCAGCCTCCAGTTCCGCTATCCGTAGCCTTGTTGTGACGCTTGTCGTCGACCGTTGCGACCTCATTGTCCTGGTCGGTGACGTCATTCGCTGTCGGATCGCGGTGTTTGTCGTCTGTGCACTGGAAGGCCCCGCTGCGCTGTTGTGTGCCATTCTCGGAAATGGTGATGCTGGTGGGTCCGGTGAGAGTCTTCTTCTTCGCTCCCGTTCGATCAGCTCCGCTTCCTGGCGGCGCGCCTCCTCTTCTTGGACGCGTCGCGCTTCCTGTTCTTGGATGCGTAGCTGTTCTTCTATCTCGGTTGCGTCTCCCTGGCTCCTTGTGAACACCATCTTGAGTATAGCCGCACGTTCAGTTTGGCAAGGCGGGTTAGTACCTCTTCGGTTCGGTACTTCAGGTGAAACCGGTCGGCTCGGTTCGGTAAGCCGGTCGGGTTCAGTTGTGTTGAAGCCGGTCAGGTTCAAGACCGGTTAGGTTCGAAACCGGTCCTGTTCCGTACAGCTTTGTTCTTACCGCAGATCTTCTTACTTCGTCTGCGGCTCGGTGACAGCCGGGTTCCTTTCTTCGCTCTTGCCGCAGATCTTCGTACTTCGTCTGCAGCTCAGTGGTTCTGGTTGCAGCGGGTTCTTCGTTCTTGTATCCGCTGCTTGATGGACCAGACTGTAGTGGGCCTGGTTGCCGCTGGTTCTTGGTTCTTTATCCGGGCTCGTAGGACCAGACTGAAGTGGACTGTATTTGGTTGTTCGTTGGAAGAATGAAAATACTGTCGTGATTCGTATCTTCAATTTTATTCCGTATTGTTATTACAACTGTATGTTATTACAATTGTAGAGCTGAAGACTGACTGTGTCCGACTGTGCCTCAGCCTCCAAACGGTCCGTTATTTATACAAGAACCGCTAGGCGCGAACAATGGCGCCCCTCTCTCTCAATGGCGCTCGGGCATGGCGTCATAGAAATGCCGTAATCATCAATATTATCTTACTTAAATCTACACAAATTATACATTTCCTTAATCTACATACTTAATTCTACCTAGGAAACATATAAACTGTAAAAAGGTCAACACAAAAATCTTATCTAACCTAGATTCCTCCCTACTTATGAGCTATCAAAACATGCATAATCTTACCTAATTATCTACGTTTTCTCTAGTTCTTATATGTATTACAGTAGTTCTCATTATGTTTTGTACTCATACTTTAGAACTCACATGGAACCTACATCAATTATATTTTAACATTCACGTGTTATTTTTAGTACCACGAAAAGAGAAATTTACAGATAATAACTAACTAACGGGATATCATATTTTCTCACGCCGACCCCGGCTTAATGTGTTTTGGGATAACAGCAATAGTCCATTCAATGTTTTATTAAGGCGGCGTACGGGTCTGCAGACAATAAGCATTTATAGTTATTTATTTTTCAAAGCGGTAAACCTTTGACAAACAAGGCGTTCACCGTTACGGAGCCATTAAACATGGATTGTTTCTTTATTTTTACAAAATGCCGACAACGGTCAGGGTTATTGCTTCATTCAAAGATTCGTTAAAAAGACCCAAACACATGTTCGCCATAAACACCGTTATAGGTCTACGTGGGAAGCCCTTATGCTAAAAAATCACCACGCAACGTACAAAGCCATGCGTCCGTTACAATAATTATTAAAATAAATAATATCTAAGCTATGACAACATAACGTGCCCAATAACTTTTACAATGGGTCGAGCCGAATTCCGTGCTGAAGGTGGCTCGGCGGTAGGTAACAGAAGCAACCGTCGGTCAACCGTTGCAAGCGTCCCTGAAGGTCAATACCAAATTTGGTAGACTTCGACTGCATACATGAATCTTTAGACGACATTTACTAAGTAGGTCTTTTGACGACTTTACCTGTCCGCCGAAATCTTCTTATCGACCATAAAGGTCGTATTTACGTACGGGAACTGACGCTCCCAACGCCTGAACGCTATTATACACTGACTTATAAACCTATGGACTTGCCATACCTACGAAATTAGCGTGATACCTACATAAATCGGGAACTTAAGATGGCTGCCCATTGGCCAATGAGGTAGGCCATTTGCAACTGTTTGACAGCACAACTACACAGATAAACGTACATAAACAGCACACAACTACCAATTTTACTCGGTAATCAACATGGCGACCGGCCACGCATAGACATGATTTTGACGTCACACAAAAGTGTTACCAAGTTTAGTCCTTGACAAACATTTAGATGTCTCTCTTTTCATATGTAGTTCTTGGTTAGTTAAAAAGAGACAAAACGCTTTTTGACATGCGTGTGTCGATTTGATAGATATGTGTATAACTATTCTTCATATAGTAGAATAGGCCGTCTCCATAGATTTTCCTTCCTCATTGCTATTATATTTCAAGAACTCATCATTATAATTCGCATTACCACAGATTACTGAATGGCATTACTACCTGTAATGTTGCTAGTCTCATAAAGCATAAAAATAATGCACCTTGTCTATTTATTGGAGCAGAAAATTATCGGGTTCCCATTATGGCCGGCCAGCCGTTGGTTCGCTCACTACTAATAAAAACTGTCGCAAGTCCAGTACCTAATGCATTAATTATAAAAAACTTTTTTACAAAAAAATACTACCGACTTCCAAATAAGAAAACTACAAAGTGAAAAATAACTTTATTTTTGGAAGTCGGTGTCTTTCGTAGGTACCATTTTTTTTCGTTATGGACACCGACTTCCAAAAATAAAGTTATTTTTCACTTTGTAGTTTTCTTATTTGGAAGTCGGTAGTATTTTTTTGTAAAAAAGTTTTTTTATTTTTCACTTTTTAGTTGTACCTACCTAATAGGCAAGTTGTTTAGTAAGTTTCCTATAACGCCAGAATAGATTACCCGAATATCATGAAACTTGAACAAAACCGATCAAAAGAGAGATCTGCTTACCCCTTAAGAGCATACTGGCGTGATGTTATGTTATGAAATGGTATAAACAATAAACAGACATGCGATTTCAGCAGTCCCGAGAGATTTGCCGTTATTTATTGAAGAGTTTTGTTGTATATCTTCGAAGTTCTTCATCAGATCTTCACCAAATTAAAATGGGACCAATTTCGGAACATACTCTTTCAAACAAAAAAAGAATTTTCAAATTCGGTCCACAATTGACGGAGATATCGGTGAACATACACAAAAAAAAAAAAAACATACAAGAAGTCGAACATAGAACCTCCTCCTTTTTCGAAAGTCGGTTAAAAATCGCCCAGGCCCTTACACTGGTCTAATTGGTCCGGACTATACCAGGCCCCTCAGAAAGTATTGCGAAAAAAAGTTTTTATATATGGGAGACTGGCCAGTTATAATGTTTTTCGAAAATATGATTATTTATAAGTAAAAATAAGTAAGTTCCAATTTCAAAATTTCCCTCCACATTTTTTGCGAGTTAATTCAAAGTATTGTGTCTCACTGAAATATGGATCTGCGCCGGGAACATTTTAGAGCTATGATTTTATACGATTTCAAGTGTCGCCTGAAACCGGATGAATCGTACGATAGACTTCAAATGGCATTCATGGATGAAGGCCCTTCCAAGGCAACCGTGTATCGTTGGTATAACGAATTCAAGCGCGGTCGACCAACTTTGGGGGATGACGAAAGAAGCGGTCGCCCTTTGACGGCTGTTACCGAAGAAAACGTGCTAGCAGTGAAAAATTTAATCCAAGACAATAGGCGAATTACATATCAGGAGATTCAACACATATTGAAGATTGGATCGGGAAGCGTTCACGAGATTCTACACAGCCATCTTCGCGTGAGGAGGATAGTATCACGCTGGGTGCCGCACAACCTCACCGATGCTCAGAAGCAGGCCCGGGTGGAATGGTGCCGTGATATGCTTAACAAATTTGAAGCAGGCTCGTCTCGGCGTGTTTACGACATCGTTACAGGTGATGAGTCCTGGATTTATCAATACGACCCAGAAACCAAGCGCCAGTCGACTGTTTGGGTGTTTCAAAATGAGCCAACGCCTACCAAAGTGAAGCGATCTAGAAGCGGGGGTAAGATTTTGATCGCTAGCTTTTTTAATTTGACTGGCCACTTGGTATCAATTCCCTTACGGGATCAAAGAAGCATTAATGCCGAATGGTATACTACCAAATGTTTGCCAGAAGTTTTCTCTGTTATAAGCAACAAGCGACCAAACACAGGGCTCCGCGGGCTACTGCTCCACCACGACAATGCACCTGCGCACACCGCACTCAAAACGAGGGACTTCCTGGACAGCACGCCAGTCAAACTCCTGGGTCACCCTCCTTACAGCCCTGATCTAGCACCGTGTGACTTCTTTTTATTCCCAAAAATAAAAAATCAGCTCAAAGGGATACAATTTTCGTCGCCGGAAGATGCGCTGGCTGCGTTCGAGCAGGCTGTAAACGAGGTGTCTGCGGCGGACTGGAAAAAGTGTTTTGAAAACTGGTTTAGGCGCATGAATCTTTGTATAGAGGCTGGTGGAAAGTACTTTGAAAAGATTTAATAAAAATATATGTACGTATAGAACAATTTTTTTTAGTTTCGCAAAACTTTCTGAGTGTCCCACGTATATGAGTCATAAGTTATAAGTCTGGTATACTATATTATGAATTATTAATTTTTGATGCAGGTATATCTATAAAAAACAGAAACAGTAAAAATAAAATACCTAGCTAACTATTCAATTTTATGTATCTGTGAATTCTGTTTTATATTTAAGTTCGTTTACTCGTTAAGCTTGTAAGAAGTACTTACACATCGGCCAACGAAGCTCCTCATGAGCTTCGAAAAGCTTTTGCATATTCTTGTACTACAATGACGTATATTATCATAAAGTTTTATGCAGCTGAAAGTTAAAAACATATTAACCCTGGAGTCGAACAAAATGTCGAATGAAATTATGCATAAATACCTACCTTATAGATCCGAGAAGTAATTTGCCATGATGCCTACATACCTAAAAACATTGTAGAAAGTTATTATATTGGCTACACTTTTACGACACCTTTTTTTGGCTGACTGTTCGCCAGCTTTTCATTATGCACTTAGTATTAGAACAACACACCATGCTTTCCTATAACGCCGAATATATAAATAATAAGAGACGAAATGACATTGTCTGCGATTCTAATGCATCCGCAAAATATGTCTTTGTAAATAGATTCTTTACATTCTTAGGTCCATTTCTGTAAAAATAAGAGAAAATTAAGTATTTATAAGTTAAATTATTTTAGCTGCAAAAAGTCTATTCTTGAACATCTACTTAGCATCTCTTACGGAGAGACAGAAGATCTCGGCTGTAATAAAATAATAATATTGCTGTGTCTTTAACTGAAGTATTCATATACAAGCTATACCCATTGTTAATTTATTATTATTATACGTTTTTAAGCACTTTATAGCCTGAAACACAGGTTTATCCTAGTTCAGGCAAATAAGCAACTGTCTTCTTTTATATTTATAAGATATGTTTATTGTAAAATGTGCCTTATGTTATTAATAAACGATATTATAATTATGATTGTATAGTGTATTGTTGATGTGTATCATAAGGGCCTTCCACCGCTTTAGTGCCGTAAAACTTATACTTTCTAAACAAAGCATACTCCTAGTAACGGCTAAGTTAAAAGATTTGAAAGAAATATATATTTATTATTGATTCATGTACATTATTCGTGAAACATGGTTTTTTCGTGTAACTAATAGTTTTGCTTTAAAAAAATAATTAACAACACGACATTTTACGCTACTTTGGATACTCCTCCAAACGACTACGTTTAAAAATATTTTTACACAGAAACAATTATGACAAGAATTTCTTCATAACTGCAATATCATATGTAAATAAAATAATATTTTGCATTAAAATGTGTCCAAAAGTAGGTTCAATATTGACATTCTGGCTCCGAGCGGGCGCACGGCCAGTAATGCGTTAATATTGGGAATACATACGCCTTAAAGATGCTTATATGCCCAAGCATGCTGAATATTAGACATTAGTGTAATGTTACAAACCTTGTTACAGAATGGATGCACAGCGTTGCAGCGTGCGGCAGCGGACGGTCACGTTGAGGTCGTGCAACTGTTGCTGCAACATGGTGCAGACCCCAATAAACAGGATAATGTGGTAAGTAAGCACCATTTTTGATTACCAACTAGGTATCATTGAGGATTGAGTAAATAAATTCTATCCATTTAATGTTGTAAACCGACTTTTCCTATTAAGCATCGAAAATCGAACTCAATCTGTCTATCTATTGTTGAAAGACCTCCGGGGGAGGATATATAATCGACTTTATGTTTACAAAATCATTTTCATCGTGGATTCAGAAATTTATTAGATATCTATGTATTTGCATCTGTACAGTTCGTTCAATCCACGAAGACGCGCCCCACCACTTGAGCGCACGGTTGGCACAGTGGTTGAGCGATTGACTGCTGCGCTGCGTGTCGCGGGTTCGATTCCCGCACGGAACAAATATTTGTATGACCTACAGATAGTTGTTCCGGCTCTGGGTGTTTGTGTATGTGAGTTTATATGTTTGTAAACGCATCCACGATACAGGAAGAAATTCCTAGTGTGGGGCAACGTTTTTAAAAAAAAGAAAAAAAATATATATGATTAGTCTATTCTTCTTCTTTATATTATTATAAAGATAAGTCTATTCATTGTAGTGTGCGTGTGCACTCATAGGTAATTAGTGTGTACCGATAACACTCAAACATTGACGGAAGCTTGCACACATATACTATAAACGGTTAGGAGGAATAGTGGTGGGGCGCGTCTTCGTGGATTGAACGAACTATACCAAGAAATCAAGATGTTCCTTCCTCAGAAGAACTGACACAAAAACCTCCCTTAAAACGAAATCATTTAATTTTCCAGCACGGCAACACCGCAGCTCACGAGGCGGCTTGGAAGGGCTACTCGCGCTGCGTGGCGCTGCTCGCGCACGCGGGCGCCGAGTTGCGCGCGCGCAATGCGGCGGGCTTCGCGGCGCTCCACCTCGCGTGCCAGAACGGACACAACCAGTCCTGCAGGGAGATACTGCTGGCAGGAGCGCCACCGGATTTGCAGAACAATGTACGTATAATTTGAGCTGCCGCAGTATTTTAAAAAAACCTTCCAATAACTGGGCATAAAAGTTTGTGAAGAAGCTCGTCATTTTTGCCGATGGGAAATCCCATCTGATGGCCAACGCCAGTCAATGGTAAACCTCCCTACCGAATTGACATGCTGAAAGTCCAAAGTCATAATTAATAAATGCATTACTATGCATTATGCAATGCAAACCTTAACAGTACTCTATAATTCACTTGTACGAACTGTTTTTGAATACGCGTCACCTGTTTGGAATCCAACTTATAGTACACATGTAAATCGCATAGAACGGGTACAAAAAAGCTTCACACGCTATCTGCGGTACAAATCTGACAACTGTCCTCTGGACGCTGATTACTCGCAAAGGCTAAGTCACTTTAAAATGATAACTTTAAAACAGCGAAGGCATAATAACGACCTGATTCTGCTTCACAAAATCATTAATGGTTCTATACAAATGCCGAAGCTTCTCGTCGAAATAAATATATCTGTCCCTCGTCATAGTTCACCCAGATCTGAACGCATCCTGGATGTTTTCACTCCATCCCCAGCCAGAACTAACCTCGGTCATTCGGCACCAATGAACAGGTTGATGAGGACGTACAATGAGCTAATTAAGTAAGCGACAACGGAAGAGTTTAAAAATAAACTTTATTTGATCCCAGTTACAGCAAGACGGTAATTAATTCATCTAACAAGATATTGATCTTATATACTAACTTAATTGCTAACGTAGTACATCCACAGCGTGATCAGATTGACGCATGTTCTAGATAATTATAAATGCTGATCGCGCAGTGGGGAAATTGAGAAATAATAATCTAGTAAATACTTATTGTCTGACAAAGCTAATATTGGTAGGTTGGGGTTCCTTAACTCCTCCCTCCCTAAGAGAGAAATTATCCGAAGGTGTCGCAGACGGTTTCGGAGAATTTCGACAAAAGTTTATGAACTGAAATTTATACATTATAAAGATAACTATTGCTATTACAATAACCACATACTCTAAGATGGTCCATATACTAATTTCTATTGTCACTGTTTGTGTCGTATCGTCTATTTCACCAAATTTTGCACTTTGTAACACTTCTTTCACATCACTGAAGTCCACATTTCTTAGATCCACTTTCTTTGATCTTCTCTGGATGTCCTGTTGTAGGTCTGGCATCTGGATCAATGGCAGCTGGAGACTGGAAACTGTAGTGTTTGTGGTGGCGGCAATGATGACTTCGCCTATTTGTGTCTCGCATTGTTGGCCAGGTGTCACGATGTAGGTCCCAAGGATAGTGTACTTCAGGATTTCTGTATTGCAATTCTCGGTGATGATGAGATTTTCCTCTGAGTAAACCAACCATTGGTTGTCGGTTATTTTCTGTGTCTTAGTTTTTTCTATTTCAATATGGTTCTGTATGCAGTTTTTGTAGTTGTTCTTCATCAGCATTATTTGTTCAATGCAGGTCTCGGTTGGAAACTGGGCTAAATTAGTTTCAGCGCAAAGGAATTTTCCATTTTCAATCTCAGTACATGGGCTTACCACGGGCATGTATTTCAATCTATTCACCATCAGGTAAGGATATTTGGGTATTATTGTAAAGGTATTTGGAGAATGGAATATAGGGATGGGTATAACCTTGTAATAATTATATGTTTCGTTATTTATTAGGGGAACTTCTAAAACAAAAACTAACTTGTTGTTATTTATATATGATTTAAGTATGATATTACGTTCTAATTTTATTAAATTATGTTTGTTTACTGGGTATATTGTTCTAGCATGTTTAGCAATGACTTCTAACGTATTATATAATTCTGTACTATTTATAATGGATTGGTGCAATGTATTCAGTTTGCTAAAGGCTATTGCCGTTTCAATCTCTTGTATGTTTTCGTAACAGGTTCGAAAGTTATTTAAAATTTGATACATAGTATTTAATATTTGGAAAAGTTTGTTAAACCTGAACTCATGTTCAACTAATTTTTCCATTTCATTGGTATGTAAACCCAAGTTTTTAATATTTGAATTTATTATTTCAGAGTCATTTACTAATTTATCAAAAGCTTTTTGCATTGATGATACTTTACGTTCGACCACATGCTCTTTGTTCTGTATCATTTGGATTTCTCTATCATATTTAATTGCATCGTCTTCATCCAAATTTCCTGTGATAGCTTTTACAAGTGAGCCTAATGGATTAAACAAAGCTCTTTTGTTTCTATAATGGAAAGGTAAGATTTGAAAAAATCTATCCTTAGTTAGTTTAATAAGATATTCTATTTGGCTTTCTATTCCTATAGTTTCGTTACTAAGACTATTTTCCTTAATTTTAATTTTCAAGTTAATAAAATCCCGAATATTATTATCTATTTGTAAGTGTAATGATTCTAAATCTACAATTTTGTATATTGTCCAATAACTATTCCTCTTCACTGCTACTCCCCGCTTTATCGCTGCTATCCCCGGATTCTGACCGAGGTTTTGGAGGTCCAGCGTGAGTGTTGGCACCACTAGTACCAGAAGTACCAGGCACGATCTGTGGAGGACGTTTTACATTTTTTAAGGCTACTCTAGTTTTCCTTTTCTTTACTTCTACTGGGACTATATTTCTTTCAACTTCACCTATTACTTTCGCTTTTTCATATCGAGGTTTTTCTTTGGCTTTTCTAATCCTAGTGTCTTTCATGTAAATATTATCGTCTGGTTCGAGTATCGGTGTCGTTTCGCCACCTTTTTTATTAATTATTTTAATTTTATCGGATTCTAATTTTTCTGTTATGAATTCATAGAGTATTTTAAGGCGTTTTCTATGATCTAACAATAATTTCTGAGTTAAGTTCTTCTCTCTATCCACGTTAAATACATTTTCGGAATAAGTGTGACCAAATACTAGTTCAAAAGGCGTAAAATCTGTTGCTGAATGTATGGTGTTGTTATAAGCCATGATGGCATAAGTCATAACTGATGCTGCATCTAAATCGCTTTTATCGTATTTTGCTATACGATAAATCTCAATAATGGTAGAATGAAACCTTTCTACTATTGCCATTGAACTGGGATTATTTGGCGTCCCAATATGAAGTTCAATTTTGTAAAAGCTTAACATTTCTTTAATCAAAGTATTGTTGAATTCTGTACCGGAATCGCAACTAATTTTTCTAGGCAGACCATACCTGCTGAAATATTTAATCAATGCTCTAACTATCTCTGGTGTACTCCTATTCGGTACCTCTATGGCTTGTGCTATCTTACTAAATGCATCCACTATAGTTAAATAATATTTCCCTTCAATATATAATAAATCCATAAAAGCTTCCTGAAAAGGGGCATCCTGGGTTTGTGTTAACTGAATGTGGGGTTTAATCGGCTTTCTATCATATTTCATGCGTTTACATGTTTCGCAAGCATTTATGATTGCCGTGACTGTCTCTTTCATGTTTGCCCACCAATAATGTCTTTTAAGTTTGGTTAAAGTTTCTTTAATACCTCTATGACATGTTTTCCCGTCGTGGTATTTTAAAATAACTTCTTTTTGATCTTCTTCAGATCCTGTCAAATTTATAACTCTTTCTGTACACTCGGTTAACTTAACTGAATCCTTTTTAAATAACTTAATTACCATGTTTGAAAAAGTTTTTCTAAAAGATGGGTGTTCGAAGTATATAAAGTACTTATGTTTTGGATCAATATACTCTTTCAAAAAGTCTTTAACTAATATATCGTTATTTGTCGGTAAGTGAACTTCGAGAATTTTTTGTTTATTATTTGAAATATCTTTTACGTCTAATTTATTTTTAAACCATGAATGAATTAAAATCTGTTTTGGTTTAGTATCGACAGCTTCGTTTAAACTAGGAATGCCTTCGTGTTCTCTATTTGAAACTGAGTTGGCAGTGACCCCATCATCAGAATCCGAAAGTTCTATCGTTTCTATTGGAGTTTCGGGGTCTTGTAATTCGCTTTCTATAATTTTTTGTATACGTTCCTGCCTATCTCCTATATTTACGAATATTGAATCTAAATCGTCGTCAATTGCATTAATCTTAATCCTAGATAAAGCATCTGCATTCGTGTTTTGAGGGCCTTTCTTATATTTTATTTCGAAATCGTACTCTTCTAACCTTAACCGCCATCGCGTGAGTTTACTATTGGGCTCTTTCAATGAATACAGCCAAGCTAATGGTCTATGGTCTGTAAATATGGTAAACTTATTACCATACAAATACGGTCGAAAGTGCTTAACTGCCCATATTATGGCTAAAAGTTCCTTCTCGATAGTGCTATATTTTACTTCTGTGTCACTCAGAGTCCTGCTAGCATATGCTACTGGCTTGTCTGAGCCTATTGATCCTTGTGACAATACAGCCCCAATTGCAAAATTCGATGCGTCGGTAGTTAAAATAAAACTTTTACTAAAATCGGGATACTGTAATAAAGGTGCGTTTGTTAAAAGTTTTTTACATGTTTCAAAACATTCCCTATACTCATCATTAATAATTATTTTACGACCTTTCTTTAAACAAGCTGTTAAAGGTCTAGTTATTTTTGCAAAATCTTTGATGAATTTCCTATAATAACCAATAAGTCCTAAAAAGCTTTTTATTTGTGTAACTGTTTCTGGAATGGGATATCTTAAGATTGCATCAATTTTATCATTATTTGGCTTCAATCCTTCACTTGTAATAGTGTGCCCTAAGTAAAGAACTTCCTTTCTAAGAAAATGTGATTTGTCGAGTTGTATTTTTAAATTTGTCGCCCGAAACCGATCAAAAACTGCTCTAAGTTTTTCTACATGCTGAGTCAGCGATTTAGAAAAAATTATGACGTCATCAAGGTATACCAGGCAATGTAAGCCCTGGAGACCTCTTAGAACGTTATCCATAGCCCTCTGGAATGTTGCAGGTGCTGTTTTTAACCCGAACGGCATCCTGTTAAATTCATAATGTCCTGAAGGTGTACTGAAAGCTGTTTTCGCCCTATCTTCTTCCTGGACCTCGATTTGATGGTACCCACTAGCTAAATCTAAGGTAGTAAAATAGGTACTATTGCCTAGCATATCAAATAAATCATTTATGTTGGGCAAGGGGTATTTGTCATCGGTAGTAATTTCATTGAGACGTCTATAATCAACTACCATCCTCCATTTTTGCTGTCCTGATGAATCTAATTTTTTTGGCACTAAATGTACGGGAGCACTCCAGGGGGAGTGTGATTCCTGGATGATATTGTCCCTTAACATTTTATCTACCTGATTCCTAATTTCTTTCGATTGAATGGGAGGTAACCTATGTGCTTTAATATTTATAGGATCTTCATTCCTTGTTCTAATTCTATGTTTTACTTGATTTGTAAACGTTAATGGAATATTCTCACAATAAAATATGTCCTTATAATCATTACATAGCCCTTCGATGGTTTTACGTTCCTCAGAATTCATGTGGTCTAACTGTAATTTTTTTAAATTATCTGTTAGCATCCTATCTATTTCTATGTTATTTTCTGTAAAATTAATGTGAACAGATGGGTTCTGCCTGTAAGGTTCGACCGTAAAAGGTCCTGTTACCACTAAGGTTCTGGTTTCATCCGTATAATTCTGAATAACGGTTGATGCGTAACCTTTAATACACGTAACTAATGCGGCGGGCATTCGAATCCCTTCCGTAAATTGCTTAAAATCTAACACAGCTTCCCCGTTCAGTAAGTTGACTGGGAGTCTTACTCTAAGTTCACTACGAGATGGTAGATTATATACCTCTCTCATAGGCGGTGAATATATGATAGGAATATCAGTATTTTTTAAATGTAATATCTGATTTTCCATATTAATCTTTGCCTGTAATTGCTTCAGCAAATTGCTACCTATTAACCCATCATACCTATCGTCGACACTATAGACATAAAACTTATGGAACTCTTGACTTCCAAAGGTAACCGGTAATGGAATAATAGCCGTTTCACTATGAACACTCGATGCGTGAGTGCTAACAACTTCGAAGGGTTCATACTGTAGATAATTTTTAAAATATTTATTCGCTATATACGGGCTTATAAACGATCTAACACTCCCCGTATCTATCATAAAAACTGCCTTTAATTCTGGTATAACTATATGTGGTAAATTTAAGCGTTTATTACAATTTATTTTTATTCGTTCTCTAGGGTAGAGGCCGTTATGCAAAAATTTCCCGCCCCGGGTTCTTCAGGAGAAAATTCTTGGCACTCATTGTACGAATAACTTGAACTCTGTTCATTATTATTAGAATTATTTATGTAATTAACACGTCGCGACCTTGCAGTACGCATGGTGACATCAGTATTCGCACCCGACGTAGATGCTTGCGCTGCAAAAGACGGCGTGCTCGGTGCATGTGCCGCGAACTGTTGGTTCGGTTGTGCAATCGGAACAAATGACCTACTTGACTGCGGTGACGCATTATTGTTGTTTGTACGATTAAAATTGTCTTGATTTCTTTGAATATTATTATGTTGTTTATAATGTCTGGGCTGATGCGGATTGTTCGGTGTAGATGTGCTGTTTGTCGCACTATTCGGTACATGTGTACTTGATATGCTATGTGAATCTTTCTTTTGATTATTAGATTCAATTGCATTTTGGTTATTAGGCAAATTGGGTCTGTTATTTCTGCTAAAATTACGTCTGTCGTTTGTTTTCGACTCATAGACTGCCTGGAAGTTTTGTTCTTCTAAAACTATTTTTAATGCATCCTCTAACGTTGTGACGTCGCGCAAACGAACTAATCTAACTAAAAATGGCGGTAAATTAAACAAGAAAGCATTCATCGCTCTGTTACTATAAATGATTTGCTTTGCCTTACGTAGAGATTCATCAATGATAGTTTCTGATATTTTAGCAAATAAAACACTTCTCATCCGCTGTATTCTATGGCAAAAATCTAAATAACTTTCACCCTTATTTATTCTACACGATTCTAATTCCATTGCTAAACAATCCTCTGTGCGTGGATCACCGAAGTGTTGGTTTAACAACTTCTTCAGCTCGTCCCACGTACCTATAGCTTCTCTTTCGCCTACCAAACTGGCTGCTTCGCCTGATAACCTACTAGTTACTACATGAAATAAATATTCATTTTGGGCTGCGGTTCCTAAGAACGTAGACAAAATGTATTCACATTTTTTTATAAATAAAGGCAACATTCTAGTGTCGCCGCTGAATATTGGTATGATGTTAACCAATTCCTGTGGGACACGGGTTACGTTTTCCATTGTGAAATGTTATGAA
Source organism: Orthosia incerta (assembly GCA_948252205.1). Taxonomy (NCBI): domain Eukaryota; kingdom Metazoa; phylum Arthropoda; class Insecta; order Lepidoptera; family Noctuidae; genus Orthosia; species Orthosia incerta. The sequence goes on from OX411759.1 coordinate 27,737,961, forward strand.
AGGAGCAAACGCGGAGAGAAAAAAAATCACACTAATGTGCTACTAAACTATCACTATTCTAAAATTTTAGTACGTTTAAAATCTATGCAAATATTATTACGGCGTTGTCCAATCCCTAATAATACACAAACACATAGACTATTACAAGGTTGGGATATAGATGGAAGAGCTGAGAGGAAGGTGAAAAAGATTTACTCACAATTCCGCAGCTAGCTCCATGCTCCCTGAATTACTGCTTGGCTCCTGGTCCTCTCCTGGCTTGATGTGGCTTCTTAATGTATTTGTTTGTTCGGTGATCTCTGCTGAACCGTTGAAACGGACGTCGGCTGCTTCCCGTAGATGTGGATACGTGACAGACTGACTACAGAGATCCTACCGGCTGCGCCAATTAAGTAAGCGACAACGGAAGAGTTTAAAAATAAACTTTATTTGATCCCAGTTACAGCAAGACGGTAATTAATTCATCTAACAAGATATTGATCTTATATACTAACTTAATTGCTAACGTAGTACATCCACAGCGTGATCAGATTGACGCATGTTCTAGATAATTATAAATGCTGATCGCGCAGTGGGGAAATTGAGAAATAATAATCTAGTAAATACTTATTGTCTGACAAAGCTAATATTGGTAGGTTGGGGTTCCTTAACTAGCTCCATACACGTTCCAATAGCGTTGACATCTTCGCCATCAAGCTATCGCAATTTCGCAAACAATTGTTACTGACACACAGTGGCCGCAGTTAATATCTATATCTACGTTATTATTAATGTTATCACTTACTCATATATTATTAATTACTATTTACTTTGTCATTGATTGTGTTAATCTTTAGAGCAACAAAATTGATTTAGTTTTTTATTTTTTAATTTTCGATTTTGTCATCATGTAGTTTTGTTTCTTTTTTTTTAGCCTATATTATGTACTATTTGTTAGCCTATATGTAATATTATACAATTTTAAATATGTAAGTGCTGTGCACACCTGTAAGTGACAAGTTCACTCTAGATCTAAGTTTAATTTGTTACAGTACCCCCAAAGAATGTTTTAGTGAATAAGTCGTTGGAGTGCCATAATTAAATAAATAAAAATTACTAATTTGTCGTATTTTCCTTTCCAGTATGGCGACACATCCCTCCACACAGCAGCTCGGTACGGGCACGCCGGCGTCACTCGTATCCTTATCTCCGCCCAGTGCAGAGTCTCCGAACAGAACAAGAACGGAGACACAGCACTTCACATCGCTGCAGCCATGGGCAGAAGGAAACTGACCAGGATACTCCTCGAGGCTGGCTGCGACAAGTCCATACGCAACCACCAGGGAGAAACCGCAAGAGACATAGCCACGAGAAAAGGACTAGAAGAAATCATCAGCATACTCAACACCCCAGTAGCCAAACAAGCCAAGAAGAAGCACAGAGATAAGAGCAAAGAAAGAACGCTTGACGAACCAGACGCCGGCAAAAAGAAGGAAAAAGAAAAAGAGAAAGTCAAGGACAAGGACAAGAAAAAGAAAAACGTGCACTTCGAGACACCTCCACAAATCCAGTGGTCCCCCTACGGCTGCCATTACTACCCCGACCCAAAATTCTTCCCCAAACCAAAACTAAGCTCGCTACCCACCGAACCACTAAGAAAAGGCGAGCAGTATTATTTAGATTTGGCTGGGAACATCAAAAAGGGTCCAATCGGTGCTGGCTACACCTGCTACTGTGCACCGTTCTTCAAACATATGGAAGATAAACTGAACGAAGACAAGAAGGACTTGAAAAAACATATAGACAGAGCTCACGATAGGCTGGATCAAAAGGTGACAGATTTGGAAATGAAGACACAGGGCCAAATATCAGAGTTAACGAGATTTGTAGCAGCTGAAAGAGCCATGTGCAAAGAGAGGCACAAACACTTAGAGCATTGGATGACGAGAGGAATGATGTTTAGAGCGTCAGAAAGAGTGAAGAAATTAGATTTCAGTCCTAAAGGCTCCTTAGATATACCTCCACTTAAACGTACGAGAAGTCTAGAGTTATTAGATGCTGATACTGAAGAATGGAATAAAGTGCACAGGATAATAAAGAGCTTCAATAAAAACGCTGAACACTATGAGACTAATGCCAAAGACCTGAACGATAGCAAAGCCACGTCTAAGAGCACAGAGATCTTGGATAGTAGAGAGCCACTCAGTCCTAGACGAAGGTATCTACTGAAAAACTCCAAGAGCAGTGATCAGTTAGATGCTGGACCCAGCCGGCTTTCAATTCCCCCCTTTTCTAATAATAACCAGGCAAGCCATCATCAGAACGTTACAGCAGAAATCCACGTAAAAGCGAACAAAATGTCAGTATCACAATCACCAATGTCGATGGAAGTAGAGAGTTATCACAATCATAGGTATCGCTCTCCTAGTCGACATTCTAACGTACAATCTGATGCTAAATCACCAAGCAGCAGTAGTCACAAACAGCCCAGCGATTTAGAAGAAGACGTTAGAAGCGCAAAGGACCAACATGTGCCTTTATGGAAGAGTCAGGTGCTTCAGAGAACAGCAGATGATATGAGAAAACGCGTAGGCTTCGAGAAGGAAATGGCTGAAGTTATGTCCAGAACAAATAAATCTTTGGACATCTCTCAAGATGGCTACGTGAAACTAAGAAAGCAAGGCAGTTATCAGAGCACAAATGAGATAGAAAGAGAGCAGAGAAAATCAGTGCAGGAATTAGTAGCACAAGTGGAACAACAAAGATGTGCATCGCCAGGTCCAGAACCCATGACAAGGAAAGTACAGCCCACCGAAATCATAGAAACTGTACCGTCCACAAGCCAACAGAACCCTGGCATTTTGAAGATGCCACAACAACCCCAAAGACCAGCTCCCGTTCTAAAAGAGAAACCACCGAAGAGTAAACGGTTTAGCTTACACAACCTCATACCATTTCCAACCAGAAAAACATTTCAGAACCCACCGAAGGAAAATGGTAACAACTCGGAGAGCAGCGACGAGGAAGACAATCCGATCAGAAGTTCCATGCAGCCAGGACCGATGAGGAACACAAACCTACTGCAAACACTACCAATGCCTAATTTCGAGACTGTTTCAAAATCTCCATCACCAGCTCCAATGTTGAATCAAAACCCGTATCCTCACGACTTACGAGCTATGATACCCAAAGACGCTTACTTCCACGATATCTCGAATAGACAGATGCCTTACATGGACAGCGGTCTACCAGTGCCTCAGTTTCCTTGTCCGCAATACGACTACAACCAGTCTGGGTTGCCGAACCAAATACAACCGAGGAACAGGAACCCTTTGTACCACCATCAGACGGGAGTATTTGACGCCATGATGCAGGATCATATCATGAGAGAGATGGAGCGCATACCGCACTGCTACAGCGATCACTTGGATCAGAACACTGAAGTGGAGATCGCGAACCAGAATGACTTTCGGATGTGTTACGACCCGATGTACCCGAATTTTAGGGGGAACCCGCATGGAATGACCAGAAAACCGAACCCTGACCACAGTTTACTTCACAGTCGGCTGCAGTCTTTGGCGATTAACACTCATCTGACAGAAACCCAGAGTCAGACGGACAGGGAGTCGCACAACGATTCGGGTTATAGTACAAAGGTTTACGGGAGCTCACAAGGCCCGTCACCAAGCTTGTCAGGCCATGCGGAGGGCTCAGATAACTTATCTGGGCAAAGAGTTAATATTGCTCCCAACGGGAAGATTATGGGCGGGCAGATAGGAGCGTCCAGCTTAGTTTGAGACGGAGAGGAAGATGAATGAGAAAGCACAGCAATGAAGGGAACAATTGAACTTGCCTTTAAAAAATGTTTTAAAATCAGGCAACAAAATATAATGAGCTTGTAAACAGTTTTTTTTAAGTTTAAAATTTATAATAGGTTTGTGAATTTAAAAAATAGAGAGCATTTTTGAATAATGGAGTCGAAATGCTGTACTTACATCATGAAAATAGGGTGTAGCAAACAATTGTCAGTTGCTATAAAAAATGTTTCTAAATACCTCTTACGTTATTATAACTATGTAGTTTTATGCTACAATCATTGTAGTTATTACAGGCAAAAAAATATTTGCCGTGTGTATTGTATTGTGTTCAAATTTTGTACCTATCTAAAAAATATTCTATTAAATTAATAGTATCCACAATTATATTAATACAATCACAAAGCACGTTAACCGTGTTAATCTAAGTCACCTTTTTCACCAACACAGAAACTGACTTAAAATAACTCAATAATAAAATTTGCAAAAAGTACAAACTTAATGTAGGGTTTAACGATGCCATGTATCACAGTAATTTTAATTAATATTAAGTAGTTCTAAGTCTTGTTGTTTTTCTTTTAATTTGTAAAAATACTCATCTCATTAATTCGTTTTCATTAAGGTTTTAAAGTAGATTTTTTGTTGTTTTTATAAAGGGTGGTACTGTTTATTGAACCTCATCGTTTTATAGATAAAATTGCCTACACTTATGAGCTTATATTAAAAGGGTCATATTTATAAAATCTCTGAACTATTTAACAACTGATCAGAATCTAAATTCAAGAAATCTATGGCAAATTTTAGGGTGCACATGAAAACGTTGTATGAACTGGTTCAGAAAAATTATACTCTGGTCTTTTTATGTTTTGAAACCAGAGTTATTTATAGAAATAATCAAATATCATCATGTCATGTGTGTATATAAAAATACTCTCTTGCTACATTACAAAGTAACAATATATTTTTACTAGATTTATTAAAATGGAGTACTGGTAAAAAATAATACTCATTAATAGTAACAGCCGATAACTGTATGTTCCACCCTGTTTGGTGTGCTGAAATGAAATTAAAAAAAAAGATATACTTTTTTATACATACAATGTAAATGTAAATTAAGCATAATATAAAATTGAGCCTTATTTTAAATAGGAATAAAGTCACAAATTGTGTAGTCCGTGTAATATAATCTATATTTATTGTGTTGCATATTGTATCTGATTGATAACTTTGTACTGATTGATTGACTCAAATAAAATGCACTTTTGAAGTGTCACGAACTAAAATTTCGTATTATTGTTATTACTCGCATTCCCAATGTTGTAATTATCCTAATTTACCGAAAATCCGATATTTCTATTCATCTAAGTAATTACCGAAGTGTTGCCAATGCTTATAATCTCATAAAATATAGTGGCAACATTAACTACCTAGATGAAATAGGAAACCGGCGCACACAACTAATTCTACAAGTTCCTTATTGTTCTCTACACACCTCTGCTACGCATAGCTCTACATAAACAAACTGGCCAAGTGCGAGTCGGACTCGCGCACGAAGGGTTCCGTACCACTATCGCAAAAAAGCGGCAAAAAAAACATGTTTATTGTATGTGGCCACTTAAATATTTATTTTACTCTGTTTTTAGTATTTGTTGTTATAGCGGCAGAAATACATCATCTGTGAAAATTTCAACTGTCTATCTATCATGGCTCATGAGATACAGCCTGATCACAGACCGACAGACGGATCGTGGAGTCTCAGTAATAGGGTCCCGTTTTTACCCTTTGGGTACGGAACCCTAAAAATTGGTCTAATTAAGGGTTGAATGAGAACAAAAACAACGATAAACAATCAATATCTAACTTTAATACTTATCAACAATATCCTAATTAACAGCCCGTTTCACTCCCCACTGATTATCTCTATAAAAGTCACTCAAACTCGTGTGATACAGAGGAACCCCCTTCAAAGTCGCCGACCTAGCCCCCACAATTTTCACAGCTACGTAATCTCCTGGCTTCGCTTGTCTTTTTCCTCCATCTTCAGCCAGAATCTCCGTTTGTTCGAACACAACTCGCATATACAACTCATTCCTTCCTATAATGTTGCCAGTTTTCTTCGCCGTCCCTTCGACTAAGACTAGGTGAGTGTTGCCAATTTCCGCGTCGTTGAGTATTTGGCATTTACGTCTGTAAATCTCTAGCATGCGGTTGTGTCGTTCTTTTTTTATGAGCTCTGGTACGTCGTCTTTGTAACGTCGGTAAGCGGTGGTTTTCTGTAGGAAATATTGCTGGATTTATTTACTGGGTAATAGAACTTACATGCGTTAAAATTATTCTGTTCCTAATTGAAAATGTTTCCACTTGAATGAATATCAACTTTATTCAAGTCTCAATTAAGTTGATTTTAGAATGACGAGTATACTTTAGAAAATGTTACAAATGTTTAACGCAAACTTAATTTTATGTGTAGATGTTACAGTTGTTTTTCCAAAAGCAAATAATGTGTTTAAATGTTTGAAAACTAAATCGCGAACGCAGTATAGTGCTGCAACGAACTCGATAATTTGTAGATTGAAAGTTATTGTAATAATGCTACTTATCGGTACATACAAGCGAGATATAGGTGCGAGTAAAGTATTTTAGTTAGAATATACATTAACATTATATTAGTTTTACATACCTCTCTCATACTGTAGGGGAACAAGAACGCGATGTTGTAGTCGACAAGCTCCATGAGAGACAGTGTCTCCTGGAACTCTTCCTCGGTCTCGCCGCAGAAGCCGCAGATCATGTCCGTTGACAAACCCACTGGAAAACGACGAAAAAAAATGGTATAGTACAATTCAGAAATTACACAAAACTCTGGTCTGTTTTGTAATACACGCCATCTAGTGGTAAACTTTGTAAACGTAGGGAATACCTTATGCTATAGACACAAGGTTGACTGTTCTGTTACATACACACCTCCAGGTATGCTCCTCTTGACCTCCTCAACGAGCTGTAGATAGGCCTCCCTGGTGTACCCGCGACGCATTCTGTCTAGCACTGCACTGGACCCCGACTGCGCGGGCAGATGCAGTAGCTTGCAGATGTTGGGACGCTCTGAGATTATTTGTAGCACCTGGAAGAAACAATGTAATGATGTCTGAGTGACAACTGGGGTAGGCGTCAGAGTAGGCATGGTCAAAATAAAAGGATATGGAAAATCTGAGTTTACGATCAGCGCAGACAGATGTTCGAGGATCCTCGAGTAGCCTCGCGGACGCTCCAGTGGTATTTTCTTTTGCACGCTTTTTCCAAATTTCTTAAAGTTTTATGTACCTAAGATCTTTATTATTTAATTATTTATTACTAGCTGTGCCCGCGGCTTCGCTCCCGTCATCTGTCTGCCAACCCTACCCTACTTGTCTTCCTGCCTACCCTATTTGCCTACCTACCAATATTTTTCTATAGTCATCATTCTTTCGCGGAGAATTTTAACATAGCCATTCAGAAAATGACTTCAAATGCACAACGCCATCTATCGAATATCGAGATCAACTCTCCGAGTGTCTGAATTGGGTGTGTTGTGATCATTTTACTTCATAAACACTTTAAATTCATCTAACTTTTGATAGAGTGAACCGTTTGCGATGAAACAAAAACTAAGTAATTCTTCAAGTTACGCACAATTTTTATGTATAAAAGTTATTTACATTGGTTTCGTACATTTCACGTGATGCGTGCACAAATAAACAGACAAACAGACAAAAATTCCAAAAACGCCGGCAATAGGTTCTGTTGGTTATCCTTTAACACCCTGGCTATTTTTTTTGGAAATATTTTCGATGTACAAAAATTACTTTTCTACAGATTTATTATATGTATTGATGATGATGATTGATTGATGATATGCTTGCTTGCTTTGTTATGAATGAATAATTGAGAACTGCTCGACCGTCTTGCTTCTATGTACACTAACCGTTAGTTTGTGTATAGGATAAGCCAAGTGTACTGTTGAGACCAGCAACGAACATAGGAAAATATATTGTGTGATATCCCAAGTGAACTTTCGTACGTCTTTACTGATTTTTGGCAAGACAAAACCCAGTATAGACGTACAGCCTTTATCCTGCAGCATGATATGTTTTTAAGAAAGCTTTTTCTTCATAGTTTACCTCTTCAGGAAAATCTTTAGGATGTGCGGCTGTAAATCGGATCCTCATCTCTGGGTCTACAGCCGACACCTTGTCAAGCAGATCAGCAAATCTCATCCCGCCTTTCTTTGTCTTGTAGACTGTTTTGAAGCCTGTAAAAAGCGTAATAGATTAGTAACATTAAAGAATAACTTGTGTAGTGGCAGAATTCCGCTGGATACGAGAAGTACAGGACCGGTCGATGAGGCCACGCTTGGGCAAGGCCTGTGAGGTAGTGGACGCATTTCGGTTGAAAACATGATGAGACTACACACTGACATTTAAAAAAAAATATTAGGAAGCGAAACCGGGCGCCCGCCCCGAAACGGTTAAAGCAGAAGTGCTATTCCGGACGTGGACGTAGCTAGAGTCTGAGAGATATTCTATGACCCTTGTAAACTCTCCCTTCCTTCCCTGAAAAGGCCTTAATAAAATTAATAGAATACAATAACTTTTATTCGACACAGACACAAGATAAAATTACAAATTTAAAAACCCCAGATTTTAATTTTTATTTCATGCTTTTTAAACTACATATAATGTACCTAGTAGCAGACACGCTTCAATCGACAATCTATCGAAACACGTAATAATGACTCGAAATCTTGCGAAAAAATCCAGGTTCAAAGAGTAAAATGCGAATAACTTTTGAACGGCTAAACCGATTTTATTCAAACATAGCTAAGAACACTCTTGATAAAGTCACCTTTCACACAAAAAAAACTAAATCAAAATCGGTTCATCCGTTTAGGCGCTATGATGCCACAGACAGACACACAGATACACAGCAACACACGTCAAACTTATAACACCCCTCTTTTTCTCTCTCTAGGAGAATAGTAAATGAAAACATAAAGTTCAATCAGAAATTGCGCCCATACCGAAATTGCAAATCGTAGTTGCATCGCTTGCTTGTACATGTTGCATTGCCGTGCCCCTAGTCTGCTAGCTGGCGCACCTCGTCCTCGATGGAGGCGATATTAATAATACGAGGCTGAAGCTCCAAGGAAATGCTTACCTTTCGCCATATGAGTGTCGACCTTCTCCGTGACTTGCGAGACATCTCTATAGCTGTTCACATTCTGTCCCAGCAGCGTGACCTCCTTGACGCCCTGGTCAGCCAGCTGACGCACCTCGTCCACGATGGAGGCGACGGGTCGCGAGCGCTCCCGCCCGCGCGTGAACGGCACGATGCAGTACGTGCACATGTTGTCGCAGCCGCGCATTATTGAACTGGACATTATTTATTGGAATAATTAGTTCATTATTGTTGGATTCGTTACTTGATACCTTAATAACTGAATATGTGATATACATTTAACATGCATATAAATTATTCTTATTCTTATATCCTTTGTTGGAGATCCTCAATAAATAAACTCGCCAAATGTATATCCTCTTTTTTTTAAGTCGGTTAAGAATAGACAGATCAATTAAACAGAATCTCCCAAAATGTGGACCAATGTTCTGTTGAAAGTTGCGGCAATGCGCTGGTCGCGAAATATATAGGACCATTCGTTCCAGGATAGAATAAGTCCAACAGTGGACGGTTCAGTTGAAATTATGCTAATGTTTATAGTGAAGCAAAATCAGTAAACTTGATCATGTGAGTTCAGACAGATGTGTGTGAAATCTCTTCCCAAATAAGCACTCCGAAAAGCGTTGAAACTTTAAATAACAACACAAACACCGCCATATTCTTCCTTATGGTTGACTTGGTTGGCTGTCTTTTGTAATTGTATAAAATCAGAAATAGTATGGTATAGGGATGTTTAGGAGCTCCGTCACCGAATCCGATATAAAAGTTTCCGATATGGGTGGAGTCTAAATAGAATACGTTATGACAGGTTTTTCTGCATGAACGAGCCAACACACTAGCCGCGCACGTCACTTGCATTGCAATTACCAAATGATAACCTAGAAATAGTCAAATGATTATATATTTATTATTCCAATTTCTTAAAAATCAAATATCCGTAACCAAACCTAATGGATATTATTATTTTATAATATTTTAAATAATAAATCTTTATTGAACAAACACCTTACATTTTTTGCTTAATATTTAGCTCGTGTTACACAATTTTTGAAAGGTGCACTAATTTATTAAACTCTGCCTCCTAAACTAGGATACCCTGTGTCTTAGGAGTCAGTGTTCTACTGCCGCTTGGACCCTTATCAAGTAAACATTATTAATGCTAAATCAGCAGATTATAAGTACACGAAAAATTAAATATACAAAGAAAACAACGCAAACAAGAAAAAGAGGTGAATAAGAGGGTAAGCTGTTAGTGATTGTGAGTTCGTGTGTATGTGAGTGCATGTATGTGTGTGTGTGTGTGTATGTGTGTGCGGTTGTGAGTATAATAGTTGTTGAGAATGTTATGATAAATATATTACATGTGAACGAAGGATTTGTGGTTATACAGTGACCTGTTACTAATAGAATTTATTTAAGACATGGGCAACAGCAGTTTCTCTGTCTGCGCATAGTCAAGGAGATACAGCAGATTCTGTAATTTATTTTTAGCGTCGTGTTTGTTGAGTCTAGTTATAGATTAGGAACTATTTATGTTTCTATAGATTATTGAGCTCAACACGTACAAATGTCTTCTAGCAAAGGTGGTTTTATGCAACACACTCGGGCAATTTATCCTGTTTCCCCGTTTGCCAGAGTCTGGTGGTGGTATTTGCTGATGCTTCCAGAGTGTGGCACTGAGCACAAAGAGCTGTCGCACCGTTAGAATTTTATGTTCGGCGTATAACTGATGTGTGGGATACCGAAAAGGTTTATTTAACATTACTTTAAGGACTGGTTTTTGTGCCCGTTCCAGATCTAGGAACTTTGTTTTAGCGGTGCCACCCCATGCCAGAATGCAGTAGATGGCGACGGACTGACAGAGGGCATTGTATACCATTTTAAGAATCTCAGGATCTGCGGAGTGCCTTAACGATTTGACAAGATGAATGTTTTTCCTAATTTTGCAGGCGGTATTTTCTATCTGATTATACCATTTCAGTTCGTCATCAACCATCACTCCTAGGTACTTGACAGTTGTAGCTTGGGGGAGTGATGAGCAAGTGCAGGTTGTGGGGTCCAGACACGTATGGGCTATGATAGAATATGTGTTAGGGGGTTTTGTTTTCGCATTAATCGATAAAGGGATATAGTTAGTCTTTAGGAGGTTCAATGTTAGAAGTTTCCTATGTAACCACTCTTTCACTATTTGTAGGGAAGATTTTGCGTTAATTTTGAAATCGGACCAGTTTTTAACATGTACTACAATGGCGGTGTCATCGGCATATGTAAATATATTAGCAGTTGGTAAAGTTAAGGTGCACAAATCATTGATGTTAATTAAAAATAGTGTTGGACCGAGGACTCTACCTTGAGGCACTCCGTAGGTCATCGTCTCCTCGGCGCTAATGTGTGATCCTATTCTAACACAAATTTTCCTGTTTACTAGGTAACTCTCAAAGAGGTTATGCACAATGCCACGTATACCGATATTCTCGAGCTTGGAGAGGAGGGTGGGAACAGAGACTGTGTCGAACGCTTTTGTCAGGTCCAGAAATAGGACTAGGCATTTCTGTTTATTGTCTAACTTCTTTGCTATAAAGTTTGTTAGGTCTAATACTGCATTTTCGGTAGATACGCCTTTTTTTAAATCCATATTGGTTATTTGTATAGTCCGAAATAATTTTGTACCCGTACAGTATATTGTTTTATATGTATTATTTGTATATGCATATCAGTATCCAGTTTCAAAATATCATATCCATAACATCCCTGATATGGTGGTGCCATGAGCACTTTTGAATATTAATGGTTGTCACTGAAGAAGTTTTGTCTAGCTGCATATAAAAACCTGCAGCCTTCCCCCCTACCTCACCCCTGCAACGTATCGGTCTTGAATGGATGGTAAGCACATAATGATAGGAAAAACCCTTTAATACCAACACAAAGTGAATTGTGTAAAACCACAAATAATTAAGTGCTTCAGGAAATAAATAAATTTACATGAAAGCTGACACACTGTCTTCATTCAGCCGGACGGGCACCACATCTGCATATGTCTCGTCTAGGGACAGCAGTACATTGACTGCTGGCTGGCCATTCTTTGTAAGTGCTAGCAGTCGAGGCAAGTCTCTGTAACTGTCAGGACCTGCCACTGAAACAAAATAATGATTTGATAGATTATCTTAAATTGTTTCATAGTGTTCTGGTATCATGATTTAACTAGGAGTCTGCTAGGAGTATTGTAGAAATAAAATCCATAAATGGAAAAGATATAAGAGACAACAAAGCCTATATTTTTAATACTACATAATCTATGATCATTTAATTATAAATAGGACTTAGTTTCCTATATTAAGTAAAAATTTTTTTTTATGTTTGCTTGTTGTTATTATATTCTTCCGTATATTATCTTCTTTCTGTTGTTCCGTATGGTGTCGGATGTAAAGAATTTCACCATCCCATGTCTTTCCGTGGGTGTCGCAAGAGGCGACTAAGGGAAAAACCAGAGAATGGGCAGCAGCGTTCTCTGTGCTTCTACAACAACCATACTGCAATCGCCAACCCGCCTACCAAGCGTGGCGATTATGGCAAAAACCCCCCCATGAAAAGCACAAATCGGTCAATGTGGCGACGCCTGGGGGAGGCCTATGTCCAGCAGTGGACGTCTTTCGGCTGAAATGATGATGATGATGATTATATTCTTGAACATTAAAGATTTACCAACTGAAGACTTACCAACATCAACAGCTTTCTCTTTCTCGATTAGTTTCTCCTTCAGCCTCTCTGCCATACATCCCAGAATGCCGATCTTTACTGAGCGATCCTTAGCGCGCCTTTTGTATCCTCTGAGGTGGTCCAAACGATGCCAGATCTTGGTTTCAGCGCCTTCCCGAATAGCACACGTCATCACCAAGAATATATCAGCTTCCTCTTCGACCAGCGTCTTCTCAAAGCCTTCCTTTTTCAAAATAGACCAAACAATATCGGTATCGTTCAGGTTCATTTGGCAACCATAAACATCAAAGAAAACTTTCCTTCTGGTTTTAATTTTAGCATTTTCTAGCAAATAAGGTATGTAAGGACGATCAGTGAGAACAGGTTCTGTACTTTCAGTTATAAAATCCTTTAAACTTGGCCCCTGTTTTATTTTTTCTTTGATTGTTGTTACCCGAGGCGTATCCGAGTAACATATGCAATTGCTGGAGGAAGCTTTATTGATAAATTTTGAGAAACGCTTTGTGCGCCTAATAAACATCATTTTGGTGTTTTTTCAATACACTAAACAAAAACAAAAGGTTGTGCTGATTAAATAAACATTATAAAATTACCTAACCTAAAATAAATACCTAAGGTACTTTGATTCTGTCAGCCTCGAGCTGTCAGCTGACATTATTAATGCCATTAATTTATGTAGCGTATTTTTAAAATGGAAACAGAAAGAAAATTGTATGAAAACGATTCAAAGTAAGAATTTTCAAATTTGGTCGTGTATCAATTCTGTCAAAACGTTCAGTGGTGATCGGAATAACTAAACGCATCGTCTTTTAGGCACGCAATTTTTACTTAAAGTTGCATAGAATACAAAAATCTTAATAAAAGCTCAAATTCAATTAGTACAATTTTAGATGAAATTAATATGAAATATTATTTTTTCCATATATAGCTCAACACAGATTGCTGTTAGAGTGTTAATTTTCTTAATTTGTACGCTGAACCAATAACGAAACGTTTCGTTCGATATCAAGAAAAAAGCAATTTAAGGAAAATGGCCGTCGTTTTGTCATGGTGATTTACCAAAGGAAAATATAATAATTGTGTGTATTTTCTGGACGATTTAATGTCTAAAACGCATTAAATTAAAACAACAATGAGCGGGCGTTATCGGGATTACGACACAGGTATTAGAATGTCATGAAGTGAATAGTTATTTTATAAAATCTTGCTGATTGATCAACTCTTTGGGCAATACTGTCAATTTTAGAATGAGTTTACTCAGATAAGTATTTTTATTTATCTTTGCCAGTGTTTTCGCATTGGCAGGGTCGTCTCGATCCACGCGCGATGATTCTAGGCTGTACAAGGAAAGGCGCGAAGGTCGTGAAAGGGCTGAGCGAAGACGGTCTCGGTCTCCACGACGATGGTCGCCACCAGCGCGGAGCAGTGACTACTCACCTAGCAGATCCTCGAATAGCAGAGAGCGAGACAGAAGGGACTATGAAGGTAGGAAAATCACCGACGATTTTATGTCAATATTCAGTAATTAACATCAGTGTATTTAAATGACCTAAATTGCGCAACAGTATAAACATTGAACATGTTATGTTTAGTTTTTTTCCATGAGATCATCAAGCTCTTCTTTAAATAAAATATGTGTTAACTTGTTCTTCTTACTCCCGGTTTCTCAAAACTCGATTAACAGGCTGTTGACATAATCGCCGGTTATCTGCTGTAATTGGCTGTTGAGAATTCATTCAACCAATTACAGGAAATAATTCATGCTTGACAATTTGTCACATTAATTTAGCATTGAGAAACCCGGCCTTAGCGTATCGATGGCAAATACAGTTTTTAACCTGTTGAAATAATAATAATATTTTATATGGGCCCTGTCGCCTGAAATAAATGAATTAATAATAATAATAGCAGCCTAACAAGCTTTAACTTAGACTGTAACAATTTATGAAAAATTTCAGATAGGAGTCATAAACACGCACCGGAATGGGATGAACCTGAAGAAGTTCCAGCGCCACCTCCACCTCCTCGCATCACCAAGATTTCTATTGGGTTCAACAAACCAAAGGCTCCAATCAAAATGAACCTTGGTGCGCCTGCAAAGCCTGTGTTCAAAAAACCTACTATAGCATCAGTATTCAATGCTGATGATGATGATGATGAGCCGGAAGAGATGCCTGCAGAAGCTCGCATGAGGATGAGGAATATTGGAAGGTGAGGCAACAATAATACTTTCAATAAATCAGTAGTATTAAGGGAGTAGGTATTACATGAACTTACTGAAGTAATCTGTTTATAATAATAATTACTAGGTTGCATTTGGATACAGCCTGCTACAATAGTTTCATATGAATTCCATAAAGCAAGAATTTTTATCATATTTTATGTAACATGAAGTCAATAACATTCTTAAAACCTTTCATATTGTTATTTGCAGAGAAACACCAACCTCAGCTGGACCAAACTCCTTCGGTAAAACAAAACAAGGATTCTGTGATGCAAAAAAAGTATTTGAGAAAAACCTAAAGCAAGCACTTGAGATGGCCGACAAACCTGTCATGCCTAAGTTGCCACAAACTATTTATAAGATAGCAGGCCCTTGATGTTAGCAGTTTAGGGGGAGTTCACTGCGAACAAGTTATTGTAGACAGCCAAGGGAAAGGTGCAACAGGTTATGCAATGTATACAGATAAATAATTGGAAGTGATACTGATAATAGACATAATTTTCTCCAACATGCCTATTTGAGAGGTTGCATGAAATAAAGGCCAGGTCTGATTCTAATAATGTAGAGGTGGTGTATAATATTGTGTGCAAAAATATTAAATTTATTATTATTATATTTTTGTGATTAATAAATAAATATTGAGAATGCTTAATTTTGCTGCTGCCCTTAATTTTTTTTGCATTTTGAAAAAGGAATTTTGTCACAAATAGCAGAAATAAAACTGCTAGTGCTAGTTATTCATAGACTGTAATTCTGTTGCAAATCTGAAAAGACTATCTCCAGTAGCTTGTTTGCAAGTGCCCTAAAAGTAACATAAAAATGCAAATATTTGCCTAGTTTTAGTTAAATTTAGGGTCTATTTTTTATTGTCAGATGACTACAACAGATGCCATGAAGCTCAAAGCATAAAAACGTTTTACACAATAAAAAAATAGATCCTAAACTTGTAATAATGTAGCTTGATTTTAAATGATGCCTTTCAAATCAGATTCATAGTTCAAATCTTTGGGAATTGATTGAAATTATACAAATATTTTCGTATCCTTCCACAAGATAGCTAGTAGCCTGTTTTGGATGCCTTTTTACTTGCAGAAGATAGACTTAGACTGTGAACAAATGGGACATAAAATACTTCCTCTAGCAGGAATTAATCCTAAGAAGCACTGTTGTCGCTAAGCCTTTGTTATAGTGTTGATTCCATATAGGTAGCGAAAAATATTGTCTTATTCCTGTTTTTACCTCCAAACCATATTTCTAATATGCAAGTATCTTGCTGCTCATAAACTTGTGTGTCATATTACTTACGTCATTGTAATAAGGTTTAAATTGGACTGATTGACGCAAGCTCGTGAAATATAATGACCATAATAGAAAGATTAGCTTGCACAAATTGCTAACTACACTTAAGAGGAAACGAGGCAGAGAGCGCCGACTGAATTTCCTTAGTAAAAAGTCATAATTCGAGGTTTGGCTCTCTTCTCTTTCCTCCTCCAATATTGGACCAATTTAAAAGATATTCCGTAAACTGTAAATTAAAGATATATACTATGTCCCTATGTTTTCCTTTTTGATGATACATTATCTTTAGAAGCACTAGAGCCCTTAAAAATTCTCAAAATTGCGCTGTCAACAGAGGCTTAGTGTACAAATTTGACAAATATAAATGAAAAAAGGATAACATAGGGTCATAGTATATATCTTACTTTACCAGTTTACGGAATATCTTTTAAATTATGACTTTTTACTAAGGAAATTCAGTCGGCGCTCTCTGCCCATATTTCCTCTTAAATGTGTAACATAGATTTATTGTCATGTCCACTATTACAGAAAGTTTATTCTGTGTAGCATTAGGTCCAGGTTTTGAAAACTACTGTTTTATCTTACTGATTAATATCAGTTGGTTTGTTTATTAACTGCGAAAGTTTGTTACTCAATCACGGCAGAACGGATCTAGATGAAATTTTGCAAAGATGAAGATCATAGTCTGGCATAGCACATAGGCTATTTTTATCCTGGGAGTATGTTCCTTTGGGATTATTTACTACAGCTGGCAGAAGCTAGTAGTTGATAAAACTTACAGCAATTGTGAATGTTTCACGGTGCTATTCTGTTAAAATCACACCATGATGACTAAGATGAAATGAGTTGTCATTCCAACCAATGTTAGGCAAGTATCGACCGGCTGGACTTTAAACAAAAACCGTGTTCGTAAATGTTTGTGTGTGCAAGTTATTTTCATAATAGAAATGCTTATTTACATAATCCTGATTCCAGACTAGTATATAATGGAATGTTTTCGAGTTTTCTGCTAGCCGATTATTTAATATAATATTTTTCGTCGTTTTTACAATGACTTTTCTAATACTATAGCAATAATGTAGTTCTTGTTTTAAGAGGAAATGCGGTCGCAGACATCCGACTGAATATCCTATGTAAAAGTCATAATTCGAGTTATGTCTTTTCATTAGGGGAATTCAGTCAGAGTTCTCTGCCCGCATTTCCTCGTATCAGATGTATTTACTTCAAGATAGTTTTTCTATGCAAAGTGTAATCTGTTGAGGATCATAGAAGACGCTCGTAATAAAATTATCGGCTTTCATTCCTTGATTACTTAGTTATAACAGCCTATGGTATTTCTGAAATTGAAAATTACATTTTTATCTAAGTATGACTTTTGTGTATTGTACTTATAGAAAAATAAAACTGATATAATTTACTGAAGCTTCTTTTTCTCTTCTAATAATAATTGTTCACAAAGTAGGTACTACACTATACAGGCTGTCTGACACCGCTGCACCGACGCGAAAAAAAAATACCATGGATTCACTACCAGTACTGATTTTTTTCGTCGGTTTCTTCCTAATTTTTGAGAAAAAAAAAACAATTAAGTTCAAATCGTTATTCCTATCTAGCTCAATTAGATTTTTAATTACGCCTAAAGAAAAAGTGCGGGCGTCTTTGATCCCCTATCGTGAACTTTAGGAAATTAGCTGATAGGTAACACTTTTAAATTTTATTTTTATAGCTGTTTTCTGTGAAAATAAAGAATTAATGTTTTTATATATATTTTTTTTCAAATAAAGGAAAAATCCTACGAAAAATGCCAACACTAGGGGGTACAGAATCATATACTGAATCCATGGTATTTTTTCGCGTCGGTGTCAGACACACCCCGTATACAATACAGGATTTATATTTTCGTTGCTGTTTATTTGTGAAAAAAAATGTATTTGATTTAAGTAAAACATTTTTTTTTTCAAGGATAGGTATGAAAAATCCTAAAAATTTCAAAACTAGGGGATCCAGAATCATGTATTGAACTCATGGTATTTTTTCGCGTTGGTATCAGACTTACCTCTTATACAATACAGGATTTTATTTTCATTGCTGTTTTTAGGGGAAAAAATAATTACTTAATGATTTTATGAAAAACATTTTTTTTTCAAGAGTCGGAAAATATCCCACAAAAGCTGCCAACACTATGGGGTCCAGAATCATTTACTGAATACATGATTTGCAAGATTAGGAAAAAGCCTACGAACAATTCTAACACTAGGGATTTTAGAATCATGTAATGAATCTATGGCAATTTTTATTATTATTATTATTTATTTATTTATTTGATCAGTAGTAACACATACATGCTGCTTTTTTTTTCGCGTCGGTGTTGGGCACACCCGTATACAATCAGTGAGTTTTTAAAGTGGGTGTGGATGAGCAAATTTGAAACTTTGAGGAATAGCAAAAAAATACTCAAAAGAGTCACGAGTCCGATTTTGCTGAAAAATAACTGCATCATTGGAGGTGTCGCCGTAGTTATTAAGGATTTCTTCTGTATAAATAAGGATTTGATTCATAAGATCAATGGATGTCGGTACCTACAATGATAACATTGGATTTTGAAAATAGTGTATTATGGTGCCTATTGTAAGTATGATTCTTTTTCGACGTAGCTTTCAGGCAATAGGAGTATGAGTTTTCAAGCAAATCAGTACTTGGTACGTTTTCAGCGTTATAATTCGCGGGGTTTAGGTTATCTGGATTGGTACTAACAATATTTTCATTTTCAGGATTAAAAGGGCTCGGCGCACTCGGCGGGGGCTGTGGATCTAATAGATTATTAGCTCGAGAGGGTCCTGGTGTTGGGGATCTATTAATCCCTGTAAGATTTGGTATAGTTAGGTAGGACTAGGATCATCATCATCTTATCAGCCAAAACACGTCTACTGCTGGACATAGTGGCGACGCTTGGGGGAGCCCCAGCGTCGTCACTTTGACCGGTCCTGTGCGTCTCGCAACCAGCGGATCCCCGCAACGTTCACCAGATCATCGGTCCACCTGGTGGGAGGCGTTCCAACCAACGCAACGTCTTCCGGTTCGCGGTCGCCACTCCAGAACCTTTCTGCTCCATCGGCCATCCGTTCTGCGAGCAATAAGCCCTGCCCACTGACACTTAAGTTTGGCAATTCTTCGGGCTATGTCGGTAACCCTGGTTCTCTTGCGGATCTCTACATTTCTGATTCGATCACGCAAGGAGACTCCGAGCATAGCCCTCTCCATTGCCCTTTGAGTGACTGTAAGGTTTATGATGCCTCACACACTGGTCATAGACTTTTGTCTTGAGGCACTGGTAAGTTGGACGAGAAGATACCGCGCAACTTCCCGAACGCTGCCCAGCCGAGTCGGATTCGACGGATGACTTCTTTCTCGAAGTTGGCCTTACCCAACTGGAGCGTTTGTCCTAGGTAGACATAGTCGTCCACAACTTTGAGTGTAGAGTCTCCGACCTTGATAAGAGTGGGTGTAACATGGACATTCAACATCACCTTGGTTTTGTCCATGTTCATCCTAAGACCCACTCTTTCGGAAGCTCTACTGAGGTCATCGATCATTGTATTGAGGTCCTCCATGATCTCAGCCATGACCACTATATCGTCGGCAATCCGAAGGTGAGTGATGTATTCGCCATTGACGTTGATGCCTAGACCTCTCCAGTCCCGAAACTTGAAGACATCCTCCAGTGCAGCGGTGAACACCTTCTCCCTATCTCACACCTCGCTGCAGAAGGACGGGTTTCGATGTCTGATCCTGAAGTAAAACTGACATGGTGGCGTTTTTGTACAAACACTTCAACACTTACGTACCGGTAACCAATTTGGCACCGTTGGAGAGACAGCCCAAGTCTCGATCGAATCGATGGCTTTCTCGTAGTCTACTTGCTTTTATACTTGTTTGTCCTGTATACATATTTTTGTGGTGTACAATAAAGAATATAATAATAATAATAATAAACGCTAAACAGAGAGGCAGGTTGTACTCTTACGTCTTCTGTATAACTTGCCTTTACGGAATCCGGCTTGTTCGGGACTCGGGAGGCTGGAAATCGTCAAACCCGCGTGTGAGATGATTCGTGATGTCTCTTGAAAACAGCTTGTAGACATGGCTTAGAAGTTAGATGGGCCTATAGTTCTTCAGTAGGGCATTGTCACCCTTCTTGAAGAAGAGTACCACCACACACAGGACAAGGGTATCTTCTAAATATTCGGGTTTTATTGCATTACAGGGGCTTGGCTGATGCACATAAATCAGATATCTAGATAGTGCGGCGGAGTTGAGTTTTCCCTTTTTAACCGACTTTCGAAAAAGGAGGCGGTAGAACCTCCTCCTTTTTCGAAAGTCGACTTATGTTTTTTTGCTTGACTGTTCGACTTATGTTTTTTTTTTATGTATTTTCACCTCCGTCAATTGTGGACCGTTTTTTTTTTTTTTGTTTGAAAGAGTATGTTTCGAAATTGGAACCATTTTAATTTATTGAAGATCTGATGAAGAACTGCAATCGCTTGTCTGTTTATTTTTTGTACCATTTCATAACATAACATCACGCCAGTACGCTCTTAAGAGGTATGCAGATATCTCATTTGGTCGGTTTTGTTCAAGTTTCATGATATTCGAGTAATCTATTCTGGCGTTATAGGAAACATACCTACTAAACAACTTGCCTATTAGGTAGGTACAACTAAAAAGTGAAAAATAAAAAACTTTTTTACAAAAAAATACTACCTACCGATCTACCGACGACCGAAAGTTATTTTTCACTTTGTAGTTTTCTTATTTGGAAGTCGGTAGTATTTTTTTGTAAAAAAGTTTTTATTGTAGATAATTTCGTATTCATATTGCTCTTAAAATTTTAATTACCATCTTTGTAATTTGCTAGAGGGATCCTTATGATTAAAAAGCAATAATAATAAAATGTTTTAATGGACGATCGGTAACGATTTGGAATTTCCGACCATATAGATATAATTATTTTATTTATTTATTATTATTTATTATATGCTTTATTGCTTTGCTTTTAGTGGTGTTGTAATTGGTTTCACTTTAGTTACGTGTAGGTACGGGAAGCGTAAGCTATAGGCCTTTCTTTACCATTCACTCCTTGAGATAGTATGGCACTTATCGCAGTTATCGCAAAATTTGACGCGTCACACGTGAGTATAAATGGTTTAGAAAAGTCTGGATATGCTAATAGAGGTGGGGATATGAGTTTAGTTTTAAGGGTCTTGAAAGCGAGAGGAGGACAATCAGTGGTTTAGCGAGTTTAGAATAGTCGGGTATGAATTTGCGATAGTAAGATATAAGACCTAGGAATGATTTTATATCTTTAGTGCATTTATTTATTATATACTTTATTGTACACCACTTAAATAATTACAGGACAAAACATTTATAAAGATAAGTGTACAATTGGCGGTCTTATCGCACAAGGCAATCTCTTACAGACAACTTTTGAAAAAAGCTACCATTTAGGCCTTTGAAAATTGAATACGGCTTAATTTTTTTCAGGATCCGGTTTTACACTATCATCAGTGATTTGGTGACCAAGATAGGAAACTTCTTTTCGAAGGAACTCTCATCTGTCGGTTTGCAATTTAAGATTAAAGGTTCTTATACGTTGGAAACTTGGAACACTAGTTCTAGGTTTTAGATGTGGGAATCTAGGTCATAAGATTAGATTACGATATCGTCAAGATAGAAAAATCATCGGCTTCCTTGTAGTCCAGTAGGACACAGTTCATGAGTCTGGAATGTTGACGGGGCGTTTTTCAAACCAAAGGGCATTCTTTTAAAATTGAAGTGTCCCTGCGGTACGCTGAATGCAGTTTTAGCAGCGTCTTCGGGTGACATTTTAATCTGATGGAATCCAGAAGCTAGGCCGTTTAGTGCAGATATTATCAGGGCATGGCTGTTTTGGCAAATACCTGCACACAGTGGCAAGACGGGAAGTGACCCTCGTGTATCAACAGTGCGGTTGCAACCAGGACACGGCCCTGCACACTCTCGAGCAGTGCCCTGCCTGGGAGGCACAGCGCCGTGTTCTGGCGGCAGAAATTGGGTTAGTTGGGTTGGGTTGGAAAGACCTGTCACTACCGGCCATTATTAGGGCCATATTCAGAAATAAAAGGGCATGGGAGGTGGTTGCGTCTTTTTGCGAGGATTTTATCTCGCAGAAAGAAGCGGCTGAGCGGGTCAGGGAGGCAGACTCTCTCGCTGACCCGATTTGTCGCAGGAGGGCAGGGCGGCGCAGGCGGCAAAACGCCGACTTGATGCCGCCATAACAGGGATCAGCGGACGATAGATCGGGGACTCTATCGTTCGTGTTGCACGGCCCCTGGAGTTATGGTGATGTCACAGGTCCTGGACATCGCCGAAGGAGCCCAGAGGCGGGCAAAGAAGATGGATCCCAGAAGTGGGCCACGCTGGATGGGTCATGTGTAGCAGTTCTCGCGTTCCACCTATCAAGGCCAAAGTACCTACTTTGCACCTGCACAGGAGTTTTTAGTGGATGTAAGCCCACATAACCACGTCGTCTCCCCGGACGGCGCGGTATGCGTTAGGCATTTTAAATGCTGAAATTATTACACTTCATAATTTCTATGTAATTCGCGCATGGTCTCAATCAGGAATCACGATCGCCGAAGCTGTTGAAGGGACACGAGCTTTTTCATCAAAATCAGCCTCGTGACTCCTTTGATTGTTTTTCGCTATTCCTCTTAGTGTCGGATTTGGCCATCTACGCCTATTTGAATAACTCATCCTGTATATACGTACAAACATTGTAAATGCCAATCATGTCCGTTTCTTTTTCTCATCTAAACTGCTAGACGGATTTTGATGAAACTTGACAGTGAAATAGATTAAAACTGAATTCAAACAAAGAATACTTTTCATCAATATCTTGATGAAAAGTATTAGTAGTAGAGAAAAAGTTCCTTTGGAATAATAATAGTTATTTATGCTACAAGTGCGGAAAGTACGTGATTTCCGATGAGTGGATAAATCGACACGAGTCGAAAATTATCTACGTACGTGTATCATACAACATTTTACCATGCATTGTGCGAAGAAATAAAAAAACCAAGCAAGAAATTAATCAAGTGGCGGGCTTATTCAAGCGCGCTCAGCATATCCACAGATTAACTAATAGTTCCTCGGGCATATCTAGATTATCATTCATATAAAAGGTAAAATAAAACTAATACATCATTAAAGGCGTTTTTAATTACTCTAGATTTAGATTTTGATCAATAAATTAACTTTAAATATTCATTACATAAGTTTGGCAAAATGAATATTTTGCTCGTGCCTTTTTGCGTTACGTCGTGACAGCTAATTGCACGTGCGCAATAGATATGCCCGAGGACCTATGCTGAGCACGCTTGAATAAGCCCGCCATTTTAATAATTTCTTGCTTGGTTCAAATTTTTTTTTTTTATTTCCTCGCACAATGCATAGTAAAACGTTGTATACACGTATATAAGATGATTTCCGACTCGTGTCGATTTATCCACTCACTCGCTTCGCTTGAATAAAAATACCACTCATCGGAAATCACCTACCTTCCGCACTTGTAGCTTAAATAAATATTCTGGCAGAACCTATTGTCAATTAACCTGATCAATCTTATCAGGCCTTCACAGATTAATTACAACCATCAAAATAAAACTAAAACATATAAAAATTGTACATTATTTATTTAAATACAGATACAATAATATCATTTAACATGGATATAAAGATATAACTTGCAACATGATTCTCAACAACAAACATACATTTATTTCTTATCGTACTTGTAGAAGCCCTCCCCAGTTTTGACTCCAAGTTTCCCTTCAGCCACCAGTTTGTCCAGCAGCGGGATGGGGTTGAAGAGGGGCTGGTTGGGGTACTTCTTGTGCCAGCCGTCGAGAATGAACTTGTTGGTGTCGAGTCCTACGTAGTCTGCTAGCTCGAGGGGACCCATGGGGTAGCCGGCGCCGAGTTTCATGGCAGTGTCGATGTCCCGGGCTGATGCGTCTCCTGAGGAATTTAAATTTTGATAAGTTTGACGAAATTGCAAGAGGTCTTTCGAAATTGCGGGTATGGTTTATTTTTTTTAGTGTTATACTAGCTTTTTAAGATTGATTCAAACTTAAAGCAATTGAAGTGCTGAGCTGCATCTAAATATGGTTTCATTTTGGTTTGCGGTTGTACTTTGGACATATGATAAACTCAAAAAGCCTATTTTGTTTGAAGTTGACATGCATATTCATTTCTCATGTTTGTTTATTTGGGGTCAGTGTAGCATGTATCAACATACATGTGCATGTGTGTGTGTAGTACATCTCTAGTATTAAGTTGTTGTAAAAGAGGTGTGTATTTTTTAACAACAAAGTATAATACTCACAACGGATCTTTGTGTCTCTGAATTGGCCGCAAGACCCTGCGCAGTAGCTATTTTTACCGACTTACCAAAAAGGAGGAGGTTCTATGTTCGACTTTATGTGTTTTTTTTGTGTATGTTCACCGATATCTCCGTCAATTGTGGACCGATTTAAAAAAATCTTTTTTGTTTGTAAGAGCATATTCTGAAATTGGTCCCATTTTAATTTGGTGAAGATCTGATAGAGAACTTCGGAGATATACAACGGAACTCTTCAATAAATAACGGCGAATATCTCGGAATTGCTGCAATCGCATGTCTGTTTATTGTTTGTACCATTTCATAACATAACATCACGCCAGTACGCTCGAAAGGGGTACGCAGATGTCTCATTTCACCGATTATGTTCAAGTTTCATGTTATTCGGGTAATTTATTCTGGCGTTATTGGTACTTACTAAACAACTTGCCTATTAGGTAGGTACAACTAAAACGGGTAAAATAAAAAAAAACTTTTTGCAAAAAAATACTACCGACTTCCAAATAAAAAACTCCAAAGTGAAAAATAACTTTATTTTTGGAAGGCGGTGTCTTTCGTAGGTACCAATTTCGGTAGTATTTTTTGCAAAAAAGTTTTTTTTGTGTCAACGTTGAAGTTGAAGATAGCATTGTATAACTGTCTCTTTCACTCGCTTACGTTTGTCGCGTCGTCCTATCTCGCCTACTGTATGCAGTATACTCGATGACAGACTGTTTCTTGCGCAATGTTTGGCAGAGTCAACTTCAGAGATGCAAAGATCCGCTGTAACTATTATTATAAATTCTATTCTATTCTTAAAAAGAATTTAAAATACTGCATCATATATTTCAAATATTTTGCAGGTATTTCGAATTTTAAATACATGCAAATTTGTAATTTAATTTTGCCCAGCTCTGAGTGAAGGTAACAAGCATATCAACAAACCTCTTTCAAAGAGCCTGACAGCTTCACAAATATAAGGCACCAGCAGCCTGTTGACCACGAAGCCGGGCGTGTCCTTGCAGGTGATGCAGGTCTTGCCCACGGCCTTGCCCCACTCCATCATAGACTTGTAGGTGGCGTCCGAGGTGTCGGCTCCGCGCACTACCTCCAGGAGACGCATCACCGGCACCGGGTTGAAGAAGTGGAGGCCGCCGAATCTGGTGATGTCAGGAACAGCGTAAGAAAACTGGTGTTGGAAATAATGATAATTTAATTTGTACAGGTCGATTCATATTTAATGGCGGCTCTGTAGTTCGCCACTTACTAGACAGTACCTACCCCTCACCCGACTCTGATCACACAAAATAGCTACTGCGCAGCGACTCGCCAGTGTTTCGAGACGCCATTAGATTTGAATCTACCTACCTATTTCGGATGACAAATGTGAATAACCTTTATGGCTCATTTAGAATCTCGCGAGTGGCGAGACAAGACGCGAGGCGACACGACGAGTGTGTCAGCGGTGCGCTCGTGACTCGCCTCGCGTCTCGTAACTCGTAGCGCTCGCGTCGGGATCGCTTTCCTGGGCACGACTCACGAGTCAAAGGGCCTCGCGAAAAACACAGTAGTGTTCAAATTCGCGCGCGCGCGCTCTCACTTTATTCGTTTACTAGCGTTTAACCATGCAGATAGTGTGTTTAATTTGTTACTTTACGTAATGGATTGGTCTCACGAAGAGATTTTGCAGTTCCTTGAACAACAAAATCTCTACAAGCTGAATAAAGAAAGTGTTTCGAAGAAACTAAAAAAAAATATAGTCGCAAATTTTTCGACGTCCGCCATGGTTGCTGGGCGCTGGCTCGGCAACGGAACCCACCGCGGATCTTCGGTCGGATTACGCGAACTGCGTGGCGAACAAAACACGATACGAGGTACGAAGCGAGAGTCTAAATGAGCAAAAGGAAAACTGAGCGCACCGCGAGAGTCTTATTAATGAGCAAAAGGACAACTGAACGCACCGCGTGTTTCCTGATAGCTACAACCTAGGGGTCTTCAAGTCAAGAGTGAATAGGTTGCTTCTAGGCAAGCGTGCTTCACCTTCGACCACATCATCACTTAACATCAGGCGAGATAGTGGTCAAACGCGAGCCTATAACAAATAAATAAAAAAAAACCGCGAGAGTCTAAAGTGTCTAAACAGCAGTCGGATCACGCGAGCCGCGAGGCGAACGCGATACGAGGTACGAAGCGAGAGTCTAAATGAGCAATTAGATTTTCTAGAAGTTGCTACGAGCAGTTTTAAAACGCGTCATTTCTCTTTTTTATGCACACTCGGTTTTCAAGACTCAGCTCACCTCTGCACTAAGAGGATTGGAAATACATGGTGCGCTAAAACGTGCTAGGGATGTGCACTGTTGGATTTTCAACACTCGGCCCAATGACGAGAGTTGAAAATTCAGAGCGCGTTTATCTAACGCCGAAATAGAAATTGCCTCTACGAATGACTTAGAAATATGGAAGATTTTTTGTA
Organism: Orthosia incerta; assembly: GCA_948252205.1. Lineage (NCBI taxonomy): Eukaryota > Metazoa > Arthropoda > Insecta > Lepidoptera > Noctuidae > Orthosia > Orthosia incerta. Next base: position 27,765,101 of record OX411759.1, read on the forward strand.
AAGTTAAGTAATTTCTTTTATTTTGTGATTTATGTGGTCGACGGTGAAGCACGCTTGCCTAGCAATAACCTCTTGCTGTAGCTATATGCTGGACTTAATATACTTTACAACCCCAGCAAAGATTAGATAAATATCACCTTATAATGATAAGACTGCGTTACAGTGTATGTTTCTGATAACATTACCTGTCTTTCCTCTTGACTACTGAGCATATTTCATTGATGGATAGCGAGGAGGTGTTGGATGCGAAGATTGTGTGGTTGGGTGCTACCTGGAACAGTAAAATAATATAGTAAGACATACTAATATGGGAGGTATTAAGCATTAAAAAGGATATTTATTCTTAAAATGTTGAATGAAACATGTCTTTTTACCCGACTGCCGAAGGTGGGTAATGTGTTTATCAGTCTATGTATGTATGTTTGTTCCTATGTGGCGTTCTAGAGACCAAACGCGTTGGCCGATTTTGATGAATCTTACGTAAATCGATTCCTTATCCACCGTGTGGGGTATCAAAATAAAGGGTTTTAAGAGGTGATTTCAAAAATATAAAACGCGTATATGATTAAATATACCTAATTCTAAAAAAAAAACCCGACTGCTTAAAAAGCGAACTAAAAAAGACGTAAACAAGAAGAAAATCATGCTGTGCAATCGGAGGATATATCTGGTTTTTGTCATCCAGCTTCCAGCTCGCGAACATTTATCCTCCGACTGCAAAGCATGATTTTCTTCTTATTTACGTCTTTTTATTTCGCTTTCTAAGCAGTCGGGTTTTTTTTTTATGTATGTCATAGTAATTAGAACTTTATGAAATTACCAAATTAATTCTGTCACTAGTGTGTAAGCCTGGAAGAAATTATACTAGGTAGAGGTTTAGGCTTAGCACGCATTGCGGTTTTTAGCAGAGCGGATATTATTCGCGCGAATTTTTGTTGCGGTTTTTAATCGCACGATTTCTTGCCGCACATTTTGCGACACTTTGAATTGTATGAAGCTGCACGCATTACGGAAAAAAATCATCCATGTTTTGCCAGAGATTCCACCACACCGCAGTGTGGCTTTAATCTGCGTGAATATTACATGCTCTATGAATCTATCTATATCGCGCGAATAAAAACCGCAGTGCCTGCAAAGCCTGAAAGCATAATTAATAAATTGATTAATATGTGATGGAATGTTCAACTAGCTTCATATCTTTCTCAGCCGGGGGTTATGGATGGATCATATGTTCCCGTGACCCCCAGCGTGGGTGTGAGATGGAAAACCAGGATAGTATGTGAGAGCCTTACCCCATCAAGTTGTGTGAAAAGCTTGTGCTTAACACTCATATTCTCAACGATAGCCTCAACAACCAGGTCTGCTGACTTGGCAGCCTCTGCTGGGTCTGTGCTGGTCTTGATCCTAGCCATAGACTCTGACACAAACTTCACTCCCTCCTGGGGCTTGTCTTTGAACACCTTCTTGGCGACTCTGCCCAGGTTGGCCGCAATGGACTTCTGGGACTTAGCCAGCACATCGGAGCTCAAATCTACAAGGGTTACATTTTGACCGGCTTGAGCAGACACCTGAAAAAAATTGTTTATTATTAGGTACCTAGTTAACTATAGAATTTAACCTTTGAATTTGGTCAGCAACATACTCAATTGCTGCTTGTTAAATTTAATGATAACTTGTTCCAAATACTGATTAAAGTGTAGGCTTTTCTCTAGCGGAAAATAAATAGGCTGTGCCAAAATTATTTAATAACTCTAAACTGCTTTCTCGTTTTCTATAAAGTTTTTCTCATAAAATAATTTCAATAAAGTAGGCATAGAAAAGTCAAAACAAACCTGGGCGATGCCAGAACCCATAAGACCTCCGCCGATAACTGTAACATTCTTGATAGCAGCTTGCATTGCTGAAGAACTAGAGAAGTTCCTTGCAATAACGCCAAATTGTACCAACTTCGTCATATTTGAATTAGCTATTTACAATTTTACAAGAATTATATCACAGTTAGCGTTCTGTTAACTTGTTCGAAAGTTAGAAAATTATAACTCCAAAGTTCAACCCGGGCGGCTGTCAGATAAATTAAATACTTGTTGCTTCTGTGCTCGTCAGTGGTCGTTACTATTGTTATCTAAAAACTCACTGCTTTCTCGAATCACTTTTAGTCTTCTTGTGTATCATACCATTGTTTCACACAAAATATACGTTAAATCAAGCAAATAACTCTAAATATTTAATAAAGGGTCATAAAAACTGCTGGTTTTTCGGTTTGGTTGAAGTTTTCCAAAGCATTCAATGACCAATGTACTCTGTGTTCCAAAGTTATGACAGTTCACACAAGTAGGTGAAATCTTAATGAGCTTGAGCTTTGTCGATTACGATTAGTACAAGCGAAAAGCGAGTGAGAAATGGAAAATAGTAATTTAGCTTTGAGTTTTCAATCGTTCAGAAACAAACACCACAGAGAGATGCTTGTCGAAATGACGTTAAAAACCTCTCAATTTTACTTAGGCACTAAAATAAATGGCGCAAACGCTGTAAAGCTATGTTTTGTTATTGACTAACGCATGCTCTGTGATTAGCGGCTGAATAGCACTGTAGAGTAGTTTTTAGAAACGAAGGTCAATGAATGTCGGTTTCCGAACTGGCTGGTAATTGTCAAATGACAAAAATTTCCAAAATATACCACTGACTTATAAACCTATGGACTTGCCATACCTACGAAATTAGCGTGCTTACCTACATAAATCGGGCAATTAAGATGGCTGCCCATTTGCCAATGAGGTAGGCCATTTGCAACTGTTTGACAGCACAACTACACAGATAAACGTACATATACGGCACACAACTACCAATTTTACTCGGCAATTAACATGGCGACCGGTCACGCATAGACATGATTTTGACGTCACTCAAAAGTGTTACCAAGTTTAGTCCTTGACAAACATTTAGATGTCTCTCTTTTCATATGCAGCTCTTGGTTAGTTAAAAAGAGACAAAACGCTTTTTGACATGCGTGTGTCGATATTATAGATATTTGTATAACTATTCTTCATATAGTAGAATATGCCGTCTCCATAGTTATCTTACCTCATTGAAATATACCATGTGGTGAAAAAGCGTTTCAATATACGAAATAAAGTAATAATTTGAATGAGTTCTTTTTCTTCAAAATCATTTTATACAAATGCCGATGTTTATACAAATTAAGTAGTTTTGTGAATTACATAGTTTGTTGTATTAAGTCTTACTATACATTTTCCTTCGCTAGTAAATATTCACTTTGAATGTAGATAGGCGAAAAACCCGCTGCAATAGTGAAATAAAATTGAAACAAGAAGCTTTATTTTAGAAGAGAAAGGAGAAAAGGAACGCTGACACATAAATAAACATTCTCATTTTCGAAAAAATCCTTCTATTTTTCTTATCTATATTTACAAATTATCAAAATGTGTTGTGTTATCATTTCAAGCAACAGATCCCTTTATGGCAGGTATGTAAGATTGCAGTAGTAAGAGGCCAGGAGATACTAGATAAGGCTCCGTTTTTATCAGTGTTTGCACTTTGTCCTAGCGATGTTCGAATACCTACAATAATGCAGCGATAATGTATTTGACAAACAAATCGGTTACATTTTACGCATAGTTTTGTATGATCCTGTACTTTTAAGTTGAGTGCAAAGTTCTGTGATTTGAAGACTCGCGAGTTGTTTATTTCAATACGTCATTGCGCGGCCGGCTTTCGCTCGAATAACACATACAAATCAATAAATATGAACAAATTAATTGGTGTGACGAGAAATTTCTCGTCTTCCACGACTTTAAATGCTATTAAAACTGTAACCGTCGTCGGTGGAGGCCTTATGGGTTCTGGAATCGCCCAGGTAAGTGAGATTCTAAACTTATCAATAATGTAAGCCAGTTTAGTAACTTTCTCCTGAAAACTTAAGTTGGTTTAGCACTGGGAAATGCTAGTTAACAGTCAGATACTAACTATGTATATAGTAACAGCAATTTTTTATTATTTGCTAGAACTTGAAAACATGAATTATGCAGTAAGTAGGTACTGTAGGTTGCCTGTATAGATGGCTATTTATAGCACATTCTGACATTATTACCCAGACAATGCATTCATTTTCTGCTCTTATTAACATAAAAAACTTGAGTTAAACTGCTTTTACGTACATAGCTGATGGATAAAACAAATGATAATTTATTTAGTTGAATAATACCCTCACTCACAAAAAAATGTAATTGGAAAACTGTTACCTACATGCATTGTATTAAATTGCTAGTGTGAAACAATGCATAACAAAGGTCATTTCAGATAAACTTTCCATTATGGGCCGTTGATTTTTGACGCGGGGAGGGTGCGGAGGGGAGGGGGGGGGAGGGGAGGACAAGACAAAGATATTTTATTTCAAGTAGGCCACCAAGCGGCACTTTTGAACGTTAGGTACATTAAAATTTACAAGTTATAAAAGTTGATTCTACCAAGGTCAAGTTTATCTTCAATACACTCAGATAACAGCTTTTATTGATAACAGCGTTGTATCTAATACCTTTAAACAAGCAATTCATGTATATATATATATATATATATAATCTGAATCTCGGAAACGGCTCCAACGATTTTCATGAAATTTTGTATGCAGGGGTTTTCGGGGGCAATAAACCAATCTCTTTATTTTCACCCGAGCTCGGTCGCCCAGGTACTTTATCTTTATGTAATATACTTTGACATACAAAACATGACACATAATTTTTATGCATTGGGGTAGGCAGAAACTACAGAAAACTAAATTTTATACATGTATCAGGTTACCAAAAGAGTTATGAATATAATTGTGGATGGATGGAGAGAGAGGGGACGGCCAAAGAAAAGATGGACGGACTGTGTGAGGAGTGATATGAAAGAAAAGCGAGTCAGTGATAGCGACAATGTGACGGGGGCAGGACGGTATGGAAGAAGAAAACATGATGCACCAACCCTAATTAACATGGGATAAGGGCAAGAAAGATCAGATTATGTAAACCATATTTTAGTAGTTTATCAAAATAAATCCAAACTTAATGCCTGCACTTGGTAAGGGTGACCAGAATATAGTTGATATTAAATTTTCCCTTATTAAATGAGACATCAGATTTTTATCATCACTTTACATTTTAAGGTTGCAGCACAAGCCGGCCAGACTGTCACAATCATAGACACCAATGCTGATATCCTGGACAAAGCCCAAAAGTCTATCCAGACGAACCTGACCAGGGTTGGCAAGAAGCTGTACAAAGGTGATGCAGCCAAGATCGACAGCTTCGTGAAGGAATCTGCTGAGAGGATCAGGGTGTCTACCAAGCTTGAAGATGGAGCTGATGTAGATCTGATAGTTGAGGCTATTGTGGAGAAGCTGGATGTTAAGCAGGAGCTGTTCAATAAGCTTGATCTGGTAAGATTTATAGTATATGTTAATTAAATGAATAAATATCTAAATAAAAGGTGATAACAAATTCTGAGCAGGTTGTTTCAGGCGACGCTTGGGGGAGGCTTATGTCCAGCAGTGGACGTCTTTCGGTTGAAATGATGATGATGATGATATGAAAACAAAGAGATGCAATAATGAGCATATGAATAGAATAAATTATAATTCATTACGAGGTGAATCTAGCTATTAATTTACCTTACGTCACATCAAAAGTTGCTTATTATATTCTTACATGACAAGTACCTAGTGGTTTACTAAAATATTTTTATTGTATATTTTCAGCTGTCGCCACCTCGCACGATCTTTGCGACCAACACTTCCTGCATCTCAGTCAATGCCATTGGTTCTGGAATCAAAAGGAAAGACAGGTATGTTGGTTTTTATATTCTCTTAATATGATCAGTTGGGTATTTGATTTTCCAAGAGTCTCCAACGACAGATGACAACGACAATGTTGGCCATAAGTCTGCGAGCTTAAAGTAGGACTGGGTGGGTCACGCTTGCAGTACGGATCAGGAGCGATGGGCCAGGATCCCCACACAGTGGGTGCCTGAGGTGCCGACGTTTCTTAACGGAGGCCGAAGTCTATGTTTCCTGATAGCTACAACCTAGCAACCTAGAGGTCTTTAAGTCAAGAGTGAATAGGTTACTTCTAGGCAAGCGTGCTTCACCGTCGACCACATCTTCGCTTACCATCAGGTGAGATAGTGATCAAGCGCGAGCCTATCTAAAAAAGAAGGGAAGCCTAAGAAACGCTGGCGTGACAATTTGGACACATTTTTGACGGAATGGCCGGAGAAGGCAAAATGAAAAGAACATTGGAGACCTTTTCCCAGCAGTGGGGACAATACAGGTTAAATAAAATAAAAAGTTGTTTAAATTGAGACGAAGTTTTAAGAACGCGGCGAACTAAGCTCGCAAATGCAATTCGAGGCGAGTGAAAAATTCATTCGGAGTATTGCTATCTCAGTTTGCACACACACGCGGCGCTGTTTGTGTGCGCGGGTAGATACTCGCACACACACGGCTGCGCACAGCGCCGCGATAGATAGCTTCCTAATCGTTACAACGACTCGAAAGCATTTAGAATATTATTATTTAGGTATGTTCATTATTTGCTTTTTTTTGTTGACTACTTTGGGGAATCGTTGGTAAATGTACAGACTAGTAATGCGTTTTTACGAAATTTCTTTACAATATCTCAAGTTTAGGATTGCTAGCTATCGCTTGTCTTTGTACCTATAGAAAGACTCTAGCAGATACGTCATGCGTACCTTTCCAAATGGTTACTTTTGTAAAGCAATGTTGAATGTTTATAATATTGGTGTTCTTGAATAAATAAGTAGGTACATCGTTTACGCAGGCAAAGCGTCTTGAGTCTTGGGGGCAAGCCAGGCCGACGCGAACGGCGCCGCCGTTGGCGTTCTTTTGTCGTATTTATGTAGGTATTCCTTTTAATAAACCTCAAATATGTATTATTATAATAAATAATTAAAGCAAGTAATATAATACAAGCGTTACTTAGGCAAAGTATTAGTAAAAGACTAATATTCCAATAATTTATGCCTATTTACGCATAAGTACAGATAAATAACAGTGCTCTGAGCTAAGAATATTAAAAATAAAAATGCGGATTTTGAATAAACATTTATTTTGTTATGTTCTTACTTTGTAGATCTGTTCTTACTTCATTCATCTGTTTAAAAAATATAAATCGAAACGTGATAAAATCGTGTAGGTAGGGTACCATAAATAATTGACTGAACGAAATAAAAAAAAATACAATACTTAATGATAATCAGAAAACTTAGTGTCAAAGATCCACACAAAACTCGCTGATTTATAAGATTTTGCTTGTAGGTATAATAATATGTATAAATAGGTAATCTGCAGTAGGTACCATTCATAAGAAGATAATCGACCGCAATAAAACGTAAGTAATAGTAGTATTTTAGTTTATGTACGCACTGCTTTTTATACAGTTTATAGGAAAGTAGGTAATTACAATTTTATTTTATTTTATTAATCTTAGGAAAAATTACAGCTAATACAATAAATACGCAGAAACAACATGCAAAAAACGGCCAATTAAAAGTTTTCTCACATATAAATATTTGCATAAAATACATAGCGGCGAGAGTTCAATAGTAGTTTATGATACTGTTGCATAATAAGGGGTATTAAAACATGAGTGTGAGTTTAAAAACCGAGCCGTAGGCGAGGTTTTTAATAGTATTCACACGAATGTTTTAATACCTAGTTATGTGCAGTTTCATACACTACTTTATCTACACTCATACATTTTGGGATTGAACCTACTTAATTTTATTTTTTGCATTTTCCATGCCATAAAGTTGTGATAAATGCATCATATAATATAATTTCCTTCACCGTATTTAAAATATTTGGCGGCGTAAATTTTTCTTCACATTCACTAATATCAGACATTTTAAGCAAGAATTTTAAAAAGACATGAAATTCAGTACAACGAAACCTGCAAAACGTATGAATGGCGCCAAAACCCAGCACATCACCGCATTAAATTGCGGTAAAAAAATCGTGCTGCAATAATACCGAATGAAATCCGTGTTCTGCAACAGAATCCACCGCATCGCAGCGCGAATATAATTTGCGCGAATATTTTGATCTCTATGAACAGGTGGAAAGAGGCAATAGTTCGCGCAAATAAAAATGGCAGTGCGTAATAAGCCTAAAGCGGGCACTGTTACAGACAAGTTAAAATTGGAATCAATTTTTTTTATTAGGTACTATAAAAATGGCATTTCAAAAATTTTAAATAATTGATGGAATCTCCTTAGTGATTAACTTCTTGGATTTGTCCTGTATCATAATAGAAAAAAAGTTATTTTATGATGCAGTTGTTTGAAAATCGAAGGAAAATGTTGAACTATAATGGTTTTTCTTCCAACTATGCTTTAATTTCATCACAATCACACTAAAAACTCAGTACAAAGCGAGTCTTTAATGCTCTAGAGCAATAAAAATGTATGAAATTTCATTATTGCACAGTTTTTTTTTTATCGCACCAACGTGCCAAGGTGCCAAACTCAGTGGATTAGCTCTATTCAGCCAGCCGATATCAATACTTTTTTTTTATTTACGTATTATTCGTTTCTATCCTACTTGTGCCAAATTTAAAAAAATGATTGCTGCTAACTCTGATTTAAAAATGAAAGAAATTTAAAAAAGTTATTTTCGACATCGCCGCGCCCATCTACTTCCCGTGATAACGACTTCATTGTAACAAATCAGCCAGGCCCATCTACCTCGTCTGATAATATTATTCAGTCCCAAGTTAAATAAACAAATATAAATTTGTCCAATAAAACTCTTAACCTTACGTTTAATAATTGCTCAAGTATAACTTTTAATTTCAATAATTAAACTTCTATTTTAACTGTTTGATATGAGTTTCTTTTATCTACTATTCCTATAGGTAATAGTTGAAAGAAAAGCAGATTATGCACCTCGCTTTAAGTAATTTATATAGCCCTCGTGCCTGTTAGATTAGAGCCCTCGCTAACGCTCGGGCTCTAAATCAGGCACTCGGTGCCATAATAAATTACTTTGTGCTCGATGCAATAATCTACTATTGTTTTTAATTTTACCTATCCACGAATATAAAGTACGTGTTTATGCAATATTTTTTAATTCATAATTGGAACATTACGTTGTGAGTGTAGATAAAATTATAAAGATTTGCATTTTATTATGAAGTCGATTAGCCAGCCAGTTATCAAAGTTTATTGGAACTGTCTCCCCAGGGTAAGGGCCACCGAAGGCCAGAAAAAAAGCCCAGAATAATTAAATAAACTAGAACGACTTTGGATTTTTAGTTTTAGTTTTTTGTAATAGGAATTTTATAAAAAAATCATGTGTGCAGGCAAATCCGATCGTATGGTCACCCTACCCTGGGTGAGCCGAACTAACGTCACAGTAGGTAAGTAAAAAACTGGCCAAGTGCGAGTCGGACACGCGCACGAAGGGTTCCGTACCATTATCGCAAAAACCGCAAAAAAATCACGTTTCTTGTATGGGAGCCCCACTTAAATATTTATTTTATTCTGTTTTTAGTATTTGTTGTTATAGCGGCAACAGAAATACATCATCTGTGAAAATTTCAACTCTCTAGCTATGACGGTTCATGAGATACAGCCTGGTGACAGACGGACAGACAGACAGACGGATCGCGGAGTCTTAGTAATAGGGTCCCGTTTTTACCCTTTGGGTACGGAACCCTAAAAATGCAGTGTAGGTAAGTCTTAGCGGTGTCCTTGAGATAATTACCTACGCCCGCATTGTCTCATTCATGACGAATAATAAAACGAAAAAAACAAAGTTTCGTAAGTTGGTAGATAGGTAGGTAAATACTAATTTATAAAATATATAGGTACTAAGGTAAAACATATAGGTACTATTTATGTTACTTATTTTATTATGTCATTGGGAAACTGTGAGAAACATCCCAACGTTAGGAGTCCAATGTCCATGTCGGCAACCAAACCAAATGGTAAATAATAACAGAGTCCGTAAACAACGCAGTTCGTAAGAAAGTAGATTACTCAATAACAAAGTTCAAATCACAAGGCAAATCTAAATCCAAATTCATAGAATAGGTCAATAGTGTCAGAAATATTACAATAAGTACAGTTTATAAAATAAATAAATACGCACTTACAGCACAGTAAGTAAAGTAATCGACAAACCACAAATAATACAACAAACAGTGAAACATCCCCGAAGCACACCCGAAGTGCCCCGAACAAACCCCGTACGAACGATGCACGTGAGCAGTACGACTACGCACACATTGACATTTGCTTGACGCGACAGCTATTGAAAAAGTATGATTAATTTGATGTGTTCCGTAATACCAAAAATTATGAATGAAAACTTAATGTTTTTTAAATTACTTTTTAAATTATTCGTAACTTGATAATATGAGCTATGTTCCTGCTACGACAATATTATAGATATTGTTTTTCATAATACAGAAAAATCAATAAGAAAACATGTCATTTACGCTGTAAAAATGTACGAAATGGAATTCGCTTAAACTTCATTTTAGGTAAGTATTTTGAAAAAATAAATACGTACGAACCTAGATAAATACTGTCTAAAGCCGAATATCAGCATAATATGGTGGAAATAAACTCAACTTACAAATGATTTAGGTATTACGTTTGTATGGACAATTCATGCTTCGCCGCAACCTTAATGAGTATTGGTGGTGTTTATAGTTAAGCCTATTAGTCGAATGACTTTCTAGTCACCGTACAAGTTGATCGGCGAGCGAATTTCTTCACGCTCTCTCAAATGTCAATGTGCCTCAGTATAGCCAGCGCTTTAAAATGCATTTTAAACTCACGCCTCTTGCACATGGTGGTAGGCAGAAACTACAGAATGTCAGCTAGTACAATCATAATTTTTTTTTTTGCTTCACTCACGTTCATACATCTATTCAATCACGCACGCCGGTTATGAGTACTGCGAACCTGGCCTTTCCCAAAAATACACCAATAAGATCCATGTATGCTCTTCAGGAAGAAGACCCTTCTTCCGACGTTTCCACTCACGTCTGCCTTGTATCCCCTTACCTTTTGTTAGTCGTGCTATCGATTTTTTAAACAGAAATTAAGTACTTAGAGTGCCATGTTTCATTGTGGGTCACTATACCTCGGTTACTGCAAGCCTTTTTAATCCTGTCAACTTTTTGGTTGTCCACCAACCTATTGCAACTGCTAACATAACAGATTTGCCAGCGAATTATAAAAGGTACATAATTTCTCTACCATTCTGGTGGTAAATAAGTAATGACAACTTACTGCCCCTTTCAAAAAATATATGTTAACATCAGAGCTAGTGCTCAGTTACTGGATTGTGGAGGTCAGATAGGCAGTCGCTCCATGTAAAACACTGGTACTCAGCTGAATCCGGTAAGACTGGAAGCCGACCCTAATATAGTTGGAAAAAAGGCTAGGCAGATGATGATCAGAGCTAGTGCTCAATTTATAACCTACTTGTAAATAAAAATATGTTAACATCAGAGCTAGTGCTCAATTTATAACCTACTTGTAAAAAAATATATGTTAACATCAGAGCTAGTGCTCAATTTATAACCTACTTGTAAATAAAAATATGTTAACATCAGAGCTAGTGCTCAATTTATAACCTACTTGTAAAAAAATATATGTTAACATCAGAGCTAGTGCTCAATTTATAACCTACTTATAAAAAAATATATGTTAACATCAGAGCTAGTGCTCAATTTATAATCTACTTGTAAAAAATATATGTTAACATCAGAGCTAGTGCTCAATTTATAATCTACTTGTAAAAAATATATGTTAACATCAGAGCTAGTGCTCAATTTATAATCTACTTGTAAAAAATATATGTTAACATCAGAGCTAGTGCTCAATTTATAATCTACTTGTAAAAAATATATGTTAACATCAGAGCTAGTGCTCAATTTATAACCTACCTGTAAAAATTGTATCAATCCATTTAAAGAAACTTGTTCTTAAAGATTCAGGATTTTCCTAGTTTGAAGGACAGGTTTTTAATCATGTGTAATGTCATATCTTACGTTCCCCTTTTTTGTACTTTGTAAAATAAATAATTAATTACTTAAACCCACACTCAAATTATCTCACAAACATGTTCCAGATATGGCGGCCTCCACTTCTTCAACCCGGTACCGGTGATGCGTCTCCTCGAAGTGATCAAGTGCGACGCCACGTCCGAGGAGTCGTACCAGGCCATGATGGAGTGGGGCAAGGCCGTGGGCAAGACCTGCATCACCTGCAAGGACACGCCCGGCTTTGTGGTCAACAGGCTGCTGGGGCCTTACTCGGCTGAGGCTATCAGGATGTTGGAAAGAGGTTCGTGTGTTTAGGGTTTATGGTGTGACTATGGTGCATTGATGCTGCTGGGTATTTAATTATTACCCTTATTTATATAAATCTCGCCACTGTTTAGCACATTTTATGTTAAAATGTTCTACATATAGAGAATTTGATTAAAGAATCTGCTAAGCAATTGCTAAACGCCTCAGAGATTTTTATAAATAAGGCCTATATTGTCTTTGCAGTGGCGGTACTTGGGCATGTGGTTTTGGTGGTATTTGGTGCCTCATTTCGTCGTTGATGTGGTGGATGACTTAGGCTTCTTGGTGGATGACTTAGGCTTCTTGGTGTGAGAATTTAATCTTTTCGGGCTTTTCAAAGGTGTTCATAATAATTTAAACGAAATATTATAACATTCGTAGAATATCGCTAAACGAATTGCGGTCATATTCATTTATGCAAAAGTAGAATTGACTTTTCATAACGCTTTAGCGTCGTGCTAGGCTAGATTTTTTAAATGTATTTCTTACGAAAAAGAGAACAGAAAGAGGGCAACCGAGTCAGGGTAGTGTGTGTTATTAAATACCCTTCCCTACCATTATTTGTAAAAACCTCGACGCCATTTTCAAAGTCAAAGTCAAAGCACTTTATTTCAAGTAGGCCAGTTACAGGCACTTTTGAATTGTCAAAAGACAAAATAAAATATTACAAAATTATGGTGCTACAGTCCCAGTCACAAGACATAATAACTGTGAAAGTACCGTAGATGCCCATTCCAAGGCGTAGATCTCTATGGAGAAGAACGGGCAAGAAACTCCATGGACACTCTTTTTCAATTAGGTAATTATTACAAATCATTTGTTACATCATTCATGTTGAGATTACACATCATTTTAGCGACTGATTAGCTGATGTTTAATTAATATTTTCTAGAGAGAATTTGAATTACGAATCTGCTTATCAGATGCCTATCATCTCGAGAGATCTTTATAAATAAGGCCTTATGTTTAATTTTTAACTCAGTAAATTTGGGTCAGGTTTGGGTGATATTTTGTATGTGAGGATGGGTCTGAATATTTGTATAATTATGTAAGTATCTTTTATATCTTTTATATTTGTACAAATTACGTTTCTCATATCTTTTTAATGTTGGCAATCTAAATTGGGTCAGCGCACAATTTGGCTACAAAACAAATAATAATTGTAAACTAATTTTCGCTTTTTGCTCTCGCGAAAAGTTATAGTTATGATTATCTTAACTTGCTTCACTTGCTAAAAGTATGTTCCAATAAGTTCATATCTCCAAAACACCCGTAGGTACACTTATAAAACGCAACTTTTGTATCAACATTACTTCTCACCACAGGCGATGCCACAAAGGAAGACATAGACATCGGCATGAAACTCGGCGCCGGCCTTCCCATGGGGCCCTTCGAGTTGGCCGACTACACAGGGTTGGACACCAACCGGTTGGCCCAACAAGCGCTGTACTCTATGACCAACAACGAAGTGTTTGCGCCAATCGAGCTGCTCGAGAAAATGGTACAAGAAGGAAAATATGGAATTAAATCCGGAGAGGGATTCTATAAATATAATAAGAAGTAATTGTTATGAGTTATTTTTGGTGTTATGAAAATAAATATTTTTATATAATTTTCTTTGATTTTTGTTAAGATTCATATAGACGTAAACGTATATAATAATAATAATAATAAGCCTTTATTAGTTTCCATGACATTCAAAATAAATATATATATATATATATATATATTTAAAAACTATGTTTAGCAAGTAAGTATTTCAGGTTGATATATATGTCATGGCCCCTTTCGGGTATAGGCCTCCTCCAGTTGCCCCCACTTTTTCCTGTCGTTAGCAGTTTTCATCCAGTCTCGTCCTGCCAATTTAAGTATGTCGTCTATCCAGCGAGCCTTTGGTCTGCCCCTTTGTCTGTTGCCTCCTGGACCTGTCCATTTTGTTACCCGCTTAGACCATCTTTCTTCAGAAGAACGGGCGATGTGTCCTGCCCATTTCCACTTCAAACGCTGTGCGTGTTTTAATGCGTCTATGACTTTGGTTTTGTGTCTGATTTTTTTACTATTCACTTTGTCGATGGTTTTGATGCCAAGGATACTCCTCTCCATAAACCGTTGGCAGGTACGTATTTTTGACAAGGTGTTTTTGTTAAAGATCCAGGTTTGGGCACCGTACGATAAACAGGGCAATAGGCTCGAATCCATCACTTTTTTCTTTAGCTTAGTTGAAAGTTTTGATTTTAACATTTCTTTGTAGCTCCAGTATTTATTCCAGGTCATTTTGATTCTCCTGTCTATTTCATCAAGGTCTCTTGTTTTTTTTAATGATATTTGTTTTCCGAGGTAGATATAGCTCTCTACGTATTCTATAGGTGTTTGATTAATTAGTATTGGATTTTTCTTACCGTTGGTAGCTAGCTACCTTTGTTTTTGAGGTATTCAGTAGTAGACCTATATTTTCACTAGCATCGTTTAGTTCTGTGAGCATTTCCTCTAGTTGTTTTGATGTCTTAGCGAAAAGGACTATATCGTCGGCAAATTTGCTCCAGTCTAGGTCTTTCATTATGTTTTGTAAAACAGCTATAAAGATTTTTGGTGATAGCGGGTCTCCTTGCTTCACACCCCTACGGATATTAAATTCTGGGCTTATTCTATCTAGTTTGACCCGGGTTGTACTTTTTCTATATATATCCTTGAGAATGTTAATGTATATGGATGGAATATTTTGATGCTCTAATGTGTCCCAGATACTCTTATGTGAAATAGAGTCGAACGCTTTCGCGTAGTCGACATATGCTATGTATAGATTTTTCCTATATTCGACATATTTTTCTATTACTTGCTCTAGGGTGTGTATGTGGTCAGTCGTTGAGTACCCTTGACGGAAACCTGCCTGTTCTACTGGTTGGTGCTTTTCTATAGTTGGCTCTATTCTTTTTTCCAGGCACATTGCAAACAACTTATACATTGTTGGTAGTAGACTAATAGGTCGGTAGTTATTTATATCCGCTGGGTCTCCCTTTTTGTATATAAGAATTATCCGTGATTTTGCCCAATTGATAGGGATTTCTTGTTCTTCCAGTATTCTTGTGAAGAGAGTAGTGAGTGGGCCTACCAGTAGATGTTTTCCAACTATCAAGGCTTCATTTGGGATATTGTCGGCACCCGGACTTTTATCTTTTTTTAATTTTTATCATTATTTCTTCTTCGTCGAAGGGTTGGATTGACAATTGTTCCTTTCATCTGTTTCTGAGCGCTTTTCGAAGCTGTAATTTTCTATAGTTTTATCGTCGTATAGCTTTGTGTAGAAGTCGGAGGCAATTTTTACAAGGTCCCTTCTTATTTGTTGCTTCTTTGTGGTTCTTTGTGCCTTCAATGTCGGAAACCATTTTTTCTCTGAATTTAACTGTTTATAGGCTCTCTTTTGGCTTCCCGTGGCTAGTAGGTGCTTTTCAATTATTTCCATTCTGTAATGACGTAAACGTACTGGTTTAAAAAATAAGTTCAAAAACTAAAAAAGAAAGAAAGAAAAGAAAAAAAAAAAGAAAGAAAGTATAAGGATCACCTAATATTATAACATCTGTATCTTGTACCTACTTTCCGTGCAAATAAATCATTATTCTATTCTAAAATATCTGTGCTAAAACCCGACTACTGAAAAATCACGCTCTAAAAAGTATGAAACAAGAAAATATTCTCATCTGAAATTGTTATGTACACACTATTCGATATGCATCGGGTATTTAATAAACAACTTACATGTAATAAATATTTTATTGTATTTTATACATTTTTTTTCCCTCTGGATGCATTATATTAGTACATTATGGTACAAGTGCGTAATGTTGGTGATTACCGCTGAGGCGCCATTGAGACCCGAGCCTTTAGGTGAGGGTCTTAAGAGAGCCGAGGACGGTAATCATCAATACACACGTGTATCATACGACGTTTTTCAACACACTTGTGAAGAAAATAATACAAAAAAATCATTTTCAACAGTGAAAACGAGTTGTGAAAAAATTTTCGAAAAAGTTTCCTATGCGCGCGCATCTAACAATGGCGATCGGCCGTAGACTAAAACAATGAGGTTACTTTTTTTTTAGCTTTTCGCGGATAGCGTTTTAGCCACGTACAAAATCGGGCATTTCAAGTTTTCTTTATTTCAGAGAAACAAAAGTTATATTTGAGTGAAAGTTTTATTTATTAAACACGTACGTTGCATGAAATGAGCAAGCAATATGTTAGGTACTAGCATTTTGCTGAATTGTTTGACTAGAAGCTATGCCACATTTTATGTATTTAATGGATATCATGGAAATAGTAATTACTACCCATATCATGTTATGGATATAGTAAGTACTACTTCCATGACAGGAATAGAAAGGGATTAATGTCGAATGGGACACTTTTAATTGATTAACAGTGTTACATTTTATTACATTGAAAATTCTTCAATTTTAACTGGATTAGAATTAATGACTTATTTTATTAATTTTCATTGGATTGATTTGTGACACTTTTAAAATTAGTTTAATTTAAAAATATTTAAAATGAAAGCAGGAAACAATAAAAAAAAAAAAAAAAAAACTATAACTCACTTGTGAATATTAGCAATGAAAAAGTCACAGTTTGATTACAGGTATCATTATATGCCTAATTGCGGTGAAATTAGAGCCACTTTATGAGCAAGTGTGTTGAAAACATATTTATAGAAAAAGCGCGGGAAACGTTCGAATTGATAGGCGCGAATTTTTTTCCTTATTGCAAAAATATTGATTTATATTGTAAATAGTGGTCAGGAGGGTGTTGTTTGTATATAACTATTTTATTTTTAGTATTTAATTCATTATTTCATCTTTTTCTTTGGTAAGTCCTTGAATTTTCTGTTTTTGTATGGAGGAGCCCCCTGACCCAGGGGGCTCAGTTCCCCAAGCAACATGTTTTATAACTTTACCTTCAAACGAATCAGACATGGAAACAGATACATCGATCTGTTCCAATAACACAGTTTCTGATAATCCTACACGCAAATTAAAACGTCCCCGCACTCATAAAACCTGTCGCCATTGCAACAAACGCCGGCGAAAACGCAACTCAACTGCGGAATGTAAAGAAACGGACTGTACATGTGACGCTATTGATACTATAAATGAAAAGAACCAGATTCCTAATGCTCAAATCTCTCATCTACCGCAAAATATTTTATCAGAGCACCAACAAATTGCTTTTTCAAAACCAACCCGCCCGCAACCTACGCCAGTAGGACGGCTAACCTACGAGCATACTGATCTAGTTCCTTACATCGTCCACATTCAAAGAGAATACAATAACCCTAATGACTCAGTATCCTTGCACCCGGTGGCCTTTGGAAAATTCCTCAGAAAAGAAAATTTCCAAGGTATAGTTAATGGCAGCTTAAAAAAAATAGGAGGAATCGAATGTCCCATACTTTTACAGACTTCGACAAAGCTAACATATTTTTGAACCATGAGAGCCATAAAAATAATGGGTTTAGAACCTTTATACCCTCATTTAATATCACTCGCATGGGCCTCGTTAGGGGCGTTCCGTCAGAATGGTCTCCAGAAGAGGTATGTGACAACATTTCAGTGCCTATTGGTTGCGGAAAAATCCTGAAGATCCGGCGTTTAAATTACAGGACTGTTGTAGATGGCTCTCCTGTATGGAAGCCATCACAAACAGTGGTCCTGACATTTGATGGCCTGGTGTTGCCTAAGAGAATATATATGTGCTACAATGCTCTCCAGGTTGAACTTTATACATACCCTACAATACAATGTTACTTGTGCCAGGTTTGGACACACTAAAGTACAATGCAGATCTTTGCCCCGCTGCTATAAATGTGGTCAAGCACACACAGGCGAAACATGTAAGATTAGTGAGGACAAGGCTACCTGCTGTCACTGCTCAGGGTCTCATTTTGCGACAAGCAAAAGTTGTCCAGAGCTTGACAGACAAAAACGCATAAAACATTCCATGGCTGAGTCCTGCATTTCATATGCTGAAGCTAATAAAATACACCCACCTGTTGTAAAATCATATGCTGACATTGTATCAAATCATGCTTCTAGTGTAGGCCGGTCTTCTAACAACTTTCCTACCTCATCCCCCACACTGTTATCTCCAGTAAAGACGACATCATACAAAAAGACAATTACAGACAACCCAGTCTACGTCAACATCATCCATCCAATCACCTGTCCTCACATAAAGAACTGACCAAAGACTATCAAATCCCCTGTCCAGCCAATGGCTGTGCATATACAGACCAATCAAGCAAAGAAAATCCTCCATCTATAATTGATGTAATTTTGACCCTAATTAGCTCCCTTTCACACTCAACAATTATTAAACCTGACCACGTTGCATCCATAGTTGAAACCTTGAACAAACTTGTACACACTCATAATGACTGCCACCAACAATGTGCCGAATAACTTTAATAATGCTAGCGCTGTATTGTCTTCATTGCATTACCCCCATGTGGTGCTGCAATGGAATTGCCGCAGTGTAAATGACAAAAAAGCTGAACTTTCATACCTTTTGAATAAACACTGTCCCACAATAATAGCCTTATCAGAAACCTGGCCTAGACCAGGTTCTGTCTTCAAAATAAAAAGTTATTCCTGTCTTAGAGAAGACAGGAGTGACCGTTATGCTGGAGTAGCTTTACTTGTTAAAAACAATATCCTATATAAACCTATTCCTCTTCCCTCTCATGATGATTTTACAGCAGTTGCTGCACTTATGACTAATATATGTTTCGTTTCTATATATATTACAAAGCCTTCTGCTTCTAGTTTCCAACAGCTCAGCAACATTCTTCAGACTCTTCCTAGGCCTCTCATTCTATTAGGTGATTTTAACTCCCATCACACATCTTTTGGCAGTACAAATCAGATATCAATGCACAGGCACTTCTCAACTTACTTCACGAACACAATCTCTGCCTCCTTAATACAGGTTCTCCAGACAGAACTCAGATGCCTGTCAGGTGTCTGGTGGGGTGCACATCCTTTTTCACTTAAATTAGTTTACAATGCACTGATAAGGAGTGTATTGGATTATGGCACTTTTTTACTGGAACCATGTAGCGCTGCTAGTATGAAGAGACTGGATGACGTCCAGGCCAAGGCCCTTCGAATCATAACTGGTGCGATGAAATCTAGCCCCATAAACGCATTACAGGTCGAATGCGCTGATCCTCCCCTCAAGTTACGTCGACAGTACCTGGCAGACAGATTTTTCTACCGCATCTTTCAGTTTTCTAACCACCCATTGGTCATCGAAAGTCATCAACTTTCAGATTTCATCAATTCATCCCCATACTGGGTACATAAACCATTACCGCATCTAGTTGTTAGTCTCAGAACACACACAATCATAACTACACCCACACACCACTCTTCAATTTTTCCTATTTTGAATCAGATTTTAAAGCGTTAATAATTTCACCTGAAATACATTTGAATAATGGTATCATAAAAGGTGACGCTAATGCCAACTTCTCTTTTAAAGCTGTAGTTGACGAGCTTTGGCCTCGTTGGCACCATGTTTACAGCGATGCTTCAAAAAACACAGGAAATCAAAATGTTGGTGTGGGCATATTCCATTCTCAATACAAAATAGTTCAAAAAATTAAACTACCTCCAGAAACTTCAATTTTCACTGCCGAATGTTTTGGTATTTTTAAGGCCCTAGAATACGTCCTTCTAATGAAACTCTCCAAAACAGTAATTTTCGCAGATTCCATGAGTGCATTAAAGGCTTTAGCAAAATTTCCCTTTAAATCAAACAATCTTTCCCCGGTAACTCTGATGTCAAGAAATTTATTACTAAAGTGTGAAAGTAAGGGATATTCGGTGTCCTTCGCTTGGATTCCTAGTCATAGTGGAATTATTGGAAACGAAAAAGCGGACCAATTAGCTAATGATGCCATTGCGTGTGGCGATACGTTTTATTTTAAAATCTACCACCAGGACTTGAATGCTCTTCCCAGGGTCCGTCTCAAGGCATCTTGGGGGGAGGCTTGGAAGAGCAGTAGTCAAGTGAAAGGCAAGTATTACTTTTCTATTCAACCTGAAGTCCCTATTAAGCCTTGGTTTTTTAAAACAAAGTTTGGTAAAAGAGCTACTTCAGTATTGATACACACGCGTTTGGGTCACGTGTGCAGCCCTGCACATCTCGCTCGGTTTCGCATTATAGACAATGATACTTGTGAGTGCGGGGAGGAGGATGCTGACACGAATCATATTATTCTTAGATGTTCACTGTATGATCATACTCTTCTATATACAAGACTATCGATTTTAGGAGTCCCATTTCCCAATAGCATACCGTGTTTACTGTTTGATAACTCCATTCCGATATATAAAGTCTTAGCTTCATTCGAAGCTAATGACATAAAACTATAACATATGTAACTATTTAATAGTTTAATATAATTGTATTTAGAAATTTCTAGATTGTTAATTTGTTTATTAATTTCATTTCATTTCTTCCTCAATCCCTTCCCTTTGTTCCTTCCTTGATCATTTTCTCTGAATGTTATTCCCGCCCGTCCGCGATCTTTATCTTGCCCATACGTTTCCCCGTTTTAATTATATAAAAAAAAAAAAACTATTCTCTCCCTGCATTTCCTCGTCTTTCCTACCCATACAAGAGATGATGCAACTCAAGCCCGAGAGATCAAGACTAACTTCACAAGAAGAAATTAATAAAAATATAGAAGAACTGAAAAAAAGAGACAAAATCAGAAATAACTTGACTCTGGCAAATGCACAAGATGTGCGAAGCCAAACTCCTCCGATGAGGATAAAAAAACATATTTATAGTGGTGTTCAGAGGATAACCGTGGTCGTATGCCTACTTCTTTATTTTACGGGGGGAAACCTTCTAAAGGCGCCTGGACGGGGAAAAGACCGGGGAGGGCGGGATTTTCACCTTACTAAAACCACCCCGGTGATCACCATCAGCACGTAAAGGAGACCCCGTGACCTCTCAAAAGACCACCCCGGAGCCCCCTCTGTGTAACGCCTGTTAGCGCACATCCCACGGGAGACTGAAAAAGCGCTACCCCTGAGCCTCGCTGTGCACGGCAGCACGTGATCACTGTGCCACCGTCTTTTCTGGAGTCACTTGGTGGGCGGACAGAGTCCCCAATCTGACCCGCAACCCTGGAGTTCCGCCTACTTTGACGCAGGCGGGGTTTCGCCGTTTTCGTCATCGAGGCGATTGCCTCCTCGACGCCTTCTTCTCCGAGCGGGATCGGCTCGGTCGCGATCCCTTTCGGCGGCCTCCTTCTGAACCATCACGGTCTCAATCAAGGAGAACATTTCGCTCCAGTTTTCTGTCTCTGCCAGCATGGCCCTCACAACTGCTGCCAAAAACATGTCTTGGTCGCCCGATCCTGGCGACCTGCCGCTCAGAGGCCCATGCAAGACACTCCTCGAGCGTGTGTTGTGCAGAGCCAAGGTGGTCTCTCGCCCAATTCTATTCAGATACTCACCGAAGCAACCATGCCCGGTCAGTACCTGAGTGAGCCTGTAGGAGATGCGCTCCTCTCTTTTCAGCCAGGCTCGAAGTGCGGTGGACGGCTTCGACAACGCGCTTGCGTGAAATTTGCGGCTGCTGTAGCCACTCGCGCCACCGCTCTTGCGTGTGTCGCCGTTCTTGCCACCTGAGCCTTACTTCACCATGCTATGGCGCGGAGTCGGTTATAAACACTCGTGTCCATGTCCGCTAGAATATCCAGCGGAGGAAACCGTGCCAGGAGAATTGCCGCCTCAAAGGATACTGTTCGGTAACCTCGTGCGATACGAATTGCCATTTTCCGCTGCAGGCTATTAAAGTCCTGCAGCGTCGGACACCTGATAGTCTGCTTGACCAAACAGCAGGTGCTCCATAAAGGACCATCGATCGCACGACACCCGCCTTGAGGTGGCGAACTTCTTCTGAGGTCCCCCGAGGTTGGACAGCTCGCGGATTGACGCTACGATTCTTGCCACCCCGAGCTCGGAAAGCTGGGTGGTCTCGTCGAAAGTGTCCCCGCCGAACAGTACCAAGGTGTCGTCTGCGTAACACACGATACTAAACCCGATGGGACGGTCGTATGCCTCCTACAACACATTCTGTAAAGTAGCATTCACACACCCTTTTGCTTCGCCGTAGTCAGGTAACAAAACCAGAACCCTCCCTTTTGCTTCGCTGTAGTCGGGTAACAAAAACATAGCCCTCCTTTTTGCTACGTCGTAGTCGAGTAAAAAGAGGTAGACTTATTACATGGGGTTGGACACCAACCGGTTGGTCCAACAGGCTCTGTACTCTATGACCAACAACGATGTGTTTGCGCCAATCGAGCTGCTCGAGAAAATGGTGCAAGAATGATATATATATTTTCTATATGGAATTAAATCCGGCGAGGGTTTCTATAAATATAATAAGAAGTATCTAATTGTTATGGGTTTATTTATTGGTGCTTTTGAAATAAATACTTATTCTATAGCTTTCTTCGTTTTTATTGAGATCTGATAGACTGTAGTATAGAAGCGCTGGTGTAAAAGAGGTAGATTTTATAAAATTACTTTTTGTAAAAAATATCCTTTTCCAAATCCAGGCCAAAGTCTACCCGTGTTTCAAATTTCCTCCAAAGCCGTTCATATTTTGAGCCGAGATTGATTGATAAACAACTAAAATCGAAACAAACAAACATCCAAATTTATAATATAAAGGATATGTTATTTGAATTTAGATAAAAGAGATAAAGTAATAATAATTTTACATAGCACATTGTAATATATAATATTTTGATTACAATTTATATCGCAGCGGACACAGTAAATAGAGAGCAGAAATAAAACTACTACCAAATTAGTTTGTTGTTTATTCTGCACGCGGCTTCGCCCGCGTTCAATGTTCAAAAAAAAATCCTCCTATCGCCACCAAACTTTACAGGATTATCCGCTGGGTCAATCTAAAGATTGTCTAAAAATTTAATTAAAATCGGTCTAACCGTTTCGGAGTCTATAAGGAACATACATACATACTTTCTCTTTTATACATATAGATTATCTTAAAAAATTAATATTTACGACAACTGCAATATTTTTATCAGTGTATTTATTATGGCATTGTCGCATACGGCATAGTCTTACTACTACAGAACTGCGTCACAAAGGACTATCGCCCAAATAAATTAAATAATTGCATGAAATCCATGAACTTACCTGATTAATGGTATCTAGCGATAGTGCGATACTAATATCTGGTGAAGTGAATTCATCGTATACAGTCAGCAAAAAAAGTAAGAAAATATTGAATTATGAAATAATCTAATTTTATCCTAATAATCGTTCTATCTTAAAATAATATCCGTCTTTATCTTTCTCTATTCTAAGAATTACATAATAACTGATTAATAATATGTTTTTTTTTGCTGACCGTATTAGCTTTTACGTAATATGGCGTTATCGTGTCGTGTTTATGCATGTGTTTCGATAATCAAGCGTAATGTAAGTATATTGTTATGTATTGTTATATTTTTGTCCATATCTGAGATTGTAGTCAACATTTTTAGCAAATTTTTCCTGTTATTCTTGTGGCATTGTAATAATTACTAATATACTCTATTATTTTGCAAAATATTATGATAGATACTATACTATCTTTCAAATTATGTTCGACCATTATGTGGTTACTCGGTAAACACTGTCATTTGCCGTGTTCCGATCCTGGAAGACGGACACATCATTTCATCACCACATTTCATTTCCCATGCACATTGGCATGGGAAACACACACACATGACATTGGCATTTTTCCCTAGCATCACATAGCAGCTTTTGTTTTTATGCTTGCCTATTCTGTTCCACTCCTTGTTTAGTTATAATTTATTGTACCTAATTTTGCTAGAGGGCTTTAATTTTGGCTTCTTACCTAGGCTTCCTTCAACAGTCGAAACATTTGCAGTTTCCGATAGATCAAAACGTTAGAAGAGCAAAACGTTATCCGAATATTGTAAGTCTTTCGACTTTTCTCTTAGTCACTTTGAACACGGCAAGAAGCACTTTAGAAAAGATTTTTTATTTCTCAGTAAAAACATCGCCCTCCTTGCTAATACAGTTTGATGATTTGCTTGACAAAGAAAATGAGACCCTATTAATAAGCTCTTGATAAAAACCATCAAAGTTTTGAGGGCACGGTACCATTAAGAGTCATTAATTAGTAGTTTTTAACCCTCCACGGGTGTTTTAAGTTTGACGTGTGTAGGTATGTCTGTGGCATTGTAGCTCCTAAACAGATGAACCGATTTGGAATTTTTGTTTAAAACTTTATCCACAGTGTTCTTAACTTCGTTTGATGGAAATCAGATCAGCCGTTCAAAAGTTATGCGCATTTTGCTCCACCGACGCAAGTACGAGGCTTATTTTTTTCTTTTTAGGGGTTTTTGTTTCGCGGGTTTTTTACATTTTTATTCTTTTAGTCAAAGAAGAGCTACATTGCAAGTACCTACCTACAAGGTTAGACAGAAATGACAATATAATAATTCACTAGTTTGGAAGAAGAGTAAACTATAAACTAACTATAGTTCTCGATAGAACCGCGCCCTAAAGAACTTAACAAAGCCTTACACTCCTTTTTTTACCTGTGGAAATACTCATGGATGTGTTTTTCTCGGGGCGGGCGAAGGGGTCTGTAAGACTAACGGACTACACTGCCAAGCCTCAAGGGTGTGGCCTTACATTCCTCTTTCACAATCTTCAATCTATATCTCCCTCAATCTATCTGACAGCACGATTCATTGCTTTTACAATGAAATGAGATCATTTAACTTCTTTTATTATCTTAATAAAGATAACAATCGCTTTTCAAAACTTTTAAAATGTTTGTTCCCTATTGTGTTAATTAAGCCCTTTCATGTAAAATTGTAAACTTGGAAATAAAGCTTTTATTCATCATCATGATCATCGTTTCAGTCGAAAGCCGTCCATTGCTGAACATATAGCTCCCACAAGAGTCGCCACATTAACCGGCGTTTTAATTATTTTTTCAGGTGATGCATCAGCCGAAGACATCGATATAGCCATGAAACTCGGCGCCGGATATCCGATGGGTCCTCTCGAATTGGCCGATTTCACAGGCCTAGACACCAAGAAGTTTATCCTGGGTATCATGTATGAGAAGACTGGCCATCCAGTGTTTAGACCCATACCTCTTTTGGATAAGTTGGTAGACGAAGGGAAGTTTGGTAGAAAGAGCGGGGAAGGGTTCTACAAGTATGAAAATAAGTGATGTTTGTAAAAGTGATTGTAATGAGAAAATCGAATAATATAAATTGAATCTTCATCAAAGTTATTTTATTTCATTCTAAGTATTTTAGACAACACTTTTAAATCACGCTCTATTGTCATAAACTTATTCATGTTCACGCTTGCGCAAGCGCATATGAAAGTTACATAATTTCCTTTAGAGAGCGAGCCTTAAAAGGAAAGTTGCAGTATATGGTGGGCAATGCATATGCTGGGAATATTATTATTCTTTTTAGAATATAAATACCGAAGATAAATACTTACTTAACGATCATTCACGTTAAAAGAAAGCAACGTTTTAGGTAGATATCAAATTGTCATAGACTGTTGAAGTGTTCTCAGTTAGATGATAAATCACTTCAAATCTGGTAGGTTCTGTAAGTAACTACTCTCTAAGTAATTGTACGGTGGGAGTCCCGAGATGAATATCCACTCTGCCAAGAGAAGAATGACGAATTAATTAATTAATCTCTCTTCTTCTCGGTGAAGTGGATCACTGGCTAGGTTAGTACTTATCTTGGGTGACCGAATCACTGTACCTGCTTGAAGTTGTACATATTTGTTCCATTTTAGTGCAAGAGTACAGATGTTTAGATTTTGATTGATGTCATGATTTTGATTTTAGTATCTACAAAAATAGCTAAACTGCTAACTAGTACTAATAAAGTGCCCCAAATAAGGTGTTCATGCTCACGTATACCTACTGCACCCATATTTTATTATTTCGAAGATGTGAGTAAGCCGGTACAACTCAAATGATATCTACCGTCATCTCAACTAATGTTATTAAGCGGTATAAACATGTGTTTGTCTGTTTGTAGGAGGTATTATCTGGCAGTCCTATTCAATTAAAAACATATTTGACATTTTAATTGATAGCTACACTATCAGCATTGCTGAGCGCCATAGGCAGTCATAAGCTACATCGGGTGATTTTAGGAAAGACGGTGGCCCAGTAAACACGTTCGGCCGTGCAAGGCTAGGCTTAGGGGAATCCCCTTACCAGAATAGTCTCCCCAGGGATGTGCCCTTACAGGCGTTGCACAAAGGGGGTTCAAAAATCAAGGCGCCTTTTGAAAGTTTTCTCCCGAAAACGAAAAAAATAAACAAGTACGAGTCGGACTCGCGCACGAAGGGTTCCGTACCATTATAGCAAAAAACGGCAAAAAAAATACGTTTGTTGTATGGGAACCCCACTTAAATATTTATTTCATTCTGTTTTTAGTATTTGTTGTTATAGCAGCAAAAGAAATACATCATCTGTGAAAATTTCAACTGCCTAGCTATCACGGTTTATGAGATACAGCCTGGTGACAGACAGACAGACGGACCGCGGAGTCTTATTAATACGGTTCCTTTGGGTACGGAACCCTAAAAAAGGGCACAGGAGCGAAACCGCGTGTAAATCCTAGTTTTATAATATTATCAACATCATGGACGTCGTAAAAATATCAATTGATAAACACAAGTCAATCTTGATTTATAAGTTGATTAGATAAACCGAAGTAAAATAATATCCCTGAATGTACATCAATGTCGCGAATATTTTTAGTTTCGTTTTGAGTTTGTTTCCTACCGCCGTGTCTCGCCACTAATAGGTATCGTTAGTAAAGTTCCAGTCATTTGCGGCTTATTTTAGAATCATTTTGTGCTCCGTCATTCATCAAATCACATTGTTTTTGTGTTTGTCATTTTCAACGACTTTTCCTCTCTTTGTTGTGTGTTGTGAATGTTGTGATCGTTTTCTTGTGTTACTTTCAAAATGGATAAAAGAGGTAAAGAGTTTGGCCTTAGAGAATGCCCGTAATTATAGGGAAAATATCAATAAATTACTAATTTACCCTTATATAATGAAGATAAAAATAAACTTAAGCTTTGAAAAACCCAGTTGATTCATTCTTTCATGTTATTACTAAAAAAATATATAAAATATAGGTATATCAGTGATTACCTAACAATATGTCCTACCTCTCACGGACGAAGGATATTCGAATAACATGCATGCAAATTGACAAACTAAATACAATTATTTAATAAACTAATAGAATAGGTATTCAAATAACTTATATTTCTGCTTAGAGTGAATAACATAGAATAGAGTAAACAAATTGTGAATAAACCTGTGAATCATGAAGTTCGATAGCTATGCGAATTAGAAAACGCCCGCATAGCCTCTTTTCATTTTGTGAAATAAACTTGTGTGAAACGTTGGGATTGACGAAACTACTGATAGCAATTTAGTAGGTAGTGTTTACTATACAACTAATATTTTAAACGTGAAAATTTGTGACAGTGAGCTTGGATGTTTGTTAATCAATTACGCTATAACGGCTGATCGGGTTTGGATGAAATTTCGCATACAGGCATCGATCGTT
Source organism: Orthosia incerta (assembly GCA_948252205.1). NCBI lineage: Eukaryota > Metazoa > Arthropoda > Insecta > Lepidoptera > Noctuidae > Orthosia > Orthosia incerta. Next base: position 27,793,178 of record OX411759.1, read on the forward strand.
TGGTCGCGGATAAATTTGAAAAAGAGTTGCCGCGGCCCTGGCTCAAGCAACTGAAGGAACACGGGTGGGTTTTAGTCAGTAAAAGTCTGACACGCTCTCCCGCCTCGCCTTAGCGGGAGAAGTCATTGGAAGATAAGGCACAAAAAAAGGTATCGATCGTTAGCAGAATGGAACAATGGACATCGAGCGACTGTAGGTACTTACTACAGCAATGACAGACGTCGACCAATCGGTCGAAGAAATATTGATTGTAGTAACCGTAACATTAGGATGTTACGGTTACTACGTTGAATTACTTAGCTAGATTGATTAGATATTTGTTGTAAGAGCAGTGGTAACGGCCCCGACTTACGTGTCGAAGTCTTAGGTCGTGGGTTCGAACACAGGCAGGCGCTTTACTTTGTGTGCATTATTTCATCACCACTGATAAAAAAACCGGCCAAGTGTGAGTCGGACTCCCGCACGAAGGGTTCCGTACCATTATCGCAAAAAACGGCATAAAAATCACGTTTGTTGTATGGGAGCCCCACTTAAATATTTATTTTATTCAGTCTTTAGTATTTGTTGTTATAGCGGCAACAGAAATACATAATCTGTGAAAATTTCAGCTGTCTAGCTATCACGGTTCATGAGATACAGCCTGGTGACAGACGGACAGACAGACAGACGGATCGCGGAGGCTTAGTAATAGGGTCTCGTTTTTACCCTTTGGGTACGGAACCCTAAAAACGCTAAAGGAAAACATCATGCGGAAACAGGCATGTCCTAGAACCAAATATTCGAAGACATGTGACATCAACCAATCCGCACTGGATTCGCGTGGTGGATTGCGTGGTGGATTGGCCTTTGTCCCAGCAGTGGGAACATTAAAAGGATGTTGAAAGAGTATTCTATCTATCACACTTATATTATAAAACCGAAAGTTTTTGAGTGTGTGTGTGTTTATATGCTTGTTAGGTACTTCTTCACACTCAAACGGCTGGACGGATCTGGATGAAATTTGGCACAGATATAGACTATAGTCTAGAATAGCACATAAGATATTTTTATCCCGGGAAATGTTCCTTTGGGGACAGTTTTCGACATTCACGCGAGCGAAGCCGCTGGCTGAAGCTAGTCTATCTATACTAATATTATAAAGAGGTAAAGTTTGTGAATTGTGAGTTTGTGTCGTTGTAAGGGGTATTCTCTGGATCTACTGAAAATATTTTGAAAATTCTTTCACTAGTAGAAAGCTACATTATTCCTGAGTGTGACTATAAAATATTTTCAAAAAAAAAGAGATCCTTATGAAAATTGTAATAATGAAACCAAAAGTAGCAAAATGTTGCATATAAAATTCATTATTTGGCGTGCGGTGAGAAAACTATTGATGATACAGAAAAAATATGTACTACATGATTAAGTAGGTTAGGTAGGGTATGGTAGGTAGGGTAGAGTAAGTAGGGTAGGGTAGGGTGGGTGCGTAGAGTAGGTATGGTATGTAGGCTAGTCTTATTATACATTTAAAATACTGTTAACAATGTAGTGTGTCTGAGTAGGTACATATATCAGTTTTCCTAGAATGCGAGTAAAACCGCAGGTAACAGCTTACCTAACCCTATAAATTAGAACATAATGAGTTGCCATCATCATGGTTCAGTGATAAAGTTGATAAATTGACTAATTTACAAGTACCAGTAAATTGTTGGTATCTGCTTTAACGGTTTATTGAGGAAGCAATTAGGTAGGAGGTCGCTGCGGTTTACCTGCGCTAAAATAACTTTATCATTAGGCGGTAAATTTTATTAGTTGACACAACATCACGCCTGTTTTATTCGAAGTTGTATAGAACTGCAGACCTACAGGGTGGCCGGAACATTGAAATCCAAAAAAAAATTTGGTGCCTCGTACGTATCGTGGGGTATCGGAATCACCGCCATAATAATATAATACGTGCCGCGACGTTTTATAGTTTTCGACTTATGAATTTTTAACAAATTTTTTGACAACTTTCGACGTGACCAACTTAAAAAAAAGAAAGCAGTTGAAGAATTTGTCGAGTTTTTTTTTTGCAACTGATTTTCATGAGTAGTACTTTTTATACATGAAATAATCAACTTCGTAATTGTGATGGAAGCTAGGAAAATGTTTGTCTAACGCGTGTATTATTTATTGATCGAAGGTCTAACGTGACAAATTGAGGTTCCTCGTACCTATCATACGTAATAAGTTTATTTTTGGACGTCTATGCCACTCTGTATAGTACACCTACATTTTGACAGTTATCTTTAAGTCCCATGTAGTAGTAAGCCTATTAATTGCCATCAAACGAGGCAATAGGCTCACTACTACATGGGACTTAAAGAACATGCAACATGGTGTGGGCTTTGACCGACCTGGAAGTCGAAACCAGGACCATCAGTTTTATTGCGTATTGAATTCGGCAAGGCAAAGAGTATGAACAATCGACCAATCACATAGACGGAATTCCACATCGCGTCTTTCATCTCGCATGTGATTGTTCGATCAATACTCTTTGCCTTGCCGAATTCATTACGCAGTAGGGCTGCAGGGCATTAGAACTTGACGTTTATTTTTCTGGTGAGTCTTAGTAAGGAAATAACGAAATTAGGCAATGCAGTTTTTATGTTGTTGTTATTGTTTTATGTTTCCTATTAATGCGGTCCGATTATTATCTATAAGGAAAAGATTAATGATTTGGCAAATATTTAAAGTTATTCAATCAGTCATTATGGTATGCCCCGTGCACTGATTTATTTTAAGATTACACTAGTCGACGGCACGAACTATTTTGTGCGCGGGGTTAAAATGCATTTTATATCAACCGACAACACGTGCGGAAGAGAAGGATGCTGTGATGAGCAGTAGGAAGCTAGTTCGCGTAAGAATACACTCTTTTGCAAATTTGAAGCGAAATGGATAATGATTTAGGACGAATCCGAGTGCGCGAAATTTTATAATCAGACCTTTGGGAGTCGGATATCATGAAAAACGACTAAACGTAACTGTTCAAAAAAAAAAATTTTCTTTGTTGAACTACTAATCTATCCCTGTATGGTGGCCGTTTTTCAATTTTCCGTCTTCTTATGGCTTTTATTTGCGCCCAAAAATGCGTTAAAATTAGTGTCGAAATGTGGAACTTTCGACGCTCATTACTTTCAAACATTTTCTTTTTTTACTTTTTTGCTTCCATACAGGGCTAGATAATGATGAGACAAATTGATATCACTTTTAATTTTGAACGTACATTGTCAAACAGTGGAATAATCCCTAGACTACGTTTGCATGGAAGAATTTTGGTCTAGTGTAACCTTAATGTCTGGTTTTGTAAAAACATTTTCATGTTCTAAATTCAGTTTCGACATGCTGTGACGGTTACATCAGTGCAAATACTTACGTTTGCAGAATCAATCAGTGATATTTTATTTACCTTTGCTTTGTTTTCGGGGCGAAACCTTTAAAAGTCGTTTTTGGGCTTCTTACCTTAATTAACTCATGGAAGAGGGCGCCTTGTTCTCTTAAAACATTACTTCGGAACTCCTTTTGTATTAGGCAACATCCCTGAGAAGATTGTATTTAATTTACCTTAAATTTCATCACCTTAAAGTCTCCACTTTATGTAGTCTTGCTAAACGAATGATTTCATTCCGTTCCAGGCACACAACTAAATGAGCGATGTATCGAGTAACTCCAAGCGGCGTAGCATACGTCGGCAGCGCTCGATCTACCAGGTGCACTACAACATACAGCGACGCGACGCCGAGATGACGGCCAAGCCGCTGGTGCTCCCCACCAGCCCGCTGCAGATACAGGCGTACGGGCTGCAGGTGGCGGGCCACCGCAGCTCGGAGGATACCAAGTATTTAGGTAAGTTTTAAGGTAGAATAACCGCAGTGTTAAGAAGTGACTACTGACGCCATCTCTGCAGCGCGACGGGCAACTCTAGCTTCAATTAAAAGCCCGCGCGCTCCTGGATCGTCGCTGTGCGCGTCAGAACATATAAATATCCTGTGGTCGTGATTGAGAGTGTTGTCTTCAGCATCCGATTCCGCCCCTTCACCTCTTCTGTTGAGAGTCTTGAGAGCCTCTGAACTAACATACGTTAGTGTCGTCCTTATACGTATTTTTCATTTTTATTATTTTAAACCATCACGTCTTGACTACTCAACAATTATTAAAGTAATCTCGAGTTAAATTATTATAAATATCATTGAAGAGCACCCGCTGCGACCCGCAGTCATACATAAACATACAAACATGCAGTGTAAAGAGTTTTGAGAAATTAAGGGACTGCGACGGTTAAAATTGAAACGGCTGCCTTCCAATCTTTTGAAAGCACACATCACTCCTAGATAATAGTTTCTCTGTACAGCACGCGTTTAATCTGGCCGGTCTGAAGTAGGCTACAAATGGCTGTGCAGTAGTAAATCTCATACTAGCGTTTAATCTGGCCGGTCTGAAGTAGGCTACAAATGGCTGTGCAGTAATAAATCTCATACTAGCGTTTAATCTGGCCGGTCTGAAGTAGGCTAGAAATGGCTGTGCAGTAATAAATCTTATACTAGCGTTTAATCTGGCCGGTCTGAAGTAGGCTACAAATGGCTGTGCAGTAGTAAATCTCATACTAGCGTTTAATCTGGCCGGACTGAAGTAGGCTACAAATGGCTGTGCAGTAGTAAATCTCATACTAGCGTTTAATCTGGCCGGTCTGAAGAAGGCTAAAAATGGCTGTGCAGTAGTAAATCTTATACCAGCGTTTAATCTAGCTGGTCTGAAGTAGGCTAGAAATGGCTGTGCAGTAATAAATCTTATACTAGCGTTTAATCTGGCCGGTCTGAAGTAGGCTTCAAATGGCTGTGCAGTAGTAAATCTCATACTAGCGTTTAATCTGGCCGGTCTGAAGTAGGCTAAAAATGGCTGCGCAAATCTTATACCAGCGTTTAATCTAGCTGGTCTGAAGTAGGCTACAAATGGCTGTGCAGTAGTAAATCTTATACCAGCGTTTAATCTAGCCGGTCTGAAGTAGGCTAGAAATGGCTGTGCAGTAATAAATCTTATACTAGCGTTTAATCTGGCCGGTCTGAAGTAGGCTACAAATGGCTGTGCAGTAGTAAATCTCATACTAGCGTTTAATCTGGCCGGACTGAAGTAGGCTACAAATGGCTGTGCAGTAGTAAATCTCATACTAGCGTTTAATCTGGCCGTACTGAAGTAGGCTAAAAATGGCTGTGCAGTAGTAAATCTTATACCAGCGTTTAATCTAGCCGGTCTGAAGTAGGCTAGAAATGGCTGTGCAGTAATAAATCTTATACTAGCGTTTAATCTGGCCGGTCTGAAGTAGGCTACAAATGGCTGTGCAGTAGTAAATCTCATACTAGCGTTTAATCTGGCCGGTCTGAAGTAGGCTACAAATGGCTGTGCAGTAGTAAATCTCATACTAGCGTTTAATCTGGCCGGTCTGAAGTAGGCTACAAATGGCTGTGCAGTAGTAAATCTCATACTAAAACAGCAACACGCTAAGCCATGCCCATCGGAAAGCCTCATTTCAGAGCGATGGTTTCTACAGAAGTACAGTTCGCGTTAAATAAGTTTCACGCGAACTGTACTTCTGTAGATTCGAAAAAATATGTGTGAGTGTGTATTCATTGATTTATTTAGGTGCATCGTCATCATCCTCAACCCAAATATTTCCGTTCCAGGTCTTCTGCAATGCAACAACGGCACCATAATGAAGCCCATAATCAAGGAGGCCCAAAAACGCGAGGTGCACTTCTACGCGCGCCTGGCGTCCACAGATGATGCTGACCTGCTGGAATTGAAGGGTTCCGTGTCCAAGTACTTCGGCTGCCGCAAGTATACCTACAACGGCTTCGAGCAGGACTACATCATACTGGAGGATCTCACTGAGAGGATGCTGGAGCCGTGCATCATGGATGTTAAGATTGGTAAGTGATGTCACCATCATCAACTGAAGGGCACCATGTCCGAGTACTACATCATACTGAAGGACCTCACTGAGAGGATGCTGGCGCCGTGCATCATGGATCATCATGGATGTTACGATTGGTGAGTGGAGGATCATAAAGTCATTATCATTAGCCTAGCCTTTTACCAACAGACTATAGTGTTTAGGTTTCCGTACCCAAAGGGTAAAAACGGGACCCTAATACTAAGACGCCGCGATCCGTCTGTCTGTCTACCTGTCTGTCCGTCTGTCACCAGGCTCACGAACCGTGATAGCTAGACAGTTGAAATTTTTACAGATCATGTATTTCTGTTGCCGCTATAACAACAAATACTAAAAACAGAATAAAATAAATATTCAACTGGGGCTGCCATACTACAAACGTGTTTTTTTTTTGCATTTTTTGCGATAATGCTACGGAACCCTTCGTGCGCGAGTCCGACTCGCACTTGGCCGGTTTTTTTATTACTCTCCGTAAAGGGTACAATAGGGATGATGATTATAAACTATTTTTTAGTCCGTCAGGTAGATTGGACACGTATTTTTTCGTTTGTCACGTCGTATACAACAATAACGACGATACAGTTGCGTTGAAATTTCGGGTGACGTCACGTTTTAGTACACTTTTTACCCAAAAAGACGTCACAAGCCCCCACCCCTGAACTTTGATGCGCTATATCTTTGTAAATTTTATATTGATTCGATAAAGAAAACATACACGCGTGTCTTATATTTTTTTGATAATATAACTGACGGACTAACTTTCTTTACCAACAATCGTCCCTTTTATTGGTAATAAGTTACAGCGAGATTCCTACCTTTATGGCAATCTCCAGCAGTTTTTCAGGGACAAATCACCAGCCTCGTCTTTACAAATTACAATGTTATAGAACTCATGCCGTGGTTGTTTGATCATATATTACATACCGGTATTTACTTTCTACTAGCCCTCTATACCACGTCTACCCTTAACCTTCCAGGCAAAAGAACCTGGGACCCGTTGGCCTCGGAGCAGAAGATCGCGAACGAGCAGATCAAATACCAGCTGTCGAAGCAGCAGTACAGCTTCTGCATCCCCGGCTTCCAGGTGTACAAGCTCAGCACCGGCAAGCTGCACAAGTACGGCAAGGACTACGGCAAGAGGATACACGGACAGGCCGTTAAGGATGGTGAGGCAGTGTTCAATCTTTTCTATAGTCTACCACTCTTCTACTAAGTTCTACAGCAAATCGTTCACGGTCTAGGCTGTGCGATTGGATCCACGTTTACATACAACAACAATAACATCTCGCCATTCGCCAGTGTTCTCCGAATGACCATGTGGCACTTAACCCCTTTGTATAGTTCTCAATCCACGAAGACGTGCCCCACCAATTATATGATAAGTCTATTCTTCTTCTTTATATTATTATAATGATTAGTCTATTCATTGTAGTGTGCGTGTGCACTCATACGTAATTAGTGTGTACCGATAACACTCAAACATTGACGGAAGCTTGCACACATATACTGTAAACGGTTAGGAGGAATAGTGGTGGGGCGCGTCTTCGTAGATTGAACGAACTATACCACAATTGTATCTAAAAACAAATAAAACAAGATACTATAGTTATTTATGCTACAAGTGCGGAAGGTAGGTGATTTCCGATGAGTGGTATTTTATTCACGAGCGAGCGAAGCGAATGAGTGGATAAATCGACACGAGTCGGAAATCATCTTACGCACGTGTATCATACAACATTTTACTATGCATTGTGCGAGGAAATAAAAAATATATTTGAACCAAGCAAGAAATTAATAAAATGGCGGGCTTATCCAAGGGCGCTCAGCATATCCACAGATTAACTTTTACTGCGCATGTGCAAATAGCTGTCACGTCGTAACGCAAAAAGGCACGAGCAAAATATTAATTCTGCCAAACATATTTAATGAATAAATAAAATTAATTTATTGATCAAAATCTAAATCTAGAGTAATTAAAAACGCCTTAAATGAAGTATTTGTTTTGTTTTACCATTTATATGAATGATAATCTGTACTTAACTAATAACTCTATGCGGCGGGCTGACGTTGGAGTTAAAAATTAAAAAAGTACAGGAAAGTAAAAAGCACTAATAAAAAAAAGTGACACTTTCCGCACAGTTTGGCTACTAGGACAACGCTCTTTTCGAGGACATGCATTGTAAAAGTTTTAACACAGCTGATATAGCGTTCCAGTGGCTTCGCTCTGGTGGCCTATGGCGCACAGGAACCGTCCATGTTTCCAGACAAAAACACACCATATCACAAAACTACTTTCAGATATTATCTTTACAAACATATAAACAAACAAACAAACAGTTGTACCTTTTATAATATTAGTTATGATTAAGATAGTAAAGATTAAGATAATAGTTTATAAGTATAAACATAGATAATAATTTTGCTACTTCTGTTATTATTACTTATTATATTTTCCAGCTTTACGCAACTACCTGAACGGCATCGGCACAAGTCTGTGCCGCGCGCTACTGCTGCAGTTCCTCTCAAAGCTGTGGAAGATACAGAAGTGGGCGCGGCGCCAGTGTGCCGTGCGCCTGTACTCGGCGTCGCTGCTGCTGGTGTACGACGCGGCCAGGCTGCGCGAGTGTTGCCAGAACAAGGAGTTCACGTGAGTAGCCTTCTTTTCACAACAAGAAGATATACAAGCCTAAAGAAGCAATTTTACACTGCGAACAGCGACTGCAACAAGCTTAGTATTGAGTTAAATAATAAGAACTAAATAATCTGGAGCATAAAACGACTTCTGTAGCTGTCTTTTATGTATTATAAAATTTCCGTTTTAATACCTACTTGTCTTATAATCATAAAAACCCTTTAAAAATAACCATCAAATTCTATTTGAAAAACTTCAGAGGCTTTGAGATAACATACATACCAACATATGTTATGAACTGAAAGTCAACTAAATAAGCTATTGTCAACTAAATAATTAAATTATAAAAATAAATAAAACAAGGAGCAAAAAGTAGGTAGTAATTTTCCTGTACGGCACACGTACAAAATCGTTTCCGTGAGTCTGCCATGAGTGACTACGGCTATAAAACTGTATATTATAAATGTAATTAATATTTAATAACAAAAAAATCTTATCCGGATAAGCATGTGACAGCCCTAGCAAATATATCAAATTTGGAATAACTTCTTGTTTCCATGGAATTGGGATGTGTAATTTTTGTGGTGTGTAGGGGGAATGCAGAACATAATATCTTTTCCCAATACGGCGGCATTATCTAGAAAAAAAATAAAAACTGAAAATTAAAAAACTCGAATATGTCTGGATCTAACAAAGTTACGAGGTTTATTTGTTATATAAAATATGCAGCATTAGAGACGCCATAATTGGACTAAAAATGCGTACCTATAGCCGTTTCAGAGAATTTTTTTTTATCTAAATATCCGGTTGAAAAAGAGAAGAATTTCAGAAAAAAATATCTCAAAAACTAAACATGCTAGTTACATGGGGATACGAAATCTTGCTTTAAAATGGTTTAAACTATCAGTTATTGGAATAAAAAAGCAATGTCCGAAAAATGGTCTTCTTAAAACACTGTGCGCTGCGAATTTTTTTGGGTTTTCAAAAAAGTGCGATTACTTGGAAACTATAAATATTTTCTTAAATCTAATTCCAGCACAAATACGCACAAATCAAGAGATACTCGTGTATGTTTATTCTACAGGCGCACATACAATGGTTTTAGAGATACACGATTCTGCAAAACGTTTCTCCAGCAGGAAATGCAATATCTGGAAAACCTGATGACGCACCAATTATATTTTCGGCGCAGATTCTTGCACAACTATAAGCTCTCTGCCCATTCTCAATATTTCTCACTTCGATCATTTGTTTAGAATTTTTCTGCTGGAAAAACGTTACTCCAGCATGAATCGTTTTTTTTCAAAAACGACGACATGCACTATTTTTTTTATGTGGCGCACATTCACAACAGATTACGCACTAATTATACATTACACTAATATCACTCCAGGAGCCACTTTCCTGTTGGGGTAACGTACACAGTACAATGTGATATTCTATCGCGGTTGTGGACAGACTAAGCATTTAAAATACCTCGGCCTCTACACTTCCGCGGGATATACAATCTCATGACCACCAACCCAGGGTGATGCTTTCGATATGCTGTCGGCAGTGTACGGACCCGTCTATCCATGGCGTCAAGTTCCGTTTGAGTCCATATTAGTACGCCGAAATAATACATCAATTTAGGATTTGCGTTTTTTTTTAGGATTTACGTTTTCTCAGTGTGTGATTACCGCAAAACCACAAAATTTATTGTTTTGCTTCATTATGTTGTAATTTGACCCGATATTCTTGTAAACAACATCAACATGAACAGCCTTATGAGTATTCTAAAAAAAAATCTTAGTTAAATAATCTATTATGCAAAAATCAAAGGGCAAAATATCAAAATCATTAGATCGACGATCGAGGTACACGACAACGTTTCGATATCTTGTAAACATTGTATTTTTTAGTTAAGAACGACATCATGCTGTTCCTTCACATCTTGGAATTTACATAAATAGTAATATAATAACGCCACTTCCACTTCTGGGTTTAAGGTTTTCATTCATCTTCCATAGTTGGATTTTAGAAAAATACTGTACAGCTTAAACAATCTGACAAGTCAAGTACCACGAAAGTGACTGATGTAAAAGCAAACCACATAAAAAACTGTTTGGTGATACCAATCATGAGTTCTGCATAGTTATAATAGCCAGACTCTAATTCTAAAATAACTTTTAAATAATACTTTCTAATATTCAATTTTTGAAAAGCTGATTACATATGCGGGAAGCCAGCATCCAAAGTTATGACTTAGAACACCCTTTATCACACTAGTGTTTACTAGCCTGACATGATGAGGTAAAGATTATTAAAATTAAACCAGTTAACTACAATTGCAAGGACATTATTTACATACTGCTAACGGTAAAATTCAAACTTTAAATAAAAGTGAAGTGTTGTCTGCAATAGAATTATTTCTTGAATATATTTTATGACGTGAGCTATTTATATATATAAGAAACAAAACTGGACCCAAAATTTAACCCCGTGCTGACTACAGATCTGGATGATTTTTTAACGTTCACATCAACTATTTGAATTCTATCAATTAAGTATGATGGTCCAGAGACGCGTTCCGGATGCCATACTTTCCGCAAAAAACCGCATACGAATGCCTTGTGGTAATCGCAAAAAAACCTAAAATTGTTCGCATTCCCATAATAAGAATTTGACATACCTAGAAAAATAACATTATCCATTACAAAACATATAAACAAAGGAAATTAAATGAAAAAAAAACCGGAAGTGCGAGTCGGCCTCGCGCACTAAGGGTACCAAAATCGCAAAAGGCGGCAAAAAAATCACGTTAGTTGGTAGTCCCACTAAAATATTTATTTTATTCTGTTTTTAGTATTTGTTAATGTTATAGCGGCAACAGAAATACATCATCTGTGAAATTTTCAACTGTCTAGCTATCACGGTTCATGAGATACAGCCTGGTGACAGACGGACAGACAGACAGACGGACCGCGAAGTCTTAGTAATAGGGTCCCGTTTTTATCCTTTGGGTACGGAACCCTAACAAGTCCGTGCGATACTTTAACTAATCCATTTATTAACCGACTTTCCAAAAAGTAAGAGGTTCTCTGTACGACTTTATGCTTGTTTTAAGTGTATTTTCAATTGTTCACCGATTTCTCCGTCAATTGTGGACCAATTTTGAAAATTCCGATTTGAAAGAGTATGATGTTCGCTATATAGGGGTACGCAGATGTGTACAGTTCACCTTGGTTTCACTTTCATTTCACCGGTTATATTCATGTGTCATGAAGCCGACCCCAATATAGTTGGGAAAAGGCTAGACAGATGATGATGATTCATGTTTCACGATAATCGGGTAATCTAACCCTGCAGTAATAAATTCTAGAATCATTAATAAAAATCAAGTTATGTCTAAAACCAAATACATGCAGATTTTTGCAGTGGGATCTCATACTATTAATTTGTGGCAAATAAAATGGTTTTTAATTAAATTCGTCGCTTTTTATAAATAACTTTTTTTTTCAAACTGGGTCAACAGATGGCGTTGTTAGTTGAGAGCTGTTTTCTGAATCGCGGTATCGTTTGGTTCACGCGGAACCATAAGTACTCACGATGCCTATTGTAGATCAAAAAGGGTGTTTGCCGCTTGTATGGCACATGCGCCGCAAGGCGTGTGGGGTATGGTTATCAAGACATACCCAACACATAATTTTTGTATAAGAGAGGCTGTTGGTACCTATAAATACCGGCGTCTCCTCTGCTTGATTCCTATGATGAATTCATAGATAAGATATAGAAACCTGAGAGGTCCGGGATAATGTGCTAAATATCTATTTTCTTTGGCATTCGTGATTCGAGGTTCCTTTTATCATGTAGCGACTTTGTATTTTCACCATTGTTTATAATGGTGAAAATAAAAAATCTACGAGAATTGAAATTAAAAAAATCCTACGTGGTATATTTACGGATTTTTGTGTGAAACGACTGTCAAAGGTCCCAAATCAGATTTTTGTGCTGAACTCTCGGCAAGTTTTGGTTTTGCTGCAATCTAGGTTTCATTTTTCTTTGTCAATATTCGATTTTAACTTATTTTAACCAACATAGCTAAAAGCTTGAGGATAAAAACATATACACGCTATAATCATAATTTTCTTTGCCTTATATCTCGAGAAGTGACCGTTAATGAATCGAATGTATGTATGTCTTTATGTCGAACTGTATTTTGCTCAATATAATAGGGAGCAAACTTATCCTAACATAAATTGCTGTAAAATTAAAACTGTACTAGAATTAAGCAAAAAACAGATTTTTGCACTTTGGATCTTTATGGTTACCTACTTATCATAATTAACATAATTCCGTCGAAAGTGCTTAACAAATAACTAGATTTTTTTTCGCATGTTGGCCTTATTTATAGTTATTTTCTTGGGCTAGTCCCAAATGCTCTCGAGTCAAATATTTCATGTAAATTTACCATTACAAGAGTAAACAGTTATTGCTTTTTAATCCGTTTGGCTAATTTTATCATACAGTCAATACTTACCACATACTTTAACAAGTTCACCGCTCACATTGCAGAGCCCGCGCAGGCTGCCGGCCAGCCAGCCTGCCTCGCCGGCGCCACTCACTGCACAGCGTCGGCACCACTGGAGCCTCTGGCACCACCGGCACCAGCGGCTCCAACTTCAGCGGACAGCTCAGCTCCAAGGGACCCGTCTACAAGAAACTACAGCCCGTTCCAATAACCCCCATGACCCTAACTCACTCCAGCTTCACAACCACACCACCCCCTATTTCCTCCCCATGGAGTGACGCGCTAGCCAGCTTCAATCACAACCACTCCTTCGATCACAACTATGAGAATAAACTATCCAAGATAAAGATGAACTACAGAGCTATGCTCGACCAGCTGTCTTACGACTCTCCTACTCCAAACCCGTGGGGCACCGTGAAGATCATCGACTTTGCTCATGCCTTCTTCAATGAAGAAGAAGAAAGAGGCATTGATGAGAACTTTAGAGATGGAATCGATAGCTTCGTGGAGATCTTCGAGTGTTTTCTGAGAGAAACTGATGATCAAATCATTTGATATTTGCTGTGTGTTTTGAATCTATAAGCGATAGTAGTAGTGAAAAGACACTTTAGATTTGTTTTTTTTTTCGAATTTGTGTGAACTTTGAAGACTTTAGAAGAAATGAAATTTTGAACTTGAGGTGACGCTCACTACAGATCGTGGGTACGATATGAGCAAGAGATAATACTCCTGAGATGTTTGTGCATATGAAATTAAAATCATCGAGATCAGGAATGGCTATAAAATACATCCACGATACAGAAGAAAAGCAAACGTCAGGCATATTGATATGTACTTAATTTGTATGTGCTTATTATGAGATCAGCCTTTCTATTGGATGTTCTTTAGTATAACTTTAAAGTATAACTACTGCGGTATTTCAATGTGTCAAATAAGGTATTGTAAACTATACTAGTACGTGTTTGAACAAGTTTAGTAAATATCCAACTGAAAATTTACTCTTTTATGATAGTTTATCGTTGTTAAATGAGTTATTCTATGTATATCAGAACTAATGTAATCATTAAGTCTTAGTTATAGTATAATAATCAATCCAGTCTTGTGTAACTCAACGTAATGCTCAATTTTGTAAACAATTCCATTCATTAGGTGTTCCTACTCGGGACATGCTAAGTCAAAATATTTTAGTACTTAAATAGATTTTATTATTCCAAATAATAGTTTTATATTTGTTATATAAGTGTGAAAAATGTAAATAAATTGTTTGACGCTTCCGCGTTATAAATATTTATTATCGAAATCAGCCAAAATTATTTCTCCCAAATAAAAAATAACTATAAACTTAAATTATACAATCAAATACGAAAAGTTGGCAAACCCAGCCGACAATAATGATTAATGAGTGGCCTGACGCCTAACGACTGACGAGTGACGTGCAATGACGGTACAAAACTATATCATCTGTGTATAGTGACGTCACAGTGCACGAGCATGCGCATGCGCACGCCAGCGAACACGCCGAGCGCAACTATCAACCGAGTACTAAATAAATGGAAACAAAGTATACCTATCAGTTCTAACCATCTTAGAACTCCCAATATTTACAGTAGGCCATTCAACAGTACTTTGTTCACGGGAAAACGTTTGTGACGCACAATCTATTATTGCGAAGTGTTAGACTTTAAAATTGGTTAGTAACTACTACTGATACATATTACTTATTCATTAATTTGGAACAACGTTAACATAGTTTGCGATTGCCGTCACAAACACTCTGCCACAAACAAACTAACATTCACGCAGGGCCGCGCCGTCCCCTGGCAGCACCTGTTTGCGATACCTTATGAAGCGCCTCATTCTAACCGACTTCAAAAAAAGGAGGTACCTAAGCAATTCGACACGTATATAATATTGTTGGAATTGAACAATATTCACAAACATGTGTGCCAAATTTCATAAGTGTATGTAATGTATGTGTGTTTGTCCACGCATTTCTCCGAAACTCCTTATCCGATCGTGATCACTATTTTTGCGTTGGATTGAGTATCTCAACTTAGGGAATAGTGCAAGTTGCGTCAAAATCGGTCCCGTACTTTTCAAGATATGGAGCATACAACCGAACTATAGAAATTGCTCATTTTTAGTGATGGTGTACTAAATAATAACTTTCGTTTCGGCAGTCGGTGTCGAAAAATGATAAAAAAACATTTGCACTTTTTAATGTTTTGCTTTTGAAGTCGGTTTATTTTTTTTATGTAAAAGTTTTTTGCCGTCGTGTTTCGACATTAATATTTATTTTATTTTTCAAATTTTGTCTGATATATTATGGTCTCCAGTTTTATATAAATACGTTTTTTATTTTTTTTTAAATACTTCCACACACTATCTTTGCTTCTAACACAAACTACGTAAGACGGCGGTACGATGCTTCTAACATACGCATAAATAAAGTTGAGACAAAGTGGAAAATATGTAGATTTGAAAATAGAACAATATGTAGGTTTTTTTCACAGAACAAAAAAAACGCCTACTACAATAGAAGTCGCAAGTGGGCGGGGCCCGCGTACCCCGAGTTTTGCACAGTTCTGCATATGTTTCCTTCCGCGCACACACTACGCACATCAGTCTTGGTTCAACCGTCACGGTGACAAAAACTTGAAAAAAAAATACAAAAATGCCTTATTGTGCTGTTTTAGAATGTAAACACGATAGCATAACCAAAAATGTATCAAATGTAGGTATATCTTACCATCGGCAAGTCTTAATTTATTTTATTTCGATAAAAATGTAAAAACAATATTTTATTAAACAAGACAAGTAAAAGTTAATTTTATGATGTTAAATTTAAGGTCTACTTTCTTTAAAACTCAAACATTGTTCTCGAAGATTCCAACTATGCACCTGTCACATTCAGCTACTCAATTAGAGATTACCAATATCGATAATGAGTTATCGATACTTTAAACTAACAATATTCGAAAAAATCTTACGCGCGAAAAACATAACCCTTTCCTTGCAGCCGTGTAAAAATAAAGATTACGACGAATTGAGAGCTTCCTCCTTTTTTTGAAGTCGGTTAAAAAGATAACAGCCTTCTAAATCTACAAAGTGTAATAATACCTTTAGTTTCGACAAAGTGAAAAATAAAAACAGATGAACATAGAACCTCCTTCTTTTTTTAAGTCAGTTAAAAAGTGTCTTATGAGTTAGTCTGAAATTTAAGATCTTCTGTATTGCATATGTAGTGTAGTCTATCGTATAATTCTATTGATAGAAAAAAAACACCACATACAAAGATACGCCCATCTTTGTATAAATAGAATCATTTTCAAAATCGGATCAGTAGTTTACCATAAAATTTCTTAATTATACTTTCTATAAATCGTAAGAATTAAAGTAAATTTATTTAAAAAAACATTTTTACAAAAAAATACTACCGACTTCCAAATAAGAAAACTACAAAGTGAAAAATAACTTTATTTTTGGAAGTCGGTGTCCATAACGCAAAAAATGGTATCTACGAAAGACACCGACTTCCAAAAATAAAGTTATTTTTCACTTTGTAGTTTTCTTATTTGGAAGTCGGTAGTATTTTTGTAAAAAAGATTTTTATTTTCACTTTTTAGTTGTACCTACCTAATAGGCGAGTTGTTTAGTGAGTTTCTTATAACGCCAGAATAGATTAACCGAATATCATGAAACTTGAACAAAACCGATCAAATGAGAGATCTGCTTACCCCTTAAGAGCGTACTGGCGTGATGTTATGTCATGAAATGGTATAAACAATAAACAGACATGTGATTGCAGCAGTCCCGAGAGATTTGCCGTTATTTATTGAAGAGTTCTGTTGTATATCTTCGAAGTTCTTCATCAGATCTTCACCAAATTAAAATGGGACCAATTTCGGAACATACTCTTACAAACAAAAAAAGAATTTTCAAAATCGGTCCACAATTGACGAAGATATCGGTGAACATACACAAAAAAAAAAAAAAACATGCAAGAAGTCGAACATAGAACCTCCTCCTTTTTCGAAAGTCGGTTAAAAACGTGATGACCAACATAATAATATTTATCGACTCTAGTTATTGACTGTATTTTGTTTGAAAATAAAACGGAATGTCGATAAATAAGTCATCGACAGTGGTACATCCCTACAGGAGGACGAGTGGTAATGGCCTCATTTCGCAAATATAAATCTTATCGGTAACGAAATACGGCTTTAAATTGAATGCATTTACTATAGTGACATCTAGCGGCGGGTAGCGTAACTTGCTCATTAAACTATTCCGTGTGCGCTTTAAACTGCAAAAGTAATAAATACTCAAAAAGAGTAGACAATAAACCAACTCTATGGTCATAAAGCTGTGGTTTATTTTCAAATAAGCTTCGACTGACATATTTTCTACTTTCATCTAAAAATAAAACTACCAATCACACCAAAGATTTCTTAGTGTTATGAAATACAATTAATCTGTATATGTGTGAGTTTGGGTACGCTGGTTCCGATACTAATGAAGCTATATGCGTTTTCTACCGTCTTCTCTGTTCTGTGGTTTTTTTTATATTTTTTTATTTAACGATCGCGTTTGACCACTATCTCGCCTGATGGTAAGCGATGATGTGGTCGACGTTGAAGCACTCTTGCCTAGAAGTAACCTATTCACTCTTGACTTTAAGACCCCAAGGTTGTAGCTATCAGGAAACAAAGACTCCGGCAGGGCATTCCGCTCCTTAGCTGTGGGTACAATGAAAGTATTCGCAAAACGCTTTGTACGTATGGGTGGGATGTCCACCATGTATCGGTGGCGCATTGCCGTACGTCTTGTTGTACGGTGATGGAAAGGGCTAGGCGGAATCAAATTGTGCAGTTCCATCGCACACGCCCCGAAATGTAACCGATAAAAAACCGACAGACTGGCCACTTGGCGTCGATGTTCAAGGCTCTGGAGCTTTGAGGCGATGCACTGCATCGTGGCCGATAAGTCTCTTGTCCCGTTTGTCAATCGACTCAAGTGCATCAAGTTGATATTTGGCAGATCCGTCCCAGAGGTGAGAGCAGTAGGGCGCCTACTCCATGCATGATCGAACTTGCGCTTTATACAAATTGAGCAGCTGTTCAGGCGTGAAGTACCGTCTCACCTTTGCAAGGATCCCCAACTTTTTTGCAGCCAACTGAGCCTTTGCCTCAATGAATGGACCAAAATTGAGTGTCGATGTTAAAGTAACACCAAGAAGGTCGAGATGGTCCGTTATCGGCACGGTTACACCACGGAAAGATGGAGCCGGTTGGAATAGGCTCTTTTTTGCGGAAAATAGACACGCCTGGGTCTTAGCTGCATTGAAACTGACTAGATTGGCATCGCCCTATTCGGAGACTGCCTCCTAAAGACAGGTTCAAGCGCTCAACCATGGCCTCCCGGAGAGACCGGATCTCAGTCCCAGTAGCCCGTGTGCCGGACACGTATCTCTCAGCAACCGTCGTCTGCGTACCCAAAGGCTCCGGGTTTTAGCAGGTCATTAATGTGCAGCAAAAACAGTGTAGCCGAGAGCACCGACCCCTGAGGGACTCCGGCGTTAATACCTAACTGACCGGACGAGCAGCCATCGATAACCACTCGGATGGACCTCTCCCTCAGGAAGTCAGCAATCCAGTCACACAGACCACTAGGCAGACCGAAGGAAGGAAGCTTACCAATAAGGCTCTCATGCCAGACCCTGTCGAAAGCCTTCGAGATGTCAAGGGAGACAGCAAACGCTTCCCCGTGCCCCTCGATGGCCTCACTCCAGACGTGAATGGCATACGCTAGAAGATCCTCATTTGACCGATTTTTTTTTATTTTTTTTTTTATAATCTATAGGCTCGCGTTTGACCACTATCTCGCCTGTTGTTAAGCGATGACGTGGTCTACGGTGAAGCACGCTTGCCTAGAAGAAACCTATTCACTCTTGACTTAAAGACCACAAGGTTGTAGCTATCAGGGAACAAAGACCCCGGAAGGGAATTCCACTCCTTAGCTGTACGCACAATGAAAGTATTAGCAAAACGCTTTGTGCGTATGGGAGGGATGTCCACCATGTACCGATGGCGCATGGCCGTACGTCTTGTAGTCCGATGATGGAAAGGGCTAGGCGGAATCAAATTGTGCAGTTCCGTCGCACACTCCCCGAAATGTAACCGATAAAAAACCGACAGGCTGGCAACTCGGCGTCGATGTTCGAGGCTCTGGAGCTTTGAGGCGACCAGTGCATCGTTGCCAATAAGCCTTTTGGCCCGTCTGTCGATCGACTCAAGTGCATCAAACTGGTATTTGGCAGATCCATCCCAGAGGTGAGAGCAGTACTCCATGCATGACCGAACTTGCGCTTTATACAAGTTGAGCAGCTGTTCAGGCGTGAAGTACCGTCTCACCTTAGCAAGAATCCCCAACTTTTTTGCAGCTAACTGAGCTTTAGCCTCAATAAATGGACCGAAGTTGAGGGTTGATGTCAACGTAACACCGAGAAGTTCGAGATGGTCCGTTAGCGGCACGGTTACACCACGGAAAGAAGGAGCCGGGTGGAATTGGCTCTTTTTAGCGGAAAAAAGACACGCCTGGGTCTTCGCAGCATTGAAACTGACCAAATTGGCATCACCCCATTCGGAGACCGCCTTCAAGGACAGGTTCAAGCGTTCAACAATGGCCTCCCGGAGAGACCGAATCTGAGGCCCAGTAGCCCGTGTACTGGACACGTATCTCTCAGCAACAGTGCTGTCATCTGCGTACCCAAAGGTGGACGGTGGTCGATTTCGGCGGAAACCGTATTGGCGGTCACTCACGGAGGATGTCGTTGTCTTCTAGGTATGCCAGGAGATTATTGTTCAGCACACGTTCCATACTCTTACAGAGGATGGACGTTACCAAGATGGGTTTATAGTTTGCCGGGTCAGCCCGACTACCCTTTTTGGGGACTGGCTGAACGTTAGTTGCTTCCAAGCCTTCGGCACCTTTCCAGTCACTAACGAAAGGCGATATAGGCGTGTCAGGATCGGAGACAGTTCAGGCGCACAAGTTTTCAGTACAATTGCCGGTATCCCGTCGGGGCCACTAGCTTTGTGCACGTCAAGGTTACGCAACACCCTACAGACCTCCCTCTGATGGATGCGAATATCCGACATACTCGTCCCACATCCAACAGGAGACGGAGGGGGCCGCGCACCATCAGAGTTCAGACGCAAAGATTCCGCAAAAAGGGAGGCAAACAAGTTTGCCTTGTCCTCGGCGGAGTGGGCCAGTGACCCGTCGGGTCTCAGCAATAGTGGTAGTGAGGGGCGACAGAAGTTTGATTCAACCGACTTAGCCAGTGGCCAAAACGCTTTGCTACCAGCAGGGTATGAAGCTAGTTTGTTCCCGATTCTGCTAATATGGTCAAAACGTGCCCTTCGCATCGCCTTTTTGCAGGACTTGGCAGCCCTGTTGAAGGCTCTCTTCTTCTGAGTTACGTCATTCGCTTTGTGCACTCGAGCGTCGACCCATGCCAGGTAAGCCTTGTGTTTAACCGAATTTGCGCGGTTGCACTCAGCACTAAACCATGGTCGGTCAACGCCGGAAAGCGCTACGTCAGATAATGGAATGTAGTACTCCATCCCCTGGCGCAACACATCGGTCACGGCGTCAGCGCATGACGATGGATCTTCCGAAGAGAAGCAAGTGGGCCGCCAAGGATAGCATGCGAAAAAAGCATCCCATCCCAATCTGCTGACCTGTACCTACCGCCAAACCCGCCGCGTGCCTTTCGGGCTGAGATCGGGCGGGGAGTAGACGGATACAGACTTCACCAGACAGTGGTCGGAACTACCCAAAGGCGATGAAATTGACACTGAGTATCGGTCTGGATCTGTTGTCAGCAGAAGGTCCAAGCAATTGGCCGTATGCGAATCAACATCCGGCACCCTCGTAGCCCCCTACACCAGCTGGGTGAGATTAAGCGCCAGCGAAAGATTTCGCATCTCTCGTCCAGCATGGTCAGTGCACTGGTATGGGAAGAGCCACTCCTGATGGTGAGCATTAAAGTCCCCCAGTAACACTAATTGGGCGGAAGGGTACCGTTGCTGAGTCACATCAACCGCCTCACTCAGGTACTGTGTGATCCTTGTTGTCTCCAGATCACCGCTATTCGATCGGTAGACACAGGCATAGATAATCTTATCCAGACCTGTGTCCACCAGGGCCCATAGCACTGAGTAGTTAAACTCCTCAAAAACTAATGTACCTAAAAGCTCCGCTATATTGTATGTATTTTTTTCGGTAAATGTACTGTATTTATCGTAATATTAATGAATAACGTTTACGAATAGTCCAATAACGATGTGTGAGTGTTATCTTCAAAAGAAATTAAAGAACCAGTGAAAAAACAAACTAAACTCTTAATTGTTAGAAGTGTCAACAAATACAATTAACACGAAGATATCGTATTAAAGTGCTGTAAAACTAAAGCAAAGTGTACCTATAGTGGTTAAAATAAATTGTATAAGTGAAATTAAGTGCAAAAAACAAAACGAATACATTTTTTTTTTCTTATGGCTAATTCTCTAACGACTTGCTTATTTGAAAAATAGCACTTGAGCGACCCGGTGCCGTATTTCCGTCAACTCTCTAACACTTCAAATGGTCGAGGGGCTACAGAGTGTATCTCGGTAACGTGAGGTCGCAAGTTCTCGTCGAGCATCTGACATAACATAAAGATAAAGATAAAGATATTTATTTGCTCAAACATGTGTATACATGCACGAATAAATAATACGTGCATGCAGGATAACATTTAAAATAAAAGGTTCGGACATGTTTGCCACATTCTATGGCGTGCAAAATATTTTGAAATTAATATCATGAACAATAAAAATGAATTTAAACACAATAATTACAGAATGTCAACATTAAAAGAAACTGAAAATAATTAGTAATAATGTAAAAAAAAATGTCATTCAGATGTCAATTAACAGTAATATACCTATGTCAAAACTATGTAAAAATATCAAACAAATGTCAAGTAAAAAATGAATGACAAATCTGATAAATATTAAACAAATGTCAAATAAAAATATATATTATTTAGATAAGTAAAATATTAAAAAAATGTCAAATAGAAATAAAAAATAATAAAATGTCAAATCTAAGTGACATTCATCAAATGTCAAAATATCAATAATAATCTATGTCAAAACAAAAGATTCTGCCAAAAATTCGCTAATAGTATAGTAGGCTTTTTTAATTAGAAAGGTTTTTAACTGTTTCTTCAACTGAACGTTGTTAAGCTCCCTCCAACTTTTGGGTAACTTATTATAAATACTAGGAGCCATGCAGAAAACACTTTTGCGCATAAGTGCCGTCCTACTCCTATGCAGACAGAGCTGACTTTTATCACGCCTGTTTCTCGGAAACTCATCCGCCATTAGTGGAAATAAGTCATTGTTATTTCTCACAAACATTACTATTTCGAGAATGTAAAGGGATGCCAATGTTAATATTTTATACTGAATGAAAAAGGGTTTACAACTATCGGTGGATTTTAAGTTAAACATGGCTCTAAGGCATCTCTTTTGTGCTTTAAATGCAAATTCTTTATTAGTTGAGTTACCCCAGAAGATAACCCCATATCTGAGAACAGACTCAGTTAGCCCGTAGTAAGCGGTTAATAGCGCATCTATATTAACCGTTCGAGACAGATTGTACAAAGCGTACGCACTACTGCTTATTCTATTAGTCATTACCTCTATGTGTTGCTTCCAATTTAAATTGCGATCTATAGTTAGTCCTAGAAACTTAGTTGTATTAACTGTGTCAATTGTAATAGTATTATACGTTATGTCAAGATTGGGAATAGTCAGTGTGCGTTGGCTAAAGTGCATTAACATAGTCTTATTTAAATTGATTTTCAAATTGTTATTTTCTAACCACCGTATAGCGTCTTTTAATGTATTGTTTATGTTTTCTTTATAAAAATGTTTTTGATTGCATGGTATTGTAATTGTACTGTCATCCGCAAACAGTGTCATCGGATGTTTTATTGCCCTTGGAAAGTCATTGATGTAAAGTGTAAAAAGCGGTGGTCCTAGTATACTTCCTTGTGGAACGCCGTAGACCACATTACGTTCCTCCGATTGAAATTTTTCTTCTCTTTTAGTGTTCATATTTATTTTGCTTATTTCTGTTATTTGTTTTCTCTCACTTAGGTATGATTTTAAGAGCTCAAGGACATTACCCCTTACCCCATATGCATCAAGTTTTTTAAGTAAAATATTATGTTGCACGTAATCGAATGCTTGGGTCATGACGCAGAATATAGCACACACTGGAGTATTTGTGTCCATATTAGTCATAACAGTATGCAAAAAGTCATAAATTGCCAAGTTGATTGTCATATTTTTCCTAAATCCCTTTTGTTCGTCACATAGAATATCGTTAGCGTCTAAATATAAATTGAGTTTTTTATAAATATAGTTTTCAATAATTTTTGAGAATATTGGTATCAGTGATATTGGCCTGTAGTACTCCATTAACTCTCTATTTTCTTTTTTGAACAATGGCTTAATTTTTTTATTTTTAGGGCGTTAGGAAAAATACCTTCGCTTATACACAAATTTATAATATAACCTAACGGGCAACAAATTTCCTCGGCTACCGCTTTGAGTATTTTTGTACAGATACCATCGTAGCCGTCACTGTTGGTATTTTTAAGGGCTAAAGTTATTTTAAATACGTCGATTGGCAAACATGGAGCCATAAACATAGAATGTTTTCTGTTTAAAATATGTCTAGTGACTCTGTCTCCCGAATTGATAATGGGCTGAATTTTGTCAATAAAATAATATTTAAACAGATTCGAAATATATTTTGGATCCGAGACAATTTCATTATTATTAATTCTAAGTTTATTAATGGTATGTTTTGGAATATTTAACTTTGATTGATTAATAATTTGCCATGTTGTTTTGGATTTATTAGTTGATGTCTGTATTTTATGAATGTTTTGAGCTCGTTGCGTTAACTTAATAATCCTTTTAAATCGCTTCGTATAATTTTTAAATAGCCTTTCATTATTTGGAGTAGGTTTTTTTCGGAACTGCCAAAGCAATTGCCTTTTTTTCTTGTTGCATATTTTTATGCCACGTGATACCCATTTTTGTTTTTTATGGACATTTACCGAAACGATATTTTCAGGAAAACATTGATTGTACAGTAATAAGAAGATATCCAAAAACGCGTTAAAAGCTAGATTTGGGTCCTTTGCTTCATATATTTCCGAAAAAGTCAGACTCCGCAGATAGGTCTTAAATTTATGAATGTTATCATTACTATAGACACGTCTTCTTCTACTCCACCGATTAATCGTACATACTGTGCTAATTGGGTATTTCAATAATTGAGCTGTGTGATCCGACAACGCTAACTCCAATACTAAAGCCTTACAGGACCTGTTTAAGTTATGCGCAAAATTATCAATGCATGTTTTGCTCTTAAGACGAGTTGGTTGGTAAAACACTAGTTTACAGTTAAAGCTTAACAACAAATTTTCAAATTCTATTGATTGATTCGTTCTTTTAAGCACATCTATATTAAAATCGCCCGCTAAAACAATATTTTTACAATCCTTTTTATTTAAACTACGTAATATCTGTTCTAATTTATTAATACTTTCATTAAAATTATTGGTATTTGGTACTCTATAAATACAAACACATACGATTTTGTGAGTAATCAGTTCAATGGCGCAGCATTCAAAGACACCACAAGTCGACATTTTAGCGATTTTTGGCAGTTCTTTCCATTGATGATCGGACCTCACTAGTATGCATGCCCCACCCCTTTTGCTTTCTTTACGACTGAAACAGGCCGCTAAGCAGTAATTGCTTAAGCTCAGGTGTTTTTCATAACTTTCCATTATAAAGTGCTCCGTAATGCATAAGACATCCACGTCTATTTTCTTATCAATTAATTCATTGAGGCAAACTGCAAGCGTATCGCATTTAGATAGCAAGCCAGCAATGTTTTGGTGCATGATGTAAATATATTTAGTCAAGAAAAAAATGTTCTTCTATTTTATCAATGTCATTCAAATTGTGATGTATGTCAACTTTTTTCATAATTTCAGTCACTAAGTCAAACAAATCCTTAAATATAGTACGTAGTCCAAATATATTTATTTTTCCAGAGTATTTACTAAACATGCTGCAGTCATATTCCAGATTTAGGTTACTGTCCAGGAGGAATGCGTGTTCATGTGTCATTATATCTAGATATAAAAGATTATTGAATGTCTCCACTCTGCAGTTGAATAAACTAGTGTCAAACGGATACTTATATGTTGGCATACAAATTATTATGTTAGTGTGTTGCACTGCTTGAAGTACCTCACGAATATGAAAAATAATGTAATAATAATTATTAGTCCTCTTGAAGTCTTCTTCCCCTAGTAATATAATACAGAAGTCGTTCATATAACAATTTATCAACTTTGTCTTTAGACCGCTTAAAAGGTTTTTTGTAGTTCCCTGAGATTTTAAATAGTGACATATGCCGTAGTTGTTGTAGAAAGTACTTTCAGCTGTTGACAGTACGTCGTTTTTATTATCAGTACTAAGTAAACATATCTTACTTTTAGGAATATGCTCTGGATTCATTTTTTGCTGGTCACCGCATAAGACTGTACATGGATCTTCTCGATTTACCGTTTTCTTTTGCGATGTTGAACATTCCGTTTTCTCCAATGACTGTTCACTGCTTATAGGCAGTTGTATTGATGGTGTATTACATGATGATTTCGGAGTGATTGAGACAAATTTCTTTTTTACAGATTTTGGCTTTGGTGTACGTATACTTTTTTCCGCTGTGCAGACTTTTTTGTAATTGTTTATGACTAGTTTACATTTTTCCAACTCCTGTTTTAAATTTGTATTTTCTAAATTTAAGTTTGCCACTTCTTGGTTCGCAATTAGTAATTCATCTTGTAGTTGACCAATTTTTTCGGATAGTTCTTTATGGTGTTGTAATTCGTTGATTGAGGTGTTCTGCAAACTTAACATTGTTGTGTCAAAGAGGGATGATTGGTTCGATGATAAGTCACAAAGCGAACTTGAGCGTTGTGGTTTTCTGAACGTGATATTATCATCTGACTCATTCTCCATCGTAGTAACGTTTCAGATCAAGTCAGAATAGAAATATTTACGAAATTATTAAAAATCCAAAAACTCTCGACCAATGCCAGGCGCGAACCCGCGACCTCTCGCTACCGTGATACACTTAGTAGCCACTCGATCAGTTGTAGTGTTGAGAAGAGATTTGAAATTAGTCACCGCTATCTTCGTGAAATATTTTTTAACTAAATAAAGTCGTTAGATAATGACTCATGTTTTTTTTTTTTTTTGTCCTATTTTATTTTGTTTTGCACTAAATTGTATATGGTTAATTTACGTGTTGTCCTCGTGATATATGTAGTCACTACCAATACACTGTTTCACTTTTACTGCACTTTAAAAACAATATCTTTGAGCTGTTTTTGTTCTTGTTGACACTCAATAGTTGACAGTTAGTTTATGTTTTTCACTAATTCCTCACAGTTTTTTAGAGATAACACTCACGCTTTGTTGTTGGACTGTTATATATCGTTTTACGTTATTATAAGAATGAATACAGTACTTTAACCGAAAAAATACACAAAATTATAGCGGAGCGAATTACTTTTGATTTTGAGGACTACCCTCCAAAGTAATAAGTTAAGGTAATAATAAGTTTTTGGATTTTAATAAATTTCTTAAATAATATTGTTTAACTGCTTGACTCGTTCCGAAACACTTCATTATTATCATCCAGATGGAAAATGGCCAAGGTGATAATATTAAATTCCGAAAACCACAGCGTTCGAGTTCGCTTAGTGACTTGTCATCGAACCAATCCCTCTTTGACACAACAACGACAAATTTAACGAGTTTACCAAACACATCGATCATCGAATCACAGAACAACAAAGAGCTTTACGATAAGATTAATCAATTACAAGAACAATTACTCATTGCAAACCAGGAAGTAACAAACTTAAACTCGGAAAACACTACTTTACAGCAAGAACTAGAAAAATGTAAACAAGTAATCAATAATTATAAAAAAAAAATCTGCACAGCCGAAAAACCTATTCGCACACCAAAACCTAAATCTGTCAAAAATAGATTTGTTTCGAAAACGACGAAGTCTTGCAATAAGCCTCCAATACTGCAGACTGTAAACAGTGAACAGCGATTGGAGGAACTTGAAAGCTCAACATTGCGGAAAAAAACCATGCATCAAAATTCTTAAACGATGACCACCAAAAAACGAAACCAAAACTCAAACGTAATGAAATATGTATACTTAGCACAGACAATAAATAGTACATTGTGATACAAGGGTGGAAAGTAGGTTATTGCAAACGAGCTGTTATTAACAAGCCCGAGCCGAAGGCGAGGGTCTTTAATGACACGAGTTTGCAATAACCAACACACCCGTGTATCACACGACGTTTTTCAATACAGTTGTGAGAAACAGTAAAAACAAATCAAAGAATTAGATTTGTTTATTCACAAAAAATAAAATTTTCAATATGGCGCGTTTTTGCAACTGGACATATTTTTTTACAAAGAAAACAGCCTATACAGCCTATTCGATTTTCGACAAACGTTGATGTGAAAATAATTAACTTAAAACTGGTAATTAAATATATTAAACAACTATTTAAAAAAAAAGAGAATTCAATGCTAAAACGTACGGAATCATTAATTTTTCCTCGTATAAAATCGTATCCCATTTTATTCTATGTATGAAAACTCCTTGCTACTAAACTTTTTTAAATTGACATATGGCGCGTTTTTGCAACTGGACATTTATTTTTCAACGAAAACAGCCTATACAGCCTATTCGATTTTTGACAAATGTTGATGTGAAAATAATTAAATTAAAACTGGTAATTAAATATATTAAACAACCATTTAAAAGACTTTTGAGAATTCAATGCTAAAACGTACGAATCATTCATTTTTCCTCGTAGAAAATCGATCCCATTTTATTCTATGTTTGAAAACTCCTTGCTACTAAGTTTTTTTAAATTGACTTATAAATTTAAAACTAAACTGCAAACATAATGATCGAGCTCGTAAACAAAAGTCACGACCGCGTAACAGAAAGATGCCTATGCGTAAGATTTAACTTTCGAATCATAATTATAGCCTCTGAAAGTACGCCATGTTTAACAACTGTATTGAAAAATAAATTACTTTATATTGCAGAGAATACTTTTGAGAAATATGGCCTATGCCATTACATCACACCTCATGGAACTATAGAATGCCTGTTAAAAGGCTTCAAACAAAAGTTGGCAAACTATACTTTCCAGGACTTCAGTATTATTTTGATAGGCGAGGAGGATTTTAAAGAAACAAATAAATATTTCGATAAAATCTTATTAATTAGATAAATATTGCAAGAAATATCTAATACAAATATAATTATCTGCACTCCAACGTACAAATTCTTTACAAATAACTACCTGTATAATTCAAGAGTATTTTATAGAGTAAGAATAATTTATTATATCTGGACATAATAACTCACGGACATGCATATTTTCTGGACAGCAATAAGAACCTAAGGTATGACGACACTATGTTCAACAGACGAACTGGTGCGATAAATAACTTTGGCATGGAATTAATTTTTAAGGATATTTTGGACATGACTATGGACATACAATTCTCAAACACTGACTTTTCTCAACCTGACAAACAGATGAACTCAGTAATTGAACCAGAAGGAAACGAGCAGTTTTTTCTTTAGTCAAGTTAACATATTGCATCAAAACATTGCTGGATTGTTGAATAAATCAGACGTGATAACTATACAATTAGAAAATTTGCAAAAACAAGGCACAACTTTGAATGTTTTATGTTTAACTGAGCATTTCATATCCTCTGGACATGAGAGATTGCTGTACATTCCGAACTTCCACCTAGCTGCTTGCTTTTCACGAAGCACTAATCGGGGAGGTACTTGTATTCTCGTAAGAGCGGGGCATCAGTACAGGGAACTACCAGCGTAGCAAAGCAGTCTGTATCAGGCGTGTTTGAAACTTGTGCAATAGAATTGACATCCTATTCAATTATTATTATATGTGTTTATAGAGTACCAAAATATAATTATTTGACATTTTATGAAAAACTTGACATTGTATTGAAAAAAGTATGTTTATTAACGAATAAAAAAATTGTGTTATGTGGCGATCTGAACATTAATGTATTGTTAAGAAATAAGTTTACTTTGGAACTGGAACATTTCCTACTTAGTTATAACTTAAAACTAGCTCTAAATCAGCCTACTAGGCTTCATAGTAACACGTGCATTGATAACTTTGCACATAATCTTCGTAAAGGATGGACAACTAAAATTATTGATCTTATGTTGTCAGATCACACATCACAAATACTTAAAGTACCTATAAATAAAACTTGTCGCCTAAAATCATGTAAATCAATTTAAAAAGACTACTACAAAGAGAACCTTGAAAAATTCAAATCTTGCATACAAAACTTATCCTTCAAAGAAGTTTATGAAAGCAATGATGTTAATGTAGCCTATAAAAGTTTTTATAACCTTTTCTCATTGTTTTATAATCTTTGCTTCCCAGATAAAATGATTACGATTAGCACTAATAAACAGGTCAAATGGATATCGCGTGGCATTAAATCCTGTAGTAAAAACCAAAGACGTTTGTTAT
This sequence comes from Orthosia incerta, assembly GCA_948252205.1. NCBI lineage: Eukaryota > Metazoa > Arthropoda > Insecta > Lepidoptera > Noctuidae > Orthosia > Orthosia incerta. The sequence continues at coordinate 27,823,071 of OX411759.1, forward strand.
GGGCTTACAGACTACACCCCACAAATAAAACAAAATCTAACTTTAAAAGTTACAATAAACGGTACAAAAAAAATATTAATTTAACGCAAAAAGCGCAAAATGATTACTTCATTAGAAATTCACAAAACAAATCTAAAGCAACTTGGCAAATAGTTAATAGATCTAAAAATAATCTACCTAAAGAACAAAATAAAAAACAAAAATTTGACATATACAAATCCGAATGACAAAGTGAATGCATTTAATGATTATTTTATTGATGACATTGAGAGTAATATAATTAATGACATTGAATTAAATAATAAGTCAAGTAACTTGACAACGCAATCAATATTTATGCAGCCTGTTCTAAACTCAGATATTATTTCAGCCACAAAAACGCTTAAAAATACTAGTACTGTAGGGTTTGACGGTATATCCACAAAAGTAATTAAATTTGTTATTGAGATCATAGCACCTGTGCTAGCACATCTTATTAACTTAAGTATTATCGAAGGCATGTATCCAGAAGACCTGAAAAAGATTATAATAAAGCCAATTCACAAAAATGAAGACAAAATAGATATAAAAAATTACCGACCAATAGCCAAAATACCCGTTTTTTCAAAAACATTTGAGAAAATCATTTACAACTCAATATATCAATATTTTACCAAATTCAACATCTTATGCAAAGAACAAAATGGTTTTCTAAAAAAAAATACAATTAATATGGCTATATTGGATTTTTTTAATAATGTTATGTCTGCAGTTGACGAAAAGACTCCCATCTGCGCTATTTACACAGACATGACCAAAGCCTTTGACTATGTGGATCACAAAATACTATTAGATAAATTGCTCAGTTATGGCATCAGAGGTAACATATTAAAATTACTGGAATCATATCTATGCAATAGATTGCAATGTTCGGAAATCACAAGAGTGTGCTCAAATACAAAAGTAGAACGGCCATATCTGTCCAAATTCAGGACTATAAAATATGGAGTGCCGCAAGGAAGCGTGCTTGGGCCACCACTATTTCTCATTTACATTAATGATTTGCCACAAGTGACACAACAACAAATGATTTTATTTGCAGATGATAGCACTGCCATAGTAAAATGCAAAAATTTAAATACCTATCAATTTGACATTAACAATACACTTACTGACATTATCAATTGGCTTAATATGAATAATTTATTAATTAACCTAAAGAAAACTAAAGTAATGCATTTTCACCAAAAAACAAATACACCAAAAATATGTGTTAACTATAACGATAACGAAGTAGAAGAGGTAAAAGAAACGGTGTTTTTAGGTATCCATATAGACAACCATCTTAATTGGAAAGCACATATAGAACATTTAGGTAAAAAAAAAAAACTGCCTACGCACTGACTTCAACTATCGAAAAAAGTAAACAGAGATGCGTTACTGGTTGCCTAGTAGCTTCGATTTTGCGATTCGGCATTATTTTTTGGGCCAATTCTTCAGATAAATTACTAATATTTAGGGCACAAAAAAGATGTATTAGAGCCATGTCTGAAAACAGATGATAGCTGTGCACCTTACTTTAAATGCTTAAAAATACTTACATTGCCGGCGTTATACATATTAGAAATTAGTATCTTCGTCAAAACAAATCCAAACCTTTAGGAAAAAATATCTACTGTACGAGATGTTCCAATTCGTAGTCAATACAAAAATTCCTTGTGTAATCGCAAATGTAAAACTGCATTAATAAAAAAGAGTGTTCTGGGTATGGCCCCACGTATTTACAATAAAATTCCAGATGCCATAAAAAAATTAGATTTAATACATTTCAAGAAAAAAATTAAATTATTACTTGTTGATAAATGTTATTATACTGTTGACGAATACTTAGGTGACAAATTAATTTTACATGACATTACTATATTGTTATTATATAATTTTTTTCAATATGTAACTACTGTAAATATAACTTAAAATAATTGACACTAAACGTACCTTTTTTATATTGACATTTTATTTATTTTATTGAATTAAGTTTTTAACTGTTTTGTGAAAACTTGAACAACATATTTGTACGCCTCCTGGCATAATATAGCGCTCTATTCAATGTAAGCTAAGATCTGTATTTATAAACACCTATGTTAACAAATAAATAATGATTATGATTATGATTATTAGTCTTCAAGGTCACGTAGACGCCGATAGCAGATGTCGTCGCGGGCTTACATGCATACACCCGCACGTGGCTTGAATTTGTGCTCCAGGGTAAATCCTGGGTAAGATAGGTATGCCACGTCCGACGGACATCCGACGTCTCCTTAAGGAACAAAAGTGCTGGTTTCTCAGTCTCAAGGTGGTGATGGACTGCGACAAGGTTCGAGTGCAGACCTCGGATGTTACTGAGGTGCACCTTATGTGAGAGTGAGTGCTGCGCTGCTCAGCTATTGCTGTGAGTGAAGGAAGGTGAGGAGAAGGAAGTGAGATGAGGTTCCACGCTGGCAACCTTCAGACACGTGGAGTCCGGACGCCATCATTGGGGGACTAGTCTGGAGACTGCGGGGACGCCCGAGCCCCCCCGGGAATGTCCATCGGGCACTCTCGTCTGGTCGCCAACCAGCACGATGGCGCATCCCGGGATTTTTCGACAGTTGGCGGGGCAGCCTTTCGTGTGTGGCTGGCACCCTACTTGGGCCCCCAACTACCTGCGGTCGGCCAGCGGCGCACCGTGCCTCGGATCCCGCTACCCTCCGCGACTAGTCACCCGATAGGCCCATAACAACGCGAGTCAGGCTGGTCAGCCTGCAGTGGAACAACTATCTCGACCCAACTCCTCTTGTGGCTACACCGAGCATCGTGCCGGAATGGCCGCTTGGCGGTAGGTACGTCTTTGCTCGGTGGGTGGTCGCAAGCCTTCGGCCGAAACCTACAACCAGTTAGTGTCACCTGATTGGCACCAACCGGGGACCACGTGTAGGGTAACAAAAGGGGTACTCACCTACGGACGCGGGTAACTCAGCCCCCAAAAAGGTACCAGGTAGGTATCAAAAAAGAATACTTACTGTCAAAAATTTATTTATTGAATTAGATGCATTCGATGCATGAAACATGGAATACTACCTACTCAAATCTGCAGTCAGACATCACAGCTGGATGAAGCGATCACGCGTGCAGTCAAGGCCGGTCAACGTCCAAAAATCGTCGAACTGCCGGTATTTAGCGGCTCTCACCAGGAATGGCTGCCCTTTCGTACGGCTTACTATGAAACCGGTAATTTGTTCTCATCTATAGAGAACATCAACCGTCTGCGGCAGAATTTGAAAGGGCGAGCCAGAGAAGCTGTAAACAGCCTACTCATTACCACCGCGCATCCAGGGGATATCATGAAGACTTTGGAGACGAGGTTTGGCAGACCAGAGTCAATGGCGATGGCTGAAATGGACACGTTTCGAACATTGCCACGCATAAACGAGTCTCCCAGAGACATCTGTATGTTCTCAACCCGGGTGACTAATGCTGTAGCCACGCTAAGAGCTATGAATTGCGTCTACTATCTATACAACCCAGAAGTCGCAAAAAAAATGATAGAGAAGGTGATTCCAACCCACCGCTACAGATATTACGATTTTGCAGCAACTCAGCCGAAGGAAGAACTAGACCTTTTGAAGTTCGAGAAAATCTTAAAGAGAGAAGCAGAACTATGCGGACCCTACGCACAACCGGAAGAAATGAACACGCCAGTCCCACAATCTACGAGTTAACAGAGGCGTCCACAAAAAGTGCATACAGCGACAATAGAAAAGACGAATATGCCAAAATATCCTGTATGCGAAAACACAGGACATACAGCAGCGGACTGCCAGCAACTCCAAAGAAGCCGATGAAAATTCAAGATGGGACATATCATAGGCTAGACCCCTGTGTTTTAGGTGCCTACACGTCTATGTCGTGGTACACGTCTTTGGACGACAGCAACATAGCTGTCGTCCAAAGACGTGTGGCATCAAAAGCTGCAAGTACTATCATCATAAAATGCTGCACCATGTCAAGAAGACAGAAAAAGCGGAAGACAGCGAAGTTAAAATGGAGTCTGCGGCAACAATTAACTCAGCCTGGACAGCCACGAACAAGCAGTCCTACCTGAAGAACCTGCCAGTGCAAGTGACTGACCCGACAGGAAAAATAGACAAATTTGCGCTCCTAAACCTGACCTGATTTACGACAGCATAGCCGGCCGCAGCGGCCTCCAAGGACTCGTCGACCCACTAAACATAGAAGCTATAAATTAAATAAAAAACTGCTGAAACCACTTCAAGAAGAGTCACCTTCACCTTAAGAGGACCCAACAAACATGAAGAACGAGGCGAAGCTCGAACAGAACTTGAAGGTGTCACCACAACAAAGCTCAAAAGCCATCAGCTGCTCCAGTGCGAACATCTACGGGATATGAGTGACTGACGTACGAGAACGCCAAGCCAAGAATTCTGATGGGCCAGGACAACTGGCACCTTCTGCTAGCTTGCAAAATTAAGAAAGGGAACAGAAATCAATCAGTAGCGTCACTTACTCCTCTTGGGATGTTCATAACTCCAGCTTCCGAATATGTGGTAGAATAATTCTATCTATGCCAATAATAAAGGCATAATAGCAGCAATCAAAGTTCCGAGTCTTAATTTAGCTGCCACAAAAACTTCGTTAATATAAGTCGTTTAGTATGTGTTAGCTGGAGTGACGTCACCCCAGCTTCCTCATTCAATACAGGCAGACCAGTGAAGTTAGGGTTTTGGACTATAGTCAGAAAAATAAGGCATAATAGCTGCACAAAGGTTTAGGGAGACTGGATTAAACCTGAGAAGACCAGGTACTGGCAAGCCAAGGTGCACAACAGTCCGAGAAGATCGTTTCATTGCGGCAGCCATGTTAAGAAATCGACATCAGACGGGAGTTGCGGTTCAACAACAACTTCTGCAAGTTTGAAGGGAGCCAATAAGCGAGTGGACAGTCAGGAGACGTCTTGCCAAAAGAGGATTGAAGCCTTACAGGCCAGCAAATGGCCCAAAACTGGAACGGCATCATAAAGTTGCCCGATTGCGATACGCCTGCGAGCATACAGAATGGGGTGAGGACGAATGGGGCAGAGTGATGTTCTCTGATGAGTCAAGATTTATGCTGTACCATCATGTTGGGAAGAAAAGAGTATACCGACGACCAGGAGAACGTTTTGCACAAGCATGTTTTGAAGAAAAAGTGTCACACGGCGGAGGTACCGTTCACGTGTGGGCTGGTATCTCTGCAGAGGGTCGAACAGCGTTAGTTCCAAACGAGAACTGGAACCTAACTGCTGTGAGATACATCAATTAGATTCTCAATGAACATGCTGGTCCGTTTTTGGACAATATGGGCGACAATGCAGTGTTCATGCATGATAATGCACGGGCCCACACTGATCAAGTTGTAAATGAGTATCTTCAGGACGTAGGAATCCACAAAATGGAGTGGCCAGCAAGGAGCCCCGATTTGAATCCTATTGAGCATGCTTGGGACGAGCTTGACAGACGTGTGAGAAAACGAGTTCCACCTCCAATTACTCTTCGTGACTTGAATTACGCGCTCATCGAAGAATGGGAGAACATTAATGATAAATGATTTTATTTCTCTAAGTTGGTTTGTACAACCACTTTTACATGTCGATCATATTTTTAAAACTAGATGAGGTCGCCGTTTCCTATCTGACTACTCTGAGAAGAAAGGCCGAAACAAACTCAGAGGTCACAGTCTCTTTTAAAGTCCAGACAAAAATCTTGGTTAGATCATGTGAAGACCATGTAGATTGATGTCTGAAATGGTCTTTTGAGGAAAGACCCAGCCAGATTGAGTGGACCTGTCCAGTCAGTGCACGCATTTGTCAATAACCGAGCAGCTCAACACAGAATTTAAGGAGCTCAACGATTCGACGAACAATACCAAAGAAAGGACATTCGGGTAGGCCGCAAAACTACTCAAACTGTCAGACCACGATTAAAAACTAAGATAAATAAAAAATAAAAACAAAAAAAAAATAGTCCACATAGTCTTCACATTCACAATAATTACAATAAAATAATAAAATACTTTAAAAAGTAAATATTCTTGTCATTGCAAGAAAACCAAAAAAAAATAATAAAACAAAATTCACGGTGGAAAATATAAAAAAAAACAAAATTAATTTTTAATTGGAGCAGCTCAATCCCAAGCCTTTTTGTCCTCAACGTAATCTTTGATGGTATAAAGCGCTTTCTGACACAACTTACGTTTAATGAATGATTTGAATTTATTAAGACTTAGAACTTGTACGTGGCTTGGAAGCTTATTATAAAAGCGCACACATTGACATCTAAACGAGCCACCTATTTTCTTGAGCCTTGTTGTTGGTACTACAAATTTGTGTTTGTTCATAGTATTTATGTTATGGATATCACTGTATTTTTTAAACAATTTTATATTTTTATGGGCATACAAAAGATTTTCATAAATATACTGAGAATATGCTGAGGAATTCCTCAGCATATGCTGAGGAATCTGGTATTCAGCATGCCCAATCACGTAGAAGCTGTATTTAGAGCACATGGAGGAAACACCAAATACTGAGTTATCAAAACCTACGTTTACACCTAATAAAACCCCTACTTAGATATTTGGTTTTATTTTCCAAATGGCCCCAATTTTTTAAAACATTTAATTTAAAATTTGAATACAATATTTACGCTTTTAGTTGGTAATATTCTGATGCGCTGTTAAATGTTCTTCAATATTACGGACGGCGTCATTAAGCTAGCCTTTCCCGTTTAGGAGTAATTTGGTGCTATGTCACTGGAACTTTTTCATTGCTCGCGAGTGTATAATTGATCTAATTAACATATTTTTGACTGAACCGATACTAAAGATTTCGCCAACCCCTATTATTTGTTATCGGAATATAAGCATTTAAAATCATAATATTAATTTTCATCTGCGAATAATCGACCAATATCCAACAATTATAAATTAGGCTCGTTGACAAGAGATTAATATTGAAAAACTGGCCAAGTGCGAGTCGGACTCGCGCACAAAGGGTTCCGCACCATTATCGCAAAAAACGGCAAAAAAACACGTTTGTTGTATGGGAGCCCCCCTTAATTTATTTTATTTTAATTTAACAACTAAATATTCCGTGGATGTTTCAAGCGTCAACCTGTTGCCGTTATTAATATCGAGCAAAAACGGCAAAAAAATCACGTTTGTTGTATGGGAGCCCCCCCTAAAAAAATATTTTTATTCTGTTTTTAGTATTTGTTGTTATAGCGGCAATAGAAATACATCATCTGTGAAAATTTCAACTGTCTAGCTATCACGGTTCATAAGATACAGCCTAGTGACAGTCGGACAGACAGACAGACGGATCGTGAAGTCTCAGTAATAGGGTCCCGTTTTTACCCTTTGGGTACGGAACCCTAAAAAGGTTCTCAGAAACCCAAAACTGCTGTACATGTGGTTAATTCGAGATTTTTCTCAAATGTGACAAATTTTCAACCGCTTGTCTCACTTGTATTGAGAAACTGAAAGTAGAATTAAGGTTACACTAGTCGATAATTCTTCCATACAAACGTAGTCTAGGGATTACTCCACTGTTTGACGATGTACGTTCAAAATTTAAAATGATATCAATATGTCTCATCATTATCTAGCCCTATAAGGAGCCAAAAAATTAAAAATTATATATTTGGAAGTTATGAGCGTCGAAAGTTCCACATTTCGACACTAATTTTAACGCATTTTTGGGCGCGAATAAATACCATAAGAAGACGGAAAATTGCAAAACGGCCACCATACAGGGATAGATTAGTAGTTCAACAATGCAAATAATTTTACTTTAAACAGATACGTTTAGTCGTTTTTTCATTATATCCAGACTCCCAAAGGTCTGTTTATAAAATTCATTTCGTTACAAATTTGCAAAAGTGTGTATTCGTACGCGAAATAGCTTCCTACTGGTCATCACAAAATCTTCTCATCATCTTCTTTCGCACGTGTTGTCGGATGATATAAAATGCATTTCAACCCCGCGCACAAAATAGTTCGTGCCGTCGACTAGTGTACCCTTAATTATTCGTCGATTAGGTACGTTAACAGCCGGATAATCGAGAGCTGGGCAACTGGGTTCCTTTTGACATCATCATCATCATCTTGTTTAAAAAAAAAGCTATTAGACAAAATCATTTTTTAGGGTTCCGTACCCATAGGGTAAAAACGGGACCCTATTACTAAGACTCCGCAATCCGTCTGTCTGTCTGTCTGTCCGTCTGTCTGTCTGTCTGTCTATCCGTCTGACACCAGGCTGTATCTCATGAACCGTGATACCTAGACAGTTGAAATTTTCACAGATGATGTATTTCTGTTGCCGCTATAACAACAAATACTAAAAACAGAATAAAATAAATATTTTAGTGGGGCTCCCATACAAAAAACGTGTTTTTTTTGCCGTTTTTGCGATAATGGTACGGATCCCTTCGTGCGTGAGTCCGACTCGCACTTGGCCGGCTTTTTTGTGTATTTTGGCTCTACTGTTTGACAGTTACGACAGAAGAAATTTCCGGTATCGATATGTATATTGTATAATAAGGACGTTGCTTTTAGTTACTTTATGTTACACTCATCTTTCATGGGGTACTGTGTTAAATTCTATAACAAAATACCTTGTGATATATTAAAATAAAATGAAAGTAAATTTAAAACTTTAGTTAAAAGCACACTTTGTAAACAAGCATATTACAAACTAGATGATTATATATTCAAGATAAGAATGCTTGGAAACATGCTGGTCCTGCTCCGTATCTTTAGTGTAGACAAAATCAAATTTGCTAATTTATATTCCTATTCATAGTTATTGTACTAATTAACTTTTTTTTTAAATGGCTCACACACTGTTCCGTTGTTGTTGAATTAGGTATTTTACCTATGTTTGCAATATTTGTAAGTATGTGAGAACCATGTTCCTATTTATCATTGGCCTGGCAACACTGGCAGCCGGTTGTCAAAAAGTTTTGTGTTAGAATTTAATTGTAAAAGTATTATTTTTAAGTATTTAATAAGTCTTAATTGTACTCAAAACTATTAATCTACCCATAAATAACAAGGATCTGTGTTTGCAAATTGTTTCGATGCAAAATCAATGAGAAATTCAATCAGCTGTCATTCGACGGACACATTTGAAGTCACCACCTTACCGGGGGAGTATTTTGTTTATTTATTTTGTTTATTTAACTTTTAGTTAGAATAAAAATATTAATTATAATAGGTCCTATTGCCCACTGAACAATTATTCCCTATTCCCTGCGAACTATGGCCTATTTAACACTTTCATTATAATATAAATGATGTCCATGCAGATGAAACTTTAAAATCATTTTTAATATGTTTAGGCCTTATAAAATTCATGAACTTGATTACTAGAGATAGTTCTTTCACTATTGTTTCCTAGATAAAACCAGTCTAGGAAATTACTGTGTTTTAAAAAATAAAAACAAAAATAAAACCAGTAGTACTAGTACCCTCAATTAGATTTTGTCACTTTAATTTTGTTATTTATCCTATTTATTTAGTAAAGTAGTGATATCAACTAAGAAAAAAACTTTTTACAAAAAAATACTACCGACTTCCAAATAAAACTACAAAGTTAAAAATAATTTTATTTTTGGAATTCGGTGTCCATAACGCAATAAATTGGTACCTACGAAAAAACGAAGACGGTAGTATTTTTTTGTAAAAAGTTTTTTTGAGTATGTGGAGTAGGCAGGCAGGCTGGTAAGTATGGTAGGGTTGGCAGGCAGATGACGGGAGCGAAGCCGCGGGCACAGCTAGTTCCATACTAAAATGTACCTACAGTTCATGTTAAAAATGGCATTAACTTTAAAAATTAAGGACATTTTACTACATTTTTATTTCCCTGCATTCTTTTGAGAAAAGCATTTTAAATGCCTCGACCTGCAATTGTCTATTTCCCGGCCTTTGCAATAATGTACTATTATTACCTCATATCTTTCAAAGTACTTGGCGGATTATTATAATTAAGACATCGTTAGATAGGTATTGACCGCCCAAGTGTTCTTAGCTAAGTGGCATTAAAAAAAGTAACATGGCGGATTTTGGGCGCCATATTGTGGGAGTTGCAATTTATTTTTCTTCCATACCCATCGAGTGGTGTATCAAAATGAAGGGTTTTTAGAGGAGATTACAAAAATATAAACTACTTATATGTTTAAAAGTCATTCGAAAAAAAAATAACTAAAAAGTTGTAAATAAAAAAAGTTAATTTAAAGTGTTGCGTTCGACTTTTGCGCGGTTCGGTTTACCGGAACAGTTGGTATCAGATCAGGGACCACCTTTTACCAGTACAGAATTCAAAAATTTTCTTGTAAAAAATGGTATTAGGCAGTATTTTTCACCCGCTTATCATCCGTCTTCAAACGGAGCTGCAGAAAATGCAGTTAACACTTTATCAAACGCACTATTAAGGTTACACTAGTCGAAAATTCTTCCATACAAACGTCTAGGGATTATTCCACTGTTTGACGATGCACGTTCAAAATAAAAAGTGATATCAATATGTCTCATCATTATCTAGCCCTAAAGGAAGCAAAAAAAGAAAACATTTGAAAGTTATGAGCGTCGAAAGTTCCACATTTCGACACTAATTTTAACGCATTTTTGGGCGCAAACAAATACCATAAGAAGACGGATAATTGCAAAACGGCCTCCATACAGGGATAGATTAGTAGTTCAACAATGCAAATAATGTTATTTTGAACAGATATATTTAGTCGTTTTTTCATGATATCTAGACTGCCAAAGGTCTGTTTATAAAATTTCGCGCGCTCGGTTTCGTCCTAAATCATTCATTTCGCTACAAAATTGCAAAAGTGTGTATTCGTACGCGAACTAGCTTCCTACTGCTCATCACAGCATCTATCTCTTCCGCACGTGTTGTCGGTTGATATAAAATGCATTTTAAACCCGCGCACAAAATAGTTCGTGCCGTTGACTAGTAACCTTAAAAAGGCAATTAGAGATCATGTGGATAGACACAGACACAGCTTTACAAACATTTCTACTAGCATATAGAAACACAGCGCTACGTTCCAGGTTAGATTTGTTACGGACAGAACGATGAACGATCAATAGGTACCAGAGTGCAGGATGCGAAGCAGAGACCGATCGATTCATCGATCTTTCAACGAGGGGGATCCTGTTTGGATAAGGGAATACAATTCCTCAAACAAATAAGTAAAAGGTTCGATTACAAACGTGGATGGTACGCGTCGGTATATGATAGCAAGGGATAACGGCTAATTAATTAAAAGACACGTGGATCATATACGGCGCAGATGTCGGGTATCGGTTGGTGGACTGAACACTGAAGAGGAAGGTGAGAGCTCCGTAGCGCAGGCGGGGGACAATTTAATAGAGTCAGGGAAGAATGAGGATGACTGCAGTGATGAGTGTGTGAGTGAAGAAAGTAAGTTGAAACAAACAATAAACGATGAAGTAGGAGGTATAGATTATGATCAGCCTCAATCACCTGATTTGTCAGCCCAGCAGCAAGCAGAGTAGGTACCCAAAGCGAACCCGCAACCCCTTTATCAGATACCAGTGTGTTTGAATAATAAAAGTTAATGTGTTGATTAAACTATTGTAATTTAAGAAGGGAGGTGTGATGTTATGTTATGATGTTTAGACTAAGTAGGTAGTACTCGTAGGTTATAATTTGTTATAGTGATTACCGCCGCACCACGGCGCCCCGCGCCAGCCTGCGAATATACGATGTGCTATCGAGACGTTACGTTGTTTTATTCTGCTCCTAGATGACCAGGCATCAGCTTCTAAGATATTTCTCACTATCAATTCCTAGTTTTCTGCGTACGGCAGCTCAGTAGCGTCCCCTATCTATGTACCTATTCCATATACCTATATATCTGGCATTGATAGCTTCCCTTGATTAGTTCTATCACACAAAGGGACATTTACCTTTGTTTTCCTACTATAAGTTAAATAACTTCTAATATAATGTAAGTCAGGATGACCTGCTGATGGTTCCAGCAGGCTGTCTATTGACGGTCTATAAAAGCTTATTTTCGGAATTTTTAGACAGGATACCATCCCGTGTGTGTATAAAACTCTAAGTGTTTCTATTGTCTACCGGTATTTCTACTCAAGCTATCCAGGCTATCACCGCCTATTATGGGTATCCTGGTAGCTGATATAATGCACTTTACACATCTATAATCGACTGAACATAGCTAGACGACATCACATCTTCATTGTAAAGATCATAATTTTAAGTTTTGTTGTGCATTCATTAGTTATCTAGTGGTTTCAAGGTCGGGATTTTTTTCTTGCACATATTGTGCCTCGAAAGGTGCCAAGCTTACGGCTAGTCACTTTCTTTGTGGCTAGCTATCGTAGAAACTATCCAAACAATTCTTACTGTTTTAGGACGACACGAAAGCGCGTTTATCGGGCCATCGGGAGGTCCCCAACTATCCCCCATTTTTGGAACTCCCAGGGGTGCATAGTCCCGGGGAAAGCCAGAAATAGACAAAAAAATACAATTACAAATATCTATTTCTGAAATTTTACTTAAACTACTTGAGCGATTATCACTCCAAAGTGATGGCAGCTAGTCCAACAAGCCATCTGAAAGTACTTTCACTATAAGTACAGCTATTCCCTTCAGGGAGTTATTCGACCTGAAGGGCCTACAAATTTCAACGCTTTTACGTTGTTTACATTTTATAATGCTGCTTAGCTCTTAGACTATCCAGGCGATCTTTCCCGTCTAAAAACCACCTGGAAGCCGTTTCGACAAGCTTTCCAATGGTAGTACTGTTATCAGTACATCTATACGTTTTTTAGGCACTTAAGCCACCTAAAATATCAGCCTTTGCCGAAATTCTAACAAACAGCATGTTTTCTACTATATATCGACTTGTTATCTCAAGTAAATGGGCTTTATATTCAAGACTATGCTAACTATGAGTGTATGTAGGTTTCCCGTCTCGGTCTAGGTCCCCTATATACCCTAAAATGACCTAAAATCGTATAAATCACTTTCGAGATATCAAGTCGATATTCACATATCTATGGTGGAAACTATATAGTCTTCACATACTAACATTGTTATGTACTGAATCTATGTCTAGTTCATAAGATAAGCCCTAAAAACATGATTTTAATTACAAGAATTTTGTACTAAATTTTTCTTTACGTGCGAAACTATAAATATCAAGTATCGCCATCTGGCAGCTCATTTCTAAACTGTTGTTACATACTTACATATTAATCATACTCTCTACTCGCTTATTTCGAACTAAACCGCCGTACTGATCGCACGTAATTACGAAGACATGATTTTTTTTTATTTTTTTTTGAAAAAACGTTGCCTCACACTAGGAATTTCTTCCTGTATCGTGGGTGCGTTTACAAACATATAAACTCACATACACAAACACCCAGAGCCGGAACAACTATCTGTAGGTCATACAAATATTTGTTCCGTGCGGGAATCGAACCCGCGACACGCAGCGCTGCAGTCAATCGCTCAACCACTGCGCCAACCGTGCGCCCAAGGTCATTTACGTTTCTTCCTGTGATAACTATAATCAGTATGTATGATGATGCTTCTACTTTACTAATATTGAACTTTAGAACCCTATTACATACTGATAAACACTAAAAACCATTATATTAGTGCCTTAAAAATACAAACGAAAATTTCTTATGTAAAAATTCGCTCCGCGCCCCGGCCCCCGCCTCGCCGCGCCCCTGCGTGACGTCGCTGCGGCCGTCGCGTGTCCGCACGCTGCCGACAGGTGTCGCAACTAGTAACCTAGGTACTAGCAAGTAGTGTCATCTTTTTCAAATTCACCTCTTGTGGTCCTTGGCGGATACCTAACGGTGTTAACAAACCCAAGGGGGTGTCGACCCAAGCACCCGCCAAGCCCCTTCAGGGCACGGCAGTTATTGTATTCGGGAGCAGGATCGTTGGCCTTGGTAGATAGCCTAGTCAACCCCTGACTCTGTTCCACAGCTTACACCTGGCACGGTCGAGTGTGTCTACCCCGACGTGCCAGACTAGTGGTACACAAGTAATAATATAATAATAATATCGTTTATTTATAACATAAGGCACATTTTACAATAAAAGTATCTTAAAAAAACTTTTTTGCAAAAAAATACTACCGACTTCCAAATAAAAAACTACAAAGTGAAAAATAACTTTATTTTTGGAAGTCGGTGTCTTTTGTAGGTACCAATTCATTGCGATATTGACACCGACTTCCAAAAATAAAGTTATTTTTCACTTTGTAGTTTTTTATTTGGAAGTCGGTAGTATTTTTTTGCAAAAAAGTTTTTTTATTTTAACCTTTTTAGTTGTACATATAGGCAAGTTGTGTAGTAAGTACCTGTAACGGCAGAATAGATTACCCGAATAACATGAAACTCAAAACATAATCAGTGAAATGACAGATCTGCATACCACTTAATAGCGTACTGGCGTGATGTTATGTTATGAAATGGTATAAACAATAAACAGACATGCGATTGCAGCAGTCCCGAGAGATTTGCCGTTATTTATTGAAGAGTTCTGTTGTATATCTTCGAAGTTCTTCATCAGATCTTCACTAAATTAAAATGGGACCAATTTCGGAACATACTCTTTCAAACAAAAAAAGAATTTTCAAAATCGGTCCACAATTGACGGAGATATCGGTGAACATACATAAAAAAAAAAAAAAAAAAAAAAAAAAAAAAACATACAAGAAGTCGAACATAGAACCTCCTCCTTTTTCGAAAGTCGGTTAATAAAACTACTAATATATCTTTCATAACTTTTATTCCTTTTTTTTTCTCTGTAAATAATTACCTTAAATCTAATTAGTTTTCACTCTTTTTAAACTTATTCATTCTGTCCCTCACTCCTATTCTTTTCACATACTTAGCTGTTTCTTCTCTAATTCCAGGGTGCCTCTGAGGTTGTCTTCATCATGTTGACTCGCAGAGCTGCATCCTTAGAGGAAAAACTTAGGGCTACTTTGAAGGAGCTAGAATCTAGCCAAACCACGGTCCGTCAGCTGTTAAAGGAAAGGGAAGAAAGTGAGGTGGAAATAGGTTTAGTTATTAAGAAGAACACTGAGCTCAAAAACCAGTTGGCTGAACTGCATATGCAGCATGTGGACATACTGGACCAGCATCAACACCTCCGTCAACTTGTTGGTAACTTTGAACAGTGCAGTGACACCTACGATCAGGCCTTAAAACGTATTTCAGAACTGGAGCTGGAATTAAGCAAGGCACACAACACCGTAACACGCCTGGAAAAGCTTAAGGCCAGTGAAGAGTCTGCAAACACCTGCAATCTTTTTCATGAGTTGGTTGATAGCCGGTCCGGACCCACATGTGTTGAACCAATAGTGACCATAGACTTAACTAATGACACTCTTAATAAATGCAGTTTATTTACTAGTCATAAAAAAATTAAAAAATGTATTAAGATTAACAAGTTAATTAGAAAAATTAAAAAGTCACTGAAGGGACAAAAACTGAACAAATTAAATTTAAAACTAAGACAAAAAAATGTAAATATAATGCAAGAATTAAAAAAATGTAATACTGATTTAGAATTATGTAGGATCAGGTATGATGCTGACTGTCAGAACCTTCAGGATGAGTTGTTTGTGAGGGAATGTGCTCTAAAAGATATCTTTAGCAAATATGAGGCTTCTCAACAAGATCTGAGTAAGCGCATGCTGGAGGCCAACGAGCTGGTAGACTTGGTCAGGTGCAATGCAGAGAGGTATGAGTCCCTGACCAATAACTTCTCTTGTAGCTGTGCCTGCTCTCAGACACCAGATCCTCAGCATGTCACACCCTTAATGGCTCAACCAGTAGTTAATAATAATAATATTTTAAATAATTCAGCTTATGTTTTTTCAGATAAATTTGGTCAAGGTTTTGGTAGTATTCTTAGTCAGTGTTCTCAACAGTATATTGTAAATCATTGTTTACCCGGTGCCAGTTTTAGCCAGTTAATTAATAGTCTTAAATTGACTAAAATAAATCCCAATTCAACTGTAATATTGTTATTTGGGGATAGCTTAGCTGTAAGAAAAAAGGATTTAGTTGCATGTTTTAATTTAATGCTAAAGCTCCATGAGTCTTATAATTGTAAATTTATTTTTTCTGCTTTGCCTTACTCTGATTGTTTGTCGGATGAGCAAAATAGGCATATTTATAATCTGAATCTGCTGATGTATAACAGGACTTGTCGTCACAGGGATGCGATTATATATTTTGATTGTAATAGTTTTATTACAGATTACAGACTCACTGATTGTTCCATGTTTTTGCCAGCTAGTTGTAGGAGACGGATTGCTAATCTTTTAGCATATACTTTACACGTTTAAACCGGTACTTATACTGTACCTACGTTTACTGTTAGTGGTGACACTAACATCTCTATTGATACTATTAGTATAGATACTAATATCACTTTTGATTCTGTTGGTAGTGATACTAACATTGCTATACACACACCTAGTAGTTTAAACTGTTAGGTTCGACAACGGGTGAGTCGCATATGTTGAATGTTGTACATCAAAATATGCAGGGTTTGTCCGGCAAGGAATTAGAGTTAAGCTTGTTTATGGAGAATTATGATGTTCATGTGTTATGTTTAACTGAACATTGGTTGAAAGAGCATGAAGTAGTGTTTATCAATGATGATTTATTTTCTGTACAGAGTGCATTTGTGAGAAAAACTGCTATTCGCGGTGGATCTTTAATTCTTGTTTCAAACAAGTTAAAATGTAAACAACGGTTAGACCTAGTTAATCTTTCCATTGAGCGCACTATCGAGTTGTCTTGTGTTGAACTTGAGCGGTACATAATAATTTGTGTCTACAGACCCCCTTCAGGCGACTTTACTAGTTTCGAATCTGCAATGGAGGATGCACTTAATAAGATTAAATGCAGTAGTAAAAATATAATTTTATGTGGAGATTTTAATGTTAATATTTTAGATGTTACTCCACTAAGTACTAGGCTTCTGAACTTATTTAAATCTTTTAATTTAGTTAATTTGTTTTTCGAACCAACTAGGATCACGGCGTCTTCGTCGACTTGCCTTGATAATATATTTTGTGATTTTGATGCCGACAATAAATTGGTGTTAAGTGATTTATCATCAGATCACTGTGGATTAATGGCTAGCTTCCCTATGCCATTAAGTAAAAAGCCGCGCAAAGTAGAATGCAGGCCTTATACTGTTAGTCGTTGCAGTAAGTTTAAAAATAATATAGCTCTTAAAGTTATACCGTCAATAATAGAGTACGAGAACCCAAATGAAATGTACGAGGCCCTTTTTGATGTTGTGAAAAATGAGTACAAATCCGTTTTTAAAACTAAAACTATCAACATTATTGGGACTTCAGCTGGTTTCAACCAATGGGCTACACCAGGCATTTATAAAAGCCGAGCGAGATTGTATGAGTTGTATGATCTGAGACAGTACAAGTTTGATAACATTTTTTTAGAATATGTTAAAAATTATTCAAAATTATTTAAAAAGATTTGTCGTGTTGCAAAATCAAAATTTCTAAGTGAGACTATTAAAAATTCTAATAACAAAGTAAAAGCCACTTGGAAAATCATAAACAACGAAACGGGTAAATCGGTTAAAAAAGAAAATCAACTCGAGATCATGGTTGATAACAAATTAGTTAATAAACCAGCTGACGTAGCTGAGGCGTTTAATGAGTTTTTTACGAGCATACCTGCAACGACGACTTGCTCCTTAAGTTCGTCGCCGTCTAAGTCCGAAAACCTATAGTAGCGTCCCTAAATGTAGTTATGTATTGAGATTCGAGCATGTAGCGCCTCGTGATGTAGTTAATGTTTTTAATTCTCTTAAATCTAAAAACACGGGTGATTACTGGGGCATATCTACCAAACTTTTGGGCAATATAATAGACATTGTGGCCCCCTATCTTGCTGTTACGTTTAACAAATGCATTGATTTGGGTACTTTTCCTGATCTCATGAAGAGCAGTAAAGTCATCCCTCTATTTAAATCCGGTAGCAGAAATGATATTGGTAATTTCAGACCAATCTCTATTTTGCCTGCATTCAGCAAAATATTTGAAAAGTTAATTCTTAAGCAGTTACTCAGACATTTTAACTTACATAGCCTCCTTCACAATGACCAATATGGGTTTACGAAGGGTCGCTCGACTACAGATGCGGGTTTTGCTTTGTTGAAACACATATTTGACGCATGGGAGAAGTCGCGAAATGCAATTGGTGTTTTCTGCGATCTTTCTAAAGCCTTCGATTGCGTTCACCATGATACGCTTTTGCGTAAACTACGTCATTACGGTGTTCAAAACGAAGCCCTAAATGTAATTGAGTCATATTTACTTAATAGATACCAATGCGTAGACGTTAATGGCGCTAAATCTTCCAGGTTACCTGTTGAGCTGGGTGTACCTCAAGGCTCAATACTGGGTCCGTTTTTATTCCTGGTTTATATTAACGATCTGCCATTCTATTTAAAGGATATTTGCGACGTTGTACTGTTTGCAGATGATACTTCTCTGATCTTTAAAGTAGATAGGAATAGACAAGTTTTTGATGACGTGAATAACGCACTATCAATGGTCACAGATTGGTTCACAACAAATAATCTTGTTCTTAATGCCAAGAAGACTAAGTGCATAAAGTTCGCTTTGCCCAATGTTAGAAATCTGGGTCCCAACATTGTGCTCGGCAATGAGAAGCTCGAAACTGTTGATTCAGCTGTGTTTCTGGGTATAACAGTAGACTCAAAAATTCAATGGGGGCCACATATATCAAGCCTAGCGGGTAGGCTTAGCTCGGCCGCCTACGCCGTCAGAAAGGTTAGACAATACACTGACGTTGATACAGCAAGGTTGGTCTACTTTAGTTATTTTCACAGTATCATGTCCTACGGTATCCTACTGTGCGGCAGAGCCGCTGATATTCAAAATATATTTGTGCTTCAAAAACGAGCTGTTCGTGCCATTTACCAATTAGGTGCGCGTGTTTCTCTAAGAGATTTTTTTTAAAGAGATTGGTATTCTCACAGCGGCTTCACAGTATATATTCGCCAACATTTTATATATTAGGCAGAACATTCATTTGTACAGTAACAATAGTGATATTCACAACTTTAACACCAGAAATAAGGACAAATTACGAGCTCCCTTTCATCGACTTCATAAGGTGCATAGTTCATTCGTTGGGGTTGGTATAACTTTTTACAACAAGTTACCGTCTTCTTTTCTAGATTTGCCATTTAACGCATTTAAAGCAAAAGTAAAAGCGAATCTCTGTTCTAAGGCATACTATTCTATTAATGATTATTTAGATGATAAGCATAGTTGGTCGCTGTGTTGAACTCAAGACAATGTTCGTGTTCTTTTACCAAAATTAGCTTGCTGTCAGGTTAAATATTATTATTTTTTAATTTCGTTTTTATGTGTATTTTTTAAATTTTATTTTTTGGTAAGACTGTCGTAGGTATCGTTTACTGTTATTATCGGAGCTGATGAAGATTGCTACTATCTTTGCATTATATAGAGTTAATCTTTCTAGTATTATATAGCAGCATAGCCAGCATTGTGTGAGTACCATGTACTTCAGAGCTATCATTGTCTAGATACCTACGTCTTCTATTGACTTGAATGACTCCGGTGGTTGAGAGTATGTCATGCCCACTCAAATGTCTCGCCGATGGTGGCGCGTGTGTCGGATCATTTAGTTGTTGTCGCGGGTTGAGTTGAATGGTGCTGATACATGTGTCATGTTCGTGAACGGGCGCTGTCGGTTGGGACTGGTCATCTCTTAGCTGCCATGGTTTATTTTAATTGATTCAAATTTTATTTCTGAATTGTCTTTTTATATTTACTATGGACACTTAACTTTCTACATCGTTCTCACATAATGTGTAATCTCAACATGAATGATGTAACAAATGATTTGTAATAATTACCTAATTGAAAAAGAGTGTCCATGGAGTTTCTTGCCCGTTCTTCTCCATAGAGATCTACGCCTTGGATTGGGCATCTACGGTACTTTCACAGTTATTATGTCTTGTGACTGGGACTGTAGCACCATAATTTTGTAATATTTTATTTTGTCTTTTGACAATTCAAAAGTGCCTGGAACTGGCCTACTTGAAATAAAGTGCTTTGACTTTTGACTTTGACTTTGACTTTGATCAACTTAATGAATTTACCTGTTAATGCTTTTATTACTTTAGACCTGTACGTAGTATAGTGTGTAGTGCTATTTTTGGGTGCATCATCCTCACATATATGAATCTATTAATATATATTTGTACTTATGTAAATATTGTAAAACACCTATTTTTTTTAAAGAGTAAGTATAGAGTTTCTTGTGCGTTCTTCTCCATAACAAGCTACTATTCCGAATGCGATAGAATTAATTTTTATTACTTGTAAATTAATTTTTTTATATGTTTGACGTTCAAAATTGCCGCTTATTGGCCTAATTGAAATAAATATATTTGATTTTGACTATATTAAGTACCACTAATTAGTGTTGTTTTCCACATAAAATAAAGTAACGTAACTTTTCTCTTGAAAATGTAACTTTTTGAGATGTCTCATGTAATATTAGATGAGGTATCTGCCACTGGCAACACTGGCAACACTAGTAGCCAACAAATGAAAAAAATGGCTACGTATGACTGGAAGCAGAGCCCTGTGCGCCAAGTAAAAAGAGTACAATTTGGTATATTATCCCCATATGAAATCGTAAGTAATGTTTACAAACTCATAATTAGGTAGTGTTTGAAATACATAAATTCCGTGATTTTAAGTGCGTTAGAACGTGATTAATGGCAGTTGATAAAGTGGCACTCAGTTTGTGGTTTTGGTAGTGCTTGGCATTGCTAGATACAAACAAACATTTTTGCCTTAGGTTTCCTTATTTTAAACTTCCAAATATCTGCAAACATACGCAATTATTCATTTTCCGTTATATTGGGCTCGGAGATGGGTAAAGAGCAATTGTTTTTAATAATTTATGAATAACTTGCAGTAATTATTCCACAGCAAAATACTCATAGGATTCTAGGACTCCAGAACCTAGTTATGCAACTGTGAGAGCATAAAATGCACGATTGCAGTTTAGGGTGGCCCTTCCAGACAGTTCTATGTATTTCTGTTAATTTAGCATTTTAAGTAACAGTTCGTCGTATCATGTAACCGATAGGATTAGATCATTACATGAGAGCTTCTTCTCACACGTATTCCTATTAATTTATTTAAACGTCATAACGCCCCCAAAAACTTGATGGCGCAGCCGGTAGGATCGCCGAATAGAGCTGCCCCGTCCAACGCGTTTTTTTCGGAATAAAACTTATTCGTGTTACGCTTTCGGGTGGCCCTGAAGACAGCTGTGGTGATTCTACGAACTAAACAAATTTGTCAAGGCAGAGCTGAAAATGAGAAAGGCGAGCTGGTGAGTCCAAATTTTCTTCTACCTTTCCTTTTTCCTTTTTGTTTTCTTGTGATTAGAAGTCTCGCGTTATAACGTTATCTGGTTTTGCATAAAATCTGTAAGGCTAGTTTTCTAATAGATAAAGTTATTTAAAGTGATATTAAAATTGAAATATTGTTAATGTATTAAATTGTTTAAAGTTCTATTTGATTAATGATTACTATTAGATACATAAGCATTATTTTTTGATAAGAAGTGTTTAAAGGAACTCAATGCTTTTTGTTTTTGTACTTTATATTATTTGTGTGTGTTAATATAATTAATACTGTTAATAAATTAATTTAAAAATAAAAACCCGATTGCTTAAAACAAGATGTAAACAAGAAAAAACCGGCCAAGTTCGGGTTAAAATTTACATTATGGACCGCTGATTTATGGCGCGGGAAGAGGAAGGGGTGGTGTGGGGGAGGGGGGAGCTACCCTCCTGTACCATCATCCCCACCACGTGGAGCCCCATGGTTATGGAGATATCCATGGCTAAAGTTTATAGGTTAGAATAAAAATTTCTATCAATTTCCATCGATCTTTGGTGAGGGAAGGGGGGTAGGGAAGTGGGGGGTAGTGGGGCTACCCCACTGTTGACTGTACCATCCCCAACCCGCGGAACCCCATGGTTAAGGAGATATCGATGATAAATATATTTACAACTATCTGTGCCCGTGGCTTCGCTCCCGTCGTCTGTCTGCCAATTACCTTCCTGCCTACCCTACATACACATATATGACATATATATACATACTACATATTTTTTTTTTTTTCTAGTGTCATTCTGTCGCGTAAAATCTTAACACCGCGATTCAGAAAATGACTTTAAATGCACAACGCCATCAATCGAATAGCGAGTTCAACTATCCGAGTAACTGAATTGCGTGAGCTGTGATAATTTTACTTCTTGAACACTTTAAATTCATCTAACTTTTGATATAGTGAACCGATTGCGATGAAACAAAAACTAAGTAATTCTTCAAGTTACGCACAATTTTTCTGTATAAAAGTTATCTACATTGGTTTCGTACATTTCACGTGATGCGTGCGCAAATAAACAGACAAAAATTCCAAAAATGCTGGAAATGTGTTCTGTTGGTTATCCTTTAACACCCTGGCTATTTTTTTTGGAATTTTTTTCGATGTACAAAAAATATTTTTCTACAGATTTATTATATGTATTGATTGATGATGATTGATGATGATGGTGATTGATGATGATGATTGATTACTATTTAACAACAATGTCGACGGAACCCCTGTGCGTGGGGCTCCTATTTCTGTCTGAGGGTCTAAAGTAACCTAACACGAAGAAGATGACGTCATCTCTTCGAACCTAACCTGTCCGTTTCGGGGTGCCCTAAGCTAAGTTTGCAAGATATGAAGTATTAAAGAATATTACGTACATCAAGATACGCGCGAACACATAA
This sequence comes from Orthosia incerta, assembly GCA_948252205.1. Lineage (NCBI taxonomy): Eukaryota > Metazoa > Arthropoda > Insecta > Lepidoptera > Noctuidae > Orthosia > Orthosia incerta. Next base: position 27,846,080 of record OX411759.1, read on the forward strand.
CCTTGACAGCTTTTTGTACTATAAATAAATACAGAGGAAGTGACGAGGAAAACACGTATGTAATGCATGCTATAACGAGTAGATTAGCGGGGAATACAGCCGCGCTTATCAGTGAGCGCGATGATATTGTTACATGGGTAGAGTTTAAGGAGTTATTAATAAAACATTTTGGAGACCCAAAACGTGAAGAATGTTTAGCTATTAAATTGGAAACTTTGCGTATAAGAAATATAGCGAATCAGTTTTGGATTTTTGCAATCGTATTTTAATATCAAAAGTTAATAGATTATCGAGTAGTATGCGTGAAAGTAAAATAACTATTTATAATAATGATCCACGTCCACTTTGGAACAGGATTTGTCATTCGTGTTAGTAGAGGTCAATTTCCATGACCAATATAGTTCCGAAATAAAACACTGCTGACGTCCTCCAGTAAACATGCTATTCTAAATAATTCACAAATGTTTAAATTCGGCACAAATAATTATAATAAGCGTATTTATAATGATACACCTATTTTTACGCAACCAAATACACAACCCAAATTATATTTAGGTAATTGTAAGGTTCTCGTAAAGGGTAAAATTTACAAGTCCGTGATTAGACCTGTCGTACTGTATGGATCAGAATGTTGGGCTGTGAAAAAGATGGATGATAAAAAACTTTTTTGCAAAAAAATACTACCGACTTCCAAATAAAAAACTACAAAGTGAAAAATAACTTTATTTTTGGAAGTCGGTGTCTTTCGAAGGTACAATTTTTTATAGTTATGGACACCGACTTCCAAAAATAAAGTTATTTTTCACTTTGTAGTTTTTTATTTGGAAGTCTGTTTTTCTTTTGCAAAGAAGTTTTTTATTTTTCACTTTTTAGTTTTTTATACCTTATAGACAAGTTGTTTAGTAACATATAACGCCAGAATAGAGTAACTTGAATATCTTGAAACTTGAACATGACCGGTGAAATAAGAGATCTGCGTACCTCTTAAGAGCGTACTGGCGTGATGTTATGTTATGAAATGGTATAAACAATGAACAGACATGCGATTGCAGCAATCACGAGAGATTTGCCGTTATTTATTGAAGAGTTTTGTTGTATAACTCTGAAGTTCTTCATCAAATCTCACCAAATTAAAATGGGACAAATAAGATTTTTGTAAATCGGTCCACAATTGACGGAGATATCGGTGAACAAAGACAAAAAACAAAAAAAACATACATAATGTCGAACATAGAACCTCCTCCTTTTTGGTAAGTCGGTTAAAAAGAGATTGCATGTAGCAGAGATGAGAGTAGTGTATAATTGGGGAGTTCTGGATCACGCGCTCGAGCGAAGCGAGATACTATCGTGATCTGCGATATAATCGAACCCGTAACACTTGACACATTTAGTAGCAACACGTTTAAATAATAATATTTACATTGTCATGCAGTAAGCCGAGCTCTTAATCAATGCGTCAAACGTGTCGTCGAAAATGTAATAGAATATTGGATCGATTTGAAGGTTGGGCGATTTACGATGATCCTTAGATGCAACATGCCACACATTTTCCTAAATGTTTTTTATTTTAACGAGGTGAAGGGAACAAACTATGTTACAAAAAGTGTTTGACATACTTATACCTACCTATAAGAATATATATTATGTATACGATGTTACATTGCACTTAAAATGAGTCAAATTATGTGTATATATTATAGAGGCACACTGCATCACAGCAATTTAACTCTGAACATTACTGTGCAAAGGTCCTTTCTCTTAAATAAATAACTAAATTTATTGATTTTATCTATAATGTTTCACTCAGTGAAATCTGATTTAGACGGCATTCGTAAAATGATTTTCAAGAGTGCTAGGGGTGAGATAATATATATTCAAGATTTGCACCCTAGAAAAAAGAAACTAATGCTGGTGAATTAAAACAACAGAATAATGATATTTTTACCCAAAAAGAAGATTTATTTTACCAGAAAAAGGAAGATTTAGCGAAATCTAACTTGAATAATACTCACTACCGCATACTCAAAAGCAAATGATCAACAAACTTGATGCAAATCTTCGCACATTCGTTAAATTCAGCAACAAACAGCCTGATCATGAAAAATCGATTGCGAGTTGTTCAAAGACTGGTGGAAGTACATCGACAGCAGAAGCAGATTTATTCCATCAGGATAGTGATACAACACATGAGTTAGTTTTACCTGCATTAGAAGATATTGTTTGCTACCAGATACTGCCAGGAAATTAAATTTGTTTCATATAAATTGGGTCACCATCACTGTACCAGTTTTATTATATTTTATGTCAATCAGTATGTGCTGTTTAGTACATTCAGTATTGAGCGTTTTATAATTAGACATAAAATCTGAAAAAAAAATGTAAAAAACAAACAATTAATGTCTAGGTCTAACTTATTTTGGTAAGTGTTTAAAAAACCAAAAAATTTATTAGACTCACACAAAAAGCTCAAAATAACTATATTATAAATAACTCTGAGAATAAGACCAAAGCAGAATGGCAAATCATTAACAACACAAAATTCACTAAAGATCCGATTTTACAAATCAATAGACAGAATTATATAATTAAAGACCCTCAAGAAATTGCTGAGTCTTTCAATAATTTCTTTGTAGACAAAGTACAAGATGTATCAAACGAAAAAACGGAAACAGATAATATCACTAGTATAGCCAATAGCCCGAACTCAATGTTCATGCCGCCAGTAGTTCCACAAGATATAGTTAGAGCAATAAGAACATTAAACAATAAAAAAAGTCATGGCTATGACGGTGTAACAACTTCTGTGGTAAAATTTGTGTCTGATATAATTGCTGTTCCTTTAAGTCACATCATGAACACAAGTATTAGCTGAGGTACCTTTCCCAATAGCCTTAAAAAAGTAATTATAAAACCACTCCTTAAAAAAATAGCAAGGAAGACATGGCTAATTATAGGCCAGTGGCCTTAATTCCAGTGTTTTCCAAAGTTTTTGAAAAAATTATCTACGAGACAGTTTATAAGTTCTTAACTAAAAATAATATCTTATGTGACGAACAAAAGGGGTTCAGAAAAAATAAAAATATTAATATGGCTATATTTGACCTACTAAATAACGTAATGCCAAGTGTGGACAGTAAAATACCTGTATGCGCCATATATACTGATATGACGAAAGCATTCGATTACGTAAACCATGACGCTCTTATAAATAAACTTAACATTTACGGCATTAGAGGAAACGTCTTAAATCTAATAAAGTCATACCTTACTAATCGAAAGCAATACACAGAAATATCAAGGATATGTCAGAAAACTAAACGAGAACATAAATATCTATCCGGCTACAGAGAAGTCAAGTATGGCGTACCACAGGGTAGTGTACTTGGACCGTTATTATTTATTTTATACATTAACCACTTGCCTCGCCATACCTATGGTTTTATTTGCAGACGACAGTACGGCAATAGTAAAGTGCGGCAATAAAAATGATTATGAAACTGAGATTAATAATGCATTAAAAAACATAATTAAATGGCTTAATAGAAATAATCTAATATTAAATATACAAAAAACAAAAGTCATGCATTTTCATCAGCGTCTAGGACCTGAAAATTATAACATTGAATTCAATGGACAAAAAGTAGACTCGACAAATGTCACAAAATTCCTTGGTATTCTAATTGATAATAAAATGACATGGAAACCGCATTCGGAGGATCTATGTAAGAGGTTAAGCAGGGCAGCGTACGTACTTTATAACCTGGCAAAAAAAGTAAGCATTCGCACCGTGCTGCAAGCTTATCATGGTCAAGTGCGTTAATTTTGAGATTCGGGGTTATATTCTGGGGTAATTGTATTGAGAGGGAGAGGATATTCAAAGCCCAAAAACGTTGCATAAGATCAATGACTAGTCTTAAAAATACCGACAGTTGTGCACCTGTGTTCAAGTCTCTAAAATTACTCACCTTTCCGTCGTTGTATATACTTGAAGTTGCAATGTTTGTTAGAACAAACTTACATCTTTTTACCCTAATGGACGATATTAGAACACGTCCAGGACCTGTTAGATCGCAGTACAGAAATCTAATGTTTACAGGTAGATACAAAACGGCATTATTAAGAAAAAGCTTACTATCAATGGGACCCGTTATCTATAATAAAATACCTCATGCCTACAAAGAAGAATCATTAAGCTTATTTAAAAAGAAGCTAACATCCTTACTAATAGATAAATGTTATTATTCTATACAAGATTACTTGAATGATAATAACGTAAAATGACTTAGATAAAGATAAAATTATTCATATAATGATGGAAAAATGATAATGATACTATATTGTGTGATGTAATGTTATATTGATTTATTATATTGTTTCAAATATTATTATGTGCCTTATTAATGTATCCAAAATAATCGATTTAATTTATTTGTAAAATATAGAATTGAGATTGTTGTTTTTGATGTTTAGTTTATGTAGGAAGGTTGTAGATCCACATAACTGTACTATTTTTGTTATTTTTTATTATTTATTTGGTTGTATAATTGAGTTGATATAAATATGGTGTACGTTTGCATGCCGTAAGGTACTCTACCTTACGGCATACCGTGTTGGAACTGTTTTTATTATTCTTACATCTTATTTTTGTACCCACATTCATTGCAAAATAAATGATTTCTGATTTCTAGCCCGTATTTACCTTATCATAAATGTTTATTATACGTACCGAAGATTCTAAGAAATTAGTTTTTTTGTTTGTCTGTATCCCAAAGAAATCCTTATAGACTAATAATAAGTTAAAAAATAAGTATTAGTTACTTATTGTTTAACTTCTTAGTACTAAATCTAAAATAAAATAAAATAAAACAATATCGATAAATAAAATTATCGATATCGATTTTGTTTTTATCACTTTTTTGGAATCCCTAGAGAATCAGTTGTCATTTGGTTGTCAATCTGTCACCCAATCACAGCGGGGGAAGGTTACCTCTGCCCCCGCCGTTTCTTGGTGACTTCGATTTAGAACAAAAACGTACCGATGCTCTCTCCACTGGTTGTGTGCTCCGTGTATTTGAAACATCCACGTGGGATTTTTATAACACTAAAAAGAGAAATTTACAGATAATTCTAACGGGCATCCTATTTTCTCACGCCGAACCCCGGTAATTACATAATGTGTTTTGGGATACAACAATAGGCCATTCAATGTTTTAGTACAGTTGCGTAAGGTTGTAAGCATTTATTGTTGCTTATTTTTACAAAGCGGCATCTTTGACAACAGTTCTATAACAAACAAGGCGTTCACCGTTACGGAGCCATTAAACATGGATTATTTCTTTATTTTTACGAAATGCCGACAACGGTTAGGGTTATTGCTTCATTCAAAGATTCGTTAAAAAGACCCAAACACATGTTCGCCATAAACACCGTTATAGGTCTACCGTGGGAAGCCCGGAAAACGTCGCCCCATTAACATTTACTTTTTGCTGTCTGTTTGATAATTAGGAAAGCACAAGATCAGCAGCTTGTCCTCGAATTCCGTAGTGTTGTAATTTACAGATCAGTGTGTTGTGGTCGACGCAGTAGAACGCTTTTGACGAAAATGCCAATGGCATCCTGGGACTTCTCCCAAGATTCCAAGATGTGGCTGAAGAGTTTTACTCATGCGTCCGTTGTCGACCTACCTTTCGTGAAACCAAACTGCTGACTATGCAGGATCCCATTTGAATTGAAGTGAGACAACATCTGGTCCAGCATGATTTTTTTATAGATTTTACTCAATGCTGGTAGCACGGATATAGGTCTATAATTAGAGGGATCGCTCTTACAGCCTGATTTCAAAATTGGTACTACTTTACTGTGTTTCATTAAGTCAGGAAACGTGCCGCTGTCCAAACATTGATTGAATATGCCTGTTAGGACAGGAGCAATTGAGTCAATAATATCTCCAAGAACCCTAACGGATATCCCCCATAAGTCTTCAGTGTTTTTTATATTGAGACTTTTGAATGCGTTTTAATTGTATCAATACATATTGGTTTAAATTTAAAGGTTGGTATGTCTTTAGTAAAGTATTCTTTAAGAAGAGCTGCAGCCAATTTAGATGAGGAGGGAAGTGACTTCGTAACCTCTAACGGAATGTTGGTAAAGCGACTTCTTGCTTATCAGAAATGGTTTGATTAGATATTTTCAAAGACAACTCATTCTGATCGCGTTGTTGTGTCTTTCCAGTTTCTCTATTAATTACTTGCCACACAGTTTTTATTTTATTATTAGAAACACCAATTTTGTTAATTATTATTTGAGATTTTGGATGTTTACTCGCTTAATAGGGTTCGTTGCAAAGTCAGGGTGAAAAAGAACTTATTGACCTTAATTTATGATGATACGGAGAGATTATTTACCGTACCAGAGTAAATAAAACCCTTTTGTATTTATTTATATTTTAATTACTCTAACTCAAACTCTCATACGCGCTTACTCCACATACATCTCTTCAAACATCATCACACGCACACACACATTCCAACACTCACCTCCCATTACACTATTACTCACCATTATTCATACCAACTTACTTAGTTTTTGTATGCAAATAGCTTTCTGAGAGGTTTGGCGCTGTATACCGAGATACAGGTTTTTACCCAGTTCGGTTGCAGATGCTCCTACATTGTATTGAACTTATAATAGTTTGCTAGTTTTTAAGTTGTAATTTTTTGTACAATCTGTTTTGGGTAAATAAATAAATTATTAATAAGCTCTACACTGGGCAAACGTTTCGTAATCATTCCCCAAACCACTATTTTTATATTTTTATGAAGCTTTGAGTTTTATGTTGCGAATTAACTCACCCTTATACCACTCGGGATAAATGTATCTCGAGCGTAAGTAAATTTTGGATGAAAAATGGAAATTAAATGCATTAGGTTCCGATAAGGACGGAACAAAAAACCGAAAAAAATACAATCTACTCATCATCATTATATCAGCCGTTAGAAGTTTACTGCTGAACATAGGCCTCCCCCAAGCGTCACCATATTAATCGGTCCCGTGCGTCTCGCATCCAGCGTATCCCCGCAACCTTCACCAGGTCATCGGTCCAAAAGGTGGGAGGCCTTCCAACGCAACGTCTTCCAGTTCACGGTCGCCACTCCAGAACCTTTCTGCCCCATCGGCCATCCGTTCTGCGAGCAATTGGACCTGCCCACTGCCACTTAAATGTCAGCGTCATAGCGCTCCCAAAAAGATGACTACCTTCACGTTGTTATTTTAAATACTCGGTTATCAAGTTTACATAACCTAAGACTGTTAACTTGACGAACAATGTAATGCTTCATTCTGTGGGTTTTTTGTGACAAACTACTGTAAAGTTACGCATCAAGCCTGTTGCAACATGTATGACCTGCTAGGCCTTCTGATATATGGGGCACTGGCTGATAATAATATTGATGTTTGGTATTTACCTGTAAATATCATGAATTATTTTATGTAGCTGTAATTTGTTAATTAGGGATAATCACCCTACTGAACAAACTTCATTATCTTATGATAAATCTGTTTTTAGCGACGTATGTCAGTTACTGAAGGTGGGATTCGGTTCCCAGAAACAATGAAGGATGGCAGACCCATTCGCGGCGGACTTCTGGATCCACGACAAGGGGTGATTGACAGAAGTTCCAGATGTCAAACTTGTGCTGGTAATATGGATGACTGTCCGGGACATTTTGGACACATAGATTTGGCAAGACCAGTTTTTCACATTGGTTTTATAACAAAAACAATAAAGATACTAAGATGTGTCTGTTTTTTCTGCTCAAAGCTGCTCGTCAGCCCAGTAAGTATTAATAAATTTCTAAATTATTTTATTTTTAATGATTAAATCACATTAGGGTTATTATTAATCATTTGTGTTTTAGACTAACCCAAAGGTAAAGGAAGTCATGATGAAAACAAAAGGACAACCTCGTAAGAGGCTTACATATGTATATGACTTGTGTAAAGGCAAGGATTTTTGTGGACGTGATGAGGATATAGACATTGGAGGAGATGATGGCTCAGGCCATAGTGGCTGTGGTCATTACCAGCCCTCTATAAGCAGAAAAGGTCTTGAATTAACAGCTGAATGGAAAAATGCCAATGAAAATACAGAGTTTAAGAAAACTATTATCACAGCAGAGAGGGTGTGGGAAACATTAAACCAAATCACAGGTATGCTTTATTTATTTATCTATTTTCTACCCAAGTTAGGAGCATGTCAAAGTTTGGGAGTTGTTGTCTCAAATATAAATGACTCTGTACATTCACCTCACTAAAATAGATGAAAATGTTGTTTCTTGTAACGCTTTTGTACATTTTGAAGATATTTTTTAAATTTATTTTTATATATTAAGATCACTGTGCAAAGGCAGATTCAATCCCTTAGGAATTTTCTACCAGTCAACCTTAGGTTGGTGCAGAGATAGAACATTGGCACGCACAATTTACTTTAATAAACAGGAAAAAACAATATTAATGTACACCATAGGTTTGGTTATTCCTTCATTATTTTATCAGTATTACATAGTAATGGTTACAAACATATTATAAACTTCTTTGCTTACGATCAATGTTAAATAATTCATAAAATAAATACATCACCATCATCAGCCTTATAATGTTCCCTCTGCTGGGACTCAGGCATCCTCTCTGTGATCTCTCACAGAGAGGATGCCTAAGGCCCATTACCTCTCGGTAATGGGCCTTAATCCACCACGCGGGCCCAGTGCGGGTTGGTGAATGTCACATGTCTTCAAATTTTTGGTTCTAGGACATGCGGGTTTCCTCACGATGTTTTCCTTCATTGTTTTAAGAGCAGTGGTGATGAAATAATTTACACAAAGTAAAGTGCCTACCTGGGTTCAAAATCATGAACTAAGACACGTAATTCGTAATTTTGCACAGAGATAGTTCAAAATCTGGATACTTTTCATCCTGGGATTATATTATTATTATTAAACCTTTATTATTTCCTTAACATACATAGAGTTTCTTAACATTAGGTACACAAATTTACTTAATTTTAAGTTAAGGCCCCTGGCGGGTATAGGCCTCCTCCAACAATTTCCAGGTTTTTCTTGTCTTCGCTAGTTTTTTCCAGTCTTCTCCAGCATTTCTTTTTATTTCATCTATCCAACGTTCTCTAGGGCGTCCTCTGGCTCTCTTGCCACTTGGGCCTAGCCAATTAGTGACTAATTCAGTCCACCTACCATCTGACAATCTTGCCACGTGCCCTGCCCACTTCCACTTCAGTCGTTTCATATGCTGGAGAGCATCTATAACTTTGGTTTTTTTCCTTATCTTTTCTGACTTTTGCTTATCCTTCAGCCTAATATTCAGGATACTCCTTTCCATAGCCCGCTGGGTCTTCTGTATTCTGTCCCTTGCATATTTGTTGTATATCCAAGTTTGTGATCCGTATGACATGCAGGGTAGCAGACACCCATCCATAACTTTCTTTTTCAGTTTCAAGGGCAGTTTTGATTTCATTATTTCTTTTAAGCTCCAGAACTTACTCCATGTCATGTTTATTCTCCTATCAATTTCATCTTTGTTTCTGGAATTGCTGAATGAAATGCATTTTCCTAAGTATATATAGTTTTTCACATACTCCAAACTCTGTGAATTGTCAGCTAGTATAGGCGTTTGGATAGCGTTTGTCATTACTTTCGTCTTTGATGTGTTTAAATGTAACCCAATACTGTTGCTTAACCTGCATAGCTCCGACACCATCTCTTCTAGTTGCTTAGCTGATTTTGAGAAGAGGACTATGTCATCAGCGAATCTAAGGTTATTGAGGTTTTTCCCATTTATGTTAATACCTTTGTGTTTCCAGTCTAGGTCTTTCATTATGTGTTGTAGAACTGATATAAAGATTGTAGGTGATAGCGGGTCTCCCTGTTTCACACCTCTACATATTTTGATTATTGGCCCCTGTTATATATGTGGCCTTCTTTGTACCAACTTACATTTACTTCTTTTTGATTGTGATGTCATCCTGCATGTCATCTATTGTGTCAGTGTAAGAATAATAAATCCATTGAATTATAATGAATATAATTACTTATATGTATAGTACATAATATTGGCGACGATGGAGGCAGAACTGGCGCGACTTACTCGCCTGCGCGCTACTATACGCGGCCAGCTTACAAAGTTTGAACATACACTGGAACAATTACAAAATCCTTCGGATTACGAAGTAAGTACACGTCTGACAAGTCTAACAAATTATGAACAAAAATATGAAAAAATACAGAACGAAATCGAATTGCAAACACTTGACGCGGAAGCAGAAATTGAGCAGCGACATTCTACAGAAGAGCACATATTGCAACTAAGGCTAAAGCTGCATGGCTTACGGCCTGCAATACCGACCGCACCGTCGACTTACGTCACGACTTCAGAAGGCACACCGGTAACACCAAAAATAAATATTCACTTTTAACCATTACAAGAACGTGAAAGCTTCAATAACTTTGTTAAGCGTTTAATAACCTATATGAAGCTAAATAATTGTCACAACCCAGAAATCCAAACCCTCACGCTGCTTAGTTTATTGCCACCGGAATTACACCAGAAAGCTTACGACCTTTGTGCACCGAACGATCCTTGTGAACTGGAATTCGGCAGCTTGGTTCAAATATTACAACACTATATAGATCCAAAACCGAGCATTTGGGCTCGTCAACATAAATTTATTTCACGACTTCAAGGTTCTGACGAGACAGTCATATCATACTCGTCAGAGTTGAAACATTTAGCTCAAGATTGCGAGTTCACGTGCAATAATTGTAAGAAGTCGATCAGTAATAACCTTCTTTCCTTACAATTCATAAGAGGATTACATGACACTGATATTCGAACCAAAATACTACAGGAAACAACGGTAACTGATTTTTCTGACTTAATTAATAAAGCAACTACGATGGAACTAGCAAAATCTGACAGCACCTATATGTCACCAGCAGCTACCTTCTCAAACCAAGGCTTACTACATAATTTGAAAACTGTTCAAGCTGACCCTAAAAACCGCAGTCAAAAGCAACAGTATAAACCTTTAACGATTAGGGACTTACGAGGCAAGTGTTTTCGTTGTGGCAGCAAAGACCATCAAGCTGGCAGATGTCGCAGCATTAAAGATACGTGCAGTAAGTGCAAACGAGTTGGACACCTTGCTCGCGTTTGTCTACAACAAACGCTCAACCAACTGGAGCCTGAGCACGTGGAGCTGCAGGACACGGACAACTCCTCAGATAAAGTCGATGACACCACCCCCTGGGATATGAATTTAATACGATCCAACGACACAGACAAATCTTCTATATAAATAAAAATGAATTGTTGTTCGTTAGTCTGATTAAAACTCGAGAATGGTTAGGCCGATTTGGATAATTCTTTTTTTGTTTTGTTCGACAGAATACAGGGAAGGTTTAAAAACAAAAAAAATGGGGAAAAAAGGGTAGGGTAGGTGTACGGTAGGTGTAGGGTAGGTGTAGGGTAGGTGTAGGGTAGGTGTAGGGTAGGTGTAGGGTAGGTGTAGGGTAGGTGTAGGGTAGGTGTAGGGTAGGTGTAGGGTAGGTGTAGGGTAGGTGTAGGGTAGGTGTAGGGTAGGTGTAGGGTAGGTGTAGGGTAGGTGTAGGGTAGGTGTAGGGTAGGTGTAGGGTAGGTGTAGGGTAGGTGTAGGGTAGGTGTAGGGTAGGTGTAGGGTAGGTGTAGGGTAGGTGTAGGGTAGGTGTAGGGTAGGTGTAGGGTAGGTGTAGGGTAGGTGTAGGGTAGGTGTAGGGTAGGTGTAGGGTAGGTGTAGGGTAGGTGTAGGGTAGGTGTAGGGTAGGTGTAGGGTAGGTGTAGGGTAGGTGTAGGGTAGGTGTAGGGTAGGTGTAGGGTAGGTGTAGGGTAGGTGTAGGGTAGGTGTAGGGTAGGTGTAGGGTAGGTGTAGGTTAGGTGTAGGGTAGGTGTAGGGTAGGTGTAGGGTAGGTGTAGGGTAGGTGTAGGGTAGGTGTAGGGTAGGTGTAGGGTAGGTGTAGGGTAGGTGTAGGGTAGGTGTAGGGTAGGTGTAGGGTAGGTGTTGGGTAGGTGTAGGGTAGGTGTAGGGTAGGTGTAGGGTAGGTGTAGGGTAGGTGTAGGGTAGGTGTAGGGTAGGTGTAGGGTAGGTGTAGGGTAGGTGTAGGGTAGGTGTAGGGTAGGTGTAGGGTAGGTGTAGGGTAGGTGTAGGGTAGGTGTAGGGTAGGTGTAGGGTAGGTGTAGGGTAGGTGTAGGGTAGGTGTAGGGTAGGTGTAGGGTAGGTGTAGGGTAGGTGTAGGGTAGGTGTAGGGTAGGTGTAGGGTAGGTGTAGGGTAGGTGTAGGGTAGGTGTAGGGTAGGTGTAGGGTAGGTGTAGGGTAGGTGTAGGGTAGGTGTAGGGTAGGTGTAGGGTAGGTGTAGGGTAGGTGTAGGGTAGGTGTAGGGTAGGTGTAGGGTAGGTGTAGGGTAGGTGTAGGGTAGGTGTAGGGTAGGTGTAGGGTAGGTGTAGGGTAGGTGTAGGGTAGGTGTAGGGTAGGTGTAGGGTAGGTGTAGGGTAGGTGTAGGGTAGGTGTAGGGTAGGTGTAGGGTAGGTGTAGGGTAGGTGTAGGGTAGGTGTAGGGTAGGTGTAGGGTAGGTGTAGGGTAGGTGTAGGGTAGGTGTAGGGTAGGTGTAGGGTAGGTGTAGGGTAGGTGTAGGGTAGGTGTAGGGTAGGTGTAGGGTAGGTGTAGGGTAGGTGTAGGGTAGGTGTAGGGTAGGTGTAGGGTAGGTGTAGGGTAGGTGTAGGGTAGGTGTAGGGTAGGTGTAGGGTAGGTGTAGGGTAGGTGTAGGGTAGGTGTAGGGTAGGTGTAGGGTAGGTGTAGGGTAGGTGTAGGGTAGGTGTAGGGTAGGTGTAGGGTAGGTGTAGGGTAGGTGTAGGGTAGGTGTAGGGTAGGTGTAGGGTAGGTGTAGGGTAGGTGTAGGGTAGGTGTAGGGTAGGTGTAGGGTAGGTGTAGGGTAGGTGTAGGGTAGGTGTAGGGTAGGTGTAGGGTAGGTGTAGGGTAGGTGTAGGGTAGGTGTAGGGTAGGTGTAGGGTAGGTGTAGGGTAGGTGTAGGGTAGGTGTAGGGTAGGTGTAGGGTAGGTGTAGGGTAGGTGTAGGGTAGGTGTAGGGTAGGTGTAGGGTAGGTGTAGGGTAGGTGTAGGGTAGGTGTAGGGTAGGTGTAGGGTAGGTGTAGGGTAGGTGTAGGGTAGGTGTAGGGTAGGTGTAGGGTAGGTGTAGGGTAGGTGTAGGGTAGGTGTAGGGTAGGTGTAGGGTAGGTGTAGGGTAGGTGTAGGGTAGGTGTAGGGTAGGTGTAGGGTAGGTGTAGGGTAGCTGTAGGGTAGGTGTAGGGTAGGTGTAGGGTAGGTGTTTTTATGGCAAAACAAAGTTTGCCGGGTCAGCTAGTTTATAATAAATGTACGCATCAATAACTCGAAACTGAAAATGGAAGTAGATACAGGAGCTTCTCTGTCATCTATCTCTCACAAAGATTTTAAAACATTGAACACTGGATGCAAGATCTACAAAACTAATATCACGATGTGAACATATACAGGAGAAACCTTCGCACCACTCGGAGTGGCATACGTTACGTGTAAATACAATGATCAAACACTTGAGGGAAAATTATACATTATCAAACAAGATGTTGACCCTATCTTCGGTCGAACATGGATACGAGCCATGAACTTGGATCTGGCAAATATAAACGTAGTTAATACTAAAGAACACCCAAAACTGGATAAGCTACTTTCTGAATATTCTAAGGTATTCGATGGCTCCCTTGGTTGCATACCTGATTACAAAGCTCATTTGACCCTAAAGGAAGATGCATCACCAATTTTTGTTAAGCCTAGACGTATACCATATGCTCTTAAAACTAAAGTTGATGATGAAATAGTACGACTCTGCCAACAAGGGGTAATTACAAAAGTTGATAGCTCTGAGTAGTATACGCTTATGCGCGGATTATAAAGTCACCTTAAATAAAGTTATACGGGATGAACAATACCCAATGCCGATCATAGAGGATATTCTGGTAGAGATGAACGGAGGTCAAATATTTTGCACACTTGATATCAATCAAGCTTATTTAAACATGATGATGGACGAGGACAGCGCTTACATGCAAACATTAAGCACACACAAGGGTACGTTTAAAGTAAATAGACTTAAGTTTGGCGTCAAGGTTGCTCCGAACCTATGGCAAAAATTTATGGATCGTTTGCTTCAAGGGTTAGCTGGAGTGAAATGTTTTTTTGATGACATAATCATTCAGGGGCGTTCAGAAGAAGAACTTCTTTCAAGATTACGCTTGGTATTACAAAAATTACAAGAAAAAAATTTGAGACTCAATAAGGATAAATGTAATTTTTTTCAAAGAAGAATCGAATACTTGGGTCACACCATTGATAAAAATGGACTGCACAAAAATAGAAACAAGGTAAACGCTTTTCTGGATACAAAACGTCCCAGCAACATCAACGAACTGCGGACATTTCTAGGAATGGCTAATTATTACAATAAGTTCATACCGAATTTAGCTTCCATATCCAGTCCTCTTAATAACCTACTAAAGAAGGACATTAAATATGTATGGACGCATACATGTAATGAGAGTTTCAAGAAAATTAAACAGGAAATTCTCAGTGAGAGAGTTTTAATGCATTTCGACGCTGAGAAACCCTTGGTTCTCGCTACAGATGCTTCACCTTTTGGACTTGGAGCAGTTCTATAGCACCGATTATCGGACGGATCTGATCGACCTATTGCTTTTGCATCACGTACATTGACAAGTAGCGAATAAAAATACAGCCAGATAGACAAAGAAGCGACGTCCTTATTCTGGGGATTAAAGAAATTTTTTCACTACTGCTACGGAAGAAAATTCATACTCATTACAGACCATAAACCATTAACTACAATCTTCAATCCACACAAAACTTTGCCGGCGATGAGCACAATGAGGCTCTTTCACTACGCACATTTTCTATCTGGTTTTGAATACACTATTGAATACAGAACATCGGATGATCATAGCAATCATAGCAATGCAGATTATCTATCAAGATTTCCCGTAGATACAGTAGCAAATAACCTAATTGACGTACATTGCGCATTTCAATTAAATCAGATGAACACAATTGCCGTCGACCGTATAAAAATCGCCGAAAAGACCCAACTCGATGATGAATATAACCATTTATTGGAAGCTTTAAAACATGGCACTTCAGTGAGAAGATACGGCTACAATGACAACGAATTGACCATACAAGACGGTTGTATTATAAAAGGAACACGAGTGATGATTCCGACAACCCTTAGACAACAGGTTTTAGAAGAACTACACACAGGGCATCTTGGGATAGTCAAAATGAAATCACTGGCGCGTGGATACGTATTCTGGAGAAATTTGGATCAAGACATAGAAGACATAGTTAAATGCTGTCGAGAATGTCGATTAAAGCAAAATCAACCTGCATGCGCAGCACTACATCATTGGGACTTACCATCAGGTCCATGGCAAAGGATCCATATCGATTTTGCTGGGCCGATTAAGGGTTATTCATTATTTATAATAGTGGATGCATTTACAAAATGGGTGGAAATAATAGAAACGAAAACAACCACAAGCTCATGGTGTATCCGCCGGTAGGTGTAGGGTAGGTGTAGGGTAGGTGTAGGGTAGGTGTAGGGTAGGTGTAGGGTAGGTGTAGGGTAGGTGTAGGGTAGGTGTAGGGTAGGAGTAGGGTAGGTGTAGCGTAGGTGTTGCGTAGGTGTAGGTGTAGGGTAGGAGTAGGGTAGGAACTTAAAGAACTTTTCGTAACATTCGGATTTCCGCTTACTTTAGTATCAGACAACGGTCGACAATTGGTTTCAAATGAATTTGAATCATTCCTCAGATAAAGCGGGGTTGTACACAATACCACAGCCCCATACCATCCGGCCACGAATGGACAGGCAGAGCGTTACGTACAAACAATAAAAAAGGCAATACATAGCATCAGTGCAGAGCCAGGTACTTTACAGGATAAACTACTGGGTATTAAGGAACGCCTACGCAGGACGCCGAGTAGCAGCACAAATAAAAGTCCATATGAGCTCATGTTTGGCAGGGAGATAAGAAACACCCTAAGTGTTCATTTCAAGGCGAGGACGAGGGATGAAACACGACCGCCGGCTGATGAGGTAACTGTACGCTCATTTACTGTCGGGCAGAGAGTGCAAATACGCAGCTACACAAACGACCAAATTAAATGGGAATTCGGAACCGTTTTAAGGGTTTTAGGCCAATTACACTACCAAATAGAAACGGATTCAGGTCAGATATGCAAAAGGCATATTAATCAGATGCTGGGTACCCGAATACAAAGATAGGAAAAGTAAAACCCTGGAAACGTGTCAACAAGATGATTTGGGACATTTACTTCTTTTTGATTGTGATGTCATCCTGCATGTCATCTATTGTGTCAGTGTAAGAATAATTAGTTAGTTATTAAATTTATTGCCACACACACATGTTACAACAGATACATAATTACAGAATAGAAAAAAAAAACATAAATAAACAACGCAACACAATGGATATGGCCATGGGCCCCAAACTAGGCATAGCCTGTATCTTGGTGGCCCAATTAAACAAAATTTAGAGTAGACAGATTGGACGTTCTGTGTGACACAGCACAGTGTTATCAATTATACAGTATTATAAATCAAATAATCATAATTAAAAACAATAATCAAAATCATTAATTGCATTAAAAATATAAAAAAAAAAAAAAAAAAAAATAGGTATGAGTCAAAAAGAAAAAATAAATCTAAATTAGAATACAATAAAATTAAAATTAAAATCACATTGTTACACAATCCAGATCACAGTTACAATTATTAAAGTTCACTTCACTCAATCAAAGTCTATATTATACAGTACCTATTATAAATCAAAACAATCAGAATTAAAAACAATAATCAAATTCAATAATTACATTAAAAATATTATAAAATTAAGAAAAGGTATGAGTCAAAAAGAAAAAGTCAATAATTTAAAAGACAATAAAATCAAAATCACATTGTTACACAATCCGTATCACATTTATAATTATTAAAATCAGAATTAAACTTCACTTCACTCAATCAAGGTCAAATAGAATAAGAAAAACAAAATAGTAATAGCAATAGAGTTGTAAACATTAAAATCAACATTGAGGTGTAAATTTAAATCAGATTATTCAGTCAAGAGTTATAAAAGTAGGTGGAAGGGTGAGGACATACATCAGATTACAGTATATGTGTGAATGTGGGACAGGGATGGAAGCTGACTGGGTGAAGGTTTGTGTTCAGGTGCTGTTCATCCCAATGGGCACAAGATAAGTTCAGTTTCGTCATACGTTAGCTTTTGCAACCATCTCTTCAATAAAGTCTTGGCTTCAAAGGTATTTCCAGGGACCCGTAGTGTGGATTTGTTAACTAGGTTGAAGACTCGTATTGGGAGAAAGAGGGAAAACCGGGCGGCAAAAGTCGTTTTTACTGTTGATTGACAGTCTGTCCGCTCCAATCCTTCCCCTTTGGGTGTATGTGAATTTTCGACCCACCACGGTGACTAGATTTAGAAGGGACCTCAGAATATATAACTGTCGGACGCCCAGGACACCCGCCTCCCTGTAGAGTGTGTCGGTTGAATAGCGCCGCGGTTTGCCAAGGAAAACTTTTAGAACAGCGCGTTGAGCACGTTCAAGTTCAAGCATATAGGTCTTAGCGGCGCTACCCCAGACGCCTACACAGTACTGTAACAGCGATTGACACAGCGCCAGATAAACTTTTCTGCATAAGTCTCTCGGGGCACTGGAGCGAAGGGTTTTCATAACATAAATAAATTTCCGGGTTTTTTTAGAGAGCATAGATATATGCTCTCTAAAGGACAGATTCTGGTCAATCATAACACCTAAGTACATCATTGACTTGACTCTATCTATAACATTGCATGTACAGTTGTTGAGATGACATTGGATGCTGTGAATTTTTAATTTCTCAATGTCCGGACAGCGAGAACGACTAATGTGGAACGTCATGAAAGTGGTTTTAATGAAATAAATGGATGAAATAAATCCATTGAATTATAATGAATATAATATATAATAGTACATAATAGCCCCAATCTGTCAAGTTTCACACGGCTTACACTTTTGCTGTAGATGTCTTTCAGGATGTTAATGTACGGTTTGGGGATATCTTGATGACATAGTGCTTGCCATATGCTGTCATGGGATATGGAGTCGAAGGCCTTTGCATAGTCGATAAATGCTAGGTATAAGGGTTGTTGACGTTCTTGATGTTTTTCAATAACTTGTTCCAAGGTATGGACGTGGTCGATTGTGCAGAAACCCTTTCGGAATCCTGCCTGTTCCATGGGTTGGTGCTTTTCTATTTCTGCCTCTATACTCTTGTTTAAACAGGCCGCGAACAGTTTGTACATAGTAGGGAGTAAGCTTATAGGACGGTAATTACTCACATCTGACGCGTCCCCCTTCTTGTAAATGAGTATTATTCTTGATTCCGCCCATTTCACAGGTACTTTGTGCTCTTGGAGGATTTTATTAAACAAATTTGAGAGAGGACCAGCCAGTAAATACTTTCCTACTTTGAGAGCTTCATTTGGGATGTTATCATGTCCGGGACTTTTTTCTTCTTTAAGCCTGTATATTTGTCTTATTATTTCTGCTTCTTCGAAGGGTTCGATCGAAAATGACGCTGTTGTATTATCTACATTGTATTGATGTGTCTGGATTTTATTGTTTTTGTAGCTGTAGAGGTCTTTGTAGTAATCTGAAGCAATTCTCACGATGTCTGTCCTTGTTTGCGTATATTTTTGAGTGTCTTTTGATTTTAGCTCTGGAATCCACTCTTTAAAAGTATTAAGTTTTTTAAACGCTCTCTTTTGACTTCCAAATTTTAATAAGTTTGATTCTATTATCTTCATTCTGTAGTTTTCGTAGTCATTTTTTAATTTCTTGTTGGTAGTTTTGTATAAGTTCGAAAGTTCTTGTCTCTCTTCTCTATTTTTTGGTTGTTTATGTTGTAATTCAATTCGTTTTTTTATTGCTTCATTAGTGGGCGCATATACTTGTATTAGTGATAATTTAGTTGTTGCAAATTGGAGGTTCAATAAACACACTCTTTCCGATATTCCTATGTAGTTCTGGATGTTAGACTTATATTTCTTTTTGATTAAGAATCCAACACCGTGTAGACCCTTTGTTTCGCCTGTATGGCAAAAAAGATGTTCTTCTAGTTCCACAATGTGGCTTCCAATTTTTCTTACTTCGGCTAATCCAATTATATCATATTTTATTTTGTTTAAGGAATGTTGAAGCAATATCATTATTTGTGGTGATAAGAGTGATCTCACATTATATGTACATATATTGAGTTGTTGTTGTTGTGTTGGAGGGTTGTAGTCTTTATCTCCCGCGGGGACAAACCGTGTTGGGAGATGGAGAGGGGCCTTTTGTGATTGCTATTCTGAGTCATAATGCTCAGTCCTCGGTAATTATTCAGGCAAAGTCTTCTCAGAGTTGTATATAAGTTTGGGTTTCTGTAGAATATAGTTTTTCATTGTTATTGTTTTACTTTTCTTAACAGGTTGATTTTTGCTTCCCGTACTACTTGGGCTATTTACTGTCTTAATTATTTCAGGAGACTCGGATAAAATTCTTTTGTTATTGTTCTGTGTAATTTTTTTATTTTTGCCGGGTAACACAATGAGCTTATCATATTTTATAAAAGCAGTATTGCCTGCCTCCTTTTCCTCTCTCAGTTGGGCCTGCAAGTATTTGCGTTTATTCAAAACTTCTAGAGGATAGTCTTGCTTGATGTAATATGGTGAGTTTTTTAAGCATTTTTGATTTTGCTGGACTTTTATTTTTAGTCCCTTTGTGCTAAATGTCACAACAACAGGCCTGGTTTTTTCGCCCTTCTTTCCAATTCTTCTGACAGTCTCTATACCATTTTCATAATGTAGACCAAAATATTTATTTATTATGTCTAATATTATTTCTTCTAAGCCATGGTATGATTTTTCTTGTTCTTCGACACCAAAGATAACTAAATTTTTGCGTCTCATAAATCTTTCGAAATTGTTTATTTGTGAAGTATGCTCCTCCAGTTTCTTTTCCAGGTGTTCATATTTTATTTCCAAGGTCCCAAACTTATCATTTATATTATTATTGATGGTGGTTTTTATATCCTCTTTCATTTCGAGCATATCTAATTTTTGTTGTTCCAACATCCTTTTCATTTCATCCATGTTTACAAAAAAAGGTGTCAATAACGTTGTTGAATGCTTTTGTTTTGAGTATAATTGTTAACAGCGCCCTCTGTTAACGGAATGTTGAAACTTGTAGACTTGGATATGCCTGATTACTGACGGTGAGCGATCGAGATCGATATGTTCAGTTATAGTAGTTCTGAAGGTTTTCGATAGATGGCGTAACTTGTATCACCGGAGTTCATGAATATGGTCTTTAACTCTTTTTCAATGTTTTCTTTGGGAAGCCGTCAAATACTGGTAAAAATTACAATTTATTGCACCTCAGCACCATACATTCCATACAACGATTAGTAGACAGAATTAACCAAACTGAATGTTTTGAGATAATGCACTTATCAATGTCACTATAGGGTATTTTTGTTTTTTCTTATATTTACGTTTTACTTGTTTAATTGTTAACTTATCGCACTTTATGATCGCAGTTCCGCCTAATGTTTCATTAACGCTCGATTCATGTAGTGTCTTGGTTCACTTTTTTTTTCATTTCACAGAATTTCACTTGACACATCAAAGTTGTTGGTCGTTGAAATTTTTTTCATTTGAAAAAGAGAACGATCGGTTTAATCACTGGTTTTCACTTGGTCCTTTATATTATTTCGGTTAATCTTTGTCCAATTGCAATGATTTTTCACTTTTTGCTTCGATAATAACTTGTTTTCTATTTTTTATTTCACTTTAAATACAGACTCGATGTCAACAGTGCCAGTGTTGCCACCTCTCCCCCTTGGGGATTATGTTGTCATAGATAGTATGGGATTATGTTACCTTGCTATAATTAAACACAATTTCACGCGGGACTAATGATGGGCAGAAGAAAGTACTTATTAAATATTCTTAAAATAAATAATTATGGTGAATACATTGTTATGAGAGTTCACTGAAAAAGACAAAGAGACATTCAATACATACATAAAATCACGCCTTTTCCCATGGGGGCAGGCAGAAACGGCACCTGCTACGATCCTTACATATTTCTTTTGCTTCACGTTTATATATCTAGTGATACACGCACGCGGGTTATGAGTACTGTGACCTGGGCATTCTGAAGAACATCACCAATGTCTATGTTCCTCTCAACAATGCCAAACCATCTTAGCGCAATCTTTTAAAATTTTTCACTACATTGTAACCACAGATATAAATCTAACTAGATGACGTGATTGTATGTACTTCGCGTGTCAAAAAACGGAGTAAAATTACGATCAATGATCGTGATTTGAGCTTTTCATTTAGTATTATCGGCACAGGAAATCCACCTCAATCTAGAAACCCCTTTTATGCCATATTGAGCTGTAAAGACTGTATAGTGTTATTAAATTGTGTGTGAAAAAGTAGCACACTTGCGTTATCTAGTTTTATTTATGTCTGTGATTGTAACGTTGTACATACAGCTCCAGAGAAACCTCACCCACTTGAAATGTATAAAAAGCGATATCTATGGACAGGAGGATATACTACGATGTTAATGTGCGCCGCGTGTACGCCATCTCTGTGACATCAATGAAACTGCTAAGATATGCTAACTAGAAATTTAAAAAAAACTGACGGCGCTCATGCAAGCGACCGCTAGATAATATCCATCGCTTCCTACCTATTGATATTTTTAAACTTCCAAACGTGTACCACAAACATACATTTCTAAAAACTCACAACGGAATTTTAAAATTTAATAAAATCGTTAGGCCGATGTAAGAATCGAACCTGGACCCTATAACTCCCCAAGTAACAAAAACTAGTTCTATAATAAGCCATAGAACGTTTTGGGAAACACTGTTTTTAGTCCTATAAAGCCCCAAAGAAGGTGTATTTTATTCGAAAGTGGCGCATTTATTTCTCCATTCAGTGTTAAAACGAACCAATAACAATGTTACACATGACAAATCAGTCACATACACGCTATGTAACAGTGCACGGGTCACAAAATAGTGATGTAGTGGTTAATAAACACCTTTAAGGATCTTTTATAGTACTTTTTCATACCATACGAGAGTTTATGTTTCCTTTACCTCACTCACCATTTATTCTTCTATCATGAGAGTGTAAAGACTTAACAATAGTACATTGTGATACAAGGGTGGAAAGTAGGTTATTGCAAACGAGCTGTCATTAACAAGCCCGAGCCGAAGGCGAGGGTTTCTAATGACACGAGTTTGCAATAACCTACACACCCGTGTATCACGCGACGTTTTTCAATACAGTTGTGGGAAACAGTAAAAACAAATCAAAGAATTAGATTTGTTTATTCACAAAAAATAAAATTTTCAATATGGCGCGTTTTTGCAACTGGACATATTTTTTTACAAAGATAACAGCCTATACAGTCTATTCGATTTTTGACAAACGTTGATGTGAAAATAATTAACTTAAAACTGTTAATTAAATATATTAAACAACCATTTAAAAGACTATTGAGAATTCAATGCTAAAACGTACGGAATCATTCATTTTTCCTCGTAGAAAATCTATCCCATTTTATTCTATGTTTGAAAACTCCTTGCTACTAAACTTTTTTAAATTGACTTATAAATTTAAAACTAAACTGCAAACATAATGATCGAGCTCGTAAACAAAAGTCACGACCGCGTAACAGAAAGATGCCTATGCGTAAGATTTAACTTTCGAATCATAATTATAGCCTCTGAAAGTACGCCATGTTTAACAACTGTATTGAAAAATATATTTATTTAATATTTGTAAAGGAATTGAAGCAATTTGTATTTAATAAAAAATATATTTTATTATTATATTTATTTATAGAGTGTGAAATGATGTGCGACCGCAATTTTACGGATAAACTATGGTTAGGTTTACCATAAATTTTTCAATACAGTTGTTAAACATGACGTACTTTCAGAGGCTATAATTATGATTCGAAAGTTAAATCTTACGCATAGGCATCTTTCTGTTACGCGGTCGTGACATTTGTTTACGAGCTTGATCACTATGTTTGCAGTTTAGTTTTAAATTTATAAGTCAATTTAGAAAAAGCGCGGGAAACGTTCGAATTTATAGGCGCGAATTTTTTCCTTATTCCAAAAAAAATGATTTATATTGTAAATAGTGGTCAGGAGGGTGTAGTTTGTTTAAAACTGTTTAATTAATTATTTCATCTTTTTCTTTGGTAAGTCCTTGAATTTTCTGTTTTTGTATGGAGGAGCCCCCTGGGGGCTCTGTTCCCCAATCAACATGCTTTATAACTTTACCTTCAAACGAATCAGACATGGAAACAGACACATCGATCTGTTCCAATAACACAGTTTCTGCTAATCCTACACGCAAATTAAAACGTCCCCGCACTCACAACTCACACAAGCTCCCTTTCATCGACTTCATAAGGTGCATAGTTCATTCTTTGGGGTTGGTATAACTTTTTACAACAAGTTACCGTCTTCTTTTCTAGATTTGCCATTTAACGCATTTAAAGCAAAAGTAAAAGCTAATCTCTGTTCTAAGGCATACTATTCTATTAATGATTATTTAGATAATAAGCATAGTTGGTCGTTGTGTTGAACTCAAGACAATGTTCGTGTTCTTTTACCATAATTAGCTTGCTGTCAGGTTAAATATTATTATTTTTTAATTTCGTTTTTATGTGTATTTTTTAAATTTTATTTTTTAGTAAGACTGTCGTAGGTATCGTTTACTGTTATTGTCGGAGCTGATGAAGATTGCTACTATCTTTGCATTATATAGAGTTAATCTTTCTAGTATTATATAGCAGCATAGCCAGCATTGTGTGAGTACCATGTACTTCAGAGCTATCATTGTCTAGATACCTACGTCTTCTATTGACTTGAATGACTCCGGTGGTTGAGAGTATGTCATGCTCACTCAAATGTCGGATCATTTAGCTCCCTTCAAAATGGTTGAGCTGAATGGTGCTGATACATGTGTCATGTTCGTGAACGGGCGCTGTCGGTTGGGACAGGTCATCTCTTAGCTGCCATGGTTTATTTTAATTGATTCTAATTTTATTTCTGAATTGTCCTTTTATATTTACTATGGACACTTTTAACTTTCTACATCGTTCTCACATAATGTGTAATCTCAACATGAATGATGTAACAAATGATTTGTAATAATTACCTAATTGAAAAACGTGTCCATGGAGTTTCTTGCCCGTTCTTCTCCATAGAGATCTACGCCTTGGAATGGGCATCTACGGTACTTTCACAGTTATTATGTCTTGTGACTGGGACTGTAGCACCATAATTTTGTAATATTTTATTTTGTCTTTTGACAATTCAAAAGTGCCTGTAACTGGCCTACTTGAAATAAAGTGCTTTGACTTTGACTTTTTGACAAAACCTGTCGCCATTGCAACAAACGCCGGCGAAAACGCAACTCAACTGCGGAATGTAAAGAAACGGACTGTACATGTGACGCTATTGATACTATAAATGAAAAGAACCAGATTCCTAATTCTCAAATCTCTCATCCACCGCAAAATATTTTATCAGACCACTAACAAATTGCTTTTTCAAAACCAACCCGCCCGCAACCTACGCCAGTAGGACGGCTAACCTACGAGCATACTGATCTAGCTCCTTACATCGTCCACATTCAAAGAGAATACCATAACCCTAATGACTCAGTATCCTTGCACCCGGTGGCCTTTGGAAAATCCCTCAGGAAAGAAAATTTCCAAGGTATAGTTAATGGCAGCTTAAAAAAAATAGGAAGGAATCGAATGTCCCTTACTTTTACAGACTTCGACAAAGCTAACATATTTTTGAACCATGAGAGCCATAAAAATAATGGGTTTAGAACCTTTATGTTTAATATCACTCGCATGGGCCTCGTTAGGGGCGTTCCGTCAGAATGATCTCCAGAAGAGGTATGTGTCAACATTTTAGTGCCTATTGGTTGCGGAAAAATCCTGAAGATCCGGCGTTTAAATTTGATGGTCAGGTGTTGCCTAAGAGAATATATATGTGCTACAATGCTCTCCAGGTTGAACTTTATACATACCCTACAATACAATGTTACAATTGTGCCAGGTTTGGGCACACTAAAGTACAATGCAGATCTTTGCCCCGCTGCTATAAATGTGTCAAGCACACACAGGCGAAACATGTAAGATTACATTGAGGACAAGGCTACCTGCTGTCACTGCTCAGGGTCTCATTTTGCGACAAGCAAAAGTTGTCCAGAGCTTGACAGACAAAAACGCATAAAACGTTCCATGGCTGAGTCCTACATTTCCTATGCTGAAGCTAATAAAATACATCCACCTGTTGTAAGATCATATGCTGACATTGTATCAAATCATGCTTCTAGTGTAGGCCGGTCTTCTAACAACTTTCCTACCTCATCCCCCACACTGTTATCTCCAGTAAAGACGACATCATACAAAAAGACAATTACTAGACAACTCAGTCTACGTCAACATCATCCATCCAATCACCTGTCCTCACATAAAGAACTGACCAAAGACTATCAAATCCCCTGTCCAGCCAATGGCTGTGCGTATACAGACCAATCAAACAAAGAAAATAATCCTCCATCTATAATTGATGTCATTTTGACCCTAATTAGCTCCCTTTCACACTCAACAATTATTAAACCTGACCACGTTGCATCCATAGTTGAAACCTTGAACAAACTCGTACACACTCATAATGACTGCCACCAACAATGTGCCGAATAACTTTAATAATGCTAGCGCTGTATTGTCTTCATTGCATTACCCCCATGTGGTGGTGCAATGGAACTGCCGCAGTGTAAATGACAAAAAAGCAGAACTTTCATACCTTTTGAATAAACACTGTCCCACAATAATAGCCTTATCAGAAACCTGGCTTAGACCAGATTCTGTCTTCAAAATAAAAAGTTATTCCTGTCTTAGAGAAGACAGGACTGATAGTTATGCTGGAGTAGCTTTAAATAATAATAAATAAATAAAATAAAATGTTTATTGTGTTTCGAATTTTTACAGTTACTTATTTACTTGAGGCAGACCCGGTAAGTAATTAAGAATACTTGTGTTGGGCCTGACTCGCTCCTACCCTCATTTAAACATAACACAGTTTCGAATAAAACATTTGAATAAAAGAAACAAACTTATGAAAGTAATAAAAATAAGTAAAAAGAAGCAAACAAAGTTAACAAAATAAATTCTATCCAGTAATTAATACTACAACTTTGCCAGTAGGACATTATCTAGCTTTACTTGTTAAGAACTGATGGGTCTTCGTCCGCAGAAACAATTGCATTTCCCTGATGCTAGTTTTTCGCAACCCTGAGATTCCTTGCGTTGAGAAAAAGTATAAACACTCACCTGGATAGGCAGGGATTGAAGGTATCAGCTACACTCGGGACTACGGGGCCGGCTGGCGCGTGGCGTGGCGGAGATTCAATATGCACTACAAGTTCACGTTTTGCTTGATTTCACTTCACAAGGAGGGTTACGAGAACCAATCAGTCAATCAATTTCTAGCGAAGCCTTTTGGGTATTTTTTAACCCTGTTTTTAAACGGACACAACGCGGGAGCAGTTATCTGCTTTTCGCCATTTTTTCAAGTCATGGTTCGCACTCTCACCGCAGTGAGGCGCTAGCGTGGCACCAGTGGTATGGCGTCAATTTTAAATTAGGAAGGGAAACACATTGGACAGGAAATTTAGAAGGATAGGCTTAATGTTTATCCAAAAACAATATCCTATATAAACCTATTCCTCTTCCCTCTCATGATGATTTTACAGCAGTTGCTGCACTTATAACTAATATATGTTTCGTTTCTATATATATTACAAAGCCTTCTGCTTCTAGTTTCCAACAGCTCAGTAACATTCTTCAGACTCTTCCTAGGCCTCTCATTCTATTAGGCGATTTTAACTCCCATCACACATCTTTTGGCAGTACAAAATCAGATATCAATGGACAGGAACTTCTCAACTTACTTCACGAACACAATCTCTGCCTCCTTAATACAGGTTCTCCAACTCGCCGTACAAATCCTTCCCAACATCGCAGCTCCGTTGATCTTTCAATCTCATCACCTTCCTTGGCTTCTTCTCTTACTTGGCACACACTCTCTTCTACCTATTACAGTGATCACTTTCCTATAATTGTATCTTTCCCTGGCAAGAAAGTCAAAGCTACTCCAACTAAACCCAGACTTAAATATAAACTTGTAAATGACAATTGGCCTAAGTTTAAAAACTACATGGACACTAACATTTCAGACTTACCCAAAAATAATGACACAGAAATATGCTCTAAAGAATTTTTTAACACCCTTGCTCGTAAAGCTGATGTAATTCCACCGGTTTTAAATATATAAAGCGGGTCATAAAAAACGCGTGTGTTACCAAAGCAAATAGTTAAGTTATAGTCCATACACATTCCATAACAGTATTATTTGCCATTTCAAATATGGAACTGATCGCCGCCGCACGACTCCAGCTAGTCAGCAGTGCGCTGTTGCTATTCAAATTTCGAACTCATCGCCGCGCGGCGCCAGTCAGTAGGCAGCGCTAGCGCGCTGTTAAAATGGCGGGAAAGCAACAGTGTGCATTCACAGATTGAGTTTATTTAAAAACTTGGCTGCATGCTCTAGCGTCTTTGCCAACATTTTCACGCAGCCACGGCAGAAAATAATCCTCGCGCCATTTTTCTCAAATTTTCTTTTCTTTGTACTTGTTTTGTGAATATCTAAAAATGACAACTTTCAATAATGAAGATGAGCAATATATTACTTCAACTCCACCGGATATACCTCCTCAAGCGGCCGCGGTGGTTCGTAGCTGTATCTTCGTAGCTGGCAGCCAGTGACGTCACCCGCGTAGCACAGCGCTTAGGTAGGGGTCGTCGTCCGTCGTAGCGGTGGTTACCGAGCGTACCCTACGCTTACGACAGAGATAACAATTATGGCGATCGCACTCCTCGCACAGACACTCTGCGCATCGCGGGCCGCCTTTCACTTTTACGCACTGGTTGCAAATTACGAGTTTAATACTATTATTATAAGTTATAGTTTAGAATAACTTGGGACTAATTATGCGATATTATTTGGTCAAAAACTGATAACACGTCTGCTCAGGACGACTGCTCGAACGAAAGGCCAATTTAATGGATATAATGTCTGATACAAAAAATCTCCTTAAGAAAAAGAAATTTATGAGTTGGCGAAGCTTCTGTGCTTCCATCTCTCCTAGAACACCTCCTTCAGTTATATGGACAAATATAAAACGTTTCCGCACTGGAACTTCTCCAAACACATTTAATACTATTCCTTCATCCTTAACCGAGGAATTCTTAAAGAATTTAGCTCCTCCTTTTGTTCCACAACAAGATTTAGTTTCTGCTCCTCCTCAAATTTCTTCAAATGTAAGTACTTCATTCCT
Organism: Orthosia incerta; assembly: GCA_948252205.1. NCBI lineage: Eukaryota > Metazoa > Arthropoda > Insecta > Lepidoptera > Noctuidae > Orthosia > Orthosia incerta. The sequence goes on from OX411759.1 coordinate 27,874,807, forward strand.
TGATGGACCCATAAGTCTGGCAGAACTTAAAGGTGTCCTATCCTATGTCCGGGATTCTTCTCCTGGACAAGATGGAATTCCTTATTAATATTTTTTCAAATCTTGGTGATAATAGTTTACTCTATTATTTAGAGGTTATAAACTCCGTAATTCTGACAGGTGACGTTCCGGAATCATGGAAGTTACAGACAGTGTTGCCCATTCTAAAACCTAATAAGAATCCATCAGAAAGTACCTCTTATCGCCCCATAGCTCTATCTCCTGTGATAGCGAAATTAGCTGAGCACCTTATAAAAAATAGATCAGAATGGTTTTTAGAAAACAATCATTATCTTAAAGCTTATTGACATTTTACTTTTAACATATTTGCTATTGGACATTAACCAATTATCTGTTTTTAACAACTCTATTTAACTATGAATTGTATCGCTTTATGAATTTGTCAATATTGTCTACTTCTTTTTAATACGAATAATTTATTTCGAGTGCATTTGTACGCCTTTCTAGGCAAAACATGTTGAGACTTCTTTTTTCTCTTTTTCCATCTCATTGTAAAACCTACACGTGTTTTTTTTGACAAATAAATGTTATCTTATCCCAGATTCACAGTTTGGCTTCAGAAAGGGAAAGAGCACTGTCTTCACCATAGCAACGCGGGTTGTCCCATCCTTGCCGGGAAAGACTTCGGTGATTAAACCCATTGGCCAACGTAAAGGAGGGACATCATCCTGATGTATGAGAACCACTGTACCAATCTTAATATTGTCTTCGGCATTTAACCATTTTTGTCTAACTTGAAGATTATGTAAATATTCTATACGCCATCTCCTCCAGAAACTACAAACCATCTGGTCAAGCAAGCTTTTGCGGCAAGTTAGAGACTTCGTCGTCTCGGGAACATTCATGACGGGCAACGAAGTCAACGGAGAAGCCATTATAAAATGAGCGGGAGTAAGCGGTTCTGGGTATGGATCCTCAGCCAGGACACAGAGCGGTCTGGAATTTAGAACTGCCTCAATTTCAGTGAGAACAGTCGAAAGCTCCTCATAGGTAAGAAGTTGAGAGCCGATAACACGGTATAAATGCGTCTTAATAGATTTAATATTTGATTCCCACAACCCTCCAAAGTGGGGGGCGCGGGGTGGAATCATTTTCCACTCTATGCGGTAGCGGTTAGCAAGTAGTTCTTGCAATTGAGCCTTGGCTCCAACGAAATTTGTTCCGTTATCGGAATATAAATAAGAGACAGGTCCTCTGCGGGAAATAAATCTTTTAAAGGCGGAAATGAAAGTGTCCGATGACACGTCAGTAACCAATTCAATATGAACCGCTTTGGTAACGAAGCAAATGAATAAGCAAATGTAAGCCTTCTGACTTCTTTGACCTCGGCGTCTACATAACGTTACTTTAATGGGACCAGCGTAGTCCACACCCGTATGGACGAAAGCTTTGGTCTCCTGTACGCGACAAGCGGGTAAATCAGCCATCTTTGGGCTGGGATGAGATGGTGAAACTTTAAAGCAAAAGTTACAAGCAAGCAATCTTTGAACGTTTATCGTCATTATACGAAACGTCTAAGAAAATAAATACGACTAGTATCGAGCTTCGTTCCTCGGAATTATTTATGGCAGATTCTGAAATTCTCTCAGTTATTCGTCAAGAATTTAGTACCAATTTAGATAATATAAATACATATTCTTTACAGTTAAACCCTGATTATAAAATCGATTATAAAAATCTTACATCTTTTGACGATGTATATACTCGTGTGGAGCGAATGCGATCTCTTATCGACGCGAAGTATTCGAGATCATCGACCGACGCAGCGTCCCATGATAACTCATCAAAACAATATAAAGTCAAACTCCCACCGATTCAAATTCCGTTCTTTGATGGTAGGATTGATAACTGGCCTGTTTTCTATGAATCATTTGAGTCAAATATTCATAGTAATTTAAACCTTACAGATTCTCAACGTGTGCAGTATTTGATAGGTAATTTAAAGGGAAGTGCGTTGCAAATTACCGCCGGAATTATGCCGTCAGGTGATAATTATACCGCTATCTGGGACAGTTTGGTGAAAAAGTATCAGGATAAACGAGCGCTAGGCTCACACTACATGTCTAACATATTAAATATTAAACCCGCAACTAATCATTCCGCATCTTTAAATAGTTTCATTGAAAGTTTTCACGCGTCTGTTTCTGCTTTAGAACAATTAAAAATTAACGATTTAAAGGATTTCATTTTGTTGAATTTAGCTTTAAAAAAGTTAGACCCCGCTACCGTAAATTTATTCGAAATGCATATGAGAGATAAGGAAATTCCTACATATACGGATTTCGTTGAATTTATAAAATCGCAAGTTAAAATATTAGATCGAACTATTTCATCGCGAACTGCGTTAGTAAGCAACAACCCTAATAAAAATATTTTTTCTCGTAATCAGTCACGTGATAGTACAGTACATACTTTTGTTGCTTGTGATAATAATCAAAATTGTTTGTATTGCAATAAGGTTGACCATTGTAAACTTTACACTTGCCCATCCTTTCAATCAATCTCAGCCAATTCGCGTTTGGACTTTATTAAAAACAAACGTGGATGTGTGAACTGTCTTAGTATATCGCACACTGCTTCACAGTGTAAATCCACACATAATTGTAGGACGTGTAATAAACGACATCATTCTCTTTTACATCTGGAAAACAGTTCGCATCCGACTAAATCGGTATCGACTGACGCTGTCACTAGTTCCGCGCATTCGCAACAACAGGTGGCGCTGTGTGCATGCTCGCGTGTAGGTACAGACATGCCGCGTACAACCGTACTGTTATCAACTGCACAAGTCTATGTTGACAACAAATATAACAAATACGTTTCCGTTAGATGTTTAATAGATAACGCTTCGCAAAATAATATAATCACTTCCGCTTGTTGTAAAAAACTACAATTAAACATTATACCACTTTCAAACTCATCTATAAAGGGTGTCGGAACCTCTTCGCGGCCTATCATAGGTTACGTTGAGATAACAGTTACTGCTAAAAATAAAACTAATTCTTTTAAAATTACCGCTCTTGTTGTAGATTTTATCACGGATAACCTACCATCCCACTTTGTTGACACTTCTGCAGTGCAACATTTGTTTGATTTGCCGCTCGCTGATCCACTATGGCATGTACCTGGTGAGGTTGAATTGCTTCTAGGGGCAAAACTGTTCCCGTATTTATTACTTCACGATAAAATTATCTCACCTACCGCTCCATCCGCTATTGAAACCGTGTTTGGTTACATTCTTATGGGTGAGGTACCCGCTAGTTTATCTAATAATAATAATTATAGTCCCGCTAAATTAAATACCGCTTCATACTTGTCTACCGCGCTACGTGTAGATAATTCTCATTGTTTTCTGTCTTTAGACGAATCTTTACATACATTTTGGAACATTGAAGAAATACCTTCAAAACCTTTTATGAGCCCTGCGGAACTGGATTGTGAACAGCTGTACGCTTCTACTGTGTCACGTGACTCCAGTGGTAGGTATTGTACTGCGTTACCATTCTGTAAAAATCCAGATTCACTTGGAAATTCTTATGCTGTCGCTTATCGACGTTTAATTAATTTGGAAAAAACTAAGCTTCGCGACCCTGCTTTGCGCGCTAGTTATAATGAAACAATTCAAGAATATTGTGATCAAAATTATTTAACTGAAATTACACCTAGTTTTGTTGATCAGACTGTAGGTTATTATATACCGCATCACCCGGTCATTCGAAATGATAAACAAACAACTAAAGTTCGCATCGTTCTTGACGCGAGTGCTAAGTCTCATAATGGCGTGTCGTTGAATGACTTGTTACACACAGGGCCGAATTTACAGGCTGACATATTTTTATTACTTTTAAATTTCCGCTTGTTCCCTATTGCAGTTACAGCTGACATAAAACAGATGTATCTTCGAATTGCTGTTATTGATGAGCATCGAAAATACCAAAAAATATTGTTTCGTTTTAATACCGCTGAACCACGCGAATTTCAATTTAATCGAGTTGCATTTGGACTCAAATGGATTCCTTTTGAAGATTGTTTCACCTTTACAACATCTAATTTGGATAAAGGTTGTACTAAACGCTCCATACTTTCCACTATTGCCCGTCTGTGGGATTGTCTCGGTCTTGTGGCTCCAGTAGTTTTATTCGCGAAATTACTTATAAAAGAATTATGGAAATTAAATACAGATTGGGATGAAACTCCACCCGATTCAATTGTACTTGTCTTTCAAAAATTTAAAGAACAATTACCTTTACTTTCTTCTTTAAAATTGCCTCGTCATGTGGCCGTTTCTATGGGTTGCGTGACAAATATAGTAGGTTTTGCTGATGCCAGCTTGAATGCTTATGGCTGCGTCATATACTTACATGTCACTGATTCAAATGGTTACACACACGTAAATTTGGTGTGTGCTAAATCCAAAGTTGCACCTGTTAAAGTTGTATCTCTAGCTCGTCTAGAGCTTTGTGCCGCTGTTCTTTTGTCTAAGTTAATAAAATTAGTTTATGACACTTACCGTTCTCGTACTGCTATTAATAGTATATTTGCCTTTTCCGATTCTACAATTACTCTTTCATGGATTCATTCCTCACCGCACAAATGGAACATTTTTGTTAGTAACCGCGTCGCTAAATGTCAAGAAAATCTTGATCCTAAGCATTTTTATCATATTAACGGAAAACAAAATCCTAGTGATTGTCTATCTCGAGGTCTCCTACCTCAACAGTTGCTAAACCATGATTTATGGTGGCATGGCCCTGAGTGGCTTCTGCGCCCCACTGCTGAGTGGCCTATCACATCTTTTGTTTCGTCATGCAACGAACAATTGCCTGAATTTAATAATAAAACTCTAACATTGGTATCTACCACATCAGAACTCAATTTAATATGTAGTATTTCTCAAAAATTTGCATCATTAAATAAAATATTGCGCATAATTGTATACATTCTAAGATTTTTACGTATTATTCCTTATGATAAATCACACAAGACGATTACTGTCCGTGAGTTAGCTTCCGCTGAAATTTATTTAATTCGTTGTATTCAACAATTTTATTTTAAAGATATTTATGACGAAATTAAAAGTAAGAAACTTCGCTCACAATATAAAAAACTCGATCTCTTCATAGACGAGCATAATATAATTAGAATCGGCGGCAGATTGTCAAATGCGAACCTTCCTTATGAAGCTCAGCACCCCTCTCTTTTACCTAAACATGATAATTTTACACATGTTCTAATAGACTATTACCACCGTATTTATTGTCATGCCGGTGTAAACCTTCTTAGTTCTCTGTTGCGCCAAAAATATTGGATCCTCTCTTCTAGAGGTGTAATAAGACAAAGATTACATGCTTGTAACTTTTGCTTTAAAGTTTCACCATCTCATCCCAGCCCAAAGATGGCTGATTTACCCGCTTGTCGCGTACAGGAGACCAAAGCTTTCGTCCATACGGGTGTGGACTACGCTGGTCCCATTAAAGTAACGTTATGTAGACGCCGAGGTCAAAGAAGTCAGAAGGCTTACATTTGCTTATTCATTTGCTTCGTTACCAAAGCGGTTCATATTGAATTGGTTACTGACGTGTCATCGGACACTTTCATTTCCGCCTTTAAAAGATTTATTTCCCGCAGAGGACCTGTCTCTTATTTATATTCCGATAACGGAACAAATTTCGTTGGAGCCAAGGCTCAATTGCAAGAACTACTTGCTAACCGCTACCGCATTAAGTGGAAAATGATTCCACCCCGCGCCCCCCACTTTGGAGGGTTGTGGGAATCAAATATTAAATCTATTAAGACGCATTTATACCGTGTTATCGGCTCTCAACTTCTTACCTATGAGGAGCTTTCGACTGTTCTCACTGAAATTGAGGCAGTTCTAAATTCCAGACCGCTCTGTGTCCTGGCTGAGGATCCATACCCAGAACCGCTTACTCCCGCTCATTTTATAATGGCTTCTCCGTTGACTTCGTTGCCCGTCATGAATGTTCCCGAGACGACGAAGTCTCTAACTTGCCGCAAAAGCTTGCTTGACCAGATGGTTTGTAGTTTCTGGAGGAGATGGCGTATAGAATATTTACATAATCTTCAAGTTAGACAAAAATGGTTAAATGCCGAAGACAATATTAAGATTGGTACAGTGGTTCTCATACATCAGGATGATGTCCCTCCTTTACGTTGGCCAATGGGTTTAATCACCGAAGTCTTTCCCGGCAAGGATGGGACAACCCGCGTTGCTATGGTGAAGACATGCAGTGGCTCTTTCAAGAGACCCGTTGTCAAATTATGTCCTTTACCTTCTCAATAACATCACCGCGTAATTAAAACTGTAATTTAGCTATAGTTAACATACTTAAAATATTTTTCTCGTTTCTTAGTCCGCTTTAATATAATTTCTTTCCTTTTGAGAATATTACTTATCCTCAAAGCCGGGCAGGATGCTTGCGCAAGTTTTATTAAATAAAATTTTACTACCAATATTTCTGAACGCATCTCACATTTAAATACAGCATTCGCCGCAGTTTTGAGCTAACTATATTCCCTTCCTTGCCTAATTCCTATACTGCAGAGAGAGAAGGAACTATTCATCGAACGCGACCAATCAACGGCTCTTACGACGGTTGGTTGTTCTGAATTGTGAATCAAGCCGCACCGCATTTTCAACCGCTCTTCGCCGATTACTTATATTTACCGCTAATCCGCTCAATAATTTATAATTCTTGTTGGCCAACACGCGTTTGACATATGCAGACCAAGGGAGCAAAAGTGAAAAGTGAATAAGTGAAAAAAGAGGCATCGAACACGAGCGTCATCATCTCTGCTGCCCTTACACCAACGAGCTTCACTCCAGATACCAAGTAAGTCCTTTCACCACCCGTTTCCTTTGGTTGGCTCACCACTGTTTGTCATTGTCAACAGGAATTTAAACCGCATAAATTATAATGCCCGCTGGTCCTTCGAAAAGCCGCGATTTACTCCACAACACCAAGCACCATGGATAATGCTGGTTTACTCATTACAGATATTCGTATGGCATTTTCAGGAGATGAGTCTGTCGTAGCCGCATTCTTGGATATAAAATCAGCCTACGATAACGTTTGCCTTTCAATACTAAAGAAAAAGTTACAAAAGTTACAAGTTCCACCAAATCTAATCCGTTTTATCATTAATCTTTTGTCTGGTCGTAAAATAACGATTAATGAATTGACCAGAATGCTATGGAAAGGGCTCCCACAGGGATCCGTGCTCAGCCCTATTCTCTATACATATGACCTTGAAAGCTCGCTGGCCTCAACATGCAAAATTCTGCAGTACGCCGATGATGTGGTTGTTTACAGTACTGACAAATCCCTTAATATCGCTTGTGCCTCTTTGTCCAAAGCTTTAGATATTCTTAAGATCTATTTGGACAAAGATGGACTAGAACTCTCTGTATCTAAGTGCTGTGTGGTGCTCTTTTCTAGAAAACGTAAGCCTCCTCCAATTATTCTAAAATACAATGGAGAGCCTATTCCGGTAAAATCTCATGTTAAATTTCTAGGTCTAGTTTTAGACTCTAAACTCACTGGTAATCCACATTGTGATTATATTGCTGGAGAATGTGAACGTGCTCTAAACATCCTCAGATGCCTGTCAGGTGTTGATGCACATCCTTTTTCACTTAAATTAGTTTACAATGCACTAATAAGGAGTGTATTGGATTATGGCACTTTTTTACTGGAACCATGTAGCGCTGCTGGTATGAAGAGACTGGATGACATCCAGGCCAGGGCCCTTCGAATCATAACTGGTGCGATGAAATCTAGCCCCATAAACGCATTACAGGTCGAATGCGCTGATCCTCCCCTCAAGTTACGTCGACAGTACCTGGCAGACAGATTTTTCTACCGCATCTTTCAGTTTTCTAACCACCCATTGGTCATCAAAAGTCATCAACTTTCAGATTTCATCAATTTATCCCCATACTGGGTACATAAACCATTACCGCATCTAGTTGTTAGTCTCAGAACACACATAACTACACCCACACACCACTCTTCAATTTTTCCTATTTTTGAATCAGATTTTAAAGCGTTAATAATTTCACCTGAAATACATTTGAATAATGGTATCATAAAAGGTGACGCTAATGCCAACTTCTCTTTTAAAGCTGTAGTTGACGAGCTTTGGCCTCGTTGGCACCATGTTTACAGTGATGCTTCAAAACACACAGGAAATCAAAATGTTGGTGTGGGCATATTCCATTCTCAATGCAAAATAGTTCAAAAAATTAAACTACCTCCAGAAACTTAAATTTTCACTGCCGAATGTTTTGGTATTTTTAAGGCCCTAGAATACGTCCTTCTAATGAAACTCTCCAAAACAGTAATTTTCGCAGATTCCATGAGTGCATTAAAGGCTTTAGCAAAATTTCCCTTTAAATCAAACAATCTTTCCCCGGTAACTCTGATGTCAAGAAATTTATTACTAAAGTGTGAAAGTAAGGGATATTCGGTGTCCTTCGCTTGGATTCCTAGTCATAGTGGAATTATTGGAAACGAAAAAGCTGACCAATTAGCTAATGAGGCCATTGCGTGTGGCGATACGTTTTATTTTAAAATCTACCCTCAGGACTTGAATGCTCTTCCCAGGGTCCGTCTCAAGGAATCTTGGAGGGAGGCTTGGAAGAGCAGTAGTCAAGTGAAAGGCAAGTATTACTTTTCTATTCAACCTGAAGTCCCTATTAAGCCTTGGTTTTTTAAAACAAAGTTTGGTAAAAGAGCTACTTCAGTATTGATACGCATGCGTTTGGGTCACGTGAGCAGCCCTGTACATCTCGCTCGGTTTCGCATTATCGACAATGATACTTGTGAGTGCGGGGAGGAGGATGCTGACATGAATCATATTATTCTTAGATGTTCACTGTATGATCATACTCTGCTATATACAAGACTATCGATTTTAGAAGTCCCATTTCCCACTAGCATACCGTGTTTACTGTTTGATAACTCTATTCCGATATAAAAAGTCTTAGCTTCATTTATCGAAGCTAATGACATAAAACTATAACATATGTAATTTTTTTTTTTTTTTTTTTTTTTTTTTTTTTTTTTCATTTATTTCGATTTGCAATCGGTCGTCGGACCATAAGCGAATTAGTTCCATGACAAATGGCGTTGTGGTGGAGCAGCTGGTGCTGCGCCTCCCACTTATAGAAGGTGGTTCCTCTTCAGCCTTTTTACCACCGCTGTCGGGTTTAACAGTTCAGTAACTAGTGGGTTTGGATGCGAGGATAGGCGTGCCTTGTGTTGTCTTTTGTATCGCTCGATTTCAGAGTTTACTGATGGCACTTGTAGATAGTCGTGGATTTCGTCATTCCTAGCAAACCAAGGTGCATTTGCTATTGATCTTAGGATACCATTTTGCACTCTTTGCAGGCAGAGTATGTTGGTTTTGCTGGCAACGCCCCACAATTGGATCCCGTAGGTCCATATGGGCTTGAGAACCGAGTTGTAGATGAGGAGTTTGTTGTCTACAGAGAGCACAGAGTTTCTTCCCATGAGCCAATACAGGTTGCGGAACTTGTGGTTTATCTCATCCCTCTTGTATTTAATGTGATACTTCCATGTTAGGCGCCTGTCCAAGTGGAAGCCAAGATACCTTACACAATCTGTGTGTGGTAGGGTGTCAGGACCAAGTCTAACAGGTGGGGTGTTTCCGTGCCTGAGCGTGAAGGTGATATGATTAGACTTGGATGCACTTGCACGTATTCGCCACTTACAGAGCCATTTATGAGTTTCATCTAGCTGTTTTTGGAGTCTTTCGCTGGCCATTACTGAGTTGTCATCAACTGATAGATAGGCTATATCGTCGGCATATGTTGCTACTGTTATGCCATCCAATGTGGGCAGATCTGATGTAAAGATGTTGTACAACACTGGGCCAAGAACAGATCCCTGTGGTACACCAGCTTTTGCTTCTATCAATCTTGATCTTGCTTCGCCCTGTTTCACTTGGAAGCAACGGTCGGATAAATACGACTGGATGAGCAGGAACATTGAGTGTGGAAGTTTTTCCTTCACTTTAGCCAGCAGTCCTTTGTGCCAGACACGGTCAAAGGCTTGCTGAACATCAAGGAATGCCGCTGAGCAGTACTTTTTACGTTCGAAAGCCTGTCTTCCTGTTTGGTATACTCGGTGAACCTGTTCTATTGTTGAGTGAGATTTCCGAAAGCCAAACTGGTGAGACGGAACAACATCATTGGCATCCATGCACGGTTTTAGACGGCTGAGGAATATCCTCTCCCACAGTTTGGAGAGTACAGGCGTTAGGCTTATCGGCCGATAAGACGAAGCCTCGTGTTCAGGTTTGCCTAGTTTATGAATCATAACAACTTCGGAGATTTTCCACAGGTCAGGAAAGTGAGATGTTCGAAAGATTGCGTTGAACAAACTAGCTAGGAAAGAAACGCATTTTCTGGGAAGATTTTTAAGTATGCAAGGCGTGATCAGGTCAAATCCTGGAGCTTTTCTCGAGTTCAGCAGTCTAATTTCCTTCGCTATTTCTTTAGGTGTTGTGGGAATAATAGGCATACACATCTGTAAGTCTTGTTCCAATATTGCGTCAATTTCATGCTCTTCAGCAACACGCTCGTTGGGTTTGAATACAGAGGATAGATGCGTTGCGAATACCTCGGCCTTTTCCAAGTCAGTTCTTGCCCAGGAACCCTCTGATCTTATTGGAGGGTAAGATTGTTGAGGCTTATCTAAGTTTTTAGTGGCCTTCCAGAGCGAGTTCCCACCAACCCCCGTTGGTGACATCATCTGCAGGTTAGCTGTCAACGTTGTGTTAGTAGACTCTTTGACTATAGCCTTTAGCTCCTTTGCTGCCTTGTTGTAATTGAGTTTATCAAGAGGATGACGGGATTGATGCCATATTCTTCTAAGTCTGCGCTTTTCTAAGATTTTCTGCATTATGTCTGGTGGATGAGAGTGGTTAGTGTGACCTTTGAGCCGGGAGGGTGTGTTGATCCAGGCAGCCACCTGAATGGCGTTAGTGAGATATCTGCAGGCGTTATCTACATCATTTTGGTTCTTCAGTGGAATAGTTGCGGTAAAGTTTTCATTGAGGTAGGTCTTGAAGCCGTCCCAATCAGTATGGTTATTCGTCAGAGACTCAGTAATATCACGAGTAAGCTCACTAGTACTAATTGTGAGGATCACCGGTGTGTGATCTGATGACCCGTCCAGACTCGATTGGATAGTAGTGTTTAAGCTGTCTATACCCTTATTGATGAAGAAATCCAAGAGATCCGGCAGTTTCCTTGGGTCGCTAGGCCAGTAGGTAGCCTCACCTGCAGATATAGGTTTTAAGTGGTTTTCATCGACACAACGTTTCAAATCACGCCCACGAGTGCTGGTACAGCGGGATCCCCAAAATTTGTGTTTGGCATTCCAGTCACCACCTGCAATAAACCTATGGCCAAGAGTATTGAAGTAGGTTTTGAACATGTCTGAAGTTATTTTGTGTCTTGGTGGGCAGTAAATTGAGGATAGAATAATTGGGCCTGCTCGGTCCTCCAATCTAACAGAAGTAGCTTGTATATGCGCTGTAGAATATGATTCCATCAGTGAGTGTCTCAGGTTCGCTCTAATGGCCAGTGCTGAGCCGGCATGCGCACTACCATCAGGATGGGGACAGTGGTAAATGTTATATCCTTTGATACGGAACGAGCTTCTGGACGTCCCGTGCGACTCTGAAATTAATACGGCGTCTAGTTTGTTGGCTTTCATTAAAGTCTCCAACTCTTGGATATTGGGAGCCAATCCATTGATGTTCCAAATTGCGATTCGTAGAGAAGGCATTTATGGTGTTATTTTAGTGATGACGGTAGTCAGTAAGCCCATTAGGGTACTGATTTGTTGTAGGAGAAGGTCGATTTTTTCATTTTGTTTAATTAAGAGTTGTTCCATGGCTGTTACATTTTGTTGAGGGTTTTCTACGTGGCTAGATGTAATGACGTTGTCTCGTGGAGGAACCTTGTGGTGACCAGCAACAACATCCGAGTATTTTTGGTCCGATCTGCGATAGGAGTTTGGCCGGGGTAGGGCGGAGCTTTCTGGGGTTATATTGGAGCAGATTGCTTCAGTAGGAAAGTTTGGAATGCCGGTAGCAATATTTCTTGGTTTAATTTTTCTTGAAATTATTTCTTTGTAAACTTTACAACCTTTGTAATTGGCAGGATGGTCGCAGGAGCAAAGAGCGCATTTGGCGGGAGTGTTTCTATCTTTTTTGGGGCATTCAGAAGTTTTGTGGCCCTCCCCACATTTGACACATCTGTATGGCCTCATGCAGTTGTTTTTGCAATGGCCATATTGTTGGCATCTTTGACATTGTACAATTGTCTTAGTTTTGCGTGGATCTTCAATTTTGATGCGTTGGTGATGGATATATTGAATATTTTTAACTAGTTTGTTATTTGGGCTAGGTTCTAAATTAACAAAAAATGTGGAAGTTGGTGTTTTGTTTGGTCCATAGCGGTGGTTGATGATTTCTCCTTTGACTCTGTTTCCAGATTTTTCCAACTCCTGTTTGATGGCATCGTGTGGAGTAGTATGATGGAGGTCTTTTATAACTACTCGGTAGCATTTCGTGTCTTTACGGGAGAAGGTGTGTCCAATTAATCCCTTCTGTCGTATTAGATCAATGACTTGCTTGTAATCATCGGTAGTATTTATCATTATCCGTAGGAGATTTTTATTAATTATTTTGTACCGAAACTCTTCCGGGTGAATTACAGACTCAATGAGTTTGGTGAGCTCGTTCAGATCCTCAATCCCATACAGAACAATAGGAGGGGGCTTAATTGGTAGTTTAGGCTCAGTGTGAGTGTCCTCTGTTAGGTCAACCGGTAGGTTTGAGAATCGGTTATTTGACTCAATTGGCGGAGGCGAGTTGTCGCATATTTTCCTTTTCTTAGAAGTAGGAACTCGTTGCCATGGTGGAGGTTGAGTAGCATCTGTACATGTCTGTGCGGCTGGCTTAAATTCTGTGGCTTCATCTGTGTCTTTCTCGCAGCCAGATAGGATGGGATTGTTGGCAGAACCCGACTGCTTGGATGTAGTTTCGCTTAGTGAACTAGATCGTTGCCTATTGAAAAGGCTTGGATGAAAGATTTGTTGGACAAGTTTCTTAGGCGAGGTTATGTTCTTTAGGTTTTCATTGGAATCGTTATTTTGACTTTGAGCCTGATTTCCCGCTCTAGTCAATTCAGTAGCATTTTTGGAATGCATGGTGGTAATTATTTTCCTACAGTGGCAACACTTATCCAAATGTCAGATGACATCCTGACATGAATAATAAAAATAAAAAAAATAAAAAAATATGGGGGTGGATTGAAAAAACTATGTAAACTTGATTGTCACTTTTGTTTTTAGATCACTGTTTTTTGTTTCAATCACTTATTTTTTTTAAGCTACAAACAATTGTTCACAGGTTTCACAGTTAAAAGTTCACTTTCACAATGTTTTTAGGTGTAAACTCGCGGTCTAACACACAAAAGTCACTTAATTCTCCAACAGTGCGCCTTCGCGTGTTGACAGTTGACAGTAATCAACTAAAATATGTAACTATTTAATAGTTTAATATAATTGTATTTAGAAATTTCTAGATTATTAATTTGTTTATTAATTTCATTTCATTTCTTCCTCAATCCCTTCCGTTTGTTCCTTCCTTGATCATTTTCTCTGAATTTTATTCCCGCCCGTCCGCGATCTTTATCTTACCCATACGTTTCCCCGTTTTAATTATAAAAAAAAACTATTCTCCCCCTGCATTTCCTCGTCTTTCCTACCCATACAAGAGATGATGCAACTCAAGCCCGAGAGATCAAGACTAACTTCACAAGAAGAAATTAATAAAAATATAGAAGAACTGAAAATGAGAGACAAAATCAGAAATAACTTGACTCTGGCAATTGCACAAGATGTGCGAAGCCACTGAACTCCTCCGATGAGGATAAAAAAATAATAATTCAATTTAAAAAAGTTTAGTAGCAAGGAGTTTTCATACATAGAATAAAATGGGATAGATTTTCTAAGAGGAAAAATGAATGATTCCGGACGTTTTAGCATTGAATTCTCAAAAGTCTTTTAAATGGTTGATTAATATATTTAATTACCAGTTTTAATTTAATTATTTTCACGTCAACATTTGTCAAAATTCGAATAGGCTGTATAGGCTGTTTTCGTTGAAAAAAAAATATGTCGTGCAGTTGCAAAAACGCGCCATTATTATAAGTCAATTTAAAAAGAATAGGCTGTATAGGCTGTTTTCGTTGGAAAAAAAATGTCCTGCAGTTGCAAAAACGCGCCATTATTATAAGTCAATTTAAAAAAGTTTAGTAGCAAGGAGTTTTCATACATAGAATAAAATAGGATAGATTTTATACGAGGAAAAATGAATGATTCCGTACGTTTTAGCATTGAATTCTCAAAAGTTTTTAAATAGTTGTTAAATATATTTAATTACCAGTTTTAAGTTAATTATTTTCACATCAACGTTTGTCAAAAATCGAATAGGCTGTATAGGCTGTTTTCTTTGTAAAAAAATATGTCCAGTTGCAAAAACGCGCCTTAATGAAAATTTTATTTTTTGTTAATAAACAAATCTAATTCTTCGATTTGTTTTTACTATTTCTCACAACTGTATTGAAAAACGTCGTGTGATACACGGGTGTGTAGGTTATTGTGGGTTGGTTTTGGTTGGCTCGGGCTTGTTAATGACAGCTCGTTTGCAATAACCTACTTTCCACCCTTGTATCACAATGTACTATTATAGCACAATTGGCTAGACAGTACCAAAAAAAAAAATACAATGTATATACCCCCCTTGGTTCCGGAAGGCTCTTGTAAGACTCTTAAACGAAAAGGAAAAACTTAGAAAACGGTTTAAAAAATATAAAAACCCGCGCGACAACTTCGAATATAGATTGTTAGGTGAAAGAGCTAATATAATGATTAAAACTAGTTATAAGGACTACGTAGGGTAGATCGAGACAGGCATAAAACAAAATCCCAAACTTTTTTGGTCATTCGTAAAGGCAAAGAGATCCCAGTCTAATGATATACCGTCTGAGATGAAACTTGAGAATCAGATAGCCACTTCTGGAGATGAGGTCTGCAAGTTCTTTGCGGCCCATTTTGCCTCAACTTTCATCTCATTGGACGATGCGATGCAAGCTTCACTGCAGGAAAGTCACAAGTATCCCCAGAATAGCTTAGGTATGGTCACCTTCTCTGAGAGGGATGTTGTTAAAATTCTTAATAAACTAAATGTATGCAAGGGTCCAGAACCTGATGGTTACCACCATTATTTGTTAAAAACTGTGCGAGTAGAAAGTGCCCTGCCACTAAAAATAATATTTAACCACTCAATCAAAACCGCAGAATTCCCTTCTAAATGGAAGGAAGCTAATGTGGTGCCAATTTTCAAAAAAGGAGAAGCGAATAACATTAAAAACTTTCGGCCAATATCCATTTTATCTGTGTTTTCTAAGGTCTTTAAATCCATGATGTGTCCCTTTCTTACACCGCATTTCAAAACAGAGCTAGCTTCTCAACAACATGGATTCTGCTCGCGAAGATCCACCACAACTAACTTAACCCTCTATGTCGATGATCTCAGCATACTTATTGACTCTCGGACACAAGTAGACGCCATTTATACAGATTTTAGCAGTGCCTTCGACAAGGTGGACCACCAGATCCTACTCCAGAAGCTTTCGAACCTCGGCATATTCAGCCAGCTTCTCCAGTGGTTCAAATCTTATCTGACTGAAAGAAAATAGAAAGTCGTAGTAAAAGGGCATCAGTCTCCCTTTTATTAGTCATCTTTTGGAGTTCCACAAGGCTCTCATATGGGTTCGATACTGTTTCTGGTGTTCGTCAACGATATTGTGAACTGCATCAAACACAGTGAGTGTTCACTCTTTGCAGACGATCTATAGTTCTACAGACAGATAAAATCTACCAGAGATATATATTTACTGCAAGAGGATCTAAACTCAGTACACAACTGGTGTACGCAGAACAGGATGTCTCTTAATGCTGTAAAATGTCACCACATAACCTTCACTAAAAAGCGGAACCCACTGGCATCCTCGTATTCGCTGAACGGTCTAACACTGCAGAAGGTAAATACAACTCGCGATCTGGGAGTATGCCTCGACAGTCAACTCAGTTTTGTTCCACACGTAGATAACATCGTCAAAAAGGCATCCAAAATGTTAGGATTTCTAAAGCGTGTTTGCCAAGACTTTAAGTCCGTACGCACCCTTAAACTTCTATACGTCACCCTTGTCAGAAGTGTACTGGACTACGCATCGCAGGTGTGGAATCCTACCTATAGGGTCCATATCGACCGAATTGAACGTGTCCAAAGAGGCTTTACCAGATACCTGCGGTAAAAGTCGAGCAGCTGTCCTAACAACAGCTACCTGTCCTGAGAGGCTAAGTCATTTTAATCTGACTACCCTGGAAAACAGAAGAAAAAACATGGACCAAATAATGTCGTTCAAAATTGTCAACGGTTTGGTTGATGTTCCTAAACTTCTGGATGACATAAATATACATGGTCCCCGTAGTAGTAAACCCAGGACTGACCGTAAGGTCGATTTGTTTGTGCCACCTACAGCTCGAACTAACCTCGGGCTTTCCGCGCCATTGAACCGTTTGATGAGGACATATATCCACTCTCCCATCAATAGTATTGACATCTTCTCCAACACTTGGCTCAATTTCAAAGCCATCTCTCTAAACAACTGAGTTGACTTTTTTTTTTTTTTTTTTGTTTTTTTTTAGTTTTATTCCATCACCTATTGGTTCTGTGTTTTGACATGTGTCCTTTTGTTTCTAATTATTATTGATTATTTCTATGTTTTTTTATGTTATTATTGGTGATTATTTGTTGATTTTTTGTAATTTATGTTTTATTATTCTAAATTATCACATTACTATCAATTTTTTAATTCTTATTTTGACATTTGTTTTATTTTATTTGACATTATATAAAGTAAACTGAAACTGCTAGTGCTGTGCACACCTATAAGTAAAAGTTCGCTATAGTCTGTAGTCAAATGTGATTAATTGATTGTCAATGTTATTGTGAACAATTCGTTGGAGTGCCATAATAATAAATAAATAAATAAGTCGCGAGCGCCATAATAATAAATAAATAAATAAGTCGCGAGCGAAGTGCTAGTTATTTATAAATATATCAGGTACTACCAGTAGGTAATAATGTTTGTCAATATCTGATAGTTGACTGGCAAAAACGACATGAAAGTAGGATTACTGCAGTAGAATGCTTTCTTTGCAAAGTATGAGTTTGAAGCTTTAATTAACACCAGCTTGCCAATTCCATAGTCGGTTAATCAAGTGTATTGTAGTTGTAGCCTGCATCGGCCGGCCAATATGTGTATGTAATGGACTGTATGCTAGATATTATAGGCTGGTTAATTGATAAAATTTGCTAGTTATACCTAATAATCATTTACTATTAACTCACATGTTTACGTCTGTGCTGGTTGGAGCATAGACATTAAATAGTATGGACTGGAAATAACCTACCTACCCTACATACCCTAGCCACCCTACCTACCCTAGCTACCCTACCTACCCTACCTAACCTAGCTACCCTACCTACCCTAGCTACCATACCCTACCAACCCTATCTTACCTTTTTTTTTTTTTTACGGGGCAAACCTTCAAAAGGCGCCTGGACTTTTGGGGAAAAGACCAGGTAGTGTGGGATTTTTACCTCACTAAAACCACCCCGGTGATCACCATCAGCACGTAGAAGGGGCCCCGTAACCTCTTAAAAGACCACCCCGGGACCCCCTCTGTGCATCGCCTGTTAGGGCACATCCCTGGGGAGACTGAAAGAGCGCCTCCCTTGAGCCTTGCTGTGCACGGCAGCACGTAATCCCTGTGCCACCTATTTCCTGGAGTCACTTGGTGGACGGACAGAGTCCCCAATCTAAGCGCCCGTGACCCCAGAGTCCCACTTGCTTATAATGCAGGCGGGGTTTCACCGTTTTAGGCATCGGGGCGGTTGCCTCCCCGACGCCTTCTTCTGCGAGTGGGATCGACCCTCTCGCGATCTCGCTCGGCGGCCTCCTTCTGGACCATCACGGTCTCACAGAAGGAAGCCATTTGCCTCCAGTTTTCTGTCTCTGCCAGGATGGCCGTCACCACTGCTGGCAAAGACAGGTCTCGCCCGATTCTAGCAACCAAGACCTGCCGCTCAGAGGCCCACGCAGGGCACTCCTCGAGCGTGTGCTGGGCTGAGTCAAGGTCGCCTCCGCAGTGGTGGCAATTAGCCGTGGCCTCTCGCCCAATCCTAGTAAGGTACTCACCGAAGCAACCGTGCCCGGTGAGTACCTGAGTGAGCCTGTAGGAGATGCGCTCCTCTCTCTTCAGCCAGGCTTCGAAGTGCGGCAAGACGGCTTCGACAACACGCTTGCGCGAAAATTGCGGCTGCTGTAGCCGCTCGCGCCACCGCTCGAGCGCGTGTCGCCGTTCCTGCCGCCTCATTCTAACTAAAGCGATTCCTGGCACGCTATCACAATTTTGGCGGATTTCGCGGATTCGGTTATAAACCCTCGCGTCCATGTCCGCCAGAATGTCTAGCGGAGGAAAGCGTGCCAGGAGAGTTGCCGCCTCAAATGATACCGTCCGGTAACCTCGTGCGATACGAATGGCCATTCTCCGCTGCAGGCTATTAATTTTTGTCCTGCAGCGTCGGACGCCTGATAGTCTGCTTGACCAAACAGGCGCCCCATAAAGGACCATCGATCGCACGACACCCGCGTATAGGCGGCGAACTTCTTCCCGTGGTCCCCCGAGGTTGGGCAGCAGTCTATGCAAAGCACTCACTGCCTTTTCAACGCGGGGGACCAGGCGCTCGAAGTGCTCTTCGAAGCCCCACCGACCGTCCAGGGTTAGGCCAAGATACTTAATGTATCGACCTACCTAGACTTGTGCATCTCCAACTGTCACTAACGAGCTGGGCGGTTCTCTGCTCCTCGGCAGTTTATGGAACCATAGCGCCTCAGTCTTATGAGGCGCTATCTCCAAACCCAGCTCGCGGATCGACGCCACGACTTTTGCCACTCCGAGCTCGGCAAGCTGGATGGTCTCGTTGAAAGTGTCCCCGCCGGCCAGCACCAGTGTATCATCTGCGTAACAAACAATATTAACGCCGACGGGGAGGTCAACACGCAGGACCGCATCATATGCGAGATCCCACAGGGGAGGGCCTAAAACCGACCCCTGCGGAACCCCACACGTAATCGCCCTCCGATGTACGCTACCATCCCGACCCACATATCGAATGTGCCGGTCGCGTAGGTAAGCCCCGACAATGATGGCCAAATTATCGGATATAATTCTATTTGCTGATGATACTTCGCTAATTTTTAAAATAGATAGGAAAGATACGGATGTCTTACATGTCAATGAAAGTCTGGTTGTTCTCTCGGAATGGTTCGCAGCTAACAATCTTTTACTGAATGCGAAAAAAACAAAATGTCTAAAGTTCTCTTTACCAAATGTACCTCAACGTGACCTAAATCTAAATCTTGACGGCAAAAATCTTGAAATAATAGCGGAAACTGTATTCTTGGGGATTACTATCGATTCAAAATTGCAGTGGGGCGCGCACATTAGAACTCTTTCGGGCAGGTTAAGTTCGGCTGCCTATGCAGTAAGGAAGATAAGGCAGTTAACCGATGTAGCCACAGCTAGACTAGTATACTATGCTTATTTCCACAGTATTATGTCTTATGGCATTCTGCTGTGGGGGTCAGCAGCAGACGTTGACTCAATTTTTATCTTGCAAAAGAGGGCAATCCGCGCGATCTATCAAATGGGTCCTCGCGAGTCCCTCAGAGAAAAATTTAAAGAGATCGATATACTGACTCTACCTTCACTTTATATTTTGGAATGTATTTTGTATGTCCGCAAAAATCGAGGGCTTTTCAAAACTAGAAGTGACTTCCATAATTTAAATACACGCAGTAAGCACGAAATTGTAATACCCAAATTCAGATTAACGAAAACTAGCAAGTCTTTTCTTATAAACAGTATACGCTTTTATAACAAGTTGCCTAAGTCAGTTATAGAACTGACCGATGGAAAGTTCAAAAACTACATCAAACGTGTCCTTGTTAAAAAAGCATATTATAAAATCAAGGACTACGTTGAAGATAAAAAATTTGGCTTTGACACCCTCTGCGCATGCGGCTTCCCTGGTAACTCATAAACGGCACAAATATATGGATATCTCTAACTATTCTCAATCTCATTTTTTTTCTCTTTTAATTAGACTTTTTACAATATTTTTCAATCATCATTATAGCCCTTAGCTAAGAATAGTTACAGCACTGATTACAGTATTTGTGCCACATGTTAAATTTAGTGTTGTGGTTTTTTTTTTTTTTTTTTTTTTTTTTTTTTTTTTTTTACCTTTGTATAGATTCTTTTACCTATTGTGAATGTGTGAACATTGTAGTCTTTCTAGTTTTCTAGATGATTTTTAACATTTGTTAACTTTTTATTTCGTGCATTATGTTTTTTTTTTCAATTTCGTACGACTTATTGTCGGGCCTACGTTGTCCCCCCATATCCAAGTACTAATGCTGTAACATGGAAATATTGTAAACAAAACAATTTAAAAGAGTAACCATGGAGTTTCTTGCCGGTTCTTCTCCATAGGAAACGACTAACCCGAACCGTGCACCTTTTGTCGACGTTTTATAAGTGCCCATGTAGGCCTATGTAAAATAAAAAAATTTGATTTTGATTTTGATTTTGATTTTGAATGCACTGCAGGTAAGGGGGCACTCTATGATGTACTAGTGCCGCCCTAATCGCATCCCAGGGCAGAGAGTTAAAGGCGTTGACGATATCCAAACTTACCGCCAACGCCACCCCACCCCGGGACACTACCCGTTCTGACAGCGAGCGGACGCGTAGGATTGCATCCACTGTCGAACGCCGCTGCCGGAAGCCATACTGGCAAGGTCGGGACTAACCCGCGACAGGTGCCCAACGAGTCTCTCAGCAATTATTCTTTCGAATATCTTGGAAACCTCGCTGAGCAGGCAAATGGGACGGTATGCATAGGGAGACGCCGAGTCCCTGCCTACTTTCCTTAACAAGACCAATCCAGCCTCCTTCCAGTCGGTGGGGAACACGCCCGCACGGAGGCAGCTGTTAAACAGCTGCCTTAGGCGGTCCCCTAGAGCAGCCATAGCTAGAACCCACGCTCGGCCAGGGATACCATCCGGGCCTGGCGCAGTGTTTCGAGCTCCCATGCGCCTAACAGCCCGATCTAGTTCCCATTCAGTCACCCCCAACTCGTCAGTCCAGTCCGAAGGGCTCAGGAGCGACGAGTGACCTTCCATTGCTACTGAAAAGAGCGTGTTTACTACTCTCTCCAGCAGCTCCGGATCCATGGTTTCCGTGATGGGAGGGACCCATGGACGTAGTTTGGCCATAACTACCTTATACGGTCGCCCCCATGGATCCCTGTCAAGTCCCTCGAGAAGCTCCTTCCAAGACCTTGACCTGGCATCCGAGATGGCGTGTTGGAGTGCCATAGTGGCATCCCTGTACGCTCTATAGGTTCTGGCAATTTCTGCTTCTGGAGCTCTTGGCTGCCTTCTGCGTCGGGCGCGTTGATACTGGCGACGGGACCGAAGACAAAAAATGAGCAACTGCGCGATGTCTTCCGACCACCAGTAAACCGTACCCGGACGCTGGGCGCACCTGATTCGGGGCATGGAAGCGTCACAAATCGACGTCATCCTGTCCCGAAACCAGGCCGCCTCGTCTTCTGGATCGGGCGTGATCCCCTGGGAATGAGGATCATCCGGCCACGCCACGACGTTAGCAGCTGCAATGAGCATGTCTCGATTGAGCCGCTTGAGGGCCCAACGTCGCGCCGGTGGCCTAGAATTTGGACGGCTTGAGTTGTCGGAATGGCGTAGCTTTACATCAAAAACGATGTGGCGATGGTCGGAAAGCGTGACCATCTCCTCCGCCACCCTCCATTCCGACACCATGCGGGCAACAGAAGGAGTCGCCCATGAGAGATCCACAATTGACTCCCCCTGCCACCGAACGCATGTAGGCACGGACCCCCGATTTAGAAGTCGGAGGTCAAGTAACGCCGCCCAGTCTTGTACTACGCGTCCCCTTGGTGTGTCCCGAGTGTTCCCCCAAGCTCTGGAGTGAGCATTGAAGTCACCCAAGACAAGTACCGGACGGGGTGAGCATTTGTATCGAATGCAGTTCGCAACCCCGTCCAGATATCCCTCGAATTCAGCGAGGGAAATGTTAGGAGACACGTAGCAGCCCACTACGGCCAGAGATCCCCATTCCACCGCAACAAAACCATGCCCTTTATCCAATAAGCAGCAGTGAACACTATCGCTTCCACCAGCCCAGTATATGGCGACAGAGTCCATGGTGTCCTGGAACCAGCGAGGATGGTCCCGAAGTCTGTAGGGCTCCGCCACCACCGCCAGGGCAACCGACCACTCCGCAATGGTCTGCAGAAAAAGATTATGCGCGTTGCGGCAGTGATTCAGGTTGCATTGGAGAACCTTTAGGGCTGAGAAGGCGACGTGTCCATGTCTTCCGCAGGGCCCGCACTCCGTAGTGCCGGTTCCGACCTTTGCGATGTAGTAGGGGCGAGCAGAGCTCGATTCTTGCGTGGATCGCATTTTTTGCCTCCAAGCCGATGATCTGACGGCAGGCCCTGGTCCGCACATACCGAACACCACAAGGTCGGCGACGTGCACTCCCTCGCTTTGTGAGCTCCCCCACAAGCATAGCACAGGGTGCTCCGGTCAACCACACTAGTACACTGGCTGCGGACGTGCCCAGGCTCTAGGCAACGGAAGCACATCATACGACGCGACCCCAAAACCTGAACCCGTACCGATGTCCAACCTAAGCGCATGCGCTTGTCGGACGCCAGCTTCTTTATCGCCACCAGTGGAGCACGGACCCAGACGTGTCCAAGAGAAGCAGGTGGACGACGTATTTCACCCACTTTCACGTCTTCGGTAGAACAGCTGCCAGCCTCGGCAATAGCAGCTGCAACTTCTTCTGACGTAACTGCATCGTCCAGATCCAAGATCCTTGCCTCAGCTCTTTTTGTTGGACGTGAAATCTTCACGTCGAACTCGGCAAGGACCTCTCGCATACGGTTGGCCAGCCTGTCAGCCTTGTTGGAAGACTCGGCACCAGCGATGGTAAGGATCATCCCACCATCAGCAGCCCTTTTTTGGCCGACGGTCTCGATGCCAACATCAGCTAAACGGATTCGCTGTCTTAATGCAGACATGATCTCTCCAAGTTTGGCCGACGACCCATCTCTTACTGAGACCGTAATAGCTGCCGTGGTGGGAACCCTAGGCAGCTTTACTGGCACCTTTTTCCCCTTTGCAGGACTGGACGATGTGAATGTCTCAGACGGGGCACCCTGCTTCGCACTCGATTGAGGAGTCTTTGCCTTCTCTGCCTTTCTTCCCACTATCGTAGACCAAGTCTCCGTCTCAGTCTTGGAAGCCTGTAAAGCCTGAGTGGGCACCGCAGACACAGGAGGCAGTTCCACCACCGGAGCCACCGCTTTGCCTTTTCCCTTTCCCTTCTTCTTTGTAGAATTAGGGACCCGGCACGGAACGACCATTGCCTGCGTTTGGGCAACCGGTGCTGAAGCTTTCCTCGTATCAGCAGCGAGTGGCGGACGCAAGGGCTTCTCGCGAGGCAACCGCATCTCAAGAGCTGCCAGTTTGGCATCCATCATGCCCCCAATCTCCAGAGCAATAGAACGCCGAAACTGGGCCTCCGACTCCTCAGACTGAAATAGTCCGCCCGCTGCAGTGAAGTGACTAGGCCCAGCTAAGGAGGCTGCCACGCTCGGGTTCACCAATAGTTCTTCCTTGCGGCTAAGGTGGCCGACTTGCGCTGTTAGCTTCTCAACTTGTGCTGAGAGGCTGGTAAGGTGAACCTTCAATTCAGCGTTTTCGGTCTCCAGCTTCTCCACGTTGACCTCAACGGCCGACCGCGCTGCCAACTCAGCCACCGCAGCCTAAACAGCCACCGCAGCCTAAACAGCCACCGCCGCTAATCTGAGGCTGTGGGCAAAAGAAGTTTTAAGGTTGCGGGACCCATTTGCAACCTCTTCTATGCTCTTAAGACTGTCATTGATGCAGTTACTTAATTGCGACGTTGGTTGCGCCTGCATCGTTTTTGTCAACGTCGTCAGTTCAGGCAGGCTCTGCTCTACCGATGCTCGAGTCTTTGCCTGCTTAGTCGGTGGACTTGCTAGTTCCGAGTCTTGGCTTTTCTCCCCTCCTCCATCAATCAGCGGTTCGATGCTAAGGCTAAGTGCTTTAGCAGCGATCTTCTTTGTTGCAGTCGGCTTGTCACTGCCCGGTTTCTGCCTACGCTTGCGGGCATGTGTCCGAGACGATTTCGTTGACGTTTCCGAGGCGTATGACATTTGCGAGAAAGAAGACTCGCTCGTGTTACTCGCCATCTCGTCAACAACTGGGGTTGGCGGGCGCACAAATTGTGCGCGAGTTGATGCCCCTTTTAGCACTCTTTGTGTCGTAGGTTCTGGTGCGGCAGATGTGCTGGGAGTAGAACCCAGCGAAACTTCAACACCAGTAAGTGAGCCACCCTGGCTCAAAGCGCCCTTAAAGGACGGGTAAAAATCCAATTGGGATTTTGAGCGATCAATGTCCCCCTCAGAATACGTGGGACTGACCGAGCTCTGCTCGGTGAGGGACTCTCCTACTGCGGAGCAGCAGGTACCCTCCTGAGGAAGTTTTTTTTTTTGATTCGCTTTAATATATTTTGCTGAACACAGCTTTGCCTTTTTTATGGGGTGGGGTCCCCAGTTCTTTTTTTTTTTTTTTTTTCTTTTCCAGGTACTTTTCGCCCCACACTCGTATTATAACTACTCGTTCACTTACACCGTCACGTCTGATGAGCAGACGCATACGAGAAGTGAACCAACTCCTTCAACAATGCGCGACCGATACTCCAACCAGATCTCCATCACGTACCGTCCAATGACCCGCTCCGTGAGTCATTGCACAGCACATGACAAACCGCCACACCAGATTCGCTCCTCAAAAACTTTGTGTGAGTTATCGCACGGTACACGACAAAAACCCTCTCTGCACGCCTTCCAATAACAGCAGCAACAGTTGAAATCTTCAGACCCACCGCGGCAGTCCGATGTTATGGACTCCGCCCCGTGTCTCTCTTAGTCTGGTCTCTCACTTGGGACCTTCCGGCATGAGTGACTCTACCGGCACAGCCCCCAAGATCATTGAGACGCGCAAGCCCCACCACGACGTCAACGTGGAGACACCCTCGGTGGGGAACCCTATCTTACCTATCCTACCCTACCTACATACCTACCCTACCTATGTAGGTAAGGTAGCAATTTTTTTTTAATTTTTCATATATTTTTTTTTCATTACAGTTGTTAAACATGGCGTACTTTCAAAGGCTATAATTATGATTCGAAAATTAAATCTTTTGCATAGGCATCTTTCTGTTACGCGGTCGTGACTTTTGTTTACGAGCTCAATCATTACTTTTGCAGTTGGGTCAATTTAAAAAAGTTTAGTAGCAAGGAGTTTTCATACATAGAATAAAATGGGATAGATTTTATACGAGGAAAAATGAATAATTCCGTACGTTTTACCATTGAATTCTCAGGTCTTTTAAATGGTTGTTTAATTTATTTAATTACCAGTTTTAATTTAATTATTTTCACATCAACATTTGTCAAAAATCGAATATAAGCTGTATAGGCTGTTTTCGTTGTAAAAAAAATATGTCCAGTTCAATGATATTCTACTAAACAGATATGTTATGAGCGCGCGCATTGTGAAGACTCGAATACGTTCTAATTGGGACGTATAGTCTTTAGTCTATGTCACGTATGGCTAAGAGCGATACGCTTTGTTGAAACAAAATTTAAAAAATGCCATCGTGTGTATTTAGAAATTGTTCCAATTATGATACCAAAGTACATAAAACCAGAAGGGATCTCATACCATATGTAAGTACGCAATACACCTCAATTTACCAATTTATTTCCTAACTAGCTGACCCCGCGGCTTCGCTCCCGTCAACTGGCTACCTACCTACCTCCTACCTACCTACCCAAATTTTTTTATTTCCCATAACTACCCTACCCACCTACCCTATCTATCCTACCTACTCTACTCTACCTTCCCTACCCTACCCTGCCCCTACTAGGGTAGGTAGGCCTACCCTTACCGGCGGCGACAATCTAATTAAAATTTATAACATAAAAGCTGCTATTGTGAGTCAATCTTAAAAGATAGACATATGCTGTCGCGGACTTTTTTTTAGAACTTTTAAAGAAGAACAATTCCATCATACATTATATTTGCGTAACTTAAACCGTTTACGCAGCGCACGCAACAAAAGCTCTCAAAAAGGAATATTTTTGCCCGTTTTTGCTACATTTTTCATTTATACTCGGCTCCTATTGATTGTAGCGTGATGTTATATAGCCTATAATCTTCCTCGATAAATGGACTATCCAACACAAAAATAATTTTTCAATTTCAACCAGTAGTTCCTGAGATTAGCGCGTTCAAACAAACAAACAAACTCTTCAGCTTTATAATGTTATATATATATAGTATATATAGATATTCTGATATTTGGAGGTTAGAAAAAGAAAAAAACATTGGTGGCCAAAATAATGTTTGTTTACATTCACACGCAAGTGACAAACACGAGCTGTCTCTTTTTCTTCTTGTTGGTTTTATCAAGGCATCCATTTTAGCATACCGAGTTTCCTCCGTGCCTCGGAAAGCACGTTAAGCCGTTGGTCCCGGCTGTTATTTGAAGATCTTTGACAGTCGTTACGGGTAGTCAGAAGCTTGAGATCTGACACCAGTCTTGCCAAGAGGTACCATGTACCCAGTTACTGGGTTGTGGAGGTCAGATAGGCAGTCGCTCCATGTAAAACACTGGTACTCAGCTTAATCCGGTTAGACTGGAAGCCGACCCCAATATAGTTGGGAAAAGGCTAGGCAGATTGATTTGGTTTTATCAAGGCATCCCTTTCGACATGTAGAAAAATGTCAGATGAATAAAAAGTGTGTATGTGTGCTGCCGCTGCTGTGCGGAACACTTTTTTCGGTTGTTTTGTGAGTGTATAACGTAACTGTTTATTAGAATATCATTGGTCCAGTTGCAAAAACGCGCAATTTTCAGAAATTTTTATTTTTTTTGTGAATAAACAAATCTAATTCTTTGATTTGTTTTTACTATTTCCCACAACTGTATTGAAAAACGTCGTGTGATACACGGGTGTGTAGGTTATTGCAAACTCGTGTCTTTAAAAATCCCTCGCCTTCAGCTCGGGCTTGTTAATGACAGCTCGTTTGCAATAACCTACTTTCCACTATTGGTAGGTCGTCGACGTTTTTACAGTCGACGAAACGAGACTGGTTTACCGTCGACGATAAACTAGTTCATAAAACAGTTTAATTTTCGACTAGTTTACATCATACACTGAACAGCGGCGTTTAATACGCAGTTTAGTGAACGATCGAATTAGGTCGTTTAGTTAAAAACTGATTTACTAATCGATTAGTAATTACATATTACTTGTAGAGAGATAATTAAAACCTTTCACACTTTAAATGTTAAAAAGACTGCAGATCTGTGGGTGGGGTCATTCTGTAGAAGTTGTCTGTTGTGTTTGTCTATTATTGACATTGTCGCACCTAGTTTAGCTATTATCTTTAATAAATGTATCGACTGAGGGGAGTTTCCTGACCTTTATTTTTGTTTTTTATTTGTGATGGGTTTGCTCTTGACTCTAGTCTAGGTATAGGTGACAGAGACTGAGTCGATGATGGAGTGAGCTTACCCAGAAGTAGCCTGTTCACTCTAACTTTGAAGCGATTCGGGTTGAATGCGTTCGGACACACAGACGCAGGTAGTGAGTTCCATTCATTCGCTGTGCGCATTATAAAAGATGTTTGGAAGCGCTTGGTGCGAATTGGTGGAATGTCAACAAGGTAAGGATGATAACTTGCAGTGCGTCTAGATGTCCGATGGTAGAAGGGGGCTGGTGGGATGAGGTCGTGGAGTTCTTGAGCACACTCACCGAAGTACAGTCTGTAGAAGACCGACAAGCAGGCAACCTTGCGGCGATGAGCCAAGCTGTGTAGCTTGGCATCTGCCAGCTCAACGTCGCCAATGAGCCTCTTGGCTCTGCGTTTCACCGAGTCAAGCGTGGCAAGCTGATACTTAGCTGAGCCATCCCAAAGGTGGCTGCAATACTCCATGCAGGATCGGACTTGCGGTTTGTATAGGGTTAAAAAGCACTCTCGCTGGAATGCCGTCAGGTCTGCTGGCCTTGTTCACGTCTAGACTGCACAATACTCTCCGGACCTCTTTAGCGTGCACAGCGATCTCCGGCATCGAAGAGTCGCAATGAGGTACAGTAGGTGGTTGCTTGGTGCCAGCGTCCAGACGTGAATTGCTAGCAAAAAGAGATGCAAATAAATTTGCTTTGTCACTCGCAGAGTGAGCCATCAGGTTTCAGCATCGGAGGTAAAGTGGGCCGACGGAAATTCGTTTCAACCGCTTTAGACAGGGACCAAAACAGTTTACTACCCGGAGGGTGCGATGCCAGCTTGGCCTCAATACGTCCAATATGGTAAAAACGTGCCCGACGCAGAACCCGCTTGCAGAACTTTTTTTTTTTTTCTTTTTCTTTTTGTGACCGAGCGGAATGTCGGAGAATGAGATGAAATATTCTATTCCCTGCCGAATCACATCCGCAACCGCGTCTGCACAGCTCGAGGGGTTACCAGAGGAGAAGCACACATGCCGCAAAGGATAAGACGCAAAAAAGTGCCGTATCTCGTCCCAGTCTGCTGACTCGTATCGCCATACTCGCTCGTGCCTCTAGGGCTATCATCTGGAGTCTCCTCCAGATGATAGCCCAAGAGAGAGCTCTCGCAAGTCGATACGGATTTCACCAGACAGTGGTCAGACGTTCCCAGCGGGGATTAGACCGACACCGAATGACTGTCCGGATCAGTTGTCAGGAGAAGATCTAAGCAATTGGGTGTATGACCGTCAACATCCGGTACCCGCGTTGCCACATTCACCAGCTGGGTTAGATCTAGCGATAGAGAAAACTTGCGAGCCTCTAACCTGGCATGGTCAGTTTTCCGGTATGGGTACAACCACTCTTTATGATAGGCGTTAAAGTCCCCAGAGAATTAAGCTTCGCTGTTGGGTACCGTTGCTGGGCTATGTCAGCCGACTCCACGAGGCAATTAAAAAGCGCTGTCGTCTCCTGGTCACCGGAGTGCGATCGGTAGACACCGATGTAGAGAGACTTCTCCACGCCAGTGTCCACAAGTAGCCAGAAAAGCCCGATTTCTCAAAGCAACGGAGACGACGACAACAAATGTCATCGCGGACGTACACACAGACCCCACCTTGCTTCTTGAACTTGTGTTCAAGAGAGTAACCCGGAAAGTTGAGGTACGCCACGTCCGACGGGGTTGTTATCTTCGTCTCCGTTAGGAAAAACAGATGCGGCTTCTCGCTCTCGAGGTGGTGGTGAAATATTTGAGAAATTAATGTTAGAGCAATTGCAAAGATTTTTAATAAACATTGATTTTGATTTTGTTTTTTTTTTTTGATTTTTATTACATAGCAAACAGTTTGGTTTTACAAGGGGTCGTTCAACTACTGATGGCCGGTGTTGAGCTTCTAGGACATATTTATAATGCATAAGAAGATAGGTGCGATGCCTTGGGAATCTTTTGTGATTTGTCGAAGGCATTTGTTTGTGTTCTTCATGAAACGCTAATCAGGAAACTCCGCCACTACGGGATCCGGGACAGCGCTCTGGATCATTTTACTTCATACTTGAGTAATAGGATTCAGAGCGTTGACGTTAATGGAAAAAGATCTCCCGGATCTATAGTAACAATGGGAGTCCCGCAGGGCTCAATTCTTGGTCCTTTCTTGTTTCTTATTTATATTAATGACTTGCCTTACCTCATAAAGTCGGTTTTGTTTTGTCTGGACTTTAAAAGAGACTGAGACCTCTGAGTTTGTTTCGGCCTTTCTTCTCAGAGTAGTCAGATAGGAAACGCCGACCTCATCTAGTTTTAAAAATATGATCGACATGTAATTAAAATTTATCATTTACCCTACACCTACCCTACACCTACCCTACACCTACCCTACACCTACCCTACACCTACCCTACACCTACCCTACACCTACCCTACACCTACCCTACACCTACCCTACACCTACCCTACACCTACCCTACACCTACCCTACACCTACCCTACACCTACCCTACACCTACCCTACACCTACCCTACACCTACCCTACACCTACCCTACACCTACCCTACACCTACCCTACACCTACCCTACACCTACCCTACACCTACCCTACACCTACCCTACACCTACCCTACACCTACCCTACACCAACCCAACACCTACCCTACACCTACCCTACACCTACCCTACACCTACCCTACACCTACCCTACACCTACCCTACACCTACCCTACACCTACCCTACACCTACCCTACACCTACCCTACACCTACCCTACACCTACCCTACACCTACCCTACACCTACCCTACACCTACCCTACACCTACCCTACACCTACCCTACACCTACCCTACACCTACCCTACACCTACCCTACACCTACCCTACACCTACCCTACACCTACCCTACACCTACCCTACACCTACCCTACACCTACCCTACACCTACCCTACACCTACCCTACACCTACCCTACACCTACCCTACACCTACCCTACACCTACCCTACACCTACCCTACACCTACCCTACACCTACCCTACACCTACCCTACACCTACCCTACACCTACCCTACACCTACCCTACACCTACCCTACACCTACCCTACACCTACCCTACACCTACCCTACACCTACCCTACACCTACCCTACACCTACCCTACACCTACCCTACACCTACCCTACACCTACCCTACACCTACCCTACACCTACCCTACACCTACCCTACACCTACCCTACACCTACCCTACACCTACCCTACACCTACCCTACACCTACCCTACACCTACCCTACACCTACCCTACACCTACCCTACACCTACCCTACACCTACCCTACACCTACCCTACACCTACCCTACACCTACCCTACACCTACCCTACACCAACCCAACACCTACCCTACACCTACCCTACACCTACCCTACACCTACCCTACACCTACCCTACACCTACCCTACACCTACCCTACACCTACCCTACACCTACCCTACACCTACCCTACACCTACCCTACACCTACCCTACACCTACCCTACACCTACCCTACACCTACCCTACACCTACCCTACACCTACCCTACACCTACCCTACACCTACCCTACACCTTTTTTTTTTTTTTTTGGTCACTCTGGGAAAAATGCATTACGCATACCCACCCATTGGGGGAATGGGGGGCTATGTGGGACTCCCCGGGCTGAGGCCCGGTATACCCACTAAAATAACCCAGCGGCACTCCCGCATCGTCTGAGTGGAGGAGGACTGGGAAACTGGCACAGCCTTTACGTCCAGTCCTCCGCCGACGACTGCCCGCCTTTACGGCAGGCCCCTCACGCCCGGGGGCCCGGGAACGACCGTGAGTGCTCGGCCATTCCCATCTGACGAGGGAGGTGACTGGTGCAATGCGGACGAAAAGGCGCCCCCGCTAGTCACCACCAGGAGGTGGGAGGAGACGATCGTACAACCGCCTTCTCCCACCCCTTCTTCGCCTGCGGAGCGGCGCAGCTAGAGGATCGACCTCCCGCTCGCGCTCCGCCGCCTCCTTTTGCGACATGACATCCTCGCAAAAGGAGGCAACCGCCGCCCAGGCCTCCTCGCTCCCCAGCATGGAGTTGACCACGCCGGGAAGCGAGAGGTCCTGCCCAATCACACCGATGAGTTCACGGCGCAGCTCAGCCCATGCCGGGCACACCTCGAGGGTGTGCTGCGCCGTGTCCTCCGCCGCGCCGCAGTCGTAGCACGCCGGGGTTTCCTCCCTCTGGATCCGGTGCAGGTGCGTTCCGAAACAGCCATGTCCAGACAACACCTGCACCAGACGGAACGAGAGGCAACCCTGGGGTCGCTCGAGCCAGCCCTGCAGGACTGGACCGAGCGCATCCAGCGTCCGGCGGCCAAAGGTGGCGCTGGCGAGGTCCTCCGTCCAGTGACGGACGATTGTGTCCCTCGCCTCCCGCCGCACGGCCTCCCGCTCTTCCGCAGCGGGGCGCTCCCCTAGCGCTTTACGCCGTGCCGTCCACTCGTACACTCTGGCGAGCACCCATGCCTCCAGCTCCCAGGGAGGGGTGCCCGCCAGAGCGCACGCCGCCCCGAAGCCCACCGAGCGGTAGGCCCTCGCCACCCGCTGTGCAATGGCCCTTTGGGACCTGCGGATGGCGGTCGCGTTCTCCCTCCTCTGGAGGGAGTCCGCCCAGATAGGGGCCCCGTAAAGGGCCATACTCTTTAGGATGCCGGCTAGTTCAGGCAAATAAGCAACTGTCTTCTTTTATATTTTTAAGATATTTTTATTGTAAAATGTGCCTTATGTTATAAATAAACGATATTATTATTATTATTATATTATTATTATTATTATATAAGCGCCGGCATCGCTCCTTCGGCCCCTCCAAGTTTGGGAGGAGCCACGATAGGGCATCGGTGGCCTTCAGCAGGCGCGTCGATTGCCCGCTGAAGTGCGGGCCGAAGCGCCACCTGCTGTCAAGTACTAGGCCCAGATACTTCATCTGGGCCTTCACCTCAATCCTGACGCCCTCCACGACAACGTGGGCGTCAGGTGGGTAGCGCTGCCGAGGCCCGTGGAAGAACACGGCCTCGGTCTTGTGCAGCGCCACCTTCAATCCCAGCTGGCGGATCCTCCCGGCGACCAAGGATCCGCCAGCCGAGGCCAGACAGGCCGCATCCCTAAAGTCCCTCCCCTGGGCAACGAGGAGAGTGTCATCCGCGTAGCAGATTACGCTCGTGCCCTGGAGGAGGGTGCCCCGCAGGAGCCAGTCGAAACCAATGTTCCACAGGGGGGGCCTAGAACCGACCCCTGCGGAACACCGGACTCCGCGCCGTACCTCCTGACCGTCGCCGTCTTGTCCACAAGGAGGACCTCTCGGTCCTCCAAGTAGCTGGCCAGGAGGTTCCGCAGGTATTGGGGCACTCCATGGTACCGGAGCGCCTCCAATATCATCGAGTGAGGCACGGAGTTGAAGGCGTTGGCGATATCGAACGACACCGCCAACACCCCCTCCCCCGACTCCACCGCCTCCTGCACCTGGGCCTTGAGTAGGGCCAAGGCATCGACCGTCGAACGCCCTTGTCGAAATCCGAACTGGGCGTCCGACAGGTCCGGTCCCACCCCCCGCAGTAGGCCATTCAACCGGTCCGCGACGATCCCCTCGAACATTTTACCAACTTCATCAAGAAGAACGATGGGCCGGTATGCCGAGGGGGAGTCCACCGGACGTCCCTCTTTGCGGAGGAGGCACAGCTGCCCCTCCCGCCACAGTTTCGGGAACCGCCCAGCCGTAAAGCACGCGCTGAAGAGTTCCCGAAACCTGTCCTGCATCTGAGAGGCAGCTATTGCTACCACCCGTGCGGGGACGCCGTCTGGCCCAGGGGCCGTCTTCTTCGCGCGGAGGCGGAGAATCCCCTCGCGAATCTCATCCTCCGTCACTGGGGGAATCTGCTCCTCTGGCGGAGCCGCCTCCCGCGGGGGGTCCATCACTGGTGGGGTGAAGTCGGTCCTGCACGGAAACAAGGACCGGACCACCCCGTCCAGCAGCGCCGGCTCGAGGGTCTCCGACAGGGGGGGACCATAGGGCCGCAGCTGGTTCCGCGCCACCTTGTACGGCCTCCCGTACGGATCCCTGTCGAGACCCGCCAGCATCTCGGCTCCTTGGCGGCGCACATTTCCGTCTTGAGGACCGTCTTTGCCTCTAGGTAAGAGGCGTAGAGGCGGTCCTCCCCAGCCTGTGATCGGTTAGTGCGCCGCCGGCTCCGCGTGTAGGCCCTTCTGGCTGCCACGCAGGCGGCCCGGAGCCCCGCCAACTCCTCCGTCCACCAGTAGACGGCGCGACGGGGAGGCGGACGGCGAGATCGAGGCATGCTGGAGTTACACACCTCGGTCAGGGACCTACGGAGCCGCACCGCTGCGGCGTCAACGTCCGTGCCCTCCAGAGGGGGCGAGAGCCAGTTCTGGAGGAACGCCGCCTCCTGGGCTGCCTCCCGATCCAGGCGGGTGAGAGCCCACCGCGGGAAGGGAGATTGGCCCGAGCGGGCCATCCTTCCTCCCCGCGGACCCTGGGTGGAGATGTCGAACCGCACATAGCGGTGGTCCGACATGGTCTCCACCATCTCCACCCGCCAATACACGACGCGGGCGGCTAGCACGGGGGTGGCAAACGACACGTCAACCACCGATCCTCCCCGCTGCCGCACACACGTGTGAACCTCCTCCCTATTTAGGAGGGACACACCGCACGAAGCCGCCCAAAATTCGACGGCGCGTCCCCGGACGTTGCACGATGTCACCGGGTTGCCCCAGGCCACCGACTTGGCGTTGAGGTCGCCCAACACGGCGACCTGACGTGGCGCCGCCCTTCCGACGACTGCCGTTAGGACTTCGAGAAACTTCTCGAAGTCTTGTAGAGGGCGGTTTGGGGAGAAATAAACCCCGACCAGGGCTATTTCTCCCCACGTGGCGGCCACGTATCCCGACCCCCTCTCTAAGAGCGAGAGGGGAGGGGAGTCCGTGGCAGGCCGCGACACCAGCGCCACCAAGCCGTCCCGATCACCCAGCCAACGGCCAGTGACTTTGGTGACGGAGTCATCCAAATCGGACACTTCTAAGGCCGCCGACTTGACAGGCCTGGCAACCTGCGCCGCGTCCGCAATGACCTCTTGCAGCTTTGCTGCGAAGAGATCTGCGTTCTTACCGCCCTCCGCCCCCGGGAACTCAAAAATGCGAGCCCGGGCTTGCGTCCTGCGGCAAGACACCTTGCCGATCCCCAGTTTTGTAGGATCGGCATTGGTACGCGCCCGCATCATGACGGACGCGTACGTTTCCCCCCGCTCCGCAGCCTCCGCGGTGAGTGTCACCACGACGGCTGCGGTCTTCGGGGGAACAAGTTTCTTGGTGCCTGCTGGGGGGGAGCTTTTCCCTTTCCCCTTTCCCTTGCCAGTCGACTGGGGCTGGCTGGGAGGGATGGCGGCGGGGACGGCAGGGACGGCCGCTGCCGTCTTTTTGCCCTTTCCCTTCCCCTTGACGACCTTCATCCAGCCCTGCTGCTGGTTGGTCGGGGTGGTGGAAGGAAGAAGGGCATCCTCCTTATGGGAGGGTGTCTCTCCTTGCCTCCTGTCCGCCACAAGCGGTGGTCGGTGGCTTTTTTCCGGGAGGAGCCGGTCCTCTATGCCTGCTAGGCAGGCTCGGACGAAGTCCCTCTCCTCCATCATGACCTTGCGGATGGCGTCCTCAAAGTCAAAGGGGGAGGAGGAGGCGGGGCCCTCTGCCGCAGGTTTCGGCTCGGGTTGGGTAGGCCGGGCCGTGGCTTCAGCCAGCTTCTGATGCAGCTGGCTGACCTCCGATTGCAGGCGATCGATTTTTGCCTGCATTTGCCGCGTTTCATCGGAGGCCTTCCGCTGCACCAGCTCAGCAATGATGCCATGCATGCTCACGGCCCGGCATTTGAGGGCCTTCTGGATGGTCCCCTTCAGATGCGAGGACTTGCAGGCGACCTCGACAATCTCCTCTTTATCCTCCTGGGCCATCCGCTCCAGTTCGGCCAACGAGTGGTCCGCGTAAATGACGCGGGACGCACCATACCCGGACCTGGCCCGGTCGACGCACGCTTGCTGCTCCTTGGCAGCAACCTTCTCCTCCAGGTCTTGCTGGATTTGCTGCCGCCGGGCAAGGTCGGACCCTTCCTTCAGGAAGGCCCGCTTTCGAGATTTAGATCGAGTCTCAATCTCCATCATCGAACTTGCGTCCGACTCCGCAAAAATGGACTCGTTGTCCGACAACTCGTCCGCCATTTCGTTGTGACTAGCTACAGACGCCGCGCGGCTAGCCTCTGACGCCGAAGAAGCGCCGGGGTGGCCCTGAGAAGGGCCTTTTGGTTGGCCCTGAGAAGGGCCTTTTGGTTGGCCCTGAGAAGGGCCTTTTGGTTGGCCCTGAGAAGGGCCTTTTGGTTGGCCCTGAGTAGGGCCTTTTGGTTGGCCCTGAAAAGGGCCTTTTTTGGCAAAATGCCCGAGGGCATCCCGCGCAGGGGTAGACATTTCCGCAATTTCGAACACAACAAGGCAATTTTAAAATGATAGTATCGAGTACACAGCGCACTTTGGCCGTACCCAGTCTGCCACTCCGTTACGGTGGTCAGAACTGGGCCGTTTCCAGGGGACACGACGAGTACGTATGCGCTGTGGGGGGTCCCCCACACCTACCCTACACCTACCCTACACCTACCCCACACCTACCCTACACCTACCCTACACCTACCCTACACCTACCCTACACCTACCCTACACCTACCCTACACCTACCCTACACCTACCCTACACCTACCCTACACCTACCCCACACCTACCCTACACCTACCCTACACCTACCCTACACCTACCCTACACCTACCCTACACCTACCCTACACCTACCCTACACCTACCCTACACCTACCCTACACCTACCCTACACCTATCCTACACCTACCCTACACCTACCCTACACCTACCCTACACCTACCCTACACCTACCCTACACCTACCCTACACCTACCCTACACCTACCCTACACCTACCCTACACCTACCCTACACCTACCCTACACCTACCCTACACCTACCCTACACCTACCCTACACCTACCCTACACCTACCCTACACCTACCCTACACCTACCCTACACCTACCCTACACCTACCCTACACCTACCCTACACCTACCCTACACCTACCCTACACCTACCCTACACCTACCCTACACCTACCCTACACCTACCCTACACCTACCCTACACCTACCCTACACCTACCCTACACCTACCCTACACCTACCCTACACCTACCCTACACCTACCCTACACCTACCCTACACCTACCCTACACCTACCCTACACCTACCCTACACCTACCCTACACCTACCCTACACCTACCCTACACCTACCCTACACCTACCCTACACCTACCCTACACCTACCCTACACCTACCCTACACCTACCCTACACCTACCCTACACCTACCCTACACCTACCCTACACCTACCCTACACCTACCCTACACCTACCCTACACCTACCCTACACCTACCCTACACCTACCCTACACCTACCCTACACCTACCCTACACCTACCCTACACCTACCCTACACCTACCCTACACCTACCCTACACCTACCCTACACCTACCCTACACCTACCCTACACCTACCCTACACCTACCCTACACCTACCCTACACCTACCCTACACCTACCCTACACCTACCCTACACCTACCCTACACCTACCCTACACCTACCCTACACCTACCCTACACCTACCCTACACCTACCCTACACCTACCCTACACCTACCCTACACCTACCCTACACCTACCCTACACCTACCCTACACCTACCCTACACCTACCCTACACCTACCCTACACCTACCCTACACCTACCCTACACCTACCCTACACCTACCCTACACCTACCCTACACCTACCCTACACCTACCCTACACCTACCCTACACCTACCCTACACCTACCCTACACCTACCCTACACCTACCCTACACCTACCCTACACCTACCCTACACCTACCCTACACCTACCCTACACCTACCCTACACCTACCCTACACCTACCCTACACCTACCCTACACCTACCCTACACCTACCCTACACCTACCCTACACCTACCCTACACCTACCCTACACCTACCCTACACCTACCCTACACCTACCCTACACCTACCCTACACCTACCCTACACCTACCCTACACCTACCCTACACCTACCCTACACCTACCCTACACCTACCCTACACCTACCCTACACCTACCCTACACCTACCCTACACCTACCCTACACCTACCCTACACCTACCCTACACCTACCCTACACCTACCCTACACCTACCCTACACCTACCCTACACCTACCCTACACCTACCCTACACCTACCCTACACCTACCCTACACCTACCCTACACCTACCCTACACCTACCCTACACCTACCCTACACCTACCCTACACCTACCCTACACCTACCCTACACCTACCCTACACCTACCCTACACCTACCCTACACCTACCCTACACCTACCCTACACCTACCCTACACCTACCCTACACCTACCCTACACCTACCCTACACCTACCCTACACCTACCCTACACCTACCCTACACCTACCCTACACCTACCCTACACCTACCCTACACCTACCCTACACCTACCCTACACCTACCCTACACCTACCCTACACCTACCCTACACCTACCCTACACCTACCCTACACCTACCCTACACCTACCCTACACCTACCCTACACCTACCCTACACCTACCCTACACCTACCCTACACCTACCCTACACCTACCCTACACCTACCCTACACCTACCCTACACCTACCCTACACCTACCCTACACCTACCCTACACCTACCCTACACCTACCCTACACCTACCCTACACCTACCCTACACCTACCCTACACCTACCCTACACCTACCCTACACCTACCCTACACCTACCCTACACCTACCCTACACCTACCCTACACCTACCCTACACCTACCCTACACCTACCCTACACCTACCCTACACCTACCCTACACCTACCCTACACCTACCCTACACCTACCCTACACCTACCCTACACCTACCCTACACCTACCCTACACCTACCCTACACCTACCCTACACCTACCCTACACCTACCCTACACCTACCCTACACCTACCCTACACCTACCCTACACCTACCCTACACCTACCCTACACCTACCCTACACCTACCCTACACCTACCCTACACCTACCTTACACCTACCCTACACCTACCCTACACCTACCCTACACCTACCCTACACCCACCCTACACCTACCCTACACCTACCCTACACCCACCCTACACCTACCCTACACCTACCCTACACCTACCTTACACCTACCCTTTGGGGGCCGAGTCACCCACGTCCGTAGGAAAGTACCTCATACGATACCCTATACGTGGTCCCCGGGTGGTGCTAATCAGGTGACAAAAACTGGTGGTAGGCTTTGCGACCACCCACCGGGCAAAGACGTACCGCCAAGCAGCCTAGCCGTGTTCCGGTGCGATGCTCGGTGTAGCCACTTCAGGAGATGGGTCGAGATGGCGGTTCCATTGCAGGCAGACCAGCCTTGCGCGCGCTGATATGGTCGTATCGGGAGACTGGTCGCGGAGGGTAGCGGGATCCGAGGCACGGTGCACCGCTGGCCGACCGCAGGTAGTTGGGGGCCCAAGTAGTGTGCCAGCCCCACACGAAAGGCTGCCCCGCCAACTGACGAAAAATCCCGGAATGCGCCATCGTGCTGGTTGGCGACCAGAAGGGAGGGCCCGATGGACATTCCCGGGGGGGCTCGGGCGTCCCCGCAGTCTCCAGACTAGTCCCTCAATGATGGCGATCTGTCAGTGCGTGTCTGTAGGTTAGCAGCGAGGAACCGCATCTCACTTCCTTCTTCTTACCTTACTTCACTCACTAAATATGAAAAAGAGAAAAAAGTTCAACGTTGAACAGCGGCTGCACCCCCTCCCACTAAAAGTGCACCTCACTAATATCAGAGGTCTGCACTCCAACCTCATGTGAGGTTGGAGTGCAAAAAAAGAGCCTTTTGGTTGGTAAGAAGAAGGAAGTGAGATGCGGTTCCTCGCTGCTAACCTACAGACACGCACTGACAGATCGCCATCATTGAGGGACTAGTCTGGAGACTGCGGGGACGCCCGAGCCCCCCCGGGAATGTCCATCGGGCCCTCCCTTCTGGTCGCCAACCAGCACGATGGCGCATTCCGGGATTTTTCGTCAGTTGGCGGGGCAGTCCATCATCACCTGGAGACTGATAAGCCGGCTCTTTTTTTCCTTTCGGAGACGCAGATCAGATGTCCGTCAGACGTATCGTACCTAACATACCCAGGGTATACCCCGGAGCACAATTTTAAACAACGCACGAGATGACATCTGTTATCGGCGTCTCCGAAACCTTGAGGACTCTAGGTTCTCTGTGTTGTGGGCTATGGTGGACACGGGCCTGGATAAAATTATCTACGCCTGTGTCTACCGCTCGCACAGCGGTGATCAGGAGACAACCAGGCTCACAGAGTATCTTAGTGAGGCGGCGGATACGGCACAGCAGCGGTACCCTTCCGCCCAATTAGTGTTACTGGGGGACTTCAATTCCCACCACCAGGAGTGGCTCTTCCCGTACCAGTGCACTGATCATGCTGGGCGTGAGACGCGAAAGCTCGCGCTTGCGTTAAATCTCGCTCAGCTGGTCCAAGGGGCAACGAGGGTGCCGGATGTGGATTCGCACACAGCCAATTGTTTGGACCTTCTGCTGACAACAGATCCAGACCGCTACTCGGTGTCGGTATCTTCACTTTGGGTAGTTCCGACCATTGTCTGGTGAAGTCTGTATCCGTCCACTCCCCACCCGATCCCAGCCCAAGAGGCGCTCGGCGGGTTTGGCGGTACAAGTCAGCAGATTGGGATGGGATGCGTTCTTTTTTCGCATCTTATCCTTGGCAGCCTACTTGCTTCTCTTCGGCTGATCCTTCTTTGTGCGCGGACGCCGTGTCAGATGTGTTGCGTCGGGGAATGGAGTACTACATACCGTTCTCTGACGTAGCAATGTCTAGCGTTGACCGGCCATGGTTTGGCGCCGAGTGCAAGCGCGCCAACGCTTTTAAACACGAGGCGTACCTGGCATGGGTCGACGCTCGGACGCGCAAATCAAGCGACGTGGGTCAGTGGAAGAATGCCTACAATAGGGCTGCCAAGTCCTGCAAGAAGGTGATGCGAAAATCTCGGTTTGACCACATAAGCCGTATTAGGACCAAACTTGCTTCTTACCCAGCGGGTAGTAAAGCGTTTTGGTCCCTGGCTTTTGGACCCTGGTTGAATCGAACTTCTGCCGTCCCTCACTACCACCACTGCTGAAGCCCGACGGGTCACTGGCCCACTCCGCTGAGGAGAAAGCAAACTTGTTTGCCTCTCTTTTCGCGGAATCTTCGCGTCTGGATTCTGGTGACGCGCGGCCCCCTCCTTCTCCTGATGGATGCGAGACGAGTATGTCGGACATTCGCATCCATCAAAAGGACGTTCGTAGGGTGCTGTGCAATCTTGACGTGAACAAGGCTAGTGGCCCCGACGGGATTCCGGCAATTGTTCTCAAAACCTGTGCGCCTGAACTGTCTCCGATCCTGACACGCCTGTATCGCCTTTCGTATGAGACGGGAAAAGTGCCGAATGCTTGGAAGCAAGCTAACGTTCAGCCTGTGCCCAAGAAGGGCAGTCGGGCTGACCCGGCCAACTACAGGCCCATTTCAATAACGTCCATCCTCTGCAAGAGTATGGAACGAGTTCTCAACTCTAAGCTCCTGGCATACCTAGAAGCTAATGACATCCTCAGTGACCGCCAATATGGCTTCCGCCAAATTCGGTCAACTGGGGATCTTCTAGCGTATGCCATTCACATCTGGAGTGAGGCCATCGAGAGGCACGGGGAAGCGCTTGCCGTCTCCCTCGACATCTCGAAGGTTTTTGACAGGGTCTGGCATGAAAGCCTTATTGGTAAGCTTCCTGCATTCGGTCTGCCCAGTGGTCTGTGCGATTGGATTGCAGACTTCCTGAGGAACCGGTCCATTCGAGTGGTAATTGATGGCCGCTTATCTGAACAACTGTGTATTAATGCCGGGGTCCCTCAGGGCTCGGTTCTCTCAGCAACACTGTTCTTGCTGCACATAAACGATCTGCTAAAACCCGGCACCTTTGGGTATGCGGACGATAGCACTGTTGCTGAGAGATACGTGTCCGACGTGCGTGGCACTGGACCTCAGATCCAGTCTCTCCAGGTGGCCATGGTTGAGCGCTTGAATCTGTCCTTGAAGGCAGTCTCCGAATGGGGCGATGCCAATCTGGTCAAGTTCAATGCTGCTAAGACCCAGGCGTGTCTTTTTTCCGCTAAAAGGAGTCAATTCCACCCGGTTCCTTCTATCCGAGGTGTAACCGTGCCGATAACGGACCATCTTAAGGTTCTTGGCATTACGTTGACATCGACGCTCAATTTCGGTCCATTCATTGAGGCAAAAGCTCAGCTGGCTGGCAAAAAATTGGGGATCCTCGCGAAGGTGAGACGGTACTTCACGCCAGAACAATTGCTCAACTTGTATCAAGCGCAAGTTCGATCATGCATGGAGTACTGTTCTCATCTCTGGGACGGCTCTGCCAAATACCAACTTGATGCACTAGAGTCGATCGAAAAGCGGGCCAAGAGGCTCATCGGCGATGAGGCATTGGTTAAGACAAAGCTCCAGAGCCTTGAACGTCGTCGCCGAGTTGCCAGCTTGTCGGATTTTTATCGGTTGCATTTCGGGGATTTTGCGATGGAATTGCATGATCTAATTCCATATAGCCCGTTTCATCATCGGACTACAAGACGT
This sequence comes from Orthosia incerta, assembly GCA_948252205.1. Lineage (NCBI taxonomy): Eukaryota > Metazoa > Arthropoda > Insecta > Lepidoptera > Noctuidae > Orthosia > Orthosia incerta. Next base: position 27,917,737 of record OX411759.1, read on the forward strand.
TCGGCGATACGCCATCGGTACAAGGTGGACATCCCGCCCATAGGCACTAAACGTTTTGGAAATACTTGCGTACAGCAAGGAGTGAAATTCCTTGCGTCTGTGTTGCCCGATAGCTACAACCTCAGTAACTTCACTCTTTAAGTCAAGAGTGAAGTTACTTCTGGGCAAGTTTGCTACACCGTAGACCACATCATCGCTTAGACGCTTACCATCAGGTGAGATAGTGGTCAAGAGCGAGCCTATATATAATAACAAAAATCAGCGATTTCTTTTCAACAACATTTATTAGTTCGTTCGGTTGGTCTGTACCGAGCATTATTCTGGATCCTGGCTTAATTTTCTTAACAACTTATGATCGTGTATTTGCAACTGCACTTTCCAGATCTTATGCATGCCTAAGTTAATCATTCGACAAGTGCCTTCAACAATAATAGGTAATACTCACAATCACACGATTTACTAAATAAAATCATTGTATAGTGTAAATATCGACATCGGTGTATATCACTAGAGTATCGATAAAAATATCGACAACGTGTAAGCCCTTCCTCACCTCCAACCTCCCCCCGTAAAGTGCGAAAGGGACAACTGCAGCTCAGGCTGATTTTACCTACAAAAACCTTGACCAAAAGGCGTTTCGTATTCTGCTGTTTTCTTCTTCAAAACTGACCTGAGCTTAAAAATTCTTATATCAAAATTTAGAGGAAAAGTATATCTATGCTTCTATCATTTTTTTTTTGTTAAAAACTTATCAATTTTGTCTGAAAGTCGTCTGAACATGGCGGTAAAAACGGGCATTTTTTTCTGGTTTTTGGATTGTCATATTTCTTTTAGTGATTATGTTTTCGAAAAAAGGAAATTATAGGGGCACGTAATATTTAGACCTTGATTTTATGGGAATAAATCATTGCTCTGGAGGCATTATCCACGAAGAAAACAGCAGAATGTTTTTGTATGGAGAAAGGACCAACAGAGTCCCCTCTTAAGGGTCGAAATTAAAAAAAGTCATTGTTGTTTAATTAACCAAGAGCGTAAACCAACAGTTTCAGATGTTTTACCTTTTAAACCGAAGAAATTTCACATAAAGTTTCAACCCCTATTTTATCCCCTTAGGCGTAGAATTTCCAAAAACCAATAAATACATGAATTCTTTTAATCAACTAAGAGCTTAAATCAAAAATTCCATGTGTCCTATATTTACAAACTATAAAAAATTAATGTTCCGTATGGTGCCGGACGTAAAGAATTTCACCATCCCATGTCTTCCCGTGGGTGTCGTAAGAGGCGACTAAGGGACAAACCAGAGAATGGGCAGCAGCGTTCTCTGTGCTTCTACAACAACCATACTGCGATCGCCAACCCGCCTGCCAAGCGTGGCGATTATGGCAAAAACCCCCCATGAATAGCACAAATAAAAAATGGCTCCTAGTGTCCGGCAGCCTGCCTACCCTCGACTACGGTAGCGGTCGAGGTTACGGCATGGCAAGGGGTGCCAAGAATCTCCGGACGGGATCCGGCTACCCAAAAAATCACCGACAACTGTACCTGGCTACGTACAACACGCGTACACTTTGGACCGACGAGAAGATCACCGAACTCGAAGAGGAATTGAGCAGGTTGCGATGGAGTATTATAGGGTTATCTGAAGTCCGAAGAGAGGGGGAGGACTCGATAATTCTCAAATCCGGTAACCTGCTCTATTTCCGAGAGGGTGACCGGCAGTCCCAGGGTGGTGTCGGGTTTATCGTCCACAGGTCCCTTGTGAACAACGTGGTGAAGATCGAGAGTGTGTCGACCAGGGTGGCGTTCCTTATACTCAGAATATCCTCAAGATATTCGCTGAAGGTCATACAGGTCTACGCCCCAACCTCGGCACACCCCGAGGACGAGGTAGAGACCATGTATGAGGATATCTCCAGAGTCATGCATGGTTTCAAAACTCACTTCACCGTTGTCATGGGGGACTTCAACGCAAAACTGGGCAAACGAGACGAGGATGAGCTGCAAGTGGGGCAATTTGGAGTTGGACGACGGAATCACCGGGGTCACCTACTGGCCAGTTTTATGGAGAAGGAGGGCCTCTTTATGATGAACTCCTTCTTCAAAAAGCGTGAATACAGGAAGTGGACCTGGCAGAGCCCCGATGGTGCAACAAAAAATGAGATCGACTTCATCATGTCGACCAAGAAGCAAATGTTCAATGATGTCTCTGTGATCAATTCGGTGAAAACCGGGAGCGATCACCGCATGGTAAGAGGCACATTGAACATTAATATTAAGCTTGAAAGGTCTCGACTGATGAAGTCCACGCTCCGATCCAGCACGGATCCAGCTCCAAAACCCCGAGAGCTTTCAGCTCGAACTCCAAAATCGTTTCGAGTGCCTAGGGAGCTCCGTGGACGACTACGCCGACGGGTTCGTGGAAGCTGTCCATACGGTCGGGTCTAAGTTTTTCAAGACCCGTCGTACAGATAGAACCAAAAAGCTCTCTGATTCTACCCTCAAGCTTATGAAGGAGAGGCGTGAGTTGATCCTGCAGTCTTCAGATGAGGCGTGCAAATACCGGCAGCTCAATAGACAGATCTCTAAATCCTTGAAAAGAGACCTCCGCCGCTTTAATACCGAGCGTATTAAAGAGGCGATTGAGCGAAATAAAGGCTCCAGGGTTTTTTCAAGGGATCTGGCTATTGGGCAAAGCCAGCTCACGAAACTGAAGACCGATGATGGCAGGATCGTATCCGCCAAACCAGAGCTTCAGAGGGAGATCGAAAGATTCTTTGGGCAGTTGTACACATCAATCAGCAAGCCCGTTGCGAATCTAGCAAACGACCCAAGAGCTAGATTGACCCGACACTATACCGAAGATATTCCGGACGTCAGCCTGTACGAGATTAGGATGGCTCTGAAACAGCTTAAAAACAACAAGGCGCCGGGTGATGACGGAATCACGGCTGAACTCCTGAAGGCGGGTGGAAAACCGGTCCTTAAGGCCCTTCAGAAGCTGTTTGATTCCGTCATACTCGAGGGCAAAACGCCACAGGCATGGTGCAGGGGTGTGGTGGTACTCTTCTTCAAGAAGGGCGACAATGCCCGGCTGAAGAACTATAGGCCCATCTCACTTCTTAGCCATGTCTACAAGTTGTTTTCAAGAGTCATCACGAATCGTCTCGCGCGCAGGTTTGACGATTTCCAGCCTCCCGAACAAGCCGGATTCCGAAAAGGCTTTAGCACCGTAGACCACATACATACGCTGCGGCAGGTTATACAGAAGACCGAAGAGTATAACCTGCCTCTCTGTTTAGCGTTTGTGGACTACGAGAAAGCCTTCGATTCGATCGAGACTTGGTCTGTACTGCAGTCTCTCCAACGGTGCCAGATCGACTACCGGTACATTGAAGTGTTGAAGTGTTTGTACAAGAACGCCACTATGTCAGTCCGTCTTCAGGATCAGATCTCGAAACCAATTCTTCTCCAGCGCGGCGTGAGACAGGGAGACGTCATTTCTCCGAAACTGTTCACTGCTGCGCTGGAGGATGTCTTCAAGGTTCTGGATTGGAGAGGGCTTGGCATCAACGTTAATGGCGAGTACATCACTCACCTTCGGTTTGCCGACGATATAGTGGTCATGGCTGAGACCACGGAGGACCTCAATGCGATGCTCGATGACCTCAGTAGAGCTTCCGAAAGAGTGGGTCTTAAGATGAACATGGAAAAAACCAAGGTGATGTTGAATGGCCATGTTGCACCCACTCCTATCAAGGTCGGGGACTCTACACTCGAAGTTGTGGACGATTATGTCTACCTGGGCCAAACGATCCAATTGGGTAGGGCCAATTTCGAGAAAGAGGTCAACCGTCGAATCCGACTCGGCTGGGCAGCGTTCGGGAAGTTGCGCGATATCTTCTCGTCCAACTTACCACAGTGTCTCAAGACGAAAGTCTATGACCAGTGTGTGTTGCCAGTGATGACATATGGCTCTGAGACGTGGTCGCTTACAATGGGCCTTATCAGGAAGCTTGCAGTCACTCAAAGGGCAATGGAGAGGGCTATGCTCGGAGTTTCCTTGCGTGATCGAATCAGAAATGTGGAGATCCGCAAGAGAACCAGGGTTACCGACATAGCCCGAAGAATTGCCAAACTAAAGTGGCAGTGGGCAGGGCACATTGCTCGAAGAACGGATGGCCGATGGGGTCGAAAAGTTCTGGAATGGCGACCGCGAACCGGAAGACGATACGTTGGAAGGCCTCCCACCAGGTGGACCGATGACCTGGTTAAGGTTGCGGGAAGGCGCTGGATGCGAAACGCACGGGATCGGTCAATGTGGCGACGCCTGGGGGAGGCCTATGTCCAGCAGTGGACGTCTTTCGGCTGAAATGATGATGATGATGATAAAAAAATCATACAAACTTTCACTCCCTTTTTAGGTAGAATTTCCAAAAACCAATAAATGCATAAATAGTCTTGAATATGAAGTAATTTATTTTGATAAGGATTGATACCAAGATACAAATAAAGAGCCTTTTCTAGTGGCGGCATTTCAATTAAAATTTTAAAATAAATAGTAGATTATTAACCAAGGGGATAAAGCAGTGTCTTCTGTCGCAAGTGACGATATAAATCGCAAGCGTAACGAAGGACTCGAGGTTTACTCCCGGGCGAGGGTGTTAAAAACTTTAATCACGAGCGAAGCGAGGGATTTAAGACGAGTCCTGAGTGTAGCGAGGGATTTAAGTTCACCCAAGACTAAGACAGCTTTATCACCGAGGAAAATACTCAACTTTTCGTACCATTTGCGAAAAAATTAACACAATAATGATATGAGATAAAAATAATGACAATTAAAAGTAAAAATAAACTTAACGTTTATGTATTTGAAGAGAACAAAAACGCGGCAAATTTCTATACAAAAATTTTTTTGTCGGAAAAGCAAAGGCATCAAGCTCATACGGCCTCGTCGGTTTTCGTTATTTTATTTAATAATCATAACTGCATAATAAATGCGTATTCCTTTTTCAAAAAGATGTATAATGCTTTATATACAAACTCAATGGTGTAAACACAGATGTAGTTCAGTATAAATTTCGGTAAGTATTCCAAATTTAAATCACATTCTCCCCCTAGAGGATGAATGAAATTCAGTACAATATACTTTCCCTGATTTTAACAGATTAAAAATGACTATTGTTATGTTCGCTTTTTGTGGCATAGAATGTCACTTTTTTGAGCAAGTGGTACGAAAAGAACACTTATTGTGGCATAACTATAATAGTTAGACATATGCTGTAGCGACACTTTTTGTAAATAATTATGTGTTCAAGACGTAGTACATTATTTTATGCTATCATCAATCGTTTTCGCAGCGCACGCGATGTAAAGAATATATTAGGTATTTTTTTTACACCTTGGGTTACATTATTGGAGTTTTAGTAAGAATCCCTAATTTTTTTGAAACTATAGTATAGCCTATGCCCCCGGGGATAGTGTAGCATCCCAACAGTGAAAGAATTATTCAAATCGGTTCAGTAGTTTCGGAGCCTATTCAATGCGAACAAACAAACAAACAATCAAATCTTTCCTCTTTATAATATTAGTATACGAACCGGAACCGGAAGACGATACGTTGGAAGGCCTCCCACCAGGTGGACCGATGACCTGGTTAAGGTTGCGGGAAGGCGCTGGATGCGAAACGCACGGGATCGATCAATGTGGTCTTTATAATATTAGTATAGAAGGATAAATAATTCGTCACAAACGTTTGCAACAAATACTGTTATCATGTTTACTATTTTGTATTATTGTGTTTTAATGCCTTTTTTATTTTTGCTTGTCTGTTCTGGGATACTTTTAATAGAATTAGTAAAACTGATCTACTAGGTACTTTTCATATAAATGTTAAGCAGTCTGCATTCTTTTGTTATTGCCATATCAACACTAGATTTGTAAAAAAAATTAAAATAATTTTATGTCGGGTTTAGTCAATAGTACGTACGTCAAAGCAAATCTGGCGGCAAAGCAAGTACAACTGCGCATTGGCGCGCTTTTTATAAGCATTGCGTGCTGGGGAAAATGGCAGTTGAGTACTGACGGTCGTTGAGCTAAGACGTCGTAGAATCAGTGTCGATCCGTAATATTAGTAAGCAGGAGTGTAACTTGTGTCTATTTGAATAAACCCAGTGTATCGAATAATTTGTGTGATTTCATTTTCACGATTGACCCACCTACCTGCCCACACACGATGTCTTAACCTAAGGGAATACATCCTGACTTCCCGATGGTTTGCATCTATCGGCCAGCCTTGATGCGACTTGTATATAAAAACAATAAAAACCATTCAAGTATGTGTCGGTCTGGTGAACCAAGGGTTCCCAATGCTGCTTATTTTGACAAAACTTATAGGGTACCAGCTGTTGACCTAGTATCATGAATCTTTTCAAGGAGAAAGATCCAATGGTATGGAAGGGAACCCTTTTTATGTGAATTAATATAACTTGCACTTGACTGCATTTTTCAATCATTATATTTTCCTTGCAGATGAGGAATCTTTTATACTGGGTATGGATCCAAAATTTGCAAGACCTGATTGGATGATAGTGACAGTACTGCCAGTGCCTCCATTGTCAGTGAGACCTCCTGTAGTGATGTTTGGCTCAGTCAAGAATCAGGATGACTTGACATACAAACTTGCTGATATCATCATAGCAAATAAAGAACTCATGAGGAATGAAAAGCCTGGTGCACCGTCACATTTGCTTGCTAAATATGTCGAATCACTACAGTTTCATGTAGCCACATTTATGGATAATGATATGCCTGGTATGCCAAAGTAAATATCCTTTTCTATCATCAGCGTTATTGATGCTATAGTTTAAATTTAATGGTGTCATATCTTCAATTACTTATTATTGCTTTTATTTATGTGATATTTCCATTTTAGAGCATGCAAATCAGGTAAACCACTCAAAGCTATCAAGGCCCGACTAAAGGGAAAAGAAGGAAGAATTAGAGGAAATATCATGGGCAAGCGAGTCAATTTCTCAGCGCGTACTGTCATCACACCGGATCCTAACTTGCGTATTGACCAAATAGGAGTTCCCAGATCTATTGCAGAAAACTTGACATTCCCTGAGCTAGTAACGCCATACAATATTTCCAGAATGCAGGAGCTTATCCGTAGGGGCAATGCGCAATATCCCGGCGCTAAATGTATGATTCGCGTGAATGGAGAAATAATAGACTTAAGGTACCATCCTAAAAGTTCAGGTTTGCATTTACAACCTGGTTGCAAAGTTGAACGACACTTGAGGGACGACGATCTTGTTATTATCAACCGACAGCCTACTCTCCACAAAATGAGTATGATGGGGCACAGAGTAAAAGTGCTTCCATGGTCAACATTCCGTTTAAATTTAAGTTGCACATCTCCCTATAACGCTGATTTCGACGGCGACGAAATGAATCTGCATGTACCTCAGTCAATGGAAACAAGAGCAGAGGTTGAGAATATTCACATAACGCCGCGGCAAATTATTACGCCCCAAGCAAATAAACCCGTCATGGGTATTGTGCAGGATACATTAACAGCTGTAATGAAAATGACAAAGCGTGACGTGTTCCTCACGAAAGAACAAGTCATGAATCTACTTATGTTCTTGCCTACATGGGATGGTAAAATCCCAAATCCTTGCATTTTGAAACCCCAACTACTGTGGACTGGCAAACAAATATTTACTCTCATTATTCCTGGTCCCGTTAATATGATTAGAACTTATTCCACACATCCTGATGAAGAAGACGATGGTCCTTATAAGTGGATATCTCCCGGAGATACGAAAGTAGTTGTGGAGCATGGTGAACTACTTATGGGCATCCTGTGTAAAAAGTCACTTGGTGCCACTGCAGGTTCCTTGCTACATATTTGCATGTTAGAATTGGGTCACGAAACTGCCGGTCGCTTCTACGATAACATCCAGACTGTGATCAACAACTGGTTGCTGCTAGAAGGTCACTCCATCGGTATTGGCGATACTATTGCCGATCGTCAGACCTACCAAAATATTCAGCGAGCCATAATAAAAGCTAAAGAGGAATGTATAGAAGTCATTCAAGGAGCCCACTATATGGAGCCTACTCCTGGTAATACCCTCAGACAGACATTCGAAAATCAAATGAACCGTATTCTGAACGATGCTCGTGACAAAATCGGTGAATCAGTTAAGAAATCTCTTACTGAGTACAATAACTTAAAGGCTATGGTGGTAGCTGGTTCTAAGGGTTCCAACATTAACATTTCTCAGGTTATTGCCTGTGTAGGTCAACAACACGTTGAAGGTAAACGTATCCCATTCGGATTCCGTAAAAGAACATTGCCGCATTTCATTAAAGACGATTACGGTCCCGAATCCAGAGGTTTCGTAGAAAATTCATATCTTGCTGGTCTGATGCCATGGGAGTTTTACTTCCACGCCATGGCAGGTCGTGAGGTTTTTATTGATACTGCCGTCAGGACTACTGAGACTAGATACATCCAACGTCGTTTGATCAAGGCTATGGAGTCTGTAATGGTTCACTATGACGGTACTGTACGTAATTCAGTCGGGCAACTCATTCAGTTGAGATATGGTGAAGACGGTATGGCTGGAGAAACTGTGGAGTTCCAGAACTTACTTACTGTCAAGTTGTCGAACAAGGTATTTGAAAAGAAGTTCAAATTCGATCCATCAAATGAGATGTATTTGAAGAGGATCTTTAATGAAGACATCATCAAGGAGTTGACAGAATCTGGACATGTTATTAGCGATCTTGAGAGTGAATGGAAACAACTCAACAAAGACAGAGACGTGTTGCGTCAAATCTTTCCTAATGGTGAGTCTAAAGTTGTACTGCCTTGCAATTTTAAGAGGATGATTTGGAATGCCCAGAAGACTTTCCATATAAATAAAAGAATGCCGACAGACCTCAGTCCCATCACAGTTATATCGCGTGTAAAAGACCTGCTTAAAAAATGCGTCGTTGTAGAGGGCGAGGACCGTCTCTTGAAGCAGGCTAATGAAAACGCTACTCTACTATTCCAATGTATGGTGCGTTCCACTTTATGTACGAAGTTAGTATCTGAAGAATATAGACTTTCCACAGTAGCTTTTGAGAGTTTGATTGGAGAAATCGAAAGCCGATTCGTGCATGCGCAAGTGAACCCCGGCGAGATGGTGGGTGTGCTGGCCGCGCAGGCTCTCGGTGAGCCTGCTACGCAAATGACACTGAACACTTCTTTCCATTTCGCTGGTGTGTCGTCCAAAAACATAAACCTCTGTGTGCCGCGTCTTAAGGAAATTATCAACGTTTCTAAGAAATCCAAAGCTCCATCTCTGACAGTGTTCTTGACTGGTGGTGCGGCCATAAATGCAGAAATAGCTAAGAATGTACTATGTAGGCTTGAACACACAACATTGCGCAAGGTGACAGCCAACACTGCAATTTATTACGACCCTGATCCACAAAACACGGTCATTGCTGAAGATCAAGAATTCGTAAATAATCACTATGAAATTTCACCAGATTTCGACCCAACAAAGGTTTCCCCATGGTTGCTACGTATTGAATTAGATCCTAAGAGGATGACAGATAAGAAACTAACCATGGAACAGATTGCTGAAAAGATAAACGCTGTATTCGGCGACAATTTGAATTGTTTCTGCAATGACGACAATGCTGAAAAACTTGTGCTACGTATTAGGATTATAAACAATGGAGAATGTAACTTACAAGATTATGATGAAGAAACTGTTAATAAAATGGAAGAAGACATGTTATTGAGATGCATTGCTAACATGCTGTCTGACATGACTCTACAGGGTATAGAGGCTATATCAAAGGTGTACATGCTTTTACCACAGACTGAAGCTAAGAAACGTATAATAATCACCGAACAAGGAGAATTCAAGGCTCTTGCCCAATGGTTGTTGGAAACTGATGGTACTTCATTGTTAAAAGTACTTTCTGAGAGACATGTAGATCCTATCAGGACATTCAGTAACGACATTTACGAGATATTCCAAGTATTGGGTATTGAGGCTGTGCGGAAGTCAGTAGAGAAAGAAATTAACGCCGTTTTGCAATTCGCCGGTATATACGTGAACTACCGTCATCTTGCTTTGCTCTGTGACGTAATGACGGCTAAAGGTCATCTCATGGCTATCACTCGTCACGGTATCAACATACAGGACACTGGTGCACTTATGAGATGCTCCTTTGAAGAAACGGTCGATGTGTTGCTGGACGCTGCTAGTCATGCTGAAGTGGACCCTATGAGAGGCGTGTCGGAAAATATTATTATGGGACAATTACCACGAATGGGAACTGGTAAGATTTACAATTCTACCTTTATTTAACTTATTCTTGACATATAGACAACATTATCACTGATTAATAATTTTATTGTTTACTAGGCTGCTTCGATTTACTAGTCGACCCCGAAAGATGTAAGCTGGCTTATGAAATGGGTGGTCTCGGTGTTGGAGGAGTTGGAGGTGGCATGTACTTCGGCGTCGGCACCGGCAATCCGTCCATCAGGCCGCGGAGGACACGGTGGTCCACACGGAACACACCTCGTTATGGCAGCAGTGCTTGGTCTCTAGGCCAAGGTGAGAAGTCGTAACTTTTGAGATATTCAAAATTAGAAAATGATCTGGGGGGTGACCATAAGGTATCAATTTGAGATCGAATAAGGGACAGATGTATCTGACTTGTATACATCTGTCACTTACTCTATATCAAATTGATACCGCTCTAGGAGCTTATGGTCACCGTTAACGATTTATGGAAGTTTGTGACAGTGATAAGTGTTTTAAGATATTTTTAGAGTATTCTCTGACAATTTAAATAATTTATGACTTTTCGAAATCGTTTGTTACAGTGGGCAGCAGCATGACGCCGGGCGGTCCATCGTTCTCGCCGTCGGGTGCATCGGATGCGTCGGGTCTGTCACCGGCCTACAGCGCATGGTCGCCGCAACCGAGCTCTCCTGGACCGCCGCTGTCGTCTTACATGTACCCTGCCGGCAACGAGCCCTTCTATTCGCTCACAAGTGAAATATATTCGCCCACCAGCCCCGGATATACGCCCATCAGCCCCGGATATTCGACCACCAGCCCCTCATATTCGCCCATCATCCCATATTATTCGCAAACCAGTCCCTCTTATTCGCCCACCAGTCCCTCTTATTCGCCCACCAGTCCCTCTTATTCGCCCACCAGTCCCTCTTATACGCCCACCAGTCCCTCTTATTCGCCCACCAGTCCCTCTTATTCGCCCACCGCTCCCTCTTATTCGCCCACCGCTCCACCTTATTCGCCCACCGCTCCCTCTTATTCGCCCACCGCTCCACCTTATTCGCCCACCGCTCCACCTTATTCGCCCACCGCTCCCTCTTATTCGCCCACCGCTCCCTCTTATTCGCCCACCGCTCCCTCTTATTCGCCCACCAGTCCCTCTTATTCGCCCACCAGTCCCTCTTATTCGCCCACCAGCCAAAATGATTTGTTCTACTCCCTGAACAGCCCATCGTATTCACCAACTTCACCGACCTCTCTCATAAATTCAAAAAAAGATTAAGAAAAAGAGAAGGAACATTTTTTAAGGGAACTTGGGCCCCTTTGAAGAAATGTTATTATATTCATAGAGAATTCATTAGATTTTTTTTTTTTATTATTTACCCGGTATTCTTTAGATATGACTATGTTTCTGTTCTTGAAATGAACCCTTATTACAATGCAATAAGGTGGATACGAAAGGCTTACTCTTGAATTTAATTCCGATCGATCGGCATTGGATTTTCAACGTTTCGTACTCTTGAGTTCGACGCTAGCGCCACATTGGTTAAATAGTGTGTCTATTTGGGGAACTAAGTGGAATCGGGATCGGGCGGTAAACGCTACTCTCGAGTCTATTCTGACAGCTGTCAATTGAGTCACGTGTACGTTGGGATTGCTTGTTGATTGAAATTTTTCCAATAACTAAAGTGTAACTTTTTAGAAATTGTTGTGCGTTTTAAGTGATTTTTAATAACAAATAAGTGTATAATATGGCACGTTTAGCAGTAATATACAGTGTTTTACGTAATTCGCATAAAAAACAATTAAAACAAAGACGACTTGTTGTGTCTTACACAACATGTGTATCAATAGAGTAGGTAACGATCTTGTGGAGAATACAGCAGAGGATGGAAATGAATATCCAGCTGTCACTTCTCAAGAATCAACTAGCAGCACAGCTGCTGAACTAAGACAAGGCATCGAAAAGCGTAATGCTTTAGTTCAGCAGTTGTGGGCCAGTATAAGGTAGGTAAAAAAATATGGTAAGATTTAGATAGGATATTTTTAGGTTTAAATTTTGTTATTAGTTAAAATGTTTTACTTTCTCTTCAATAAAATGGATTTCATTCTATTAGTGACATTGTATTTTTACAGTTTATTTGTATAAATTAATAATTTCTAGACCCCTACTACCTACCTACCTACATATTTATTGAAAAACTGAGAAATGAATAAATATTTATTTTTTCTTAAACGTACTTTTATTCACTTACTTCTAACTAATAATAGAAATAAATTAACAATAAAGAAATAAATCAAATAACTAAAACGAAAAATTGTTTTGTAGCGAGCCTATAATCAATAGCCGAAAACATTAGCACTAAATAAAGCTTTGACATTAATTTCTAATGCATTTTAAAGGGTAAATCAAGGATTTGGCATTTTTCTCGCCACATCCGAAATTGCATTAGCAATAGATGTCAAAGCACTTGTCATATTGCCAATGTGTTCGGACAATTGCAAAGCACTTGTCATATTGCCAATGTGTTCGGACAATTGAGCAAATGCTTGCGCTGTTATTAATTCCGCTTCAACTCTCCGCGCTTCGATAGTCGCGAACTGCTCCATATTTGCATCCAACGGCCTCGGAATTAAAGAGCGGCGCCGCCGGGGTCGTGGTGGTATAGTATTCTGAAGTGGCGTGGGCGGCGCAGGTACTGAAACACAAAATAATAATTTAAAATCAGCACACTCCAGTCGCAAACTCTTGTCCACCCATCACCGCCACCAATCTATTGTCTAAGGCAGACAATACTGGCAAGTTGCCTGCTGTCCCACCACCAGTGCGCCTCATTGAAGCTGAGAGGTCTGCGCACTGCTTCTTTAGAGCACATTTCCTCTCAGCCCAATACTGAAAACATGCATTAGTTTTAATGAAATTGCTATACTGATATAACGATTCCTAATAGGTACTAAGTAAGAACTTCATTATATTGATTTACCTTAGCCCAGCCTTGACCGTTTTTATTTGCTCCTCCGAGAGAATTTAAAGATGTTGCTAAATTTGTCCATTTCATCTTCGTTTCTAATTTGCCTTGAGCGGTCCGAAGCAAACCTTTAGCTATGCCTGGGTTTTGCTCCAAGAATTCCACTAAACCTTCTAACTGGGCGAAACTAGGACGATTTGTCATTTTAACTGAAATTGGGAATTTTTTATTATGCACAACACAATATTTATGTAAAACATAGACCAAGAAAATAACTACATTGACAAACCAAAAACATTTCACTAATTAAACATATAATAAAGTAAAACATTACTTTAAATAATACAAAAACTATGTAAGATTGTATGTTTACTTACCACTTTTAGAAAAGTTTGATATTAGCTAAGTAAGCTAACGCACAATAATTATTTCTTACTAAAAAGGTACCACACGCGACCAATATCTTTATGTTAATGTTCTAGAGTTAAACAAACCAAACTTGCATTTCGAATTCACTTTTTTTATACTTCAAAGTCTTCAAACCACTATCCACTAGACTTTATTTTTGAAATTGGAGAACTTCTACGCCGTGTTTTTTTTTAAGTAGTTTAGGCAACGATCCTTCCGCATGAAGCCAAAGTCATGCTTAATTTTATGATTTTAATGGTTTTCTTACGCCCAATTGCATTTAACACGTTAAAATTAACCAATTAAACGACTATATATATCATATTTATTTGTTTGTCTTGTTTTTTTAAGGATAAAGCATTTTAAAGCCCTATTACCGGTTTAACGTTATGAGTCGAACAACACTATTGCGGCTCGTAGCATAGCTAACTTCACGTGTATCAAAATAATCGCGGAGCAATCGCAATTTCAATCCAATGTTGACAATATTGGTTTCAAGAGTACCGAATCACGTGACTGCAAAATTTACATTGGAATCGTATTGGCTTTAGATTAGAATTAAAATTAGTTTGAAGAGTAAGCCTGGGCCATCGATCTGTTATTTACCATGCGCTAATTCTTACTGTTTACGTCTTACACGTGCAAGTAGGTACCTACATATTATTTAGTACATTTTCTACTTCTAAAAGTAATACGTAATAAATTATGTCCATAAGGATTGAGGAACCACTTTTCGTATCTTAATGAAATTAATATACTTATTTAGTATTAAGTATAAAAATATTGTAAGCTCGATCCTCGATTTTGTAGTATAATACTTCAAAAGTTATAAGTGCATAAAGGTGGTTCCTCAATCTAAATATTTGGATTGAGGAGCCACGTCAGAACTAGGAACACTGATTGATTGACATGCTATTTATACCAATTGACATTCTTATTTTATTTTTATATTGTAACCTTGATGACATTAATGTATTATTGTGACATTTTACTGCAATTCAAACGATTGACATTATACAATACAAATGCAATACAAATATTTATTGGAACAAAAACATAATACAATAATTGTGTACGTTAATACTGCGTTAGTTTAGTAGGTAACTGTGTCGCAGTTATTAGCGCCCACCCCAGGAGCAAAAATATAACTTAGTTCCAAGACAAAATTTTGGTTATACTAAAGGTAGAAATAGACAAACATTTGTAATAACAATAAAACTAAAACTAGACACAGATGTAATTAATAGTAGATTGTGGCAGTATAAGTGGGAAGTTAGTGTGTGTGTGAGTGTATGTGTGTGTGTGAAGGAGGGTGTGGAGGTGCACACGACTGTGAGTGTGTGTGTAGGAAGGGTGCGTGTATGTATATGTGAAGCATGTGCTAAGAATACAATTTAAGTTTGTATGAGGCACTCTGTTTCCTCATAAGTCAGGTTCTGGATCCATTTTTCAATTTTCAGTTTGCACTCTCGTAAAGAGAGCGGATAGATATTTAATTTCTCATTAACCTTGTTGTAGATAACAGGACTCAAAAAGTTATAGTGTCTTCTAGCGATAACTAGATTTACGCTCTCTGTCCGACATATTCTGTTAACTCTGCGTTTTTGAGTATTGAGATTAGGGTCATATTTAATGTTACCATGCTTACGTAATAATACGCTTATTAGACATGCTTGTCTTACAGTAGGCACTTTGCAAATAACATACAAGTCGTGCGTGGGGAAGCGAATAGGTTTATGTGCCATAACTTTGAGAACGGCTCTTTGTGCTCTTTCCAGTCGAAGTAGAAGGCATTTACCAGAGCATCCCCATGCGGTAATGCAGTAAGTTATCACGGAATGTGCTAGCGCAAAGTACACAGTTTTTAACGTGTGAAAATCTGCCGAGGTTCTAAGGTTTTTAAAAACAAATATTAATTTTCTGACACGTGACACCAATAACTCAATCTGCCCACTCCAGGTCATAGTGCTATCTATAATGACCCCCAAATATTTAATTTCATTAGTTCGCGTAATTGTAGCACAATTGCAGGTTGCAGTTGTATTCGAGAGGCATTTGTGAGCAGTAAGTGTGAAGGAGGAATCAGGTTGTGATAAGAGACGTGGTGCAAACGTTATGAATTTAGTTTTTTCTAAATTCAGGGTGAGCAAGTTATTATTTAACCAATTTATAACATCTTGTAAGGCAGATTCTGCATGAAAACGCACATCTGCCCAGTCACTTCCATGAACTAGTAAAACTGTGTCATCCGCGTATGTTATGATTTTGCAATTTATTAGGGACAGTCTACAGAGTCTGTTTATATAAATAAGGAAGAGGGTAGGCCCCAGGACACTGCCCTGAGGAACTCCGTAGGTGAGAAATTGTTCTTCACTTGTGTGGTTACAAATTTTTACAACCTGAGAGCGGTTACTAAGGTAGCTCTTGAAAATATCCAGTGGCAACCCCCTTACCCCAACCCGAGATAATTCCGCGAGCAAAAGAGGGACAGAGACAGTGTCAAATGCCTTCGAGAGGTCTAGAAAAACAGCTATTGTTATAAGCTTATGATTCAAATTATTTGCAATAGCTCCAGTTAAATCAAGTACAGCATCTTCTGTGCTTTTACCAGACCGAAATCCGTATTGATTTTCGGCAATAATTTTGTTAGTGTTTAAATAACTGAGAAGTCTACTATTTAAGATTTTTTCAAGAATCTTAGAAAGAATAGTGAGCACCGAGATAGGCCTATAGTTATTGACACTGGCCCTATCCCCACCTTTATAAATAGGGTGTACAACAGCCCTCCTGAACACAGTGGGAAAAACCCCGGTCTCGAAAACAAGGTTGAAGACATGGGCGATAATAGGGATAAGAGTATTTCTAGCAGCCCTAATTAGGGTAGAAGATATACCGTCCCAGCCTACTGCGGTATTAAGTTTCAAACCCAGGATAATTCTTTCGATCTCTTCATTATCTGTACCAAATATGGCCATTGAGTCATGTGGTGCCCCAGTGCCAAGATCAGAACCTGAGTTATGAGGAACACTTGTAATTTTGGATGCCAGAGTCTCACCCACATTTGCGAAGAAGTTATTGACGTGATTGAGTGAAATACCAGGATCTGAATGAAGAGACAGAAGTTCATTGGAGGAGATCTTATCACTCTTTAAATTAGATATAGTTTTAATAAGATTCCAGGTAGCTTTTGGATTCTTTCGGTGTTTTAGGAATTCAGATCTCTCATACTGACGTTTAAGTTTTCTCAGTAAATTATTGCAAAAATTTCTATAACGGGTGTACGTTATTTTAAGAATGTAATTATCGGGATCACGTTTTGTTTTACGATAGAGATTGTCACGATTTCGTATACATTTCAAAAGCCCTAGAGTAATCCACGGTTTAATAATCTTTTGTCTACTGGGAATTACACGGACATTTGTATTTATTTCAACTACCGTAGAGATTATATTAACAAGAACAGCTGCAGCATGGTTGGCATCATTATTGCAGTCTGTTACAGATGAAAAATCTGTACTTTCTAGCATTGTCACACAAGCGTCAATATCAACGTGGCTGCGTGAGTTTTTAATTTTGGGAGATTTTGTGTTTAGTTTGCAAAAAATTATTACTGGGGCATGATCTGTTATATATGAGTCAAGAACAAGTACGACTGCAGGTTTATTTGATTTAATGATTGCGTGATCCAGACAGTTTTGTTTACGGGTAGGGAAGAGGTGACCAGGCAGCATTCCATGCGAAGCAACTGTATTTAAATACGAATCCGCACTTGTATCGTTATTATTCGGCGAAATATTAATATTTACGTCTCCAAGTAAAATAATTGTTTTAAATGCTTTTAGTAAAAATAGAGATTCATCCAAGCTATCAATAAAATTAAGGGTGTTTCGATATGATGGGGAGCGATAAATTGCTAAAAGTGCTACGTCAGAGTTTATTTGAAGTATGATGCAATTTGCCTCGCGAATGGTATGTATTAATTTGTATTATTTGATTCTCATTGATTTTTATAATGATAATTCAATATTTTAGAATATTATTTATTTGCTCAGAATGTAGGTATTTACAATAAGGTGGTTACAATAATATCAAGAATCCTTGTACATTCTACCATTTTGGCATGCAAACATTGATGCAATTTATCATGAAACTTACAAACATTGATGCAATTTATCATCAAACATACATACATTGATATCTATACAACTAAAATTTATCAGCTAGAAAATCCGACACGGAATAATAACATTTATTTAATAGAAGTAAAGTTAGTTTATTTTTGAAAGTTTTAACTGATTCCTCTTTTATGGAATTAGGAATGTGGTTAAAAATAACCGGTGCCATACCAAAAATACTTTTCCTCAACAAAGCAGTCCTATATCCACCTGTGCGTAACAAGTTTTGGTATTGAGATCGCAAAGTTACGTTTCGGCATCTGCTTTCCGATAAAGTTAAAAATAGATGTCCATTACATTTAACAAAAAGAGCAATTTCTAAAATGTATAGGCACGGAAATGTCAACAAATTATAACTTTTAAAAATTGGAACACAGCTGTCAGTGACTCTTAAACTAAATATTACTCGTAGGCAGCGTTTTTGGGCCTTAAAAATACTCTCTCTATCGGTACAATTGCCCCAATATATAATACCAAACCTTAAAATAGAAACAACAAGACTATGATATGCTAGTAATACTGTTTTGATATTGACTTTTTTTTTAGATTATAAAGCGCATATGCAGATGCGCTAAGTTTTTTACAGATTTCTTCTGCCTGTGCCCTCCACGACAGTTGACTGTCAATTAAAATGCCTAGAAATTTTGTAACATCTACTCTGTCCACATTTTGACTATTATAATTAATATTTAGATCGTTGATACGAAGTCTTTGGTAAAAATGCATTATTTTTGTTTTTTGTATGTTTATTTGCAAGTTAGTAATTTTAATGGTGTGGTTTATATCATTTTCATAATTTTCAGTATTGTCACATTTTAAGAGTACTGTACTATCGTCGGCAAACAGTACCATGGGGTGGTGGATTTGGCGCGGTAGGTCATTGATGTAAATTAAAAATAACGGAGGACCAAGAACGCTTCCCTGGGGTACACCGAATTTAATTTCTCTATTGGAAGACACGTATTTTTGTTCTAATTTAGACTTGACGCATACTTTGTTAATTTCTGTCATCTGTTTGCGACCGGATAAATATGTTTTTATTAGGTTCAGTATATTACCTCGAATGCCATAGGCGTTCAGTTTTTGAAGAAGTATGTTATGGTTGACATAATCGAACGCCTTCGACATATCTGTATATATAGCACATATAGGCGTTTTAGTATCAACATTCGACATAATAGTATTTAACAGTTCAAAAATTGCCATGTTTATATTCCTATTTTTCCTGAACCCGTATTGCTCATGGCACATCATATTATATTTAGTCAGGAAAGATAATATTGCTTCATATATGACTTTTTCTATTATTTTAGAAAAAATTGATAGTAAAGCTATCGGCCTATAGTTCGACATATCATCTTTACTGTTCTTTTTATGAAATGGTTTTACAATTACAGTTTTTAATTTGTCAGGAAATGTTCCTGATGATATGCTAACGTTAATAATATGCGATAAAGGGCCAGCTATACTATTGGCAACAAATTTTATGACTTGAGTGGAAATCCCGTCATAACCAAAGCTTTTTTTATTTTTTAGTGATTTAATTATTCTCATCACATCTTGAGGTATGACTGGTGGCACAAATATTGAGTTAGGGTTATAATCTATTTTCTTAACGTCGTGCATTGGGTTATTAGGTATATTAGTAATTTGGTCTATGAAAAAATTATTGAAAGACTCTGCTATTCCTTTCGGATCCGTTATTATCTGATTATTATGTCTTATCTGTGTAATTGGTTCCCTATTCTTTTTGCTGTTATTTATTATTTGCCATGAGGTTTTTGATTTATTCTTCGAGTTCTTGATCAAGTAATTATTTTGGGCTTTCTGAGTTAATTTAATTATTTTTTTAAATCGCTTAGAGTAATTGACAAAAGCGTTTTTATTTTCTGGTGAAGGCCTTAGTCTTTGTTTCCAAAGTAAATTTCGTTGCCTTTTACTGCATAATCTAATACCACGCGATAGCCACTGCACACAGCACACACTTTTAATTTGAATAAATTAAATAATATGTTTTGCATGCCCATGTGATGGTAGAGAATGGACTCTTATATAATATAACATCTATGTACAAAATACCCATGTTTGCAAACCAATAAATGATTTGATTTGAACATCATGGATTAATGTTTATCATCATTTGGTATGATTTTGTAGCATTTGAGAGTATTTAGTAGACAAAATCTGAGCTCGGTTGCATTCAAATCAAAAAAGTTAGCATACATTATATGTGGCTCCTCAGACCATACATACGACTCGTAATTTTTCAAAGAAGCAGTAGTTCAATTAATGCGCAATTTATTCGTCATTTAGTAGTAAGTATAATAGATTTGTAGGACAAGAATCAGTTAATAAAAATGAATGAATTGAGAGATATGGCACATTTTAACTGGCTCCTCAATTGAGATGCTTCGGTAAATAGATTTACCTGTAATCTACTTATACTGGTGACGAAATTTGGAACATAAAAGCATCTTATTTTGTATAAATTTATACAAATTGTACGTATAATCTTCTTAAATTCCTTCGAAAATCATTGGTATGATTTTGTAGCATTTGAGAGTATTTAGTAGACAAAATCTGAGCTCGGTTGCATTCAAAACAAAAAAGTTAGCATACATTATTATTTGCAGTTACCCCCGAATAATGCAATGAAATAAATAAAATATATTTGTTTGTTTTAAAAGAGACGAAAGGATTTTTTTAATATAGTTTATTCATAGACACCCTTCAAAACGAAATGTAAGGAAATTAAAGATGTAGCCGGGGAACGGGTGTAAGTGAAACGCAGGTGCTTGGGAATCACATTCATCACATTAATCACATTGTAGTGTCACAGAAGTCTTATGTTAAAAAGCGCGCGAACATTAGCTTTGAGCTCCCTCACGGGTCGCTTACTTCTGCCAGACCGACCGACTGGCGAAGTGGCGACCGCCTAATATCTCCGTAACTCTACTATATCGCAGACGCCCTCCTACGGATCGGGCGGATAGGTAACAATACTGGGTTGCCTGCTTATAATCTGCCGCACGCTATAAAGAATAGTTAATAACTTCTTAGACATTTACATTTTTTATGGTAGATTATACGTACAATTTGTATAAATTTATACAAAATAAGATGCTTTTTTGTTCCAAATTTCGTCACCAGTATAAGTAGATTACAGGTAAATCTATTTACCGAAGCATCTCAATTGAGGAGCCAGTTAAAATGTGCCATCTCTCAATTCATTCATTTTTATTAACTGATTCTTGTCCTACAAATCTATTATACTTACTACTAAATGACGAAGAAATTGCGCATTAATTGAACTACTGCTTCTTTGAAAAATTACGAGTCGTATGTATGGTCTTAGGAGCCACATATAAAATGTATGGTAACTTTTTTGATTTGAATGCAACCGAGCTCAGATTTTGTCTACTAAATACTCGCAAATGCTACAAAATCATACCAAATGATGTTTTTTTTTTTTTTTTTTTATTTGTTATAGGCTCGCGTTTGACCACTATCTCGTCTGATGTTAAGTGATGATGTGGTCGAAGGTGAAGCACGCTTGCCTAGAAGCAGCCTATTCACTCTTGACTTGAAGACCCCTAGGTTGTAGCTATCAGGAAACAAAGACGCCGCCGCCGGTAGGGAATTCCACTCCTTAGCTGTACGCACAATGAAAGTATTTTCAAAACGCTTTGTGCGTATGGGTGGGATATCCACCATGTACTGATGGCGCATTGCCGTACGTCTTGCAGTCCGATGATGGAAAGGGCTAGACGGAATCAAATTGTGCAGTTCCATCGCACACTCTCCGAAATGTAACCGATAGAAAACCGACAGGCTGGCAACTCGTCGTCGGTGTTCAAGGCTCTGGAGCTTTGAGTTGACCAGCGCATCGTTGCCGATAAGTCTCTTGGCCCGTCTGTCAATCGACTCAAGTGCATCTAGTTGGTACCTGGCAGATCCGTCCCAGAGGTGAGAGCAGTACTCCATGCATGACCGAACTTGCGCTTTATACAAGTTGAGCAGCTGTTCAGGCGTGAAGTACCGTCTTACCTTCGCAAGGATCCCCAACTTTTTTGCAGCCAATTGAGCCTTTGCCTCAATGAAAGGACCAAAATTGAGGGTCGATGTCAACGTAACACCAAGAAGGTCGAGGTGGTCCGTTATCGGCACGGTTACACCACGGAAGGATGGAGCCGGGTGGAATTGGCTCTTTTTTGCGGAATAAAGACACGCCTGGGTCTTAGCAGCATTGAAACTGACTAGATTGGCATTGCCCCATTCGGAGACTGCCTCCAAAGACAGGTTCAAGCGCTCAACCATGGCCTCCCGAAGAGACCGAATTTGAGGCCCGGTAGCCCGTGCGCTAGACACATATCTCTCAGCAACAGTGCTGTCGTCTGCATACCCAAAGGTTCCGGGTTGTAGCAGGTCATTAATGTGCAGCAAGAACAATGTTGCCGAGAGCACTGACCCCTGAGGGACTCCGGCGTTAATACCTAACTGAACGGACGAGCAGCCATCAATTACCACTCGGATGGACCGATCCCTCAGGAAGTCTGCAATCCAGTCACACAGACCACTAGGCAGACCGAAGGAAGGAAGCTTACCAATAAGGCTCTCGTGCCAGACCCTATCAAAGGCCTTCGATATGTCAAGGGAGACAGCAAGCGCCTCCCCGTGCTTCTCGATGGCCTCACTCCAGATTTGGATGGCATACGCTAGAAGATCCCCAGTTGACCGGTTTCGGCGGAAGCCGTATTGGCGGTCACTAAGGAGGTCGTTGTCTTCTAGGTATGCCAGGAGCTTATTATTCAATACACGTTCCATACTCTTACAGAGGATGGACGTTACTGATATGGGTCTGTAGTTGGCTGGGTCAGCTCGACTACCCTTCTTGGGCACGGGCTGAACGTTAGCTTGCTTCCAAGCCTTCGGCACTTTTCCAGTCACCATCGAAAGGCGATATAGGCGTGTCATGATAGGAGACAATTCAGGCGCACAAGTTTTAAGTACAATTGCTGGTATCCCGTCCGGGCCACTAGCCTTGTTCACGTCAAGGTTACGCAGCACCCTACATACCTCCCTCTGATGGATGCGAATGTCCGACATACTCGTCTCACATCGAACAGCAGAAGGAGGGGGCCGCGCGCCATCAGTATTCAGACGCGAAGATTCCGCAAAGAGGGAGGCAAACAAGTTTGCCTTGTCCTCAGCGGAGTGGGCCAGCGACCCGTCGGGTCTCAGCAGTGGTGGTAGTGAGGGGCGACAGAAGTTTGATTCAACCGATTTAGCCAGGGACCAAAACGCCTTGCTACCTGCGGGGTGTAAAGCAAGTTTGTCCCCGATCCTGCTAATGTGGTCAAACCGTGCCCTTCGCATCGCCTTTTTGCAGGACTTGGCAGCCCTGTTGAAGGCTCTCTTCTTCTGACTCACGTCCCTTGCCTTGCGCACACGGGCGTCAACCCATGCTAGGTACGCCTTGTGTTTAATCACGTTTGCGCGGTCACACTCGGCACCAAACCATGGACGGTCAACGCTGGACACAGTTACGTCAGAGAACGGAATGTAGTACTCCATCCCCTGACGCAACACATCGGTCATTGCGTCAGCGCATGACGATGGGTCATCCGAAGAGAAGCAAGTGGGCCGCCAAGGATAGCATGCGAAGAAAGATCGCATACCATCCCAATCTGCTGACTTGTACCGCCAAACCCGCCGGGTGCCCCTTGGGCTTGGATCGGGCGGGGAGTAGACGGATACAGACTTCACCAGACAGTGGTCGGAACTACCCAAAGGTGATGATACCGACACTGAGTATCGGTCTGGATCAGTTGTCAGCAGAAGGTCCAAGCAATTGGCTGTATGTGAATCAACATCCGGCACCCTCGTAGCCTCTTGGACGAGCTGGGTGAGATTTAACGCAATCGAAAGATTTCGCATCTCTCGTCCAGCGTGGTCAGTGCACTGGTATGGGAAGAGCCACTCCTGGTGGTGGGCATTAAAGTCCCCCAGTAACACTAGTTGGACGGAGGGGTATCGTAGCTGAGCCACATCAGCCGCCTCACTCAAATACTGTGTGAGCCTGGTTGTCTCCAGATCACCACTATGCGATCGGTAGACACAGGCATAGATGATCTTATCCAGACCTGTGTCCACTAGGGCCCATAGCACTGAGTAATTTTAGTCTTCAAGGTCACGGAGACGCCGATAGCAGATGTCGTCCCGGGCGTACATGCATACACCAGCGCGTGGCTTGAACATGTGCTCCAGGGTATACCCTGGGTAAGATATGTACGCCACGTCTGACGGGCATCCGATCTGCGTCTCCGTAAGGAACAAAAGTGCTGGTTTCTCAGTCTCGAGGTGGTGATGGACTGCGACAAGGTTAGAGTGCAGACCTCGGATGTTGCTGAGGTGCACTTTATGTGAGAGTGAGTGCTGCCGTTGTTCAGCTTTTTTTCTCTTGTTCCTTGGCATTTTAAGTGAAAAAGGAGGGAGAGGAGAAGGAAGTAAGATGAGGTCCCACGCTTGCAACCTACAGACACGCGCCGATAGGACGCCATCATTGGGGGACTGGTCTGGAGACTGCGGGGACGCCCGAGCCCCCCCAGGAATGTCCATCGGGCACTCTCGTCTGGTCGCCAACCAGCACGATGGCGCATTCCGGGATTTTTCGACAGTTGGCGGGGCAGCCTTTCATGTGTGGCTGGCACACTACTTGGGCCCCCAACTACCTGCGGTCGGCCAGCGGCGCACCGTGCCTCGGATCCCGCTACCCTCCGCGACCAGTCTCCCGATACGTCCATAACAGCGCGAGTCAGGCCGGCCTGACTAATAAAAATATAATAATTTTAATAATTTGTACAGTTATAATTTATTTTATTTTGTTGACGCCTTGTTTGTAAGTAAGATAATTATAATTGATTCTGCTGACATTTTAATCCGTACTTCTTCCGTTTCTTTTTTTTTTTTGAAATAATTTAAGTATAATATATTTTTTTTTTTAATTTATTCTATAATGATAATTTGATTTATTTTTATATAATTTCGTTTTATTCTTTCTTGCATGCCTGTTTGGTTCTATCTTTGTCACTTGATTTTGTTTATTTTTAATTTAAATATTGTAAGCGCACGTCGCATTAATTTTGTAAAATGTTTTTATATTATGTGGAAAATGTCGCTGATTGCATATTTGTTTTTCTTTGTGCCCAAACTTTATGTATTGCTGCAGTGTGCAGTCGTTTGTTTTCCCAAATAAATAAAATAAAATAAAAAAAATACCGGAACACGACTAGGCCGCTCGGCGGTACGTCATTGCCCGGTGGGTGGTCGCAAGCCTTCGGCCGAAGCCTACCACCAGTTTGTCACCTGATTTGCACCACCCGGGGACCACGTGTAGGGAATCGAATGGGGTACACTCCTACGGACGTGGGTGACTCAGCCCCCTAAAATTTTATTCCAGATAAATATTATTCCATGATGTTCCTAGTTCTGACGTGGCTACTCAATCCAAACATTTAGATTGAGGAGCCACCTTTATGTGCATGTAACTTTTTAAGTATTATATTAAAAAAATCCTTTAGTCTCTTTCAAAACAAACAAATATATTTTATTATTTTAACATTTAAAACATAACTAACATTATACGTGCAAGTAGGTAGTACATATTATTTAGTACATTTTCTACTTTTTACCTAAAAGTAATACGTAATAAATTTATAATTGTAATCGGTACATAATTCTTAGTGCCTATCTGCGTTAAATAGAATAATTCTAACTGTTTATTTCTTATACGTGCAAGTAGGTAGTACATATTATTTAGTACATTTTCTACTTTGTACCTTTATATGTTAAAGTAGATATAAGTACTGTGGAATCGAATAAAACCAGTTACTATAAATATACGAATATTATTGACGTAAACTGTAGAAAATATTTTAGTCAAGTACAATGATGACATAGATGACAGTCAACAACCTTTTTCCTTGCTATGGTAACAACTCAGGCTGGTGATAGATATTAAAGGAGTATCTATTCCTAACATCCACCTCTCTTGATAATGCCAGCCATCTTCTTGAGACTTTCAATTCTAGGCCCATAAAGTGGTTTGGTGAGCATATCAGCAATCTATCTGGTTACTGGCACATGGCAGATGGTAATGCTTCCATCTTGAACACATTCTCATATAAAGAATGCTCGTATCCTTATGTGTTTGGTCTTTTGGTGGAATTCTGGTGGATTCTTAGCCATCTTAATTTCTGATTCGATATCAACGCATAGGGATGCTGGACATTCACCAATGATTTCTTTCATAATCTTTCGAAGCCAAATAATTTATCTAGCAGTTTCACTAGCTGCCACTATTTCTGCCTCGGTAGATGAAATCGCTACTGTGCTCTGGCGTTTACTATTCCAGGATATTAGACCTCCAGCATACATGCAAAGAATGCCTGAGGTAGACCTTCCAGTTTCAAGATCACCTCCGTGGTATGACTATACCAATACTGAATACTGAACAGTTATGACTATTTCCTGGCTTGTAAACGATGTTGGGGATTCTTCGAGGTGGTAGAAATAAAATAGCGGGCTGTAATTATAATAGGAATGGTTCCGTACCTATATTGGACGTAAGAACGCGCGTTATCTGGTCCGTGCTTTTTGAGTAAGTGGCGGTGCGGGTCGGCGGCGCGCGGCGTCGCGGCGTTCGTTGTCTCGTCCCGCGATCAAAATTTAAGGCGGTGATAGGACGTGAATTAAGGATGGCTTCCACTTGAGTCAGACAAGTGTGCATTTCTTCATATGTGAAATGCGTAAGTTGGAGAAGCCTACGAAGATGATATTTAGTGGAACGGACAGCAGATTCAGCCATACCATTGAAATGGGGGGTGTAGCTCGGAATGAAGAGGAAGTCTATACCCTCTTGGGCGACTTCGGAACTAATTTCGGAACTTGAGTCATGTAAGAAACGATGTAACTCGTTACATGTACCTACAAAATTTGTCCCATTGTCGGAGGTTATACTTTGAGGCTTCCCTCGAAGAGCCACAAACCGATTCAGAGCGGCCATATATCCCTCTTTGGTCAGATCTGTAACGAGCTCTAAATGCACGGCTTTTGTAGCTAAGCAGACAAAAATGGACAAGTAAGATTTAATCAGTTGGCAACCTCGACCCTTACGGTTGGCTATCTTAACTGGGCCTGCATAATCCACTGAACAGTGTAAAAAAGGGAATTCCAGTGCAGTCCTGGATTCAGGTAACTGTCCCATTATGGGCTGAACATTGCTGGCTTTAAATCTGAAACATTTTATGCAACTTTTCGTTATGGATTTAGACAGATTCGTTCCTCCTAAAGGCCAAAAAGTTTGACGAATATTGGACAACAATAGCTGAGGTCCAGTATGTAAAAGTTTTAAGTGATTCATAAGAAATATTATTTTTGTTAAATGATGTTTGCCACATAATAATATAGGATGCTTTATGTCATAGCTATAAGGTGAATTATCAAGTCTACCGCTTTCTCTCAAGATATTATTTGAATCTAGAAATGGGGTCAATGATATTAATCTATTTTTCTTTGGTAACGCGTGACCTGATTTTAAGATAAGATATTCATTTGGGAACATTTCTGACTGTGCAGTATGCATGATAAAATTAAAGGAATTTTGCAATTCCTCACAAGAAAGATGGTCACAGAATCTCTTTGTTTTGATTTTACAGTTATAAATAAATCTTTCTATGTAGGCTATAACTCTTTGTAAACGTGTAAATTGTGAATATTTAGGTATAAGTTTTGTAAATAATTTATCGTCATCGTTTTTGCTAACGTTATTTATAACAAGACAAGGTTGGAGATCCAGTAGGTCCTGTTTCTGGGATTCATTAGGCATTTTTGGCCAACATTGCTCTGAATCGAGCAAATACGATGGGCCTGACCACCACAACGAGGCGTTGCGACGCCTCTTTGTGATCATTGGCGCGTCGTTGATAATATCAGCCTTCACCCCGCGAGAAACTAGATCTGCCGGGTTCTCCTTGGACGGCACGGCTCCACGTGTGACCGCTGGTGCTTTCCTTGATCTCATTAACACGGTTACGTACAAATTGATTAAGTTGATTTGAAGGAGTGGACCCTAATACGATCGTGGAATCGCACCAAAACCGACACATGTCAATGTTTAACGTTAATGAATTTTGTACCTTAGTACACAGTCTTGCACCTAATAAGGCCCCATACAACTCAAGACGTGGGATAGTTGTGGGCTTGATCGGTGCAACCTTGTTTTTCGAGACTAAGAGCTGAACACGCACAATCCCTGAGTTACACACAGACCGAATGTAGACGCACGCGCCATACGCACTTTGAGAAGCATCTGTGAATACATGGATTTCAATCTTTACGTAAAGATCACTAAGAACCCATCGAGGAATTTGTAACTTATTAAGACAGGATTATGTGTTAGCAAATGAAGACCAGAGATGTAAAATCTCTGACGAAACTTCTACGTCCCAAGAGCTTTTATTGACCCGTAATTTCTGCATAATCAATTTAGCTTCGACGACGCATGGACCTACAAGCCCTAATGGGTCGGATATTTGGCTTATAACAGAAAGTATGTGGCGTTTAGTAACCTTCTCATGAAGTTCAATGTTAATTGAGAAAGATAAGGTATGTTGCTGACAAAGCCAATATAAACCTAATGTTTTTGAAGTTTTATTTATGTTATTATCTGATAGATCTAAAAATGTGTTTGAATCTATAATTTTACCTGAGAACAGCTCGTTAAGAATTAAAGAGTTATTTGATTTCCATTTTCGAATATTGAATTTTGCTGCATCTAAGTCGACAGTTATTCCCTTACATAACTTTATAGCTTCGCTTTCAGTACAGGATCCACTTAATACATCATCACAGTAAAAGTCGTGCTATATGAAATGTCGTGTCTAAGTGTCTTACTAACATAGATTTTAAGTAATTTGTAATACTAACAAAACTATGGATCTTTGAGTCTGCAATAATTTTATTTTTTTATTTTTTATATACTGTATTTGACGTTATTCTCGTTAACTGTGGATGCGAGACTACTCAAACATTGTGTCGCGACATATGGTGCTGATGCTGTCCCCTGACAAACTGTTAAGTGTGTAGGTTTTTAAGCGATGAGAGGTATCATACCTAAATACTATTTGCTGTAACGATCGTTGATGGGGTACTATGTCAATAGATCTAAACATTTTTTCAATGTCTGCCGATACTACAAATTTATGCTGGCGGAATCTGAGGAGAATCGATAAGAGATCGTCTTGGACAGTAGGACCGACCATCTGAATTTCATTGTAAGAAATTCCTGAAGTGTTGACGGCAGAAGCGTCGAAGACTGTACGCAACTTAGTCGTTGTACTGGAATCCCGAAG
This sequence comes from Orthosia incerta, assembly GCA_948252205.1. Classification (NCBI taxonomy): domain Eukaryota; kingdom Metazoa; phylum Arthropoda; class Insecta; order Lepidoptera; family Noctuidae; genus Orthosia; species Orthosia incerta. The sequence continues at coordinate 27,947,025 of OX411759.1, forward strand.
TACGCCATGATGAGAAGGTAGTAGTTGGCAGTGTCTCTGTATGGAAAAAGGATTTTATTTTCAGTCATGTGACCCAACTGTTCATATTCTTTCATGAAGTTGTAATATTGTTCCTTGAATATTGTTTCTTGTTCGAATTTTCTCTCAAGCGACAAAAAACGGCGCTTGGCCATCTCAAAAGAATCACCCAAGACCTGGGGATCATGCTTGAGAGGAATGGTGACGACAAAGCGACCAACTTCATTACGAGTTGTGTTGAAGGAACGTGCGTGTGAAAATAGTTTTACTATTTTCACACGCACGTTCCACGTTCACGTTGCGGATTGAGAATACACAAGAGAAACACTATCTACTTCCCAAAAACGGGTGAGATCAATATCAAGTTGACCTTGAGTAAAAAAACATTGACTGAATGTACTTTTCGGACTCGTGATGTGACCAGTGACTATCCATCCGAACTCCGAACTACGTAACATAGGTAGATTCTTGCCTAGGCTAATCTTTTTGCAACCATTCTTGGTTGCAAAAAGATTAGCCTAGGCAAAAGACGTCTGCCCCGATAAGAAGATCGACCTTAGAAGGAATGTTATAAGAGGGGTCAGATAGACATAAGCCTGCTGGGATTTCCTCCCAGCCGGGTGAGACTGGGAGGTGAGTACCTCGGTGAGCCCTAAGCTAGTATCCCTGCACCAATCTTATTGGGTGTCAGGGGTCCTAAGGTACCGGTAAACCCACGAAGGTGGGCCACCCACCACTTGATTCTGCGCACTCGTTGCATACAGACGTGCTCATCAATGCATTAAAAATAAATATAAATTAACGTTTTAGCATAAATAGTGACCTAGTTTTAGTATATTGACGTGTAATACAAACAATCTTTGGAAGTGCTAATAAGTCGAATAATGGACTGACTGGATTATATATTATTATAATCTAAAAGATGGAAGGCAGCCCCTTTAATCGGAGTGGGTTGATGCGGCGCAGCCCTCCTTCAACACCTACACCGACCCAGCCCCAACAACCGAGACGTCTTCAAGCCAAGGAAGAAATGGAGGTAGTCTCAACTGCGGAGATACAGAACTGGATGGGTTCCATTGAACAACACTTGGGTGAGGTATGTGCTATTGCTTCTGAAGGAAAGCTTAACTCAGACCAGAAGCTAAAAATAACCAATTTGTGCCGAAAGGTTGGATATGGAGTCTCGCAACTGGCTGTTCAATACCAGTCGCTTAAACAAAATGCCCTTAGGACCCATAACTCCCTAAAAATAATGACCGAAGAAAGAGACTGCGTAACGGACCTAAAGGAGTGTGTAATGGAGATGAACCGGACTTTTAAGGAATCCTGTGCAAAGCGGCAGGAAACAGCTGCATCATCTTTTGCAGACATGGTGAAGAAGGGGTCTAACAACTTCATTCGCCCTAATACTTTTAGCCCCGTGGCGATTTATCCCACTGACAGTTCAAAGACCAGCGATGAAACCAAGAACATAGTCCAGAAAATGATATGCCCTGGTGAAATGAAGCTGAAAGTGAGAGGCGTACGCAAGATAGGGAAAGGAGGACTAATAATTAGCACAGAGACGAAAGAGGACTTAGATAAGCTGAGGCAATCAGTACAAACTGCTTCGTCAGGGCTTATCGTCGATGAACCGAGAAAGCGCAAACCCTGCATAAAAGTGATTGGAGTTCCAGCATCAATGGCGGCAAATGAGGTATATAAATCCATTTACGATCAAAACTTAGCTGAAAAACTGCCAACTATATCCAGAGATACCTTTTTGTCCTTAATCAAACTGAGCCAGAAATCTGGTAGAAAAGATGTTGAGAACTGCAACTACATCTTAGAAGTCCCTGCGATCATTCGCAAGGCTCTAATCACACAAGAGAGATTGTTCATAAATTGGACTTCCTGCCCGGTACGAGACTTCACACTCGTAACGAGATGTTACAAGTGCCAGCAGTACGGTCATGCGGCTAAGACATGTAAAGTTGCTGCCCCCACATGTGGACATTGCGGTGAAGAAGGACACACTATCTCCGACTGCACAAAGAAATCCGAAGCGCCAAAATGTGCAACATGTCTGCGCTTCAAAAAACCAGCCAGCCATAAAACGGGAGAACAAGAGTGTCCTGCAAAAAAATCTGCCGAAAACAGGTACATTAACTCGATTGATTATGAAGGCGCCTAAGAGCGCCACATATTTGAATATTTTTAAGACTTAATTTTGTTGTTTATATTTTTCTTATACTATGGATAATACCTTATTGACCGATATAGATAATACATTTCGTACCGATGCAAAGTCATGTGAGGTTGAGGACTGCAGGCAATATCTTTCTGAATATCAAAACTCACTAACCATACTGACTCAAAACATTCGCAGTATTTATAAGAACATAGATAGCTTTAACGTTTTTCTTCATAGACTTAACTTTGATTGTGACATAATGGTACTAACCGAGTGCTGGCTATCTAACCGCCAGGAACACCTTCCAGAAATGCCGGGATACAACTTATTGTATACTACAGTGAACAACAATCAAAACGATGGTGTGGTTGTTTATTGTAAGGAATCATTAATGGTCACAATCGAAGAACCAATACTTCAAGACTGTGTGAGTAATTGTTTGGTTATCAAAATTGGTACAAGTACAGCAATAATCACTGTATATAGGTCCCCTTCTGCAAGAAATTTAGACTCTTTTCACGCATCCTTAAACCAGATCTTTGAAGCACTAAGCTCATTTAAGAATGTTATATTAACTGGTGATATAAATATAAACATTAACTCTGAAAACTGCGACCCTGGGGCCCAAGATTACCTTAATATCTGCTCATACCATGGTTTTCTCCCCGCACATACATTGCCTACTCATCAGAGTGGTTCCTGTCTAGATCACATGATGATCAAATCTAACTTTTCATATGTTACGCTTGTTACTAACTCAACTATTACAGACCATCACGCTGTTCTACTAACCCTAAACTTAACGCTGCCTAAGCTAAATCGTCCCCAGACGAAAACGCAATTAAACATAAACAAACTCGAATGTGATTTATGCAATCTTGACTTTAACCCAGTTTACAATACTGCTGACGCTAATTTTGCTTTATCGTACTTAATAAAACATGTTCAATTAGCAATATTACGTAATACGACTTCTATTATAGTAAACAAAAAACTTCGTAACATCAAGCCTTGGATGACTCCTGGCCTAATTCGGTGTATAAGACACAGAGATAAACTTCATCAGAGATCTAGGAGTAACCCTGATAATCTAATCATTAAAATAACCTATAAGAGATACAGAAATTTTTGCAACAACCTCCTAAAGAACTTAAAAATTAATTACGAAAAAAATGAATTAAATATAGCAGGAAACAATAGCAAGCAACTTTGGAAACATATTAAGAACGTCACCTATACGAAACAGCGTGAATCAAATTCGAGCTTGCTGCTTTCTAATCCATCACCTCTCTTGTCAGCCAACCACGTTAATAACTTTTTTGCTAATGTTGGGAAAACTCTTGCCGAACAGATTCCAAAACATTACTGTGTTCTACCATCTTCCCAAAATAATAGAAGTCCTTTAAAATCTTTTGGATTGCTGGATACTGACGAAGACGAAATAACCCGAATCATATCTGGACTAAAAGATGACTGTGCAGTTGGATGGGATAATATAAGCAATACGATCCTTAAAACCTTTAAGCATATCCTAGTACCTCCCTTAACGCATATATTTCGTATTTGTTTATCTGAAGGTATTTTCCCTAGATGTCTGAAAAAAGCAGTTGTAATCCCTATCTTTAAATCTGGAAACAAAAACTTAGTAAATAATTATAGACCAATATCTTTACTCCCTTCAATATCTAAAATACTAGAGAAAATTGTTAACAGTAGACTAGTTAATTATCTAGAAAAAAACAAACTATTATCATCTGCGCAATTTGGGTTCAGAGCCAAACTATCCACAGCCGATGCGGTGCATAGTCTGACAGATTATATCGCAGAAGAACTTGGCAAAGGAAACCAGACCCTGGGGGTTTTCCTTGATCTAGCCAAAGCCTTTGATACGGTGTCCGTTCCTATGCTTCTAAAAAAAATAGAGGATTTAGGAATTAGGGGAACACCGCTGAAACTTTTTGCTGACTACTTAGACGAACGATCTCAATGTGTTAAAATAGACGACATTATTAGCGATGAGCAAAAAAATACTGGTTATGGTGTTCCTCAGGGAAGCATTCTGGGCCCAACCCTATTCCTGATTTACATTAACGATCTGTGTAATTTAGATATTAAACAAGGCAAACTCATATCATATGCCGACGACACGGCGTTAATCTTTACCGCGAAAACCAGTAATGAATTGCACGAATATACTCAACAAGGTTTCAATACTGTGACAAATTGGCTACAAAAAAATTTACTAACACTAAATGCTGACAAGACACTATATATATTATATAATAATATATATATAAATATAATATATTCACTTCTCCATGCGCAAGCCTCAATTTAACATTACTAACTCTCATCTGTATGCCCATAAATGTGGATCCCACCCAGTCAGCATGTGTAATTGTCCTTTTATCCTCAAAACAGGCAACATAAAATATCTCGGGGTTATTATTGATGAAACACTCTCCTTTAGACCTCATATTGATAGCTTAGTTAATAGAGTGCGCAAATTAATTTATGTTTTTAAAAAGTTGAGATCGATTGCAGATTCAAAATTGATCAAACAAGTCTATTTGGCCCTAGGTCAATCTGTAATCAATTACTGTATCACCTCATGGGGTGAAAGGGCTCAGAGAGCAATTTTATAAGAAGCCTATTTTCACCCTTTTCTCTACCCCACTGATCTTCTTTACAAATCCTATAGTATGATGTGTGAGTATGTATGTATTTATGTATCTATTATAGAACATATGTATATATTTGTGTATTCTATAATAATATTATTGTGTTTAAAGTAAATATTCGTATTGTTATGTGTTACACCAATGTCAACCCCATTTCATGTCCAGGCTATCACTATCCATTCCAGGTTGCCTGGAAGAGATCGCTGTAAGCGATAAGGCCGCCCGTTGTATGTATTTTAGTTTTAAGTTTCCTTTTCTTTGTTTTAACTTGGTTTACCTACAATAAAGCATATATAAATAAATAAATAAATAAATAAATCCTGCAATGTGCTGACTGTTCGCCAGATTTTCAGATTTTCATTATGCATTTAGTATTAAAACAACACACCATGCTTTCCTATAACGCCGAATACATAAATAATAAGAGACGAAATGATATTGCCTGCGATTCTAATCCATCCTCAAAATATGTATTTGTAAATAGATTCTTTACATTCTTAGGTCCATTTCTGTGCAATAGATTAAATAGAAAATTAAGTATCTATAAATTAAATTATTTTAGCTGTAAAAAGACTATTCTTGAACATCTACTTCGCATCTCTTACGGAGAGACAGAAGATCTTCTGGCTGTAACAAAGTAATAATTTTGCTTTGTCTTTAATTTAAGTATTCATATACAAGCTATACCATTGTTAATTTATTATTATTATTAGTTTTAAGCACTTTATAGTCTGAAACACAGGTTCAACCTAGTTCAGGCAAATAAGCAACTGTCTTCTTTTATATTTTTAAGATACTTTTATTGTAAAATGTGCCTTATGTTATAAATAAACGATATTATTATTATATTATTACTTGTGTACCACTAGTCTGGCACGTCGGGGTAGACACACTCGACCGTGCTAGGTGTAAGCTGTGGAACAGAGTCAGGGGTTGACTAGGCTATCTACCAAGGCCAACGATCCTGCTCCCGAATACAATAACTGCCGTGCCCTGAAGGGGCTTGGCGGGTGCTTGGGTCGACACCCCCTTGGGTTTGTTAACACCGTTAGGTATCCGCCAAGGACCACAAGAGGTGAATTTGAAAAAGATGACACTACTTGCTAGTACCTAGGTTACTAGTTGCGACACCTGTCGGCAGCGTGCGGACACGCGACGGCCGCAGCGACGTCACGCAGGGGCGCGGCGAGGCGGGGGCCGGGGCGCGGAGCGAATTTTTACATAAGAAATTTTCGTTTGTATTTTTAAGGCACTAATATAATGTTTTTAGTGTTTATCATTATGTAATAGGGTTCTAAAGTTCAATATTAGTAAAGTAGAAGCATCATCATACATACTGATTATAGTTATCACAGGAAGAAACGTAAATGACCTTGGGCGCACGGTTGGCGCAGTGGTTGAGCGATTGACTGCAGCGCTGCGTGTCGCGGGTTCGATTCCCGCACGGAACACTTATTTGTATGACCTACAGATATTTGTTCCGGCTCTGGGTGTTGTGTATGTGAGTTTATATGTTTGTAAACGCACCCACGATACAGGAAGAAATTCCTAGTGTGAGGCAACGTTTTTTCAAAAAAAAATAAAAAAAATTCATGTCTTCGTAATTACGTGCGATCAGTACGGCGGTTTAGTTCGAAATAAGCGAGTAGAGAGTATGATTAATATTGTAAGTATGTAACAACAGTTTAGAAATGAGCTGCCAGATGGCGATACTTGATATTTATAGTTTCGCACGTAAAGAAAAATTTAGTACAAAATTCTTGTAATTAAAATCATGTTTTTAGGGCTTATCTTATGAACTAGACATAGATTCAGTACATAACAATGTTAGTATGTGAAGACTATATAGTTTCCACCATAGATATGTGAATATCGACTTGATATCTCGAAAGTAATTTATACGATTTTAGGTCATTTTAGGGTATATAGGGGACCTAGACCGAGACGGGAAACCTACATACACTCATAGTTAGCATAGTCTTGAATATAAAGCCCATTTACTTGAGATAACAAGTCGATATATAGTAGAAAACATGCTGTTTGTTAGAATTTCGGCAAAGGCTGATATTTTAGGTGGCTTAAGTGCCTAAAAAACGTATAGATGTACTGATAACAGTACTACCATTGGAAAGCTTGTCGAAACGGCTTCCAGGTGGTTTTTAGACGGGAAAGATCGCCTGGATAGTCTAAGAGCTAAGCAGCATTATAAAATGTAAACAACGTAAAAGCGTTGAAATTTGTAGGCCCTTCAGGTCGAATAACTCCCTGAAGGGAATAGCTGTACTTATAGTGAAAGTACTTTCAGATGGCTTGTTGGACTAGCTGCCATCACTTTGGAGTGATAATCGCTCAAGTAGTTTAAGTAAAATTTCAGAAATAGATATTTGTAATTGTATTTTTTTGTCTATTTCTGGCTTTCCCCGGGACTATGCACCCCTGGGAGTTCCAAAAATGGGGGATAGTTGGGGACCTCCCGATGGCCCGATAAACGCGCTTTCGTGTCGTCCTAAAACAGTAAGAATTGTTTGGATAGTTTCTACGATAGCTAGCCACAAAGAAAGTGACTAGCCGTAAGCTTGGCACCTTTCGAGGCACAATATGTGCAAGAAAAAAATCCCGACCTTGAAACCACTAGATAACTAATGAATGCACAACAAAACTTAAAATTATGATCTTTACAATGAAGATGTGATGTCGTCTAGCTATGTTCAGTCGATTATAGATGTGTAAAGTGCATTATATCAGCTACCAGGATACCCATAATAGGCGGTGATAGCCTGGATAGCTTGAGTAGAAATACCGGTAGACAATAGAAACACTTAGAGTTTTATACACACACGGGATGGTATCCTGTCTAAAAATTCCAAAAATAAGCTTTTATAGACCGTCAATAGACAGCCTGCTGGAACCATCAGCAGGTCATCCTGACTTACATTATATTAGAAGTTATTTAACTTATAGTAGGAAAACAAAGGTAAATGTCCCTTTGTGTGATAGAACTAGTCAAGGGAAGCTATCAATGCCAGATATATAGGTATATGGAATAGGTACATAGATAGGGGGCGCTACTGAGCTGCCGTACGCAGAAAAGAGGAATTGATAGTGAGAAATATCTTAGAAGCTGATGCCTGGTCATCTAGGAGCAGAATAAAACAACGTAACGTCTCGATAGCACATCGTATATTCGCAGGCTGGCGCGGGGCGCCGTGGCGCGGCGGTAATCACTATAACAAATTATAACCTACGAGTACTACCTACTTAGTCTAAACATCATAACATAACATCACACCTCCCTTCTTAAATTACAATAGTTTAATCAACACATTAACTTTTATTATTCAAACACACTGGTATCTGATAAAGGGGTTGCGGGTTCGCTTTGGGTACCTACTCTGCTTGCTGCTGGGCTGACAAATCAGGTGATTGAGGCTGATCATAATCTATACCTCCTACTTCATCGTTTATTGTTTGTTTCAACTTACTTTCTTCACTCACACACTCATCACTGCAGTCATCCTCATTCTTCCCTGACTCTATTAAATTGTCCCCCGCCTGCGCTACGGAGCTCTCACCTTCCTCTTCAGTGTTCAGTCCACCAACCGATACCCGACATCTGCGCCGTATATGATCCACGTGTCTTTTAATTAATTAGCCGTTATCCCTTGCTATCATATACCGACGCGTACCATCCACGTTTGTAATCGAACCTTTTACTTATTTGTTTGAGGAATTGTATTCCCTTATCCAAACAGGATCCCCCTCGTTGAAAGATCGATGAATCGATCGGTCTCTGCTTCGCATCCTGCACTCTGGTACCTATTGATCGTTCATCGTTCTGTCCGTAACAAATCTAACCTGGAACGTAGCGCTGTGTTTCTATATGCTAGTAGAAATGTTTGTAAAGCTGTGTCTACATCCACATGATCTCTAATTGCCTTTTTAAGGTTACACTAGTCAACGGCACGAACTATTTTGTGCGCGGGTTTAAAATGCATTTTATATCAACCGACAACACGTGCGGAAGAGATAGATGCTGTGATGAGCAGTAGGAAGCTAGTTCGCGTACGAATACACACTTTTGCAATTTTGTAGCGAAATGAATGATTTAGGACGAAACCGAGCGCGCGAAATTTTATAAACAGACCTTTGGCAGTCTAGATATCATGAAAAAACGACTAAATATATCTGTTCAAAATAACATTATTTGCATTGTTGAACTACTAATCTATCTCTGTATGGAGGCCGTTTTGCAATTATCCGTCTTCTTATGGTATTTATTTGCGCCCAAAAATGCGTTAAAATTAGTGTCGAAATGTGGAACTTTCGACGCTCATAACTTTCAAATATTTTCTTTTTTTGCTTCCTTATAGGGCTAGATAATGATGAGACATATTGATATCACTTTTTATTTTGAACGTGCATCGTCAAACAGTGGAATAATCCCTAGACTACGTTTGTATGGAAGAATTTTCGACTAGTGTAACCTTAATAGTGCGTTTGATAAAGTGTTAACTGCATTTTCTGCAGCTCCGTTTGAAGACGGATGATAAGCGGGTGAAAAACACTGCCTAATACCATTTTTTACAAGAAAATTTTTGAATTCTGTACTGGTAAAAGGTGGTCCCTGATCTGATACCAACTGTTCCGGTAAACCGAACCGCGCAAAAGTCGAACGCAACACTTTAAAAAAAAAGTTAATTTAAAAATCAAAAACCCGGCTGCGTAAGAAGCGAACTAAAAAGATGTAAACAAGAGTTTTTTTATTTACAACTTTTTAGTTATTTTTTTTTCGAATGACTTTTAAACATGTAAGTAGTTTATATTTTTGTAATCTCCTCTAAAAACCCTTCATTTTGATACACCACTCGATGGGTATGGAAGAAAAATAAATTGCAACTCCCACAATATGGCGCCCGAAATCCGCCATGTTACTTTTTTTTAATGCCACTTAGCTAAGAACTAAGAACACTTGGGCGGTCAATACCTATCTAACGATGTCTTAATTATAATAATCCGCCAAGTAGTTTGAAAGATATGAGGTAATAATAGTACATTATTGCAAAGGCCGGGAAATAGACAATTGCAGGTCGAGGCATATATAATGCTTTTCTCAAAAGAATGCAGGGAAATAAAAAAGTAGTAAAATGTCCTTAATTTTTAAAGTTAATGCCATTTTTAACATGAACTGTACATTTTAGTATGGAATAAATTGCCCATAATGTAGATGGCTTTTTAGTTTTAGAAATCTCATTAAAATATGCCAAAAATACTGTTCCGGAAAAAGTTAATTTTTTTATCGTTTTTCCAAATCATAAAATGTTCATATACTTTTATGTATTTTTATTTTGACTTCGCTGGAAGCAGGTTTTCCATTGCCAATTTGGCTTCAGATCTTAAATCTGGTGGACCGTGAACCGTTGGAACTGATTTTAATTATTAAATTTATATTTATTAAATATTTAAATAGCCAATCAAGACGAATTTTCAGCTTTGCCGCCGATTTTCTATTTATCATCTGTGCCGAAAGGCAAACGCATTTATGGCTATACAGCCACGTGAACGCAATTTGTACTAAGCAAAGAGACTTACTTTGGTTAGTATGCCAAGAATGATAAAAGAGATCCAATCAAAGAGTATCTAATAACCCCAGCACGCCGTTACATACAACTTTGCTGGAGCGTTGAAATGTTCCAAATTCAAAAAACGCTCCAGCAATGGATTTGATTTTCATTGTCCGTAAATTCGGTATCTCGCGTGTTCTTTTTTCTAAAATAATGACAATATTTCCATGCATGTTTGAGAAAAGAATATTACATACATACAAACATACAAGATACGCGCGAAAAACATAACCCTTTCCTTGCAGCCGGGTAATAACATTAGACGCGTTAGTTCGTGACATTTAGAATATTTCCAACCATTTTGAAGACGAATCTATCAATACTAGGATACTACTGTCATACTGTCATATGTCAAGCTGTACAGGCAAACCTCCACCACAGTCAGACAGCGACGGCCCAGTTACGCAAGTGGTTGGAGGTTCAACACACGGCCATTGCCCTTTTTTTTTTTTTTTTTTTTTTTATTTGTTATAGGCTCGCGTTTGACCACTATCTCGCCTGATGTTAAGTGATGATGTGGTCGAAGGTGAAGCACGCTTGCCTAGAAGTAACCTATTCACTCTTGACTTGAAGACCCCTAGGTTGTAGCTATCAGGAAACAAAGACGCCGGTAGGGAATTCCACTCCTTAGCTGTACGCACAATGAAAGTATTTTCAAAACGCTTTGTGCGTATGGGTGGGATATCCACCATGTACTGATGGCGCATTGCCGTACGTCTTGTAGTCCGATGATGGAAAGGGCTAGACGGAATCAAATTGTGCAGTTCCATCGCACACTCTCCGAAATGTAACCGATAGAATACCGACAGGCTGGCAACTCGTCGTCGGTGTTCAAGGCTCTGGAGCTTTGAGTTGACCAGCGCATCGTTGCCGATAAGTCTCTTGGCCCGTCTGTCAATCGACTCAAGTGCATCTAGTTGGTACCTGGCAGATCCGTCCCAGAGGTGAGAGCAGTACTCCATGTATGACCGAACTTGCGCTTTATACAAGTTGAGCAGCTGTTCAGGCGTGAAGTACCGTCTCACCTTCGCAAGGATCCCCAACTTTTTTGCAGCCAATTGAGCCTTTGCCTCAATGAAAGGACCAAAATTGAGGGTCGATGTCAACGTAACACCAAGAAGGTCGAGGTGGTCCGTTATCGGCACGGTTACACCACGGAAGGATGGAGCCGGGTGGAATTGGCTCTTTTTTGCGGAAAAAAGACACGCCTGGGTCTTAGCAGCATTGAAACTGACTAGATTGGCATTGCCCCATTCGGAGACTGCCTCCAAAGACAGGTTCAAGCGCTCAACCATGGCCTCCCGAAGAGACCGAATTTGAGGCCCGGTAGCCCGTGCGCTAGACACATATCTCTCAGCAACAGTGCTGTCGTCTGCATACCCAAAGGTTCCGGGTTTTAGCAGGTCATTAATGTGCAGCAAGAACAATGTTGCCGAGAGCACTGACCCCTGAGGGACTCCGGCGTTAATACCTAACTGACCGGACGAGCAGCCATCAATTACCACTCGGATGGACCGATCCCTCAGGAAGTCTGCAATCCAGTCACACAGGCCACTAGGCAGACCGAAGGAAGGAAGCTTACCAATAAGGCTCTCGTGCCAGACCCTATCAAAGGCCTTCGATATGTCAAGGGAGACAGCAAGCGCCTCCCCGTGTTTCTCGATGGCCTCACTCCAGATGTGGATGGCATACGCTAGAAGATCCCCAGTTGACCGGTTTCGGCGGAAGCCGTATTGGCGGTCACTAAGGAGGTCGGTGTCTTCTAGGTATGCCAGGAGCTTATTATTTAACACACGTTCCATACTCTTACAGAGGATGGACGTTACTGATATGGGTCTGTAGTTGGCTGGGTCAGCTCGACTGCCCTTCTTGGGCACGGGCTGAACGTTAGCTTGCTTCCAAGCCTTCGGTACTTTTCCAGTCACCATCGAAAGGCGATATAGGCGTGTCATGATAGGAGACAATTCAGGCGCACAAGTTTTAAGTACAATTGCTGGTATCCCGTCCGGGCCACTAGCCTTGTTCACGTCAAGGTTACGCAGCACCCTACAGACCTCCCTCTGATGGATGCGAATGTCCGACATACTCGTCTCACATCGAACAGCAGAAGGAGGGGGCCGCGCGCCATCAGTATTCAGACGCGAAGATTCCGCAAAGAGGGAGGCAAACAAGTTTGCCTTGTCCTCAGCGGAGTGGGCCAGCGACCCGTCGGGTCTCAGCAGTGGTGGTAGTGAGGGGCGACAGAAGTTTGATTCAACCGATTTAGCCAGGGACCAAAACGCCTTGCTACCTGCGGGGTGTGAAGCAAGTTTGTCCCCGATCCTGCTAATGTGGTCAAACCGTGCCCTTCGCATCGCCTTTTTGCAGGACTTGGCAGCCCTGTTGAAGGCTCTCTTCTTCTGACTCACGTCCCTTGCCTTGCGCATACGGGCGTCGACCCATGCTAGGTACGCCTTGTGTTTAATCACGTTTGCGCGGTCACACTCGGCACCAAACCATGGACGGTCAACGCTGGACACAGTTACGTCAGAGAACGGAATGTAATACTCCATCCCCTGACGCAACACATCGGTCACTGCGTCAGCGCATGACGATGGGTCATCCGAAGAGAAGCAAGTGGGCCGCCAAGGATAGCATGCGAAGAAAGATCGCATACCATCCCAATCTGCTGACTTGTACCGCCCTGATCCAGGAGCCGTGGATTAGGGGGATTAGGGGGGTGGATTTGGCCGCCCCTAATCCAAGGCTCCTGGATCAGGGGCGGCCAAATACGAGGACTGTCCGGTTTAGGCGGTAAGATCCTTGTTACCTCAGCTCATGATCACCCTAGATCTTGTATATATGTAACAGGTAACATCAAAGCACAGTTTTTAATTGACTTCTGTTGCAGAGATGTCTCTGCAGCTAGGCTGACTATGCAGCGCGGCTCCACGATGATGTCGTGCGTCTTCGCCTCGGTTTATATGCCTGAGGCGGAGACACCGTCCCCGCATGACCTGGTCCGCCTCATAACATACTGTGAGGCCAGAGGTGAGGAGGTCATCATCGGGATCGACGCGAATGCACATCACCCACTGTGGGGAATGGACACTCAAAATGAAAGGGGTAAGGCATTAGTAGAATACTTGTTCACAACCAACCTTTCCCTATTAAACACAGGCACGGAACTGACGTTTGTAACCAGACGCAGTCGGACGATTATAGACCTGACTTTGGCGACAGAAGGCGCAGCGGAAATCATCACTGGGTGGCAGGTCTCCAGTGAGGCCTCCTGCTCGGACCACAGATGGATCCGCTACGACATACAGGTCTGCGTTGAACCTACACCACCTAGGCGTAACCCGCGCAACACAGACAAAGCTGTCTACACACGCACCCTCGCCTCCAAGCTCCCGCCCTTAAGCGAGGAGCTGGCTTACGCGAACACGACGCAGATAGATACGCAGGTAACTCACCGAATCTATGATATGCAGCTACCACACGGCCTGCCCAGAAACTACTCCACGCAAAACACCGGGTAAACAACCCTGGTGGGGTAAAGATCTGGAACGCATGCGCGGTAAGGTAAGGAAGGCCCTGAATAGAGCCATGAACACATGTGCGGATGAGGACTGGGACGCCTACTACGCAGCCAAATCCAGCTACAAAAAACTCATTAGATTCAGGCGTACCACGGGATGGCGTAAGTACTGTGGGAACATTGAATCTTGCCAACAAGCAAACAGGGTAAGGAAAATACTGGCACAGCAGAGTACACCTGGGCCCGCCACACTCCGCAAACCTGATAACACACTCACCACGTCACCTGAAGAAACGAGACGCGTCCTAGTAGAAACACACTTCCCAGGGAGCGTCTTCGTACAGGCAACAGACTGGCAGGATACTCTCCAACAACCAACAACCGGCGATTGGAACTATGCAAGGGGGATGATCACGATGGAAAAACTCCAATGGGCCATCCAAAGCTTCCATCCTTTCAAGGCACTCGGTCCAGACGGGGTGTTCCCTGCGCTACTACAATGGGGTGGTATGCCCGTAGTAGAAAGACTGGTGCCACTGTTCAGGGCGTGTCTGGCCTTTAGACACGTCCCTAAAGGATGGAGGGAAGTGAAAGCAATATTCATCCCTAAACCAGGTAGGAGTGATTATACAAACGCCAAATCCTACAGACCCATCAGCCTGACCTCGTTCTTGCTAAAGACCATGGAGAGACTATGTGAAAGGGAGCTTCGAGATGGCGCACCAATTACATTACCTTTACATGGTAACCAACACGCTTACAGCTCGGGTAAGTCTACTGAATCCGCTCTTCACTTGGTGGTAAGCCAAATAGAGAAAGCAATTCATCAGAAAGGTACCTGCCTGGGCACATTCATAGACATCGAAGGGGCCTTCGACAAGACAAATTTCTCCAGCATCGGTGCGGCCCTCTCCAAACATGGCGTAGAGCAGGTACTGATTGACTGGATTACTAATATGCTAAGCAAACGAGCGGTTCGTCTAGAAGGAGAGCAGCAACAGGCCTTGATAGCTAGAGGCTGCCCACAAGGAGGGGTGCTCTCACCCCTTCTATGGAATCTGGTAATAAACGATCTCATCACCAGACTAAACGAACACCATTATTATACAATAGGTTATGCAGACGACCTCGCAATCCTCGTACCTGGGAAGGTGACTGGTACAATCTGCAACCTTACTCAGCAAGCACTACGTATAGTGGAGCGATGGTGCAGGGAGTATGAACTATCAGTAAACCCCACTAAAACTGAAATGGTCATGTTCACCCAGAAAAGGGCACTAGGCCCCTTCCGCCTGCCCAAGCTGTTCGATACAGAGCTCCAGCTCTCCAACGAGGTCAAGTATCTGGGAGTCATCCTTGACAGCAAGCTGAACTGGAGCAGGGATTTAGACAATAAGTTAGACAGGGCCTGCATCACCTTCTGGCAATGCAGGAAAATGATAGGTAAGAAGTGGGGCCTATCCCCTAAGATTATACTCTGGCTTTACAGTGCGGTGATCCGGCCCATGATCACCTATGGGGCCGTGGTTTGGTGGCCTCGCACTAAACTAACCACAGCCATGAACAAGCTACAGCGTATGCAGAGACTGGCCTGCATGGCGACTACGGGCTGCATGAGGAATACGCCGACCGCAGCCCTCGAGGCTATGCTGGGACTTCCCCCTCTGCATCTGTGTAAACAGCAGGAAGCGACGATGGCAGCCGTACGTTTAAAGACACTGGATCTCTGGGGTAAGAGAGGGACTCAACACACCGCTCTGCTCGAGGGTCTCCACCACGAAATTCCAATGACTGGAGCCATTAATGACCGTATACCCAAGAAAGTCATTTTTGATAAAAAATACAAAATCCAGTTACACGAGGATAGCCGCTGCGAGGGGCTGCGCCCCGATGAGCTGCGGATCTTCACAGACGGATCCAAGACAGGTACAGGCACGGGTGCGGGAGTCTTCTCGGAGGACCTAAATATCCGTTTAGCCAAACCACTGGGGATCCACAACACGGTGTTCCAGGCTGAATGCTTGGGCATTTCCATGGCGGCCTCTGCGGTCCTGGCTAGGGAGGTAAAAGAATTCCCTATACGTATACTTTCGGACAGCATGGCCGTCCTGCAAGCACTAAACAGCCACACGGTCAACTCGGGGCTGATTTACGAGTGTCATCAGCGCCTGAACCAGGTCGGTATGAACAATAAAGTAACCATTCAATGGATTACAGGACACAGCGACTCCCGGGGGAACGACGCTGCGGATGAGCTCGCCCGAAGGGGCTCAAATATGGAACCGGTAGGCCCGGAGCCCATAGTGCCCTTGCCCTTCGGGTATCTACGCGGTCTGGTAAGAAAACGCACCAGGGATCAACACAGCAAGCTATGGACTGACCATAGCGAATGTAGGCAGGCCAAGGAGGCACTACCCCTCATTGACGGCCGTTTCACGAAAAAGATCCTACGACTGACAAAGCCACAGTTGCGTGCGGTCACTGCCGTAACAACTGGACATGGGACCTTTAATAAGCACCTCTTTGTCATAGGTATCACGGACAGCCCACTCTGCAGAGCTTGCATGGTGGAGGAAGAGACAGCAGCACACCTGCTCCTAAGCTGCCCTGTAATCGCTGGTTACAGGGCCAAACACTTCGGAAACCCAGGTACCCTGCAGGAGGTAGTCGGCAGCACCAGGGCGCTGCTGGCCTTTCTCGAGGAGCTGGGATGGATCGAATGATGCGACTGTATCTCACCCGTACGCAAAATACGCGCTTGGTCGTGGAGTTGCGGAGACAGCCCGTCTAAACTAAACTAAACTAAACTACTGTCATACCTCGATATGGGCCCAAAAAAACAATGTGTAGTCTAATCCACGGTTGAATATAATACGGCCATGGCTGCATAGTAGCTCGCGGGGGCGCACTCGCTTCCGCCGCACATGTCTCACAGCTTTTACCTAAGTCCTCGATATCTTTATCGATGTTAGGCCACCAGACATAACTCCTAGCCAAACTTTTCATTTTTACAATACCCATATGACTGCTATGCAATTGTTGTAACATTTAGCATCGTAATGCATGTGGGATTACCATACGATAGCCCCACATTCTACCTACATATAATTCATTTTTCCTAGCAAAGAATGGTTTAATCACTACTAGGACAAATTGACGGCCAACCTGAATGTATGTATAACATCACTCTACCAAGTTTGGATATCACTTGCTTGATATCGCTGCTCTGCTAGTGACGGGTAAAACTTTTTCTACAAAGTTAACATACGTACTTTCTGTTTTTGCCTTACCCGAATAATTATTCTTACATGGCAGGCTTGATAAAGCATCTGCACTACTGTCCTTACTAGAAGTGATGTACTCAATCTTGTAATTGTAACCCGATAGCAGTACCGCCCACCGCTGTAGTCGCGAAGCAGCCATTACCGGAGAACCCGTTTTGTCACCAAAAATTAATGTTAAAGGTTTATGATCAGTTCGTAGTGTAAAGTGTCGACCGTAAAGGTATTGATGAAACTTTCGAATACCGAATATAATTCCAAGAGCCTCCCTATCTATTTGCGCATACGCTCGCACAGTTGGTGTGAGCGACCGCGATGCATACGCTACTGGGCGCTCGCCGTCCGTGTAACCTGCGATATTACCGCGCCCACACCCACGCTACTTGCATCCGTGGTCAAAATCAGCGGTAGCTCCGGATTATAATGAACTAGTACTTCACCATCTACTAAAAGACGCTTCACTCTTACGAATGCTATCTGACAATCTTCATTCCAATTAAACTTAGTACCCGACTTAAGGAGATTATATAGCGGAGCAAGAACTGTGCTAATATTTTTAATAAATTTCGCATAATACATGACTAGACCTTTCGTCGACCATCCTTCTTTACCACTGGAACTATCGGCGTAGCCCAGTCGGAACGCTCCACTGGGGTGAGAACTCCGTCGCGCACGAACTGTGTGCTTAGTGCGAGTTTTTTAACGTACTCACTCGTGATATCGTAAACGATCTCCTATGTCAAAACGTATACAAAAAAAGAGCTTTTGCCTTGCCGTCACCAGAAGGCGCTTATCCAGTTTCAATACAAATTGTAGATTACGTTAACGCGTTAAACATTTTGACATAAGAGATCGTTTACGTTATCACGAGTGAGTACGTTAAAAAACTCGCACTAAGCACACTGGTCCAGCGCGCGCTCCACTCACGTAGCGCGTATGCCGGGGGGCGCGCGCTCATGAACACCGGCCGCGACCCCGGGCGGGGCGCACGTTTATGCTCGCTACGCCGCCCGTAAAGCGCCCGAGACACACGGCACATCATAACTTAAATCGGGTAGTTGTATCTTTAATGCCGCTATCCCATGTCGCCCTAAAAGTACAGTTTTCTCTTTTTCGATAACAAGCAATTCAAAAAATTCACTTTTATTCTTATACCGAACTAGCGGTCTTATTACACCTAACGGTTTTACAGTCTCACCAGTGTAATATCTTAAAATAACATTACAAGGTTGTAGCAAAAGATCGCTAAATAATCGACTGTAACACTCGCGACTAATACAAGACACGGCACTACCCGTGTCACATTCCATAGCAATATCTTTATTATGTACTAACGTTCAGTCATATATATAGGTTTGCAACTTGATATCGACAACCGACAAACATCAACAAAAATTACCTCGTCGCTGTCCGCCTCTTCGTCTCTGTCTGCTGTTTGCACGTCTACCTGATACTGTCCCACCACATTGGGACACATACGTCGCAGGTGTCCTTGCCGGTTGCACACCCTACACACGTAACTTGCGAACTTGCACGTCGATTCGTTGAGTTGTCGACACCTGACACGGCCGCTGCGGCCGAGCTCGCGCCCCCGGCCGAGCCCGCTCACCCGGCACCGCCATCACCGACTCGTAGCCCGCGCGCCGCTCCCGGAAATCTCGTCGATCGCGCACATTGCGCCGCACGACGCCCCTGGTCAGCTAGGAGCAGAATAAAACAACGTAACGTCTCGATAGCACAGCGTATATTCGCAGGCTGGGGCGGAGCGCCGCGGCGGTACTCACAATAAAAAATTATAAACCTACTTAGTCTAACTAAACATAATAACATACCTCACAGATAGCACCATGGGAAGGATGTAATATCCCAATTACCTAGTGTTTGGTAAGGGATTTTTTGGGTGAAATTAAATTATTTTCGGCGTAAAATTGCGGGGCTCTCAATAATGGAAAGGGCCGAGGGTATAAGGAACATACATACTTACTTTCTCTTTTATATATATATATATAGATTGTTCGTAAATGTAATAGATTAGATTAGATACAGTTCAATTATATACCTGTGAAATTTCAGACTTGTACATTTATTAATCAAAACGTTTTACCAACCTTCACATATAAAACTGTTTTATTTTATTCATTAATTTCATAGAAATTAAGCAGATTAGCAGAGGAGACGCCGGTATTTATAGGTACCAACAGCCTCTCTTATACAAAAATTATGTGTTGGGTATGTCTTGATAACCATACCCCACACGCCTTGCGGCGCATGTGCCATACAAGCGGCAAACACCCTTTTTAAACATCAATGGTCATCGTGAGTACTTATGGTTCCGCGTGAACGAAACGATACCGCGATTCAGAAAACGGCTCTCAACTAACAACGCCTTCTGTTGGGCCAGTTTGGAACTATGTTGTGTATAAAAAGCGAAGGTATGTATTGCAAAAATTCCGAGAGCAGGAGGCGAAGCTTCGTATCTCGGGGGACAGAAACCCACTACAACTACAGGCGTCTATGAATTAATAAAACAGTTGGTACTGAGGTATAAAGAGGTCCGGGATAACGTGATAGTTATTTGTGTTCCAAGGGGACAAAGTAATATTTTGTTCTTCCAGGGCGTTATTTTGAATTCAGAGCTAAGCGAAGGATTCTGTAAAAATGCCGCGAGCGGGATCCTGTGTGCTTAGTGCGAGTTTTTTTTACATACTCACTCGTGATAACGTAAACGATCTCTTGAAAAAAAGAGGCTTTGTCTTGCCGTCACTAGACGGCGCTTATCCAGATTCAATACAAATTCGCGATTGAGCGTGAGTAAAAACTCGCACTAAGGCCTCAGATATATTTTTTTATTTCCTCGCACAATGCATAGTAAAATGTTGTATGATACACGTGCGTAAGATGATTTCAGACTCGTGTGGATTTATCCACAAAAAAAAAAAAAAATGTTTTTAGTGATATATTTTTTTACATTAAAGCTTCACGCGAGCGCCTCCAACCCATCTATTACTATACTCTATGCTCCAACCCAACTACGCAAATCTATCAGAAGCACGAAGCGGACCAATCAGAAGAGAGAAAGCTCAAATTCCTACGGGCGCAAAATTGGATTT
The DNA here is from genome assembly GCA_948252205.1 of Orthosia incerta. Classification (NCBI taxonomy): domain Eukaryota; kingdom Metazoa; phylum Arthropoda; class Insecta; order Lepidoptera; family Noctuidae; genus Orthosia; species Orthosia incerta. Next base: position 27,967,429 of record OX411759.1, read on the forward strand.
GGCTCCCGCTATTCGTCGTTTTTCGAATAGGTGTGATGAACAAAATATTAATGTCTTTGGGATTCGAGGTTTCTTTTATCGTATCGTGATATTTAAATTAAATATTGTAATAAGACATTGGGTGCGAAATGAATCAGAGTTCAGTACTTTCATCAAAATAATGGAAATTGCTGTCTGAGAAGTCCGCAAATATAAGTACCACATGGTAAAAAACTGACTGTTTCAAAATTCAGTTTTTTGCATAATTCTTGTAAAGTTGTGATTTTGCTGCAATTTATGTGTCATTCCTATTGCATAGTCAACAATGTCAAGTTCGTATCCGACCTATACGGTACGTTCCCCGGTATTAGTAACCATGCTGTGTGAAAAGTCCGTAAATATACCACGTGGGAAAAAAAAACCCAAAAATCTGTTTGGATAATTTCGTCATAACGTCAATATATAGCCTACCTCGCCGGCACCACTCGCTGCACACCGTCGGCACCACTGGAGCCATCGGTACCAGCGCCACCACCGGCTACAAGAAACTACAGCCCGTCCCTATCACCCCCATGACGCTATCTCACTCCAGCTTCTCAATCCCCCGCCGCCTATTTCCTCCCCTTGGAATGATGCGTTAGCCGGCTTCAATCACAACCACTCCTTCGATCATAACTATGAGAATAAACTATCCAAGATAAAGTTGAACTAGAGCTATGCACGACCAGCTGTCTTACGACTCGCCTACTCCTAAAACAAGATCACAGATTTTGCTCATACCTTCTTCAAAGTCAAGACGAAAAAAGAGGCATTGATGAGAACTTTAGAGACGGAGTCGAAAGCTTCGTGGAGATCTTCGAGTGCTTTCTGAGAGAAACTGATGATCAAATCTTTTGATAGTTCCGGTGTTATTTTGAGTCGATACGTGACAGTAAAGCCACGTATTCACTGCTTAAGCTTAGAAAAGATATTTTAGAGTAGTGATTTTTTATTTTTTTGTGAACTGTTTTAACAGTGAAGACTTTTAGAAGTTATGAAATTTCGAACTTGAGGTGACACTCTCCATGTAGATCGTGGGTACGATATGAGTAAGAGATAATACTCCTGAGATGTTTGTGCATATGAAATAAAAAACATCGAGATCAGTAATGGCTATAAAATACAATATCCGTGACTACCTACTACTTTACTGACTACTTATTACGTGTCAATGTGGTGATGCTTGGGAGAGGCCTATGTCCAGCAGTAGGCGTCTTTCGGCTGAAATGATGAGGATGATGGCTACCGCCAATTGTTCCATGTTTGGTAATCAACAAAATTGGTACCTTAGTAGTTTCGAGAAAATCGACTTGGAAAGTGGTCCGGCGATAGTCATGCTCCTTTCAGCGGGACCACCATGAGCGCCGAAAAAGTGGACATGCTACAGCTATTCTAAGTATACAAATAATAAGTACTTACCCATATATGTGATTAATTTTGTAAAAAATAAAACATTTGTATTTGCCGAAAAATCAACGATCATAACTTCCGCGCGCTCGTTCAGTATGGCCACGACTTTGATAACAATTTTGACGAGCTTATCGCTTTCGTCAAACCTACATAGAAAATTAATACCCTGCAAGATAAAATTAGTACCCAAAATTCAAAATTACTACTCCAGTCACGGACATAAAATACATCCATACTGAAGAAGAGCAGCCAGCCTTGGCCGTATTACTATGTACATACTTTTCATGTGCTTATTATGAGATCCGGAAGTTTTTCACTAAAACTGTACAGTACAACTACCGCGGTATTTAAATGTGTCAAATAAGGTACCTATGTACTTTTTATACCTGTAATACCTTTTTAACATGTATTATGCAAATAAATTATTTGAATTTGAAGGTATTGTAAGCTAAAATGGGATATTCTATGTATATCAGAACTAATGTAGTTTTTGTGTAATAATCCAGTCTTGTGTAACTCAACGTAATGCTCAATTTTGTAAACAATTCCATAGGTATTGTTTACATATATTAGGTGTTCCTACTCGGGACATGCTAAGTCAAAATATTTCAGTACTTAAATAGATTTTATTATTCCAAATAATAGTTTTATATTTGTTATATAAGTGTGAAAAATGTAAATAAATTATTTGACGCTTCCGCGTTATAAATATTTATTATCGAAATCAGCCAAAATTATTTCTCCCAAATAAAAAATAACTATAAACTTAAATTATACAATCAAATACGAAAAGTTGGCAAACCCAGCCGACAATAATGATTAATGAGTGGCCTGACGCCTAACGACTGACGAGTGACGTGCAATGACGGAACAAAACTATATCATCTGTGTATAGTGACGTCACAGTGCACGAGCATGCGCATGCGCACGCCAGCGAACACGCCGAGCGCAACTATCAACCGAGTACTAAATAAATGGAAACAAAGTATACCTATCAGTTCTAACCATCTTAGAACTCCCAATATTTACAGTAGGCCATTCAACAGTACTTTGTTCACGGGAAAACGTTTGTGACGCACAATCTATTATTGCGAAGTGTTAGACTTTAAAATTGGTTAGTAACTACTACTGATACATATTACTTATTCATTAATTTGGAACAACGTTAACGTAGTTTGCGATTGCCGTCACAAACACTCTGCCACAAACAAACGAACATGCCCGGCGCGTGTCCGCTGGCGTGGTCGACAGTAGACACCAAGTATAGTGGCATTCTAGAGCAGGCAAGTAAGATATTCATAAAAATAATATGTTTTAAGCATTAATTAAACTAGTGTTATACAATGTAATATACAACAACAAATTAGGCCGAGTGCTCACCGGACGACAACAATGTAACACGTTGTAACTCCAGCACAAGCATCGCGTCACCTGTATCACTATAACATCGTATTATTTTACAATTGCAGTCTTTTGTTTACAATACGGATACTTTCCTGTACCGCGAGTACTAGACAATGAAAGTATTTACAAAAGACACGTAACAAGGGGTCCAATAGGACCCGCATTATAACAACAAGGGAAGGGCTATCGACAGGCGACCTCCGTACATCCTTGTACTGGACTTACTTATTTATATAAACTTGCTCTCCAACAATTTCTATTTTTGTTTGGATAATCGGTTCTGTAATACTAATAATAAAATATAACAATTTCCGGGCGCACCGGGCGGCCCGGGCGGCCCCGGCGGCCCCGGCGAGCGCTCGGCTAGAAACCTCAGAGTTCGGGGCCTAGCACTGGGTGAAGCACCTCGATGTTAACTACAGCGAATATACATTTCATTTTTTTGCAATTTTTTTCCACAACGATTTCATTAGAAAAAGAAAACAAAACACACACGTGGCGGAGGATTTTTGAACATTTTTATCTTAAGGTAAGGCGGCGTGAGCACTACTGCACTAGGTGCGCCGGTAGGCTGGTGCATCTCGGCTAGCTAGCTACTGCACGCTCACAACAACTGTGCACCTGGCGCTGTCACGTCATTTTGACACCCGTCTCTTGCTATTGGCGCATGTGGTGGGAGCGGGGTCGCATATCAGCTCGGTGCACAGTTATTTTGACCGTTTAGTACTACTCGGTCAAAATAATTGTGCATACGAAAGTCAAACGTCTCCACTCGCGCCTACTCGCGTGGCGTTTCACGTTCGCCTCGTGTGTCAATAGCTCGAGTCGAACGTCAGAGTGACATTAACATGTCTCGGTGCACAGTTATTGTGAGCGTGTAGTAGACACAGATGGTGGTGGTGGTGGTGGTGGTGGTGGTGATGGTGGCACTAGATGCGCGGCAGCTTGGGCGCGTGCACGGGCGGGTTGTCGCGCGCGAGCAGCTCGGTGGCGGCGGCGCGGTAGTCGTAGTGACAGCCGTGCACCTCGGCGTAGCGGTGCCGCGCGCAGTACGCGTCGCCGCAGCGGCAGTGGTGCAGTGTGGCGATGGTCAGGCGCTTGCGGCACTTCATGCAGCGTTGCCGGAGTTCCCGGGCCGGCTCCACCGGGGCTGCGGGGGGCTCCACCGAGGCTGCGGGGGTCTCCACCGAGGCTGCGGGGATCTCCACCGAGGCTGCGGGGGTCTCCACCGAGGCTGCAGGGGGCTCCACCGAGGCTGCGGGGGGCTCCACCGGGACTGCGGGTGGCTCCACAGAGGCTGCGGGGGGCTCCACCGAGGCTGCAGACTGCTCTACCGGGGCTGCGGGGAGCTCCACCGGGGCTGCGAGGGGCTCCACAGAGGCTGCGGGGGGCTCCACCAAGGCTGCAGACTGCTCCACCGGGGCTGCGGGGGGCTCCACCGAGGCTGTAGACTGCTCGACTGGGGCTGCGGGCGGCTCCATCGGGGCTGCGGACGGCTCCACCGGGGCTGCGGGCGGTTCCACTGGAGCTGCGGGCGGTTCCACCGGGGCTGCGGGCGACTCCACTGGGGCTGCAGGCGGCTCCACCGGGGCAGCGGGCAGCTCCACGGACGCGAGCGGCCCCACCGGCGCGAGCGGCTCCAGCAGTGCGGGCGGCGGCCGGCGGCGCAGGCGCGTGTCCAGGCGCTCGTCGCTGAGATGCAGATGTTCGCGCGGCCGGTGGCGGGACAGCGCGGGCAGGATGCGGCTGGAAATGTCATTATAAACTTCACTACAGTAACCATTTATATCACAGCTACTGATCAGTTAATACGAGCATATTTCTGATTATGAATTAAAACCAATATTTAGTTTAATGTATACGGTTTACAGATAATAATCGATTTCAGTATTTTTTAAAGTATAACAACAATTTAAAAGACTCCCTAAATAGTAGTATTGTATCATAAGGGAGCAAAAGGATTCTTTAGTAGAATTCTGAACGTAGCAAGGGATGCTTTAGTAGAATCCTGAACGTAGCGAGGGATTCTTTGGTAGAATCCTGAATGCAGCGAGAGATTTAATGTACACGTCGCCCAAGCCAAAAATATATTTTGCGCCCGAGTGATACACTCTACTTTTCATCACCCACTATGAGAAAATAAAAGGCGCCTCATATTATTGTAATTTTATTATTTTATAAAACATAGAGTACAAACTAAATTGAAATTAAATACTATCTAATAATAAAACAACTAAAACTTATATTTACATTTGAGACATTTTCGCAATCATGAAAATTTATTGTTACAGTTGTATTAGGAATTTAGGATTAGAGATTGTTGTAGATTTTATATTCGGCATGTTTGAAATAATGTCCGAATCTGGCTCATTTTGAGGAAAATGTGACGGTGAATCTCGTTGTTTGCATGTAGATGGGCGCGGCGACAGTGGCATGGATAGATTAACTGAAGGTTGCAATTTAATGTTTTCCACGATGCGTTCACATGTTTTCGCCTTGTTCTCAATGGACTCTTCTGTATACCCCTCTGCTACAGTACTCGACTTCCATTCTCCATGTCGCTTGAGGACAGTTAAGTCCGCTCCAGAATCTGCCAAAAGGGTAGCAGAAGTACGACGAAAACAATGTCCTGTATACAGCTTGATATCTGGTAACTTCAAATAAGTAGCGATTTCTTGTGGCATGTATCTTTTTTCCATAACTTGTTTGAAGCACTTGCCATTTTGATAACAGATGAAAAACCGATTGGTCTTCATATCAGTAGGAGGCAGGTCCAGGTATTTCTGTACAATAGTTTTGTATTCTTCTCGGATTACGAAGGATCAGTTATTTTTTGTTTTTGTGTCTGTCAGCTTTACTAACAGTAAATCATCCGAGTGATTTTCGACATCATCAACAGTTATTTTTAAAAGTTCATTGCCACGACAAGCTCCATGTAGTCCGAAAACACACACACAGCTTACAATAAAATGCGCATTTTAAAACACTATGGTTATACTTTACTAATCCAGCACATACATAGTTACTTACTTTTACGGCAAGAAAGACTTTGTCGGGTGCCTCATTAAGGAAAGTCTCCACGTTTTTGACTAATAAATACTTTGGATTTTTTAGGTTTAAATAATTCAGACATCCTCTTCAGATACGCTATTAATTTCGAATATGTGTCCAGTTTTACGTCGTTATTAGAACTGACTTTCTTTTATTATCTTATAGGCTCGCGCTTGATCACTATCTCGCCTGATGGTAAGCGATGATGTGGTCGACGGTGAATCACGCTTGCCTAGAAAAAACTATTAACTCTTGACTTAGCTGTCGGGAAACACAGACTCCGGCAGAGAATTCCACTCCTTAGCTGTACGCACAATAAAAGTGTTCCCAAAACGTTTGGTGCGTATGGGTGGGATGTCCACCATGTACCGATGACGCATCGTCGTACGTCTGGTAGTCCGTTGATGAAACGGGCTAGGTGGAATTAGATCATGCAATTCCATCGCACACTCGCCGAAGTGTAACCGATAAAAAACCGACAAACTGGCAACTCGACGACGATGTTCAAGGCTCTGGAGCTTTGTCATGACCAGTGCTTCATCGCCGATGAGCCTCTTGGCCCGCTTTTCGATCGACTCCAGTGCATCAAGCTGGTATTTGGCAGATCCATCCCAGAGATGAGAACAGTACTCCATGCATGATCGAACTTGGCAGCCAGCTGAGCCTTTGCCTCAATGTATGGGCCAAAATTGAGAGTCGATGTCAAAGTAACGCCGAGAAGCTCAAGATGGTCCGTTATTGGCACGGTCAGATCTCGGAAAGTTGGAGCCGGGTGAAATTGGCTCTTTTTCGCGGAAAAAATACACGCCTGGGTTTTAGTAGCATTAAACCTAACCAGATTGGCATCGCCCCATTCGGAGACTGCCTGCAAGGACAGGTTCAAACGCTCCACCATGGCCTCACGAAGAGGCTGAATCTGCGGCCCGTTGATTGCGGACTGTTGATTTTAGCATTGAGTAGGTACTCCAAAGAGTGGAAGGTTGTTTAGTTTTGGCTAAGTACTGGAAGTAGGCCAAAAACACAGATTCTGAAAAATTCTTGGCGCCTCTTGCATTTCTCCATTCAATATAATTACCATAGGCTTTCATATATTTCTCCCGAGATTTTGCAGGTAATAGATTACCCATCACATTTCTTGCGTCAGTTCTAATACTTTCACGAGTTAATTCTATACTTTCACTGTCACTTGAAGAACTCATTTTTCAAAACAAATTCACTTTTTTTCTGAACATTGACGAAAACGCGGGCTGTAGTTCGCGCATTTTTACTTTGATTTCTTTTTTTTTATTCATCTGGCGGCGCGACTGTAGGCCGTCGTACCAGCCAGTCTTTATTCAAACAATATTTGCGTTCGATTTCTTTAGCGCTGAACACTAAGATGTTCCAAATTCAAAAAGTGCGCGGCAAAGATAATAGGGAACTGCTGCGTTCAGATGGCGCCACAGGTATCAGCGTAAACAAACTAGGGAAGGGCGTTTTCGGTTTTATGCGCAAACGGTTATATATGTGTTTTCATATCGATATCGAAAACGTTTTTCAGATATCGATATCAGTAGTACAGTTTGCAAAAGTTAAAATGTTATTTAGATGAGCAAACTAACAGCGAAATAATACTTAGAAAGATAGGTAGCACATATGGTTCCTAACGTTTTTGAAGTTTGCGTTTTGTTCGTAGTTCGTTTTCGCATTGTTACGGTTTTAAGTTTTGAATTATTCGTTCTCGCACGCTAGTAAGGTTTTTATTAGATACAGCTTTTGTAATATCGGTTATTTTGATATCAATATGATATGATATCTAAGACATATCCGATATAAGTTACGTTTTGCTTTATCGGACCCATCCCTAAAAAAAAAAACAAACTGTCAAAGTCGAGCGACAAAATTTCGCAGTCTAAGCATACAAAATATAAAACTAATAGTGAAAGTAAAATGAAGCTAACTACTTCCCCAATATTATTATTTGGTTTTTGAACACAAGTTATCTTAAAAACAGTAAAAAATAGTTTGGTAACCACAAACAGTAGTAGACGCCATGTTGTTATGTTTTTGTTTACTCTGAGCCGTCAAGCGCCATCTGGCGGGAGCAATTGGCAGTAATGTTCCCTATTGCGGCGCACTTATAAAGAGGATTAAAAACTCATTACGGTGGTGTTTTGTACAAAAGTTTTTTTACAAAACACCACCTTTGGGTGCACTTATAGGCGAACCAAGTCGTCCTTTTCGAATAGATGGCATGAAATAGTACATTATTGCAAAGGCCGGGAAATAGACAATTGCAGGTCGAGTATGAGTTTGAAGGCCGAGCCGTAGGCGAGGACTTCACTAATACGAGACAGGCAATTGCCATTTCCGCCGAGGCATATATAATGCTTTTCTCAAAAGAATGCAGGGAACTAAAAAAGTAGTTAAATTTCCTTAATTTTTAAAGTTAATGCCATTTTTAACATGAACTGTACAAATCGGCATGGAATAAATTGCCCATAATGTAGATGGCTTTTTAGTTTTAGAAATCTCATTAAAATACGCCGAAAATACTGTTTCGGAGAAAATTTTTCATTTTTTTATCGTTTTTCCAAATCAAAATGTTCATATACCTACTTTCATGTATTTTTCTCTTGGACTTCGCTGGAAGCAGGTTTTCCATTGCCAATTTGGCTTCTGATCTTAAATCTGATGGACCATGAACCGTTGGAACTTATTTTAATTATTAAATTTATATTTATTAAATATTTAAATAACAAATCAAGACGAATTTTCAGCTTTGCCGTACATTTTTCTATTGCTTTGAAAGGCAAACCCATTTATGGCTATACAGCCACGTGAACGCAATTTGTACTAAGCAAAGAGACTTACTTTGGTATGCCAAGAATGATAAAAGAGATCCAATCAAAGAGTATCTAATAACCCCAGCACGCCGTTTCATACAACATTGCTGGAGCGTTGAAATGTTCCAAATTCAAAAAACGCTCCAGCAATGGATTTGATTTTCATTGTCCGTAAATTCGGTACTTCGCGTGTTCTTTTTTCTAAAATAATGACAATATTTCCATGCATGTTTGAGAAATAGTACATTATTGCAAAGGCCGGGAAATAGACAATTGCAGGTCGAGTATGAGTTTGAAGGCCGAGCCGTAGGCGAGGACTTCACTAATACGAGACAGGCAATTGCCATTTCCGCCGAGGCATATATAGTGCTTTTCTCAAAAGAATGCAGGGAAATAAAAAAGTGGTTAAATTTCCAAAAAATTTTAAGTTATTGCCATTTTTAACATGAACTGTACATTGCAGCATGGAATAAATTGCACATAATGTAGATGGCTTTTTAGTTTTAGAAATCTCATTAAAATACGCCAAAAATAATTTATTTATTTATTTATTTATTAAAACTTCATGCAACATAAAGGTACATAGGCGGACTTAATGCCTGAGGCATTCTCTACCAGTCCAGTCAATAATGTTACTGAGAAAATGATCATTTTTTTATCGTTTTTCCAAATCATAAAATGTTCATATACTTTCATGTATTTTTCTTTTGACTTCGCTCGAAGCAGGTTTTCCATTGCCAATTTGGCTTCAGATCTTAAATCTGGTGGACCGTGAACCGTTGGAACTCATTTAAATGATTAAATTTATATTTATTAAATATTTAAATAACAAATCAAGACGAATATTCAGCTTTGCCGCCGATTTTCTATTTATCATCTGTGCCGAAAGGCAAACGCATTTATGGCTATACAGCCACGTGAACGCAATTTGTACTAAGCAAAGAGACTTACTTTTCAAGAATGATAAAAGAGATCCAATCAAAGAGTATCTAATAACCCCAGCACGCCTTTTCATACAACATTGCTGGAGCGTTGAGATGTTCCAAATTCAAACATCGCTCCAGCAATGGATTTGATTTTCATTGTCCGTAAATTCGGTACTTCGCGTGTTCTTTTTTCTAAAATAATGACAATATTTCCATGCATGTTTGAGAAAAATATTTTTCACTACCTTGTTTATTATGTAACACATTGCCTGAGAAATTAGTTTAGCAGTATGAACATTTAGATACAAGATTATAAAATTAAAACTAAAAACAACAAAATTACATAATAACAGTTACGAAATTACTTTTGTATGGAGTTTTGATATCATTATGTAACTGGCACAATGATACTGAACCTGTTACCTCTCGAAAAAGCGCGCGTTGATTGTGTATATAGTCTGTACGTTTCTAATAAATTGTTGTTGGAACTTGTTTGCATTTAATTTAGTAATCTCATCAGGTAGTAGCAACGAATCGTTCGTGTCTCGCATAAAAGGCTTTATTTTAACACTCGCATGTAGTTTTAAATTGGTTACATCGCTCGTGTTAAAATCTCGACTTTTAATGCTCGACACGAAATGTACTATTAACCCCGGGGTTAAATATTTTTATTTATTGTTATCACACATATGTGATAACAATGATTTACTGAAATATTTAAGTAATGTCAGTAAAAAACGTCAAAAATAATGTGTATTACATAGCGCCGCACGCAAAGATGAATGGAACTACCTACATTAAAGTTATATTCATAGAAACATTTTAGACAAAAATAAATAGTTTTTTTTTTAATTCATGTAGCAGCTAAATGGTTAATCGTATACTTAATATAATAGTGAAAAATGTTCAGGAGATTATTTTCCATACGATTTTTTTTTCTCCCTTAACACACATTTTGCCACTGATGAAAAGTCGAACGTGCAATTAATTCAAATATCCTTGATATCAGAGTTCAAATTTTGTCAAGGTCTGACAAATCTTAACTCCAAATACTCAATTCAGAAGTGGACCCTTAGTCTCGTTAGAGTATAGAGTACGCAGTACGCACCTATTCCGCTTCAGCTTCTCCAGGTCGGAGGTGGAGGAGGAGAACAGCGCGTCGCACAGCTCCACGCGGCGGCCGGGCGGCGCGCGCAGCAGCGACGACGCCGACACCGAGTGCGCCGCGCTGGCGCCCGGGTAGCGAGCCCGCGTGAGGCCCGCGCCGCACAGCAGCGGGGCTGGTACGCCTAGGTTAGTCACCGCCAATCATTATTTGTACTAATAAATTAATTAAAATTAAAAAGATTAAATGGTGGAAAACTATATTGAGTCTTAAAACGTAGTAATACAAAACTTATGTTTTTTTTTTTAATATAACTGTACTAAAGCAATCATCAACATGTCAGTATCATGATGCCGTTGTGAAAAAAGAACAAGTGTTATTCGTCCTGTATAACTCCATCTCTCTCTCTCCATGATAGTTTTGACAAATCAGAGCAAAGTCTGTCTTCATCCAATATCATTTTACAAATACGGAACAACTTGTATTCGTAATGCCTATTTATCGACACAAATGGTGAAAATCTTATCTATCATCAGCATCTACTACAACACAACACTCACTGTTATACTCCGCCTGTATGGGCGCCAAGTTCTTAGCAGCCAGCTGCGGCGAGTCCTGCCGCAGGTGGCAGTCGTCAGTGTCCAGCACTTCCTCCAGGATGGCCGCCTCGTCCGCCGCGTCCCGGCGCCCCTGCACCAGGATGGAGCCGGCCAGCGCGTCCGACAGCTTGATGCGCTCACTGTCGGCGCCCGCGTCTTGCACTGACTGGTCGGAGTCTGCGCGGGTGCCGATGGGCGGTAGAAGTGTATACCTGGTTTGCAAATGATACATTATTAGAATCTGAAATCATTTCAATTGAAACACTTCCACGAGCGTCGTCGCTGTAGTGTATGTATGTGTGTACGATGTAGTATGTTAGTTACCGGTCGGTGAAGGAGCAGTCGTAGTCGTATCGCGTGTAGTTGCCGTCGTAGAGCGGCGCGAAGGCGTCGTCGTCGCTGTAGTGTATGTATGTGTGTACGATGTAGTATGGTAGTTACCGGTCGGTGAAGGAGCAGTCGTAGTCGTATCGCGTGTAGTTGCCGTCGTAGAGCGGCGCGAAGGCGTCGTCGTCGCTGTAGTGTATGTATGTGTGTACGATGTAGTATGGTAGTTACCGGTCGGTGAAGGAGCAGTCGTAGTCGTATCGCGTGTAGTTGCCGTCGTAGAGCGGCGCGAAGGCGTCGTCGTCGCTGTAGTGTATGTATGTGTGTACGATGTAGTATGGTAGTTACCGGTCGGTGAAGGAGCAGTCGTAGTCGTATCGCGTGTAGTTGCCGTCGTAGAGCGGCGCGAAGGCGTCGTCGTCGCTGTAGTGTATGTATGTGTGTACGATGTAGTATGGTAGTTACCGGTCGGTGAAGGAGCAGTCGTAGTCGTATCGCGTGTAGTTGCCGTCGTAGAGCGGCGCGAAGGCGTCGTCGTCGCTGTAGTGTATGTATGTGTGTACGATGTAGTATGTTAGTTACCGGTCGGTGAAGGAGCAGTCGTAGTCGTATCGCGTGTAGTTGCCGTCGTAGAGCGGCGCGAAGGCGTCGTCGTCGCTGTAGTGTATGTATGTGTGTACGATGTAGTATGTTAGTTACCGGTCGGTGAAGGAGCAGTCGTAGTCGTATCGCGTGTAGTTGCCGTCGTAGAGCGGCGCGAAGGCGTCGTCGTCGCTGTAGTGTATGTATGTGTGTACGATGTAGTATGGTAGTTACCGGTCGGTGAAGGAGCAGTCGTAGTCGTATCGCGTGTAGTTGCCGTCGTAGAGCGGCGCGAAGGCGTCGTCGTCGCTGTAGTGTATGTATGTGTGTACGATGTAGTATGGTAGTTACCGGTCGGTGAAGGAGCAGTCGTAGTCGTATCGCGTGTAGTTGCCGTCGTAGAGCGGCGCGAAGGCGTCGTCGTCGCTGTAGTGTATGTATGTGTGTACGATGTAGTATGGTAGTTACCGGTCGGTGAAGGAGCAGTCGTAGTCGTATCGCGTGTAGTTGCCGTCGTAGAGCGGCGCGAAGGCGTCGTCGTCGCTGTAGTGTATGTATGTGTGTACGATGTAGTATGGTAGTTACCGGTCGGTGAAGGAGCAGTCGTAGTCGTATCGCGTGTAGTTGCCGTCGTAGAGCGGCGCGAAGGCGTCGTCGTCGCTGTAGTGTATGTATGTGTGTACGATGTAGTATGGTAGTTACCGGTCGGTGAAGGAGCAGTCGTAGTCGTATCGCGTGTAGTTGCCGTCGTAGAGCGGCGCGAAGGCGTCGTCGTCGCTGTAGTGTATGTATGTGTGTACGATGTAGTATGGTAGTTACCGGTCGGTGAAGGAGCAGTCGTAGTCGTATCGCGTGTAGTTGCCGTCGTAGAGCGGCGCGAAGGCGTCGTCGTCGCTGTAGTGTATGTATGTGTGTACGATGTAGTATGGTAGTTACCGGTCGGTGAAGGAGCAGTCGTAGTCGTATCGCGTGTAGTTGCCGTCGTAGAGCGGCGCGAAGGCGTCGTCGTCGCTGTAGTGTATGTATGTGTGTACGATGTAGTATGGTAGTTACCGGTCGGTGAAGGAGCAGTCGTAGTCGTATCGCGTGTAGTTGCCGTCGTAGAGCGGCGCGAAGGCGTCGTCGTCGCTGTAGTGTATGTATGTGTGTACGATGTAGTATGGTAGTTACCGGTCGGTGAAGGAGCAGTCGTAGTCGTATCGCGTGTAGTTGCCGTCGTAGAGCGGCGCGAAGGCGTCGTCGTCGCTGTAGTGTATGTATGTGTGTACGATGTAGTATGGTAGTTACCGGTCGGTGAAGGAGCAGTCGTAGTCGTATCGCGTGTAGTTGCCGTCGTAGAGCGGCGCGAAGGCGTCGTCGTCGCTGTAGTGTATGTATGTGTGTACGATGTAGTATGGTAGTTACCGGTCGGTGAAGGAGCAGTCGTAGTCGTATCGCGTGTAGTTGCCGTCGTAGAGCGGCGCGAAGGCGTCGTCGTCGCTGTAGTGTATGTATGTGTGTACGATGTAGTATGGTAGTTACCGGTCGGTGAAGGAGCAGTCGTAGTCGTATCGCGTGTAGTTGCCGTCGTAGAGCGGCGCGAAGGCGTCGTCGTCGCTGTAGTGTATGTATGTGTGTACGATGTAGTATGGTAGTTACCGGTCGGTGAAGGAGCAGTCGTAGTCGTATCGCGTGTAGTTGCCGTCGTAGAGCGGCGCGAAGGCGTCGTCGTCGCTGTAGTGTATGTATGTGTGTACGATGTAGTATGGTAGTTACCGGTCGGTGAAGGAGCAGTCGTAGTCGTATCGCGTGTAGTTGCCGTCGTAGAGCGGCGCGAAGGCGTCGTCGTCGCTGTAGTGTATGTATGTGTGTACGATGTAGTATGGTAGTTACCGGTCGGTGAAGGAGCAGTCGTAGTCGTATCGCGTGTAGTTGCCGTCGTAGAGCGGCGCGAAGGCGTCGTCGTCGCTGTAGTGTATGTATGTGTGTACGATGTAGTATGGTAGTTACCGGTCGGTGAAGGAGCAGTCGTAGTCGTATCGCGTGTAGTTGCCGTCGTAGAGCGGCGCGAAGGCGTCGTCGTCGCTGTAGTGTATGTATGTGTGTACGATGTAGTATGGTAGTTACCGGTCGGTGAAGGAGCAGTCGTAGTCGTATCGCGTGTAGTTGCCGTCGTAGAGCGGCGCGAAGGCGTCGTCGTCGCTGTAGTGTATGTATGTGTGTACGATGTAGTATGGTAGTTACCGGTCGGTGAAGGAGCAGTCGTAGTCGTATCGCGTGTAGTTGCCGTCGTAGAGCGGCGCGAAGGCGTCGTCGTCGCTGTAGTGTATGTATGTGTGTACGATGTAGTATGGTAGTTACCGGTCGGTGAAGGAGCAGTCGTAGTCGTATCGCGTGTAGTTGCCGTCGTAGAGCGGCGCGAAGGCGTCGTCGTCGCTGTAGTGTATGTATGTGTGTACGATGTAGTATGGTAGTTACCGGTCGGTGAAGGAGCAGTCGTAGTCGTATCGCGTGTAGTTGCCGTCGTAGAGCGGCGCGAAGGCGTCGTCGTCGCTGTAGTGTATGTATGTGTGTACGATGTAGTATGGTAGTTACCGGTCGGTGAAGGAGCAGTCGTAGTCGTATCGCGTGTAGTTGCCGTCGTAGAGCGGCGCGAAGGCGTCGTCGTCGCTGTAGTGTATGTATGTGTGTACGATGTAGTATGGTAGTTACCGGTCGGTGAAGGAGCAGTCGTAGTCGTATCGCGTGTAGTTGCCGTCGTAGAGCGGCGCGAAGGCGTCGTCGTCGCTGTAGTGTATGTATGTGTGTACGATGTAGTATGGTAGTTACCGGTCGGTGAAGGAGCAGTCGTAGTCGTATCGCGTGTAGTTGCCGTCGTAGAGCGGCGCGAAGGCGTCGTCGTCGCTGTAGTGTATGTATGTGTGTACGATGTAGTATGGTAGTTACCGGTCGGTGAAGGAGCAGTCGTAGTCGTATCGCGTGTAGTTGCCGTCGTAGAGCGGCGCGAAGGCGTCGTCGTCGCTGTAGTGTATGTATGTGTGTACGATGTAGTATGGTAGTTACCGGTCGGTGAAGGAGCAGTCGTAGTCGTATCGCGTGTAGTTGCCGTCGTAGAGCGGCGCGAAGGCGTCGTCGTCGCTGTAGTGTATGTATGTGTGTACGATGTAGTATGGTAGTTACCGGTCGGTGAAGGAGCAGTCGTAGTCGTATCGCGTGTAGTTGCCGTCGTAGAGCGGCGCGAAGGCGTCGTCGTCGCTGTAGTGTATGTATGTGTGTACGATGTAGTATGGTAGTTACCGGTCGGTGAAGGAGCAGTCGTAGTCGTATCGCGTGTAGTTGCCGTCGTAGAGCGGCGCGAAGGCGTCGTCGTCGCTGTAGTGTATGTATGTGTGTACGATGTAGTATGGTAGTTACCGGTCGGTGAAGGAGCAGTCGTAGTCGTATCGCGTGTAGTTGCCGTCGTAGAGCGGCGCGAAGGCGTCGTCGTCGCTGTAGTGTATGTATGTGTGTACGATGTAGTATGGTAGTTACCGGTCGGTGAAGGAGCAGTCGTAGTCGTATCGCGTGTAGTTGCCGTCGTAGAGCGGCGCGAAGGCGTCGTCGTCGCTGTAGTGTATGTATGTGTGTACGATGTAGTATGGTAGTTACCGGTCGGTGAAGGAGCAGTCGTAGTCGTATCGCGTGTAGTTGCCGTCGTAGAGCGGCGCGAAGGCGTCGTCGTCGCTGTAGTGTATGTATGTGTGTACGATGTAGTATGGTAGTTACCGGTCGGTGAAGGAGCAGTCGTAGTCGTATCGCGTGTAGTTGCCGTCGTAGAGCGGCGCGAAGGCGTCGTCGTCGCTGTAGGGCGCATAGGACGCCGCGCGCGTCTTCAGCCCCTCCGAGCTGTCGTCTAACAAACTAGGGACGGAAAGAGTTTCCTCGCTGCGAGTCTTCTGTATCTCTACTTTATCTGGAAACCAAAGAATATTTATTTTATTAACGCCATCTTGTATTTGGTTATGGACTACATTTCATTCGATATCAATACAATGTCAATCTGAATATAAGTAGTCTCATGGCCACCATTTTGAATTTGGTTATCATCAACTTCTAGGAGTCGACATACAACGTTTATGCCATTTCGACCCAATTACGGCAGTTTGGAACAAATCAAGCTCCGCTACCTTCTCTAGAAAGCCTCTAGATGTGTGAGTGTAACTAGTTACCAAGTTAAGTACAATAGTTACCGGGCCTGTCATCAGTCCGCACGGGCACGCAGCGCTGCACGGACATCGTCTCCATGCGGCGCCGCAGCTCCAGCATCTTGCCCATGGTGACTGCGTTGTCGTGCAGCGAGCCTGTGCCCCCGACCACACCCTCCCCGCTGCCCGAACTCTCGCGCTCTGCTAGCTGTGTCAGTGATGATGATGTGGACGAGTCTGAAGGAAAGACAGTCAAGAATAAGTTGGTAGGTGATTTTCTTGATTTGATTTTCTAGGCAAGCGTGCTTCACTGTCGACCACACCATTGCTTACCATCAGGTGAGATAGTGGTCAAACGTAGGCCTATCATTAATAAAAAAAACTATATGTTCATAGGTTACTTCTAGGCATAGGCAATCATTAAAACCACATTATCATTTGCCATCAGAGGGCCTGGTGCGAATTTTTATACACACTCGATCGCTTATGTCAAATCGTATAGAAAAAAGGCTTTTCCATTATTGTCACCAGACGGTGCTTATTCATGGCCACTGGTGAGCTGGCGTTCAAACGCGAGCATGTAAATAAAGTATCAAAAAATACTTTTTTTACAAAAAAATACTACCGACTTTCAAATAAAAACACTGCTAAGTGAAAAAAATACTTTCTTTTGGAAATCGGTGCCATTTTTTTTCACTTAGTAGTGTTTTTATTTGGAAGTCGGTAGTATTTTTTTGTAAAAAAGGTTTTGTATTTTTCACTTTTTAGTTGTACCTAATAGGCAAGTGGTAGTAAGGTACTTGTAATGCCAGAAAAGATTACCCAAATATCATGAAACTTGAACATAACCGCTGAAATGAGAGTGTACCAAGGTGAACTGTACACATCTGCATACCCCTTTAGAGCGTACTGGCGTGATGTTATGTTATGAAATGGTATAAACAATAAACAGACATGCGATTGCAGCAATCCCGTGAGATTTGCCGTCATTTATTGAAGAGTTCTATTGTATATCGCCGAAGTTCTATAATTCATACAAAAAAAGAATTTAAAAAAATCGGTCCACAATTGACAGAGATATCGGTGAACATACACAAAAAAATAAAAGAACAAACAAAGTCGAACATAGAACCTCCTCCTTTTTGGCAAGTCTATGTTTCCGAACGCATTCAACCCGAATCTCTTCAAAGTTAGAGTGAACAGGCTTCTTCTGGGTAAGCTCACTCCATCGTAGACTCTGTCTCTGTCACCTATGACCTAGACTAGAGTCAAGAGCAAACCCATTACAAATAAAATAAAATAAAAAAAGTCAAAAAGTAAGGAAACCGAAGATTTCTTCTTTTCGTGTGAGGATGTGGCCACCTCTGGTGTCAGAGTTTATTAAGCGGCCTTTATGAATCTCACAGGCCTCTGACTAAGTCCAGGTTGCCTCACGATGTTTTCCATCACCATTGCCTGTGATGTCCAAAATAAACTTATAAAGTACATACGAAGACAGAAGACATTCATCAACTCGCACGCATACGCGGTAAATTCCTCACTGCATCTCATAGAGAAGAGGCCTGTGTTCCAACCGTAATAACACCATGCGCTTTAAGTAAGTTAAAGGTCCTGTACGCCCTCAACAATTTGTGTACTTAAGAATAATTAAATGATTATGTAGGTCTTCTCTCGTGTCAACGCAAGTTCTATAAGAATAGTTCCAAGGGTGAATAATATCGAGATTTGTAATACATACGTAACATACAAGAAATCTGCAACACGTGTGACCTCTCTTAATACGCATTAAGAAAGACAACTATGCGCAATGATGCAGGCACAGAATAGTACATGTAGGCGAGTTCTCTCATGCAAATCAGATGCATGCTTAGCACAAGGTGCTGTCCTTCTTCATAAGGTCTCACGGCTTATCCTTTTTTGCCGAGAAAAAGCGGTAGAATGACGACTAGGGCTCTGAGTGATTTAAGTGACTTTCAAACCAGTTCTCAAACCTTATGAGTTACTACCGTCTTAGTTTTTAAATCTCGGGGAGATTTTTGCGCCACTTCTTTGGAGCTAAAATACTAGGCAGTGGTGAAGGACGGCCGTTTTGAGGGGCTGCCCATGCCATGGAATTTAACTTTCAAAAACCTAACTTAATTCGGATAAACGATTACAGATTTTGAATTTAAGATAATCATGATTATAATTTTTGATAATGTAAGGCCAAAGCAAAGATCGATTGAATATGTGAAGAGTGATTTAAGAGAAAAGGCAGTCAGTGATAGCAAAACGATTGACATGCTGAATGGAAACAGAAAACGTGATGCACCGACCCCGAGGAACAAAGGCAGAAATATAATCTACACCTAGATCTACACTAATATTATAAATGCGAAAGTTTTGGTGGATGGATGGATGTTTGTCACTCAATCACGCCAGAACTGCTGAAGGGATCTGAGTTAAATTTGGCACTGATATAGATTACAGCCAGGAATAGCACATAGGCTAATTTTTATTCTGGTATAATGTTCCCGTGGGATAATATAGTACATTTCGTGTCGAGCATAAAAAGTCCAAAAACAATTTACTAGAAACGTTCAGACTAAAAACCACAGATTATATACACACAATCAACGCGCGCTTTTTCGAGAGGTAACAGGTTCAGAATCATTCTGCCAGTTACATAATGATATCAAAACTCCATACAAAAGTTATTTCGTAACTGTTATTATATAATTTTGTTTATTTTTATTTTATAATCTTGTGTCTAGATGGTTATATTTCGAAACGAATTTCTTAGACAATGTGTTACATAATAGACAAGGTAGTAAAAAAAAAACACTTTACACGCGGGCCAATCCACGAGCAGAGGCTAGTGATGAAGTAAAGGTAATGTGAGACATACATTTGTTGTGCTCCAGCGGCGAGTAGGTGCCGTCGTGGTTCTCCTTGACGCGCAGCATGTTGACTCGCTCGCCGTCGCGGAACACCAGCACTGTCACCTTGCAGCCGCTACTGCCCCATTCCACGTCGTCTCTGTTGATGCAATTCAGTACAAAGTTATTATGGCGTGTGTACCTGTGTACATCATTAAGCGGAAATATGTCGTCTCCTGGACATAAGAGATCCCCCAAGCATCGCTAGAATGAGCGGACCTGTGCTGCCCGCTTATAGCAGATTTCTTTTTAACCTGATTGCCGAAGGAGGGTAATGTGTTTATCAGTCTATGTATGTATGTTTGTTCCTATGTGTCGTTCTAGAGACCAAACGCGTTGGCCGATTTTGATTATTCTAACGTCAATCGATTCGTCTTAACCTTGCGATTGTCACTGGCTACATTAAAATTGAAAAATAGAAAAATTGCTGTTTTCGGGCGTCATATTGTGGGAGCCCAATTTTTTTTTCTTCCAACCCCATCTTGTGCAGTATCAAAATAAACGGTTGCAAGAGGTGATTTCAAAAATATATAACACTTATATCTATACTAATATTATAAAGAGGTAAAATTTGTAAGTTTGTATGTAGTGGGTAATCTCTGGAACTAATGATCCAATTCTAAAAAAAAATTCTCAGGTAGAAAGCTACATTATTCCTGAGTGCTATAGGTTATATAACATCACGCTACGACCAATAGGAGCGGAGCATAAATGAAAATTGTTGCAAAAACGGGAAAGAATATTAGGTGTAGGGTAGGTGTAGGGTAGGTGTACGATAGGGTAGGTACGTAGCCAGTTGACGGGAGCGAAGCCGCGTGGGACAGTTAGTGTTTAAATATACCGAATTCGAAATAATAAAATTAACTAAACAGTTATAAATAAAAAAAACAGACTGCTTAAGAAGCGAACTAAAAAGACGTAAATAAGAAGAAAATCATGCTGTGCAGTCGGAGGATACATCTGGTTTTGGTCAGCCAGCTCGCGAATATGGTAACTAATAAGTTAAGATTCTTATTTATTACTGCTATTCCCCTCACCTGTTACTGTCCAGCAGTCTCTCGATGTCCCTCCAGGGCTCCTGGTTGGGCGGCGGCGGCAGGCGGCGCGTGGAGATCGGCCCGCCGCGCATACCCAGCACCAGGCGCAGGCGCGCTCCATCGCTGATGCTGTGCTCGTGCAGGGAGGACGCGTCGTCGAGTTCCACCAGGTTGTATAGCAAGTGTTGTTGGGACACCGGGATACCTAGAATGTTACAAGAGTTACGTTGTTTAGTGCCTGGTCATTATGGTATTTTTAACTGTCTTTCCAAAAAGTACTTTAGGTTTGTTATTTTTTGTATGTTCACCGATTTCTTCGCAATTGTGGACCAATTATGAAATTTATTTTTTTGTTTGAAGGAGTATGTTCCCAAATTGGTCCCAATTTAATTTGGTCAAGATCTTATGAAAAACTTCGGAGATATATAACAGAACTCTTCAATTAATGACGGCAAATCTCTCGGGATTGCTGCAATCGCATGTCTGTGTATTGTTTATACCATTTCATAACATAACATCACGCCAGTACGCTCTAAAGGGGTACGCAAATGTGTGCAGTTCACCTTGGTACACTCTCATTTCACCGGTTATGTTCAAGTTTCATGATATTCGGGTAATATATTCTGGCATTATAGGTACCTTACCGACTTCCAAATAGTTGGTAGTATTGTTTTGTAAAAAAGTTTTATTTTTATTTTGAACCAGTACTCACCTACAACAGGGAAAAAGTAGGAGGCACTTTTTCCTCTTTGCGGTCTAATACGGATTATACGTATAATCTTGAGCAAGTGGCTTTTTCGCATCTGGCGTTGGTTGACATACCACTACGAAATAAAGTACTATAGCAACAACTTTCTAACGCGTAGGATAATTGTATTTCGTGACAAACGAGATTCTTCTTTATCCAGATCTTCATTGTACGTGGTGAGCAACCAAGATGTTTTTCTCGAGTTACGCGATAACTAACGATATTTATTTACAACACGATGCCAAAAGATACAAGAACAAACTGTTTAATTTTTGTTATTCTGGCTTTCCGTAAATATATTCGTATCTAATATCTTATTTGTAAGAAAACAGATAGAATCTGGATGAAACTGTCGTTCATGTAAATCTAGGCTGGCATAGCAACGTTTAGCTCAATAGAAAAACACTGAAAACCTACGCAATTATTCATACGCGAGCAAACAACTAAAGTGTACATAATCGTAACACCGTTTCGTTACGTCACTTGTAAAACCAACACGTGCCTTATTGCGAGCGCGACATAACAGCGCCTCAACGAATTTGGCAATGAGTTCGTACAAGTAAAACATCTGATAAGTGGCTGATGCGCGCGCGACGGGTACGTGAATCATGTATTTTTGTGGCTGGAGGACCGCCAAGCGAATCCTGTCACCAGGGAAACGAACTTTCTTAAAAAAAAAACCGTTAGATCATCAGAGTGGAGTCTGGATTTGTGCCCACTGATGGCGATAGGTTCGCCCCATGGCACTTAAAAATAACTAGAACAAGCATAAAGTTTTAAAAAGACTGTAACCCGACTACGAATTTTCTGTCGAATGACACCTTACTCATCAAAATCGGATGCAAACATACATAGACTGCTAAAATCATAACCCTTCCTTTTGGCTTCGCCGTAGTCGGGTAAAAATGTAGGTGTACCGCTGCCTTAACTTTCGGGATCGACAGGCGTGTTTTGTTATGATAACAGACTGCCACGATAACATAGAACGCGTAAGCTATTAGTGACCAACATATAAGGCTATTGAAGGACCACCATGGACCATGGGCTTCTAGACGAAGCGGTTGGTTGAGACTCTGCAAGTAAGCTGCTGCAGACAGACATTATGAATTCAGGAGTAGAAACCATCTAAACTTCTTCTTATCTTGGCTGCTACCGATAATTTTTTTGCATAAACGTAACGTTTGCGATGAAAAATAAAATCGATGAAGAATTGGAATGTAATAACATTACAGGCCCATAATAATAGGAATTCAAGCAGTAAAGAAATAAGTGACCAATCACCCTGAATCCAGATAGTTCTATCATTCAAATAGGCTTTCAAGATTCGAGATTACCCACGAATTGATTGCCATAACAATATTTTCCAAAGAAAACATTCCTCAGACTATTCTAGAACGAACTGAATCCGTGAACGTGCTACACAAGAGATTATGAAGTGACGCGGAGACGATGACGCTACAAGTTGCGTCACAAATTCAATACACGTGCAGTTACGTCGTGTTTTATTCGTCATGTTAGCACGAAGAAACTACAGGTTTACTCGTAGTAGAAGAAAAATAATCTTGGAAACTTCAGACTGGGGAGGAATTTATGAGAAAAGTATTAGAATGGGACTGCTTTACCAGTGTGAGAGTGAGTGCTGCCTCCATGAGAATGGTCACTCAAAGCCTACACGAGTTGTCTGGCGCACCCAGCACAATCAGTTATGCCAAGAACCTTATTCTGAGACTTGAGAGACATGCGTATACTCTACGCAGAGAGGAGAATGAAGTGTTGAACTTGTGGAAACCACTACCAATACAGTCATTATCATCATCAGCCTTTTAATGTTCCCACTGCTGGGACACAGGCCTCCTCTCTATGAGAGGGAATGGGCCGTGATCCATCACGCGGGCTCAGTGCATGTTGGTGGATGTCACATGTCTTCGAATACCAACCATGCCGGTACCGTATACAGGAATAAACTGTATATGCTTGAGTATTGACCACGTTACTTGATTCTTTTAGGTTTGAGTGTATAAAACATCGTGCCGATACGCAATATAAACGCGACCTTATTACATTCACATCGCTAAACAAACATCAACACAGGTGCCTCGATCCAAACAAATATTATTTTCGAATCGGCAACCATTAAACTGATTCCACACAAATTCTGAATGCGTATAGCAATAAATCAATCGCGATAAAACGATATGAGTGCGGGCAACATAACGTGTGTCAGACGAGCGATCTGGCACGACATCAAACGTAACGAGAAGTAAACCTCAAATCTCAACGACCCGCGCGTCGAACTGACGGTGTGAACACACCTTTATACCTTAAAATAACATTCAGCTGTTTGGGTAAACTTGTAATTATACAGTCTGTCAGTCTGTAAGGACTCTCCATATTTTACAAACATAATTTCAACAGAAATTAAGCTTGTTTATCAAAACATCTTTTATACAAGTTTCAACATGATAAGGTCGCGTTAGAATGGGAGCAATGAGCAAATAAAAAGTTTATTTTTGAGGATTGTTGATTCATAAACATTGAGACCTAGAAAAACAGATTTTGAAGCTGTTGTCTTTAATTCGTATTATTAGATTTTGCTCATTGCTTGCTCGTGTGGGAGGTGGAGAGATTGACGTTAATAGAGATTGACATTAAAGATGGAAAAAAAATGTCCTCGAATTTATCTAAAATCAGAACCGATTTAGTGGCCTTGTCATGATTAATAGATTATGGAATAGAAGACTGTTTATTTACTTTGCAGATAAAATTGTCTGATCCAAATTTTTTTTACCTTGAATGTTTCAGGTGCAAAATAAGGTCAATATTAATTTCCTACTAGTGAAAATCTACAGAGTAGCTCGTGGCTAAATAATAACAGCTGCACGGGTCGATTTTCAAGGTTAAGCAACGATTGACGAGGACGGTCTGTGGATGGGTGACTATTTCAACATTGCGAGTTTCCTCCGTGCCTCAGAAAGCACGAAGCAGTTGGACCCGGCTGTCATTTGAAGATCTATGACAGTCGTTACGGGTAGTCAGAAGCTTGAGATCTGACACCAGTCTTGCCAATGGGTATGGTGTTGGATGTGTACCCTACACCTACCCTACCCTACACCTCCCCTACACATACCCTACCTACCCTACATACATGATTGCATAACTGAAACCGTTTACGCAGCGCACGCAACGGAAGCTCTCAAAAAGTAATATTCTTTCCCGTTTTTGCAACATTTTTCATTTATGCTCCGCTCCCATTGGTCGTAGCGTGATGTTATATAGCCTATAAGCTTCCTCGATAAATGGACTATCTAACACAAAAAGAATTTTCAATTCCAACCAGTAGTTCCTGAGATTACCCCCTACATACAAATTTACAAATTTTACCTCTTTATAATATTATAGTATAGATGTGTATGTTTGTAACTCAATCACACCAGAACGGCTGAACGGATCTGGATGAAATTTCGCACAGAGATAGATTATAATCAGGCATAGCACATAGGATACTTTTAATCCCGGGAATATGTTCCCTCAGGATAACTTTCGAGAACCACGCGGGCGAAGCCGCTGGTAGAGGCTAGTCATAATTTTGTTATTCAATTATTCCTTATCACAGGGTAAAACCCAAATGTTTATTTGCACAATTAACATTAGGTAATCTTTTTCACGCATAACAAACATAAAACTAAGTGACTCAGATACAATATAACAGAGAATGTCCTTCTAGCGAAGAAGGAAGCAAATGATTACAAAGCCATTTCATTGAAACAGATAAAAACAATTTATGTGCTGTCAACTTTTTTCCTCACAAGGTAAAGATGTCTTTGTCCATACAACTGTTCATGCTGAACACATTTGACTTACATTGTCATAAGCAGGACTGAATTCTATATTTGAATTAATTCTATTCTTACACAATTCTTTCCTGTAAGCTGATTTTCCATTTTGCTTTTTTGTTAAAATTTACATAAACCACATTTAATTTGTAATTTAATAGTAGCTGATAATGAATTCAAATTGTGACCTATACTCCTGCTACTATTATAAAAAACCGGCCAAGTGTGAGCCGGACTCGCGCACGAAGGTTTCCATACCATTATTGCAAAAAACAGCAAAAGAATCACGTTTGTTGTTTGGGAGCCCCACTTAAATATTTATTTTATTCTGTTTTCAGTATTTTTTGTTATAGCGGCAACAGAATTACAACATCTGTGAAAATTTCAACTGTCTAGCTATCACGGTACATGATATACAGCCTGGTGACAGACCCACAGACGGACAGTGAAGTCTTAGTAATAGGGCGCCGTTTTTACCCTTTGGGTACGGAACCCTAAAAAGAAAGTTTGCATGCTTGGATATTTTATAATCAATCAAGCATAAACAACTTACAATAGTTACTTTTTACCCCAATAGTATGTTCCCACAAGTAAAGCCACACATAGGCTAAAAAAAAATCTGATAGTCCCTGCCTAATGTTAGAGGTCCAAAAGTTTGCTGAATATTTTCCTTTAAATGAAGATCTCCCTATGTACTTGTATGTTATGAACCGAGCAATTGTACTGCAATATTAAGAAACATAGCAGCATAACTTGTCATGTAACAACTTGTGGAGCATGCGTTAGGCCCAACTAACAGTATTCCTAAGGCATTGCCATATTGTTTATGACTTTTTACCTGAGTCACAACCGAACATGTATAACAGGTAATAGGTACTTTTGTTTTTTATTATATTTCATAAGGGATGAATCATGAAGACCAGCTGCATGTCTAATGAATGATGGTAAATTTGTAAATATTACGAAAGATAAAGGAGCATTTATGTGGTAAGACAGCTTACAATGGTGAGCTTTCTAGCTGTTGAATGCAAATATGAACCTGCCTTGCCTTTTGCCTAGCCTTTTTGGTGTCGGCCTCTATATAGTATGACCAGATATCTAACTTCAGGGCGGCCAAGAAGTTTGGCGAGAACCATACCAGTACTTTACATGGAGCGACTGCCTATCTGACCTCCACAACACAGTAACTGGGTAACACAATACCTCTTGGCAAGACTGGTGGTGGTGGTAGAATGTGAATGCAAGCAATGAATAATTAATTGTCACACTGAATTGAGATGACACAACACAGTAATTGCTTCTATTTACTTTTGCCATTAAAATATTTAATACATCAAACATTAAACATGCTTGGTTTCTCCATTAAATCAAATTCATGAATGAGCATTGTTCTAGCAGCTTCAGCATTGAAATGCATTTAATTTTCTAAATTGACAAACAATTGAACAAAACATGAACTTACGACTCTTCTTCTTGGAAACTACTTAATCTTGGACAAATTAGTAAACAAGTTTGTGGGTCACTTATTAAGTTTATGGAATTCGTGAGTGTTTTTTTACAGATTTAGATCCTTAACAGTGATTTCTGAAGGTTACACTAGTCGAAAATTCTTCCATACAAACATAGCCTAGGAATTATTCCACTGTTTGACAATGTACATTAAAAATAAAAAGTGATATCAATTTGTCTCATCATTATCTAGCCCTGTATGGAAACAAAAAAGTAAAAAAAGAAAATATTTGAAAGTTATGAGCGTCAAAAGTTTTACATTTCGACACTAATTTTAACGCATTTTTGGGCGCAAGTAAATACCATAAGAAGACGGAAAATGGAGATGCAAAACGACCTCCATATAGGAGTAGATTAGTAGTTCAACAATGCAAATAATTTTATTTTGAACAGATACGTTTAGTAATTTTTCTTGATATCCAGACTCCTCGGCACACCCCGACGACGAGGTAGAGACCATGTATGAGGATATCTCTAGAGCCATGCATGGTTTCAAAACTCATTTCACCGTTGTCATGGGGGAATTTGGAGTTGGACGTCGGAACCACCGGGGTCACCTACTGGCCAGTTTTATGGAGAAGGAGGCTCTTTACATGATGAACTCCTTCTTCAGAAAGCGTGAGCACAGGAAGTGGACCTGGCAAAGCCCCGATGGTGCAACTAAAAACGAGATCGACTTCATCATGTCAACCATGAAGCAAATGTTCAATGTCTCTGTGATCAATTCGGTGAAAACCGGGAACGATCACCGCATGGTAAGAGGCACATTGAACATTAATGTTAAGCTTGAAAGGTCTCGACTGATGAAGTCCACGCTCCGTCCAGCACAGATCCAGGTCCAAAACCCCGAGAACTTTCAGCTCGAACTCCAGAATCGTTTCGAGTGCCTAGGGAGCTCCGTGGACGATTACAGCGATGGGTTCGTGGAAGCTGTCCATACGGTCGGGTCTAAGTATTTCAAGACCCGCCGTACAGATAGGAACAAAAAGCTCTCTGATCCTACTCTCAAGTTCATGGAGGAGAGGCGTAAGATGATCCTGCAGTCTTCAGACGATGCGTTGAAATACCGGCAGCTAAATAGACGGATTTCAAAGTCCTTGAAAAGCGACCTCCGCCGCTTTAATACTGAGCGTATTAAAGACGCGATTGAGCGGAATAAGGGCTCCAAGGTCTTTGCAAGAGATCTGTCTATTGGGCAGAGCCAGCTCACGAAACTGAAGACCGATGATGGCAGGATCGTTTCCGCAAAACCGGAGCTTCTGAGGGAGATCGAGAGATTCTATGGGCAGTTGTACACGTCAACCAGTAAACCCGTCGCGAATCTAGCAAATGACCCTAGAGCTAGATTAACCCGACACTATACCGAAGACATGCCCGACGTCAGCCTGTATGAGATTAGGATAGCTCTGAAACAGCTTAAGAACAAAAAGGCACCGGGTGACGACGGAATTACGGCCGAACTCCTGAAGGCGGGTGGAAAACCAATACTTAAGGCCCTTCAGAAGCTGTTTGATTACGTCATACTCGAAGGGCAAACGCCACAGGCATGGTGCAGGGGTACTCTTCTTCAAGAAGGGTGACATGGCCCTACTGAAGAACTATAGGCCCGTCATACTTCTTAGCCATGTCTACAAGCTGTTTTCAAGAGTCATCACGAATCGTCTCACGCCCAGGTTTGACGATTTCCAGCCTCCCGAACAAGCCGGATTTCTTAAAGGCTTCAGCACCGTAGACTACATACATACGCTGCGGCAGGTTATACAGAAGACTGAAGAGTACAACCTGCCTCTCTGTTTAGCGTTTGTGGACTACGAGAAAGCCTTCGATTCGATCGAGACTTGGGCTGTACTACAGTCTCTACAACGGTGCCAAATTGACAACCGGTACATCGAAGTGTTGCAGTGTTTGTACAAAAACTGGAGAGGGCTAGGCATCAACGTCAATGACGAGTACATCACTCACCTTCGGTTTGCCGATGATATAGTGGTTATGGCTGAGACCATGGAGGATCTCAGTACAATGCTCGATGACCTCAGTAGAGCTTCCGAAAGAGTGGGTCTTAGAATGAACATGGACCAAACCAAGGTGATGTTGAATGCCCATGTTACACCCACTACTATCAAGGTCGGAGAATCTACACTCGAAGTTGTGGACGGCAATGTCTACCTGGGACGAAAGTTTCCAGTTGGGTAGGGCCAACTTCGAGAAAGAGGTCAACCGTCGAATCTGACTCGGCTGGGCAGCGTTCGGGAAGTTGCGCGGTATCTTCTCGTCCAACTTACCACAGTGTCTCAAGACGAAAGTCTATGACCAGTGTGTGTTGCCAGTGATGACATATGGCTCTGAGACGTGGTTGCTTACAATGGGCCTCATCAGAAAGCTTAAAGTCACCCAAGGGCAATGGAGAGGGCTATGCTCGGAGTTTCCTTGCGTGATCGAATCAGAAATTTAGAGATCCGCAAGAGAACCAGGGTTACCGACATAGCCCGAAGAATTGGCAAACTAAGTGGCAGTGGGCAGGACACATTGCTCGCAGAACAGATGGCCGATGGGGCAGAAAGGTTCTGGAGTGGCGACCGCGAACTGGAAGACGTTGCGTTGGAAGGCCTCCCACCAGGTGGACCGATGACCTGGTGAAGGTTGCGGGGATCCGCTGGTTGCGGGACGCACGAGACCGGTCAATGTGGCGACGCTTGGGGGAGGCCTATCTCCAGCAGTGGACGTCTTTCGGCTGAAATGATGATGATGATGATGACCCAGACTCCCAAAGGTCTGTTTATAAAATTTCGCGAGCGCATTTTCGTCCTAAATCATTACCCATTTCGCAAAAAAAATTGCAAGTGTGTCGGGGCGCACAAAATAGTTTGTGCCGTTGACTAGTGTACCCTTAAGAACTTTAGGTTGAGTATTTGTGAAATTCTAGCCTGAAAACCTGTCAAACTTTAAGAAAGTTTGACACATCATTCTTAACTCCAAATTTTCAATTTAGGAACTGACCTTTATTTACACTGTTCTACAAATACTTAATTATATAAATATTAATAACTGTGTATTCTATAAAGAAAACAGTAAAACAACATCCCATATATCCTGTCAATTGATCAGGACCTTGAAAACTAATGATGAAACAATAGTATTCAATGAATGCTCATCAGAAATATTGATTTTATAAATTATGCATCAAGTAGGTACAATGAATCTTGATTACTGCAAAAAACACATTACTATATTACCAGTTTATTGAAACCGTAAATATGCATAGAGAACTTTATTATTTGTTCAGCTAGTACCAGCAACAGCTGGTTGCAACAAAAAAATGGCAGGTGAGCAAGTAAAAAAATCCCTTTGTCCATGCTCAGATGTGCATGCATGGCTATTTTGATAGAATTAAGGTACACAAATACAGCTGGTAATGATGCCATAAAATACTGATTCGAAGCCATAAGAATCTGTCAAGCAAATATAGCCTGTGTAATTTTTTTATATTATGTGACCATAACCTACCCCAATATAATTTTTTTGTTCGACTTTTTTGGTATTCTGCCAGGCAGGGCTGAACTGAGAATAGGGAAGGCTAAAACATTGCATATTGGCCCAAAAATAGATTGAATACATAACTTTTTAATTAGAAAGTGTGAGGGAAGTCAGTATATAGGATTTTTTGACATTTGTTGACCAAATGAATCGACAATTCAATCAAAAAGGTTGTTCACATTGTGTGTGTACACAAGTATTGTGCAGATCAAGCTCCACTCGACAACACACCTACATACAATATTGTTTACATTGACACTGGAGTTAGCTCTTACACAATACTTTAATTAAATTACTTATAAGTTTTCAACCTTCCTTTTTCCAATAAGTGTCTTGTAATGTCATGGTGAACAGTGGATTCTCATTGCCCAACATTGGTTATCAGCTTGTATTGTCGTTTGCGACGCATTTACACCACAACATCCTTTGTCAATCGTGGATGACGCACGATCAAACCTACCCTGTCAAATAACACGTATAGTTGTGTAATGCACAATCAGACACACGACTCACCTTCGACCCTGAATATCTTCGATTTAATGGCAAATATGGTGTCCGTGGGCAACACGGTCATTTCAAATGCGGTTCCAGTGAGGGTCTCCACGAGAACCTCCATCGTAGACTGACTCGGGCCGTCATCCTGGAAACCTTTGGATCTATTCGAAAGTCTCTCTGGGCATCCATGTTGTGACATTTCACACGCGGTACACAACAATTGACTATCTGCACAACATTGCAATTCACAGAAATGTTTTCACAAAAATCAAATAAGACACGGAGCACTCAGGACAATCGCACGATGACGGAGTAAAGTTAAATTCACTGCTACGGACAGACATCGAACATGGTTGCAATTATTTTATGAATTACGCGATATAGGTAAACAAAGGAATTTTTTACTAATCTATTATTATTTTGCAACAAAAATAATATTACAGCGAAATAAATTCTTCGTGACAGACGATTATTTTTTTTCTGTAGATTGATGGTGAATGGAATGACAATGAATGAGTCATTACTCATTTGACCGTTCCTAACGTGGAACTTTACATTGTCAATGCTTATATTTAATTTTAATTTTTTTTTCAGCTTTCTTTATGATGGACAGCATGCTATTAATTTAATTTATTGTGCCCAAATTCAATTTTTATGTTAGATTTCATGTGTTCTTCAATTCAATTCTCAAAAGACAAGAACGTCTTTGAAGAGTTTTTGAAAAGAGTAGAGCTTGTTTTTGGTGATTTTGGGAAACATTATTTTATTTTTTATAATGGTAACATTATAACTGAATGATAGGAAATCGTTCAATGTCATCATTGACTGAATCAATTGTCTATGCTCTGCTGAGCTGACATTTTCTTTTCCATCGTTTTCCGTTCACAGATTCGGAGGTTAGAAACATGGTGCGTAAACTTTTTGTAATAAATATGAACAAAATAGTGCAAATAACAAGTAATCCACAGGAATAAAACCTGCAGTGTTATAATTTAACAGTTCTCAGTCAATGTGGCCTATTTCTGCTTCAACTGAATTTTAATATACACGCGTTCCTTGTCAATTCGAGCATGTGGCTTCATACGCGGATGATTTCTGTTTCCAGACTCGCAAACGCCGTAATGGAGGACGGGCCAAGCACGGCCGTGGCCACGTGAAGGCCGTTCGGTGTACCAACTGCGCGCGTTGCGTGCCTAAAGACAAAGCCATTAAGAAGTTTGTGATTAGGAATATCGTCGAAGCGGCCGCCGTCAGAGACATCAACGAAGCATCAGTATATGCCTGTAAGTATCTTATCTCAAGCTTGTATTATCCTTCACAGAACTTCATAAAAGTGTTATATGATGATAATCAACAAAACAACAATCCTAACCTATAATGTCATCAATTACTTGCTGCCTTGGCATGAAACTTTACACGATCCTTCAGTTTAACAGCATCAGCAGTGATCGTGACATCTTCCAGATATGATGTCAAGCTTGATATTCCCTTTCCTGGCCAGTAATCAGGATGCTGATAAGGCCTATTCAAGCCTCACATACATTTTACTCTTGGAACCTTACCCAGCTGAGTTATACATACATAAACTCGCGCTTTTTTGGCAGAATACTTCCTTTACTTCACTCATGTTCATACATCTAGTATGGTAGTTGTATTATTTTAAGACATTAACCATAACCTGAAGAACTGTCTCTTATATTTTATTCCTAATTTGACATATTGTCACTCAATCTAAACATGTTGATGAAATAATGGTGTTTTTTTAAAAACACTAAACCCACTTGTAATCTGTCCAAATAACCTGATTTTGCTGTTCTTTTTGTAAACCAAGGTTTAATACAGTTCTCGCCAAACTTTTTGGCCGCCCTGAAGTTGGCTACAATGGCTGCGCAGTTGTAAATCACACACTAAAACAGCACCATTTCGTGCCTTGCGCATTGGATAGCCAACTTCAGAGCGGCCCAGAAGTTTGGCGAGGTATATACACACTATTATTCCGTTCTATTTTTAACAGAAAACCATTCTCTTCCACAGCATTCCAGCTGCCCAAGCTCTATGCAAAGCTCCACTACTGCGTATCCTGTGCAATCCACAGCAAAGTGGTGCGCAACAGGTCCAAGAAGGACAGGCGTATCCGTACACCACCTAAAAGCAACTTCCCGCGGGACATGCAGCGCCCTCAGAATGTGCAGAGGAAGTAAAATGACTTTCAATAAATTATAAGAAATCCCATTTCATTGTTTTACTTTTCATGAGCACCCTTTTTCTTTGACAAATACCCTACCTACTATTGGTTCACCTCTATAACATTGGACTTAAAACAAAACTGCCGACATACGGCTATCCGTATGTCGGCAGTTTTGTTTTAGAACATCTCTACCTGAAAGAACATCTCCACCTGCTGGCATGTTAGGTACATAATGTGGTGTAAAATTCCCGCTGTCCCCGTTAATTTATTGTAATATATACTTTAAAAATGATGCCCGTTGTCCCCGTTGCGTTAAAATTATATAATTGAGAGTGCCATAATAGAGAAAATATTATACCTTTACAAATGCTTACATATAAAATAAAAAAATGCATAACAAAATATCTAAATAATAGCTTTACACATGAAATTATTCCACCCGCGTGAGTTGAAAAAAGCCGGTAAATCCTAGGTTTTACCGTAGTTCGGGTTTTACAGTCATCATATCAGCCGTAAGACGTCCACTGCTGGACATAGGCCTACCCCAAGCGTCACCACATTGACCGGTCCCATGCGTCTCGCAACCAGCGGATCCCCGCAACTTTCACCAGGTCATCGGACCACCTGGTGGGAGGCCTTCCAGCGCAACGTGTTCCGGTTCGCGGTCGCCACTACAGAACCTTTCTGCCCCATCGGCCATCCGTTCTGCGAGCAATGTGCCCTGCCCACTGCCACTTAAGTTTAGCAATTCTTCGGGCTATGTCGGTAAAAGTACTCTGTGCATATGTCATCACTGGCAAGTGGCAACACACATGGTCATAGACTTTTGAGACATTATGGTAAGTTGGACGAGAAGACACCGCGCAACATCCCGATCGCTGCCCAGCCGAGTCGGATTCGACGGGTGACCTCTTTCTCGAAGTTGGCCCTACCCAACTGGATCGTTTGTCCCAGGTAGACATAGTCGTCCACAACTTCGAGTGTAGAGTCTCCAACCTTGATAGGAGTGGGTGTAACATGGGCATTCAACATCACCTTGGTTTTGTCCATCTATGAACATGGACAAAACCGTTTGAAACTGAAAAAGATATCAGACTCACTCTTTCGGAAGCTAGGTCATCGAGCATTTTACTGAGGCTCTCCATGGTCTCAGCCATGACCACTATGTCGTCTGCAAACTGAAGGTGAGTGATGTACTCCCCATTAACGTTGATGCCTAGGCCCCTCCAGTCCAGGACCTTGAATACCACCTCCAGCGCAGCACTGAATAGTTTCGTAGAAATTACGTCTCCCTGTCTCACGCCACGCTGGAGGATTGGTTTCTAGGTCTAATCCTGAAGACGGACTGATATGGTGGCGTTTCTGTAGGTATACACACTTCAACACATCTATGTACCGGTAGTCGATCTGGCACCGTTGGAGAGACTGCAGTACAGTCCAAGTTTCGATCCCCTAACGGGGACAACGGGAATACACCGATAATGTTACAATTCATATAATGTTATAAGACACTATACTACTTAGACATACAGCTTGATTTTTTATTGACGGTAGGCGATAATGTGTATACACTCCCATTGGGGTAGGCAGAATCTACAGAACGCCACCTACTACAACCCTTGCATACTCCTTCCTTACTTCATTTATGTTCAAACATCTAGTCATAGTTACCAATACACACATGGAGGTTATGAGTACTGCTCACCTGATCTTCTTATAAAACTTAATTTCTATTGTGGCTTGTACTCAAGTTCTTTTATTGTCTAGCTGTTCCCCGCGGTTTCGCACCCTTGGACCACCCAACAGGACCCGTTTTCGGCATTAAAAAATTGCCTGTCACTCAGGAATAATGTAGTTTTCTATTGGTGAAAGAATTTTTTAATTTGGTTCAGTAGTTTCGGAGCCTATTCGGTACAAACAAACAAAAAAATCTTTCCTCTTTATAATATTAGTATAGATTAACACAACAGTCTGGTGGAATCTCATTTCAGTAGTA
Organism: Orthosia incerta; assembly: GCA_948252205.1. NCBI lineage: Eukaryota > Metazoa > Arthropoda > Insecta > Lepidoptera > Noctuidae > Orthosia > Orthosia incerta. The sequence continues at coordinate 28,002,097 of OX411759.1, forward strand.
GGTGTTCCTTACGGAACTCATAATGATATTCCTCAAATCCAAAATGACTGCTCTAAGATGTTAGCTCAGTTTTCATATACCTAAAGGATTATGGATAGCAAAGCACCCCCCGAAATAAAACTTCCAGATAGATAGTGCCATCTACAATGACGCGCTCAATTTTTCCTATTACTCAATTAGCTTTTTTTGGTTAATCGGAGGAAATCTTCAAAAGGCCCCTTGACTCTTGGGTAAAAGACCAGGGAGCGTGGGCTTTTTACGTTACTTCAACAGACCACCCCGGAACCCCTCTGTGCAACGCCAGTTAGGGCACATCCCTGGGGAGACTGACAGAGCGCCTCCCCCGAGCCTCGCTGTGCACGGCAGCACGTGATCACTGTGCCACCACCGTCTTGCCTGGAGTCCCTTGGTGGGCGGAAAGTCATCAATCTGAGCGCCCGTAATACCGCCTGCTTTAGTTGCAGTCGAGTTTCAGCGTTTTAGACATCGGGGCGGATGCCTCCTTCTGCAGCCGTATCGCGTAATGAATTCATGGCAAACATAGACGGAAATCCACATCGTTTCTTTCATCTCGCCTTTTGATTGGTCGATTGTTCATACCCTTTGCCTTGCCAAATTTATTACGCAATAAGGCTGCTGGAATCAATTACCTCCTACAGTGCAAATGTTCTACTATTTTGTTTGCACTGTGCAGGAAGAGAGGCGCATCTTTGTGGAATTAGGGAACGGAATAACTTATTTATGTTGATCAGGGGTCTGCCACCTTGCCGTGCCGATGGTGGCTCGTGTACCTAGCTCAATGCCGAATTTGAACGACTTCGGCTGCACACTGGTCGTCAGACGACTAGATATTTGCACGGAGTTACTGGTGTCGTAAACCTAGTGTAAGTAAACCATTAACACCATGCCATATGCAAAAGCTGCCTGCGCGGTATGGGTTTCGCAAACATAGTTTTTTTATGGAACCTATTTTAATTAAGTAGTATTGGGCTCACCATCTAGATATAAGACCTGTTGCTGTTGAAGCAGACAAGTTTGTGGAGGCCGCGAAATGGCAAACGTAGCGTAAGTAGTTAAACTAAGGAAGATTGCCCCACGGTAGTGTCACCACGTCTTTTTTGTAGCGATACAATCGAAAAGATCGCCATGACTCTGTTTCGCTGCTAAGGCGATACAGCACCGAAACAACAGTGATGCAGTATTGTACCCGTGCCTTCACAGCCCCGTTACCCGTAACATACATACCCATTCTCCCTAAGGCAGTTGTCGTTCGAAACGAAACGGTAGCACGTTAGTAGCGATGCTAATTCGATACTATGCGATTGTATCGCTTCTCTCGTACGTTGCAAGTATGATAAACAACCAAAAGTAGTGATGCAGCGGCGCTATAAAGAAACGCACTACTGAATCGATCCAAAAAGTTGTGGACGACCTCCCTAACAGTTGGTAACGAAATTTTGCCTTATAGCTAACTAAAACGGCGCCAAGATTAAATTGATGCTGGAGAAGAACCACACAGATGTTTTGATGCAACTTGAGAGATGTCCACAAACAAAGTGTGCGTTTGTGAGTGTTGAGCAGTTGCCCACAAAGGACAGCTACAACTGGCTTGTTTAAATAAAACAACAAAATGTAGATTACCACTATACTCATAATAGAAATATAATAAAACTTAATTCATAGATTTAGAACTTAAACTACGTTTCATAATCATCATCTTCACGCTTTCGTTTCTGGGAGCCTTGTTCGTCAAGCTCCATTTTGACAGATGTGTGTGCTGATGGGCCAGCGGTTACTCTGACGGCTGGCTTGGCTACCACCTAGAAACAGAGTAATGATTAAGAAACAGGTAAATACTAGCCAGAGACATTCAAAGATTGGCTATAAGTATAGCTCCATTCAAAGTTAATGATATCTGTGAAGTTCAGAGCTGCCACTAGGTTTAATTCTACCTGTAATAGATAAGGAGAAGGAGACAAAGGTAGGTCTTTGCCCTGCAATGGGATGCAAAAAGCTGATAATCATAATAAATACTGAGGCTTTTCATTTATTTATTATATAGGTAGGGCAACTGTGCACAAGAGTATATTTTAACCGACTTTCCAAAAAGGAGGAGTATAAAAAACTGGCCAGGTGCGAGTCGGACTCGCGCACGAAGGGTTCCGTACCATTATCACAAAAAACGGCAAAACAAATCACGTTTGTATGGGATGGGAGCCCACCTTAAATTTTATTTTTTATTTGTTTGTTGTTATAACGGCAACAGAAATACATCATCTGTGAAAATTTCAACTGTCTAGCTATCATGGTTCATGAGATACAGCCTGGTGATAGACAGACGAATGCCGTTGCCGTAGCTGAATTCTGGTTGAAATGAATATAATTGTGGAATCATCAATACGATGAAGAAGAAGAAAACAACCGAGTAATTAATACTTTAACTGCCCTATCACAAACAGAGAGATAACAGTCAGTGTTACACCCATCAAGTGGTTAAATAATGTTTAGTTTTTTCTGAACCTTGGGGTGCACCTCTTACAGACTGACTGTATTGCATGTATTGCTCAATAAAAAAAAAATACTAATTTCTGTAAACCTTACCTTAGTGCCAGATGTGAATTTGAGAACAGGTTTAGGAACAACAGTAGCTTTGGGTGTGGCAACATTAACAATTGCACCAGGCGGTCTCTTCACCACCACATTCTGTGCAGGAGATGGTTTTGATGTGGTGACTGTCTTCAGAGAGGGTACAGCTGAGATTGTGGGTTTGGGTGCAGCTTTCTTGACTGCGGGCTTCAGGCGGTAGTTGCAGGCTGACAGGCAGTAACTGTAAGGATAAAAAGATTATTTTATAAGAATTACATAATTATAAGCATCAGGAATGCATTTGGATAATCAAAATCAAATTATTTATTTCAATTAGGCCATTAAAAGGCACTTTGATGACATAATTTTCAGTGCAAAATGATTGTTGCATGTTTTACCAATATTGTAATTATTTAAGTGATGAAGCATTGATAACTGTTTTAAAGTATTCACATGTTTTGATTTTAAAATATTTTTTTATTTTATCTCTAAATGTAATAATAGACACCATGTGTTATTATTGCAATACTAGCTGTCCCACACGGCTTTGCTCCCGTCAACTGGCTACGTACCTACCCTATCCTACCCTGCACATACCCTACACCCACCCTACACATACCCTACACCTACCCTAAAAGTAACATTTTTCATTAATGCTCCGCTCCTATTGGTCGTAGCGTGATGTTATATAACCTTCCTCGATAAATGGACTATCTAACACAAAAATAATTTTTCAATTCCAACCAGTAGTTCCTGAGATTACCCCCTACATACAAACTTACAAATTTTACCTCTTTATAATATTATAGTATAGATAAAATTGTCACCTAATACTTAGGCTTCTCATTTAAAAAATGTTAATTTCCAAATCAGGGGTTAATGATGCAGATGCAGTACCTTTAGGACGTAAGTAAACACCATAACAAGCTCAGTTTAACTCACCGATCTGGCGGCAGCCGTAATCCACAGTGCGGCTTGATCATCGGCAGAGGGTTGACGTTCTTCACCCTTGATATCTCCAACAACACCTCCCTCGGTGGAGGACTCGTGAACGACTTCTCCAACTGCATCTGCACAGCCAGTCTCACATCGTCCAAGTCAATTGTTTTCTTTTTTGAATGAGTAGCAAACACTCGCGCGTCGTCTAGCACCGATGTTACATACCGATACGTGAACTCAAGCAACTGGTTCACGACCCGTGGCTCATAGTCTGTGATGCCTACCTCCTTCATTATTGTCATAATAACTTGGGCGTCCTTTGGTATGTGTTTTGCTTGGACGTTCACTTTCGATTTGTCTTTCTCCGACATTTTTGCAGTTTTGTGATTGACTGTGCAGCGAATTAATTATTACAGATAAGATTACAACCTGTGTTTAGTATTTTAAATTTCATATAGATTAGATACCGTCTTTATTTATTTTTTATGAACTACTAATGATCGCATTTGTACTGTTTCGCTTTCGACAGCTTGACGTGCGACATTTTGTTTTGGTTAAGTGTCAGTGTTATGTCAGTTGAAGTTGACATGTCCCCAAACGTTCGAAAACATAAACAAAAGAACCTCTTCTTAAATAGGTACTTCATTGGTAATTAAGTATGAAATAAAAAAAATAAGATCTCGCTATACCAAAAATGAAAATCTGTTGTATGTTTTTTATAGTCATCTTAATTTTGTTTTTATTGAATTTACACTTACAGAGTTTTAGTGCACAGTGATGATTGATTTTAATAAAACATGTTAATTTATAGACGAAATTTTAAAATTGCCACATGATTAAGAAAGCTACTAATATAGCAGACTATATTGAATCGCTTTGATTCGAAAATAGGCGTATCGTATCAGACGCTCCGAATCTAAGAAGTAAATTGATTTTGAAGATGTTCAGTTACGATACATTCAATCAAAAAGCAGTGTACCCTAGATAATTACTCCAGTTTCGTGATTACAATATTAGATTAACCATTGGATTAGAAAGTGTAGCTGCCTCGAGATGTTTGTCATCGCGGGTGTCTAGCAATTCAAATATTAGAATAGCAGACAGGATTCTAAGGGTCAAAGCACACTCAGACAGAATAGGAACGAAGCGATGCGTCGTATCCTGACGTCAACCTTATTTTAGACTTACGAAAAGTGCACACGCATAGTAATTCACGTTTAGGACACGACAGGTACTACTACTTCATGTAATTTATTTAAATTGGTAAATCACATGTGCCATCCTGAGGCACATATCTGGCGCTTGCTTGTAGTGTACCCGTTACGTCTTAATATCTCCTGAAACTAGCCGAGAAAAGAGCTATCATAATCAAATTATCACCGTGCGTTTTGCGTCTAGACTACCGCCGAGACATGATAAAAGATAGAACATGAATGTTCTTAGGATTGAAAAGGAGTAGGAAAAGCTGAGTTAATCCATTGATATGCCTATAGCGCAGTTTGATCTTTTCTGTCTTTTATTTGGATCGGTTTATAAATCAAACACACTGTATATAATAACCATTTCGATTTTATTCAGTTAAAATATGAAATAACTTACGTGTACAGTAAAAATAAGTTGTTTTTAGATAGTCATTGAAGTGTTAACTCAAGTATGTAAATCGCTAGAAGCCGCGCGGCCCGCGTCTCAACATGGCGACTACCTTAACACCTTGTTTACCAAGTGTACTAAAATACATTCTAATGATTATATTATTGTAATTTGTAATAGGTACATTAACATATAAATGGACAATTTGGACGTACAGTTGTGGTTTTTTTATTTACTATAGTGATAAACAGAATATTCTAAGGTTGCAACATGTTCCTTCACTTTCGTTCCATAGATATTACGTGTTAATATTTACAGATTTTATACTAGACCTAAAATATTAAATGTTATTGTATACTCTCGCAATTTTAATTATAATTTCATGTTTTTACGTTTTAAACACAGTTGTCTTATGCTTTCAATATGACCAAGCTGCCCATTTTATGAGTTTAAATTACAATCCACCATTTCCAAGGAAGTGAAACTTCAAAGAAATATACAAAATAAAAATTAAGTACTTATAATTTATCATTTATTTCACTGAAGTTCTTCATTGGCGATTGTATATAATTATTATATGGAAGCCTACCTCGAGTTTCAATGTGGGTAGCGAAAATGACAAAAGCAACGTATTTATATTCTTTTTATATTTTACTCTTAATATTCATGTGTACCTATAATGTTATGGAACAAAAGTAAAGCAACATCTCAAACGTACGAGCGATCAGTTCATCGTTTAATGAACATCTTGTCGAAAATTAAATCTATTGTGTCGTCCGTGATATGTTTAGAGCCGAAATCATTAAATAATATGAACACTGATGTATGATCGCTCACGAAGGCGAATAGAAAATGATGTATTATTGCTTTCGTAATTAAATTTTTAACGATTATACAAAATGATGCGCGCATCACCAATATGTTTCCGTCCTGCTTTAATTTCTATAGCTAATAAATTGTGCTATCTGCTGAAACCATCCGTTAGACTATCATCATTCTTTATTATCCTTATTCATAATTATATCACCTAGTGAGGTTTCAAACAATAACCTACGAATCCCTCACACGTTAAGCCTTTGATGAAGAGTAAATAAAATTCATTCATGTTAGCATCATAGAAATAAAATCTGTACTATTGAAACCCTAAATGTAGAAGATACCTGAACTATTGCACGAATTTATCATTTAATCCTAACGAGACATTATGTTTCTACAAAGCGAACCTTTCGAGGCAAGTATTCAACGTATTATTCACTTATTCTATTTCCCGCGAACTGGGAGTAACAACCTCAATATAACCGCCGGCGCTACCGGCTGTGTATTTGTAAAATGTGACCAATAACTATTTCTATGAGAACTCGATGTCTATTACGTATTTCGATTTCAGTTCTCTTCAGCAACGTGTGAGGTGACCTATATGAGACTAATTAGGTAGAAATGTACTTAATGATCTACTCTCGTACACTCAATACAATATTATCAACAACGTAACGTAACTAGGGTCTACTTACCAAAAATCTATGAACATCACAAAATCCCGAATAACTATCAGACAATGTGTATGGCTAAGAAACAAATTATAATACACGTTCATGAATCACTCATTATTTACTTCACAATTGCAAATTCTTACAAAACTCACTAGTACTCGAGTACCTACCTATGGCAAAAAGGTTGTGTAATGGCACTGTACTATTAATTCGTTTAGAAAGCCTTCAAGTTATTGGCAAATTGGGATAAGAAAAGAAATTTGCAATAGTGATCATTTAAGTTAATTAATATTAAAATATAATAAAAATTCATAATTGCACAATTAAATTGAACATAATATTTTACAACAAAACAGTATAAGCTCAACTCTTTATTATTTACGAATAATTCATACAGTATTATAATTATAAATTAAAACTAAAAAGTTCATAGATAAAATATTGCATCATTAAACAGGGAATCACTTAAGTCATTTATTAATTTATGTTTTTTATTACAAAAATATTCAAACATATCAAAGTCAGTCCATACGCAGAAAATCACCAACTTTATGTTTTTGCAGTTCGCAAAAGGCACTCCTTAATGCAAATGAATTGTCCAAAGTCGTGAGACACGGATGGGGCGTGTAGGAACCGATCATTCAAACTGTTGAGCTTATTTTAAAAGCATCCCATATTGGTAAATTAAAATTACGGCTTATCACTATTTATATCATAAGAAACAGGAAGAAACTACAAATAGACAAGTCCATAACGGTATTTAAAATAATACAAACAAACCAGTACATAATAGAGTACAAATTTACTTCAGCTACGCTACGGGTTATTCTCTGTTATGCTGCCTAATTTTATAATCGTAGTGTCTGAAACATTCACTCTCCATACACAAGAAAATGAACGAGTCAAATTACTTTTTCCTATACTTTGCACTTGTTTTCATTCCGTCGAGTATTGCACATAACATTTCCACGATAAATATATACATCAGTCAGTTATTGTATGTATAACATGTTAATCGATCACTTGTAGCTTTGTTACCGCCGGATGGACTACACCGCAAGTAGCCGTCTCACGAAACACGACTCGGTATTACGCGTTGAAAATTGTCCTTGCACTGCGTTCGTGGATTAGATCTCGGCGGTCAGCTCTACTGAAACCTGCGATAAAAAAAAACTAATTAATTTTTTGGTAGAATTTCAAAAAAATACCCTGACAACACAAATAATTGGCGGGATTGGGCTGGGCACTACACTACGGCACTATATTAAATGGCGGCTCTTGAACATTGAACATAAATTTATGTTATTATTCTCGTATTTACCACGCAAAAGTAATCGTATACAATCCCACAGCACTATTCCCAAACCTCTGCAACTATTGAAAGCCAGAATCAACAGTAGTGGCGACCACCAGAAAAGCGCCGAGGCAATGAAGCTCGACAAAGTCCCATGCGGGACTTTGTCGAGCTTCATTGCCCTTGGATCCTTGGACCCTTGGAACCTTGGATCCATGAAGTAATCGTATAGCGAGTCGAAGTCGAGAAGAAGTTGAATAATTTAAATAATTCAGAAAGGGAAATCTGTGAGTTTGAAAATTAATGATTACCTACCATAAGTACAAAAAATAGGGACAAAATGCTTACCCACCTACAAGCAAATACGAAAACTTTTAAATGGGTAAGTTTTGCTTTGGAATAATACTGTAGTCATGCCCAGGTAATGAAACGAAAATATAGACAAATTAATGTATCAAGTTTTCAAACATTATTATGTTAGCTACAACACTGAGTTGAATAAATTTTCAACGGCCAAAATGCTTAATTTTAGGTTCTAGTTAGAGAGACAGACTGCATTTCAACTGCACTCCGACTGCAAAGGGGAATACCCATTTTGTAAGGGAATTTGGGCCCCTTTGAAAAAATGGTTGTATCTTGATGAATTTGGATGTATATTGTAGAAAAACCACATTAAGTTCATAATTAGAAAAATTTTTTACTTATTTTGCGGGGTTCACGAGAAATAACGATGTTTCTGTTCTTGAAATGAACCCTTATTACAATGCAATAAGGTGCATACAAATGTCCAAGTGAAGAAACCTGATCTGTTGTTGTATGTACATAAAAATTAAAGGACACGGATGGAAAAAAAACACAAAATATTAATCTTATTTTTGGATAATATTGAAATCGCAGACACGATTCCTCATAAGGGGGCCTATGTATGGGCAATCTCCTTTGCAATTTGAATGCAGTTAGTATGACTGCAATAAAACTGCAAACCAACCATGCAGTCCAATTGCAGTTGGCGTGCAGTTCATCGACAACTGCATTTAAACTGCAAATTTGCAGTTGAAGTGAAATCCATGAATCTAGAGCCTTATTCACGTTTAATTTGTGATGCATCTTTTTTTTGCAAAAACCTTGGGTTCAACGTAAATAGGTAGAATATACTTCATTGAACACCAAAATAGTTTTACAACTCTTTACAATGGCAGTCTTATCGCTGGAAGCTTTTTCGTTGATGGACTGAAACAGCTTAAAATTAAAGGATAGTGCCTAGGATAACATAGAGGCAACGAATCTATTGAGCGGTTTGCAGTCCAAGGTTGAGTGGAAGGATTGAGAGAGCGCGTGTACTCCACCACCTCCGTGTAGATGAGCCGCTTCCACTGGTCCACCGTGTGCTAGTACAACATTACCTATGTGGTGAGCGCGGGCTGCGCGTGGTCGGGCGGCGGCTGGTGCGTGGTGGGCGGCGGCGGCGCGGCGTACTCCACCACCTCCGTGTAGATGAGCCGCTTCCACTGGTCCACCGTGTGCTAGTACAACATTACCTATGTGGTGAGCGCGGGCTGCGCGTGGTCGGGCGGCGGCTGGTGCGTGGTGGGCGGCGGCGGCGCGGCGTACTCCACCACCTCCGTGTAGATGAGCCGCTTCCACTGGTCCACCGTGTGCTAGTACAACATTACCTATGTGGTGAGCGCGGGCTGCGCGTGGTCGGGCGGCGGCTGGTGCGTGGTGGGCGGCGGCGGCGCGGCGTACTCCACCACCTCCGTGTAGATGAGCCGCTTCCACTGGTCCACCGTGTGCTAGTACAACATTACCTATGTGGTGAGCGCGGGCTGCGCGTGGTCGGGCGGCGGCTGGTGCGTGGTGGGCGGCGGCGGCGCGGCGTACTCCACCACCTCCGTGTAGATGAGCTGCTTCCACTGGTCCACCGTGTGCTCGCGCTCATCCACCGAGTGGTCGTATGATGCTGGCGCCGGCTGGAACATGAAAATTAACTCATCAGATGTGACAAAAAAAATGGTATTCGAAAAAGGACCATAAGCTTCCTTACGCGGCCAGAGAAAATGATTTCTTTTACTGAAAATAATTGTAATGGCTATTTCATCACATCAATCCCTGCTAAGTAGGCAATGTTATATTTTGTCTTCTAAACATTTCCCCTTGATTTCTTTCCTAGCTACATTTACAACTTTTCTCTCAGCTATTTTTTTCATAAAATTGACAATATTTTACATTGCCAACTGTTCCCCAGATCTTTTCTCCACAGCAAGAATAACATTTCCTCAAGAAAATCCCCCTGTATATTCTCCAACATATTTATATTTTACATTTACCCACAAACAGGTTTGCCCCAGAATAGAATAGAATAGAATGTAACTTTATTTCATTGGTTAAATGGATGTAACATGTCACTTATAAATAAAATAAAATTACAAGTGTGTTTGGTGTATTTTGTTTTGGCGCATTTTGTCCGGGGAGGGATCTTTTGCAGCCTATTGCCAACTCTTTTCACACACGGTATTCACTATATAAAGCAAGTGTGAGAAGTGTTGGAATTAAGATCCCATCGGGTCCTAGACCTGAAGTTACTTAGCATCTAGGAGTGACTTTATGAGTCAAAGCCTATGCTGACGGGGGAGAACCGATCTCTTGTGGAGCGGTTTGCCTCTCTCCGATTTATTTAAGTATTCTATTTCGCCTTACTTGGTTTGCCCCAACATCAGTCCATTGTACGTACCGCGTTGACCTCCCCCTCGTCGTACCACACGTTGATGTAGGGGTGCAGCAGCGCCTCGTCCACAGAGATGCGACGCTCCGGGTCGATCACCAGCATGCGCGACAGCAGGTCGCGTGCCTGCGACGCCTGCGCAACAACAGAAAGGGTAGTCCTTAAAATATAGTATACCAAACATAATCTACTATACTAGTCATTAAATTAAATTCATATACAGGGTAGGTAGGTAGGGTATATGGGCGCGAAACCATTAGTCGATTTAACGTTTATGTTTTATTTTGAATATTGTATCATTCTGTATTTCCTTTCTTATCATTTAAATGTTGCGATATCCGGTTCAATTTATATTAAGCTTTAATTTGATCAAATCCTTTATAATTATTTTTAAATGAAGGGATTTCCAGTTGAAATTTTATAAGGATTTAATTAGACTGTTTCCTTTTTATTTCTTTAAAATATTATTACATCCGGTTTTGTCTAAATAAGAATTTACTTTGACAACTTCCGTTCTATTTATTTATTTTAAATATTTCTCTATCGTCTGAGTAAATATTGTAAGGATTTATTTTGATAACTTCCTTTTTGATGTTGCCCGCCTAATTGTGAGGTTTCGCGCCTAAACTGTATGTTTACCCGCTTAATTTTAATAATTTCTACATCCGCTGGAATCTTTATGCTTGTTATTTTCTCTGTATAAAAACCGATGTAATTATGGAGGAAGGAGACTCTTTCGCTACCATAGAATAAACACCCTATACTGAACTAAAGTATTTCTTTATACGCCATTACCTCTGTCAACTGTTCCTATGCATAAATATTGGTGCAAACCAATATTACGTGTGAATTCTACGACGATGGCGACCACGCGCCGACAGGTACATAGGGTAGGGTAGGTAGGAAGGGTAGGGTAGGTAAGTAGGTGGTAGGTAGTCAGTTGATGGGATCGAAGCCGCGGGGTTAGCTACATAATATTTTCATAAATGAATTGGCAAAAAACTGTCATAATATTAATCTTTTTAAATAGTTCCAGAGATTCTTGATGGCATAACTTATTAATGGCTCTGACTGTTGTGAGAGCTCTCAGAATCTGACAGCTCTCTTGTGCAATATACTTACGCTGGCCGCATAGGTACGTACGTGTTCCGCATTTGGAGACCCGAATGCATCGTACGCTAATAAAACGCATTGACGGCCGCACACGTCCGTTTTTTTTTCGAACGGAGCACTTTCCGTACGTACGTATCGAATGCAAGCCCGCGCGTTCGTGGAAATACCAAACAGGAAAAAACAAACGTTTGCGCTAGGTTCACGGCATTCCGAGTCTGTATTCCGTATTCGGAAATCGAACGCGGAATACAGACTCTATACGCACGTACGGAAAGTGTTCCGTTCGAAAGAAAACGGACGTGTGCGGCACTCAATGTATTTTATTAGAGTACTATGCATTCAGGTCTCCGAATACGGAAAACGAACGCGGAAAACGTACGTATGTGGCCAGCCTTAGGGATGCAATGTCAGCACAGCAAAATACCGTATGACATAATGTTGTGAAAGTAACTAAAATATAGTTTTATATTTAAATAATTGTGTTAATATTCATAAAACATTTATTTATACCAATTAGTAAAATTAATTTGAGGCGTCACAATGGTTCGCTTAATCATTGGGCCTTACCTACAACACTATGCTCCGCGCTAGCAACATTAAAAAAATAATGTCATAGGTAAAAATCAGAATTTAGACGTCGTAACACGGTTGGTTGTTAAGAACTACTTCATTGTGGTACGGTTGCCCGAGCTGTTGTAGGTTTAAAAAAACCTACTTAAATGGCTGGGCGCACATTTATCATTTAATTAATACAAAATAATGTGTCATATGAACTTCAGAATTGTTTTAGTTAATCATAGTTGATTTAATTTGTTTTTGTTTTGGTAATAATCATGTCGTGCAGGTTTATATTGTTTTAATTGTTAATTATAAATAATTATTTTCCTTTGAAAATATTTTTCATTCAAACCATGCCTAAATAAGCTTTGTCGACGAATCCTTCTTTGGTGAGAGATTCTGTCGTTGATTCGCTCATGATTAAATCGTTTTGTCGGCGAATCTTTCGTAGTTGAAAGGTTCTGTCGTTGAACAACTTACAATAAACGAAAAATTCTGTTGGTGGCTCATTCGGATGAGAAACGTTTGCCGGCGATAAATTTCAGAATCCTATTAATTTGGTATACTATCTTGTGTGACATAGATAAACAATGCTTACCTTGAGCCTGTTGTGCTCGTTGCTGTCGCTGGGGAACAGTATGTCCGGGAACAGTCGCTCGAAGCTGTAGCCGGTGTACCGCGGCCGGTTCTCCACATAGTTGCGAACAGTTGGCTGCAGCCGCGCCATGAAAGCAGCCGATGGCGTGCCTAGTTGCTCTGTGAAAGAGTAATAGTACATTATTGCAAAGGCCGGGAAATAGACAATTGCAGGTCGAGTATGAGTTTGAAGGCCGAGCCGTAGGCGAGGACTTCACTAATACGAGACAGGCAATTGCCATTTCCGCCGAGGCATATATAATGCTTTTCTCAAAAGAATGCAGGGAAATAAAAAAGTAGTTAAATTTCCTTAATTTTTAAAGTTAATGCCATTTTTAACATGAACTGTACATTTCAGCATGGAATAAATTGCCCATAATGTAGATGGCTTTTTAGTTTTAGAAATCTCATTAAAATACGCCAAAAATACTGTTTCGGAGAAAATGTTCATTTTTTTATCGTTTTTCCAAATCATAGAATGTTCGTATACTTTCATGTATGTTTCTTTTGACTTCGCTGGAAGCAGGTTTTCCATTAACAATTTGGCTTCTGATCTTAAATCTGGTGGACCGTGAACCGTTGGAACCCATTTTAATTAGGTATTAAATTTATATTTATTAAATATTTAAATAACAAATCAAGACGAATTTTCAGCTTTGCCGCCGATTTTCTATTTATCATCTGTGCCGAAAGGCAAACGCATTTATGGCTATACAGCCACGTGAACGCAATTTGTACTAAGCAAAACTTACTTTAAGCCAAGAATGATAAAAGAGATCCAATCAAAGAGTATCTAATAACCCCAGCACGCCGTTTCATACAACATTGCTGGAGCGTTGAAATGTTCCAAATTCAAAAATCGCTCCAGCAATGGATTTGATTTTCATTGTCCGTAAATTCAGTACTTTGCGTGTTCTTTTTTCTAAAATAATGACAATATTTCCATGCATGTTTGAGAAAATAATATTTGTTATACGAGTATGTATACACAGAACGCCTTATTTTTTACATCGCCCGGTAAAAACCTGATGTTATTCCGAACAGACTATTTCATGCTATAATTACAGTGCAGTCTTTTACTTAGATTTCCGAAGTTTGCTGGCGGACCCGAATTGCAGTATTTTTAAGTCGGGACGGATATGTATGCCAAAAATACTTGTTTATTAAGAAGTGTGTGTTATTTATCATTAATGTTTAATTAATTGCTCTGTGTGGGTTTTACAAAATCTATAAATATCAATTTATCCACTGACCAATAATTTTGTTCCACTGGTCGATGTGGTCCGTCCCCGGGAACAGCACTCCGCCGCGGATCATCTCGCCCATGATGCAGCCCACCGACCAGATGTCCACGTTCTCCGTGTAGCCCATGCCGAGGATCACCTGTGGAACAGAACAGAAAGTTGCTTACAAACGTATATAATGCGGCGATTAAATAATCAATCATCATTCAACACACAACAATATCGTTCAAGGAACAAAAAGTCTCAGTATTTGGCACACATTTAAATGAGATTTGACAAAAAGAAATCGGAATATATTGTCTGCAAAAAGAAAACTTGAACAGAAAATATTTCCATGCTGGTATGAAGTTTCTCAAAGGGTAGAGTACTAGAGTGTTATCGCTGACAGCGGTGAAGGAAAACATCGTGAGGAAACCTGCAGCCGTATTGCGTAAGTGCGCAGAGTTTAAACTATCCAAGCGACCAAATCGGCCAATCACACAAAACGGAAATCCACATCGCGTCATTCATCTCGCATGTGATTGGTCGGTTGGATAGAGTTTAAACTCGTTGCGCACATACGAAATACGGCTGCTGGACTTATTGTGAGTTTGTTATAAGATTGTGCTCCATTGGTGTAATAGCTGCAAGGCGTTCCAGTGCGAAGATAAACTAATAAATAAATACTGTGACTAAGTAACACCAGAAGGCTTAAGGCCAAGTAGCCATCCACAATCCAACTGCTACTGTGTGTACTGTCCTAGATCGATGATTTATTTTTTAATTATTTATTGTACACCTAATCAACACGTAAGAAAGTGAAAATAAAGTTCAGGTACAAAGGCGAGCTTAACTCGAAGTCGAGTTTTCTACCAGAAAACGTTTAGTGTTGAAATAAAGGGTAGGATCCATTGAACTGCGACAGACTCAAGACAAGTGATATTCTATCAACGAAAGCATCGCATAAAGAACCAATTACACTTTCACTAGATAGCCTAAGATCCGACTGCAGAAATCTGCAGGAAACAGGGTTTTTGATTAAACTTAATTGTCATGAATGATACTTGACAGTAGAATAGATTGCTGCAGGGTTGCAGGTTGTTTATATTGCCTGGAAATATCTAGCCGCAATTACCTTAACCAAATAAATTGAAATTTTGTGTTTGATAGGTAACCCCCAATATATAAAATTTTCAAGTTTATCCAACGTCATTTGAAAGAAAGTGCTGTAGAAAATAGGAAAAAATAAGGTTGCCAGCTTTCAGTTAGCCGCAACCTGTGGATTGCCAGTTTACCTGGTAACACATGAATGGCGACTAACTGGGAGCTACATAATGTACCATACGCACACACGATACTGGAGAAATTCCTAGTGTAGGGCAAAGTAAAAAAAAAACAAAAAATTGTTTGCGGCCAGGCATCGCTGTAGTAATCTATTCTACTATCAAGAATCATTCATAAAAAAAACAAGTTTCATCAAAAACAAAGTACCTGCAGATTTTTGCAGCGGGATCTCATACTAAGAGCCTTTGGTCCCGTAAAAGTGACGATACACACCTCAGGCGCGCGGTAGTAGCGGGTGACCACGTAGGGCGTCATCATGAACGTGGTGCCGGCGGTACGCGCCAGCCCAAAGTCGAGGATCTTGAGCGTGCAGTCGCTCTTTACTACTATGTTGGATGGTTTCAAATCCTGTCAAAGAAAACATAAACATTACTGTTAGTCCAGTTAAATATGAATATTAATTATGAAAGACTATGAACCTATTACAACGATCCGTCTCAGAAAAATCAGGGAATAGTGATTAGTTTAGGAAAAATTCTAGTATCTGGCTGGCACACTTCTATACCTATTAAATGGGATACCTTTTTCTCTTTGAAAACACGTGGCGCGGCATCCCATTTTCTTCGCAATTGTAAAATGGAGCGCCTACACTTTAGCATAATAAATTTGGAGATGCTAGAAATAATTTAGTTTTAAGGCGCAAGTATGCCCCAATGGCCTTGAGCATCCCGGCGAAGCTAAACTCACACATCGGCATGGCTCACGCACACATAGTGCGCACGGACTGTGATCATAGAATATACGCGGACGCAGATGCGACTAGGTCGGTGGTATTTTGCCTACGATTCCGTAAATAAATAATACGTATACTTTTTACTAGACATATTTTTTTATTACATTAAGTATGTAGGTGAAGTCATACAAAATAGTTTAGATTAACCTCTTGATTACCGGAAACGCAGATTACGGCATTCAACCGGTTAAAACCTACTTCCGTACAGATGTTTTAAGTTGTTATATTTGTAAATATATATATATATATATACTAAGTAGGTAATTTAAAAATAATTATCTTAAAAAAACAACTCAAACTGGAATGGTAACAATAAAGCAAAAGTCAAATACATTTGTCTAGTTAAATCCGCTTTCAAATTATTTTTACCATGAGCGATTCAGTTTTTAATAGAACTTACATTTTCATCCCACCCTCAAAACTTTAGAAATGATTTCGAGCATTTTGTTGAGAATAGAGTGCCTCATTTGCGTAGATTTAGACAGTGAATAGTTCCGTAGTCGTACAAATATTTACGGAGGAACAGGTACAGGATTGATTTTATCAACAGAAATTTAACCAAGTTTGTATTGCATAGAATTTCTCGAAAAATTGTGTCCCATGCCTCACAAACGAAACACATTAATCGCGGCAAATCAAATATCAGCATCTTTTAAATAATGGGTAACAAAGAAAAGTACCTCACATGCTGAAGTGCATTTTGTTGCATGCATCCATGAAAACAGGTGTGTGACGTATTATTGGATCCCATAATTAAAATATTATAATGTTTCTAAGTGACTTTTTTAAGTCAATGGTTGTGAGATATGGGTTGTTTTCGTTTACAACCCTAATGATAACTTTGTTATTCACAATTTTATCGAGAAATTCAATGAAATACAAACTTATTTTTGTGATTGATAAAAACCAATAATATACATCTTTTTGCAATGTCAGGACGGTATGGAAGAAGAAAACGTGTTGCGCCTAATCCAAGTAACATGGGATAAGGGCAGGAAGATGATGATGTCAGTGGTAACAGTTTCCTTCCAGGTTACAAATCAAACACAGCTCATTCTAAAAATCAGTAAATTATAATTATCTTTCTCATTTCAGCTCTGCTAAAACTTTTATCCGTTTTTTGCTTCTTATTCTGGTCTTCATTTGAATAATCTTTGATTTCCTGTTTTGTGCTTTGTTCTTGATTATCTGGTTCATTACCTATGGTAAATTATGTCAATTTTAATACTAATTGTTAGAAATTATTTAAACAAGGTCTTTTTCTCAAAAACTATGAGATTACGCACTATAAAACTTTTTGAAAGTTTTTTATTGGAAGAGTACACAAAAAATTTGAGGCACCTAACAGCTTGAAAAGGTTATACACTTGCGATAAATCCGTTGCGTGGTTTGGAATAGCACCCTAATTGCATAAGTGAATTTGGCAAGGCAAAGGGTTTGACCCCATGAAAGAGTATGACAAATTCCCTTATATAATTAGGTATTGCCAAAAATTATTAGACGTTTTCATTGGTGAAGATACTCTTTTTGAAAGAGTCCAATATTTTTTGGCAATACCTTGTTATTTAAAGAGTATTTGTCATACTCTTTCATGGGGTCAAACCCTTTGCCTTGCCGAATTCACTTACACAATTAGGCTGCAGGGCTACCAGACCAGATACGATGGCGGGCCAATGCAATTCACTGAATAGATTGGAGGGCCGCACAAACAAATACCTAATAAAAGTTAATCATTTAAGTAATATCAAACTATTTAAAACATTTTAGTTCATGTATTTGAGATACCATAAAGGTAAAACAATGTAATTTTACCAAAATACCAAAACAAAATTGCGTAAATGTGGTAAATTAGAAAGAAGCCGCGGGCCGCACAAATGTTAGCCGCCGGCCACATGCGGCCCGTGCTTTGGACAGCCCTGGTTTAGAAGAATTTAGCGGAAAAGCAGAAATGACGTCGACAGACTTTGTTTTGTACTATTTATAAATATGAATAAAACAAGTGACTATTTACCTACCGCTATCATGTTATTTCTACTACTAGTATACTATTAAAATTTACATGAATAGAATTAAGAATTAGACGGATTATGGCCTTTCGATTTCTTTTGTTTTTTTTTAATTATTTCTAGATCGTAAAAACTTAATATCAATTATGACATAAAATTAGTAAACAGTCGTGGAAATGTGTTATTGTTTTTATGTAAGTACAATTATAAAGTACATTATATTTTACATCAGATAATAAAAAAGTTAAAGTAGTACTTTGACAATATTTAGGTATAATAAGTAATTAGGTACTTACAAAACAAGATGCATTTTCTTAGGCCTTAGTACTGCATTTTCTTGATTTACTTGGTCTTGGCATTACTATAAATTTTCATGATGCACAATATAAACAGTCTAGAAATATAAAGCATCAATAAAGAGTACAGTCAGTACACGCGTACGCGCACGATCATGTTGGGTTCTCTGCGTCGAGCTAGTCTATGAACGCACACTAATACACAAACTTAGTAAACATTTGCACTAACACGTACGAATGCGCTTAGTCGGACGATAGCCCGGCGGAGCAGCGAGCGACACAGCCTTCCCGTGCCAATGCTAACGCGGTACTGGCTTCGCCCCTGTAGAGAGCTAGAATATATACATTGGACCTTACTTTGCAAGACTTTCTTCGCAAAATTTTGATTGATTTAAAAAAGCAAAGTACAATCTAAAGAACCTTTTACCACCAATCTGTCAACCTAAAAATATTTTTAAATATCATAGCCGTTTTGGAGGAGTTTCCAAAAGTTCCGAAAAAATATCGTGTTGTTAATTATTTTTTTATAGCAAAACGATTAGTTACACGAAAAAACCTTGTGTACCAAATAATGTACATGAGTCAATAATAAATATATATTTTTTTCAAACCTTTTAACCTAGCCGTTACGAAGGAGTATGCTTTAGAAAGTAACCGTTTTACGGCACTAAAGCGCATGTAGGCCCTTAACAAACAGTTATATAAAAATGTTGAAGTGTTTTTAACTTTAATAAAATTTATTTCACGCCTAAAAATTCGTGTTTCCTATCCGACTACTTTACTAGGTAAGCTTATAAGTAAAAACGAAATAACTGTAAATCACAGCTCACCCGATGTATAATCCCAGCAAGATGCAAGTGCTTGATGCCGCACAGCATCTGGTAGAGGAGGTAGCTCATGCGCTCGTGGTCCAGGTCCATCTGGATGACCTGGCACAGATTGGCGTCCATCAGCTCCATCACCAGGTACACGTCCTGGAACTCTTCGAGGCTCTTCTGCGGCGTGAACGCGTTTAGAAGGCCGATTATCTGGAAAGGTGGAAGTGGAAGAAGACGGTTGAGATTATTTTGAGCATGGAAGATTTTTTTTTTTTGGTTTGCAATCATCGAGAAGCGGGAGGGCGTGTCAGACTTTTATTGACTAAAACCCACCCGTGTTCCTTCAGTTGCTTGAGCCAGGGCCGCGGTAACTATTTTCAAATTTATCCGCGACCCAGGCAGGAATGAGAATGGAAGCCTGGAAGGCAATATCATGTTATGATACAAATTAATGTGTGTTCCAAAATATTTTCTTGAAGATATAGTGTCTTTTTTTCTTGAAGGTTTTTTTTGGTTACTTGGGAACAGACTTATATAAATCTCGAAAATGTGCCAGCTATAAAGCAGTAAGAACCATAAGAACTTTATCACAAGAACTGCAAAATATGCTTTTATTTGAAACACCGAAAAGAAAAAGAAACAAATCTTACGAAAACTTTGTTAAAGTTTTCAACTTTTACTTACATTTTTATGATTGACGAGTTTCATAAGTTTAAACTCGCGGTACGCGCGCTTCGCGTGCGTGACATTTTGAAATGGCCGCGATAGCTTCTTGATGGCCACATTCTGTTGTGTCACCGTGTCATATGCGGCACTGAAACCAAACATACAGACCGTTCACTAAGCGAGCAAGCAATGGATGACGAAGAAGAGAAAGTGTCACCTTTACAGAAGATTCATACATACCTACAGGAAGGAAAATCGAACAATGAATAACAAATAAGTGAATTTGAATAACCCTTGATGCATGAAGCCAGGCAAATAACATGTTGCTGTTTCAGTTGAGTTATTGTATATTAGTTGAATGCGCAAAATGTTAGTTTGGCAGTTAGACACAATGGAAAATATTTGATGTTTTGATAGATATACTCATAAATTAATGTTAGTTTTCACTATGCAACGTTAATTTGTTAATTTAGTCCATGTTCATTTATGAAATTCCTTGTCCGAACAATCTTATTAAAATTCAATTTTGAATACTACAATGATGTAACGATTCCCGTGAAAAAATCAAGAAAACACAAAAAACCCAAACCACCAAGATGAAATAATATAAATGAATAGCTGAAAATGAATAATTCAAATATCTTAATCACATTTTCGATTCAGAGTTTATTGATTGAATATATTCAAATGTCTCCTTAATTTGAAATGATTCTGAATTTCTGTAAAATAATTTGATTTGTGTCGTGTTGTGAACTCAGGTATTCTGTGGGGAGATAACTGTCCTTCTACCTGGAAAATAATTTAATGATGTGGCCTATTCCCGATAGTGATAGAACACTGTTGAAATCAAATTATATAATGCAACAAATTCTGCGAAATAACCAATTCTGTTTTAGAACCTTTGGATCTCACACTATAACGAAGGTATAGTAAAATTGTGGTCGTGTCAATATTAGTATTTATCCTAAAACCAAAGCAGACGAAAACATGTAAAGCGGCGGCCATGTTTGCAAGATGGCGCCCGGTCTTACCACACCATCCCCTGTGCGCCCGCGCCGCGGCTCACTAGCTCAGTGTACCGCGTCGGTATCGTGAACACACTGTCACCGAGTGTGACCGAGTAAAACTGAACCATCTCTAACGGCTAACGTACACTACTGGATCAGCTATAAAAGAAACATTATTATATTGGTGACTGTGGGCGTAACCAGCTTAGAGGAGAATACCTACAATGTAAATTCTGGATAGATTATTAGATTTAGAAGAATAGTATACAGTCATGCCTTTAGACATTGCATCAGAAGTGGGAGAGGTTAAGACAGGAGAATTTCAGGTCAGGAAAGAAGCGAAACTAGAGGGAGAACTCTGAAGTGAGAAGGAGAATAACAAAGTTAAGGCATAACTGTTAGATGTGCTTTCTGTTGGCTATATTCTGGTTACGTCCACATTGACAAGCCACTACAGTGCGTAATATTAAGTGTCATAGGTATCAGTTTTGTGTGCAATTACATGCGTGTGTGCGTGCGAATAGGGATGCATAAAGTTGCGTGTTTTGTTCACACGCTTTTGCGTGCTAAATTTGGAAAAAAATATTTTAATTGCGTCATTATATTCGTAAAGTTGCTGATTTTAGGATGTAGAGATAAAAAAATTGTTAACACGTGTAAAGTTCTTATATAGGCATGTGTATTGGAAATAAGTATAATTTTGAGAGACAGTAAAAGATTAGAACATTCGTTGTTGAATATCCTATGTTCCTGTAAAAAGAAAATATGAGATACTTAAACTAATTTGCATGCTTGTGTCTGTAGAACAAAGCGAAGGTTTCAGAGAAATCCCAGACTTGAGTTATAATACAGTGATATGAAGCCTGAATGTTTTATACAAATGTATAATTAGCGATAATTGAAACTGCGCCAACATTATATAATGTTGCGTAAGTGCGAGAGAGGTGAGTTAATGAAATAATTACACCGAGAATTACTTAGTTTCAAAGTATGAGAAATGTAAGGCCCTCTAATTAGAAAACTTACAGCCCTCGGTACCTCGTGGGAGGTTGTCCGAAATTTCCAAACTTTTGGAGAACTGTCAATCTTGCCAAGATTTTCTTGAGGAATTAACTTGAGATTCAAAAGGACACCCTAACCGTGTAATTTCATAAAACAAACTAAAATTATTGCTTGGCGAGGCTTTAATTTACACGGTGACTGATTTTGTAATTCTAACGTTAACTGTCTAAATAAACGATATCATTCGTAAATATTAGCTTAGATTGACATTGAATATTCTAAGAGCTCCTAACAATGACTTTCTTTTTATTAAAATCAAAGAAGAGCCTGATAGCTACAACATGGGGGTCGTTAAGTCAAGAGTGGATAGGTTTCTTCTAGGCAAGCGTGCTTCACCGTCGACCACATCATCACTTAACATCAGTCGAGATAGTGGTCAAACGCGAGCCTACCAATAGGTATCTAACAAAAAAATCTTCGTATTGTGTGTTGTTGAACATCTTTAGATAGCAAAATACTGTTTCTAAAAGCTTTCTATTACAGTGGCTAAAACTAAAATATTTATTGCAAAATGAACTAAAGACAGGCTTATGCGAGTGGTGGTAGGTGCGGAGAAGACTTACCATACTATTCCCTGTGCTCCGGATCCGATGGGCTTCAAGTTCTGGTAGCGCTTGAGTATGGTGAAGCGTGTGTCGCCCACCTCGACGGTGTAGAAGTGAGGGTGGCGCGGCGGGGCCGACATGGCGGAACCTGGGAGCGCCGCGTGGGGCATGGACCACCCCTACCTGAGGAGAAACCTAATATTAATACCTATTTATGAAAGCAAATAAATTGGTAGTTAAAAAGAACTTTTTAAGAACAAGCTTTTCGTATTTCTCTCAGCAAACCCTTTCATTTGATACACATAACATGGGGGGGGCGGTGCTTAAAAATAATTAATCCCGGCGATCAGATATTTGGGAGTCCACCATATTGAATTTTCCAGGGAACATAGGATATTATTAACTCGAGCAAGTCAGGGAATCCGGGGAAGCACGGAATATTATAATGTTTTAACACACGAAAAACATCAGATTATTGGAGCCTTCGGCCTTCACGACACCAGAAAACAATTCTAGTAAATCTTCTGAAGATGCACTATGCGCCCATTTCCGGTATAACCCTAATATAAATATTAAATTTTAGTCATGATGATGTCACGCTCGCCTTTGAGCGCACATCAAAGGCTCAATTGCTTATTAAGGTTGTAATACCCTAGGCGCAAGAGTATTGAATGTTGGGAGGGTGTGATCAGTGGTGTAAACTTAAGGATTGAATACACAACAGGAAGGATTTACAACGCAACAACGACTTTTTAAAATATGTAAAAAATGTAGGTTCAGCATTGGTTTTGGATATGAACATTTTCGTTTCCTTATTGACAATTTGAGCACAATTCTAAAATTCTATTTGACCTATAGTAAAAAAACATAACCGTTTCCTTGCAGCCGGGTAAAAAGACGCCATAATACTGTTGTAGCTACATAAAAATTGTCGAAAATTATGCTGCTGCGGAATCTTATACTGGGATAAATAATATCCTATGTCCATATTTAGGTCATGGTTTCGCATGTACCAAGTTTCCTTCAAATCCTTTCAGCCGTTTTCACAATTATAATATTAGTAGGAAATAGGACAACGCCATTAAATCGGTAATTTAGGGCACTCCTTAGGGTCTTAGAGGTACCAGGCAACCATAAAATCGTGCAAACTTACTTTACGTGAATGTGTGTACAGAGCGCACGGGCGCAGTCCATATATTGTGCGCGTTCAGGGTCCACAGCGGTGGCACACGGCTTCACTCACTCAGGGCTGGTGGCGGCGGCTGGGAGATCAGGCAATTACGTCTGTTGACAAAGACAACACAGTATTTAGATAAACAATAATCGAAATATTGTATAATTCACAGTCATTAAAGTAACAAATATGTCATCCTACAAAGAAAATAATAGGTATATATCCATATATATTCTTAGTGACAGTCAAGCTGCAATCAAAGCCATGACATCCTACAAAGTGGACTCCGGACTTATTCTGGATGCTATCCAAACCCTAAACAGGCTTGGGAAGCACAACGGGGTAAGACTGATGTGGGTCCCTGGGCAAAAAGGATTCCATGGTAACGAAGTGGATGATGAACTGGCCATAGAGGGCTCAGCAAATGATTTTGTGTGTCCAGAACCATGTGTAGGCATTTTGACGTGTCTCGTAAAAGCCGCATTTAGGTAGTTTGCAGATCACAGACAGCGAATTTATTGGCTGTCTAATACCGGTCTACAACCCTCCAAGAAATTCCTAGGCTCTACGTTCAAGGCCCGGGTACGCATTTGGAGCATGAGCAGGGGGCAAATCCGCTACCTGCTTGGGGCCTTTACTGGGCACTTTGGAACCAACGACATGCTCATGAAGATGGGTCTAACCGCGACACCCATGTGCAGGTTGTGTCGGGAATATACGGTACGCATGGAGCACCCTCTGTGCACTCTGTGCGATGCACTGGCTGGTAAGCGAATGAGTCTCCTAGGGGTTGGATATCCAAAACCAGAAGACTATAGGCTCATATCTCCTAGTCTCGTTGTAAAACTCATGAAAACAGTTTTCAACGAGATTTGGGAGTTATCTAGGGGACTACAATGGGTCGAAGTATAAGAGTTATTTCTCGGCCCCTCCATAAGATAAGATAAGATAAGAACAAATATGAAGGCTTACTTCCAATTTCAGCGGCTCCGGCGTCACTCTCATTGCGAGTTGCGACACGGGTAATGCGCGGAAAGCGTTGTGATCGAAGTGGTTTGCGACATGTAAGCTACGCGTGTTATACGCGGTACATAAGATCTTGCCGTTTGCCAGTTTTGCGGCGTCAGTGTCAATGGAACCACTGTGATCGGAAGTAAAGATTGACATGACGCACGTCAAGTTAGAATGAGGTTACAAATCAAATCAAACTCAAAGCATTTGTAACAATTAAACCAGTAAAAGGCACTTTTAAATTGTTAAGAAGTCGGTCAGTCAGGAAGATGAAGCCACTTGTACATTTCAAAGCGTAGATCTCTATGGAGAAGAACGTGCAAGAAACTACATTGACATCTTTATTTTATCCACGGTACGAATCAGCACAATTTTGCTAAATCTATCTTCTTACATATATCAAGTTAGTTTGGAAAAATTAGAAATGATAAATCCTAGGCATAGCTTTGTACGTAGGTTTTCTCCGATAAAAATGCTCGTTCTGGTCGTTCCATTTTCGTTAACCCCAAAAAATAAATTCTTCCTATATAAAGAAGAAAACTGATAGTAGTAGATGCTGGTAGTATTACCTTTATTCTACGTGTACAAAGTGGTAGACGTTAAGTTTCTTGTAGCTATCAATCTTCATTTATAAACGTCGCCCGTTGCGGATTTAGGGCACCTGCGTTTAATCTTGTTGGGCATGTCATACACGCCTTATTTAAAATAATGAATAAATATCTTAATTATTATTATAACTTTGATTTAACAAAAGAAAGGCTATTTTAATGGGTCATTACTACGTGTAAATAATTTGGGATTGTAGTAAGTTCGAAAAAGTTATATGAACATGGTTATTAATATTATCCTTTGAAGTTTAAACGGCCACAAGTCACCTATAAAGGTGAAAGTGAAACTTCGGCAAATTTTCACGGTTCAGCAATTTTTAGGCTTGAAAACTTTATTTTTTTATTATAGGAGTGGGCATGACTATAGGTTTGCAAAGGTGAGACGGGACGATGAGGGTGGCCAGTGAACTGTAAACTAATTTACACGAATCTGTTGTCAATTTTATAGTAGGTCGTTGATAGAAAGATAGGTACTTGGTATAGATTAAACCTTGCAAGGTGAACTCAAAGTGTGGTTTAAAATATAATAAAATGAGTTTCAACATGGTTTGGTATTCAATCAAAATGTTAGAAGTGCGAAGATACAGTCTCAGGGCTATTACGCACTACACGTCCGTGTCCGTGATTTGAGTTCAGAGTTCAAAACGTTCTGAATTATGACAGATCATGACGGATAGAGTTCGTATTTAGAGAGCTTCCAGGAAGTACTCGGCAACTCGGCACCGAAATTTCACGGACACGGATCGGATGTATTGCGTAACCGGTAACCGCCCTTTGTCCTCTCATATTTTCATAATACGGATCAGTAGTCAATCATTCTGCCTAGACTTTTCCCAACTATGTTTTGTTGTCGGCGTCCAGTCTGGCGTAATACGGATCAGTAGTAAAAATCTCAGAGTGAAAACCACAGGTAATGTGAACATGAAGTAGGAATCATAAGTAAGCATCTTGATTGGATGGATTGACAACTGTTAATCCATCCAATCAAGATGGAAAGCCATTTCACCTCAAGCTTTAGGGTGACGGTTTACAGATTAGAACGGCAGTTTCAAATCGCAGTCTCAATATTAAACTGCAAAAATTCCAACATGGCTTTTCGCAACGAATACAAACATTTATAATATAGACTAGCAGAGCAAATAACCAGACAACAGTGCTACATCGCCGATCATGGCTCTGGCTAGCTCAGGCATTCACACAATGGCACAAGCTGGTGTCTGGCTGAATTTACGTTCATGTTTATTAAGATCCGAACAACAATAGACAAGTTTAAATGAGAAATGTTGCGCCAAATGTTTGAGCGAAAGGGCTCGAATTTAGAGACACTGAAGTTGAAGTTACATTAGTAAGTTTATGTGTAGGAATTAGGAACTGTAATTGTTCACAAATGCCGTAGTCTGTTTCAGAATGGCTATGATTTGCATAAGTAAAGATATCTTACATCCCAAGGGCGGTTTCTGAAATGAGTTTACATAAGAATACTCGTACAAAAGTTTGACAGGTCTTTAGGCTTTGGCAATTAATTAACCTAAAATTCTTAATTCAAAAACCTGCCGTTAGTGAAAAGATACATTGAATGAGAGCGTGACGGTTGACAGCAGACAATGAAAGATGAAAACACGTTGCGTTGATGCCAAGGAACATGGGAAAAGGGAAGGAAGATGATGATCAATTTGCAAAAATGGAAAACCCCAGCATCCTTCCTCGTGTTCACATCAATAACGTTACATTGTGCTCACATACGCACGAGCAAGCCTCATTGTGTGGAGCTAATCGTATCATCTCCCTGTAATGCACATACATGGCTGTTTATAATAACATTGAATACACATTAGCGATTTGGCGGCGCTACTAAGTCGATTTGCTACGCATTGAATCGTGCGAAATCACTATATCGGGCAAGTTTTGTGGCGACAGTTACCCGATTTGACGGGTGTTATGTCGTCCTTTTTCTGTAGTTAATATGAGACTATCTTAAAAAAATTATGATATTGTAGGGAATAAATATGGGATTGAATAAAAATATAATACTTGTAAAATTAAACCTTAAAGCTGTGGGTAAGTATTGATGAGTCTGCAGTAATAGAGGTTGCCGTCTCTCGTTAACATAACTTTCCTAATCCGTAGCGTATGATAATAATAGACAGAGTCTCAGTCGGCTAAGCTTTTATTGGCATTACTAATTTAAAGCAAGCAATTCAATATTGTAAATCTAAGTTCAAGTAGAATAGTATTTATTTAAATCTGTGTTCAGATTAATTTATCTTGGTAGAGGTAGACATTGCAAATCCATTTTGTGTTTACTTGGGCTAGGGTTAAATTGATAAAATTATATGTCAACCAATAAATGTCAACAGCTTTTTCCACTTGCGCCAAAGATTTGGTATATATGTAGTATTGCCTACCATACAAATCTTAAGACGAAAAACATCGCCCACTGACTTGACTGGTAGAGATCCTCATCGCATTAAGTTCGGAAATGTGGTGTATCACTGTGCATACTTACTCCTGAAGCTTGAATAAATAATATGTAATAAGAATCATTAATATGACATCCATTTTTAACTCCCATTGGCTTAGAAGCCCTAGACCAAGCAGACGTGTTCAATTTTAATTTAAAAGCTAATTTACAGTCGCCGAGGGCTCGCGGGCGGCCAGACCACAATGTCATATAAATGTCAAGTGGGACCCGCCATAACCACGTTATATACGTTTCATATTTCCATGTGGAATTCTCAAATTTTCGTATTTATTTGACAAGACTTTTTGTGGCAAATATCAGCACTTTTACGTTGAGAGATAATTATATTGATAAAATTGACATTAAAGAAGCAATTGAAAGGTGTCGTAACAGACAAAAACAAGCCCAATTTCTTATAGTTATTTCATTGGAGCGAAGTATAGAGAGATAATTCTTGCCTTTCATAAGTTTTTTGAAAGTTATAAGAAGCTCAGCAATTTATTCATTCTACTTTTCGAAACTAAAATACCGTCTAAGTGACAGTTTCCCTACCAAAATAGAAACAAAATAAAGTTACTAGCGAGTGCGAGTCTACTCGCGGGCCGACTTGACTCGCTCCAATTACACCGCACTCGCTTCGTACTAGCTCACACTCGACACCGTTGTGGCCACTTCAACGGCAGTTCAGAGGAAAGTAGCTCGACTTGTGGGCCTCACAGAGCCTTTTGGATATAGTAAATAGATAAACAAGGCACTGAATAATACTCGATACCAAATCGGAGAAGTACCTATGGGCCGTTTAGTTAAAAACGTCGGTGTTTTTTTTTAGTTACGAGCAGTTCCATTTCTATTCAAATTGTCCGTATAACGAAAAACTTGATTTCAGACGTCAATTTTCCTCGAGAATACTTTTTTCATCAGCTTTGGCCCAATTCTACTATCCTGAATAGATATTTCTGGGTCTCAGACAATTTATGTTGTAAAGATCCACAGAACCTTCGGAAAGTCTATGTAGGTCACATAGACAATTCCAACAAATCTTTTTGTAGCAAAAATCAATACCCACATCAAATGATTAATGGTCTAACCTCGTCCTACTTGGTTCAGAAAATATGGCGGTTCTCACCCAAGTCAATGACAATTTAATTTACCATTTATCTTTTCAGACATCCTATTTATTATCCCAAGAGATTTTAGTACAATACTCTATTTTTTATTCAATCGCTCAAAACAATCTATCGCAGAAAACTAGACACATGTCTTTTCCAAAATTGAATTTGAGTAGTCCAATTTTTTGTAGTTGATTTTACGTAAAGGCGCAAAAATGTTGGGCTATTCTCTGAATAAATAATTACTTTCCCCGGCCGCTCCCGACGGATGGAGTGAAACATAGCTCATTCGTTCGCCGCCATTACGGCGAGCGGAGAGAACGGGCCCTGGGGAGCGAATGGAATCAAGCCGACGATATAACTGCTCAGTGATTGGCACACCACGATATCAGGAGTTGTTAGCGGCAGACCTGGTAATGATCTGCAATTGAAGGATTTATTGCTCGCTCTTTTTTTTGTTAAAATGTGAATAAAAGTTAATGTCGATTCTAATTGGCAATTTGTAGTCAATAGATACGTGGGTAAGTACAGGTTTTAAACGAGATGTTTTGAGTTTCAGATACCATTCAGTTAGTGAAAGAAAATATTGAATCGGTCTCTTTCTATACAAGATCGATATATTTTGTTTACTAGAAGGTCTACTATTAACACAAGAAGGACCAATCCTTGTTGCTGGTGCTGTCCGTCAGGAAGTGTGTACCTTAAACTGTCTCGAAGAAGGTGGCAACTGATCACTTAATCAGTCTTTTATCCACTTGATCGAAAGCTAACCGACTCCCAGTATTGTGTTCACAGTAGATACAGTATTATCCCTTCGGCACTATTATTTAACCAGCGAAAGCGAAAAAATTGAGCAAAAGCGATCAATTGGAAGAAGAAGCCGTTGTGTAACAATCAATTCAACATCGAGTGTCGTCTAACGCGATTGTCACCAACACTAGGGCTGACAACACAATATCAGGAAAATTCTCAAGATACGTAAAAATATGTTTGGACATTTTGCCCCTGAAACCAATATTGCATTATTACTAAGGTTTTAAAGCCAAAAACATAAAAAAGATTTTTTATTACAGTTCAATCGAGGAAACGATTGAAACAAGTAACAGGGATCTTACTATTAAAGAGGAGAAAAGAGGAAGATCCCTCTCGGATAGAGGGGTAAGAAAAATGATCATTTTATTGAGATAGGAATTGTCAAAATGTCAGAAATTTATGGGATTGCCAAGCGCTACCGATGTATGTTACAAGGACAATCCCAGACATGTTGAACTTCCAAATAAAACATGTGAAAATAAATCATGAGCTGCTAGAATGTCAGTAAGTCTAGAGGCAGTGAACCAATTCAGTCCTACTATACAGATCTAATTAAGCAGAAAACAAATGAATGCTTAAAACTACAGTAGCCAAGTTTCAGACCTAAGTGTTCCTAATCCAAACAAATCGTTGTAAAACGTACCAGCCCTAACAAGCTGCCGAAAGAAAGGTGTAACACCTTGGCGGCTCGCCAAGTGCCAAGCCTGGGCTTTGCTTACACGATAAATGTGCCGTATTTACATTCAACATTTAAATTTAAGGGGATCACTGCTGAATGTTGTGGTTTTAAATAAAAGGAAATGAAAGACTAACACAATGTGTAAACTTAATTTGGAGCGAGAATTAATTTGTGTTGTATTGTGGTAATAAGAACAATTTTATCTACAGTTAACTTTAAATACTACTGATTTTCTTAAAGAAAGTGCACTTCAATGTCAACTTTTAGCCATTTCATGTTTGAGAAAATCTTTTGCTGCTTTAGTTGCAGAGAGAAGCGCCATTTTAGATCAAAATCAACTCATAACTCAAAATGGCCGGCCTTTATTCTACAGCGCAACCAAATTTCGTTCACAAATAGTCGTCCAGGGGCTATTTGTTATGTACGAGTATTAGAGCACTTTGTGGCCCTAATTCGTAATTTCTAAGCTATAACCTACCGTCCTAGTTCCACGGAGCGTCCGGGGAAATGAATGCAAAATGCATTGTAAACCAGGACATACAGAAATTCACCACAGGGGGATTTCAACTCTAGTGCTGTAAAGTTAGAGTCTGAATTCTGTTGGAAGTTAGGTATCAAAGTTTCCGACGATTCTGTTAATTTTTTACTCGACTGCGGTCGCAGTGAGAATGCTTTAGTGTTCTTAATCGGTCTGATGAAAGTTTATATCGGAATAGTTAATGCATGTGAGTTTCTTGACGTGAAAATAGAGTGTTTGCTTTAATCAAATCCGAAAGACATTTCCAACTTTTAAAGTGTACTGACCTACACGGGTCGTTCAGAAAAACATAAATGTAATGACCTTAAGTTCCAAATTCGAATTAATACTAATGCAGTCCTTCGAAGTTCGATTCAGCCGAAAAATCCTTACATTACACTTTCCCTCTAAGATTTAAATAATCCTGGCCACATCTAAAAATGTTCCATTTACTATTTTCGCCACCATTATTTAAGGCAAACAAAAATCCTTTTTTAATCAAGCTTGTCAATGCCCAGTGTCACAGTAACGAATAAGAGCAGGGACGTAGAGGACTAGGGACGACAACACATCGTGAGGTATCAGTGACGTAGGTCTCCGAAGGCCGGTGTGGCCTTTTTCCAAATACGCAGCCATTTGTAACTAGGCCGTAGATAACAATCTGACATAGCTGAGCCTTGGTAATTTGTTGCTTTTGGGGATTAATTTGAGTAAGAATATTTTCTGTGTAGTTTCGTTGTTGGTAGGAGAATTAATTCATTTTTCATGCTGTATATCTTTCAGGTTTACGTGTTGTGTTGCTTACCCAAAAGGTGATGTGGGTATTTTTTTAAGCATAATGACATTTCGGGCGTTATTTAAAGTCCCGCAGGACAGGGCCTGTTGCCATTACTATATGCATATATTGCTATCTTTCATTTATTTTTATTATATGCCAGCTTAGTTTAGATATCTAAGTGAATTGCCATACAGACATTAAAGAAGTACCTCTCTTCTATCACTTAAACTAAATCCGCAAATTGTTTAAAGGGACACAAATGAATGTCCACATATCACCATGTTAAAAGCCCGCGGATTAGTCGGCTCCAGGTTCTAATCTGCCGCGTAGGCGCAGGTGTTGGTCGCAAATCCGCGATAACTAAGGTTAATCCTCTAAGTCGCAGTAGCTTTCGGGGTTTAGAGCTTAAAACGTGTTTCGGGTGTAAAGCTTATATTGACGTTTTTGAAGTTGTTTGACTACAACAAGACATGTTGCTTCAACATTTTCTGTCTCAGTTGAGAGTTGCACAGAAGCAATGATTTGTCACATTTAGGAATATTATCAAAATTACTTAAAATGTATGTAAGTAAGTCAAGTGAAATAGCCGGCGCTGTGGCTCTGTGTATACGCGTCGCAGAATTAGCGGATGTGTCGCATATTTTTTATATGTATCATATAAAGTCCGTTTGATGACGAAACTCGATTTCTTTCTATTTCCTTAAGCTGTTAAGTTAGATATGTCCTTTCACAATCCTGTAAGTCAGAAATTGGTTAAGCAGAAATGATCACCGTTGTTTCGCGGAAAACGCTGATATCAAGTCGCATTTAGTGCCAGAATCTAACCTTAGCGTATAAACCGACAATAAAACCAATGTACCAGAGAATGAGTAGCCTAATAAACTTAGATCCACTCCATTCTATGCTTAGGTCTTCGAATTTAAGCTGTAAAACGCCGCCGCGTCGACTGAATACTAATTTAAATCTGGCATTAACGAGCAGCCTAGGTTGATTAACTTACTTAGGATTAAACCTGTTACACTTATTAGCTTACATAATTCCAAGTGCCTTTGAATTTGAATTTCGGGAGTAGCGATTTTTAATTCCATTAGGTAACTAGATTTTAGTTCTAAAAGATTCCGTCGTGCGTTCGTACCTAGACAGGCAAAATTATGTAATTTATTTCAGCATCACTGCTCTAAAAACGGTGAAGGAAAACCTCGTGTGAGATTCGCGTGGCATGTCTAACCCCTATATTTCATCTCAATTCTTCCATTTGACTCAATTAAATTGACAGTTATAGTAGTTAGTTTTTATTGATGTAAATCACGGGGTTTTATTGTTTGAGGAAGATTCATTTAAAAAGACTAAGAGTAAAGCCCTTAAAACCAACAATTCTAAGACATGCGACATCTACCAAGCCCGACTGGTCCCGCGTGGTGGATTACGGCACTCTCTCTCTCACAGAGCCTGTGACAACAGTTTGAACATTAATGACTGATTAGACTTTCCAAATAGTCTGGAGTAGAATGCTCAAGTGCTATCAATTTCTGACATGAATTGTCCCGTAACTAATCTCGAACAACGCGTGTAACGTGTGGTCAGCTTAGTTCTGACGTAGTGGTGTAGTTAGTTGGGTTATGAGACTTAACACTGAAATATCGCTTCAACATTGTCCGTTCCAGATAATCGCTTAATGGACCACTTGGTTTTACGTTAAATGTTGCTTCTACATCACGGATAACAAACTGAAATTTGTTATTCCATGCCATAGGAATACAGAGAAAAGTCAGTTTTCCTCGACTAAATAATCGCTGAATTAGGGATTCTATCATTTTTTTTTTACTTTGGGAAATCCCTCCGTACTATTCCCTGCAACTCCTGAAAGCCAGAATCAACAGTGGCGACCACCAGAAAAGCGCCGAGGCAATAAAGCTCGACGAAGTACTGCAGAATGAATTTAACTGTCTTGGATCCGGCAACGAAATTAATCAGTAAAGAATAACGGAGTACTAGGAAAAAATTCTAAGACATGCGACATCTACCGAGCCGGACTGGGCCCGCGTGGTGGATTATATTTGGCAAAGTAAACTTTCGGAAAATGAAGAATACACCCACAATAAAGCGACTTAATTTTCGACTTACGGTTAGTCGACTCTTCACGTGACCAGAGGGCTGGGCTTTTCCTTGGCCAGAGAATCAGCATTGCCATTCAACGTGGCAATGCTGCCAGCGTTCTGGGCACTTTTCACGTTGACAGCGATGTGGACGAATTTTTTGACGCCCTATGACCCCTGCCCTTTTATACGCGTTCGTAGTTTAATTTTATTTTTATTTAAGTGTATTTATAGGTAGTTATTGTTAATTAAGTATATTATATTATGTAAATTTTAGATTATTAATAAATAACCTTAATTTCATCAACAACTCTCTCGCCAATCTGCCACGAATACTGTCCAAAATATCTGTAGCCAAGTTCAAAGCTGTGCCAAGAGTGGAAAAATGTCCGGCGCCGTATCGGAGCGAAGGCTCGATTTATCAGAGCCCGCCTCAATAATTTATTTTCCCTTTTCAAGCCTCCGTGCAGAATGTAATCTGACTTACTCCGTATTATCGATGATTATCGAACCCGCCGGGAGCTCCAAGCTTGGACTCCTTTTGACATATTTTTATTTATGGTGCCCGATTTTGAAATGATAGCATTTTTTGTTATTTTAAAGGTAGAAAGATATATGTTATTACGCAAGAATGCGAAGCCAATTTTATTGATAACAGTATTAGCTGTGGGGTGATGAATATCGCTGCGCAAATGGCACAATTTTTATGATATTAAGCTCAATAACTCAGAATTTGACTCGGTTTCAAATCGAATATATTTTTGGTCGGCTTCAAATATATTACGTGGAATTGAACATTATTGATTCTCACCTAATATTGGTACAATATTAGGTTTCGTTTTGCGTATGAGGACTGGTCCTACGTTCCGTGGTTAAAAAGGTTTTTGTTAAATATCATCATGCTATTTCAGGGTAAATGAAATATCTGCCCACATGCTTGCTATTAATTGAAGTTGCCTTACGAAAGCAAATATTCTTGCTAAAGCCCTCTTTGTTCAGTTGGGTCGTGCAATCCGTCAGAGCCAGCCATTTGCATACATGTTTTGCCGTTACACAACCCAGCATACACACAGCGATGAACAGCACATTTTCCACTAAATATCCTCCGTACAACTTCTCTTTACGAGCACATTCTGTGAGTGTAATAATAATAAAGTATTACTCAACAACTGAATGTCAACTTACCATAAGCTGCGCTCGCTCATGTTGTGTTACAATGCCGTCGGGTATGCTCACCCCCTCTGCAACAAACGTCGTGAAGTTAATACGAGCTGCCGTCGGAGTAAAGGTATTACGTAACAGTTGGTGTACAGCAATCATCATTTTGGTATATGAATATTATTTTGAGGTACCTAGTTTTGTTAATAATTCCGTTTTTCCAGCATTCAGTTCAGAGTAATGTGACTCAGTCTCGGTAGTTATACCTATCAATATACTTTTTAATAACCTTCCAGTTTATAAAGAAAGCAGTTGTACCACAAAAAATGCATTTAAAAACCAAGTGAGAAAGTATCTCCTTGAAACCTTTGGGGAAAATATTGAATATACTTAACTAACAATAACTAACCAATTTATATTGAATATTACAAACATTTCAAATACTTAGCCAGTAAGCAAAAAATGCACCTTTGGTTATAAATATAATAATTATCTAATTTGTGTGGGAATTGCGTCTGCCAACAAAATGTCCTACAGTTTGGCAAAAGTAAAATCTTTTTTGTATGTGTGCTATCTTTTGAGAATAAACATTTATTCACTTTCATTTCACTTAGGCGTGACAGTGAAAATGTCAAAATTAAATACATACAAAAAAAATACCTTTCTCGAAGGCTTGAAGTTACGATTTAAGCTAAATCTTTTCGTAAATTTTGTTTGAACATGGAAGCAGGAAACCGATACTCATATTTATTACATTAAAAAATTGAACTTAAATGGTAAGATGTACAAAGACATCATCCTACGACGGACGGTGGACGATGTCGAGATATCGAGCACGTTATTGCATTTTACATATTATAGTATGCGTATTCTCTAAAAATCTAGGACACGCATTGCAATCGTTACTTATAATAGGTAAAAAATAACGAAAACTCAACGCAATGTAACAGTAGGTGTGCAGGACGTAGCGTGTTCATTGGCCCCGAGAAAAGAAGGGCGTAAACCTTCTGGCCATTGCCGCTGAACGCCCCATCCACATCAACGAAAACAAAGGTTCTTGGATGCCTAGCTGCAGCAGTGACGTAGGGTTGCAAATCGACTCTAACGATTCAACGATGTGTTGGCTGTACTTGAGTTATTTCCAGATTCCGGGTTGCCTACTTCTGGATCAGCACTCCTGGTGTCCAGGTTCCGAGGTTCAGCTCGACAGGGTCGAAAAGGGATGTCTTCATAAGGGTTGAAGTCGATGAATTAAATGAAACACTAAGTTATTCAGTACACGGCACGATTCTAGGGCTCTCAACAATTTCTGAGACTTGATTCTATATAAGAATTACTTCTTATTTACTAAGACAAGTACAAGCGACTAGCTTTGGATGACTACAAATTCTATTTTGGGCCCGGGGGTTCTTTATACCCTCGCATCGTGCCATTATTGAGAGCCCCGCAAATTCTCGCCGAAAATAATTTTTATTTATGTAAAAAACCCTTATACATATTTGGTAAATAGGGTTACCGCACCCCTTCCATGGTGCTATCAATAGCTGGATTCCTTCGTACTGTAACACAGTAACGCCCCCTATCTATGTATCTAATCAATATACCTAATTTCCAGGTATTGATAGCTTCCCTAGACTATTTCCATGAAATAAAAGGACAATTCCCTTTATTTCCCAGTTAAAACCTTAATAGTTTTCAACCTAGCCTAAGGATATCTATAGGTTGGGTTGACCTGCTGGTGCCAATAGCAGGCTGTCTGTTGACGTCTAGAAAAAGCTTATTTTCGGGAATCTTCTATGGGATATCATCCCTTATGTAATGAATCTATAAATTCCTAAGTCATTTCACCGACTTTAGGACTTCCTACTTAGGCTAACCAGGCAATCACCGCCTATTATGGGGATTCTGGTAGCCAATAGACCACACTTTACATTTCTAATGTTTATGTAAGTCTATCTAGGTCATATGCACATAAGGTGCCTTGATATGTACAAATTTGATAGCTGGTCACTTTCTTTGCGCCCAGCTATCAGAGAAATTAGATATAAAAACACTAATAAGATTGGGACAACACGATGGTGCGTTTAACGGGCCATCGGGAGGTCCCCAAAAATTCCTTATTTTCGGAATTCCCAGGGGTGTATAGTCCCGGGGAGTGCCAAAAACTGACTAAAAATTACATTTCCAGAAACCTATTTTCTGGAATTGTACTTAAACTACTTGAGCGATTTTCGCTCCAAAGTGATGGCTTGGTAGCTAGTCCAGCAAGCCATCCGAAAGTACTTACACCATGAGTACATCTATTCCCTTCATGGAGTTATTCCACCTGAAGGGTCTACAAATTTCAACGTTTTACGTTGTTTACATTTTTCACGACTGCTTATCCCGTTGACTATCCAAGCGATTCTTCCCATCTAGAAACCGCCTGGAAGCCCTTTTAGCAAGCTTTCCAATGGTAGTACTTTTACCAGTACACCTATATGTTTCTAGGTACTTAGGGCACCTAAAACCGTAAGCGATTGCCAAAAACCAGATAAACAGCAGTTTTTCTATTATATACTGACTTGATATCTCAAGTAAATGGGCTTTATATAAAAGACTACGCTAACTATGAGGTGTATATAGGCTTCCTGTCTCGGTCTAGGTCCCCCATATACCCTAAAATGACCTAAAACCATATATTTGGTGTTTGAGATATCAAGTCAATATTCCTATTTACATAGCAGAAACTATGTGGTCTTCACATAGTTTCATCATTATGTACTGATTTCATGTCCAGTACATAGGATAAGCCCTTAAAAACATGATTTTAATTACTATAATATTTTCAAAAACCACCAAAACTATAAATAACGTGTGGTTCCCTCTCACGGTTCATTCGGAACTAATCCGTCGCCGAGCACAGACGTATCGTATGACAGAATTTTATGTTTTTTACTATGATAACTCTTATCAGTATGCTTTCTAATGATTTTACTCTGTTAAGGGTGAACTATTGAACCCTATAACATACTGACAAACACTAAAAACATTATACTACTATCTCAAAAAATGTAGGTAAAATTTTAGTATAAATATAAACGTGCCTCTAAAATTCATTTTAGTATCAGGTGGCGCGCCGTGGTAAGCAGACATGTCTACACATACAAACTTCAATTTCTATGAACCATTTAGTATGGTTGATGACGCTTCGTCGCGAACATATCTCCCGCCGTGCAGTGCTGTGTCGACTCGAAGTGTTGTCGGCGCGGCGCTGCATTCCTTCGGTGAGCGACGGACGGCATTTCTCGGCTGCCGGCCAGGCCCACCGAGAGGACGGTCGCCGCTCCGGCATCTCTGGTTACTGGGGCAGTGGGACGAGTTTCTTCACCGGACGCTTCAAGGTACCGCCAAGCGTGCGTACCTCAGCGGTCCGGATTTCTCCGTCGATTCCTGGATACACGGCCACAATGCGGCCTCGCGGCCACGTATTGCGGGGCAGCTGGCCGTCGGCTATCAGGACAGAGTCACCCACTTTAAATCTGGGCCCACTACTATGTGGCTCCCGCCGGTTTTGGAGCTCCGGCAGGTACTCTCTGACCCAGCGACTCCAGAACATATCAGCGAGGATCTGTGATCGTCGCCATATTTTCCTGCTGTCTATATCTTGCTCGGTGAACGTGCCAGGTGTAGGTAGTCTGGCTGACCCACCGAGTAAAAGGTGATTCGGTGTGATGGATTCATCATCATCACCATCTACCGACACGTGTGTCAATGGTCGGCTATTTACAATGTACTCTGCCTCACAAATCAGTGTGGACAACACCTCTTCGGTGGGGTGTTTTTCTGTAAGTACATTGTATAGTGTGTTTTTTACACAACGAACTAGGCGCTCCCAGGCGCCTCCCATGAATGGCGCTGATGGCGTTATGAAGCGCCATACGATGCCTCTACGACTTGCCTCTGTTTTGAAGGCGTCTCGCAGCTCTCTGTCGGCGCCGTGCATGTTGGTGCCATTGTCTGAGTGTATCTCAGCTGGGCATCCTCTGCGTGCGGCGAATCGGCGCAGCGCCAATATGGCGGAGTCTGCGCTAAGGCTGGCGGCGATTTCAAGGTGCACCGCCCTTGATGTGAGACACGTAAATAGTGCTACGTATCTCTTCTGATGCTGCCGACCGACGGTGACGGATAGCGGGCCGAAATAGTCGAGCCCGGTATATGTAAACGGCCTCTTATGGTGAGCGAGGCGCGTTTTCGGATGGTCGCCGGTCGCAGGTACTGGTGGCTGTGCCTTGCGTATACGGCAATGCAGGCATCTTGCTATCACCTTCTTCGCTGTTGGTCGCATCTTCACGACCCAGTAGTGCTGCCGTACCTCATTAATTGTGAGTTCGGTGCCACTATGTTGTAGACTGCGATGTGTCCAGTCTATGTACAACTGCGTTATGTGATGGTCGCCATGTAATATAGGCGGGCGCATCACTTCTTCAGCTACCTCTTGCGTAGCTGCTATGCGACTTCTTAGTCGCAGCACGCCGTCGACGACCTGAATTTGTAAAGGTCGCAGCGAGCTATTTTTATTTATTTCTTCAACATTCGCTAACTCTGAAGCGAACGATTGTTGTTGTGCGACCTGGACAAGTATTTTCTCAGCTTCTTGGAGAAATTCTGCTTCTATGATTTGTCTGTTGACCTGGGTTGGTGCTCTGCATGCCTGCTTCTGCTTCTGTGCAGGTACAGCGGGCTTCTTGCGCCAGTCTGGGTCCTTTTCAGCGTTTTTTCTCGTCCGTTTATAGGACGTTATCTCTGTTCTATTTTTGCAAAGAGATATAAAACGCAGAACTGTGGCGGTCGCACGAAGCAGTCGCTCCCATCTGGAGAATCTGCTTGGCTCTGGAACGGCTTCTATGAAGCTCTTCTTGTCCCCTTCTGTGACAACGAAAGTTTTTTCTTCTCCCGTGTCGTTTGTAGTCGGAGGTTTCTCTGTGGGCCATAATTCGGGCCCAAGAGACAAAAAACTCGGCCCGCAGTACCACTCGTGGTCCGAGTTGAACCGCAGTGGCACGTCACGGGTTGCTGCATCAGCGATGTTCATCTTGGTGGGTATCCATCGCCAATCTTCGACTTTGCTATTGTCTTCAATAGCAGCTATTCGGTGAGCAACGAAAGGTTTGTATACTCTCGCTCCTCTTCTAATCCAGGTCAGTACGGTCTTGCTATCTGACCAATACGTTACTGACGTGGGCTTGCAGTCGTGTTCACTCATCACTGCTGCGGCTACGCGGGTTCCCAATACCGCGGCCTGAAGTTCGAGTCTCGGTATCGAAAGCAGTTTCAGTGGGGCCACCCGCGCTTTCGCCATAACAAGGCTTATTAAGTGCTTGCCTTCCACGGTCGTGGCCCGCCAGTATATAGCGGTAGCATATGCCATCTCGCTTGCATCAGTGAACACATGCACCTGCATTTCTATAGCGTCGCTATATCCAGGATAGCATCTTGGTACGCTAACGTTTTTTAGTTGGCGTAAATGTTGTACCCAAATTTTCCATTGTAATGCTAGGTCAACATCTAGCCTCTGATCCCAGTCGACGCCTCGCCTCCATGCTTCTTGCAATATTTGCTTCGCCTTGATGGTTACTGGCGAGGCGAGTCCGAGTGGGTCGTATAGCGACGCTACTATTCTGAGCGCCTCTCGCTTGGTGGGCGCCTCTCGGTCCAAGATACCCTCAGGCAGACGCGCGAGTGTGAGGTTGAAACCCAGCGTGTCTTCGCCTGGCCTCCATATGAGGCCGAGTATCTTTTCCGACGTATCTATATCTCCAATGGATACCATCTCAGTTTGTATATGCGATGGGTCCATTTTTTCTAGGAGCTGCGAGCTATTTGAAACCCATTTCTTGAGTTCAAACCTCGCCTGTAGGTGTATTTTTCGCACCATACTAGCGACTTCTGCCGCCTTCTCGATAGTTCTATAACTATCTAGGTAGTCATCCATATAATGACTACGTAGTATAGCATCCACAGCTTCAGGGTGCTTCTCTATATATTTGTTTGCGTTCCAGTTCTTTGCAAAAATTGCTGTGCAAGGCGAACTGGCTGCGCCGAAAATGATGGACGTCATTCTATATTCTTCTGGCGCTCCTTCTCTGCGGTTTCCCCTCCACAGGTAGCGAAGCGCGTCTCGGTCTTGGCTCCGCACCTTCACTTGCATGAACATCTCCGCTATGTCACCGGTTATTGCGACGCAGTGGCGGCGAAACCGCATCATTACGCCTGGCAGCGACTGTAATAGGTCGGGCCCAGTTAACAGGAAGTCATTCAGTGACATTCCTCTCGATTTGGCGGCAGCGTCATGTACGATGCGAAGTTTGTCTGGCTTCATTGGGTTGAAGACATCGAAGTGTGGGAGGTACCAAGTTTTGCCCGGCGTGCTAATTGCGGGTGCCCTTTCAGCGTACCCTTTCGCAATTAGCGAGTCCATCTGGTCTGAGTATCTTCTTAGAAGTTCCTGGTTCTTGTCCAGCTTCTTTTCTGTTGAGACGAGCCTCTTCAGAGCTGTCTCAAAGCTATCTGGCATCTCAGCATGCTCATTACGCCAAAGCATGGCGGTTTCGATGTGTCCATTCTCTAATTGGACAGTTGATCGATTCAAAATGTCCTCTGCCCTTCTTGCTGGGTCAGAGGCAGGTCGCTGTGGGTTTACGCACAACGATTCTATGGCGAAATGTTCGCGCAACTGATGATCCAAATTGTCATCAGTTGTTATTCTATTGACATGATGTACTTGTTGTCGTAGTAAACTACTGTGCGCGCCATGTAGTGTCCAACCCATCGCTGTAAGTGACGCAATTGGTTGGTGTCTTGGACCTCTGCGAATCTCGCTGGCCAATAACAAATGCCAGTTGTCTTGGCCGACGAGTATTTTTGGCACGCCATTGTTGTACATCAACTCTTTTCTCAAGTCGGTTAAATGCTTGCAGCGTGCGACAACCCTATCGCTCACTGTTTGTTTTGCCAAGCTGAGTTTAGGTATAGTACGTGCTTTAAATTGTACCCTTCTCTCTTGCGGGCTAACCAGCGTCACCTTGACTCTTCTTGAGCATGGGGTGGTGAGCATGGTGTTGCCTATCGCACCGATCTTGAGCGGGTCCACAGGGCCCTCTGCCCCGACTTGCCTCGCGATGTCTTCATCCATCAGCGAAACGGTGGACCCATCGTCTAGGAGAGCGTATGTTGCTACCTCTCCCGCCGGTCCGATTACCCGGACCGGCACTATCTTGAGGTACGCCTGGCTCGATGGTGACCCGAAACTGGCCACCGTTTCCTGAGGATCCTTGCGGGATTCAGGAACATCGGGCTTCTTGTTGGCTTCCCTCTGCTGTTGCTTCTTCCTATGAAGAAGCCGATGGTGCGTATCTCTGCACCCGTCTTGGCCACACTGTTTTCTCTTACAAGTGTGGTTGCCTCGTCGATGTTGAAGGCAGCGATAACATAGATTGTGTTTTTTCGCTAGCTCCCATCTTTTCTCGACAGCTACGCCCCTGAATTGTGCACATCCAGTGGCGTAGTGATGTCCCACGTCGCAAACACGGCATTTTCCTACCGGTTGGTCCGTAGCTATATGCGTCCTTTGTGTGACGCGTCTGTTGGTGTTCGCCTCGGCCGAAGCGATGCCTTCGGGTGGGGCGAATGGACTACAGAAGTGTGCCTGTTCAGATATGAAATTACTGAACAATGAAATATCTGGCACCGATTGGTACTTCTCCGAATATGATCGGTACCATTGTGCTCGTAGCGAATTGGGTAACTTCTCTGTTAACAATCGCATAAGCTCCGCGTTCATAAGGTAATGACCCTTTTTTAACGCGCGGAGCGTGACTACAGCACCTCTTACGCGACTTGCAAACGCGCAGATGTCTCTTGGTGACTCACTGCAGCGCGGCAGTCCGCGTAATCTATCTGTTTCAGCTTGCGCTATGGAGTCTGGACGGCCGAACTGCAGCTCGAGTTCCTTCATGATGTCATCGGGCCTGGCATGTCCGATGAGTTCTGAGCTGACGGTTTCCATTGCACGTCCATGTAAGCTTCTCCTCAGCCTCGCTGTATTCTCGATGTCCGTAAAGTACGCTCGAGTTGTCTCATATATGGCCCGAAATGATAGCCATTCAGTATGAGAACCATTGAAATTCGGCAATGTCATGACGAATTTCGACGCAGAGGGGTTCGGTTGGTCCCGCTGTTCTATTTTCCTGTCGGCTAGCGACGCTATAGCGGACGTCAACTCCGTCAAGAATGGACGGAGACTATCCCTCTGACCTCCTGTACACTCAGCTGACGCTGCAACTGGAGGCTTTCGCACTTCTCTCTCCTTAGGATGCTGACCTTCTATTTGCGATTTGGTGGCGGCCGCAGTCAGGGGTCTATGCATAGAATTTCTGGTTCCCCCTTCAACGACGTT
The DNA here is from genome assembly GCA_948252205.1 of Orthosia incerta. NCBI lineage: Eukaryota > Metazoa > Arthropoda > Insecta > Lepidoptera > Noctuidae > Orthosia > Orthosia incerta. The sequence continues at coordinate 28,045,566 of OX411759.1, forward strand.
ATCCTCCTTCTCAGGCTGAGGTTCTGGTGCCTCTTCTAGCCATGAACGCACGTACTCGTCATTCGAGTTTCTGTCATCCAAGTATTCAGCTTCGGAACCCTCTTCCTCCGCTCTCTGAAGTGCCAGTTGTGCAAGCTCCAACTTAATTTTGAGTAAGTCTTCGCGAGCTTTGTCTATGTTTTTTCGTGACCGAGTCACTCTAGTTGACGGCGGACGGCTATGTTCGATACGGGCGTCACCCCGGGTAGTCATCGGCATCGCTGTACGTCTGTCTTCTTCGGAAATCTTCTCTTTCTGAGAAGGTTTCAATGTTGTGTCTGAAGCTCCTTCTAATCTGGTTACTCTGGTAGAAACCGCTTGATCAGTTTCTATTGGTTGATGCGTCGGAGTGCTTTCAGTTTGAGGCGCTAGATGGCGCTGCTCGTCCGACGGCTCGGTCCCTTCGGTTGTGGAAGGTGAACACGGCGGCAGCTCATGTCTGATGCCAACTGGCTGATCCAACTCCACGGTCCATGCCTCCGGCGTCTTGCCTTTGGATCTGGTTATCGGCATTGTTGTTGAAATATTTTCTTTTGAAAACTCGAAGTTAGTTTTCAAAGATAAGTCCCAGTTCCGGGCTTCAGCGTTCAAACCGACGATCTCCAGAAGTTAACCTCCACTTCGATTGACTATAATTCAATCTTCAAATAAAAAATCACTAAAAACTTACGGTCAGTGATAAGTCTTCAGGAAACTTCAGGCATTTGCTATACAAGTTTATTTTTCCCATAAACGTGTATGTTCTATTTGATTGACTATAATTCAATCAAATTCTAAATCACCGAAAAGTCAAGGTTACTTTTCGGTGGTGATGCTTCATGAACTGCTTGTCCAAAGCATCAGAACCGTGCATCAATCTTCCGAGCACGTATCTTGCTTGATTGAAGAAAATTCAATCTTCAAATAAATCACCGAAACGTCAAAGTTATTTTCAGTGATAGTGCTTCAGGAACCGCTTAGTCAGTACATCCGAAACGTATCTAAGTCTTCAGAGTACGTTTCTTCCATTCACTGACGAAAATTCAGTCTTCAAAATTTTCCTGAAAACATAGGGGTTGTTTTCAGTCATAAGGCTTCAGGAATTATTCTTCAATCATCAAGGATGCACATCAGCCTTCTAAACGCACGTCTTGTATTTTTCTGACGGGCGCTCGTTTTTTAAACAAATCGCTAAAAACATAAGGGTAGTTTTCAGCGATAAGTCTTCAGGAACTATTCTTCCGCGTCAAAGACGTAATCCAATCTTCTGAACGAGTATTCTTGGTTGAATAAACAAGCGTTCAGTTCTAGAACAAATCACTGATAACATAGGGTAGTTTTCAGCGATAAGTCTTCAGGAACTATTCTTGGGGCTTCAAGGATGCGCATCTGTCTTCATACAGCATTTTGCGGCTCACAGAAAATTTCTTCTATTTTCTTACAATTATTGAAAAAATAGGGTATTTTCAATAACTGTCTCCAGAATTTTACCTCTTGGATCCAGCGGCAAATAGGGCACGTAGGACTTGTTCCCTGCAGTGCACGTCGATTTTTGGTTTATTTGTGAAATTAATTTCTCCAAAATTCGAAAAATTAATTCCACCACTGTTTCTTCCTGACGTCCTGGGGCGCTCCAGACTTCGCATTTCGGCTCGAACGGGTCAACGTTGTGTTGCACGTAGCCGACTTAATATGCAGGCACCCAGTTGTTTTTTCTGGATCTACTGTTCCCGACGTCCTGGGGCTCTCCAGGCTCCAAAATTCGGCTCGATAGGACCATTAAATGTGTCCGTCGTCGAATTTGCCGGGACGCCAGGCTCCAAAATCTGGCTCGCAAGGACCATTAAATGTGCAGGACGTAGCGTGTTCATTGGCCCCGAGAAAAGAAGGGCGTAAACCTTCTGGCCATTGCCGCTGAACGCCCCATCCACATCAACGAAAACAAAGGTTCTTGGATGCCTAGCTGCAGCAGTGACGTAGGGTTGCAAATCGACTCTAACGATTCAACGATGTGTTGGCTGTACTTGAGTTATTTCCAGATTCCGGGTTGCCTACTTCTGGATCAGCACTCCTGGTGTCCAGGTTCCGAGGTTCAGCTCGACAGGGTCGAAAAGGGATGTCTTCATAAGGGTTGAAGTCGATGAATTAAATGAAACACTAAGTTATTCAGTACACGGCACGATTCTAGGGCTCTCAACAATTTCTGAGACTTGATTCTATATAAGAATTACTTCTTATTTACTAAGACAAGTACAAGCGACTAGCTTTGGATGACTACAAATTCTATTTTGGGCCCGGGGGTTCTTTATACCCTCGCATCGTGCCATTATTGAGAGCCCCGCAAATTCTCGCCGAAAATAATTTTTATTTATGTAAAAAACCCTTATACATATTTGGTAAATAGGGTTACCGCACCCCTTCCATGGTGCTATCAATAGCTGGATTCCTTCGTACTGTAACACAGTAACGCCCCCTATCTATGTATCTAATCAATATACCTAATTTCCAGGTATTGATAGCTTCCCTAGACTATTTCCATGAAATAAAAGGACAATTCCCTTTATTTCCCAGTTAAAACCTTAATAGTTTTCAACCTAGCCTAAGGATATCTATAGGTTGGGTTGACCTGCTGGTGCCAATAGCAGGCTGTCTGTTGACGTCTAGAAAAAGCTTATTTTCGGGAATCTTCTATGGGATATCATCCCTTATGTAATGAATCTATAAATTCCTAAGTCATTTCACCGACTTTAGGACTTCCTACTTAGGCTAACCAGGCAATCACCGCCTATTATGGGGATTCTGGTAGCCAATAGACCACACTTTACATTTCTAGTGTTTATGTAAGTCTATCTAGGTCATATGCACATAAGGTGCCTTGATATGTACAAATTTGATAGCTGGTCACTTTCTTTGCGCCCAGCTATCAGAGAAATTAGATATAAAAACACTAATAAGATTGGGACAACACGATGGTGCGTTTAACGGGCCATCGGGAGGTCCCCAAAAATTCCTTATTTTCGGAATTCCCAGGGGTGTATAGTCCCGGGGAGTGCCAAAAACTGACTAAAAATTACATTTCCAGAAACCTATTTTCTGGAATTGTACTTAAACTACTTGAGCGATTTTCGCTCCAAAGTGATGGCTTGGTAGCTAGTCCAGCAAGCCATCCGAAAGTACTTACACCATGAGTACATCTATTCCCTTCATGGAGTTATTCCACCTGAAGGGTCTACAAATTTCAACGTTTTACGTTGTTTACATTTTTCACGACTGCTTATCCCGTTGACTATCCAAGCGATTCTTCCCATCTAGAAACCGCCTGGAAGCCCTTTTAGCAAGCTTTCCAATGGTAGTACTTTTACCAGTACACCTATATGTTTCTAGGTACTTAGGGCACCTAAAACCGTAAGCGATTGCCAAAAACCAGATAAACAGCAGTTTTTCTATTATATACTGACTTGATATCTCAAGTAAATGGGCTTTATATAAAAGACTACGCTAACTATGAGGTGTATATAGGCTTCCTGTCTCGGTCTAGGTCCCCCATATACCCTAAAATGACCTAAAACCATATATTTGGTGTTTGAGATATCAAGTCAATATTCCTATTTACATAGCAGAAACTATGTGGTCTTCACATAGTTTCATCATTATGTACTGATTTCATGTCCAGTACATAGGATAAGCCCTTAAAAACATGATTTTAATTACTATAATATTTTCAAAAACCACCAAAACTATAAATAACGTGTGGTTCCCTCTCACGGTTCATTCGGAACTAATCCGTCGCCGAGCACAGACGTATCGTATGACAGAATTTTATGTTTTTTACTATGATAACTCTTATCAGTATGCTTTCTAATGATTTTACTCTGTTAAGGGTGAACTATTGAACCCTATAACATACTGACAAACACTAAAAACATTATACTACTATCTCAAAAAATGTAGGTAAAATTTTAGTATAAATATAAACGTGCCTCTAAAATTCATTTTAGTATCAGGTGGCGCGCCGTGGTAAGCAGACATGTCTACACATACAAACTTCAATTTCTATGAACCATTTAGTATGGTTGATGACGCTTCGTCGCGAACAGTAGGCTATATTTTTATTAACGTCACCACCGAACACCGGTGTTGTGGCAACTTTTTCTATTTTATGCCTGTACACTGACGTTTGTAGTCGCAGATTAAATCTGGAGCTTTGTGAATAATGGGCAATGAACACGCAAATCAATTACTACACGATATTGTTGTACAAGCTTTTTATTTTGATTTATGTTCGAATTCAAACCCATCATTTAGGTATTAGAACTGTAGTTGTATCAATAAAATCTATTTTATACAGAGCTATTTTTTTTGTTTATGCTTGTAAAAGACGGTAGTTTTTTTTTTTAATTAAAATTTTTGACATTTAAAGTGCCGCTTAGTGACCTAATTGAAATAAAGAATTGTGACTTTGACTAGTGGTTATCACTATTCTTAGCAATAATTTTGTCCACAGATTTATTTGTAAAATTCGTGTGCTTACTTTGAATGGGAAGACCATTTCAAATCAACATTTTGTGTCAAAACCTAAAACCAAAAAATCTAAACTTGGACTAGATACAACTGTTTTCTGTCCACTACATCAACACGTAAACTTTCTAAGATTTACATCCACTTATTAAATCAAAAAAACATTTTTATGGCTAAAGTTCTTCCCTTGACCCCGCCATTTATAATTCTCTGTTAATAGCGCCATCTGTCGTCGTAATTTATTCGATTGCTCTTAGCTAGCGACCGGATTACGCGCAGAAATGGTTCAATGAATTAGATTAGAATTTTCATCTTCGCAGCCTGACGCTAGCTCTTGACCTATAATGGCTTAGAAAAAAGAGAGAAATAGGGTTGGCAAATTCGTTCTAATAATAAGTTGTCTTATTTTTGTGTCGAAGATTGTCTGAAGATACTGTGCCCTAGAATTACATAAACATACCTTACTGGTAATGTTCTTTAGATAGGGCAGGCGCGTAGAAAACCAGCGTGCGTGTATGACCTGAAGTATGAACGTAAATGAAACAAAGGAAGTATGTGGATCGTGGCAGGTGGCGTTCCGTAGTTTCTGCCTACCTCTGTGAGAAAAATACGTGAGTTTAACTGTGTCTGTAGGTCTGTAGGTACGGTGTCTAATTTATTGCCTAACAGACTGTGAATGTTTGTTCGTTTTAATTACATTTAGATTAGGTAAGTGTCTCAATTCTTTAGAATATTCAAAATGCTTCTGTTAAAATTAAACATGTTACTTTTGTTTCACCTTCTTCGTCTTAGTCGTTACGCTCTTTCTTGGAAGAGCGGTCGTGGTCACAATGACTCACCACCTTTCCCGATTAGAAGTCATCCGTGTACATTCATGCACGGGACCGCCCACAGCAGACTTAATCTGGTCGGTCCAACGTATGGGTGATCTTCCAAGCGGTCTGGTGCCTTCCACTTTTCCTTGGACGACAAACCGCTCTATGGACTGACTTCCGCCTTGAAACGTGTCCGAAGAAATTGAGTATTCGGGACTGTATTATTGCAGACAGACGCTGCTAGATGTGGAATTCTTGGAGTATAGAGACATTTATGCGGAACTCTGTCCACGACACGCCGAGCATTCTTCTCCAGCGCCACATCTCCAGAGCGTCTATCTTTTTTCTTTTCACCTCCCGCAACGTCCACGTTTCTGCAGCATACAGAAATTTGGGTAAATATAAATTGCGCAGGAGCCTAATCTTCGTGGCTTTGGTGATGTATCTGTTCCTCCATATTTTTTTCATGTTGTCCATTGCAGTTCTAGTGATCGCTCTAACGGTGATTCGTCTCTTTATCTCGTCAATGGAAAATTACGGAAAAATAAATTATTAAAGTAGCTCGGTATGTGTAGGTTTGTGTTTTGTGCATGCGTTATTATTTGTGTGTGTGTTTGTGCGTGCGCGTGTTTGTGTGTGTATGTGCGTGCGAATGTGTTTGTGTGTGTATATGTATGTGTTGGGTATCCAGCATGTTAGCTTACCCTAACCAGAAAGTTTTCTGTTTCGTCGTATGTTATAGATCTTAACCAATCACTTATTGTTTTTTTTACAATCATATAACAGCATGGGATATATTTGAAACTTAAGATTCAATTTATTATAGATGTAAGTGGATTGTGTAACATATTGACGTTGAGATATACTCCTTAACATCATACAAAACGAAGTTAGTTTAACAATACACTTGGTAAATGTCAAGTCGCTCTCGCTTTTATTATTCTGTACCTCTATAAGAGCCGTTAAAATGAGCTCCTTTGTAGAAAACAACATTTTCAATTAAATTAATAATCCTCTCAATCGAGTCTGTTTGAGAGGCATCCCTGACTGCGGAACCCGTGTTCTCAATGCATGGGCGCCACTTGACCTATAAAATTTAATACTCTACAGATAGTTGTTATGGCCTTCTTTGCCCGATTTTCTTATACATAACTGATCTTATATATAACTAGCTATCATCCGCGACTCCACCCGCGCTTATCTGTATAAATTATAGACTATTATGTGTTATTTTGATGTATAAGTATTCAAAATCCGTTTAGTAATTTTTACGTGAAGAAGTTACAAACATCCATCCATACTCACAAACTTTCACATTTATAATATTAGTAGGATAGTAGAATGTAATTTGTAAAACTTTGCTTGTTTACTTGTTGGCAATAAGCTATTAATCAAACCTGAGATAAAATATAGAAGCGTGTTAAGTTTTTTATTTTTTTATTTATTCGTGATGGGTTTGCTTTTGACTCTAGTCTAGGTCAGAGGTGACAGAGACAAAGTCGACGATGGAGTGAGCTTACCCAGAAGAACCCGAAGTAAACAAATAACTGTATTAACGTTTCACTTGAGTAATCAAACCAGAATCAAAACACTGGTTTTCTATAGTAAACAGCAATATTTTGTCTTTTATGAATATATCTTTTTAAATTTGTACAAACTCTCACCAACTTTGGGATGACAGGTGTGATTTTTATTATATGTTGTAATGCTACTGCTCCAACTGCGTAAACGTTAGTGTTAACAACAAACTAGGTGATAATGAAGGCACTGAAAATGCTTGTTGGCTTCATTTAGGTACAACGGCGATAAGAAATAATTCCTAGTGGAGTAGGGTGTTAATAACATACACAACAACGGAGGTTGAAGCGGCTGCCCTGGTTGAAAAATGAGTGTGATTCGAACACTCCATTGTCGTAATAATTCCCGCCTAAGAACAAAGTTTATACGTCCTTGATATACGCGTGCGCCCTGCGGAATGACACGGCACGCGGCGTTAATGTAGCCAATATCGCTTAGCGAGCTAAACTACGCGCTAAAACCAATTTATATGTGAACAAAACGACACCCGAGCTATCGCTTAACGAGCATTGTAAATTAACACGTTAAAATGTTGGCAACATATATATAATGCCCTATTGTTAATTTACGCGTTAAAACGCAGGTGGAGCAGTAGCATAATTTAGACAAGTTTGAACGCTAAGCAATAGTCTGACTAAACACAGTATAAACTCAAGTCTGCACACAAGATACATGAAATGAATACCTTATCGAAGATAGTACAAACAATAGGTATTTTATAGGTATTTATTTATTTATTTATTTTCCAGTTCCTTATCGCATATTGTAAGATCCTATTGCTACGAGTCTTGCATCGCTGACCTAAAATCTCCTAGCGAGTGCATGCAGTGCTACGCCTGTAGCGCCGTAGGCCGCCTACGACGTAGCAGCGTAGCGCGTAGCCCCGGGACGATGGGAATCGCTACGGTGCTACGCTTTTGATTGTATGTTTTTTTTTTTGTTTCAAAGTTTTTTGGAAATAAAAAGTTGACATGATGTCGAATTCAGTAATTCTTGTAATTTTTTTTTCTATATTTACACCGTTAAATTTTGGTCGTTTAAATCCCGTGGCGGGTCGGTATATGAAACCGTATTGATTTGTAAAAATAAAATAAAAAATGATAAAAAAACACGAATAAAATTACCGATATCCAAAGCAAAACACAAAAAAGTGAAATAATAAGTCTTTGGTACCTCTTGTTTTATCATTTTGTAACACCTCCACTGTATTTAAACGACCAAAATTTTACGGTGTATTTCGGCAAACTTACCGGGGCCGCAGTCGCGCTTTTTATAGCATTTTAACGGTAGAGCAAGTCGTTTCTACGTCTTCTGATTAAACGCGAAGCACTTGCGTTCACAAACTTTATTTATAACCTACTAGCTGTTCCCCGCGGCTTCGCTCCCATGGACCACCTCACAGGACACATTTTCGGGATTATATAATAGCCTAGTCACTCAGGTACTGTAGCTTTCTATTTGTGAAAGAATTTAAAAAATCGGTCCAGTAGTTTCGGAGCCTATTCGGTACAAACACACAAAAAAATCTTTCCTCTTTATAACATTAGCATAGACAAGGAAAAACTTGTATATATAAATTAATTAAATATTGCGATTAATTTCTCTGATGCTTAGATTTTCCTGCCTCTTTTATCTACAGCTCCTTACGTGATCTCCAACAAAAATAAAACATTGTTGGTTTCAGCGTCGGCTCTCGCCCCTCTCAGCCTATTTGTGCTTCTTTCAGCGAGCCACTTGTGCTGTATTCAGCGCTGAAAGCGCGGGATTAGCGCAAACATCGCCAACACACCGCCCAAGGAAGATAATGTTTGTCTTTGGTTAGGGTTGTCGCTACGGATGAATATCGATACCAGATTTTTTTTATGGTAGGTATAGAATTAAGAAGTCTTTTTAATAACAAATAGTGCAATAATAGTGTGATAGCTCGTGGCTAAATAATAACAGCCGCACGGGTCGATCATCAAGGTTAAGCAACGCTTGACGAGGTCGGTCAGTGGATGGGTGACCATTTCAACATACCGAGTTTCCTCCGTGCCTCGAAAAGCACGTTAAGCCTTTGGTCCCGGCTGTCATTTGAAGATCTTTGACAGTCGTTACGGGTAGTCAGAGAAGCTTGAGATCTGACACCAGTCTTGCCAAGGGTACCTTGTTACCCAGTTACTGGGTTGTGGAGGTCAGATAGGCAGTCACTCCATGTAAAACACTAGTACTTAGCTGAATCCGGTAAGACTGGAAGCCGACCCCAATATATATGGGAAAAAGGCTAGGCAGATGATGAGTGCAATAATAGTGTAATCAATGGCAAAAGGAGAAATTTTATTTTAAGAATCATTATGAGAACACTGTGAAGTTAGGATAATATTATCCAAGTCACTTTAAATGTTCTTTTTTATGTTGCTTATGTTGTTTGTACATGTATAATATACACTATGTTAATCCGAAAGTAGACTGTTGTGTGTTAATACAATCATACGTCTGAGTATACAACACACCAACATTGTACCCGTCGACGCCAGGGCACTGGTATGTGAGTATGTTTGTATGTGAGTGTGTATGTATGTGTGAATGTGTATGAGTAAGTGTGTGATGTATGCCAGTGGAACTTATCTGTTTGATTTGCCCGTGAAAAAGTAAAGCGACTAAACGTGTTTTCTATTAACCATTAATCATTTGATTGAATTCTGACGCTTCCGACATTGAATTGATTTTGAAATAATGGTGCCTGAGTAACTTTTTATCAGATCCATTCCATTCTGTGTTGACGTTTTCCTTATCATATTTTATTGTGTTTTCATTCTTAAGACTTACGTTTTGTTAATGTAAGTATGTAGCAGTAATAATAACGTTATTTCAATCCGCAAGCAAGATGTTTATGGGTTTAAGTTCTTAAATACAGTAAAAGTCTGCTGTTCCGTATATTTATGTTCGCATAACTAGACAAGGAACAGTGCAACAGATTTTTTGCCCGGTTTGCTTTCATGAGCATTTTGTACCCTGAAATAATGCCAATGTATTATAAAAGTCACCCTGTATAGGCACCAACCAGTTTAATAAATCCATTTGCAGCTAATTCGAAAAGCAAAAAAAAAACCCATCCTAATCCAACAACTCTATTCCTCAAAACTAAAAGGAAAACCGGCTAAGTGCGAGTCGGACTCGCGCAAGAAGGGTTCCGTACCATTATCGCAAAAAACGGCAATAAAACAAGCTTGTTGTATGGGAGCCCCAATTTAAATATTTATTTTATTCTGTTTTTAGTATTTGTTGGTATAGCGGCTACAGAAATACATCATCTATGAAAATTTCAACTGTCTAAACTCCTTGTGAAATAAAATTAGACATGTTACCAAATCTTTTTACAGTCCGTTCAACTGATTTTGAGTTCTATTCCGTAAACATAAGGATGACATAAAAAGCTTAAACCTGTTACCAAAACCAACTGTTTACTACAGCTACCATATGTCGTATCACCAACGCAATAGAAGTCAAAATCGGTTAAACGGGCTGTAAAATGGGATAATTTAAACGTCTAATTTTATCGCAAATGGAGTATAGCTATCACGGTTCATGAGATACAGCCTGGCCAGCAGACGGACAAACAGACAGACAGACCGCGGAGTCTTAGTAATAGGGTCCCGTTTTTACCCTTTGGGTACGGAACCCTAATAAAACCGAATGAGCATGGAGTTCAAAAATATAATTATTCCGCTATTGTCGAGTTCCCGCCATGCGCTATGATCGCAGACAACGGTCTTTTTTTCTTTCTCAGTAAAAGTAGGCGTTCATCACATTCATCCTATATCCGTACAGTTGGTATTTACCCTCGTATTACCTTTTTTGATAACATAATATCATCTAATTGCAATTAGTTACAAGATTTCCTCTTTAACAACGTATGCATTAATAGATATTGTTGTTTTCTTGTTAGCAGTAATATCCTGTTTCTGTAATAGACGGAGCTAATTAGGAAACAACGTTTATTTTTGTAATGTTTTCACTTTTTGAGTAGAACGATATTAATTAACTGTTACGAAACAGAATAAAACAACATATTAGATTACAATTAAAAGTATAATAATATGATTAAAATCATTATATACGAAAATACGTTTCCATCTTTTCCAAAAACCACAAAGTCCCAAAAGACACTTGTACGTATACGAGTACCGAACCGTCCGGCTAATGATAAGGAAGGGAGAGATAATATCACCTAATTAAAAGATTCGAGGATCACTCGGGTTCCGCTAACAATAACAGTTTCTCGAGAGGATCCTCCTGGACCCTCCCTTCCCCCCGCAAGAGGCCCCTTTGTATAAATTATCATAATGAGCTCAATAAGAATTTTACGACCGGCGGATACTGAGGATTTGAGTACTGTTTAGGGCTGGCGAAGGATTTAGGTCTAATTTGGAAAATGAATGTTTGAAATAATACTTATGTACATAAACTTACGCCTTTCCTATGTAGATGGGCAAAAACTACATACCAACACCTGCTTCAACCCTTACACACGGTAGTATCACATAAAACACTTGAATCGCAAATAGCTAAGAGCACTTAGACTGACGATATAGGCATATCAAGTATCGAAGACCCATTAGGGTTAGCATAGCTGTAGTGTCGTCTTTCTTTATTCTACATACTTATTATTCTGTCAGATCATGATTGTTAAATTGATAATTTGTTAATAAGTTGATGGTCACTTAGTCATTATCTTCCTCCCCATGTTACTTGAGGTCGGCGCAACACATTTTCGTCTGCCATTCCGTCCTGCTGTCAACGGTCTCTGACAAATATAAAAAAACTTTTTTTACAAAAAAATACTACCGACTTCCAAATAAAAAAACTACAAAGTGAAAAATAACTTTATTTTTGGAAGTCGGTGTCCATAACGAAAAAAATGGTACCTACAAAAGACACAGACTTCCAAAAATAAAGTTATTTTTCACTTTGTAGTTTTTTTATTTGGAAGTCGGTAGTATTTTTTTGTAAAAAAAGTTTTTTTATTTTTCACTTTTTAGTTGTACCTACCTAATATGCAAGTTGTTTAGTAAGTTTCCTATAACGCCAGAATAGATTACCCGAATATCATGAAACTTGAACAAAACCGATCAAATGGGAGATCTGCTTACCCCTTAAGAGCATACTGGCGTGATGTTATGTTATGAAATGGTATAAACAATAAACAGACATGCGATTGCAGCAGTCCCTAGAGATTTGCCGTTATTTATTGAAGAGTTCTGTTGTATATCTTCGAATTTCTTCATCAGATATTGACCAAATTAAAATGGGACCAATTTCGGCATATACTCTTTCAAATAAAAAAAGAATTTTCAAAATCGGTTCACAATTGACGGAGATATCGGTGAACATACATAAAAAAAAACATACAAGAAGTCGAACATAGAACCTCCTCCTTTTTCGAAAGTCGGTTAAAAATGTACTGTCACTGACAATTTATTTTCGTAACTACTCTAAAATCCTAACAAGCAGCCCTATTTACCCGTATATTATGTTTCATCCAGACTATCATTACGTAACAATTCTGGGATTAAACCCCGCCTGTAGAGCCGAAGTCTGCGCGGACTCGACACAGACATAAGTGCCTTTGACGAGCATCCACTATTCAGTTTAACGCTTTTTCGGACCGTTAATGTATATTTTATGAGGATACAATGATACAGTTGGTGGAAACATTGTTTTTAAGGACCTTTGTGAAGTTATGTTATAGTTTGGGAAATATTGTTTGCGGGTCGTTACATTGTTACCGAATGAGGACAGCTATGAAGTATTTATTTGGATAAAACCATTTTTATGGGCAGGCTCTGTAATATAACAATGGAAATTGAGTTCGACTCGTATCTACTGGTCTTCAGCTGCATTAGACGGCAATCACCAACATATGAATGTAGTTGGAAAAGATAAGACAGATGATTATTGGGTTTGGGGAACTCAAAAATAATTATTACAATTAATATGTAGTACAGCGTTTTTGTTCAATTTCAGGTGACACATCAGTTCATGCTGCATTACAAAAGCAAACTTACTGCTTTATCCTAAAGTCCATATTCAAATTACAGGCAAACTATAAGCGTATGGGCATATACATTTTTCACCTCCACAAGCCTTAATTCAAAGCGCCACTTAGTGCAAAGGCTGCAGACGCGGCTATTTCCAGAAGGTTAGCCGGCTCATTTGAGATGCACTCAACCGCATTCACTTGACTGGCTTCACTACACACGCCGAATTCGGCCGGGTTGCCTCGTTAAAGAGACGTGGTCAGCTAAAAACTTTGAAGTGATGTAGATATAAATTGGCCTTGAATTAATTATTTTAAGCTGTGACTGTAGTTGTGCAACACACTTATCGCGATTTTCCCGCGGCTTTGCGCCCGTACCCTACACCACCGTAACCGTGCAATTTCCCGGGATATAACTAGCCTATGGCACTCAGTTGTCGTCCGGCAGCGAGATGGGCAGACGATTTAGCCATTGTTGTCATCGTTGGTTGAACCTGGACCTGAATGAGAACCTGCAATGGACAAAGTAGGAAGATAGTGTAGTTTTCTGTCGGTGTAAGATTTGATCGATTTTCGTAATCAATCAGTACTTCCAGAGATTACCGCTTACAAACAAACAGTTTTACCACCTTATAATAGTTTAGATAAAGGCTGTAATGGAAACTTCATGCGTATTTATATCCGCAATCCGTTAATTATACCGAATTACAATTCAGGTAAACTTCAGAGGACCAACGATTTTAAACTGGTATTTATACTCTTTTACAGCGGTGCCCTATTTATCAGCTTTTTTCAAAAGGGTTTTTTTTTTAATTGTTAGAATAAAACTTCAGTCCTAAGAACCAGTGCACGTCGAAAATGAACTGATACATTATTGCGTAATGAATTCAGCAAGGCAAAGGGCAAAGAGTATGAAAAATACTCTAATACTTGTTTGTATTTTTAGAATAAACAGTGTAACAATTGTAGATAGGCCAATAAATAAATAAATAAATAAAAATCGACCAATCACATAGACGATAATCCACACCGCGTCTTTCATCTCACATGTAATTGGTTGCCATGATTTTTCATACTCTTTGCCCTTTGCCTTGCCGAATATATTACGCAATAAGGCTGCTGGTGGAATCGGTTTGCCGATAGTGATAATAAAATGGGTCTTGCATTACTTGCATGCTTACTACTACGTGCATCGTTCAATTTCAATCGCTACTTTTATTATCATTGAACAGTTACTTGTTTTAGTATCACGAGCTAGCGAATGGCAATAATGCTAACCCGCTTTGCCACGTTCTATGCAACCTAGTAAGTTTGGTTCTTATATTCAGTATTTTTTTATTTATATGCCACTATTGAAATGCTGCCTTTCGAAGAAATTCCACAATATACAACAACAAATATAATACAATGGCATCATGTATTCTGATCTAAACTTTTATAAAGAGGTAAACTGGTTTGCAATAGGCAATCTTTGGAAGCACTGCTACGCGCTGGAATCATAGACTTTTTATCTCAGTAAATGCACAGTTTCTGGGTGAAAAGCACCGGAAGCGAAACCAGGTAATATTATATTTATTTATTTACTTTAACATAACACGGCCAAAGGCCAATTACATTATTTAAAGACATGTTAACTATGCTATGTTATGTGCGGTGGCGTGCATGTGATAATAGTACATTATGGTACACGTGCGTAATGTTGGTGATTACAGCTGAGGCGCCATTGAGACCCGAGCCGTCAAGTGAGGGTCTTAAGAGAGCCGAGGACGGTAATCATCAATACACACGTGTATTATACGACGTTTTTCAACACACTTGTGAAGAAAATAATACTAAAAAAACATTTTCAACAGTGAAAACGAGTTGTGAATATTCGCATCTAACAATGGCGGTCGGCCATAGACTAAAATAATGAGGTTTCTTTTTTTTTGGCTTTTCTTGGATAGCGTTTTAGCCACGTACAAAATGGAGAATTTCAAGTTTTCTTTATTACAGAAAAACAAAAGTTATATTTGAGTGAAAGTTTTATTTATTAAACACGTACAAATTGAAATTATCTATTTAAATACGAAGTTGCATGAAATGAGCAAACAACAGGTACATTAATTTATTTGTACGATTGTGCGCGACCTTTTTTTGTATCAAAACTGTTTTAAGAACAAAGCAACTCAACCAAAAAAAAATCCCTATAACTCACTTGTGAATAATAGCAATGAAAAAGTCACTGTTTGATTATAGGTGTTATTACGTGCCTAATTGCGGTGAAATTAGAGCCGCTTTATGAGCAAGTGTGTTGAAAAGGATAGTACAGGTACAGGTAGTATCTGAATGTTCAACTTTGAAAAGTCCCAATATGTATCATCATCTTTTATATTTCAAGCGTATAAAAGAACCACAGCCAAAAATAAAACTCCTATTTACTGCCAACCAGTCTCCAGGATATTTATACGGATGTAGATATCGTGTATCGGCGTAAGATCGAGCGATGAACTTTCAATAAAGCGATGTGCATCGGGGCGGCATAATTGCTGGCTAGCGGCCATGTTGGACTGTGGGCTGTGCTCAACGAATCGGTGGATTTGACACACTCATTTGTACTGGATGCATGGAGGATAGGTATTAGGAGGCCTGAACTATTCAGGTTTTAGTTGCTTGGATATTTGAAATTAAAAATTAGAACCACCTTCTTGAACATTGTGTTCAAGCATGTGCTTGTAATTTTTTTATAGTGTTTCAGTTTAAATCACTATTCACGTCTTCGAGATAAAATCTGAATTAAACCCTCGAACTACCTTCCTCCTCTTACCGTATTGATAAAACAAACAAACTACCCATTAATCACTGCAAAACACTACCACGAATACTTATCAGTGGGGATTAATCTAATTGTTCGATCCAACTGTTGTGCGCGCCGGGGCACTCATTAACCCTCCCCTGCGACCCGCACACCCGCGGTCTATTCGACCATCTATATGTAAATTGACAATTAACCGTTGCGATGCAGTCACGTCGCGGACCTGTCAAAAAGAATTAACCCATCACTCGCAGAGTGACGTTATTTAAATGACATGTGTCAGAGATTTCGGTGTGGTTTGTTTGATTATATTGTGTTGAGTTCATTTGTTTTGTACAATAATTGTGTTTGTTTTTACAGTATTTCCCACTCAACTAGAGTATATATGCAAATGCATTTTCTGTAATGGTATGAAGCTACGGTAGTAATACACTTTAAGCACACATTAGTTTGAAATATTGCATAATGCATGCACTTTCCTTTCTCTAACTGACGCTGGTGTTAAAAGCAAAACGAGTTTTCAAGCCATTACATTTTGCGAGTTTGAATTTTTTTATTTTTGCCGTTTTCTTTGGCAATGTTTCCAGTAAGAAACATAAAGACATATTTTTTTGTATAAACCGGCCAAGTGCGAGTCGGACTTGCACACGAAGGTTTCCGTATTATTATCGCAAAAAACGGCAAAATTCACGTTTGTTGTATGGGAGCCCCACTTAAATATTATTTTATTCTGTTTTTAGGGTTCCGTATCCAAAGGGTAAAAACGGGACCCTATTACTAAGACTCCGCGGTCACACGCGGAGTCTTAGTAATAGGTAAAGGCTCCGCGTAAACATGTTAAGTCAAGTTTAAACGATTTATTCATTTTTTAAATGAAAAATGAAACATTTTCCTTAGTAAACAAGATTACTTAGCGCTATAAACGCTTAATTTAAAACTCTGCAAAATAAGTCATAATCTCAAGGCATCTCGAATGCTCTTGGAGATTATGAGTTAAAAGTTAGCCGGACATAAGCACGACGCTAAGATTTACATACTTCTTGTGCCGTTTATAGGAACAGATAGTTTTAATCATCATCATCATCATCTGCCTAGCCTTTTTCCCAACTATATTGGGGTCGGCTTCCAGTCTTACCGGATAGATAGTTTTAATGAAACTAAAAAAATAACTTCAACAATTATCCGATCCATTTACCCGCAATTACATACTTACTAATCAAACAACTTGAACTGATAGAAACAATACGAACAACTATATTCACTCAACAAGGGATATCAGTTACGATGACATAAATACTAAACAGCTTGTAAGCGGCAGTGCGAATCGTTGACACATTCTAAGCATGAATGAAGCTTGCACCGCAACAGCTCGAGAAATCTGGCAACGTCATGTTGCAATGCCGCAGTAGCCCAATTATGCAAGATATCTCTACCCAACAGTGACAACCCTTGTCAAGACAAGAAGATACAAAAGCTCAACTTAAAACTGTTAACACGAGAAAATAGACCGTATGCCGAGATAAACGCAATATTTTGGATAATGTGAAGTCCGATTTGAGGCGAAATTCGTGGGCTACAAGTTTTATTTATTTAATGGATTCTCTGTATTTACCTACTCTGTGGTTATCCGGCAAGGAATAGTTACGATAAATTGCCACGCTTCGCGGATTGCGGACCCAAGGGGCGTTTTGGTATGATTTGCGCGATTTCAATGGGTCTGCTTTTTATTGAAATTGGGTTCTATATTTTTTTCTTATAGAAAGTAACGTGCGTGCACTTGGTGTTAAATTGTGTGTGATTTATTGACGTGTGGGGTTTTATGTGCACTTTATTCTTACTTGAATAAAATATTCCTTTGTATACAATGAAATCTCCATCACTACGTAATGTTTAATAGAACACACTGAAAGGCAGTTTATCAAACATTTATTTGTGAGCTTCTAAAACAAGGTACATTAAATATTAACAAGAGGGGTACATATGTGACGAGCTTGATAAAACATTTATTAAAGCTTCCCTGATGCTTTGACATCCGACACCGCATATGTTATTAAAATACAGTATCAGTTCATTACTATTCATGGAAAATCTGAAGTCCGAAGCGTATTTGCAATTCTCGCAGAATTTACGATAAAAAACGTATTTTCATGTAATTGTACTGCGTGTAACGTATCACTATTAAAGGCCACGTTTTTTCACGCTCAGTAAACTACAACAAAAAGCTATCGGAAGCACAGATGAAGCTAGCATAGCTACCACGCGATATATAACCTACCACGCGTGAATCCGCAATTTTCCGGCTCAAACCGGTTAGCTTCGCGCCGAGAGGGGCAATCTATGCGAACTGAAGCGATGCGTGATACCCTGCGGCTGTAGTTTATAGCATATCAGACGAAATTTGATAAGAAAATAACTTATTTTATAAAAAAAAAGTTGGCTTACCCACAGCAAAAGTTGACGAAAATCTGTTTTTTCCGTCTTAACGACCCATAATGGCGTCCGAAGGTAAAATAAAAAGTAATTTATGAGAGGTTGTGATTTAGATCGGCGGGTATTTGTAACAAATTGGACGCCCTCAATTTGCATGTGTAGGGTTCAAGGGTAGATTGTGACGCGGGTAAGTTGCGTCTAATGCGTCAGCGAGGGCAACTATTCAGCTATTCGCCGCCATTTTAGCTCGTTCTGCGTGTATATTGTTTTTATTGCGATACTTATTTACTTATCTGGGCAATCTTTTTCCAATTTGCGTTGATCGCTAAATAATAGTCACGAATTTAGGCTTTCAAAAAACTAGATATGTATGTTATGACGAAAGTGACAAAAAATAAGGAAAACTAGAGCTTTTACTAAAATGAGTTTAGCTGTTTTTCTGCACACAAAAGTTTAATTTTAAACTAATTTTGTTAATATCGCAGTAAACCTTCAACGAGATTTAAGTAAAAGAGTACATTTCCTATAAAAATAACTGTTCATGACTATGTAGTAGCGTAAAACTTCATGAAAATTTTAAATACCTTATCAAAATAAACGTACAAACATAAAGTGCTACTACATCTTCATGGAATCTAGAATATAACACAGAGTAACAAAGCTGAGCATTACATGGTTATACACTTGTTTTACTGAAGTTGTTATGCTGTGAGCACTTCGTGCGATGCTCGCGTCTAACTTTGAATCTTCATAGAAAATAAACCTGAAGTATCTATTCTGTGAACTCGTTAGGAAATACAAGGACCATTGAGTTTGTTATTGTAGTCTGTAGTGTTATTCAGACAATGGTTTAGAAATATTAAAAGTAATTATTTATAGCTCTAAACAATACCTCTGAAAGTACTAAATCGATTACGAAAATGCATTGGTGAAAATGCAAAGCTACACTGAGTGTCATAGGTTGTATTTTTTTTTCCCCGAAAAATGCTAGTTTTAAATAATATTAGTGAAAAATTCTCTGTTTGAACCTATCTCACGACCAAGGGTCGACTTACCCCATTAATGATAATATCCTCAAAAAATTAACATAAATTCTGTCCATATGCCTCTATATTTACAAAATGTAATTTTAACATCCCAACATTGAATAACATTGTAAGGCTTCACAAATGTTCCCCATTTTCATATTTCGAATTCGATGTTGCCCTCTCCAGTGATACTCTATGCTAAAATGTAAATGGAACGAGTATAGAGCGAAGTATCATTCAAAACTCCCGCATGTGAACTGTATATAAAAGGAAGTATATACGGTATGTGTGTCCATATTTATGTAGGTAAATCATTTTTGAATTGTCTGATTTTAGGAATTTCTGGATGAAAAATGTTTTGTGAATTATATGTATTTTGTTCAGTGATTAAAAGAAGGATTTATGAAATTGTAAATGATTTCATCAATATTACACTAACAAAAACAGGTTTCTGTTTTTTTTCCATCTGTCGTGCCAATGGTTATAATTGTTTTTCTTAGCTCAGTCAGACGGAGATTGGTTTTTATTTATTTAGTATTTATTTTATTTTTTTGCAGAAAACACTGTTACAATGGTGTTATTGAATAGTACATGTTTCAAGTGAATCGACCGATAGGCATGCAAAATAAATAAACCATGATTGTACAATCATGGTTTATTAAAATCAAGATCAAGATTGACATTGAAACGTAAAACTAGATAAAAATATTTTGAGATATTAAATTAATGTAATGTCCTCCTTAAAATTAAATTAATATAGATTTTTAATAGTCATTCATTTAATTCATTCAATAATAATAATCAAATTGTTTCAATGTCATTCCTAGTACAATTACAATAAATTAACATATAAATTATTAGATACATGCATAATTGTTCTATAACTTGATGTCACTAGGAGGCCTTGAATTTGGAAAAATTATCGTTTAGGTAGTCATTCAAATTATAGTAGCATTTGTCAACTAAAAGGCTCTTTAGAGTTTTCTTAAATAAGGCAATATTCATTGCCCTTATTTCTTTAGGTAGTTTATTGAAAATTTCAGGAGCCATCCGAAACACACTTTTGTGCATTAATGTGGTTTGGACAGCTTTCATCACCATCTTCACAATAAGAAATTATCATTATCCATAACTGCCAAAAGGGTCTACACAAGCATCGCCACATGATCTTTTACCTGAACAAGCATTTGCTAATTATTATTATTTTTATTTTTTTTTTAAAAAAAACGTTGCCCCTCACTAGGAATTTCTTCCTGTATCGTGGGTGCGTTTACAAACATATAAACTCACATACACAACACTCAGAGCCGGAACAACTATCTGTAGGTCATACAAATATTTGTTCCGTGCGGGAATCGAACCCGCGACACGCAGCGCAGCAGTCAATCGCTCAACCACTGCGCCAACCGTGCACCCAATTCGCCGATTACTTGTGTATGTACATTCATTGACTAGGTTATCGCGCAAACCACAAGTAACCTACTTTATGTATTATATATTTTAATGTTTTACTAATAAACTGTCAATCATTAACGGATTTTAATGGCACACAGTTTATTTCAATACATGTGCAGGCATTCTACGAGAAGAAAACTTAGCGTATCCAACTATTCCTTTCATTTCAAATTAATCAGAATAAAAGCTTGCAGAAAATGCTCCGAACTTCACAAAACGTTCTTCTTATTGTGTTGTTGCTCAGTTTCCGAGTGTGTGGATAATTAAACGAGCAGAAGCTTAACCTGAATGGAACAATTATGCAATGGAATGATACTTTTGAGTTTTGTGAAAGTTCTGTTTGCTTCTGTATTATTTTTGTAAAAAACAAAATTAGTTTTAAGGAGAGCTTTGTTTAACACAAATGGAAACATAGACTGCTATTTTAAAAGCATATCACATCACATCATCAGCCTATTAATGTTCCCACTGCTGGGACACAGACCTCCTCTCTATGAGAAGGCAAAAGCATATGAAAATTCGAAATTAGTTCTATATCACATACATGTAGTATTATTTTTTTCTTCGGATTCACCCTGGGGCCTTTTCCACATGTATCCAAAAAACACAGGATAAAAAGTATGTAGGCTACTTTTTATGCTGATTTATAATCAACGTTTTCTCTAGTACTAGTCTACTAAAACAATCGATTTACAATAATATAATTTAGCAATTAACCTCTAATTTAAAAAGACGGAGAATTTTAGCAGCCAGCAGTGAGGCGATATAGATTTTGCATCAGGACAAAATGACATACCCTATACAATAGCAACTAAACCAAATACAATTACAAAACACAATCGTTCCATACGTAAACCTAGCCTGCAGTTGTGGGTCGTCGAGACCGAGGCGTGCCAAATGAACGCCAGCGAACGATACGGGAATGTAAGAGGAAATAGTCGTTATTTGTACTGGAGCTTGTTTACATTTGCATATAAATAAGTTGTAAAAGGCGCACGACTGGCTATCGGTAACATTATTGAGGACCAGTGGAAAACACTGAATAAGAGTAAGGACACAGGCAAAAAACATGGCGCGAAAGGCAGGTAAACATTTAAAATTGAAAAAAAATAGTGTACCAACTAAATACTCAAACTTTTCACATTTAAGTTCTTCTTTTTTCAATAAAATTTTAAGCCGACGTAGTTAAAGTCACAAAATAAAATTTTGTAATCAGCATAAAAATATTTTCAGAAAACATTGCTTACAAAAATGGAAGGGGCCCGTAACACTGAGCGGTAATGGGTCGTTGAGAACCGAGCGTCGGCGTGCCGAATGTTTACCGGTTCTGCCAAGTCCCATGTGCATGTTGCCATATTGTCACAATAGGGAAGAAAGTTTCAAGACAATTTATGGATGCTACGCAGCTCATAGTAATATCACCATGGAAGCCGATGTTAATCTGTTCATATCCTATTAAAATATTATAAACGTAAAAGATTGTAGTATGGATATTTGTTATTCTTTTTTTTTTATTATGGATAGGCTCGCGCTTGGCCACTATCTCGCCTGATGGTAAGCGATGATGTGGTCGACGGTGTAACACGCTTGCCCAGAAGTAACCTGTTCACTCTTGACTTAAAGACCCCGAGGTTGTAGCTATCTGGAAAAACTCTTGATGTTGTTGAACCTTTTTGGGAATTTGAGAGATAAAGGAAATATGTCGAGGCAGCTTTAAAAGTAACGGTAGAAAAGGTTAAAATCCCAGCCGTTTGACCTCAACAACTCAACTGAAAATATTGTAAAAAATACGCACAATAAACACGCGAAAAAAGAAAAATAAAAGCTGTACAAACAGAAACTCGGGCGTAACACTCGTCCACTACAATGGGTCATCGAGACCCGCCCGGCTCACCCGCCTTGTGTGCGGAACAGCGCTGCGGGCTCTAGCGATCCAAATAGTGCATAAATTGTTCAATACTAAGTTTTGTTCGCAACGGTCGGACGGTTTTGTTCCAATTTTAAGAACAATAAAGTTTTGCACCATTCTACGAGTAATAACTGCCACAACATTGTTTTAAGGTAAATTTCATTGTAATAGCACTGAAGAACGCTTCGTAAACCTCGTATAAAAGCTTGGGTTCAGTCTTAATTCAATCTAAAGTGCTTTCAACATAGTAAATAATAGTTTAAAAAAACAAAAAAACACGCTTTAACGGAAACCAAGCTAAGAAGTAAACAATATTTTCATTAATTTTTTAAGATAAGAAAAGATATTTATTTTTGTAAAAACATGAGTGTACATGAGTGAGTGTGTATTTTGAGTATTTTTTTTATTAAGAATAGTGTAATGTAAATGTAAAAAAGTGTGGGATGCTTTTTAAGACATTTTCAAAATGAATACTTATACCAAGATCTGTCAATAAAATACTATAACAATTAACATCAAGCACCCCACGCTTTTTTACATTTACATTACACTATTCTTAATTAAAATTTAATGAAATATTTTTTTATTTTTAGTTTGGTTTCCGTTAAAGCGTGTTTTTTAAACTATTATTTATTTTTAGTTAAATTAACCATTACAGGTGTTTGTTAGTTTTTTAAAGACAATTTATTAATGCAACTACCTCACTGTGATGGGAGTTAATAATTAGCATGTCTACTGTGTCCGGAGAATTTATTTAATACGTGTACTTGGCGCAAGACAATACCGTGTAAAAAAAACAACAATAAAAGAAACACTATTTAAATTATTACATTGTCATCGGTCCTTGATAAGTGTGCAAAGATTCAAATTAATCCGACGTTTTGAAGGGGGTGAAAATCACGTTCAAAGATTCCGTTACATTGATACATAGATACCGTATATACCAAGCTAATAAAAGCGTGTTAAAAAAATATAAGTTTGATTAAAATTACACTTACACTATTAAAATGCTTATGCATTTCAATTTTATATACTCGTACATCAGAATTTCAACAGCAATAGGTTGATGGTACCCAGGTTTACTGCATGGCCAGTGTTAATCAAACAAGGCAATATTTTCAACACACTACATAAAATCCAAAACTAATTTCGCACGTTAAAAAACATTAATTTAAATTTTTAAGGAAAGCATATTAAAACATACGTATGTACGAGAGCGTTATTCACGTATTTAATTTAATATTTTCTGTGAGTAGTGAAATAGACTTAGTACAAACAAAATCCATATGATTCCTCCAAAATTGCAAGCTGCCTGGAAACGGACGCAATTTCCATAGTGCAAATATGGTTATATATATATAGACGGCAATATCGGAATATGTATGCAGTGCATTTGTGTAATGACTGTTTAGAAGGTAAATTCATGCTCTCTGGGTTTACTCTGTATGCAAATACATTGATACATGCAAATAATAATTACGCGAAGGAGAGTTAACAATTACATTACTTTATAGCTTTCACTGGAATTGATTTAAATCAATCACCGATCATTCGCGAATTTAGATAATCTAACTCCTACAGTCGGCCAACGCGAGCGTTGACTCACTCCAACCAGCACATACCTACACTGTGTGCCATGCTTCAATACTTCAAGAGGCAAGATGCAAACAGCGACACGAAGATGCAAGTGAAACGTTACGCCGAACATACCGTGCAACGTCAAACAAAGCGCGTGCAACAGCACTCGCAACGAACGAGAGCCTTTTGAGAGTCAACAAGGAATGTTTGAACAGAGATGAGTCGCAGCGCTGTTATTAACGTTTATTGTTGAATATTCTGGGACTGTGCACTGTGCTAGGTAAATATGAGAGAGTTAGTTGTACTGCTGTTGAAAATAGACTGGTTTGGATAATTTTGATTTGTGATCTTTCGTATGTCAGAATTAGGAGGTTGATTGCTGAATGAGAAAACAGTGAAGAAACCAAAACATCCATCAGTTGTTCAATTTGATTATGTTGGTGGGATAGACAAAAGTAGTTTTTAACCGACTACCAAGAGGAGGTAGTTTTAATTCCACGGAATGTTTATTTATTCTTTACTTCATGCATAAAGGTGGACCGTGGTATACCTATGTTCTATTTTTTTAAGGATCGTTTTAAGACGATCTTAGTAAAGGTGCCAAACTGCAGTTTATCTTTGTCAGACTTTATGAAAGACCAATTATCACATTGGACATAACTTTGGGCGTCAGTAAGTCGAATCAAAAGACCAAAGTTACCAAATAAACACAAACTTTCGTAAAATAATTGAGAGATGATTGTTTCGGAGTGTTCAGAGATCGAACTCCTTAATCTGCGGTAATTGAATTGTAGGAGTTATCGAAGTTCGTGCTCTCACCTAATTAGGCTTACTTATTTAACTAACACTTTCATAACGGTAACTTATTTAATGAAGTGAATGGGTCTGATTCGGGGCAGGGATTTGAGGAACGACTTTACGAACTCATGCAGTGTCTGATCGAAATAGAGGTGTGCTATGGCTGCACTTCTGCCTACTCCTTCGTGGACACAAGCGTGATGTTATGTTATGCAGTATCTGAGTGCGTTTTATATCAGAATTATCTAAATTTATTCATTCTTTGTTTACAAAGGTGATGCACTAGTGAGTAAATAACATTATGCTCGTAAAACTTCCATTTCAAGAACAGATTTAGGGTTGAATCACCCAGACTCTCTAATCAATGGAATCTAGAAAGCAGCAACCTATTTAGATACAAATAACGTCCAAATGATTACAATTTCGAATACCAGATCGTGATGATTACCGTCCTGAGTTCATCACAACTATGACGACACTTGAACTGACATGAAAATTTATATTTTGCTACTCGTATTAGTGAAATGGGGTCACAGAGTTCACAACTGTCCCTAAAAACGTCAAACTTTTATCATCATTCGTAACAAAATCATTTCCACCCAATAAAGTAAGACAAGCCTAAAATCCTCCATCCATTTTAATCCTTAATTTAAGAGGCTGCGTATAATGGCCGTCTCGGTCGCGTAAAATTATATTTGCAAGATAGAATATTGAGAATCCATCGGCACGCGCGGGTTCACTTTACCAGCTTAGCGGTGAGCGCCCTCTAGCGGGAAAATTTGATAACACTACCCACCTGTCGTTCTATTTGACTTTGTTCAATCATAAGGTGGATTTGTTTCGTCTTCGTTCAGATATTAGGTATTTTATTTATATAGATAAAAGCGAAACAAAAATGAGCTTCTTAATATGAAACGTTTTTAATATATCTCAGCCTTTGAGATATTTATATTAAAAACGTTTAAAAAATATGGATGTACTGAAAACATAACGTAAAAGTTTGAGAATTTTGAGATACTGTATAATCTAACTAAAGAAATATGTTACTCGAGTAACCTGCTAAACACAATATCAATACACAAAATTCCTATACTTAAACTTACAGAAAATAACATATTTTCAGTAAGTTTATGGCCCATAAATAAGTAATGCATAAATTTAATAATAAATAATAAATTCTTGATGAGTATAGAAATAAATATTTTCAGCATCTAGTGGTGCTGACCGCGTAGTTATACGTAATGTATACATAATTATAATTCTACGAAACACTTCTACCTAAAGACTTTATAACACTTTCAAATAAATGTAATAACACAATTCATAAATATGATTCGTTTCAGGCAGTTATCGCGATCCATTTGTTTCGATAACGGTCATACACACAAACATAACACATACATTCGTATATAATATGTATTATGTAGGCCCGACACGCGTCATTAAATATTCGGCATTAATTGGACAATTAACAAGATTGATGTCGCCGAGCTACAGTTTATTTTACTAGTGGAAATATTTGTAAGAATAAATGTGAGTGGCCCGAGTGACATGTCAAATTTGTGCTCCGTATTTTAAAATTATATTTAATTAGTATTTAAGTGTAATTAGGATATAATTAGTAGTAAAAACTCAACAAAACGCTATAAATACTCAGTATTATTGTTTTACTGGAAAAATATCGAGTTATACAAAAGTTTGTGACACGGAACCGGTAACCTATCAAACAGCTGACGTCTGAAGTCTAAAGTGCTGAACTACGGATATTCTAAGGGCAGTATTGTTTATATAAAGCACACAAAGTGTAAATGTAACCTTGTAACACGTTCTTGTTAGTTTTAACGTCTAAATTCTGTTGTTCTAGTACTGTGCAGTGAATCTAAATAGTTTTGTTGATATAGTAGAAAACGAAATAAAACAGATCCCAATGTGCATAATTCTATTAATATATTCAGATAACTTAATAATAAACATTTACATAACGCTATGATCGTTATTTTGCACAATTTAACTAGAAAACTACAATAAAACATTCATTCAAATTCTGGCCATCCTACCCACAATAAAAAATAAAATAAAAATCTAAAGGCAATCATTAGCAACTAAAGTCAGTAATAAATAGCTTGATAAGCCAATTTAACAGCCTACCTCATTTCACTACTGAACTACACTAACTATTCCCTCCGTTTCCAGCTTTGCTTTGTTTTGTTTTTCCTCTTTTCCTTTGTTTCTCAGTTTTTTTTTTTTTTTTTTTTTCTATTTCTAGTAACCAATCCGGAAACCATGCCTCCGATGACCCGTAAGGCTACCGCTCAGGACTTAGAAATTAAATTGAGAACGGCACTCCAGGAACTTAAGGACTCACAGAGCCAATGTCGGGAGATGTTGCAAGAGAGAGAGGATTGTGAAGTAGAAGTTGAGAACATTGTTTATAAAAACACAATCCTTAAACGGGAGCTAGTTGAACTTAGTCAGAAATACCAGAATTTTGTAGATGAACGCGACCAACTGAGGGTAGTCACGGATGGTTTCAATAACTGCAGTTATCTTTATGAGGAGGCTTTAAGTAAAGTTAGGGATCTAGAAGAAGAATTGATTCACGCAAACTCTCATATTTTTAAATTACAAAAAGATCAGGAATCAACTCAGGTTGATGAAACTTGCCATTTGTATGATGAACTTATTAAATCAAATTTTAAACCTGATTCAATACCAACAATTGACCTAACTGAAGATTCTTTAATAAAACAGAGAAATTGTTCCAAAGTTAGTCATATAAACTCAAAAAATATGCAAAACTAAATAAAATAATTAGAAATTGTAACAAGTTTAGGAAACAACACAAATTCTTTATTAAAAATATTCCACTCAGGAAAGAACGTGTTGACCTAGTTAATAAATTAAATAATTACCAAATTAAATTAGAAGACAGCAAAAATATCTATGAGATTGACACACACCGCTTACAGACTGAAATCCAGGTACTTGAGAACAGACTTAGTTCTCTTTACAATAAATATGTAAATTCAAAATTACAAATTAAAGAACACATTTTGGCCGCAAATGAGTTAGTGATGTGTCAATGTAACTGCCAGACAGTTTCAAATCAAATTGCAGTCCAGCCTGATGCTGCGGAGGACCCGATCCGGGCTGAGAGGGTGTCTCAAGACACTGTCTTCGCACAAGACGGTTCTAATGTAGCACAGGATTTGCCTCAATTAGACCGGCCTGAAAGTGCTGGCTTTTCATCTAGTCATAGAAAAGAAGGTTTTCATTCGGTTATGTTTTCGGATGGTGTTGGAAAAGGTTTAGGTAAATTAATAAATGGCAATCAGAGTCATTCCACTTTTAATTATTGCATGCCTGGGTCATCATACAAGCAAATAATGGAATCTGTGACAAAGAATATATATAAACCAGATACCAATATAACTGTATTTGTAGGTAATAGTATAAAAGTAAAAAAAGATGACATCACTGAGTGTGTAAAAGAGATGTTAAAGTTAAATTACAATAAAATTATTTTGTGTGCCTTCCCTTACTTGGATAAATTGTCAAATAGACAAAATAATCACATTCACATGCTTAATAAGCATCTGCACTTTCTTGTGAGTCACTATAGTGATAAACTAGTTTTTTTTGACATCAACATTTTTGTTGGTAAATTAAAGTCGACAGGCGATACTTTGTATCTGCCTCTTAGGGTAAGACATCAAATAGCTCGGCTATTATCTTATACAATAAACTCAGACATAATTAGTATGTCGAAGTATCCAGTTATTATTGATATTAGTAATAGTACTAATTTAAATATGGTCAATACCTTGAATAACGTTAGCAAAAATGCTATTAATATTTATTCTTTAAACTAGTTGATAGGACAAGGGAGGGTACCAATAACGGAGTAGTTACGAGTATATCCACCATCACAAAGGTACCTTCTTGCTCGCAAAAAAATAATTTGAAAAAAAGGTCTGAGCAGAATTCTCTGAAATTATTCCATCAGAATATTCAGGGTTTTTCTTCGAAGGAATTGGAAATCGAACTGTTTTTAGAAAAATCAATGTTTGAAATTGTTTGTTTCACTGAGCATTGGCTGAAAGATTATGCAATGTTAATCAATTATGAAAATTATACAGTGGGCAGTTGTTTTAACAGAAATATTATGTTGCGTGGGGGTTCACTTATATTAATTAAAAATGGTATTAAATCAAAACCTCGTAAAGATATAGTAGACCTATCAGTTGAACATAGTGTTGAACTGTCCTGTGTTGAGCTGGATAAGCATGTCATAGTGTGCGTTTACAGACCCCCAAATTATAAGAACTACTCTATATTCGAGTCAGTGATGGAAGATGTTTTGGCAAAACTTGCAATGGGTAATAAACTAATAATTGTCTGTGGTGACTTTAATATTAATATTCTAGAAGATAATTCAGACAGCAGTAGGTTATTAAATCTCTTTAAATCATTTAATTTGTCACATGTGTTTATGGAACCAACCCGAACTACACTGACTTCTGCTACATGTATTGATAATGTTTTTTGTAGCTGCAACTACTTGGACAAGGCCATTATAAATTCTCTGCCTGCGGATCATAGTGGGCTACTGGTAGCCTTTGAGTCCATTATGCTAATAAAACAAGTGCAGATTCAATCCAGACCAATAACATCCGGTAAATTAAATAAATTTAACAGCACTTTAATTAGTAAGTTAAGCAACCAGGACCTCACAGTGAATGATGGTAATATTTTGTATGATGAAGTTTTCTCAGTGGTTCAAAAAGAGTTCAATAACACTTTTAAGAAGAAAACTAAAACTATATGCCCTAAGTTTTTATTCAGTGACTGGGCGACTACAGGACTTAGAAAAAGTAGGATAAGACTTTACGAGCTATATGGGCTTAAGCCTTGTATTAACACTGAAACGTTTAATAAGTATGTTGCTACTTACTCAAGAATTTTTAAAAATTCCTGCAAGGCAGCTAAGAGCTTGTACATTAGCAATAAGGTTAAATTAGCAGAAAATAAAATCAAGACGGTTTGGAAAATTATAAACAATGAAACGAATAGGAATAAAAGAAATAGTAGTGATTACACGCTTGAGACCACACACGGACTTATTAGAGATAACAAAAAAGTTGCGCAAGAATTTGTTAATTTCTTTACCAATATCCCAATTAAAACTACTGAAACTTTAAATTCTTCGCCCTCGCTTGCTTTTGGATTATTAAACGCGAACGTTTCATCCTGCCTGATTGTATTTAATTTTTCACATATAAACCCCATGACAGTAATAAAAGCTTTTAAGCAAATCAAGATCAAACCGACTGAAGATCTGTGGGGAATGTCCATCAAAGCTTGTACCTCCATTATTCAGACTATAGCGCCGTACTTAGCGTTGATTTTCAATTTGTGTGTGGATCAAGGAGTTTTTCCGGATCTAATGAAATATAGTAAGGTTATACCACTTTTTAAATCCGGGGACAGTAAAGACACAAATAATTATAGACCAGTATCCGTGTTGCCGGTTTTCAGCAAGGTATTTGAGAGGATAATGCTAAATCAAATGCTCATTCATTTTAATACGAATAACATCTTGCATGATAGACAGTATGGTTTCACCAGAGGACGCTGTACAACTGACGCTGGTGTCGCTCTATTAAAACACATCTTTGATGCGTGGGAAGATTCGCAGGATGCCATAGGTATCTTCTGCGACCTGTCGAAGGCGTTTGATTGCGTTAATCATGAAACATTACTTCTGAAACTTGAGCATTACGGGCTAGGTCAATCAGCGTTAAGTTTAGTTAAATCTTATTTGAATGATAGACAGCAATTAGTTCAAATAAACGGTGTGAATTCGTCCGGGTTAAACGTTAAAATGGGGGTACCCCAGGGCTCAATTTTAGGTCCTTTCTTATTTTTAGTATACATAAACGATTTACCCCGTTTATTGGAAAACAAACTTAACATGGTGTTATTTGCTGATGACACATCTTTAATTTTTAAAATAAATAGACGTACTTGTCAGGTTGACGACGTAAATAACGCGCTACGGCAGGTTCAGGATTGGTTCACTGCCAATAATTTAGTTTTAAATGGTAAAAAAACCAAGTGCGTAAAATTTTCCTTGCCGAATGTCAAAAGTACTGATTGTGACATTATATTAAACAAGGAGAAGCTAGAATTCGTCGATAAAACGGTTTTCCTGGGGATCACGCTGGACTCAAGGTTGCAATGGGGTCCTCATTTGGTGTCCCTTGCGGGGCGGCTGAGTTCGGCGGCAAATGCTGTTGGAAAGATTCGTCGGTTAACGGATGTGGATACCGCCAGACTAGTCTATTTTAGTTATTTTCATAGCATAATGTCTTACGGTATCTTACTATGGGGAAGGGCTGCAGACATTGAGTCAATTTTTATTCTGCAAAAACGAGCCATCAGAGCGATATACAATCTTCGCCGGCGCGATTCTCTAAGGAAATTAACATCATGACGGTTCCTTGTCAATATATTTATGAAAACATAATGTACGTAAGAAAGAATTTACATCTTTTTAGTAAAAACGGCGACAGACATAATTATGTTACTAGAAATAGGGACCAATTAGTTCAACC
Source organism: Orthosia incerta (assembly GCA_948252205.1). Lineage (NCBI taxonomy): Eukaryota > Metazoa > Arthropoda > Insecta > Lepidoptera > Noctuidae > Orthosia > Orthosia incerta. The sequence goes on from OX411759.1 coordinate 28,077,123, forward strand.
AGGTTTCAGACTGGCTAAAGTAGCCTCATCTTTCATGGGATACTGTACAAAATGTTACAATAAAATTCCTCCACACATTCTTGAACTGAATGAGACGAAATTTAAAACTTGTATAAAACGCACACTATGCAGGCTGGCATATTGTAAGTTGGGGGATTACATCAATGATAAAAATGCTTGGCTAAATGCTAGTCCTGCTCCACAGCCACTAGGGCGCAAAAACAAGTGATATGCAGAACATTATTGTTTTGAATTATTGTTGGACCTTCTGAAGTCTGTATAAATATATTTTGTATTGTATAAACTCAATTTCATTCATCAAGGTATGTACTTATGTACCTAAATATTGTAAAAAGTTTTTTTTTTTTAAAAGAGTAAGTATGGAGTTTCTTGTGCATTCTTCTCCATTACAAGCTACTTTCCGAATGCACGGTAGAATCAACTATTATTATTTGTAAAATTTAACGTTCAAAAGTGCCGCTTGGTGGCCTACTTGAAATAAAAACTATCTTTGTCTTTGTCTTTGTGTGTGAGCTGCGGTGGTCTAAACATTAATACTGCATTCCTCGGAGAGGTAGGCAGGGCAGCGTGGCACACTCACATTTCTGCAGAAATGTACTTAAGGGGAAACCTTTACCCGAGCTAGGAATAGACATTAGAGGCCCTAGACAAGTGACATTCTATCATCGAAAGCGTGGCGATGGCGATTATCTAAAACTAGCTGTCCCACGCGGCTTAGCTCCGGTGAACTGGCTACCTACCTACCCCTCTACCCTACCTACGCTACATACATGATTGTTGCGTAACTTAAACCGTTTACGCAGCGCACGCAACGGAAACTCTCTAAAATAATTTTGCCCGTTTTTGCAACATTTTTCATTTATGCTCCGCTCCTATTGGTCGTAGCGTGATGTTATATAGCCTATAACCTTCCTCGATAAATGGACTATCCAACACAAAAATATTTTTTCAATTCCAACCAGTAGTTCCTGAGATTAGCGCGTTCAAACAAACAAACAAACTCTTCAGCTTTATAATATTAAAATAGTATAGATACAAAATTGTATGGGACTGATAAGCGATATAAAAAAAATCACGTGATTACTAACATTAACATTAGAAAAGGGATATTTACCATGTTTTGTTAGTGTTAGTGACCATGACGGTTTAAAAACTTATATCACGTGATTAATCCCTTACATTTTGACATTTCAACTATCGCCTTCGCTGACACTTGTCTAGAGCCTCTTGTAAAAAATGTAAGGATTTTACAGGTATTTTGGACATATTGATATTAGAAGGCTACCATAGAAGGCGACCGTTCTTAGAAAAATACTTACTACTTAAATTCTTATACTTACTACTACTACTACACTTATAATATAATGGTTCATCCCATCCAGAACCCCATGCGACAAAGTACACCAGCGGCGGCTCGCCGCAGACAGAGAGTCCACTACGAACAAAGCGCCATTTTGCACGCACACATTGACATTACGATTTTACAGGGCATAATGAGCATTATCGGACCGAGCTCAGTCGAAGCTGTCACGAGTGCTAGCGGGGACTTTTGTCACGTCATTCAGTCTTTTGGAAGGAGTTTAAAATATATATTTTTCAATGCATTGCACATGTTATCCCATCATGTATTTAAAGAAAATGCGAATTTTCTACACATTGACATACAACAATCACGTTTTACGAGACCATTATATAATGCTTTAAAATTACCAACAGGTGACCTAATTCGAGATAGTGCTGGAATTAAGTAGAGGAGTTGAACCGACATTCCCCAACATAAAGTTTATCAAAATTTTACACAAACAAACTAAATTTCAGAGAGCAAACTGCGGCTGGACATGTATGTCGCATGCAAATATAAGTTAGCCGGGAGCCGGCGAACCGTAAAAAGCTCGTAATAAAATAATCTAATGCATGCAGCTTCCAGGTTGAGGGCGTTGCAGGTAGGGTGCTACTGTGAGCGGGTTTGTAAGCTTGGCAACTGAAGAAGGAAGAGCCTTTTTCATATGGACGAATTTTCTGTCCAGAACGTGATTCACGTGCTGGATTGGCCTAAGTTCTCATACACCTGCTCGGTGGCCACTTATTAAGCCTAAATTATCTAAAAACTTTACCAATAACTTAAATGGAAGAAGTTGTCCACCTCGTTTATTTATTTCAATTTTATAAAATATTCATCTTCTCAGTCTACGTAGAGGACTCAAAGATATTAAAATTGTTTTAAATTAAGTGAAACTGAAATAGCAACTAAGGGCCGGTTTCTGAATTGAGTAGGTAGTTTGAGTTTTAAAAAGTTTAACGTGGAACCTTACTTTAACGTCATGAATGTGACAAAAACTTCTTAATTCAGAAATCGGGGATAAGTAATTGAAAATACGATTACTCAAAACCGTTTCATGCCAACCAACAGGTGTGTATCTAAATCGCTGACACTGCCACCTTAGTACCTCTCCACAGCCAATCTCCGCGCTTATAGCGTATGATTCGAATGCGTCCTATCACCCTATCGCCGCGCCACTGCTGCAGCCAGTATATTAAATTAGTTTTTATGACACGCGCCAGGATTTATACAACTACCCTCCTCGCTGAGCCAGCATTCGGAACGAATTTTAGAATTTATTAGGGGATTCTTGAAAGCCATTTTAGTTCTACATGCAGTTAATTTCGAGGGGATGGAGTTTTGATGTATGGCATTCGCTGGTGAAATTTTAAGAGCTAATTGTGTGGCCTATAAAATCTAGTTAGTATTTTAGGTCTATCACGTTTTTGTTGAATTCTTTTACATAAATTATTTGTCTCTGTATAGTTGTTGAGTTAAGCATGGACGCTGTATTGAGACACTCCACACACGACACTCAATTTCCAAAACACGACGCACACACTAATTACAATACAAAAACCAAAAAACGACGTAGGTACGTATTGTTATGTACTACTCTACTAGCTTTTCAGCCACAAAGCCTGGGTGAAGGAGCGTGAAGCTAGTTATAGATAAAGGCAGCACGGAGTAACAGTTCAATTAGCCGGAGCACCCGCTGGGCATTCGATCATGCGCGCTCACTACCGGGAATTATGATCAAACATGATTCTACTGATATAACTAGAGGAGATATCTATAGAATTTCCAGAAAAATCTTTTAGGTGGATAATATTGTTACGGTTATCTAAGTATATAGATAGGGGGAAAATGTTCATCACTGTAACTTAGCGTGCAAGTAGCATACCTATATGCCATTGTGACATTCACCAATAAAAAATATAATGGCACTTTTATTTTCACCCTTAGATCAAGTCTTTAAACACAGCTCAATTTTAGGTAAATCTCAAGCAAATATTTCGAAGTCGCTATTGTAGAAACCCGTACAGTTGAAACAGATTTTTTTAAGAAAGTGACAAAGTCAATGGTCGCTTTAGAATAAAATTCGAGGCGTGTTGTTGTTATTCCATTAGTAACTGTTATTTTGAACACTTATTAACTTGCCTAATTAGCACTCGTTTGCTCTTGTATAACACGAAGAAAGACTGAGGTAGCAGCGTAAACGCCCCACGACAAAACTGATTCAACTTATCAAACTGACCCGCCGCGGCTTCGCACGAGTCACATTATATTACGTAAACCTTCCTCGTTTACCGCTATTTCTATGAGTGTAACTTTTATTATGCGTACAGCTAAGGAGTGCAATTCCCTGCCGGAGTCTGTGTTTCCCGATAGCTACAATCTAGGGGTCTTTAAGTCAAGGGTGAATGGGTTTATTCTAGGCAAGCGTGCTTCACCGTCGACCACATCATCGCTTACCATCAGGTGAGATAGTGGTCAAGCGCGAGCTTATAGATAATAAAAAAAGAGTGAAATCCTTATCAAAATCCGTTTCATTATTCACAAAAAGTATGCGGAGAAACAGATAGAGGCAGACAGCGATACTATTAGTCTACTACAAGTCTACTAACCCAAGGACCTAAGACAAGGACTACCAAAAACGCCTCTAAATATGATGATCGTTCATATCGATCTGACAATGAAATGAAAACAGGATCAGCTGCTTGTTATTCTGCGCAAGTTGGAGGGAGGGCTCGGGGTCGTTTACCCCAGTTAGGGTTGCCAGCTCCTTAAAACCGATCAGACTAGCTAGTTTAGCTGAAATTTTGTGCTTAAGTTAAAGTGGGTAAAAAAGTTAATCATAAAAATCGAAAAACCGACTGCTTAAGAAGCGAACTATAAAGACATAAGATAAAATCATGCTGTGCAGTCGGCGGATACATATTCGCAAGCTGGCTGACCAAAACCAGATATATAAAACTTTAAAAATCCAAGTCAGGTCGGACCCCGTCTAATTTGGCCGGACACGCATCCAAAGAGCCTAACCATGTCTGGCTTATATCCGTCCCTGGCAACCCCAAACCCCAGTTGTGTTATTTCGCGGCCCGAGGGCGACCAACAGCGGCCAGTCCCGCGTCACACAATAATCAAAACAGGTAGCTCTGATTGATTTATAAGTATTCTGTTTGTTTCGTACTTTGTTGACATTGTCGTACTTTGTGGGATTCGTGTTGTCGCCCAGTTTGTAAAATATTATTCTCGAATATTGTTGCTATAATATATCGCAGAAATGTCTCAGTTAACAAGGTCTGTAAACAGCTTTCAATTGGAAAGCTGACAAATAAAAGCTGTTAAAATGTATAGGTATTATAATTTTATACATTTTACAACATATGTCCATATTGCTGAATCGGATTAAAACAATGGTAATTTCTATTGTGTCTGCTAATTGACACTTAAGTCAATAAAAGTGAGGCAATTATACAATACAGTGAAAGGCAGTAATCAAATCAGTCCTATCGATACATATATATAAATCAGTAGAAAAAAATCGAAAATATTTCCAAAAAAAAAAACTAGGTTGTTAAAGGATAACCAACAGAACGCATTTCCAGCATTTTCGTCTGTTTATTTGTGCACGCATAACGTAGAATTTACGAAACCAATGTAGATAACTTTATACATAACAATATGCGTAGTTTGGAGTATTATTTAGTTTTTGTTTCATCGCAATCGGTTCACTCTATCAAAAGTTAGATGAATTTAAAGTGTTCAAGAAGTAAAATTACATCACAAATTAAATCACAACACATGCAATTCAGATACTCGGACAGTTGAACTCCATATTCGATAGATGGCTTTGTGCATTTGAAGTCATTTTCTGAATTGCGGTGTTAAGATTTTCCGCGAAAGAATGACCCTAGAACAAAAATTAGTAGGTAGGTGGGTAGGGCAGGAAGGTAAGTAGGCTAGGGTAGGGTAAGCTGCTGACGGGAGCGAAGCTGCAGGAACAGCTAGTCCTGATAACCTGATATAATTTTCCCTTGGGATGATAAATTGATAAAACACTTTTCACGCGGGCGAAGCCGCTGGCAGAAGCTAGTGTTATAAATGCGAAAGTTTGGAAGGATGGATGTTTGTTACTCAATCACGCTGTTGCTGAACGGATTTGAATGAAATTTTGCACAGAGATAGATTATATTCTGGAATAGCAGATAGACCGGGATAAAACATAGGTTATTTTTTATCCCAGTATAATGTCCTCTCGGGATCATCGGGACCAACAAGGCTTATTACTAATACTTAGAAATTACCGCTGGGTTATAGAAACACAACGAATTATTGTCGAAAGTTCGATGGGTAAGCCTCAGTATTAGAGGAAGGACGGAAGGATCAGTTCCCAGGGGTAATTCCTTCTGTATGTTACCCCTACATATGCCTTAGTCTCCACTGACGTGTGAAGAGTCCAATTACAGTTTTGTTTTGTCCTGTGCAAGTTATAAACGTAACTTGATAGATAATTTTGAACCTTATTTCTGAGGTTAGATGGTTCTTCAATTGAAGTATTATCGTTAGAGCAGCAAATATTAATTGATACAATTTCTATTCTGATTTTATAAGTTCAGCATTTTGAAGTGCATTTTATAAGTTCAGCATTTTGAAGTTTTATTTAACGAGTATCTTTCTGCTGAAGTATCACTTAGATAGTTTGTATTTTAAAGCACCAATTAAACACATAAATAAGTATCTGTTCATGATTCACTAAATACTCTCAATATCATGATCAAAATAACAAGCCCTGAAACAGCAAAGAGGGTATTTTTTTACATTTTATTATTTTTTGTAAAACTTGCAGGTAAAATCTTTAAACGCTGTAACAATATGTATAAAATGACCATTGATACGTTTTATTTATATTTATACGTTAACATGTAGGGTTCGAACCCAGGCAGGCGCTTTACTTTTTGAAAATTATTTCATCACCACTGCTCTCAAAACGGTGAAGGAATCGTAAGGAAACCGGCATGTCCTAGCACCAAAAAATCGAAGAAATGTGACATCCACCAACCCGCACTGGGCCCGTTTGGTCGATTACGGCCCATTCCCTCTCACAGATAGGAGGCCTGTGTCCCAGCAGTGGGAACATTAAAAGGCTCATGATAATCATTTATATAAAATTAAGTCTAATACATAAATAGAAAATTTTACTTAAAAACTGGCCCAGTGCGAGTCGGACTCGCGCACGAAGGGTTCCGTACCATTATCGCAAAAAACGCCAAAAATATCACGTTTGTTGTATGAGAGCCCCACTTAAATATTTATTTTAGTATTTTTTGTTATAGCGGCAACAGAAATACATCATCCGTGAAAAAATTTCAGCTGTCTAGCTATCACGGTTCATGAGATACAGCCTGGTGACAGACAGACGGATCGTGGAGTCTTAGTAATAGGGTCCCATTTTTGTCCTTTGGGTACGGCACCCTAAAAAAAATATTACTTCAAATATTCTTGAGTTTATTAATGCTCTCTTTAATGAAACCGTGGAAGTCAACTCGGCTAAATTAAGTTTGTATTCATTGATGATCATTAACGCAAAACCATGCAGTCTAAAAACTCAAATGTAGTATTATTATCTACATACAATTCTATAACTTAGTAAGCTGAAGCCATCCAAGCAAGATACACAATATTTCAAAATCTACTTGTTTCAGTTCACATATGCATGGCAGTGGGGTAAGCTTGCCAAATCTCCGTCTGTCACCGAGTTGGCAGGTGACTTCTGCAGGCTGACGACCCTAAGCCTTAGACTACATGACATACAGATTTGTATAACGAAGGCCTACAATAGGGGCTGACTGTCCTGCGACTTGCTATTACAGGACAATGAAGCTTGTACATATTTTTGGCGTAAAATAGTCTAGCTAGTAGGTAATCAAAAATGCATATTTCAGCCTAAAACTCTTTAAATAGGTGACTAGATGATATAGTCGCTTTTATATCCTTAGCTCGTATTGCATTAGATTATACGCAATTGCCCAAAAAAAGGAGTGTGTTTTTTTTACTAAAACGCATAATCATCATCATCATCTTCCTGTCCCTGTCCCAAGTTACTTGGGGTCGGCGCAACACGTTTTCTTCTTCCATACCGTCCTGTCCCCCGCCAAAAACTATTAAAACAATTACTAAAACGCATCATTACAAGTTATAAAAAATCTGATCTATTTTTTTTTACAAAAATCCAATCTCCTTAAACCATCTTTTAATTTTTCATTCGTTGAACTGCTTATTCAGCCGTTGAACTTCAATTTTCAGGTTCTTCACAATGTGACCTACGTTGTTATTTTTAGTCCGTTTTAATTTTTTTCTTCAAAAGACTTGTTAACTGCTTATAAGTACTGCGTATCGACTTGAATTCTAGAAATTATTTGTTAGATTTTTCCACGAATTCGCCCTTGATCTTGAGCCTAATAATGTCAAATTATTTTTCTTCTTACAGTACAATCCACCATTCAATACCTATTTTTTAAAGGCCGTACTAGATTTCTGAAACATCGTCGTCAATTAATTAATAACGAGAAATTTCTGCAAATTGATTGATTTGAATTGAAACCATTGAAACTTGAGTAGGTACTTCAGTAGCAATTAATCAGAAGCTGCAAAATAAGCTTACCCAACAGACTTTAGAGACCAAAAAGAGCAATAGAAACCACAAAGTGCACATCAATGGGACCGCAAATAGTGTGCCAGCGACCGCGGTAAGCATTCAGACAGTTAGTGTCGTTTTAAATTAGTCGCCAGACTGTACGAGCGTAAATAATTGAGCCAAACTCAGTTACTTTCCATGTTTGTCGCGCGACTTTTTAATGCAACTGCATGTTTTAGACGCAATTTTGTAGGAATTAATTGGATGGCCAGACGAAGCCTGTTAATTTAAAAACTTTTATTTCATCGGTTACAAAGCCACGGCAACCGGGGAGTCTTAAGGTCAAGAGTGAATAGGTTACTTCTAGGCAAGCGCGCGTCATCGTCGACCACCTCATCGCTTACCGTAAGGCACGTAGCACACAACCAGTGGATAGAGCGTGCGGAGGCTACCGCGGGCGCCAAAAGTATGCAATATCAATCACATGCGGCGGAATTTTGGTCAGTCGCAGCAATTGTAGGCTAAACGTACGAACGTCACGCGCTTCCGTCTTTAAAACAAATAAAACGAAAACTAATGGCTAGTTGTGCAATTAAATGGTGTGAAAAGTGTACTACTACTTCAAGTTACACAAAAGATTGGATAACATTTCACAGTTATGTGGTTTTCTAGTCCATTTAATCAATTTCATTAAGTAAAATCAAATATATTTATTTCTGGATGGTTCGATTTGCTGTCTCTTTCTCGTACACTGATTTGCACATTAGCAGTTGTCTCTTTTTTTCTCGATAGTGCTGTTTGCAGCATCACGACGATTATATCGATATGTAAGGCTTAATAAGCTTATCAAAAATAATAAGAACTGCAGCTGTGTACGTCCTTTTGTTTGTTATTGTCTAGCCCGTATTTACCTTATCATAAATGTTTATTATACGTACCGAAGATTCTAAGAAATTCGTTTTTTGTTTGTCTGTATCTCAAAGAAATCCTTATTGACTAATAATAAGTTAAAAAATAAGTATAACTTACTTATTGTTTAACTTCTTAGTACTAACTATAAAATAAAAAAATTAAATAAAAACAATATCGATATCGATAAAAAATTATCGATATCGATTTTGTTTTTATTACTTTTTTGGAATCCCTAGAGAATCAGTTGTCATTTGGTTGTCAATCTGTCACCCAATCACAGCGGGGGAAGCTTACCTCTGCCCCCGCTGTTTCTTGGTGACTTCGATTTAGAACAAAAACGTGCCGATGCTCTCTCCACCGGTTGTGTGCTCCGTGCCGTAAGGGCTGATAATGGTAAAAGGCGAGTCTATCAATACTAATAAAAAACATATTTTTCACTCTGTAAAGATAAAGAAGATTTACAGTAATTTTTAATGGAGTGAGTCAATTTTAAATAGAGCCTTAAGGAACTTTCACATTACCTCATAGCACTAAGTGATCAGTAACTTCGAGTAAGTAGCCAGGAAAAATGAATACCTAGTCTTCCATACAAAGTCAGCGACCTGTGTGATTGATGATTGTTCCTTTTTGTTTGAAGAAAGGCCTTTGGCTTCAACTGGGACTATTACTCATTTATAAATAGGACGAAGATCCCCACATCTTCTACCTACTTTAATTTTATACGAGAAAAATATCGATGTAGATAAAAAGAACGGTATATTCATTACGAATATAATTAACAATTAAAAAGCTTTTGAGCTTAATTTGCAAGTAATATTCAAAAAGGATCACCAAGTCTAATTACGTGATTAGGTAACTGGCCGAGTATAATATTCTTAGAAAGTGTAGGTATACTAATTTGCCTTTATTAAGAAGAAATATAATATCTTCATTGTTATTTTATGATAAAAGATGGCATATTGTCGAGTGTGGGCTGACCTGACTTGTGGGAGGCTACATAACTTTCTGCTCGATAAGTAGCTTCAAACATTAGGAAAATATTTGTCTTAGAAATTATTTGATATAAATAAAGATTCTTACTGGAAATTACTCCTACTTTGCTAGTTTAACATGTTGCTTTTGTTCTTAAGAAATACAAGCAATTACCAACAATACAAGTACCTACGTCTACATTTCGTTCAATCACAATTATGATAACTTTTTGTCCGTTTGTCACAGAGCTTTTCAAATGGTTTTTTCGTATAATGTTATTCATCTCGATACTCAAACTTGACTGATTTCAGTACATTGTAAAACATTTGATATTCTTGTTATAGTTTTGCAAAATAATGTATCTACATCTTTAGATACTTAAATACCCTTCTCCGTGTGTATATGTGGTTGTTAGGTCATTAACTACTCAAAAAGCAGTTTTTGAACCAAAATATTTCTATGCGTGAAGACAGCTATATTGTGCTGTAAGACATTTTTGCACGACAGTAACATAGGTCACACTGAAATAAATGGCGCTTCATCCTCGCAGGCATTTATATCTAACTAGCTTCTGCCAGCGGCTTCTCTCGCGTGAAAAGTGTTTTCTTATCCCAACGGAACATTACATCCGGATGAAGTGATAAAGTGATTGATAAAGTGTTATTCCAGACTATAATCTATCGCTGTGCCAAATTTCATCCAAATCCGCAGTTCTGGAGTGATTGAATAACAGACATACATCCGTCCAAACTTTCGCATTTATAATATTAGTAAGATATATAAGGCTAGTAGACAGAGGATTCCCTGAATAGCAGCTGATGCTGAAGAAGTTAATGAAAAACTAACTCCTTAACTTTTATTTTATTTTGGGCAGTCCGTTATTTTGCTAAAAGGATAACATAACATCACGCCTTTAAAGAGTTATGCAGAGGTCCTAACACCTTTAACATAACTTCAGAAAGAACAATGTTAAGAATTATTGTAAAATAATTTGTTTAGACTAAACGTAACGGCTACTGAAATATTGAAAAGTCAGGCCAGTTATAAAGCAAATATCATTCCAGAAGAATCTAATCTACCAAAGAAAGTAAATATTAACACTTCTTAGAAAATAATAGACAACTAACCGATAAGTAAGTCTTCGCACTTTTTTTACAATTTCTTCAGCAAAATGCTCATTTCTCGTCCACATTGCCATTCTATCTTAGTAATCTCAAAGAAAGCTCGCGGTCCTAACAATTCGTGGAACAGACGCGCGACAGCCGACAAATAAGAAAATAAAGGAATAACAAATAAAAGAAACTAGCGAATAAAGTAGAAAAACTGAGAACAGCGAATAAAGTAGAAAAAAGTGGGAAATAGTGATAAAAGTGGAAATAGTCGCAGTAATTTTCAGAGTACAAAAGCTTCTGTAAACATGTATTGATAAAGCGTACAAGTCTACACATGAGACCAAAAGAAACAGTTCTTTTTTGTGTAAAAAGATTACGACTTTGTCTTTATCAAACGTTATTTTTTTGTATCTGTGTTTTTGTTGGGTTGTTTATTTTTATTTTGCGTATCCAAGTTTGTATAACTTTATTTTATACTCTATACCACAGATAAAAATCCAACTAGATGCCGTGATTGTATGTACTTCGCGTGTCGAAAAGGGACTAAAGTAGGATCAATAATCGTACTTTGAGCTGTTTCATTTAGCATTATCGGCACCGGACATCCACCGAAATCTAGAAAAATGCCTAATTATGCCATATAGAGCTGAAAAACTGTATAGAAAAAGTTGGCCAAGGCAATGGAAATAATTTATTTCATCGGTAAGCAAATTTGTTCTTAAATTGTGTGCGAAAATGTGGCACGCTTGGTTTTCATACAGTTTTCGTCTGTGGTCTAGACTTTATTATTAAAAAGATTAGTACCTTTCTTATATCTACCTTTATCTTTTTGTAAATCTCTTGGGTCTATCTCATAAGCGGACCGATTCATACGGCTTACTTTTATAGACAAACCGCGCACCTTTTCTTACTTTATTTTATTTAACATTGAAAAGACCACTAGATAAATTAACAACGAAACTAATGGTATAAAGATGAAAAATCTAGTTGTTTGTAGTAATCTCTGGAATTTCTGATCCAATTACAGAATTGTTACACTGATACCAAGGTACAGTAACGCTGTTGTATGTACGCCTTCAATGCCGAAAAATTTATGGCTTTTGTGGACATGCCATGGGAGCGAATCTGCAAGAAAAGCTAGTAATCTATACTAATATTATAAAGAGGAAAGATTTTTTTGTTTGTACCGAATAGGCTTCGAAACTACTAGACCGATTTAAAAAATTCTTTCACCAATAGAAAACTAAATTATTCCTGAGTGACATAGGCTATTTTTTAATCCCGAAATTTGGTCCTGTGGGGTGGTCCACGGGAGCGAAGTCGCGGGCAACAGCTAGTATTCAAATAATTTCGAGTAGCAGAATAATTTACACTACCAACTACACTTAGCACATGCGGCCATGTTACCGGTCTATGTAACAGTCGGCAATTCAATTACCAGGCAGTGTATTTACACTGTCTACTACACCGAGTGGCCAGTTACATAGTAATATACGGTGCTGGGATCCGAATGGTAACTAATTATGTGATAAGTTTGTTTTCTAGGGCAGAATAATCAAGAGATGGTTTTAACTGGCTAACCAAAGCACAAATTAGGGGCAAATCATGATTATTACAAACAAGACCTTGCATATTGTGTTATTAAAGAGTAGGGCAGATCTATCATGCGACTACGCTCCCGAGGCCACTCAATTTCCCGCAATCGAAAGTTATCCGCGGCGGACTTGAACATATACAACAGCCCGTCAACTACCATCATCGGTCAGTTGGTTGTGGCACCAGACACAAAACCTGTATGTTCGGAGGATCCTTCCTTTTCAAAGGAGGTAGCGGGACGTTTTACCTTGTTCAGCATAATACCTTTCCTTCACGTTTTACCGAATTCAGTCAGCTTTGAGGATCATAGTCCAATATCGAACGTAAATCTAGAATCCTCATTACTCTGGCTTTACTCGTAAACATTGGTAGCATTCTATTAACAGCTTTTGAATTTGGCTTCTTTTTGCTCGGTGAACGACTATTTATCAGTGCTGTTATACGAGGCAGAGTGACAGTCAGTTTGTGTATGTGTACTTACTGGTCAATAAATAAATGTCGGAAGTAAAGTCGATAGTGAAGGCGGTAAATATACAGACACGCGGTTGTGTGCGGTGTTCGTGGGTATCGATGTTTCATCTCTTTGCTTACTGCCGCTAATAAATAACAAACTTATATCTTTCTGACCGACTGACTTCTTGACAAATGAAAAAAAAATTGGGTTCCTGGAGATTTGGCGAGATGAAGCATAACACCGAGAGAATTTGCCCAGGACTGGGACAATACAATATAACAAAAAAAGGTATAGGATATAAATTCTTTGAGGTTACGTTTCATATTTTTTAACCCCCGACGGAAAAAGAGCGGTAAGTTTGTGTATCTTTCTGTAGCACCATAGCTCCTAAACGGATGAAACGATTTTTATTTCGTGTTTTTTATTTGTACATCACGCACTCTGTTGAGACTCATACTGACCAGGGTAGCATGGAATATAAGAAGGCCTATACTCAGTAGTGGGTTTGGAACAAGGCTGCTAATGATGATGACGTTTACGTCCTACCTACCTACCTACGGTATTCTAGTGAAATTATAAATGATGCCTGTTTTTATCTATACTATATTACTATAAAATGTAATAATATATAAAGAGGAAAGATTTATTTGTTTGTTGGATTGTTTGTACCGAATAGGCTCCGTAACTACTGGACCGATTTAAAAAAATCTTTCTTCTTTAGAAAGCTACATTATTCCTGAGTGGCATAAGCTATTTTTTTATCTCGAAAATGGGTCCTGTGGGGTGGTCCACGGGAGCGAAGCCGCGGGGAACAGCTAGTTCAGTATAAAGGTTTAAGTCGTGTACTTTAGTTTAGACGTAACTGTAGGTAGGATATGATCCCAGCTAAAGCTAAGTACTAACGAAAATAAAAAAGTAGTGTTACAAAACTTTCCAGCAATATATCTGTGTCACTGTCAGTTTCCAACGCCTCAAAAGAATGAAATCCGAAGCATCTCTACACACCATACTTCATCCCTCTCATTTTTCATCGCTGTCTTCAAATTGTTCAACCTATCAACTATCCTCTGTCCCTTTCACACACCTTCTTGAAGGGTGTCTAAATCTACAAACCAGTTTACGATTGAATTTAAACCTTATATCTGTAACAGTTAGGTGGTTAATAGTAAGAGGGGTGAATGAGGTGTGTAAATCCCTTGTGGTAGTAGGATGATTGATCAAGTTTGCGTTGACGAGGCAGCAATTTATTTTAACAGAGCAATTTATAGGGTTGTTTCATATACTTTGATGGATTAAAACGTTTCATAGCAAGTTTTTAAACGATAAATAAATAACACATACATACATTTGGGCGCACGGTTGTTGCTGTGGTTGAGCGTTTGACTGCTGCTCTGCGTCACAGCATAAATATGGAGGAATAGTACGGAAACTCTAATGTTTGGGTCCAATAGGAGGCCACTTTTAAATATACGATTAAAATTACTTTTAAGATTTTGACTTATTATTATTGTTTTTTCGGAGACGTAGTCAGATCATCAAGGGCGCAGTTTTAAGGTGCTTGTTTAAAATAAAACATCAGTTATAAAAACAGAAATTAAACCGAATAAAAGTAATTGTATACGATTGTTGCAATGGCAGTGTTTTACCAATTGTAGCGATAACAATGTCAAACAATTTTATTTAACGACTGGGTATACATTGCCACGAAATTGGACTATATATGATACAACAGCAGTTGGCGATGGGCTAACATTAGCACAATTTCGCCTTGAAATATAACAGCCGACCTAATGGGGCTGTCCACTGCGGCGGAATAAAAAAAAACTAACGACTCTTACAGCTGTTCTCGGATTATTCATTTACAACCTACATAGGTACCTACGAGTAAAGTATTTTTAATTTATGATTTAGCACTTTTCATTTAACACCGATTATGTAGATTATTAATAGATGTCTAAAGTACGCTGAAGTAATAAGCGCTTTAAAAAAAATAAGTATTTTTAATTCAACTAAACATTATATAGGTACTTTTGAATTGTCAAACAAACAAAATATGAATCTAGTAGCATATTCGCAAGCGTCAGTAGGTCTCTATGAGAAGAATGTTCAAGAAACTCCAAGAACACTCTTTTCCATCAGTTTTAATTCCAAATATTTACATCATTCTTGTTCGAAAAATACATATGTGAGAAAAAGGATGTGCAGGTAAAAGCGTCTAGAGTAAAACAAACGATACTAAAATAAAATAAGTACGCAATTAAAAGCAGGCCGAAGCAGTTAAGTTATGACCAATCCTAACTGATGGCTCCCGTTCACGAACATGACGCATGGATTGGCACCACTCAGCTCAACCAAAGCATCATGAAGGGAGCCGAATGATCTAATATATGTGGCACCATCAGAGAGACATTAGAGAGAGCATGACACAATCTAGAGTCTAGATTCTAGACTTATAGAATCGAGAATCGTCTAATCGTCTAATTGGCGCACGGTTGGCGAAGTGGTTGATTGATTGACTGCTGCGCTGCGTGTCGCGGGTTCGATTCCCGCACGGAGCAAATATTTGTATGATCTACAAATAGTTGTTCCGGCTCTGGGTGTTTGTGTATGTGAAATTATATGTTTGTAAACGCACCCACGATACAGGAGAAATTCCTAGTGTGGGGCAACGTTTTTTTAAAAGAAAGAAAAAGAATCCAAAACTATTAATTATTTGGATTTAAACGTTATCCTATCTACATAGTTAGCAGAATAGTCATGAGTTCACATAACAAGCAACTTGATAATATAAGATACTAACAGCCAAAGACCAATCAGAGATTTGGGTCAGGCTCTCAGAAACCGGAAATGGGTAAATATCCCGTCGATTCAGCAAACAACATACCACGACACCACATCTTTATCACAACACGACACAAACGCAATTTTCTTGCAGATCCATACCTTCCCTCAAAGGACATTAATTAATTAACAAGGGGAAAAGAGACAAACAGAATCCTGTACGATTATGAGAGAGACAGAAGTTGTATGTTTAATTTATAAAGGCGTAATGATGGCGGTGACATCAAAGGTGAGAAATAAAAGGAATTATTCATAAGAGTCATAAAACGAGGGAGCGTTTTATTGTGACATTTTATGGGTGCTAGTAAATATTATTTTATAAACTTTTATCTCGAGTAATGAGAAGACATGAATTAGAAAAATAAAGTATATTATTTTAAATGAATTTGTAAAGCTACCTCTGAAAAGAATTTTATAGTAATTCAGATTTTTTGGTCACATTATGGCATCAATATTACAAGTAATTTTAAGCTACACACTGACACTTAACCATTAACATTTAAATATATCAGTTAAACTGAAGCACCTATCTTTAAACTAGTTAACTGTAGTTTTTTTTTATCTATCTTCTTAGCTATCGTAACTTTCATATTAGCAAATTATATCACCTAATATTACCCCTACCTCTTAATAAGTTAGTTATTTTTATCTGTTATCAGTAATCGAATGCCGATAGTCAGATGTCCCCTCCTCTAAGTCTATCGGAGGGTGATCAAAAAACCCGTCACGCTCCACAAGCTCCACAGAAAGTTAAATTGTTTCGGAAACGAACAACTTTATCTGCAGAAAAGATTCCGATGGAAAAACCCAATCTTTTAAAGTTTTAAGCTGGTATAAATAATATGTAGGTATTTTTGAGTAATAATCTGATTAAAACTAGATAACCTTTTTTCCTTGGGTTTAGGTAGAAACTAAAGAACGCAACCGGATACGATCCTTACATACCTACTAAGTAAACACAAAAAAAAACTCACCGAAATAGCTTCACTGTTCACCCTCTCGATAATCTGAAACAAAAACAAAGAAATCTTGTTAAAACAGGTTTTCTATCACTAATTGTTTTCTTTAATATATCGCAAATACATAAGGTAGTAAACACAAAAAGAGAACATTTTTTAATAACTTCGGTTTTCTTTTATACAAGAAAACCACTTTAATTCCATTTCATGTGAGTCCCTATTCTTATATTCTTTTATACCAGGCGTTACTTTCCCTTTGTAGATTTTTTGTATTATATCTGCAATAAAATATACAGCCTCCAAGGATTTCTCTGCGAGTCATAAATCATTGCTACGAATGCGTAGCCCACGTAGACCCTCTACGGCGTAGCACCGTAGCGGCGTAGCACGTAGCTAGTGAGGTAAGGGCACCAATTGGTGTCTATTCACGTCTGGCGCGACGGTGCATTAATTACGGGATTTGATGTGCATGAGTACAAACGTAATGTATGGAAATTTCTCTGAAGCACACAATTTAAGTGGGCGATTTACATTTCTTTCAGTGGAGAAAGAGATTTAGTAAAAAAAAAAAATCTTTTGAACACGTTTCGTCTAGATACAATTCCATATGGGTTTATGATGATGATGTGTGAAATTTTCATATTCAACACTATAGGTACATTGTCTGGCCAAATACATTGAACCATAAATTTGACCTCAGTAAATAAAAATAGTCGTTTTCGACCACATCACAGGAGAAAAGGCAAACCCTTTACGAAATTCGCTCGAAATAGATAAACCTGTTCCCGGATCCTACTGACCTTTTGTGTGAAAACCTTACATCTAGATAAAAATGTACTGGGAAAAGGCCATTATCCAAAGGCCTGGTAAAAAAATTCTAAAGTTAACGATATTTTTGTCCTTCAAAAATAATTACAATGGTCGTGATTTTTTACGTTGAGGTAATTCATGTGAACGCATCAAACAGAACTAAATACGCTTGAAATAGGATATCTAGACATCTCAAAAAGGTTCTTCGTAATTCAATTATTAAAAATCCTACAGATTTCCACGATGCCTGATTTGTTGAGGTTTTTCTCTAGACTACGCGAGCTGAATTAATCCAATCTGTCAGATTTTTCAATCGTAAGATCCAATACGTGGCAGCCGTAATACTGATTAATTTTATTTTTCATTGAAAAGTTCTATACTGAGCCCAAGTAATAATCATTCATTCAGGTACATTTCTAATAAAAACCTGGATTCAATATGATATTTCGAACAGAATAAATCACGTTCATTGGCATTTACTGTATTCATACGGATGAATAGCAATTTATTTTTCGTACCTTTATAAATAAATCAAGCTTTTTATCATTAATATTAACTTATATTTTTCACAGGAGCGAGTGTCCTTCACAGAGGAGATTGGACTCGTTAAAATATACATCTATACTGCTTCGAATGAAATGTATTCACGAGAAAAAGATTTGTGAAAGATTTACTAAAAAATGATTCATCATTAATATGAAAATATATTTTTTACAATTCACAGATAGTTATCATTGACTTCGCCCGGTGTGTGCTACGCGGTGTCTACGACCGCTACGCCGTAGCTGCGCCGTTACGGCGTAGACCCAAGGAATGCTAGCAATAAAAAATACCATCAACATTTATTTTATTGTTTGATTTACCACTGGTATGGGAATGTTGCCGATATTTTATGATGTCTACAGAATTCTTGGGTTTCTCGAACTTTATACATAGAACGGCATTACAGTATTTTTGATTTTCTTTTATTAGCTGATTAAATGTATCACATTGTTCTCTTAAAAATAGAAATAAGAGAAAAGTCGCAGGTGTTCGTTGTAATAAAGTAAAAAGCAATACTAATGTGACGAATAGCGTTTGTGACTTCATCATCTGCCTAGCCTTTTTCCCAACTATATTGGGGTCGGCTTCCAGTCTTACCGGATTCAGCTAAGTACCAGTGTTTTAGATGGAGCGACTGCCCATCTGACCTCCACAACCCAGTAACTGGGTAACACGGTACCCCTTGGCAAGACTGGTGTCCGATCTCAAGCTTCTGACTACCCATAACGACTGACAAAGATCTTCAAATGACAGCCGGGACCAACGGCTTAACGTGCTTTCCGAGGCACGGAGGAAACTCTGTATATTGAAATGGTCACCCATCCACTGACCGACCTCGTCAAGCGTCGCTTAACCTTGATGATCGACCCGTGCGGCTGTTATTATTTAGCCACGAGCTAGCTAGAATAGCGTTGGTGACTTGGAGTGTGTAATCCCTTTAAAATACATCGGCGAGCAAACATATTCAAAGGATC
Organism: Orthosia incerta; assembly: GCA_948252205.1. Lineage (NCBI taxonomy): Eukaryota > Metazoa > Arthropoda > Insecta > Lepidoptera > Noctuidae > Orthosia > Orthosia incerta. Next base: position 28,096,278 of record OX411759.1, read on the forward strand.
TGCTTTACCTAGGCAAATCCTTTGAATAAGATTACTCTGCATTTCAGAAAACCATCAAATATGAATCAAAACTACATTAGAAAACTGTTCCACCGTCAAAATTTATACTGAACTTTTATAACTCTCTGTATTTTAAATTCACCTGAAAAATATTATTTTAAAACAAATCCTTATACTGTAATATGAGAATTAATTAAAAAGTCAAAGAAACGTGTGTCAGCAAATACCCAACTCAAGTGTGTAAATAATCTTTTTTAAAGTTGCGTCGTCAGGTCGCTAATGACTCTTTGTCCTTACGAAGCAGATTCTGATGAAACCCTTTCGCATAGAAAAAGCTAATGTTCACAAAAAGTACTTTCACTGGTCTTTTGAAAATATTTTAAGAGCTTTTGTTCTTGAAAACGCTTGCAAATGGTGAATTTGATATACCTATGCTTATTTATATATGGAGATGCAAGTGATTAGAGTCTGTGTTTCCAGAAAGCTACAACTTGGGGTCTTTAAGTCAAGAGTGAATAGTTTAGGCAAGCGTGCTCCAGCGGCGAGCATATCATCACTTACCATCAGATGACATAGTGATCAAACTCGAGCCACTCAATAATTAAAATCGGACATTAGAATGCAAATATTATTTGTAGCTGGAAATCTTTACTTATGCAAATTCGCCCAGCAGTAGATCTTACAACATACAGCCAGACGCATTCACTTACTTTGATTTACAAAAACAAACTGAAAAAGTTCGGTCCAGACATAAAAACTCCAAATAACACAGGACAGGTCCCTCCCAAAACCGCAGTTCGAAATCTATGTAGTTGAAAAACTAAACGTAGTTGGTCCTACCATAGAGCAAGGTATCTCCGCGCGAGCAGGGACTAGAGGCGGCATTACTAATACTGCTACTGATTTTTCCCAACTATGGGTCGGCTTCCAGTCTAACTGGATTCAGCTGAGTAACAGTATTTTACATGGATCAACTGATTATCTGACCTCCACAACCCAGTAACTGGGTAACACGATACCCCTTGGGAAAACTGGTGTCAGATTTCAGGCCCAAACTGTCAAAGATCTTCAATTGACAGCCTTGACCAACAGCTTACCGCGCTTGCCGAGGCACGGAGGAAATTCGCTAAGTAAAGATGGTCACCCATCCACGGACCGACCTCGGGCGTTTGTTAATATTGAGCCACGAGCTCATCAACACTGCCTGGCTTTTGTGTACCATTCGCCCTGTTTATTATAGTTAGTATGTATGGGTCAAAACTTATAACTGAATTTTAAAACAGTTATCCCCGATTATACCAATTGAGTTGAAATTTCGCATACCCGTTTGGTGTGATGATGATCCGTCCATTTCTATGAGTAAATTGATTGTAAACCAAACATGCTTGGTTTATATAGAACATTTTGATAATGCCGTCTCTAGCAGTAGCCACCGAAGGTTCTCGATATTCTGTGTCCCCAACCCTCTTTCCAACCCTCTAAAATAACAGTGGATAGGACGACATATCAAAATAAACCAGTACAAGCTGGCATCTTATTGCAAGAAAAGCCTATAAAATGCGAGTCAGCTTACACTAGAGTATATCTCCAAATGTGTGTGCGTATGCAACTACGGGACATTCGGGCGGATTTTATAAAAACAAACTACCACCATTGTATGTTTTGATTGTTTGATAATAGATAGATGCTGGATGACAGGATGATGCTTCAATTTATTTATGAAGGGAGCGGATGTGTATGGAAGAAATTATAGTATGTGTTTTTAAAAATGTTATAGATTCACCTCTGTATGATGTTACAGATGACTTGTGTCTAAAATGTTGTTTTAATGTTTAGCTGTCTCACTGCATTGATAAGGATGGGTTGTGTGTGTGCTTTAGCAGCATCTATAAATGTTTTTTTCAGGGTCTTCTTTGTACATACATTTTTTGTCTATAAGATGTTGAGATGTTCTTATGTTCCAAAAACTGCGTTAATAGGTCAGCTTTATAAAGCTTATAAATAATATAGCAACTGTTCCAAGTTATGTTATTGTAGAGCAGTTTTATACTAATTTGTTATTTAAATTACAAAGCTGGTTTTATTCAGCAAATTATAACAAAACCTGAAACTCTACAACAACTACATATTAAACAATAAAATATAATAACAGCAGTCATCTTATCGTTTGCAATCTAAAACACCGGTGAGGTCATCGTCCTCACTCAACGTAGCAGAAACTTTACAGCAGGGTTGCTTCTATTGTGCAAAAACAAATATATTTGCACCTTTAACAAAACATCGGCAGTCTTATTACAAAAAGCGGTATAACTAAAAACCCAGGTTTAAATCTCGATAAACTGCGGTTTAGACAAAAATTATATTACAAATAGTGGTTTATCGATAAACCATAAACCAAATCATGGTCTAACGCTAAACCTCGCCGGCCCCTAGTTTAACGTTAGTCTAAATCGTATCTGTCAAAGCTTCTCTTTTAGGTTATAGCATCTTTTTCATTGTGTTCTGTTGTTTTTACCCGAAAATGGATATTAACATGGTGGATTTAAAGGATATTAATTTTCCTTGGTACTCCAATTCTCAGATCGTGTTTTTTTGTTGGTCCATCACAATACATTATTAACAAAGAGTCAATTGTTCTATTAGTCTTGGATAACTTAAAAATTCCAAAGCTTAATGCACTTTGTTCAACTTGCGATAGTTTTGTTTAATGTTATGGTTTCATATAACGCGCGAGAATGTTACGTTTCGTTACACGTACGTAGATGTATTATTAGTAATTAATACGACATTAAGTAATGTGCTTAAACCTAAACAAAACTGCAATTGATAAATAACTAATGTTTATATCCATGCAAAATAACAGTCTCAATATTTTTAACACTCCTAAACACCACTTAATCCTTATCGTATTATCAAAACGTTTTCTTTTCTGTGCATACGGAACGTTGCAATAGAATGATATTATGGTGAACGAATGATATTTGTATTAATCTGTGGTTGATTTATAGACATTGGTTCTAATGACGGTACTAAGAAGACTACGGTTTTTTTAAGTTTTGTAATATGGACCAATTTAGACCATGGTTTTGCAGATAAGCCTGGACTTGATAGGACCAAGGTTTATTTAGTTTTTTGTAATAAGAATGCGGGCGTTTTAATTAATAGTCTAATTAATAAGTCAATCCTTTGTTGATGATTTTGATGCAACTTTACAGAAATATAGCTTATACATCAGAATAAAACATACCCTCTTATTAATAAACACAGAATAAAGTTATACAAAGTATAAACCTCTGAAAATGTAAGGTTATTCCTTTGTTATTCCTGGTATAACTTTATGCCGCGTTTATTAGTAAGAGGGATGGGCTATAATTTATAAAGATATTGGGAGAAGTATTAATACTACGCGGGCGGAGCCCCGAGCGGCAGCTAGTATTATAAATGCGAAAATTACTTTGTTTGTTTGTTACTTTTTCACGACTAAACGGCTGAACAGATTTAGATAAAATTTGGTATGGAGATAGTTTGAGACCCCGGAAAGGACATAGGGTAGTTTTTATTCTTTAAAAAAGAGAAAAATTATTTTAATATGCCTTCTAAACGAATATTATGAAGAGATGAAATCGCTTGTTTGTAGGAAGAAGTTCTTACAAACAAGCTCGAGAGCTGGTGATGGGAGATCGCTGGATGCGAGGCGCACGCGCACGGGTTTGGCCAAAATGGCGGGATTCTATTAGTGTAGCGACACTAATAGAATCTAGCTTAGATTGCACACTTTCTATTTTTTATCCCGGAGAAGTACAGTAGGTTCTTTAAGATTAAAAGATAATCCATACTATAATATTATATTAAAGTAACTCTGTCCGATTCTGTGTCACGTTTTCGCTCTTAAACCGCTGAAAATTTCATGATTTTTGGCATAGAGATAGATTGGACCGTGGAGAAAGACATATGATACTTTTTTAGTTGGCAGAAGCTAACTCATAGTAATTAAAAAAGATCTATTATCGTTTTTAATTTCAATAAAATTGTTATACTACAATATTCTCTGTTTTCTGTATTGACATCCCATTCAACTTCAGTTCCCGGAGAGCTAACAAACCAAGTCCCATGTTTCACTAGGAATAGCTTCTATTATCTAGCACAAAGAGCTATCCCAAAATAGCTCTGCTTGAAGCTATCCACTTGTCGTGACGTATGTGTGTTGACGTCATCTATGACGCAATATCCTGCGGGTAGGCGTCGCTAGGCGATGCACAGTGAGGTCGTAAACTTGCTTGTGAACTTTGAGGCTATGGGGGTATAATGATATTATTCGGCGTGGTGTCAGGGCGTGCAGCCTTCACTTGACTAGTGGGCTTTGTTACCGTGACACGTAAGGCTGAAGGTTATTGAGATTTTCTATGTAATTTGTGCTAGTCAACACGAATGCAAGAGGCCTATTGTATTGTAGAAAAAACTTTTTTACAATAAAATACAACCGACTTCCGAATAAAACTCTACAAAGTGAAAAATAACTTCAATTTCGGAAGTCGGTGTTCCTGTTTTCGTTTCTTCGTTTTTTGACACCGGTAGAATGAGATTGTCTGGTACACTCTCATTCTACCGGTTATGTGCATATGGTGAACTGTCCACATCTGCGTACGCATTTAGAGCATACTGGCGTGATGGTATGTTATAAAATGGTGTAAACAATAAACAGAAATGAGATTTCAGCAATCCCGAGAGATTTTTTATAAACGGATTTGCAAAATTATTTTTTTGTTTGAAAGATGTTTTTCCCAAATTGGTCCCATTTTAATTTGGTGAAGATCTGATGAAGATCTTCGAAGATATACAACAGAACTTTTCAATATATAACGGCAAATCTCTCGGGACTGCTGCAATCGCATGTCCAAACACCGACACCGACTTCCAAAAATAAAGTTATTTTTCACTTTGTCAAAGTCAAAAGTCAAAGTCAAAGCACTTTATTTCAAGTAGGCCAGTTACAGGCACTTTTGAATTGTCAAAAGACAAAATAAAATATTACAAAATTATGGTGCTACAGTCCCAGTCACAAGACATAATAACTGTGAAAGTACCGTAGATGCCCATTCCAAGGCGTAGATCTCTATGGAGAAGAACGGGCAAGAAACTCCATGGACACTCTTTTTCAATTAGGTAATTATTACAAATCATTTGTTACATCATTCATGTTGAGATTACACATTATGTGAGAACGATGTAGAAAGTTAAAAGTGTCCATAGTAAATATAAAAAGACAATTCAGAAATAAAATTAGAATCAATTAAAATAAACCATGGCAGCTAAGTTTTGTAGTTTTCTTATTTGGAAGTCGGTAGAATTTTTTTGTAAAAAAGTTTTTATATTCAGTTCTTTCAATCGCTACTCCTAAAGTGTAAAAACTTGCCTGCCAAAAGCCTGGCCTTCAAATTTTTTTATCGCATACAACGAATCGACATAAAAGTAGTGGTAGTCCGTGTTTGAACCACCCACAGCACACCAGTGCTATGAATGACCCTCAAAGTTCACAAGAGAGGCCGATTGTTACGCTATTTGTTACGTAAGGCTTTAGAGTCCTTCAAACAAACGTCACGAGAATTTATAGACGAACACAAATGTAAACGCTTTTATAAAGAATAATCAAGACGGAGAACTTCCGTAGTTAAAAAATCTATTTAGTTCTTAAATTTTTTAAGCGTAGTATATTAATGGGGGATAGTAATGGTTGCCGGCCATATTAGAAATGACGCAAGTTTTTTTTTTACACGGGTTTGTCTAAGACTGTCTTAAACTGTAAAACCGCCTACATCGTCGTGCCTACAGTAAACCGATCTAAGAATTGTGGTAGTCCGTGATTGAGCCGCCCATAACCCACCAGCGCTATGAACGACCCTCGGTGTTCGCAAGTTCACAAGAGAGGCCGATTTCTCCGCTATTTGTTATGTAAGGAGAGAGGCCTTCAAACAAATGTTACGAAAATTGACGAACACACGAACAGAAAGTCTTTTATCAAGATGAAGAACTTCCGTACTGAAAATTATTATGTATTATATTTTACGGAGTACGAGGACGTAATGGTGGTTGCGTTGTTACAGTTACATGCTGTGGGTAAATTAATGAAGAGAAATATTTTTTTTAAACCTTATCGTGCACTTCTTTACCTCTAACTTATTAAAATGTGGGACCGACTTTTCTGAATTTATAGACGAGTAGACTTATAGCCATATTCCAAGTTAGTTTTAATCTTCCAACTCGAACTGCGTCTAAGCCAAACTGACTTGGAAAATGGGCTGTAAGGATCCGTCATACAAGCCTTTGTCATTGAGAGGCTTGATCCACGAGACGGCTACGAATGCCTACAACCGCTACGCTGCTACGTCGTAGGCGTCGTAGCAAATAAACAACCAACTACTACTGCTCACCGAAACACAGAATTCAAACGAATACAAATGCCAATCAAGGACTACAAATATTGAAAGCCACTGGCGAGTTCAGTACACGCTGGACTGCCTGTTTCAATTGATTTTTCAGCAGTCACCGCACACCATCGATTACACTATGTCATTTATTATTTATCGAACAAACACCACCTGGTGGCTTGCGAAGGTCACTGTCGAGCCTTGGTAAAAGCAAATAGTTTCACTCTATATTACTTTCAAGTTACCATGATAATCGCTTTGTTTGCTACCCGAAACGTTACAAATTATTTTAATACTCGTATTTGAACAATGGTGAATTGAGTAACAATGCGCTTTGATTAATTTGAATTTCTAAAAATACTCCTGAAACGGAAAAAAAAACGCAAAACATTCGAACTTCTTAAAAATAATTCCAATTAACGGCCAGCAATGTTCAGTCAAAGCATACGTAAAAAAAACAATTCAAACCGCCTCGATTGCTGGCCGGCAACATTCCGTAAAGTATTATTAATGTTAAAAATTAAATGCTCGGCAGTCGTGGAACGCGGCCGGTAAAGCTGCGGGCACACAGGCGGAGAGTTTTCGCGCAATATTAGAAGTGACGGCACGCTCGCCACGTGAGCTGAATTGCGGTGATCAATAATTCAGACTCCGGGCCGCGGGACCGGACGGTTGCACTCCGGGCTACAGTGTACACCGCAGTTTATTTCGTGCTCGAATTACAGCCGAGCGACGGAAGTTTTAGTTTATGCTAACAAAGTGAGGAACTACTTCGTTAAATTTTGTAACTATGATTTATTAAGACAAAGTGTTGCAGTGGACGTGAAAATGAAGTGTTAGGCCGGTTTCCGCCAGCAATCAACCCGCATGCAATTTTAATTAAATTGCGGGGCAGGCTCGAGCGATTGATTGAACACATCATATCTTGGTAGCCCGCAATATAATTCAACTTGCATGCGAGATAGTTGCAGCTAAAATTGCGGTTTTTGAAAGGTTTACAATTAACGAAAGATGTTGTAGAAAAAAAAACAAAAGCAATACGAAAGCATCAGATATAAACAACCAAATAGATAAATCATAGACCGTATCAAGTTGCTATTGCTAAGTGCTACAATACAAAGTTTCAAGTGTTATTAAAGTCTCAATCGAATACCGAGCGTCGGAGCAACTGACGCGGAGAGTTCAACCGTCTAAGTCCAGACCAGTTAGTGATATTAATATCACACAAGGCGTCTAGACCGGGCAGGCAGACAGCTTCAACCACCTGATATATACGGCGAACGTGCCCCCGGGGACAAATATACAGATTGGCAGTAATAGCCCGTGTTAGGGGGAATGTTTCCTTATGCCGCACAAACTTTGCGATACGCCGAAACGACGCAGCAACGGTCTTAAATTGGCTTAGTTTTATTTAAATTTAGAAACATTCCCAAGATGGGAGTTGGAAACTTTTCTTAATGTGTACTTGCGCCATTTATTTTGTAGGCGTACTGAAGAGAAACGTGAGAATTCGATTTCCAAAAACGTCTTTCGAAGAAAAGGTAGACACTTTTAGGTAAATTGAGTTATCTTCATATTGATATGTCATGAAATTCTTTGAGAGCTTTTCACCAGTCTTTAGGTCGAAGTAAGCTAAAGTGGCCTTTGTCAAAGGGTATTATCGATGGGCATTTGGCACGGGGCTCAGCGAGTCAAGGTGATCACACCAGTCTAGACCGACGGCGCCTCGTAAATCACTTGCAGACAAAAGGACTTTTTGAGACTGTATTTAGATACTAAGAAGAAAACAAAGGACTTTATTATGAGAAATGGCTTCATTTTTTTGTCGCTATTCGGGCGGAAACAATATAAAACTTTTTTTTACAGTGGCTGAGTGAGCTTCTTAATAATTTCAACTACAAAAGTCCAAGTTTTGGTTGCAATAAATAATTTTAGCGACGCAGATTGGACGGCAATGAATAAAATATCAAGTCGTTAGAACAGTTCGCAGCAAGCGCTAAGTAAGACTAGGTTTAAACTAGCGAGGGATAATGTGGACGCAGAAAGGCGTGTGTTACCGCAGTGTACACCACGGCTGAATATTTAATATGTTGCCAGTAATAACGAGGGAATTCTAACCCTTCGGTCTAATGTTGTTTTCAAATAAGTAACTTATAAATATTTAAAAAGGTTTACATGCGTGGACTGTGCCAACTTAATTACTTTTATTTTATGTTAAATAATGTATGCCTGTAAAACTGAAATTGATTACCGTACTTATGCGCAAAATATACATAATAAATCAGCAATATTTGAGTAAAATATCTACCAAAACTATCTTATTGCGCTTACTCCAACGGATCTATTGGTTATAGATCCGTCTCTCAATCTTCATGCAAAAATGCCCCGTTGATTTAGATTGGAACGCGTACTTATAGAGTTGAGCGAAAATAAAGCCGTTTACTCAGCGTACGGCTATCAAAGCTGATAATCTGCCGAACGGCGCACTGTGTCATAAAAATAAAAACACTCGTAAATAACTTTGTGTTTACGGAATAAAATATATTCGCAGGCTTAAATCTGAATGAATAGTATGCGTAAAGCCTGATTCGTGAATATGCGTTTGTTGGAATAAATGAAAATGTTGATTTTTATTTGGCTTACAAAATGAAACTTAACATTGCACGGTAGGATTTAGAGCTTATATTTGTTTCCATTTTGATTGGTATAGAATAAAACAGTGGGGTTGTTATTATGTTGACTATTTTGCAAAAATAGTTTTCTAAACCAGATAGGGTTTCTATCTACAAATAGAACTAACAATGTGGTAGACGCTTACAAAAATAACAAACAACGAACATCCCAAAAAAGTTTAAGGGGAATATTATAAGTATTTAAGTATTATCGCTTACAATTAAGGCACAGTACCTTGACATTATTCCAACTAACTTATTTGTGCGAAGTTCGACATACGTACAGAAGCGCGCATCGCAAACATTTACCTACTGATAACAAGTTGTTACCTACTATTTTACGAGTAGGTATACAAAGTTGTACTAAAATATGTCAGATAAACTTTATGTTAAAGTATTTTTCGATGTCAGTACGAAATAAAATGTGCAGTTTGGTATAATATATAATAGTGTTATGTTTCTACATAGGAATATTACAGATAAGTCACTCATCAGACAGTTTCAACTTTGAATTTATTGTTAGAGTCTTTGCACCTAATATACCTAGTGTTTAATTTATACTTTGAGATTTTGCTGCAGACATGCCTTTCAGTTAACATAGATTGATATCTGACATGATTCATATCAAAGTTATTATAATTCGTCATGTATAAATTACATAACATCGATCGCCTTTACCGAAACTATTAATATGCCTTATTCAAAGCTTCTCTCAAGCTAAACTAATATTTGAAAGAGGTTAAACTGTTTGTGTGTAATAGTCTGTAGTACTGATAATTCTATTACTGATAAAACGGTTCCTGTTAGATAAGATAAGCGATGGGAGCGAATCCTGTTAATTTATAGAATTTTAAAGCTCACATTTTTAAACTTAACAATACATACATAAACTCACGCCTTTCTTCCATAGGGCTAGTCAGAGACTATATATAGAACGCCACGTGCTTCGACCTATCTTATCTTATGGAGGGGCCGAGAAATAACTCGGACACTTCGACCCATTGGCATCTTTTGCTACGACCCATACATTCATACATCTAGTCATACACGCACTTGATTACTGCGCACCTGGCCTTTCTGAAGAATATCACCAATAAGGTCTATGTATGTATTTCCCGGCGTTTCCAATCAGTTCTGCCCTATAAATACCTTTTGTTGGTCGCCTTTCAATCCTCTCAACATGGCCAAACTATCTTAGCATACTTTTTTTTTTGGAACTTAACCATGCTAAAAAGCAAAAAGGTAGAACACCAGCAGCCCAGCATGATCTTCAGGCAATAAAGAAGAAATAAAGAAGACTGTCAAAGTCATACTTTTGTACCGAGCGCAACCCCCTGAGTCCGTATCGCATAGTTTGGAGACGCATCCTTATCAACAAGGAAACTAAGAAGAAACTTAATTACCTTATCTAAACCCGTACGACAATACATTCAACAAAACTATACAGTATCACGTTATCAGTTCCGAGTCGAGTCACGACTCGCTGATAATCCCCGCTGACTCGGCAAGCAGAATCGCGCGTGACATCGTTAGGTACTGCACTCGACTGGGGGGCGATAAGTGCACTTTACAGTTTACACCAATCCCTGTCTATGAATCTTGGATCACTACGAGACTCTTTTATTAACTTGTCGTGGAAATAAACTCACTTCTCTAATATCTAAATAGTATAAAATAAAGTCGATCTCTACCTACGTCTGTCTGTTTCGCTTACTTATTCTTAACCACGCAACCGATTTTGATACGGTTTTGACTAATAGAAAAAGCGATGAACAAGGAAGGTATGTGTAGATACATTTGCCTCGTGAAACTCCAGGGAAAGTCTCTAGTGGCGATATAAACCACAGCGGTTGAAAAAACTTGGGTGGGCGAGAGTGGAGTGCCTTTTCAATTGGATGTCAAAAACATATCGCGGTCCTCGAAATCAACGCAACAACAACAACGAACGCAACGCAACGCGAACGCTTGACGAGGTCGGTCAGTGGATGGGTGACCATTTCAACATACCGAGTTTCCTCCGTGCCTCGGAAAGCACTTTAAGCCGTTGGTTCCAGCTGTCATTTGAAGATCTTTGACAGTCGTTACAGGTAGTCAGAAGCTTGAGATCTGACACCAGTCTCGCCAAGGTGTACCGTGTTACCCAGTTACTGGGTTGTGGAGGTCAGATAGGCAGTCGCTCCATGTAAAACACTGGTACTTAGCTGAAGCCGGTAAGACTGGAAGCCGACCCCAATATAGTTGGGAAAAAGGCTAGGCAGATCATGATGGTCCTCGAAATCACTGAATTTGCACGAGAAATTTCCCTTCTCACCAAAAACGACGACCACAAGAAAAGCGGCAAGCCAATGGAGCTCGACGAGTCCCGAAGAGGCGATTGAACTGTCTTGGATCCCTATTAACCAGAAACAACGGAGAAGGAGTAATAAAAACATAATTTTCGCTTCTCTCCTGATTGATCCAGGAGACAGAAGAGAGATAGATCAATAGATACAAAGGGACTTTGCTAGGTTGGATGTCTTGTTTATTTTCCTATAGTTTACTGATTAATTTCAAGTTCACCATAAAAACGTCTACAAAATAAAACTATCGCATCTACCACCCACCACTAATCTTTTTAGGTATTCAAGGCTGCTGTCGACGCCATTACACGGCTGTCATTGTAGCACTATGACTGATGGTCGATGGTGGCTGTTTTTGTGCCGCCTGAATACGTAATGGATGGCCCCCTATCTCAGCTATCTCGCCCCCGTGGCTTTCTGGCCCCATCTATCATCTCGGCGACTATTGCGCATAATTCCAGTCCAATTTCAATTAATGGATTGATCTGGATGTTGGCTGTTGTATTGTGTCTGGTGGAAAAGGGGTGGAGATTGAATTAGCGGGCAAATGATTTCTGCATGTTCGTTTCAGACCGTTTTGACAGTGGCTGACTTTTATTTGACGGTTGGAGAGTCAGTGTTCATTTATCCGAGTATTATTTCCAAATGAAAAGGATAACTGGCGTCGGGACCACATCATTATTTTATTTATCTTTATTTATTAGCTATTTTTAGGGTTCCGTACCCAAAGGGTAAAAACGGAACCCTATTACTAAGACTCCACTGTCCGTCTGTCAACAGGCTGTATGTCATGAACTGTGATAGCTAGACAGTTGAAATTTCCACAGATGATGTATTTCTGTAGCCGCTATAACAACAAATAATAAAAAAATTAAGTGTGGTTCCCATACAACAAACATATTTTTTTTGCTGTTTCTGCGATAATGGTACTGTAGCGGGTAAAAATTGCCAGTGCATATATTAGCGACATCTGGCGTCATCAGTCAGACACATGTTCAATATTGAAGTGTCCCAAGTTGAGTATCTTGTTGATGATGATGTAGATGGCGTTGATGTATGTTTGACACTATTTAAAATATTAATAATAAAATGTGTATCTTGTTTGTGTGAAATCATTTAATACAACAAACACACAAATTCAATACATATAATAATTAAATTCTTTTCAAATTAGTTACATAAAAAAATGATAATTTAGTAAAAGGCCTATGGCTGAAAAGTAAAGTGTTCAAGGTTGGTAGTTGCGATGACTTGACCTTTACTACGAGTGAACTTGCGTTGAGAGGACGGTGTCCAAATATAACCTCAAAGGCAAGGATCCAGAAAGTTACGTAATGCTATATGGGGCAAGGCTGGCTAGCGTCAAGATGAAAAGCTCATCATAATCAATGATGTAGGCGCTGTGAGTATTAGTATGAATTTATCTGAATGCCCATTTTCATGACACATGTGCGTTTGATCTTAACATGCAATTTTCTTCTCCTTGGCAGGGCTCCAAATGCCTCTTTAGCTATAATTTTTATATACTTAAGAAAGCTAATGGTCAACTAGCTGTTCAAGCTACAGCAGTCTCCTCTTGCAAAAGGTTCCGAGCATTATAGTTATCATCTGATATCCAGCAAGCTTACGGACAGCTACACAGAGAACGATGCTGTTTGAGGAATCATGTCTCCAGCATTGAATATTGTGGGTAATCTATATCCCTTCAGAAAGTGAGTGGTTCATATTTTGTAACCTCAAGTTATTGTATTGATGGAATGTGTGCTTGAAGAATTAAATTAGTTGACCAAACTTGAGTGTGTTTTACTTCAGTCAGCTTCATGTGAGTTAATCCCTGCAATTGTCTCATGCTACTTACTACCCACGAGTTAGCCGGTTGGGTAAGGAAAAGCTGCCTTACAATTGTACGCCCAACGTGTCGCATGAAGTTTTACTGAAGTACTTAACTTTTTATTTTGTGTCTAGAATAACTTTAATACTTACTTAAGAACTTAACCAAACTGTTGGTTAACTTCAATATTGTTTAATTTCAATCTTAAAATAACAAAACATTAACTTTACATAAATTTCAAAGTGCGGTTATAGTCACATTTTTACTTAAAAACTAACCTTTTCACTAATGAATGTTTTGTTAGACTTGATATAAATTACTCTAATTTAACATAGTTATTATAACTGTTAATTAGATATATATATTTAAGGAACAAACATATGTTTTGTTCAACATGCATAAAGCATTTCTTTAAACTAAAAATAAAAAAACAAAACACCTGCATTATATAAAAGTTTAAAAGTGGGGTTATAGTCACATTTTTATTTAAAACTATATACCTTTGCACTAATGAATGTTTTGTTTTACTGATAATAATTGGTTTTGAATATTTAGAACAAAAAAGTATTTTTTGTTCAACATGCATAATGCAACTTTGTTTGAATATCTTCATAATGAAGAACTTATTAAACATGTACTTAAATGTTTCTATATATGTCAACAGATCTTAAAGCAACTGGAGACGTGTATTGCAAGCAGTGTCGTTCCTGTGTAGTCTGTAGTGGATTTGAAGCATCAAACTAATGGACTAACCCGCACATACGTTGTCGGATAAGGTACACGTGTGTTCGGAAACCTGTTGCTGAGCTGTTTCATTTAAATAAAAGTAAATTCAGGAGGTACTTTTACAATTATATGTATCGTAGCTAGCTTTTAAAATCACTTTATGAGAATTTCTCAAATGATTATTTTTTCAAACTAAATCATTCAAACTGAAAATAAATAAAACTTAATTTCTAAATTCTCTTGGAAGATACTGATGCTAAGAGAAGTTGTGAGACATCTATATTTCTATTTAATGATGATCTCACTGGCGCCCAATCTTAAAATAAATAAAATTAAATTTTTCTAACAATTTGTATTGACTTATTAGTTTAGGATGTTTATACTGTGTCAATTAAAAGAAACACAATTAAATAGTAAATTCTGAGTATCATGGTAGCTATGTTATGTTGATTTCTTCCTATACGGAAGCAACAAGCACCTGCTATGGTTAAAATATAGTGTTTATTGTACACAACATACCTAAATTTGTACATGTGAACAGGGCATAAGCTTATTAGGTTATTTTTCCGGTGTCAACTAAAAGAAACACAATGTGGTATTATTATACTCTGATCATTATGGTAGATATGTTATGTTGTTTCCTATACGGAATGCAACAAACAATGCCATAATAAAAGATAAGTGTTTCTTGGACGCGGAATGCCTAAAATTGTCCATGTTAACAATGGTCCTCAATTGATTTACATACATTAATTTAAAGTAGGAAGACTCCTAGTTAATAATCATTGTTGTGTTAATGGTTTAATATTTGCACCAATTCAATAATGGAGGTGCAAATATTTAATTAAGAAAGGGATGAATGAATGCTGGTAGGGTATAAGGAATTTTTTCAAAATTTATTTGATATCAATCATTTATAGGTTATGTATGTATATGGAAGGATGAAAGGTAACACAATGATGCAAAAACTTAGTAGTATTCTCATTATAATCTTAACTTAAATAGACATTTACTGTAATCTATACAGCGAATAGATGCTCAATGTAATGCTTTCCTTATTGTTATGGGGGTATTTACTTTCTGTTGCGAATCTTAACTTGATTAGGTATTGTCCTATCTATACAACGGATGAGTACTTAATGTAACATTTGCTATTTTAGAAAGCAATGTTACTTTTTGCTATGAATCTTAACTTGATTAGGTATTTGTCATATATGAGCAAAAACTTGGTAGTTTTTTTTTATGAAATTCAACTTAAATAGACATTTACCCACATCTATACAATGAATGGGTGCTCAATGTAATGCACTCCATATTGTTGTGGGGTGATTACTTTCTGTTGCGAATCTTAACTTGATTGGGTATGTTCCTATATCTATACAACGGATGGGTACTTAATGTGACGTTTGCTATTTTAAAAAGCAACGTTGCTCTTCATTATGAATCTTAACTTGATGTGGTACTTGCCTACATTTGTTTGTTTACATTTGATCAACAACTTGGTACTTAATATAGCACTTGCTTTGTTTTAATGGCAGTGTTCCCTGTTGTTGTAAAAACTTGACTTGATTAGACATTTGTCTACACTTAAATAAAATATGGGTTAATCGTTTGGATTATAACCCGACTCTTGAACATTTAAAATACTTCTTTTCTGAATGAATCATACAGTGATTCTAATGAACTTGGACTTAGACTGCTTGGCAATTGTGTTGTGATAGATGTATTTTATACATTGCTATCTGTTTTGTGACAATTGCTGAGTATGTCAAATTTGCTTTGGAGGAGAACAATTAAGGTTTTTTTCTCTGTTAGTTTAACTGGACATAGTACATTGTCCTTTGTCTTAATGTTTAGTACATTTTGTACTTAAAAACTTTTAACTTTGATAGATAAGTTTAGAACTTAATGTAGGTAGTTCTTATAATTTTTTTGGACTGCCTCAATACCTGTCAAGGAGTATGTTGGTTTCAAAGTGTGCATTGATGGTAACTATATAAAAAAAAATTGGTTCCCAATTTTTTTAACCGGGAAAGGAGACACTGTAGCGGGTAAAAATTGCCAGTGTATATATTAGCGACATCTGGCGTCATCAGTCAGACACATGTTCAATATTGAAGTGTCCCAAGTTGAGTATCTTGTTGATGATGATGTAGATGGCGTTGATGTATGTTTGACACTATTTAAAATATTAATAATAAAATGTGTATCTTGTTTGTGTGAAATCATTTAATACAACAAACACACAAATTCAATACATATAATAATTAAATTCTTTTCAAATTAGTTACATAAAAAAATGATAATTTAGTAAAAGGCCTATGGCTTAAAAGTAAAGTGTTCAAGGTTGGTAGTTGCGATGACTTGACCTTTACTACGAGTGAACTTGCGTTGAGAGGACGGTGTCCAAATATAACCTCAAAGGCAAGGATCCAGAAAGTTACGTAATGCTATATGGGGCAAGGCTGGCTAGCGTCAAGATGAAAAGCTCATCATAATCAATGATGTAGGCGCTGTGAGTATTAGTTTGAATTTGTCTGAATGCCCATTTTCATGACACATGTGCGTTTGATCTTAACATGCAATTTTCTTCTCCTTGGCAGGGCTCCAAATGCCTCTTTAGCTATAATTTTTATATACTTTAGAAAGCTAATGGTCAACTAGCTGTTCAAGCTACAGCAGTCTCCTCTTGCAAAAGGTTCCGAGCATTATAGTTATCATCTGATATCCAGCAAGCTTACGGACAGCTACACAGAGAACGATGCTGTTTGAGGAATCATGTCTCCAGCATTGAATATTGTGGGTAATCTATATCCCTTCAGAAAGTAAGTGGTTCATATTTTGTAACCTCAAGTTATTGTATTGATGGAATGTGTGCTTGAAGAATTAAATTAGTTGACCAAACTTGAGTGTGTTTTACTTCAGTCAGCTTCATGTGAGTTAATCCCTGCAATTGTCTCATGCTACTTACTACCCACGAGTTAGCCGGTTGGGTAAGGAAAAGCTGCCTTACAGTACGAAACCCTTCTTTAATATCTAGAGACTAAACTAGACAAAATTTCATTCCATCAGTGGAGGCGATGGTCCAAATGCCAAAACTTCACGATAGCGAGTGACATTTCCATACATTTTTGACTTTTAACGAGCTTTTATTTAACTTGCAATGTAAGTAAGCATGTTCGGGTCAAATCTCGCAACTGAATTTTAAAGCAGTTATCCTCAACCGATCAAGATGAAATTTTGCATACACGTTTAGTTTGGACTAGCTGTGCCCGCGGCTTCGCTCCCGTCATCTGTCTGCCAACCCTACCCTACTTACCTTCCTGCCTACCCTACTTACCTACCTACCAATTTTTTTTTCTAGGGTCACCATTCTTTCGCGGAGAATCTAACACCGCCATTCAGAAAATGACTTCAAATGCACAACGCCATCTATCGAATATCGAATTCAACTGTCCGAGTATCTGAATTGCGTGTGCTGTGATAATTTTACTTCTTGAACATTTTAAATTCATCTAACTTTTGATAGAGTGAACCGATGGCGATGAAACAAAAACTAAGTAATTCTTCAAGTTATGCACAATTTTTACGTATAAAAGTTATCTACATTGGTTTCGTACATTTCACGTGCACAAATAAAAAGACAAACAGATAAACAGACAAAAATGCAGTAAATGGGTTCTATTGGTTATCCTTTAACACCCTGGGCTATTTCATTCGGATTTTTTTTTCTATGTACAAAAAAATACTTTTCTACAGATTTATTATATGTATTGATTGATGACCATGCTTGGTTAGCTAAGTGACGTCATTCTAAATCCAATATAGTGGACGGCCCAAGATGGCGGACTAGTTATTTTTTGTGCACTGCCATGATATGGGTACCAAATGAAAGGGTTTGCTAAGAAAAATAAGAAAAAAGCTTTTCTTTTTTATTCGTGATGGGTTTGCTCTTGACTCTAGTCTAGGTCAGAGGTGACAGAGACAAAGTCGACGATGGAGTGAGCTTACCCAGAAGAAGCCTGTTCACTCTAACTTTGAAGAAATTGAGCTGTGAATAATTTTATTTTCTATAGCTATCGCGACTCTTTCATTCTAGATAGTCAAGTGAAGGCAATACTGTCACTTGTCTTGAGCCTAAAGGTCCATTACTATACTACCTACACTAAACAAAAAGTATAACCCTTTGTTCTACATCTGAACTTTTAAATGCTCATTTGCCTATTTATGTTTACTCATTTATTTTATTTTTTATTCATAAATAAAACTGTTCGCTCCGTCACTTGCTACTGAGGTTTTATTGGTTCAGAGTCACCCAGTCGACACCGGCTATCGCTGAAAACCAGCGCTGTGGCTCTGTCTCGCACATGAGTCCCAGCATTATGCTGAGCGATGACCGTTTTGCGTAGTTGTGACGCATACTTTGTAATGATTGTATTTATGTTATTTTTTTGTTTTTATGGTATGCGTCGTGCCCGGCGCAAATAAACAATTTTTCTTTCTTTCTTTCTTTTCTTTCATTAAGAAGCATGTAGCTTAGCTCATTCATTCCACCGTTTCAACAGTTCTAGAAAAAAAATACTGAATCAATAGAAATATCATTGACTAACCCTTCTATTTTCAAATTAACATAAAATCTTACCCAGACAACATCTTCACAAATTACCCCCACAAACTTAGTTGAACGGAATATAAAGGAGCTTGCACACCAAGCAAAGTTTGAAGAGAATTTAAACGGCCCGGGTGTACAGATACGCAGTGGCTTGATAGTGTTGTAAGTAATCGATGCGGCATTACGGGGCGCTCCCGGTGCCAAAGTTAAAGGGGACGTTTGCCCGGAGCACGCCGTGTTTGCGTTGGTATGCGATATGTATTTGAACATACTTTGTGCAACATGAAGATATAAAGGGGTCTTATACGTTGCAAGAGTGCAAGATGTTCGGATACATTTCTGGTATGGTTTAAACTAAGTTAATGATCAGTTTATTGAAGGTCGACGTTTACAGAAGAGAGTAGATATCCGATAAAGAAAGTTTAGTAATGACTGGAGCGTCTTTACAGCAACCATATCATCATATTCATATGGTGAGACAGGTTGACATTCATTGAGATATTGTTTTTTTTTTTTTTATCCCTGACATTAACTTTTTTCGTTGACTGAATTGTAAACGTTATTTTAAGGATTATTATTTTTTCATTTGTTTTTGTGTATGTGACGTATTTATTGATCTTTTATAATTGTCATTGATTTTTTTTTATCTCATTTGTCTATCTATAATTATTATTGTTATTGAAAGTTATTGTTATTTATATGGTTATTTTTTTTAATTTGATCAATTGTAATGTTTTAGTGGTGTTTTTACTTGCCACAAATTTCGACACAATGTATTTTGTTACGAAATAAATGATTTAAGACTTAAATAGATGTTTGGAAGAAGAAATGCTGCGCCGACCACAAATAAATTGACACTAACTACTTTAAAGGGGTACCCAATATCATTAGCTCGTACTTACAACATGTTGCAAAAGTCCTACATCTTACTACTATTATAAATGAGAAAGTTTGTCAGGATGGATGGATGTTTGTTACGGTTTCACGCAAAAACTGCTGAACGGATTTTGATGAAACATTACAGAATTATAGCTTATAATACATCACAATTACACAGGCGATAATTTATATAGATATTGGGCGAAGTACTAATACCACGCGGGAGCCGCGGGCGGCAGCTAGTATAATAATAAATTCAGTATCAAAATAATAGTACCTCATTATACACCATTGACATTCTCGCCGTATCGTCCCGGACAATGAGCACGCACTCTACGCTGAAAGCCGAGAGGGCTGTCATTAACCGCGCCGGGAAAGAGCCAACACATAGGCAGGTGCAGCAGGCTCATGTAAGGAACACCAAAAAAAGTAACACAAGCAGAAAAATTGTCCAGGGACATCGCAGCAGACCCAGACGAAAACGGCGTGACAAGCTTGACGCCTATCGACAAGATTGGTTCATAATTGCCTAAAAACAGAGAGGAATGGGAGGAAGAAGAAGAGGTCTCTGCCCTGCAGTGGGACAGAAAAGGCCGAAAAAAAAAACAATCAGTTGGAAAAAGCGATTTGCCAAACGGGAGGGAGAAATTGATTGTAAACTCCAACAACATCCTCTGCTGGAGATAATCCAAACTAATATTAAAGAGAGGCAATATATTGCTTGTTTGTACAGTTGGTAGGTACAACACACAAGTGATTCCGTGTCTAGTCTCAATATGCACAATCTAATCAAAACCAGCCGTCTACAGTTATGTGCGAGTTTATCGTGCGTTGTTAACTGATCTTCTGTCCCCCTCCACTGCTCCCTGAGGGACTCGGGGATTGAAGTAGTGGAGGGGCACACATGTGTAATTATTTCGTGAACCAACCTCGCACTCGAGCGAGCCGCACGCTTTCTTCAAACAGATACTGCTGATAGGGTAATGTTTCAATCAGTTGTGTTCGTTGGATGGTTTAACTACGTGTTTGAAGGGAATCAGTGGTGTTATTGAGGTGTGTCGATGCGTTTGTGGTGCATTGATAGACTAATTGCGTGTTATTATCGTAATGAATCGCTATTGTCTTACCTGAATACAGTTATCAAGGAAAATTCTGCGTTTAATTGACGTTGTGTTTGTAGTGGAGCTACTTACCAATATTTTTATCTGTATGTTAAGGTAGTTTAATATAAGTAGGATTACTGTATCACACTAATAGTATGCAGCCGAAAGTATGTGAATGTGTGTGTATGTATGTTTATTACTCTTTCACGCAAAAACTATTGAACTGACCTGGATGATATTTGGCACAGAGATAGATTATAGTCTGCAATAGCACATATGATACTCTTTATCCCGGGAATATGTTTCCTTAGGATCATTTTCGACATTTACGCGGGCGAAGCCACTGGCAGATGCTATTAACCAATAAAATGTTTTGCTCCTCATTTCTCCTTCTACCTACTCTTGACTATCTGTGTTCCTAAGAAAATATACATTTTAACGTAAGTTGTTGTTTTCATCATCATCATAAACAGCCTGACTTCGCCCAAATTTACACATTTCTATTACATTGTCGCCACAAAAAAGTGACCTTATATAAAAGTTGGCCAAGTCTGAAAAACAAGTTGGTTAACAAAACGCAAATTCAAAAATTGATAAGGCTTCCGTCAAAAGAGGAAAGGTCAAACTCAATTGAAACATGCCGAAGTTAAATCAAAGCGCTGATTGAATTGGAGCACAAAAATATTTGAATTAAAAACATTCGGCAGTAGGGCTTTATAACTTCTTGTCAAAACACGGTGAACAAACAATAA
The DNA here is from genome assembly GCA_948252205.1 of Orthosia incerta. Lineage (NCBI taxonomy): Eukaryota > Metazoa > Arthropoda > Insecta > Lepidoptera > Noctuidae > Orthosia > Orthosia incerta. The sequence continues at coordinate 28,117,617 of OX411759.1, forward strand.
CTATTGTATTCTTTTCGTGTATTTAAATTGTATTGCATTTGACATATTTTTTATCATTCTAGAGTTTGGAATCGACGTGTGCTTTGAAGCTTATACTATGATCAAATAATGGGCGGATATTAACACCGTGTCTTCGGTTTTTAATTAATAATTTAGAGTTAAACAATTGTCAACCCTTTCTTTAATGCCAAGGTTTGAAGGGTTACTGTAGAATTTGACAAATACTCAATTTCAAATTCTTATTTCAGAAATTTAGACCTAATTCTTGAAACAAAGAATGGATCTGAAATATCTTAGGTATTTTTATTAGCTCGTGACTTAATACAAAGAGCGATAAAATGTGAAAATCTTATAAAACAATATCAGTTGGGCCCGTACCTTTCAGGTCAATAAGGATGTAATCCCACTGATCCGATTACGTAGGCTGTAGGTTAAATTTCTTCCCAGACGGCCGTCGATTTCATTTCACTAATCTTTTATATTAAATTCATAAAATTTTCATGATAGGTTTTTATTAAAAGGAAGATTTTATAGGTAAGAAAAGAATGTAATTAGTTTGTATGACAGAATTTACGTAGAAAATATATTAGGTACTGTGTGGGCGATAAAAAAAGCTCGATTCTCGTTTTCTTCATAACCGGTTTGGCATTCTTTAATTTACATATTATATATTTCAGTGCTAACATAGGATGATAAAAAAGTTAATAAAATAAAAAAACCCGACTGCTTCAAAAGCGAACTAAACAAATGTAAACAAGAAGAAAATCTTGCTGTGCAATCGGATGATACATATTCGCGAGCTGGCTGACCAAAACCAGATGTATCCTCCGACTGCACAGCATGATTTTCTTCTTGTTTACATCTTTTTAGTTCGCTTTTGAAGCAGTCGGGTTTTTTGATTTTATTAACTTTTTTTATTTACAATTTTTTAGTTATACTTTTTTTTCGAATGACTTTAAACATATAAGTGGTATATATTTTCATAATCACCTCTAAAACCCCTTCATTTTGATACCCCACTCGATGGGTAGAAGAAGAAAAAAATTGCAATCCCTACAATTATAGCGCCTAAAATCCGCCATGTTTCTTTTTTTTGAACGGCACTTATCTAAGAACACTTGGGCGGCCAAGACCTATCTAACGATGTCCTAATTATAAAAATCCGTCAAGTGGTTTGAAATATATGAGGTAATAAAGAATATTACATACATACAAACATACAAGATACGCGCGAAAAACATAACCCTTTCCTTGCAGCCGGGTAAAAAAACATTTTTACAAAATAAGTAAAATAGAAGTCGGTAGTATTTTTTTCGTAAAAATGTTGTTTTTATTTGCCACTTTTTAGTTGTAAGCTAGTTCTTTAGTAAGGTACCTATAATGCTAGAATAGATTACCCGAATATCATAAAAGTTGAACATAACCGGTGATATGAGAATACAGTACCAAGGTGAACTGTACATATCTGCGTATCCCTTGAGAGCGTACTGGCGTGATGTTATGTTATGAAATGGTATAAACAATAAACCGACATGCTATTGTAGCAATCCCGAGAAATTTGCCGTCATTTATTGAAGAGTTCTTTTGTATATCTTCGAAGTTCTTCATCAGATTATCACCAAATTAAAATGGGACGAATTTGGGCACTATTCATAGGCGACAGGTCCGCGCAGGTACTCTCTTTGCAGTGAATTCATGCCGAACTAATTCTGGCCAGCGCGCACCTGTCCGCCGAATGCTGGACTCATATAACAGTACCTTTGAAAATATCGACCTTCAGTTGTCCAATGTGTAAATTCAAAAACTCACTCGATCTTCTTCATTAAATAAAACCTATGTTAAATAAAATCCATATGTGTTGGTTGGTTGGGTTTGATGATTTGTAGAAAGAGCTTTCTGAAAATCGTCAAACTTTCTAAGGTATTTATATTATGTAATCTTTATACCTAAATTTAAGCTTTTTTTGTTTGCTTCTAAAAATACAAATTACTGCTCGTTCAGCTACTAAAGCTCCTAGCGATACACTTCTTTTTTTTTTTTTAACTTTTGTTTCTACCTGTGGACAGCATTGTGGGTTACATTATTACTAACAATGTCATTGTTAAATTAGTTATAAGTTCTTATTATGTAACTGTTTGCTGTTCCTTTCAATAAAAAAAAAATATTTTCGAAATCGGTCCACATTTGACGGAGAAATCGGTGAAAATACCGAAAAAAACAAATAAAAATCGAACATAGAACCTCCTCCTTTTTGGAAAGGCGGTTAAAAAGTAACGTACAAGATATCGTGGGCGCACGGTTGGCGCAGTGGTTGAGCGATTGACTGCTGCGCTGCGTGTCGCGGGTTCGATTCCCGCACGGAACAAATATTTGTATGATCTACAAATAGTTGTTCCGGCTCTGGGTGTTGTGTATGTGAGTTTATATGTTTGTAAACGCACCCACGATACAGGAGAAATTCCTAGTGTGGGGCAACGTTTTTTATAAAAAAAAAAAAAAAAAAATGTTCGTGATATTTTAAAAGTATTTTCATTTTCCTTGGTGAAGTCAAACTATCTAGCCTAGCCGTTGCCCGACTATGTTCAGGTGCCAAACCAGTGTCAACGAAATCGCAACCACTACCAAAACTTTTTTGGGTGGTAAATTATCCAATGACTTCTCCCGCTCTGGGTGAAGCGGAAGGGCGTGTCAGACTTTTACTGACTAAAACCCAGCCGTGTTCCTTCAGTTGCTTGTGCCAGGGCCGCGGTAACTCTCTTTCAAATTTATCCGCGACAACTAACGACAACCTAGGAATAATATTTACGTCGTCGAGTCCACCATTTCTTAAATAGACCATTAACCTACATTTCAGCTTACTTTTTATTACCTCTACCTTCATTTACAGCTTTTAAGTTAATGAAAATTTTCTTTATAATATTTAAAAGCACAACGGCGCCAGGTGTCACCTTCTGTCTCTATTATACTAATTTACATACTTAGTTCAAGCTTATATTAAAATTTCATTCTTAGAAAAACTCCATCTCCCTTGTGACGATCCAGAAAGTCATTAGTTTGAGCATTTATTTAATTTGTTTAAGTCAAGTTCCAAGAAAACTAACAATCTTGCGAGCTTAAAAAACAACGAATCACTATTGTATTAATTTTATTACGGGAACTGGCAACAATATCAATATGAAAAATAAACTTTTTTACAAAAAAATACTACCGACTTCCAAATAAGAAAAAAACTTTTTTACAAAAAAAATACTACCGACTTCCAAATAAGAAAACTACAAAGTGAAAAATAACTTTATTTTTGGAAGTCGGTGTCCATAACGCAAAAAAATGGTATCTACAAAAGACAGAATTTTCAAAATCGGTCCACAATTGACGGAGATATCGGTGAACATACATAAAAAAAAAACATACAAGAAGTCGAACATAGAACCTCCTCCTTTTTCGAAAGTCGGTTAAAAATAGGAAAGAAAGCGAGAAAATTATTATGTTATTAATATCATTTCGCAGAGAAACATATGACTCAGTGTTGTTCACCGAAACAGTAAAGATAGTTTAGGCATAGGGTTGGAAAAATCGCCCCTTTTAGAAGAAACTCGTCTTTACTATTTCGCAGAATTGACTCACGATTCATCACAAACACGATCTAAGAAAAAGCTTTCCTTCCCCATAAATAGATATGATTCAGCAACCCCTACCGGAACACAGATGACTAACTAACCAAAACTTGCTACCCTCACAGAACCAAGTCTATTCAGGTGGCCTATGTACAGAACATATTGGCTAATAACAATATTTCACGTGCCAGCGCCCCTCGCGGCGAGAACAGGCACTAATTCGCCGACAACCCTCCCGGAGGGTAGAGGGCTGAGGGTAGTCTTACACTTCATTGACTAAGGAACTGAGGGACAGGTAACTGCTGCGTCGGAGAGTTGAGGGTTACTTTTAACTGGTATTTTTTATTTTCCTTCATTTAGGTTACAGCTGTAATTTCTTATATGTTATGCCGGCTGTACACTCTCGCGTGAGAGCCCGCAAAGATGACGTACATTGCTCTTAGTACTAAGTTCAATCATGAAGTATTTAGTTTAATAACTCAATGTACAGCGTTTCCTCGGGCGCTCGCGCGAGAGTGTACAGCCGGTATTATAAGGTGATTTATTCTTGGTATGGAAATAATGATCGGAAATTGCTAGTTGTCATGTTCAATGCCACGGCATATTGTTTCGTACGGTATTATTGATCGATTGTGTTTTATAATAAACTAACTGAGTTTGGCGAACATTCTACTCCATATAGGTATATCTACCTACGCTTGCGAATGTGCAACAGGCTTCATATTTTGCTTAAAAATTCAGAAGTATGGTGTAACTGAAAGAAATTATTTGAGCTTGAGTTTGACGATACCTTTTGATCTTAGCGCACGGCTCTTAAACTGTCCAACCACTCTGAAAATCACAAGGCAAATTCAAAATTTTATATTTACACCGAGATGTTAGATAAAAATTCCAATTTTAGATACTATATAACTCTCAAAAAGGCTTTTTAACTAAAACAAGATCACAACAGAGCTTAAAAGAATCTTGTCTATCCGTTATTAATTTTTGGGACGTACTGAGCCAATATTTGAGCTAGCTTCAATATAATATTCTGTGCGACGCAGCGCTGACGGTAGCGGGCGCGTCCTATCGATCATCGCTTGTAAACTAGGGTTTATGTTACGGAGTAGGTAGGACGGCGAATTTGCGGATGTGTAGTCTTTGCTTAGAATGAATCGTAATGTTGATATTGTAAGGGTGTTGGCTGGTTTCAAACGACTAAATGAATATTTTAGTCGAAGAACGAGTAGTATTAGCATTTTAATGGCATTTTCAGAAATATGAGATTTATAGGTACTTTAATTAGTTAAAATAGTACGAATTAGACAAAACAATGCACCTGCCATGATATCTCTTCACCACCCTGACTGGTAGAGAATGTCTAAGGCATTAAGTCCGCCTTTGTGCCTTTTGTGCTTGAAGTCTAAATCTATACTAATATTATAAAGATAAAAGTTTGTGACGTTGTAGGGGATAATCTCTGGATCTACTGAACCGATTTTGAAAATTCTTTCACCAGTAGAAAGCTACATTATTCTTGAGTGTCATAGCTATAATATATTCTCAAATAATTAGAGATCTTTATGAAAATTGTAATAATGTAACCCAAAGTAGCAAAACGTTGCAAATAAAATTAATTTTTGGCGTGCGCTGAGAAAACTATTGATGATACATAAAAAATATTAGGTAGGTACGGTAGGGTAGGTAGGGTAGAAAAAACAGAAAAGAAACAAAATTTCTGTTGTCTGCAAAGCTGTATAAAAAATCATTCATCAAACAGCACATAGGTATTCCATATTCAAGCTATAATACTTTTCGTTCGACCTTGCGAATTCAGAAAATGCAAATTCATTCCATCACAATTCCATGTTTAAATATGAAACCATTGGCAGTCACGGCGAGGTCCACAGACAATATTAAATCGCGGCACGTATTTTGATTCGCTAATAGTTTCACTCACGGATTCTGGCGGCTAGACAGGCAGACAGACGGCCTTGTCTCGGACACTTACATTCTCATTATACGCACTTAATTGTAACAGATATTATATTTATTTTATTTAAAGTGTCTAGGGAGAATGACAAATTGTATTTGTCGCATGAAAATGAACCTGATTAAGATTAAATGTTTCACAAAATGAAAGTTAATTTATTTGTCACGGCGAGTACCTACTTAAACATAACTTTTTTTTATTTTATTAATCTAAACAAATCATTAATAAAATGGTTAAGTTACTTTGAAGAAAATCGGATTTTTAAATAAATAAGCTAGAAGAAGACTTATGTTTTTTGCCTGAATATAGTTACATTATGATGGTAAATAATAATAGTACACGTACATTTTACTATCTGTTATGTAAGTTCTCATGCTGAAGTATTTGAAAAGTTCAAATTCTCAATGCAAAAACCAAGGCGAAGAGTAGTACAATTTCTAAAACACACTAGCTATAAGCTTAACACAAAAAAAACATAGTTTATCCATCTCCTAGAACGTTTGTTATACAATCTGGGATCTGCAAACCGCACCGCATCACAAAGACGTATAGAATCTATCGGAGTGTTCACAAAGCGTTAGTTACATAAAACGCCGGCTATTCTCGAGATACACCCGCCGCTGCATCGCTAAGGAAACTGGCAGCATTTCTCTCAATACACCGACGAAACATATATCATTCTAAGCGAGATATACTGGTGTTTTACATAGCGACTGATTTTTTATTTATTTGTATGGCTAAAAAGAGGAATTTTTATAAGATAATACATGTTTTGAACCGGTTTTTCTAAATTATTTAGAAAGGAATTGAGGTGTCACCTAACAATGTCTCGTGCATCATCAATGCAATGTTTTTTTTTCAAGAAATTACAGTTAATATGTTAATTATATGAATATATCGGTTACTTATATTTTAGGTCGGTGAAAATAAGTTTCATGAACAAGGTAACTCAAAAAGTTAAAGACAGTCTACTATTGTATCTACAGTCGTACGTTTTCCTTTAGCTACAACGCTTAAGGTACCTTACTGCCCCATCTCAAAAATTCACCCTGTACAACCAAAGTTTTTTATGAATAAATTTAAGTTATCTTTATATGCGCGCATATGGGGCGCACGGTTGGCGCAGTGGTTGAGCGATTGACTGCTGCACTGCGTGTCGTGGGTTCGATTCCCGCACGGAACAAATATTTGTATGATCTACAAATGGTTGTTCCGGCTCTGGGTGTTTGTGTATGTGAGTTTATATGTTTGAAAACGCACCCACGATAAAGGAGAAATTCCTAGTGTGGGGCAACGTTTTATTTAGAAAAAAAAAAAAAAATGAAAGATCCCTTACTATGAAAGATGCCTTACCATAGCAAGTATACCATGTCTAACCAGATGGCATAAATCTGTCATTGTTGTGGGTCCTAAACAACAAATCACGATAATGTAAAAGCCGCTATAACTTAAGCCCTCGACAGACAGCACATCTCACATTGACATGGAATACCGCCATTAATCACAGGCAGCCATCTTGCGTCCATTAAGGTGAGTCCTAATGCGTCGCCGTTACTGTAATTATGTACAGAACCAAAAACTAAAAAATAATGGTACGAAAGCTTCATTAAAAATAATGGTACGAAAGCTTCATTAAAAACTTATACGAAGTGACGATATAAAAACAGTTAGATCGTACCCGAAAAGCGGTTATTTGGAGCATCACATGCTTAGTCTTTTTAAATGCCTCCGCAAAAAAGGATTGTTTAGAAAAGCACCAGAAAGTATTTTTAGAAAGGAAACGCATATTTAAATTCTCGTATTCATTATGCCAGGATTAGCAGGTTGTTTCCAAATTTCCATTTGTTTCCTTGTTAAGTATTAAGCGAGGAATTTTGATTTCAATACTTGCTCTGCTGACGCCCAATCAGCAACCAACAAAAGTAGTTGAAATTGTGCGGACGTTCAAATCCTGAGGAGAAGTGAACATTCTCCTTGTGTATTGAGCCTTTGCTGTTACAGTTGTTTTATCTCACGAAAGCGGGTGAGCCATACTTGTAGTTGTAACTCGTATAGACACGCGCTCTTGTGTGCGTAACTACAGGTAGCGTTAGCAAGCTCATCGCTAATGAACAAAATAATAAAGTTATTGGTTTTTTTTTCTATGTATAGATAAGACATGGAACAATAAAATAGAAACTTATATTCAAGAAACATTTAATTTTAGCAATATTTTACAATTTTATTTTACAATTAATATTTTATTTAAATTATTATTTCAAGTAGAATCGTAACTAGACTCTTCTTCAGAGTCAGTTTCTTATTCACTGAATCTTATTAAAAAAGAAATTGAATATATGAAATATTTTGACACTGATTCAGAATTAATAATACATTTACAAGATGATGTAAATGTATTATTAATTCTGAATCAGTGTCAAAATATTTCATATATTCAATTTCTTTTTTAATAACACTATTGCAAGTATTACGCCATGTCTCACTTGTTATTTTTGTAATACTCTGAATCAGTTTTTTTGTGTTGGTCATATTTTGCTCAACGTTTCTTAGAGCAATGTAGTTTTTATGCACCCCCCAGATGTTCTCTATGGCGTTAAGATCAGGGTGGTAAGGAGGGAGGCTTAATACTTCAAATCCTTTACTTTTTATGTAGTCATCGATTTTGTAAGTGATAAAATCACTTTTTTTTTTTTTATTATATCATATAACTCAACTTTGCGCAAATTTGTGTCGAAATGTATACCCTTAGAAGTGAGCCATCCTTGCATCTCAGATTTTGTTGAGTCTGTCGTCGGCAATTTCTCAGCACGTGTCTTGTGGTACGATGCATTATCTAGTACTATTACGGAACGATCTGGCAAATTTGGCAGCAACTTTTCATTCAGCCATTTTACGTAATTTTCAAAACTCATGTTGGAATGGTAGTCTCCAACTGTGGAATTAGCTTTGTAGATTAAGATTAATTGTCAATAAATCCTGCATTGGTTCCAGCGTGTACTAAAATAAAACGAGTACCTTGACTAAGTTTTTTTTTAAATGGAGATAGTTTGTCTTTTTGGGCCCAGGTTTTACCTCGAACATGTGTTAATAATACGTAACTTTCGTCAGTATAGACAATAGGCCGACTTTGAGAGCGGTATTCGGTTATTTTTTTTAAGTATTTTAGTCTCCACATCTGGATATCATGCCTTTCAACTAATACTTTACTATTATTATCGGTTTTACGCCTCTTGTAGCCCAATTTATTTAATAACTTCCTTAGCGTTGCAAGACATCCATCGAAACCAACTTTTTCATTCAAGACTGACCTTAGTTTTGCCAATGTTGGAATTTGTTTTTGTATGATATGAAAATTTTGTATTGTGCTCCGTACAACGGCAGCTGTAAATCCATCAATGTCTACTTTATTTTCTCTCTTTCTTCGGTTTTTCATGGGCGACATAAAATTCGAAGATGTACTGGCGACATCTCTTCCTTCTTTTAATATTTTTTGCACTGTTCGTTCACTTACCCCCGTCGCTGATGCAGTGCGTTTTGTAATATCACGCAAATATGATAGATCACAATTTGGTTCTCGATGAAGTTCCGTGAATTCATATTCTTCTTTGAGAAAATTATAAACATTTGCAATCATTTGACGAGCCTAAAATAAACAATACATTATTAAAATAAATAAATATAAATATATATTATTACATAAATATATATCAAACATGAACATTAATTTGCCTTACCTCACTACGAACAACTTTTCTCCGTACTTTCCATGCTGACGGTATTCGATAAATAATTTTGGCGCGAACCAATAAGCACTACTGACTCGGCCGGCGATTCGGCCACGACTGCGCGCTCCCAAGCTTACGCACGCAAAGACAGTGTGCATGTACACTTACACACACAAGTATGGGTCACCCGCTTTCGTGAGATAAAACAACTGTAACTTTCTGTATCCCGTCTATGATGTAGCAATCGTAATATGGAAGTCGTCCGAGACCATCAACTTAATGTGTTCTAAAGCGGTCTGTAAACATTTTCAGGAAATGCACAGGGCTGGCCGGAACCAACAAAAAGGATGAGACAAAAAGTTTAGTGCAATAATTTTGACAGCAATTTTTTGACTCCTTGCAAGAATACAAGTATGACAAATGCCCATTTAATTTTGTTCGGTATTGCCAAAAATTTATTGGAAACTTTTAGTGAAGATACTCACTTCGAAAGAGTCCAATCTTTTTTGCCAATATCGAACAAGTTTAAAGGGAATTTATCATACTCTTTCATGGAGTCATACCCTTTACCCTGCCGAACTAAATTACGCAATTAGGCTGCTGGTTCCGGCAATTTTTTTTTTTTTTCTCTCTTAAAGCTATAGAAAGCTTTTCGGTCTCCCTTGCTAGGGCAACGACAATTCCCAATGACACTTGCTTTAGATTATCCTAAAAGAATATTCTACGATGGCAACTTAACTAGGTCAGGCAAACCCGTATACAAAGTCGTTAGTCGCCACAAACAATAGCACAAACAAAAATTGTAATAGTGAAGAGTAGCCCCTAGCCGTTCTGCTGAGCGGATTGAAGAGGGGGCGGCCAGCGTCCCCTTGCTTCCAAAAGTCATTTACCGAATCGCTTTGTTTGCATTCAAGCACGAAAGGGATGGACGCATTCTCCGAGAAAATGTCATGGCAGTATATTTTTCAGTAACATTTCTTTATAGGTGTTTCTAATGTACTATTCGATTGTAACCGATCCATACATATACTGATTCTATCTCTAAACACTGAGTTTAGTCTTGCGAAGTTGCATAACTATTGAGAGCTTTCAAACAAGATCTTCTTCAGAAAACTTCAGACCAGGCAGTTTTAATTGAAATAAATCCTAAATAAATATTAATATCAACCAACATCTAAATCATTTAAATTCCAACAGAAACTAAAAATAAAGATGTTACAAAATGTTCGATAGCAGAGGATTTTTTTAAAAGATCCCTGATTTTTATAAATGGACTTGCCCAATTAAGAGAGGCTTTCCCCCGCCTGCCAGCCCTACCCCACCATATAACAAATGAGAATTTAATACGGACGTAAAATTACTGCAGTTTTTACGGACGAACTTAAAACGACAGTTTCCTACGAATGGGACGTAAATCGGACAGTTCAATGACTGCTGTAATAATGAAGCTGTGTTTCAGCTGAAAATGAAAATACGCGACGTATTAATGAGTCCCAATTAATATTTGCACTACACAGCTCGACAACGTAATTATAGACAACAAATTGCACATAATAATCGTATACCTGGAAATATTTACCAATTAGTCCGTAATTACGCGAAACTCGATTCACTGCATCCGCTTTCACCGATATTAAATAAATTGAATTAAAGTGAAATGAATGACCGAAACCATCGTACAATTCATAATTGAAATTGTTTTATTGACTATCGTGAAATGGACCCCATTCAGAGAAATGACACATGTAGTTTATTATTTAAAAGATAGCACAAATGATAAACATTTTGAGTTCATTCACTTTGCATACATCTGACACGTTTAAAACTACCCACAATTTTATGACAACGCTATCAACTAGCATCCAAGTTGCTACGTCATAGCTACGGCGTAGCAAAGTGCTACGTGTCACCGTAGCGGCCTCTACGAACTCGATCATAATTCCTTTAGTCGTTCGTGCGAGAAATACTAACTTAGAACAATTTATAGGAGATTAAAATTACGAAAAGAAACTTGAAAGTGGTAGAAATTAATTTGAAGTCTTACGTCCGCTGTGACCTTTGTGTATTTAGTTCTGAAGTTAGTGCTTACTTGAAAATAGAAAAACTTAGATTAATATTAAATGAAAACAAGCCCAGTTTGTTGATAAAACTATTTTTAGAAACTCGTCAAGTAACCTATTATTTCGTAAAAAAAGACACGTACCGTAACGAAAACATCCTCCCAGGACTATTTAGGAAATTGGTTCGAGGACAAATGTACTCGTAAACTCACTCAGACTTTCGTGACCCTAAATAAGATTAGGTATACTAATTTCGGTAAGAGTTACGCTACGAGCACAATTTAACTTAACTATTATCTTATCATCATCCTATACTATTAAACGAGCCATATTTGTATATACCTATATTTATATGAACCTATATATACCGTACCGTATCACGTTCTCGAAAATGGCTCTAACGACTTCGATAAAATTTGCAAAAGAGGGTTTTTCGGAGCGAAAAATCGATGTCTCATATCTGGGCAAATTAGTTTTCTCATTATTATTAAGGATGTTATGATTTTATTTTTGTATATTTTTACATGGTTCATAAGCATATACTTAATCTATTTTACACAGCTAACAACGTTATTTAAGTAATTTTTCAATGGCATTTGTGCAAAATTTTTACTGTTCCAAGTACATTTTATAAGTTGGTCGACTATTACTCGTAAACTTGTAAAGCCTACTTATCCGTGATAGTTTTCCATTTAATTTCATCATATTACTACTGCCGAGAATTTATTCACATAGCCAAGAACAACCATTTTGCTGGCAGGGAGGGGGACACTTGCCTCTAACATAAATTTGCAATTTAAAGTTTAATTTATCGCAAACGCATCTCTGATTCGAAAAATGATTTTAACAAACCCATAATATTTTTGAATGGCCTATCCAACGATACCCTACACCATGGAACAGATGAGAAAAAAAAATACATCCCCACTTTAAGTCTATGGGAGGAACCCGAAAAAAAAATTTTTTTTCATCATTTTATTTTACCACTTTGTCGGAATTATTATTATGTATATCAATTCCAAATTATAGCTTTCTAGTACTTAGATTCTCTGAGCTAAGCTGCGGACGGACAGACGGACAGAGCGAAACTATAAGGGTTCCTTGTTGACTTCGGTAACCTAAAAAAGCATCAAAATCCGTTGCGTAGTTTTAAAGATTTAAGCATAAATAGGGACAGACAGACAGCGGCAAGCGATTTCTTAGATTTTTACGTGATGCGTGCACAACTAAACAGACGAAACAGTTAAGAATTCCAAATATGCTGGAAATGGGTTCTGTTGGTGATGCTTTAACAACTTGGCTAATTTTTTTAACCGACTTTCAAAAAAGGAGGAGGTTCTATGTTCGACTTCTTGTATGTTTTTTTTATGTATGTTCACCGATATCGACGTCAATTGTGGACCGATTTTGAAAATTCTTTTTTTGTTTGAATGAGTATGTTCCGAAATTGGTCCCATTTTAATTTCGTGAAGGTCTGATGAAGAACTTCGAAGATATAACTCTTCAATCAATAACGGCATATCTCTCGGGACTGCTGCAATCGCATGTCTGATTATTGTTTAGACCATTTCATAACATAACATCACGTCAGTACGCTCTTAATGGGTAAGCAGATCTCTCATTTGATCGCTTTCGTTCAAGTTTCATGATATTCGGGTAATCTATTCTGGCGTTATAGGAAACTTACTAAACAACTTGCCTATTAGGTAGGTACAACTAAAAAGAGAAAAATAAAAAAACTTTTTTACAAAAAAATACTACCGACTTCCAAATAAGAAAACTACAAAGTGAATAATAACTTTATTTTTGGAAGTCGGTGTCCATAACGAAAAAAAATGGTGCCTACGAAAGACACCGACTTCCAAAAATAAAGTTATTTTTCACTTTGTAGTTTTCTTATTTGGAAGTCGGTAGTATTTTTTGTAAAAAAGTTTTTTGGACATATTTTCGTTGTACCAAAACGACTTTTCTACAGATTTATTATATGTATGAGCTAAAGGTGCAAACATCTATAAAGTATCGCTACTCAAAGTCTCAATAAATAGGTCTCTATCCCTCCACGATGGATACCAAAATGTAATTACCTAGCAAGCATAATAAAAAATACAAAAACCCGACTGCTAAAAAGCGAACTAAAAATAGTCGGAGGATACGTATGCGCGAACTGGCTGGCCAAAACCAGATGTATCCTCCGACTGCACAGCATGATTTTCTTGTTTGCGTCTTTTTAGTTCGCTTTTTAAGCAGTCGGGTATTTTGTATTATTATTATTTTTTATAACTTTTTAGTTATTTTTTTTTAATTAGATGCATTTAAACATATAAGTATTATATATTTTTGAAATAATACCCTTTATTTAGATACCCCACACGATGGGTTTGGAAGAATAAAAATTTGGGCCCGCCCAAAATCAGGCATTTTTTAACACGCTTTTATTAGCTTGGTATGTATGTATCTATGTATCAATGTATCAATGTAACAATGTATCAATGTAACGGAATCTTTGAACGTGATTTTCACCCACTTCAAAACGTTGGATTGATTTGAAACTTTGCACACTTATCAAGGACCGATGACAATGCAATAATTTAAACAGTTTGTCCCATTATCCTTACCTTTAAAGCGTGTTTTTTAGTTTTTAGAACTACAATTTATTAATATTCTAATTTTAATGTACCCGCAGGGATAAGACGAATCGATTGACGTAAGAACCATCAAAATCGGCCAAGGCGTTTAGTCTCTAGAACGCCACATAGGAACAAACATACATACATACATAGACTGATAAACACAGTATCCTCCTTCGTCAGTCGGGTAAAAAGGCGTTCGCGACAGCAACCTGTTCATAGTAAATAAGTTATAAACTACTCCAGTCAGGCCGTCGTAAACATAGTTAGCTTGTAATGAACGAGCTATCACTTTTACGATCGGTAATTAAGAACTACCCTACATTTAAATAGGGTGTCTATTATAATATATCCTAGATATTAGTTGCAATACTATCAAAGGAAGGGCGAGACCTCTTGATACGGCAAGACTATGTCAAACAATTGTACAGCAGTGGACTTCTTTCGGCTAAAACATGATGACTAGGTATCAAAAACAACGTTTCTGTGTTTGTTTTCGTCATCGTCGTAGTTTAATAAATGAGAGAAAACGTCCACGGCTGCACATAGGACTCCTCAGGAATCACCACATCGACCGGTCCTGTGCTTCTAGTTTGATTTGCATAGTCCAAATTATTTGAAGACGTGTTTGTCATCACACTGATATTATAAAGACGTTTTAACTGGTGGTAGGCTTCGGCCGAAGGCTTGCGACCACCCACCGGGCAAAGACGTACCGCCAAGCGGCTTAGCCGTGTTCCGGTACGATGCTCGGTGTAGCCACAAGAGGAGTTGGGTCGAGATAGCTGTTCCACTGCAGGCTGACCAGCCTGACGCGCGCTGGTATGGGCGTATCGGGAGACTGGTCTCGGAGGGTAGCGGGATCCGAGGCACGGTGCGCCGCTGGCCGACCGCAGGTAGTTGGGGGCCCAAGTAGTGTGCCAGCCACACATGAAAGGCTGCCCCGCCAACTGTCGAAAAATCCCGGGATGCGCCATCGTGCTGGTTGGCGACCAGATGGGGAGGGCCCGATGGACATTCCGGGGGGGCTCGGGCGTCCCCGCAGTCTCCGGTCTAGTGCCCCAATGATGCTGTCCTTTCAGTGCGTGTCTGAAGGTTAGCAGCGTGGAACCTCGTCTCACTTCCAACTCCTCTCCTCCATTCACTCTTCAAAATAATGCCAAGGAAAAGGAAGAATACGAGATTTAAACAGCGGCTACACTCCCTCCCCCACAAAGTGCACCTCACCAACATTCGAGGTCTGCACTCAAATCTCTCTGCAGTCCACTACCACCTGGAGACTGAGAAACCAGCGCTGCTTTTCCTTACGGAGACGCAGATAGCGAGTCCGTCAGACGTGTCGTACTTATCTTACGCAGGGTTTACCCTGGAGCACAGTTTTAAACCGCGTGCGGGTGTGTGTATGTACGCCCGTGACGACACTTGCTATCGGCGTCTCCGTAACCTTGAGGACTCCAATTTCACAACGCTCTGGGTTCTGGTGGACACAGGTCTGGATAAAATTATCTACGCCTGTGTCTACCGTTCGCACAGCGGAGATCAGGAGACAACCAGGCTCACAGAGTACCTCAGTGAGGCGGCTGATGCGGCTCAGCAGCGGTACCCTTCCGCCCAATTAGTGTTACTGGGGGATTTTAATGCCCACCATCAGGAGTGGCTCTTCCCATACCAGTGCACTGACCATGCTGGACGGGAGATGCGTAAGCTTTCGCTAGCGCTAAACCTCACCCAGCTGGTCCAGGGAGCAACGAGGGTACCGGATGTTGATTCGCACACAGCAAATTGCTTGGACCTTCTGCTGACAACAGATCCAGACAGATACTCTGTGTCGATAGGTTCACCCTTAGGTAGTTCCGACCACTGTCTGGTGAAGTCTGTATCCGTCTATTCCCCGCCCGATCCCAGCCCAAGAGGCACCCGGCGGGTTTGGCGGTACAAGTCAGCAGATTGGGATGGTATGCGATCTTTCTTCGCATGCTATCCTTGGCAGCCTACTTGCTTTTCTTCGACTGATCCATCGTCGTGCGCGGACGCCGTGACGGATGTGTTGCGTCAGGGAATGGAGTACTACATTCCGTTCTCTGACGTATCAATGTCCGGCGAAGACCGGCCATGGTTTGGCGCCGAATGTAAGCGCGCCGAAGCGCTTAAACATGGGGCGTACCTGGCTTGGGTCGACGCTCGATCGCGTAAGGCGAGTGACGTGGGTCTGAAGAAGAGGGCCTTCAACAGGGCTGCCAAGTCCTGCAAGTTAGTGTTGCGAAGGGCTCGGTTCGACCACATTGGCCAAATAGGGACCAAACTTGCTTCTTACCCAGCAGGTAGTAAAGCGTTTTGGTCTCTGGCTAAGTCGGTCGAGTCGAACTTCTGCCGTCCCTCACTACCACCACTGCTAAAACCCGATGGGTCGCTGGCCCACTCCGCTGAGGATAAGGCAAATTTATTTGCCTCTCTTTTTGCAGAATCTTCACGTCTGAATCCTGGTGACGCGCGGCCCCCTCCTTCTCCTGATGGATGCGAGACGACGAGTATGTCGGACATTCGTATCCATCAAAAGGACGTCCGTAGGGTGCTACGCAACCTCGACGTGAACAAGGCTAGCGGCCCTGACGGAATACCAGCAATTGTTCTTAGAACCTGTGCGCCTGAACTGTCTCCGTATTCCGCCTTTCGTATAGGGCTGGAAAAGTGCCGAATGCTTGGAAGCAGGCTAACGTACAGCCCGTGCCCAAGAAGGGCAGCCGAGCTGACCCGGCCAACTACAGACCCATATCTGTAACCTCCATACTCTGTAAGAGTATGGAACGCGTACTCAATATTAAGCTCCTGGCATACCTAGAAACTAACGATATCCTGAGTGACCGCCAATACGGCTTCCGCCGAAATCGGTCTACTGGGGATCTTCTAGCGTATGCCATTCACATCTGGAGTGAGGCCATCGAGAGGCATGGGGAAGCGCTTGCCGTCTCCCTCGACATCTCGAAGGCTTTTGATAGGGTCTGGCACGAAAGCCTTATTGGTAAGCTTCCTTCATTCGGTTTGCCCGGTGGTCTGTGTGATTGGATTGCAGACTTCCTGAGAGATCGGTCCATTCGAGTGGTTATCGATGGCTGCTCGTCGGACCACTTGGATATTAATGCCGGTGTCCCTCAGGGGTCAGTACTCTCAGCAACTTTATTCTTGCTGCACATTAACGATCTGCTAAAACCCGGTACCTTTGGGTATGCAGACGACAGCACTGTTGCTGAGAGATACTTGTCCAACGCTCGTACTACCGGGCCTCAGGTCCAGTCTCTCCGGGAGGCCATGGTGGAGCGCTTAAACCTGTCCTTGCAGGCAGTCTCCGAATGGGGCGATGCCAATCTGGTCAGGTTTAATGCTGCTAAAACCCAGGCGTGTCTTTTTTCCGCTAAAAAGAGTCAATTTCACCCGGCTCCAACTTTCCGAAGTGTGACCGTGCCAATAACTGACCATCTTGAGCTGCTTGGCGTTACGTTGACATCGACTCTCAATTTTGGCCCTTACATTGAGGCAAAGGCTCAGCTGGCTGCCAAGAAGCTGGGGATCCTTGCAAAGGTGAGAAGGTACTTCACGCCAGAACAGCTGCTCAGCTTGTATCAAGCGCAAGTTCGATCATGCATGGAGTACTGTTCTCATCTCTGGGACGGCTCTGCCAAATACCAACTTGATGCACTAGAGTCGATCGATAAGCGGGCCAAGAGGCTCATCGGCGATGAGGCATTGGTTAAGACAAAGCTCCAGAGCCTTGAACATCGTCGCCGAGTTGCCGGCTTGTCGGTTTTTTATCGATTACATTTCGGGGAATGTGCGATGGAATTGCATAATCTAATTCCGCCCAGCCCATTTCATCATCGGACTACCAGACGTACGGCGATGCGCCATCGGTACATGGTGGACATCCCACCCATACGCACTAAACGTTTTGAAAATACTTTTATTATGCGTACAGCTAAGGAGTGGAATTCCCTGCCGGAGTCTGTGTTTCCCGATAGCTACAACCTGGGGGTCTTTAAGTCAAGAGTGAATAGGTTACTTCTAGGCAAGCGTGCTCCATCATCGACCACATCATCGCTTACCATCAGGTGAGATGGTGGTCAAGCGCGAGCCTATATGAGATAAAAAAAAAAAAAAAAAAAAAAAAAAAAGGCGAAAGTGTGTGTGTTTGTATGTTTGTTACTTCTTCACGCTCAAACGGCCGGGATCTTGATGTTATTTGAGTCAGAGACAGATTATAGTCTGAAATATCACATAGGATACTTTTTATCCCGGGAATATGTATATCTAGTAAGATATAAACTATATAAATGTAAAAAGTTCGGTCATTTGACACGTGTACTTAATTGAGAACTAGAACTGAGTTCTTTATCGCAGCCTTCTAGGTACTCCGTACTTCACAAGTACTTTTTTGTTGGGATAGTTCTATAACGAGTCCAAAAATAGTAAAAAAGAAGCATTCATTAAAGTTCCTCTTTCATGCAAATAAAGTTGGGGTAAACCAGCCAGCGGAATATCGCAAAACTGCTCGCCGTAGATAAAATGGTAATAAGAAAAAGTATAGACTGTAATTGATTAATTGTTGGCAACATAAAGGTTTAGCCTAGTCTAAGTTCATTATATAACTGTTTAAGCTTATGTTAGATGTCAAAACATTTTGTAATATAATTTATCTGGTTTATATCTGGATACCATAAAGAAGGAGGGCTGCCTTCAAATATGACGTGTCAATATTATCAAGATCAGGGTTGGGCAGTATTTCAATTACTTGTAATTCAAACACGTATTTGGTATTTTTAATTCAATTAGTTCTTGAAAATGTAATTTGTAATTGGCATTTCAAATACCTGACACAGGTATTTTGTAGTTAGTATTTCAAATACTTATGGCTTCAAAATACATTTGAACATAAATACATTGAGCGATCTTATTAATGGATGCGTTCTGCAGAAAATAGCGCTCGATAGCTTTCGTAAGCAAAATGGCGACCGCGTACGTCAAATTGTCAAGTATCTTGTCGCTTATTTTCACTAAATTTCTGTGTACTAATAAAGTTTATTAGTACGAATGTCACGATGTATTTTAAATAAAAATGGTTAACATATTGTATTTTATATTTTAAATACAGGACTTACAAATAATTTGTATTTCGTATTTTAAATATATGCGAGACAGTATTTTTAATTTGTATTTTAATTAAACCAAAGCATGTATTTTGCCCAGCTCTAACAAGATTCTGTTGTGAGAGAGAGACGGAACTATACAGGACGAATAGCACTATCTATTTTCACAACGGAATCATGATGCAACTAGCTTTTGCCAGCGGCGCGCAGCATCACCCGCGTGAAAATCGTAAATGATCCATCAAATGCTTCCTACTGCCATAGAAAAGAATCCTATTTCCTAAGTCCTAATATACGGTTCAACCGTTGGGTGTGATTATTTCACAAATCGAACATGCAGAATTCACATGAAACTCTCTATAGTTGTTAATTTACTTACTTAAAAGTTAGTCCTAAACTTTTAACTAAATAATGAACTATAGACAGAGTTGGCGACTACGTTCAGATCATTAATTACTTCGGAAAGGTCGTCGACACTGACTGAGAGTGACGGCCATGACTTGCTGTTTGAACGGACGATAACTTGCTATACTATTCGAAGCTAATGCGTTATTGACGTTCGGAACTTAATTCTTGAACATATAGCATAGAGTTAACGTAAGAATAAGAGTTGTATAATATTGTTTATCTTCTTTTAACGTTTGGTTTGGTAAGTGGAAAGAGACAAGGAAGACCCTTCCCCTGCAGTGGCACAGTAAAGGCTCATAATAATAACTAAACATCAGATTTTTAAGCTCTCATTTTGTCCACTATCTTGATTGTAAGCGATGATGTGGTTCACGACGGAACAGGGTTGCCGAGAAATGTTTTTAATAAAGCATTAAAATCACGCCTTCATTCAAGCCTTATAATCACTTTGTAGCCAAGGAACTCCTAAAAGAGACATAGAATCTGTGGTGCAAAATGCTAGACCACAATTAATCGCCAAAAGACCGGCCATACGTTCCTTTACTGTTCTTATTAGCATAGTGCGAGCACTGACAACGCTGTCAAAAGCTAGGAACAGCTATAGGTTGCTATCAACACGGTCATCGGATTGGGCATTTGAATTGAAAGCAGCATGTATAAGCTTTGCATTGAAATATATAATCGTTATCATTAGATTTCTTTTTGTATTGTGTGCCAATTTGTGACTACTTTTGTTAGTTTGGGTGCCGTCCTATAAAAATAAAATTATGGTTCTAGTTGTGTATTTTTCTCATGTACAAAATTATTTTCTAAAGTGTCCTGTTAGGGCAATGCTACCTATTCTCCGGGACAAAATTGTATGAAAGGAAGGATAAAATTATCCTTACCTATCTAATTTTAGGTTATTTACATCTCTAAGTAGGTAGGTGCTTGCAAAAACGTATGCAAAATCCATAGGCAGTATACAGTATTTCTACCTACCTGCCTTCCGTGTGTACCTTCTGTGTTTATACAAATTTATTTATTTATTTAATTATTTAAACTTCATGTACAATAGTGGTACATAGGCGGACTTAATGCCACAAGGCATTCTCTACCAGTCAACCTTTGGGTTAAAAATGACAACATTGTGAATGGGTACAAAATAATATATAAAATAACAACTAGTATACGAAAATGTATATACTTACATATATAATAATAATACACATATACAAATAAAATAGACTAATAAATACCAATAATAAAAGAGAAACCTATTAATAATTAATACGACTAGACTTCTGTCTCTAGATGAGAGCATTGAGAGCTATTTAGTCTGACTCAAATAATGGTCACGAACTTTTCTTTTAAAAGTCAGTTTGTTTATTATTTATCTTATTCTATTTATTCTTTAAATATGTCCCGTTTCCGTGAATGTGTCCGTGGCATCTACAGTGGGCCCTATCAGAATATCAGCGCAGTGTTATTTTCTTTTTATATCGTTGCACCATGCTGAGATAGGAGCCTTTTTGGACTCGCACGGGGTTATTTATTTTTTATTATTGTTTGTGTTCTTATCTCGTGTCTCCTGTGCGGGTCACTAATAAATATTTTTCTTTCTTTCTACAGCTAATTTATGAGTAACTCTGAAATTGTAATGAGAAGATATTCTTACAGAGTTTTAGTATTAGGTTATTTTTTACAAACTTTATATAACCGTGCTTTCGTATGCGTGTCCGGCTACTAGTAATCCATTGTCAAGCACTTCCTGGCATGCGATAAAGCTGAAACTTGCCGTACTTACGTACCTAATTTTGGGAATGATTTAAATAATGTTGTCCTATGGACCTGGCATCATGATGCAACTGGCAGGTGGCCATTGCACCGTCGTCATGTTTGGGCTCATTGTATTGATATTAAGCCACATTACATTTACTTCAAAAAGCTTGTTTTAATTAAATATATGTTTATTTAATATAACTGAAACTGTAATACTTCGTTATAGGCAACCATAGCTGTATTAAGATTTATGAAGAAAAACTTTCGTTAACTTTCAACAAACAAAAAGAACTTTCATTAGATCTCGAAGTGTCTGAAAGCAGTTAATTGGCGTCGGAGTGCAGGCGGCCGGCCGAAACTCGCACTAATAGAATAAGGACGCGTCGCAGCGCACGCTCGCGCTTGACCGCGTCCAACAGACGTATAACTTGTGCAGTACAACTTAGTCTGAGCGTTGTTTCAGTACTAGTTAGCTTTGGTTGGTAAGTTGGAGTGTAGAATGTGTTAGTATTATGTGTTTTAGTAAACGGTTGGCTCTGTAGTTTTTAATTAGGTGTCGCAGTTTCATGAAAGCTAGAGTATTCTGTTTGACTTTCATCGCTGCAACGAGTAATTTTAGTGGTATTTTTATGCCATGTCCTGACAAACAAGCAGGCAATCCACCTGATATAAAATGGACATCTGCAAGACCGGGGATACCTCCAGTAGCATCGTTATTGGACCCTCTACAATATCATGGTACAGAAACGTGGTATTCAAAGTCAATCAGAATTACACCTGTGAAGAAGAGAATCAAGGTTTCTCACTGAGATTTCATTACACATAAAATATAAGAATAATGTGTCACGAAGTAATAGTCTATGCACAGTAAATAAAACTCATTTACAGCTAACAAGTTCTAACTGACGGCACCGGTTTACAAACACAAATAACAAACAGCACTTGGTTAGGATTTAAAGCAGCGTTAAAGGCTTTACGGGAGGACTGAGTGACGCCGGTCGAGCTACGGTTTCCGGGAATATTCGAGCCGGTCCCAGTCCAGTTTGAATCCGGTATGAGTCCGGCCGCAGGACCGACGACATGGAGGATGCTAGTGAATTGTGAGACGGATATCGAACTCATGAGCGATATAAGTAGAGGTATGCGACATATACTGCAACACATTATTGTCGCACTGTGTAGCTACGTATTTGTTAAAGTATAGTAAGTGATGTGTTCTTTTATTAGTAAATTATAACACGGTACCTACCACTTTTTAACACGCTTTTATTAGCTTGGTATGTATGTATCTATGTATCTATGTATCAATGTAACGGAATCTTTGAACGTGATTTTCACCCACTTCAAAACGTTGGATTAATTTGAAACTTTGCACACTTATCAAGGACCGATGACAATGCAATAATTTAAACAGTATATCCCATTATCCTTACCATTAAAGCGTGTTTTTTAGTTTTTAGAACTACAATTTATTTTATCGATACTTCTCTATCTATCTATCTTCTACATATATAAAAGATAAAGTATATATGTATGTTCCTTATAGACGCCGAAACGGCTGGACCGATGCTAATGAAATTTTCAGACAATCTTTAGATTAACCCAGCGGGTAATCCAGTTTGGTGGCGATCACAGCATTCTTTTTTTGAAGTTTGAACGCGGGCGAAGCCGCGGGCAGAAGCTCGTATATTACAAATGCGAAATTTACTCTGTCTATCTGTTTGTTACTTTTTCACGTCTTAATGGCTGATCGGATTTAGATGAACTCCTCACAGGGATAAATCATGTCCTGGATTATAGACAGAATAATCTTGTATCCCGTGAGTATGTTCTTGGTAAAATATTCGACTTACACGCGGACGAACCCGCTGCAGCAGCAAGTTCAAAATAATCGATTATCCAATCGAATTAGCAAAGAAATACTTGTCTTGGATTACAAATAACAACAGTAATTTCCTTTCCTAACCTTGATACAAAAACTGATACCAATACATTAAATTCCAAAAAACATAGATTGAAAACTGCCATTAGAACGATAAAAGTATTGTAACAGAAATTACAAGTCGAACACATAGGAAATGTCTATATATTTTGGGTAAACAATGGCTACAAAATAATTAAATAGGCAACATTGTGTTACCATAAACAAACAAGATAAACATCAGATGGGATAGGCAGCCAACTGTACATTAACAACAAGAGACACTACGACAAAACTTTGAAGCGAGGGTTTTGTCCTGCTCCCACCTTTTCGAAAATGTGCAACGTGCGAAAGAGACGATGAAAGCTAAGCCGAAATGATTTACCGTAGTGTGATCTAGCCCTTATTCGACAGAGATACACAGAAGACCCACTACGTACACACAATAAAGTTATAATTTTATTTTTTTATGTTTGGCACTCACGTAAAGATACTACACGTGCACTTAGCTACTTCAGTAGTACAGTTAACATCACGTAAGTGGTGGAAAACCAATATAAGCTGCTAAGCCAGCTTTCTAGAATGCAGCTAAGCCAGCATTCTATTGAAACTACGTACTACGCTAGGAAAGTTCAAAGACAAAGTGTTACCACTGCATGCTTTCGACTGTACTAACTAGAGTTTTTCATGAAGAGCAATTTAATAAAAAATCATTTCTGTAGGGTAGTTAAAGGTTGTGACTTACGGCGTAATGTCAGTTCAACTTCTGTGCTTATCTTTTTAATGTTCATGCGTAATCGTTAAGCTTTTATGTCCATAGCTTTGTCTACGGCGTAGCAGCGTAGCTCGTAGAGGCGTAGAGGGCTACGAGAGGGCGTAGACAGAGGATTTACAGGTGGGGATCGACTCAATGAGAGTTTATAACTTGATGATATCTTGTATTACTTAACATGAGAACTCGAATCGAAGTCACTTTATAAACACAGATGCGAATCAATTGTGTTATTTAAGAGCATGTTTTATCCGTGTAACAGACATATTTTAGCTGAGTAATACAGATGGCGATTTGACAACTTTTGTATAAAACATATGTCAATCAACCATATTTATTCTTCAGTAAAAAAAAAACACCCCACTATTGAAAAATTTCCCTATTGCAAGTTAATTTTTTTTGAGAATTCAGGTACCTACTTACTTGAGTATTATAGTAATTAGCATTGTTAAGTATGCACATCTTTAAAATTATTTTGTGTGTCATAATTATTTTCATAAACCCGGTCTAAAATAGTATTGTATTACATTTATGTTCGAATATGAGACTGATGCGTGTGAGCATGCCATCATTATTTCTATAGAGTGCTTAAACATAGCCTTGTGGTCTGCGGACAAC
This sequence comes from Orthosia incerta, assembly GCA_948252205.1. Classification (NCBI taxonomy): domain Eukaryota; kingdom Metazoa; phylum Arthropoda; class Insecta; order Lepidoptera; family Noctuidae; genus Orthosia; species Orthosia incerta. The sequence continues at coordinate 28,142,236 of OX411759.1, forward strand.
CCAGTAAATATTTAATATTTTTCAGCGCAGGCTACACCTATGGTAGTCGCGAGGGAGTGTATCGTTAACGACGTCTAGCCGGAGAAGGGACACACCTTCCCTATGACATGCACTGTAGGCATCGTATCAGGCGAAGGTAAACATTCTATACAGCCTTGTTGGCCGCGATGGAGATTTATACAAAGGTTATATTAGAAGCACAATATGGTGGTAAGAAATTCAGTTGTCAAAGGTGCATTTCACCTGAAACTTCGGGAGTAGGTATGCCTATATATTATTTACTAATCGGAGAATAGACCCGTCTCAGTTTCTGTGTTCCGGATCAATATGTATATTTAAATCTTGTAGCAAGAACTAAAAAGTAGACCAATCAATAGTCGATTTTATGGTCTTTAATAATAGATAGTACCTGACAAGCAGAAGCTCGATTGAGTACTCCAAGCGGAAAATTACTCACAAATCAATACACTTTTATCGTTTTCATAAAAGACATCTAAAAATAATATTTCAGTAGCTATAATGATGCTAAAATCCGCCGTGTCCCCGCGGAAGAATTCCATTGTAATCGGTAACTATAGCAAAACACAACAATACAAGGAAACATCCTTATTTCCAACAAGTACTCGCAATAAAGATGGACGAATTCGACCCTATGTTAACAATATAATATGATAAGTGACATCCATGTATTTCCGTATTGGAATCAATAAATGACGTACATACGATACAATGTGTGACTAACTGGCTTTGACTGAAGCTCAATATTATTTTCGATATTCTTGTGGCGTGACTGATACTGACTTCTTACAGAACATGTTTATCAGGTACATTTCAAGCTTTGGTAATTATGCAGACTCATATTAAAGTTTAGATGTTATAGATCATATTTGAATGTTTGTTAAAACCAATGACGGCGCAACGGTTGCACCGATTTGGATAAAATCTCGAACACTGGTAAACCATGGTCCGGTATTAGGTTATATAGGAATAGGATACTTTCCGTCCCGGCAGTGCGTGCCTGAGACTCTGGCAGAAGCCTGAACTTCGTATTTTAAGAATCATTCATTTATAGGCTAGTTAAAATTAATCAGAGTTTCTGTTCCAACCGTACATAACTCACAGCTAAACTAACATAAGCTCTAGCCAAAGAGCACACATCGGTGAACAGGCTACAACATGAGGTCCAGTGTTTACTCTCTCACCCCGGACCAGTGTTGCCAGCGACTAAATATAAACCTGTCAAACAAACACATTGACGTCACGATCAAACTTGTAGTGTGTCTAGTTAGACTCTAGTTTAGCAAGTATTAATATTTTAAGCCGTAATTGTTGTAAACTTTGATCTTGTGGGAGTAACTTTCAACTGTCGTTATGTGGGTGTGAATTACACAACTGAACACATTCTGCCTACCCATTTAGGGAAATCTGGTGCGATTTTATTCTAACATAACATACATAGACATATTTTTATGACAAAACTGCCGACACATAACATAAGGTCCAAGCCAACATCTCTTCAATTGAGGGACTGTGTTTGTGTATCTACCCTTACCCGGGGTATAGTGTTACCAGTGACTAAAAATACCCGGTCACGTAAAAACAACGCACGTCACTGTCAAACGTATAGAGTGCTATATTTTGCCAAAAAGGATTCTATACGTACTTATACACTTCTTACGTAAGAAAATTTATATATTACTTTTATAGCGAAATACGTGTAAACATTTTTCATCAAATCGTTGACTTATAATATAACATCATCTATTACTTAACATTTCGCTTCAAAAACACGATTGCTAGTATTGAACACCTTTCAAAACCTGAAAGCGTTCTAACCAGTTTATACACCAACAATGTTTCCGGCGGTCAGTCTAGAATGGAGATTAAAAGAACGCTCCCGAGTGGTTGGTAACTTCAAAAGGAATCACCCGATTGGACGGTCACTAAATATTTAGTTTCCATAGGATCCGCAATCTATGCACTTTATCGGACCTCAAGTGAGTTAAAACACAAAAAATCTTTGGAATTAACTGCAGTTTAAATATGAAACAGTTTTACTTCGAACTCGTTTACAGAAAAGTACTTTTAAAATAAGAGAAGAAAAACTCATTTTTGTAAGACACTAACAAAGAAATTCCTTTAAAAAAATAGAATTTCTCATGTTACCATACCGGTACATTTGTTCCGAACCCCAATTTGTCTGCAAATAAAAGAAAGGCGACTCGCTAGAAACATTGACATATCTCCATTAGGCAACAGTCTTGCGGTAGACTGTCGATAGCCTGTCCTTGGCATCTGACCTCGGAAATGTCCGCAGCATTACATTTGGACAAAGGAAGGCTACATATTCTCGACGCCAATTAAAATATCCAAGCGCCAAAAAAGAAAGTCAGAAAAGAAAATTTTGCACACACGAAACTACCTTGAGTAAGGTTGCCCGAGTCGACGACACGAAATATTTTGTGCGCAGGGTAAAATACATGCTATCTCATCCAACAACAAGTGCGAAAGAGACAGTTGCTGCGATGAGAAGTATGAAGCTACTTCGCGTACGAATTAACACTTTTGCAAATTTGTAGCGAAATGTATGACGATTTTACATAAATTTTACAAATTTGTAGCGTGCATGTATGGAGATACTGCATAGACTGGAGGTGGCGAGCGGCAAATTAGGGCTTGCAATAAATAGGCAGAAAACCAAGCTTATGGTGTGTGGTGGTATCGTGCGGGAAAGCTAGCGGGCGCCGGTAGCATCCAGAGTATCGATACCGTGGACAGTTTTATTTATCTGGGCTCTAGTATTAATAATGAAGGCAGCTGCGTCCCGGAAATAAAGCGACGTATAGCCATGGCTAAAGATGCTATGACGCGTCTCCAGAACATCTGGAAAAATCGTGGTGTAAGTTTCAAAACTAAAGCGCGTTTGGTCAGAGCACTGGTTTTCCCGATTTTTCTCTACGGAGTTGAGACGTGGACAATCCGAGCAAGAGAAAGACAGAGGATAGACGCATTCGAAATGTGGTGCTGGCGACGGATGCTCCTAATCCCATGGACAGCCAAACGCACAAATGTGTCTGTTCTTTCGCAACTCAATATCAAGACCCGATTGTCTACGGTTTGCTTACAGCGTATTTTGACATACTTTGGCCATATAATGCGAAGAGGAGATAACAGCCTTGAAAAGCTGGTCATTGTTGGCAATACCGAAGGAAAGAGAGCACGAGGCCGGTCGCCAACACGATGGTCAGACCAAGTGAAGGAAGCTACGTCCTCAAGCAAATTCCAGCAGGTGGTGATGGCAACTTTGGACCGGAGTCGATAGAGGCAAATTGTCCGCTTAAAGGGGTCCAGTGACCACGAACCTCAGTAATGAGGGACCGACTGAAGAAGAAGTATGACGATTTAGGACGAAAACGGCCGCGCGAAATTTTATAAACAGACCTTTGGGAGTATGGATATCATGAAATATAATATATCATATAATAGATGGCTGTTACCCAAAAACTCTAGTTATCTAAGTATAGCTTGTACGCGAAAGAGAAGCCGTACAACCTTAATAAAAAATTTGGCAGTCATGGGTACTGCCGACAGAAGTGAAAATCTCGTCGTCACATTAGCATGTCGGTGACGCGTATCCATTTATTTTGCCCGAATCAAAAATCGCTGAACGCGGCTAAAGAAGTTTTCACTTCAAAAACACAGATGCTAACAATGGTAATGATGCAAGTGTCTTGATTCTTTTAGAGGGAAGAATTTTCTCGGCCTCAACTCCTTGAAAAATTACACTGATAAAAAAGTTCGACGCGGCGATCAAGATCTTAAGAAAGCTTTTATGAAAATTAAGATGTTTCTACGAAGATAAGGCAAGTCATTTAGTGTGCGTAGATCAAATATAACCTGAGTATTATTCACTTTTATCTCTTTAAATAATTTGTTGTACTTTTCTGTTTTCGAACTCTCAAACAGCTATTCTTAAAATTCTCCTCTCGATACAATAGTAGGTTTCCCTAATCTTAATAGAAGCCGCTGCCTTGTGCCGCTACTTCTACGGAGTTCCTAAGAAATAGAACTCGGTACTGACTGATAATACTATTTTTAGCCATTAAGCAAAATTAGAGAGATAGAGAGATTATGAGAGAGAAAAACCACCTGCTGAGATTCCTAGTACTTACAAATGAACAGAAATAGGCAGGGAAAAGGCCAACTATTGATAACCATGGGTAATATGGTATATTACTTTGAGTAGGTAGATACCATAAATATCTAAACGGTCGTCATTATACATAATGATTGCTAGCTTATTGCCTGCCAGCCAATACAGCAGACCATTACTTTTAGATGAGACAGCTTCGCGCCTAGATAAGTTACAGGCATGCTTGGTATTCTGCCAGGAATTCAATTATATAAACACCTACTATTAAAAGGGCTTATCAATTTGACGATTTTGTCTATTGGACCCAATCAAATTGTTCTCAATTAAATTATGTGAAGTCACAAACAACTATAGTTAGTGACTAAAATAATCAAAAAACAACCGCCTGTTAAGATTTTTTACTAACTCGCACAAAAGTCAGTTTGTTAGAAAATTTCAGCCAAAAAAGTACCATTCGTTACTTTAATTGAGCTAGCCAGAGTGCGGTAGTCTGGACCCTTATAACAATGCCTCAAGTTGCGACATTAAAGAACAATAAATTCATCTTTTAACCAAGGGTCAGACAAGCCGGGGTCAAACTTAGTATTAAAGCCTCTCTTTAATACAAAAACCATTCGGAGCAGCCGTTTTACGTTGAAAGTAATTAATCATAGAGTTCGGACAAGAAACGAGCGGTCATCGTGTCCCGAGCATCTGTTACTTAGGACATAAAACAAGAACTCCTAGTGCTTCTCGGTTACTGCCAGTTAAGTACACTTTGGAACAAGTGCGCTCTTTGGAAACTTCTTTGCAAAAATGTTTACAAATGATTATATTTTGTCAAACACATTGTGAGAAACTAACCAACACGGGTTCTGCATTAAACAACATTAGTTTTAATGAGGTTAGATTTCACCAAAATTAATATTCATCCAAATAGGAAATTGTAATAACACAGCTGAATTCCTAGACTTCCGAGCGAAGGGTTCTCACAGACCATTAAACAAGTCCCAGTATTTGTTCTTGTTAGTCTATTTGGCGTGCAGATCTGCAAATCCCTGAAGGGTAAACATACATCCGGAATGCAGGGCCGAAGGGTGACTGCTAAACAAGGTTAATGGCACAGTTTAGGAGGGGAGCTTAACGAGGGTACCTGCAGCCCTTTGTCCGGACTGATTGGGCGCGATTTTTAAATACCGCGTTTCGGCCGGAGGGTTATAGGTCAAAATGTAGGTAAGTATACTCATGCCCTAACACATGTTAGAGTATCTATATTTAGCCCAAATCTTAGAAAAAAATAAAGGTTTTTGATTTGCAGAGATAATGTGAAAAAAGATAGTGCAAAGTAGTTTTTAGTGTGAACAGAGACTCTTAGTCCCACAAACTGTGTAAGTAGAGGATGCGAGAGGAAGAGAACTGGCTCTTGTGACGCAACTTAGGAGTAATTTATCACCAGCATTGGACTTTGATTCGCCGAATTGATCAACTGTCAATCCGACACGACCGAAAAGATGTTTGGCGCAGGACCGGAGGCTTAAGGTGCTTGCCGAGGCACGGGGTTCACACCGCCAACTTCTGAACTTCCAAATGTGGTCCAAATTCGGCCTGAAGGAGTATTATTTTGTACTATTTCATTATAGTTAACTATAAATCATAAAAGAATGCAAAGCAATTTGCAGGTACGAGATAAACTCAAGTGCCAATATTAGTTTACTGCTAACGCTCATTACTCCCAACAGTTTTATAGCAGAGCCTGTAGAGCGGAAGTTGAAAGTTATCCGCCATGTTGGAACCGCACTTTATACTTAACTAGCTGTTCCCCGCGGCTTCGCTCCCGTGGACCAACCCACAGGACCCGTTTTCGAGCCTTTTCGGTAGAAACAAACAAAAAAATCTTTCCTCTTTATAATATTAGTATAGATGTCACATTTAAGTGACATATTAGTATTTAATTAATATATCTAGCTTATATTTATGTATTGTATATATATTTGAATCCATTCATTATAGTTATTGCACCTACCAATATTTACTTCTGCATCATCCAAAGGTTGAATGGTAGAAAATACCTAAGGCATTAAGTCCGCCTCTGTACATGTGTGTGCTTAAAGTATTAAATAAATAAATTACAACTAAAACTTGTATTGATTTATAAAATTGAGGGTAGATATAAAAAACATTGAAAAGTATTTTGAGTGGAGACCGTGAATCGGCAAACGTAGCGTTGGACGCCCTACGGTCCGATACGCCACGCTGGTAAGAGAGGGCCGACGCTGAATTTCATTATTTTTCACAGTCACCGCATAAGACGTTACGTAGTTATCTCAGTTATTTATTTTAGAAATGCCGTTGTTGACTAAATAATGTCACTTCACACGCTTGGTACTTTTAACTACCGTTGATTCTTCAGTACGTATTTGAATATAGAACGCGAATCGGTATGCGTATAGCGTCGGACGCCCTGCGGCCATCCATTCGCTGCTCGCGCCGCTACAGCTGGGGCCGAAGCTGAATTTCATGATTTTTCAGTCACCGCATATGATGTTACATAGTGATATTATATTATTTATTTTAGAAAGGTCATATTTGACTAAATAGTGTCACTTCTATTCTACTTAACGAGCTGCTTTGAACTACCGTTGACCCTTCATGTACATATTATAGGTACTATCATGACTCTAAAATTGTGTGTTGCTAACAAAGGAACATGAACAAAGCCCATTGGCTCCCCATCAATAGATCTAAGAACATTGATAGTACACAATGTGCGGTGAAATCGTTTTTTTATTTGTTGAAAGGTTTTTGTTTTTCTCTTTTTAGTTTTGGTACCCTATATTACCATGAAACTCATTTGTAGACAGAGAGCTTCTCATACCAATTCCAACAAGCCTAAACACAACTGGGATACATTGTTTTATTACAGAGTTCCAGTGCGAGTGAGTAAAAAGGGAGTATAAAGTAAGTAAGAGCAATTCCTTATGTCTAGCTGTTTTATTTATTATTCTGTGCTGATTCATTTATTTGACATCAACAGAAGTGTAGGAAAATGCCTATTATGTCGTACATAGCTGTAACTCAACAAAAAAAAAAACGGGCAAGAGCGTGTCGGATCACACATTTAGGGTGCCGTACCAAACATAAATCTGATTTATCAATATATTGGTATTTGTTAGTAAGATATACGTCATAATGAACATTATCACCAAGTTCATAGGTCAATGGGAAGTTAAAAAAATCTTCGGAACAAAATTGTGTGACAGACGACGGACAGACAGACGGCCACGTAAGTGGCTCCGTTTCAACCCTTCGAGTACGGAACCCTAAAAAACTTACCCAAGACAATGGAATTTTTTCTTTTATTGGTAAAAGATTTTAAATAGTGTGTAAAAAGTGGCACGCTTGGTTTCGTTTATATCTGTGTAAATCGACGGTTATTTTAGGTTTACTTGCTATCCTTATCAACTTGATTTATTTTACTACCAGATTAACATTGTAAGCGAAAAATGTTTAGCAATTAAAATGAAATGGGAGTCGGAGAGTTCACGTTGACAAAGCGACGATGTTAGGAAATAATTCATTGGGATAAGCTATTCTGGCGAAAGAGTTTTTAATGTGGGTTGTTTTCCCGCTGTCCCTTCATTTACATTGAGCGTGATTTAATGGGCCATTTGGAGAAAAAAGGATTTGTCTTTACGTAACAGAACTGCCGTACGAATTTAAAGTAAAATAACTTCCAATCCGTCCAAAATACAGAGAGCTAAACTTTACTCGGTAAAATCAAGATTACAAAACCTTAGAGATAAGTTAAAAATAATTTGGACAAACATATTGGAACCAGGCATGTGATACCTATTACAATATCATGTTAACTTTTCCTAAATGTTTTCTATATCACACCCCTCTTGTTCCGTCGGGGGTTAAAAAGATTAAAGAAAGAAAGAAAGAATAATGGTGGTTAATTCTATTTCTTCATAAAATACTACTTAACTAGGCTGCCATGTACATACGATTGAGATTTCGACGCTTTTACGAGCCTGAAGCACGCTATGGTAACCTTTAAATTTTCTAAGGTTTCTGTTCCTACAATATCAATAATATATCTACATGGTTTTTTACATAGCCAAATTTTTTACCTAAGATAAGTTGCCACATTACTTAACGCATTCTATCAAATAAAAACACTACTAAGAGAACCTAATATGAGACAAAAAAATTGTGAAAAAAATGTCTATCACTAAAGTACAGTATGTACAACCAAAAGCCGGCCGGTACATTCACTACAATCATAACCTAACTGCCAAATAAAAAGACTGCCCAACGGATCAATACATATAAACCCTATACATAACTAGACACAATACCCCTAAAGTTACATAAAAACTACTTTTTCCTACTGAAAAGTTACAAAACCATTACAACTGCAATACGGGCTCGGAAGCAGCGCCATCTATCGACCGCCAAACATTCCCCCAGAACACGCCGCAAACCTTATTTTGCTAAAACTCACCGATAATGTGTGAACCGATGAACTTCAACAGCGGCTTCAATGAGAGCAATGTTTTATCACTCACTGTAATTCGTCTGATTATTCACAAATTCATAATCACAAACAAAATAGTTCACTGTTTGTGCACGCGAGTGTACTTGTGGGTAGTAGTAGGTGTTCTGAGTACAGTGAGTGTCGGGGGGCGGTACAGTCGTGCGGAGCGGGCGCGTGACGCGGGCGGACTGCCGCGGCGCGCCCCGCGCTGCGCCCCCGGCCTGCGCGCCATAACCTAACCCTGTTCCGAGTTTTCCGAGCCATAGAGTATGCGAATGTCAAGACATGGCACAGCTTTCAACTTTCGTTTTAAGTATCTGTCATTGAATCTGTGCTGCCGTGGTATAACTAAATTGCCGTTATCCGACATCTGGTCGTTTTTTTTTTACTTTTGATGCTAAATTAATAATTCGCATACACAGATCGATAAATTCTTTTCACTACACGCACTACACAGCAGGTAGGGCAGGTAGGTAGGAATGACATTGAAATAATTTATTATCATTAAATAAATCAAATAAATGATTATTGAATAAAATAATAATCTGTATTAATGTAACTCTAAGAAGGACATTGCATTAATTTATATCTTAAAATACTTTTATCTAATTTTATATGTCTTGTATATGACTGGATACATTTTGCATGCCTTATGGTCGAATCACTTGAAACATGTATATTTAATAACACCATTGTAACATATATTTTATTAACATAATAGAGCGTATTTTCTGCAAAAATAAATAATTTGTTTTGATTTGATGACCACACCCGCCGCCTAACGGAAAACATTATGATAGGCCAGACGATATATTCATCGGGTGGCTTACGGAAGCCTTCATTGACCTAGAAAGCCCTAACTACCCTCACCATATAGGCCAGGGTAGGTCCTAAAGGATTTAGTTATCGAGGAAACTGCGGACAAAGTCAGCCTAGCGAATTAAGAACAGGCTAATGACCGTTAAATTATGGCGTTTTGAATTTGATAGCGCTTGTTTTGAATTTCGAAGACAGGCTGATTACGTTAGAAACTTAGTTAGAGAATATATCGTCTAGAAATAGCAGTTTTTGAATGATTAATGACTGTAAAATTCTCCTAAATTACTATAAATGTACTAATAAATTAGTTTAGAAGTACATACCTACAACTAATTTAATATAATAACTAGCTACAGAAATATTATCTACAAACAAAATTTCTACTAGATTTACGAAATGTGGAACTACTAATTTTAGACATCGTCCACATAAAACAAACAACCGAGAAGATAGTTTTTAGGTCTAACCAAAATAAACTATCTACATACCTTAATAATCCGTAGATTTGAAATGAGCGTCTCTGTGAGCGTTATCTTCAAGGTATACAATAATAGAAACCTGTCAAGTTATTCTATTTATGTGCCAGCTCGCATAAACAACGCAAACACGTACTCCATACTGTTGTTTATAGATACACAAGAAACGATACATTCAAATAGATTTAAAAACATACTTGTTTTTAAAAGCTTGCCAAACGATTGATGATAACGATGATTATGGACAGGTTTCTAAAATGAGTATTTAATTTAAGAACTTATCAAACCCCAGTTTAATGCCAAAGTTAGACAGGTTTTTAGGCTAATGTAGATTTTGACAAATACTCAACTCCAAATTCTTACTTACTTCTCTCTTTTCAAACCATTATTTTGATACCCCGAACGATGGGTTTGGAAGAAAAAAGAAAATTATCCCCCCATAATATGACGCCCAAAAGCCGCCATTTTTCTATTTTCCAATTTTGATGAAACCAGTGACACTCGCAAGGTTAAGACGAATCGATTGACGTATGAATCATCAAATCATCGGCCAACGCATTTGGTCACTGGAACGCCACATAGGAACTAACATAGAAACATAGACTGATAAACACATTACCCTCCTTCGGCAGTCGGGTAAATATAATATATACCTAATTTGATAGTGATATCATATTGTACTCGTAATATTATTTACTGTATGCAACCATGGAAACAATGCTCTGGCAACGAATTTATGAATAGTACATTTCGTGACGAGCCTAAAAAGTCGAGATTTTAACACGAGCGCGTAACTGTTATTATGTTTTTTTTTTTAAACTCCATACAAAGTCATTTCGTAACTGTTACTATGTATTTTTTTTTATTATTATCTTGTGTCTAAATGTTCATATTTCGAAACGAATTTCTTAGGCAATGTGTTACATAATAGACAAGGTAGTGGCAAAAACATTTTAATATGCTTACATAGTTAAGCTGGGAAGTTTAACCGTGGGTTTTCACGGTCAGTCATATAAATTCTGAGTTTTTTTGAACGAATTTTCCTCCGGCCCACTCGATTTAGGGGCCATGACAACGAAAAACACCCTCGTGTGATGTCAATAAATAAATACCATTAACAGTAAAAATGATTGAAGGAGTCCGACTCGAGTGGAGGGAATGACTTGCAATAAGTTAGTATTTATAGATTTAGATAATTTTCAAACAAAGGGTAATACTTAATTTTCATTTATAGCTTGAAGAAAATCAAACAAAATGAAAATTTCCATTTCAGTCTCTAAAAAGTAATCTCTTTGGCCAGTCTTCAGGTAAGCCTCACGGAAAATATCCCAATACGTCTTTACAAAACGAACGCCTTACATTCAGCGTATAAATGGCGGCTGGTCCCCGAGTCTACGCGTTATTTATGGACCATTGGACAGTTATCCCTTCCTGAGTGAGGTTATCAGGAGACATTATCCCTCCAACGTAGCGATACGTATAACTTAGTGATATATCTCGAATTTCAACAAGATTTATGCTTTGACAAAAATGGTCTTTGTATGTTTTCACAGGGCTTTATACGAATGCTGGATCCCCGGTAGTAGATATTTACCATGCTTCTGTGCTACATCTAAATGTGGTCTCGTTGAGCAGAAGCTCTAATTTTTTTCTCTTATCAAACTAAGAAACAACAATTAGGTAATCCAGAATTTCATGATCATAAAGAATATATTCATGAATACCCGCGACATCATAATGGATAAATTAAATTAGCATACTAATGCCGGAATTAAAGAAAAACAGAGTGTATGAGCTCTTTGTGCTCGCGTTAATTAAGAGACGGGGAAAATTGGGTCTATTTGGTCTTTGTAGATTTAGCACTTCGCTAAAATTAATACTCCAAAGCGTAAATATCTACGTCTTTATAATGTAAAGAATAATTCCATTTTCTTGGAATAAAGGTGTTTTTCCATTTATCGTGTCAATACCACTTCCTCGACCACGTGTAACTACTGAATTACAAATAACTTCTTGAAGAGTTAAGGACGTTCAGTAGTAAAAACTTATTCTTGACTCGTGCTGGAACGGTTTAGTTAATTATTTCAATGCCGGTACATAGTTCAGTAACTATCTTACTGATTCTAACTACAAAGAAAACAGCTTCAAGAACATTAACTTTAATCAAAACTATCTTTTGTGAAGAAAGTTTTCAGGTATTGTATTGAATCTGCAAAGAAAAGATACTTATGTTACTTTAACAAATTACAACGCAAGCAATGTACAAAATTCGACACTCGCTTTAAATAAAATTATTTCGGTAAACAAATATTGTTCTATCACAGATTTTAAACCGTCTTTCACAATATAGAGCTGTGAAATGTCATGCCAAGTTGTTCACAAAATCCACCAGAAACCGCCTCAGTTACGATGTAAACATTTTTGTGTGACAATATTATGATAAGCAACGAATTTCATTTTTCTAATACACAAGAGAAATATATGGGCATATTCGAGCTATAAAAAGAAATCAATGTTATCAAGGAAAGGACTATTGTCGTAAAACTGAACGAAAAATATTGATGACCGACATATTAGGTCCTTCAGCGCCATCGCTTTGATGCTGACCAGTTGTGAATAGGCCCCGAGAGAAATTGGATTCTCAGCATCTGCCTGCGATAAACTTCGCATCCCTCTCGCCGGGGCAGAGAAAGCGCGAAAAAACCGCTAGACTTATTTTATGATTCCTACCCTCTGTTAGGGACATTCAAATAGGGACGTACGTTCGTGTGACTCAGTTGAACGCTGCTCTGAGATTTGCTAACTTATAAATAGCTATGTATACTAGGGAGAAGATGGACCTCGCGTACCACCTGCCATTGACAATTTTCTTATGTTTCAAAGTTCAATATTAATGTCTGTAGACAAAAATGTTGCCGAAATTATATAAATTAATGGAATTTACTTTAAAGACAGTTTATAACCAGAAGGCTATTTAGGGACACAAGTCACACAAGGCTAAAAGAATGCTTTCAAAGTTAAAGTGGACGGATGTTGTGGGTCCCTAAGGTATTTACCGCTACAAGGCTGAGCCTAGTTAGACAAAAGTTTTAGGACATTACCCAGAATTGCCTATCTAATGCCGAATTGCCGACCAAGCCTTTAGCTACGATCTACGAATGTATACTGAACCGATTATCCTAATTGGCTGACTCATCAGAGCTCACGTCAAACTTAGGAAATGAAACACAGAATTTCGGGTAAGATATTATTGTAACGGACGGAGTATACCTTGTGGAAATTGGGAACTGTTCGCCCGAATTCAAACAAACAGACTGCTTTCAATATTCAAATCGGTTGCATTTACCCCAGTTGCACCTCCTTTGTAGTCAGAACGTTCTATCGCAATATTTCGACTCCAACGGTTTAGAAACGTAGGGATTGTTACAGCTGAAACTGGTCTTAAAGTTTTCAAAATCGAAGTTATCCGGTGATAAATGACGAGTTGGAAGCGATGAAGTCGTCGGTGAGACGGCAGAAACATTGCAGATGCATCGCGCCGCGCGTCAGATAGATGACTGTTCGAGATGGCGCGACAGCGACTGAGTGCTGAGTCGAACTGACCCGTCACTGTGTTGGAGCCTTACGCTAGAATTTTAACATCGTTATGGATTTAAGTTTTAGTAGCTGGCAGCTTTATGTTGAGAGAAAATTCTAAAATCAATAGTTAGGTCATAGTAAGCAACAAATGTCTTACCAACTGGTCATACTATCGTTCTGACAAAGAAAATCTCACCATACTATGCTATGCTAAGTTTGAGCATACTCAATTTTTAAATCTTAGCATTTTTTACTAATTACGTCACGGCTCCCCCCCTACGTCCACGCGCCAGAAAGTTTACCGCATCAATCAATACACTTCAGAGCAAGTTTGCGGCCCTACCCATTCATTCACAACACCTAAATATGTAATGTACAACACACGCCATACTCTCCCGACACGCATTTACAACCAGCCTCCAAACGAGATGATCATCTGTGCCATAAAATCCGCATTACGAAGGACGGAAGGGATTATACTCTTCACGTTATGTTTCAATTTTGCTAACGTCGTAAATAAAGTTAGAGGAACAATCTTTTAGGAGGATGCAGCCCTTAACCTTTCGATATTTGCTCTCGACGACGGAAATCCAATAAAATACTGAGGTAACAGCGGCCATTAGCGTTTTTGTTGAAAGTGCCCGGAGCGCCACCTGTCTCCAAATACCCACTTTTATTTCAATAAATAAATCTGCTCGTTTTAGACGTTCGCAGACTTTTTTAGATTGCTATCCGAGTTTTGTTTGAGATGAGGCAAGAATAAATTACAAAGGAAAATGTAATTATTTTCTGTAAGTCGAAATAGAAACATCAGTTTAAAGTTTCTTTGACTTGAAATAGACACACAAATATAGGCTGAGCTGCATTTTTTATAAAGTCGGATTTTCGCAATAATAAAACAAGCATTTCCGTTGTGGAGCAGCCTTAGATTAGAACGAAAGTGAAGAGGCATAAAGCAACCTTGAGCCCCTCGTTGACACAGAGATTCTGAGAAAGAAGCAGACAGATAAACACGGCGGTAATCTCAATAAAGAGTCGACAAAGCGTTGTAAATTCACTCATTGTTCCACTGGACAGCTCGTTGGTATTACACTAAACTACCCTCGTTTAATTAATTCATTTAAGAGCTTAATCTATTTTTTTTTATTTGTATTGATTTATCTGACTATTCCGTGAGATTATGTTAGTAGGATAGGCAGCAACGTCCACTTGTGTTCTAGGAATAATACAACGCCAGATGCAGTGATTATAACAATATTATCAGAGAAGCACAGAACGGCCTATTGGAGAAGATTGCCTTCAACAAAGGCATTTTCAAGCTTTTTCTTTGCCTGCTTTTTCGACTATATTTTTATTTATTCTCACCACAATATCTTCACAACATACGTACTTATATATTACTCGCAGTTCCCTCCGCGGCTTCGCTCCCGTGGACCACCTCACAGGACCCGTTTTCGGGATTAAAAAATAGCCTATGTCACTCAGGAATAATGTAGCTTTCGGAATTAGAACGAAAGTGAAGAGGCATAAAGCAACCTTGAGCCCCTCGTTGACACAGAGATTCTGAGAAAGAAGCAGACAGATAAACACGGCGGTAATCTCAATAAAGAGTCGACAAAGCGTTGTAAATTCACTCATTGTTCCACTGGACAGCTCGTAACATCATTTATTTAGGCATTTTATTGAACAAGTGTTTTTAATGTATTTCACTTTTTACAACGTCCTGTGCTTTTTATCGTAAGTTAAGAGTCACAGCTTTATGTTTTCTAACCTGGTTTGAAAGAACCTTCGAGAAAACTAATTTAAACGAAGTGAATATGTAAATATACACGGAATCGCAATTTAATCTCGCATAAGAAAGAGCAGCTTCCGTAAAAGTAAAGCAATCTTCCGGCAACTTAAAAATGGTTCAATTTTCAACTGTCGCACCGACTTCAAAGCCCTGAAGTTTAACGGTTTTACAGCCGGACGGCCAGAGAAACTTCCAGTCCACTGCAGCGACTGTCTAGCCATAACTATCCTCTTACATTCACACGAATATGGTACTTATCCAGTAGAGCATACAATGTTTTTTTATTATTTAAAACTTGTAAAGTTCTCTTGCATTAGAAGGGTTCAAAGAGCCCGGCTGACTCTTGAGTATTTTATTTTTATTTATGTAGCCAGGTTAAAGTTTCTGCTCCGTCTTATTGAATCTACCTTGAAGCAACTATCAGTCAATCTTTTTATTCGCAGGAAGGCTAAAAAATTAAGAGAATTCAAAATTAGAAATGTTTTACTGGTGAACGAAAGCCAAACGGACTTAACTGAAAAGATTTGTTTAACAATTCGAAGATTTCGACAAGATAGACAGTTGAGAAGTTCCGAAAGACCTTAATAATTATAATCTCCGTTGTTACAGCCTGTTGATTTTGTAAATACAATCTTCTTTGAAACAATAACCCTAAATTATCTCGCCACTTTATTTGTAATTATTAAGTTGAGAAGATTGGGAGTTTTACATTATATAAAGTAAAAGGTTAGAACTGATTATTATTGCATCTCAAGGTTACTCTGAATTGAAATGACACACACCAATGGAATGCTTATAAAAAACTGTTTATAAAAAAGTGATTCAATGCACAATATTGAACACTACGTCATACTCAATCAAGATGGCCGCTAGATGATTCACTTAGTGTCACGACGCAAAGATCCCGAAAAACTATGATGATCCAAAAAGTTAGGATCCCCACAAACAGTAGTTGTTTCTCCGTCAGGGTGTTCTGCGAGTACTTGCTAGTTGCTACGTAGTAACTAATGATATAACTTTGGCGGCTACTCTGCTCTATGTACTATAGTGCCATTACGTTGGTATTACACTAAACTACCCTCGTTTAATTAATTCATTTAAGAGCTTAATCTATTTTTTTTTATTTGTATTGATTTATCTGACTATTCCGTGAGATTATGTTAGTAGGATAGGCAGCAACGTCCACTTGTGTTCTAGGAATAATACAACGCCAGATGCAGTGATTATAACAATATTATCAGAGAAGCACAGAACGGCCTATTGGAGAAGATTGCCTTCAACAAAGGCATTTTCAAGCTTTTTCTTTGCCTGCTTTTTCGACTATATTTTTATTTATTCTCACCACAATATCTTCACAACATACGTACTTATATATTACTCGCAGTTCCCTCCGCGGCTTCGCTCCCGTGGACCACCTCACAGGACCCGTTTTCGGGATTAAAAAATAGCCTATGTCACTCAGGAATAATGTAGCTTTCGGAAGGTGAAAGATTTTTTTAAATCGGTCCAGTAGTTTCGGCGCCTATTCGGTACAAGCATTTTTTACTAGCGCACTCCGAGCTACCCCATCAACCCCATGCTTGAGTTCTACGACTCTCGCGAGATTCCAATGCAATGGGCTACGATTGTCGTCCTTGACTAACACCATCGAACCTATCGACAACGGTTTTGAATGTTTGGTCCATTTCGCGCGTTGAGTTAGCGAGTTTAAGTATTCAGTTTTCCACCGACACCAGAAGTTCTGTTGAAACGCTTGTATCATCTGCCACCGATGAAGCCGATTTATATTAAGATGCGATAGATCCTCATCAGGGACAGCTGTTAAAGGTTCTAAGGTTAGAAAGTGGCCAGGCGTCAAACATGAAAGGTCGTTGGGGTCAGAGCTGATCGGGTAAAGGGGTCTTGAGTTTAAAATTGATTCAATTTGAACGAACAGAGTCGACAACTCCTCGAACGTGAGGATTTGATCGCCCACAACTCGATATAGATGTGATTTTGCTGCTTTGATTTGTATCTCCCAGACACCACCGAAATGTGGAGCGCCGGGTGGATTGAATTTAAATTCGATTTTCTGCTCGTTAGAAGCCTGTTGCATTAAAGACGAAAGTTGATTTTTAGCGCCTACAAAGTTGGTACCACAGTCCGCATGAATAGTGTTACATCGGCCGCGACGACCGACAAAACGCCGTAGCGCAGCTATAAACCCATCGGTTGAAAGCGTCGACACAACCTCCAAGTGGACTGCCTTGGTTACGAGACAGATAAACAAGCAGAGATATGCCTTGTCCATCTTAGCGCCACGATGGGAACCAAGTTTGATGCGAAATGGTCCACCTAGATCGACACCTACTACCGAGAACGGTTTGACTTGATTGACTCGGTAAGATGGAAGATCGCTCATGAAGGGCTGAAGAGGCTGTGGGTTTGTTCGAAAACACTGAATGCATTTGGAAAGGCAACGGCGAATGGTACGCTTTGCAGCGATGATCCAAAATTGTTGAAGTAGCAAAAAATGTGTGGTGTTTATGCCAGGATGCAAGTGGGTACGATGAGTGAAGTTGATGAGTGAAACTGTTAAAGGATGATCAGATGGTAAGAAGGCAGGATGCTTGTGTTCATACTCTAATCCGGATCGAGAAATCCTGCCGCCCACCCTGAGCACTCCCTGATCGTCTAGAAACGGGTTAAGTTTTCTAAAAGGTTTCGATAACACCCTTTTTGATTTTAAGTTGGAGATTTCCTCCGAGAAAAATCGACCCTGTACGTGTTTGACGATTTGCATTAGAGCGTGATGACGTTCCACATTGTTTAAGAACTCCTGACGATTTGATTGATTTGAGATACGAGAATTGTTAATAAAGCGATATATGTAAGCGAGAACATTAACAAGTTTCGATAACGAGGAAAAACGATTCAGCAAGGTTTCGATAATTGGAGGGTCACTCGGCGCGGTCCCATCGGTCACTAAGGTAACTATGCGTTCTTCAGCCTTTATAATAACGTCGTCCTCGTGAAGTATGCTGCCTGAATTCGTAGGCCATGACTCATGATTTTGTGAAAGCCAACTGGGCCCCGCCCACCATAGTGAATTGTGAAGAAGTTCACTAGGAAGTTGTCCACGTGAACATACATCAGCAGGATTATCACCCGAAGAGATGTGATGCCAACATTCAGTAGGTGTGAGGTCTTGGATTTGACTCACCCGGTTGGCAACGAATGTGGTCCAACGAGATGAATGTGAGCGTAACCAGGAGAGGACAACGGTTGAGTCTGACCATAAGTAGACAGCATCGATTTTGATACGAGCTAGATAAGTTTCACGAACGAGTGTGTATAGATTAGAGAGGAGAACCGCCGCGCAGAGTTCCAATCTAGGCAACGATGTCCGTTTCAGCGGTGCTACACGAGCTTTTGAACAGACCAAGAAGACATGGGCTGCACCATCCTTATCAGTAACGCGCAAATAACTAACAGCACCATACGCTGTCTCGGAACTGTCACAAAAGCCATGAAGCTCGCACGATTTTGCTTCAGAGCATGTGATTTGACGAGGAATTCGAAGTTGGGACAACAGTGGTAGTTGATCCATGTATGTTGTCCATGTATGAATGATCTCATCAGGCGGCGTTTGGTCCCATCCAATACCGAGAATCCAAAGCTTTTGGATATATGCTTTGATTTGAATTGTGATGGGGGATAAGAAGCCTAATGGGTCGAAGACTCTAGCCAGTTCGCTGAGAATGGAGCGTTTGGTACATGGACGCTCGGATGGCTTAATTTCGAAAAGGAACGCATCCAGTGACGGATTCCATTGCAGACCTAGAACCTTTAACGTTGAGGATTCGGAATTATCGAGAGATACGGAGCCAGTTAGGCAATCCTGGCTAGGAAGATTCAACAAAAGCTGCGCCTTGTTACTCACCCATTTTCTAAGATGAAAACCACCGAGTTTGAATAGCGCGATAAGTTGATTTTTTGCTAATTCAGCGGTTTCCAGCGAGTCACATCCGGTTGCTACGTCATCTATATAAACATCTGACAGGATGATCCGCTTTGCAACGGGATACGAGTCTCCTTCGTCTTCAGCAAGCTGTTTCAAGGTACGGCATGCAAGAAAAGGGGATGAAGAAACACCATACGTAACGGTATTCAGACGGTACTCTTGAAGATTATCGTGAGCAGAGGCTCTCCAAAAGATACGCTGATAGTCACGATGGTCCTGCCATATCAAAATTTGACGGTACATCTGTTGGGCGTCAGCCATGAAGACCACGTGATGTTCCCTAAACCGCAAAAGAATGTCTATAATGTTGGGTTGTAACTTAAGACCGGTAAGTTGAGAGTCGTTTAAGGAACGTGAGTTAGCGTCTTTGGCCGAGGCGTCGAACACAACACGGAGACGGGTAGTGGCGGAATCGGGACGAAGAACACAGTGATGTGGTATATAGTATTTACCCATGCTTATTTCCTCTACTGGTACCAATGTCATGTGTCCTGTTTCTATGTAGTCTGACATGAAGTCCACGTATTGGCCTTTTAAACCAGAGTCACGAGACAACCGGCGTTCGATAGCATGGAATCGGCGCAATGCAACCTCACGAGAGCCTGTGAATATGGGTTCCGCATCATTTTTAAAGGGAAGACGTACAACGTATCGTCCAGAGGAATCACGAGAGTGACTGGATACAAACTTCTTTTCACAGAGCGATTCATCTGGAGTCAAGAGAGACGCTTTCGGTATGGAATCCAGTTCCCAAAAATGTTGAACTAGAGAATTCAACTCGTTGTCTATGTTGAATGATGTGTGTACCAGGGTGCTGGAAGCTAAACGAGTTTTGCCTAACAGGAGCCACCCAAAGACGGAATTGAAAGCGGTGGGTTGGTTAACATTTCCTTTGATTTGTTGGTTGAGAAGTGAATCGGTAAAGACGTCGGCGGCGAGCAATAGATCAATAGATCCCGGAATATCGAATCCGGGGTCTGCGAGTGGCAAGGATTGAATATGTGACCATCCAGAAGTGTTTAATTTTGCGATAGGTTGATCGCCACATATTTTCGAAATGACATGCAGGTCCAATTCAAAGAATATTGTATCCTTAGTACCTACTGCACACCTCACGTCACCGAGAATAGACGCTGGTGCCTCGCCGAGTCCACATACGGTTGTGTTAATAGGGGTCGGATGTAAATTTAAACGTGAGATTGCTGATTCAGTAATAAAGTTACTTTGACTTCCGGTGTCAAATAAGGCACGGAACGCTTGCATTTTACCGAAAGCATCTATAACCTGCACTATTGCAGTCGCCAGCAGAACAGTTGTATGCGTAGGTGATCTTGACACCAACGCCGATGCGGTTGGATGGGATTCGATAGTATCATCGCGGTGGAGTAAGGTGTGATGTTTCCGTTTGCATGTGCGACATGAAAATATCGACTTACAATCCTTCAACCGATGGGAGGACTTCAAGCAGTTGAAGCACCAATTCCTCTCAATAGCAATCTGCATCCGTTCATCGTGTGGTTTTTTGATAAATTCTGAACAGGCCGCAATGGAATGAAAATCACTGCAGAAAGAACATTTACTGGTATACGGAACGGAAGGCGCAGCACTTTCGGTTTGCTTTTGACCGGTAGCCGCTACCAGCGTGTGTGCCGGGTTGGAACGTTTTGGTTGCGAATGAGAAGTCAAACTTTTCTGCGTATGTTCGTTTGGCTTGATAGTCTTAACGAAATGTGTATCGCGTAATGACGCTTCGCACTTAGAATGTAGAAAAGCCCTTAATTGTACGTAGGTAGGCAGTTCAACATCCGGATGATTTTCTTCAAAATCGCGTCTTAATTTCGAGTCCAGTTTTGATAAAATATGATATACTAGAACAAAATCCCATTGACTAACCGGCAGGTTAACTGTTTTTAAAATACCTAAATTGTCTTCAAACAAATCAAGGGATTTTCTGAACTCGTGAGCGTCGTTGAATTTAAAATCGACATTTAAGATGTCTCGCCAACACGTAAAGGCTAGGTCGCGTTTATTGGTGAAGCGCGCGGTGAGTGCTTGGTACGCGTCGTGATAGTGTTCGTGAGTCATTGGGAACGATTTTATTACCGTCAAAGCATCGCCGCTAAGAGATGATAACAGATAGTGAAACTTCTCTGTGTCAGTCAAAGAAGTTGATTTATGTATCAAAGCGTTGAAAGTATCGAAATATTCCGGCCATTTCTTGACGTCACCGCCAAAAGTCGGAAGTGTTATTTTGGGTAACCGAATGTTTGAAGAAGCATTGCCAATACCGTAAGAATGATTTGAATCAACTTTAGAAAAGGTGCGACCTATTGACAACACTTTGTAATACATTTCGTCGAAACGCTCCTGAATTTCGTTATCTTCATTTTCAGGATCGTCAAGAATCTCCTGAATTGTAAAATGCGCATCCTCGAAATTAGCCGCAATATTCTTTACTTCCTGATGATATGATAAAAACAAGTTTCGCTGAGAATGGTCACTAACTGCTAACATTCCAACCTCTAAAGCCTTAGTCAAACGCTTATATGCGACGGTTCGTTTTCTACGTAAGGATGGTAAATCCTCAGTAGTATACTGGATTTCGATTGATTTTGACTTAGACTTCTTCAAAGTACCTGATCTACTTTTCTTTAGAAGTGACATTATAAGGATTTATTAAGTAGGTCGATACGAAAAATAGCAAAATATGTAGATATATAAGTTTCTATTACACGTTTGGTTACTACGCAGATGGTGGCAGGCGGATGATTCTTTAAACGATAACAAAACAATTTTATTCAACGTAAATAAGTACCTACTTGTTTACGTTGCGCCCTGCGCCTACCTAGGCGCCGGATAGATAATTATGTTACGTTTACGTGTAGTTCCGTCACAATCTAACTGCACTACCAAATATATTTTGCTCCGATATTGTTAATAAAACTACTCCGTAAGTGAATACATTGAAGATAGATAACGATTAACAGATATAGCTAGGTACCTACCGAGTAAGTTGAACTAAACAAGTTTGTATGATACCTACGTAAAATGTTCTCGATATTGTGCGGTACTCGTACTAACCTCTATTTATGTCTACCCTCACAATTTTAGATAGGTAGCACAATATAAATTTATACTGTGTAGGTAGTGCCCAGAAATAATTCAATGGAATATTTTTCGATTTGCTTATTGTAAAACACGATTTATAAAACAAGATTATGGTACGATAGCGATGTACGATGGGTGCAAATAACCAAATATCGAGTTATGAATTGATTAATTGTGAGCGAAATAAATTGTGCACCGATAAAAATGTGATTGCACAATAGAATCTGATCTCACAATTATGTACGATGAATTTGATATGACTGGATACTTGATATTTAAATAATTATTTTACCCTACGATTTTGTAAAATCCTAGTTCGATGGTGTTAGCTCATGGTGTTATGTAAATTGATCGATTCGATAGTAGGTACTTCTATGAAAATTGTGGAATAGCTTAGAATGCGATGTGTACCTATAGTTTTTAGTTAAAACAATAGATCGATTGAGATATTCTAAGCTACGCTTTTAACCAGAAATACCACAAGCAAAGATGGCGATTTACGATTCAAAAATGGAAGGTCCCGGGTTTCGGCACCAATTTGATGTACCATTCGCACCACGCCGAAATACCGTGATGGCTTTCTGCTACACAGGGAAGACCCGGATGAGAGGTCTGACGAGTTACACGATAAAAATAAGATGTTCACTTTGATCTAGGCCGCCAACAGTAAAGATATGTGCAAAGTACGTACCTCAGACTGCAGGCTGACATTCGTTGAACTTCCACCTTTCGAATGTTCATGAGCTGACGATGGGGCCAGGGTTCACAGATACAGATGAGATGAGATGATGAGCACACGCGGAGTCGGTTAGATTTCGAATTTCGTCTATATCGGTCGCAAAGTTGCGCGTGCGTTTCGATTAGTGTCCGTTAAGAACTGTCAGTTGCTCCGAGCTTTGACGTTTACGTACAATGCATGACAACCATGAAGTTGGCGTCTCGTTACTGCTGGAAAAGCCTAGAGACAACGTGAACATCGTATAGGTAAAAAAAAGTTTCGATGGGAACGAAACATAAGTATATATTATAAATGGGAACCAATATTGGTACATACACTCCTAGGTATTATGTTGAATCTCAAGTAACATTTACCAAACACTTAAGCCCTTTCTTTTTCCTCTATTTGAAACTATTCCGCGCTGCCAGACACGATTCGTAACCCAATCCTACATACCCATACCCATTTAGGAAATCCAATAACCCGGAAAATATATGTGAACTGCGGATATTTCAAATTCATTATCGGGTACAACGGATGCGAATGAGAAGTATGACTCTTATACAATCGGATAGAAATATCTTAGGATTCTAGAAAATTCTAATAAACGGATTAAATAGGTCTTACCCTGAAATTGCGTATCGAATGAATGATTAAGGCCCAAATCGCAGGAATTTTCGGAACAGATTCCGAGAAATTGATACCGTATAACTGAAAATAGGAATAGGTACAGTAGGTTTTATTAGACAATTTGACTTTGTGACGGTATTAGGCATGTTTTATGTTCGACTTGATATATTTCTGATATGCTATTTATATATCCGAGCTCCTGTTAACAATCCGGGGATTACATTTGACATTTAGAGTAAGTACACCAAAGCTAAAACAACACGAAGCCTAAATAACCTTCATTTTGATAACTTTACTTAGCTCCGGTAAATGGTTGGTAAAGGAGAGCGACTATCCAATTTGCACAGCCCATTTCCATATGATATTGACACGATTAAAATTATGATGGTAGGCAGATCTTAAAACAAATAATCAGGTTCAACCCACTCTGAAGACTACAATTTAGTTTTTGGTTTGCCTGATCTGTACCACTCTAGTAAATTCGGGAGGCCTATTCCTTCCATTTCTCTGGGTGTTGTTTCCAAGCCAATTAATCAAAATAAAATTATAATTACACTTAAAAGAATCGTGACTACACTCTCTGGCACATAGTAACCCACTTCTGATCACCACGTATAAAACATTCCTAAGTGGCACATGGCAGCACATAAGTTATATTATACGTCAGAGCTGCCGATTGAAATGGCATTCTTGTATACGAGGTGGCACGCCACATAAGTTCACGCCATTAGGGGTATCGACCCTTGATGTGGCATCGTATTGATGGGTATGTAGCACTAATTGAAGCTGGTTCGCATGGTTAAACATTCAAAGACCAGGCTAAAGCGGTGTTATTAAGAATACAACCATTACTGGCTAAATAAAGGCTTAATTCCGGTATTTCTGATAAAAAGAGATTTTTTACAGACAAACTGGCTACCGAAAATCATTCGCATGGACGATATGCGAATGCGACTGATTTACGGTAGCCAGTTAAATGTCAAACTGTGGGTTCCGACAATATTGTTAAGATTGTCAACAGTTTAATAGTTGCTGTCAATAGGTTGATTGATCATGGCCGTATTCTGCAGTCAGAGCATCTGTTGACACAGTTTAAACGGTCTCAGTTAAGGCAACAACGATCAATTAAAATTCAATCACACTGAAATTATCTCAGTTCAGAACTAAGAAGCAAACACCATGTCCTGCGTTTTTGTAATGCTGTAAGAAATTACTAGGTGTAGCAGCAGCACTTGTACAATACTTTTTTTGATTTTGCTGTATAACGCCTTAAGTGTCTATCTAATCAGTGTTTTACATGTTAACTTAAATAAATGAAAACAAAGACGTTCTAAAAGCAATGTGAAAATATACCAATTTCAGCTTTTTAATTAGCAAAGTCCCATATGGTTCTGAAAGAGTAACGGCATGTTGGACGCTTAAGGTTACACTAGTCAAAAATTCTTCCATACAAACGTAGTTTGGGGATTATTCCACTGTTTGACGATGTATGTTCAAAATAAAAAGTGATATCAATTTGTCTCATCATTATCTAGCCCTGTATGGAAGCAAAAAAGTAAAAATAGAAAATATTTGAAAGTTATGAGCGTCGAAAGTTCCACATTTCGACACTAATTTTAACGCATTTTTGGGCGCAAATAAATACCATAAGAAGACGGAAAATTGCAAAACGGCCTCCATACAGGCATAGATTAGTAGTTCAACAATGCAAATAATTTTATTTTGAACAGATAGATTTAGTAGTTTTTTTATGATATCTAGACAGCCAAAGGTCTGTTTATAAAATTTCGCGCGCTCGATTTCGTCCTCTAAATCATTATCCATTTCGCTAAAAATTTGCAAATGTGTGTATTCGTACGCGAACTAGCTTCCTACTGCTCATCACAGCATCTATCTCTTCCGCACGTGTTGTCGGTTGATATAAAATGCATTTTAACCCCGCGCACAAAATAGTTCGTGCCGTTGACTAGTGTACCCTTAAGACGCGGCTCCATCGAAAGCTATTGGCTAGTTTTCTCTACTTTCATTGGGTTATAAGTAAACCAGTTAGTACAATAATGCCATTTCTGTCGAACCATGTAGATCTAATTGCAATGCAGCTCTTCTACGCCCCTTGGATTAGGTCCATTCCACAGCGCTCTGAAGTCCATCACAGGAAGACAGAAAGCCATTAAATAGAATACCTTTGAGATCTATTATACAACGTATAACATCGGAAAACGATCAACTGACTTATTAAGCCGACTAATAGAATATTAATCGCTTCGACTTATACATGGAAACTATTCTGTACCCGTGTTAATATTGGGCATTGGTAATTGAATTCCATGATGCGGTACTAATCAAAGCGAAACCTATTATTAGGTTAGATTGGCTCCCGATATGCTTCTAGCTTAAAGTTCAACCGTATCGTCATAACTGGAAAGTTTAATAATAAACCTTGAACATGAACATGTCAACATACTACCGAATATTTTTTTCTCGGAATTTTCCACTTTAACTTGTTTATATAACCTTTATTCTACAAGAGGTATCAAATACTTAAGCTCTTGTAAGGAATTCGTGACAGGTGCTACGTAAGTTCTCTCTAAGTATTTTTCATTACAAGGTGCAGCCGAGACATACAGCCGAGCTTACTTCGCTACAGAAATCGAGTCTAGCTAATGGGGGCGAACACCGCCTTTTCATGGAAAATGTTTACCATTAAAAATAACTGTTTACCCATCCAATCCTGTACTATAAAAGGTTTTATATGAGAAAAGGAATTTGTACAGCCATAACACTTATTTAGATTTGGCAATAATAAAACAAATTGATGTCTTTTTTTTTCTTTTTATAAAAAAAACGTTGCCCCGCACTAGGAATTTCTTCCTGTATCGTGGGTGCGTTTACAAACATATAAACTCACAAACACAAACACTCAGAGCCGGAACAACTATCTGTAGGTCATACAAATATTTGTTCCGTGCGGGAATCGAACTCGCAACACGCAGCGCAGCAGTCAATCGCTCAACCATTGCGCAAACAGTGCGCCAAAAAAAAAAATATCGTCTTTACGAACTTCACTTTAAAGTCAAAGGTTTATCGCGGAGTCAGCAAAGTGGATTAGAATGTCGAAAATAAACGAATCTACCTACAAGGACTTAACACATTTACCTAAGCAAACAAAGAACTGATAACCTAAGAAGATTTTCTGCTCAACCCTTTTTTATCGAAGCTTGATTGAATTTATCTTGGCAAGCATAATCTTTCAGAGGGTTAAGGTCATTTACCTTGTAAGGTGATGACACCAACCTTCGTTCACACTAAGATAGTAAATGAGTAACGAGGGTGGATCTTTATTTACGATCAACTTCATATTACTACGCTAATTAATTTTGGGGTCGCCACCCTACGGTTTGACATAAAACTTGATACCGGGAATATTGTTAACGGATTATGATAAGTAATATTTTAGGATAAATTTGTGAACTATGCTTTGATATAAGTTCTGGTGTTGAATTGTAATTAATGAAAAGCTATATTACGAATTTATTAACTTTCCAATTGATTTATTAAGATAGCACGTCGCGGCCTAGTATATAAAGTACCAGAAATTAGTTCAATTTGAAGATTAATGCTCGTCACCTAAGCCCAAAACCAGACAATTTAGTTTTAGCTTTATAGTATTAATTGGTAAAGCCTACTTTATTTGAATAAACTCCAAAATCAATTACTGTGACAAGAAAATATCAAAGGGTCGTCTAGGTAAGCTATAAACAATACTCTTTTATATTGGCAGAGATACAATAGTTATACCACATTTTATAGCTATTCCTATTTCTATACTACCGCAGGAATATGAATAGTTATAGGAATTGCTTGAAACCATTTCACCCATAGAAGTTTCCAAAATGCTTACAATAACCTGCAGGAACCCCCGACGCATATCCATAACAATATACAATAGAAACAATGTTAGCAAACATTGCGACCTTATGTTATTAGAAGCAGTATGAATAGTACATAAAGTTGGCGGCGTGTCTAAGTTATACGTTTAAATATGCAAGGCACAGGTAAAGTTAGTGGATATGCCTCGCTAAATTCGCTGTTTTCATAGTAAGATTTTGTTGAGAGCCTGGCAAATTTATCAGGACCTAGGTCGTAAATATGAGATGCCAACATGTGCCTGTTCTGATAATTTTCCATTCATGTAACAACTGCGCAGGATCGTTCAAACGTACGCAAAAGCAAAATCCCATAACCACAATTGAAAAGGTGTTTTAACGAAAATAGTTGCAGTATAAGCCTATATTTCTAGTATCTATAAAATAGGCAAGAAAACATCGTACAACTAAACGAAATATTTGAGAAGATATTGTGAAATGTATCAGAATCTACCTAACCGCATTAGCAGTTGTATTTTTCTGTATATTGTTTATTCGGGTCTGCCGCATAAAATATACAATTTTAGGCAGCCCAATGCTAATATCGTTTGTTACCGAAACCTCTCCAAACATTGCCAAAACATCTATCATATCTGTACGTGGGTGAGAAGATTCATAAAACGCGTGGGCGGCGCTACAGAAAGTTATCCGGACTGATATCTAATTCAATGACACAATTTACCTAGTTATTTTATTCGTAAAACGTTGAAGAGAAGTACTAAGTCATTAACAGCCATGTATTAATCATAAAGAACCTGCCAAACAACAATTTTCGTTTGGCATTTTATAATAGAGAGATTAAATACTCCCACGGACTGAAATATTTTTCAGTTTTTACTCAAATAACAACACAACTACCTACGCATACTAGGCTCACTAGTCCTTATTGAGGCAAGCAATTACAGCCTAAGGTTGATTCTATATATATATATGCTAATACGAAAACCAAGTTAAATTCAGCTTCCCAATAATTACTAAAATACTGCAATGCGAAAAACGAAATTTCCCTATAAGATGAACGCAAAAATATGGAGTACAATGGAAATTACAGCATCATTATTAAAACATTTTCATAAGAGGGTTAACCCCGTGCTGATAATAACATTAAGTGCATCGGTCACCGACCCCGGGTGAATTCAAACAGGTAGCGAGTGCCGCCGGGCGTTTCATCAAATTATCCGCGTACGTGTAAAACAGCGGTGCTCAACGTTGTGGAGATAAAAGCATATTTTTAGAAGCGTCAATAATAAGTATGAGAAATCTAGATGTGGAAACGAATTTTAATTCTAAAAGTAGAATGAGTTTGAAAAGTAGCATGTATTCTAAAAGTGCGAGTCGGGCGGCGGTGGCTAACAATAAAATTTTGTAAGAAAAGAAGCCTACAAACGTTAATTACGGCAAATGACAGAATAAATTCAAGTAAAAAGGAAACCCAAGGACGAATTGGTAAAATCTAGGACATCTATTTCATTTCCGAAAGTGTAACATGTTGGTCGCCATTTTATAGTTTGGAAGAAATCCGACGATTCAAAACCTTGTATTATATATATTATGACATAGACTTTAACTTTAACTAACTTTAACTTTTCAAACGATTACGGTGGCCAGGCCAATTATTTAACATCTAAACCGAAACATGTTGGGCGCCATTTTAGTATTCCATCCAAATGCCAAATTATTCTGCCTTATATAACCTATGCTGCTTTACCGATTGAATGGTGGCAATATTGAAGTAAAAGAAAGCAAAGTAATCATTATAAACCAAAGTAACTCTAGTCTACTCGTCAATATTATCCGTAAAATAAACCACTATTATAAGCAAGCAACTCTGTTTCATCTGTCAAAAATCGTAAAACTTTTTTTTATCTGCAGTACAGTTAAAATGTTAAACAGATCCGAAAAAGGACCGGAAGAGGCTTCGTAAAACGATAAAACTGTTTGACAACCAGTGCCATAATCAGTAATCAACTTTGCCTTTTTTTTTTCTTCCCCTAGGCCGATAAAAGGGTGGAGGGTGGGGTAAATCTGACTCCGGTTGGGTAAAATTTTATATCAGCCTCGTTTTTTAGCTAAACGTTTTGGACATCGAACGGGAGGTAATTTATAAAAAGTCGTTTTTTTGGACCTATCCAATGTTTTATTTAAAGCTGTATATTCTCCCCTGGTTTTATTAGGGGTGGGTAATGATGTTTAACCACCCCTTGTGGTTTCCGAGGTTCTTGAGTGTAAGCCCCATTAAAGTTTGCTTGGCGACACAAGGAAGAAAGTTTTCCTTCTCCAAAAAGCTTTAAGGTTTTGGTATATTTCAACGAACATCTCTACATAAAACATTTTAAATGTTCATTAACCATTCCAGGAAGTAAATAAAAACTACGCTCTTTAGCTTTCAGAGGCAATTTGGGCAACTCATCAATATGAAACATCAATTTCACGTTACGCTAGATTTTTTCAAATATTAATTTCCGGTGAAGGTCCGAGATTAATATGAATTCTAAGTCCTTATTCGTGTATGTACAATGGTAATAAAATATTGATGATTCTGAAGTCAGATAAATAAATTGGTTAGTAAGTACTTATTTGGATATATCACGAGCTTCCATGAATCTATAAAAGGCCACATCTTTCACAAACTTTAATTTCATAGATACAATAACATTGAACACCTATTAAAATTATTTTGTTGCTGTAAAGGGTCTTACTTTAACAACAATCAAATCTTTACATAATAAAGTCAAATATATTTATTTTAATTAGGCCACTAAGCGGCACTTTTGAACGTCAACAATTAAAATTTACAAGTAATACTCGTAACAATTGATTCTACCGTCCATTCGGAAAAGAAGCTTCTTATGGAGAAGAACGGACAAGAAACTTCATACTTACTCTTTTAAATAAATTGTAGTTCTAAAAACTAAAAAACACGCTTTAATGGTAAATTGAACTAAAAAGTCGCTAATCCTGAAGATCTTGGTAACGCTAATGGGACAAACAATTTAAACGCGCACGGTAGAATCAACTTTTATTTATTGTAAATTTTAATTTTTGTTTGACTTTCAAAAGTACTTTGACTTTGACTAAATTATTGTATTTTCATCGGTCCTTGATAGGTGTGCAAAGTTTCAAATCAATCCGACGTTTTGAAGTGGGTGAAAATCACGTTCAAAGATTCCGTTACATTGATACATAGTTACATAGATACATACCAAGCTAATAAAAGCGTGTTAAAAAACAAGTGTTTTACAATATTTACATTAGTAAATACATTAATAAATTAATATATGTGTGGAATGAGGATGATGCCCACAGAATAGCACTATTATTTATTTATTTATTATAAACTTTATTGTACATTTTCAAAAACAAAGTGTACAATGGGCGGTCTTATCGCACAGGGCAATCTCTTATACTTTACTACGTACAGGTATAAAGTATTAAAAGTACTCACACATGTGCTGTGCAGTTATATCATCATCTGCCTAGCCTTTTCCCAACTATATTGGGGTCGGCTTCCAGTCTTACCGGATTTAGCCAAGTACCAGTGTTTTACATGGAGCGACTGCCTATCTGACCTCCACAACCCAGTAACTGGGTAACACGGTACCCCTTGGCAAGACTGGTGTCAGATCTCAAGCTTCTGACTACCCGTAACGACTGTCAAAGATCTTCAAATAACAGCCGGGACCAACGGCTTAACGTGCTTTCCGAGGCACGAAGGAAACTCGGTATATTGAAATGGTCACCCATCCACGGACCGACCTCGTCAAGCGATGCTTAACCTTGATGATCGACCCGTGCGGCTGTTATTATTTAGCCACGAGATGTGCAGTTATATAATACTAGAATAATCGAGTTTATCAATACAAATATATTCATACAGTCCTCAGCAGGTCCAACAATACTTCAATACAATAATGTTCTGCTTAACACTTGTTTTTGCATCCGTGGTTGTGGAGCAGGACTAGTATTGAGCCAAGCATTTTACCAAACAACAACCCCCAACTTATAACATGCCTGCCTGCATAGTGTGCGTTTTATATAAGTTTTAAATTTCGTTTCATTCAGTTCTAGAATGTGTGAAGGTATTTTATTGTAACATTGTATACAGTACCCCATGAAAGATGAGGCTACTTTAGCCAGGCTAAAACTTGGTTGATCTAATTGGTCCCTATTTCTAGGAAACGTAATCGAGTCAATGTACAACTTTCAAGTAGTAAAATAATTATTATTCTGCTTTAAAAGTAAAATCGCAAAGCACTGGCTGACCCCAAAAAAAAACATATTTATATATGGAAACCAGTATTTCTGCGGCATTATTTAAATACGCGGTAAAAGTAGGAACTAGTATGGGCGCGGTGAACTTTTCAACTCAAACTCAAACACTGGCCAACTTCGGAGGGGAGCACTCGCGTTGCAGCGAGCTGTTGAGTTAATTTATCGGCCATGTATGCCGATAAATATACTTTATAGTACCAAAGATTCTTACAGCGCTCGGGAAAATTGCGACCGTTATTCCAAAAGAAAGTGGTCTCTCAGACTATTATCCAGTCTTCCAATCGATTAAGGATTTATTCAAGTAATCTCAATCACAGGAAGGAAAATAAAACAAAGCTGCAACTAAGTGCTAAGTAATCGTAGTACAAACACCTTGAAAACTGTCTAATCTTAAGACACGTTAGTAAAAGATTAAGAACTAAGACCCAAATAGTTAACCAAACAAAACATCTACGTCCCCAACAGTAAACGTACTTAACATTGACACAAAACCATCGACAATTCTATTTTTACATGCCGCAACCAGGCAAGCGCAGAAAACCAAAGCCTCATTTACAACGAGCTATC
This sequence comes from Orthosia incerta, assembly GCA_948252205.1. Taxonomy (NCBI): domain Eukaryota; kingdom Metazoa; phylum Arthropoda; class Insecta; order Lepidoptera; family Noctuidae; genus Orthosia; species Orthosia incerta. The sequence continues at coordinate 28,174,798 of OX411759.1, forward strand.
CGAGCGCCCCGGGCGAAGCGCGAACGTCAGGCCACGCGACCGCTGCAGTAGCGGCGTCGGCGGCGTGACGTCACACGCGATCAATGGAACTGACGTCGAAGCCCCCTACCCCTCGCCCCGCCGGCCCGGGCGCACCCCTCCAGCATGCCTACCGGCTGCCTGCCTTGGATAGGACGCGACAGGAATTAATTGTACTGTTAATTAAGTTTATTGATACGAGGGTATTTCGGAATTTCGCACTCGAATAGTAATTAATAAAAAGTTATTTCATTTTTTATTCTATTTTCCATAGTTACGTAAGGTTACGTACGGACGAGGCTGTAGTTATTTTAAGCCGGCGGCGGCGACGAGTAAGGTTAATCTGGGTGCGACACTCGAACTACGTAATTGGTGCGGTAGTTGTAGATTACCTTACCTCTACCTGCGTACTCGTACACATACATATTTCATGCGATTTTCCCCTACTCCCGGGATGTTTATTGGTGCTTATAGTAATGACTATATTTGCCAACAAAAGACGGCCATAACACTATACAAAATATTTTATTTTCACTTAAGCTAATTATAATTTTATTCTTTCTTTTAATACGCTTTATTAAACACAGTAAAAGTTTATTTTTTTAAGTATGTATATTACAAATTTTTGGACAGAAGCGCATTTTACAGCTAAGCTGTTGATGGATATACTTTAATCTGTTCATATATACCTTCCAATAATTTGCCGGACCCTTATCATAACAATATCGTTATAATTCCCTCGCAATAAACAAAACAATCGTAACGCAATCGGCCTTTAAAAATCAGCATTAACTCCTACTAAGCCAAATTGATATAATTACGATGAAACGTAAGCCTAAATTAGCTTTTGTGTGGAAATTGGAAAACAATGAACGAAGTAAAATGTTCCACGCATAAACCCTAAACACAATTGACTAGAGTAGATAAGCTTAACTTACAGAAATGAATAAACAAGTTGCGAAAATCTACTAACATACACAAATGGATGAAGGTATTTGGCAGAAAAAGACCAAAAATAAAACAACAATACCCTCAAAACATGTAGAAAACCTCTTCATCGGTCACAAAAAAAGGTTGGCTTTAGATCCTTGTCAAACAAAACCCAACCTATATGTTGTAAGAACCCAAATATTCTTCACAACTGCCTATAAACCGAAATACTTTTACAGCAAATGTTCCAGAATGCAAAATTATAGGGTGTTGGGCGAAAACGTCTGAATTTGCAACAGGAGAAACCGTGTTTCGTTTACCGGAATTAAAGCTTCATATAATTTGCGTTTCCATAATGAGAGCTTCCTTCTGCCATCCCTTTCTTCCTCCGTGGGAGCCCTCACCTGGCCCCGGCAGGCATTCTATGTCCCCACTTGAGGCATTGCTCAATCTAGTCTTGTACTGAATATACTATTATTATTTGTGGAGCAGGTCGTATTTTCGATGTATAATTATTTCTCAAGTAATATTTTATCATACGCAATGGATAAAATAAACATTTTTGAGGTTTTGGCGCATGTTTTGGCACAGAATATCTGCAGCATTATCCGATACAAAAACGTATACTACATAAAATACAATATGTTGAACAAACTCACTAGTCCGTAAGTTACGTTATTTTTGGCAAGAACCAAAAACATTGAAATCGCAGTGGCTAATTTCCGTTAATTCCAAGTTCACCGTGAACAATTTCCTGTTCTTTATTGTAACGTCCAACTTTTCAGAAGTTAAATGGTTAACAGGGTTTTCTCAAGACTTTGAATCTTGTAAAGATTGCAAAATGTCCGTCGTAATAATGAACAAGATTTTCATGAAATCACTGGTAACAGGAAATCTCGTGAGGCATTACATGTATTAGCAGCATGAAAAGGCAAACATGACAATGAAGGTGCATTACGCACTTACCGAGCTATAATGGCAGAAAATTATGCAGAAGCAAATATTACAGATCGGTTACTAATAAGATAAATAACAGTGACTGTTACTTTCGCGACACACAAACTAGTAACGGTACTCCAGCGTTACAAACCATCAGATAAGCCTCCTGCAGTGATTCAGCGCGAAAATATGCGCTCACCGTATCCGGACATTATTTGAGTGGAGGCTGCCGGATTATGAATGTAGGGCAGGATATTATCGTGATCATGACTTCATATTAGAGGGGCTGCGGCCATTCGTAAGGATAACGAATAAGGTAAGGATGCGGGGGGTTGCTACTGATTACCTGGTTGAATCATAATTTCTACATCTTCTTTGTTCTTATTCGTCTATTGTTCTCACTACAATTTTTTTTGTATGTTTTTAATTTTTATCCTTATTTACTTATAGCATATACTAGTATCAGTAATAAACTGTAAAATACATAAATTCATGTAATCCATGGGGGATCGGAACTGTCACTCCTTCATACAGGTTATACAGTAACCTAGTAAGGAGAATAGAACTGCACCCACTATAATTGTAGCAAATCTGTAATTTTATCATGTATAAACTTTATACTCATGTACCTACTCCAATACTTAGAAAATTTTCAATTAATATTCAATATTCAACTTCGCGTTAATATTGATCGATATTTTGATATCTACAATTCAACCTTACTAACTATCTTGAGATATTCAATCAGCAATACAGTTGCCTTGGAAATTCTTCACAAATTGTAAAGGAGAACCCGCCACTACTTACAAGCTTACACGTAAACTGCATTAACTTGCCTTTGTCTAGTTTGTGAACTGAAACAGGGTTCAATGGCCATCAGGACGAACTGGTTGCAAGAAGTAAGGTAGATTTGGAAGCTTTATATTATTCGATTCTTATCTCAGCTACAATACTACTAACAGCAGCTTCAATTTAGAAAAGAAACAAAAGAAAGAAAAAGTGTTGATTTGCCACAAAAACGACATACAAAATTTTCGACATCTTAAATTAAACCCTTAACGGTATCCAATATTAGTAAGTATTTAAATTTCAAACAAATGGTCTCAGTAAAAATCGATGATGTAAACTTGAATCTAAATAAATCAAAGCATACACCTCTAAGCAAAAATAATATAATAAGTATATTACAAGTCTAAGCGAAAATAATATAATATACAGGGTGTGTCTGACTCCGACGCGAAAAAAAACACCATTGATTCAGTACATGTTTCTGGACCACCTAGTGTTGGCATTTTTCGTAGGTTAATTCCTAAATTAACAGATAAAACATTTTTCCAAATCCTTATTCCTATCTAGCTCAATTAGATTTTTGAACATTCTAAAAAAAAAATTGGGCCCCCACAATATGGCGCCCAAAAGACGCCATTTTTCTATTCACCAATTTTAATGTAGCCAGTGACACTCGCAAGGTTAAGACAAATCGATTGACGTAAGAATTATCAATTTCGGCCAACGCGTTTAGTCTCTAGAACGCCACATAGGAACAAGCATACATACATAGACTGATAAACACACTACCCTCCTTCGGCAGTCGAGTATAAAGTGCGGGCGGCGCGGCAAGTGCAGGTACTAGCCGACAGGCTCTATCATGAACTTTAGGATATCAGCTGATAGGTAGCGCTATTCAATTTTATTTTCATTGCTTTTTATTGTGAACTAGCTTCTGCCCGCGACTTCGCCCGTGTAAAAAGTGTTTTATCATAATACAAACTATCCTATGCTTATGTCCCTCCCAGGGTCTCAAACTATCACCATGCCAAATTTCATCTAAATCGGTTCAGTAGATCCAGAGATTACCCCCTACGAACTTACAAACTTTAGCTCTTTATAATATTAGTATATAATAGAGAAATAGGTAATTAATGTTTTTTTATTTCTAATACGAAAATACCTACAAAAAATTTCAACAGTAGGGGATCCAGAATCGTGTACTGAATCCATGGAATTTTTTGCCGCGTCGGTGTCAGACACACCCCGTATATTTACAATACTGACGCTGAAAAGTTCTATATTATAAAGAAAGAAAACGTGATTAATGAGGACAACATTCATCACGTTTCAAATATATGAGAGTTATTCGTTCGGATGAACCGACGATATCCGAGACTCGAATGGATCGGTACATCATTTGAGCTTGCACGGATGTTATATGTTAGGCGTTTGAACTCACCGAAGTTCAAACGCCTAACAAAAAACATCCGTCCGTGTAGTCGCCTAGCAGATACAGATCTGCTAGGCGACTGCACACCTAACTTTTCAATCTAGCGTGTCTCCCACAACTCCTTCAAAGCAGCGATGATGAGATGACTCTCAGACACCGAACTTCTAGAAACTTCATTGACAAGGGTTTTCGCGTGTTCCTGTTGAGTTCTACCCACAGGAGTAAAACTGTACACAAAGGTTTGAAACTCAACATACAAAGGATATCTTGGCATAGAGATACAAAAATAAACTACCTTTGCTATATTTTCTTCAATATATATTTACTGCTCGGAGCATACCCTCCGAGGTTCATTTACTTAACATGTCGGCATCACGTGGGGTTCAAGCTCTAATGCCGCAAAATACGCGTCCATTTAGGATCCTCGCAGTCTCATTTCGTGTGATTGCTCTATAAAAAGATTATCTTCCGCGGCACACCGCACCACAACAATTACCTGCGATACTCCGCCGAGCCAGAGAAATCTAGTCAACTCGACAAATGAATCACCCTTGATTCCGCAATGGTTTTTGCCCAAACAAACAAAAGAAATAATTTTGTCACCCATGATTCATCCATCATTATATTTTTTACAAAACGCTCCAAATGGACAATGTTTCCGACGACGTGGCTCAGGAGAGATTTTTTCTACGGCAGGCGAGACCTTGCCGACAAAAATTAAGATAAAAACTGCGAATTACAAAACTTTACTTTTTATATGGCCTGTATTACTGTCACGACTTAGATGAAGTAGTGGGATATAACAAACATAAAAGATGGCGAAGCTGGCAATGAATCCTCAGGGAGCCGGACCCCGGCTCTGGAACGAGTTTTTAATTCTATATTTCTGAGTAAAGTTTAGGCAACGCATAAATTTGTCATTTAGACGACACAAACTCGTTACATTAAATAAATTGGTCGAAGGTCTCTGCGTAGATCGCCGAATTATGTAAAATCTTAAAGCTGAAAGGAAAATCTGTTTCCAAAATGTGACATAACCTTAGGTAGTGTTACATGGAGCCCTAGATAATGGAGATGACGAGGTAATAGCGCAGCTTTTCAGTACATTACGTGAAACAATACGGACTATTGTGTCAAATTGCAAATATCACGAGCCAATTACTATAGTAGCGGGGATACATTCCTACCATTTCCCATGGAAGTGTAGGGCTAGGCTTCAAAGCGAGCGAATTTTCAGCAATCGCACTGATTACAAAATTATGTAAATCAACGCATTTACAGGAGTTTGAATCATCTTACACGTTAAGTAATTGAAGTGTGGCGTAATCGTAATAGATTACACGTGTCACACGTCTAATCTATCGTAAATAAAACATCGTGAATCATTTCATAACTAGCTATTAAGTTTATTGGCCTGTTTATTGATCAAAACTGCTAACTGTCGAAAAAAACGACGACTAGTGGCATATATTCAAATTCAAATTCAAATAGCCTTTATTAACAAATTTAAAACTAATATTTACATAATTTTTGAGAATATCAGACATCGGTTTGTTTGTCTTGCTCACTAGCATATATTATGTGTCCTTTAAATATTAATGAGTGGTAGTTCTATTTCTAACTGCCGCGTGTTTTGTCACTCAGTTTCGACGAAAGATCCCATTCTTGCGAAACCAGATTCCTCCTTATTGGTAAGTTCCCAGAAGAGTAGTCAAATTTCCTCTGTGACCTCCTATAATTTAGGGAGTGCACTGTCATTACTTTATATTAATGAATCATTGCGTTTTTTGTATACATCTTTCGTTGGAGGTCCTGAATAAATAAATAAATTACGACCGCTCCTTTCTCGCTGGCTTCGGAGCCTCGCCTAAATTACATAACCCTCTTGAACGCGGCGCGGGGCGAGGGACGCCCCAACAATACAAGCGGTATCGAGCGACGCGCGTCTCCCTCGCACCGAGGTCTCGCTCGCTCTCGAGCGCCGGCACACCGGACATGACAGCTCGGATCCTTTCCACGGGCGCCATTCATTGCTGCCGCAGCACGCGTCACATAACAAACCTATAGGTGAACCACCTATGTACCGCACACTGAGCGAGTTTCATGAAAAGACATTGATTTCAGTGCCGCGTGCGGCGAACGGCAACGTACAGAAAAAAATCTTATGTATTGGTAAAGTTGATAAAAAAAAAAAAAATTGGGAAATGGGATGTCTTGTTTTCTAAAATTTACTGATTACAAGACTATCGCCCGATTTCAGAATTTTATATTTTAAGTTGAGAATTTATGTCGAACTGTAATTTTGAGCTGTCAAAATTTGACACTAAAGTAGGGTTTGACATGTCCATAACTCCGAAATGAGTCCGAATACTCTATTTAGAAACCGGCCCTGTATTGGATGGACATGTATTATAAAACCATGTAAATAATAATATCTTCACATATTGATATACAAAATCATAGATATTTGCTTCAAAATGTTTGTTAGCATTTAGTATGTTACAATGTGTAACAATAATTATATTTCTGTCAACAATCTTTTATAAACTGGCACTTCAGCCAAATGATTTCTTATCATTGAAATGATTGACCTGATTTGAGTGTCACTGTCGCTTCTTCTTCTTTTCGATTCAATGGCAAATTTAATTAGATTGTCTGGGCCCGTAGGTGGCCACGCTTATTGCAGCGTCAGAAGCACTGTACAGGTCGTCCAGGGTGCATGTGAATGGACAGCCAGGACACTCCAGCAAGTGGGACATAGTCTGTACAGGGGCACCACACTCGCACCGGGTGTTGCACGAATCAATAATACCCCATTTTACCAAAGTATATTTGCAGCAGCCTACTTTGGTACGTTATTTCGTACGTGTATTCAATGCCTTCCATATAGGCCATTGCAATTCATGACCAAGTGGCAGATGTTCCTTGGGCTTACAAAAGTCATGGGGTGGTGGACACTTCTCTACCCACAACTTTCTCCTCTCAGGCGCCCTGTCCTGGTTTGCCTGTGTTGTTCTTAGGAAACTCTTAAGACTTTTTAGTCTACCCGGAGTTGTTGAGAAGTCGTAGAGGGGATGACAGGAATCGGATTCCTGGTCCTTTTGGATAAATATTATATTATACTGTCACTATGTTATGTTCTTTGTTAGGGGGGTTTGGTTTCCGCACTTAGTCCCTCATACTGTCACTAATACTGTTGCTTGTCTCAACAAGCATAATATTCTAAAATCGAAATCAGGTATGTGCTCATAGGATTGGTTTCTAAATTGAGTATTTGGTGTTAAGAATATATTAACAAAAATGGTTTGTGTGAGGTTAGTTAAATTAGTTTCGACGGGCTGGTGTCTGCAACTCCATGACCAAGCAGTTATTTCTTCATTGTGTGAGTTATGACAATCACAGTGTTCTGCAATTGTTAAATACAACATTTAAAAAGCCCCATTGATGAATCATAGCAATTTGACATAAATTGGGCATATTATTATTTTGTCTTTGAAAGTCCAATGTCAAATCTCTTATTTTGTTTCAGACATTCTTCTATGAGTTTGAGAGTTAGAAAATACCTGCCTCATCTTGTTCAAATTGACCAAAAGATTGACTTGTAAAAGTGTTAATCTGACCAATTTGCAAAATAAATATCATTTAAACATTTCCAATTAATGTAATAAGAAAATTCTAACATCCCTTTAATATATCTGAGACATTTAAAAGTTATTTGACACAAATGGACCATTGAATATTATTATACATTCTTATCAATATTCACTGTAATATAGAGTTAAGTTTTCATAAAGAACACTCGACTGACAAAGGAAAGGTCTTGAACAAACAAAAAAGTACATTTAGAAAAGTATTTACAGTCAAGGTAAATTGACAAATCCAAATAAAAGATAAGATGGGGCCAGAAAACCCTACAGTGATATCACTCTATTCAAAATTATCTCATTCTTATTTATAATATTATGCTTATTAGAAACCAATGTTTAATCTATCCAATGATTAGTTTGTAAAGAAAGATCAGTAAAATTAAAGCAAGAAGATTATGATATGAAATAATTCCACAATGTACAGTCTTAAAACATATGCTTGTCATCATAGTGGTATAATTACTGAGCATTTTATAGATTTAGATGTGAACTTCCCGTCAAACGTTTTATCATATACTGTCTGTAATAGCCCATTCATCCCTAGCCATTTGGAATCAGGGTAATGTGGTCCCATTCACAAAATGGTTAAAATACAAGAATAGTAACTACATATTCGAGAATATAAGCCGTAGAATTGCCGGTTGCAATACTGTATCAGTTGACTTTCGTATCACAACACCGACGTCGGTATCGCTATCAATAGATCTCAAAATATACATACTTAACGCACCCGATATAAATTCCTATTACTCTTTTGACATAAAACTTACGTCGCCGACGGCTAGACTCGAATACCGCCGCCGCATTCCACAACACACAACTATCGCCGACAACATAATTAGCAATAGCGACAATAATTTAATAATTCAAAATGCCTTTCGATCTATTTTCGCATCCCACGTTATCTGAAATGAATATATAAAATTCCACTTACCGACAGCAACAGCCGCGTGTCGACCGCCCGAAAAATTGTGATTTGCCACAATTTCACTGTTTTCACTATTTCAAATTGATTTTTACTAGAATTATTCAATATTTTTATGTGAATAGACGTCGACACAGTGACGGATTTTGACAATTTTGACATTAAATAAAGTGTTGCCGTAGAAAATAATAATTAAGGTCTTTGAATTGCCATCAATATTATTGGTTGTCCAGGCAATACAAAAACAATATTAGAATAAAATTTCAACACACAAAATGATCTGTGTGCAAAACTGTGTCTTAAACGCGGCAGTGATGTTGGTAAACCGAGGTCCGAGTGTAACTTAATATGGTGCGGTTTAAGTAACTTAACGAAGCCTATTCTATTAAAATAACTCAGTGGAGATATTCACGCTTGGCAGTTATCACAAACTGGAACTGCCATAAACTAATATACTTAGCTGGTACTGATTCTCAAACGTTCAATGCAAATCAAGTATCGTTTTTGCCAAGAAATGAAAAATTGAAGCTCACGGAAGTCGCTGGCCATGCTTGAAAGCAAACTCAGGAGTTGCAAAGTCAAACGGACTATTTATATAATGGTTTCTCGAAGTTTAGTGTAAACCCGGCATAATATTCTAGAAAAAAAATGTTTTCATTCTCCACAATCTCGATGTCTATGGTCAGACGGAAACGGAAAAGAATGGAATGACAGTACACATACGCCATTTTTGCGTTGCGTGTGACGTGAGACGCTCTGCCAGTTCTCTCGTTCTTTCTATTTGGTTCAATATTCAATATCGCCATTTTGAGGATAAGCTCATTTTTGCTGTGGCTTATTTTATTAATTACTAATTGTAGTAGCAGTGTGTTATTTTCTTTAATTAGTGCTTTGTTCGTGTGTATTATTGGTGTAAGGTAAGTACCTCCAGAAGTAGTCCCAAGCCGTCAAACCATTACTTTTATTTTTCGGTACTACTACAAATTCCCATATCCATTGTCATGGACGCTGCTGACTCATTTCGTCAAATTATATGCGTTTCAGAACCTAAAATGCCGGGCGCCGGTACATTCAAAATCTTCGTCGGGAATCTTTCCGATAAAACAACGGACGCCGATCTTAGACCGCTATTCGAAAAGTACGGTACGGTCGTAGAATGCGATATCGTCAGAAATTACGGTTTCGTGCACATGGAAAACGAGCAAGTCGGCCGCGAAGCCATTCAGAATTTAAACGGAGAGATAGTTCATGGCCAGGCGATCAAAATAGAAGCCGCCAAGAGCCGCAAGGCGCCGTCGACGCCGACCACAAAAATATTCGTCGGTAACCTCACGGACAAGACGCGCGCGCCCGAAGTCCGCGAGCTGTTTCAGAAGTTCGGCACGGTCGTCGAGTGCGATATCGTTCGTAACTATGGCTTCGTGCACTTGGACGCGACGGGCGACATCAACGAGGCTATCAAAGAGCTGAACGGTATGATGGTGGACGGACAGCCCATGAAGGTGCAGATGTCGACGAGCCGCGTCCGCCAACGGCCCGGCATGGGCGACCCCGAGCAGTGCTACCGCTGCGGTCGGGGCGGCCACTGGTCCAAGGAGTGCCCCAAGGCGCTGGGCCCCGACCGCAACGGTTTCCGCGATCGAGCTTTCGGCCGCGACCCCTACCCTCCGCCGCCGCCGCCGCCGTTCCTCCGCGATCGCATGATGGGAGGATTTGGGGTAACGCGCTATCACTTACTATCCGAACCGTCGGTTTTAATCTGACCGCTTTCGATGCATCACGTAGGCCGAGCGCGTGGAGTCTGTCTTCGCACGCGGTACCTAACTCGGGCCGAAATAACATGATCGGGCTCGGTGATGCTACAGTCGCTGCTCACCACCAAAACAAACAAAAAAAAAAACATGCCTAAACTAATAACATTTATTTTGTTTTGAGTTGGTTTTTATTTTGACAGATTTCTACGAATTGCCTGCCACTACTAATGCTGTTTTAATATCGCAGGATCCCTATGATGGGTACTACGACCGCGCGAGGTTCGATTCGCCCCGCGACCTGTTCGAGCGCCGCTACCCGGTGGGAGCTTCGCGCGGGCTAGAGATGGGAGCATCGCGCGGTGCCCGCGGGGACTTCGCGTCGCCGCCACTGCGTCGTGAGCCGATGCCGCCCATGCCGAGCCTGCCGCCGATGCGCAGCGGGATGGGATCAATGAGGTCGTCGTATGATGCTATGTACAGCAGAAGAAGTCCCCCTCAAGGACCTCAAATGTCCCGGGGGTGAGAATTGACTTGTGTCAATGTTGTTGTGTTTTATGCTCTCATTCTAGCTTCATACAAAATTGGTTGTAGTGTATGAATTAAGACTAGAATTAAGTATATTACCTCTTATCAGCCATACCAATATAAAAATAACACAACTGACACTGACTCTTTGTAGTTTAGGAATAGAGTAATATTGACCCCAATGTATTACAACAATTTGTGATATTAGTTAGTCACATATCTACATGCATCTTCACTCTATGTACTTAGCTTATTCTGATTAAATGTCTGTCTTAAGGTATTATTGTTGCATATTATACTGAAATTTATAATAATTTTGTTCTCATTACAGGATGTATGAAGACTTCAGCCGTGACACGTTTGATGACAGAAGGTACGGAAAGCACCATTGCTTTTATTTGAGAGTAGGTACTATTTGACAAACTGACATCACATTAATTTAGCATGTTTTCTGCTTCCAGGCCTGGGATGCGTGGACCATCTCCCTCCAGAAGATACGCGCCTTACTAGGTTTTAATATTAGGCTAGATATAGTTGTCCAACGCTCAGTTACAATCAATTGTAATTTGTACTTGACTGGCTGACCGATAGTACTGTTTTATAGAGTTAAAAATATTATTTAAGTGGGAGTATTGAGTCCAAGTGTGATTGGCATGGAAGCTTTTGAATGTATTAAGTGACTGAATGTAAATATGGGAAATAAATATCATTTAAGTACAAAATTATTTTATTTGTTTTTACTTACTCCTCAAACTTAGATTATTTTTATTTATTTTATTTTAAACATTTTGGATTTCCTGTATTCCTGAATCCCAAAATATTAAAAATCAATTTGCGTCAATAAGGTACAGAAAGTTCTTAAGCCTTGTATCCACTTGAGCATGCTCATTTGGCCGAGCCGCTCAAGTGGAGACGCCTGAGCACGCTCGGCCCGAGCAAATCCGAGCGCGCTCAGGGCGAGCCGGCTTTGTCGATCTGTCGGTTTTTGTCCGTGCTCAAAGGCGCTCAGTATTCGATCTGTCGGTTTTTGTCCGTGCTCAAAGGCGCTCAGTATTCGATCTGTCGGTTTTTGTCCGTGCTCAAAGGCGCTCAGTGTGGACGGTTGTTTTTGTGTTTGAGGCGAGCGCGTCGAATTCCCCGAGTTTAATATAGTTTAATTACGTTTACTTTTTCTGTTATTTGAAAAATGAGTGGCTTGTGGGATAACGAGACTTGTTTAACATTAATTGATGCATATGAATCAAAGAGGGTGTTATGGGATAGTACCAACATACGAAGAATACTATAATCGCATACAAACTACCGGAACAAAACGGCTTATACTTTGTTTAGATACTATGAACATGTATTGCAAGCTAGTATAGGAATCTCCTGTAGCTAAAAATCTTAAAGTTATCAGTAACTTATCCTCCGGTGATATGGCCTCACGCACATGTGTATCTTTTTTTTTAATTTGCGGTCCGGTCAATGACAGTAAATATTCAAAAAAACTTTTTTACAAAAAAATACTACTGACTTCCAAATAAGAAAACTACAAAGTGAAAAATAACTATTTTTGGAAGTCGGTGTCTTTCGTAGGTACCATTTTTTTTCGTTATGGACACCGACTTCCAAAAATAAAGTTATTTTTCACTTTGTAGTTTTCTTATTTGGAAGTCGGTAGTATTTTTTTGTAAAAAAGTTTTTTTATTTTTCACTTTTTAGTTGTACCTACATAATAGGCAAGTTGTTTAGTAAGTTTCCTATAACGCCAGAATAGATTACCCGAATATCATGAAACTTGAACAAAACCGATCAAATGAGAGATCTGCTTACCCCTTAAGAGCATACTGGCGTTATGTTATGAAATGGTATAAACAATAAACAGACATGCGATTTCAGCAGTCCCGAGAGATTTGCCGTTATTTATTGAAGAGTTCTGTTGTATATCTTCGAAGTTCTTCATCAGATCTTCACCAAATTAAAAAGGGACCAATTTCGGAAGTGTACGTAACCCCAACAGGAAAGTGGCTCCTGGAGTGATATGAGTGGAACGTATAATTAGAGCGTAATCTGCTGTGAATGTGCGTGTCGTCGTTTTTGAAAAAAACGGAAAAAACGTTTCCTGCTAGGGTAACGTTGTTCCAGCAGGAAAATTCTAAACGAATGATCGGAGTGAGAAATATTGTGCATGGGCAGAGAGCTTATAGTTGTGCAAGAATGTGCGCTGAAAATATAATAAGTGCGTAATCAGGTTTTCGAGATATTGCATTTCCTGCTGGGGTAACGTTTTGCAGAATCGTGTATCTCTGAAACTATTGTATGTGCGCCTGTAGAATAAACATACACGAGTAGCTCTTGATTTGTGCGTATTTGTGCCGGAATTAGATTTAAGAAAATATTTATAGTTTTAAAGAAATCGCACTTTTTTAAAAACCCGAAAAAAAATCACAGCGCCTAAATGAGAAAACTTATAAGCTCGCTGAAAACTGTAATCAGTCCATCTTGACGCTTGTATTAACCTTAAAAAGTTTCAAAAGTATACATGCTTGCGTTATCGAATAATGTTGCTAAAAGTCAAAACGACGGTGTCATAACTTTGACGGCAAAATACAAGAAACCGGCTCAACCCAAGATGGTAGGTGTAAAGCACAAATAAGAGAGTTTAGTTCAAAATATATAGTGAAAATATCCAGCTTGGCATGTTTCGCATTAAGTAGATTTAAACACAAAACTAAACATGTAAACAACGGCTGGTTATCCGACCAAATTCAAATGACTACAAAAAAGCGACGGATTCATACATAACGATGACCTTCTTAATTGGACGTATTAAACCTAAGCTGTTGTCCGTACAGTCGCGTTCAAACGTTTGGTGATTTGACCTAATTTTGGGGGCTAATTAAAAATACATTAAATGCACCTTGTGACCATAACAAATGAAAGAGCTTGTTGATGTAGAGATTATTATTTTTCTTCTCTAAATTATGTTTCTTAAAGTAATAATGGCATCAAATTACAGATCAAATTACAAACCTATTAATCTCAAATTATCTCAAACAATTTTTAGGGTTCCGTACTCAAAGGGTAAAAACGGGACCCTATTACTAAGACTCCGCGATCAGTCTGTCTGTCTGTCACCAGGCTGTATCTCATGAACCGTGATAGTTAGACAGTTGAAATTTTCACAGATGATGTATTTCTGTTGCCACTATAACAACAAATACTAAAAACAGAATAAAAATAGTATATTATGCAACTAGTGAATAAAGGACGGTTATAAAGCGAGGGCCATAGATGAATCACGAACTAGTAAAGGATTCTATCAACTGAATCACTCCCTGCGGTCGTGATTCAGTCTTAGAATCCTGAGCGACGCGAGTGACTCATGGCCCTCGATATAAATACGTGTTTTTCAAGAGTTGCATAATTTTATACCATGACTACGAGAAAAAGAAAGATTTAAGCGAAAATCACAAATAAATGTTTTATTACCTTCAAAATTTACAAAAAAAATTAAAACTCAGGGTTTCACATTTTTTGTAAATTGAAGCTGAGCTAGGTAACAGCATCTGTTTTTCAGGGGCTAGTGACTACCTCCGTTACGTTACATAATTATAATTAATTAAACACCAATACAATTAATATTAGAATTACAATCCAAATAAGTATTCACTAAACATCCCAGACTAAAATCAAAATCATGAAAAAAAAACGATGAAGAAGTTTGAAAGTCGAATATTCTTTGCACAAGGAGTTTGTATCGATTTGTTGTTGTTTTTGCATTGAGATGGACGTCAAATATATATTAGTGTGTTCTAAATTCAAACACTAAAACAGTGAGTAAAAGTGCTTTTTATTCACTGTTTTCAGTGTATAAAATAAGCTTTTTAGAGGTGGAATGGTATAAAAATATTTAAGTGGTGCTCCCATACAACAAACGTGATTTTTTTGTCGTTTTTTGCGATAATGGTACGGAACCCTTCGTGTGCGAGTGCGACTCGCACTTGGTTTTTATTAAAAACAAACACCATCAAATTTTTGGTCTTTAAATTACTTTTTTTTACTAATATTATAAAGGCAAATTAAAATGTCTGAATGTGTCCACAAAATTCTGAATGTATTTTAATGAAAGTTGGAATAAAGAAGATAGCTTATACCTTGGCACTACTTTCCTAATGTTCTTACGTAATCAAGTGCCAAGTCACGGAAACAGCTAGTAGAATGTTATCCAATAATAAGTTAATTATTTTAATACTTTTCTACCTCAGTGTACTCAGGCACAACACATTTCAACCGTTTCGTGAGTAAAGTTAAGAAGGTCATCGTTATGTATGAATCCGTCGCTTTTTTGTAGTCATTCGAATTTGGTCGGATAACCAGCCGTTGTTTACATGTTTAGTTTTGTGTTTAAATCTACTTAATGCGAAACATTCCAAGCTGAATATTTTCACTATATATTTTTGACTAAACTCTCTTATTTGTGCTTTACACCTACCATCTTGGGTTGAGCCGGTTTCTCGTTTTTTGCCGTCAAAGTTATGACACCGTCGTTTTGACTTTTAGCAATATTATTCGATAACGCAAGCATGTATACTTTTGAAACTTTTTATGGTTAATACAAGCGTCAAGATGGACTGATTACAGTTTTCAGCGAGCTTATAAGTTTTCTCATTTAGGCGCTGTTTTTTTTTCGGGTTTTCAAAAAAGTGCGATTTCTTTAAAACTATAAATATTTTCTTAAATCTAATTCCGGCACAAATACGCACAAATCAAGAGCTACTCGTGTATGTTTATTCTACAGGCGCACATACAATAGTTTCAGAGATACACGATTCTGCAAAACGTTACCCCAGCAGGAAATGCAATATCTCGAAAACCTGATTACGCACTTATTATATTTTCAGCGCACATTCTTGCACAACTATAAGCTCTCTGCCCATGCACAATATTTCTCATTCCGACCATTCGTTTAGAATTTTCCTGCTGGAACAACGTTACCCTAGCAGGAAACGTTTTTTCCGTTTTTCTCAAAAACGACGACACGCACATGTTTTTTATGTAGCGCACATTCACAGCAGATTACGCTCTAATTATACGTTCCACTCATATCACTCCAGGAGCCACTTTCCTGTTGGGGTAACGTACACATTTCGGAACATACTCTTTCCAACAAAAAAAGAATTTTAAAAATCGGTCCACAATTGACGGAGATATCGGTGAACATACACAAAAAAAAAAAAATAAAAAAAAACATACAAGAAGTCGAACATAGAACCTCCTCCTTTTTCGAAAGTCGGTTAAAAATCAATCCTTGACATTCTTGTAATGTTGTTAAATGGTTCGAAAGTCAATTCACGAATTATATTAGCCGAGTTGTTTCTTCGATGACGATACATTTCTCTTATCCACCACCTTGGTGGTTTTCTCTTATTCTTTATGGTACAGTGAATGATTATAAAGGCAGCAGCAGCTACACGGACACGTGAAGACATGACGGAGCCGAGCATATACCTACTGAGCAGTGAGCAGCCTGAGCACAGCTTTTTCAATGTTGAGGCTCGTACGACCAAAACATTAATTTTGTTCCTCTGAGCATGCTCGGGCGAATGAGCGGCTCATTCGCCCGAGCATGCTCAAGTGGATACAAGGCTTTAGGCAACAATTACAGATTTCATAATCTGGCTTTTTAATTTCGGCGTGCTAATTAGTCATAGAAGTTATTAGATCAATAGAGTCAAAATTCATGCAAGCAGTCAAAGTAAATAAAGGTTATTAATTAACATAAATTATATCACATAGACTGAAATTGGAACATTAAATACTAAGTATGACTAGCTGTGAGAATGACCCTAGAAAAAAAATTGGTATGTAGTAGGCAGGCAGGCTTGTAAGTATGGTAGGGTTGGCAGGCAGACGACTGGAGCGAAGCCGCGGGCACAGCTAGTAGATAATATTTTTTTAACTTTTGCCAAGTTGGATTTTATAACTCCTTCCTCAGTTACCAGTTAGTCCTTTTTAACACGCTTTTATTAGCTTGGTATGTATGTATCAATGTAACGGAATCTTTGAACGTGATTTTCACCCACTTCAAAACGTTGGATTGATTTGAAACTTTGCACAATTATCAAGGACCGATGACAATGCAATAATTTAAACAGTTTGTCCCATTATCCTTACCATTAAAGCGTGTTTTTTAGTTTTTAGAAGTACAATTTATTTAGTTTAAGTCAAGAGTGAATAGGTTACTTCCAGGCAAGCGTAGACCACATCATCGCTGGCTTACCATCAGGCGAGATAGTGGTCAAACGCGAGCATATAGATTTAAAAAAAACATCATCCTATGTGGGCCCGTTTTTAGACGTTGTGTGCCGCTGAAAGCGTGTTAATGTTCATGTCACAACAACAAAACTCTCTTCTTAGTCCGCATTATTATGCAACTTCGGAAGTTCGGAACCCTATTACTGCGCGTGGCCCGACACGCACTTGGCCGGTTTTTTTTTTGCATTATGAATGCTTGATCAATTTCAACTGCAACACAGCAACCCCAAAGATTGATGCCATATCGCAATATGGAGGAAATATAGCCGTGGTACGCAGTAATTGCAGCGTTTCTAGATATTTCACAGCTAATACGTCTTAGAGGGTAAATAAAACTCTTTATCTTACTGCAAACATCATTTACGTGGTTCTTCCAGGACCAAAATTTATCTACAGTAGTCCCAAGAATTGAGTCAGTTTCTGTCAGGGCTATCCCTTTATATGCTACCTTTAGATTTAGTGACTTACCTCAATAGGTATCGGCCCAATTTATGGGTAGCAGTCATCATCATCATATCAGCTGAAAGAAGTTCACTGCTGGACATAGGCCTACCCCAAGCGTCGCCACATTAATCGATCCCGTGCGTCTCGCATCCATCGGATCCCCGCGACCTTCACCAGCAGCCTAATTGCGTAAGTATATTATCCAAAGCAAAAGAATCGATTCCTTCCCAAAAACGACTTTTCGTATCAATATGCACTACGTAAAGTCGGTTTTGGGAAAGAATTGATTCTTTTGCTTTGGATAATATACTTACGCAATTAGGCTGCAGGTCATCAGTCCACCTGGTGGGAGGCCTTCCAACGCAACGACTTCCGGTTCGCGGTCGCCACTCCAGAACCTTTCTGCCCCATCGGCCATCCGTTCTGCGAGCAATGTGCCCTGCCCACTGCCACTTAAGTTTGGCAATTCTTCGGGCTATGTCGGTAACCCTGGTTCCCTTGCGGATCTCTACATTTCAGTTATCACTGGCAACACACTTGGTGTGTCATAGACTTTCGTCTTGAGACATTGGTGGTAAGTTGGACGAGAAGATACCGCGCAACTGCCCGAACGCTGTCTAGCCGAGTTGGATTCGACGGTTGACCTCTTTCTCGAAGTTGGCCCTACCCAACTGGATCGTTTGTCCCAGGTAGACATAGTCGCCAACAACTTCGAGTGTAGTCTCCAACCTTGATAGGAGTGGGTGTAACATGAGCATTCAACATCAACTTGGTTTTGTCCATGTTCACCCTAAAAGCGGAACCACACTTTCGTGGCGTGGCGCGGGATCCACCAATTAAACGACTCTGTTGCAGCCTACGTCATAACACAACGAGATTTGTAGCCAATCAACTGCGTCAGAAGACGCCACGACACGTAAGTGTGTTTCCGTCTTTAGACCCCCTCTTTCGGAAGCTTTACTGAGGTCATCGAGCATTGTACTGAGGTCCTCCATGGTCTAAACCATGACCACTAGGTATATCGTCGGCAAACCGAAGGTGAGTGATGTATTCGCAATTGACGT
Organism: Orthosia incerta; assembly: GCA_948252205.1. NCBI lineage: Eukaryota > Metazoa > Arthropoda > Insecta > Lepidoptera > Noctuidae > Orthosia > Orthosia incerta. The sequence continues at coordinate 28,193,565 of OX411759.1, forward strand.
TTATGCCTAGCCCTCTCCAGTCCAGAACCTTGAAGAAATCCTCCAGTGCAGCGGTGAACAGTTTCGGAGATATGACGTCTCCCTGCTTCACACCTCGCTGCAGATAGACTGCTTCCGAGGCCTGATCCTGAAGTCAAACTGACATGGTGGCGTTTTTGTACAAACACTTCGATATATCGGTAGTCAATTTGGCACCGTTAGAGAGACTGCAGTATAGCCCAAGTCTCGATCGAATCGAATACTTTCTCGCAGTCCACAAACCCAATAGACATATCTCTTGCAAAGACCTTGGAGCCCTTATTCCGCTCAATCGCGAATTAAAGAAGGTATTAAAGATAATACCTTCGATATTAAAGCGTTGGCAATCGCAGTTTGTTCTTAAAGTGCACAGAGAACGCTGCTGGCCATTCTCTGGTGTTTCCCACAATCGCCTCTTACGACACCCACGGGAAGATATGGGATGGTGAGATTCTTTACGTCCGTCATCATACGGCAGCAGTAAGACTGCAGTATCTAACTCCTGCCCATATAAATTGGGATGGGAAGTGCTTCTAGGTACTCCATAAAGCTACCATCATGACAATGCTAGTACTATATACCCCACGGTAGTCTGAACAAACAGGTTCACTTACAGGTCACCAGGCAGGTAGTAACAGACATGAAAATGAATAAAAATGTAAGACTCAATTTAGCTGTAAACTGGTAAAGAAGATTGCTTCGTACCGAATGTAGCGATACCTCACCTCATTACGTTATTGACTCAAGAAAAACCTGTCCAATAGCATGCAGGGTTACAATCTTTTGAAAAAAAAAGGGACAATAGGATAGGATAATATGTTCATCACTTAATCAGAGACTTCGGTTCAATTTAGGTCATCAGAAAGACTAATGACTAAAAAAAATATTTAAAGAAAAGCTAATTAGTTTTCATGCATATTTCTTAACGCTTTCTTTTGGAAACGCCGGGAGGGGACGCCCTAAGAAGACATACATAGACCTTATAGGTGATGTTCTTCAGCAAGGCAAGGTGCGCAGTACTCATAACCGGCGTGTGTGTATGACAAGTTGTATGAATGTGAGTGAAGCAAAAGAAGTAGGTATGTAAGGATCGTAGCAGGTGGCGTTCTGTAGTTTCTGCCTACCCCCATGGAGAAAAGGCGTGAGTTTATGTATGTATGTATATTTCTTATTGATACGGGTCGCGTTCGTTAATTCCGCGTATTTTTTAGTATATTTATTTATGAACTCTGAAAAATACATGTCTATGTTTAGCAAAATTTGCATTATTCTGCTTTATAACAGACCTCAAAAGGAGGTTCTCAGTTTGTCCACGATTTTCTCGCGTTTGGCGATCCGATTTTGATGCGGTTTTCAGAAAAGTATTTGTTTCAGTCTGGAGAAGGTTCTGGTTCTGGAGAAGGACACATCACATCATCAGCCTATTAATGTTCCCACTTCTGGGACACAGGCCTCCTCTCTGTGACAAAATTAATAGGTCGTCGAGACGCGGAACGAAATCATCGAAATCGGACAGGTGGCAACTCTGATAGCTTGAAAATCCCACGTGTTTCGATGTTAAACAAAGATTACTTACTATATTATACTGGGATGTTAAAGGAACTGACGCTTTTTCGTGTACAGCGAGGTGATTAGAATATAGATATCGGACTCTCTTTATTTTTCAACGAAATGCCGTAAGATTATTTTATTTATTACTGTTTCGTGCAGCTTCACTGATGTGGCTTGTACCTGCCATAGGTAGGTACCTAACTACCTACCAGTAATTTTTTAGAGTTTTTAAAATAGCCTCGTACGGATAATGGCTTCTGTCCATTATATTATATGGGTCCGTTCTGCGAGCAATATTGATAGAAACTACAGACCGACACTAGCTACGATCATAACATAAATACTCTTTTTACCCGACAACGATAAAACCAAAAGGAAGCATCCAACCCTACCTGCATTGATTTTAGCAGTATTTTGTATGAATGTTTGTTTACATATTTAGGTAAGTTTGTTTCCACTGTAGTGCATAAACTCATCGTGATCTTCCTGCCGTTGTCCCATTATTTAACTACATTTTATGTAATACTTGTGGTCGACGCACGCAACTCGTTTTCCTCAACCATAACGTCCCAGCCTAATTGCAGTAAGTATATTATCCAAAGCAAAAGAATCGATTCTTTCCCAAAACCGACTTTACGTCGTGCATATTGATACGAAAAGTCGTTTTTGGGAAGGAATCGATTCTTTTGCTTTGGATAATATACTTACGCAATTAGGCTCTGGACTCCTGTCCCACGTCACGTTATCACTGACTTTTCTTTCCCTTTTCTTTCATATCACTATCCTCACACAGTCCATCTATCTTTTCTTTGGCCGTCCCGACCCTCTCCATCCATCCACATTTATATTCATAACTCTTATAGTAACATGCGTTTCATCCCTCCTCATCACATGAACATACCAGGACAAACGGTTTCCTTTCAACTTTTCTGTCATTGGTGCCACTTTTAAACTTCCTTTAAAATAGGTACTCATTTCTCACTTTATCCATTCTCGTCACTCCGCACATCCATCTCAACATTCTCATCTCCGCTACGTGCAATTTCTTTTCATCCATCTTTTTCACAGCCCAACATTCTGATCCAAGGACGACTCACGACAGGTCTATATTCACGGACTTGTAGATTTGCCCATTAAATTGAGGGGCATCCGTGGGTCGCAAGTTATTCCAGTGGTGACGTCATTTCTCTATATCTATATACGAGTTTTCCCGGTGTGTTATGTCTCGGTCTACTTCGCCATCCCCTTGGACATGGACAAGCGACCCTAGATACCGGAAGTCGAAGCAGATCGGTGTGGGTATGCCAGCGAGAGCTATAGGCACGGAACTGGAGAGACCGCCAAAATCGCAGAACAAGTATTCGGTTTTGATTCTGCTCAAATTCAGGCCAACACTCTCCAGTCTGTGCCACCACACCTCCAATCTACTCTGGGTCTCTAGGCAACCAGCTAAATGAAGTGCATAAAATAATCCATCGATTTTGAGGTGGCTAAAGAAGTGGAAGCCTTTGAATTAAAAACGCGAGCGTATAACAAATAAAAAAAAATAAAAAAAAATGTCTTATCGTGTGAAAGAGGAGAAAATTCTGAGTGCAAACTGTATAATTCTCGCCAAACTTCTGGGCCACCCTGAAGTTGGCTTTCTGATTCGCAAGGCACGAAACGGTGTTGTTTTTGTAGGTATGAGATTTACTTTTGTACAGCCGTTGTAGCCAACTTCAGGGCGGCGAGAACTGTAATGAGTGCTTATCAAGGGTCACAAAAACTAATTAACCCCCGACGGAAAATGAGGGGTGTTATAAGTTTGACGTGTGCTGCTGTGTATCTGTGTGTCTGTCTGTGGCATCATAGCTCCTAAACGGATGGACCGATTTTGATTTAGTGTTTTTTTTTGTTAGAAAGGTGACTTTGTCGAGAGAGTTGTTAGCTATTTTTAGTTGAAATCGGTTCAACCGTTCATAAGTAATTCGCAATTTACTCTTTGAATCTGGGATTTTTCGCAAGATCATCATCATCATTTCAGCCGAAAGACATCCACTGCTGGACAAGATATCTTGTCATAATTACGTGTTTCGATAGATTGTCGATTTAAGCGTGTCTACTGCTAGATTCATGTATAGTTTAAAAAGTATGAAATAAAATAAACTGCTGTAAGCGTTCCCGGTTCCCCGACGCGAGTATGTTTATTTTTTGCTTTTTATGTCGGGGGTTTTATAAATTTAATTTTTATTTAGTATTTTTCGGTGTTTATGAACACTATTAGGTACACTACTAGCGCTATCTATGGGCAGTTTGGGAAATCAATTGTGGCTCTACCCTTGTCGGATTTAATTTCTAGCTACTTCAACTTGAGGTTCGTGAGTTCCAGCTTTCTAAGGCTCATTATGAGACACCACAATAGACATTAGACTGAAGTTCGTATAAAGACATATCACCGCTAGAAAGTATGACACCAATAATTCAGTGCCCTAAGTCGTCACACAAAGTGAGAAAACTGCCTCGGGCTGCCCAGTTGAGTCGGGTTCGACGATTCACACGTTCGTTCGTAGAGTGCCGACGTTTGAACTTTTCCTAGCAGTTTGATTTATATAGTCCAAGATGCTTTGTGGTGTGTTGGCCCAAGCCTAAATGTTGAGATTGTCCGTTCAATCTCAGAATCAGCCAAGTCATTCACAACATATTGAAGGACTAGCTGTGCCCGCGGCTTCGCTCCCGTCATTAGTGGTGGGCGTTGCGACGACGAACCGTTTCTAAAGACCGTTTTTTGTTCTGCGACGGTGCAACCGTTTTACGTCCTGGGATAAAGCAGTCTTCGTTGCACAAAACTGTCTTTAAATAACTTCGTGCGATTTTTTATTTTACGCCTCAGAAAATACAGTCGAGATTCGAAAGCGAACTGATTCAACAACGACACACGTCGGTCGTCGCGGACGTCGCGTCGTCCAGTATATTAAAATGTACTCTGTGCGTCGTCCTTTATCGTTCCACGTTCATTCACAAAATAGTTCTGCGACGGTGAAACAGTTTTTAAGTCCGTCTTCGTTGCACAAACCAGTCTTCGAATAACTTGGTGCGATTTTGTATTTTATTCCTAAGAAAAAACAGTCGAAAGTGAATTTATTGAAGTGACACACACGTCGTCGGCTCGTCGCGAACGTCGCGTATTGTTCCACGTTTGTTCTTCTTCTTCTTTCGTGTCGATCAACTCAAACTATACAACCATTCAGATTTTGTCCGACCAGTATGCAGCCACTCGGACAGCTCTATCATTTGCCACGTTCAAATCCCGTAAGGTGCAGGTGGTCGGGCACGAAGGGCAGACAAGGAGGTGGGCCATATCTTGCGAAGGGGCCCCACACTGGCACTGTGTTTTGGATGAGTCTATGATATTCCATTTGGCCAGGTTGCTTTTACAGCGGCCAACCTGGGTCCGCAGTCGGTTTAGAGATTTCCAGATTGGCCACTGCTGTTCGCTTCCAGGGGGCAGATTCTCTGCCGGAGTGATGAAGTGTGGAGGAGTAGGGTGTATATGTTTCCATAATTCACATCTCTCGTCAGTTGTGCTGGCTTTCGAGGAGGTCGTATGTCTCAAGAAGCTCTTACGACTCTTCAGGCGCGCAGGTTGGAGTTGATGCTCATATAGGGGATGCCGACTGTCCCGTTCCTGTTTGTCCTTCTCGATGCGGCTGGCTACTTCGCGACGAACTTCGGGTGGAGCTATACCCGCCAGAGGGTACAACATCACAAGTGGGGTTGGTTTCAAACACCCAGTTATGATGCGGCAGGTGTCATTTAGTGCTATGTCGACTTCTCTAGCGTGAACGGATCGATGCCACACTGGGCATGCGAACTCTCCAGCAGAAAAGGACAGACATAGACCTGATGTGCGTAGTACTTGTGTCGATGCTCCCCAGCTAGTGGATGTTAGGCGGCGAAGGATATTGTTCCTTGTCCCGACTTTTTGCTTAGTTTTTAAGCAGTGGAATTTAAAAGTCAGGGACCTATCCAAGGTGATGCCCAGATAGCGAGGTTGAGCACAGTGCTCTATGGCAACACCTTGCCACGAGATTTTAAGGGTCCTATTTGACTGACGGTTGCGAAGATGGAAAGCACAGGGTTGGGTTTTAGATGGGTTTGGCCTTAGAGCATTTTCACCATAGTACTTTCCGAGCGTTTCCAAAGCTTCCGTTAGTATTTCTTCGGCCTCTTCAAAACTGGGTGACTGGGCGGCCAGGGCAAGGTCATGTGCGTATATAAAATGTTGCGTTAGTGGAGAGCTAGGCTGGTCGTTAGTGTAAATGTTGAAAAGGGCCGGAGCCAGCACGCTGCCTTAAGGTAGCCCGTTTTTTTGGCAACGCCACCACGTTTGTTCACAAAGTAGTTCTTACAATAAAACTTATAAAGTGAACTTTTTGCCCATGTCATACAGTTGATAATATATTACCAGTAGAGTAACCTATGTTTCGTTCGTTCCGATCCGTCCTCCAAGACGTCTTCAAACCGTGATCTGTCTGCTAACCCTACCCTATACCCTACTTACCTTCCTGCCTACCTACCCTACAAACACATAGTCACATATATATACAATACATACTACATATACATACCAATATTTTTTCTAATGTCATTCTGTCGCGTAGAATCTTAACACCGCGATTCAGAAAATGACTATAAATGCACAACGCAATCTATCGAATAGCGAGTTCAACTGTCCGAGTAACTGAATTGCGTGAGCTGTGATAATTTTACTTCTTGAACAATTTAAAATCATGTAACTTTTGATAGAGTGAACCGATTGCGATGAAACAAAAACTAAGTAATTCTTCAAGTTACGCACAATTTTTATGTATAAAAGTTATCTACATTGGTTTCGTACATTTCACGTGATGCGTGCACAAATAAACAGACAAACAGACAAAAATGTCAAAAATGCTGGAAATGGGTTCTGTTGGTTATGTTTTAACACCCTGGCTATTTTTTTTGGAATTTGTTTCGATGTACAAAAAAATTTTTTCTACAGATTTATTATATGTATTGATATGTGTTAGTTACTACCCTCCCCTATTATACCTAATTATAATATTACATGTAATAGTATCGGATACCCCTAGTGGTAAGTTTGCTGGCTGATTTGAAAAGTTTGTATGTCTCTTGAGAGATTAGGTGTGAGATCCACGAGCATGTAAGGATTTCGCATGTCCGTCGATCGCTTGCAGGTCAGCTAACGAGTTGCCGTTTATCAAAAGATGGTGAAGTGTGGCGATCAATCAGCAACTCGAGGCTAATGTATCATGATGCGAGTTTATGTAGGCTATAAAATAAGTAAACATAATCTATGTCCATTAATGTTTTATTTGTAACTTAACATGAATAAGAGACCTATGCAATGTCAGCTACCAGCTATATTTACACAACACTGTACAGGGTGCGATGCGCACTAGTAAATGCTAGGCGGGCACTTGGTCTATGATCTAGTCTATACACACTTCAAAATTCATAAAAAAACAGGTGATATAAAAAAATCTTGAGGCTTCTAATTACAGTTTGATCTGGATCAATGTTTTTTTAGAAGTTCAATTTGATTTATTTTCATGTGTCAAGGCACATGTCACCGTAAGGCACGTCAGACCAAGTGCGTCGCTATACAAAACAAATAGTTAATACTAATCGTTGCGAAGGCATCTCATAAGACACTGCGCTATTACTTCCCATTTCTTTAATACTCACACACTACTATTAGTCTTTTTATCATCGTTTAAGTACAACCCACATTAGCTACCTGTACCGACAAACATGTGAATATAAAATGCATTTTACATGGCTACGTCAATAATTTTGAAATCAATTCTGTTTTGTACGATAATAAGGCGTCTTATTGTCAAAATATCACAATACTTGTCGCGCGGCCACGCTGCGGCAGTTCCGTACTCACAATAGTGATCTAACTTACAACAGAAACGTAAACAGAGTATTGTTCATATCTACAGTCCTATAGCTGCTGCCTCATGTGTCGCACTACTACTACTCGAGGCTCGAGGCCTATGTACAAGTTTGAGACGGTCGCTTCAGTCGACACGAAACAAGAAAGCTGCCTCATCGCGAACACTTCGATTGCTTATACAAACGGAAGACAACAAATTTTTCATTATGAAAACACTTCATCATTAAATCTAAGTAACAGTAATAAAATAAAACATTACTTTTAGAACAAAACTAAAACCAAAATCATACAGTTGCGGAGAGATTCCATCGGGAACATTCATAAGTTAGTCATAATTATAATTACAGTATCATTTCACTAGTGGCGTGAACTGCTATCCGAATAAACTTAACAATACTGAGATTTAAACAAAACGGTGGTCAAACTGAATTTTCACATCGATGGGGCTTTACAGCTATTGATTTTCACATGAATCGTAAAATAAATAGAATATTATCGAGGAACTTAACTTGGAGCCTAAACTAGGTACAGTCTGTGTCGGCGAGCGTCCGGTCACCGCGCCACTGAGAGTCACAACGTATTCACAGGAACAACGGTCTGCGCGGTCACACGAGCTTGATGCTGGTCTCCGTGTTGTACTTGGCCAGCGTCTTCTTGACGCGCAGCGCCGTGAGCCGCACGGGCGGGTTGGCGTGCCAGCACTCGTGCATCAGCGTCACCAGCGTGCTGAGCGGCTCGGCGGCCAGCCAGCGGCCCGGCACGGGCGGCCGCGTGCCCGCCGCCACCACCACGCGGTGCATGTCCTCGAAGGACGGGTCGGGCGGCACGTCGTCGTGGTAGGGCAGCGCGTAGGCCTCCACGTGCTGCGCCTTGTCGCCCGTGGCGCAGCGCCGGCACATCTCCCACAGCACCAGCCCCAGCGAGTACATGTCGGCCATCTTGAAGGCCTCGAAGTTCCCGACGTCCAGCAGCTCGGCCAGCAGCTCGGGCGCCATGTACCGGCGCGTGCCGACCCTGGTGTTGGGCGCGATGTCCACCTCGTTCCGCTCGGCCACGTAGCGCACGGCGAGCCCGAAGTCAGCGATGGCGCACTGTCCGTTCCGCTTCACCAGGATGTTTTTGCTCTTGATGTCTCGGTGCGCGATCGCCGGCTTGCCCTTCGTGCCGAAGATGTCCATGTGTAGATGCGCCAGGCCGCTGACGATGGAGTAGGCCATGGTCATGAGGCCGTGCGTGTCGAGCACCACGGTCTGCAGGTAGTCGTGCAGCGAGCCGTTCTCGTGGTAGTCGGTGATGAGCAGCATCTGCGTCCACGAGCCGGTGCCCTTGATGTCGGCGGCGATGAAGCCGAGGATGTTCTCATGTCGCATCAAGACTGTTTGATAAATTTCAGTTTCACGGAACCAGGAGGCTTCCTCGGTGGTGAAGAACACTTTGACGGCGACGCGCTCCCCGCGCCAGCGCGCCAGCCACACCTCGCCGTAGCGACCCTTGCCGATAGACTCCACCATCTGGATCTGCTTGGCCACGGTGCGCTGCACGAGCAGCGGCAGGCCGGAGCCGGAGCCCGAGGAGATGTCGGCGGAGTGCGGCGCGGGCGGCGAGGGCGGGCGCTTGCCGGCGCGGCGGCGGCGCCGGTACAGCAGCAGGAAGGCGGCCAGCGCGCCCACCAGCGCCACCAGCAGCGCCGCGGCCACCAGCAGCGCGGGCGCCGGCGCCGGGGGGCGCAGTGCGGGCGTCTCCGTGACGTCGGGCGGCGGCTCGGCCAGCGCGGGTTGCAGCCGTCGGTTGCACAGGTCGCTCTCGTAGCAACACTCGATCACTTTGGGATGTTGATGTGGCACCTGGGAGCTTTTACACTGGAAATTGACAAAAATAACCGTTAAAAAATGACTCCAGAGCACTTGTCGTCAAATTCGAGGAACTATGTATGCAGTACTTTTCGGTTATTTCGAAACGTTTAAGAAAATACAAAATTTGAAAACAAAGGCAAAGTAACATGATACTCACTTGCATGAAGCCCGACTCATCGGGCGGCAGGCATCCGGCGGTGCGGTCCAGCACGACCAGCCCGCTGTCGTCCAGCACCTCCTCCACGGCCACGAAGCAGTAGCCGCCGGGCTGTGTGACGCACGTGCCATTGGCGGCGCCGTCAGGGCACGTCGCCGCGCCCAGGCACTCGCACACTAGGCCCCGACCTGCAAGTAAGGAAGAAAGTTCTTTAATAACTTGTACATCACAAAAAAGAATTTGAATTATCTTAAATAATCGGATAACAGAATAAGGTCCCAAAGGAACACAATGTAAGTTGTGGCAAACTGCTGAGTATTGCGTTTCTGTGGTCGATGTTATACCTAAATCAAATCTTGACAAAAACATCCTAAAATCTTAGGGAATGGATCCAAAAGAAGCTTGTTTAACAATAAAATTGAGAAAAGTCAAGAAAGAATACCAAACTGAATGTTTGAACAAGGAAAAACAAAGATAACCTGACAGACGTGCTTTGGACCCCAGAAATCACACACTTTACAACTTGTCTAATTACCCAATAATGATCGATGACCTTAATTTTATACGTTTTGTATCGTCGTAATTATCTACAACATCGCGCCATGTCCAGCAGTACATGCAAATCTAAGATAACACAGCTTAGACTTGTAATGAAAGAATCGTAGATATCACGTAACTCAAGGATGATGTTTATATACCAACAGGTGAGTAAAAAATTCCACAGGATATGAATAATTGCTGAAAGATGATATAATACTATGAAGTCATTTATAAATATATCACTATAATAAAAGCATTTAGCTGAAAGAAGTCAGACATTATGACGAAGAAAACAACGAGGTCAACGTGGACGGACACAAAAGTAATACCTACTAGCGAATACTAAGAATTACAAGTAAAGGGAAGCCCAGAATACTTCATTTGTTAAATAATGATCATGTAGGAGATAATCCTTACAACATCAATGATTTTACCATAAATCCTTATAATTTACCAGATAAAGCCGTAGTCTGTAAAATACAAATCAAGCCAGAAAACTTCGGTACTTCCTACTCCGCCGAGCCTGTATTCAATAAACTAACCAGTGAACAATATTCACAGGCTTGGCAAGAATGCTGTAACTACTTAAATAGACTACAACTGTAATGTGCCTGCTCATTATTGCGGCATTGATACTTTGACATCACCAGGTATTTAATTCCTACAAAAAAGTTAATGAGATTGGTATATCAAGAAGTGAATCTTCTGGCTGGATAGTCAAAGTCAAAGATTTATTTGCAGTTTGCGTTGACCAATAAATATTTAGAAAAAGATGTGGTGGATGATATCGTGAAAATAATTTCATATTGTTTTATTTATTTATTTAAACTTCATGCACAAAGGTATAATGTGGGACTTATATAATAACCTTAGGTATTCTCTACCAGTCAATCAAAGGTGGCGAAGAGATACCATAGCAGGTGCATTGTTTAATCTGTTGGAAGTCAAAAAGTTGTGTTATGCTTATAATGCTTGTGAAAATTTGTAACTATACACTGGGTCAAAGAATAATGAATTTCAGGTTTAGTTCAAATACACAAACGACAAAGAAATTGACAGGAACTGAAAATTTCCTAATAGTCCAATAAATCAAAATGAAAAATTCAGTGAAGCAGAGTCAATTAAGATAATTATTCCGTTCGACCGTCCGACGCGCTAATGACTTCCAAGTGTCCAACTATAAGGTGCGCCAGCATCATTTCTTGTTTCATTACTATATTATGTATACTGTGGCAATTTGGCTGCAGGTTTCTGATATATTTGGCATTTAAACATTAATTAACATCTGGATCGACTAGTTTGTATCAACTGGTCCACTCCCTTATAATACTGATCGTTTATTCAAACGAATCTTTAAATAAATACTACGAAGTTAAGTACGAATTGCATTTTTGGTGTGCTCGAGTTTTAAATTTGGGAATCAATTTGCACTTATATAAGCTTCGAGTCACATATTAAGTTGCACATGGCCCTTCGAAGCGGAATATTGCAAATTTTGTTTTTCATCCAATGAAACATAAGTGTTTCAAAGAACGCTGCAGTAGGTCCTCATTCTTATAATCCAAAGATGTGAACATGATACGCTACGCCTGAATATGAACACAAAAGAATTATGGACAGGAATATAAATATTAATGGCATTAAACATTCATCCAGCATCGGGGTATATATTTTTTGCACTCAGGCACAGCGAGCAACAGGTAACCTCCGAGCTCCGGGCCGACACCCGCGCGCCCGGCCAGCGCTCCGGACGATACGGCCCGTCCTCACACAATAACAACAGGTACTAGTTAAACTCCATCAGTCCTAGCTAAATATACACACGTTCTTAACGACAAATAACTCTATATATAACTCTGAAAATGCTAAAGGCATCATAAAATTGATCGATTAGTGTCGCCACACTCGCCACTCCTCAGAAAAGTGGCGAGACGTTATAAATAATTAATTAAACTATCAACTTTAATGCAGTCTGCTTGTCAAGAGTGTTGGCCATAAAACTGAAATTCCGATATCAAGTCAACTAGTACTATTTAATAGGTAATGATTACAATGACGTTAAGGTAATAAAGCTGCGGTCAGCTAATACCGATAGCTAGTAAGTAAATCTGAGACCTGAGCTCATACTATTACACATACGAGGTAACTACCAACTATGAATCAATGCGTTTGTGAATGACTTACACAAACACGGTAGGTAACTAGGTACTCACAAACACAATATTGGTAACACAATCGTTACAGTTTTACAGTGATCCCAAATAAACTTCTAAATATACGTGGATGATTACATCAACACCAGCAACATCACTTACGACGAGACACAAACATTGATGAACAAAATATAAATACAACAAAGACAGGAAACTATGAATGATTCAATGTCCACATCCTTAACTCGTAGCAAATCCGTTCAGAAAGCGGAAACTAAAACACATCGAGATCACAACTGGCTCCCGAGATGCGAACACTTTGAACGAACAACCAGACACACAGCAGAGTCGTCCTCAGGAGTAGGTAGATCCAAAGTTAGAACACTTGAAGCACGCTTCGAGGAAACACAATACTCAGGTCAGCAGTTCACAATGGTAGCTTAGATTCACGATCAGGTAAAGGTGATGCACGTACTTCGTCTCATGCTGTCGCCGTCGGAGAGCGTTCGAGGCGAGCCCAGCCCTGCGTCCGCGCTATCATTTAAATATAACTTGGGACGCCGCCGTCTGTCGCCGGCTTTATTTTTACACCACTGAGATTAAACGTGGACAGTCACAACGCACGCTGTCTCACGGGAGACGTTATGGTTCGCGCGCGACACCGAGCCCCTGGCGGACAACACTGAGAGCGATACGTGTCGGCGGAGTGACGCCCACGGCGCGAATGACGGGCGGAGCGCGAGCGGCGTCCCCCTGGGCGCACGCCCCGCGCCCTCGCTCCGTGCACTATGCACCGCTGCACTGAGCACAGCCTCCACATGGCTCCGCAAGATAACTCGAGCTCCGAGCTGCGATCGCACTACACACATCAGATACACAAATGCGGCGCGCGCGATGCAATTCATTGACGCCAACACTGCATTGCCAACTGTTTATCATGATCTACTTACGAATGTATCAGGCGAGCTCTGCCTCTATCGGGCAGCTATTAGTCAATACAATTAACTTATTGTACCGGACGAGGAAGGAATCTCTCAGAACTCCAAATACGATAACTTGATAAGTTAGACTACATAATAGGAACAAAGAAGCATTGAATAAATTAAACAGGAGATCGTCTATATCGGTATAAGGAAAAGTATAACATCATTACGATAAAGTATTAAAAACAACCAGACCATTCATAATGTAACCGAATTAGATAATGAAACGGATAAATAAAAACCGGGCAGAGCTTTGTTCAGATCTTGTATTCACAATCGAAAGAGACAAATAAAATGATGGGCAATCGCTTATATTAACACAATCCTCTTGCTGACATAGCTTGACTGGAGGGGAGGCTTCAATATGGCAGCTTAGCTTCGGCGGGCTCGGCGGGTATTGGTCGGTTGCACGTAGGCCGACGTCACATCCGTTACATTCGGCCATCCTGGAATCATTGCTCCCGCAATGGAAGCAAAACACATTCATTAGCTTTCATATAAATCAATTAGGTATTCAGTGTCACTACTATTGTTACTGTCTGATATAGGTGCTTTACTTCTATATGGCCTTAGCGCATTTACAGTCTAAGCACCCGTGAGCTTTTGGAACCACGTAAACCTTTTATGTCCTTATTCCTGTACATATAATTTGCCACTACTTTACATAATGCATTTTCAATTCAATATGGACTTGACGGATTCTTGCAAACCATTGTACCGCATTCAATGTAAATAAGTTATGGCCATAGTAAATACGTTATGGCAATGGCTCTGACATTGACTTTAGTTACTATAGTTTATATACTGAATAGTCATCCAGTTTGTATTGACTCTAGCTGCACTCATTGTAGTCATAAAAACAACCCTTTTGTACACATTATCACTTGCGTTATCTGAAGCTTTCTTTTTACATTCAATATTTGACATTCAAAGTGCCGCCTAGTGGCCCAATTGCAATAAAGGATCGGACTTTGGCTTTGCATGGCGTTCATGGCATTGCATGGCGTTCATGGCATTGCATGGCGTTCATGGCATTGCATGGCGTTCATGGCATTGCATGGCGTTCATGGCATTGCATGGCGTTCATGGCATTGCAAGGCGTTCATGGCATTGCAAGGCGTCACCAGGCGTCACTTTACTGAAAATCATTAAGTCACATGGCCTACCAGTACGAGCGAACATTAAATCATAGCGCTTCAAAGAAGTTGGTGTCATTAGTAGTGCTACTGATTCCCCAAATTACATCAGACAGGGCATTGGCCCAGTTATTTGTTAAGGTTTTTCTATAGTGATTATAGCCCGCAAAGCATTATAAATGGACTGATTTTTACGTTTAAACTAACCAGTAGCATTTGGACAAGCAATATCATTTAATGTGTACCCAACTGTTTACCAAACCATGTTTGCTCGTGAAGGCCTTAATATGGTACCTCACACCATGATTGAGAGAACCAAAAAGGCAAAATATATTTTTCAGTGTCCGAATCGTTACGATAGAATTGATAGTACGCAAGTGTCGACTCGGCAATAACAAATTTGGAAAACTTAGTCGCTACAATCATTACAAACTGTACACACCGAGTTTCTTGTGCGTTCTTCTCTATAAAAAGCTACTTTTCCGAATGCAATGTAGAATCAACTTGTAAATTTTAATTCATTTATGTATGACGTTCAAAAGTGCTGCTCACCGGCCTAATTGTAAGAAATATATTTGACTTTGACTTTACTGGATTCACCTGAGTACCCGTGTTTTACATGGAGCGACAGCCTATCTGACTTCCTCAACCCAGTAACTGGCAAACACGATACCCCTTAGACAAGACTGGCGTTAGATCTCAAGCTTCTGACTACCCGTAACGACTGTCAAAGATCTTCAAAAGACAGCCGGGACCAACGGCTTAGTGTGCTTTCCGAGGCACGGAAGAATCTCGGTATGCTGAAATGGTCACCCATCCACGGACCGACCTCGTCAAGCTTTGCTTAACCTTGAAGATCGACCCGTGCGGCTGTTATTATTTAGCCACGAGACAACTGTACAAATACCCCTTTTATGTAATGTTCGTTCTTTCATACACTAACTGCCCTTGCCATATGCACAATGAAGACGTGCGGTCATGTATTTTCTAATGAATCGAGTCATTTTTGGTAACCAATATACTAATTTATTGAAATCATGGTGACCAAAGTCATCGTGATGCATTTGCACTATCTTATCTATCTACCCAAGCTCCGAAGCTCCTACCAGTCTACTGCCATTTAGGGTTTTTCTATAAAGCTTCTCGTCAATAATCAAGTAATTGCTTATTATGTCCAGATCGACGGTGTTGGTTTTTAGTTGGTTAATTAGTGAACTAAATCTTGTCGTTCTGGCATTGTAACATATAGAACCAGTATCAGTGACTTAGAGACGGTTTTTTTCTATTCATTGTATAGACTGGATTTCTGCAGAGTGCACCTACATGTTTCATACGATGGGCAAGCCTATACTCAACACTAACGTTATAATATTTTATCAAAAACCACTATACTGCGTGACCGTACCTTGGACCGCTGCACAATCGGTAACAACCTTTACATGACATATTTACCTATAACATACACGCGAAATCTACGTAACGAGTCCAACAGCGAGAGTTTGAAGCTCATAATAATGGTCCATGCTATGCTCACCTGTAACACGACTGGTCGTAATGAATTTTATTTGCAGTTTGTTTTTGCATCAATATACCGGCGACACTTAACTTACTCGCATCCGTATGTACTTCTGTAGGAAGCGCGGGGTCATACAAAGCGAAAACAGGCTTAGAACCCGAAATATTTTGCAATCGTTCAAAACTAATCCATTAAGGGGTACACAATCAGCGCGAAATTTGGAATAAACTTCTTAAAATAACTGCACAATCCGATAAATTGACGTACCCACATGACACACATTACTAGGCAAATGAAACTTGAAACTGCCAACACGGCTGTCTGCCACTGGTGGCAATTTGACCTGACCATTAAAGCGATTTGTTTTTTTCAAAACTAGTGTTTTAACGAGTATTCATATTTAACTTTCGGTATTAAGTCCTTTTTTTGTTAGACATTTTATAAAATAATAACACCAGAATTTAAATCAGTTGAGGGTAGAAGTAAACCTTCTAAAAAATGCCAATACCTACTTCGTTTTGGGTATCGACAGATCTACCGACAGATTATGCTAGGTACTATTAATAAATCTCACACTGAAGGTCTCTTTTCTAAACTAAATGGAACCCCGGTATACTTATACTACCTACTACCTTTGCTAGTTCTAAAATCTGTTTTATGAGTATCATCTGGATTAATTGCTAACTTTGGACCATACTGATACGTAACAGTTGTAATCTTTGCCAGATAACTCGAGAAACTTTATCCTCTATATAAGGTAACGGAAATCTCTTTTACAGGGACATTTAAAGCGCGGTAATCAACACAGAGCCTAGTAAGCGGCGGCGTTCTATTTTGTGACAGAGCTTATTATCGACGTTCATTTTTTGACTTAGACTACAGGATAAGCGTAACTGGTCTAAGGATGTCTAATGTCTATATACCTACGGGTTGATCAGTGGCAAGCTTAATTTTGATCTGCGTAATTAGTACAATATCATGAGTGTGCACCCGAAGCTAAACAATGTTTGTATTTGGTTAATCTATTTATTCGCACTGCTAGACTAAGTGGCTATGGCCTGGCTAGAACAAGAGCTAATTATAAGCACCTCAGATCAGGGAACAGTAGATAAGCACATACATGAAGTCACGCCTTTTTTTCCTTGCGGGTAGACAAACTACAGAACGCCATCTGCTACTATCCTTATAACTCTCCTTTCAACTCTTGTTTCGTTTACGTAAAAACATAGTCATACACGCACATACACGGATGCTGGTTATGCGAACTAGTTTTATCCTCATTATTTAAAATATGGCGACGAATAGAACAAGTGGCTATGGCCTGGATAGAATTTGAGTTATCGATATTGCGAATATGGAAATGAGAAAGACAACGCACCTGACAAACTGGCTGTGGCTCCTGGTAGACTAGCTGTTGCTCCTGGCAGACTGGCAGTGGCTCCTGGCAGACTGTCGGTGGCTCCTGGCTCCTGGCAGCTCTCGGCCCTTGTTAGGACCTCTCCTTGCAGTCACCCGCAGCACAGGGCTTGATGCAGTCTTGCTCGGCGTGCAGTTGGGTCGATGGCAGAGTGCAGCTCACGCCGTGAAGCTTGTAGTGTCGTTCCGTTCGTGAATAACACAAACTTCTTCGATTTTTCTTCAGAGTCAGGTGATCTTGCGGTTGTGGCGTGGATGTGTTATTAAACGCAGATTAATTTTTGTTCATACCACTTCTGAGTGAAACGGATAAATAAAAACCGGGCAGAGCTTTGTTCAGATCTTGTATTCACAATCGAAAGAGACAAATAAAATGATGGGCAATCGCTTATATTAACACAATCCTCTTGCTGACATAGCTTGACTGGAGGGGAGGCTTCAATATGGCAGCTTAGCTTCGGCGGGCTCGGCGGGTATTGGTCGGTTGCACGTAGGCCGACGTCACAATAAACATAACGCATAACCAGTAATAATAATATAAATACTTTTAGCTCAAGACATTTCTGGAAAAGCAACATCTGTCGGAAGCTTTTTATAGTTTACGAGGAGCACTAATACTCCTACTTCCACAAGTTATTAGAACAAACGCAAGCAATAAAACCTTATGGAGCTAACTAATCGGAACGCTATTAATCCAAAGCTTTTATGAGCAACACATCTTCTACTTTATTTTCCTTTTCTACTTTTAGTTCGTTAATGCCAACTTCCTGGAAGTTTTGCGACACTGTAGCTCATGTGCATGATTTGTGTAACCGTAATCGGTGTGGACTTGTGGTTGCATCGTCAGTATCGTCACATAGATATGGATGATGCGTCGTTATCTCTGTTCGCAGGAGCAGCGTGCGATGAGGCTCACTCACGTGCCCACTGCACTCGATACTCCGCCTTCAATTGCCGCAATCAATATCTGTTGTACGGACGCGGACCCACTGCCCACTAATGCATCTCAAGGATGTCCGCAAACATGAGACATGCTAAACTCAGGGGCACGTGTCGATTGCCAAAACGTATGCAAATTACTGTTATGAATTCAAATTATGTACCTACGCAAAGAAACGACACTATTGTTCTCGTGTCCCGTCTGTGACATCAATTTACAAATAATCGTAGTTATTAGCCTAATACGAATCACGATCGAGGTTTTGAATTTTTGATGGAGTGTATGATCACATTCGGACATAATTTCGTCCCGTGCGACAGTTACCGTCGTAGCGAGCGATTTATACTGGTGTTTCTCGTGGGAAATCTCCTGACGACGTTTAAACACGCCATCAGAACCTCATCGACAGCATCGACGTTAAGTATAAATCATAAGGCAGTACAAACTACTTTCACGTTTCTACACACAGCACTGATTGTTGATATTATGGGAATAGGTCGCTGTGTCTGCGCAGCGCACGTGCAAAACTAGTTCCTTTAGATTTGGCAAACAGCGCAGATGTTTCTGGTATCGGTTAATGTACACGAGAACGAATCGACGTTGCGAGTGCTGCAATTGCAAGCGATCATATAAATCGATTTGTTAAAGATAGGAGTAAAAGGGCAATCGATCAAGATGAATTCGATGTGGAACACCACATCGCACTCAATCTTGTTTTAGATATGAATACACTCTGCTGCCTTTCCGTCGACCGAATTGGATTAAACGATAAGCATCATATAGCGAAAAAGCGCGATATAATGAGATCGTCCAGATACAGATGACGAATAGCGGAACGGTAACTAAAACAAACAGGGCCACAGCAACAGCTCGCTAACAACGCCCCCCAGATATCGGTGAAAACAATTCCGTCGTGACTATTGCAAATGGCATTCGGTTCCGATCATGCTGCCGGGGCGAAAGGTCATCATCGCTGGGCGCGCAGGCGCCGGCGATCTAGCGACCTCTAGGATTATCCAACTCGATCGATAAAGTCCCGAAGGGGCTGCGCGGGCGCGCGGCGCGTGATACGGGCCAAAGAACATAATTTATTCGGCGGCAGAGTGGCGCGCCTCGGAGGTGCCGCGCCCGCTCCCCGCCCCGCTCATCTCCTGGCTCCTTTCGAAACAGGATCCCGTCACAATTTTTTGTGGCCCGGGGATTAAGGAGTATCGGGCTTAAACGCAGGTTACGTAATAGTTTTTACACACCCTTAATCTTCTACGGCCTTAGGGACGAGCTCGTATTTCACAAATTTATTTTATTTTTATGTGTTCAGTCGGGACATATTCCACGTGTTTGAACATCACCTGTTGACGACCCATTTGCACGATAAGAGCGCGACACAGGCAATATTTGCGCGTGCGCATGCCACTCCGTGCGATCAGATACTTCAATCAACGAGTCCACTATATTGTAGAAAATAAAGCTTGAGCGGCAAATAAACATTAATAGATCATTAATATCAACTCGTCTAGTTGATCACGTCTTGTCGTTAGGAACTGTTATGCCATAATATGCCAATGGGCCTACACAAGAATGCCAAATATGCATATTTTCTCCATTTCTATGAAGCGTTGTTTTTGTCATCATTAACATATTCGTGACCATTGATACTGTCTGTGAAACAATTTCTAAATTGTTGAGAACATGAATACCCCAACAGTGCTCAAGACTGGTAGAGTCGCATAGTACATTGGATCGGTGATAAAGTTGACAGTAAATCAATATTTACATGAAATCCGAGCGAGTATGAAGTGTTATCTGGTTACCTGACGTGAGAATTACTGTGTATATTCTTTATCTCCTGTGACAACTCTCTCAAGTTTATTAACCTGCTGTCTGTGTGATAAAAATGCAAAATTAACATCAACGTACCTGCTCCCAATGTGAATTTTATTTCGTTAACAATATTTTGGGTGACCTGTACCCTAATTGTGTTACTTCAAAGATTAGCATATATATAGCACGGGACGCTCTCTTTGCATTGTTTGCTTATGTTATAAAATCCGGCTACTCCACAGCGTAGCAATGAATACTATTGAGTTATCAAATTGAAAGGGAAGGAGTGTGCTTCGGGTTGTTAAAACAAATAAGTAATTAGGGTGCAGGTTTCGAGGACTGCTACTGCTTTGAATTATCTCATCTTATGTTATGGTCCCGAATGTTTTAAGAACGCTCATTGGTGACTAACAATGTTATAGGGCGCTTTTACATAGGCCTTCATGGGCACTTATAAAACGTCGACAAAAGGTGCACGGTTCGGGTTAGTCGTTTCCTATGGAGAAGAACCGGCAAGAAACTCCATGGCTAAAAATTTTGTGTTTACAATATTTCCATGTTACAGCATTAGTACTTGGACAACGTAGGCCCGACAATAAGTCGTACGAAACTAAAAAAAAAAATAGCTTTCGTAGCAGATAATAAAATTGTTGTAAGTCTGAAATAGCCAAGTGTGGAACCCCACAGGCCTCTGACTTGGCTATTTCAGACTGAAACCCACAGAGACACAGAGGGTGGCATTCTATAATTTGTAAGCAACAAAATGTGTTTTGTCCTTTGTGGCGAATTTTTGATTTAGCCAAAAAAATGTCACATGGTAGGTTTATATTGCAAATATTACAAGGATTTTTTCATATTCTAATCTGATTAACTTTCCACTGATAAGTACGTTTTACATGTGCATGTAATTGAGCCGTTGTCCTACAAACAAAGGCAAAAGTCTGTCGAGTATTAGCAATCTATAATTAGACAGGTGCGTACTTAAGTATTTAAAAAGCTAATCAACATTTATCGGTGTTCAATATAGATAAGGTTCGATGCAGAAATAGTAACAAGAATTTAAGAAGTGGGGCATTACGTGACAAAGCCCACGCTCACCGCTCTATGAGCTTTGATTAAATTTTTTGTTTCATGTGTCCATTTTTTTGCATTACTATTTATGGACATGTCAATCAGTTTCATTCCTCTCATTCTGGCTTGGATTTGGATCTTGATTTTTATAGTATTTCTTAAAAGTAAGTACAGTTGTCGGCACGTAACTTGGCAAGAGTCGTAAGATCAAGTCGTTTTTAGGTCTCTTTGGTTACCAAGCTGGACGCGGGGACCGTTTAGCACCGTTCCGGGAGCGCGATTGGTTGGTCAGTTGACAAAAGGATCGACTGACCAATCGCTTCGCATCCACGTTCCGTTCGCTTTACATGGTGGTTGGTAAGTTCGAACTTACCCCCACTAAGACAAAACCTTGCCAAGTTACGTGCTGAGAACTATAATATATAGGTACACAAATTGCACAGTTACACGCATCTAATATTTTCTTAAAGCTCTTTTACAAATATTTCATCATCCACCACTGGATGCTGGTAGATAGAAATCACGAAGCTTTGTTTGTTTCATGTTTTTCATAAGAAAAAATACTTTATCGCGCCGTAATGAATGCAGAATGTTGTTTTTCACTTTCAGTTATGTTACTGAAAATAAATAATTTCTCTTTCAAGAGTCATTGTAAAATACTGAGAAAACACAGTAAAATATCTAAAATAAAAACTGATTTGAAATTCCTACTACAATATAAAGCCATCAAATGCAAATGGCGGATCAATTTGCAGGAATCGTACGTACGTAGGTACCTACTATCTAAAAATTTTTTATTTTTATTTTTTTTAAACTTTGCCCCACACTAAGAATTTCTCCTGTATCGTGGGTGCGTTTACAAACATATACACTCACATACACAAACACCCAAAGCCGGAACAACTATTTGTAGATCATACAAATAATTGTTCCGTGCGGGAATCGAACCCGGGACACGCAGCGCAGCAGCCAATCGCTCAACCACTGCGCCAACCGTGCGCCCATCACTACTTATTACTAAATCCAGACCAATTGAAGCTTTTTAAGTTGATAACATGAAACAATATGGTTTCGGTTTTGTCAGTGAGGAGTGGTCAGTTGGTGACATGGTTTAGGGACCTTCGTATAAATAATCCTAAGTCCTTATTCGTATAAGGCAAAAACAATATTCTAGTGGATGTCTGCGTAAGTACGTGGTATACGTAATTGACGCCACGCGGAGGCGGTCAGGTGCCTGCATTAGCATGCTGATGGATCTGCTCTGCATATTCATGCGCACACGCAGATTGCAAGTAATGTCGTTTTCTATTCGCGACCCACTCGATTGATCGACGACCGTTACCCCGAGGTAACGAAGCCGGTCCTGCTGTATACTATGTAAGTACCTGGATCTATACGTTCAATGAATCCGTGTAGTTCTATATTCCCAGCATATTTACATAACAGCATCGCAAAATAAACTTGACGATAGCGTAAACGACTTGTAAATATTATCGCAGTGGGTTATTAAAATGTCATATTCGAGGTTGATGTTCCGCTCGCACCTTGTTTCAGAATGTAGACGTTTAAAAGAAGACGTATGAATAACCGTGTTTTTGTGACAATTGTGCAACTGAGGGCAGAGGTCCAACGCGTTAGAGTGTAAACCTCACGATACCGCGACTCGGCCTATTTGTAGAGAATCTATCAAAACAACAAAATATTGGTACAGCAATATCTGTACTGAATGGACACCGTTTGTTCGCGATAGATTACGTTTAATTGTCAACATACTTGCACATTATTCGATAACGGCTATTGATACTACGATGTCAGACGTCATTGAGTAAACTTTTCACATTTAACGTTGAACACACTTCGAAGAGATAGCCGTCCCAAATAATCAGGCCACTTAATAAATTCGGTAGCGAAAATGGCTGTACACTTTTATAAAAAGCAAACAGTGCGCAGTTTGAGGTCGAACGTAATCTGTTAATCACGCCGTGATAATCTTAATTGTAGGGGCGCGGTCGTTATCAGCGACGAGAGAACTACACTATCATGTGTCTGCCTAATGCATATCTTGAGGTGATAAACAACGTTATTTTGGTCGAGTGTATCATGCGGAGTGGCGATGGGCGGCGTTGTGCAACCGCCACGTCGAGGTGCGCGGCGCATGACAAATTGACACGTTACAAAAATGCTGACAAATAAGCACCAGGGTGGCTCTGACAGCTCTACTTACACTGGTACACAAATACTACGCAGTTGAATTTTGGGTGCGATATCATATCAATAGATATAGAGAACAAAAGATACATAATTTACTCCGATACAGATAATCTTATCAAAGAGATTACTTTAACGGATTACGAAGTCGACAACGCTCGGAATGAATTAGAAAAACAAACGAAAACAAATGGTTTTGACAGTAACAGATGTAATTAATGATCTGTCAATGAACGTTGAGATGAATGAAAAGATTAAGATTCGTCGGTGGGCGATAGTTGGACAAATACAGCCAAATTGAACGTCACTCAAACTTGAATCAATGTCGCAATTTTATGTTTTGTCTATGGCTGACAACAGACAATCATGTTTAATGGCAAGATAAAAACTGTACATGTAGGCGAACCAGTAACACTAAACGAGTATGTAAACGAAACAAATGATGCATTACATTGACAAAATTATGAAGCAACAACATTTAAATTGAACAATACAACATCGCATGACTACGCGATACTATTCGACAAAAGAAGCTTAAAAGCTAAATTGACAGGAATGGCAACATATATATTAAGTACGTGATATAGAAATAATGAGCGATACTTTTTGTGAATAGACACGCTCCTATCAACAATGGAGTAAGAGTTGTAGAAGCCGAGTTTAGAAAGCGTTGTTATGAAACAATTTTTAATGAATCTCAAAATAATGAATGCAGCTTCTCTAGACGAGCTAGATCTGAGTCCAATGAGCGGTGGTGGGCGAGACCTGGCAAGATTGCATTTGCTAGAGTTGTGTTTAACATGGCTCTTATATGTACATATATAAGATATATTTTAGCGTTCGGGAGTGTAGCAGCTAGTATGCCAGATGGACACGGTATGGCACGACAGGTGACGCCCACAGCGAGAAAGTCGTGTCTGGTCGGCGATACATGGCCTCGGGGGTAGCTGAGTTATTGGACTATCGCCGCGACAAGCGCCGAGCCGCCTGTAAGCTAATGAACTGAATAATCCTACTACTAATATAATACACGCTTGAAATAACATAGTACAGTCACGGATTCGTTAGTTTTGATTGAAGGACATTAGCTTTTAACCCTTCAAGTTCCAATACCTACCGACAATGTAATACTAGCATACAGATGCCTCATCCCACACAAAGAAACCGTGCCGACGTAACTAGCGTTTTTCATCTGATTATACCGATTATTTTTGTAAATCGATCGCCTTCGGTTCCATTCCACGGCAATAGATAGATCTCCATATATTATGTCGGTGGAACAGAACGGACCGGAACCGAACGCGATCGATGTACAAAAATTATCAGAATAATCAGTATAGAACGTCGGCACGGTTTCTTTGTATGGGATGAGACACCACTGCTATCGCTTTTGAACACCGAAATGTAAAAAATAAGCCATAAATTAAGCAAGTCCAAATAAATCAATGAAGGGTAATCTATCGGTTTTGTACAATTTCTCATACACCAACGAACAAAGGTTCACATCAATAAATAACAATTTAGTCGTAACTCACGTCTTAGAATACATGAGCAATTCAGCTTTAACAACCGTAGAACTTAAAACTACGCTAAACTAGCGGTTCTAAACCTTACACGATTGAGTTAAAGGTTCCGTTATAGCGAAGGATCATTAATAATGAGTAACGAGATGTCGCGATGGTGGCGATCAGAAATCTTGGTATTCTTGGTGTAAATAAGCAATGCACAAAATATTTAAGAGCAGAAGATTTGTTCTCTCCTCAGACGTCGCGCGCACACTATGAATGTGTATGTAACCTATTGTTGTTTATATTGTGTCTGCTTATTGACGCGAAATGGGTTCTTGGCAAAGGCAAGCTCATCTAGGGTGGCCTTAACCTAAGGTATTTTTCTTTAGCCTTCTTGTTTCTGCAGCCCCATCTCTATTAGCTTTGACCAAGGTTTTGCTACCAGTGGTTTCGTTTTTACCATATTTATGAACAGTAAGTTGCTGACCTACCTTGAAGACAATGAGCTCCTCAGTGACCGTCAATATGGCTTTCGCCGGGGACGGTCAACTGGCGATCTTCTTGTGTTTGTCACGCACTGCTGGGGCGAAGCCATCGAGAAACACGGCGAAGCACTTACCGTATCGTTCGATATCTCGAAGGCCTTTGACAGGGTCTGGCACGCTAGTCTACTCAGCAAGCTTCCTGCTTATGACATCCCAGCCGGTTTTTGTAGCTGGATATCAGACTTCCTCAGTGAACGGTCGATCCGAGTAGTCGTTGACGGCTGCTCCTCTGACCTTAAGGCTATTAATGCCGGTGTTCCTCAGGGGTCTGTTCTCTCTGCAACTCTTTTCCTGCTGCACATCAATGACCTACTTCTGCCTGGTATTGTTGGGTACGCAGACGACAGTACTGTTTCAGAGAGATACTTGTCCAGCGCAGAAACCGGCGGGGATGAAGTTCGTTCCTTGAGAGAGGCTATGGTGGAGCGTACTGATTTGACCTTAAGTCTTGTCTCCCGTTGGGGTGGTGGCTGATGGGGTGATGGATGACAGGCATGTCTTTTTACCGCAAAGAGGACTCATTTCTTCCAAACGCCTACTTTTCGGGGTGCATCTGTTCCTATAACTGATCGGCTCGAGCTCCTTGGCATGGAGTTGACATCCACTCTCAACTTCGGCGCCACCATCGAGTACAAAGCCCAAATAGCAGCAAAGAAACTGGGCGTCCTAAACAGAGTGAAGCGATACTTTATGCCTGGACAGCTATTAACTCTTTACAAAGCGCAAGTCGGATCCTGCATGGAGTATTGCAGTCACCTCTGGGATGGCTCAGCTAAATATCAGCTTGCCGCGCTTGACTCGGTGGAACGCAGAGCCAAGAGACTAATTGGCTACGTCAAACTGGTGGATGCCAAGCTTCACAGCTTAGCTCATCGCCGTAAGATTGCCTGCTTGTCGGTCTTCTACAGACTGTATTTTGGCGAGTGTGCTCATGAACTCCACGACCTCATCCCACCGGCCCCTTTCTACCATCGGACATCTAGACGCACTGCAAGTTACCATCCTCACCTAGTTGCTATTCCACCAATTCGCACCAAGCTCTTCCAAACATCCTTCATAATGCGCACAGCAAAAGAGTGGAACTCAATGCCTGCGTCTGTGTTTCCGAACGCAACCGAACCCGAATCTCTTCATAGTTAGAGTGAACAGGCTTCTTCTGGGTAAGCTCACTCCGTCGTCGACTTTGTCTCTGTCACCTCTGACCTAGACTAGAGTCAAGAGCAAACCCATCACGAATAAAAAAATTAAAAAAATATTTTATGCCTATATATCACCACTTCTCAGTTGAAGAAGAAAGTTCGATTCATCGAGAATCTAATAAAGTGTTAAAAGCAACGGACACTAACATCGGATGCCACAACAATCTACACAAACGTTGTAGGAAATCGTACTTCTGGGCGACTTCCCTGTCATGTGTTTCTCCAGAATCTGCGTGGGCGTATGCAGGCGAACTTTTGACCGGCGCGGGCGCACTGTGTGGCCGATGTTACGTAACTGTCAGCCTTCCTCCAACTTTGTATTTATTTCATTCTCTCTTTTATGCTTTATACGTTTCACGTTTTTGATTTGATATACTGTGGCAAGGTTTATGAAATGATTTATCAAATCTCAGGTTACTGATGTTACCATCCATAACATCAGTAACCTGAGATTTGATAAATCTATTGAATGTTAAACTGGCTTGGTGCTTTTTTATGTAGCATATAGGGACATAAAGCTTAACTGAGAGAAGATGACGAAATGTGTGAAGGACCAGAAAATTCTGTTGTTGTATCTGGGTTTTCTGGGATCTATGTTGTGAATGAACCTTGCAGTGAGTTACAATAAAATCTATGTAAATGATTACCTAAGCTGTAATGCTTTCAAAATGATACAGCACGTCTTTGAAATATTTCTAATATTGTAGTAATTGTACCTACGTTTACTCAGGCATAACCACATTCTTGTGTTTCTCCTTGCAAAGCCCTTTAACGCGGATTACTTGGCAAAATACCTCAATTAATAGATTTATTACGTTATAATAACGCAAATTATTCCATAAAAGCTTTGCTTATTTGCGTAGAACTTTTAAACAGGTGTTGCAGAATTCCTGCAGCCTACTAGTTACTATAACGAGTAGTAATTACGATAATCTGAGTGGTCAATAAAGTAAATTCCGACTTTGAAAGTCGTGAACTCGTGAGCGTTTTAAATCTCATGGCGTAGGCGACTTCCGCGACATTAAACGCTGAGACGACATTAACGTCGAACCTACGGTGACACACGACACCCATTACTATTATAATTTCGTATAATGGCTCGTGCAACATCGCCATATAAATTCATGAAGTTTTTAACATTTCTCTATTTATTTTCTGTTCGGTTTTGTAAACTAGATCTGGTTTATTATAAGACTAGCTGACCCCCGGGGCTTCGCTCCCGTCAACTGGCTGCCAACCCGGCCTACCCTACCCTACCTACCTACCTAATATTTTTTATGTATCATCAATAGTTTTCTCAACGCACGCCAAAGAATGAATTTTACAGCCAACAATTTGCTACTTTGGGTTACATTATTGCAATTTTCATAAGGATCTCTATTTTTTTTGAAAATATATTATAGCCTATGACACTCAGGAATAATGTATAACGTCACAAACTCTACCTCTTTATAATATTAGTATAGATTTGGATTAATAAAGAGCTTTCTTCATTACAACTTCTTTCTCCTTGTTCCTTATTTAGAAAAAAATGCCTATCTGAAATTGCGTCATCATGACCTGACCACTAGGCAGCCCCCGGCCTTCTCGTATTAACAATATGATTAAATTAAATTATGAATTAAAATATTCCTATAAACCGAGCTGCTATATGTAAAATAATATAACGCTTTAAAACACTTCACTTGCTTCGGCGGCTTAATGTGTAATACGATATTTTTATCACCAGAAAGGAACGTTCTATTCGGCTCGAAGGACAAAAAATTGTCAAGTGGGAGCCGTCATTTTTTGGAGAGTTCCTTATTGCTTATCAATTAACTTATGATTTAAATAGGCAACAAAAACGAATAAGGCTAGCTATATAGTATTAGTCCATGTAGTCCATAAGGCTTAGGTGCTTGATCATATTAATAAGAGAAGGGTGACTTTTTCGTCGATGTCAATCAAGTAGATTGTCAAATTCTTAGTATGAGAGCAAGTAAAATAAGTTTGTATATTTTAATTTTCGAGATGCGGATCTCTAAATCTCGTCCCCTGCGTTGTTCACGTGGCATTTGGTTTCGTCAACTAATACTCTGTTTTTTTATTGTGAAACTAAACACTGCCTATTGACAGCTGCTGCGGTGTAATCAACCTTGCCTGTTCCAGCCCGTGTAACCGACACTAATGATTGAAAAAACAAAACCTGCCGCTTCATAACAATGAATTACGTGGTCTTTAGGATACAACGAATTAGTTTTAGTCCTATAAGCACAGAAAACAGCGCAGTTGAGTACAGTAGGCGGTCCACGACTAAACTATATTATTGAATTATTCAGTATTTTGATCTTTGCAACCTGTTCGCAACTACAACAATATTCTCAACAAATCGACACCGAAGAGAATTGAATCGTCACGATTTCTGTTGAGTCATTGATCATAGGCGCTAAAGCAGTGTCATAAAAGTAACATCCACGTATTGATACGTGGTCGTATAGCCATTAGAGAAGCGTGGCGCTGGCGCATCGGATCGTAGAAAGCTCACCCACGCGTGCCGAGAGGTCAGCGCCGCCCACACCATCCCTCGATTACCATTGAGAAATAAGAGAACAAGCCTTCGGAGCGGCTCGGAGGTGTTCGTCGGCCAATTACCGTAAATTGATGATTATTGCGAAACAGCGCGGTGGGCGCGCGCCATTAGCGATGCGATCGAGGGCGGTTGAAGACATGACGGATTGCACCAATAAAACGCTAACAATATGATCCACGATCTCCAACATAACGGAACAAAAAACTGGGTAGTACATCAAACTTAATGGATGCGACGAGCTTTTTCTTGAGTTAATACTGAACGGGAAACTGATGATGCATCAATGTCAAATTAAAGTACAGTTCAGTAAAAGTAGCATCAACAATGTATTTACTGGGGAAATATTAGACCATTCTTTTTCTTTTGCGTCTAGGAAATAAGCACGCTCTACAACTTAAATGTCATCAAACCGATTAAATTGGAATCAGCCAAAACGCGATCGTGACTGCTAACCACGACTTCTGGAGAGCACTTTAACACTTGTCTACCAAAAAGCAACAAGGTATTCTTTTTTCCAAAAAGAATGTCTAATTTCTGCACTGAAATGGTGTACATAATTTCGCGAGCGTGCCTGTTGAAACGCAGCAAAGCACGAATTATAATCCACAAATTGATGCCTATCGCCACATCTGCGATATTTGGACACAGAGCAAAAAAATAATTAGTGTTATTCAGAGGGTAATTTGCAATACGATGAAAGCTCTGAATGACCACGTTCGGTTGCGGTAATACGTGCGTTATAATTACGGATGTGTGTATCATCACAAGTGCAAATCGGATGCGCTTTCGATCGACGCCAGAATTTATAATACGCTTTTGTTCTTATTTAAATTATCCGAGTGTAAGAATATTAGTATTCTCACTTCGTCTATTGATGCCCAGATCGTTATCTGCCATCGGGAAAGTAGATTTCTGATTTTTATCAGATAAACAACATGAAGAGAAAATTAGATAGTAACGAGAGAGTCGGTTTAATCTACTATTATGTTCTGTTTGATCTAGATTTGTACAGAGACGACCGTGCGATTTTCTTGCTTAGTGGTTAATGGATTTTAGGGTCAGTAAGTCTTCATTAGCAAATGTTTTAAAAGTTCCGTTAGGTACATAGAGTGTCTAGTTTTACGAGTGACTTTCCTGTCGCCGCAGCCCTTAGTGAAACCAGATTCAGTCGGCTATCAGTGAGCTGATGGATGCTGCTGTCTATCAGCTGATACAAGCCGACACTTACAACACCCACGGGTGAAGATATTCTCGCTTCTACTAAGACAAGGGAGGCACCCACGATTCCATATTAATCAAAAAGAATGATGCAGCATTTATTTTTAGCGAGCTATTTAAAAAGAAAACAAGAAATATGGCCCATTAATCATAAATAGAACGCAAGTAGACATTTAAAATAAACAAATTCATTGAGTAAATGGCCTAGTATCTGGTATTGTCATGTAAGCGTCGATAAGGTAGGATAAACTACCATTAACCTTCCCACGGTGATCTATAGGTAACATAAACAATTAGATCACTGTCGTATTTTTAGCACACGATTTAAAAAGAACACAAGAAGTATGGCCCATTAATCATAAATAGAATATAAGGAAATAGTAAAAATATAACAGTCATTGATTCAAATGCTAGTACCTATCTGCTATTGCCATATTAGCGTCGATAAGGTGGGTAGGTGGGTACCATTAACCCTCCCACGGTGATCTATAATACTAACAATTAGACCACTGTCGCATTTTTTAATTAGTGTCAAAGTCCGATGAGATAAATACTGCTACATTTTTTATCAGTTTCATTTTTATTTCGACATACATAATAGCGGAGTACGTATCTACTCCTTGAAGTCTGACGTCAATGTTGAGGATTACTTCCGGTTATGTGCGAAAATGCTATTGGAAAATGATTGATGCTGAAACATCTCATTCCATGCTTTGTTTATTTTAGAAACTCTTTATGAAATTATTTAAAGAATTGTATAAAACTTTTCGAATTTCAATATTTCCAACTAAAGATGCGAAGTCTCTAATTAATTAGGCATGAATCTACGTAGAATATAGTCACAATATTATACGAAAATGTATAAATCAAACAGGACATTTATAAATATTTCTCCAAACATTACATGTTTTATATAATAATAGGCCGTCAATGATAATATATTGGTGGCCGCCAGCCACCTGACTGACTATTCAAATTAGACTGCGAAAAAACAACTGCCATACAACCGGTTAAGGTAATACGATACACCACACAAATACAAGTTTATAGCACAGAACGAAACTTGGAAACATCCTTCAGGTGTTAAATCAAAGTTGTTAATTTAGAAGATAAAAAAACTATTTAGTAACTTTTAAAACATTTTGTTGCATCATAATATTTATCTGCGGCCAAGAGCCTTACAAAATAAGATAAATAATCCATGCCAAAACCAGAATCGTCAAACGCGTCTTATATACTGCTTCAACTTCACACGAATAGAAATCCAATAGAGCAATAGTATCTAAAACAAACACTCCATATCTGGGACTACTCCAAAATCAAATTCAAGATATACCACAAACCAAACAGCTTATACAAATAACGAGTTAGCCAATCAAAGTACAGCTATAACGAAGTTTCGTGGAGATGAATGAAGCCGTGATCAAGCTGTTACTATAGATGTTTATGCAAATAGCCGTGGTTCATTGATGGGGCCCATTGAGAGTATAACGGGGCCCAGACTGGTCTGCAACACTGCCACCGCCACCGGTGTGCCGGTTATCAACGCACGTACACATATGCATATTGATTATCAATTTTAGATAGACAAACTTCTCTTGATTGTCTTAAACGTAAATGTTGGGTAATACTCGTAGTACAGAATGATTTTGAAACGAATCAAGCTGCTATTCAAATTAGGTTATCAATTTTATTTAAGTTTACGAATTTATGCTCTAATTTTGGTAAAAGGACTAGGGAAATTGTCTGTCTACATAGTAGCTTTTTTGTTTCTGTCTTGTTCGACAATTGAAGCCATAACATCAGTAGTTGACCCGATTCTGAGTTGTATTTTTAAACGCCTTAGAATTTGATCAACAATACCCGTATGTGGTAATCACAGAGACTGCTTCGCTAAATGATAATTCTAATAACTGGATGTGAGTCATTTCTCATGTAATATTATCGTAGACATTTCATTAAACACAGGTGTTCACTTGCCGAGACAACTGTTTCCAAAAGCAATAAATTTCTAGCAGAAGTTGCAAAGGAAATTAAAGCATAAATTATATTATTTTTATTTCAATATGCTTGTTAATAACCAAAACGAGTTCAGAGAGAAATTGATAATGAAACAAACAGCCAGAATCTATACTGACATAAAAGTGTTATAAATTGATGCTTGAGAGTGTAGAAGTTTAAATTGCAATTGGTTTTATAAATAATGTTAGGCGATAACCCCTTTCCTAAGAGAAACATGATTACAACCATATAAACTTTCAACATGGCAGTGTGGTATTTAGCAGAACTATTAACAGAAGCCACGGCGAAGACTTGGAAGACCATAAATCACCATCAGAATAACGCTTCGCACAATTACGACTCCAAAGACCATTTTAGACAAGTCTCGGACCATGTAAGGCAGAACATTAATTTGTCCAATATTGGGTGTGTTGATTTTAAATTGCTATATACGAAACTAGTTTCGACTGTCGAGTCGTGACCTCTTACTTGTAGACGAGTCGCGACTAGTCGGGATGTGATGGAACTTTCTTTTTGATGAAACTTGTCTTTATGACATTGCCAATCCACCTGCAGATTAGCGAAGGAGTGGTCTTGGGAAATAAAGTTAGTTCGTTAGTATCTACAAATTACGAGTGCCAAGCAAGAGAGAGTTGTTCGATGAAAACGTGTTGTATTGTGTAGCATAAGTTGATATTGAGCACTGGCGAGTAGTGGCGAGCGCGCTTTAGTCAATATTATTGAAACATGTAGTAATCAATAACACGGTGACTTGTCTCAAATATCTGTCTGAAGTATTTATCGTTGCTCATTATATCAACGGAAAAGCCGTCATTTTCAAAACGGTTGTTGGATAGATGTCAAAGGCCTAAATATCACGTTAACAAGATTCCAATCACGAGGCTTGCGATAACTTATGAAGTATCTACCTGTTATCCGGTATACTATAAATCATTTGATTCATGAATGAGAAGTCAATATTTAGATAAAACCACCGGAAACACAAGCAGAAAATAATATGTAATCTGTTGAAATTAATAATTGGTGTAGACGATATATTACAGCTATAAATTAAAGTATTATTACTGACCAGATCAGAAACTTATATCGTATCATCTCTAATGCTAATAGATTTTATATCAAAAGATTAGTTAACGGTACAGACGTAAAATGTTTTGACTTAATTAAAATTGATACTTATATATAATGGATATATACATAAGATTCTGAAATAGATCAGACAGCCAGTATTATAGTTCGATGACACACATAGAACGCAGATAATATGCACACCCGAGAACAATCGGATATGAATATCATAACAGCTATTACGCAAGGAGTCCCTACGACTGCAAGCATAATAGACCACAGTACACTTGTTTCAAAGGCGAAACGTGATGCAACTATCTTCAAACAATATTATAGGAATCAAGTGTATTGTTGAGTATAGAAATGACTTCATAATTTCACTGCGCACACGCACCCATCCGCGGGAGTGTGTGACGTGCGGGCTCACTCACACACGCTCGATATCCGGCCGCGTCTGTGAATGACGCTTACGCATGTTTACTACCGCTGTGGCCGGCTGTCGATCATTTTGGTACAGTATTACGTCATCATTCACTACAGTACTAATTTCCACGTCTGTAGGATACGAGCCAAGCCAACGCTATTGGTGAAGACCTCTTTGTACTGCTTAGCTGGATCCTTTTCAAACATTCTCATATATAATACGCACTTTACGACAGGTCAAGACTTTTTATTCGACGTCCTCAGTAACATTAGCAATTTAAATATATTATATTTATGATTTTGTCAGTGTCGCCTTCGTTATTAAACGTTTGTTATTTAGATGAGTTGATTGCCATTTGCCACCGACTTACGGGGATTCTTGAAGAGGAATTAAATTAATTCAAACGTGTCGCTTGTACACTTAAATTCATTGATGACAATGTAGTGCTGTAATAAATTAGCATAAGTATTTAGGGCCCAATACGCTTGCCCGATCGTTTAAAAGAAGTGAATTTAAATGCAAATTGCCTTCTATTACAAACATCGCGAGTTCGTGTCTACGAGACCCTTAAACTTACGTTACTAGAATTTAAATGAAGCCTCCTTCCTGTGGTCAGCGCTGAGCAGATTCTCGACAACCGTTCAGTAGATAGGCACTGCTTTAATTTCGACCAAAGGAATGTTATACAACCACAAAACAACACGTTTGGAGCAACTGTGTTGCATCCCGACATATTACGACTCGCATTACTATCGCCTTTATATCGAGAGTAATTTATTTATAGATAATTTTAACTGCTTCCAAGATAAATAATTTAGTCTGCAGTACGTAGACACCATAAATCTTATTGAGTTTCCTTTACGAGTAAATAATAAAACAATATTATGATCGCATATGTTCTCTAAATTTGCTCGGGCTTTAATGGTTGTTCTTCATACGATTCCATTGGTACAAGCTTGTCTTTATCTTTTATTGACACCTTGGGTCCCTGTACTAATGAATTGAGGCTGGTTGCTGTTATTTATAGTGCGCTTAATTTAGTTATCAAGGTGCACTCAAACCAATTTCGCAACACGATCATTAGACGCATTCATTGACTCTTCGGCCGAGTCATCTTAAAGTAACATCAAAATCGCGAATGCTTATTACTACATTCACATTATGAACGTTTAATTACCGCGAGTCGATATCCGGTGATCCTGGACGACTGATTGGCGATTGAAGAGCGGATGACGTCTTTCGCCGCCGATAAACCCTGCTTCCGACAGCTCGTGTCCACCATCGAGCGGGCCGCTTCAATTTCCTCAAGACCCAAATCTTGTCGTGGGATCGGGGCGGCATTAAGATGTTAAACACCGATAACTTGTTCCGCTGAGTGCTAAATTACTAGAGTCGTTCTCACCTAGATATTAGTTAATCAAGTGAGTGTTCATTGGCTTAATTAACTGTACACCTGTTAAACTGGGTGTCCTTTCTTGCCGAAAAGCTGCAACATGATTCCAATACTTCTAATACGTGAAGACACAGTTAGTCCTCTTAACGCATTGATTTGAGACTTGCATTATGTTAACTAACTGACAAGAAAGATCGTTTCCCGCTCTCTTGTTACCCATTTCATACTGTTATTTGTTTGAGGCAGCCTTGTTCTTGTCATCAAGAGTCCAGAAACGTGGAAGCACCAAAGATAAATTATAACGACGTTCCAGTTCCAACGAACAAACCCATTGAATGTAAGCGTTCTGCGTACACAAAATGTATAGGTGTATTTAACATTTCCCGCATACCACTTTACAGAATGCTGCGAAATCTTTCCTTCATATCTGTGAGATATGACTCTCGGTCAGGGTAACGGTAAACCGCATAGACCAACACTGTGACCGCACATAATGCGCACTAAAGTCGCCAACGACCAGCTATCAGGTTTCAGCGTCTTTCAATTACCTAGCTTCAATTCAATATTGACCCCCATTGACCACTTATAAGACGTTTGCTTAACATGGTGTAAATATTAACAAAATGTACACCATTTAGTTCAAAATATTACACAAGTACGTGGGAATATACTTAAGTGCAGATGCTTGAAGTCGGTAGTAAACGTATCTGACTGCTGACCGAGTTCAGCCTGTGTGGGATGGTTCAAAAAGTTCATACAATAATTTACCCACTCGTGGTGTTGTGGGAGGATAACTGTGACTTCGGGGAAACGTTTATTACTTTATTTTTTAAGTTTGACGCAATAAATATTATGTGAAACTTGTGAAATGGAACCAATACAAATCATGTGTAATTGTGTATAGCTTAGTAAATCTAAAGGTGAAGCAGAATCGTGCATATTTAAAGGGGTAGAGACCTGACGCCGACAATAACGGATGCCTAATCGTGACTGCTCTGAGCTTGGCAAAGTTTAACTCAACAAAATGAAAGGTTTATGAAATATACTTTGGCGGAAGAATAAAAGATTCTAAGTATGTTTAAATGTTCAAGATTCAAAGGACCAAATCTATTGTAGCTTGATATTTATCACTTTTAGTATATAACTTAAGAAAGAATAATTAACATAACGGCACTTTAAATCTACTTCTCTACGCTTAAATAAAATCTAACATCCTGTAATTGCCAGCGTTAATCAAGCGAGCGATCGAATTGGTTTTGGCAAGCGCATACACCGTTGTTCACTTAGATAACTATAATCATTAATAGTGGTATATAATCGTCATTTATTATCGTATGAAATGCTTTAAATTGCAGGTGTTCGGGGTACTTCGGAGCGAGACTGTAGACATAACAGCCGGCGACATCCGTGATGCGGTGCCAACGCGAGTGTATTTGCGCGCCGAGCCGTCTCGGACGAAACTATGCGCCCGATATAGGCATTATCTCGAGATCAGGTGGGCTAGACTGAAATATTGGATGTGTTCGCCACGTTCTAAATATACCACACAATTTAGAAGGTAAACACAGTATTATACCGCCGATGTCGTGCACGACTCAGGTATGATACCACTGATATTTACATCAGCATGATAAATTAAACAGAATAAATTAATATTTGCTATATTATTGTAATTTGTTTTAAGATATAAACGGCATATCAAGTCAAGCTTTTTCTTTCCAAGGTAAGTAAGATTTCAAACAGAGTGTAAATATAAATCCAGTATTGACATTTAACCACTTGGAGCTTCCTTCAGCAATGCATAATAATTAAACTTCTAATGATGAATTTTAATGAAAGGACAGGAAATAGATTTCCGCAGTAAATATATTTCACGGAAGAACTCTTAAATCTAAATATACAATTCTAGTAAGGTGCATTCGCATCGTTCAAAGGAGAAATTCTTTAAAGGGAATGGTAAATTCTATCGGACAAAGGTGAGCTAATGATTACTCGTCGTAAAACCTTACAATACTAAGGCAACCGACCGAATGCTGAACGTAAAACCCTATATAGTCCTATAGAATATTTCACAAAAGGTACTAGTTTACGAGCCGTGGGTGCAGGTATACAGCATCCCTGGGCAACGCACATGTGCAACGAAGCTAGAGATTTCTTAGAAAATCCACTTTTTCTCATGTTTCTGACAATAGAACGTGGCATCTGGCAGACACGGTGTCGTCAGGTCCAACCACTGACAATAGTCCACACCGTCCGTTTTGAGAACGCTTCGTACAACACAAAGAACTACCTGCGATATACCTGCGATGCTATTGTATAGATCGGGCTGGTGCGAATCGTAAATAAAAGGTGCCTTTTAATGACCAACATAAAACGAATAAAATAAATATCAAAATATAATAGCTACGTCTGTAATAGGTATAGGAAAAGATATAGAAGACATTTATTACACAGCCTCACGCACGATGGATTTGTTTGAGAAAAAACATATGCGAGATTTATGACAAAATTTTATAGGTTTTGAGGATTAAGAAAAGTTAAAGACGCAAGACGTACAAAAACGTACGTAATCTCTAGAAATATGGTAAACCTGCAATGAAGACAACATACATTACTAAACATAATTGGCTGGTAACTCGAGATCACGTATGTAAGGAACATAAAACGTAACGGACACGTGGGCTATCAGGTTGAAGCGGCCATAACAACCCCATTACCTAAATCATAACGATCACGGTAATTAGAGCTGCGCGTCGAGCCATTGACCTGGCCACGATGATTCCAGGTAATCAGCACGCCGACACCGGGAAGACAATGCATCATTATATTTTCATAGGAGACGCAATCACCAACGGATACACTGTAACTCATTCCGCAAAGCCAGTCTGCCAACGCGAATTGCGTGGAGCAACATCGACATTCCTTAGGCAAAAATGCAATATAAACCAAAGTCTACGCCCGGCCAGATTAACATAGGAACTTATATTTGACTGCATTATAGCATAATCCTACAGCAAGACATATTCTCCATGTAAAATCACGTCGTCAGTGAATGCAAATTATAGCGCAGATTAGCTCGGGTTTAGTATTACAATTCATGGCGTCGCATACTTTAGACCACTAAACGATCAAGTGACATGTAACTAAACCTAGGCTCCGTCACAACATGAGAAGTTAGATAGAGCAGACGTGAAAGGTACACAGAAATAGCCGGTTTTATCTCGAGAAATATGACGATAACCGCGACAAATGTGACAGATATAAAATTATGCAGCCAAGGTGTCGACTAATGACGTTGTTAGAACTCACACACGCCGATGTGCAGCGATGAAATCAGACTCTTTCATATTCAAGATTTATAGGCGGTCCAATTAAATTTTCGAGACGGTACCGTATCTTGATTGATATAGGATAAAATAATATTCGGAACGGCTAATGACGTTATGTTTCGTCTGGTGCAGTAAAAAGTTGAGGAATCAAAATTCGGGAGTCTGTCTTAAATGAGCTCATGTCCAAATCAGTTGCAACGAGCAAAACGTTAGTAGGTAGGCGGATCCTTTGATAAACCATTAATTATATTCACACCTTTGTCGACCGCGACTGAGTATTCGGGTGAAGTTTTTTTTCTGTAAAGCGACAGTTCTCGGAAAGATGGCGGCGCGACGACCGTGTGGCGAACAAAAAGTGGAAGCGCGAGCACGAGCGACTCGAATCTCGACGAATATTTTAGAGGTCGTGACAAATACAGAACCACAATAAAATAAAAATAAACATATTAACGGATCGATTTTGATAACAATAGCTATGTAGGACAGAACTATTCCGACTAATTAAAAAACAATAGTTGATTGATTGGAAAGGAATAATAGCATTCAAGACAACCGGACGATGTAAAGGGAAGTATTTAAGAGGAAATGAGGTCGTCGAAGTAAAACCGGATATATATATATACTAGTATTCGCTTTGTGCGCGAGCTGCAAGCAGCTCGCGTGTTGTTGTCCCTACACCTACCCTACACCTACCCTACACCTACCCTACACCTACCCTACACCTACCCTACACCTACCCTACACCTACCCTACACCTACCCTACACCTACCCTGCACCTACCCTACACCTACCCTACACCTACCCTACACCTACCCTACACCTACCCTACACCTACCCTACACCTACCCTACACCTACCCTACACCTACCCTACACCTACCCTACACCTACCCTACACCTACCCTACACCTACCCTACACCTACCCTACACCTACCCTACACCTACCCTACACCTACCCTACACCTACCCTACACCTACCCTAAACTTTGTTCCAAAAAACATAACCCTAATGAATACTTGTCGTCGCCAGGCACTGAGTTTCGCTTCACCCACTCAACCTTCGTTACGCTACGGAGGTCGCCGGCTCGCTTCGCTCGCCACCTCCCCCCTGCGCTGCACTTGGTCTCGTAGGTTCGCTCCACTCGGGATCCCTACGCTGAATCCGTAAAAAAAACAAAAAAAAAGATTCGCCAAAACGGGGGGAGAAGGGGGGCAAGGGGGTCAACTTTGAAAAATGGTTCGTTTGTGACTATAGCATTGCCCCTTTATATGAATCTGAAAAAAGAAATGTTCCAAGTCTCTCAACTTCCGAGATCCGCTTAAAGGGGGGGAGAAGGGGGGCGAGGGGGTCAACTTTGAAAAATGGTTTTTACTTTTCCGAGCCTCCTCTCAACGATTCCGTAAAAAAAACAAAAAATAAAGATTAGCCAAAACGGGGGGGGAGGGGGGCGAAGGGGGGCAAGGGGGTCAACTTTGAAAAATGGTTTGTTTGTGACTATAGCATTGCCCCTTTATATGAATCTGAAAAAAAAAATGTTCCATATGTTCCAACTTTCGAGATCCGCTTAAAGGGGGGGAGAAGGGGGGCGAGGGGGCCAACTTTGAAAAATGGTTTTTACTTTTCCGAGCCTCCTCTAAACGA
This sequence comes from Orthosia incerta, assembly GCA_948252205.1. NCBI lineage: Eukaryota > Metazoa > Arthropoda > Insecta > Lepidoptera > Noctuidae > Orthosia > Orthosia incerta. The sequence goes on from OX411759.1 coordinate 28,233,787, forward strand.
ATCCGTAAAAAAAACGAAAAAAAAAGATTCGCCAAAACGGGGGGGGAGGGGGGAGAAGGGGGGCAAGGGGGTCAACTATGAAAAATAGTTTGTTTGTGACTATAGCATTGCCCCTTTATATGAACCTGAAAAAAGAAATGTTCCAAATGTTCCAACTTTCGAGATCCGCTTAAAGGGGGGGAGAAGGGGGGCGAGGGGGTCAACTTTGAAAAATGGTTTTTACTTTTGCGAGCCTCCTCTAAACGAATCCGTAAAAAAAACATTCTACGGGTACCTTAGTTTCCGAGATACGATAGAGGGGGGGAGGAGGGGGGAGGAAAAGGGGAGGTTTGGGACTTTTCCCATACTCGCGAGAGTTACTTGTATACGAATCTGTCAAAATATACCCACCTCCCCCTCCACCATCTGGGAGAACAATTATGTCAATGAGTCAGTGAGTGAGTCAGTCAGTGGTAATGCAGTTTTATATAGTATAACTAGTATTTGCTTGGTGCGCGAGCTGCAAGCAGCTCGCGGCTTTGTCGAGTTTTTGAGAAGTATTCCTTAACCTACCCTACACCTACCCTACACCTACCCTACACTTTGTTCCAAAAAACATAACCCTAATGTTTGCATTCGTCGCCAGGCACTGAGTTTCGCTTCACCCACTCAACCTTCGTTACGCTACGGAGGTCGCCGGCTCGCTTCGCTCGCCACCTCCCCCCTGCGCTGCACTCGGTCTCGTAGGTTCGCTCCATTCGGGGTCCCTACGCTGCCTGGTCCACTCCCACCGGACAGGTTTCGACGACCGATATTAGGAAGGGGAGGTTGGGGAGAGGAGGGATGAAGGGAGGGAGAGTGGGGAGTTTTGAAAAATGATTCCGACTCAAGCATTGCCCCTTTATATGAATCTGAAAAAAGAAGATTTTCCAAAACGGGGGGGGGGGGTGGGGGAAAAGGGGGGCAAGGGGTCAATTTTGAGAAATGGTTTTTACTTTGCCGAGCCTCCTCTAAACGAATCCGTAAAAAAAACAACAAAAACAGATTCGCCAAAACGGGGGGGGGAGGGGGGAGAAGGGGGGCAAGAGGGTCAACTTTGAAAAATGGTTTGTTTGTGACTATAGCATTGCCCCTTTATATGAATCTGAAAAAAGAAATGTTCCAAGTCTCTCAACTTCCGAGATCCGCTTATAGGGGGGGAGAAGGGGGGCGAGGGGGTCAACTTTGAAAAATGGTTTTTACTTTTGCGAGCCTCCTCTAAACGAATCCGTAAAAAAAACTGAAAAAAAATATTCGCCAAAACGGGGGGGGGGGGGGGGTAGAAGGGGGGCAAGGGGGTTAACTTTGAAAACTGGTTCGTTTGTGACTAAAGCATTGCCCCTTTATATGAATCTGAAAAAAGAAATGTTCCAAGTCTCTCAACTTCCGAGATCCGCTTAAAGGGGGGGAGAAGGGGGGCGAGGGGGTCATTTTTGAAAAATGGTTTTTACTTTTGCGAGCCTCCTCTAAACGAATCCGTAAAAAACAAAAAATACGGGTACCTTAGTTTCCGAGATACGATAGAGGGGGGGAGGAGGGGGGAGAAAAAGGGGAGGTTTGGGACTTTTCCCATACTCACGGGAGTTACTTGTTTACGAATCTGTCAAAATATACCCACCTCCCCATCCACCATCTGGGAGAACAATTATGTCAATGAGTGAGTGAGTGAGTCAGTCAGTGGTAATGCAGTTTTATATAGTATAACTAGTATTTGCTTGGTGCGCGAGCTGCAAGCAGCTCGCGTGTTGTTGTCCCTACACCCGCGTGTTGTTGTCCCTACACCTACCCTACACCTACCGTACACCTACCGTACACCTACCGTACACCTACCCTACACCTACCCTACACCTTCCCTACACCTACCCTACACCTACCCTACACCTACCCTACACCTACCCTACACCTACCCTACACCTACCCTACACCTACCCTACACCTACCCTACACCTACCCTACACCTACCCTACACCTACCCTACACCTACCCTACACCTACCCTACACCTACCCTACGCCTACCCTACACCTACCCTACACCTACCCTACACCCACCCTACACCTACCCTACACCTACCCTACACCTACCCTACACCTACCCTACACCTATCCTACACCTACCCTACACTTACCCTACACCTACCCTACACCTACCCTACACCTACCCTACACCTACCCTACACCTACCCTACACCTACCCTACACCTACCCTACACCTACCCTACACCTACCCTACACCTACCCTACACCTACCCTACACCTACCCTACACCTACCCTACACCTACCCTACACCTACCCTACACCTACCCTACACCTACCCTACACCTACCCTACACCTACCCTACACCTACCCTACACCTACCCTACACCTACCCTACACCTACCCTACACCTACCCTACACTTTGTTCCAAATACATAACCCTAATGTTTGCTTGTCGTTGCCAGGCACTGAGTTTCGCTTCACCCACTCAACCTTCGTTACGCTACGGAGGTCGCCGGCTCGCTTCGCTCGCCACCTCCCCCCTGCGCTGCACTCGGTCTCGTAGGTTCGCTCCACTCGGGATCCCTACGCTTTCTGGTCCACTCCCACCAAACAGGTTTCGACGACCGATATTAGGTAGGGGAGGTTGGGGAGAGGAGGGATGAAGGGAGGGATAGTGGGGAGTTTTGAAAAATGATTCCGACTCAAGCATTGCCCCTTTATATGAATATTAAAAAAGAAATGTTCCGAGTCTCTCACCTTCCGAGATCCGCTTAAAGGGGGGGAGAAGGGGGTTGAGGGGGTCAACTTTGACAACTGGTTTTTACTTTTCCGAGCCTCCTCTAAACGAATCCGTAAAAAACAAAAAATACGGGTACCTTAGTTTCCGAGATACGATAGAGGGGGGGAGGAGGGGGGAGGAAAAGGGGAGGTTTGGGACTTTTCCCATACTCACGGGAGTAACTTGTTTACGAATCTGTCAAAATATACCCACCTCCCCCTCCACCATCTGGGAGAACAATTATGTCAATGAGTCAGTGAGTCAGTCAGTGGTAATGCAGTTTTATATAATATAATTATTCTGTTTTTAGTATTTGTTGTTATAGCGGCAACAGATATACATCATCTGTGAAAATTTCAGCTGTCTAGCTATCACGGTTCATGAGATACAGCCTGGTGACAGTCGGACAGACAGACGGATCGCGGAGTCTTAGTAATAGGGTCCCGTTATTACCCTTTGGGTACGGTACCCTAAAAAAGCAATGATTCGAGGTTTGGCTCTCGCCTTTTTCCCTCTCCAATATTGGACCAACTTAAAAAAAAGAAAGTAATAAATACTATGCATCTACTTGTATGTTTTGCTTTTTGATGATAAATTTTCTTTAGAAGCACTACAACCCTTAAAACATGTTCAATTTTGCGCTGTCAACAGAGGCCTAGAGTACAAATTTGACAAATATAAATGAAAAAAGAAAAAATGTATTTTTTATTAAATTTTTTATGGAATATCTTTAAATTTTTTCCAATACTGGAGAAGAAAATAGGCGAGAGCCAAACCTCCAATTAAGACCTTTTACTAAGGAAATTCAGTCGGAGCTCTGCCTACTTTACCTCTTAAGCTGCCTAGCAACACAATTTACCTATTATGATGAATTTAATACGAACACAAAATGTGCAAACAAACAAAACGGAGCTAGGTTACGTAGCTCTTAAGATGTGTCCAAGTGATGACCCTGAAGATCTCACCTCGATAGAACTTTTAAGAATTCCGTGGCGCGTTTTGTAGAAGGACAACAAAGACTGAATTCTTTGAACACGTACCACGGACGGCCGGTTAATTCTAACCCTGTCAACTTACTTTTTGTAGCCGCGATGTTTTCTCTGTAAACGAGGCAATTTATTTCACACCAATTTTGTAGACATTTCACATCTAGACATCTTGGAAATCCGAGGCTGTTGTTGTTTGTTTTGGTAACATCTAGACTGGAAACATGGCTTCAAAAAATACAAGACCAAATTGGGAGCACCGATATTTTCTAAATGTCTGAATTTGCTTAACTTGAAGTATCCGGGACAAGATATAAGAGGAGCAGTTCCCAAATTTGTTTAAGAAACATTCTAAACATCTGCCAAAAACACCTCAAACTTGGCGAATTTTGAGATTGATTGTCGCTAAGATGATATTGCGACTTGAACTTTTTTTTTACCGACTGCATAAAGAAGGAGGTAATCAATTCGACACGTATGTATGTTAATATTGTTGGAATTGCCCAATATTCATATGTTACTCTGTATGGGCTTCTACTAGTACTATTAATGTTTATTATGAAAGTATTTATATGTAATTCATTAATATTGTATTGACTCAGCATTGCAATTTGTAATTTAATTTAAAATAAACGGCTCGCCATCACACAGTTAAGCCCTGTGGGGCTTTTGTTGTGTGGCTAAAACCAATTGTAAAATAGGTTAAGTATTTTGGAAATAAAATAAATGAATGAATGAAACACATTTGCCTGTGTAATTTCATAAGTTTATGTAGGTATGTTTGTTTGTATGTATGTTTGTCCACGCATTTCGCCGAAACTACTTATCGGATCGTGATCATTCTTTTTGTGTTGGATTGAGTATCTCTTAACTTGGGGAATTGTGCCAGTTACGTCAAAATCGGTCAAGCAGTTTTTAAGGCGACGATTCCCTTGAGTAGCTGATTTTAAAATGAGAATCACGTCTAAATGGCTCGTCGTAATTCTTTGAAAAAAATATGTTATATTAGACTATTTTCTTAATAATTTGATCTAAGCAAATTTTGAGTTTTATTTGTATAACATAGTGTAACTAATTTGTAAAGTTATGTTTAAAACGGACAAAAACACGACAATCACACCAAAACCGCTAAGCGTATTGTAATGAAATTGACACCATCTCAAAGACAAAATAATCTACATTTTGATCTGAAGCTTTTTTTTTAAAGTCATAGAATAATAAGAAAAGTACAAAAAACGCGGCTGTGAAACGAGTGCGCGTTTTGTTCCCTCAAGGTCGTTGGCGTTAGTTGTCGTCTTAAGATATGGAGCATACAACCGAATGTGTAAATTGGGTTTTTATGTGTAATTTGTCAATCTTCTAGGTACCTTACTTACTATAGAACTTGCTCATTTTTAGTGATGGTGTAATAAAACTAAAAAGAGAGAAATAAAAACTTTTTCACAAAAAAATATACCGACTTCGAAAGCAAAATTTTTTTTAAGTGTTAGAAATGGCTCTCCATTAGTCTGCATTACACTTTACAGCTAAAGCCTAGTCATCTATCTACCATTAGGTTTCAATACAAATAAAAGAAAACATTTAACAAAGCTTACGCAAACAAAATGTCAGTGATCACATCACTGATCACAATCTCATTACCTTCAATTAATTTGATTCTCAATCTTTACAAAGTTTCTCCACTATTTCTGTATTTAATTTGATTTTAATTTAAATCATCAATCTTAAAGGCAAGTAATGCGTATGAGAAAATAACTTAATAATACGGTAGCAATCAAGAAGTTGATTAAGTGCAACTGTATCTAGATGCTGCCTTTCTACGAAAGTTGCGTTAAACGGTTAAAGTTTCCTCGAGAACTTTAAGAGACTCGGATGTAGAAAATATTACATGTCCATTTGATCGCCACCTTAAAACATTTACATCCAATCGGTCTGTTCCAAATTCAAAACTGTTTGCGCTAAATTTCCATTTGATCGACACCTTATAACATTTGCATCCAATCAGTTTGTTCCAAATTCAAAACATTTTCCGCTAAATGTCCATTTGGTAGCCAGCTTTAGACCATTTGCATGTTCCAAATTCAAAACTTTTTGCGCTAAATGTCCATTTGATCGCTACCTTAAGAGCGGACTCTAGTCAACAAGAATTTGAAAAATAGGTATTTGAAGAAACTATTGCCGTCGCGCAGCGCCCGACCAAGCGAGCTATCAATGTGTGAACGAGTAATGTATTTGTGTGTGTAAGAGCGCGCCGCAGCGGCCGGCCGACTCCGGTGCACGCGCCCTCGCCGCGAGTACCGAGCCGCTTTACACTTTACGAAAAAATTTAAAGAGTTGATTAATTTTGGAGAAATGTAGTTTTTTTTTAAATGCCTTCCGCCAGAAATAATTGATGGTCGTATACCACGAAATTTACCTGCAAATGAAAGCATTGAAATTACGATAGATAAATGCACATTTTTACACGACTGTCCAAAAGAGGAGAGTTATGTTATGTTTATAGCGCTCATGTATGTTTGTGAGATTCTTTATTCCACCATAACTTCTAAACAGCTTAACCGGTATCAATTTATGTGGTATCTTTAGAAGCGTAACGTTATTAAAAAATAAAAATAAAAATGATATTTCATAAAAAAATTACTACCTATTCTATCATCGTCTAGCTAGTCTAGAGCTTACTTAGTATATATATAATAATATATAACAGTAGTATTAAATAATCATTTGTTCCCTAATAACATACCAAAAGAAATTAAATAAATATAACAGTACTATTCAATATCCCATAGAAAACTTATAAAATAAATTGTTTTTGGAATAATATCGTTTTATTACTAAAAGAGCTATGATATAAAAAATAAATCATTAAAAATAATTAAAAACACGCCTGCCTTGCAGTCGGGGGATCGATCCTTGGATCAGTTTTTTACAGGTCCCCCGACTTCGTTGAAAAGATTGGTTTTCAGTTGAGCCCATTCAACACAAAATTAATTTCGCTTGTTTTTAATTTTTTTGTTCAATTTTTTCATTCAATTTTCGACAAGCTGCCTTGTCAAAAAGTGCTTTTCTATACTAATATTATAAAGAGGAAAGATTTTTTTGTTTGTTTGTTTGTACTGAATAGGCTCCGAAACTACTGGACCGATTTTAAAATATTCTTTCACCAATAGAAAGCTACATTATTCCTGAGTGACAGGCAATTTTTTAATCCCGAAAATGGGTCCTGTGGGGTGGTCCACGGGAGCGAAGCCGCGGGCAACAGCTAGTAATTAATAAGCGTGTTTTTAATTATTTTTTAATTATTTTAATTTAAAATTCTATATTTTAATTTTAATACCCACAAACCCCACTTCTCCAAAATTCATAAATCATTTTTATAAGTATCTGCTTTATAAGAAATCAAAATTTAGTTTGCATGATACTGGGTGTAAGACCAACCGAAAGAATGCAAATCAGCAGACAGGACGTAAGATGAGCGAACGATTCAGTACATCAGAGCCATCATTTTGAGGACCGGATCACCCGCGTCCGTAGGAAAATAAGCGTTTTGAATCCCTACACGTGGTCCCCGGATGGTGCTAATCATGTGACATACTGGTGGTAGGTTTCGACCGAAGGGCTTGTGACCACATAGCGGGCAAAGACATACTGCCAAGTGGCCTAGCCGTGATCCGGTTACGATGCCCGGTGCAGCCATTAGAGGAGTTGGGTCGAGATAGCTGTTCCACTGATGGAAGGGCGGCCAGACTCACACTGTTATGGACGTATCGGGAGACTGGTCGCAGAGGGCAGTGAGCAAGTACGCAGCCACTTTAAAAAATAAGATGCAATATACCATTCGTGTTATGAATTTGTAAATTTATATTGAAATTTTAAAGTAACGTTTCATTTGAAAGTCATTGCACCGAAAAAGGTCAAATACCATTTCTAGAACCTTTGGAAAAAATAAATTTATTATATTTATATTATACAGCGAGCGTCTTTTGTTCACTAAAAAGAGCCAATTCCATCCAGCTCCATCTTTCCAAGGTGTAACCGTGCCGATAACCGACCATATTAAGCTTCTTGGCGTATGCTGCTAAGAAGTTGAGACGGTACTTCACGCCAGAACAGGTGCTTAAGTTGTATCAAGCGCAAGTTCGATCTTGCATGGAGTACTGTTTTCATCTCTGGGACGAATCTGCCAAATACCAGCTTCATGCACTAGATTTTATCGAAAAACGGGTCAGGAGGGTCATCGGCAATGAGATCGAGTCAAAGCTCCAGAGCCTTGAACATCGTCGCAGAGTTGCCAGCTTGCCGGATTTTTATCGGATGCATTTCGGGGATTTTGCGATGGAATTGCATGATCTAATTCCATATAGCCCGTTTCATCATCTACAAGACGTACGGCGATGCGCCATCGGTACAAGGTGGATATCCCGCCCAAAGGCACTAAACATTTTGCGTACAGCAAGGAGTGGAATTCCTTGCGTCTGTGTTGCCCGATAGCTACAACCTCGGGGTCTTTAAGTCAAGAGTGAAGTTACTTCTGGGCAAGTTTGCTACACCGTAGACCACAACATCGCTTACCATCAGGTGAGATAGTGGTCAAGAGCGAGCCTATGTATAATAACAAAAATCAGCGATTTCTTTTCAACAACATTTGTTAGTTCGTTCGGTTGGTCTGTACCGAGCATTATTCTGGATCCTGGCTTAATTTTCTTAACAACTTTTGATCGTGTATTTGCTACTGCACTTGCCAGATCTTATGCATGCCTAAGTTAATCATTCGACAAGTGCCTTCAACAATAATAAATAATACTCACAATCACACGATTTATTAAATAAAATCATTGTATAGTGTAAATATCGACATCGGTGTATATCACTAGAGTATCGATAAAAATATCGACAACTGCCACTTCCCTATTAGTGTACGTGTAAGCCTTACCCTCCCTCACCTCCAACCTCCACCCGTAAAGTGCGAAAGGGACAACTGCAGCTCAGGCTGATTTTACCTACAAAAACCTTGACCAAAAGGCGTTTCGTATTCCGCTTTTTTCTTCTTCAAAACTGGCCTGATCTTAAAAAATCTTATATCAAAATTTAGAGAAAAAGTATATCTATGCTTCTGTCATTTTCTTTTTTGTTAAAAAGTTATCGATTTTGTCTGAAAGTCGTCTGAACATGGCGGTAAAAACGGGCATTTTTTTCGGGTTTTTGGATTGTCATATTTCTTTTAGTGATTATGTTTTCGAAAAAAGGAAATGATAGGGGCACGTATTAATTAGACCTTGATTTTATGGGAAAAAATCATTGCTCTGGAGGCATTATCCACGAAGAAAACAGCGGAATGTTTTTGTATGGAGAAAGGCCCAATAGAGTACCCTCTTAAAACATTCGCATCCAATCGGTATGTTCCAAAATCAAAACTTTTTGAAAGTAACACCTCCAAGCTTATAAAACAGTTCACACCAATCGATTGATAGTTCGCGTCCGTTCGTCTGGTACCTAATCCGCGTCCATTGAGGCGCATCAGGTTCAACGCTCGCAGTGGGCCAGGCTGGCTGGCTGGCTGGCTAGGCACGGCACGCTCGACTAGACCATGTTAGCCTATACCTCGGTAGGTGCTGTGGTCTAGATCCGCGGCTGATCATGACACGCTCTGTCGCCCGCCTCTGAGCTTGCTGACCGCACCTTTCATCAGGTCGGATCACTGTGTGTTATTGAAGCGGGCACCTTAGAAGTCAAGTATTTAAAGGGTATAAGATACCTCCTATTCTGCTTGTGACATTCAGCCGAAATTACCTCTGCGCTACCACAGACGACGCCTTGGAAGTCGCAAAGCTTTAGGACGAACAAAATCTGAATTGTCATAGCAGTTCCAGAAGAAATGAATCAGATCTGAAATGAATCCATATTGGATGCAACTCGGCGGTAATGTGGATGACGCAGGTACAACTGTAACTAGTAGAGCAAATGTAGAGCAGTTTCCTAGTATGTATTGTTACAGGCGTAGATGGAAAACCCCGAGTTAAAGTAAGAGCAGATGAGGCTCGCAGTGTTAAAGCGAAATATGGCTGACTCAAAAGCTCAGTTTAAAACATTTCGTCATCGACATACACCAGCCAGACAAAAGATTGTGAGCTAAACTACCATGAGCTCGTAAATACCGCTAAAATTTCACGGTTAATATTTTCGAAGGGGAACTAACAATTCTATTTGTTAAGATACTCAAACACTATAGGTCAACCGTCACAAATGCAGTAACGCATTCGTAACGCTGGGACTATGAGAAGTGCCAAGAAGTAGAAACGCTGTCGTATGCAGCGTGACCGCGGCTTTAAACCGGTACTGAAATGTTGTACTGCGTCTATTAAATCTTTAACAGTTCAATGAGTAGAGGTTAAGTACTGATTTCAATTTAGGTTCACTGCATAATAATACCTCGGGTCTTATTTTATGTTATTGGAACGTTAATTGGATTTTAGATACGCTCTCAACGTCAGTATTTGCAACTAGCTTTTGAGCTTGAAGTGGTTCTTCTTGATTCAGTCTGTATTGATCGTAACGAAAACAGCTATGATATTTGTTTTGGGACACAAAATTACTTCGTGTATTAAATGGTTTGTCACAGACATGAAATTAATCAATCAAATGATGGTCTACGGATATAATTGTGTGGAACTAATCACAGAAATTGGAGACCAAGTGTTGAAATACACATCAATAGAAGCGGCCAATTTAGGTTTCGTATGTAATAATTAAAAATCTGAAGAAATTAAACATGAGGACAAACAAACACAATAAATAACAAATATCAGCCGAGAAGAACAGTAATTTCTGCTTCGTTAAATTACACTTCATTCGATCATAACTTAAAGGAAACGAATATTTACCACGTTATTATAGCAAGCTTTTATGATTATTTATTTTCTTACATCCATTACATTTCTAGGTAATTTAAGACATGAGGTACTCCAGCATTTATCACCTGACTTCATTGCATATTCAACAATTTATCATTTATTGCGTTATTCAAATCCTACATTATTTAATTACATACAAAACCAGTCTAGGCAACTGTTGTTACTTGTTCCAATCGGGTTTCGATCAGCTTATCTATTCAAATCTGGGTGTCAAAGAACAATACTTGTGGTATTAGTACGAATGGGTCGAATGCCTGGAATAGTTCCGTGAGTGGGCCGGCACGACTCGGCTACTCGGCTGTAATGCTGGCCTGGCATGCTGCCTTTCTAACGTCCACTAATGGTGACAATAATCGTACCACCTTGGAGATTACACGAATATTAAACACGGCGTAATTTAATCTGATTAGTTGTGTTGTGACTGTAATCGCTTTTGGGGTAGTAGTTATAAATGTCAAGTCACGATTTTGCGTTGACCGTAGAAAAAAAGACTCAAGGTGACAGGAAGTGTCTGTCTACCCAGATTTGAGACAGTTCCCAAAACCATTTCATCAGTTTCCAAAATCGCCTGATTTGGAGGCACTCAAAGTATCAATGTTACTTCTGACAAATAGACAAGTTCTCACTATCAATCAATCCCTGGGCGTAGCACCGGAGACTAAAAAGTAATCCTACAAGACGCTCTAGCAGTCCGAAGCCTGTTATCCCTAAGCCAATAAAGCAACCACAACGAATTTAACACGGCATAGCTTATGCTAAATACCTGTCAAGATAAAATAGATTCCATACTCATCTCGAAGAAAAAAGAACATGGAGTGCTTATCCAGCGCGTGTCGAGAGCGGAATGAAGGACGAGTTATTTAATGATGTTTGTAGGCGAGCTTGGAACTTGCTATTATTTATGCAGCCTTACGATTTTCAAATCGAGGCGATTAACATTAATATAGAGCCTCCAATGTGGATAATGCTTTATATAGAACCCGTAAGCAACTCCAAGTTATTTCCGATATAATAGCTCCTGACATAATCATACTCAGCCGCATGTTGTCGCCATTGCTAGTTTACTGAGCTTAAAGGAAGTGCTCGTTCATTAGCAAGCGAGCAGTTCCTTCATTCATAATGAGGAGAGTTCTTGGAATTACGCGGCAATACTACTCGATAAACTTCATTACCGTCCCATGAGAAACCCAGAAGCAAACAAATATTGTTTTGATTGGTACTGAAAACAAATCGTTATCAACTTCTTAGATTACGAGGGATATTATATAATCTCCACTTTAATCCCTCCGACACGTGTAAAGACACCTTGACAAAATGAAGGACAACTCAATCTTTCCAGACGATAAAGTTCGAATAATTATAACAATTCACATAATACAATTTGAGAAGGAAACTACTGAACAAAGCTACAATGGTTATCACTGAAACCTATCAGCAGACCAGGCATTCAACTTGTTGTAACAATCGATTAGCTATTGCTTGTAAGAAAGCGTGCAGCTTTTTGTCCGAAGCAATACAATCGAACGGTGCCGCTGCCGATGCTTCAATCGAGAGAATCGATGAAAAAAAAAACTCGGAGCCGTTCGAGCGATAGTACCGATTTACCGAACAATGTTATTTACGTATACAACGGTATCGGCGAACCGGACACAATTACTATGTGACCCGCAGTTCTAATGAGATGGTTCGCTCGAAAAAATGCACGTTTATTTGCATGGTATAAAGTTGGCGGAATTATGGAAACCGTACTGAAGTGTGATGACGTCTGTTGGGTACAGATTCGGAATGTTAAAATTGGTTAAGAGATTTATTTATGACTCAAAGTTATTGGGATAAGACTAGGCAGACGATAAACACATAAGTTATTCATAGAATATTCTTAACTACCCGACACATGAATTTTAAAGGCCAGCATAAAAAGGACTATCAAAGTATACATGTATAAAATAAAACCCAGACAACAGTGACTAAATTGCCGCGATATTCTATCAAGAGTCATATCAACAACAACAATCGCTATAAACTATCTGAAACGATAGTCTAATCTTTGAGAACCGTGTTTTCCATTGTGTGATAGGCAAATGTATATTGTGTCTAGATACGTTAAACAAATTGTGGTTTGTTCATTTCTCCGTTTCTAATACCACGTGAACCGCGTCCCTTTTACTTTGTCTCGGTGATCAGTGCTCGAGTTACATTTGTGCAGTGGTCTATTCAGATTAGTGCGCGACCACAACGTATAGCACTGACATTTGACCCCACCTTTCTAATCAGAGGTAACTAAGGGACGTAGCAAACAGTGCCGACGCTTTGCCAGCTTCATATATTTTTAACCTAAGCAACATTCATCATGACAGTGTGTCGTATATGCCTGGCTGGTCATAGAGCTAATTTATTGCAACTGAATAAAACTAGCGTGTGAATGATGATGGGATGGATGATGTATTTCTTGCTATACTATCCCCTAACGATACCCTGCTGTTTGCAGTTATTCGTTATTTTTCTATATGGCAACGCCTTATAAGATAATAAAGAAGGCGACCGCTTGAGGTGAGGCAGGGCAGTGAATGAACGACATCCCTAACTTGGCAGTACTCGCCTCCCGGCTTACGCTTGCCAATTAACGTACATTAGCAAATGCACTGGCTTCACATTCTATCGAGGCAAAAACTGAGCAATCCTACCAGGAATTTTTATTTTTCCTTTAATCAGACATATCTTGGAGTTCTCTCAAAAATGTTTACGAGGAAAAAACAAGTCATTGCACATCACGTTCTGCCATGATTATCATAAAGAACGTGAAGGGATAATGCCGAGATACGAAAGAATTGTGCAACAATACCTATATGGCGAAGCTTGTTGATATACCAAGCTAGAGTATTTAAATAACAGCATGGCGTGTTTCCAGTACATTATGTTAATAGCGTAAATGATGTATTATAAACAAAATTATTATTTTATTAATGTATAATTGAATAAATTAATAGATCCGGAACATAAAGTGTTGGCAACTGGTAAAGGTATGACACCGAAATTTACTGCTGTCGGCGGCTATAACAATTTGTGTCCAAATACATTTAATGTAATAGGTACCTTTAATGAAATATACATGTTCGTAATGGCGATTGCTACTGTGTACATACCTGAAACAACGCAAAAATATTTCATTAGTAAAACTATACATAATCTTACAAAACTTGCTCCAATTTAAGCAAACGAATGGGATACATAAATATTGTGTTTGTATTTTTTGTACGTGAAATGTAAAAAGTTGTGGTGTGGACTAACAAAGCGTGGTCTTAACAACCAGCACACTGGTATCGACATCTCGTTAATGGCAGCTACGTGTCAACGAGCAAGCAGGCCGATCTCACGTTCAGATTGCACACCTTATATGGAAGACAAAAGAAAACCCACGGGATGAAGTAAACCCGTCCGTGCCGAGATCACGCACAGCACAGATAACCGGGGCAAACAGTCCGCCTGGCCGCCTGGGCTCATTGGACTCGACAAACAGACGGACGGACCGACGTGTTTACTGTGCGCTTTACGCGTCCACATAGCTAATATTTGAACACAATTTGAAGGCACAACGCTCTCCGTGTGTCAATTAGCTAACGGACGGAGACAGGGTTAATCCCGCTAAGTATTAAGTTACACAGATTTATGTAAGCATAAGAAAAGAGTACAAAATATGAATTACAAAAGAGAAGTACATATACAATGGATTCGTGGATTTATAAAAACAGGCATCGCGGATTCGCGGTGTTATGTTAATGCGAGCAATCGGGCGCATCTGCACGGGAGCGGTGCGGCGGTGCGGGCGCACTCCGAGCTCGCATCTAGATACGGGCACCGCACCGCACACCAAGTCGCATTTGCTATTCAGCCGCCGCCGTAGCCGCACACGGCACACCCTGGCGCCGACGCTCTTGTTAATCCGCTGTCCATCGCACAATGCCCGCGACAAAAACAAAACAAACACACGACCGACCACATGAAATAAGAAATGCAAGGACATTTTTATAAACCAGATTTAATACAATGGATGAAGGCTCTCCTGGCTCATGAATATTATGAGAGGGACAGGTGTATTCCTAAGGCTTCAGATTCAGATGAAATTACGGTCAAGTTTTACAAAAGACATAATGTGGTCCACGTCTAGATAAAATAGAGATAATAAAGCAAATCTATAGACGAGCTTGGTTATATATTACGGTCGCATGAATGTACAAGAATGCATCATAAAATACATAAAAGACGTAGCCAAGGCAAGAAATAAACAAATCCAAAGGCGGCGTACTTTTTGAAAAGTCGCAGTGGAAGTGTTGTAATTTTTGTCGCACGAGCGTACAAATAAAACGCGTCCCAATGGTGCGCGATTGAAATCGGTGCGCTCGTTTAAATTCCCGACGACAAGCCGAGGTGGGAAATGGTCGACGAGAAAAACGAACATCGAACTTACAAAAATGTAGAAAGCAAACCCTTGTAGGAATGTTAGTGACCACACCGACGGGAATTAAGGGGACACGTCCTTATTAAGAGCTCGCTTTGAACCGCTGCCGACCGCGTGCCGTATTACCATATAAAATAAATTAAACGAAGTTTTAGTTTATTCGGCCGATCGAAGCTATCTAGCGAAGCCAACAAAGAACCACAAATATGTCATTGCGCAGCACCGAAATGGATGCTATTACAAAATTCATCGTCCGCTTTCAGATATTCACCCACCGATGGTAAGCAGATACCAGTTCATTGTCTACCAGAAATAGTTCAGTTACAAAATCCCTTGTTATCTGTACATAGGGCGCAATAAACAAGAGACTTAAAAGGCGCTGGTCGAATACGAAAACGGAAAGTAAACAGGACATTTCCGCACACATGTCGGCCGCGGCTGCCTTCCTAGAAAGGATAAATCTCGCTCTTTTGAGATACCCAACACGCTTAGAGCTTTCTCTGTCGATGTAGTTTTATTTCGTAATAAATTCAAGTTAAATATAAACGTTAGATTTACTTTGTGATCAGTGCGTGAGAGGGCCCGAGCACCGTGGCAGGGGTGCTTTAATAAGCGTCCACCTCGCGTGATTTATCGATAAAAGAATCTCGGGTGTGATACATTGCACCTTGTAAGTATAGTCCCAACGTTTATAGTTCATGATGATGATCAATAAAAGTATTGGAATCGTGTAATAAAACGTTCCTGCCGGTGCACGACTGTTACCGACGCCCGCACGTTACTTTACGATCGAGAAATATTATTTAAATCGGATTACGGAGCCTTTAACCATTTTATTGTTGAACTTTATTGATGTGAGACCTTCCAAAAACTTTATAGATTCGATCAGAGGTTTCGTTTCGTGTGAATAACTGTTACTAAGCAAGTTTCTATTTGTATTATGTTCGGAACGGCGCGAATTTCGCACTTCCCGCAGCGGAGGCAAATAAAAAACCCGACGTTGGGGGATTGTAAAACATGCGCCTTTAATGTGATGTCGGTCCATGGCTAAAGGAACACGAATCCGTGGAGCTTTCAACAAGTGCATAGCATAGCGTGCGCCAGGTTCATTAACCGACGGAAATGTTACGCCACAACTTGCTACAATATCTGCACAAAACTTATGGGAATATTCATACACATTAAAATACTCCAGTTGTAATACTAACTGGACTTATTCATTCTAGTTAGCTTTAATCGTCACTTTGCATGTGATTTTTTTGTTTCGCACGCTTTATTCTGAATGCTCACCTAATAAAACTTCCTATTATCACTCAACTTCACTTACATAGTACATTTTAATCGGATTTACTGGATAGCTTCTGAAGCTCTGAGTGATTAATTTTTTCTGATAATAATCAATTCCATCCATGTTTCTCAGATCCCCCTTATAAGTAATAGAATGTATTTACACGGCTGCATAAGTGATTAGTTGCCATAATAGAAAAACTTCTAGGGTTCAACAAGCGTTGTCGTCTCCACGGGAGTTTGTTCTGGATCTGGTTGAAACAAAAGTGCACTTTTGTGAGCGCGCGACAGGACAATGGGTATATTGAATTTATACACGTCCCGCAGCGCGGCTACTCTTGTACACTCTATATATTTTCGCCTGTATACATAATCCTCTTAAGAATACGTCGACCGTTTCCTTTTCACCACGCAAAAAAGCAAACTTGAATTTATTAGCACTTGTCGATCGTTAAAACACAAACACCAAGATTTGGGTTCCAAATTTCTCGAAACCCACAGAGTGACTGTTTGCTTTCCGTTTCTTGTGCAAATATTAGTGATACGTGACGAAACCGAGCCCAGCTTCATTTTAATTCTGCAATGCCGATTGCTGTTAAAAAAGCATATGTTTCCTGCTGAGACGTAAATGCTTACAACACCTAATAAATACGTAAACAAGTCGATAGAACTGCCAGTTGCGATTTATGAAGTTATAATCCGTAGAATTAGTCCACAAATTGTAATGCCTCAAGCTTACGAAATCGTCCCACGCGTATCTATACAAATTGCAATAATTTAGAATAGCTTGTCAGTATTGAGCGTAATGCTACGTTTGGTGGCGGCCGAGCTGCAGTGCAGGTAGGGTTGCTGTGTGTCAAGGGGCTTCATTCCGAAATCAGGAATCATTTATCATTATCATTTATCAATAATTCAAATCTTTTTGCGGAACTGCCCGGCAGAATTTTAGTAAAATATGGCAACCCTTAACGCGGCCTGAATCCTGTTACAAATGGGCCTGCACCGAGCAGCGAGCGGCCAGCATGGTCGAGAATGGCACGGTGGCACCGCTTCATTAAGGTGAACGTAATGACAAACGCCCGCGGTCAACTCCGCACCTACTACCCGGGCGGCCGGGGAAACTGCTGCGGAAGCCACGAATTAAACAGTCGTGATTGCGCCGATTTGAACTAATATCCTCAATTTGAGCGTTGTTTTACTCGGTTTCATTGCTAAATAATGACATTTTGGAAGTAAATCTTTCGCAAATGAAAAACAGACAACATATACATAAGGATATGGATAAGAAAGCATAAATTAAGTATGGCAATATTTTTTAACAACATAGGTCTCGTAGAATCAAAAAGGGTCGGCAATAATTATTTTCATGTTAACTAATTCGATTGTCGCAATTATTGGAAGTGCCAGATTGCGTGTTGTAACAGCAGCAGATATGAAACATTGAAATCTAATCTAGTACGGTCTAAAGAGTTCAGTCTATATAATCAGTAGTCCGGCAGATAGACATAAAGCGATGCTCGGCATCCACTCTACCAGATACGAGTGGTATCAATTTACAGTAATCTCGGCCCCTGGCGATTTGTATAACATCATTTATCCAGCCCAGCCCGCATTTACAATCATATAAACTTGTATGTAATTGAATGATCGCAGGAAACTGATCGTCCGCCGTCGGCGTCGGGGTGCCAGCATACATCATCATCATCGGAGACAATCTCAATTGATGCCGCTAAATTGGTCGCATTTGCTTGTAAATTGAAGTGATTCAATTTATTGGATTTGATTATTTTGTTCCTTCGATTTCCTACAGCGGAGATGATTCAATCCATTTATTTCAATTATTTTCAATTCACCAGAACGAACGCGCTCAATCAGTCCTAGCCTAGGAACCAATGATCTGGAAGAAACTGGTCTACATGTCAAACCCTTTTAAGCTCATCTCTAGAAGAAAAAAAATTGTAAAATACATTATTATGCCCATCAAATGCGACGTAGCATGAATAAATTTTAAGAAACCTGCCTCGGACAATAAATACTAGTGATAAAACTGAAGAGTCGTAAGTCGTAATCATAAAATTGATCCTAGATATAATAAAAATGGTTTATAGATAAATTGATCGCTTTTAGCTAACGATCGCGATATAGAGAAATTGATAAAGTTTATGGACAGTTTAAATCTAAAAGTTACTCTTAAGTTTCATTCATAAGAGATGTCAAAGTAGCTATTAAATTATGAGTATTGTTCAAAATATTCCATAATCAGAATGGCGCTCTCTCTCGTAAACAAGATTTACGAATATAACTTGAAAATGTTTCTCGATCATTTGCTTTTATGGTAGCAGTTAATGAAGATGTTTCATTTGGTCGCAAGATTTCGCGTCAAGTGGATGTTGCCAAACTTGTTTTCTTACTAATAATTGTAAAATTCAGTGAGAAAAAGAAAAGACAGTTATTATTGTGTTTTCTTTGTACTTTGATACATTCAGCTTTCATCGAGAAATATTTCATCGAGAAATATGCGGAATATCAACTCATATACTATCTAGCATTTGTCGACTATAGCAAGGCATTCGACTCGTTAATACATACAATTATCTGGGAGGCGTTAAGAGAACAAGGGATAGAACAAAAATATATAAGATTGATTAGAAATGTATACAAAAACAGCTCGGCGTGCATTCAGCTAGAAAAGAAAGGAGATTCATTCAAGATACAAAAAGGAGTAAGACAAGGAGATCCTCTCTCTCCAAAACTTTTCGCCGCAGTTTTGGAAATGATCTTCAGAAGCTTTAAATGGGAAAATCTGGGTTTAAATATCGACGGCCGCACACTAACACACTTAAGATTTGCCGATGATATTGTGCTGTTCGCAAAAACGCCAGGAGATCTAAATATAATGTTAAACGAATTAGCATGTGAGAGTGAAAAAGTAGGACTTAAATTAAATCCCGAAAAAACAAAAGTAATGACCAATGGAAACAAAAGTAGCATAAATGTAGGCGAGTCACAAATTAGCTATGTTGATGAATATATATACCTCGGACAGCTGATATCACCTAAAGATAACATACACAAAGAAATCGAAAGAAGGATAGCAAACAGTTGGAAAAGGTATTGGGGCCTGAAGGAAGTAATGAAAGACAAAAACCTACATATAACAACAAAGAGCAAATTATTCAATGTCTGCATTCTACCAATCTTAATGTATGGAAGCCAGACATGGGCCATAACAAAAAAAACAACTAATAGTATTGCCATTTGCCAACGAGCGATGGAGAGAAGCATGCTAGGAGTAAAGAGGTGCGATAGAATAAGAAACATCAACATAAGAAAAAAGACCAAAATACAGGACGTAACCTTAAAAATAAGGAGGCTAAAATGGAAGTGGTCGGGACACATGATCAGAGCAAAGGACAAGTGGAGCAAGATAGTTACACATGGTACCCAAGAGAAGGGAAAAGGAACAGAGGCAGACAACAAAAAAGATGGGACGATGATATCAGGCAGGTTGCAGGCATAACATGGAGTAGAGTGGCCAGAGAGAGATCAGAATGGAGTAGGTTGGAGGAGGCCTTTGCCTACTGGCAAACGGACTTACAGAAAGTAAAAAAGCACCAAATACGTGAATAATTTTAATTATGTAAAATTATTCACGTATTTGTAACAATTTATAACAGTTATTAATTCATAACAGTGCAGTAGTTTAAGAAACATAATTGTATATCTTTTGTCCGAATAAAAGGCTTTATTATTATTACATTCAGCTTTACAAGTATCGTAAAAGCGTATTTAAACTTGATATCATAATGATTCTTCTGATTTCTTTTACATGTCATAAACCCGCGGGTGTTTCAAGAAAATCGTAATTAATTTTCTGTGTTACCCAATACCTAAACCTCACAAAGGCCGCAACAAGTCGTCACGCGAGTTCGACTACAACATATGCGCAGACGCATTGACAGACCAAATCGAACACGAGCCGACATTTGACAGTCGACACCTCTGACCAAATGATTAATGGAATAAGTTTAACGATCTCGTTGAAATTGTGCGCTTTTCTACACATCAGACTTGTATCTGTCAGATGGTTTAGAGACAAGGTGTACGAATAGATGAGTGATTAAAGGGATAACACGATTTGCTCCATTTATAATGTAATATTATCGTCTGACATGACGTTCTCAATTTGCATATTGCCAATATAATGAGGTGAAAACGAGGAAATAAAAGCAAGCTGCTTTTGCCTTTTTTGTTACTCCACTTATTTGGCTATCTGAATCTTGATGTTTGAATAGTGAAGTAGCAATACGAGATCAAACCATTTGGGGAAGACATTATTCGAAAACTAACCGAGCCGGATGGCCTACCACAGTGAAGTAAAGATTGATTGATGTATGACAATTGACAAGTTCCACATTGAACAGATAGCATCTGGACGAGAACATATCGCCGGAAACTTATCAATCGAGATGGCGTGTATAAAATGACGTATAAACCACTATTTCCGGCGGAACGCGTTTTGAAGCGCGGCGCGGGCAGTGTCGGTTTCAAAACACGGCATGTCCGAATGGGTCACGATATACAATTACATGATTCGATATGTCATTCTGCCAGTGTATCGATTATATCTCGCGTCGTGCAGATCTAGTTTCCCACGGTGACTCAGACGTGATATGCACGATATGGACGATGCATGCGGAGAAGTCAGAAGATAGAAGAATGTAAAAAAATTGAAATATAGGAAAAATATGGAGTTTTTTATTGGAATTAAAACTACTCATGTAACAAAACAATTGGGCAGACCACGTAATAGACTACTATCTCATAAAAAATCTATCCATGGTATTCACACGTATTTATTTTAACCCCGACATGCTGTTCCAGGATCCACAGGGCCACAGGCGGTCCAATGCAGTCTCGATATTAATTTAATCTACGCCAATTCAAACGTTCGTCGATGTCACAACTTAACGAAAAGTATAGCTACAGAAAATGTTAGACCTTGATGCAGTTTAAACACACACCATTGGTGTGAACATAAAATTTTGATTATCTGGTATAGCGTCGTGTCTGGACATTTGATACGCATCAGCCACCATTGATTTGAGTTCGACTAACATGTGAGGCGCACGGCGCGCGGCGATTATCTCGCGAAGCCATCGAAGTGTGTATGTGGACCGTACTTTACATCGACTTGCTAACTTTTGCACAAATTTGTTTGGCCGTTATGTGTGCTTATAATTTAAATGTATTTGATTATGAGGGTATAATCTAGATTAAAATAAAGATATCTACTTGTGTCTTATCCAAAATAAAGACAAGCAAAAGTTTCGTTCAAATCGTGACCATTTCTGGGTAAACATTTTGTAGGAACATCGTCATGCTAATTGAATTTTCAAAATACATTTCTAAAATCACAGAACCCACCTAAAACATGTTTTGTCAGCTGTTTAACAATTCCACTGCCGTGTCCAATATAATGGCGAAAATACATAAATATTTCACGTTCCAATGCGTAATTTCTGCGAAATCCTTAAATGTAATAAATGATCATTCGCAAACAGACGTCTGAACAAAATCTAGTGTCGTAGAAGAAGCGTTGACCCGTGAACGTAACTCGAATCAATCTATCAGGCCACTCCTCGAAACGACGTCTGTCTATCATCTATCTGTACAATACAATCTAATAGTTGTCTGTCGTGAGATCAGATACATCATTATACACACATCGCACTGAGATATATTTTTAGTCTCGTACAATAATTTTTAAGGCCGTTTACAATAAAGTTATCTCGAAGCTAAGTCGTAAGATTCATCCGTAAGATTTTCTAATAAACAATTTACTGACCTCGCGTCTTAGTTCGTTTATGGAGACTTGAACCGGTCGTGGTCCTTCAAAGTCCATATCAATAAATAAGTTGGCGACGATCGCCTGGCCGCGCGGCCAGTACGACTAGGATGTTCCTAGACTCCTCATACGAACAGATGTGACCTCGCTGCACGGGACCAAGTTTACGGGCTCCATCTCTACATATATTTTAATCGCTCGTTCATCATTGTCAGATAGTAAAACTATATAATATAGAGACAAGAAACCTTTGTTTCATGTCTATTTTAATCACGGCTCTTAAAAGAAATAAAACGGATGCCGTAATCATAGTAATTTGGCGCCAGTTACTATATTAATTTAGTTTGGTGTTGGAACAAATGGTCGAGCAGAATTTAATGTGTTATGTTGATACCTCCGAACACGTGCGTATTAAAAAAACACAAATTCCTTCCTGTCGTTTCATGTTCACTCGCAAGAAACGCGTCTGCAAAACCTGCACGACAGAATACAAATCACAAGATACCCGCAGACAGAAGCTCAGTAGCTCATAATTCCCCGTCATAATAAATGGGCCTTTAATCCCAAACTCCACCCGAACTTCTCAAGCTTCGTATAATCATCCCAAGGGTAAAAAACCCGAATTCCAGTCAATTCCACGGCTACGCTCTGACGGGAACAACGCGTTACCATTTCGTCCCGTGACCAATCGCTAATCGGCGTACCGAGCCGTTGGCACGACCATTCATCCAACTTTAAATCATGTTGCAACACCAATTTGCGCACATCTGACAGATTTACTACAACACCTGAAATATACGTCGATAACTAAACACGTTTCTATTTCAATTACGGAATGCACTTTAGAGTACTTTGTACTGTGTGGTTTGACAAATCAGGCTTTATGTTGTTCGTAGACAAGGACCTAAGAATAACACTCAAATGAATAATGTAACATGATCGCTACACTGTAGTACCTACAAGAGCTAGATTTCATTGCTAGATAAAATAAATCTACACTATCTTGAACTTTTCATGATGTTGTGTTGTGTTTGTAGTTCCAAGAAGGTGATAAATAAAATATTATGGCAATAAAGTGAATCGGGACTACAATATCAATTTCTGCAGTTTTGTCATAGGTACTGATATGATATCATCGCCCGACAGTTACTTTATGGCACAGGTTAATTTAGTAAGGTTAGTTTAGGCTTATTAACACGCTTTTATTAGCTTGGTATGTATCTATGTATCAATGTAACGGAATCTTTGAACGTGATTTTCACCCCCTTTAAAACGTGGGATTGGTTTGAAACTTTGCACACTTAACAAGGACCGATGACAATACAATAATTTAGTCAAAGTCAAAGCTAAAGTCAGTCAAATATGTTTATTCAACTAGGCCAGGCCAATAAGCGGCACTTTTGAACGTCAAACAAAAATTAAAATTTACAAATAATGAAAGTTGATTCTAACGGGCGCGAGTAAATAGTTTGTTTGTGTGTTTGTTGTTTGTTTTGCCTCACTAAGATCTTCAGGATTAGCGACTTTTTAGTTCAATTTACCACTAAAGCGTGTTTTTTAGTTTTTAGAACTATAATTTTTATGATTTCTCAACTGTCTCGTACATTGAACAAAATTACCGCCCAAATTCGAAATAAACTTTAAAATCTCATACGCCCTACACCGACACACCGAGAAAGACAGGGTCAACAAAATTATATGAAGGCCAAAACTTTCAAGTTCAAGTCGGGAAGTTGCGCGGTATCTTCTCGTCCAACTTACCACAGTGTCTCAAGACGAAAGTCTATGACCAGTGTGTGTTGCCAGTGATGACATATGGCTCTGAGACGTGGTCGCTTACAATGGGCCTTATCAGGAAGCTTGCAGTCACTCAAAGGGCAATGGAGAGGGCTATGCTCGGAGTTTCCTTGCGTGATCGAATCAGAAATGTGGAGATCCGCAAGAGAACCAGGATTACCGACATAGCCCGAAGAATTTCCAAACTAAAGTGGCAGTGGGCAGGGCACATTGCTCGAAGAACGGATGGCCGATGGGGTCGAAAAGTTCTGGAATGGCGACCGCGAACCGGAAGACGATACGTTGGAAGGCCTCCCACCAGGTGGACCGATGACCTGGTTAAGGTTGCGGGCAGGCGCTGGATGCGAGACGCACGGGATCGGTCAATGTGGCGACGCCTGGGGGAGGCCTATGTCCAGCAGTGGACGTCTTTCGGCTGAAATGATGAATGATGATGATGAAAACTTTCAAGTCTTGTACACCCTACACCGAGAAAGACAGGATCAATAAAGTTATATGAAGACCAAAACTTACAAGTCTCGTACCTCCTACACCGAGAAAGACAGGATCACTAAAGTTATATGAAGACCAAAGCTTTCAAGCCTCTACACCCTACACCGAGAAAGACAGGATCAATAAAGTTATATGAAGACCAAAACTTTCAAGCCTCTACACCCTACACCGAGAAAGACAGGATTTCTAAAGTTATATGAAGACCAAAGCTTTCAAGCCTCTACACCCTACACCGAGAAAGACAGGATCAATAAAGTTATATGAAGACCAAAACTTTCAAGTCTCGTTAACCCTACACCGAGAAAGACAGGATCAATAAAGTTATATAAAGACCAAAACTTTCAAGCTTCTACACCCTACACCGAGAAAGACAGGATCAATAAAGTTATATGAAGACCAAAACTTTCAAGTCTCGTACACCCTACACCGAGAAAGACAGGATCAATAAAGTTATATGAAGACCAAAACTTTCAAGTCTCGTACACCCTACACCGAGAAAGACAGGATCAATAAAGTTATATGAAGACCAAAACTTTCAAGTCTCGTACCCCCTACACCGAGAAAGACAGGATCAATAAAGTTATATGAAGACCAAAACTTTCATGTCTCGTACACCCTACACCGAGAAAGACAGGATCAGGCCAAAACTTTCAAGTCTCGTACCTCCTACACCGAGAAAGACAGGATCAATAAAGTTATATGAAGACCAAAGCTTTCAAGCCTCTACACCCTACACCGAGAAAGACAGGATCAATAAAGTTACATGAAGACCAAAACTTTCAAGCCTGTCACCCTACACCGAGAAAGACAGGATCAATAAAGTTACATGAAGACCAAAACTTTCAAGCCTGTCACCCTACACCGAGAAAGACAGGATCAATAAAGTTATATGAAGACCAAAACTATCAAGTCTCGTACACCCTACACCGAGAAAGACAGGATCAATAAAGTTATATGAAGACCAAAACTTTCAAGTCTCGTACACCCTACACCGAGAAAGACAGGATCAATAAAGTTATATGAAGACCAAAACTTTTAAGTTCTCGTAAATGTAACAAGATATTGCTTTATAATGAAACGGATCTTATATCAGACGCAAATGGAGGTGTGCATAAATTAATTAACACAAAATAATAATAAGAAAAACATCGGTGTTGAGGCCAAATCGGTACATCTTAATTTGCAATTTTAATATTTCTATTAATAAATATCGTTTTCGCAACTCCTAAATATAATTAAAAAGTACCTACCTACTTAGTTTATAAAAACGGACACGTGCAGACGGATTAATAACATCAATAAAACATTAAGGCAGTTTTTGACAAGCAATCCAACTTGGTACCAGGAATTAGCGTGACGGCATACTGACCAAAAGCGAAGCTCCAATAAATCATCAAACAAGTTAACGTGTTCGCTAGTCGCCTGCCATTACGTATTCTATACGAAGCGCTGTAGCGGACCATTCATGAGTCCGCGGTGTACATTACAATTCATTATCAACCAGTGAGCGCGACGCGTCCTGATTTCCAGTTTAATTGGTGCCGTTGAGACAAACGCACGGCTAATTGTTCATAACGCACTATTAGTCCGCAGTTATATCGTAAAGTGAGATGTACTTATAATGCTTACATTAACCACATCTTCTCGCAAGAAAAACACCGAGCATAAAAGTTGACAATCTTCTCTCGTAAGCTTTAATAGCCAATTAACCTTTAGTGCAATCGTAAACGTGCCTACAAGCGATTTCAATACACTTAACGCAGTCAACGCATAAAACTTTACGTACGTAAAGCTGAAAGCTCAGAGATGCGACTGTCGTTATCTTGTTAGTCCACTATCTAGCCTCAATCTAAATCCAAATTAACAGCGATAAAATATAATTAGTTAGCAAGCATATAAGGCCATACCATTCATACTGAACTCAAATCATTTTATGGTAGACTATCAAACGGGTTTCTCTAATTGCACGACACGACACCTGAAGAAGTTTAGGCCGTAAACCAAATTAATTTGAGCACACTATAAATGCTAATAATTTCATCTGCCGCTAATTAAATCAGGCTATTTCTAACGATGAAAGCATGGAATAAAAACATATATTTTTGTTTTTATACATTTGCCATAACGAGAGCGCCAATCTCGTCGGCGAAGCTGAGGATTGAGATCATCTCTTGATATCTCAGACAAGAATGTATACGAAAAACGGGTCATATCTATTTAAAATGCAGCCTACGACTCGGGCATAAAAATATGTGAACAAAATGAACGTCTTTTAAATATTATTTATCATGTAAACAAGGAGGCGCCGTGTTCCCGTAATGCATTACAAACATTTGGTTCGCGATATTTTCTCGCGGAAGCAAGTAAGGGACGGTTTATTATTTTAATAACGGTATGAAAGGTCGTAAAAGCTTTTTATTGTAGATACATATAATAAATCGCCCTTTCCGGCCGCTGAGTACATGCATCCGGAGTGAAGAAATTAGTGACCCCGTAAAATTAACAAAAAACAAATAATGAAGCTCGTTAACTTTTAAGTTTTTCTAAAGAGGCACCGATAGCCGACTTGTAAATGGTTGGGAGCTGCAATATTAATCAGAGAGGTAATTAATAAATGGCTATAAAAATGTCATAAGATGAAAGTCTCGCGGCAATGAATCAAAGTGCGGAGCTATTACGTCCTGCTGCTGGCTGTGCTGAGGGGGGATCGTCGCGTGCGCACCTCGCATCTGTTATAATTCTAAAGATAAACGAATGCGCTCGGGCACCCGGCCCTGTTCGCAATGGAACCGCACGACAACGCCGTGGCGTTTCTATCGGTGATCGCTGATTCTAAACGAGAAATATGATACCAAATCCTTAATGTAACTCAACTCAACTTGTATAAAGCGCAAGTTCGGTCATACATGGAGTACTGCTCTCACCTCTGGGACGGATCTGCCAAATACCAGCTTGATGTACTTGAGTCGATTGACAGACGGGCCAAGAGGCAGATCGGCAACGATGCGCTGGTCGACAAGGTCCAGAGCCTTGAACATCGACGCCAAGTTGTCGGTTTTTTATCGGTTACATTTCGAGAAGTGCACAATTTGATTCCGCCTGGCCCTTTCCATCATCGTACTACAAGACGTACGGCAATGCGCCGTTGGTACATGGTAGATATCCCACCCATACGCACAAAGCATTTTGTAAACTGTAACAAATACTGTCATTGTGCGCGTACAGCTAAGGAGTGGGAATTAACTGCATTTGTTTCCTGATAGCTACAACCTAGAAGTCTTTAAGTCAAGAGTGAATAGGTTACTTCGAGGCAAGCGTGCTTCACCGTCGACCACATCATCACTTAAATCAGGCGAGATAGTGGAAAAACGCAAGCTTATCACAAAAAAAAAACTAATTGCCTTACTAATAGTTTCTAATTGCCGAGAGGGGTAATTCAGAGTAAATTGTCTGCAACTTTGTATTTACTTAAGCGAGCTTTTAGATCTAGATGTTTAGTGCCAGTAACATAATGACATTCTTAATACATTGCTAAAAGCTATGGAGACTGGAGAGTAGTGGAGAGGGAACGCATTAACGTAAAGTGGTCCATATGGATGTTGGCTATCTTTTAACATGTGAAAAGAAACAAACATTGCCGGATTGTTGGCCACCGGAGTCAGTGATCGTCCATTTATGCGGTCTTTGATTGAATTAAACAAACTTGTGCGGACGAGCAATAAAGTTTTATAGTTTTACAATGATTGTTCCCTGCAGGCTCGGGGCTTCAGCTTCGTCGTCAGCCCGTGCTTTGCTACCGTGTATAGCAACCTGTCTACTACATTCAGCTATTTGCACGTTTCTATACATTTCAAACAAGGGCACAGATTGTAGTTACGATGTTATCTATACAAATGAACCAGTAGTTTTCGATTATTGTTAATTACTTATAATATTCTACAACACGAGGTCTCCCAATGGACGCCTACTAATCAGAACCAGTCACTTATGGGGAATTTGTACACCTGGTTTATGCAACGGACTATAAAATTGTAACTGTTCGCTTAATAATCGCATAAACTGCGCCTTAGTGCCAATAGTTTTAAGCTGATGCGCGGAATCAAAGAGAATTAAAATAAAAACCTTTATGTGGGGCTATAAAACTCAGGCTTAATTGTCGCTAACTTATAGTCCTTTGATGCGTCAAGAATGTTAACTAGGCGCGTTGCACACATACCGGGGACTGGGAGTATAAGTATGTAGCAACAGTTGCAACTTTATGACAGACAAGATTTACACAAAGGAAACAAACAGACTCATTCGTTTATTATCTCGGCCGATGTTTACTGTTGCGTACGATACTAGCGCTGCGCGGGCGCCGCCGAGACGCCCGAACGTTTGGATAATTCATAAGGGCACGGGTTTCCATCGAGAGCCGGACCTGGTACCGAGGAAACCATTCTTCCGGGTTGCTGTTTACATTTTATTGTTTACCCAAAATGGTAACTTAATAAGCTCTGTATAGATTTGTTAAATCGCCCCGTTATGGCTTTGTCAGTTGGCTCGCTCTGTGCATTACGAAAACCCTTTGTTCTCTTTGAAATCTATCGTTAGTATCTAGTATTATTTAAAACAATTGTCTATTTGGAAAGCGATAAGGTAAAGCAAGCGCACTCGGTTTACTGATGATGGGCTAAACAAGTGGATATTAACAGCGAGCCGTCATTGAAGCGCGAAGTTGAAAATCTGCCCACCTAAATGGTACATATTGGAATGGAATAAAAACTGGTCGTTTATACATGACGGCGAGGCGAGGGCAGGACCGCTGGCGCCGGCGCATGGTCGTTTTGTTGTTCAACCCGTACAAGTGATGCTGGAAAATTATCATATTTCACTATGGCACTCGCGTCTGACTTTTACGAGTTTTGAGGGACCCGAAGTGATCCCAAAAGAAATTTATTAAAAATTATAATTGAAAATGACCTACAGACTTATAAAATCCAGAAACCGTTGACAGAAATAATTTTATGAACGACATTTTTATGATTATCGTGATTTTTATGACTAGTTGAATAAAATTCATATGTAATAAAACGCGGTGCCGGAAACTTACCCTCGTTAATCAAAAGACAAATATTAAAATCATAAATAGCGCTGACCAATCTGCTTTGAGATCTTTTCGTGGTAACTTACTTGGCAGTTGAAAGATGTGCTTAGTTGGAGCGCGTTATATAAGAAGAGTGTACACGGCATAACTCAATAATCTGTAAATGGCGCGGAGTAGCGCAAGGCAACAGGCGCAGTGGTAGGAATCATGCATGCGCACTCAATCCCATGGCACGACACGACTCGCCTCCGAGCCAGCCGGCGCGGGCGACAGAAAAAATCTCACTTGCCTAATAAGGACCTAGTACGTGCTTGGACACTACCGTTTGCGATTATCTCACGGTCTGCAGAACGGGGTCATGTGAGAACCAAATTGCTGCTTCTGTACTTAATGACCACTTTTAAAATAAATAACCCCAACTTGGAGTCACGGAATCCTTTTGAGTCGTGTACGATGTAAACGATAAGGTTTTTGCGACGCGCCGAAGGCAACAGTAAAACTAGATGATAATATTTATGTGACATGAGAGCCAAAGGAAAACCAGTTGTGGGCACTTCATAAGGAGAATGTGTTTTGAGTCGCTTAGGACTGTAATTACGTCGAGCAAAGACAAATTATATTCTTAGTGAGGGCAGTAAGCGGTGTCATTTGTGCATACTATGCGGGGAACCGCTCCAATTATGGCCTTTAATTAAAATCGACAACAAAGTGTTTATAAAACGTATATTTACAATAACTTTATGTATTCTACTGACGTATGAATTACACGTTTATAGGTGGTAATGAAGTTGATTAAACAAGCGTGAGTAAGCACTGCTTATATGACCATACGTGGAAAACCCATGTTGAATGAAAATAATAAATGCTAGAAACTTGACGTGGTCAAAGTGAAAATACTGGCGCCTAAGAAATGCGATAACAAGTTATCTAGAAAAACAAACTGCTACGTTTATGGGATGGAAGTGATTAATTAACTGTCTCGTTTAAAGTAAACAAACAATATACCAGAAAACGTATTCATATTCAATGGTTGATTGGTAATGATCGTGAAGTTGAACAATCCCAGATTAGGAATTCGGTATAAAGCGGTCCACGGAGTTGAATATCAAGATGGTCCGACCTATAAACGAAAAACGAACCGGTTAGTATTATCGATGGCGAGCCGCGATAGGGGGCGAGGCGCCTGCTCGACGACCACCGCCGGCAGAATAATTGGACACCACAGGACTTCACACCATACACAATGAGCACCTCAGCCCCGGCCAGAGCGAGACGGGTAAACTCCGAATAAGAACCGTAATTTCACAAATAAATTGTCTCGAAGCACTCGAGTTTCGGAATGGAGAATTCGAATCGACGTTATAAATGGTACAGGAATGGCATTTGAGGACGCGGACGCTTAATCGAAACGTTTTCATCTCGTTATTGCGTGTTTTTGTACAGATAAAGAGCTCTCGGAGCTGTGTTATGATATTAATGTGCGCGAGCCAGATTCAAGATGACGCGATGGTAATGAAAAGGATAAATTCTGAATTTAAACCGTATGATAGGAGGCATTTAATTTGTTTTCAGAAAGATACCTCGACAAGAGATAAACATATAAGACATTTCATCGGTAATGTCACCAAAAGCAGCCAATCACGCAACATACATCATGAGTAATTTAAATTTTAAACCCTTCCGGAATGTATAAGCGCTAATATTATTTCGCAATGAACTTGGCCATGTTATCACAAGCCCAGTGTATAAAATACGAGAATTCAAACGAGACATATCAAAACACTGACTCAATAGCTTTGATTAGAGAACATTGTTTTGTCAGTTTACGTCTTCAACCCCTCATGCACGTTTCATCGATGTTCCAGAACCAATTATTTTTATTAAATTTTGAATACTTGCAAGACGTTACTTCTGCAATAGCGTACTACTCTTTGACGTCCCTGAAAGAAAACTTTCGGCAAAATTATTAATTCTTGCATGAATCTATTTTTTTACATTTGTTTCTGCATCACAATAAGTCGTTTAGGGGCATCGATGAGTAGTGCATACTACTCTAGTAGTTTAGTAGTATGCACTACTCCGGGTCGCAAATTTGAAATAGTGTTACCGCGGCCCTGGCACAAGCAACTGAAGGAACACGGGTGGGTTTTAGTCAGTAAAAGTCTGACACACCCTTCCGCTTCATGGATGATTTCCCAAACAAAAAAAAAAAGCTACGCCCCTAAACGACTTCTTGTGATTAAATTATGAGTTCTTGAGCCATGTCAGACTCTAGTTCTTCATTTACTTCTGCAATAGCACACCAGCGTTCAATTAAAGTCCTAATTTTATACACCCAACCCACACTAATTTTAAAGAAACCAGAATACCAAAACAAAACTCCTTAGCGAAACACATTCATCAATGGAGATCTTTATCTGAACAAGACCTCAACCATAAAAATGGAAGGTACGAATATCATGATCCAATGTTATCATTAAGAAGAGAATCTCATTACGGGTTCGTTCACCCACTAGACGTCGCGGAATTCAGCAGGCGACCGGGTATTTCGGTCCGGCGGATGCTAGTAGGCTTCCTCAGCAGTAAATCCACAAATATATAAATAAACGTTTTCATATTGGCCACTGCATAAAGTTTATGCGGACTTTTACGAGGACTGGCGTCGATAAGGATGCCCTTTTGAGTACTACGATTTATGGTCATCAATAACTGTTGTAAAATGATAATTAAATCTGTAGTTTGAGAATTTATTGAAATCGAATATAATATTTATTTAGTTATATAGCAACTCCACTTCATCTCAACATAAAGCAAAAACGTCGATCGTAGTTTTTCATTTTGATTAGGTAATCAGAATACAACGATATGAAAAATTACGATCGACAAAAAAAAAAAAAAAAAAATCGTGTAAATAAAACGAAAACCTTTTCGTTTTATTTACACCTGCACTTACGCAGATTTTGTGAAACCTATATCATCACCTCCAAGTCAACTTTCTTTCTTAAAAGAACGTAGTACGACTCGGGCAAAACGCTACATAATCGCATCCAGGGCACATGCTTATTAGAAAACCTCTGAACCATCCATATCAATTCATCTAAAAAATATAGCAGGGCTGAATAATAAGTTACAACTGGGCGTTCATGCAGCTACAATGTTGCAGAATGCAGATATTACTTAGGCTCGTACTTGTATACAAGATAAAGCCTATAATGGTATTTTGCTTGAAAATTCATCTTGTAGAGATGGTCATTGTTCATAGAAACGCTAATACCTTACAGCGAAACTTTGTAATTCGCGTGAAAGCTGTATTGACTCCGAGAAAGTGATTTTGTCCCTATTTATAGTATTTCGCCGAACGCTTCAAGACGGTTCATAAATTTTCGCCGTTTATGCTTTTTCGCACTATCTTTTTGTGACTACTTATTCTACATCTGTTATCATTACCGAATATGATTTTCGCTGTGATTAACAAAAAATTGACGTTTGAGTTTTTGGTTTAATAATATAATATGTAACTTGCTAACGAGGCAAGACCGCAAGAGGTATTTTTGTTATATGCTGTTTGATCTTGCTCCTGCGTAAGAGAATTTGCATGATGCTTATACTCATCTGTCTCTGCACCAGACTTGGGACCACACATGTCATGGCACTCGCTTTATGAAACCGCCTTGCTTTTCTGCTCGCCTTGTAAAGCTAAGAAGCGTGACTGCAGATACATACTTATCTCGGCAACGCGTGTTCAAACAACTACCATAAACATCAATGTTATTTCAGTGCGCCGTTCGTTGGTAGGTACATAACTTTACTATGAACTCTCCCAGAACTTGTCAAAGCAAACCAAACAATATGTACACAAAACGAGCCTCTTGCTTGACCAACCAATTAAATATCGATTAACATAAAGACATTCAAGATAAAGTCGCCAAATAAGTCAATAATCGATTCAATTTATCTGTTCCAAAGCGAATATGAGTCAATAAAAGGTTGCGTGCGAGTTTGGCGTGGGAGAGGGACGACGCGTATAAAGGTGCGCGGGCGCAGACACCCGCTAATTAAAAGGATTTTGTTAGCTGTCAACGTGAGATAAAACCCCGCTTTGATGTCGCCGCTCCGCCGCACTTTAAACGTTGATCGGGGTTATTAAAACTATTTATAGGGAAAAGTTGCTTATTCAGGCTAGACGGACGTAAATCAATGGGATTTACTGATATGGTGATCAGTTGGTTTAATGTGTGGGCTGACAGTTTTAGGCTGTCCCGAATTCCACATTTTTATATACGGGGACAAAAAACTTTCATTACATTTTTTACTAAAGATATAATGATAAGGAAGAGCCCTGACTTCCTGAGCGTCATTAACTACGGCTAAGCACTTGGCCATAAAATATGGAGATTGAAGACGGAAAGAGTACACAATTTGTATCGCGACTAACCAGGCGTTATCTTATCATTTTTAGGTAACAATGGCTCGTTTAGCTTACTTTTGCTTAACGATAAGCTTTGTAAGAACAACACGATTATCTGGAACACCCGAGTTCACCTGACTGATAAAGTGATGACACTGATGACGGATCGTGTACTAATTATTGGACTCATCATGTGGTATGGTTGTCAATATACCCATTTATATGAACCTCTACAATTAACGGTTGCGAAAGGAATACTCCGAAATGTTACTATGATATCATCATATCGGTATCGCAATAACAACTGTCCGCAAATATTCGGGCCGACCGAGCCAGGCTTCGATTAGAGCAGCATCGTCCATTCGTCCCAATTGACGCCCATTTCCTACGATATGCACAATTTGAAAATGTGCGTCATTCGTGTCATACAGCGTTGTCACATATAAACTGTTCATTGGCAATATTGTCTGTGATTGAATCCTGCGTACATTTGTCACAACTGTTTGGACTATTTCAGGCCAAGTTCTCAGAACGGCGTAGCTAACTCGCGCTCCGAGAGATCCTTCTTTCGTAGCTACAAAATGACCACATGAGCAATGAGAGTGCGACAAGGGGAGTTACGGCACTGTTTAAAACTAGAGGATGTATGTTCCAACCTTATGTTAACTTTTTTTATCACTAAAACTAGGTCTTAGTTTTCAGCAGCCTTAACTGTGTCTGACTGCAAGCCTGCCTTTATTGAATTTGGACGATAGCAAAATTCTACCTCTTCTCTATTCCAGCCGTATGATCTGTGAGGCATCAAATATTTGTATTTCCAAATTATGTAAGTTGGTAACAAATCTGAACTGTGATGCAAAATCATCATCTACATCGCAGTAACTCATGTCTTACTTGACCCTTCGCACTTGCTCTTGATTACTTTCCTCTGATAACTTCGTCAGCTGATGATCTGGTCAGCAGACAAAGTAATTTAGTTTCTTAATTAGTGTATGTTTACCAAACAAACGCATTACCTTTACCCAGGTATGCAATCTGTGACCCTTGATGTCTAAAGCAGTTACAATAATATTACTGTCGATGGGTTTTGTGTTAAATGTTGGTACGAGTAATTAGGAAAAAGTAGTTCGCCATTGTTGTCAAGAACATACGGTGATAAATGGAAACCGAAACGCTAAAAAAAATTGGGAGAAACTGAATACAACTGAAAAACAAACTTGAAAACGGAAATGAAGTTATACAGTTTAGCATTCATAAAGAAAACAAACATTGTATCGGTTAATGACATATTAACACAACACATATTATGTTTAATGACTTTCCGGGCCGAGAAGAGAACGGTACGAGTGTTACGACCACAATAGACCTCTAACGAAAGGATTAGGTCCGGTGTCGGATTTTGTTAATGAGACCCCTTTGTGGCCCTCTTCGCGGACCGACGGAAATCATTTATTTAACCGTAACCAATTGACATTTCCATATATTTTTTAAAGTTATAACGTTCCACGGGTTTGTTTTTAAGCCTTCGCCTACGCTTTAGCTTAAGAAACTGGTCACGAACCATCACAGCCAGTTCAAACTACCGTACAGTCGTGTAGGATGCCTATTTATGTACTGAACTATTTAAAACAAGATGAGTGGCCGTTACGAAGTGATAGATTGCGTATTTCTGGTAGCTAATTTAGGTTTCGCGTTAACAAAGGAACGTTTATTAGAGAACTTTCTTGGAGAATGAGGTCTACTCTCCAAATACATCGTTTGCGTATGAGGCAACAAAGTATCGGGCAGTTTCTATGAAAAGCACTCGCACACCATGCGGCGTGTATCACTATAATCAATAGAAGCAGACCGGGCCACGGCGCGCGGCGCCTGCCGTCAATCAAACTGACTGACATCATATCATGCCTGGGTTCCTTAATAAAACATCTGCCGAGTAAACTTCTCGGATTCAAAGCGGATGATAGTGTTAGTACAAGTTTATTTATATTTTGGAAAAACATGACTGAACAAAATTTATCCTGATTCATTTGATGCCAGAGTATTTTATACATAGAAATTGGAACATAAAGTACAAAGTAAGCCACATGTGTAAAACGAATGTTATTATAAACAACGAAGTCAGTGTAGTTGAAGGTGTCAAAATTTTATGAACGCATAAACCAGCCTAAACGCTAATAACCAGAACAATAAAAGCCATTGAAGAACTACACAATCCAAGAAACAGGAAACCGTAATTGGAAAGAAATACCGATTTATAGGCACGAAGTCCAGCAAGCCAGTAACAGGCTTCGAATGAGAAAAAAGAAGAAAACAGTGCTTTCAATACTGTTCGGTTTTCGAACAATAAGACTGCGTGTTAGAGCCTGCGCTGAGGAAAGGCTCTAACAAAATCATTTTAGTCGGACCACAAGAAATATCACACGTCGTAAATGGAGATGAGACGGTATTATTTACGAGTGGTTCTCAGACGGGATATGGCGCACAATGCGCATTTGAAGAGGGCTCTAACGAAGTAACCTGGACGTCAATCAAACTGTTGTATCACTGCGGACAAAGCCGCTCCGAACGGATGGTTTTATTTGATAGGAAATGTAAACGAAGCTGATGGGAGATGCAAGGACTGTAGATACATTAGCTCTTAATCAGTAAGTATTCAAAGTTTACAAAAAGAATACCAGTAATTTGAAACCCTGTGAAAGTTATTTCAGTATTTTTGATATTGTTGATCTACAAAACAAAGAACTAATAATAATCTCGATATGCTAGAAGTACCATACCATTCTTAACGAGAAAATTTTAATTTAAGACGAATAAAATTCGAAAACTGTGCAGTTCTTTGAAGAAACGTTCAAAGATAAAGATCATTTAATTGATCGTTAAATAACTGTTAGACACGTTTAAAATAGAACGACAGACTTAGTTTCCGGTGATGATAGTAGAAAAAGCTTGTTTGTTAGCAGCCCGTGGAAACGATTGTGTCCAAATATTTGAATTTCCATTTTATGGAAGAAGTCATTAGCATAAAGTTTCCGAGATACAGTATTTCTGTATTAATTTGCAATTACAATAGAGAAGGTATTTCCGGCGGTAGACGTATCTAATTCCATGGCGCCTCTTTAATTACCAAAGCTTTTATCTTTTTGCATAATGAATGGCTTTGCCCAAAAAAGCGCGGGTTATATTATAAATGGCAAAAAAGCTATAACTTTGATAGCACCGACGAATGAATAGACCAAAAGACATTAGCAGAATTGGTAGTGTGTATGATTGTACTAATAAAATTTAATTAATTAAAATGAGTCTTATAAATTATGCGTTTTATTAACATTATTACATGTTTATGTCAGTAAATTATTGTTGTTAGATCACTTCTAATCTTGTACTGTGTGAATTGTATTGAAAGTATCGTGTTATTTGCTTTAATTGTTGCTCATTGAGTTGTTGACTGATTCTAGAACACGATTCATATGCAAATTAGTGAGAAAAATAAGTCCTCTTAATTAGGAATCATTAATAATCTCTGAGAAATATCATACGCTTTGTTATGAATCTTTGAGAATAATACCTAAGATATTTTTACAAATGGCTCTTAATCATTTCATTTTGTTACCTAAGGAAACCTTCGTCATTTTAATGCAACACCTAATGGCAATCACAATTAGGATGAGCCCGCCTCAAAAGCCAGCCATTATTCATTGAAATAAAAAAAACATATATTTATCTCATTTGAAGCTGTATATTTGTGTAAAAACACATATTCTTGGGGCGAATATGATTTATATGATTGCCATATTTTATCTGCTATCAGTTAATTCTAAAATAAACCCTAAGACTATAGTAATAAGGGAGTTAGTATTAATTTAATGTGTGTAGTCGAAGGTCGACGCAGGCGCCGGGGAGCCGCATTTTTTCATGTGGAGATTTTATTTTATTATCCGAGGTCGGATAGGAATACCGAATGGTTGATGAACACCACAGGTAAGGTTGCAGACGGACGCCGATCATATTACGAAATGTATCAATCGTATGATATGGCTCTTGCGTAAATAACATGAAAAATAATAACCAACAATGTGTTTGTAATGTTAAAGGCAATGATTAGTTTGGTAAGTGAATAATCTGTTACAAATAATTTTGGCCACGTATTTTGCAGGCAACGAAGAAAACGTATTGCGCCGACCCCAAGTAACATGAGGCACGGGCAGGAAGATGATGAATTGATAGACAACGTGTTACGTTACTACCCTCGTGTTTACGATAACCGAACACGAGTAATGCAATTAATCCGTAATTAACGTTATTCGATAACATAATTAATAAACTGGAGTAGTAGACTGTTTGTAGATAATGCCGGGGTCACGATTACAAACCAAGTGTTATTTTCAATTAGTGCATGGTAGGAATGTGTAGACTTTAATTAATGTTGCTTTCTTAGAAGCCTGATAAATGGACGTTTTTTCGTTGACTCTATGATATCACATCACGCTATGGAATAGTGTAAGATTGAAGGCGTCAAGACTCCAGATACTTTTGGTCTGTTAATTGTTTGAAATCACGCTACCATAAATAATCTTAATTATAAAACTATTTTCATTTTAATTGGTATTTTTCCTACATTTCACAATAGCTGCACACTCAACTATATAAGACAGTACCAAAATAAATCTTGACCCAATAATACATTCTAAAATAGTATACCTACAGAATTACAGAAGCTAAAGATGCACCAAAGTGAATCTCCTTATAAATATGAGTGT
This sequence comes from Orthosia incerta, assembly GCA_948252205.1. Lineage (NCBI taxonomy): Eukaryota > Metazoa > Arthropoda > Insecta > Lepidoptera > Noctuidae > Orthosia > Orthosia incerta. Next base: position 28,272,592 of record OX411759.1, read on the forward strand.
ATAGCGAGAAGCGCTGGGAGCTGGCAGGTATACCGCAGTGCATTTAGATAATAACAGGGGTACGTTGCGCGGGCGCAGCCTCGCCCGCCGCGCGGTGCGTCCGCGTGCCGGTAGCAATTAGCGTTTAGACCCATACAATTATTGCTACAAATCGATGTAATTGAACATGGGAACAAAAAACACGACGACCATTTCTAGCGATTCAACTTGATACGCAGTATTTATGAATGAATCTTAGATTTATGAATGTTCGTGGTATGACTGTTGTGTAATATCTTTTGGTAGGGTAATTGTATCGAATAAAACCGCTCGACTTACGAGCTGTCGTTACTTTTAATTAACAAAAAAAATAGATTCCACAAAAAAAAATCAAGGGCACACATAATCGATTATGAACGGTGCGACAACGAAAATTAAACGACACTTTTGGGTGGACAAAACATGAACGCTATAAATCGGCGTTCCCCGACACAAAAACACGCCCAAAAAGAGTTAAGCGTTCGGGAGATCGTCGAATACAGATTACCGGGCGCAGGTGTTAAATAAAAATAATAAAATTCGACGCGGACCATTTTAAAAAGAGGAGTGGAAGCGGCCGCGCGGCGCCGTACGAGGCGTAATTTCGTTCGCAACGCCCGCCCAACAAAAAACGACGTGTACCATCGAGTTAACCACGAGCCCTGCACATCGCCAATATTCGCCATTCAGAGTCAATCCGCACGCGTAGCCGGCGTCTATTTTAATGCTATAAAAGCACTGCCGAACTCCCACGCGCCTTTGACGGCAAGATACCCTTATAAGAGCAGATACGATTTAACAGCCTGTGACAAAAAACGATCGAGAATCCTTAGTTCGAATAGGTGTTCATAATAAAAAAAAACTCAATCGAAAGGATCGGAACAAGTTCATTCAAATTCAAAATTCGGCTATAGATTACCGAGAGAAATGTAGGGGTAATCAAGTCACATTAAACATTTACAGGCTCGACTGACAAATTGACCACTTCCGAGAAGTAAATTCGATGTGAGAGGTAATGCGAAGTAAATAAAATGGTCGACGCAGTGCGCGCGCAAACTGCAATTAGGGGGAGCAATTCCACTTCGCACGTACGAACAAATTGCAGGCAGCAAGGCTGGCCGACCACCGCAAAAAGTGCAGATAACATGCACAGAGCAACGCGAGTGCAGTGACGCTTGAGAGATACCCCTTCGGCGATATTGCATCACTAATCGCACACCATCCACATAATGCTGCGAGAATATATAAATGCCATCAACTACTCCATTTTGTAGTGGCAAAAGAAATGTAACTACATACCAATGACTAGGAGGCTCATTATTAAGGTTTGATACCATTCGTGCGGCGCCATGCCACAACAAAAACTACTGAGTACGTAGAGCAATCAACATGACAAAAAAAAATTAGAACCGCACAAATTCTTAAGAAAACATTTAAAAGGCCTCAAGCCCGATTTATAAACGGAAAGAGGTCATTAAGTAGAGCTTAACGTTTCGAAAGGAATCCATGGGGTAGTACCCGAAATAAATACCATCTAATGTGTCAGTATTATTGGACGTTAAGCCCAAGTTTAATTAAGGGCATGGACAGGATGAATAAATAACAGGATTATCGTACCATCGCATATGTGATCCGAACATCCTTCAACGAGCCAAGATTTACGGTTTGTTTTCAGTTATGTAAGACCTTCGTAGGCGTACGGCAGGAATACCTACTTACGAATGGGGGACAGCTAACCAATACAAAGGATGCTCTGGACTGGAACTGTTACAAGTCTAACAAGAGTCTGCACAGAATCAATGCATAATGGTATTGCCAGAGAAACATTACACGCATTAGCGGAAAGATACAAGTCAGACGCGATTACATTTAAGCGATAAATTATTTGCTCGGCTAGTTACCGCAAAACTTTAGTACATTATGGTACAAGTGCGTAATGTTGGTGATTACCGCTGAGGCGCCATTGAGACCCGAGCCTTTAGGTGAGGGTCTTAAGAGAGCCGAGGACGGTAATCATCAATACACACGTGTATCATACGACGTTTTTCAACACACTTGTGGAGAAAATAATATTAAAAAAATCATTTTCAACAGTGAAAACGAGTTGTGATTTTTTTTTCGCAATGGCGGGGTAAATTAATCAGTTTTTCTAAGCGCGCGCATCTAACAATGGCGATCGGCCATAGACTAAAACAATGAGGTTACTTTTTTTTTAGCTTTTCGCGGATAGCGTTTTAGCCACGTACAAAATGGGGAATTTCAAGTTTTCTTTATTGCAGAGAAACAAAAGTTATATTTGAGGGCAAGTTTTATTTATTAAACACGTACAAGTTGAAATTATCTAGTTGAATACGAAGTTGCATGTAATGAGCAAGCAATATGTTAGGTTCTAGCATTTTGCTGAATTGTTTGACTAGAAGCTATGCCACATTTTATGTATTTAATGGACATCATGGAAATAGTAATTACTACCCATATCATGTTATGGATATAGTAAGTACTACTTCCATGACAGGAATAGAAAGGTATTAATGTCGAATGGGACACTTTTAATTGATTAACAGAGTTACATTTTATTATATTGATAATACTTCAATTTTAACTGCATTAGAATTACTGACATATTTTATTAATTTTCATTGGATTGATTTGTGACACTTTTAAAATTATTTTAATTTAAAAGTATTTAAAATGAAGGCAGGAAACCATTTAAAAAACAAAACTATAACTCACGTGTGAATAATAGTAATGAAAAAGTCACAGTTTGATTACAGGTATCATTATATGCCTAATTGCGGTGAAATTAGAGCCACTTTATGAGCAAGTGTGTTGAAAAATATATTATCATCTAATCCAATCGCATATAATAAGTTAGCGCGTGAAATGGTCGCTCGTGTAACTCGATATTTTGATACTAGTCGGATAATCTTTTAAACTAACGATAATAATGCTGTGGCCAGATTGGTGCTCACATTACGTTCGGCCGTATTATCGCCGCATCTCGGTGATATTTAATTCTCCAGCGAGGAGTGCACCGCCTACATTATCCGTCCCTGATTTAAATTCATCGATAGCAGCTTGTAAATACAACTCTCAATGTACGCTACATATGTTATGAAAGGAAACAGATTCTACAACTGAACTCGGAACCAGCAGGCATTCATTACGTGTCACAAGTATTTCTACGTCAAAGGATGATGATTTGTTATTATAACTTGTTGAGGCCTTTTGATTAACAGTTCTGTTTTGTTTTACAAGTATATAAAGTTTAATATCTCGTGCTCAATACTTCAAAGAACATTCCAGCTCGCCCTGTCAAACATTGTCTCGAAATAGTTCAAGTAGACTAAACCATCGAATTAGGCGTCCAGCAAGTTGAAAGTTTTACCAGTAAGGAAATACATCGGAATGCGATACATTGTTATAATCCAAACAGCGCTTGTTGTTAAACAAATAGCTCATTTTAGAGGGGTAACGCCCTAGATTGTAAACTGCGTTATACTTACAACAATACGTTCTTAGTATTTTCCGTTCGGGTCAGCGACTTGTAAACAAACGTGTGCGTGGATTTGTACAGAAATAATATGTTCCAAACTCGTGAGAAATTCGTGACGTGCGGTGAGATTAATATGGCAAATTGCTGCATTTTTGTCCTCCAACCATATTTATCCCCTTCAACGACCGAGCAATGACACTGTAAAATCTTCTAACGTCTTGAAGTTTATCTTGAGATCAAAACCCGCCCGAAATAGACCATTATGTTAAGGTTTAAGTAATAATACTAAGTGAAAGATGTTATGATAACGGTGGGCATTTTAAAACTATAAATGAATATCCAAGTGGTAGATTTGAATTATAAGATAGGATAGAGTCACAACTCGGATCGGCTCTTAGTGCCAACAATACCAATGATATCCTATTGATGCACAGATCAAGCAATCGAGCCATAGATCTGTGCTCTAACATCAATTCATTTTGCTTAATGTTTTTGATCCACAAAAAAAGCGGTGACTGAGCACAAGATCGGTGCAACAAAGAAAAGAAGCAGTGTGATAGACGTATTATAAAGTTTAGATAAAAACTTCCTTCACAGAACTCAACCGATAATGCGCATATACAATTAATATAACATGATCGTTTGCGATAGTAATTACAAAATATCATAGCAAGCATCTTGATTTGCAACGATAAAGGCACATAAAGGCAATTGTAATGATTACCGGTGAACTAATACTGCAAGGTCGTTTTCAATCGTTGATAAAGAATACAAGGCACTGATATTCCTAATCAGTTTGTGGAAAATTCACATTTTCTACATTAATCAAACAACTCGCTTTTAAACCAACTGTTAAACAGGAAAAACTATTTAAGGTTACACTAGTCGACGGCACGAACTATTTTGTGCGCGAGGTTAAAATGCATTTTATATCAACCGACAACACGTGCGGAAGAGATAGATGCTGTGATGAGCAGTAGGAAGCTTGTTCGCGTACGAATACACACTTTTGCAAATTTGTAGCGAAATGGATAATGATTTAGGACGAAACCGAGTACGCGAAATTTTACAAACAGACCTTTGGGAGTCTGGATATCATGCAAAAACCGGCCATGTGCGAGTCGGACTCGCGCACGAAGGGTTCCGTACCATTATCGCATAAAACGGCAAACAAAACACGTTTGTTGTATGGGAGCCCCACTTGAATATTTATTTTATTCTGTTTTTAGTATTTGTTGTTATAGCGGCTACAGAAATACGTCATCTGTGAAAATTTCAACTGCCTAGCTATCACGGTTCATGAGATACAGCCTGGTGACAGACGGACAGACAGACAGACAGACGGATCGCGCAGTCTTAGTAATAGGGTCCCGTTTTTACCCTTTGGGTACGGAACCCTAAAAACGACTAAACGTATCTGTTCAAAATAAAATTATTTGCATTGTTGAACTACTAATCTATCCCTGTATGAAGGCCGCTATGCATTTTTCCGTCTTCTTATGGTATATATTTGCGCCCAAAATGTATAAAAATTTGTGTCGAAATGTGGAACTTTCGACGCTCATAACTTTCAAACATATATTTTTTATTATTTTTTGGTTCCATACAGGGCTAGATAATGATGAGACAAATTGATATCATTTTTTATTTTGAACGTACATCTTCACCGGACTTGGCTGATTCGGGAGGTTCCTGTTCAGGATAAGGTGGGAGGAAACGCCCGGGTGTCACCATTGTGTGGATCGCCCGGAGGACACGGTGGAGCTTACGGTGGAGGTCTGCCCCGCTTGGGCGGAGCACCGCCGTGTCCTGTTGGACAGCGGTGGTGATCTCTCGCGTCCGGCCCTGGTTCAGGCCATGGTACGGAGCGAGAGGGCATGGGAAGATGTCACCTTCTGCGAAGCAGTAATGCTCGCGAAGGAGGAGGCAGAACGCGTGAGGGAGACGCAACTGAGACGCCCTCACGCCCCTAGCCACCGCAGGAGACGCAAGGTCGGGAGTCGCAAGCCAATTCCCGGCCACCGTATAATAGGCGCGGGCTAGCGGACGGCGAGTAATGGGTAGCTCGCCGTCCGATAACGACCAGGCCCGAGTCGACGGCGCGTTGTGTTCCACGCGCGCCTCAAAGAGATATCAGCAGAACTGACGGGGTCCGCAAGGACCAAAGCCTGTCTGGGTCGCGGATAAATTTGAAAGAGAGTTACCGCGGCCCTGGCACAAGCAACTGAAGGAACACGGGTGGGTTTTAGTCAGTACAAGTCTGACACGCCCTTCCGCTTCACCCAGAGCGGGCGAAGTCATTGGATGATTTACCACCCAAATAAAAAAAGGGTACTCCAGCTAGAAGACCATTGGGATCCCTCTAAACTTATTTTTTTGTGTTTAATTTCACCAAAAGCATTACTCTGACGTCAATCGCTCTTTTCGGGGCTTACATCTTTCCTGGTGTAAAAATACGAGTAAATCGCTCTTATGATGACCACTTTGAAGGGAATCGGTTTAATACGTGATCGCATCACGGCGAGTTTCCGATTCGTCACGCCCGCGCCGCATCAGGACATAAAGATGAACGATATTACATTTCTGTACAGCTACAAATGTTTTATGTTTTGCTCGTGCATCCAGCCGACTATAATCTATTCAATTTCAGTTTTTGTTTCAATTCATGTTCACCTCTTAATTTTTATTTAATCGTATTGTATTTTTTTGCCGGTCAGATCAATCTACCGGTCAAAAGTTAGAGCTAATGGTATGTATTGTATGTGAATAATTGATCATCAGATTTGATGATCAGCTCAGATGCTTGTTTTGAAAATAGCAAAAAGTTATGTGGAAACTCTTTATGATTGTGAGTACAATCATTGAGTGTTGATAATTTTTTCATGAAGTAATACTAGATACATTTTTGAGACAATACTAAAGTCAATACATATAATAAATCTGCAGAAAAGTCGTTTTTGTACATCGCAAATATTTCCAAAAAAACTAGCCAGGGTGCTAAAGGATAAACAACAGAACCCATATCTAGCATTTTTGGAATTATTTTCTGTATGTCTGTTTATCTTCTTGTCAGTTTATTTGTACACGCATCACGTAAAATTTACGAAACCAATGTAGATAACTTATACATAAAAATTGTGCGTAACTTGAAGTATTACTTAGTTCTTGTTTGATCGGTTCACTCTATCAAAAGTTAGATGAATTTAAAGTGTTCAAGAAGTAAAATTATCACAACACACGCAATTCAATTTGCATTCGATAGATGGCGTTGTGCATTTGAAGTCATTTTCTGAAAGGCGGTGTTAAGATTCTCCGCGAAAGAATGACCCTAAAAAAAAATTTAAGTAGGGTAGGTAGGTGGGAAGGTATGTAGAGCAGGGTAGGCAGTTGACAGGACCGAAGCCACGGGCGCAGCTAGTTGATATTAACATACTTGATTATAAAACACTACAGACAGACTTCAGAAAAAGTTTAAGATAATTGATATTACCTGCATGAAATAAAATTCCATTACATAATGCACAATGTAATTGCATATCATTCGGCTTAACGCCTACTATCAGAAGTAGGGGGACGTTTGAATACCCTGAATGATATTTTACAATCGTCATTTCACGTCTCGAATGCAACAATCGAGGCATCATGGCGAGAGTGGGCGGGATATGCCGTCATTGTCATCTACGAAGGACGTACAAAAAAGTTCTTATGGATTATTATAATGTATGATACAAATAGGAATGCCTAGAATGGAGTAAGCAAAAAATTTATTTATTAGTCCTCATAGGACTTTTATATTTATATTTTTACTTAGTAATCTTGAGTTGCCATAAGCAATTTATAAGTAATCATCACAACATCGTAATGAGGTGAATAGTTGTAGTAGGTAATTGCAACCCTGAGTCGAGGATAACTATATACCTAGTTTCACTGGTTTAATTTTCAATAGGTATCTACGGAGAATTATACTCAACATGATATTGACTTAAGGTTACACTAGTCAAAAATTCTTCCATACAAACGTAGTTTGGGGATTATTCCACTGTTTGACGATGGACGTTCAAAATAAAATGTGATATCAATTTGTCTCATCATTATCTAGCCCTGTATGGAAGCAAAAAAGTAAAAATAGAAAATATTTGAAAGTTATGAGCGTCGAAAGTTCCACATTTCGACACTAATTTTAACGCATTTTTGGGTGCAAATAAATACCATAAGAAGACGGAAAATTGCAAATCGGCCTCCATACAGGGATAGATTAGTAGTTTAACAATGCAAATAATTTTATTTAGAACATATAGATTTAGTAGTTTATTCAAGAAAACCAAACAGCCAAAGGTCTGTTTATAAAATTTCGCGCGCCCGATTTCGTCCTAAATCATTATCCATTTCGCTACAAATTTGCAAAAGTGTGTATTCGTACGCGAATTAGCTTCCTACTGCTCATCACAGCATCTATATCTTCCACACGTGTTGCCGGTTGATATAAAATGCATTTTAACCCCGCGCACAAAATAGTTCGTGCCGTTGACTAGTGTACCCTTAAAACTTAAAACTCATGGGTGAAACAACCAGTAGATAACCTAGGCGGACTTCTTATGCGTTTCTTTAAATGTATTTTTAAAATAATTGTCAGGAAAATAATACATGCTGCGCTTGCTTGCGATATAAAATATTAAAATTATCAAAATTTTATATTTTAGATAAGAGAAGAGAGTTTATACTTTAGTTTTACTAGGGGAACACGAAACTGCGCAATTTCGTCTGTCAGTAACTTCAGCCGAATTAATTCAGTTCCAATGCAGGCAATAGCCAAAACATTCAGACTGCTGAAGCTGCTGTGTCGCCCTCCGAACTGCTGAAGCTGCAGTTTCGCCGTCAGAAGGAATCTTTGTACCAGATTTCATACAAGTGTAGTTTTTTGAATAGGAAGAACTAATGTTGAGGAACAACAACCAATTATTAATTTAATTGGTCCAATGACAAAACTCACCACCCGATAACAAAAAAATAAAAAATCGTTAACACCTGTCTCTACCAATGTACTCCAATATTTCAAAACGATACGAAAAAAATGTAAAGGAACTGTCGCTAACACGATCAAAACAAATGTGTCGAGGTAAAGGGCGTTCTTAACCCTTTCACTTAGCATGAGTTACAAACTTTTTGGTCAAGAAACTCATATACCAAATTATAACCTTTATTTGACAATTAATTTCAGTTTTGAATTAACATCTCATAAACGCGTGGACCGATTTCCATGATTTTAACGGATGAAATGGTTCTAAGCCTAACCTTTCATTTGACACCAAAATTATCAAAACATGTCCATAAACAAAAAATCATGTTTTCAAGTTACGTAATTATACTTTTTAGTACAAGTCGGCTCAATGACTTTCATTTGTTTGTTATCTGGCGGAGACTTTACATATGTAGGCTGTTCGTTACTATAATCAGCAGGTTAACTCTCCGTCTGGGACATTTTCTGAAATTATTCTTCTTAAGGATAAAGGGTTTTTATTCGAACTCATCAATGTTATTCCTCGTGCTTTATACTACCCTGGAGAAGGGTAAAAGCAGTCCCAAGTTCAATGAGCTTGAAGTAACAATAGTCTCGTCAGTTTGAGGAGCGCGCCGCTCGCTAGCGCCATTGTCACGAGGTGTCGGGCACCGAATCTCGACAGGGGAAAAACGTAAAAGAAATAAAATGCATCTCCAGTTAGGGCTGCCATCAAAAGTGATGGCATTTTATAATAGGAATGGAATAAAGAATTTCGTTTTAACTACACATGTATTCTTTATGTCTCATATGTAACAAGATAAGCACCCGTTGTCCGCATGCATGTTAACATTTCCTTTATTTACAGCCTTATCTGGCCGGGTCCCCAAAAAACATACTTATTTTAATTTGACATGGCGTCACATACCAAATTTAATTAGAATAGGAACGCAGCACAGAAAAGTCAACATTAATCATTATTCATAGACTTAAAAGTTAACAGCTTAAATTGAACTTTGACACCATTATAATAATGTTTTGTGAGTCACAGAGCAAAATAACTTTCCATTCATTTGGTGGCCCACGAAAACGTGACAATTTGTTGAAATATTTTAAGGAAAACCACAGATCTAAACTAGGCAGAATACCATGAGCATTTTATGATTCACAGCATTATTTAACATTTATGATCATAACTTTTAATGGTAATGTTCTTGAGGCAGCCCTATGTGAAGCTGGGGCTATTGTTATTACAAAATGACCCATCTCAATGTCGGACGGTTCTTGGAACCAAGTTCTTCGCGGTTGAAATTATGTATAACGTAAGCGCCTTTGAGCATTTTATAAAGGCTTATTTCTGACACCTCGGATGAAACATGGTGCATAACGAATGCGTACGCGCTTCGACGGGATGAGCCTATAAACGTGAGCCTCTCAGAATGGGATACCAAATTGGTTACAACGATTTATATACGGATATTAACTTAAATGGTTTACGTACGTATCTAATTTATATGTATGTGATTTTAGAGAATTATTTTCGAGGTGTGAGAAATGATTTTTTATTTAAATTAAGCATGTAATGTTTATCTTTCACATCATCAGCCTATTAATGTTCCCACTGCTGGGACACAGGCCTCCTCTCTGTGAGATGGAATGGGCCGTAATCCACCACGCGGGCCCAGTGCGGGTTGGTGGATGTCACATGTCTTCGAATTTTTGGTTCTAGGACATGCCGGGGACACGACCTACAACTTGTTATTCGCAGCCGATACCACTGGGCTACCACTGCTCACTATGTTTATCTTTAATATTATTAACATGATATAAGAGTTTTTTGCATCCTCTGTGTTATAACGATCGCATCGTCGTACTTTATATGAAACTCCGTATACTAGTCCGGTGCAATTCTATTAACAAAGCACAGTTCTAACCCTTTCAAGGATTGAATTGATTCATGTTTTCTAATTCAAATTCAAATTATTGCATCCATAATGTACATACAGGTGGTAAATATAAGTTACAGAAACAATTATGGACCCTGTCGGGCACAGCAACATTCTAGATACAGTCAGTGTCTAGGAGAGGAATAGCGCTCAATATTTTCCCAATCTATACATTCATTCATTCTACATTTTAGTTATCTATTCTCTTACTATTTGTTTTTATTTGGTTTGGTTTGGTTTTATCTTAATCTTTACTGTTCCATGTAGTTTTATTTCGATCCTTCTCTTCCCTCGTTAATTCAGATAACCAAAGTGGCAACTTGGGCAAGTTTGGGCAGCTACTACGCCATTTTAAGATCATTATAGAAATCAGTAATAAATGGTATAACACCCATATCTAAGCATGTCTCTAAAATTAAGTAACCTTAGCATAGAAATACCGTTTTTAGGGTTCCGTACCCAAAGGGTAAAAACGGGACCCTATTACTAGGACTTCGCGATCCGTCTGTCTGTCTGTCCTTCTGTCACCAGGCTGTATCTCATGAACCGCGATAGGCAGTAGGCAGTTGAAATTTTCACAGATGATGTATTTCTGTTGCCGCTATAACAACAAATACTAAAAACAGAATAAAATAAATATTTAAATGGGGCTCCCATACAACAAACGTGATGTTTTTGCCGTTTTTTGCGATAATGGTACGGAACCCTTCGTGCGCGAGTCGAACTCGCACTTGGCCGGTTTTTTTTACATACTTATCAATACAATTAACGTTACCTACATCTAGTTTTGTCGAAAATTTCCATAATCTGAAACTTTAAGTTAATGGAATAATCATTGTAAGAGGTGCCCCAATCAGGGCAAAGGCTAAGCCGTTTTATGGACGTTGGCGCCTCCGAGTAAATTGCTAAGCAATTAATTAAATCAGTTTAATCGATTCGATGTCTATAAATCCGACATTTTGTTAAAGCCTTAAATATACCTAGGTATCTCTCGAATGGCTATCCGTATACGATTTCGAACGGATCTGCGTTTTAGTAGCATTTTAATTTAAGAGCGAGAAGAGGGGGACAAAACGTGCAGATGCAAATTCGGCACTCACAATCTGATCTGCGCGGCGGGCAAAGGATTTGTAGTTATTCAATGCTCTGAGTTTTTGGAAAATAACGCATTTTTTTACCCCTACTACTTCACACGCAATATTCTTTTCAGTTCTCGTCGTGAAAACTTCGCTGATTTCGACAAAAGTAATGCGGAGTTGTTTTAGTCGGAAAAATTTGCATCTTGGTTCTATGTAATATTTTTCATGCATTATTGTAACAACAAAATGCTGCATGCATGCACGCCACATCTTGCGACATAACATAGATGATTTGTATAATGCAGAGCATTTGTTTTTGATTTGTTTAATGGTTTAGCTTTAGTATAGTTCACGCCAAACTTCTGGGCCGCCCTGAAGTTGGCTTTTCGATGCGCAAGGCACGAAACGGTGTTGTTTTTGTATGAGATTTACTACTGCGCAGCCACTGTTGGCGGGAACTACATATATTGAGAAATTGTCCGAGGCTGCTTAGCGCTTTATTAACACTTGAAGAGCAGCAGTAACTGTGCGGATATGGCCTTGGCCTGTCTTTGGTACAACCGTTTTTTTTTACTTATTGGGGCCAATAATAAAGCTTTTGGGCATAACGGCGAATAACTTGCCGGAATCACGAATTTTTTTTACACGTACATAGAGACAGTATTGTTTGAGCGCGATGCTTTCGCATATTTTCAATGTATGAATCAGTGACATTTTCTCTGTTTGCCAATATTTCGAGCTTCACTCCATCGAAAGCCTCTTATAAGTTGGTCTCGCTTTTTTATGTTGCTCTCATCTACCTAATCAGGATTAGTGGCCTATTAATTTTTCAGCAGGTCTTCAGCCTCTACACGATGTGACGTCAGTGGCGTGTTTACTGTCTTGATAAATGAAGTTTTTTTACCAGAACTTTAAAGAGTTCATTGTGTTCGAAAGCCTCTAAGAAGTTCGGCATCTTATCATGATCCCATTTATAATTAGGATTTTCTTCTTTCAGCAATCTTTCCCACACCTGGAACACAGGTCTCCTCTCTGTGAGAAGGAATGGGCCGTAATCCACCACGCAGGCCAAGTGCGGGTTGGTGGATGTCACATATCGGTTGGTCTCGCACGGGGTTTTATTTTTAATTTTGTTTAATTTTATGCTGATTTCTCGTGTCTCCTGTGCGGGTCACAAATAAATACTTTTTCTTTCTTTCTTTCTTTATATCTTCGAATTTTTGGTTCCAGGATATGCCGCCGGGTTTCCTTACGATGTTTTCCTTTACCGTTTTGAGAGTAGTAGTGGTGAAATAATTTACACAAAGTAAAGCGCCTGCCTGGGTTCGAACCCGCGACCTACAAGTTGTAAGTCACGGCCGTTATAGTGCTCGCGAAACTTCTGGGCCGCCCTGAGGTTGGCTTTCCGATGCGCAAGGCACGAAATGGTGCTGTTTTTGTATGAGATTTACTGCTGCGCAGCCATTGTAGCCAACTTCAGGGCGGCCAAGAAATTTGGCGAGAACTATACAACTGGGCCACCACTGCTCGCAGCCGATCCGCTTTCAGCAATACACCGTGTTTACTGTCGTCTTTGTAAAATCAAGAGTTTGAGCTCAATAGGCACAGTGATTTCCACGACGAGACAATTAAAACGGTTCAAGTTACGGAATGATAGTCACAGAAATCTATTATTTATCTGACTGCAGGAGTCATATAAATAAACCGGCAGAGACGGCCTAGCAGCCTCTACAATTCCAATGAGACTCGTGTTGACAAGGTAGCGTACGATCAAGAAACGCTTTTCCGAACATACTTGAATTTTCTTTATATTTGAACTGGTAGTGGCATCTGTTGAGAACTATTTGAACTCTTAAAAGATAACATTTCTCAAAGATTGTAGGCTTATTGATACTTTACAAGGAACAAGTACACTTTATAGGTATTACAATTACGAACATTCACATACAGAAAATAAAAATAAACAAGAATTAACGCCAAAAAATACTATAGTTTCATGAGCTAAGAAATAATATGACAAGGTATTTTGCATGAAGATATTTTGAGAAACATTTCAAAGCGTTAATTTATTTTCTAATAAAAGCACTCTAACCGGAGCTTTACGGTTTTGTATAGGGTAATACTCATTTGCAATTCTTTTAATTTTACTATAAACATTGCAATGAGTCGAGTCGATCCAGTTCATCCAACCATCGTAAACACCTGACTTCTTAAAACCGCTAGGAAACACATTCTTCTTACAGAGACGAAAACTTATGATTTATAAAGTGTAAAATCAATAAAGTTGTTGATTAACTTACCCATTTTCTGAAGAATTCACTTAAAATTCACTTCCAATAACTTCAAACACTGAAAAACATCACCACAAACATTAAACTTTGGCAGACAGCCATTTTGCTTCTTTTTTTTTAAATTTTTTGTGGCTATGCCACTGGCTGGCTTGGTTACGAGCCCTTTAAGCCAGAGCCATTTTGCTTTTTGAAGAAATGATTACCAGTAAAAAAAAAAAACGGATACCATTCAATCGGATACACGTACACGCTCCGTAACAGGGTGTATACGTTTTTCATACAGAGTGGGCCAAAAACGTCGATCAAAGGAAAAAGAACGATATTTGAGGCTATTTGCAGTACGTCCGAAAGTACCAAAAAATGTTTTTATTTTATTTTAACTCTTTATAATTGTAACACCATCCACGATTTGTTACCCAACCTGTATATAAAAAAAGTTAATTAAAAGCATCAAAAACCCGACTGCTTGAAAAGCGAACTAAAAAGATGTAAACAGCATACAAGTTCGAGAGGTGGCTGACCAAAACCAGATGTATCCTCCGACTGCACAGCATGATTTTCTTCTTGTTTACATCTTTTTAGTTCGCTTTTGAAGCCGTCGGTTTTTTTGATTCTTTCAATTAACTTTTTTTTATTTATAACCATTTTTTTTTTAGAATTAGGTACATTTAAATACCTAGGTCACATCTTAAACGAGGATCTGCACGATGACGATGACATCGAGAGGGAACGGCTGGCGTTGTCAGTCCGATGCAATATGCTGGCCCGCAGGTTTGCACGATGTACGAGGGAAGTGAATATTACACTTTTCAATGCGTATTGCCAGACCTTCTACACGTGCAGCCTGTGGGTTAAACATACGCAGAGGGCTTACAACGCGCTCCGGGTCCAGTATAATAACGCTTTTAGGATACTGTTGGGGCTCCCACGTTTCTGTAGTGCATCAGAGATGTTTGCAGAAGCAGAAACTGATAGTTTTCAGGCAATAATACGTAAGAGGTCAGCATCCCTGATGCACAGGATGCAGGGGAGCGTAAACGGTATCCTTAAGGTTATTGCGGATAAACCGGACTACCCTTTCCTGGGGTACTGGACCCACTTGCACAGCGGCGGCTCCAGTGCAACGGGAAATAGGTACATGAACTGATTTGGATTATTTATTTGTTATTTTATTTTTAATGTGTGTACCTATGGATTATTGTTTTTATTAGGTTGACATTATTAAGTTATGTAAAACTAACATAGTCATAAGTGTTTACTAACAAATTATGGATCATGGTCCGAAATAAATGATTGATTGATTGATTAAACATTTAAGTGTTATATATTTTTGAAATCTCCTCTTAAAATTCCTTATTTGATGCCCCACACAATGGGTTCAAAAGAAAAAAAAATTGGGCCCCCACAATATGAAACCCAAAATCCGCCATTTTTCTATTTTCCAAAGGCAGGCCGCAGGGTTAAGATGAATCGATTGACTTAAGAACCTTCAAAATCGGCCAACGCGTTTGATCTCTAGAACGTCACATAGGAACAAACATACATACATGGACTGATTATCACATTACCCTCCTTCGGCTGTCGAGTAAAAAAGTCCTCTGTGGTTATGTACTATATTTTACTGTATTAATTTTAATTCGCTTTCATCCTACTTTTAAACAGCAATTTCATTTATTTATCAAATTTTCATTTTAAATCAACTAAGATTAGGAATAACAAAACTATTACGAAGAGATAAAACGAAAGGCCTATTTAGCGTTTGAAACTGATTTACAAGACTTTTCAGTTTTACAGAGCTGTTATTAGGCACATTTTTGTTTGTAAATAAAAGCATATTTTATAACAAATAAATAAACGAATTCTGATAAATAAAAACTAAATAACAATCTTCGAAAGTTCGATTGAATGAAATTCTTCGTTGTTGACCAAATAAGTTATCTGTGCAACAATTTGTAAATGTTGCCATAAACACGGTTGTTTTTCTTTTCCTATCAACAGCTGTCAAATAGGTTGGGATTTGTGTGTTACGAAAATAATTTATTAAAATCTATCGCAATCTCATGATAATTCAAATATATTTGAAATAAGCATAGTGATTTAAATAGTGGGAGGCGTGTTACTTATAATTCCTTTCATATTTCAGCTCTAAAATGGTGCAGCGGCTAACGTTTAGACGACGTTTGTCGTACAATACAAAGTCGAACCAGAGGAGAATGTGAGTATTTAATCGTATATTTCTATAGAAATTACTATTCGATCCAGCTAATTATGTGATTTAACTACTATTCGTGAAGTATTAAATAGTAACTTGTACTATCATTTTATTTACAAGTTAACCTCAAAATTGTACCGAAGTGTTGTCGGACAACACTTGTTCTCGAGTTGTTTTACTTTAATACTGACTGCACTATATTTTATGTAGGAATACACTCGCTATGTTAATTAGTGCCCATCCTTAACCCCTCTAAAACAATGTTTTTCTAACTAACAATAGCAGACTAAAGTTGAAAATGTAACATTTTGTTAGTGGTTATTTACAGAGTTCATAATTTATTACTATCTTGAAGCATTCCTATTACCAACATCCTCAAGTGCTATGTAGTTGCAATTTGCATATAACACAACTTGCTAACAGGTTTTATATTAACGTATGGACCAGAATGTTAGACCAGATAAGCTAAGGGGGCTGTGTGTGATGCGAATGAATAGTATAAATGAGCATGTAAGAGGAAGGCAGAAAGTGGTACCTGTGACTGAATAGTTTAGTGGAAATAGATCATTATGTATGTTACATAGAGGATTGAGGAACATGTTGTTAGAAAAGTTTTTAGCATGAGTGTAGATACAGTCAAAACTATTTATTAATATTTATCTTTATAATAACTATCGGCTATAACAATGGCTTTTGAACAGTTCTTAAATGTTGTTATAAACCTTAAAGGCCTTTTTAACACTCTTTTCTTGTATAAAGAAGGCATGAGCACTAATCACCACACCTCAAGATGGGTTGGCATTTCAAACTTACATCCACACTAATATTATAAATGCGAAAACCGATTTCAATGAAATTTGGCATGGAGATAGATTGAGACCCTGGGATATATTTTATCCTGGGCATATGTTCCCTCGGGATGATTGTCTACTTTCATGCAGGGGAAAGCAGGCAGAAGCTAGGTAACTACTACAATATGTCAAGGTTTCCTCACAATGATTTCCTTCAAATATGCCAAAGATAAACTTAGAAAGTAAATACGAGTTGAAAATTCAGTCCCTGCGCTTTAGACCTCCCCTCTTGTATTTGTGGTCACAGTTTAAAATGTGTGTGACTTTTCAATTGATTAGTATAATGGTAAAGGAACATCAAAGAATCAATGTATGGATTGTGTTAAAAGCTAGAAAGTAGGTGACTTGTGATGATTGCAATGGTATGAAAGAAGTAAACGTACTATACAAACACAATTAAATAGCGATAAAGCCTGGAGCATATATCTTTTCTATCCTTACCTGCATTGTTTGTGTATGTAAGTGAGAAGTTGTACATTGTAGCAAGATAACAGAAGACCTTGACAATTTCTAAGGCCAAATCTTTATAAAATTTCAGAGTAAGGACTCCTGGTGGTCGGCTGGTGTATCAGTATGTCAAGAAGCCCAAGAAGATCCCGAGGTGTGGCCAGTGCAAGAGCAAACTGCGCGGTATCCAGCCTGCCAGGCCTGCTGAGCGTTCCCGCCTTTGCTACCGCAAGAAGACCGTCAAGCGCGTCTATGGAGGTGTTCTTTGCCACAAATGCGTCAAGCAGCGCATCGTCAGAGCTTTCCTCATTGAGGAGCAGAAGATCGTCAAGGTCCTCAAAGCCCAGCAATCAGGCGTAAAGAGCGGCGTAGCAAGTGGAGGTGCCAGTGCTAAGAAATCCGCAAAGTAAATGTTAAGCTAAAAATATAAAAGGAAAAAATCTAGTCTGCGGTTTTATTTAGTGTCCTTTAGCAATTATCATCTTCAAAAACCTATATTCAATAGATTGTTTTATTGGGTGAAGGCAGAGCGTTTCGTCTACAGGTCGTCGGCTCACACCGTTGTCTCGTCTAAAGGTCATGGCACACTTATCAAACTCTGAAAGGGATCGCCACCATGTCAACTCGAGCTGTGCAGATTTTTTTGTAAAAAACTACTGCAACGCACACTAATCAGAATCGTAACGATAACGTTTTCGCGACGGAACGGAACTACAGCTAAACTGGCATAATGCTAGTCAGCCTCTACCTTGCTTATCCTGATCAGTCTAATCACATGGTTTCGGATTCCATCCATAAGAGGGCGTTTACCCTTTGAGCTAAAATCCACAGCTATACGGCCACCGATGTGGGTTCGAACAAAGGCTTCACCGAGTGATATTTATTTCATCACGAGATCACGACTGAAGAAACAGCACTCAGCAGGTGAGCTGCAAAAGATTTACATTGTTTGGAGTACGTTACCCCAACAGGAAAGTGGCTCCTGGTGTGATATGAGTGGAACGTATAATTAGAGCGTAATCTGCTGTGAATGTGCGCTACATAAAAAACATGTGCGTGTCGTGGTTTATTAGAAAAACTGAAAAAACGTTTCCTGCTAGGGTAACGTTGTTCCAGCAGGAAAATTCTAAACGAATGATCGGAGTGAGAAATATTGTGCATGGGCAGAGAGCTTATAGTTGTGCAAGAATGTGCGCTGAAAATATAATAAGTGCGTAATCAGGTTTTCGAGATATTGCATTTCCTGCTGGGGTAACGTTTTGCAGAATCGTGTATCTCTGAAACTATTGTATGTGCGCCTGTAGAATAAACATACACGAGTAGCGCTTGATTTGTGCGTATTTGTGCCGGAATTAGATTTAAGAAAATATTTATAGTTTTCAAGAAATCGCACTTTTTTGAAAACCCGAAAAAAAATCACAGCGCCTAAATCAGAAAACTTATAAGCTCGCTGAAAACTGTAATCAGTCCATCTTGACGCATGTATTAACCATAAAAAGTTTCAAAAGTATACATGCTTGCGTTATCGAATAATATTGGTAACAGCTAAAGGAAAATATTATTTATTACAATAGTTTTGCTTAATCACATAGTGTCTATAATTTTTTTACTACCCAACACCTACTAATTTTATGATATCGAAAGAGATTAAAATACACTTTGCTATTTATTTTTCTCAGGGGCTTATAATAATAATAATCGATAATAAATCTGTAGAAAAATATTTTTTGTACATCGAAAAAAATTCCAAAAAAAATAGCCAGGGTGTTAAAGGATAACCAACAGAACCCATTTCTAGCATTTTTGGCATTTTTGTCTGTTTGTCTGTTTATCTGTTTGTCTGTTTATTTGTGCACGCATCACGTGAAATGTACGAAACCAATGTAGATAACTTTTATACATAAAAATTGTGCGTATCTTGAAGAATTACTTAGTTTTTGTTTCATCGCAATCGGTTCACTCTATCAAAAGTTAGATGAATTTAAAGTGTTCAAGAAGTAAAATTATCACAGCTCACGCAATTCGGTTACTCGGACAGTTGAACTCGCTATTCGATAGATGGCGTTGTGCATTTAAAGTCATTATCTGAATCGCGGTGTTAAGATTTTACGCGAAAGAATGACCCTAGAAAAAAAAAATTGGCATGTAGTACGTATATTTTTTAACCGACTTTCCAAAAAGAGGAGGTTCTATGTTCGATATTATGTATGTTATTATTTTTTTTTTTGTGTATTTTTTTTAGTGTTCACCGATATCTCCGTCAGTTGTGTTGTGGACCGATTTCAAAAAATCTTTTATTGTTTGAAAGAGTATGTTCCGAAATTGGTCCCATTTTAATTTGGTGTAGGACGTAGGACTGACGAAGCAATTCGAAGATATACAACAGAACTCTTCAATAAATAACGGCAAATCTCTCGGGATTGCTGCAATCGCATGTCTGTTTGTTGTTTATACCATTTCATAACATAACATCACGCCAGTACGCTCTTAAGGGGTACGCAGATTTCTCATTTCACCGGTTATGTTCAAGTTTCATGACATTAGGGTAATATATTCTGGCGTTATACGAGTAGGTAACTTACTAAACAACTTGCCTATTAGGTAGGTACAACTACAAAGTGAAAAATAACTTTATTTTTGGAAGTCGGTGTCCATAACGCAATAAATTGGTACCTACGAAAGACACCGACTTCCAAAAATAAAGTTATTTTTCACTTTGTAGTTTTATTTGGAAGTCGGTAGTATTTTTTTGTAAAAAGTTTTTTTGAGTATGTGGAGTAGGCAGGCAGGCTGGTAAGTAAAGTATAGTAGGGTTGGCAGGCAGATGACGGGAGCGAAGCCGCGGGCACAGCTAGTTTATAATAAACGTTTAAGTAGCCATAGCTAGCAAATTCAGTGGTAAAAATAAGAGTACAATTTTTATCAACCTCTTGTTTACCCATTAAGTAAGTGCCTAAGTAAAATTATTAAAATTTTACTTGGGGTTGCTGGGGAGATGCTCTACAGCAAGTCATAATTCAGTTACCTGTACCTGTTAATCTGTTCAAATACAAATATCTTTATTTGTTGAACATAGGTAGATTAGGTACAGATGTTGGGATTATTAAAGAACGCTATGTCTAGCCGTCATCGGCGTACAAATATTAATTTGGTACAAACATGCTGATTATAATAAATTATCACACATTATTAAATAATTATAAATTAAGTAGTCGAAATTAAAAAAAAAAATACATTCCAATAAAATATAATAATAATAAATTCTAGTATCTACAGTCAATTAAAATGTCAAACAAAAAATAATAATATGTAATTATAATGGGTCAGTTAGGTATTCGTTCACCGTATAATATGTTTTTACATGTAATATTTTTAGAAAAGCCTTTTTAAAATCGTCTATGTTGTTTATTTCTTTAATTCGTCTAGGGATCTTATTATAGATCCTAGGTGCCATTCCTAAAAAACTTTTTGCATAAAGAGCAGTGCTATGTGGCTTAGTGCATATCTCTCCGTTGCGACGTTTAGATCTCAAGATTTCAAACAGATGGAAGTTGGATTTGACAAATACTGCTGTCTCAAAAATGTACATACAGGGCAATGTTAAGAGTTTAAAATTTCTGAAATATGGAATGCAGCTATCAGTCGGTTTCAGTATAAACACAGAACGCACACATCTTTTTTTCTGTTAGGGTACTTATTTTTTTAAGTAGGTACTAATTCGGTACACATTGCGTACAATTGTGCTATGAATTTATAAACAGCAAAATAGTTGATGGGGTGTCTGGGGAGCATGACGTATTTAAAGACCAAAAATTTGATGGTGGTTGTTTTTAATAAAAACCAAGTGCGAGTCGCACTCGCGCACGAAGGGTTCCGTACCATTATCGCAAAAAACGACAAAAAGATCGTTTGTTGTATGGGAGCACCACTTAAATATTTTTATTCCATTCCACCTCTAAAAAGCTTTTTTTATACACTGAAAACAGTGAATAAAAAGCACTTTTACTCACTGTTTTAGTGTTTGAATTTAGAACACACCAATATATATTCGACGTCCATCTCAATGCAAAAACAACAACAAATCGATACAAACTCCTTGTGCAAAGAATATTCGACTTTCAAACTTCTTCATCGATTTAATTTTCAGTTTGTTAATATTTAGGATTTCAATAATGATTTTCATGATTTTGATTTTAGTCTGGGATGTTTAGTGAATACTTATTTGGATTGTAATTCTAATATTAATTGTATTAGTGTTTAATTAATTATAATTATGTAACCTAACGCAGGTAGACACTAGCCCCTGAAAAACAGATGCTGTTACCTAGCTCAGCTTCAATTTACAAAAAATGTGAAACCCTGAGTTTTCAAATATTTTGTAAATTTTGAAGGTAATAAAACATTTATTTATTATTACTCATTGTGATTTTCGCTTAAATCTTTCTTTTTCTCGTAGGTATAAAATTATGCAACTCTTGAATAACACGGCTTTATATCGAGGGCCATGAGTCACTCGCGTCGCTCCTTTCTCGTCAATCCTTTACTTGTTCGTGATTCATCTATGGCCCTCGCTTTAAAACCGTCCTTTATTCACTAGTTGCATAATATACTATTTTTATTCTGTTTTTAGTATTTGTTGTTATAGTGGCAACAGAAATACATCATCTGTGAAAATTTCAACTGTCTAACTATCACGGTTCGTGAGATACAGCCTGGTGACAGACAGACAGACGGATCGCGGAGTCTTAGTAATAGGGTCCCGTTTTTACCCTTTGAGTACGGAACCCTAAAAATTGTTTGAGATACTTAATTTGAGATTAATAGGTTTCTAATTTGATCTGTAATTTGATGCCATTATTACTTTATGAAACATAATTTAGAGAAGAAAAATAATAATTTCTACATCAACAAGCTCTTTTATTTGTTATGGTAAACGTTTGAACGCGACTGTACGGACAACAGCTTAGGTTTAATACGTCCAATTAAGGTCATCGTTATGTATGAATCCGTCGCTTTTTTGTAGTCATTCGAATTTGGTCTGTTTATCGTTTGTTTACATGTTTAGTTTTGTGTTTAAATCTACTTAATGCGAAACATTCCAAGCTGAATATTTTCACTATATATTTTTGACTAAACTCTCATAATTGTGCTTTACACCTACCTACTTGGGTTGAGCCGGTTTCTCGTATTTTGCCGTCAAAGTTATGACACCGTCGTTTTGACTTTTAGCAATATTATTCGATAACGCAAGCATGTATACTTTTGAAACTTTTTATGGTTAATACAAGCGTCAAGATGGACTGATTACAGTTTTCAGCGAGCTTATAAGTTTTCTCATTTAGGCGCTGTGATTTTTTTTCGGGTTTTCAAAAAAGTGCGATTTCTTGAAAACTATATTTTCTTAAATCTAATTCCGGCACAAATACGCACAAATCAAGAGCTACTCGTGTATGTTTATTCTACAGGCGCACATACAATAGTTTCAGAGATACACGATTCTGCAAAACGTTACCCCAGCAGGAAATGCAATATCTCGAAAACCTAATTACGCACTTATTATATTTTCAGCGCACATTCTTGCACAACTATAAGCTCTCTGCCCATGCACAATATTTCTCAGTCCGATCATTCGTTTAGAATTTTCCTGCTGGAACAACGTTACCCTAGCAGGAAACGTTTTTTTCAAAAACGACGACACGCACATGTTTTTTATGTAGCGCACATTCACAGCAGATTACGCTCTAATTATACGTTCCACTCATATCACTCCAGGAGCCACTTTCCTGTTGGGGTAACGTACACCATTGTTTGATGTTGTTTTTAGGGTTCCGTACCCAAGGGTAAAAACGCTATTACTAAGACAAGGGGATGGCGAGGTAGACCGAGACGTAACGCACCGGATCAACTCGGGATGGATGAAATGGCGACAGGTCACTGGAACAACTTACGACCCTCGGATGTTCAAGTTAAAGGGGAAAATTTACAAGTCCGTGATTCACATGTCGTACCTACTGTATGGATCAGAATGTTGGGCTGTAAAATAGATGGATGAAAAGAGATTGCATGTAGCAGAGATGAGTATGTTGAGTGAGATGGACGGATGTAGGATTGACGAGAATGGATAAAGTGAGAAATGTAATTAGAGGAAGTTTCAAAGTGGCGCCAGTGACTTGCTTGCGAGAGTGCTTTTTAGGGTTCCGTACCCAAAGGGTATAAACGGGACCCTATTACTAAGACTCCGCGATCCGTCTGTCTCTCTGTCACCAGGCTATATCTCATGAACCGTGATAGGTAGAAAGTTGAAATTTTCACAGATGATGTAAACACATCAACACGGTCTAGGGATATTTCATACTCAATTAGATAACTCGAAAAGTACTGGCCGCATTGGAATGTTTTATACACCGATTTGTTTGTAATTTATCTCAGACTAATTCCAAATTCAAATTTTTGAAAATTCTTTTGTTTCGGTGGCATAAAAATGTCTTGATGTGTAGGAGAGGGAATTTTCATTAGTGCGAAATTTAGAAAACAATACGAATTACGTTTAGTTACAGTTTTTTTTCATTTTTAAACGAAAGATAAAGTTAAAATTGTGGTATTGTAGCCATGCAACGCCAACATTTGACGAGGGCGGAGATGTTACAGTGATGTGTTGATGTTCAGCGTAATGTTGCTGAGGCCATAGGGACCCAAAATGTAATTTCAAGATTGTGGACACGCTATCGTGCCACAGGTGAAGTAGCGGAGAGGCACCGGGGGCCAAGTCGCATCACTACCCCCAGACAAGACCGATTTTTGCAAATTACTGCGCGAGCTCAACCAAATGCAACGGCAAATCAATTGGTCCAAAGGCTGCGAGTGGAACACCAAGTGCTTGTGAGTGACCAAACTGTAAGAATGCGACTGCATGAAAGCAATCTACGCTCTCGTAGACCACTCCGGGTCCCACCTTTACGGAGCGGCAATCGTGGACGACGATTAGAATGGGTTCGGAACCACGTGAACTGGGGCCGTGAGCAATGGTCCAATGTGCTGTTCACGGATGAATCCAGGTTCGGCTTCCATCCAGATTCACGAAGGACGCGTGTTTGGCGAGTTCCTGGACGATGGAGCCGTCTTCAGAACCCTCAGGAAGTTCACCCATACCAAGGAGAAACAATTATGGTTTGGGCAGGAATTCGTCTTGGAGGACGGACGGATCTCGTTTGGGTGCGGGGCAATATGACGGCAGAACGATACGTCCCACAGGTGCTGGGGCCCGTAATCTTACCCCACAGAACACAAATGGGGCAAGATTTCCTGCTCATGCACGACAATGCCCGGGCACACACGGCGAGAACGGTAGCAGCTTGGTTACATAGGTACACACAATGTTAGGGCCTTAGACTGGCCTGCTCAATCGCCAGATATAAATCCCATTGAGCATGCGTGGAATATGCTACAAAGAAGAGCTCTGAAGGAAGTTCCTGAAAATCTGGCTACAGAAGATCAACTTTTTGCGCACCTCAGAAGGTCATGGGACAATATTCCGCAGCAAGACATTGACAACCTTGTTCAGCCATGCTATTCTCTAAGAGACAGTTTCTTGGCTGTGCTCGTTGACGAGCTCGTCTTCGAGACAGTCTCGAGATCGACCGATCGTGCAGCGCTGATTCAAACGGTATTCTCTAGCGCGGTTATGGTCGTCGACGAACTCTAAGGCTGACATCTCGTGTCACAATTTCGTAGACGAATTAGGGCTTGAAACAAATTCTTTAAATTACAATCGATAAATCTCGACTGAGAGTTTTATAGGCTTAAAATGTATAGTATAGGTCTATTTTTTAGTATTTTAATTAATAGAGTGAAACTACAAACGATTTCATAGTTATAAGAGTTTAACTAATGTATTTTTATTATTGCATCTTAAGGCTGAATGACAATTTCTTTGCCTATTTCGTAAGTAAAAGCAACGCGCTGTGAGTTGTGACGCTGCCACAACACGGTCGCAAAATCGCAACCGACTCTTTTTGTTTGATAATTTGTTGTTTGTTTTTATTTAAAACTATTTACAAGTTTTTACACTGGTACTTAGCTGAATCCGGTAAGACTGGAAGCCGACCCCAATATAGTTGGGAAAAGGCTAGGTAGATCATGATGATGATTTACAAGTTTAAAAAAAATTAAGTGCTTTTACAGCGATTGATTTTAACATAGTTGTGTGACTGTGTGAAATGTAAGTATTTTAATATTAAGTATATATATATAGGTACACTGACAATGTGACAATATTATTATTGTCCAAGAAAGTGAAGTCAAAGTATGTTTATCTTTAGATAAAATATAATAGTACTGCGTTGAATTAAATTTGCAGAATGTAAAACCAGGGCCATCTTGGCGTAAGAACAATATTACGATGGAAAACCAGCCGAACACAAAACAAGTGATGAAGTTTTTTAGAAAAGTCTTACTAGGTATGTTATAATTTTTTTATACTTCGTATTACACTTTGAGGCTAGATCTCTGCTTTGAGGCACTGCAGGTGATAGTAGAGATGCCTCAATTGCCTATTCATGCATTGTTGGTGCAGTGTAAGAAGCTCTAGATAATTAAATAGTGTTCTCACTTTTCATTCCGAGATTGGACCCAGTTGTTGGTGTTTTTAAAAGTAGCCAAAAAATCAATTTACCTGCAATACTATAATTTGTCTGCCTATGATATCTGTTCCATCAGAAAGAGAGAGTGATGCTGTTGTACATAGTATCCTGCATATTTTTTTACCTATAATAGTAATTTGTTTCATTTTTATGTTCACAGCTCCTCGCAGGCGTCGTTTGCTAACGGTATGAGGCCATCTAATCCAATGCTCATTTCACAACAACCTTCACAAAGGCAGTCACAAATGGAGACACACTGAAGATATTTACAGGATAAAATTCTATTACTGGCAAATAGTTCAATAAATAAATCTGAGTTTTATCATTTTGAGTTTTTTTATTAGTCAATATGTATATTATGTCTAATTATTTTCCATAATAAATTATCCCATTAATCCTTTTTGCAGTCTTAATGCACAATTTTGCTTGTACAAACAAGAATTTGGCCTATTAAGATTGAGTATCTAGCCGGAAGGCAGGTTGTGAAGGTTGCGGTGTTCCGCTGGATGCGAGATGCACGCGACTTTCCATTACCTAGGTATGTTATTAAATCCTGAGAAAGCCTGAAGGTAACTATGGATAAAGTGTCTCTATTCCGGGATATTGTTATCAACGTTGCTAATTCTCTCGCCTGTCGAGCTCTGTTAAAATCATTAATTTTCTTAGCTTCTTCTAATAAATGTAGCTTTAGTTAACCAAGCTGGTAAGCTGGCAAGCTGGTAAAAACTTATTTTATTAGCTTCTGCCAGCGGCTTCAAACACGTGAAAAGTGTTTTCTTAACCCAAGGGTACATTATATTGGGAAGAAAAGTATCCTATAGGCTATTCCTTTACCTAGCTATAATCTATCTCTATGCAGAATTTCATCCAGTGCCGTTCTGGCGTGATTCAAAGAGTATGTAACACTGGCGTGATTGAGTACATACATCCACACACACATCAAACCAACAAAACTTCCCATCCAAACTTTCACATTTATAATATTAGTTAGATTAAAATCCAAGAAGAATTACGTTACGCGCAAAAATAGTGGCTTTTGGATTTGACAGATAAAAACGAGGCTGTAAGCCAGGCTGTGAGCGTCTTCGACGCTGTTTTTTCTTACGGAATACCAAAATGTATGAAGAACTGTCAACTTGCTCGACATTGAGTAGTTCTAACTCACGGCCGTCACAGCTTAGAGCGCTAGTGTCGCTATTCGCGGCTTAGCGAATACCAAACTTAAATTCGTCGCTGGCACCAGCACTGCGCTCAAGGCTGTATCCTTAGAGAATAGCACTGCTGAGCATGCGGAATCGTTGCCGATGTGTTATGAACATCATGGGCGCTTTCCGCTTTCTCAGACTACCAACTTCAAGTTTATAAGCACAAATTAAATGATTTTTCTATTTTTTTCAGTTTTTACTCATAAATTAAAAGTTAATTCATATACGGTTTCCGTCTATGCTTCATTTTTTTTCCTGAAATTTTAATCGAAGTAACTTAACCATTATTAAAAAATGGTAGAATATTAAATAACGTATCTTATAAATATATACATATAAATAATTAACACATTGATAGTAATTCGCTTTTTTTAAAATATCCCTAGACCGTGTTGATGTGTGTCCGGTGTCTCCGGTCCGCCGGTGGTCCGTGTTGCTCTATGTTTTATCCACTGACCTCTATTATACAAGTACGCTGGACTTCATAATATCGATGACAAAATTAAGACATTTGATTTTCGCCATTTTGGCGCTGATAGCAACGTGACTTAACGTGAGATTCCATGGAACTAATATTAGAGATGGGACATAGCCTTCGGTATAACAATACGTCAGAATAATTTAATACGTAAGAGAAAAAGAAAATCCCAATTATTTTAATTGAGATTCATTTCTAAGTAATAGAAAACTTGGTGTAAAGGTTAACTGAAAAATACTTTCAATCAGATTGCAAGCTATAAACGAGTGGATAGCGTGCTACTAAAGTGAGATTTAAATATGGGGATAGGCTAACAACTTATCCTTAAAACTAGTATATTTGAGCAAGTATCTGCTCGCTCAAGTATACTAGTTAGTTAATACTTACATTTACAATAGTTTGGATTCACTCGGTTGGAACATCATTCATACAAATATTTGCGTACGAATGAGATGGATAATAATTTACAACGGACATATTTCTCGCTCTCATCGCCGAGATCCTGTTTCTGTAGTGTTAAGGTGCAAATAAGAGTGACATCGCATACCAGCGACGTGAAGACTTATATCAGTTTTCAACTCTGTTTCAGATGCAGATATAAATTGTTTGACTTAAAAACATTTGTTAATACAATTATAATTATCATGATATTATTCCAGAATTAATTCCAGACAGGAACGAGGTGATTGATACAAGAAGAGAGAGGCCTGTGCTCAGCAGTGGGCGAAGTCGGACTGTGGATGATCATGATGATGATTCCAGAATTTAGTATTACACATTGCTTTTTAACATATTATTACTGATTATTAAGCATTCATATAACATTCATCACTAATACCAATATGAGATATTTAGTTGCAACATATTATGAGAAGTCAATACAGTAGATGAGTGATACGCCTTGCCAAGTCTACTATTTTGATATTAGTGTAATTTAAAAATATTACTAATACTCATATACTCGTATTAGTTAAAATAATATAATATTTCCAGGCGAATATATTAGTATTACATAATCTTGAGAAATATCGGTATTCCTACACCTATCTCTAAATGTGTCAATTTTAGTTCCTGAGAACCTCGAGTGGAGCGCTTTGATTCGGCACAAAAATCAACTGTCATTTCATCTAATATATGTAGTCCAGCGTACTTGTATGATAGAGGTCAGTGGTTTTATCCCGTCTGTTGTGTATCTATCTCGCTCGTACGTTCGATTAGTCATCCCCACTTTCCCCCACACAGACACAGTCTCGTGCGCACCGCGTCATTTATGCCCAGAACCATTGGCGAGTGTTCGTGTGGTAATTTAGTGCGTACACGCACTAGTCTGTATGTATATTCATCAGTTCCCTTCTTAAATAACTACTACTATCTAACATCATTTTTCTTTCGACACCGATCTTGCGCTATGCACCATCCCATCTTTCTAAAACGAGACGGGCTGTGCTGAGGCGGCTGCTGCTGATACATAAAATCTCAAAAAGTGCAAGTATTTATCCTTAATGGGAATTTTATGTTTGAACCTTTTGTTGTTGAAACATTAGGCCCATGGGATTCGAGTGGTCATAGATTATTTTGAGACATTGGTAAACACAGGGGCGGATCCAGGATTCATTTCGGAAGCACGAGGGACTCTTTCTTGACTTGATTCAATGTCAGTGCTGAATTAAGTCAGCGGAGACTGTGTTTTTATTTCGACTGAGCGACGCAAAGGAGGGTAATTTTTTATCAGTCTATGTGACATGATTGTGTGTATGTATTTTTGATCCTATGTGGTGTTCTAAAGACCAAACGTGTGGACCGATTTTGATGATTCTGTTGTCGATCGATTCGTCATAACCTTGCAAGTGTCACTAAACAGTAATCAAAATTAACCAAAGCCTTTCTCTGTCTACCTACGCCACAGCCACAGTAACCATAAACGTCATAATGGCGGGACCAACTCTTGTAATTGAAAGATTCTACCACGTATATTTAGCACCCATTTAGTACTATTTTGTACCCATCCTGAAATTTTTGTACAAAATACGGCATAAGCGGTATTTCACGATAACACTGGTCCCGCCATTATGACGCGTCATAATGACGAGACCATGTCTGTACTCGAAAACTACAACGAATTACATCATTCTGATCAAACCAGTATTTAGAACCCGATTTAGTACCTCCAAAAATCAGCAGTGGGTGGCGGAGATCTTAGTAGTTTCTTTACAAAATTATATTTTCATATTTGACATTTTCTACGCCTGAATAATTTAACGAGCAAAAATGCTTTAAGTAAAAAGTTGCAGCTACATTTCGTGCAGGCGATTTATTATTAATTATATTATATTATAACATTATGTTATTAAATAATATCGGTTAGACCAAGCAGGAAAATTATCCATAAGTTCTTCAACAACTTTCATAAACGTATTACTATAAATAATCGGTACATCCTACTGTTTAAATATATATACCTATTTATGTGAGGGTCAGTCTGCAACATAAATCTATAAAATAATATCTAATAATAATAATATATATAATGCGGCCAGTGGCAGCATCCAATCCATACTCATAATCTCTGCGTTTTGACGTCATTATGACGCGTCATAATGGCGGGACCAGTGTTGTCGTGAAATACCGCTTATGCCGTATTTTGTACAAAAAATTCAGGATGGGTACAAAATAGTACTAAATGGGTGCTAAATATACGTGGTAGAATCTTTCAATTACAAGAGTTGGTCCCGCCATTATGACGTTTATCAGTAACCACAGCGACAACCTGACGCCATATTGCCAAAAATAAAAATCGACGAACTATGTCAAGTAGGGTATCGTTGACTAGGTATTTAAAAATTATTTTGAAGTTCATTTAATCATTAGTTCATGATTTTTAATAATAGTTTAGGACATATAACGATTTAAAGTTTGTTAACAACCATTCTTGCTAATTATCTCATACCTTTCAAATGATGAGAGAGAGAGATGAATGAAAAAGATGGACGTCTTGACCGCCCAAGTGTTCATATATAAGTGAGCCAGTATAAAACGACGACTAACGCCAACGACCTTGAGGGAAAATAACGCGCACACGTTTCACACCCGCGCGACCCATTTCGTAGGTTTTTGTACTTTCCTTATTATTCTAAGACTATACAAAAAAGCCTCAGATTAAAATGTAGATAATTAAATTGTCTATGATATGGTGTCGATTTCATTAAAATATGCCTAGCGGTTTTAGTGTAACATAGCATAACTTTGCAAATTAATTACACTATGTTAAACGAATAAAAATCAAAATTTTCTCAGATCAAATTATTAAAAAAATGGTCTAATGTAACATATATTTTTCCAAGAAATTACGACAAGCAGTTAAGTCGTGATTCTCATTTTAAAAGCAGGGGTATCTGCGCCTTAACTAAAAACTAGTAAATAAAACAGTCAATAAAAAAATATATATGTTGATTTTTAAATTGTTTCTAGAGGACTAAGTAGGTACTTGCTACTATATAGTTAGGTACTTGACCCAAATTATTTCACAAGAGTATATATAATAATAAAGGGTAAACTTTTCTCGGGTTATCTCTTCAAGCTGGCAACTCGGCGACGATGTTCAAGGCTCTGAAGCTTTGACTTGGCCAGTGCCTCATTCCCGATGAGTCTCTTGGCCCGCTTTTCGATCGACTCTAGTCCATCAAGCTGGTATTTGGCAGATCCGTCCCAGAGATGAGAACAGTACTCCATGCATGATCGAACTTTCGCTTGATACAAGGTGAGCAGCTGTTCCGGCGTGAAGTAACTTCTCACCTTCGCAAGGATCCCCAAATTTTGGCAGCCAGCTGAGCCTTTGCCTCAATGTATGGGCCAAAATTGAGAGTCGATGTCAACATAACACCAAGAAGCTAAAGCTGGATGGTCCGTTATTGGCACGGTTACATCACGGAAAGTTGGAGCCAGGTGAAATTAGCTCTTTTTAGCGGAAAATAGACACGCCTGGGTTTTAGGAGCATTAAACCTGACCAGTTTGGCATCGCCCCATTCGGAGATTGCCTGCAAGGACAGGTTCAAACGCACCACCATGGCCTCACGGAGAGACCGGATCTGCGGCCCGGTAGCCCGTGCGTTGGACAAGTATCTCTTTGCTACCGTGCTGTCGTCTGCATACCCAAAGGTTGGTTTTAGCAGATCGTTAATGTGGAACAAGAGTAGTACCGACTCCTGAGGGACCCCGGCGTTAATATCCACATGGTCCGACGAGCAGCTATCGATAGCCACTCGAATGGACCGATCTCTCAGGTAGTTGCAATCCAATCACACAGACCACCGGGCAGACCGAATTGAACCAGACCCTATTGAAAGCCTTCAAGATGTCGAGGGCTCCATATGTGAATGGCATACGCTAGAAGATCCCCAGTAGACCGATTACCGCGAAAGCCGTATTGGTGGTCGCTAAGGATATCGTTATTTTCTAGGTATGCCAGGAGCTTAGTGTTAAATACACGCTCCAGACGTTACAGAGATGGGTCTGTAGTTGGCCGGGTCAGCTCGACTGCCCTTCTTGGGCACAGGCTGTATGTTGGCTTGCTTCCAAGCATTCGGCACTTTGCCAGCCCAATGTGGTCGAACCGAGCCCTTATCGCAACACTAACTTGCAGGACTTGGCCGCCCTGTTGAAGGCCTTCATCTTCTGACCCACGTCACTCGCCTTGCGCGATCGAGCGTCAACCCATGCCAGGTACGCCTCATGTTTAAGCGCGTCAACGCGATAACATTCGGCGCCAAACCATGGCCGTAAAACTCTGGACATTGTTACATACATCAGAGAACGGAATGTAGTACTCCATTTCCTGACGCAACACATCCGTCACGGCGTCCGCGCACGACGAGGACGAACGAAAAAAAACAAGTAGGCTGCCAGGATAGCATGCGAAGAAAGATCGCATGCCATCCCAATGTGCTGACCTGTACCGCCAAACTCGCCGGGTTCCTCTTGGGCTAGGATCGGGCGGGGACGTCGACTCCACCAGGCAGTGGTCGGAACTACCCAAAGGTGAAGTATTCGACATAGAGTATCTGTTGTCAGCCGAAGGTCCAAGCGATTGGCCGTGAGCGAATCAACATCCGACACCCTCGTGTCAGATGTTGATTCGCTCACGGCCAATCGCTGCCCCCTGGACCAGCTGGGTAAGGTTTAGCGCAAGCGAAAGCTTACGCATCTCCTGTCTAGCATGGCCAGTGCACTGGGGAAGAGCCACTCCTAGTGGTGGGTATTAAAGTCCCCTAGTAACACTAATTGGGTGGAAGGAAGTGAGACGAGTTTCCACGCTGCTAACCTACAGACATGCACTGAAAGGGCACCATCATTGGGGCACTAGTCCGGAGACTGCGGGGCGCCCGAGCCCCCCCTGAATGTCCATGGGCCCTCCCCATCTGGTCGCCCGGGCGATGCAACCAGCACGATGGTGCATTCCGGGATTTTTCGACAGTTGGCGGGGCAGCCTTTCATGTGTGGCTGGCACACTACTTGGGCCCCCAACTATCTGTGGTCGGCCAGCGGCACACCGCACCTCGGATCCCGCTACCCTCCGCGACCAGACTTCCGATACGTCAAAAACTGCGCGCGTCAGGCTACAATGGAACAGCTATCTCGACCCAACTCCTCTAGTGGCTACACCGAGCATCGTACCGGAACACGGCTAGGCCGCTTGGCGGTACGTTTTTGCCCGGTGGGTGATCGCAAGCCTTTGGCCGAAGCCTACCACCAGGTAGTTTCATCTGATTTGCACCACCCATTGAAATCAAAGGGTACACTCCTACGGACGTGGGTGACTCTGCTCCCAAAATGATTGATTAAATGGCTAGTCATATAGTACATAGGTCTATAAGTTCTCTCAGAGTCTCGGCTGAGCCGTCTGGGGTGGGATACGTGCACCCATGCCCACCCCCCTGGATCCGCCTATTGTCGACTCTTCACGTGACCAGAGGGCTGGCCTTTTCTTTGGTTAAAGAATCAGCTCAATCAGCATTGTCATTCAATGTGACAATGCTGCCAGAGTTCTGGGCACTTTTTCAGATTTTTCCCTTTGACAGCGGTTTGGACAATTTTTTACGTAGACAAACTATTTTTTTAGTTTCTCTTTCTCTGCCTTCGTTTTTTTATGCCCATTTTCTTTCCCTCTTTCCTTTGTAATTTTTTTATTTAATTAAATAATTATCACATGTTACAAAAAACGTTTATCTCATCCCGAATTCGATTTCTATCTCTCTCGCTCATGGAAATAAAAGACACAGGACGGTTTTCACCGCTAAATTATCGCAGGATAAAGGCGGAACCACACTTACGTGTCGTGGCGCGTCATCCACCAATCAAATGACTCTGTTTCAGCCTAAGTCATAACACAACGAAATTTGTAGCCAATCAAATGCGTCAGAAGGCGCCACGCCACGCCACGACCCGTAAGTGTGTTTCCGTCCTTAATGTGAAAAATTGTCAAGCACGCGTTATCTGCTGTGATTGGTTGAATGAATTTTCAACAGCCAATCACAGCAGATAACTGGCGATTATTCGTCGATTACGTTAACAGCCCGATAATCGAGTGTTGAGAAACCGGGGGACAGACACAGCACAGGTATAGACGAGTTTAATCAAATTTCAATGTCAAAATTGTCAAACCAAGAAAGGTTGTTGTGTACGTCCGAGCTATTTATTCATATTGTGTAATAATTATTAATTTTACCATTTAGTTTAATAATTATTAAATTAACTGTACCTGTACAGGGTTATTATAAGTTATCAACATTAACTCTAAGAACTGTGATATAGATTTAATTTCTTTAAACAATATGTCGAACCCCTGGAAGAAAATTGCTGCACCTGCAGAAGTACAAGATTTATCGGACATCATGTCTGAAGAGTTAGCACGAGGGCTCCAGGTAAAGGAAGAAATAAAGTTCGCCGATCAGCTCTGCGACCAGCATGTGGGTACGTCGAACGATATACCGCCCGAATTATTGCAGGAAATCGAAACATCCAACGTCAAGGAGTATTGTGACTCAGATGCGATCATTGCCAAGGTGTTGCAAAACCAATTCGACAGAGAATATGACGATGAACTCAAGGTGGTGGAGAAGAAACGCAACGGAGACGCCAAAGTTTCGGTATCTTACGATAATTACTTCAATGTGCCCCAGCATTTGATTTACGATTCAGATTCTGATGAAGAAGATTATGATAGGGGAAAAAAAGATTGGGATCGTTTCGAGACTAATGAGAAGGAGTTTGCAAGCCTGCCTAAACGTGGGTATGTGATGAAAGATGGAGAGATGGTCACCAAGCATGACAGTGTGATAAATGGCAGAAGAAATGCTTGCCGTGTGATGGCGTTCCCTCCAGAGGTATGCACTGGTGACGGAGCTGGGTTCGACATGAAGCTATCCAATTCTGTGTTCAATCATTTGAGAGAGCAAACAAGACACCAACATTCCCGTAAAAACAAAATGTTGGACCGTAAAGCAGATCATGCCACTGCAGAGATGGGTCTGGATGAGCCTACAAGGCTTATTCTGTACAAAATGATTAACAATGAAATGTTGGAGGATATCAATGGAATCATTTCAACTGGCAAGGAGTCAGTTGTGTTACATGCTAATGGAAACACCAAATTTCCTGATTTTACTGTTCCTAAAGAATGTGCAATCAAAGTATTTAAGACTACTCTGAATGAGTTCAAAACTCGTGATAAGTATATTGAAGCAGACTACCGTTTCAAGGATCGCTTCTCTAAGCAGAACCCACGCAAGATAGTACACATGTGGGCTGAGAAAGAGATGCATAACATGATGCGCATCAAGAAGATTGGGATGAATTGTCCTGATATGGTTCGTTTGAAGAAACATATTTTGGTGATGTCTTTCATTGGAAAAGACAATAAGCCAGCTCCTAAGCTGAGGGATGTTATTTTGAAGCCTGAGAAGTGGCAGAGTGTGTACAATGAAGTAGTGGAGTCAGTGCACAAGTTGTACAACACAGGGCACATGATCCATGCTGACCTGTCAGAGTATAACATCCTGTGGTGGGACAACAAGTGCTGGTTCATAGACGTGTCGCAGTCTGTGCAGCCCGACCATCCTAATGGCCTGGAGTTCTTGCTGAGGGATTGTCGCAACATTGCAAATGTAAGTATTACAGCAGATAAGAAATCTATCTCAAAAAGATGCTCATTGAACTAGTATACAATAATATTATTATTTTGATTAAATAATTATGGTGCAATAATTTCTAATAATGTGATCATGCGACTCATGATCTATAAAAGGGTTCGCCCTGTGTGTTTATACAATGTGTCTATAATTTTGCCAATTTACTTTCAGTTCTTTGAGAAGAAGGGAGTGGCTGACATGAAATCTGGTGAAGACCTGTTCAAGTCCATTACCGGCTTTGATGAAATTGATGTGAACTTCCTCGAAGGTGTTCATACAACTTATAACTCATTGTTATGTCGCTTTGAGATTGCTCCTGATGACAACAGGAATATCAGCTATCCATTTGAGTATTGCTGGCAGAAGACTCATGAGGGGAAAGCCAAGAGTGATAAGAGTACTGATGAGGATGCTGAAGAGGAGGAGGATGAATTTGAGGAAATGTGGACTCATTCTATTCAGAGTAAGACTGTCATAGACACTGCTGCTGAATTTGGCAATGCGGTCAATGTACAGGAGTCAGGCTCCAGAGAGAAAAAGGTGCAAATGGACCATAAAGTCAGTTTTGCTGAAGAAATAAAAGTTGTCATACCTAAGTTAGATGACACAAGTAGTACTGATAAAAAGTCTTAAAATATATCTTAAAACAAATGTGTTCAGAAAGTCCAAGTAAGCACAAAAAAAAAGATTTTTGACTGTGTATAAAAACACAAAAAATGTAATAAAGTATACATTTTACTGACTATGGCATAACATTATATAAACAACTATGCCTCGGTTTTGGAAAAATAAAATTGACTGTTAAAAGACCATTTCATTTTATTTAATACAATAATAAATATTTTAATTTAATAAATTACATTATTAACTTTAAAACTTACGCGTTTCATAATTGAAAAAACAATATATCAACCGACGGCGACGTTCCGTGGCCGGGACCACGGTCGCTGCAACACGGCCGAAACGTCGGGTTAAATAGGTAAATAAATAATCGAAATCTTTGCGTTATATTCCCGTGATATATTGTTTTTATAAATTACATTACCCATACAATAACATGTAGATTTAAATATCTATAAAATGAGATACAACAACCAAGAATACTAAATTATCTATGTTACATAACATGATACACTTATCGGGCAATCTTCCATTTTATAAAAAGAAGTCACAACATAATTATACTTATTATCTTCCACTTACACAAAGAGACTATACTTATAAATTTATTGAGATACTTTAAGGGTCAAAGCACATTGAAACCGATTCAAAGCCACTGATGGTCTAAAAATTTACATAGTGTATTGAAGCAGATAAGTATGTAAGGATCATAGCAGGTGTTTTGTAGTTTCTACTATGGGCAAAAAAAACATGATTTTATGTTTTGACCACTCCCTATCTCTACAACGTTAATTTGAGTCCAAGTGACTTATTTATTTATTTAGATAACATAGAATTATTTAGATTGATAAGGATTTGTATTTTACGTGGTGTCATAGTTCAAGCGACGCGTCGCTTTGTTTTAACTCTATATCAATGTGCTCCTTTAGGCGCAAGTGGCTTTATTTCTATGCATTTTGTTTGAAATTTGAATGGAATAGGAAGCCGCCCGTGCCATGTCCGCGCCCGACGCCATTTCTGTTTGGCCTGCGCCTTAAAGGTAACCCTTACCTACTAACAGGTGTTCTAACCTCTCTCATCTGATATCAGTTTATGTAGAAGGTCGACTTGCTGCAGAGTGAGGAACTGCTTGGTGTCAGCAGTAACACTGATAAGAGACTGAATGTCTCCTGTTGTGTGGCATATGATGATTGACTGGAGTTTCAGACGTAGGTCTGTGTTTAGAGGAATTGCTGAAAGGAAAACAAAACAAATACTTTTTAAAAGCCATACTTAATGGAACTTGAGGCATCTATGATTTTAGCAAAGGTTTCAATCATTTATTTATTCAGTGCCTCTTATTTGCCTTTTTTTCAACAAATGAATAATTGCAATGTGTAGGGTAGTTGTGCCAGTCTGTGCGCCCCATACATTATATTTCTGGATTTAATCCTGTACACTTCGCTTTTCCTCTACTAGTATGACTTTTATTGGTTGAAATGTGTAGATAATGTTGTTAGTACATATATCTTCATATTCTTGCAAAAGTTCATAAGATTTGATAAAGTTGACTGAGTGGGTAGACTAAAGTAAATCAATTGCATTTACCTTCACTTTCATTGTCATTCATCAAATCGATGAAGAGTTGCTTCAATGATGGAGGCTTGCTATCTTCTGGTGGTTTCACTAGGAGAGTCAGCAGAATTCTAGTAACTTGCACTCTGGAAACCGGAAAATTCTTTGGTTTAATGCATTGTTCTATCAACCAGTAAGGAAATGTGATGTGGGCTAATGGCAGTGTTGTTCCCAAAGACCACAAACCTCAGGCAAAGTTTCATGATTTATTTTGTTCTAAGGAAAAAGATAAGTAAGGGGGCGGCGGGAGGGGAGCTAAGGAGTATGTTAGGATTGTAGCAGGTTGTATGTTCTTTTATGCTTGTGCTTTTTCTTCTGAATTCTTTATTAAACTTTGGCTTTGCAGAATTTTAGTTTTGCCATAACTGGCAATAATAAATTCAGGCTTCTAAGAGATTTCTGAAATATAAAATATTCAAATTAACCTACTCTGCAAGGATATCTTCTTGTATATTAGTGCCATCAGCTATTTTGTTGGCTATTTCTAAAGCAATGTTGTATTTACCTGAAAAAAAAAAACATATGTAATTACTTAAATTGAGTCTATATTTCCACTTCAAACATGTGTGATGTAGGAAGTTTAATTCTTAATTGTTTAAGGACGCTGTTACATTTTCGTCGAACTCAAATTTAGGTATCTAGTCGCACACAGCAACATTACGCGTACGCACTCATTGAAACTACTGAGCGCTCGATTTTATACATCACTCAAATAATATTGGTCCTTGATATTATTTTTTAATTTTATTGAAGTTGATTCAGGAAGGTTAGTTGTCACTTTGAAAATGCATTTGGTAACTGTTACAAACCTTCGTCGTAAAAAGTAGGTTATTATTTTCAACCGACTTCAAAAAAGGAGGTTCTCTATTTATTCGACCCGTATGTATCTGCGATTTTCTTAAAAACTACTGATCCGGTTTCTTTTTTGTGATTGATTGGGTTTTCGTCGATAAATGTATGTGTTATCAGGGAAGGTTTTATAGTGTAATAAACACATCAACACGGCCTAGGGATATTTCATACTCAATTAAATAACTCGAAAAGTACTGGCCGCATTGGAATCTTTTATACACCGATTTGTTTGTAATTTATCTCAGACTAATTCCAAATTCAAAATTTTGAAAATCATTTTGTTTCGGTGGCATAAAAATTTCTTGATGTGTAGGAGAGGGAATTTTCATTTGTGCGAAATTTAGAAAACAATACGAATTACGTTTAGTTACAGTTTTTTTTTTCATTTTTAAACGAAAGATAAAGTTAAAATTGAAGTATTGTAGCCATGCAACGCCAACATTTGACGAGGGCGGAGATGTTACGAGCTGTGGGAATGCTGGAAGCTGGGTCTGTTCAGCGTAATGTTGCTGAGGCCATAGGGACCCACCAAAATGTAATTTCAAGATTGTGGACACGCTATCGTGCCAAAGGTGAAGTAGCGGAGAGGCACCGGGGGCCAAGTCGCATCACTACCCCCAGACAAGACCGATTTTTGCAAATTACTGCGCGAGCTCAACCAAATGCAACGGCGACTCAATTGGTCCAAAGGCTGCGAGTGGAACACCAAGTGCTTGTGAGTGACCAAACTATAAGAAGGCGACTGCATGAAAGCAATCTACGCTCTCGTAGACCACTCCGGGTCCCACCTTTACGGAGAGGCAATCGTGGACGACGATTAGAATGGGTTCGGAACCACGTGGACAGGGGCCGTGAGCAATGGTCCAATGTGCTGTTCACGGATGAATCCAGGTTCGGCTTCCATCCAGATTCACGAAGGACGCGTGTTTGGCGAGTTCCTGGACGATGGAGCCGTCTTCAGAACCCTCAGGAAGTTCACCCATAACAAGGAGGAACAATTATGGTTTGGGCAGGAATTCGTCTTGGAGGACGGACGGATCTCGTTTGGGTGCGGGGCAATATGACGGCAGAACGATACGTCCAACAGGTGCTGGAGCCCGTAATCTTGCCCCACAGAACACAAATGGGGCAAGATTTCCTGCTCATGCACGACAATGCCCGGGCACACACGGCGAGAACGGTAGCAGCTTGGTTACATACACACAATGTTAGGGCCTTAGACTGGCCTGCTCAATCGCCAGATCTAAATCCCATTGAGCATGCGTGGGA
Organism: Orthosia incerta; assembly: GCA_948252205.1. Lineage (NCBI taxonomy): Eukaryota > Metazoa > Arthropoda > Insecta > Lepidoptera > Noctuidae > Orthosia > Orthosia incerta. The sequence goes on from OX411759.1 coordinate 28,312,790, forward strand.
TATGCTGCAAAGAAGAGCTTTGAAGGAAGTTCCTGAAAATCTGGCTACAGAAGATCAACTTTTTGCGCACCTCAGAAGGACATGGGACAATATTCCGCAGCAAGACATTGACAACCTTGTTCTGAGCATGCCGAATTGTTGCCGATGTGTTATGAACATCCTGGGCGCTTTCTCAGACTACTAACTTCAAGTTTATAAACACAAATTAAATGTTTTTTTTCAGTTTTTACTCATAAATTAAAAGTTAATTCATGTACGGTTTCCGTCTATACTTAATTTTTTTCCATAAAATCCTGAAATTTTAATCGAAGTACCTTAACCATTATTAAAAAATGGTGGAATATTAAATAACGTATCTTTTAAATATATACATGTATAAATAATTAACACATTGATAGTAATTCGCTTTTTTAAAAATATCCCTAGACCGTTTTGATGTGTGTATATTAGGATCTGATAAAGATCTTCGGAGATAGAAAAGGTAACTCTTCAATAACAAACAGCAAATGACCTGCGATTACTGTGATCGTATGTTCATGAATTGTTTTCACCATACCATAATATAATATCACGCTTGTACGGTTTTACAGATGTATTTAGTATACCCAATATTATTCTCTTTGTTGTAATAAGTAGGTATTTAAAAAAAAAACGCCACGTGATATAAGTAGATACCTAAAACGAAATAATTGCCGGTCACTAGGATAAAAAAATTCGACCCCATATTCGATCTAAGCCACCCCAAAAACCATGAAAATGACATCCATGACGAAAAGTTGTCATTTTTTTATCGGCTCTATCTTGTATTTTGGTTTTGATCACATATTCGATATAAGCGACCCCAAAAACCATGAAAATGACACCCATGACAAAAAGATGTCAAATTTTCGTCGGCGCCATCTTGTATTTTTGGTTTTGACCCCATATTCGATCTAAGCCACCCCAAAAACCATGAAAATGACATCCATGACGAAAATTTGTAATTTTTTTATCGGCTCTATCTTGTATTTTGGTTTTGACCACATATTCGATATAAGCGACCCCAAAAACTTTGAAAATGACACCCATGACAAAAAGATGTCGAATTTTCGTCGGCGCCATCTTGTATTTTGGTTTTGACCCCATATTCGATCTAAGCGACCCCAAAATCCATGAACACCCATGACGAAAATTTACCTATTTTTTTTCGGCGCCCTCTTTGGTTTTGGTTTTGGCCCCGTATTCGTTATACATACATACCTACATACAAATCGATTAAAATAATAACCCCTCCTCCCACCCATCCACTTCTAAACTCACCGCCGACAGCTTGATCCATCCAAATCTTAACCTTACTAAGAGCTGCTTAAACCCACCCATCCATTTCTCAACCTTGTCAACAACTGCTTAACACCACCTATCCAAATCCCGATCTTACCCAACATAATTTCTAAATCACATTCATAATAATAGGAAACTCAAACATACTTTTTTTTCGTAACGAAAAAAATATCAACTCCTTTTGATCACGACAAACGACGTGTGGAGGTACTCACACGCATGCACACTACAATCTTTCTGTTACTTTTATCGTATTTATTTTTTGCGACAGAGCGATACGCCCGTCCTTCCACGAGCGCTTCTGAGCGCGGAATGATGAACCCTTAGAGCAAAATGTATGAAGACGTCGGCAAGTGTTTTTATTTTAGCTAATAATTAAAAAATATAAGGATTTAGGTAAAAAATAATTAGCTGAACCTGCAAAGGACTATATATACCGCAATTTCTTATAATTTTAAAGATAAAATATGCTGTAAATTTACCTAAACTGGGACCTATTCGGACCCTACTTTTTTAATGTTTTTGCGATTATTGTGATGGGAAAAACGTATTTGTGCGAAAATTTTGTATGATGTCATACAATTTTTCTGATGTCAACCTGGAGTTGAATATATTATCTTTAAATTAAGACCATAATATCATCACATCTATGATTGCATATACATTAAAATGGTACCTGAAAAGCACTGTTATTTGTAGAAAAATGTAATAGCGTCCTTAAGACGTGTATTTTGCTTGCTCGCCAACTTTTCACTTTCCAATGTGCAAGGCACGAAAGGTGCTGTTTTTGTATGAGATGTACTACTGCACAGCCATTGCAGCCAACTTGAGGGCGGCAAAGATGTTTGGCGAGAACTATATCTAAGTACCTATTAAGTTACTATGTCTTTTTGTCAAAGAAGGTAAGGTTTTATGACAAATATTAATATAATTAAACTGCAGTAGCACATCTTTTCGACTTGACATATAACTGAAAAAGATTATTACCTTTCATAGTAGTTGGTTTAAGAAAAAGTAAAGATTACTTACCACAGTCAATCCTCAAATTAAGAAGGTTCCTCAAACAAATAGTCTTCATGGTGCTTTCAGTGACAGTGTCTATGGCCTGCTCATAGTATGAGGAGGCTTCTAGCTTATGGTTCAGTTCTATCAGGTCACTGGCTAGCTCCATTAGTATGGATGTGCGTATTGGGGACTTTTCTGGGTACTTGTTCAAGGCTTGAATGTAACACCCTGTTGCTGCCTGAAATGCATCATTAAAAAATATTAGTAATTATGTTAGAATTCTTTCTAGCATAAACTTCTTCTTTAGGAAAAAGTAAGAGGAGACAAAGTTCATCCTCATCATCACTTTAAGGGCTTTTGTCTAAAATTTACTACTAGACACACATTTAATTTAATGTAAATAATATTTCTTACCTCTAGTAAATAATATTTCTTACCTCTAAGTTCTCTCTATCAGCACTATAAAACTTCAGTGACTTCAATTTCTTCTCAGCCTTCATGAACTGCCGGGCGGCGGCCAAAAAATGTTCTGCTTCTCCAAGGAAATGTCCCATGGAGGCTTCACACTTGGCTGCGCCGACGTAGGCGTGACCCGCGAATGCTGGCTGGTCAGAATGCTCGCACTGAATAGCCAGGGCTATAAACTCGTTGGTGGCTTCTGAGATATTCGGCTTACGCATAAACCGTCTGCACAATAAATTAAACGGTGACGTGAATTTTCTGCTGGAACAAGGCTTAATTTAACAAAAGTGAGCAGTAAACTTGTCTTACTTTTTCATCTTAGTGTTGATGTTCATGTATTGCTCGTTGAAACTGGCACTGAGGTCCGTCGACATTTTTGCTGTGAATATAATTTACTTAGTTTACAACTTTAAAAGGTTGGTAGGTGATTCTGTAAAACAGTTCAGTTCACTATAAACCTACGGCCCTACGCTAATAAACAAAACAAACAGTCAGTAGCCTGCAGTCATGCCATGCCCATGCAATGTCAACTGTCAATAATACTTGAATGACATTGACAGCTAATGCTTTTTTTTTTTTTTTTTTTTTTGTGTGTTTGTTCCTGACGGAACAGGCTAAGGTCTGAGACCATGCTGCCTAGTCTTTAGTGCAATTTTAAAATTCTTTAGTATGCATTAGAATACGGATGTAACAGATTCTAATGTTTTATGGAGTATTTGGCAGCAAATTGTATTGAGTCAGCCTTCCCAGTAAGCTTAGCGGAGGTAGTAAATACTACAATAAAATTCTCCGCTCTACTATCCTGAGATCGCTTCTGTCAATGATTTCACATATTGTCCAGTTGCGTAGACAGTTGAGACACAAAACTACACCAATTTTATATCACAATATCCACTAGGAATCAATTTGCAAGTAATATTAACAGCCGCTGAACTTCACTCGAAAAAATCCCGCCAAAAAAAACCTGACAGCTAATAATGCACCGAGTCGCCGACTGTCAGTGTCATACTTTCGTTCTGTTATTGCTTAAAAAATGTGTTTGATTAAAACTGAATTTATAATGCAATCCCAAAAAGTCCCTCTTAAATTATGAGCAGAGGTATTTTATTGTTACTTCTTAAACTAATAATTTCCCATTACCAACCATCGCGAACCTTCTGAAGGAACACCAAAACGTAATTGTTGTAATGTCAAAAAATGCTTTGACGTGTCTCGTAGGGTTGAATTAATTTTGTGAGTTATTGTATTTTGTGCAATGATTTCGTATTAATAAGTTGTAATTGTGTTCTAATTATAAATAAGGGAAAAAAGGAAAATGGATTTTCTAAAGAGCGGTCTAAAGACCGTGCTAGGGGCTCCAGAACCTGGCCACCAACCTTCGGGAGCGGAGATCGTAAGTATTTCAATATTTACTTACTAGAATTAAAATATAAGCTGACCTATTTATAGTTTGCAATGTAGAGTAGCTATTTCGTGTATATAATTTCAGCGTAGGTGGGTCCAGATGTCTCATAATTGGTTCAATATTTCAAGAATTTGACAGCACTCATGTTCCTTTTCAATGCTACAAATTCATGATTAGATTTTCTGTTTCACTTTACTTTAGCAATAATAGTTTTTTAACTAACCTGCCCTTACGTTGTCCCTTTTATGTTCAGACACAGGGCCATCACTGACATCATTCTCCATCCGTCCATTCATTTTAAATATTAATGTTTTGTTCCCAATATTGCATGGTTGTAAATTCGCTTGCTTATTTTAAAATTTGAATTGATAGCAGCAGTTAAAAAGAACCATGAATTTGTTATCACAAAGGAAATTTAATTATGTAAACCAAAGTACTAACAATTTTACAGTAATGAAATTACTTGTTACTAAGGATAACACAAGAATATACAATTTAGTCCTTTCTACTTGGCATATAATGTATATTAACTACGAAATGAATGAAAATAAGGCTAATGATACAGTTGTAAGGAATAATTTATTAATTTAGAATGTTTAATATTTGACTAAACTTTGATAACACATTCTTTAATATAAACAAACAAGTTTGAAGCTTACAAACTCAGCCAGGATGTCCTTTTAACAACAAAATGTGCAATACATGAATAAAGTATGATAATTCAGTAGCAAGGGCAGTACACATCAAAGAAATTGTGTCTATAATTGGTATTGGTTGGTTGGCATTGCATTTTAAAACATAATACCTGTATTCAGACATTTGTACCAAAAACTGTTTTTATCTAATAAAAAAATTGAGTATGTAAAGAAACAATTCATGACATTAAAATTGATTCTCACAAAGAATTTGACATGTGGTTTGTTTGGAGTCACTGCAGTCTATTATGTATTGAGACAAGTGTTTATATAGCAACTAACATAGTTTATTACAAACTTGGCTCCCTGACAGATCTGAAGCTATTTATTTATTTAATGCTCAGTTAATGAGTTTACAAAGGTCACTGTGTTGTTATTATGTTCTGGTTCTGGTCTCTAATTTGCTGGTTGTCCTACACAGTTTTGCTTATTGTCTCATGAAGAGTCAAGTGAAAACAGATTGAAATGGTAAATATATAATTTACATATGGTTTTTTTTATAGTACTAATACTATAAAAATTACCATAATGTAAACTTTTCATATACATAAAATCGCATTTGTCACTCATTGATTTATTGTGAAGACAAAAGGGATTGCGATATATCATCATAATCAAGATCTTGAGTAATTAATACCAGCTTTGATACCATCATTATTTTCCTGCCCTTATCCAATGCTACTCGTGGTCTGCTCAACACATTTTCTTCTTCCATACCGTCCTGTCCTCCGTCATGCCATCACTGACTCCCTTTTCTCTCATATCACTCCTCACACAGTACATCCATCTTTGATACCTACTTTTTTATCAATAATGTTAAATAATAATAAAGATGTCACATCTACATCTTTATTTTTTTCATCTTTCTTTTACATACACATGTACACAAACCTGCAGGTATGCTGGAAGAGATTACTATAGAAATAAGCATCACCTATGTACCTATTTTTCAGTTCCTTCTTCTTGTCTGTAAATTATGTGTGTGTGTGCATAAATGGTTAAATAAATAAATAGATATATTTTACTCTAAGAAATAAGTTTAATAAGGTCATATATATCTTCCAACAAAAGGCTACCACATTTATACTATGCAGAAAACAAGCTAACAGCAATATTATGCCGTCTTACTTCTGAAACGTACTACCAACTTATGCAAATATTCTTCCCTTCCATCCTAGGTGGAGCGCCTAGTAGATCGCGTGAACAACTCGACGCTGCTAGAAGACCGGCGCGACGCGTGTCGCGCGCTCAAAGCCATGTCGCGCACCTACCGCGTCGAGGTCGGCGCGCAAGGCATGGATACGCTCAAACAAGTAAGCATTAAGTATTTCGAAACTCATATACTTTATATTAAAATATTTGTAAACACACCACAAAGTATTCCGTCGTTTTTCGTTCTTCCCTATAGCAAAAATCGCGATATTGTGCTGTATTTTGTGCATATAGTTACATACAGCCAAAAGTTAGTTAAGGATTATACCTTATTTTCGTAACAAATCCAAACATCGTTAAAAAAAAAGTGGAATAGGTTCAGTTTGTGTTTGAAATGCCTTCAATGCCACTACCGTGTTGCCCAACAGTTTTATAAACAAAGTAATCACAATTTCCAGGTATTAGAACTGGACCGCGCCGACAACGAGACAATAAACTACGCCTTAGACACGCTCAACAACGTCATGTCACCCACTCAGTTCGAGGAGGAGGAGAACAACCCTCGCGTACCCATGAATATTGGCGAGCAGTTCACGGAGATGTTCATCAAGGACCATCACAACATACAACTGGTCTTAGACCTCCTTGATGAGTACGACTTCAGGGTCAGACTCTCCGCTGTACAACTCCTCACATCACTCCTCACGAATAGACCAAAAGACATACAAGAAATAATCCTTGTTAAACCCATGGGCGTCTCGAAAATGATGGACTTGCTAGGAGACACACGAGAAGTCATCAGAAATGAAACTTTACTACTGCTCATAAAGTTAACCAAAGGAAACGCGAATATACAAAAGATTGTAGCATTCGAAAACGCGTTCGATAGATTATTCGAAATTGTCTCGACTGAAGGTTATTCTGATGGTGGAATTATTGTTGAAGACTGTTTGCTACTAATGTTGAATTTGTTGAAGAATAACAGCAGCAATATAAACTTCTTTAAGGAGGGTAGTTATATTCAGAAGATGTTGCCGATGTTCAACACTCCTGACGAGTCAGAAGAAGCTGGTTGGACACCTCAGAAGGTGTCAAACGTTCACTGCATGCTACTGATAGTAAGGACATTAGTCTCGCCAAGCAACTCGGCACAAATAATCTCCAATTGTCAGAAGATTATGAAGAATGTCGGTCTACTAGATGCTCTGTGTAACATCTTGATGTCGAGTGGCGTTCCTGCGGATATCCTCACGGAGACCATCAACACGGTGGGCGAGGCAGTGAGGGGGGAGGTCACGAACCAGGAGTTCCTCGGCAATGTGATGGCGCCGTCCAATCCGCCGCGGCCGGCTATTGTGGTACTGCTCATGTCTATGGTTAATGAGAAGCAGCCTTTCTCGTTGAGGTGAGTGCCTAGTTTTTGCATTATAAAAGTAGACTGATTAATGTAGGTATATTATCATTCAAAGAAATAGATCAAGCTGGTTTTAGTTAGGTACTATAGAATTCGCTTAGTAATATTTCATACAGAAGAACAGTAAATTACTCGTTAGTCGGTCGTTAACTACGGAAATCGCCTTTAATGTTAGAAAATAAGCTCTTTAAGGCTAATTGTCTTACACATGCATGGTGATTATAACAAGTGTAGGTACAACAAAAAACGGGATTAGATATTTTTACAATAATAAGACCCTCATCTTTCATCCTTTCCAGATGCGCAGTCCTCTACTGTTTCCAGTGCTACCTATACCACAACGAGATGAGTCAAGCAAGCCTCGTACAAACCCTCCTGCCATCTTCTTCAGACATGTCCAGTCTGACAAGTGGCCAGCTTCTATGTGGAGGCCTATTCTCCTCTGACGTACTGTCCAACTGGTTCTCAGCCGTAGCCTTGATGCATGGGCTCATAGAGAACCCAGTGCAAAAAGAACAGTTGCTTAGAGTTTTGCTAGCTACGAATATTGGAAGTACGCCCGTCTCGTTGCTGCATCAGTGCACTCTGTTGCTGCAACAGACTACTAAGTTGAAGTCTAAGGTATGTTGCAGACATTTTTTTTTTTTAAGTTTTGAACAATACTGATGTAGTTTTAATGTTGTTGAGTTGATGAATCGTCATTATTGTAAACAAGTTTTTTAAAGTTATGTTACATTACAGAGAAAAAAAGACATAGTTTTTGTCATTCGTAAATTCCAAGTATAATTTCGGAATTTAAATTGGATTCCGGTTATAAACTTGCTTCTTTTTATCCGACTGCCGAAGGAGGGTAATGTGTTTATCAGTCTATGTATGTACGTTTGTTCGTTTATGGCGTTCTAGAGACCAAACGCGTAGGCTGATTTTGATGATTCTTACGTCAATCGATTCATCTTAACCCTGTGAGTGTCACTGGCTACATTAAAATTGGAGAATGTTAAAATCGCGGCTTTTGGGCGCCATATTGTGTCAGCCCAAAATAAAGGGTTTTAAGAGGTGATTTCAAAAATATAAAACACTTATATGTTTAAATGTACACAATTCTGAAAATAAATATTACTAAAAAGTTGTAAAAAAAAAAGTAAATTTAAAAAACCAAAAACAGTCGACTGCTTAAAAGGCGAATTAAAAAGACGTAAACAAGAAGAAAATCATGCTGTGCAGTCGGAGGATGCATCTGGTTTTGGCCAGCCAGCTCGAGAATATGTATCCTCCTTTTCTTCTTGTTTACGACTTTTTAGTTCGCCTTTTAAGCAGTCGGGTTTTTTATTTATTTTTTAATTAGATAAGTGTGTTGAAATGTTCTACATATCTGTGCTTTCGCCGTCTGTAGGCGCAATGATGTTATGCTACTCCCGGTTCCATTGTCACAGTCGTAATCCCCCGTTGCAGGTAGCGCTACTAATGCTGCTCGCTATGTGGATGAGCTACTGCCGCAGCGCTGTGGCCGCCTTCCTGCGCGCGCCCGGCGGCGTCGCCTGGCTGGTGGCGCAGACCTGCGCCGCCGACCACGACGACAACGAGTTCCTGCTGCAGGGGCTCTCCGCGCTGCTCCTTGCCATCTGCATACACTTCAATGATGATTCTGTCGAGAACTACTCCAAGGTGAGATGGCATAATCAGCCTACAATGTTCCCACTGCTTGGACACAGGCCTCCTCTCTGTGAGAGGGAATGGGCCGTAATCCACCACGCGGGCCCATTACGGTTTGGTATGTCTCAAGTCTTCTGTCTATTATTACCACTGCTCAAAAGGAGTTATTACGAATGGATAGAAAAAATATATCAGTGCACTACGGCACCATAGGCTTATACACCCTGTCAAAAATCCGAAGCTTTAAAAAAAACATTTCTAACTTTTCCATCGTATTATTCCAGGAATCCCTCCGCCAGCTCCTCACAAAACGCATCGGCATGGAAGTGTTCACATCAAAGCTGAGCGAAGTGACGCGCCACGAGCTGTACAACAAGGCAGCCAAGCATCCGCAGCTGCGAGCCAAGGTCGCGGCCGACGTGCTGGTGGACTACGAGTTCTGTCGCCTGTTCAAGGTGCTGGAGAGTGAGTATAGCTTGAACTGAAGATTTTGCTCTTGGGCTCCTAAGGTTGCTCTCTATAGCAGCCATTTCTGAGAAAATTCACATGGAAACTCTCCACCTGGGTAGAACACAGGGTTAAATCGGATTTCTATCATCTTAAACTCCACAGTTCCTACTGCAACCATGAGCCACCCCCGGCTAGATAGAGAGAAGCCTGCATCCTACATGCCACACTTGGCGTTACGAATGTACGGCACAGCAATAAAACTCGAAAGATTAAGCAGGGAGGGGAGATACCGCATCCTGCTCCTCTTATTATCTCATTCTGACTGTCGCTAACAGACTCAGTCTAGGTTCAGCGTACAACTGGCGATTGTGAACCCCTCTGCCTATACTTTAAGCGTGCTCCACCGTCGACCACATCATCGCTTACCATCAGGTGAGATAGTGGTCAAGCGCGAGCCTATCAATAATAAAATTAAAAAACTTTTTTCTTACTTGAGCATGCTATGTGACCGAATTTTATAACTGCTTTTACATAATATTTTGTCATCCTCCACAGGTGTCCTAGTGCAGAGCCTGACAGAGCGCACCCAACAGAACGGAACAGGCTCCCCAACCCTGGAGAGAGGCTCCCCGGAGAACGGCACCCTGGAGCAGTACAAGACACTCATCCGCCAGCAGGACGCGCGGCTGCAGGAGCTCATGTCGCAGCTTGAGGGCCTGCTGCATCAGAACCAGTCCTTACAGGTGCAGACATCACGGACACTAATTCTGACACCATTTTCGGCATTAGCGTCCTCTTCTTCTTCTCCATTACGTGTCAATTCGACTCAAATGATATCGACCTTGAATGGAGCCACTTGGACTACTCTGTCATTTGCTAGCGCCCTTTATAATACAAGGAAATGATATTCATCACAAATAATTTTAAATCCAAGATGGCTCCTCATCTTGGATTGTTATTTCGACACAGCACCCTCGAAGACTATGGAAATATAATTGGCTAATCATATTCGCTACCTTGGTGATAGGTGATATAAATATAGTGATATGGTGAAAACGTGACGGTGGACAAGACTGTATGGAATAAATTGTAGTTCTAAAAACTAAAAAACACGCTTTAAAGGTAAATTGAACTAAAAAGTCGCTAATCCTGAAGATCTTGGTAAGGCAAAACAAACAACAAACACACAAACTATTTAAACGCGCCAGGTAGAATCAACTTTCATTATTTGTAAATTTTAATTTTCGTTTGAAGTTCAAAATTGCCGCTTATTGGCCTAGTTGATTGCATTGTTATTGCATTGTCATCGGTCCTTGATAAGTGTGCAAAGTTTCAAATCAATCCCACGTTTTGAAGGGGGTGAAAATCACGTTCAAAGATTCCATTACATCGATACATAGGTACATAGATACATACCAAGCTAATAAAAGCGTGTTAAAAAAAGATGTTGCGTCAACCCCAAGTAACCTGGGACAAAAGCAGAAGATGATGACGATTCGCCATCTTGGATTTTAGTTTTCCTACAACGCTTTCACTTCATTTTACGATGTCGTTTGTGAAACAGCATGAAATACAATGTCTGACTGTGTAGTTCTGTAGAATAGCCGGCTTATCAAATATTTTAATCCATGTTTTCTTATTTCCAGAGTGCCCTGAACGACTCAATATCAGCGAACTCCCACTTAAAAGACGAAAACACACTCCTGAAAGCACAAGTATCGGCCGCAGTCGCCCTACCAAGCGCGTGTGTAGCAGTGCCTGCGCCAGTCCAGGACGACTCCAGGCTCCAGGAGTACGAGGCCAGGCTGCACACGCTGGGGAACGAGGTGACCAGGCTCACCAACGAGCTGATGTTAAGTCAGGATGCACAGAGGAGTACGGCGGAGGAGTTGGAGAGGGTTAGGAAGGATCAGGATGATTTGCTGGAGTTGCTGGCTGATCAGGTATTTTGTTTTTTTTTTAAGTTGTTTCAATTTAATGAGCTTATTTAGTGCTGCATGTAGTTATTATTCAAATGGGCACACGATTGGCGCAATGGTTGAGCGATTGACTGGTGCGCTGCGTATCGCGGGTTCGATTCCCGTGCGGAACATATATTTGTATGACCTACAGATAGTTGTGCCGGCTCTGGGTGTTGTGTATGTAAGATTATATGTTTGTAAACGCACCCACGATACAGTTAGAAATTCCTAGTGTGGGGCAATACACACAAAAATTCATAAATAAGCTCAAACTTATTCCCTTTGGGAGAAAAGTAAACAAAAAGTACTAGTCTTACTAACTATGGAAAGAATTGTAGCATTTATTCCATTGTCGCCCAATATTCACTCCTACCAGGCAGTGACTATAAATCATAAATTCAAGTTGTGGTCTCAACGTGAAGGTTTCCGGGAGTTCACTTAAAATTCATTGGTTGAAATCACTTTTTTTCTTATTATGTTCCAGGACATAAAACTAAACGACTACAAGATGCGTCTGCTGTCCCTCGGGCACCCGGTCGAGGAGGACGTGGCCGAAGCCCCACAGAACCTCACATGATGGTGCAGACACCCGCATAGACTACGAGTAGCTGCCCCGTACATACATGTTGTTACATAGATAGACCATGCGGGTACACAGGATAGGGTTACATTGACGTGTATCGGCCCCAGGAGCGAAGCACATTGAGACAGACTCGAACTTTGACGACACGGTTAGCGAAGTGAAAATATTCGTATGGCCTACAGATAGTTGTTCCAGACTGGTTCTTTGTGTATGTGAGTTTGTATGCTTGTAAATACACCCACGATACAGGAGAAATTCCTAGTGTAGGGTAAGTTTTATAAAAGAAAGAACTGGAGCGACGCATCGGTCTAAAAATGTACATAATGTACGGGCATATTGACCTCTATATCTACAAGCTAGAGTCGAGTGGAAGCGACGCGTCTAATTCTGTAGGAGATGCGCGAATTTGCGCTCCATAGCCGCGGCATGTGTGCAATATGTGCTGATGATTCTGTCTTAAGTGTGCTTTGACCGCTACAATTATTAACTATTTCAATAATTACCATAGTATTAAGTTATTATTATGACATGTGCAATGCTTTTTGAATAGTTCATATAAACAAAAAAACTTGCTTGTTTTTTTTGCTACCGTTGCCAATCTATGTAATGATATATTTGTAGGTAGACCTTATTGTAAAATAATCGTGTGCTGTGCAAGAGAGATGGCTGCTGATTTGAGATGGGTACTGCCGTTAGATTATAGAAAAAATATCGAATTAGTCACTCATAAAATTAACTAAAAGAATCATGTTGATGTGCCGCTGGCTGACTCATTCGGTATGAAATGTATTTATTTCGTTTAGTTTATTTTAGTGGTCAAGTGCAAGCCTATCAAAGATAAAAAAAAGTTGATCCCTTTGTTGAAATTCTCTCGGTCCCGAACTAACCGAGAATAACTGAAATACGTTCTATTGTAAACAAGTGTAACTAGCGAAAGATGTACATACATAATATACAAATTAGTCAATATAATGTTTGGTATCTATGTATCTAAGTCAACATTATAAATTTATTGCTTCCTAAGTACCTACGTTACTGATTTATTTAAATTAGGTAAGAATTAACTGCTTTATTTTATGGTTAAACGAAGGACACGTTCCTGTCGAGAGTTATGAGCTAGTTGCCCTACTTTCAAACTCGTGAACTATTTTATTACCAGTTGTTTATCCTTGTAAATCTAATTGCAACTGATGATGTAGATAACAAACTGTGTAATATTTTGTGTCTAATTATGTAGCTCTTCTTGAACTTTAAAACTACTAGTTCTTCTTTTCTCGAATCGATGGCAACTCTTCAAATAGGTGGCCGCGCCAATAGCAGCGTCACTGGCGTTCTTCAAGTTCAAAGTGCCGGTGTATGACACTTGGAGCTCTAGCATGTGTGTCACATGCTGCACAGGGGCTCCGCAGTCGCATGGGCAGGGTATCAGAATGTCAGTAAAACCGCAGACTACCAGTTGAAAGCTGTCGACGGGACCGCGCCCTAATAATAACAATATATTGTAGACAAACTTTCCGTCTCGCATCACGCTAGCGTAGAAGCCGTCTTTCTTGAGCAACACAATATTATATATAGATATTTAATATATTTCAGTAATATATTGCGACGTACTATAAGATGATGTGATCCGTATGTAAAAAGGTATGAAATAAAATGTTACAATGATTTTGTTTGTAATATTTATTTTTATTATAATATTTAGCTTCTGCCAATGGTTTCGCCCGCGTGTAAATTATCCAAAGGGACCATACATCCAAGGTTATACTCTACCAGAGTTTAAAGTTTAATCCAAATCTGTAGAGCCGTTAAGGCGTTAAAAAAACAAACAAACTCACATTCTCATTTGTAATATTAAGTTAGGATTGCTTTTGTCCCCTTCAATCACCGCAAGTTAAACAAACCAAGAGGACTCTAAAGGGGAAATGCCCTAAATGGATTCCGTATCTTTTTCGAAAATAAGTAAACCTGCAATCAAACATATTAAAAGGCGCTTACCTTTACCGGTATTTGAACTTTCTCAAATGATAAAAAGAACACCAGCATTGCCTGTATTACGCAAAAAGGTGTTTCAATACAATAAAACGAAAAAATATTTAATCAAAACATTTAATACACTCCATAACTCACTGCATCAAGATACGATACACTTACATTATAATAAATATTTGTCTATCTACATTATCTTACTATACACAGTCTCATTTACATGATTACACAATACATCAGACATGGGCAGAGAGCGCCGACTGACTGAATTTACTTAGTAAAAAATCATAATTCGTGGTTTGGCTCTCGTCTATTTCCTCCTCCATTGGAACAATTTGAAAGATATTCCATAAACTGAAAAAAAAGATATACATTGTACCCATATGTTTTCCTTTTTAACACGCTTTTATTAGCTTGGTATATATATATCTATGTATCAATGTAACCGACTTCCAAAAATAAAGTTATTTTTCACTTTGTAGTTTTCTTATTTGGAAGTCGGTAGTATTTTTAACACGCTTTTATTAGCTTGGTATATATCAATGTAACGGAATCTTTGAACGTGATTTTCACCCCCTTCAAAACGTCGGATTCATTTGAAACTTTGCACACTTATCAAAGACCGATGACAATGCAATAATTTAAATAGTTTGTCCTATTATCCTTACCAGGATCTTCAGGATTAGCGACTTTTTAGTTCAATTTACCAATAAAGCGTGTTTTTTAGTTTTTAGAACTACAATTTATTTCAATATATTTATTTAATACTTCAAGCACACAAATGTACAGAGGCGGACTTAATGCCTTAGGCATTTTCTACCAGTGGACCTTTGGGTGATGCAGAGACAACTAGTGGTAGGTGCAATATTGATAGTTAAACGAATAAGGGTTATGTAAAAATATATATAAACTATAAATACTATATAATTACAACATATACTCAAAAGAATAAACTAAATATAAAGACATACTCAAACATTAGTAATATTAGATTAACAATTGAAAAACATTAGCGTGATATTTGTCAAATTTGTGCACTAAGCCTCTGTTGACAGCGCAATTTTGAGCATTTTTGAGGGTTCTAGTGCTTCTAAAGATAATGTATCATCAAAAAGGAAAACATAGGGGCACAGTATATATTTTTCAGTTTATGGAATATCTATTAAATTGGTCCAATATTAGAGGAGGAAAGAGGCGAGAGCCAAACCTCGAATTATGGCTTTTTACTAAGGAAATTCAATCGGCGCTCTCTGCCCCATTTCCTCTTAATTCAATCAAAGGGGAAAATATATATTTAATAACATCAAGTTTTGTGTGAAATGGCTACAAAGTATAATGATACTTAATTTCTGTTCTGGTAGAATTTGGTTAAGGTGCTTATTTCCCAGCGTTAGTGTTTTGTCAGTGACACAGGAGAAAATGCTGCATATATTTTGTAAGAATGAACTGTGGTGTGACCATAAGCTCTTAGAGCGGTATCAATTTGAGATCGAATAAGGCACAGATGTATCTGACTTGTATACATCTGTCACTTACTCGATATCAAATTGATACTGCTCTAAGAGCTTATGGTCACACCCCTGTTGCGGAACTGTCCAACAGTTCCGTATAAAGCTTTAGTGTCTTGATCGGAAGGCCCGACGTTGCGGTATGCGATGCCGGACACATAATCGCATTGTCAAACGAAGAGAAATGAAAATTTTAATAGAAAATGTAATATCCTAATCGCGTGTTAAACTCATTTAACCCGTCATCACCTTAAATGGTCTTTTATTCCGTCGCTGTATGCGTCAGCGATGAGCAGGATTGTGTCCAGTACCGCACACCGCAGCGTTGTGCGTTCTGATCAAGATACAGAAGCTTCCAAGCAATCAATGTCCCAGAAAGTGCTCTGACGGACTTACAGAGCCCTAAAGGCCCGAATATGCGTGGATAGCAAAAAATATGAACCTAATTTTCTTATACACTTTCTGAAATCTATACATAATATACTTACAATTTAACTCGAACTGTAACATTTACACTTATCGTTCCACGTGTTATATATACGATGTTATACTGAGCTTCAACATTAAAATACAAGTTAAGAAATAACCTTATATCTATATACGTATAGGAATGTGTTAAATGCGGGGGACGACCACAAGGTGCTTACAGGTAGAAGCTGGCCCCTTGATAAGATAATAAATAAAACAATCGAGAAGATAACACATAAAATCTCTGAAAGGTTAGGTCGTCTGTTCACGAGGCACCGCACGACTCGATTTGCAGTCACGATTTTTAACACACGACACACTGCAGACGGTCCGTCGTCCGTTTGTTCACTAGACGGTATTCCGCAACGACACTGCAGTGCACTTGTATTGTTTTATAAGCGCGTGAGTGACGAACCACGCGTGAGCCGTGCGGTTCGGTGTGTCGTGTCGAAAAAAAGTCGCGACGACATAGCGGCATCATCGACGAAGCCGAAAAACCGTTTGTAAATCGTGTCTCGTGTGGTGCGGTGTCGTGCAATTAACAAACGGTCCATACAAAAATGGAGCTCTGAATTCTGACCACATTTTGTCGTGTCGTGTGCCACACATAAACAAACGTTGAAGTGCACCTACATTTCGCCAGTTGTTTAACTGAACCAGGATATAGCAGCCTGGAACTAGGGCTGCTATATCCAGATGAGAAATTCCAAATGTAATAACCCAATAACAATTTCCCCGAGCCGAAAAATCGAACCCAGGGCCTCATGCTCAGCTGTAGCACGTGCGATCACTACACCAAAGAGGCAGTCATAAAGTTGATATACTTTTATTATTTTCCTGTAATGATTATTCTTAGTAACATCATGCCTGAGATCATTTTATTACCATCTTATCATTAGGGACTGTTTTATAGACTTCATATTATAAGCGATAGGGTGAAAAACAGTCAAATATAAATAACTTTAATGTAAGTATAGTTTAATTGCTGAATATTTGATATTGCAGAAAAGTTAACTGACAAAGCTCGAATTTTTGCAGCAGGTGTCGGATTATTTGAAGGCCAGCGAAAGCCATGATCAAGCCGAATAATCCAATAGAGAATTCATTCATAGTAACTCTCTACTTAAAAGTTAAACACGTAAATAGGGTGTGTGACATGTAAAAAAGTCACATATTTATTCGTATTCGTACAAATATTCACTTATTTCTGCTCTTACTAAATCATATTTCATTCTTAAAGACAGGGTTTATTTTGGATAGTCCAAATATTTGTAGAATTACGCCAAGAGAAGTGCTATAAGTTATTATACTTAGCTTATACTTTCTGATCATCAATGGTTAATGATAAATAACATGAGACTCATGGCATTTTAAACAGCATACTACTAAAGGGGTCATACACAACTACGGGTAACCATAGATTTTTTATATCAATATATTTAACACTGACAAAAAATAATGTATGGTTTGCAATATTTGTACTGCGATAAGCAACTTTTAATATATACATAGTGTTTGAGTCAAACACACTGTGAAAACTTTACCTGATAGCTTCTTTGAAATGAATACATACATGAGAATTTCAATTGTCTATACATACATTTTACAGCATAGCGTCATGCGAACAGCAGCTTGATATAACTAGATAACTCACAATATGCGCTACCTGAATAAGGACAAATCATAGACTACAGATTAAAGTTTAAACGTAGAACCTGATGTGGGCGCCATATTAAAACATTCATAAAAAAACAAACTGATTAGCAGATTTTGAATTCAAATTCTACATAGAAAATTTGAATTAAGAATGCTAATTAAATAGTCATATTCTTTTTTTTTGAATGAGGCTCAATAATGACACCAAAGATTAATAGATGAGTCTACTAATGTTTACACATAGAACCTGATGATCTCCAAACATATCTTCAAACACGTCGTGTCCGCATAGTACAGGGTGCGCGTAGTACGCACGCAGCTCTAGCTAGGTGACATAGAAGTACACGCCCACACACAGCAGCACGCCCAGCACCAGGAACACCATCACGAGGATGAACCGCTCCTGCAGCGCGCGCATCACCATCGTGTTCATGAGGCGGGACGAGCGGTTCAGCTGCTCATCTGTTTCGCGGAGCTGGAACGGAGAGTAGATTTCGTTAGTAAACTATGCTGCTATGCTATTATTATTATCTCCTTTATTCAATTTCTTTTCTTATTTACTATATTTTTAAATATTTTTTTTATAAAACAAAACACTTTAACAACACTTTATTAAACATTGAAAAACATTTTTTTCTTATAATATTATTATTGATCCATTTTCTTATGATCAGAAGCTACTTAAAAATTATTTTTTTTAATCATTTTTACCTCCTATTATTTAAAAAATTGTTATAAACAAATGCGTTGTTTATGCGATAATTTAAAAAAATTCAAACCTATGAATATCAAACAAAAATAAATCAACTGCATGAACATTGTCCTCGCATGGTGCAGGTGTAATATATTTCATAGAACACTCTGTAACTGTGGGTCATTGGGGTTTGAATGATGACGATGATGGCTTACCCTGCCCCGGGACCTCTGGATGGTCTCCCGCTGCACGCTGAGATCCTGCAGCACGGCGGCTCCGACCTGCTCCGTCTCCAGCAGCACGCGGTACCCCTCGGTCATGGACTTGCCCGTGCGCTCCAGGCGCTCAGTGTTGTCGAGCAGTTTGCGGTGTTGCTCGCCCATTCCGCCCCAGTCGTCAAACACTTCCTCATTCTCATAGTTATCTGAAAATTAGGTAGAGCGATAAGTTATAAGTGTCGGTGTTAAGTTTAACTTGCCATCAGTGCAGGAAATTATTGAAGGGACCACTGGACGTGTAATAAATATGAGTCTGAAATCGCCAACCACTTGTTCCGTCTTTATGACAATTGGACTTTGCTTTGAAAGTTCTTACATGATCCAGCATTGTTCACAACAGAGCGGTATTCCTCCTTGACGCGCTGCAACTCCGCGCGGTAGGCAGCCACGCGAGATCCTGCGCCCGCGCCCCTTGATTCCAACTCCAGTTGCTCCAGCTACAATCATGAAATCAACATTAATTCTAAAGGAATTTAGACCAGGCCTTCTACATCATCACACATTACAGGAGAGGCTGTGTGGACTGGTCTGTTTTGTTTTAGGCCCCCTGAAATGTGAACAAAACGGAACTACAACAAAACAACAGTAAGGTTTCATTAACCAAGGGTTTTTGTGTTACTTTGTTATCAAGCTAACTTATAGTTAAGGAATAGCAAATGTGTATTTGGAGGTAAGTGGGACAGGGTGTAAAGTCCCACCAACCTCCATAGAAAAGGGAGGATCCTCCGACCAGACAGGTGTTGTGTCTGGTCCGGGCAACTGCCCAACGGTTGTTGTCGGTCTGTTGTATGTGTTCTAATCGCGCCGAAAACTTCGCTTGAGCGATGTTGGATTTGTGTGACGTCATGTCATTAGTTCGTAAGTGGCGGCGTTGGTGCCGCTACATCACTCCCCTCCGGAGACTGGAGGTTGATAGCATATTGAGTCGTCCCTACATCTTGTGATGCGTGCCTGGCCAGTGGAAGGTTGGTTCCCGTGAGTCGGAACCGGAAGTCGCAGAGTTCGCGGTGAGTCGGAACTGTATGCGGTTGTGCCTCAGTGAGTCGGGGTAATAATATCCCAGTGAGTTGGGATAGTGTTGCTGGCTCCAGTGGTTCAGAGCGATGTTAGAAGCTGAGGGTGCATGCTGGTGGTCAGGATACCCTCGTAGATGCCGTGGGTACTGGCTGGCTGTGTGACTGCTCGAAAGCTTGAGAAAGTGCTGATGTTCATGTTCGAGGGTCACCAGTTTGGGGGTAGGTGGAACAGGGTGTAAATTCCCACCAACCTCCATAGAAAAGGAAGGATCCTCCGACCAGACGGGTGTTGTGTCTGGTCCGGGCAACTGCCCAACGGTTGTTGTCGGACTGTTGTATGTGTTCTAATCGCGCCGAAAAATCGCTTGCGCGATGCAGGATTTGTGTGACGTCATGTCATTAGTTCGTAAGTGGCGGCGTTGGTGCCGCTACATGTACACTACACATTCTATTGATAAGGTATCAGTAAGACTTAATAATAAAACTATGTATACTTTAAACCTTTTGTATGTTTCATGTAATTTACTTGATCTTTATCATTTACTAGCTGTTCCCCGCGGCTTCGTTCCCGTGGACCACCCCACAAGACCCGTTTTCAGGATTAAAAAACAGCCTTTGTTACTCGAGAATAATGTAGCTTTCCATAGGTGAAAGAATTATTTAATTCGGTCCAGTAGTTTCGGAGCCTATTCGGTACAAACAAAAAAAAAAAATTTTCCTCTTTATAATATTGGTATAGATGAAGAAGAAATTTGTATTCCGCATTTTTTTTTTTCTACTATATTAAGAATTCTGTGTCCTTAGCCAGGCCATGATCTAACCATGTTCCAAATTTGAAATCAAATCCGTTCAGCCACTGAGGAATACCTAAAATCCAGCCTGTCTAATACAATATTAGAAGGATAATTATGAATGTGGCAAAAAAAAAGAAAACTAAAATATTTGTTATTTATAAACTGCAATCAATACCTTCAGAATTTTTAAGGAATAACTCAGTAGATATTGATATACAGAAATGTATCAAGTTTAGAATACATACATGAAATATTATTATGGTAGCTTACCAAATCATTGGCTTCTTCAAAATTTGCTTGAATTTCTCTGGTTAACTGGTCTCGATTGTCTGTAAAATATTCATCAATCTTTTATTTTAATAGGAAACCGTACTTCGACGCCTAAGTGTCCTGGGTCTATTTATTTGTATTATGTACATACACTCTTTTGCAAAAAAAACGGGCACCTAAGGAAATTTACATTCTAAGGTCCATGTGAGATAATTAAATGAATTTTAATTGTTTGATGTAGTCTGTATACTTATAATCGTGTAAATTAATACGCGTTAAGTGAATTATGGCAATAAAAAAAAAAAAACGTGAATTCTTTAAAACCGATTTACACGGCCAGACAATAAGAAATGGTCGGCAATAAAGACAAGAAGAATTTTTTTACTTTTTTAAATTAAATTATATAAAGTTATAAATGTAAAAACCTAATCACGAGTGTGACCTCCTCTTGCCAAAATCACAGCTTGAATCCTTGCCACAATGTTTTTAATAATGTTTTGAGAAATACAAAAATACGTTCCCACTCTTCTGCAATGACTCTTTTTAGCTCCCTGATGTTTTGTGGAGCAGGTTCTCTCTTCAGGCACTGATCTTACCTGTCTCTTTAGAACATCCCAGACACGCTCAATTGGATTGAGGTCAGGACTTCGAGCTGGCCAATCTAAACGACGGATACCAACTTCATGCATGTACGCTTTTTTTTTCTTTCTTTTCATCATGCCAGGATGCTTCAAATAACATGTCAATACATCATCAAATTAATAAAACCTGTTTCTTGTTCTTCTTCATTGAAGTAGAGAAAAAACTAAAGTACCCGTTTATTTTTGCAACAGAGTTTATTTAGGTTCATTATAAATAGTTAGTTATATATTTATGCTAATTAAGGGTACACTAGTCGACGGCACAAACTATTTTGTGCGCAGGGTTAAAATGCATTTTATATCAACCGACAACACGTGCGGAAGAGATAGATACTGTGATGATCAGTAGAAAACCAGTTCGCGTACGGATACACACTTGCAAATTTGTAGCGAAATGGATAATGATTTAGGACGAAACCGAGCGTGCGAAATTTTATAAACAGACCTTTCGCAGTCTAGATATCATGAAAAAACAACTAAATCTATCTGTTCATAATATTTGCATTGTTGAACTACTAATCTATCCCTGTATGGAGGCCGTTTTGCAATTTTCCGTCTTCTTATGGTATTTATTTGCGCCCAAAAATGCATTAAAATTAGTGTCGAAATGTGGTACTTTCGACACTCATAACTTTCAAACATTTTCTTTTTTTACTTTTTTGCTTCCATACAGGGCTAGATAATGATGAGACAAATTGATATCACTTTTTATTTTGAACATACATCGTCAAACAGTGGAATAATCCCTAGACTACATTTGTATGGAACAATTTTCAACTAGTGTAACCATAAATATGTTAATTGTTATTTACATTTGAATAAGTATTTAATAACGACAGGCTTTTCAGTAGGTACTCGTATCACCTACAAAATTATGAACAAAGCTAACTGCTACGGTCCTTACAGTGCAGATGGCATAAAATATTTAAAACATTTATTATGCAATGTAAATAATCCATTACTATTTCACCTGCAGTCATTACTATTATGTGCACAGTTTCAAACGCATATTACGTTGGTCACAGAAGTATTTGTTGTTTATTTATAAAACAAAGCTGATAAGAATATCACCTACCTTCATTGCCAGACTTCAGACGTCCTATTTTAGCCGTTATATCTGCTGTAAGTACTGAGTACTGTTGCTCATAAGACTGAATTAATGTAGCCATTTTATAGGCAAACCAAAAATACCACGGTAATGAATAAGTTTATTTTTTAATCAACGCCTAATTACAGAAAAAGAAAAAGAAACCATGACTGCGCTCTCACCACATCACAGCATCACACATGACATGACATAAAATGACATTGTAGTTGACATGACATGACATGAATGTCATTATTCATTCCAATCGTAATGTCATTTTAGGGAAACTGAGAAGTCGAACTTTTTTAGGCTTAGGACGCCATTCGATTTTTATTCGCGTACTGAATTTAACTAAGGCTTAGCACGCACTGAGATTTTTAGTCGCGCGAATGTTTTCCGCCGATTCTGCGACCTATGCCGATTTGCTGGGGAGTTTGTTGCGCCACTTCTTCTTCCCAGCAAAAGCACTAGGAAGTGGTGAAGGGCGGGCGTTTTTGGGGGACTGTCTTATGTAATTTTGACGTTCGGAAAGTGCTGATTCTCAGCCTAGTTTGAATAAATGACTTTTGATTTTTGATTTTTTGATTTTATGGAATGGGGATTCGAACGCTAAGCTTAGCGCAGATGTCGATGGCGGCGCAATGGCTGCTGTCAAATAGTTTTTGCTTTGTTTAAATCACGTTTTATTGTTAATTTTTGGGTTTAAACTGGTCTACCATTGTTATTGATAATATGTATTGTCCCCTTAAGGAATTGAAAGACAAACTAAAAAATGAAGAGCAAGGATATCTGGAAAGAAAACGGATCTTATTGAAGGGCAGACTTTTATATAATAAAATATTTTTCATCGGTGATATGTTCTAGATTTGGATATGTTTAGGGTTCCATACCCAAAGGGTAAAAACGGGACCCTATTACTAAGACTCTGCGATCCGTCTATCTGTCTGTATTTCCGTCTGTCACGAAGCTGTATCTCATGCACCGTGATAGCTAGACAGTTAAAATTTTCACATTTTTCACAGATGATGTATTTCTGTTGCCGCTATAACAAAAAAATACTAAAAACATAATAAAACAAACATTTAAATGGGGCTGCTATACAATAATTTTTTTGCCGTTTTTTGCCACAATGGTGCGGGACCCTTCGCGAGTCCGACTCGCCCTTGGCCGGTTTTCTAGTTGTAACGAGTTAATTCTTACTTGACTCATGGTAGGAAAATTTACATCAAATGAGAGAACAATACTTTAATGTGATGGTATTGTATACGTTTTAGGTTAGAAGTCTTATTTTATTTTCGGCAATCAAAGCCCTCAAGCTTCTGAAGTTCAAGCAAATGACATTCCTGTTATAGAACTTTATCAATACGTTTAGCTGCACTATATCGCCGAAGATTCATAATCAGAGTTAATTTGACAGCTACATAACATAACCTATAAATATTTATAGCCATTGCCCAGTATTTTTAGCTTTGTATCTTTGAGCAATAAATGATAATTAACACTGGGGTTGGTAAATTCTGGTACAGCACACAGTGGTATCTTTCGAGAAAATTTAAATTTACTGAATGATAGGTTATAAAATGTATGGATTTGACAGCTTTCAATAGCCATAGCGACGATGCGCCACCTAGCGTGAAAAAAGGCAGTTCACATCCTCATTGTATGAAACTGCACGCATTGCGGACAAAAAAACAAAGAAATCCGTGTTTGCCACGGAATCCACTGCAACCGCGGCGCGGATTAATGTCACGCGTTTTTTTTTTTTGAACTCTATGAACAGGCACAAAAATCTCGCGGAATTTAATCCGCAGTGCGTGTTAGTTAAATTCAGTTCGTGGACAAAAATTCGCGCGAATAAAAATCGCAATGCGTGCTAGGCCTAACACGGACTGCGGATTAAATGCCGCGCGATTTTTGTATCTTAAAGAGTTCAAAGAATTCAAAATGTTCGCGCGAATTTAATCCGCCGCGGATTCTGTCGCAAAACACGGATTTCTTGCGGTTTTATTTTCGCGCTATTTTTTTACCGCAATGCGTGCAGCTTCATACAATGCCATAGGTCGAGAATAAGCGGAAAAAACGCCCGCGAATAAAATTCGCGTGATTTTTTGTCCTCGTACTGAATTTAACTAACACACACTGCGGATAAAATTCCGCCCGATTTGTGTTTCCTTCTACTATATTTCTTGCGGTATTATTTCCATGCGATTTTTTTTCCGCAATGCGTGCAGCTTCACACAATTCCATAGGTCGCAGAATTGGCGGAACAAATTCGCTTGAATGAAAATCGCAGTGCGTAATAAGCCTAGGGCTCTCCTGTAATAGAACAGCGATAGATAACTTTTGTATTAAGCGAGTGACCGAAGACTACAAAAAAATGAGAATATCTATACAGATAGTGGCGCTTGTGAAGCAAATTGTTCCAATTTTAGATTGTTCTTTTGTGTTTCTGTTTCTATAGAATTACACAATAAATCTGTTATTGTGAAACTGAAATAGTTGATTGCATGGAAATGGATATAAATACTGAGATGAGGGCCTAAAGAAACGTGTGGCAGAAGAAGAGATGCTCCACTGATCGCAACTACAGACAGAGAAGGGTCAGAGAGAGCATGATCTACTTAGAGGTACCTTTGAAAATCAGGAAGAATACAGTAGTTCGCCGATCCCGTCAGGCTCGTGGCTTATTTCTATATGAACTCATAATCGCGATTTTTTTGGAACAAAATATCATTAAAAAAAAAAATTCGTTCGCACATTTTACAATAGAATGGAATCAAAGATTACTATTATATACCGAATGGAATGTTGAAAGCGTTGGTTCTGCTATTTATGTCTATGTGATTCTGTAGAAATAGTATGCCTGTGTGCATCTTTTGTTTAGTGTGTTAATATAATCATATGTTTGAATGATAGCGTCAGCGTGTTGAGCGCGTTGTGATTGTGAATGATGTGATGTGAATGTGATTAGAAGTTTGATTACATAGTTCGATGAAGAAAACAAACTTTTTGTTTCGTATTTAATTTTATTGTTGCTTACAAGAAAAGGAA
Source organism: Orthosia incerta (assembly GCA_948252205.1). NCBI lineage: Eukaryota > Metazoa > Arthropoda > Insecta > Lepidoptera > Noctuidae > Orthosia > Orthosia incerta. Next base: position 28,338,339 of record OX411759.1, read on the forward strand.
GAAAAGTGAAAGTAATGAAATAAACATTGATGTGAGTAGAACTTTAGTACCTGTGTTTAGTACCATCAAACTTGAAGTTAGATCGTTGTTTTAAAACTTTCGGCAAGTTGATGTGTCGAACTGTCAAAACCTATGCAATTTTACCTATTATTACTGATTCTGTCCCATGTCCTAGGAATGTTAGCAATGCAGTTGGACAGATTCAAGTCGTAAGCTATGCAGAATAATAATTGTAACATTTAGTTTGTACTTTCTCAAAGCGTGTTCGTAGAAGTCGAATATTTGAATAGCGGTTTAGAGATCACGATTATTAAACACGCACATAGTAGAAGCTCGACAAACAAACAGTTTTGTTTCCCTTAATATATTTCGTTTATTTAAGATGTACAAAGTAACATTTCACTCATAATTTTATCACAACGTCTTACATTACCGGATCTCACCACCGACAAACAATGCGTGTTTGCTTGGGAAAGATTTAGAAAAGTTTACATAACATTCTCATTGTATTTACCAGTGTCGTTTTCATTACAGCACCATGCTCCGCCACTGCGACGAGGATTCGGGGCGGAGCTCCTGCTCAGCCGTGTCAGTCTGCCTCAGTCCCGTCATGGACTTCCACACTGACGAAGACATGAACCATGTCATAAGACGACATAAAACACAAGAGGCTAGCACCAACACAGAACTGAAAGTCAGTGCCCGTCCACGAAGCTGTGTGGGTCTCCTCAAGTCTCCAGATGAAAGAGACCCTTTTCCCAGCTGCAGAATACCTAGAAACCATAGAAAACCTGTGTTTAATCTATTTGACAGCCACATCCCTAGGAGGGGAGGACTGAGTAATGCACATTCCACTTTAGAAATTGCCTGTAGCACTGAAATTGAGGAACCTAGAATGCCAGTCAACACTGTTTCTATGACCGCTATTGCTCTAAATGACAATGTGGCTAAACCACAACTAACAACGAATTTTAGAAGAGGAAAGCCTGTACAGAGAGCTGCATCAAGGTTATATAAAGCTGAATGTGGGTTCAAAGGCAAAGAAGGATGCATTGGGCCTGAATTTATTGTAAGGACTTCTCAACTAGCAAGACACATGGACTTAACTCTGTCAGCAATATCTGATAAAAGGGTCATTACGGTAGTTTTACTAAATGGCCAGAAGGTTGAGGTCTTGTGTGACCCAAATGTAATAACTGCAGGACAATTGTTTGAAGCGTTGGTGCACAGTGAAAAGTATGACCATAATTTTATGCTTGGCATTGCCATTTTAATTGGGGGAGACTTTGTATTTTTACCAGATGACTACAAAATAAAAAAAGTGGCTCCAGACACTTGGCATAAAACCAACAGCAAGAAGAGAATATCGGAAGGTGATGCTACCTTGACAGTCTTCTTGAGGATAAAGTTTTTCTTGCCCAAAAACATTGCCAGTAACATTCAGGGTGGAGAATGGAGATACAGAGTGTATTTACAACTCAGAAGAGCTACCTTAGAAGGTCAGCTGACATCAACAGTACAAAATCTAATATTGTTGGCTGGATATGCTTTACATATAGAATTTGGAGAGTTTTCATTCAGAGAACATGGAACAGCAGACTATTTTTTGTTGGAACATTATTTGCCTGAAAGTGTGATAACAAATGACATGGCGGACATCAAGCTCCGTATGAAGAGAGCTCACGAATCTAGACGTGGTTTGGATAGACACAAGGCCATTATAAACTACATAACCCTTGCACAAACCTTTCGGGACTACGGCGCACATTTCTACTCTGCTATTTGGGCCACTAGAGATGGATTTTGCAGAGATGTGTGGCTCTCAATTGGCCCAAGGGGTATAACCCTCTATTCCAGGAATAATCATGCAACTGATGACACAGGCACTCATACAAACAGAATAGTTCTGCAAAGTCTGCCATGGCACCATATACATACCTTCTACTATAACAAGAAAAGTTTGTACATCATGCCCAATTCATATTCAGGGTTATCTAAAATTGGCGTCAAATATAAACTAAAAATGGTAGATAACAAAAGTTATTTTACATTTTGGCTGGCATCTCTGCACCACAGATTGTATCTTAAACTTTATGCAAAAGAGGACTTCCTCACTTATTTATCAGATGAATTTAATTGCCCTTTAAATGTATCTGGAAGTCCTAAGAAGTATGACTGTAGCAACTATCAAGACAGCTACAATTTAGCTGTTAGAAACCCCATCAGAGTAAGAAGACCTACTAGGAGGAGGTTTAAAGTAGACATATTTGGGGAGAAGAAGGTTCAGAATAAAGAAAATGAAAAGCCCAACACAGAAGAACTTCTGAGACAAATACTATCACCAGTACCTAATGATGAAATAGCATCAAACAGTTCACATGTCCAAGGCCATGAAAATTCCTCCAATGATGGCTTGTCATCTTCTGAAAGTTGCAGCATACCTAGAAGGCAAGGAGTCAAAATGGGAACTAGGGTGTTCCATGGAATGAAATCTGTTACCGATAGTAGATATCCCACCTCACCAGTCAGGACCTCTAAACCTTGTTCAAGGTCTGAGGGTGACTTAGTTATGACACATAGTGATTCTGATGATCTGAGTTCAGAGCAAAGACAACACTGTATAATCAACAGCATGCAGTTGCTGCCAGAGAGACATTATAACCAGAACCTAACAAGTGCACCAACTGCTTATGTTCTAGAATCTCCTAAAGTATACCCAGATGTTTTTAATTATAATGCAGTCAATAATGAATCCTGTTTAAATACATCACTGTTTGAGAAACTCGACAATATGGAATGTGTCCAAGGTGAAAGAATATTTGTAACTGCTATACTAGAAAGAGATGATATGAATACCCTTGGGCTACAAGTAGCAGAAGGCTCAGATGGCAATGTGTACATTAAGTCAATAACACCAGGAAGTCCTGCAGATCTGTGCAAGAAACTTCTACCTGGTGATCAAATAATATCAGTCAATGGGAAGACCCTGCTGAATGTTAAATATGACAAGGCATTACTTATGTTACAGTCAGCTCCGCATAAAGTGGAACTTATTGTCCTACAAAATGCTAATAAACCAAGCCATTTAGAATATCAACACAGTATTGAGAGCCAATTTAAAGACAGTAGCAATAATATAGGTCAAAAGTGTATGAGTAATAGTGTTGCTAGCACCCTAGATGTAGAAATAACAGATGATGAGTTATTGAATGAAGAAGCTTTAAAAACAATATATGCTCTAATAAAACTAACGAAAGATAAAGTTATAAGTAGAATGAAAGATAGATCAAGCAAACAGTCTACACCTAATAAGAGTAATCTGCAAAAGTGCTTTTCGGAGAATAAAGTGTATGAAGAATCGGATTTGGGGAATTATTCATCTCAAGAAAATACGCCTCAGAAGCGAAATTCACAGAAATTCAATACATGGCGTGGTCAGGTCACAAACAGCCGGTTAAAGCGGCGACCTTTGAGCCTCAGTATTCCCACAGATGTAGATTTACCGGTAGACTATTTAAACGACAAATCCGATGACCTACTTAAGAAATCATCATTGAAATCTATTCAATCATCTTTGAACAGCTTAGACAAATCTGTAAAGAGTAGTTCTTCCAAGAGCGTAGCGTTACCACGAAATTTTGGATTTAGTAGAAGGTGGTTGGGCCCAGTGAGGTACCCTGTGACACCCTGTAAGAATAGCAATGTAGAGACTGAGCCGAGTGCAATCGTTAACGAAAATGTTACGCGGAGACATTTCGTGTATGGTGCCGGAGATTCCGATGAAGATCAGATATTTTTGTAAATTATTTAGTACTTATATTGAATCTATTTAAAGGAGTTATTTTATGTTAAGTTTAGAGGACTATACAATAAATACTATTATGTAATAGACTAGAGTATTATTTTTAACTGACTTTCGAAAAAGGAGGAGGTTCTATAATGTTCGACTTCTTGTGTTTTTTTTTTTTTATGTATGTTCACCGATATCTCCGTCAATTGTGGACCGATTTTGAAAATTCTTTTTTTGTTTGAAAGAGTATGTTTCGAAATTGGTCCCATTTTAACTTGGTGAAGATCTGATGAAGAACTTCGAAGATATACAGCAGAACTCTTCAATAAATAACGGCAAATCTCTCGGGACTGCTGCAATCGCATGTCTGGTTATTGTTTACATTTCATAACATAACATCACGCCAGTACGCTCTTAAGGGATAAGCAGATCTCTCATTTGATCGGTTTTGTTCAAATTTCATGATATTCGGGTAATCTATTCTGGCGTTATAGGAAACTTACTAAAGGACTTGCGTATTAGGTAGGTACAACTAAAAAGTGAAAAATAAAAATAAACTTTTTTACAAAATTATACTAGTTACCGACTTCCAAATAAGAAAAATAACTTTATTTTTGGAAGTCGGTGTCCATAACGCAAATAAATGGTACCTATGAAAGACACCGACTTCCAAAAATAAAGTTATTTTTCACTTTGTAGTTTTCTTATTTGTTAGTCGGTAGTATTTTTAACACGCTTTTATTAGCTTGGTATATATCAATGTAACGGAATCTTTGAACGTGATTTTCACCCCCTTCAAAACGTGGAATTGATTTGAAACTTTGCACATTTATCAAGGACCGATGACAATGCAATAATTGAGTCAAAGCCAAAGTCAAATATGTTTATTCAACTAGGCCAATAAGCGGCAATTTTGAACGTCAAACAAAAATTAAAATTTACAAATAATGAAAGTTGATTCTACGGGGCGCGTTTAAATAGTTTGTGTGTTTGTTGTTTGTTTTGCTTACCAAGATCTTCAGGATTAGCGACTTTTTAGTTCATTTTACCATTAAAGCGTGTTTTTTAGTTTTTAGAACTATAATTTTTTATTTTGTAAAAAAGTTTATTTTTATTTTTCACTTTTTACGAAGCTAGAGTAATGTCACGCGATATGATGCTGCGCCGGACCGATATTAAGCTAAAAAATGTTCAAACACAGACTTAGAGATACTACGTATTGTTCAAACTTGACCGACATATGTCATATTATGTCATGTCATGACATAATATGTGTGTATGTCCCCTGCGGGCGCGGTGAGCTTGATGCTTGCTTAGTATTTCCTCAATCAATAATGTAGATTAATTAAATGACTAGTTATCATACTTATCGTAATCGTAGGCGTAGATCGTGTGATTGGCAAGCTAAGCTCTATATTCACTGTGTAGGGTAGCCAGACTACATTGTGACAGACTAGCTGTTGCCCGCGACTTCGTCTGCGCAGCATTAGTATTTCGAACAGCCTATATTTTTATATCGCGCCATAATATTGTAGGTGTGTGAGCCGCCTTACTTCAGAATTATTAGTTCACCATACAAACTGCCACACCTCCTTTCCCTTTCCACTCCCATATGGATTATTTCCGGGATAAAAACTACCCTATGTCCTTCCCAGTCCCAGGGTTCCAAACTATCTCCATATCAAATTTCATCTAAATCAGTTTAGTGGTTTAGGAATGAAATGAAAAGGTAGGTAACAGACATACAGAGTTAGGTACTTTCGCATTTATAATATTAGTATGGATTTATCAGTGCTTATCATTTCGCTCAATAAAGTAGGTTACTAAACTTTCAATTAAGGCCGCGTGTCCACGGCAAGGAATTTGTCGTGTCGGCTACAGACATGATGAAAATATTCATGTAGTTACATGAGAAGAATTTTGTCGGGTCTGTGCACGAAAGAATATCGTGTCTGTTGCAGACATGAAAAAATCTAGTACGTACACCACAGACTAATAATACGGTACGAATTGCTTCGTTCAGGGGGGTGCAATGACCATAAGCTCTTAGAGCGGTATCAATTTGAGATCGAGTAAGTGACAGATGTATACACGTCAGATTGAAATTTGAAAATTTTGAATTTGAATTGTGGGAAATAATGTTAACTACCAAGCAAAAAAAAATGGTGATTGCTTAATATAGGCATATAGGTATAGAAAAATTAAAAATAAAACTAAATCCAAAAGAAAATACTGGGTGCATCCTATGTTAAGTCAAAAACATGAGTTTGCTAACTTCTACTCTTCTGCGACAGTATGAGGAAAACTTCGTCCTTTATTTTCGTATGAAAATCATGTGCACTGTACACACCGCCCCCCGCCCCCTGCAGATCGCGTCGTGTCTGGATCTTCTGGAGATTTTTGTCTTGTGCAGCGCCAGCTTGGAGTATTAGTGTTCTGTGGTAGAGACGACACGAATTCTTGCATAGACCCCATAGACTCGGCGATTTTTCTTGCCGTGGACGGTGTGTCCGAATTCAAATTGGCACTTGACACACGGACATATTAGATAAGTGTACTACTATCTACCTAAGTTAGGTATTTATCAACCTCGTTAGAAACTATCATCTTCTATAATATAAAAACAGGCTAAGTGCGAGTCGGACTCGCGCACGAAGGGTTCCGTACCATTATCGCAAAAAACGGCAAAAAAATCACGTTTGTTGTATGGGAGCCCGCCTTAATTTATTTTATTTTAATTTAATCATTATTATTTTTTGAAGTGAATATGCAACCAAATATTCTGTGAATATTTCAAGCGTCTACCTGTTGCCGTTATTAATATCGAGCAAAAAAATCACGTTTGTTGTATGGGAGCCCCACTTAAATATTTATTTTATTATGTTTTTAGTATTTGTTGTTATAGCGGCAACAGAAATACATCATCTGAGAAAATGTCAACAGTCTAGCTATCACGGTTCATGAGATACAGACGGACAGACAGAAAGACAGACGGATCGTGAAGTCTTAGTAATAGGGTCCCGTTTTTACCCTTTGGGTACGGAACCCTAAAAATGAATCGCTAAATGTGTTGCTAAGCGCAAATCTCTAATTCTTTTTTTTGTTGTGTTTGTTATTGTTAGGAGAAGGTTCTTACGGAGAGAAAAATTAAAAATTGCCCAAAAAAGTCATAAAACAACACTTTTCTATACTCCCATACAAACGATTCGTAATAATACTTAAAAGTCAATTTGGACTTTAATACAATACAATAAAGTTCAAGTGTTAGTGGAGAGGTTCCAGGAAGGCAAAGCAATTGAGTGACGTTAATATCGTATAAATATTCACATTAGTCAAACACAGGAATCAGGATATGGTAGGTAGAGTAGGGTAGGGTAGAGTAAGTAGGGTAGGATAGGGTTAGGTAGGGTAGGGTAGGTAAGGTAGGATAGGTAGGTAGGGTAGATGTCCGTGACTACCGCAGGACCCCGACGGCAATCGTTTCCATATTTGGTAAATAATTACTACTCAGTTGGTACCGATTAGTACTCGAACAACAAAATTGGTACCTTAGTAGTTTTTGAGAAAATCGACGTTGTTGACTTTGACGAAACTGTTGTTATTACCATTCCTGGTGTCTTTTAAAGGTACCATTTTTTTGCGTTATGGACACCGACTTCCAATAATAAAGTTATTTTTAACCGACTTTCGAAAAAGGAGGAGGTTCTATGTTCGACTTCTTGTATGGTTTTTTTTTTTTTTTCTATGTTCACCGATATCTCCGTCAATTGTGGACCGATTTTGAAAATTCTTTTTTTGTTTGAAAGAGTATGTTCCGAAATTGGTCCCATTTTAATTTGGTGAAGATCTGATGAAGAACTTCGAAGATATACAACAGAACTCTTCAATAAATAACGGCAAATCTCTCGGGACTGCTGAAATCGCATGTCTGTTTATTGTTTATACCATTTCATAACATAACATCACGCCAGTATGCTCTTAAGGGGTACGCAGATCTCTCATTTGATCGGTTTTGTTCAAGTTTCATGATATTCGGGTAATCTATTCTGGCGTTATAGGAAACTTACTAAACAACTTGCCTATTAGGTAGGTACAACTAAAAAGTGAAACATAAAAAAACTTTTTTACAAAAAAATACTACCGACTTCCAAATAAGAAAACTACAAAGTGAAAAATAACTTTATTTTTGGAAGTCGGTGTATATAACGAAAAAAAATGGTACCTACGAAAGACACCGACTTCCAAAAATAAAGTTATTTTTCACTTTGTAGTTTTCTTATTTGGAAGTCGGTAGTATTTTTTTGTAAAAAAGTTTTTTATTTTTCCAATTTTTTGTTGTACCTCCCTAATAGGCAAGTTGTTAAGTAAGTTTCCTATAACGCCAGAATAGATTACCCGAATATCATGAAACTGGAACAAAACCGATCAAATGAGAGCTCTGTATACCATTAAAGAGCGTACTAGCGTGATGTTATGTTATGAAATTATATAAACAATAAACAGGCATGCGATTGCAGCAGTTCCGGGAGATTTGCCTTTATTTATTGAAGAGTTCCGTTGTATATCTTCGAAGTTCTTCATCAGATCTTCACCAAATTAAAATGGGACCAATTTTGGAACATACTCTTTCAAACAAAAAAAGAAATTTTCAAAATCGGTCAACAATTGACGGAGTAATCGGTGAACATACATAAAAAAAAAAACATACAAGTCGAACATAGAACCTCCTCCTTTAAAAATTAATCGTCCCTCCACTTCCTATTTTATGCAAAAAGAAGTAGCCCGTGTCCTTCTCAGGGTCTTAAACCATCTCCATACCAAATTTTATCTAAATCGGTTCTTAATAGGAATAAGTTGCATGATACAAAGTTACATATAAAATTAACCCTCCCCCATTTCTCCTCCTTCGTGTTTTATGCAAAAAGAAGTAACCTATGTCCTTCTCAAGGTCTCAGACTATCTCCATATCAAATATCATCTAAATCGGCTCGGTGGTTTAAGCTGATATTTCATACAAAACTACCCCACCCTCCATTTCTCCCCCTTAGTTTTATGAAAAAAAAAAGTAGCCTATGTTCTTTCCCGGGTCTCAAACTATCTCCATACCAACTTTCATCTAAATCGGTTCAGCGGTTTAAGCGTGATAAGGTAACAGACAGACAGACAGAGGTACTTTCGCATTTATAATATTAGTATGGACTAGCTGTGCCCGCGGCTTCGCTCCCGTCATCTGCCTGCCAACCCTACCATACTTACCAGCCTGCCTGCTTACTCCACATACTCAAAAAAACTTTTTACAAAAAAATACTACCGACTTCCAAATAAAACTACAAAGTGAAAAATAACTTTATTTTTGGAAGTCGGTGTCTTTCGTAGGTACCAATTTATTGCGTTATGGACACCGACTTCCAAAAATAAAGTTATTTTTCACTTAGTAGTTTTATTTAGAAGTCGGTAGTATTTTTTTGTAAAAAGTTTTTTTATTTTTCACTTTTTAGTTGTACCTACCTAATAGGCAAGTTGTTTAGTAAGTTACCTACTCGTATAACGCCAGAATATATTACCCTAATATCATGAAACTTGAACATAACCGGTGAAATGAGAGATCTGCGTACCCCTTAAGAGCGTACTGGCGTGATGTTATGTTATGAAATGGTATAAACAACAAACAGACATGCGATTGCAGCAATCCCGAGAGATTTGCCGTTATTTATTGAAGAGTTCTGTTGTACATCTTCGAATTGCTTCGTCAGTCCTACACCAAATTAAAATGGGACCAATTTCGGAAGGAACATACTCTTTCAAACAAAAAAAGATTTTTTGAAATCGGTCCACAACTGACGGAGATATCGGTGAACACTGAACATACACAAAAACATAATAATAACATACATAATGTCGAACACAGAACCTCCTCTTTTTTGCGAAGTCGGTTAAAAAATATACGTACTACATACCAATTATTTTTTCTAGGGTCATTCTTTCGCGTAAAATCTTAACACCGCGATTCAGATACTGACTTTAAATGCACAACGCCATCTATCGAATAGCGAGTTCAACTGTCCGAGTAACCGAATTGCGTGTGTTGTGATAATTTTACTTCTTGAACACTTTAAATTCATCTAACTTTTGATAGAGTGAACCGATTGCGATGAAACAAAAAAACTTTTTTACAAAAAAATACTACCGACTTCCAAATAAGAAAACTACAAAGTGAAAAATAACTTTATTTTTGGAAGTCGGTGTCTTTCGTAGGTACCATTTTTTTTCGTTATGGACACCGACTTCCAAAAATAAAGTAATTTTTCACTTTGTAGTTTTCTTATTTGGAAGTCGGTAGTATTTTTTTGTAAAAAAGTTTTTTTATTTTTCACTTTTTAGTTGTACCTACCTAATAGGCAAGTTGTTTAGTAAGTTTCCTATAACGCCAGAATAGATTACCCGAATATCATGAAACTTGAACAAAACCGATCAAATGAGAGATCTGCTTACCCCTTAAGAGCATACTGGCGTGATGTTATGTTATGAAATGGTATAAACAATAAACAGACATGCGATTTCAGCAGTCCCGAGAGATTTGCCGTTATTTATTGAAGAGTTCTGTTGTATATCTTCGAAGTTCTTCATCAGATCTTCACCAAATTAAAATGGGACCAATTTCGGAACATACTCTTTCAAACAAAAAAAGAATTTTCAAAATCGGTCCACAATTGACGGAGATATCGGTGAACATACACAAAAAAAAAAAAAAAAAAAAAAAAACATACAAGAAGTCGAACATAGAACCTCCTCCTTTTTCGAAAGTCGGTTAAAAAACTAAGTAATTCTTCAAGATACGCACAATTTTTATGTATAAAAGTTATCTACATTGGTTTCGTACATTTCACGTGATGCGTGCACAAATAAACAGACAAACAGATAAACAGACAAACAGACAAAAATGCTAGAAATGGGTTCTGTTGGTTATCCTTTAACACCCTGGCTATTTTTTTTGGATTTTTTTTCGATGTACAAAAAATATTTTTCTACAGATTTATTATATGTATTGATTGATGATGATTATACTTACCTCGTTTTACTCCAGCACCTAAAAAAACTGGAAGATAATGATAGACATAGTAAGTAGGTCCTAATCAGTATCGTGTATTATCTTCATCAATTTGTACCTACGTTTTCCTTGATGGACAATGAACTTTGATAAAGGTACAAGAATTCTTATCTGTCACATAAAAATGTGCTTGTGAGCAAATTAAACCGGCGTTTTTATCTTGCGTTTCTGGTTATGTAATGCACGCGCCTCTTACGACAACTCGAGACTGTTCTGGAAAGTTCTAACCACGCTCGAGCACATGTTCGCGCCAAACATTAATAGCAGGTCAATGCCAATATGCCAAAACCGGTTTGGTCTCAATTGTATTTTTGTTGTGGTGCCCCGAGAGGATTGCACTTGCATTCACATATTTGTTTATCTACTATAATTAAGAAACCCAGGTCAACATACAAGTTAGGCCCTCATTTTACTTGTAGGTACGTTTATTTCTCCTTACGGAGATAATTTATAATTATGCTAGTTACCATTTTGTATTGTGTTGCATTAGATGATTTTAAGGTCATGGAGTAATATACACAAATTAAAAACATTAATCATTTATTTAAAGATAACACTGCTTGCACTATTCAAGCAAATAAACTAAATAATTCTAACAAGACAGAGAATTGCCTTTCTATAATTATGTTTGTAACTCAGTCAGACTCAAAATAAAACTGGGCAATACACATTCACACCCCAATTTGTATAAAATCAATCAGACTACCAGATATTATCATAACAATACCCATAACAGTGATAACTACTTTCAACAGTTCGCTTTACACAATAAATGCATATCCAAAGTCCTCAGATGTTATTTACATCATTCCTCCCATGCCACCCATACCACCCATACCGCCCATGCCTCCCATGCCAGCCATGGGGTTGGGTTCCTTCTCCGAAGGAAGTTCACAGATCACGGCTTCGGCGGTGGTGAGCAGGGACGCTACGCCACTGGCGTCTGTTAGCGCGGTCCTCACAACCTTGGTGGGGTCAATGATACCCTTCTCAATCATGTTCACATACTCATTGTTCAGAGCATCATATCCAAATTCAGGACCCAAGTCCTCCACTTTAGCGACCACGACAGATCCATCAATGCCGGCATTACGCGCGATCGTCATGCATGGCATTCTTAGGGCTTTCTTGACGATTTCAACACCTGTAGCCTGGTCACTGTTAGCTGTCTTCAGTGAGGCAAGGTCGGGGATACATCTGAGGAGAGCTGAGCCACCTCCGGGAACAATACCTTCTTCAACAGCCGCTCGGGTTGCATTCAAAGCATCATTAACACGGTCCTTCTTTTCATTGACTTCTACTTCACTGGAGCCACCAACATGTAAGACAGCAACTCCGGAAGCAAGACGGGCAAGACGTTCCTGTAATTTCTCCTTTTCATACTCGGAGGTAGTCTCCTGGATTTGGTCACGGATTTGTTCAGCCCTCCTGTCAATATCTGACTTCTTACCCTTTCCTTTGAGGAAGAGGGTGTCATCCTTTGTGATGATAGCCTCACCGATCTGGCCAAGGTCAGATTGTTGAAGGTTTTCTAGCTTAATTAAGTTGGAATCATCTCCGAATACTACACCACCGGTGGCAATAGCCATATCACTGAGGGTGGCCTTGCGGTTGTCACCAAAGCCTGGAGCCTTCACAGCTGCTACCTGCAGTCCAATCTTTAATCTATTAACTACCAGTGTCGACAAAGCTTCTCCATCAACATCCTCAGCCACAATGATCAGAGGCTTCCTCTGCTGGTTGGCCAGTTCCAAAGCAGGAATAATAGTCTGGACATTGCTGATTTTCTTCTCTGAGAAGAGAACTAAAGCATCTTGGAACTCAACTTTAGCACCCTTTGATGAGTTGATGAAATATGGTGAAATATAACCTCTGTCAAACTTCATACCTTCAATGATCTCAAGTTCGTCTACGAGAGTCTTGCCATCCTTGACTGTGATGACGCCGTCCCTGCCGACCTTCTTCATGGCGTCAGCGATCAGCTTGCCAATGGCGGTGTCACCGTTGGCGGAGATGGTCGCCACTTGTGCGATCTCCTCAGGTGTGGTGACGGGCTTGGACATAGCCTTCAACTTTTCTTTAACGGCGTCTACTGCCAGCATGACTCCTCTTCTTATCTCAATAGGGTTAGCACCCTTTGAAATTTTTTCGAAGCCCTCCTTAGCAATAGCTCTGGCGAGAACTGTGGCTGTTGTCGTGCCATCTCCTGCTTCCTCGTTGGTGTTGTTAGCGACATTTTGTACTAATTTTGCGCCAATATTCTGGAACTTATCTTTTAATTCAACACCTTTGGCAACTGTCACACCGTCTTTTGTAATCTTAGGTGAGCCCCAAGACTGTTCTAAAATGACGTTTCGGCCTTTTGGACCCATTGTGACGGCAACAGCATCAGCAAGGACGTCTACGCCCTGCAACATGAGGGCTCTTACATCAGCGCCGAATCTCACATCTTTGGCGTAAAATCTGGCTTGGTGTTGTAATGAAGCCGCTTGGCGAGCAACACGTGGAAGGCGCAGCATTTTTGTGTAGAGTGGAATGATATATCAGTACTTCAAAAAGAAATCCCAACCTTTATTCTCGAAAATTCTCGCCAGGACCACACTATAACGTGATCTTCTGCCGGTTGTAGGTTATGAAAGACTGACGCGCGATTTTTACCTTGGTACAGAATTGAATAATCTCTATGGTTTTTAGAATAAAATGAAGATTTCGGCTGCCTGTATTGTGAAGATTTCCTATCTCTTTTACTCTAACGAAATTTGGTTAAGAAAGTACCATCTCGAAACGAATAAGCAATATTTGACGTCAAACCTTTGCAATCAAATTATTTCATTTAACAATAGCTTACCAGTAAAAAAAATGGTACTGTAATCAATAGTCTATGAAAAAAGCATGGAATTAATAGGTGCTATTTAGGTTCAAAGAGGTCAATAACTAGTGCGTTCCAGCCCAAAATATTAAATAGTAGAATATTCAGCATTATAAAGTAATGCCAAGTACAATCCAATAATAGTCTAATCCTCGTGGCTTAAGCAAGCTTGAGCATGATAGATAAGTATGAAAATAGCTATTGTATTATTATCATCTTCCTACCTCATTGATCATCTATCATGTTGCATGACTTCATCTTAATTATCGTGTTTGTCTGTGGTTGTCAGATTTAAAAATAATAATTATCAAAACGTCTCGTGTCAGGAAAATTACTTGAAAATCATGTGAATAAAAACCAATATTCTCTTGGTTTTTGCCTTTGATTCGTATCAATTTTATTCACTTAATAATTCTGTGCGAATAAAAAATTTATAGTGTCTGCCTACCACATTTATAAAGTTGCGTGTATTATTCGATTGTTTTTCTTATCAAAATTGTCAAGGCAAGAGCTAAAGTCACAAAATAAAAACAATAAAAAAATGCAGTAATGATGCCATGCATTTTTATCATGCGACGTGTGCACCATAATGTACTCTGTGTGTGCACCTGCTGGGCACCACTGGGCACTGATGTCAGTGGACATGTGACATTTCACTTCCTCGTGTCAAATTTGAAGTTTAGTTTGGCATTTCAATCATTTGGTTGCGAGTGGGAGTCCGCGAACACGTTTTGTAAATCGGTATCAACAAAAACATGCGGTAATTTCTTTTCGAAAGCAAATAACTTAACCATTAATTTCTCTGACGAAAATCGTGTCGAATATCTTGTTTAAATTCTTCAGTATACTACTACAATGGAGAGTTACATAATGGATGATTTTAAGGGGTAAGATATTTTTTATGTTATTAATAACTTCCTCCGACCACGATTGTTTTAATTTGGTAAATTCGCTGGAACGGTTCTCTGGTTATATCTGGTTATGCTGTTCAGAAAATATATTAAAGAGTATTTTCAAATTATAGTGAGTGCCGGTAACTGAGTCTAGTTTCGCATTTTTTGTGTTGGTTTCCACATTTGAATATATTTATCTATTTAGATAACATGGAAAACTTACAGTTAAAAGTGAACAGAACAATGGCAGTAAATTTGACAGTCAGCCAATTAAAAGTCTTCACTTATAAAATATTGGATTTTACTTATATCTATGGACACTTCAGAAGGCCTCTATTACAATAGATCGCCAAATAATACTACTCAATAACTTATATAATAATCACTAACATATTGCTCACACTACACAACAATCTTTAATTTGCATTGGAACTGGTTAAAAAAGTTTCGGCTACTACACACTGAGAGGGAGATGTCAATGTAACCATATAAACTTGTGTTCTTTTATAATAAAGGGCAGTATAGCAACAGCATTCGTTGTATCACTTACTCCTAATATCAACCATCCGTACATGGCGACCGTGACAGCGTAAACGCTAGCAGCGTACCTATGTTTACATTTCTTTGACCAAAACGGGTGTCGCAATGTATTGCAACGAGACCAATCTCGTACTGGGACTTAGCGTGGTCACTATTCTATTTTGTGAATATTTACCACGACAATCACAAAATGGGTACAACTAATACGAAGGAAGAAGTTATAGTTCCACAAAACGCAGCAGGTGGAAGTAACAGCGCTGACATCACGCAGCTGACGATACATGCCAGCACAACAAACATCATTTTAATCGTGTTACTTCTTATAGCATCGTTGGCGTTTTTGTATGGTATCTTCAGAATCTACAAGAATTGCCATCAGAAATGGATGGGTAATGAGATCAGGAAGGACAGATTACGATGTTCTATATGGAGACGTAGAGCTGACGCAGAGGAAATGCGGACGAATGCCAGAGGCTACAAGAAGGACACTGAGGACGTCATCTGAAGAGTTAAAAACCCAGGGTTTACGAAGAAAAGTGCGCGAAAATTATATTCGTAATGTGTCAGTGCGTGGTTATATATAAGGTGTTGTCTATTCTCTATTAGTAGTAAACGTGTAATAGCATAAAATATACATGACATTATTTTAGTGGACTAAAATAAGTGACAAATGAAAATAAAATGAACGCTGGAGTGTATGCAGTATAAAATAATGGTATGTAATTCAGTACCTACTAAGAAAAAAGAAATAAGTATTTATGTTAAATGGCAGAAAACTTAAAAACATTGTACGACAAGTTATTTGAAATCAGAAAATATTTGATAAAGATAGGTCCAGATAGAAGAAAAGGTAACATTATAGTCGTAAAATTAGCAGAGGCAGACAACTTAGTAAAAGAGTACAACTTATTTTTAGAATATTATTCAAAATCGAAAAGCACCGTATGTGAGAGTGAATGTTCGCATATTCACGAGCTTTGCGCAAATTTTGATCATTTATATGAACAAATATTAGAATTGTGCTCACAGAAACCTAGTACGGCAGATAAAATGGCAACTACTTGTAAATTTGATTTAAAAATTGCTTTAAGTTTATTACCAGTTTGTACAGACGATGAGGCTAGCGTAAAGCAACTAATAGATGGCATAGAGTATTACAAAACAGAGTTAGACGAAAATTCACAAGGAAAACTGTTAAATTTCGTATTAAAAAATAGACTCTCACAGACCGCAAAAATGAAATTAGCGACTTCATATGTCAATATTGACGACTTTATAGCTGACTTGAAGATTCAGTTATTGCCTAAAAAATCGGCTACAGCAATTCAACGAAAGCTGCAAAGTCTTAGGCAAAACGATTTATCAATCGATGATTTCGGCAAAAAAATTACGGAATTGTTTGTTGATTTGACGATCTCTCAATCGGGGGCCAACGAGGCCAGTTTGAAAGTTTTAAAGCCAATTAATGAGAAGCAAGCTATCAAATGTTTCTCAGATGGATTGAGAAATCGACGACTTAGTACAATAATTTCAGCCAGAAATTTTACATCATTGAAAGATGCAGTACAGGCGGCCATCGATGAAGATATAACAAGTCCATCAACATCTTCCGATATTTTAACGATGAATTATAGAGGGAGATCGTCTTATAACTGGTCACAGCGGAGAGGCCGCTTCTCATACGCAGGTAGAGGACGCGCACGTGGCAATCAACAGGTTATCCAAAACCAAGACGAACAGCAGGATCAGGTACGGAGAGGATCGCAGGCAAGCTGGCGCCGGTCCACCCGACCATTTCATGGAAACAGAGGTAGGTCCAATTATAGCACCTCCAGGGATCAACACATACATACATTGGATGACTCAGAAACACAGGAAAATACAGAAACAGAACAGCGGAATGAGGACCAGTTTTTTCGGGACTAAAAATATAATTTTATCATGCAATAACGTAGGCTACGTAAATATAAAATCGCATAACCATTATTCATACCAATTATTAGTAGACACCGGTGCATCCATATCTGTCATAAAGTATAAACAAATTCTCGACCAAAACATTCCAATCCATATCGAGAAGACACTTGTAAACGGCATCGGGGGCAAAGTACAGGCTATAGGATATGCTTATTTGCGCCTAGTTATTGGAAATCAGACCATACAACATAAGTTCTATGTTTTTAAAACATTGCCTTGTAAAGGTAGTGGCATACTGGGACAAGACTTTTTAAGCAAGTATAAATCAGTATTAAATTACGGTAACCAAACTTTGTTACTATGGAATAACAACTCAAAGGTATCATTACCATTAATAATGACAAACAATCATTTTAATATACCGGCAAGATCAGAGTCTATTCACTTTATTCGAACGTGTGAGATGGAAGAATGTGTAGTTAATGGAACAGAACTGCGAAAGGGGATCTTTGTTGCAAATACTTTAGTTAAGCCCACGAATGGGAAAATACCAATTAGGATTTTAAACACCACGGAGACAGATTTAGTCTTGACAACAATTAGTCCAACACTTTACAAAGCAAGCGAGTATGATGTATGTTCATTTCAAGAAACCAATAATAATGCTGATCGTGTCAGAAAGGTATTCGCTTCGCTATCGCTGAAACATTTAAATAAAGAGGAGCAATTGTCCATAGAGTCCATTTGCGCAAAATATGCAGATATTTTCTTCCTACCAGGTGATAAATTAGGAACAACTAAATTATATGAACACTCAATAACATTGAAACCAAACGTGGCACCAGTGTACGTTAAGCCCTACAGAATGCCGCATTCACAGAAAGCCGAATTAAAAAAACAAGTGGACAACTTATTGGAACAAGAAATTATTGAACCTTGTTCCAGTGAGTGGTCCAGCCCAGTACTCCTAGTGCCTAAAAAATCAGACGCAAACGGGGAAAAAAAATGGCGGTTAGTAATAGATTACCGTAAGCTCAACACTTGTATTCAGGATGATAAGTTTCCACTGCCAAACATCACGGATATACTAGATTCCTTGTGTGGATGTATTTATTTCACACATTTAGATTTAAACCAAGGATTTTTTAACGTAGCGTTAAACAAACACAGTAGGAAATATACTTCATTTAGTGCAGACGGTGGTCAGTATCAAATGACAAGAATGCCTATGGGACTCAAAACTAGTCCCAGCTCATTTTCGCGTATGATGACCATGGCAATGACCGGGCTATCCTACGACAAGTGCTTAGTGTACCTAGACGATCTTATTTGTATGGGACGGAACTTAACTGACCATAACAAAAATTTAATAGAAGTATTCGAAAAGATGCGCAGTGCCAACTTAAAATTAAATCCCACTAAATGCGATTTCCTTAAGAAAGAGATGCTTTATTTAGGCCACGTGGTGACAGGCAATGGTATATTGCCGGACCCAGATAAGATTAAAATAATTAAAGAGTATCCAGTTCCTAAAAGTACGGACGAAGTGAAACGCTTCGTTGCTTTTGCAAACTACTATAGAAAATTTATAGACCACTTTGCCGACAAAGCCTATCATTTAAACCTTTTAAGTAAGAAAAACACTAAATTCAACTGGGATAGCAACTGTCAAACGTCATTTGAAACTCTAAAACAGAGTATGATGTCACCGCCAATCCTACAGTACCCAGATTTCTCAGAACTAAATCAATTCATAGTACAAACCGATGCATCTGGGTACGCAATTGGGGCAGTACTATCAAATTCAAATGGCAGACCAATAGCTTACGCTAGTAGGAGCCTTAACAAAGCGGAAAAGAACTATCCCACTATAGAGAAAGAACTCTTAGCTGTAGTTTGGGCTGTCAAATATTTCAGACCCTATTTATACGGTCGTACATTTAAAATACTAACCGACCACAAACCCCTTGTATACTTATTTAATTTAAAAGACCCATCTAGCAGGCTCTTTAAATTTAGACTAGCTCTAGAAGAATACAATTACGAAATAGAATACGTAAAAGGGAGTGAGAACTGCGTAGCAGACGCATTATCTAGAATAAAAATTACGTCAAAAGAACTTAAAGAAATGAATGAGAGTCTATGTGCAGTAATGACTCGCGCTCAAAAACGAAAATTAGATGCTGTCGCCCCGGAAGATGAGTTGCCCACCGACAACTTGCCAGTTCAACCACATGTAGTGGAAACTCATATCAAACCAAGAGGCGCAGTAGAGTTAAGATTTGCACCCAGTAGCAGTCTTAAGAAGCTAAAGAGCGATAGCTCAGTAGTGTTACAAACACACATAATATTATTGTATAATGCCCAAATGAAAACTATATTCATAAACTCGGCATCTCAATCACAAACTACGCGAGCCGAGTTTGCGAGAGAGCTGAGTGATCTATGTAACAAGCTAAATATAGAAGAAGTATACTTCATTAAAAATTCGAATAATAAAATTTTTGTAGAGAAATTAACTAGTGAGATAAGAAAACAAAGCAACTGGAAAGGGCCCAGATTATGTATATTAAAAGATGTCGAAAGAATAGAGGACAAAGATGATAGGAAAGTGATACTCAACGACTTTCATCTTTTGCCCACTAGTGGGCACGCGGGCATGAGAAGAATGCTGACTAATATAAAAAAATACTATTTTTGGCCAGGCTTAGAAAGTGATGTCAAAAATTATGTCAAAAAATGTGTTCAATGTCAGAAGCATAAGTATACAGTTCAGGTGAAAGAGCCAATGGCAATCACCACAACTGCTCATTCGGCTTTCGATAAAATCTTCTTAGACTTGGTAGGACCATTAGACAAAGACAGCAACAATTTTTCATATATATTGACATTGCAATGCGAGCTGTCCAAGTATGTATGTGCGTATCCCCTCGTCACTAAAACCTCTACAGAAGTAGCACGCACCTTCGTGGATAACTTCATACTTCAACATGGCATCCCGAGGGAGATAGCTACCGACAGAGGCACAGAGTTCATGTCCGAGACCGTGACACAGGTTTGTGAATTACTACATATTAAAAAGTTAAACTCAACTGCGTATCATCACCAAAGCATCGGAGCGCTAGAGAACTCGCATAAAAATCTAGGTGCATTTTTGCGAATCCAAGCAGAAGGAAAACCCGAATTATGGAGTACTTGGTTACCATTCTGGTGCTTTGCTTATAATACGACAGTTCACTCGTCAACAAAATTTACACCATTCGAACTCGTATACGGTAGAAAGTGTAACTTGCCCAATAATTTGGAAAAGTGTGTAGAGCCTCTATATAATTACGACAGTTACCCGCTTGAACTTAAGTACCGCCTACAGGTTTCTCAAACCGAAGCGCGGGAAAATTTGATAGCCAATAAAATAGGCAGAAAAAGTAGATACGACCAGCATGTAAATCCAATACGCTACAAGCCAAACGATCAAGTTTTAATTAAAAATGAAACTGGCAATAAACTTCAACAATTATATTCTGGACCTTACAAGGTGATTAGAGATTTGTCACCAAATGTTGAGGTCAATTATAAGGGAAAACCCGACATTATTCACAAAAACAGAACGAAACCGTATCATGTTTAAGATAAAAACAATAAGACAATTAATTACCAATGCTATAAGCACTTAACAATAGCTATTATACAGGTCAGCAGAAAACAGAGACGAATAATAAGCGCCAGCTGTGCGCTCATAGGTACTCAGGGATTGATTGTTATTATAAGTATGTAACCACTTATTATTGTATAACTTTGTATACCAAACATAACGAACATATGTACTACGATTATGTTATAACTATATTTTATACGTGTTAGCCTAAGAGTATCAATGTTTAATTTGTGCTTATATTGTATCCATGCAATAAAATAAAAGTAAACTTTTATTTTATTTTAGTTTTAGGGAGGAGATGAGAGGGAGATGTCAATGTAACCATATAAACTTGTGTTCTTTTATAATAAAGGGCAGTATAGCAACAGCATTCGTTGTATCACTTACTCCTAATATCAACCATCCGTACAACACTAGTTAGAAATGGATCAATATCGTGCTGCTTACACAACTCATTAAGATGTCTTCTTGCCCGCACAATATACGAATTCTGTCTATAATTTGCGGAGGCTGATGGCACCTGCAAAGGTGGATTAAATCATTTTGACTTCCTAGGGGTATTAAAATAAAATTTGGATAAAATATCGGTGCAGTTTATGCTGTTGTTAATGATTTTCAACAAACAAACGCAGTCACTAATCTTGCGGCAAATGTACAGAGGAAATTGTGGTATTTTTTACAAAGGATAAGGTAATTTTCGGACTGATATGGTACTTTCTGGTGGTAACATAAGTATTTTATGAATCTTTTTTGAATGCTTTCTAGACGGTTGATGTACTTGCAGTAACATGGGTTCCATATTTCAGACGCATATTTCAAGTAGCTTCTAACAAATGTACAATATAGGATTTTTAAAGTTTTAGCTTTAGTGAAGCTCTTGGATAACTGCATTATGAAACCCAGTGATTTTGATGTCTTGGCAACTATTGCATCTTCAATATACATATTTTAACACAGATAGACATACAATACAACATACATCTTTCTGAAACCAACATTAATATTTAGCAATTTCTTATTTTTGGAAATTCATACTTATATTATGATAAATGCTATCTGGCAGTTTGTATCAATAGTATGACATAGAATACTTTTCTCAAAATACCATGCTTATGAAACCATGGTCCGATGCTAGTTAAGATAAAAGATATTTGATACTATGACTTTACATTGTTGCTGGTAATTTTTATCACATTATCAGTTAACTGCCCTTTTAACAGAGATATTACATAGATTAGCAACCTATTTCTCTAATAGCAATTAGAGCCCGGAGCCATGCAATGACTGTAATTAGATATTTCAAATTACTGTACTGTTATCCTACCTTCTTTCCATGCTAAATTTGTTTATATACCAAAATAATTTACTGATAAATTAAATTACGAATAAATAATTTATATACATATTGTGACCAGCCAGGAAGGAACCCTGACACCTGAGAAACAGGACATGTCCTAGTTTGGGTGTCATAATGTTTCTAGCTTTTTGCATGTACTAATGTAGCCTAATCATTGTATTTCTTCTGTCAATTCTCTCAATGCTTTGAATGAATGAATAAAATATTAAAAATAATAATTATAATTAATTAATAAAATTAAAAATTATATTTAAAAAATATTGTTAATGATATTGTTATTATGATTTCCTTTATCCAATTTCTTTTCTTATTGTTTACATTTAAAAATATTTAATAAATCAAATTACAAAAAAAATCATTTAAAAATATATAAAATGGAGGCCCACCGGAATCGGGAACAGGGACCAAGCTACCGGCAGTTAGGGCTCCAGAGAGAGGAACCTCCTAACAATACGAGCCATGTCCAGCAATACTGCTTTCTGGATCATTCCCTTGACCCAGCCTTCTTAGGTGTTGGTCGAGGCTCGTGCCTATTAAGCCAATGGCTGACACGATTATCGGTACAATGATCGCTGTGTCCACATCCACATGTCGACAACCTCGCGAGCCAAGTCAAGATACTTGTTTTGCTTATCTTTCTCGGCTTTCACGAGGTTCAGGTCATGCGGGACGGTAATGTCAACAATCATTGCACGCCTCTCGATTCGGTCCACCACCACAATATCAGGCTTATTGGCTACAATAGTCCTGTCAGTGATGATGGACCGATCCCAGTACAATGTGATATTACCATTTTCGAGAACTGGGTCGGGCACATACCTGTAGTACGGCTAGTACGGTACCTCCGATGCCACAAGAGTGTATTTCAGAGCAATTTGCTGATGGATAATCCTGGCTACAAGGTTGTGCCTATGCAAGTACTGTTCGTTAGCTAGCCGAGAACAACCAGAGATAATGTGGTGTATCGATTCACCCGGCCGGTGACATGCCCGACAGTTGTCAACCGTGCCATCCTTCACAATAAATCTCCGTTAGTTATTTATTTGTCATGATAAATTCGTCCGTAATTGCACAGACAAAACCTTCGGTTTCCCCAAAGAGGTCACCGAAACGCAGCCAGGCTACGGACGCTGCCTGATCTACATCGGACCCATGTAGGGCCCGGAAAAAAGCGTCCGTGAAGTTCCTTACTCTGCCATACCTATACCTCCCTGCGGTCGTTAGTGTCAAGCACTACAGGCTTGCGCCAGTTCTCATTCGCCAAGGAGAGTGGGGTGAGTCCCTTGTCCACTGCTACTACATCTCGATGCATAGCCACGTCGTCGTGTAGACAATATTCCCTGAGATTGCATATCTCGCGGTTGTGGAGGTTTTTGGCATTTAAAAAGCCTCGGCCTCCACACTTCCGCGGGATATAAAATCTCATGACCGACGATCGTGGGTGATGCATTCGATATGCAGTCTGCAATGTACGGACTGGCGGGTCCTATCCAGGGTGTCAAGTTCCGTTTGAGTCCATTTGAGTATGCCGAAAGATTACATCAATACCGGCATGACCCAACCGTTGAAAGCGCGCACTTTGTTTCCGCCCGAAAGAAGGCTATTGAATACCTTCTTCAGGCGGCCAAAGAAGCGTTCCCTCAACGATTGCTTCATGTCAGTAATGCTGATACCTAACGCTTCCGACATACCCAAATACTCATAGGTTTCGATTCCACAATCTCCCCTCGCTTTACATGCATGACCGCACATTTGTCAACACCAAACTCGCATCTTGATGGCGTTACTAAAAGTTTTAGTTACCTTGTCCTCATTATGATTGATTAATTATGTGTTTTGTTTTGTATATTATTTCCTTTATTTAATTTCATTCTTATTTCTTACATTTTTAAATATTTTTACAAAATACATACAAAAAAGAAAAACATTTAAAAATATAAAAAATAGTAGCCCACCGGTATCGGGAACAGGGTCCAAGCTGCCGGTGGTCAGGGCTCCTGAGAGAGGAACCTCCTAACGATACGCGCCGTGTCCAGGAGTACCGCTTTCTGGATCAAGCCCTTGATCCAGCTGCCCAACGAGAGCCTCCTCAGATGTTCGTCGAGGCTCTTGGCTATTATGCCATTGGCCGTAACGACTATCGGCACAATGATTGCTGTATTCACATCCCACATGTCGACAACCTCGCGTGCCAGATCAAGATACTTGCTTTTCTTATCTCTCTCAGCCTTCACGAGGTTCTCGTCATGGGGGACCGCTATATCAACAATCATTGCTCGATGCTCTAGTCGGTCTATCACCACTATGTCAGGCTTATTGGCAACAATAGTCCTGTCAGTGATGATAGACCGATCCCAATACAACGTGACATTGCCATTCTCGAGAACTGGGTCGGGCTCATACCTATAGTAAGGCACTTCCGATTCCACAAGATGGTATTTAAGAGCAAGTTGCTGATGGATAATCCTGGCTACAACTCTATGCGGCGGGCTGACGTTGGAGTTAAAAATTAAAAAAGTACAGGAAAGTAAAAAGCACTAGTAAAAAAAAGTGACACTTTCCGCACAGTTTGGCTGCTTGGAAAACGCTCTTTTCGAGGACATGCATTGTAAAGTAATTTTTGTACATCGAAAATATTTCCAAAAAAAATAGCCAGGGTGTTAAAGGATAACCAACAGAACCTATTTCCGGCATTTTTGGAATTAATGTCTGTTTATCTGTTTGTCTGTTTATTTGTGCACGCATCACGTGAAATGTACGAAACCAATGTGTAAATAACTTTTATACATAAAAATTGTGCGTAACTTGAAGAATTACTTAGTTTTTGTTTCATCGCAATCTGTTCACTCTATCAAAAGTTAGATAAATTTAAAGTGTTCAAGAAGTAAAATTATCACAACACACGCAATTCAGATACTCGGTGAGTTGAACTCGATATTCGATAGATGGCGTTGTGCATTTGAAGTCATTTTCTGAACGGCGATATTAAAATTCTCCGCGACAGAATGATGACTAGAAAAAAAAATGGTAGGTAGGGTAGGCAGGAAGGTAAGTAGGGTACTAGGGTAGGGTTGCAGATGACGGGAGCGAAGCCGCGGGCACAGCTAGTTTGTAATATTAATAAAGAAAAAAATCTTCGATTCTTTTTGGAGGCAACATTAGGAGAGTCTGCACCGCCGTATTCCACTGTCGCAAGGTGGGCTTCTCAATTTCGAGTAGGGAGAACGAGCACGGAAGACGAACATTGTTGCGGCCATCCATCGACGGCAGAAAATGTTGCGAAAGTCGAGAAAATTGTATTGAGCGATCTAAGAGTTACCATCCGATACTTAATTCAAGAAACGGGCATTTCATATGGAAGGATTCAATCGATATTGAAACAATCTTTGAATATGAGAAAAGTCTCCGCAAGATGGGTGCCGAGAATGTTAACCGACAGTCAGAAACAAAATCGACTTGACATTTCGAAGATATTATTGGACAAGTTTCAAGAAGATTCTGAAAACTTTTTGTCTCGTTTCGTAACAATGGACGAAACATGGGTCCATCATTTTGATCCCGAGATAAACAGCAATCTTCTCAATGGAAACGGCCATCATCACAGGCTGGCAAGGTTATGGCCTCAATATTTTGGGACTCAGAAGGTATATTGTTGACTGATTACCTGGAGCGTGGCACCACAATGCAGCTTTAATTCCCAAGTTGAGGAATGCCATCAAAGAGAAAAGGAGAGGGAAACTTCGAAGGGACGTGCTGTTTCATCACGACAACGCACCCGCGCACAGGTCGGCAGTTGCGATGGCAAGCTGAATTCGAATTAGTTGACCACCCCCCTTATTCACCAGATCTGGCGGCTAGCGATTTTTATCTGTTCCCTAAATTGAAAAAATATTTAAGGGGAAACAGGTACGAAGACGATAACGAGGTGATAGATGCCGCGGAGAGCTTTTTGCAGGACCAAGATAAAACTTTTTTTGTGAAAGGGATTGAAGCCTTGGAAAATCGCTGGACTCGGTGTGTCGAGAGACTCGGAAACTATGTAGAAAAATAAATTATTAAGTTATCAATAGTCATTATATTCTATCTCATTCTCACTACTTTTTGATGCCTCCTCGTAAGTTCTGTGCACACTTATAAGTGGAAAGTTTGCTGTAGTTACTGAAATTGAGATTATTATTTTTGTCATTGTTACTGTGAACAATCCGTTGGAGTGCCATAATAAATAAAAGCTTATATTATAAACTAGCGATAAGCCGAAGCCGACCCCAATATAGTTGGGAAAAGGCTAGGCAGATGATGATGATGATTATTATAAACTAGCGATCTGCCCCGGCTTCGCCCGTGACTAATTATACACAAAAACCTTCCTCGTTTCTCACTCTTTCTATTGGTGAAACCCGCATGAAAATCCGTTCAGTAGTTTTTGAGATTATCGCGTACAAATGCGGCGGGGTTTTTTATTTTACAAAATGTAGTGATTTGGTAGTGGCTCTGTCCGTCTATTTAGGCATCGTCCATTAGTAAATTTTTCAGGAAAAAACGCGAAATATGATAAGAGTAGTGAGATTTCACATGTATTTAATATTTTGTTGAACGTCATCATCGCTTACTATTAGATGAGAAATGTGATAGTGCTCAAGCGCGAGCCTATCTATATATACCTGTATTTTAAAGTATCATGTTGTGTTCGTGACAATGAAACACCGAGATTCAAAGCAGACTGGTTTATTAATAAAGTATTTCGACATACCCACATAATGTTAACTAATATTCTATGTAATATAAAGGTACCGTCATAACACTGTCCCCTCATAATCTGTATACTATATAATAGTTAAGCTACACATAGTTACACTAAAACCTTTTAAATGTTCCTTACATATCTAAAAAAATACAACCTAAGGTTTACCAATATCATGTTTGGTTTATTAGATATAGGGTACACATAAGTGCAGCATAATGTGCGCACACGCGCACGAAGCGCTGGCAACAATTAGGAAATAACAAGAATATCAAAAAGGGAATGTATTTATCACTAAAGTGATACTTATATTTTAGACAGATTATAAAATTGCTATTGCTTGTCATTTTGTAGTCTTTAACTTCTTGGCACAATCTATGGCAGCTCTCCGGCGTAAACGACTAATAATGACCGGCGATGACGTAGACGGTGGCGAACTTTTACCTGCCGTGCCTACTGGTTCAGTAGCCTCATCCACCCCTTTACTCTCGTGTGATATATTAAGCGGGGAGTCTACCAAGGAAGAACTTTGTACTGGTTCAAGTTCGACTGACTCCGTGTCCACATTCACATTAGGACTCGGGCCTGTGATAGATCGTCTTGACTTCCTAACGTCTTTTGACAACAACTGATCAATATGACGTTTGTGGATATGACCGTCGCTGGTTTTAATCGCGTATGTAACCGGCCCTGACCGTCGCACCACTACACCCTCTGCCCATTTTTGCCTAAGTTTCGAATAATCTCGCATGATTACGGCGTCCCCGATGTCTGCTTGCCGCAACGGCGGACGCACCGCGGCCGTGCGCTGCTCGTGCGCCCGCTGCGCGTCGCGCACCAGTTCGCCCGTGTCCGGCCGCAGAAGGTCTAGCCTACCGCGCAGTCGGCGGCCGAACATCGCAACTGCCGGCTCGCGCCCCGTGGTGCTATGCTCCGTATTGCGATACATAAACAGGAATTTACTTAAAGCTGTGCTGTCATTAACATTTTCTAGTGATGCCTTTTTTAAAACCCGTTTTATAGTGCGCACTGCGTTCTCAGCGGCTCCATTACTAGAGGGATGATATGGTGCGACGGGCAAATGTTTTATGCCGTTACGCTTAAAATACGTACCTAACTCCGCGGATGAAAACGGAGGTCCGTTATCGCTTAAATTTTTTTTAGGAATGCCGAAACGAGCAAAAAGCTTTCTGAAACTATCAATTACGACCGTTGCTGACGTGGTGCTTACTCGCTCCACTTCAATCCACTTTGAGTGAGCATCGATTATTATTAAATAGTATCGATTGTGTAGTGGGCCTAAAAAATCAACGTTTAATCGTGACCACGGCTCCTCGGGCCAGGGCCATGAGTGTAACGGCGCTGGCGCAGGTTGAGCGCGCTGCGACACGCACGCCGCGCACTCACTACAAATGCGCTCAATATCACTGTCTAACGTCTCCCACCATACATAATTGCGGGCTATCTGTTTCATTCTGACTATGCCAGGATGACCTTCGTGGATTTCCTGTAATATTGATTGTCGTAACACTTTAGGTATAACAATCCTGTAACCCCACACTAAACATCCGTGATCTAAGTGTAATGAGTCTTTTCTTGTAAAATAAGGTTTTTCTTGATCGATGCAAACCTGTAATGGCCACCCAAACTTTGTATAACCAACTATTTTATTAAGAAGAGAATCCTTGTCCGTCTCTGTTTTAATTTGCTTAAAACTGAGTGGAAAGTTTTCTTCAACAAAGTTTAGATAGCTACATTCGTCGTCATCTGCTCTAACTCGTTCTCCAGTCGAGCTAAGAGGGAGGCGTGACAGAGCATCGGCAAAACAATTGCTCTCTGACCTTACAAATTCGATTTTAAAATCATATGCTGCTAGTTTAACTGCATACCGTTGAATTCTGCTTGCAGCTGTTACTGGTATGCCTTTATTGTCACCTAATATATAACTTAAAGCGCGATGATCACTTCTAAGAATATAATGTCGACCGTATAAATACTGGTGATGTTTAGTCACCCCAAATACAATTGCTAAAGCCTCCTTATCCAACTGGGAATAGTTGGACTCGGCTGAATTTAAAGTACGCGAGGCACAACAAAGCGGCCGCTCGCTACCGTCATCAAAACGTTGTAACAACACTGCGCCCAAGCCGTATGGACTGCTATCTACTGCCAGTATCAGTTGTAAATTTGGATCATAATGTGCGAGCACCGGTGAGCTGCTTAAGACATTTTTAATTTTAATGAAAGCATTTTCACATTTATTGTCCCAATTCCATTTAACACTTTTTTTTAACAAATTTTAATCATATAAAGGTTTTAATACATCACTCATATTTACGCAAAACTTAGAATAAAAGTTTACAAGTCCTAAAAAACTCCTTAACTGCGTAATGTTACAAGGTGATGTAGCAGCTACAATTGCTTTAATTTTTATATCATCTGTGTGTAGGCCCTGTTTATCAATTCTATAACCTAAATATGTTACGGATTGTTTAAAAAATTGGCATTTACTATAATTAATCCGAAGACCATTTTCCTTCAATCTCTGCAATACAGCCTTTAAATTGGACATATGTGATGACCTACATTTACCGCTTATACAAATATCGTCCGCAAACACAGCCGTAAACGGCAAGCCACTCAATGTCTCTTCCATTATTTTCTGAAAATTTTCTGGTATGCACTTAATACCAAACGGGACGCGATTATAAACAAAAGTACCGACGTGAGTGGTGATTGCCGTCATCGGCCTTGAAGCTTTATCGAGTAAACACTGTTGAAAAGCATTAGACAAATCCAGCTTAGTAAACAATTCACCTCCACCCAATGTTGCGAACAGGTCCTCGATCCGTGGTAGCGGGTAATGAAAATCTTTCAATCGCGGATTGATTGTCACTTTATAGTCTCCGCAAATACGGATATCTCCATTTGTTTTGACTACAGGCACTATCGGCGTACCATAATCTGATCTATCAACTTTGTATATAACTCCTTCCCTCTCTAACCGATCGAGCTCCCGTTCGACGCGCGCGCGCAGTGCCAGAGGCAGCGGCCGCGCTTTTACAAACACAGGCGTCGTATCATTTAGGTGAAGTCGTATCTGCGACTTGAATGTGCCCAGTCCCTCAGCGAAAACTTCAGGATATTCATCCTTCAGTGATTTCGCCAAGTACTTCTGATCGGATACAAAATGATGGCTGTGAAGTGCATCGAAACTTGATAATTTTAATTGTTTTATCCATGTGCGTCCCATTAACGGAGGACCCCCATTAGTAATAACGTATAGTTTTAATGAAAGTTGTTTATTGTTGTATGTAATAGTCACCAGTATATAACCGAGTGTTTGAATAACGTCTCCCGTATAAGATTTAAAAGTTAATATTTTACTGATTATCGGTAGCTTAGAGAACATCTTATCGTAAAACTGTTTTGATATAGCCGATATCTTACTTCCCGTATCTACTTCAAACTTTAAGAATATACCCTCGACATTCAACCTAAGGTAATAGGGACCGTCATCCTCACACTCGTTTATACTATTATAATGGTTGGTATGCCCCATATTATAGAAATTACAATCATTATCAGTATCGGAGTCGGTAACGGAATTATTGTCAAGATAGAACTGACCTTTGTTTGTCTTCTTATTATTACCATCCTTCTCACTACGAGTGCACACCGATTTTAAGTGTCCTTTTTCACCACACTTATCACAAGAATAATGCTTATAACGACACCTGCCCTCCACGTGACCGGCCTTGCCGCATCGCGCGCACGGGCGCCGCACGGAGGCCACCGCTGGCGCCGCGCGGGCGCTGCGCGTGCGGTCGCTCCAAACTCGGTGCAGGCCGTCACTTGTGCCGGCGCTGAAGCCTGCGCTTGCGGCCTCCGCGGCCGGGGCGCTCGCCACGCTTGCGTGCCGCTCCGCCGCTTCGAGTGCCATTGCCAACTCCACACCACGCTTGTAGTCCACATTCTTTTCGGCGAATAACCTAGATCGCATCTCCTCGCTGAACAGGCCCGACACGAACTGGTCTCGGAGATTTACCTCCAGTGTGGCACCGAAATTGCAGGTTTTTGCCAGATGTTTCAAACCTTGTAGGTACGAACGAACGCTTTCCCCCTGCTGCTGCTTCCTCTGCCTGAAAATATGCCTTTCGGCTATTTCTGATCTCTCGGGTTCTAAATGATCTTTCACCAGTTTAACGAGTACATCGAAAGTCTTATCCTCTGGCTGATCAGGTGAACATAAATCGCACATTAAGTCGTAACACTCCGAACCGACCAACGTCACTAGCGTAGCCACGTGTAAGTTTTTTTCGATGTCGTTTAACATAATAAACTGCTTAATTCGACGAACATAAGTGTCCCAATTTTGGGTTCCGACTTGGAAACCTTCGACTTTTCCGATCGGCATGTTGAAACTTTATACACACGCGTAAAAAATAGATATTTTAATAATTTCCTCGTCGCCAATGTTGTGTTCGTGACAATGAAACACCGAGATTCAAAGCAGACTGGTTTATTAATAAAGTATTTCGACATACCCACATAATGTTAACTAATATTCTATGTAATATAAAGGTACCGTCATAACAGTGGACATCCCTCCCATACGCACAAAGTGTTTTGCTAATACTTTCATTGTGCGCACAGCTAAGGAGTGGAACTCCCTTCCGGAGTCTTTGTTCCCTGATAGCTACAACCTTGGGGTCTTTAAGTCAAGAGTGAATAGGTTTCTTCTAAGCAAACGTGCTTCACCGTAGACCACATCATCGCTTAACATCAGGCAAGATAGTGGTCAAACGCGAGCCAATAGATTATAAAAAAAAAACATGTGATTTTAGTTAGGGGAAGGGGGAGGAGACTAAAACCTCACCACGTAGCAATAACGGAGGGAGGGAGAAAGGTTTCTAAAATAACAATGATTAATGTAGAACCCCCTATTATAATGTTATTGCAGCTGAACTACTGAACCCTTTGGTGTAAATGCATGACAATTAAAATTTCTTCTTGAATTTGTTCTAGTGATTCGGTGCCAGAAGGTACAGTGGTCGGCATAGGCAACCCACTCTTGGACATCTCTGCGATGGTTAATGAAGATTTCCTGAAGAAATATGGCCTAAAGGCCAATGATGCCATCATGGCTGAGAAGAAACACTGGCCATTGTACAAAGAACTCACTGATAAGTAAGTTAATATTTTTTATTATCTTCGGTTAATTAATTGAATTATCTACACTAATTTATAAAGAGGAAAGATTTGATTGTTTGTGGCCAAGTAGTTTTTAACTGATTTTGAAAATTCTTGCACTAGTAGAAAGCTACTTTTTTCCTGAGTCACTCAGGAATAAAGGAGCTTTCTACTGGTGAACGCGCACCTAGACGCACCACAGGAGCCGCACGCGCCGCAATCATCGCATTTTCTCATGTTCTCGAATCTCGCGCAATCCGCATCGTGCGCGCCACACGCACCGTATCCACTCCTGTACATGTTATGGCGCCTCCCCGAGCAAAACGCCGCGCTAGTCGAATTTTGTGCAGTTTTTAAGAGCTATCTACTCTTTATTTAAAAAGAAATATGAATTAATAAAAATACATTAAATTTCTACATAATGTTGATTCTAAAATGGTAGTACACTTTTTTTTTTAAAGAGGTATATGTGTCACTAATCTCCTTCCAACAAAACCATAAAAATGTGAAATAATTATTGATAGCATGCATCTCCTCGTAAAGTGTTCATTAATTATTTTTTATACTAACACTAATTGATAGACAATTTGATAACGAACATTATTTAAGTTTTATTTTTTTCAAAAGACCAATATTCGATTTTATAAAGATTTTATTCTAAAATCTGGGCGTATTCACTACCGTAATTCATGCGCCACCTGTGCCGCTAGGCCAATAGGAATGCTCATATCTCATGCTGATTTTTTGGTCAGGGTACGGCCTTAAATCAATATTTTCTATACGGATACGGATGACGTCTCCGCGCCGAATTTAATGACAACATCCGCACGCGCTGGTGGAATCCGTATACCTACGGTGAGCAACGTTGCATACGATTTCATATAAATTAAGATTTATAAAATTCGATGACTGCGGTGCGTGCGGCTCCTGCGGCGCGTCTATTTTTCCATTTGAAATAACATTAGACGTCTTTACAACTCTTTTTACAGTCCGTTCAACCGATTTTGAATTCTATCTCGTAAGCATAAGGATGACATAAAAAGCATAAACCTGTTACCAAAACCAACAGTTTACTACAGCTTCCATTTGTCGTAATACTAACGCAATAGAAGTCAAAATCGGTTGAACGGACTGTAAAATGGGCTTATTTAAATGTCTAATGTAAAGTAAATGCAGTTTAGGTGGGCGTTTACCTCTATCTGTCTAGGGTCAAAATAGAACAACCTACCTTCTTATTACCCATATATGTTCTTCAACCAAAGTTTTTCGACACAGTTACAATCCAGATTATCTAGCCGGTGGCAGCGTCCAGAACACCGTTCGAGTGGCGCAGTGGATCCTGAAGAAGCCCAAGATCTGCTCCTACTTTGGCTCTGTTGGCAACGATGACTACGCCAAAATTTTGAAAGATAAAGCCGAGTAAGTACAATTTTCACTTTCAGTTTTATAAGGCCCCAAGATCTAAAGAGCTAGAATTTAAAAAGCGGCCAAGTGCGAGTCGGACTCGCGCACGAAGGGTTCCTTACCATAATCGCAAAAATCGGCAAAAAAAACACGTTTGTTGTATGGGAGTCTCACTTAAATATTTATTTTATTCTGTTTTTATATTTTTGTATTTGTTGTTATAGCGGCAACAGAAATACATCATCTGTGAAAATTGTCTAGCTATCACGGTTCATGAGATACAGCCTGGTGACAGACGGACGGACAGACAGCCAGGCGGATCGCGGAGTCTTAGTAATAGGGTCCCGTTTTTACCCTTTGGGTACGGAATCCTTAAAAACTACTCATAAGCATAAGTCGTATGTTATTAACAAAATGTGCCTGTCTTATAATGACACATCTTCATTAAAAGACAGGCAAATATAAGCTGTAAAGGCAAGACGTTTAGACTTAATTTTTGTAAAAAGTAAACGCCGCAGACGGATATCGACTTAAAAAAATATGACAATATTCGTTTAAAAGACTTGTGCTAGTCTTTTCTTCTTTTGTTAGGCCTGCTAGATGGAGAAGATGTATGAAGAGGTGAGCTCTGTAGATCGTTGTAATGTTACAACGATCTACAGAGCTCACCTCAAATGCAGCTAAATGGCCGGGGAGCCGTGTAATCATCGTAATACTTAGGTATATTTAAAGATAACATTATCTTATTTACTCCTCCTACTCACATATTTGACCCGTAACTGTAATCTGTCTGCTCCATGAAAACAAGAGTTTCATGATATAATGTTGTGTAGGTTTGATAGTAATGAACCATCGAACTGAAACGAGCGGTGTTGATAGATAATTACTAAAAATATGCCCAAAGGAGAAGAAAGCTTGTAAGCTTCATATAAAAAAAAAACCGGCCAAGTGTGAGTCGGACTCGCGCACGAAGGGTTCCGTACCGTTATGGCAAAAAACGGCAAATAAATCACGTTTGTTGTATGGGAGGGGCTCCTCCTTAAATATTTTTCATCACACCTATTCGAAAAACGACAATTGTCTATAGAGGATTATAGCGGGAGCCAAATCCAATTTTGCGCCCGTAGGAGTTTCAGCTTTCTCTCTTCTGATTGGACCGCTTCATGCTTCTGATAGATTTGCGTAGTTGGGTTGGAGGCGCTCGCGTGAAGGTTTAATGTAAATAGTACATTGTGATACAAGGGTGGGAAGTAGGTTATTGCAAACGAGCTGACATTAACAAGCCCGAGCCGAAGGCGAGGGTTTTTAATGACACGAGTTTGCAATAACCTACACACCCGTGTATCACACGACGTTTTTCAATACAGTTGTGAGAAACAGTAAAAACAAATCAAAGAATTAGATTTGTTTATTAACAAAAAATAAAATTTTCAATATGGCGCGTTTTTGCAACTGGACATATTTTTTTTACAAAGAAAACAGCCTATACAGCCTATTAGGTTTTTGACAAACGTTAATGTGAAAATAATTAACTTAAAACTGTTAATTAAACATATTAAACAAATTTAAAAAAAAAAATTGTGAATTCAATGCTAAAACGTACGGAATCATTAATTTTTCCTCGTATAAAATCGTATCCCATTTTATTCTATGTATGAAAACTCCTTGCTACTAAACTTTTTTAAATTGACTTATGGTGCGTTTTTGCAACTGGACTTATTTTTTTACAACGATATCAGCCTATACAGCTATACAGCCTATTCGATCTTTGACAAATGTTGATGTGAAAATAATTAAATTAAAACTGGTAATTAAATATATTAAACAACCATTTATAAGACTTTTGAGAATTCAATGCTAAAACGTACGGAATCATTCATTTTTCCTCTTAGAAAATCTATCCCATTTTATTCTTTGTTTGAAAACTCCTTGCTACTAAACTTTTTTAAATTGACTTATAAATTTAAAACTAAACTGCAAACATAATGATCGAGCTCGTAAACAAAAGTCACGACCGCGTAATAGAAAGATGCCTATGCGTAAGATTTAACTTTCGAATCATAATTATAGCCTCTGAAAGTACGCCATGTTTAACAACTGTATTGAAAAAAAAAATATCACTATTCTAACATTCAGTTCTCTGTGGTGATATAGTTATTTATGCTACAAGTGCGGCAAGTAGATGATTCCCGATGAGTGGTAATTTTATTCACGAGCGAGCGAAGCGAGTGAGTGGATAAATCGACACGAGTCGGAAATCATCTTACGCACGTCTATCATACAACTTTTTACTATGCATTGTGCGAGGAAATAAAAAAATATATCTGAACCAAGCAACAAATTAATAAAATGGCGCTTATTCAAGGGCGCTCAGCATATCCACAGATTAAATAATAGTTCATAGTTCCTCGGGCATATCTACTGCGCATGTGCAAATAGCTGTCACATCGTAACGCAAAAAGGCACGAGCAATATATTCATTCTGCCAAACATATTTAATGAATATTTAAAATTAATTTATTGATCAAAATCTAAATCTAGAGTAATTAAAAACGCCTTAAATGAAGTATTAGTTTTGTTTTACCTTTTATATGAATGATAATCTGTACCTAACTAATTTTTAAAACTTTTCTCATATAATAAAAACTATGCGGCGGGCTGACGTTGGAGTTAAAAATTAAAAAAGTACAGGAAAGTAAAAAGCACTAGTAAAAAAAAAGTGACATTTTCCGCACAGTTTGGCTGCTTAGAAAACGCTCTTTTCGAGGACATGCATTGTAAAATATTTTGTTCTCGGGCGGCGTATATTGAATTCCTCGCTAAGCTCAGGATTCTACGTTAGAATCCCTCGCTTAGCTCTGAATTCAATATACTCGTAATGCCCTGGAAGAACAAAATATTACTTTGTCCCCTTGTAACACAAATAACTATATTTTATTCTGTTTTTAGTATTTGTTGTTATAGCGGCAATAGAAATACATCATCTGTGAAAATTTTAACTGTCTAGCTATCACGTTTCATGAGATACAGCCTGGTGACAGACGGACAAACAGACAGACGGACCGCAGAGTCTTAGTAATAGGGTCCCGTTTTTACCCTTTGGGTACGGAATCCTAAAAAGCTTGTAAAATTAGAACTACCCACACTTTTGAAAAGGGTGCAGTTCTGGACTGAAACAATCATCTGTCTGCCAGTTTTTTAAGTTTTCCTCTAAAAGCGGTGAAGGAAAACATCGTGCGGAAACCTGGACTTATCTATACTATAATATAATATTATAAAGCTGAAGAGTTTGTTTGTTTGAACGCGGTAATCTCAGGAACTACTGGTTGGAGTTGAAAAATTCTTTTTGTGTTGGATAGTCCATCATTTATCGAGGAAGGTTATAGGCTATATAACATTACGCTACGACCAATAGGAGCGGAGCATAAATGAACAATGTTGCAAAAACGGTTATAATTATTCGTTTTGAGAGCTTCCATTGCGTGCGCTGCGTAAACGGTTTAAGCTACGCAACAATCATGTATGTAGGGTAGGTAGGATAGATAGGTAAGTAGCCAGTTAACGGGAGCAATGCCGCGTGGGACAGCTAGTAGTTAATATAATCGCCAACCCTCATTGAGCAAGCGTGGTGATCAATGCTCGTGCCTTCTCTGTATGAGAAGAGGCCTTAACCCTGCAGTGGGACAGTTGCAGGCTGGTATTATAAATATAATTCTTCAAGTCCACGCGACCCACTGTCTTGTCTGTTGTTTATCACATTATAAACTACAAAAGCAATAAAAAATTGTCTTTCGTTTTCACTAAACTGCTGAAACCATAGCAATAGTTGACTGCTGAAGTGCTGAGTCACTTCTTAAGAAGATTATCGCTTCCTGACTGATATTAGTTTCACATGTCACTTTTCTAATCTCTATTTAAAGATAAAGTCAATCAATAGTGACAAAATCAGCTTTGCTAGCTAAAATATGGAACGTACCTAACAAAATCTCGTGTGATTGATTGAAATGGCCCAAGGACGTTCGCTAGGATAGGTCTTGCGTAAAGCCGCAAATCGAAATTGATTCTTAGTTTCGCGTTTTGTGATATATGACGATAACATTGTAAATGATTACCTACTTTGAGACACAGTATAAATATGGACGACCAGTACGGAAATTACCTACAAACGCTCGAAACGGCACACTCACACAAATATGCGCATCAACGAGACCCCTAAGTGCCTCGCACTACTGAGATGACAGCACCGCTAGCGCTGCTTAGGTGTCTCGTCGATGTGCATGTTTGTGCGAGTGTGTCGTTTCGAGTGTTTGTGGGTAGTTTCCATACTGTTTGTATATTTATATTATTTGTACTGTGTTTGAAATCACTATTGTTTGGAAAAGTTTGCTGATTACGAAATCCATAACCTGCGATTTATTGTGCTACCCACAAGGAGTAGGTAATAGATACCTCGTCGTTTCAAGTCAGATGAAAGTGCTATTTTCGTCCCTGATCGTGCTATGAATCATGATTTTAGGTACCTACCTATTATTATTACGCTACTGCAACATTGGGTTTGTAGAAAAATAATTAATATTGCTCTACAAATAACAGGGTTCACAGATAACTAGGGGTAGTATTTAAACGCAAATCAAAAAATATCCTTTTTCTATGCAATTAAATTCCGAATTCTCATCAAAATTACTGATTGCGCAGCAAAATATTCAACGCAAAATATCACTAAACACACTACAATTTATTTTCGCAGCGTACAGCTATTTTTCCTAAAGCAAAAGCTTTTTTAGTAATGCACAGCTAATAATCTTAATGCACATCATACATGTTAACTCTTTTTCTTTTATGGATTTAGTTAAAGTTTTTACAATTACTATTTAACGACAATGTCGACGGAGCCCCGCTGCGCGGGGCTCCTTTTTCTGTCTAAAGGGTCTAAAGTAACCTAACACGAAGAAGATGACGGGAGCTGAGTTCGCTCGCTTTGCTTCACTTCAGCTGCCGTCATCTTTTCGAACCTAACCTGTCCGTGTCGGGGTGCCCTAAGTTCCCGAGCTCGCTTCGCTCGCTCTTGGACTAATGACTTCTTGAAAATTAGGACAAATGTGATGAACAGGTTTTGTTGTACTTACTGGTTAATATGCGACTGAGATAGTTATTTTGCTACGAAATATGGAAAATTTGCTGTGCAGTTAGTATTTCTGCTATGTATGTAGTATTTTTGTACAAAAATAAATTTAACTGTATTGCATTATGAGGAAAAAAGTAATGTCATATTGATGTATAATTTCGAATTATCTGCAGTTTGAGTTTTGCTAAACATTTAGTAAGTTATTTGATGTAAAAAAGAATATAAATGATGAGTATGTATTGATAGACGATTATTTTATTTGATATGCAATTTATAATATCCCGATAACAAGTAGGTATTTAAAAAAAATACAATCGAATTGAGCATCTCCTCAAAAGTTTTATCTAAGTCTACAAAGATGATGTAAGAAGAGAGCAAATGAGACGTCTCTTGTTCGTTCCCACCGATATCACGATATCGTTCACCGGGTTATCTGGCGCGGTTATCTGCGTATCTGTGAGCTCGTACAATACTCCGCTTCCATTGAAATTCTCTCAAGAGACACTATCCTATCTGCTATCTCGAGAGTAATATACGAAACAAAATTCTAATTGCTAGCGTGTTGAGGAAAGATGGTTGTTTACCTACTAACTACAGATAACTGCAAATGCCAACATGTAATTTATGTTTCCTTTCATTAAATGCAGTACAATTTCACCTGCTAGGTACCCGGTACAAATTGGATTACTCTCTCTGAAATTCTGTCTATTTCTTTATCTGCTGCAGAGAGTACATACCATTTTGTATTCCCTAGGTACCTAGGTATTTGGCTTAACAGCAAGTTCCCTGTAAAGCCGGTGTTAAAGTATTAAATCAATCCAGTAAAATTAAGAAACAGATCGCAATTACATCTAAGTAGGTGCCCAGTACAAGCTAAATGACGCAATCAATGTAGGCGAGACATTACAAATGGCAATTTAAAACATTAGATATCGTTCGACCACTTTATTTAAACAGCGTTTGATCATGATAAGAAAGAATTCGTAACATTTGGCTAGCTCACATTCAGAATATCTTGACTTGGTGAATGCGCCAACAAAAGATCTGTCCATTTTCTGTAGATCTACCTATATCTTTAGCAATGTGCCCTGAGCATACATTGATGCAGATGATGCTATTAGCGTAGTAATTGACGCAAGTACGACAGGTTCTAATTAATATACCGTACATACCTGCACACACTGCAGCGAAGACCTCTTTTTATGAATTTGTACATAGAGAATAGGTTTCTTCTTAGGTAAATGTCTACCTAGGAGACCTGTGTCTACCTGCATTAGAGATGTATGTTGCTAGGAATACAGGTCTATTGATCAGCATGATTTGACTACGCACCTCCTGTGGTTAAGTAACCATTCTTCAAATCATCATCATCTTATCAGCCGAAAGACGTCCACTGCTGGTCATAGGCCTCCTCCAAGCGTCGCCACATTGACCGGTCCCGTGCGTCTCGCAACCAGCGAATCCCCGAAACCTTCACCAGGACATCCGTCCACCTGGTGAGAGGCCTTCCAACGCAACGTCTTCCGGTTCGCGGTTGCCACTCCAGAACCTTTCTGCCCCATCGGCCATCCGTTCTGCGAGCAATGTGCCCTGCCCACTGCCACTTAAGTTTGGCAATTCTTCGGGCTATGTCGGTAACCCAGGTTCTCTTGCGGATCTCTAAATTTCTGATTCGATCACGCAAGGAAACTCCGAGCATAGCCCTCTCCATTGCAGTTGTAGTTCTTAAGCTGTTTTAGAGCCATCCTAATCTCATACAGGCTGACGTCGGGAATGTCTTCGTTATAGTCGGGTCAATCTAGCTCTAGGGTCATTCGCTAGATTCGCGACGGGTTTACTGGTTGACGTGTACAACTGCCCATAGAACCTCTCGATCTCCGTCAGAAGCTCCGGTTTGGCGGAAACGATCCTGCCATCATCGGTCTTCAGTTTCGTGAGCTGGCTCTGTCCAATAGACAGATCTCTTGCAAATACCTTGGATCCCTTATTCCGCTGAATCGCGTCTTTAAGGTTACACTAGTCGACGGCACGAACTATTTTGTGCGCGGGGTTATAATGCATTTTATGTCAACCGACAACACGTGCGGAAGAGATAGATGCTGTGATGAGTAGTAGGAAGCTAGTTCGCGTACGAATACACACTTGTGCAAATTTGTAGCGAAGTGGATAATGATTAAGGACGAAACCGAGCGCGCGAAATTATGTAAACAGTCCTTTGGGAGTCTGGATATCATGAAAAAACGACTAAACGTATCTGTTAAAAATAAAATTATTTGCATTGTTGAACTAGTAATCTATCCCGGTATGGTGGCCGTTTTGCAATTTTCCGTCTTCTTATGGCGTTAAAATTAGTGTCGAAATGTGAAACTTTCGACGCTCATAACTTTCAAATATTTTCTTTTTTTTACTTTTTTGCTTCCATACAGGGCTAGATAATGATGAGACAAATTGATATCACTTTTTATTTTGAACGTACATTGTCAAACAGTGGAATAATCCCTA
Source organism: Orthosia incerta (assembly GCA_948252205.1). Taxonomy (NCBI): domain Eukaryota; kingdom Metazoa; phylum Arthropoda; class Insecta; order Lepidoptera; family Noctuidae; genus Orthosia; species Orthosia incerta. Next base: position 28,379,433 of record OX411759.1, read on the forward strand.
GACTACGTTTGTATGGAAGAATTTTTGACTAGTGTACTGTTACGGGGTGGTTCTTAAAATGGTTTTTAAAAAAACAATTAATTAAGCACTGGAATAGAATTTTAATTGACTTTCAGTAAATACAATAAAAGTACGTATCCGCGACGGCGTTCAAATCCACACTGCCTATCCGGCTCTCGAAAACTAGCGATGTGTCGTAAACGCTGACAATGCAAAGATGGTTCCACGTGTAACGACCAGCGTGGTCATCATTATTATTTTATATGCATTCGCGTGTATTTTAAGATATAACAGCCCCCCGAATAAAATGGAGCATCTGAGATGAAAGATGCGAAATTTAAGATTTGAAGCGGATTGGATTTGGACGTCGTTGGAGATTTACAGATTGTTACTTATAAACTAAGCACATTATAATATTATTTTAGTAAAACATAACGAGATTTAGTAACGAGATTAATTTTGTTTATTGGTTACCAGAATGTTTCTTTTCAATGATGTTGGCCTTGATGTTGACAGATCAGGCTCAACAGTTTCTTCAAACACAGATAGTTCAATAGCTTGTTGAGGATGACTGTGATTATCTACTTTCTTGGTATTATTACATTGGTTGAATATTTGTATGCAGCATGGAGCTTTTGAATTTGGGCATATTAATTTTCGACCTCTGTAGAGTAGGTATAATAAGAATATGATAAAAAATGTGTAGCTTAAGGACATATAATGAACTCCATATTTTTGGAAGTGGGTCGGATCTTCAATGTTATTTAATTCTTGCTCAAACGAGTTTAGGTGCATACTGGCTTGTAGTAAAGAGTCTAGATTATTAACATTGTTTAATTTTAGGTATGGTAAACGTGAAAGTGTATTGTTGACCCTACTCCTTTCACAACAGTCATCTTCAACTAGGTTGAAATTAGAAACAACATGTGAGCTTACATTTACGAAAACATTTGATGATGGCACAAATTGTAAGGTTTTATAAAAGGCTTTGCAATTTTTGGTTAAAGATAATATTCCTGTACCGAATAAAGTTTCATCAAAGCTACTGCCATCATTTTCACAAGATACATGACATTTGCCTGGTTCAGATAGAACAAATATCCATCTATTATTACTAATTTTATGAAACACTTGAATAGAGCCTTTTAACAATTTAGTCTCGCAAGAGTTAGGTAGCTTACTGACTAATTCCGTGATTAAAATAGTTTCACAGATTGGGTTCACGACACTTGAGTATACACTTTCTAATTCACATATGTAAAACTTTTCACGAATCACTTTGCACTTGTTTACACTGTGCAACGGTGAGTAAAACATATATGATCGATTGTTATTGCAAGGTAAGGTCGACTGGGAGCGATAAGTGCGAAAGTGTCTGGTTGCGCAACGTCATAGGGAACAGGCATTGGGATTATATGGTATAAGTTGTATATTTGAGGTAGGACGAGCGGGATTCTAATAACTACGATTATTTTGTTATTATGAAAATAAGATATAAGTCTCGAAATATCAATAAGATCATGAATATTTTGTAATGACAAAGATAAAGGGAGTTCGTAATACCTTGGCATATTATTCATATTCCGTTCAAGTTCGTTATAGAGTTGATAAGGACTAAGTACAGTCGGATGTAGAATATTGACTTTACTAAATAGAATCGCGTTATTAATATCCTCAATGTCGAACGACAAGGAAATAATGATGCTTTCAATAGCGTTGAGGAATGTATTTATATTAGATTTGACATCCAACTTATCATTAGAATTAGTTAGTTGCTGAAAAGCTTGATCGATTATTTCAAGGTTTTTGTTAAGCCGTTTTTCATTTTCATTTAGTTTAGATATTGAGCTATTAAACGTTGTAATGGTTGATTTGATTATATGTATATTATCTCTCATCAAATGTGCTAACTGTTTTTCGTCCGTCTGTACTTGGTCTATAGCGTTTGAGAATTTGATTGCATCATCTGAATCTAATGTGCCGAAAAAGGTTTTCAAAAGGGATCCACCGGCATCGATCAAACCGCGTTTGGACCGTTTATTGCTTACGATATAAGAAACTGACGAATATTTTTTAATATTGTTATCATGCTGACTCTGCAACGCTGTTAACGCATTTAGGCAGTCAATCTGGATTTTGGATGAACTATAGTTTTTACAATAAGAGCCAACTTTAGCGAAAAGAGATTCAACTATATCTAGGTGCGATTGTATTTTACTAATATCTAAATACGTAACTACATTCCAATTATCGTTGGTAAACTTAACGTTGATCATTTTATCGAAGTATAAACCGGAACTGCTTGTTATCGGTGTGACGACCTGATGACACCTACATTCTGCAGCAAGGTGCCTGAAATAGATCAAGTTATTGCAACGTCAGACGCCAACTTAATTTCGTCATAGTGATGACGTACATGTTTACGGTTTATGAGGAGGGTCACGGTGTGGTTCCCGTTGATTTTAACGATTTTATATGGACCTTTCCAAACCGGAGACAGAGCTTTGTTTTGCTTGTGGTGACACTTGAGATATACTTACTGAGTCACCGACATCGTAAGTGATAGGTTTAGCGTGAGAATCGTAATAACGTTTAGACCTCTCTTTGGAATTTTGAATGTTTTGTAGTGCTTTCTGCCTACTATAATACAACCTATGATTCAATACTCTGACGTAATCCGTGTATGTGTTATTTTCTAACGTGTCGATGGATTTGGGAATGTATGGTTTAAAACCTAGTAGTAATTCGAATGGAGAGTAGTTGGTGGTTGAATGGACGTTAGAATTGTATGAAAACATGGCCGTGTTTAAGTACAAGTCCCATGTATGTGCGTTTTCATTGACAAAGGGTCGCAAATATTCCTTTAAAGTTGAGTGGCTCCTTTCCAAAGCACCGCAGGTTTGTGGGTGATAAGGCGTTGCTAGAATATGTTTAATGCCAAATAACTTGCTAAGTTGTTTAAGAACTTCGGAAGTAAAGTTAGTGCCTTGATCGGTGACTATCATTTTAGGGATACCGAGATGAGAGATAAAATGAACTAACTTTTTAGCAGTTTCGTCTGCTGAACATGTCTGTAGTGGATAGCCTTGTGAATATTTGGTGAGGTCGTCCTGAATAGTGAGGATGAATTTGTATTTAAATTCGTAAGTTTCCGGAAGGGGACCTACTATATCCAAAAATAACTTTTCGAGGGGTTTTGTTGCGGTGGAATTTATAATCATAGGAGCGCGGTTAGTTTGACGTAAAGGTTTGTTAATTTGGCAAGATTTGCAGTTTTTTACATAATCTTCAATGTCTTGCCGCATATTTTTCCACCAGTACATGGATTTTATTCTTTCCGCCATTCGTGTGATGCCGGGGTGACCGGCAGAAGGCAAGTCGTGATTATCCCGAAGAATTTTCCTAACCTCTTCAGGTGTAGGGAATAGTATGGCATTTTTATAGATGTTAACTTTAAGCCCAGTATTGTGGAAGACGTAAGCTATAATATTATAGACTTTTGTATAAGAAAGTTTTGTGAATGGGTCAGAAAAATCGGATATAGCAATTTCTTTCTCTTCCATGTACCAAAATTTTATCATGTCCCTATATTCAACTAATAACTTAAAAATGTCCTTATACGACATTTCGTCGTAATGGTGGACTCGCACGAATAAGTGAGTGAACAAATGGTTGTCATTTGATGTGTTGTAAAAAGTGTTTAGTTCGCGTTCTATGTCACGAATGTTAGGTTGACTTGTGGATAATTCTATAATTTCTTTGCAATAAGGTACAGAATCGTCTAAATCGATTGATGTAGGATAGACGATTAGTTTGCATTTAGCCTTAAGTAGGGATTCTTTGAATTCTCGAATGACCGTGTCGAATGTAAAATTCGACTGTTTAATAAGTTTTAGATACTTTTCGTAAGTGTCTGTTGTGGACGGCGAAGGACAGTCGTAGGGCGAATTTGAAGGATTTGGAGAGTTGCTATCGTCGACGGCGCATACGGGACGATTTGAGTCGTTGTTATCTTGAGGCGGGAAACGCGACAGAGCATCGGCGTTGCAATTTAATTTACCCTGTTTATGCACTATCTCGTAGTTATATTCCTCCAATTTTAGACGCCAGCGAATTAATTTAGAGCCGGGGTCCTTAACATTAAATAACCAAACTAAAGGTTTATGATCGGTGACGATTTTAAACCGATGGCCAAAAAGATAGGGACGGAAAGTTTGTACGCCGAATACAATGGCTAAAAGTTCTTTTTCTGTAGTGGAGTAATTGCCCTCGGCTTTATTAAGCGTCCGTGACGCATATGCGATAGGCTTGTCCTTGCTTATCTCACCTTGCGATAGTATTGCACCTACAGCGTAGTTGGAGGCATCAGTTGTCAACACAAAAGGTTGACTGAAATCGGGATATTGTAAAAGAGGCGCTGTGGTTAGTTTTTGTTTTAAAATAGTAAAAGCGTGTTCTTGTTCTCCCGACCAATTAAATGGGACGTCCTTTTTTAAAAGGGAAGTAAGGGGTTTGGATATCTTAGAGAAATTTTCAATGAATCGCCTGTAGTAGCCGACTAAACCCAGGAAAGATTTGATGTCTTTAGGACATTTAGGAGTTGGAAACCGAGTGACGGCCTGGATTTTATCTGGATTGGGACAGACACCTTTGTCGGTGATTATGTGTCCTAAATACGCAACTTCATGTCGTAAGAACTCGCATTTTGCGGGTTGTAGTTTTAGATTAAATTCACGGAATCTGTCGAACACTAATTTTAGCTTTTCTATGTGAGATTGAAGGTTTTGGCTATAAATAATACAATCATCTAAATAAATATAGCAGTGAAGACCTTGAAGACCAGATAGGACAGTATTCATAAGTTTTTGGAATGTAGCAGGGGCATTTTTTAGTCCAAAAGGCATTCTTGTAAATTCGTAGTGCCCAGAAATTTCGTTTCCTACTACCGTAAAGCCAGTTTTAGGCGCGTCCTTAGGATTTAAATTTATTTGGTGGAAACTGCTTACAAGGTCAAGCGTAGTAAAATATTTCGAATGACCTAGTTGGTCTAGAATATCCGTAATTAAAGGAATAGGATAAACTTCGGTAACAGTCACATCATTGAGTTTCCTATAATCAATGACTATCCTCCACTTTTGCTTACCCGATGAGTCTATCTTTTTGGGCACTACCCAAATAGGGGCGCTCCATGGTGATTTTGAAGGACGGATAATGTTCTGATCGAGCATTTTCTTTATTTGACTTTCGACTTCACTTTTGTGGCACTCGGGGAAACGATAAGATTTTGCGTGAATTGGGGCAGCATCACCAGTACTGATCGAATGCTCAATAGCATTAGTGCAAGTTAAGGGCTCGCCCTCAAGGTAAAAGATGTCTGTGTAATTAGAGCAACATTCTAAAAGGATCTTTGTTTCTTCAGGGTTTAGATGTTCTGTTCGGATGAGGTCTAGTACTTGTTGTGATCTATGTAAGGACACGTCATCGAGATTATTAATAAATTGAACATTATCTTGATTGCACGATTGGGAGGACAGTGATACGTTTTTGAAGGGAATCAAATGGACACAATAATCTTTGAATACGACTTTAGACTCAGTGGTATTCAGTATTGAGATATTAATGCGATTATTAGGTTTAACTGAAACAATACAATTTGCTAAGTAGACTCCTTCGGCATACATATGATCAAGAACTAGACCTTCTTTCATGGATTTTAACTCTTCTAAGGAGTTTGACACAGAACATTCAACTATCACCTCGGAGCGAGGCGGGATGGTATAGACAGGCTTACTGAAGTTTAGCGGTATGAGATGACCATCAATGAGCAATGAGTTTTGAGAATACCTAACGTCACACCCAAGTTTTTGTAAGAAATCATTACCTAATATGCCATCGTAATTAAGCCGTACTTTATCACTGACGGCGTGGAAAGTGTGACTAAAACAGACTTTAGAATTTGGAGGGAGAATATATTCGAAATCGATGGTGAATGACCCTAAAGTTTCGTAGCAGGAGTCGTCTTCACTCAGACCTTTGAGTTTAATTTTATCACTGGATAAGGATAGTGTAGAATTAAAATTTTGAAGCTTAACAATACTAACACTAGCTCCAGTGTCGATAAGAAAACACAGAGGTTTGTTTGAAAAATTGGTATTGAGAAATACGTGGGGTAGAGAGATTTTGTGAGATTTAATTTCATGAATTGGAGTGACGGACTCCTGGTTTTGTAGGGCATTAGGACTCAACGAGACAGAGGTTCCTGACGGAATATGTTGAGATTTGTTTGAGGTGTGTGTGCTTTCGGTTTGGGGCTGGTTACCCTGTCGCATGGCAACACGAGATTTTGAGTGGCCTTCGGTTTGGGACTGGTTACCCTGTCGCATGGCAACACGAGATTTTGAGTAGCCTTCGGTTTGGGACTGGTTACCCTGTCGCATGGCAACACGAGATTTTGAGTAGCCTTCGGTTTGGGACTGATTACCCTGTCGCATGGCAACACGAGATTTTAAGTGGCTTTCGGTTTGGGACTGGCTACCCTGTCGATTAGCCGGATGGGTTAGAAGTTGACCTTCAGTTTGGGGCTGGTTACCCGGTCGATTGGTCACAATTGATTTAAAAGATTTAGATTGATTATGATTTAAATGAAGTTGTGGGTTTGTAATGCGAGATTTTGTTGTGCCTTGAATACGGTCGGGCGTAGTGCGGCACGCTAGCGACACCCGACTGTTTAGTTTAAATCGTCAGCACATTCTTCAGTTTCTTCCTGCGATTCAACATGATCGGGTAAAGCCATAACGTTATGTTGAATCGAAGGGTTATTCTTTCTAGAATTGTTATATTTGCGCCTATAACATTGAGAGATATCATGGCCCGGTTTCTTGCAATATTTACAGACTGCGTCTGTTGATTGACTCGGCTGAGAATTTTGTTGATATTGAGAGTTAGACGAGTTTGGAGGTTGTGAACGAAACCGGTTTTTTTTCAGGCACTCGTTTTCTAAGTGACCAGGTTTATTACAAAACTTACAAGCTTTAGCGATTTTTGGGGAGATTTTTAGAGAGAAATTTTGAATTTTTTCTTCTTCGATCGCGATGTTAATAGCATCATTCAGAGTTTTAGGGTTTCTACACCGCACCATATTACTGAGGTTAGGTTTTAAGCCAAAAATAAAAGTGTGGAGAGCTAGGTCTTCCGTCATTGCGATTCTACCTGACAGATCTTTCTTAGTAGTTTCGGAATTGTGAATTTCGGTCTGCATGTCGGTGAGACAGGTTTCCAAGCGCAAAGAGAATTGTGACACTGACTCATTTTGTTGTTGCCTACAAGATTGCAACTCGAAGAATAAATGGCTATAATGTTTCCTTTCACCAAAATTTTGGCGAAGGAATGACTGCAACGAATCAAAGTCATCGAAAACTTTGTTTGAGCAGGCTATTTGAGCTTTGCCTCGCAATTTGGATAGGATATATTTTAGGAGCAATTTTTTCTGACTCTCGGACGCTAGGTTTAGTGAATTTTGGCAATTAGTTAAAAATGCGGACAAGGTCTCACGATCTCCATTGTATGTATCAATAAAATCACAAAGAATTTTAATAGGATATTGTTCGCTTAGCGAGATTTCAGTTTTACTCATTTTGGTCATAAGTTGACTAACGATCAAAAGAAGGTAAATAAATATATTCGATAAAATAAGGATTTGTAAGGAAAACAAATAATATAGATACTATTTGGGACAAGGTTGAGCAATAACAAATTATCAAATGTTCGACTCACAGCAGCACCGCGAGAAGGAGTGTGGACATCGTAGATTTTGAGTAGAGCAGGTATGTTGCACTCGCAGCTCAACAGGAACCAGGGCAGCAGCGGGACTTCGTCGGCAGCGGCAAAGTGAGCGGCGGCGGACACGTGTCGCACAGACAACGTGTATAGCAGCGGAGCCGAAGGCGACGGCACCAGGTAAACCAGGTAAGTGCCTAGTTGGGTAGGATGGTGGCTGCGAGTCCTGACACCAACGTCAGATAAGAAACACGAACAGGCTTAATCACGTTGTGAAGTCACACGGCGCAGACACGTGGCACCACGTGGTGGTGATAGGCCAGAGGGTGGCAGGCTTACGTGGTAAGACTTACTGTCGCAGTTCCTCGGAATTCGTAGAGTTTGTGATTTGCACACCAACTAATTTTGTAAGAGTTAGTAAGAGTTCGAAGGATTTTGAAAGAGTTTGTCAAGACGCACTCCGCGGATCGTATAACGGATACCAGCCAACGATTGCTGAGTATCCCACTTCTGACACCACTGTTACGGGGTGGTTCTTAAAATGGTTTTTAAAAAAACAATTAATTAAGCACTGGAATAGAATTTTAATTGACTTTCAGTAAATACAATAAAAGTACGTATCCGCGACGGCGTTCAAATCCACACTGCCTATCCGGCTCTCGAAAACTAGCGATGTGTCGTAAACGCTGACAATGCAAAGATGGTTCCACGTGTAACGACCAGCGTGGTCATCATTATTATTTTATATGCATTCGCGTGTATTTTAAGATATAACAGTACCCTTAATACGCTCAGTAATAAAGCGGCGGAGGTCGCTTTTCAAGGACTTTGAGATCCGTATATTTAGCTGCCGGTATTTTAACGCATCGTCTGAAGACTGCAGGATCATCTCACGCCTCTCCTCCATGAGCTTGAGAGTACGATCAGAGAGCTTTTTGTTCCTATCTGTACGGCGGGTCTTGAAAAACTTAGACCCGACCGTATGGACAGCTGCCACGAACCCATCGCGGTAATCGTCCACGGCGCTCCCTAGGCACTCGAAACGATTCTGGAGTTCGAGCTGAAAGTTCTCGGGATTTTGGACCTGGATCTGTGCTGGACGGAGAGTGGACTTCATCAGTCGAGACCTTTCAAGCATAAAATTAATGTTCAATGTGCCTCTTACCATACGGTGATCGCTCTCGGTTATCACCGAATTGATCACAGAGACATCATTGAACATTTGCTTCTTGGTTGACATGATGAAGTCAATCTCGTTTTTAGTTGCACCTTCGGGGCTTTTCCAGGTTCACTTCCTGTGCTCACGCTTTCTGAAGAAGGAGTTCACCATGTAGAGGCCCTCCTTCTCCATAAAACTGGCCAGTATGTGACCCCGTTGGTTCCGACGTCCAACTCCAAATTGCCCCACTTGCAGCTCATCCAAGTCTCGTTTGCCCAGTTTCGCGTTGAAGTCCCCCATGACAACGGTGAAGTGAGTTTTGAAACCATGCATGGCTCTGATATATTCTCATACATGGCCTCTACCTCGTCGTCGGGGTGTGCCGAGGTCGGGGCGTAGACCTGTATGACCTTCAGCGAATATCTTGCGGATATTCTGAGTATAAGGTACGCCACCCTGGTCGACACACTCGATCTTCACCACGTTGTTCACAAGGGACTTGTTGGACGATAAACCCGACACCACCCTGGGACTGTCGGTCACCCTCTCGGAAATAGAGCAGGTTACCGGATTTGAGGATTATCGAGTCCTCCCCCTCTCTTCGGACTTCAGATAACCCTATAATACTCCATCGCAACCTGCTCAATTCTTCCTCGAGTTCGGCTATCTTCTCGTCGGTCCGGAGTGTTCGCGTGTCGTTGCCAGGTCCAGTCGTCGGTGTTTATTGGGGTAGCCGGATCCACTCCGGGGATTCTTTGCACCCCTTGCCACGCCATCGCCTCGACCGCTACCGTAGCAGAGGGTAGACGGGCTGCCGGGCACTCGGGGCCGTTTTATCTATGTGCTATTCATTCTAGTTTGGGGTGTTTGCCATAATCGCCACGCTTGGCAGGCGGGTTGGCGATCGCAGTTTGTTGTTAAAGTGCACAGAGAACGCTGCTGCCTATTCTCGGGTGTGTCCCTTAGTCGTCTCTTACGACACCGACGGGAAGATATGGGATGGTGAAATTATTTACGTCCGTCACCATACGGTTCTTCAAATACGGATGACCAAATTACAGAGCACGTCAAAGCGCTTGAGCCATTATAAGATAGACTGGCTATCGTGCCATTATAATAATAAATATTCTGGGCAAGTATCTCCTACAATACTAATAAATAATGCAGTGATTTAAACCCATGTTGCATAATGTACCTACTTAAGTTATTATTATGCTGATTAATTCTGATAAGATAATAATGATGCAACAAAGACATGATAAATTCATTGTGCTCTTTACAGCGTAATTATAGTACATTGACAAAACGAAATTTATACCATTTTCTATAAGTAATAAAAGTCAGCATCTACATGACTTTAACATTCAATTTCACAACTGCCAATTGAAGCCAGATTGTACTGCAGAATCCAGTAAGTAAGCCTTCCTGGCCAAGTATGAGTTAACCGGACCGAACCGAACGCTCGGTTATATACGAGGCCAGGATGGCATTCTTACTGGTTGAGGCTTGTATAATGCTTTTCTCAAAGATGAAAGAAACTTTAACAACAAATTCGTTTAATTAATATTGAAGGTTACATTCATATTAGGGCAATTACTGATAGATATTGTGATCGATTTACCGGGGGCATTTATATTTGTTTGTTGTGCGTCTTGATTATAAATTAATCCAATATATTTATACTACTTAAAATAAAATAAGAGCCACTCGTTATTTTCACATTTCAATGTAATTTAATGAAAATTAACTAATTATTATATAGCAAAATATTCAAGTTACAAACTCTGTGTGTAACCTCTTTGATTTAGATCTATAATTTAAAAAAAATGAATTTTTCTTTTGATTTGTGTTGTTATCGATATCGAAAACGGTTTTCAGATATCGAAATGAAATCTGTATATCGGTTACATAACCGTTTGTGCAAAAAACCGAAAACACCCATCTCTAGACAGTAGGTCATCCTCTTCAGACCTGCTTAGAAAAAAAAAACATAGTACCAGCCAGACACAGATTAGAGTTTAGCCATTATAACATGGTTATAGGAGGGAGGCACCAAATATATATCTATCTCTTTTTGGTATGACATTTTATGAGATATATATATTTTTGAGTCCGTTAATCAAAACGTACAACAAACAAATATAAATGCCCCCGGTAAATCGATCACAATATCTATCAGTAATTGCCCTAATATGAATGTAACCTTCAATATTAATTGAACGAATTTGTTGTTAAACTTTCTTTCATTTTTGAGAAAAGCAAGCCTCAACCAGTAAGAAAGCCATCCTGGCCTCGTATATAACCGGACTTCACCTACGGTTCGGTCCGGTTAACTCATACTTGGCCAGGAAGGCTTACTTACTGGATTCTGCAGTAATGTACTATTACGTATACCAGTATTAGGTAGTAGCGGCATCGTGCGTGAAGAACTAGTGCTCGTTAATAACACCCACCCGCAAAGTCTTTAGTTCTCGGGATCATTTCGATTGTAACGGTGCCGAAATATAGAGCTCTCAACTAAAATCTAAATATACATGGTAAATATCCCGAAACAAATATTAATTCTAAAAAAAAGACGGTATATTTTTAGTGTATTTTTTTTTACGAGACTTGTCCTTCCCTCCTCTTTATCTTTAAACATTAGAATAAGCAAGGAGAAACACACACAGGATCAACACAATCGCGAGATAAAAATTATATATTTTTCAATTTCGTTTTATTTCTCATAAAATTATTTTATATCTATTAAGGTCAAATTGATAAAAAGTGCATTATAGTGATGAGTATTATTAATAGTTCTTTGTGGTTTTGATATAGTTTTGACCACCTTCCTTGGTAAAATATGGTCACTATCTATTAAGGTCAAATTAAAAACAGGTTGGTTATGGGCAGAGTGCAAATTATTAGTTTCTTATCTTTTGGCACATAGCACTATTTCATTGGTCTATAAAAGGAAAGCGAACCCTGAAACATTCACAGTTGTTGGTCAGCCATTCAGTTGCCCTAAAAAGCAGTTAATATTTTCAAATATTTGCAGAAGTTGATTGATATGAAAAATGGGTGAATTTGTTTGTAGCAAACGAGAGTTGTGCAATTTGTTGATAAATGGGCTTAATATAGAATACTAGTTACAAGAAAATTTCAAGTTGTCACCAGAGTATATGGCTACTGTGATCTCCGACACAGGGTCATTTAAAGAAACTTGGTATCTAAATGTAACGAACGCTGGAGAAATTTATCTCGAAGAAGAAGAAAGAAACGTCAATTGGTTAGATGGTTAATTTCGTATTACACTAGAGTGTCGAGTAACGGTTAATGACCCCAATACGTCTGGAAGTAGTGGTAAAAGACCTTCGAAACCATACTTACTACATCTTCAGAAAAAATAAAGAAATGAAAAAACATGGAATTGATACAAAAGTACGGATTGGACTGTGTGCTCAATGCATATGCCCACGAGTTACGGTCTATGGGTAAGACGGAGGAGGCCACAAACGTTAATATTATACAAACTGCATGAAAATATTATAAGATATTTTTTTCTTAAATACGTAACTGAGAATCCTGAAGACGTTACACCTTTTACAAAGGAACAAGTAATACGGACATTTATTGACTTAGACCATAACAAAGAGGCAGTTAGGACACGAGATGTCAACGAAAGTTCATTTCAATGCGGACTGTCAACACTACATGCTTGGATTAGGAGTATGGAGGGGATCTTACACATTTCCTATAACTGGTCTTTTGAAAGTGGTCAGCTACTACACCCGAAAATAATAAGACGAAAAGAAAAAACTGGTGCAAAAGCGGTTTAGGGAAGAAATGGGACTGCATGTCGATAAACCTCGACAAGGCATTGGAAATAGTAATGACTGAAACACAGCTCGGTCTTTTTTACCCGACTGCCGAAGGAGGGTAATGTGTTTATCAGTCTATGTATGTATGTTTGTTCCATAGATATAATAAACAAGGTTTGTTCCTATGTGGCGTTCTAGAGACCAAACGCGTTGGCCGATTTTGATGATTCTTACGTCAATCAATTCGTCTTAATCCTGCGCGTGTCACTGGCTACATTAAAATTGGAAAAGAAAAAAAATGGCGGCTATTGGGCGCCATTTTGTTGGAGATTTTTTTTTCTTCCAAACATATCGTGTGGGGTATCAAAATAAAGGGTTTTAAGAGCTTATTTCAAAAATATATAACACTCATAAGTTTAAATGTACCTAATTCTAATAAAATAACTGAAAATTTGGAAATAAAAAAAGTTTGTAAAAATATAAAAAAACTCGACTTCAAATGCGTACTATAAAGAAGAAAGCAAGAAGAAAATCATGCTGTGCAGTCGGAGGGTACATCTGGTTTTGATCAGCCAGCTCGCGAATATGTATCCTCCGACTGCACAGCATGATTTTCATATTTTTAGTTCGCATTTGAAGTCGGGTTTTTTGATATTTTTTATAAACTTTTTTTTTTAAGAATTACTCTTGCTCTGCAGATATTACAGGTACGTAGAACTTATAAAACGAATGTAAATAATACAAACTATGTCATCTGAAATGGCTATTGTCTATTGATACAAAAAACTTCGGTGAATACGCATATAGTACAGTCCAAATGTACGTAAATAATTATAATTGGTATTATATGCCTCCCTCCGTGCATAATAATATCTACTTATTCACGTAGAAAAAAACATTGAGTACTATGCCAATGCTATTTTACCTACCGGACAATTATCCGAAGACGCGCAAGAATCCCGAAATAAGGATTACAAAAAGTTTAGACTTCATCATTCCAGAAAGTGTTCAAGAGCGGCTTCCAATGAAGACGTGTTCCATACCTTATTGTACACTTCTGAGCCATATACATATATCAAGTTTAAGAAATACCTCAGAAACAATATCGAAAGAACTTTTAGATGAAGCCAAGGCCCTTCTTGCTGTCAATGAAAATCCGTTTGGCACTATTTATATTCAATTTTATGCAAATTACAAAAAAACTAATATTTTGTTAGTTAATAAACAGAATTTTAAAAACAAAATTATTTCCATTAAACTTTGTAAATCCTAGTTACAGTTCAATTAGTTTTAAAACAACTGAGATACGGAGTTTTGAGACGAAAAATACGCGATTTGACCACTGTGCGGCGATCTACTGGAAACGAGACGCGCGGGACTGGTCAATGTGGCGATGCTTGGAGGAAGCCTATGTCCAGCCGTGGACGTCTTTCGGCTGATATGATGATGATGAAAGCGCCTGTCTGGGTTTCTACGATCTACACTATCCATCGTCGACTCTGTCTCTGTCACCTATGACCTAGACTAGAGTCAAGAGCGAAACCATTACAAATAAAAAAATATAAAAGGATCTACGGCACGTAAGTCGGGGCCTTTACCACTGTGCCAGCTCTGCTCCTTTACAAATACCTACCTAAATAGGAAACACACTACAATTTAACTAGTTGTATTGATAAGCTAAAGAAATAAATTATCTAGCGTAGGTAACGGTGGTTTAGGTTAACTTGCGTTGGACCACCATCTTTCCTGAGGATAAGCGATGATGTGGTCGACAAGTATTCACATAAGTCCCAAACGACGTACAAATTTTCCGTTTCTTCAGACACGACGGCGTGAACGTGTTGTACCAGGTGAATGAGGACAAGCCTACGGGGACCTGTGCAGTGCTCCTGACAGCCGAGGGGCACTGTCGGTCGCTATGCGCCAACCTCGCGGCCGCGCAGCACTTCACTGCCGACCATATTGAGAAGCCTGAATGTAAGGAGGTCATACAGAAGGCGAAGCTGTTTTATTCTTCGGTAAGTGGCCTTTGTTTTACCTTTAATAATAGAGACTGTCCTGTCATTTTCTGCCCATTAGAGACACATTATTCTAGTCAATAGATAGTTTGGGATTATTCTGCCCGGTAGAGAGAATGACATTATTCTAGTCTAAAGAGAACAATGAGGTAGAAAAACTTTATAAGTCAGTGAAAGAGAAGGACACTATTGCACCCGATCGAGCGACTGGCATGACTTTACTCTTTACAACGTGCAAACACAATTTTTCGTGTTAATCATGCAGCCATGCTACAAGTGGCAGCTTATCTATACTTCTATTATAAAGCAACAAGAATTTTTGTTTATTTGCACCGAATAGGCTTCGAAACTTGTTCGTAGTCGCAGCGGCAAAAGGCCAATTTCTTTTTTTTTTAGTTTAGCAGATTTAAAGTGTAAGACGTCGTGTATTTCGTCGTTAAAAACAAATTTGTGTATCCAACCATTGGGGTGCTATTCAATCAATTTCTTTTTCGCTTGAACTACGTCATCCTAGCGGCACTTTTTTTTTCCTATGGACGTAAAAGAAAAAAAAACATTCAATAATTAGTGTGTAACGAGAGATAAATGTGTTTGTTTAAATGAAATTTGTGTGACATAAAACTGCGGAAATAATCAAGTTTCCGCTGCGCTGACGTTTGGCTATTTTATGAAAATCATATATAGTGGTTTAGTGCAAAGTTGTAATTTTTTATGCACGTTGCTTTGAATTTGTGTGTAATGTTTGTGAAAACAGAATTTGAAAAACCATACCGTTCAGAAAATATACACGTAAATGTAAAATACGGTTATTAGGTTCAATTACTTAAAATAGGATTTCTAGAGCCTAACTTAATACGTTTATTTGTAAGGGTCTACAATGCCTTGCCAAGTTTCTTATATGTGGTCTTAGTAATTAATGAACAATGGAATAATTTACTACGACTGGACCACTATATTTTATGACATCCGATTGTAGGACTTTAAAGGAAAGGTAAATAAAACATATTCCGATAATTTGTGTATTAATGCAACTATTCACATGTAAAATTTCAGCTAATTAAAAGAGATATAATAAAAATACAAGAACAACCGCAATTCATAGATAAACCGACCAAGTCTGAATAGAACTCTGCACTAAACCACTATATTATTATGATTTTCATAAAATAGCCAAACGTCAGCGCAGCGGAAACTTGATTATTTCCGCAGTTTTATGTCACACAAATTTCATTTACCATACACATTTACCTCTCGTTATACACTAATTATTGAATGTATTTTTTTTCTTTTACGTCTATAGGAAAAAAAATGTGCTGTGCAGGATGACGTAGTTCCAGCGGAAACAGTTTTTATTGAGTAGCTCCCCAATGGTTGGATAATTTAGAATTTTTTACAAGATTGTTAATGGTAAATTTGTACTTATCATACACAATTACACAACGTCATACATTTATATCTGCTAAACTGAAATGAAGAAATTCGACATTTTTCCGCTGCGACTACGAACACCTTTGAAACTACTGTACCGATTTTATAAATTCTTTCTCCTTTATGTCAAGCTTCATTATCCGGAGTAACAACGGCTATAATTTATTTAAAAAAAAAATGGAGATCTTCTTAAGGATCTGCAATAATGTAACACAAAGTAGCAAAATTTTGTCTGAATTCATTATTTGGCGTGCTCTGAGAAAACTACTGATGTTAGATAAAAATTATGTAGTACATGATAAAAGCGCACATTATTACCTAAAAATAAGTCTGCGAGAGAATATATTTAACTATCATAGTTAAGTCACAATAGCAGTTTTTGTATTCTAAAATTTAATTTCATCGCCGGTAGAAACAACAGTTGGTTACATTTGCATTGTAGTATTAATTCTTATTCAAATAAATAGTTTAACAAATTGGTAGGTGGGTATAGGTAGGTAGGGTAGGGTAAGTAGGGCAGGGGAGTAGGTAGGTACGCAGAGTAGGTAGGTAGTTGACGGGCGCGAAGCCGTGGGGGTCAGCTAGTAATAATTATACCAATAGCTTATGATAAGGGAACGACGCGGCTTTACTTAATACTTGACAATCACTTAAGGTCTATTATAGCAATATTCTATTATTAAGAATATTTTTTTCTTCAGGGTTTCTTCCTCGCCGTATCTCCAGAAGCCATGATGAGTTTAGCAAAAACCTCCTTAGAGAAAAACCACATCTTTGCTCTAAACGTAAGCGCGCCCTTCGTCATGGAGTTCTTTAAGAAACAGCTGGAAGATGTGCTGCCCTACGTCGACATATTGTTTGGAAACGAATTGGTGAGTTACTTTAATTTCTCTAGGCTTAAATGGCGTGTCTATGTATTTATTTAGCAGGTACCTACTTCCTAAATGGATAAGGAAGTTTTTTTATGCCTATTTAGAGAGTTTCTTGAGGAAGGTTTGTAACTATAAAACATTTCCATCTTTACTTTGATCATACATTATGATGAAGACATAAGAATCTCCGAATTAACTTTTAATGTCTTCGTTACAGGAAACAACGGCCTTCGCGAAATTCTTCGGTCTAAAAGGCGAGACATTGGAGCAGATCGCAGTTGAGATAGCTGGATTACCCTATTTGAACAAGACTAGGCAACGAGTAGTGGTAGTCACCCAAAGTGCCCAACCTGTCATCCTGGTAGATAAGGGCCAAGTGACCCTTATACCTGTGAAGCCATTGAAACAGGAAGAAATTGTAGATACCAATGGTGCTGGTGACGCATTCACAGGTGGATTCCTAAGTCAAGTAGTGAGAGGTAGACCTTTAAAAGAATGTGTCCAATGTGGCATATACTCAGCGGCGTATGTAATAAAACATTCTGGCTGCTCGTTCACTACACCAAGTGAGTTTAAACCCGAACCCTAGGCAATTATATAAATGCACGGTTTTCAGGACACACGTGATATGGACCAGTTTTAATATTCTATTCCTTATTGACAAGCATGAAGCATCATCTGTTACCTAAAACGTCTATATTATTAGAACTAATCACTTGTTAAAAAGGAAGGCGCCGTATTAGGCAGCATTTGACCAAGTCCGAATCAGATGGATAGTTTTATAAAACAGAGATTTGATGAAAATGGCGTAAGTTGAAAATTAAAAAAATGTCGTTTACTTCAATTCTCGTCTCTCAAGTGTGAGACGAGAATTATTTATAAATTGTCTTGAAACTCCGCATAATATTAAGTGCCATGTCATGTGTCTAGCAAACCGTCGCGTCGTCTTCAAATTCTTTAATACGGCAATAATGTACATTGTTTAATTAATAAGTGACGCACAATAGGTATCATATTTATATCTATCATTAAATTAATAGGTATTGTTCTTATTTAGTTCGCTCAGATATAAAAAGCTCGAATAAAGGTGTATCATGTGAATCGCAACCTTGAATTAACTCAGAATAACGCTCAAGGCTAGTTTTATTTGCCGTAGTTAGGCAGCCATGTAGATCCTGGATCCCCACTACCTCGTTTAAGGTTGTAGTTTCAGATATACACCTATACATAATAATAAACAATATTAGGCCAAAAGCCTGCTTAGATGTTAAACTAGCTAAATGTGATTTAAGTTCGAATCTAGTTTCAGTGAAATATAGTGAAGACTTCTTAAACATATACTTTGTGTATTTTATATAAAATGTATTTGTACATTAATGCTAATTTTACATTAGCAATATTCCCTAAAGAATAAAAAACGGGTCAAATAAAATTTGTAAGTAACTTAGTTGCAATGTAGCTGTTAATTTTAATTGGTTATTGTAATTAATGTAAATTACTCTACATTAAAAAAAAGAGTACCTTCAATGTAATCAATTATACTTTCGAATATTAAACAGTCTTATCGTATAGTTAAAACTGTATCAATGAAATAGTATTATGAATAGATCTGAGGTCAGCGAATTACTTGAAATTATATAATAAAAATTATGTGCCTTTGCTTCACCAACATCAATATCGATTTCTTTTTAATTCTAATATATTTGAAGCAAGGCTCTGCAAATTGTGGTGAGAGATAACACAAATTAAGATTAAAATAACAGGATTAAAAAAAAACGGTCAGTGTTAACCTCTTTGTGGTCACCTTCAATTTGATAAAATGAAATTTAAACAATTGCTCTTACATAGCTTTTTAATGCAATTCAATGCCATCAAGGCAATCAAAACAACTTATAAAATTAGTCAAAATCTTACAGGCTAATATTACCTACTTTTAAAGTTAACTATGAAATGTCATAATACCTAATTAGGAACAAATTTTTAAAATCAGTCAACAAGAAATAATGTAATACTGGTACAAAATAAATCATTTTAGAAAATGCTATCCAAACCACTATTTCCACCAGCAAGCAACTTGCATGCAAATTTAATTAATTTGTGATGCATGAGGTGAGTGATTGCTCACATTATACCTCTATATCGCGTAATGTAATGCTACCAGCATGCAAACTGGTTGCAGATGGAAATGTGGCCTATAGCTGCGCTTATATGAGCTAATTCTCAAGCAATTATTGCCAGGATTACAAACAAATTTAATTAACTGCAATACATTTTAAGAAATATGGAGCACTGCTCCATATTATCGCACTAATTAAAAATGTACCTATGGAACAAGTTTCGATAATAATTGCATGTGTAAGCGCAGCCTAAGTGTAACATTTACATATCTTTTCAGATAATGTAAGAAATTTTATCATTTTGATCTGCTACTTGCTTCAAAGCCACATATTTTATTTTGCCACTTATTTTGTTATTCTTTCTTACTTTACTTGGAAAACATAGCTATATTTATTAATTAGTGTCCAACATAATCAGAGCTAATGTCACGTTTAGAAAATTTAGTCATCAGCTCAATTTGTCATCTAAGTAATAAGTATAGGAACATATAAAAATCAAGTCTAAATAGTTCAAAACTTAATAACAAAAAATTACCATTTTGGTATATAGAAAAATCTTTTAAACAGTTTAGTATAAAAGAAAAAGTAAAAAATACAATGTCAAAAACTTTTCCGTCCAGCCTTTACATTTGATATTAACATAATAAAAACATTACCTCCTTACCTTCGGCAGTCTGGTAAAAATGCAATATTTCAAGGACTCTTACTTGTAGTTGAAGTGACGTGCTTATTTGCTCCGTTATTCCAATAAATTAAAATTCACAGTTAAATCGAATTTACATAGCGGTAAATATTGCAGTATGATATGAATATTTTTAACATAATAATAAGATATTAAGTAAAAATCAAATACCAATAGATGGTTGGATGTTGTTATTAGCTGCCTGATTGATGTTGCAAAATAATAAATACATTGTTACTGTTATTAATATTTACCACCTGTATGTGTTCTATGGATGTAATAATTTTGATTTGATTTCAAACTACAAAATGTGAAGCAAAATAAAAATAACAATGTGTTAAAACAATTAAAATTTCTTTAATAATAAAGTCAATTGCTATAACAAATCGAATCAGTACTGCATTAGTTCATCACTAAATGATTAGTTTTTGAGTTGTCAAATGTAAAATTATAGGCTGGACGTAGAGTAATTTGTAGTTGTTTGTTTGATAAATACAATAGAATATCGCACAATATGCACATCCCAATCTGGGACTTTTTCCTGCTCATCACCCAACAGGGGCATGCACCGATATGCCTCAATAATAATAAAATCATTTATTGTGTCAATTAGCTTTGACATACTCCTGGTAATGCGACCACCATACTCTTCAGAGTTTACCTTGCAAGCGATTGTGGGTATTTTCTCGTCGATACATTGACCATGGTTGCAGATGGGACATCTAGGTCTTACAAAGGTTTTAATTCTTGGTGCCCTGTAAGTTGTATATATAGCAGTTGTGATGTACTTATTTGTATTATTGTTGTCTAATAAACATGTTTTGTATCATTTCCTGTGCATTATTCTGTCTTAACAGCTTAAAAGTTACATTTAAGTACAGATCAGGATTTCTGTCTTTACTTTTCTGTCAATCAAAAGTGCTAGAAGTATATTTAAAGAACTTTCGAGGTAAAGGAGAGCTTACCTACTTGCATTAAAATTTCTCCTACTGAAAAATGATGCCTTATCTGAGTGTTATGCAGAGAAAAGTATACTGGAAAATGCTGATCAGTGCATGTAAATTAGACATTTACCCTAACACTCAGCGGAACAGACAATTGCTGTGCATTATGATGCAGTCAAAATCCTCTATAGGACAAGGGACCCAAGCCAGTGAGTTCATGAATCAACTCTTTGAACTCTTGATTAGACTAATCAAAGGGCCGATCGTACTAAGGAGGAATATCATGACCGTGAGTACACGTCGTAACGTGATCTCATAGTTTTCAATTACGTTACGGTTCCTATGGCGAGGATGGAGGGGCTGATTCCGAATGTGAAAGACTGAACATTAACATTAAAAGAGATATTAACTCACCTTCTTGTCCTCCTTTTGGGCCTCAACATTTGCCGTAGCCTCATTTTGAGTAAATAAAAAAGCTTGGCTTAAACCTTCTTATCAAAGTTGGTGTCGAATTTCATGGCATCGAGACGTTCATAACAACAATATTTTTCCATCTTGTTGTTTCCAAGACCTGTACTTTCTTCAGTTTTGCAAAAAATTATAAGATTTATATAAAAATAACAAACGTGACGAAGAAATACCAATTTTTTCAAAGTACCTACCTACTTTACGAAATCCCCGCTTATTGCGCGCGAAATATTTTCAATCTCGAATTGAAATTTGAAAGACAAGACACCGTACAGTGTTGCCATTATAATAAAAAATACGTTCCAGCTCCTAGAAATGTTATCAATTAGCTTATGCATGGTACAATAAGTTGCTTGCTGCTCCCTGGCGAAACCTGAATCTCATATTCATATTCTTTATTGTACAAAAAAACATACATATACAATACAGTAGGACAGCTTATGTACAAAGGCGATCTTAACCCATTATTGGCAACCACTCACAGATGTTGAAGTATTTATAATTTAAAGACAAAGATATTTTATTTCAACTGGGCCACCAAGCGGCACTTTTGAACGGCACAATTAAAATTTACAAGGAATAAAAATTGATTCCACCGTGCATTTCGAAAGTAGCTTGTTAGGCTTAATACGCACAGTGATTTTTATTCGCGCGAATTGTTATTCCACTATGCGTGCAGCTTCATACATTTCCATAGGTCACAGAATGGGCGGAAAAAAAATCGCGCGAATAAAAATCGCAGTGCGTGCTATGCCTTATGGAGAAGAAAACACAAGTAGGCGGAACCACACTTACGTGTCGTGGCGTGGCGTGGCGCGGGATTTACCAATCAAACGACTCTGTTTCAGTCAACGTCATAACACAACGAGTTTTGTAGCCAATCAACTGCGTCAGAAGGCGCCACGCCACGCCACGACACGTAAGTGTGGTTCTCTGTTGTATGTCCGCGAAACCTGGCATTACTAGCGGCTCATGATAATTCAGTTGTCAACCCATATTCTACCCCTATCATCTTTCCATACACTTCGTCTATTATTCCTTTGGGATGAGCATTTCACTATCTATAAATTATTTGGTAATTCCCTATTCTTTTCACTTTTACTGATTGACGATAGTGATGATGTACAGTGAAGTGTGCCTTAACCGCACCCCGCGAAACACTGTTTCCTTAATGAGTTCGCTTAGCTTTATCGTATATCCTAGGTACTCTTAATTCTTAAACTTCCCTGAACAAAATAGGTACGACTACTATTTCTGAATGAATCCTTCACACTGGCGGAAGAGAATTCTTAAGAGAAGGCAGCCCGTCCCGGGCCACCAGTTATATGGGCCACGAAATATTAGATAACGTCCAAGGTGGTCCAAGTGTTTATATTGCGTACGTCTACTCTTACTTTTGCAGCATTTTCTTTTTTCTGCATAAGTAGCCGAGCTGTTACCAAATCAGGGTGCAAAAAAAACGATTATACCCCTCCTTCCCTGACGTATATTCTCCAAGAGTGGGAAGGGTACCGCAAAAATCACCGGTAGGCGGTAGTGCTAAAAACAGCATTCACGGAATAAGTTCTTCGTTAGAGATGAGATATAATCGATTCATAGAGCCTGAAAGACGATATTTCGTTGGAATCTGTCGTCGGACGTTGACCACCATCTCGCTGACAGCCAGGCTAAGCTTAAAATAAAAGCTGGCGCACCGGGAAGTGAATTTTGTGTACATATTTTTTTATTTGCGCCGGTCTGCTACCGAGTCAACTTTACAAATGAAAAACACCTAGCATACTCTACCATCCCACTGAAGGACGCAATGCAATCTGTTCAACTTGACCGTTTGGAATTAAAAAATGGTCTCTCTCACTGTTTTATCCCCGACGCAAAAACGACGGAGTGTTATAAGTTTGACGTGTCTGTCTGTGGTATCGTAGCTCTCAAACGGATAACCGATTTTGATTTTGTTTTTTTTTTGTTTGTATGTATACGACTTTGTCGAGTGTTCTTAGCTTGTTCTGTTGAAATCGGTTGACCCGTTCAAAAGTTATCCGCATTTTTTTAACCTTTGATCTGGGTTTTTTCGCAAGATATCATGTCATAATTACGTGTTTCTACTTTCGATAGAATTTTTTTTTTCTTTTTTAAAAAAAACGTTGCCCCACACTAGGAATTTCTCCTGTATCGTTTTCGATTGTTGATTGAAGCGTGTCTTCTAGGTATATTATAGGTTATTTAAAATGATAAAATCAAATTTTTAAATTTAGAAAACCCCTGATACAAAAAACCTCAAAAAAAAATGGCCAAGTGCGAGTTGGACTCGCGCACGAAGGGTTCCGTACCATTATCGCAAAAAATGGCAAAAAAATCACGTTTGTTGAATGGGAAACCCACTTAAATATTTATTTTATTTTGTTTTAAGTATTTGTTGTTACAGCGGCAACTGAAATACATCATCTGTGAAAATTTCAAGCTATCACGGTTCATAAGATACAGCCTGGTGACAGACGGACAGACATACAGACGGATCGTGGAGTCTTAGTAATAGGGTCCCATTTTTACCCTTTGGGTACGGAACCCTAAAAAGCATAAAATAAGCCTAGTCGGAACCGCCCGACGCGAGGACTAGGCTTATTTTATGCTTCTTAAAGATTTTTGTGTCGGGGGCATTTACATAAGTATCAAATGTTCAAATCAAAGTAGAATGGTATTTTTCTAAATTTACCTGATTATTGATTAACCACATTTTGACTACCATAGACAATGAACGCGATGAATTAGTACAAAAATTATGATGTAATTCTAATTAAAATGGCAATACATTTGTGACCGACAGGATATCAAAAATATTTTTTCAACAAGGCAATCTAATTGATAGCCATTTTGAAGAGCCTTTTGTTGGTGTTTTGTGAATGTTTTCAACTAAAATTTCTATTATTTCTATGTTATGACAGTGTTTTCGAGACACGAATCTCATTATTATAGTTAAGATTTAAATAAGTAAAGTTTACTCCACAGTGTTGTTTGTTTGGTGAAGGAGCATTGTGTAAAAAAACCGGAAAGAAGTACTGCCGTATTTAAGATTCGTAAAAAAAACTCGTGAAATAGAGACAGTTATTGTGACAGTGGAAAGATTTATTTCAACGGATATTGTTGATGAATTTGGTTAGATTGTTGAAACGGCCGTTATTATTTACATCGCGTGTTTTGTTCGCTACGTAAAATTTAGATCGCCACAAGATGGCGGCCGTCGGATGCCCGCTCCGCCAAAACCCGCTCACGGGGCCCGATGTGTCATCGGGTTGCGAGAGCTTCGGTGACATGCTGTAAACCGGCGTCTCGCACCGCGGCCGAATTTACCGGCCGCATACGGCGGGGTTCCATTTCATAAAATGGAATTTCGCTCGAGGCGCCAAAATGCGATGGGTGTTGACATAAGTGCAATACCGTACCGTTACTCAGGCGGCAGCACGTAAAAATCATTTACGAAAATGAGCGAGCCGGACGACGTCGGCAAAGATGTGTGGAAGCGATGGATACTGGAAGCGATACACAAGATACGCTCTCAGAAGCAGAGGCCCAGTGTGGAGCGCATCTGTCACGCGATTAGACAGCATCACAACTACCACGAAGATGTGGTAGCAGAGCGGCTGGAGCGCGCCGTGCGCGAGGGAGCAGTGCTCAAGGTGTACAACAAGGGCCAGAGCTCGTACAAGGACCCCGGCGGGCTGCAAAGCAAGATTTTGAGGATCACGCAAGATGTGGACCTTTCTAGGGTCGTATCAAAGGCAGTGCGCGAGTTAGGAGAACGTGATGGTTCTACCATAAAGACTATTGAAAGACATTTGCACCAAGCTTACCAAGTGACTGTGGAAGCTGAAGTAGACGTGCGTGCAGTGTTGAGGGCTGCCGTGAAGCGTGCCGTGGCGCGAGGTCTGCTGTCGCACCAAGCGGGCGCGTATAAGGCGACAGAGAGGCCTCTCACCACCTCATCAGACCGCAGCTCCAAGCAGCGATCCAAGACCTCACAGGACTCCCCTGAGAAGGTAAGGCTATTGAACAAACCATAGTTCTTAGGTTTGTTTACTTATCAGTGAAGCACATACAATGGTAGAACAGCTTTTACATAATTGATGTGATAACTGTGTTTGTAAACAACACATAAACAAAAACACTTCATTCATTTACACACATTTTGTTTGCTTTTCTGTATTTATTTTACAGAAATGAAATATTATTTAATTGGCGCTTCATTTATATAAACAATGTTTTCTCTTCAGTTCGGAATATATGTATTTATTGATTGTTCTTTTCATGTTTACATCTATAGATTATGAAGTAGGAAAGATTAAGACAATCTTTAATATTATCTATTTCCCTACCTATATTTGTAAAGCAAGGAAAAATTGTAGGTAAACTTTCAGTACATAGTAGTGGTATATCACCATTATTTATTTTTATGTTGATGAAAACAGGCATAGAGCATATACTTGTGCAACATGCAAAATTTATTTATTTATTTAAAATTCATGCGCAAAAGGTCAAAGGTGGTACTTAATGCCTTAGGCATTCTCTACCAGTCAACCAAGTGTGGTGAAGAGTTAACATGGCAGGTGCATTGTAAAACAATTTAAAAAATATATATTAACTTACTAGAATAGAAAGAAAAGAAGAAAGAAAACACACTTATTTGACACAAGCCAGAGCACACAACACAAACATAAAAAAAAAACTTGAACTTAAAAGGTAAAATATATAACAAACATGTAGATATATAATGTTGCTATGTGATTAGCAGCATCAGGTGCATTTTCCCTACTTGCCCTTTTGTACTTTTACACAATTAACTGTACATTCCCATAGGGTACTGAGTTGCATCACCATTTTATTTAATGTTATTCATGCCTGTATTAAGTAGAAAATGTTGAGGAAGGTACACTATGCTTTTAAAAATGAGTCCACCACTCACAGAATATGTTCCTATTGAGTGCACACATAGGCTTGAACAAGATACGCGCGAAAAACATAACCCTTTCCTTACAGCCGGGTAATAAAACTTTTTTTGTTGTTTGTTCTCCTTGTAGATCATAATTAAAAATTAGGATATGACTACAGAATAAAAAATGTTATACAAGAATAAACTTATGAAGAATTCTGACAAATGCTTCAATAATAAGAGGTTGATGACCTGCCTGTTAGCATTCAAGGCCATTATGGCTCATTTGGGGCAAAAAAATGTTTCAACTTTACAATACATATAATATTGAACTTGTAAGATTTTTATTGATAGGCCTATAAATACTTCGTATGTAGGCTGTAGTTAAAGCCTTGCTATGTCATGAGTAATGTTAATTGAATTTTATAGTAACTTGTTCTTGTTCATTTATATTATTTTAGCACAATTTTTATAAACACTGTTTGAAATATGATGATAAATCTCACTTGTATCTATAGTAAATATATCTTCCTGATCAAAATTAAATAGGTACGTATAAAAAGGTATACAACAGTATGATTCAAACATTCTTCTGAGGTATTTATTAACTCTGGCAAGATTCATAGCTCTTTCTCTGTCCATTATGAAAGTTTATTAATTCATATTTAATACATTTTAACTGTAATATCTAGGCTTAAGTTCTTTAAAGTTTGATGAACCACTATTACATAAAGAAAAGTTTATACTCTTAGCCATATACTGATGAAAGTTCATAAAAATATGTCTTGATGATTCATGAAAGCTAGGTAATTTAAAAATATTGGTCACTTTTTATCATTCATGAGACATGAGGACACTATGCTAATTCATCTTATTACGCAGTCTTGTGATGAATACATGAATCCTTCGACCTTGACCTACTTTTTGTGTTTTCTAAGCATACATTATAAGCCTATAACTATACATAGTTAGTAGAGAACTACCTCTGACCTTTGTGAATCTATTATTAGAAAACATAAAGAGAGGGTGCCTTTTTATACCATAACATAATGCTCTATTCAATGATGAACATTAGATAATTCTAAGTAATAGTTCTCACCAAACTTCTTGGCCATTCTTGTAAGTTGGCTACTATGGCTGCGCAGTAGTAAATCTCTTACAAAAACAGCACCGTTTCTTCCCTTGTGTATCGGAAAACCAACTTCAGGGTGGCCCAGAAGTTTGGCAAGCACTATACATTAAATTGATATTTATAATTAGGACAGTATTTCAAAACTTTTAACCTCATAGAAGAAGCTTTTTCCTATGGGTTTACTCCCGTGACCAACTGTGAATATTATGTAATAAAAAGTAGCCAGTGAAATATGGCGATAGTGTAGTTTTCCATCAGTAAAAGAATTTTCAAAAAGATTCACAGACAGATTAACTCATACAACATTAAACTCTTTGTAATATTAGTTTAAGTCTTTATTGTTACTTGTGGTGTAGGCTATAATAACATTAGAAATACAATAAAACACAAATTATGTAGTTGACCAATTATATTTACTCACAACAATGGTCCATTAGACAGGGTGTGGAATTAATCACAATTCATGAGCTGTAATGCTGAATTTGAATTTATATTGCTTAACTAGAAATGTATTCATATCCAATTTATAAATTGTAAGTATTTTAAGTTATGTAAAGAAATTCCTATTAGAATTTTGATGATAATTAATTTCACTTCCTGTGTCAGGTGATCATCTACTTTAGTGTATTATAACTTTATAAGTAAATTACTACTGTCTATAAACTTTGAGTAAAAGAGAGAGAAGGCACAACATTGATGATATGTTTCAAGACTGGTTGGTTTGGTGACACTTGAGGTCACAACTTTCAGCAGAAATGATGATGAAACTTCCAAGATTCAAAATAATTCTTTTGTTATAGAAACCAAGCCCAGCTGCAGTACCAAGTGTGTGTACCGAGTGCCTTGGAACAGATGCTAAGAATGGACTGGGGCCTCAAGAGGCTCTCATCTGCTGCCAACAGTGCAAGGCCCAAGCACACCCTACGTGCCTCAATCTACTAGATCAGATTACTCTACCTGTTATTAAGGTGATATTTGTTTATCTGATATAATGCCATAATAGATTTTTTTTTATTCAGTATTTTTTTTGTGTACCAAGTCTAGATATAATTATCATGTGTAACATTAATCGTTGTTTGTTGGTCAGTCGGTGCGCTGGTCGTGCGGCGCGTGCGCGTGGTGCGAGGAGTGCGGCGCGCGCGGCGCGGGCTGGGCGGCGCGCTGTGCGCACTGCGCCCGCGCCGCGCACGTCGCCTGCGCGCCGCCGCCCTGGCGCTGCGCACACTGCCGCAAGGCGCCCAGCAGCAAGCGGTGAGCGGGATACTCATGTCAGATGATTGCTCTAG
The DNA here is from genome assembly GCA_948252205.1 of Orthosia incerta. Taxonomy (NCBI): domain Eukaryota; kingdom Metazoa; phylum Arthropoda; class Insecta; order Lepidoptera; family Noctuidae; genus Orthosia; species Orthosia incerta. The sequence continues at coordinate 28,408,036 of OX411759.1, forward strand.
CTGTGCTATCGATCGAACCACACTAACCAGCGTATTTTCCGTCAGGTCTTCGATGGCGGGCACCCCTCGCGGGCGCAAGCCGCGGCCGGCGGCGCGCGCAGCCGAGTCCGACGACGAGCCCTCCGACGGTAACGCCCTGCCGCGCCCCCCGCGCGCTCCCCACTCCCTCACCGAACAGAGAATGTCGAGAGAGAAGCAGAAGTTTTTCAGATTCTCCGCGTTCAATCTAGTGAAGCGGCGCCGGCGCCGCTCGTCGTCCGGCTCGTGGGAGGGCTGGGGCGGCGTGCGCGTGACACGCGTGCAGCGCCTAGAGCTGCGCCTGGAGCGCCGGCCGCCCGAGCCTCACGCGGCCCCCCCGCCCCGCTCGCCCGCGCCCAGCGAGCCGCCGTCCTCCGCGCGCTCCACACCGTCCCCCGCGTCCCTAGCGTCCCCTCCGTCGCCGGACTCCGCCGCGTCCGGCGAGGACTCGGCCGGTTCCGCATCCTCCAGTGATAGCGAAGAGCGAATCAAGCCCGCGTACGTATCCACAGTGTTCGAACGTTTAGCCGCCGATTCCGCGCCCGGAGGCATCTGGGGCTTCGCTGCCGAAGCGCAAAAACAAAAACAGATGGAGGTGGAGCCGCAAAATCATAAGCGACTAGAGATCGAAGCCCAGAGACTTAGAAAACTTGAAATAGGATCACACGAACATAGACGAATCGAGGTCGAACCGCGGCAACAGAAGAGGCACGAAATAGAACCGCATAAATTCAAAAGACTGGAAATCGAGCCCAAACTGAGCAGATTAGAATGCGAGCCCAAACTGAGCAGATTAGAATGCGAGCCCAAACTGAACAGATTAGAATGCGAGCCCAAACTGAGCAGATTAGAATGCGAGCCCAAATTGAGCAGATTAGAATGCGAGCCCAAACTGAGCAGAATAGAATGCGAGCCCAAACTGAGCAGATTAGAATGCGAACCCAAACTGAGCAGGTTAGAATGCGAGCCTAAACCGAGAAGACTGGAGGCCGATCCCGTACAGAAAAGGTTAGAGCCCGAACAGCCACTCGCCGAGCCTGACAGACGTATCGCGCGGCGCCGCAGTCGTTGCGGAGAAAGACTGCTGACCACGTTGTTCGACGGGCTGTCAGAGTTCTACTCGGTGCGCACGGCGTCGCGCTCTGTGTCACGCGCGCGACCTGTGCGAGAGCGAGCCGAGCGAGCTGAGCGAACCGAGCGCAGCGACCAGCTCGAGGAGGACCGCGCCGTGCTCAAGGAAACCCGGAGCACGTTCCGGAGGTACCAGGCGTCGCTGCGGAAGGCTCGCAGTCGCACCAGGGAGCCGTCGGCCTCGCAGTCGTCGGAGGAGGAACAGAAGCCGGTGATGACGATGACGCGGTCGCGGTCGCGCAGTAGGTCGCGCGCGCGGGTGTCTCGGGAGCCAGTGGCGGCGCCGCTGCGGCTGTCGGCGTCGGCGCTGGTACGGTCGCTGGCGGCGCAGCGGCCGTGCGGCGCGGCGGACGCGCACAAACTGATCCGCGGGCTCGCGCTGGCGGGCCCGCCGAGCCCGGCCATCAATCAGACGGGTAAGATCGGTTTGAGGTGCGGTGAAAGTGTCTGGTGGATCTGACCGTCTCGCTCGCTCTGATTGCTGGCCGGCGCTTCGCTCGCAAGTCGTTTCGTTTCTCTCTCGAATCTGTTCGGGAAGGGTGAGTGGGCCGCGCGCTCTTTGTTAGCTTTCATTCGGACACCGAGCGCCGGTGACAAAACATTTGTTACTCGGGTTTCGGCAGTATCCACACATGCACTTTCGCTCGCGCCTCTGCAGGCGTGAAGGACGGAGCCCCGAGCACTCGCACTCAGTGCGGGTACTCGGGAAATACTTGCTTTATTATGTCTTACTTGCCGGATTCCCTATTTTCATTTCACAATTTTATTTTATTTAGGTCTGGGGTGCAACTTTTTGCCTGGGGTCATTTTATTTGCTTTATTTGTGTTATTTGGTAAATCTTTACCCAGGTATTTTCATTTAATTTCTTACTGCATTTAATAATTTAATGAAGACTCCTTCGACGAATTATCATGTTTATTGTGACACTTTTGTAACAGTATATATTTCTTTCCCGATTTTCATAACGCCTGGCTTGCAACAACTCGTCTGTGGGCAAGAGCATGCATTAGCTATGTGGTTAACATTACAGAGGGCAAACGTCTCCCAGCGGGCGTCACGGAGAGCGACGCTGAGCTGTTCAACGCGGCGCTTACGGCTACCGGCGGCGGCACTGTGGCAGTGCTGGGCGCCGGGCCACCCGTGGGCGTGCTGGGCGCCGGGCCGCCCGTGGGCGTTCTGGGCGCCGGGCCGCCCGCGGGCGTGCTGGGCGCCGCGCCGCCGGCGGCCGCTGTAGAGGCGCCGGCGCCGGCCTCCTCGCCCGCGCCCCCCGCGCCCCCCGCCCCGCCCGCACCGAGCACGCCAGCCGCGCCGCACACGCCGGCGGCACCACATGCGCCAGCTCGCTGCCCTTCGGCCATCGAGTTTGGACAGTGGGAAATTAATACCTGGTATTCCAGCCCCTTCCCACAGGAATATGCAAGGTAAACCTAGTTTTATTAGGGTACCTGTTGAATGTTGCAACGCAATTTCCAAAATTATATGGTCGAAATATTAGAAGTTGACAGGTCACTCACAAATAGTGCATACAGAGCAGTACGTAATAACAGCCAAGTTATAACACAGTCTCACATATTTATCTGATACTGACATACTCTGTTCCAGGCTTCCCAAGCTGTTCCTGTGCGAGTTCTGTCTGAAGTACGCGAAGAGTCGGGCGGTGCTGTTCCGGCACCTGGACAAGTGCCTGTGGCGACATCCTCCCGCCACCGAGATCTACCGCTGTGGAGACATCTCGGTGTTCGAGGTCGACGGCAACGCCAACAAGATCTACTGCCAGAACCTCTGCCTCCTCGCCAAACTGTTCCTCGACCATAAAACCCTGTACTACGATGTGGAACCTTTCCTATTCTACGTGCTGACCAAAAATGATAGCAAAGGATGCCACCTAGTCGGCTACTTCTCCAAAGAAAAGCATTGTCAGCAGAAATATAATGTTTCGTGTATCATGACGATGCCGCAGTACCAGAGGCAGGGCTTCGGAAGATTTCTCATCCATTTTAGTGAGTGGTGGAATCTTTATAGCATTTCTTATGAAATCATTTTGATTTACTTTATCTTTTGTATTAAAAATGTGTATTAACGAGTTTTCTTTCTACCCAGGTTATTTACTCTCGAAAGAAGAAGGACAACCAGGCACGCCGGAAAAGCCTTTGTCAGATCTTGGCAGAGTTTCGTACCACGCGTATTGGAAGTCTGTCATTCTCGAATACTTGTATGACCACAAAGATAAACCTTTCACATTGGAAGACATCGCTCACACGACGGGGATGCACATGAACGACATCGCGGTAACGTTTCAGTTGCTCGGCTTCGTCAGGCACATCCCCAACGATGACACGACCAAACTTGGACTGTGCATTGACTGGATCAGAGTTGATAATCATATGAACAAAGTGAAGAGCAAACCGCGGCTGGAGATCGATCCTGAATGCCTGAGGTGGACCCCTCTGCTGGCGCCCACTGTGAATCCGTTCAGGTCGCCTGAGGAAGCTTCTGGCGACCAAGAGACTGAGAATGATGAAGCAGAATGTAAGACTGAGAGTGAGGACACTGCAACTGAATCAGAGGCTCCTGCACCCAAAGAAGAACCTGTCGTGAAAGCTAAAGCAGACGTCGAACCTGCAACTCCTGAACCACCCGTGGAAGTTACTTCATCGGGCCGAAGACGGACGAGACCTCTCAAGTACAGTGAGACTACCTACCAAACCACTCCAACACCCGCCGAGGGTAACCGAAAAAGAAAACGGGATGTTAGTAGAAAGATCTCCGAAACTAATGTGGAGGAAGAGAAACCTAAAGAGGAAGAAACACCTCGGAGGCAGAGAAGTAAAAGCGTCGCGAGAAGATCGTCCCGAGTCATACAGAACGAGGTCGCAGACGAACCTGCCCCGACACCGAGAAATAGTAGAAGACAGAGCGTCAAGGAAGCACCATACGCCTCTGACAGCCAGGAGAGTCAAGAGAGTATGGACATGGACGCCGTCACGCCAGCCACTATCCCTGTCAAACCTAAGACGAAAAGAAAAATGCCGTGGAAAGGACGCCGGCAGAAGCGACAGAAGGTCAACAAAACGTCCACGACGACCGCGTCACCGGCAGCTAAAAAAGCCAAGCTTGATGAATCTAAAGAACAAGTCAATGACTATAAAACCGACGACTCAATGGAGCCCAGCACTGCTGCGCCCGTTGACGATACCAACAGATCTCCTAAGGACAAACTTGAAGAAAAAGCGCAAGAGAAGAGCAAGAACTCTGAAGCCAGTTCTGAAGACTCTTCAGGTGAAGCTGACGATGAGATGGATGTGGAGGAGGGAGAAGAAAAGAAGAATGTCACAAGTAAACCAGCCTCACCTCGACATATTGAAGAGAACAGCACAGATCATCATACAAGTGACATGGAACTTGACAGTATACACATGGACTCTCCAAAATCTATTGCAGAGAAAGATCAAGTTATCAACGAGGCTAGTGATAAGCCTGATGAGACTGCTACTGATTGTTGTACTGAAGCATCGCCGGCTAAAGCTGACGAGGAAACCAACACGAAGAGTGATCAGACTGAGGACAACAAATTAGCTGAACCTAGAAATGGCGAAATGAATTCTCCTCCTAAACCAGCAGTGGAAGACAAGGAAACTATTATAATATCTGAATCTGATGACAATAACAGTCAGAGTTGTCCTCTGCCGTCACCTAAACCTAATTCGGTGGTTCCTGTTCAACAAAACAATGAGAATAAACCCAAAGAGGTTGAGGAGAAAGAAAGTCCGTCTAAAGTGATGCCAGTTGTGTCCACAGAGAATGCGCATATTGTGCTCGATCCTAGCGCCAGAGTGCAGGAGGAAGTGAACACAAGCAAGCCTTCTGTGGATCTCATTGTACCAAAAATACTTCAAATTGAGACGATAGTCGTTGAAGGCGAGTCCGACAACGCTAACTCCCCGCACACAGGCGTATCACCAAAGAAAACTGACACCTCCGTGATTAACGAGTCTCCTAAACCTAGAAGAACACCAGAGACTATGAACACTGATGTGACTTGCGAACAAAAGCAATGCGAGATGAGAAAAGAAACTGTAATCCAACATCAGAATATGGACGAAACCAAAAATGCTGACAAAAAGTTGTCACCAAATAAAATAGAAATAATTCAAAATGTAGATAATACTCAAAGAGATATATCAACTATGAAGAAGCTGGACCCCGTCAAAATAGATAGTTTTACTGAAATTGATAGAAATAAATTACAAAATCCTATTGTGAGTAGAGAAAGTGAGATGCCATTTCGTAACGACATGATGCATAATAGAAAAGATGAGATTATTATAACTAGAAATATTATTGAGCAGTCGGCGATGCAAAACTTTCAAAACCCCGTGAGTAACTCCATGACGATACAACAGATCAACACGGCGCAGCACTCCTACCTCAACCACAGAGCGAATGTTAGCAAAGAGTCGCAAGCGGTACAAACCGACAAAATACTTTTGAAAACCAGTGAACAGAATCGCGTAATAAACAACACTCTCGATTCCACTCCAGTCATAAGTAAAAGTACCACAAAGTTAGAAGTGCCGCATCCGATATCGTCCCCAGTTATAAACCCAGTCATACCCAAAGTGCCCAATGTGACTGAAATCAATTTTTTACCTCGATGTCAAAGCGCTAACGCGGCCGTCAGCATGGGTATGGATAGGGTAGATTTAGAAGCTAGTTTCGCTAACAACGCTATGCAAAACTTGACTGGATCTATGAGCATAGTCCAAACAAGTTCTCTAGAAAGTAAAAACGATCCTAACTTGAAGCCGAGAGAGAAGAGCAAGCTGCGTGACGTGCGAGTGAACTCTGCTCACAGCAAGCTGGAGAAAACTGACAAGAAAACTAAGAATGACACACCGAGGAGTACTCCAGAACCTAAGATGTTTTTTCCGGAACAGAACCCAAACGCTAGGAAACCGGAGACGTCGGTCCCTATAAACGTGATAAACTCCGTGCCGGTCTCGAGTAAGGTGGAAACTAAAACTAACGAGGCACCCAAAAAGCAAGATTTTTTTAAGAAGGAGAAATCAAATGCTTCCAAATGTGACACAAAAAACCAGTCCGTCAAACATGACAAGAGCTGCACTGCCCAGCTCAACTTGAAAGCTGATCAGAATGATTTGAACAAAATGCTGCCCAAATTCAAGTATGATAACGAACTAGTGCCTAAAGCGGATTACGCTATGAACCAAATTCCTAACTACCACACGACGCACGGCCAGTACCAGTGGCCACCCTGGGACCCCACGCGGATACAGGGCACGTGGGAACATAATAGATATTTAGATATGAAAAATATAGTTAGTGATAAGAACTACTTAGATAAACATCAAGGTTTTAATCTTCCTCATTTAGATCAAGTTCAAAAGTCGCCTCAGAAACTACTTCCTAAGTATGACCAGAAGGACTTCCACAACATTGCATACGGCGCGTTGAGCAGTAGTTTATACGCGACGACGGGGCTGCCGCACTTCAAGGAGACCAAGACACCGACGTCCAAAGCGGAGTGTTCACAGAAAAATGAGTGCAAGCCTTCGAAGCAGTCGAAAACAACGACGGCATGTCAAACTCAGTGCGAGCCAAAGAAATCGCAGTCTCAGACTACAGCCGAGCAGATGAAGCAGATGATGCAGCGCCAAGTGAACAAGCAGCAGGAGGTGGTGACGAGCTGCGCGGAGTACCGGCAGCAGAGCTCGCAGGTGCTGACGTCGCCCAGCTGTAAGACGCCGTTCAACCAGAACGGGCCGTGCGCCCAGGAGAAGGAGATCGAGAAGAAGGGTCGGCAGCACAAGAAGGAGGAGTCCCCGAAGGACACCAGCAAGGAGGAGCTGTGCGAGGCGGTGTCGCCGGCGCTGCAGTCCATGGGCGTGTACACGCCCGACTCCACCAGCAACTCGGTGCACTCGGTGCAGTACCCCGCGTGCGAGCTGGACGTGTCGCAGCTGGGGCTGGAGTCGCCCACCAGCATCGGCTCCGACATGGCGTCGCCGTGCTCCATGATGCACATGCACCCGGTGCCCAGCCCGCAGTACTCCTCCATACACATCCCGTCCATCATGAGCCAGCCCAACCAGCCGCCCAAGCAGCAGAAGATTAATAATAGGAATAGGTAGCTATTTTTTTTTAATATTTCTTTGTTTGTTTATTATTATCATCCTCCTTCTAATATTCCATTCAATTAATCGTTCTGTCAAAACAAAATTTGCAATCCCTACAATATGGCGCCCAAATTCCACCATGTTCCTTTTTTTTTAACGGCACTTAGCTAAGAACACTTGGGCGGTCAAGACCTATCTAACGATGTCTTAATTATAAAAAGCCGCCAAGTAGTTTGAAAGATATGAGGTAATAAAGAATATTACATACATACATGCATACAAGATATGCGCGAAAAACATAACCCTTTCCTTGCAGCCGGGTAAATAGAAAAGTAAATAAAACGATTAGCTAAAAGTAAGTCGCGGCGTTAGCAATTTGCATGTTCGTGAACCGTATACTATCCACATTCATCTTTAAAACTTTTCACCTCGTGTTTTTAATTTTGACAAATTGCTTACCGTTTTTCCACACAACTTAGTTCTGGCGCCATTTTAGAAGTTTTTCTTTGCTACTGATTTCTTAGTTGTTTCGTAGAAATGTTACACAGAAATATAGTTTTTGTAGCACTATTAATTGCTTTGATTTTTCCTAAATATGGTGGGGGTCGGCTGCCAGTCTGTCCAGATACTTATAGCACACTATGTTTCCAGGAACAGCAGCGCCAACAACAACAGCGGCGGCGGCGGCGGCGGCGCCGAGGGCAGCAAGCAGGCGCTGCGGGGCGCCGCCACCCCGCCCGCGCCCGCGCCGCGCCACCGGGCCACGCCGCCTGCGCACCAGCCGCATGGTCAGTACCCTACACACTGTATACACAACTGACTACTTACTGCAATCCCTACTGTTGAATAGGCTGACCATTTCAGTGCGGGCGTTCTATGAACGAAAAATATATGCCCGAAATCTGACTTACATAAAAGAGAGAGAATCGAATACATACACAAGCATCATTTCTGATTGCAATGGCATGCAAGCTATTTACACAGTTTTATGCAAGTTACAGGCATATGTATTTTCGTCCTAACAGCGAGGCCTCTATCGCATCACGTGTCCATACCGTGCGGCTACCTTGTGCACTGTCTGACCAAACTTAATTATAACTGTTTTGAGGTCCGATGTTTGCATCTAAAATGTAGAAAAACAAATTGTCCCCTCTTACAGTGGCCTAAGTCTAAGGTAGACTTAGGCCACTGTAAGAGGGAACAATTTGTTCTAGGTTTACAAGCATTTTTTTTTTATCTTATTATTTAATTTATTTTTATGAATGTTTTTATTTTTCTCATGATTAATCCCCACAAACACTTGCTATGATAAATGTAGCGAGTTTTTTGGACGCAGCGGCAGGCGGCGCGGTGATGCAGGGCGGCGGCGCGGGCGGCGGCTACCAGGGCGGCTACCTGAGCTTCCAGCAGCAGCAGCAGTACCACGCAGGCGCCTGGCCGCCGTCCTGCAGCCTCGCCAAGCTGCAGCAGATGGCCGAGGCGCCGCAACACCATCCGCCGCATCAGGTAACCCGATAGAACACACTGCGAATGTATACTGTGTCATCATCAGCATTATTTTTCACTTATATGAACCTTATTTTTCACTTATATGAACCTTGTGTGGCTTGGTTTTATTTACCTCAATCATATTTTATTTCAATATGGACTAAACCGTGTACTAACAATGACATGAGCACTGAACACCACTAACCCGGACACAAGTATGCTGTCTCCGACATTCTCATGACACTTTGTGGTCTTTCAGCAGTATTTCGAATCTAGTTGTTTCCTACAGTACGGGCAGCAGGCCAGCACGCCGCCCGCGCCGGCCGCACCCGGCCCCGGCCACTACCACGCGGCCGCCGCCGCCGCCAAGTACTACCCGCCGCACAACCAGCTCGACTCGCCACGGAACACACGGAACGCCTCAAGTCAGTATTACTGCTGGTGGTGTGCTTGTGCTATACAGATAGAGATGACATTACTTAACATTTATGTGCATTTGGAAGGTACATAAGTGCCATTCTAGCAAGGTTTTGACAACATCCACGGTAATCTAAATATTACTGTTTCATGTTCTTTGATTTCGCACTGGATTTATTGCCTCCTTGGTCTAATGGCTGCAAGCAAGCTGTGCATGAGTGTCTGGGTTCGGTTCCCGAGTCGGGCTAAGTCTTCATGTTTGCATTAGCACTTTATAACATGATACTGTAATTTTATTTTTATCCATACTGAATTGTAGGATGGCATGGTTCCACAGTCGGTGCGCTCTGTAGCCACCGTCTTCTAAGAACATGCAACAGTAATATATGTGTCTTCCTCTCAATATCTTCTTTTGTAGAAGTATTTTTTGTGAGATGCATATGACATTTTCTCTACTTTCAAATGTTTATTTGAAGAAGAAGGTTAATAGTCCCAGACTAGTCTAATCTATACTTCCGATGCTGTTTGTTTGCTAGTTTAAATTAGTTGTGAATCTTTGAACCTCTTTTCCTATATAAAATTTAGACACTTTAGTTTTGTTAGAGTTATGACTGTACAGTTATACAAGGCATTGATGAATTTAAGATTGATATGGCGATTGACGTTGTGTTGCAGGCAACCTGAGCCCGATGCAGCACATGCAGATGGCGCCGGGCTCGCGCATGTCGCCCAACCTCAACACGCACATCATCAGCGGCTACGGCCTCAACGGCTACCGCGTGCCGCCGCAGCAGCAGTTCAACAACCTGCAGATGATGAACGTGCAGCCCGGCGTGCAGTACAACGCGGACCCGCGCGCGCAGCAGTCCAACGTGTACGCGTACGGCTACATCAACGCGCCGCCGCCGCTCAGCATGCAGACGCTCAACTCCACCATGCGCCGGTGACGTGCTGACGTGCTGAAGTGCTGACGTGTTGACGTCGCCGTCATATAACTATAAGTATAGCATAGTACAAATAAACATTTGCTTTCTGACGTTAAGTGCTAGTTGTATATACACTAATGTTAATCGAGATGAACATGAACACCACTCCTGTTGCCTTACCTCCCGCGTCCCGCTGACGGCTCGAGGTGTCTCGCATGTTACGGCGGTCCAGTGGCAGCTCTGTTATTGTTTTTGTATCATATGTATGTAAATCACGTTTTGTTTGTCGTTAATAAAGAGCAGTACCCGGTAAGCTGAATAAAAGTACAAAATTGCAGATAAAATGTATTTAAATCTGTTTATAATAATAATGACTACGTCACTGAAATGTAGCATAATGATAGTGCAATAGATGTATGTACTTGGATAGTAATCTGCTTCGTTTTGTATCGTGACGACAAAAGTATCGGCCCCAGTGCGAGCTGTGATATCCGAGGATTCCAGTGTCCGTGGCGTGTGCTTCATTTATAAATTAATATATTCTCGATTTCCAAAGAAACAATGTAATAATAAGTCTTTGGTTATGTTGATAAGTGCAATGTTTTTACTGATCGCAGATTGTACTTCAGATGTAAAGAATCGTTCGGACTCGTATTTTATATGTATATGGTGTTTACGTTTGGATGTATTTGTGTTGTGTAGCTCGTGTACAGTCGCCGTCGTGTAATTTTAATTTCCGTAGTGTCCTAGTTTTAGTATGAGATCCCACTGCAAAAATGTGCTGGTAAACTGTTTTTGGTAAAACTAGATGTTTGTGAATCATTGATAGTAGAATCGATTACTGCAGGGTTGCCTAGCTGCATCTAGCCACAGTTTCTTGTTTTTTTTTTTTATAGTGTATTTTATTAGCTTGCTGATAGCCGCTATTCAAGGGTTCTACTACTGGCAACCCACAGATAATGGCTAACTGAGAGCTGGCAACATTACTTTTTATATTTTCTACACCACTTTCATTCACATGACTTTGGATGCACTTGAAAAACTTACTTATATTTAGGGTTAACTATAATACGTAAATTTCAATTAAATTAATTAAGGTAATTGCGGCTAGATGTTTCCAGGCAACTCTGCATCAATATATTTTACTATCAAGTATCATTCAACCTGCAGATTTTTGCATGGTGGGCTCTTAGGCTATTTGTCAGAATCTGTTCAAGTGCCTCTCACGTCCCGTCTGTCTGCTTGACTTCGTGAAACATATTGTAAATGTAACGCTTTGGATTGTAACAAGGCTGTAACATGGCTGATAAACTTAGTGTATTTGTAAGATACGGTTTCTAATTAGATCAATGTGATAGTGCGCTGACAGGATGGAGGAGTGCGTGGTACTTACGTAAACAGGCCTAATGGACGGAGGTTTTTTATATTTTATATACTTTTACACTGGTAGTTTTAAAGTTTTATATTTGCGATGATAACTTTGTTTTACAGCTTCGCTTAAGGATTATGTTCGTGTTATCCCAGTAATTTATTGCCAAATGTTATTAACACTTACGGTTACTATAGTTACGAGTATAAGTATTTTTAGTTGTCGTGTTTAGTTTCGTCCTCTTGCACGTCTAGGTAAGGTCGGTAGGTATCGCGGTATCGCTCGCAGTAAGTTATTTTGTAAGATCTGCTCCTCTAAGGTTATGAATGTTATTTGTTACTAATGTGTAGTATATAAAATATTGTAAATACAATAACAGTAAGAAACATGTAGCAGGTGTTATGACACAAAATATAATTTTGTGAAAAAAACGCTGTAGTTTTATTTTTAAAGTTCCAAATGACAAACACCATTGCAGGATAACTGCTTCTCGAATCAAATGTGATGGCCGAGACAGCTGCGACATTTTATAAGATGCCTCTAAACAGCAACAGTCGAGAGAACCCTTTCAAGAGCGATCATCTTCATCATCATTTACGTCCACTGCTGGACATACGCCTTCCCCAAGCAGCGCCACATTGACTGGGTCCCGTGTGTCTCGCATCCAGCGGGACTGCCGCCACCCTCACCAGCTGTCTTATTGCGTAAGTGAATTCGGCAAGGTTAAAGAGTATGAACAATCGACCAAGCACACGCGAGACGAAAGACGGGATGTGGATTTCTGTCTATGTGATTGATCGATTTTTTATATCCTTTGCTCCTTACCTTGCCGAATTATTCACTTACCAATATGGTTGCTGGTCATCTGTCCACCTGGTAGGAGGTTTCCCAAACTAGGATCTGCCGGTACGCGGTCGCCAGTCCAGAACTTTTCACCCCCATCGAACATGCGTTTTGCCCACGTTTCGCAATTTATCGGGCTATGTCGGTAACTCATCTGCGGTCCTGCGGATATTCTCATTTCTGTTCAATCACGCAAGGAAACTCTGAGCATAGCCCTCTCCATTGCCCTTGAGCGATACATCAGCTTCTTCTCTTGGAGTCGATGGAAGTCTTTAGATATTTTGGCACAAATAGGCAGCCACACCAATAGCAGCGTCAGTGGCGTTCATATAATCTTATGATGCTTCAAGCTTCAATAACACATTTTCTTTCTTATCGCTTGCATCTAGTTTTACCGTTATGGAACTGATTGATAATAGTACATTATGGTACAAGTGTGCAATGTTGGTGATTACCGCTGAGGCGCCATTGAGACCCGAGCCTTTAGGTGAGGGTCTTAAGAGAGCCGAGGACGGTAATCATCAATACACACGTGTATCATACGACGTTTTTCAACACACTTGCGAAGAAAATAATACAAAAAAATCATTTTCAACAGTGAAAACGAGTTGTGAAAAATTTTTCGCAATGGCGGGGTAAATTAATCAGTTTTCCTATGGGCGCGCTTCTATCTAACAATGGCGATCGGCCATAGACTAAAACGAATGAGGTTACTTTTTTTTTAGCTTTTCGCGGATAGCGTTTTAGCCACGTACAAAATGGGGAATTTCAAGTTTTCTTTATTGCAGAGAAACAAAAGTTATATTTGAGGGCAAGTTTTATTTAATAAACACGTACAAGTTGAAATTATCTAGTTGAATACGAAGTTGCATGAAATGAGCAAGCAATGTGTTAGGTTCTAGCATTTTGCTGAATTGTTTGACTAGAAGCTATGCCACATTTTATGTATTCAATGGATATCATGGAAATAGTAATTACTATCCATATCATGTTATGGATATAGTAAGTACTACTTCCATGACAGGAATAGAAAGGGATTAATGTCGATTGGGACACTTTTAATTGAATAACCGTGTTATATTTTATTATATTGAAAATACTTCAATTTTAACTGGATTAGAATTAATGACTTATTTTATTAATTTTGATTGAATTGATTTGTGACACTTTTAAAATTAGTTTGATTTAAAAGTATTTAAAATGAAGGCAGGAAACCATTAAAAACAAAACTATAACTCACTTGTGAATAATAGGAATGAAAAAGTCACAGTTTGATTACAGGTATCATTATATGTCTAATTGCGGTGAAATTAGAGCCACTTTATGAGCAAGTGTGTTGAAATAGTTATTTATGCTACAAGTGCGGGAAGTAGGTGATTTCCGATGAGTGGCATTTTTATTCACGAGCGAGCGAAGCGAGTGAGCGGATAAATCGACACGAGTCGGAAATCATCTTACGCACGTGTATCATACAACATTTTACTATGCATTGTGCGAGGAAATAAAAAAATATATCTGAACCAAGCAAGAAATTAATAAAATGGCGCTTATTCAAGGGCGCTCAGCATATCCACAGATTAACTAATAGTTCATAGTTCTACTGCGCATGTGCAATAGCTGTCACGTCATAACGCAAAAAGGCACGAGCAAAATATTAATTCTGCCAAACATATTTAATGAATAATTAAAATTAATTTATTGATCAAAATCTAAATCTACAGTAATTAAAAACGCCTTAAATGACGTATTAGTTTTGTTTTACTTTTTATATGAATGATAATCTGTACTTAACTAATTTTAAAACTTTTCTCAAATAATAAAAACTCTATGCGGCGGGCTGACGTTGGAGTTAAAAATTAAAAAAGTACAGGAAAGTAAAAAGCACTAGTAAAAAAAAGTGACACTTTCCGCACAGTTTGGCTGCTTGGAAAACGCTCTTTTCGAGGACATGCATTGTAAAGTATATAATGCTTTAGTTCATTATCTACCAATTCGCTTCTATTCCGGCTCGCGGGTTCGAGGGTAAATGATATTTAAAAAAAAAATATGCCAGTATATTTGTGTTCACAATATATTCCTATAAATCTCGGCAAATAAACTATGTACTGCTTTCATTATTTACAAAACAAAAATATATAACATTTCTTTTGAAAATATATCTACCTACTTAATCATCATTTTAAATTAAAAAATAATGTAATCGTGTATGGCCACAGATTATAATAATATCCAATGGAGAAGTTGGACGATCATTAGATAAATTAGGTCAGTCGAATTTATACATATAAAGTCAAGTAATCTTTAAACAATTTTAGGATCAACAAATAATAAAATATCGAATATAACTCATTCACACATATAGATCACAAATAGTTTTCTGAAGACCAATTCCCATTTAAACTAAAGAAACGTATAGCATATTTACACATGAATATACGGTTCTAAAAAATCACATCTCAATCAATAAAAAGACACCGCAACTTGAAAATATTATGATGCTCGCTACAATTAAATCATAGTTGACATGGGCACATGTAAATGGTACGAACCCCTAGAACAAACTCACTATACCATAGGTACCTTCAAAATAAGTAGGATTAGAAATGGTACCTCATATCTACTTTAAAAATTATTTTATTAAGGAGGGGTGGTGGGCACTACATGTTCATAGGAGGATATCTATGTGTCATGCTATTTTTTTTTAAATTGATATTTATTTCGTAGCACACAAGGTACACCAATAATACGAGTAACTTAAATTCCTTGAAGATTTATTCTCGTATTCAACAACTTTTTAGAAAACATAATAGATGCCTATAATGTACTGTTGGAATTTCAACTCTCAATGCTGAGCCGACCGTTGAAAATCAAACAGTGCGGTATTATTTAGGTACTCATTTAGATGACACATAGTCTTAGTGAAAACAGGCCTTAGTACCTTCACGATTATCCATAGACTTTAGGAGGTAAGCACCCCTGTACGAAATCCTTTTGCTCATCTCATTATTTCCACTCATAATTCCTATTCAATTATAATAAATAGTTTAAAACTATATCTTTGCGACAATGAACATGATTATTACATGGTTTCAATAGGTAGGTATTATATAAATACATAATTACCTCACTTAGCTACTTATTAAGTAATACTCTACAGATATTAAGCACCAGCTTGCTGCAATAATAAGTCCAAAGTGTCTACCAACATTCCAAATAACTCTTATGCTTTGAGTAGTTACCTGTTCAACTAAAAAATTCTAATATTGCACACCAATTCATAAAATTTATAACTTACTCTAGAAAATAGTCAAAATAATCACAGAAACATTTGTCAATCTTACAACCACGGCGATACTAGTTACAACCCTACTACATATTAATTGTACATACATAACATAGAAACTTGAGACTATCCAAAAACAGCTTATACTTGGTAAATTAAAATTCAGAGTTGTTTTATTTTAGAGCCCGAGCTGGCAGGGTTTTCGGGCAATTATTTTCAGGGCGAAAAGTTGATAGCTGGGTAGGTTGGTAGGTAGGCTAAGGACACCGAGATAATTTGAAAAGTTTCAGATAGAAGTCTTTTGATCAGGGATCCAATTACAGATTTTCCAAAATCTGAAAAACCTGCCAGCTCTGGTAAGTAAAATGTTCAATTTAGAAAATTAATTATTTTATAAATAAAACCACCGACATTTGTTAACTTTTGAGTAAAAGAGCCATCAATCTTTGCACACTTGAAATTAGACCTTATGACCATACCGACAAAGTAACATTTATGTACCTACAACAAGACAATACAATCAGAATATTTACATGAGTCCGTTTTCTAATTTGTGGTTACAACAGCGATGCCATATACGGTTTGCAATTATGTCGATGAGTGTACATTTGTTTTTTTGGCTGTTCACACTTAGCCAGAGATCGCGCAAGAAAGAGAGGTATGTAAGGAGAAATGTCCTTTGCCTTAGTGGAAAACAAATTAGGAACAAACATACATAGACTGATAAACAAATGACATACTTGTGATACTTCGACAGTCGGGTTAAAAACAAGGATTGGTTGTTACAGGTGGGGCACAAGAAATGCGAGGCATAAATATGGTAAGCAGCGGGTAAAGTCGGGTCAGATGCATCGCTGTTGTATCAATAAATATTTAGAGACGTGCATGTTTTCCTGGAAAAATATGGCTCTGTCGCAAATTAAATGTGGCTTGCATTTAATTTGTGACAACTGACAGGCATAAATTATATTGGGTGTTGAAAGTTCATTTCACAACAGCTTACGCGCGTTTGAAAATTTGGCACATTGGTTTGCAATAATTTTCTTTCGAGAATCTGGGTTTTAGAGAGGCATCCAATCAGTCTGTCTATCTTTTAATTTCGCCCACTAATTTTATAAATCATGTTTTCTAATTTCGCCTACATACTATAATACTATCAACAAACAAGCAACAAAATATCACATGGACAACAATAATTGTGCTAATTATTATAAAAATTTACTCAGACATCCATATATATCTCTCAAAAACACAATTTGAACACATTTTTAACTTTTCCATCAGGAATACATTAGTTTGTCATTTTTATCAGGTCTCACAGTGTACTACACGGTCAACTTAACTGTGCACCTGGAATGCGACCCCCGCCCGGCGCCCCGCGTTCGCCTCGTGCGCCAATGGCGAGAGGCGACCGTCAGAGTGACGTCAAAACGCCACATGCACAGTTAAGTTGACCGTGTTGTCAGGATATACTGATCATACTTTAGGGAAGTTAACTACAATATACTATGTCTAGCTGTCTAGGTACTTATGACTGACCTTTGGGTTACTAAACAGGAAAACAATTCTTTCATAGTTACACACTAAAGATATGAAACATATTGATCATAATAATTCTATTTACCTTTATGATTTTATTTTATGGTCAGCAATGAAAGTAAAATAAAGAAAGTTTACAACAATAAATAAGATTTACATTAAATTCTGAAAAGTAAGTTGACATCTGAGCAAATATATTAATCGACTTTTGTTGCTGACCATACCATGTATATCTTTTTACATTAAAAGTTAATTACTAACTTCACAAAAAAAATATAATTCTTTAGGCACAGAAAAAAATAGAAACACATGTGTTGCGGATAGGTAGAAAACCTTAAATTCCCCTAAGAAAAATATTATTTATCATCACAGCATTACTGTCCTTACAATAACAAAACTATGACCTCTTATACTTGTACATAGATTGGTACAGGTCCAGGGTCCACAGGCCTGCGGTCCAGGTGCACCCTGTTCCGCATCAGCTTCAGGCTGTGCTCCGTGACCTTCATGCAGCCACGGACTAGGAGACCTTCCAGCTTTGAACTGTAGGTTGCTAGGGCCCTGGAATGGAGTAGAATTTTTTAAAGTGGTTTTTGAAGATTACAAACAAAAGTATGGAATTATGGCATTATTCATAAATATTTAGTTTTTAGGGTTCCGTACCCAAAGGGTAAAAACGGGACCGGTAAATACACACACATTTCCCTCAAGTAAACACTTAGAAAACTAGTTATTCGCAGTCTAGTGTTTCTAGGTAAGCTAGACTTCTGCTTAAGCCCTATAACTAGATAGCGCTTATGTAATTCTAGTACATAAACACTGTTTACGTGAGATAATGTGTTTGTATAAGCCACTATAGACGTTTCTATGCGTCTGTCAGCGGGCTCACCGCCTTCAGACAAACTTGGTGCCTGAAGGGTTGCTGATATGCCATCAGAGGCATTACCTTCGGCAGCCTGCAGACAGGCGCCTGGCTCCAGTCATCACACATTGCCGATATGTGGCTCGCTTGATGACACAAGCTCATTAAAGCTGTGGAACAACCCTAACCCCGTTAAGTGTGACGACCCCAACACTATTTGCTTTATCAGCAAATCCCCCTCCACCTTAAAGTAGCACATAAGTAGAGTATATAAGAATATTGTTAACTTAGCAATAATTAAATATAAATACATGTCTCCTTATTAGAATAGACATTACTATCTTAATTACTGTAACGCTGTTCGTCTAAATAAAGTTTATTTTTAAACTACTCAAGTGTCCATCACTTAATTGGCGCAGCCGGTAGGATCTCTGTAGTCAGTTTGCGACGTATACAACTCTACAAGCGCAGCTGGACGTCTGTTTCTACAGTTCAACAGAGATCGCCGAACAAACAAATCTATTAAGTACCAGGCACAACGGCTGGAGCAGTATTTGATAGTAGTCACAAGGAGGAGATGGGAGTAACTACAGGACTGTGAGTAAAACTTTTTCACTATCCTCTCTGTTTTCCTTTATCATTTTTCTCTTTGTTTTAATTGTATGTGTTGTGTTATTAGGGGTTGAGCAATACCGTGATAACATTATTTTATTTTATTACGATATAACTGGCGTAATAAGATTAACTTAGTTAGGTATTTAGTTTTTATACTCTCTCTGTGTTTCTGTTCTTTCAAAATCACAGTTCAAAATGGATCAAATCGTGCAGGTTCCGCCAACAATGGCTAAAATTATTCCAGAGTTTAGTGGCGATTCTAGACAACTCCCACTTTTTATAAAGAAATGTGAATATATTATAAATACATTTCAAGGGGGAGAAGTACAGAACGAATACCTATTTCACGTTCTTACTAGTAGATTAACAGGGGAAGCCGCGAATCTAGTAGGGGAACGGGATAATATTCGTACTTGGTTGGAGTTGAAAACATTATTGGCACAACATTTTGGTGACCCTAGAACCGAAGATTGTTTAGTATTAGAGTTGGAGTCTATGAAACTAAATTACAACGAAAGTTATTTAGACTTCTGTCATAGGATTCAAAACTTGCGTAGTGTCTTGATTGCAAAAATAATTGAAACCGTAGACGATGTGAATTTACGCCAAGCCAAACAGGCTATTTACACTAATTCGTCATTGAATGTTTTTCTATAAAATTTACCTCCTTATTTAGTTAGATTGGTACGATTAAGGAATGTGACGACATTAGAAGACGCCTTGAAAGTAGTGTTAGAAGAGCAAAACTTTCAGACGGTGTATGAATCTAGAAATAATAGAAATAAAAGTAGTTCAAAACCGCCAGGAAAATCTTCCAACAATAATGGCAATTTCCAACGTTCGCCCAATCCACAAAACCAACCTAGTACACCAATACAAAATAGGTCAACAGGAAATATTACTCAAACGAATTCTCCAAATAATTCAATTCAATATAGAAATTCTTTTAGAAACCAAAATAATGCGCAAAATCAGCCGCCACAACAAAGTAGGTCAACACCGTGGTTGAATCAGCAGGCCGCGCCGCGGACGTCAACGGTGTATAAGGCAACGCCAGCAAACTCGGGTTCAAACACCGATGTTACCATGCGAACTGCAAGCTCTAGACGCGTAAATTATACGAATAATGACTCACTTATGACATACGATAATAATGAACAAAATACTTGCGATTATGAACCGCAAGCAAACACGTCGTATGAAACTGAACAGATTGAAAATTTTCACCTGAGAGCCTCATACAGAGAGAAAAAATAGTTTTAAATTGTACCAATTATCGTTCCTTGCCTTACATTGTAATTCCAGAGCTAGGTAATGCAGTTTTTATGTTAGACTCTGGTAGTTCTAGATCATTTATAGGTCGGCGTGTCGCTTACCATTATTTTAAAAATGCTATCTACAAAGAACCTTTCGAGGTAGTCAGTACTCATGGTGTGAGTATGCATACAGAAGTTGTTTTAACTCTCTTGCCTAAAATATTTAAAAATTCCGAAGGTCATAAGTTTTACGTTTACGATGTTGACAATAACTATGACGGTTTATTGGGCAGCAATTTATTAAAGCAATTACAGGCAAAAATTGATTATCAAACACTAACTTTACCTTTTGTTTATTCTTCAGCGCTAAAAGATACTTATATTTTACCGCCACGTAGTGAGTTAAGGGTGAAACTGCCCGTAAATTTAACTAATGGCGAGGCTATTTTAGATTTTAAAGAATTGACTCAAGGAATTCGAATGCCCTGTGCGTTAGTTAACTGTGTAAATGGTTATGCATATACGGTTATTCAGAACTGCAAGGACATAGAAATGACCCTCAAGGTCACTAAACCCGAAAGGGAGAACCTTACAATCACCGAGAGATCGTGGTTAACAAATTAAGCGACAGAGACAGAATGGATGAGTTATTATTAAACAACTTAAAAAAATTAAGGCTAGATCATATGAATGAGGAGGAAAGAACGATGATTAAGAATATTTGTAAGGAATATAAGGATATTTTTTATTGTGAGGACATACCGTTGTCATTTACTAATGAAGTAAAACATAAAATTAGAACGGTAAACGAAGATCCCATTAATGTAAAAGCCTATAGGTTGCCACCCGCTCAAACAGACGAGATTAGGCGCCAAGTGGATAAAATGCTAAAGGACGATGTAATCCGAGAATCAAATTCTCCTTGGAGTGCACCAGTCCATCTTGTTCCAAAAAAATTAGATGCCTCTGGACAACAAAAGTGGAGGATGGTAGTAGATTATAGACGTTTGAATGAAATAACTGTGGACGATAAGTACCCTTTGCCAAATATCAATGATCTTTTTGATAAACTAGGAAAGAGTATGTATTTTTCCACCTTAGATCTTGCGTCTGGCTATCATCAATTACAAATCTAGAAAGAAGACAGACAAAAAACTGCTTTTTCAACACCATTCGGCTTATACGAATTCAACAGAATGCCTTTTGGTTTGAAAACAGCGCCTGCCACATTTCAACGTGCAATGGATAACGTCCTCAGAGGTCTGCAAGGTTTGCATTGCCTTGTGTACCTTGATGACGTCATCATATTCTCTACCAGTTTACAAGAACATATGGAGAAACTACGAACTATTTTCGAGCGATTTCGAAAAACTAACTTAAAAGTCCAGCTTGATAAATCCGAGTTTTTAAGAAAGGAAGTAATGTACTTGGGTCATACAATAACTAGGGATGGCCTTAAGCCTAACAACGACAAAATAGAGGCTATTCTGAAATACCCTTTGCCCAAAACAATAACAGAAATTAAGAGTTTCTTAGGATTAATTGGTTATTATAGGAAGTTTATCAAAGATTTTTCTAAGATAACCGCACCTCTCACAGCATGCCTGAAGAAGGGAAGAAAGATTGAGATAAATGATGAATATAAAAAAAGTTTTGAAACATGTAAAGAGTTGCTGACACATGCACCTTTGTTACAATTCCCCGATTTCACAAAACCATTTATTCTTACAACGGACGCTTCAAACGTTGCGGTAGGAGCAGTACTTTCTCAAGGTACTATAGGATCAGACAAACCGATTGCATTTGCCAGTAGAAAACTAAGCGATACAGAATCTAGATATAGTACGATAGAAAAGGAGTTATTGGCCATAGTATGGGCAGTTAAACATTTCAGGCCCTATTTATATGGCAGAAAGTTTACAATATACACCGACCATAGACCTTTGGCATGGTTGAATTCATTAAAAGAACCTAATAGCAAGCTAACTCGATGGCGTTTACGCTTAGAGGACTATAATTTCGATATATATTATAAGAAAGGTAAACAAAATACAAATGCTGATGCCTTATCACGTATCAAAATTAATATAACAAAAGATGACTCGGAATCAATGATAGTTAACGTAGATGAGAAGGAAGCGAGATTACAGCAACATTTGAAAGAAGTGACGGACGAAATCGTAAAACTTAGCGTTAAAGAACCAGAAATAGAGACGATAGAATTATCAGATTCTGAAAGCGACGCCGCGACAGCAAATTCAATATCTAATAGGGAACATGAAGGTATCCCTATCCTTAATGAAGCGGTAGATACCAAAGCTAGACAAATTCATGTTTTCACCTGGTACAGGGACGATATCTGTGTAAAAGATATTTCTAATAACAAACAAAAAATATAGTAACAGCGAAAACTTAGTCAAAAATTTTCTTAAAGAATATATAGATTACAAAAATAAGTACTTCATTTACTTTGAAGACCATTGCCATAGAAAAACATTTGTTAATGTAGTTACGTCACTTTACAAAAAGGGAACGCAAAATTTTGTCGAATGTACTGAAAGAGTTGTGAATGTTACGGATGAAAGCGACCAGAAAGACCTAGTTGTCAAATATCATCAAGGGAAGACTTGTCATAGGGGTATTAGAGAGACTCTAATGAAGTTAAAAAGAGCATATTGGTGGAGCAATATGAAAGAAACAGTTACAGCTATTATTAATGCATGTGAAGAATGTAAGAAAATGAAGTATGACAGGAAACCACTAAAACCATTTATACAATTAACACAAACTACAGACAGTCCATTCCAGGAAGTTTTTATAGATCTGTTATATATAGAGAAAAATCAATACTTAACTATAGTAGACTCATTTAGTAAATTGGGTCAAGCAATACAGATTCCTAATAAAAGCACACCCGAGGTAGTGAGAGCGCTAATCAAATATTTCTGTATGTATGGAATACCCAAAAAAATAAGTAGCGATGCAGGCACTGAGTTTAACAATGAATTGCTTAAGGAAATGTTAAGTTTATATAAAATTGAGCAACACATAGGGACACCTAACAACCCTAATTCAATGGCAATAGTTGAAAGATTTCATTCCACAATTATTGAAATATATAGGTTAGCAAAATATGAACAATCTAGTTTAGATGCAGCTTCCGTTATGACATATGCGATCATGGGTTATAACAACACTATTCATAGCGCTACGAATTTCACACCTTACGAAGTAGTGTTCGGGCACACAGAGTCGGGAAATGCTTTTGATATTGACAGGGACAAAACTTTAATGCAAAAGATATTGCAGGATCACCGTAAACGATTGAAAATTCTTTATGAGCATTTAAGCAGCCAAATGATTGGACATAAAAACTTAGTTAGAGACAAGAAAGGAGGGGAGGACCCACCAAAAATAGTGGACGGTGACACGGTTTTTATGAAAAATACTAGGACTAGGAAAGCAAAAGAACTACCGCGATACGAAAAGGCAATAGTCACCGGAAAACCTAAACGAAACATAGTCCCAGTAAAGCTTAAAAATAGAAACACTAAAGTCGCATTAAGAAATGTCAAACGCCCTTCACAGATGGTGGTTGATACTGCTCGTCCTAGCGGATCATGGGAAGACCCTGAACATCCAGAGGATCGACCAGAATCCGGGAATAGTTCCGATCCGGATTGGAACAGCTCTGATGAGGACTAATCATTGGGATATTATTAAGACTATAGATTTAAATTCACTAACTATCCAGTTAGAAAATAATATAGAAGAGTATAATAAGTTAAAAATTATAAGTCATAGTAATAGCGAAATACATAGAGAACTTTTAGGGCTGACAGTACAAATTGAATCATTTACTGAATTGACAAAAGATAGGTTAAAACAGATTCTACCCTCTAGCAGAACAAAAAGAGGAATTATAAACCCATTAGGATCCCTTATCAAGGTAATAACAGGAAATTTAGACAACGAAGATGCTAGGAAATATAATGTAGAAATTAGTAATTTAGGAAATAGGGAACATTCGATAGAACGAAAAGTATCATTGATGCAGAAGGCTTTCGATAAATTACTCAATGTTTCTGACGACATTAACTTTAATACTAGACATTTGGACTTCAAAATAAAACATTTTCAAACACTTATTCAAAACCAAACCAAGTACTCTAACCTTTTAACCATAATGAATAGTATGAATCAAGTTTTAAATAATTTTCGTACTATTTATTCCATTATTTTCGAATTGGAAACTGCTATTGCTTTTAGTAAAATGCACATATTACATCCATCCATAGTAAATACCACAGAATTATTTAATATTCTTAATGTCATAAGAAAACACCATAACTTAATTTACCCATTAAGATTAGATAACTTAGTAAAATTAGAAGGAAATATAGAAATTAAGGGATATATCGACAATAATAAAATTATATTTGTATTAGAAGTACCATTAATAGACAAAAACACATACAATTATTATAAAGTTACTCCTATCCCAATCTATAACCAGATAACCCAAAAACCTAATATCATTATACCCCAATATCCTTACCTAATAGTGAACAAGTCGAAATACAGATCCGTAGTCGACGACTGTAAAGAAATAGAAGATCAGACATATCTCTGTTCCGAGGAAAACGTGGTACAGTACGCGGAGGAAACATGTATCCAACAGCTTATGTTATTACAACACAACTTCAGTAACTGCAAGCAACACCAGGTGCAGATAGAAGAAACCAAGGTGCAGCCTATATCCAGCATTCATTGGTTGATATACACGGAAAAGGAAACTATTGCAACGGAGCACTGCGAAGAAGAGACCCGCAGACATAACCTACGAGGCACATACATACTAGTGCCAAGTCAGCATTGCACCTTACAGATTGCTGATATCTCAATCACAACACCCATGAACACCAGTCTAGTCTCCTTCAGACTGCCACCAGTACAGATGCCCGAACTACGCAGAGATGTCACCCCGTCAGCCAAGCAGATGGATCTCAGAGGAGTAGATCTAGGCGACGTCAAGGAACTGCTGAATCAAGCCAAATACAGTGATAGTGTCAGTGATGGTGAAGCTATTATAGTCAGTGACAAAATTAGTGTATGGACCATAGGTATTTACGCCATTTTAATTGTATTCGTCATTGGGTTTTTGTTTCAAAGAAGAAAGTTATTAACTAAGAAACTTAGACGAAATTCTCTAAAGACTACAGAGTTGCCTTTAGATAATTTCTCTCTTAGGGAGGGAGGAGTTAAGTGTGACGACCCCAACACTATTTGCTTTATCAGCAAATCCCCCTCCACCTTAAAGTAGCACATAAGTAGAGTATAAGAATATTGTTAACTTAGCAATAATTAAATATAAATACATGTCTCCTTATTAGAATAGACATTACTATCTTAATTACTGTAACGCTGTTCGTCTAAATAAAGTTTATTTTTAAACTACTCAAGTGTCCATCACTTAATTCACTTTTTCCTATTTCGGCCGCTTACCGGCACCTAAAGCACCAGAAGGGCTGGTGGTAAACCCACCATTCGATGCCCCAGTTCTCTGGCTTTCCAACCACATTTCTGTAAGGAGCCTAGCTCTGGTGGTTGGTATCTCCCCAACCTTCCTGAAAGACCGCGGGGTCCCACAGTTTTCTTGTTACACCGACCACTTCGGGGTGAATTCTGCTTCGAGGGTTGAGGCTGCGGCCACCAAAGTACTACCACAGGGTAGCCTATCGCGAGGGCTACCGAATGATACTTGGTGGGTGTAGATCCCTCAGATAGTCTGAGTACAAAATAACTTAATGTTAAAAGTTAGTACTTTTCATTCGGTCTGACACTTCCAGGCACCTACGCGCCTGGAAGATATAGATGTAGCTATAGAAGAAGTGTAATTCTATAGCCTTATAGAAGGGCTTCAAGACCCATGTAGTAACTTAGTACTAGAATTGTATAGTTTAGAAGGAAATAGCTTCTAAGTCTCAAAATCGACAGAATTTCCCTTCATTCCCCATTCTTCCTGATTATCTCTCCAGGGTAAGTAGCTAGGAGCCTGGTTGAAGGTTCGTTGGATGGGCCATTCCAGGGCACATCCAACCAAATATGACACACCCTGATGCCTTCAGGGATAGGGGAGGTTCTGTCGGTTTATAGCTTAAATATGTAGTAAACAATTTTTGTAAATAAAAATCGGCGTGTGCGCAAGTTCGAGGCGCTCGTTACGGTAAAGTTTGGTGGTTGAATAGTGCGCATGCGCGCCGTTCGAATTGTAGCCAATTAGCCATTTCTTGTCTTAGTCAACACGCAGCTTTACGTAACGGAAAACCTCGAAAAACATCAAGAAGAACAAAGTTTTTCATTTCCTGGACATCAGAACCTGGGTTCCTGAATTCCCGATGACAACTCAACATAGGTGCAACGGCGTCAACGCGCTTTGAGCTTACAACCTCCCGAATCCCTATCTACCTCAAGTGATCACGTCCGCCCCGTACAGAACCCTTCATGCGCGAGTCCGACTCGCACTTAGCCAGTTTTTTTTCTAAATACTTACAGAATCAAACATAACAAGAAACAAATACAATTTAACACAGTTGGCTGTTTTTTTTTTTTGTTAAAGTTAAGTGCGCATAATACAATAGCAAATCAGGGCAAAACATCTTCATAATTGACTGTCAATTATCACCTAATGATTTTCCTTTCTTTGTAAGAAAACTCAGGGTAATTAATTGTTTACAACTTTTGACAAAATGCCCAATAAATTGGAACTTCAGTAATATCGGAAGGCCTTTGCCTTGTCCAACTGTGTAGTAGGTAGTACAAATATAGACTAACAAAAATTAAAACAAATAGAACATAGTTAAATAGACCTAGATGTTTTAAGACTTGAAGGTAGAGACTAGTAAAGTACTTTACTTCAGTCTGCTGATTGATTGCAAGATACAGAATACAAATAAAAAACTTTAGAACTGAATTCTAGCTTACTAGCCCGAGATATGTAAAAGAGCCTTGAACTATCAATTTTATTTGAAAACATACATCAATAACTTGTGCTCATAAAATAAACATAAGCATGTGTATGAGGGGCTGTTGTTTATAAGATTACAACCTCTAGCATCATAAACAAGGTCACATACTAAATATATAGGAATACATATGTTTTACCATGGATCTCTTTTAAGCGATGCAGGAAAAGAACTTCTGCAGCCTAATTGTGTAAGTGAATTCAGTGAATTTGTTTTGCCTTGCCGAAATCACTTACGCAATTAGGCTGTTGGAAGGACTTGGGGGTGGCCGTTGCCCAGCACTGGGACGGTATAGGCTAATAAAAAAAAGTGCAGCCAAGTGCGAGTCGGACTGGCGCGCGTATGGTTCCGTACCATAATCGTAAAAAACGGCAAATACATCACGTTTTTTTGCATGGCAGCCTTACAAATTTTTTTTGTAGTTTTTTTGTTATAGCGGCAAGAGAAATACATCATCTGTGAACTTTCAACTGTCTAGCTATCACGGTTCATGAGATACAGCCTGGTGACTGGCAGACAGACAGACGGACCGCGGAGTCTTAGTAATAGGGTCCCGTTTTAACCCTTTGGGTACGGAACCCTAAAAAGAAAATGAAGTACATACATATGAAAAAAAAAAATTTTTATTAAAGACTTAATTTTCTTTCATATTATTTACAGAAGGCACTAGATTGTATTCTAAGTAATAAAATAAAATGACAATATTTATTTCTTTACTAGCTTCTACCAGCGGCTTCGCCCCCATGAAAGTCGAAAATTATACCAAGGGAACATATTCTCAGGGTATCCTATGTGCTATTCCTGACTATAATCTATCTTTGTGCCAAATTTCATCCAGATCCAAATACAAACACACTCACAAACTATTACTTACTTGACACCCTTATCTGAGATCTCAGTACATCCACTCAGGTTTAGAAGCTTCAGGGATGTGCTGTACTTGGCTAAGGCGTACAGGCACTTGTCCGATACCTGCTTGTTGCCCTCCAGGTTTAGCGTCTTTAAGTGACGGAACTTCTTTACAAATATCAGTATGCAGCTCTCCGAGATTGTGACACAGTATGATAAGTCTACATCCTCCAGCAGGCACTGGTGCAATGCCAGCGCCTCAACAGCCCCCGTCGTCAACCACGCACATCGCGCCAATTTCAAAGTTGTCAAATTATTACAATATAAAATAACTGGCTGTAAAGATTTTGCAGACAAGTTTTTACACTGACTTAAGTTCAAAGTTGTCAATCTATGGTTCCGCATTAACATTGGTATTAAATCGTTATCAGTAATAGATGTGCAGCGAGACAAATTTAAAACGGTCAGCCTGTTACAAGAATTTGCTAGAACCTGAAACAAATATTTTATTTTGTCAATTTCATAGCTAGGAGACCCAATAAAATATTTCGAACGGATCACTTACATTAAACATGTGTGGCGAGAATCCCTTGTTCATCAATTTTAATGATTTTAACTTCGCAAAGTACATATTTATGATTTGTAAGCAGGTTTTCGAAACACATCGAAAATTAAAACAATCTTTGAGAGAGAGATTCGGTAAAACTTGTGTTACTAATATATCTTCCCAATATAAATCAAATAATTGTGTATTCCTCTTCATGTTTATTTCTAATTATTATTTTGTGAAAATTAAATTTTGGTTCAAGACGCAAATCCGTCAGTCCACTTGACTGACACTCTTGACAGACAATAATAAATAACTATTTGAAAACATTCTAGCATTACATTTATTTTCTCCTCTTTGTTCCTTACAGGATAGAAAGAGATGCATTTGATGCTTAAAATTATATTTTTACTATGGAACACTAAACTGAAACGGAAACTACTTAAAGTAACGTTTAGTTTTTGCAAAGCAAAGGGGATCATTTTAAGACATTTGTTCTCGCCCGCGATACTACTACTTTTCGTGTGAGGATGTGGCCACCTCTGGTTAATCAGAGTTAATTAAGCCGCCTCTGGGAACCCCACAGGCCTCTGACTTCGCTATTTCAGATGATCCCGCGATGATACGTTTAGACAAAGTAGTGCTACTGCTAATAGTGCTACACACGTTCGAATTTGGTACGGCCAGACCACGGATTTGTGGGCGGGGTTAGTCCGGCCCGGACCATATACGAGCGTGTGTAGAGTGGTCCGCGGACATTATTATTATTAAATTGATTCCGTTTCGGTCCAAACAAGCGTGTGTAAGCGAGAAAGCATTTGTGGGCGTAGTCGGTCCGGCCGTACCAAATCCAGACGTCTGTTAGCACTATTATAGTGCAAATCCGTGGTCCGGCCGTACCAAATTCAAGCGTGTGTTAACACTATAACACACGTCTGGATTTGGTACGAGCAGACTAACTCGGCCCACAAATCCGTTCTCGCTTATAGTGCTAACTCACGTCCGGATTTAGTACGGAGCAGACCATATCCGATGTGAAATCAAGCGGACCGAGGCGGACTCAATTAATAATAATAATGTCCGGCGGATCACTCTACACACGCTCGGCTAAGGTATAGGCGGACTAACTCCGCCTACAAAACCGTGGTCAGCCCGTACCAAATCAGGACGTGTGTTAGCACGTTAAAAAAGGCCCCGGAGCTCGGAGCGGATGTCCGCTTCGTGCACCCGCGTTTTTACCCGACTGCCGAAGGAGGGTAATGTGTTTATCAGTCTATGTATGTATGTATGTTTGTTCCTATGTGGCGTTGTACAGACCAAACGCGTTGGCCGATTTTGATGGTTCTTACGTCAATCGATTCGTCTAAACCCTGCGAGTGTCACTGGCTACATTGAAATTGGAAAATAGAAAAAAGGGCGGCTTTCGGGCGCCATATTGTGGGGGCCCAAATTTTTTTTCTTCCGACTCCATCGAGTTGGTTATCAAAATAAAGGGTTTTAAGGGGTAGTTACAAAAATATATACCAAATGTATGTATAAAAGTTATACGAAAAAAAAAATAACTAAAAAGTTGTAAATAAAAAAAGTTAATTTAAAAATCAAAAACCCGACTGCTTAAGAAGTGAACTAAAAAGATGTAAATAAGTAGAAAATCATGCTGTGCAGTCGGAGGATCAGGTGGTCAGCTAGCTCGCGAATATGTATCCCCCGACTGCACAGCGTGATTTCTACTTGTTTACATCTTTTTAGTTCCCTTCTTAAGAGCCCCTACAAGTTTCACGAGTCAAAAACAGAAAACAGCTACTTTTTCAGCGAAAATTTCTCAATAACTACAAGATATATGATAAAAAATATAATGAAAAAAATAAAAACGACACAGGTCCGTCGTCTACAAGCCCTTGAGCGAAACTGAATGAATACCACGCGCGAGCGCAACGGTTTATAAGACAATATTTAGACAATTTATTAAAATAAAATAAGTACTCAAAATTAAAATATAAAAATTGGATTCGATTGATAAACACCTCAAATTTCTAATTATTTACTAGTTATTTTTATATTCAACATATTCTTATACGTAGGCGACGCTTTCGCACATGATAAAATTCCCTTTTTTCCGCGTGGACAATATTTTTTTAATGCGCAAATACAATAAACTTTAAAAAGCTAAATGTGTGGCTCACTAGTATACTATATGCCCAGTCCACACCATTTTTTGCAGATTGTTTTTTGCCACCAGTAAGCTGAAAAAGCAATTGAAAAACCTGGTGTTTCGTGATTACGTAAAAACGTGTGTTAGGAATTTATTTTTTCTAATTTAAATTGAGCAGTTATCAAAAATATGTAATGTACATTCCCTAGATAACTATGTGACGCAAAAAGTTGCATCAAAAGATTTATCATATATCTTGTAGTTATTGAGAAATTTGCCCTGAAAAAGTAGCTGTTTTCTGTTTTTAGCTCGTGAAACTTGTAGAGACTCTTAAGCAGTCGGGTTTTTGATTTTTAAATTAAATTTTATTATTAACTTATTTTACATGGTTTTATTCAACAGCGCAAACTTTTCAACCTCTCCAGTGACAGCTACCATGATGTTCATTTCAGATGGGTTATCGTTTTTAGACGCATATCTTTTATAGCTACTACTGGTATATTGTGACACCTTATGCAGGGCTACCAAATACGGGTGAAAGTAACACAGCTACCCCTAACTCGTTCTACAGTTTTGGCAGGGCCTCGAAACTCAGGAAAAAATCAAACACCCTGGCCGACCAAGGAGCCTCTGCCAAAGTAGCGCAGGTGGTAGAACCGGCAGGCTATGAAATGCTTCTACGTACGGCCATGGGCATATCCAACATTTTGTTTTGTTTAGGGGAGGGCGAACTCAAAAGTAAGGAAACTCGAGGGGTGTACCGTACCACAATAAGATGTGAAGCACTTGTGCCTTTCTCAGTACGCGAGTAACTCCCTGTTTACCACATCGCCCCATAAATCTCGTAATGACATATATATCAGTGGGCGCGAAATAACATGGTTTTACTGTACAATGTAGTATGATCAACAAGACACTGAAAGTGCATTAATACCTTGTCATTATCGGTAACATGTCATTCATATGATGATATATCATTGGAGAATAGAATATGTTGTACCTATACTAGCGTGCATCGAGAACAAATTATTGTTCTCATAGTTAGAGGGACAGTTTTATCGATGCCAAAAAAATTAAGTCTGCGGGCAGATTATTAGGTTATTTATCTATAAAAAAGCCGGCCAAGTGTGATTCAGACTCGCGCACGAAGGGTTCCGTACCATTATCGGAAAAAAAACGGCACAAAAATCATGTTTGTTGTATGGGAGCCCCACTTAAATATTTATTTTATTATGTTTTTAGTATTTGTTGTTATAGCGGCAACAGAAATACATCATCTGAGAAAATGTCAACTGTCTAGCTATCACGGTTCATGAGATACAGCCTGGTGACAGACAGACAGACAGACAGACGGACCGCGGCGTCTTAGTAATAGGGTATCGTTTTTACCCTTTGGGTACGGAACCTGCATGATATCTGGGTCACCGAAGTATTTGGCCCTGTAACTAGCGATTACAGGGCAGCTTAGGAGCAAGTGTGCTGCTGTCTCATCGTCCATGCTCTGCAGAGTGAGCTGTCCGTGATTCCTATGACAAAAAGGTGCTTATTAAAGGTCCCGTGTCCAGTCGTTACCGCTGTGACTGCGCGCAACTTCAGTCTTTCGTTGGTATCATTTTTTTGCGTTATGGACACCGACTTCCAAAAATAAAGTTATTTATCTCTTTGTAGTTTTCTTATTTGGAAGTCGGTAGTATTTTTTTGTAAAAATGTATTTTTATTTTTCACTTTCTAGTTGTACCTACCTATAGGCAAGTTGTTTAGTAATTTTCCTATAACGCCAGAATAGATTACCCGAATGTCATGAAACTTAAACAAAACCGATCAAATGAGAGATCTGCTTACCCCTTAAGAGCGTAATGGCGTGATGTTATGTTATGAAATGGTATAAACAATAAACAGACATGCAGCAGTCCCTAAAGATTTGCTGTTATTTATTGAAGAGTTCTGTTGTATATCTTCGAAGTTCTTCATAAGATCTTCACCAAAATAAAATGGGACCAATTTCGGAACATACTCTTTCAAACAAAGAAAGAATTTTCAAAATCGGTCCACAATTGACGGAGATATCGGTGAACATACATAAAAAAAAAAACTTGTGAGGTGTCAAGGGACACCCGGATGGAACGAAGTTCCTTTAGTATCCAAAAAAAAAACATACAAGAAGTCGAACATAGAACCTCCTCCTTTTTCGAAAGTCGGTTAAAAAGGTAGAATTAAACTAATACTTCATTTAAGTCGTTTTTAATTACTCTAGATTTAGATTTTGACCAATAAATTAATTTTAAATATTCATTAAATATGTTTGGCAGAATGAAAAATTTGTTCGTGCCTTTTTGCGATACGACGTGACAGCTATTTGCACAAGCGCAGTAGATATGCACGAGGAACTATGAACTATTAGTTAATCTGTGGATATGCTGAGCGCCCTTGAATAAGCGCCATTTTATTAATTTCTTGCTTGGTTCAGATATTTTTTTTATTTCCTCGCACAATGCATAGTAAAATGTTGTATGATACATGTGCGTAAGATGATTTCCGACTCGTGTCAAAATGCCACTCATCGAAAATCACCTATTTTCCGCACTTGTAGCATAAATAACTATTATTTATGGAAGTCGGTGTCCATAACAAGTCGGTAGTATTTTTTTGTAAATAAAATTTTCATAGTGTAATGTCGTACGGTATTCTGTTGTGGGACAATGCCGCCGTCATTCCGACTATCTTTGTTTTGCAGAAAAGAGCTGTTCGACCAATTTATAAATTAAGCCCGAGACACTCTCTCAGAGAGAAATTTAAGGAGATTAATGTATTGACTGTGCCTTCTCAGTATATTTATGAAAATCTTTTATGTGCCCATAAAAATATAAAAATGTTTAAAAATATAGTGATATCCATAACATAAATACTAGGAACAAACACATTTTGTAGCACCTACAACAAAGTTCAAGAAAATAGGTGGCTCGTTTAGATGTCAATGTATACGCTTTTATAATAAGCTTCCGAGCCACGTACAAGGTCTAAGCCTTAATAAATTCAAATCATTAGTTAAAAGTAAGTTGTGCTATAAAGCGTTTTATACCGTCAAAGATTACGTTAAGGACAAAAAGGCTTGGGATTAAGCAGGTCCAAATAATTTATATTTTTATTTTTTTTCATCCTGGATTTTGTATTTTTTTTTTGGTTTTCTTGCAATGACAAGAATATTTACTTTTTGAAGTATTTTATTATTTTATTTTAATTATTGTGAATGTGAAGACTAGTGGATCATTCTTTTTTACTCGACTGCCGAAGGAGGGTAATTTGTTAATCAGTCTATATATGTATGTAAGTATGTATGTTTGTTCCTATGTGGCGTTCTAGAGACCAAATGCGTTGGCCGATTTTGATGATTCATACGTCAATCAATTCGTCTTAAGAATACGGCGAACGAAGCTCGCAAATGCAATTCGAGGCGAGTGAAAAATTCATTCGGAGTATTGCTATCTCAGTTTGCACGCACACGCGGCGCTGTGTGTGTGCGCGGGTAGAAACTCGCACACACACGGCTACGCACAGCGCCGCGATAGATAGCTTCCTAATCGTTACAACGACTCGAAAGCATTTAGAATATTATTATTTAGGTATGTTCATTATTTGCTTTTTATGGTTGACTACTTTGGGGAATCGTTGGTAAATGTACAGCCTAATAATGCGTTTTTACGAAATTTCTTTACAATATCTCAAGTTTAGGATAGCTAGCTATCGCTTGTCTTTGTACCTATAGAGAGAATCTAGCAGATACGTCATGCGTACATTTCCAAATGGGTACTTTTGTAAAGCAATGTTGAAAGTTTATAATATTAGTGTTCTTGAATAAATAAGTAGGTAGGTACATCGTTTATACAGGCAAAGCGTCTTGAGTCTTGGGAGCAACGCGAACGGCGCCGCCGTTGGCGTTCTTTTGTCTTATTTATGTAGGTATTCCTTTTAATAAACCTCGAATATGTATTATTATAATAAATAATGAAAGCAAGCAAAAATAATACAAGCGTTACGTAAAATAATACGCAAAGTATTAGTAAAAGACTAATATTCCAATAATTTATGCCTATTTACGCATAAGTACAGATAAATTTTGAATAAACATTTATTTTGTTATGTTCTTACTTTGGTGGACCGATGACCTGGTGAAGGTTGCAGGAATCCGCTGGTTGCGGGACGCACGGGACCGGTCAATGTGGCGACGCTTGGGGGAGGCCTATGTCCAGCAGTGGACGTCTTTCGGCTGATATGATGATGATGATGATGTTCTTACTTTGTAGATCATCATTCATCTGTTTAAAAAACCGGCCAAGTGCGAGTCGGACACGCGCGCGAAGGGTTCCGTACCATTATCGCAAAAACGGCAAAGAAATCACGTTTGTTGTATGGGAGCCCCACTTAAATATTTATTTTATTCTGTTTTTAGTATTTGTTGTTATAGTGGCAACAAAAATACATCACCTGTGAAAATTTTATCTGCCTAGCTATCACGGTTCACGAGATACAGCCTGGTGACAGACAGACAGACGGATCGCGGAGTCTTAGTAATAGGGTCCCGTTTTTACCCTTTGGGTACGGAACCCTAAAAATGGCGGATTTTAGGCGCCATATTGTGGTCGACCAAAACTTTTTTCTTCCAAACCCATCGTGTGGGTATCAAAATAGAAGGTTTTAAGAGGCAATTTCAAAAATATATAACACTTATACAGTGTAAACTCTTTATAACGTTATCCTTTGTAACGATAAACTCCCTATAACGTTGAAGTGAGCCCAAGTTGGTTGGTTTGCGTTAAAACCCACATATTGAAACACTCTTTATAGCAAAAAATGCTCAGTCCCTTGAGTTTCGTTAAAAAGAGTTTACACTGTATGTTTAAATCATCGACCATACAGCCTCTAGACGCCTAACAACAGGCGAGCGATGTCTGTCAACAATTATGACTAAAATATCATATACTGGTAGTATAGGTCGCCACTCGACAATTTCGAATTAGTAGCGACCACTTTCGTGAGCCGTTAACACTTCCGCGTCAGGCAATTACAAATTGGTAAAATAAATATTATAATGGCCCCTTGTACCGTACGTAGGTGTGGTAACAACAGCCAGATCTCGAGTTGCCCGAAAAATGGTATAACATTTCATCGGTAAGTTAATAGTTACATAATCATAATCAGATTTATTTTCTGATATTATTTATCGGAGTTCATTTTGTACTGGTCATTATTGTAGGTGTAAACTGCAACAGCACAAATTTTGTCGCGCTCGTTGATGTCTTTTGTGTTTTCGTCTCTTTCTTTTTAATGTATTTTTTAACCGACTTTCGAAAAAGGAGGAGGTTCTATGTTCGACTTCTTGTATGTTTTTTTTTTTTTTTTTTTTTTGTGTATGTTCACCGTCATATCTCCGTCAATTGTGGACCGATTTAAAAAAATCTTTTTTTGTTTGAAAGAGTATGTTTCGAAATTGGTCCCATTTTAATTTGGTGAAGATCTCATGAAGAACTTCGAAGATATACAACAGAACTCTTCAATAAATAACGGAAAATCTCTCGGGACTGCTGCAATCGCATGTCTGGTTATTGTTTATACCATTTCATAACATAACATCACGCCAGTACGCTCTTAAAGGCTAAGCAGATCTCTCATTTGATCGGTTTTGTTCAAGTTTCATGATATTCGGGTAATCTATTCTGGCGTTATAGGAAACTTACTAAACAACTTACCTATTAGGTAGGTAAACTAAAAAGTGAAAAATAAAAAATCTTTTTTACAAAAAAATACTACCGACTTCCAAATAAGAAAACTACAAAGTGAAAAATAACTTTATTATTGGAAGTCGGTGTCCATAACGCAAAGAAATGGTACCTACGAAAGACACCGACTTCCAAAAATAAAGTTATTTTTCACTTTGTAGTTTTCTTATTTGGAAGTCGGTAGTATTTTTTTGTAAAAAAGATTTTTTATTTATCTATCTCTTTTCCTCTATAATTTGGTACGCAAAACTAGTGATGCACCATATTCTATGACCAAATCTGTTATGGATAAAACTAGAAACCTACATACTATTTTTACAAAAAGAGACATTAAATTAAATAGTTTATTATTTGTTAAATTAATTGTGAAACGAATATTGATTTGTATAGTGGTTGAAAATGATTAGTATAGTGGTGATTTTTATTGCACAAAAAATAGGTGAATTCGCTTAGATTTTTTTTCTTTTACGGAGAAAAGACCTTTGTTCCAGCAGTGGAAATATTATAGACTGATTTTTGTATTGTATAGATATAGGTATTTTTCTATTGATTTTTTTTACTTATATTTAATATTGTGAAACAACCGCCGAAAAAATATGTTATCTTTAGAATTTTGTTTTTAGTTTTTGCATTTTATGTTATTACTGTATAATTAATAATAAAAGTAGCTAACATTAATAAATAAAAATATTAAGTACACTAACAATTTAAAACAATACTGATACCTTCGTGGTTTATTTAAACCTGTCCCATCTCTAGTTCAGCGAAATGACGTTGGTAAGGACCAATCAGAGCGCAGTCGTCCCGTGCCTCATACCTCAGCTAGTTGACAGAATTATTTTGATGTATTCGATCAAGCATTAGGCGTCTAGAGGCTGTATGGTCGATGGTTTAAATGAACCTAAATCTTAAAAAAATAAAACTAAATAGTTATAAATAAAAAATAATAATTAAAAAAAACAAAACCCCGACTGCTTACCCGCGTCTAAACGCGAATACGTATCCTCCGACTGCACAGTATGATTTTTTTCTTGTTTACTTACGGCTTTTTAGTTCGCTTTTTAAGCAGCCGGGTTTTTTGTTTTAATTTTTAATTTTTCTCAGTTACTTTTTAATCATGGTCTGGCAGTTTGAGTGATTTATGCGGCCAACCCGAATTTTCTTTTCTTTGGTATTGTTCGTCGAATCGTTGAGGTCCTTAAATTCTGAGTTGAGCTGCACGGTTGTTTAATGCGTGCACTGACTGGACAGTGGACAGGTCCACTCAATCTGGCTGGTTCTTTCCTCAAAATATCCCACTTTACCTCCAATGCTGAAATCTGATGGGTCGCTGGCTCACTCTGCGAGTGAGAAAGCAAATTTATTTGCATCTCTCTTCGCTAGCAATTCACGTCTAGACGCTGGCTCCAAGCAACCACCTACTGTACCTCATTGCGACTCTTCGATGTCGGAGATCGCTGTGCACACTAAAGAGGTCCGGAGAGTATTGTGCAGTCTAGACGTGAACAAGGCCAGCGGGCCTGATGGCATTTCAGCACGAGTGCTGAGGCTGTGTGCGCCTGAACTGTCTCCTGTATTGACACGCTTGTTCCGCCTCTCTCTTGTTAAAAGAACGGTTCCAAAATCCTGGAAGCTTGCAAAGGTGCAAAAAAAAAAGAAAAAAGAAAACCATTTCAGACATCAATCTACATGTTCTTCACATGATCTAACCAATATATAGTCTGGACTTTAAAAGAGACTGTGACCTCTGAGTTTGTTTCGGCCTTTCTTCTCAGAGTAGTCAGATAGGAAACGCCGACCTCATGTAGTTTAAAAAAATATGATCGACATGTAAAAGTGTTTGTACAAACCAACTTATAGAAATAAAATCATTTGTCAATTCAGTTTTAGTGGGGTTTATTGATAGATCGTAATCCCTGCACCATCACTCCACTATACGTAGCGCTTGCTGAGACATCATCAGCGAGCAACTTAGCCTTTTCCCAACTGTGAATCTAAGTCATCACGGTGAGATGTCTACAGAATCGACCGGCAGTTCATGTTATCTAATGAATCGTAAATTTTATATCAATGACTGTAAGACCATCAAGGCTTCTTCGTTTCTTCTCCGGTATGAGAAGGTGCCGTTGTAATGAAGTAGAAATATGCAAGGTTACTCGTATCATGGACTCACTGTTTTATTGTAATATTTAAGTGCTTAAATGAATAAGGATATAGACAAGATTAGTTCTAGGAACAATGCTAAATATTTGTCGAGATCTTGATGCATAAGCATTAAATCAATTTAATAAATGATAGCAATTTATAGAGCGTTATTAAAATTTATGTATCTACTGATCGGTATTCCATTAGCTCTTATGTAGGTATACTTAATAGCAGCGAAACACACTGCTGAAAAAACCCGATTTTGTACGGAATCCCAATTTTCACTGTTTGCTTGCGAAATGTGAAAAAGCGCAGAAAAATCGATCGATCATGCGACTTCTCTTCGACTTGCTATGCTGAGTAAGGCTTACAAGACCAGCAGGGATAGACCTGCGGGTATCACTCATCAGTTCCTCACTCCCGCGCTTGCTATTTATTTAAATTATCTATCATAGATTTTGTCAACAATTAGGCAGTCTCTCCACGTCCACAATACTGGTACTCGGCTTTATCTGGTTAGATTGGAAGCCGATCTCAAATACAGTTCTTCTTAGCGTGTAGATGGCAAATAAATATTAATTTTATGTTCGGCCCAGAATTTCGTTACGGTAACACCATTCGGTGACGCAGTCATAAGGTCTTCGCACGTACAGGGGACAGGGCACACTACACACTCCGAGAGGTGTACCATGGTCTGCGGAGAGATGCCGCACAAGCACTGAAGGCTAAATCCATCCAAGAACCCGCACCTGTGGACTGTGGAGGTTATCTTTGCTGCGGCCAACCCGAGTGCGGAGTTTAGGAAGTGTTATCCAGGTGGACCAGCAGGACGGCAGCGCGTGCCCAGGCGCCAGGCTCTCTGATGGCTCGATAAAATAATTAGGAGGCTTGAGGTTCTCTCACCAAAGATAGCATCTCGCCGAGTTGGAGTGGCTATCAGTGGAAAAAAAATCACCATTGGTAAAAGTGTAGGTAAACTGATGGAGATTTTGCCCGCGATGGTACTCGTACTTACCTACTATAAACTTGTGCACGTATCTTTATGCACATCTACCATTTAGCGTAATTTATATACAAGGAACGTTCGCGAGAACCAATCTTTTGTTCCGTGTCGTCTTAGTGAAGCGCGTGTCTCTCTGAACGTAAGCATCGTAATACTATGTCATTTTTTCAATGTATCGTATTAAAATAAGTAATTTATGTGTTGTCTCTATGATTTACTGTGTAGCATTGTTTTTTAACACGCTTTTATTAGCTTGGTATGTATGTATCTATGTATCAATGTATCTATGTATCAATGTAACAATGTATCAATGTAACGGAATCTTTGAACGTGATTTTCACCCACTTCAAAACGTTGGATTGATTTGAAACTTTGCACACTTATCAAGGACCGATGACAATGCAATAATTTAAACAGTTTGTCCCATTATCCTTACCATTAAAGCGTGTTTTTTAGTTTTTAGAACTACAATTTATTAAAAGAATAAATGCTACGATGGCGCCATAGAAATATGGACTATATATAAAAAAACTTTTTTACAAAAAAATACTACCGACTTCCAAATAAGAAAACTACAAAGTGAAAAATAACTTTATTTTTGGAAGTCGGTGTCTTTCGTAGGTACCATTTTTTTTCGTTATGGACACCGACTTCCAAAAATAAAGTTATTTTTCACTTTGTAGTTTTCTTATTTGGAAGTCGGTAGTATTTTTTTGTAAAAAAGTTTTTTTATTTTTCACTTTTTAGTTGTACCTACCTAATAGGCAAGTTGTTTAGTAAGTTTCCTATAACGCCAGAATAGATTACCCGAATATCATGAAACTTGAACAAAACCGATCAAATGAGAGATCTGCTTACCCCTTAAGAGCATACTGGCGTTATGTTATGTTATGAAATGGTATAAACAATAAACAGACATGCGATTTCAGCAGTCCCGAGAGATTTGCCGTTATTTATTGAAGAGTTCTGTTGTATATCTTCGAAGTTCTTCATCAGATCTTCACCAAATTAAAATGGGACCAATTTCGGAACATACTCTTTCAAACAAAAAAAGAATTTTCAAAATCGGTCCACAATTGACGGAGATATCGGTGAACATACACAAAAAAAAAAAAAAAAAAAAAAAACATACAAGAAGTCGAACATAGAACCTCCTCCTTTTTCGAAAGTCGGTTAAAAATCAAAAGTGATGGATCCTCTGGGTCTTTTTGGGACTGTTGGTTATTTAATTATTTTAAGTGGACTTTAACAGTTTTTCCTTCAGAAATTAAGAAAGTCTTCGTTTTTATTAGCATGATTGTTGTAAGATCTCGTTCGAGCATTAGATGGATGTATGGATGGCTGGTCGGCTGGTCGGCTTGTCCAGTACAACTCATGTGGTCCAGATACGTCCGTGGGTACTTCAGCACCTATGATTTTGTCTGGCTTAAAAACAAGTAAAAATTTTAATCTTAGCTCAGGATTTTGCCCGAGAGTTGGTTGCTGTAATCTACCCATTTACCCAACTACAGATGCCAGTATGGGTGTTCATAGCTTGCGTGCTTGTAGCGTGTACATGCATCCTGCTGTACACACTGGAGCAGCGTGCGCGCAACAAGTTCCGCGGCTTGCCCACCTACCCGCTGCTGCCGTTCCTCGGCAACTTTCATCAGGTGTTTGGGGATGGGAGGAGTGAGTACTTACAGTGTTATATTTAGTGTAAAACACAGATCCCACTATGTGTGAACATAGTTTGAACACGTACTCTGCTGTACACACTGGAGCAGCGCGCGCGCAACAAGTTCCGCGGCCTGTCCAGCTACCCGCTGCTGCCGTTCATCGGCAACATTCATCAAATATTTGGCGATGGGAGGTGTGAGTACTTACAGGGTTATATTATGTAGTTTTAACATGTGTCACTATGGGTGTAACCTGCTGTACACACGGGAGCGGCGCGCGCGCAACAAGTTCCGCGGCCTGCCCACCTACTCGATGCTACCGTTCCTCGGCAATATTCATCAGGTTTTTGGGGATGGGAGGCGTGAGTACTTACAGTGTTATATGTAGTGTAAACGCAGATCCCACTATGTGTGAACATAGTGTGATCACGTACTCTGATGTACACACTGGAGCGGCGCGCGCGCAACCACTGCCACTGCCTATCCACCTACCCGCTGCTTGCCGTTCATCGGCAACATTCATCACAGAATACAGTGTTTTATATAGTGTAAGACACAGATGACGATTAAGGTTTGCTGTGTTAACTTCAGTTAATAAGAATGGGTTTCTTAGGTACCTTTAAAATTCAGTTGAACTTAACAACTTTTAATGTTATACAGATGAACGTAAAAATGTCGTCCATAAGAATTGTCTAATGAATTATAAAACTCTTTTTTATTTGCTCCGCAGATTTGTTCAAACATTTAGATAGGATCGGAGAAATATGTGAGAACTCCATGCTGCCTTTTGTGCTGTGGCTGGGACCCTGTTCTATTCTGAGTGAGTGGCTTAATCTATATATATATATATATAAATCTACTTCTACTACAAACAGCATGAGGAAACCATGTCCTAGAACCAAACATTCTAAGATATGTGACATTTATCAATCCGCACTGGGCCCGCGTGTTGGATTATAGCTCACTCCTTCTCTGTGAGGAGGCCTGAGACTCAGCAGTCAAAAATTTTGACACCGCAGTCAGACAGGTATATTACGTTGCCAACTTATGCAGTACCGCTTCAGAATAGCTTACGTTGTTTGCATAAGCAGAAAAGCTTCAGAATATAGAGAATGTAAGAGTGAGCGAAGCCTGTTTGAAAGCCGCTTGTGATCACGTCTACCTAACTTACTGTAAGTACTCATTAGGCTGATGACGATGACAATCAATCAATCAATCTACTTTATAGTTTCTTCCTGAATATGATACCATTTGGTCCTGGGTTCGAGTCCCGGGTCGGGCAAATCCGTCTTGAATTTCTCAGCCCAGAGTTGAAATTTGTATCTGGTTGATGGATTGCCATCAACCAGATACGGCGAGCCTGGTGAGGCTCTTCCATTATTACACATGGGACTTAACCATGGCTGGCGATATGTGGGTGTAGTACATGTGCACCTCTACCCAACCCTTCAGGGAAACAGGCGAGATATTTATACAATTTGAATGGGCTATCCATGTCACGCAATAAGAGTTTTGTTTTCTGGCTCAGTCACTCAAGACCCTGAAGACGTGAAGACGATCACGAATGCGTTCATTGAGAAGCCCTACTACTACGGCTTTGGGAGAATCTGGCTTGGAGACGGACTGGTTACTGCACCTGGTAAGCATACAATTATAGGTTGCTGAGATTCATCAATGTAAAGATTCTAAAGTAGTTTAAATGCAGTCTATCAATATAGACGAGGAAAAAAAGAAAAATGCAACTTGACTGAGGCGCCACTCAGCGTTTGCGCAGTTGGTCGATTGGATAG
The DNA here is from genome assembly GCA_948252205.1 of Orthosia incerta. Classification (NCBI taxonomy): domain Eukaryota; kingdom Metazoa; phylum Arthropoda; class Insecta; order Lepidoptera; family Noctuidae; genus Orthosia; species Orthosia incerta. Next base: position 28,450,864 of record OX411759.1, read on the forward strand.
CGGTCAAACTCTTTGCGTTGCCGTATTCATTTAGGCAATACGGCTGCTGATCCTGACCGCCCTAGGCTTACTGTAAATATGCCTGCCCGGGCAGCCCTGAAATTTCCATTTTTGTAATAGCGAGCTAAGCGTGCTCGAAAATTTTGTAACCTCAGTCAGATAGATAGATTGCCGACAAAATGCAGAAATGATTCAGAATAAAGAGAATCTTAAATGCAAAAGCGAGCTTGAACATTTCAATACCTCGCCTCATGAGTAAGATTTTCTTTTACCTTTCGTACAGTTATATAAAAGTCTAATTAAGTTTATGCTTAAGTTAGCTCCAAGAGAGAAGTAAGCATGAAAGAGCGAGCGAAACGAGCTCGAAAATTTTGTCAACGCTGTCAGACAGGTAGATTACGTTACCTACTTATGCAGTAGCGCTTCAGAATAGCTTACGTTGTTTGCTTATGCAAAAAACTCCAGAATCTAGAGAATTCGGAATGCAAGGGTGAGCGAAGCCTGTTTGAAAGCCGCTTGTGAGGACGCCTGACAGTATTTTTTATTGTTATTTGTGTGGCGGCAAAGACGCCAGGGACGCCAAATTTTTAAATCTGCCACTGTAAGTAATCCAACAGAGATCGTCACTTCGACCGTTTGGGTTTATTTAGTTCAGCTTGAGTATAATTTATATTACACTAAGTAGGCGTTAAAAAAACGACATAAGATGCGTTCATAAACTAACTTAGGATGTGTGAAGCTGGCGCTGTGGCGTGTCCGAAAATTAAAAAAACAATGTGCCATCTTAAAGCATTTCGAGTTTGTTTAGTCCTGCCGTGGAACTAATAGGTACGGCAGCTCCAGCTCTATAATTTGTCTATTTGCTAAAATTTAACATAGTAGTGTAGTCTCATATAACCGACAGGTAATGTATGGAAGCACAACATCAAAAAGATAGCGGGAACGTTCACCAGCTCAGTCGTGGATGGGTACCTCGGTGTGTTCAATACGCATTCGCACAAGCTGGTGGAGAGCTTGAAGACTGAGGTGGGGAAGGAGCCTTTCGACGTAATACACAAGTACCTAGCGTATGCCACGCTAGAGACTATATGCCGTAAGTTAAAAAAAAAACTAGCTTTACGGTTTTACAAACATACTTCTTAAAGTCACGCCTACGCCTATTGCCCATGCACCACCAGCTGCTACTTCTTACATATTCATTTTACATAATGACTGCCCCTGACCGAATATTCTTAAGGATTTTTCCTTATGTTAGACTGTGAGGATGGCGTTCGGCAGTATGTCATCTTTTTATATATTTTTTTCTCACATTTGAGATCTTTGCTGTAGGACATGAAGTAATTTTCATTATTCTTGTTTTTCTTGAAAACTGATAGATTATCCGTTGTTTTATCAGAAACAGCTCTAGGCGTATCAAAGATATCGGAGAGCATAGTGACGACGGAGTACTACGAGGCTTTTAACCGCTGCCTGGAGCTGATCATGAGCAGGGCGCTGAACGTGCTGCTGCACCCCAGCGCCATCTACCGGCTCACTGCGCAGCACAGGGAGATGGCCAAGTGCGTCGCCGTGCTGCATCATGTGTCTGATACGGTGAGTGGAGTTTATCGAAGATATGCCTTCAACCGCAGCCTGAAGCTGATCATGCGCAGGGCGCTGAAGTGAGTGGATGGAAAATTTATTACCAGGACATCGGTCCACCTATTGAAAGACCTTCCAGTTCAGGGTCGCCACTCCAAAACTTTTCGGCTACATCGATCATCTGTTCGATCTGGGTGCTGGATGCGAGACGCACAGAACCGGGCGATGTGCTGATACTTGGGGAGATCAAGCACGATTTTTTCTACAATCATCCTCTCGCCTTTAAGTTTCATCCCCATTTTATTTTTAGTTTCTATAAGCGGCACAGGAGGACACCGTGAAGTTTTAATGAGTTGGAGTCCCAAATAACTGCGCCATCTCCCCGTGCTGGCGCAGTATGCATGCGCATACCACCAAGCTAAAAAAAAAGAAAAATGTTAAAAGAACATTTCATTTAGGAGTCCCGTAATCTTCTTTTGACATAATTAAACCAACAGTTCTACCCAGGAGCGTAGGGAATGCACAAGAGAGGCTCTCTCATATGCTTATATATATAAATATATTATATGTGGTTGACGATGATGATGAAGTCAACATAGAGAATTAAATTACTTAATCTACCTAAAAGAAAGTATTATTTCTGATAGCTCTTTTTGATAGGTGATGAAGAAGAGAAAGCTTGAACGGAAGAACACAAAGAACATTAAAATGGAAGAAAATAATAATCGTGGTAAGACTTATTTAGTACTAGCTGTGCCCGCGGCTTCGCTCCCGTCATCTGTCTGCCAACCCTACCCTACTTACCTGCCTGCCTACCCTACTTACCTACCTACCATTTTTTTTCCATAGTCATCATTCTATCGCGGAGAATTTTAACATCGCCATTCAGAAAATGACTTCAAATGCACAACGCCATCTATTGAATATCGAGTTCAACTGTCCGAGTATCTGAATTGCGTGTGTTGTGATAATTTTACTTCTTGAACACTTTAAATTCATCTAACTTTTAAGAGAGTGTACCGATTGCGATGATACATAAACTAAGTAATTCTTCAAGTTACGAACAATTTTTATGTATTTAGATTGGTTTCGTACATAGAGCAACACGGACCCGCCGGTGGTTCGTGTTGCTCTATGGGTTTCGTACATTTTAGGTGATGCGTGCACAAATAAACAGATAAACAAACAAACAGACAAAAATTCCAAAAATGCCGGAAATAGGTTCTGTTGGTTATTCTTTAACACCCAGGCTATTTTTTTTGGAAATATTTACGATGTACAAAAATTACTTTAAATAGATTTATTATATGTATGATGATTAAGTTAACCAATTATTTGTTATCGGTGTCCCTGTCACTAGTAAGCTAAATATTTTTAACGGGTAAAACCTTCGATTATACGGAGCGCAGGTGTGGTCCTATTTTAAAAACTGCTTCTGTCCATATAAATTAACAGCAAACAAAGAAGTCATAAGCAAATAATTTGGCTTTTCCATACATAGTTGTCATCCGCTAATCAACATTTTTATAGGAGATATAATTTTGTTTTTGAGAAGTATTCACTATGACTTTCTTAGAGAAAGATGTTCATTCACATAAACAGAAAAGTTTTTAAATAATTACCACACTTTTCTGTTACTCCTTATATATATTTGTGGTTTCTTTGAACACTGACATGCGATATTAAATGCTTCTAATGATATTTTAAGATGGTCGAGACGGGCCAAAGTTCAAAGCCTTCCTGGACATCCTGATGGAATTGAGCGAGACTGACCCGAGCCTGACAGAGAAGCAGATCAAGTCGGAGGTGGACACCATCATCGTGGGGGGCCAGGAGACTGTCGCCTCCACCATGTTCTATACGCTGCTGATGATTGGTTGCAAGCCTGGGGTACAGGACAAGTTGTATAAAGAGTAAGTATTGGATGAGACTATCTGTATAATTGACTAGATATTACTTATGTATCAGGATATTAATAAATACAGGCTTTTCCTCTGTCGTTGATTGTCTTTAGATCTGTCATATCTGAATTTCTACTGAACTGCGAACTCCGCATAATAAATAATGCGCTCCGAAATACTGAAGGTTTGAGTACGCAAAATATGAGTTTGGTTGCGGACACCAGCCTGTCGAAACTAACTACTGATGGTTTGAATTTGAAGGCATAGTTTCATCAGCGTCGTGCCCTTAGCCTAATATTTATTTAGAATTTTCGCAGCATATCTTCCTTATTTTTCTCCCTTTTCACACAATCCACCCAAATTATTTTGGTCTGGTCTTCCCCTAAGCATGGCATATATAGTTTCGAAACCTATTCATTCCCCAGGATGAAGAGTATATTCGGCGACAGCAAGCGTTCGGTGTGCAAAGAAGACCTAGCACAAATGGAGTACTGCGAGGCCATCATTAACGAGACACTGCGTCTGTACCCGCCTGTCCCTGGCATTCTGAGATATGCCGACAAAGACCTACCTCTTAGTGAGTACAAATAAGAACAGTACCCAAGTTAATAATACATGAAACTTTTCACACCACCGCTCGACAATGTCCAATTACATTATCATGCAATCTCTACATAAAGTAAAGCATTACTCTGCGGCGCGCCGCCGCTTACGTACTTTGTGGAATTACCTTAAGTGTTAACTTAACTTTACCTAAGTTGTATGAACCGCCCAAGGGAGTAAAGTGATTTGAATTTGGAACGTCAAATTCGTGTGGAAACTCGTGGAAAAATCTAAGTAAAAAAAATGGCCATTTATGTCATTGTAAGGAAGTTTGTTCAAAAATATTATTATTTTTTTTAAACCATTTTTCGATTCAGAGATCCGTTTGCGTAAAATTAAGCTTTAAATTGCTAATTTATATAGAGTCAAGTTTCCCCCCCCCCCAGCGAAATGGTTGCTCTTGGCTATGTGAAAAAACTCACGGCAGTAGCAAATATAACGAAATTAAAAGGAAAACTATCACGGATAAGTAGGCTTTACAAGTATACGAGTAACAGTCGACCAACTTATAAAATGTACTTGGAACAGTAAAAAATTTGTACAAATACCATTGAAAAATTACTTAAATAACGTTGTTAGCTGTGTAAAACAGAGTAGATATATGATTATGAACCATGTAAAAATAAACAAAAATAAAATCATAATAGGCTTTACTAGTTTACGAGTAATAGTCGACCAACATAAAAAATAAAAACCTTTTTTACAAAAAAATACTACCGACTTCCAAATAAGAAAACTACAAAGTGAAAAATAACTTTATGTTTGGAAGTCGGTGTCCGTAACGTAAAAAATGGTACCTACGAAAGACACCGACTTCCAAAAATAAAGTTATTTTTCACTTTGTAGTTTTCTTATTTGGAAGTCGGTAGTATTTTTTTGTAAAAAAGGTTTTTATTTTTCACTTTTTAGTTGTACCTACCTAATAGGCAAGTTGTTTAGTAAGTTTCCTATAACGTCAGAATAGATTACCCGAATATCATTAAACTTGAACAAAACCGATCAAATCTGAGATCTGCTTACCTCTTTAGAGCGTACTGGCGTGATGTTATGTTATGAAATGGTATAAACAATAAACAGACATGCGATTGCAGCAGTCCCGAGAGATTTGCCGTTATTTATTGAAGAGTTCTGTTGTATATCTTCGAAGATCTTCATCAGATCTTCACCAAATTAAAATGGGACCAATTTCGGAACATACTCTTTCAAACAAAAAAATAATTTTCAAAATCGGTTCACAATTGACGGAAATATCGGTGAACATACATAAAAAAAAAAAAGCATACAAGAAGTCGAACATAGAACCTCCTCCTTTTTCGAAAGTCGGTTAAAAACTAAAAAAAATATCTCAAAATAATCAAATAACCCTTTATAGTATAATATTATGTAATTCTTAAAAAGCTTAAACTATCTATTGAATCATCTTTCATGGAAGTCAAATTGTTATATAATTATCCTGTAGCAGAGAACACTCTTTCTGCTTCAACGCTGGTCGGTGGTATTGATAAAAGTAGATTGTAAACCCTTTTTAAATTCCTGCTTCTCTGACCATTCTCATCAAATAGTGCTATCTCTACTTGAATTGTGGTGTCTTCTTCTTTTGAGTGATACTAGAAGTTCATTACTGATTGTGCTATCTTTTTGCGATAATTTCAGAGTCATGAATCTTAACGCTGTGTCAGCAGTCACTAAGTTTACATCTTCTTCACAGATCGCTTCTACCGTAGCTTTAATTATATAAAGGGACTAGCTTCTGCTAGCGGCTTCGCCCGCGTGAATGTCGAAAATTATCCCAAGGCAACAGATTCCCGGGATAAACAGTATTCTATGTGCTATTTGAGACTATAATCTATCTCTGTGCCAAATTTAATCCAGATCCGTCCAGCCGTTTGAGCGTAAAACTTTCCAGAACGAAATAGTGAATACTGCAGATTAGAGGTATTATAATACATAGGAAATTTTTCAAATTCCGAAAGAGAAATAAACGAGCGTGCGCGCAAGGATCCAGGAACGAGCCATACCATTCCTCGTGGCTCTAACGCGCGCTCGTATCGGCTAAATAGATAATATTTTTCTAACTTCAGTTGCGAAGTTGGATTTTATAACTCCTGCTTTAGTTACCAGTTAGTCCTTATTTAGTTAAAAGTCAATACTGAATAGGTTACATCTAGACAAGCGTTCTTCACCGTAGACCACATCATCGCTTACCATCAGGCGAGATAGTGGTCAAACGCGAGCATATCGATTAAAAACAAACATCATCCTATGTGGGCCCGTTTTTAGACGTTGTGTGCCGCTGAAACCGTTTTAATGTTCATGTAATAACAACAAAACCCCCTTCTTAGTTCGCATTATTATGCAAATTCAGTACCCTTCGGTAATTCGGTACCCTATTACTGCGCGTGGCCCGACACGCACTTGGCCGGTTTTTTTGTGAATTTTATTGCAACATTCGTGCCTGGCTTCTTATTGTCTCACAGAAGGTGTGAAAAGTCCTCTGGGATTAACCCATGTCTTCGTCTTGGGCAGCTTGAAAAAAAGCTTGCCCTCGCTTCACTCAGTACTCTACATAACTCGCTTCGCTCGGGGGTCTAGAGTCCCTCGTTACGCTCAGCGTTCAATATGCCGCCCGTGACGCAAGACACTGCTTTATAACCTTGGCGCATAATCTATTAAAATGAGTCTGTCTCACAAGTATTAGTGTTTGAGATGACGATCTGCAAAGCCGCATTTATTTAAAACAGTCTGCTGCTCAAAACAAGACTCTTCTTGTTCTTAGCGTGTTGATGATAACGTAGAGTCTTCAAAGTTAAATCCCTTGCCTGGCCCAGTATTCGGCCACGACAACGCCATCCGCTGACGTAGTCATAAGGTCCTCATATGAACAGGCCACAGGAGATGCAGCGCAAGAGGAAAGGTGGGCCACGGTCTCCGGAGGGACCGCATAAATACCATCCGAGAAACCCCACCTCTATAATTTTTTGAATTATTTCACCAGGCACAAAACGGTATTTCTTCTTTGTTCCAGAATCGTTCACAATCCCTAAAGGTACAGCCTGTGGTATAAATTCGTGGGGTGCTGGTCGATCAGTTCGCGTGTGGGGGCCTGACGCCAAGCTCTACAGGCCTGAGCGCTGGTTAGAGGACCAGCCCCCGGGCACTCCGGCTGCCTTCCTCGCCTTCAGCTATGGAAGACGAGCTTGTATTGGTAAATTTAATTTTGTAACTCCTCCGCTGTTCTATTCGTTGAATCGTTTCTCCGGGGCATGTCGAAATTCACTGACTCGGCGCTTTCTGGTGGGCGCCACTGTTGATTCTGGCTCTCAGGATGCAGAAAAGAAAAGAAAGAAAGAAAAATCATTATTTGTCCCACATAATAACCTTCACCTCATAAAAATTATTGATAGATGCGTGTGGGTTAAACATCCATACTTCCCAAAAGTGCGAAGCTCCCAACTGCTTTCAAACATTTTAACGATCAGGGCCTCTTGATTAACAATAACTTATCTTAAAGACTTCTCGGTTTATCAATTCACAATGAACTGAAGTAACGTTGTAAATAAGAAAATGTCTAAATCGGTGACGACGACTAATATCCATTTCAAATCTATAATACACCTAAGAGTTGTCTATTAAGATAATAATGGTTTTATTACCGGTAAAGTTGTAGGAGTGGAAGGGTGTGTAATATATGGCGTAATAGCAGATGATATAATATCATTTGAAATAACGATCATTTCATATAATTTTCAATTTCTATAATGCTCTTTTTATATTTCGTTCAATCATTCAGTATGGTAGGTAAAATACGATTACTATTTAAGCAGCAAAGTCGACGGAGCCCCGTTACGCGGGGTTCCTGTTTCTGTCTGCAGGGTCTAAAGTAACCTTAACATGAAGATGACAGGAGCTGAGTTCACTCACTTCAGCTCTTGTCATCCCCTTCGAAACTAATCTATCCGTGTCGGTGTGCCCTAAGCTCCCGTGCTCGCTTCGCTCGCTCCTGTACTAATAAATCTATTTATTTTTCATTTATTTATGTACACATAAAATATTTATCAGGGAAACAGAGAAAATAAACAATACAGATAGTAGAACACAAAGGTACGTTAAGGAAAGTTTTTTCAAAAAAAACATGATCATTAGAACTTTTGTTATTATTTCAAACGTTACACACCCGGAGTGGAGAAACAAGATGACAATAAAGTTGTTGACAGCAATTTGCTTCATTATGATAATGATACAGCTTCAGAACATATTAAAGATAATGAGCCAGTAGTCAATGAGGATAATTAAACCTATAATTACTCACAATTTAATGTACGCATTACGCACGCTGTGAATAATAAAGCAAAATTAAACAGTGTTTTTACGTTGCCGACTGTCCCCATAGGGAAAATGCGTGTGTCTGTGTATCTAATCAAAGCTAATATTATTATTGTAGTTACTAATACATGTTTCTATGTTTGCAAAAGGCAATCTCTGGTAACACTGAACTGATTACGAACATCATTTCAGACGTGCCGTCCCTAGCCCTTGATGCAGATCCCTAGCTCTGTCCTGCAGAGCGAGATTGTTTTTCAGCGCCCTTTGGTATCTGCAGCCTTATAGCGTAATAAATTCGGAAAGAGTATGAAAAATCGACCAATCACATAGAAAAAAGCCACATCGCGTCATTCATTTCGCATGTGATTGGTCGATGTTTCATACTCTTTGCCCTTTGCTCTTTCCGAATTAATTTTACGCAATAAGGCTGCTGGTCGCTTTCACTTCATGTAAATTCTACTTCGGTCTTATGTTTTTCGCAATTGGCTTTTTGGCGCCCCTTGCTATCTGGCGCCTAGAATGACCGCTCCTCTCACTCTACCCCAAGGTCGGCGCTGGATTTCAGAGATAAAGTTACAATATCACTGAGTGTCATAGGCTGCGTATCTCAGAAGAACTACGGCTCCTGTTAAAAATCGCGAGAAATAGGTAGTAAATGATAATTCTTTAACATCTTCATATTATTTACCAGGTAAGAAGTACGCTATGGCGATTCTGAAGACGATGCTGGCCCATTGTGTGAGGGATCTGGAGTTCGTGTCCGAGGCTGAAAACCTAAAGCTGAAGGTAGACATAGCCCTTCGGCCAGTGTCTGGACATCTCATACAAGTGAGACCACGGCAGGAGACGTAGTTACTGATATCGATACCGAGATCGTTTGTAATGGATATGAAAAGGAAATGTTGAAAAATGTTTTATTGTTTAAGGGTTTTTAGTGACGGAGTTGTGATATTGTTTTTGATTTAATCTACCAAATAAATGCAGTAAAAAAAACATGCGTCCAGGCCAGTTTTACTTTGCCGTGCCTTTTTTAACCTATCATAACAATTTTTTATACACTTCATCAAGTCACATTGTCATTAGTGTTACAGACATTCCTGAAGCCGTGACGCAATTTAAATTGCGTCAACGGACGATATCGCGCACGTATTTTCTAAGAATATTTCAAGTGTACGGTCAAGATGCATCGCATTGCGTCCATGTGAACTGGGGGGTGACCATAAGCTCTTAGAGTAAGGTTATTTTGAGTGTGTAAGGGACAGATGTATATGACTTGTATACATCTGTCACTTACGCGATCTCAAAATACCCTTACTCTAAGAGCTTATGGTCACCTCCCTGACAATGTTGCTTAGTTAAACTCGTTAATCGGTGTGATATATTATATCGAATCGCGACCAACGATAACTTGGCCGATTTAAATTTAGTAAAATCTTTCTTTGTAACTTTGCTTTTCTACCAAGTGCTTTATCTTTAAAAAGTCCCTTATCTTCATTTGTATTTCCGCTTAAAACTATACGCAGAGTACCAAAACACCTTTGCGGCCACTGCTTGAGGTTGTAAAAAAATGTTCATAAAAACCGAACGTGTTAGTTAGTATCCCCGTTAACTCATCGAAATTGACCTCGTGACAAATTTCTATGAGTCTGATGAATAGCCATCGAGCCTCGCAATGAGCTAGTTGCAGGTAGAAACGTGGCCTATGAGAGCTGAAATTTTTGCTCAGTGCATATATACTGCGGCCAAGGATATTAACGTTGATTCCGTACTCTTCTCAACTAAATAACAACTATAATTCTACAATTACTTATCTATTTTTAACTTCTTAATGGAAAAGGAAACGTATCATCATTAAGCCAGAAACATAGTCTGCGTGGGATCCTCTAATCGTTCCTAATCCTGCTAATTGACAGCGGCCATTATTGCCATCGTTAGACCCCGGACACACGAACTTCTGCACCCTAATGACGTAGCTTCGATTGCAGACGGTTTTTCTACAGTCTCCACTAAGCTTAAAGTCACTTAACTGGCTGTGGAGAGCTGGGTATGTTTCAACAAAATGACGGCGAGAAACTGAGGTATTACAAACTTTTACTGAAAACGTAAGATGTTACTGATATTGGCCACGTATTTATTATTATTAGATTTTTTCATTTTTGGGACATGTAACAGTTTTTTTTTGATGGGTTTGCTCTTGACTCCACTCTAGGTCAGAGGTGACAGAGACAGAGTCGATGATGGAGTGAGCTTACCCAGAAGAAGCCTGTTCACTCTAACTTTGAAGAGATTCGGGTTGAACGCGTTCGGAAACACAGACGCAGGTAGTGAGTTCCATTTATTCGCTGTGCGCATTATGAAGGATGTTTGGAAGCGCTTGGTGCGAATTGGTGGAATGGCAACAAGGTAAGGATAGTAACTTGCAGTGCGTCTAGATGTCCGATGGTAGAAGGGGGCTGGTGTTGGAACCATCTTTATTTTTAAAGACTCGCTACATGGGTCGAGTTTTTGATCCGTATTTAACTCAACCAATAGTTAAATATGTTAACAATAAACATATGTGTTAAGCCGCCTGTAAGCCTGCAAGTTCCATGTCACAGGGGTCATAAACGGGTTTTTGACTACAATAAAATTTAAGAATTATGTATTTTATTTTATTACTTTTGAACTTTAACAAAATGTTAATTTACACACTAATTCTTAATCAAAAAGAAACTTGGGCCCATAATATTGTATTGAGTAACCCCTTAGAAAACCACGCGATCTGTGCTCCAGCAGCCGAATTGCGTAAGTATATTATCCAAAGCAAAAGAATCGATTCTTTCCCAAAACCGACTTTATATATTATATATAGTGCATATTGATACGATAAGTCGTTTTTGGGAAGGAATCGATTCTTTTGCTTTGGATAATATACTTACGCAATTTGGCTGCAGGACTACCTATTCTACTCACTCATTCCACTAAAATAGTTCCAACATCCATGATTTTTTTTGGGCAATACCAAAAGCCCTCTTAATACACTCACTGAACGACGAACACTGTCCCGAACAGTACGGTTATTGTCTAATTTCCAACCCTGTTCTTCTCCATACTCTTCAACAAACTTGGTCATTATCGTTATTGCATGTTCATCTAATCCCATGCCATCTAATTTACACAATTTACGTCTACTACCATCAGTCACCGAACAAGCAGTCAATGCACACATGGTGAAAATTTCTTGAAGTAACATTGGAACCAATGTAGTTAAATCTTTCGACAATCTCTTGCAATCAGCTAGTTTATTAGCGTTAACATACACACCAGAATGTTTTATAAGCTCAACCAGGCCCGCAGCAGGCTCACGATGCTTTAATTTCCATCTTGGGTCATTTTTGTCGTTAGCAGTTAGGTTTTCTTTTAATTGTTCTTCATCGAGTTCTCTCTGTCCAGCACGTTTCATGTCTTGCATTTTGAGGTCGATGCCTTTTCGGATACTATCAATTGGGTCTTCGTTCATGTGCCAACTGTCCCCCAGCATAATATTACTAAAGGTAGTATCATAACATGCGTGTTCTGTTACAATTGTTACAAACTCCAGCAGGGTGTTTGTTGCATGTCTCACAAGACTTTCGTGGCTGTCTGCAGCTCTGGCTCCTGTGTTAGTCACAGAACATCTGCTTAATGCCATTGTAGTAAAAATTTCTACAATTAACATTCGAGCCATAGAAATAGGATCACTGGACATTCTTTTGCAAACAGTGAGTTTGTCAGCATTAAGATACACACCGGAGTGATCTTTTAGTTCAACTAGTCCCGGAGCAGGTTCACGATACTTTAATGTCATCGTGATAGATGTCTTACATTTTGGGTAATTTTCAACTGATTTTAAAGGTAGAATATACTTGCACTCTTTTTTTGTCGGTTTTTCAGCTTCTGTGTATTTTGATGAAGACGCGGTTGTGTCCATCGTATTATTGTCGACGCGGCGTATCGATGCCATAGTCGTGTCCACGGACTCCACGGTGGTTTGTACCGGCGTAATTCCTCTATTTTTTATGCAAAAACCTGAAATTTTAAACAATATGTACATGTATATAAATAATGTGAAGACATTAAGATTTTTTTATAATTAAATAAAATAAAAAATCAAAGCTTACCTTACAACACTTACACACACACAAACATACACAATGTGTATAAATTAATAAATAAATAGCGTGCAGAGCACCGCCGCCGCTTGTTAAATGTTCAATAAGACGTATAAGGTAAAAGTTCATTAAACGTATTTAAAGATTAAACACACGACAACCGTGACTATCACGTCCTTATTTGGTCAAGTAAGCACTAGATAGCCGTAAACACAATAAACGACAATAAGCGTCCTGCGTCAGGCGACCGTCATTGCGAGTCCTGGAAGCATCGCGATTATTATAGTGGATGATGCAACCTAGTCACGCGCAGCCAGTTTGCATCGCTAACGTAAGTTCGCGATCCATTCATGGAATCGATCGCAAACTTATTCACTTTGACAATTCAAGATGCGTGATTCACTGTCGACCACATCATCGTTTTCCATCAGGTCAGCCCGCGCTTGACCACTATCTCATAGTGGTCAAGCGCGGGCCTACAGGAAAAAAAAAATAACAATATTAATTGCGTTTCACCCTGTCGAGTAGGCGGATTTTGGTATTTCGGATGGATGGAAGGCTGCGGCCCATGTTTCGATTGTTTTTTTTTTAACATCAGACACGATGAATTCGACACAGAGCAACAAACACAAAGTAAAGAAAAGAATATTGGAAAAAATATAGTAAAAACGCGCTGAGCTTACACATTCCGAAAGGTTAATACCAAACCATCTAAGCATGCTTGCGATCGACGCACGGGAGCGGGCAATGTGGCTACGCCTGGGGGATGTTCAGCAGTGCGTCTTTCGGCTGAAATAATGATGCTTGCGATGCTTTTGTAGATCTGAAAACATCTATAATCTCCACCCGCTGTACTACTAAATAGTTAATGTTTAACTAACATAACGATAATGCGCTTTTCACCGCACGTGGTCTAGCCAACAGCATGTGTAGTGGCTAACTAGCCCGATCCAGCCGTTAGTCTAATTTATTAGGGCCCTATTTGTTTCAGTTGCCGGTGTTTGGAGCTAATCATGCCGCGGTTTGGGTGGCTCATTGTGAAACTGGATACCTGTTTATGTTTGTTCCACGCTAGTACAGACTCGGACAGGCTCATCACAGTCCTTAGAATGTAAGATATTTTATCGATATTTATGTAACTGCTCAGTCTCAAACTATCTGCATACCAAATTTCATCTAAATCGGATTAAGCGTGATAAGGTAACAGACAGACAGACAGAGTTACTTTAACATTAATAATATTGGTATGTGTGGATTGGAAACAGTCTTCTTCTGAAAATAAATAAATGCCTATTAACTTACCTACGTAAAAAACGTAATACTCATCCATAACATACATATCTACCCTCAAGTTAGTGCTCGATCAATCAAGTTAAGTTAAACTCGGTTTAAGAGCCACTGCCAAAGAGCTCGGCTAATGACCCGTTAAATTGGCCGCAGTTAGGTATAGCCTGAAATTATGTAGTATGGTTCTATGGATAACGTCGCCTTAGATGGAGACTGGAGATGTCTAGACTAGGTTTGCACGACTAGTCGTGGGCTGCGACTGCGTTGGTATGCGTGCATCGGTAAGCGGTGGGTCGCGGCTGGCATTTTTATATCTTGGACAGTCCAGTCAAGGATGCGCGTGAATTTAATTGCATCGCGGGCCCTCGACTCATGGTAAAATATGGTCGATTTGCCTCGCCTTGCACCAACTACGTTTGCTTCGGCTTCCTGTCTACCCGGATGAAGCAGAATACCAGTTTTTAAGGGGTTCCGAAGTCAACAAGGAACCCTTATAGTTTCGCTCTGTCTGTCTGTCCGTCCGCAGCTTAGCTCAGAGACTCTAAGTACTAGAAAAAAACATATTTTTTTTTGGGTTTCCTCCTATATACGTGAAGTGGTGATGTTTTGTTTTTTCTTTTCTATCCCATGGTGTGGGGTATGGTTGGATAGGTCATTCAAAAATATTATGGGTTTGCTAAAACCATTTTTCGATTCAGAGATCCGTTTGCGTAAAATTAAGCTTCAAATTTATGTTAGAGTCAAGTGTCCTCCCCCCCTGCCAGCGAAATGGTTGCTCTTGGCTATGTGAAAAATCACGGCAGTAGTAAATATAACGAAATTAAAAGGAAAACTATCACAGATAAGTAGGCTTTACAAGTTTACGAGTAATAGTCAACCAAGTTATAAAATGTACTTGGAACCGTAAAAATGTTGTACAAATGCCTTTGAAAAATTACTTAAATGACGTTGTTAGCTGTATAAAACAGAGTAAATATATGCTTATGAACCATGTAAAAATCTACAACAATAAAATCATAACATCCTTAATAATAATGATTTCTAAATGAATAAAGATTTTTTAAGCTCGAAATAACGCATTGGAGTGGCCGGAGTCGTTGGCAGTACCGGTCCGTAGTCCATACGGAGCTTGCGCGCGGGTGTGTCTATTTTGTTTTAGTGCCGAAGTATTTTCAACGTTTTGTAATCTAACTTCAAATTAGATTCGATTGCCAAGCAAATTACTTATATTCTTTTGTCGATATCCATCTATAAAGTCAATATTCGACCCGACTACATCACTAATTGAGTAGCGTAAAACTTACCAGAACGAAATAGTGAATACCGCTGATTAGAGGTGAGTACATACGATTTTTTTTTAATTCTGAAAGAGAAATAAACAAGTAGCGTGCGCGCAGGTATCCAGGAACGAACCATACCATTCCCCGTGGCTCTAACGCGTGCTCGTAACGGCTCCTTTCGCAATTCGCTCCCGTGGTGGTACTCAAATAGATAGTATTTTTCTTACTTCAGTTGCGAAGTTGGATTTTATAACTCCTTCTTCAGTCACCAGTTAGTCCTTCTTTAGTTTAAGTCAAGAGTGAATAGGTTACTTCTAGGCAATCGTGTTTCACCATAGACCACATCATCGCTTACCATCAGGCGAGATAGTGGTCAAACGCGAGCATATAGATTAAAAAAAACATCATTCTATGTGGGCCCGTTTTTAGACGTTGTGTGCCGCTGAAACCGTTTTAATGTTCATGTAACAAAAACAAAACCCTCTTCTTAGTCCGCATTATTATGCAACTTCGGAACCCTATTACTGCGCGTGGCCCGACACGCACTTGGCCGGTTTTTATTTATATGGAGCGATTACTTGCTGAATATAAAAACGTGGCAAGAGTAGTCACGTCGATCCGCGAGCAGGTATGGAGATAGCGCCTCGTAAAACGTAGGCGCTATGGTACCCTGCTCTTCAGTGACTTGGAGATGCGCAAGTCCAGGTGGGTCGTATACATTAAGTATCAAGATACTTAGACTACTACTACTACTGATACTTAGGCCAAGGCCTATGCCTGGACGGTTGGTAGGGCTTCGAAGAGCACT
Organism: Orthosia incerta; assembly: GCA_948252205.1. Taxonomy (NCBI): domain Eukaryota; kingdom Metazoa; phylum Arthropoda; class Insecta; order Lepidoptera; family Noctuidae; genus Orthosia; species Orthosia incerta. The sequence continues at coordinate 28,466,777 of OX411759.1, forward strand.
TCATGCGATCGGTGGTCCTTTATGGATGTCTACAACCCGGTAACTACACAACACGATGGCACTTGGCAAGACTGATGTTAGATTTTCGAGCTTCTGACTTTCTGTACGACTGTCAGGAACGGGACAGCCGGGAGCATTTTTTTAATGTTAATGACCTCCCATAACAGGTATCCATCTTCAGGCACCCACTTCATGAAAACTATTGCCCAGTGTTCACTGTGCGTGATGAGAGCGTGACCCGCCCGATCCCATTTTAGCCTGGCAGCTCTTTTTCCTACGTGTATGACTAATAATTACTGGTAAATTCAGTAACGTCATTTCGTGGGCACTAATTATAATAGCGTTTGGGACAATACTAGGAAAGTCAGATATACCGCAAATTCAGCGTTTGCAATGACGGCTATGTAATTACTTAAATGGCCGGCTATTAAGTGGCGACAATCATTTGTCCACCGAAATATATTTGGTAATTTAAACGGAATACTATTCTGTTAGCTTGTTAAAACGGATAACTCATTTTTTCATCTCAACTTTCGCAGGTATGCTGGAAGGAACATGGAACCTAAGATTGTAGAAACATGCTTGTACGATACAGATAAATCAGATAATAGACATCTTTATTCCTAGACAGCACGTTTCGCCTTTTGAAATCTTTGTTGATAGAAAAATTGCTACGGCAAGAAGTGCTCTCTATGAACAGATATCTCTGTCAACAGTGCTCCCTATGGACCGAGATATCTACAAACAATGTTTTCTATCAACAACAATTTCGGCGAAACGTGCTGTCTAGGAATATAGATGTCTAGGAATAATAGCTTTGCTTTCTGTATGTAGTCGTATCGTACAAGCGTGTTTCTCGTTTCTACTGAAAAATCACGCTCTAAAAAGTATGAAACAAGAAAATATTCTCTTTTGAAATCGTTATGTACAAAATATTCTCTTTTGAAATCGTTATGTACAAAATATTCTCTTTTGAAATCGTTATGTACAAAATATTCTCTTTTTAAATCGTTATGTACAAAATATTCTCTTTTGAAATCGTTATGTACAAAATATTCTCTTTTGAAATCGTTATGTACAAACTATTCGATATGTCCCTCCTCGCGTCGTGTTCCTCATTGCTGAGGGTCGGGACCTCCCCCGACAGGCGACTAACTTTTCTCTGACGATGATTCTCCATCTGTGTCTGTCCTTGACGTCGTGGAGTGCGTCGTACAACTTTCACGGATTTGGTCAGATCATCTAATCGGGCTGCGGCCCCTCGGCCTCTTGCCTTCGACCTTGCGAATGATCATCAGCTGCTCGAGGTTATGACCATTCTTTCGGGCAATGTGACCAGACTATAGGATTCTTCGCAGGCAGGTGGTGGAGAGCCTGGCCTTGATATTGTGTATCGATTCAATATATATCGACTATTAAATAAACAACTTACATGTAATATATATTTTATTGTATTTAATACATATTCATAGTGGTGTTCAGAGGATAACCGTATTCCTATGCCACCTACGGTAACAGATGAACATACATACATACCGGTCAAAAACATAACTCTGCCTTTTGCTTCGCCGTAGTCGGGTAATAATTGACAGAGCCGTTCTAATCGGGGTAAAAACCCAGACTTCGTAAAGGGAGAATTTTACCTATTAGTGGAAAAACCAAAAAATCAACCTAGTGCAACCCTATTTTGTGTGCAAGCTATTTCTATTTTAGCCTGGACACAAAATGGGTTGCCTGACCGGCGAGCACGGCCTCTGTGATAGGCTTGTGTCAAGCATTTTATCACTTATCATTGTTTTCCCAAACTGTGATAAAAATGTGTGACTCAGGCCTATCACAGTAGGCCGTGCTCGCCGGTCTGCTGGAAGAGACCGCGGCATGCGATAAGATGTATCCGCCAATTGTATGTATCCTCTAAGTGTAGTACAATGAAGTATATGAATAAATTAATCATATTTATGTAACTTTGAAAATAGTTTAACCGGCTGTATGCCGAATTACCGAAACAATTTAACAGCCATTGTGTCTCGCGTGGATCTAAGTTTTAGGCGCTCAAGGGCAAGTCTAATTACTTATCTGCCCTATTGCAAAACCTTCTGAATCGATAGCGTAATCAGTCTGTTTAAATATGAATGATTCGCTAGCCTTGCGTTCGAGAAACTACGCTTAGGTGATTATATAGCTAAGTTAGGCATTAATTATGGTTGTAAGACTTCAAATTATTAGCTAAAGGTTAGGTTTTGTTTCAGTAGGCCTAAGCAGCTGCTGTAACTTAGAAGTGACCGAGTGAAGTTTTTAAACTTTTAAAAATATTATCCACTTATATATAGACTAGCGGCCCGCCCGGTTTCGCACGGGTATTTAAAAAAAGTCAAAAATTATAATACACACACATAAACCCTTCTATTTGCGTTAGGTTACTAAAAATTGTAGTTCTAAAAACTAAAAAAAACACGCTTTAATGGTAAATTGAACTAAAAAGTCGCTAATCCTGAAGATATTGGTAAGGCTAATGGGACAAACAATTTAAACGCGCACGGTAGAATCAACTTTTATTACTTGTAAATTTTAATTTTTGTTTGACTTTCAAAAGTACTTTGACTTTGACTAAATTATTGCATTGTCATCGATCCTTGATAGGTGTGCAAAGTTTCAAATCAATCCGCCGTTTTGAAGTGGGTGAAAATCACGTTCAAAGATTCCGTTACATAGATACATACATACCAAGCTAATAAAAGCGTGTTAAATAAATTGTAGTTCTAAAAACTAAAAAACACGCTTTAATGGTAAATTGAACTAAAAAGTCGCTAATCCTGAAGATCTTGGTAAGGCAAAACAAACACAAACAAACTATTTAAACGCGCCCGGTAGAATCAACTTTCATTATTTGTACATTTTAATTTTTGTTTTTCGTTCAAAAGTGCCGCTTATTGGCCTAGTTGAATAAAAATATTTGACTTTGACTTTGACTTTGACTAAATTATTGCATTGTCATCGGTCCTTGATAAGTGTGCAAAGTTTCAAATCAATCCCACGTTTTGAAGGGGGTGAAAATCATGTTTAAAGATTCCGTTACATTGATACATAGAAACATAGTTACAAAGATACATACCAAGCTAATAAAAGCGTGTTAAAAAAAAATGTAGTTCTAAAAACTAAAAAACACGCTTTATTGGTAAGGATAATGGGACAAACTGTTTAAATTATTGCATTGTCATCGGTCCTTGATAAGTGTGCAAAGTTTCAAATCAATCCAACGTTTTGAAGTGGGTGAAAATCACGTTCAAAGATTCCGTTACATTGATACATAGATACATAGATACATACATACCAAGCTAATAAAAGCGTGTTAAAAAGAAAATTATCAAGAAAGTTTGAATATTATTATTTTAATGAACTTTTATTTTTATTTTAATGTTTGTTTTTAGGGTTCCGTACCCAAAGGGTAAAAACGGGACCCTATTCCTCCGCGGTCCGTCTGTCTGTCTGTCTGTCTGTCACCACGCTGTATCTCATGAACCGTGATAGCTAGACAGTTGAAATTTTCACAGATGATGTGTTTCTGTTGCCGCTATAACAACAAATACTAAAAACAGAATAAAATAAATATTTAAGTGGGGCTCCCAAACAACAAACGTGATTTTTTGCCGTTTTGATAATGGTACGGAACCCTTCGTGCGCGAGTCCGACTCGCACTTGGCCAGTATTTTTTTGTTATGTAAACTAATAAGACTTCATTTCCTGACATTGACTCCCCTCCCGTACGGCCCGTGCCCCAGGTCACTGGAACTAGGCGTCAGCCTACATTGCTCAAAGCTAAAGGTGCTGCATAGCTAGTAGAGCAGGGTGAGCGGCTTCAACGCAACATTTTTTCTAATACTTACATTTTTAAACTCATGATATTATATTTGGAATGGAATGTCTAAATTGAATAATTTAAAAAGTTATATAAAGGTATTGAAGCAGTCTTGAATATGAAGTAATTTATTTTGATAAGGATTAATACCAAGATACAAATAATGAGCCTTTTCTGGCGGCGGCATTTCAATAAAAAATGTATAATAAAAGAAACACTTATCGTGGCATAACTATAATAGTTAGACATATGCTGTCGCGACATTTTTTGTAAATAATGATGTGGTCTGCAAAGTCGTAGTACGTTATTTTATTCTATCATCAAAAGTTTTCGCAGCGCACGCCATGTAAAGAATATTTTTGGTATTTTTTTTACATCTTGGGTACATTATTGGAGTTTTAGTAAGGATCCCTATTTTTTGAATATATAATATAGCCTATGTCACCCGGCGATAGTGTAGCTACCCAACAGTGAAAGAATTTTTCAAATCGGTTCAGTGGTTTCGGAGCCTATTCAATGCAAACAAACAAACAATCAAATCTTTCCTCTTTATAATATTAGTTTAGATGAGAATCTGATAACTGTAAGAAAAGTCAGTGTGCTTAATGTACACTTTTAAGTCAAAATAGGAGACCTTACAATCGTAACTCGATTGCCCTTATCCCTTATATACCTATCCTTAGTTATAAGACAACATTTTGTAGAACTTTCAATATTTAATGTTAAAATAAAATATACAAATCTTCTCATTTAAAATTCCGCCTCGTGCTCCAAAGACTTGTAGCTTGTAAAACAAAGAATAAGGTTGTAGAAATAAAAATAAAAGTAACAACAATAATTACACATTTCAACTTTAGCGAAGTTCAACATTAAAAGAAAAAGATTCTTTAAAACTTGTAACGTTACTTTCAAATAACTTTGCCCTCTTACTGTATAATTTTTGTTATATCTGCCACTTAGAAAAAAGGTCCGAAATTATGAGTTAAATACGCCCAACGACCCTTTATACTCTATGGAAGTTTGTAACAGCTCGCTCTGTAAAAATATTGTTTATGGTTATCAGCCGAGTTTCGTCGAACTTTTTTAAAGCACCCTGATTTTAAGTGCTTTCGATGATGGTTATTTTGAATGAAATGTTTCTGAGAGTTTTTAGAGCTTACTACTTTAATAAAATATACATCTGATACTTAGCGTTTTTATTTTTGTAGAGGTATTCAGTCGTTACTGCTTCATCTTGTTTTATTAACACGCTTTTATTAGCTTGGTATGTATCTAAGTATCAATGTAACGGAATCTTTGAACGTGATTTTTACTCCCTTCAAAACGTGGGATTGATTTGAAACTTTGCACACTTATCAAGGACCGATGACAATGCAATAATTTAGTCAAAGTCAAAGCCAAAGTCAAAGTCAAATATGTTTATTCAACTTGGTTCAAATTTACAAGTAATGAAAGTTGATTCTACCGTGCGCGTTTAAATAGTTTGTCCCATTAACCTTACCAAGATCTTCAGGATTAGCGACTTTTTAGTTCAATTTACCATTAAAGCGCGTTTTTTAGTTTTTAGAACTACAATTTATTTTATGATAATAAATTAGAGAAGCCTTTCGAATACCTATCCTTATTCGTTACATTCAGGGAAGACCTTCTCTGGTTTATTTTATTTTAATTGTTAATTGTAATCTTATCTTTACCACACTTCTCGTAAAAACAAAACAATTGCACAAAAGTTTTATATAAGTAGACCACTTAGGTCAACGACTCAAGAGTTACGTCACCGAACTAAAAGCAAAGTCAACCCCTTACCAAACCTTGATTTCAACAAAATACCACCGAGTTTTATGCAGAATATTAAAGCAGATATTAAAATGCTATAAGCGTCAGTATTTGACAAGTGGTGGCCATGAGCGGTCTGATTGTAGACCAGCACTATTTGTGAACAAATACAGAGGTTATTACGATGCAGACTCTGCGCAAGTTCGGCCTGGAGAACTGTGATGTGGAGACCATGCTCTGGAATGTGTCCGTGTTTCTGAGAGCCATGATCCTGAATATTGATGGGCGGAACAAGAAACGTAAGCTATGCATTGATAATAATTGATTTACGAGGGGAGAAGTCATATTTTCGGTCGACATATTTTCCTTAAATAGAAGATATATTTTGAGGAGAATATGTCGTGACTTTTTGGGTCGTATGAAGTTAAAGTAATCTATTTTTAGTGGGTTTACCTACTGCTTGATTTCGAATGTCATATACCCGATCGCTAATTCCCCGAAGTCATCATCGAATCAAGATCGAACGTCTGAATCGCCGAAATTCTATAGCATCGATGTACCAAAATTTCGAATAGCCATTAGATCGTGCGTTCGTTTCGCCGTTAAGCCATTGCAACGATAGTCCTATCCATCGAATGTCAATTGCCTCGACGTGTCAGTAAGTCGAAAGCTATTCAACCTAAAACATCCAAGAAAATTAAAAAAAAGAATAGCTTTCGCGCGCGTTAATTTTTATTTTGCGATAACTGCTAAGATATTTATTTAAATTATATGGTTTAAAGGATTCTCATAACATGCATGAAATATAACGTATTTAAGGTGATAAGGATTATTATTGTAGACGTCTAAATAGCTTTCCAATTACCGCATTGTATTGTACGCGACCGGCGATAGGTATAGAAGCTATCCTTAAAAGATAGCGTAAATTACTAATACCCATTCAAATATGCCATCGTGGACTTTTCTGTGTTTTGTTATATCTCAAAGGGATTCGGCAAGGCTTACGATAAGAGCTCCCAGGCGGCTTGATTTTTGCTGACTTTTCAACAATTATCGTCATATTTCCACCAATTTAAACAAAACCTTCAAATATTATACACATAAACCTTCCTCATGAATCACTCCGTCAATTGGTGAATGAAACAGGAGTTTTTGAGTATAACGCGAACAGACAGATAGACCGACAAACAGACAGACGCGGCGGGGGACTTAGCATTTATAATATGTAGTAATGTAGTGTAGGGAGACCCGAAAGTTCGCAAAAATATGTATTTTAAGGAAACTATGCCGCGAATTTTGGGGCCTCCCCATGTATGAAGTTACCGATAAGGTATTTTTTTTTGTATTAGCCGAACTGATTCGATATTAGAATATTATTACTGCAAAAGCTTACTCCTATTTCCTCATCCGCGAACCCGCTGCGGCTGCCCGTCACCGGACCCTCATCTGGGGAGTACACCCCATCACCGGCGCACTAGAACACATTGCACGACGTGACCACCCCGACGACCAAACCAGCACATGGGCGCCAGAAGACCCCGTGTATGGCACCCTTGGTCCCCCTGTGACGGGTCAGGTCAGTGGCCCCGCCTCCTGCCACTTTTTGGCCGCAGGGGATAGGGAGAGTGGCCAACGCTCTACCGACAGTCCTCTTCCCATGCGGCCCCACCGCGTCCGCCATCAGACGGTGGTGACCCCGTCCAGGCCACGGAAGATAGGGCGAGGGGCGCACCGCAATACCAGTACTGCTCTCCCGCTGCGGCCTCCAACCCTCAGCCACGATGCTTCCCAAACGACCTCGTGGCCCGCCTCAGTTGCGATGTCGCCCACAGACTCCGCAACCTACATGTTGACTGCTACGTCCGCGTCGTCAGCTTATCGGCAAGAGCCCTGACTAGCGGGGCTCCTCGGGTTCCTCTGACCGGTGACCAAACCACGGCTACTGAGGATCCCCACCTCGACAATGCGGGAACCCACCGGTATCGTGCGAGCTGTTACTGAAACCTGGGTGTAAAAAAGATTTGACATAATTTTTATCCTTTTTCAACCATAATTATAAAGTCGTTTTTCGTGTCTGTCTGTAATCTGTATGGATCTTTTGACCGCGCTTTTATTCTAAAACTACACAACAAATTTTGATGCAGTTGTCACCTAAATTTAGAGATCTTATTCCTTAAGATTTATGTGTATAATACTCGTACATTAGTATAAAAGTCACAAAAATATAAGATATCTTGATATTTATTTAAGTCGTTAAAACCATGCGAAGAAGGAGTGGGTCGGTGTATAGTACCATTGAAATCTATTTAATCTAATAATTAACCAAAGCCAATGATTTTCCAAATTCCAGCTATCCCAATAATCTTCTACATCACGGCTGCTGTAGTTTGTCTGGGCTACTTCTACGTGTATCTGGTGTCTATGAGCTGGTTTGTTTTCGTTCGCTGTCCAGCTACCGGCGACCTGCTGGCGGCCATCGTTGTCTTCTCCCTGGGTGTCTCCAGCGAGATCGGGACTATCAAACTGATCTTTATGTTTGTGCATATGTAAGTATTGCCTTACAATAGATCCTGATCAGAAAGCTTAAAGTCAACCAAAGGGCAATGGACAGGGCTTTGCTCAGAGTTTCCTTGCGCGATCGTATCAGATATGAGTTCTGCAGGAGTACCTGGTTAAGGCCTCGCGAATCCGATGGATGCAAGAGGCACAATACCGACCACTGTGGCGACGCTTGGGGCAGGCCTATGACCAGCAGTGGACGTATTTCGGTTGAAATAATGATGATGCTGATGATATGTAAGTATTAGATTTGTGTTCTTGTGTGGATAGCGGCCATCGGCACGAGAACTAGACTAGGAAGCGACGATGTTTGCAGGTCGGCTTGTATTAACTGAATATGAGCCATTGTATAGCAGTAGACTTCTGTAGGCGAAGTCTTGAAGATGATGAAGAGGGAGGAGGACGTGGTGTGTCTATCTTCACGAGAGGTATATTGCAGCTAGAGTGGAAAGTCTTGATTACTATGGTGCCTTCCTGATCGGGACGGAGCGTTTTCGTTTCTGTAACGAATCGGCCGAATACAGATTCGGTCGGAGCGCTTATTTAATAACATGCACACGGTAAAGATACCGAGTGCATGTTATTAAATGAGCGCTTCCTGACTGAGTCGATTCGGTACAGATTCTTGACGAAGCGCATACTCGCGTCTCTGTAAATAAACAAAACGCACCGTCCCGATCAGGAAGGCGCCTATGACTGAAAGTGGCATACTACACTGTCATGCCTACAGGCATAAACTTCAGGAGCAGTAAAAGCACGAACTATCGCTTTATGTTCTTGTTTACGAAATCCTCAAAAGTTTTCACTTTGCGCTTATTTTCAAGGTTGTTCTTATAGCTTTTATTTACATTCACCAGTCCCGGTGTCTGTAATGAAACCTTGCATGTTAAATTTGACTTTCAGGTGTTCGATTGAGCTGAAATTTTTATATGTATAAAAGGTTGCTTAAAAAATTACATCTTGTTTGTTGCTAGAGACAAAGTCCGGGCGATAGTGTCCGAATGCCTTGCATGCAACTCCTTGGTGGTGGCAGGCAGTAGATTCTCCAACAATCTGTTAAGTGCCCTGAGGCAGGTCAAGAAAAGGGCTATGATCTTCTGGATGGTGATCATCTTAAACGGAGTGGTGTACTTCATCAAACCCTTTACATTGCCCGGGAGACATTTTACTGAAGACAAGTTCATACTTTTTGGTAAGATTAATTATATATTATAAACCTATACCACAGATAATATAATAGTAGTATACAGATGCCTCATCCCTTACAAAGAAACCGTGCAAATGTAACTAGCGTTTTTCGTCTGATTATACTGAAAATTTTACTGATAGTAAAAAAAAACGCGGCCGGTTATGTGTCAAACGATAGATGGTGTTAGCAGTGACTTGCAAGTAAAATGGTTTACTCGGTTCGTGAATATTTTTTCCTTTAAATACAGTGACGATTTGTTTTATTGTATTTTTTTGCACGTTTTCACAGTTTCATTGTACCAAATTGTGTTACAATGAAAAAAAAAAAAAATTGTACAAATTTAAAAAATCGAGTGGAATTCCTCAGAAGTTAAAAACCGCGCCATCTGTTGGAATGGGTTTTAAATGATCCGTTAAAATAATCTTTTAAATCTAATCTAATACCTTTAAACGAGCAATTCTTGTATATATGTATTTAATCTGAATCTCAGAAACGGCCCCAACGATTTTCATGAAATTTTGTCTGCACCCCTGCAGTTGTGTGTGGTGTTTCGGGGGCGATAAATCGATCTAGCTAGGTTTTATTTTTAGAAAACGTCGTTTTCTCTATTTTCAACCGAGCAGAGCTCGGTCGCCCAGGTACTGTGAATTAAGAGCCCAATATTCCATATTTTTGTACTTAGGAGAGTTCATTAAAAAGAAAACATTACACACAATTTTTAAAATTTTTATGATCTATTCTAGAAATAGTTAATTTTACACAAAATTATATTATATTGCGCCATCTAGTGAAATTTATTAAAACCTAATTTTCTTAGCATCGGGACGCCGTGCCTTGACTAATATCATAAATGCGAAAGTAACTATGCGTGGCGTTACGTTTGCATGTCAAAACATCTGAACCAATTTTCATGTATTTCGGTACAGCCATCTGTACTTCCTCAAGGACCCATGTCCTTGAAGAAGTACATTATTAGATATACTTTTTATTCCCCAATAACGTTCCCTTGGGATTATTGCCAACTCTTACGAGGATAAAGCCTCTGGCAAAAAGTGATGTCTAAAGTAGTGTCCGACCGAAACAGAAACCGAAAACGAATTTCGGCAACCGTCTCAGTTTCGGCCGAAACCGAAACCGAAACTTCCTTACAAGGATCATGTTTTGAGGGAAAAATAAAGAAAACGTTCTTATAATTGGTCAGTCTTTATTTATTTATCATTAAATTACATAGCTATGCAGTCTTCGACATTTTTCGTGATGTTTACTACCTACTCTTATGCTAAATCCCTAGCTATATATAAATTAAGCCCGAGACACTCTCTCAGAGAGAAATTTAAGGAGATTAATGTAATGACTGTGCCATTTTTTTTTGGTTTTCTTGCAATGACAAGAATATTTACTTTTTAAAGTATTATATTATTTTATTTTAATTATTGTGAATGTGAAGACTATGTGGACCATTTTTTTTTGTATTTCTTTTTAATTTATCTTAGTTTTTAATCGTGGTCTGGCAGTTTGAGTAGTTTATGCGGCCTACCCGAATGTCCTTTCTTTGGTATTGTTCGTCGAATCGTTGAGCTCCTTAAATTCTGTGTTGAGCCGCTCGGTTATTGACAAATGCGTGCACTGGCTGGACAGGTCCACTCAATCTGGCTGGTTCTTTCCTCAAAAGACCATTTCAGACATCAATCTACATGGTCTTCACATGATCTAACCAAGATTTTTGTTTTGTCTGGACTTTAAAAGAGACTGTGACCTCTGAGTTTGTTTCGGCCTTTCTTCTCAGAGTAGTCAGATAGGAAACGCCGACCTCATCTAGTTTTAAAATATGATCGACATGTAAAAGTGTTTGTACAAACCAACTTACAGAAATAAAAATCATTTATCATTTAGCTACAGTTAGCACATCCAAAGACTTGGTAGTTGTATTTGATTCAAAATTATTATTTGATCAACACGAAGATCAAATCAGAAATAAAGCATCAAAATCACTAGGGTTCATTTTGAGAGTCTCGCCTGAGTTCAGGAGCATCAAAACCATTAAAATTATCTACTGTACTTTTGTTCGCAGCCATCTCGAGTATGTCTCTCAAGTCTGGCATTCCAATTACAACATATAAATCAATCGATTGCAAGGCATATAGAGAAAAATTTTGAGGTATATTCAATTCCGGTTAAAAACTTATTCTCCCATTTATGTCCTTTGTTGTAAAAGGTTCCATCTACTTTCTCTTTCTGAACGTAGAAGAATTGCAGACTCGGCGTTTTTATTTAGAATCGCTAGTGGTTTAAACGAGCTGCCCGAATTGCTGAGCAAATTGGACTGCGGATTCCTCCTACTTTTCGGCGCAATCCCCGTCTATTGCATACTCCTAATGGTAGGAACGAAATCCATATTTAATATGAGCGAGCTAGCATATAAAAATTAAAAAGGTAGTACTTTGTAGTCTCTTCTTTGATAACGTAAACTAATTAACTAAAATTCACGCTGTTTCTGTAATTTTTGTTACTCTCATTTGTGTTAAATTGTTTTGCTGTAAGTTTTCCTAAAACTGTAAAATAAATATAAACCTTACCGAATTCAAAATAAATCACACGATAACTCACAACAAACAAAACGAACTGCCACGTGAAAACACAAGCCAGTCACGACATGTTCTTTTTTTTTTTGGCGCCTGTTCTCCGCCTAAGGCGGAGTCTGCGAGCTAGGGAGGTTCCCCGGACATTATCCGAGACCTTTGGGACTCATCTTTATTCAAGGTCAATTTGTACATAATTATTATTATCTATGAAATTTAATGTCTATTACATTGCGAGTTTCTAAATTAACTTATTTTCTAAAGACTTATTTTAACTAATTATACAGCGTGTTTATAATTATATCTTATTTCTATATAGCTATAGGTTCTATCATTATTTTTGCTTCCGACTTACGAATATCACCATATACGGTTTTGAGCATTGTTGTAATTTTTTTTATTTGTTTTTATTGACTGTTTTCTGTGCTATGTCAGAACAGTATTCAATGAATGTAGTGCTGTATTTTTTGTCACTTATAAGTCTATTAAAATTCCCTGGCTTAATCTCAATTCCTAGCTTTTGTTCTATATGATATCTTTCTAGGCTATATACCGGGCAGTCTGTTAGTACGTCACGACATGATTAGGCACGTGGACGCGGCAAAATGTGTTCGTCGCTTACTTGCTTGGATGGAATTTAACGCGCCGAACATGACCGATCACAGCGCAAAAACTGCCGAATGCAGTTTCGGTTTCGGTCGTAGTTTCGGCAGGTTCGCCGCCGAAACCGAATCTAAACCGAAACTCGTTTTTTGCCGAATATCGACCGAAACCGAACCTTCGGTCGGACACTAGTCTAAAGTAATGTTATAAAGAGGTTTAATTGTAGATATGTTTACAATGTTTTATTAAGGGCAATCTCTGAAAACTCAATTCGGTTACGTATATTCTTTAAATAACAAAAAGCTACACTTAGTGCTGTGTGTTAATGGCTACTTTTTAACTCCCGGCGTGTTATAAGTTTGACGTGTGTACCTGTTTATTTGAGCATTTGTCTGTGGCATCATATCTCCTAAACGGATGAGCCGATTTTAATTGAGTATTTTTTGTTTAAAAGGTGACTGTAACGAAAGTGTTTATAGCTATGTTTGATGAAAATCGGTTCAGCCGTTCAAAAGTTATGGGCGTTTTACTGTTTGAATCGGGGTATTTTTACCCGACTGCAAGGAGAGGGGTTATGTTATTCGCCCGTATGTTGTGTGTATATATGTACATACAAACATACGTTTGTAGTATTCTTTATTATCTCATATCTTGCAAACAACTAGACGGATTTACAAGTGTTCTTAGACTTTAAATAAATTGTAGTTCTAAAAAAAAAACTAAATCTACGTGGAAAATTATTAATAGATGTAAATCAAACTTCTCCTCTGAATCCGTAAAAAAAATACTCAATGGTGATAAACTAATAAGTGATCCTAAAGAAATGGCTACGGCATTCAATGATTATTTTATAGACTCAATTCATCCTGAAATTAATTTTAGTACTAGTAATGCTATATCTTGCGTAAATTATTATCCCAAGTCTCTATTCATGAGACCGACAGATTCATTGGAAATATTTAATATTATCAATTCATTAAATAACACAAATAGCGTGGGTTATGATGGAATAACTACTAAAATTTTAAAATCTGTGTCGCATATAATTGCGCCTGTTTTGAGTTTTATTATTAATCTATGCATAGAACATGGCCACTTTCCTAATTTATTAAAAACGACCATAATTAAACCACTGCATAAGAAAGGTGATAAAGCTGCTCTATCAAATTATCGTCCTATAGCTCTGATACCAGTGATGTCAAAAATTTTTGAAAAGGTAATTTATAGATCTATGAACTCATTCTTTGAATTAAATAATATACTGGCTAAAGAACAATATGGTTTTCGAAAAAATAGAAACATTAATAAAGCTGTCTATGAATTGTTTACAGAAATTGTTGGTAGTGTTGACAAAAAAAAACCAATTGCAGCAGTGCTTATGGACATGTCGAAAGCCTTCGATCACGTAAATCACGAAATATTACTGGGTAAGTTGGAACGATACGGGGTCAGGGGCAACATATTAAATCTAGTCAAATCATATCTAATAGGACGTAAGCAAGCCACTGTTATAAATAGAATTTGTTCTAAATCCAAGATAGAAGCTACTCATATGTCGTCAATTAGAGATACAACATGTGGTGTACCCCAAGGAACTGTCCTTGGGCCCTTGTTGTTTCTCATATATGTTAACGATTTGCCAAAATGCACTGAGCATCAAACTATTTTGTTTGCAGATGACAGTACACTTATTGTTCCATGTAAAAATATAGAAACTTATGAAGATGACATAAACAAGTCCATCCTTTGCATCATAAATTGGTTACATAAAAATAAATTAAAAATAAACTTAGATAAGACAAAGCTTATGACATTTTATCAAAGAACAACAAAACTCAACTTAAACATAGCTTACGATGATCAAATAGTAGCTGAAACAAGCAGTGCTAGATTTCTAGGACTTAACTTGGATAGTCATTTAGACTGGAAATGTCATGTAGAAACTGTTTGTAAGAAACTAAACCAGTACTCATATGCGCTTTACAATCTAGCAAAAATTGTGAATGAGTCCGTTGTTCTAATAAAATTTCCTACAAGGCATATGTCACATCCACATTACGTTTTGGAATAATATATTGGGGCAATTCCACGGACAAAGAACTTGCGTTTAAAGCCCAAAAAAGATGTGTGCGTTCTGTGTTTAAACTGAAACCGACTGATAGCTGGATTCCATATTTCAGAAATTTTAAACTCTTAACGTTGCCCTGTATGTACATTTTTGAGACAGCAGTATTTGTCAAATCCAACTTCCATCTGTTTGAAACCTTGAGATCTAAACGTCGCAACGGAGAGATATGCACTAAGCCACATAGCACTGCTCTTTATGCAAAAAGTTTTTAAGGAATGGCACCTAGAATCTATAATAAGATCCCTAGACGAATTAAAGAAATAAACAACATAGACGATTTTAAAAAGGCTTTTCTAAAAATATTACATGTAAAAACATATTATACGGTGAACGAATACCTAACTGACACATTATAATTACATATTATTATTTTTTGTTTGACATTTTAATTGACTGTAGATACTAGAATTTATTATTAATATATTTTATTGGAATGTATTTTTTTTAATTTCGACTACTTAATTTATAATTATTTAATAATGTGTGATAATTTATTATAATCAGCATGTTTGTACCAAATTAATATTTGTACGCCGATGATGGCTAGACATAGCGTTCTTTAATAATCACAACATCTGTACCTAATCTACCTATGTTCAACAAATAAAGATATTTGTATTTGTAAAAACTAAAAAACCGGCCAAGTGCGTGTCGGGCCACGCGCAGTAATAGGGTTCCGAAGTTGCATAAAATGCAGACTAAGAAGGGGGTTTTGCTGTTGTTACATGAACATTAAAACGGTTTCAGCGACACACAACGTCTAAAAATGGGCCCACATAGGTGATGTTTTTTTTAAATCTATATGCTCGCGTTTCACGCGACCACTATCTCGCCTGATGGTAAGCGATGATGTGGTCTACGGTGAAGCACGCTTGTCTAGATGTAACCTATTCAGTATTAACTTAAACTAAATAATGACTAACTGGTACCTGAAGAAGGAGTTATAAAATTCAACTTCGCAACTGAAGTTAGAAAAATATTATCTATTTGAGTACCACCACGGGTGCGAATTGCGAAAGGAGCCGATACGATAATACGAGCGCGCGTTAGAGCCACGGGGAATGGTATGGCTCGTTCCTGGATCCTTGAGCGCACGCTCCTCGTTTATTTCTCTTTCAAAATTTGAAAAATTTCCTATGTATTCACCTCTAATCTGCGGTATTCACTATTTCGTTCTGGAAAGTTTTACGCTACTCAATTAGTGGTGTAGTCAGGTCGAATATTGACTTTATAGATGAATATCGACAAAAGAAAATAAGTAGGTACACTTGACTCTAACAAAAATTTGCAATTTAAAGCTTAATTTTACGCAAACGGATCTCTGAATCGAAAAGTGGCTTTATAAACCCATAATATTTTTGAATGGCCTATCCAACGATACCCCACACCATGGGATAGACTAGAAAAAAAAATAACATCCCCACTTTACGTCTATAGGAGGAATCCCAAAAAAAATATTTTTTTCATTCTTTTATTGTAGGTACCACTTGCTTTGTAGCGTGGCGATTATGGCAAAAACCCCCCATGAATAGCACAAATAAAAAATGGCCCCTAGTGCCCGGCAGCCTGCCTATCCTCGACTACGGTAGCGGTCGAGGTTACGGCATGGCAAGGGGTGCCAAGAATCTCCGGACGGGATCCGGCTACCCAAAAAATCACCGACGACTGTACCTGGCTACGTACAACACGCGTACACTTCGGACCGACGAGAAGATCACCGAACTCGAAGAGGAATTGAGCAGGTTGCGATGGAGTATTATAGGGTTATCTGAAGTCCGAAGAGAGGGGGAGGACTCGATAATCCTCAAATCCGGTAACCTGCTCTATTTCCGAGAGGGTGACCGGCAGTCCCAGGGTGGTGTCGGGTTTATCGTCCACAGGTCCCTTGTGAACAACGTGGTGAAGATCGAGAGTGTGTCGACCAGGGTGGCGTGCCTTATACTCAGAATATCCTCAAGATATTCGCTGAAGGTCATACAGGTCTACGCCCCAACCTCGGCACACCCCGACGACGAGGTAGAGACCATGTATGAGGATATCTCCAGAGCCATGCATGGTTTCAAAACTCACTTCACCGTTGTCATGGGGGACTTCAACGCAAAACTGGGCAAACGAGACGAGGATGAGCTGCAAGTGGGGCAATTTGGAGTTGGACGACGGAACCACCGGGGTCACCTACTGGCCAGTTTTATGGAGAAGGAGGGCCTCTTTATGATGAACTCCTTCTTCAAAAAGCGTGAACACAGGAAGTGGACCTGGCAGAGCCCCGATGGTGCAACAAAAAATGAGATCGACTTCATCATGTCAACCAAGAAGCAAATGTTCAATGATGTCTCTGTGATCAATTCGGTGAAAACCGGGAGCGATCACCGCATGCTTACCATGCGCACATTGAACATTAATATTAAGCTTGAAAGGTCTCGACTGATGAAGTCCACGCTCCGTCCAGCACGGATCCAGCTCCAAAACCCCGAGAGCTTTCAGCTTGAACTCCAAAATCGTTTCGAGTGCCTAGGGAGCTCCGTGGACGACTACGCCGACGGGTTCGTGGAAGCTGTCCATACGGTCGGGTCTAAGTTTTTCAAGACCCGTCGTACAGATAGAACCAAAAAGCTCTCTGATTCTACCTTCAAGCTTATGAAGGAGAGGCGTGAGTTGATCCTGCAGTCTTCAGATGAGGCGTGCAAATACCGGCAGCTCAATAGACAGATCTCTAAATCCTTGAAAAGAGACCTCCGCCGCTTTAATACCGAGCGTATTAAAGAGGCGATTGAGCGAAATAAAGGCTCCAAGGTTTTTTTAAGGGATCTGGCTATTGGGCAAAGCCAGCTCACGAAACTGAAGACCGATGATGGCAGGATCGTATCCGCCAAACCAGAGCTTCTGAGGGAGATCGAGAGATTCTATGGGCAGTTGTACACATCAATCAGCAAGCCCGTTGCGAATCTAGCAAACGACCCAAGAGCTAGATTGACCCGACACTATACCGAAGATATTCCGGACGTCAGCCTGTACGAGATTAGGATGGCTCTGAAACAGCTTAAAAACAACAAGGCGCCGGGTGATGACGGAATCACTGCTGAACTCCTGAAGGCGGGTGGAAAACCGGTCCTTAAGGCCCTTCAGAAGCTGTTTGATTCCGTCATACTCGAGGGCAAAACGCCACAGGCATGGTGCAGGGGTGTGGTGGTACTCTTCTTCAAGAAGGGCGACAATGCCCGGCTGAAGAACTATAGGCCCATCTCACTTCTTACGAATCGTCTCGCGCGCAGGTTTGACGATTTCCAGCCTCCCGAACAAGCCGGATTCCGAAAAGGCTTTAGCACCGTAGACCACATACATACGCTGCGGCAGGTTATACAGAAGACCGAAGAGTATAACCTGCCTCTCTGTTTAGCGTTTGTGGACTACGAGAAAGCCTTCGATTCGATCGAGACTTGGTCTGTACTGCAGTCTCTCCGACGGTGCCAGATCGACTACCGGTACATTGAAGTGTTGAAGTGTTTGTACAAGAACGCCACTATGTCAGTCCGTCTTCAGGATCAGATCTCGAAACCAATTCTTCTCCAGCGCGGCGTGAGACAGGGAGACGTCATTTCTCCGAAACTGTTCACTGCTGCGCTGGAGGATGTCTTCAAGGTTCTGGATTGGAGAGGGCTTGGCATCAACGTTAATGGCGAGTACATCACTCACCTTCGGTTTGCCGACGATATAGTGGTCATGGCTGAGACCATGGAGGACCTCAGTGCGATGCTCGATGACCTCAGTAGAGCTTCCGAAAGAGTGGGTCTTAGGATGAACATGGAAAAAACCAAGGTGATGTTGAATGGCCATGTTGCACCCACTCCTATCAAGGTCGGGGACTCTACACTCGAAGTTGTGGACGATTATGTCTACCTGGGCCAAACGATCCAATTGGGTAGGGCCAATTTCGAGAAAGAGGTCAACCGTCGAATCCGACTCGGCTGGGCAGCGTTCGGGAAGTTGCGCGGTATCTTCTCGTCCAACTTACCACAGTGTCTCAAGACGAAAGTCTATGACCAGTGTGTGTTGCCAGTGATGACATATGGCTCTGAGACGTGGTCGCTTACAATGGGCCTTATCAGGAAGCTTGCAGTCACTCAAAGGGCAATGGAGAGGGCTATGCTCGGAGTTTCCTTGCGTGATCGAATCAGAAATGTGGAGATCCGCAAGAGAAACAGGATTACCGACAGAATCGCCAAACTAAAGTGGCAGTGGGCAGGGCACATTGCTCGAAGAACGGATGGCCGATGGGGTCGAAAAGTTCTGGAACGGCGACCGCGAACCGGAAGACGATACGTTGGAAGGCCTCCCACCAGGTGGACCGATGACCTGGTTAAGGTTGGGGGCAGGCGCTGGATGCGAGACGCACGGGATCGGTCAATGTGGCGACGCCTGGGGGAGGCCTATGTCCAGCAGTGGACGTCTTTCGGCTGAAATGATGATGATGATGATGAGGTACCACTTTGTCGGAATTATTAATATGTATATCCATGCCTAATTATAGCTTTCTAGCACTAAAAAGTCTCTGGGCTAAGCTGCGAACGGACAGACCGAAACTATAAGGGTTCCTTGTTTACTTCGGAACCCTAAAAAACACGCTTAAATGGTAAATTGAACTAAAAAGTCGCTTATCCTGAAGATCTTGGTAAGGCTAATGAGACAAACTATTTAAAATAAACATACATATATATTTACTATAATATATAAATTAATAGAAAGGTGATTGAGACGACTCTGCTAATGGTGTAGAAAATAATGTCGCAGCTTTCGCTTAAATGCATATTGACTGGTGGCCGTCCTGATATCGAGACGAAGCGCATTCCAGAGAAGAATGGACTGAATATGAAAAGAAGAATGAATAAAATCAGAAGTATGAGAAGGAGATTGTTAGACGAACGCAGATTCCTAGCGTGTGAAGTACACAGATATTGAAAGTGAGAGATGAGATAAGAAGGAGGGGTGGGAGAGTTGAGTAGAGAGAATAGCGTGGTCAAAGCGCGTAAATTTCGCCTCTGCCGAATGGGCATCCATTTGAGCTGAGATCTACAGCTCGACACATCATATTTCCTCAGGTTGAATATGAACCTGATGCAGTTGTTTAGGAGCCTATCAAGCTTATCCAGGAATACCGCGTTCAGGTCAAAGTAGCACACGTCACCATAGTCGATTGGCCTAGTTGAATAAATATATTTGAATTATTGCATTGTCATCGGTCCTTGATGGGGGTGAAAATCACGTTCAAAGATTCCATTACATTGATTCATAGATACATACAAACCAAGCTAATAAAAGCGTGTTAAAAAAACAAACATGGCTGATTTTGGGTGCCATATAGGGGGAGGCTCAATTTTTGTTTTTCTGCCGAACCCGTCGTGTGGGTTATCAAAATGAAGGGTTTTAGAGGTGATTACAAAAATGTATACCACTTACATGTTTAAGAGTAATTCGTAAAAAAATACAACTATATAGTTGTAAATAAAAAAAAGTTAATATAATCAAAAAAACCCGACTGCTTAAGAAGCGAACTAAATAGATTTAAACAAGAAGAAAATCATGCTGTGCAGTCGGAGGATACAATGGTGAGCTAGCGCGTAAATAATTATCGTCGCTGTCGCGTCGGTGCTAACATTTTGACTTTGGATGGCCTATTGTAGTACGAAGTTTTAGTAGAAAAGGGGCCAGCGAATACTTACAGGTTTTGTTGTTTGTCACTGATTTGTGGCCTACCTACTTGTGGTGTAGCTCATTGTGAAAGCTATTCTACCACCGAGTATTATAGCAAAGGCGTCAGTTTTAAAAATAATAGGTAAACATGACTTGAAATCCTTATCTGCAAGCTATTTTCATGAAAAAAAAACTGGAACAGAAATTTCTGATTAAAAATAAATAGCAATAGGTAGTGAACTTTCACAATTGATTGAAAACGGTCAGGAGTTTAGTGCTATATTTCAATTCATTGTTATGTATGGCACCAGTAAGGTCATGCAGCCAAATTGAAATGAGAATTAAAGAGAAAATGCAAGTACTTGTATTACCTACTCTGCATTTGATACTAGCCAGGCAAAAACCGTATTTTGTCGAGGAATAACTTAACGGATCTGGGTATTCGGGCGGGCAGCGGAAACAGAGCCTCCACTGTAACTAATATCAACGACCATCGACGATGGATGCGGCAGAAGGGGTCGACAATTTGAACTAAAATCTATTTTCTAATCAATTTGAAACCAATTTGTAGAAAGTTCCCACCAAACTACAACACATTTTGGCGGGTCCAAAGTTTTTAGAAAAAAATACTCGATGAAAAGTGATAGTACTAATAATTAATTAACCATTATAATTAATTATTGTATGAATTGCATTTACCTACTTAGGTATTTAAGATATTTTAACAAAAAATATAGATAGTTCGGGTACTTTTTAATATTTTACATCTGAGTAACTTCCTAAGTTTAATTTACAGTTACTATCTGACTAATCAGAAAAATAATAATCTAATTAGGTAATGACCGATGTATAACAACAATTTATTCAGAAATACCTTTTGTCTCGTCATTCAACTAACTGGAAAAGACAGCGAGTGACGTCATCAGAATAAACAGCGTCACCGCTTCCAAACTTTACCGTGCCCAAACCCAAACTCCCAACTACACAGACACAATAATATTGTTAGGTTGGTACTAACTGATAACGTCTCATGAAGTCACGGCCGTTCCGTATCTCGCTCACTGCGGTTGGACGGAAACAAGGTTGCCGCTCCGTTCGCGCGGAGCGGTACGGCAACGCCGCAGAAACGTGTTGAATGAATGGCAGGGAGCCGCGCCGCGCCAGCCGCTCAGACGCGACGCGCAACGCAGTAAACGCACGTGATAATGACGCGTCCGCTTACCGAAGCAAAAATGATCCACTCGGAACATATAATACGCGAAGTTAAAAAACGAGAGATCCTTTGGAATCCTTCTAATAAGGGCTTTTCAAATAGAGACCTCAAAAGAAATACGTGGGAAGAGGTAGCTCGAGTATTCAATAGCCACTATGAATATTTTACGCCTGCGGAGAAAGAAGAGACAGGTAAGCTAGTTTCATCTCTTTCTAACATTAAGTTGGCGCGGTCGGTGCGGTTTTATCGGAATTTGTAATGAACTGTTGTTAGTTACTATGAAGATACACTTTAAATTTGTATTATGTTTTGCAATAATAACCATTGCAAATGACGTTTCCTTGACATTTCTATTTATTTAGAGGTGGAATAGAACTTGGTCCATTTTTACAAGCTTTTTATTAACTTGCAATGTTTTTATGAATGTATATGTATGTATATGTTCGGGATCGGGTCAAACCTTGCAACTGAATTTTAAAGCAGTTGTCCTGATTTTGCATACACGTTTGGTTTAGATGACAATCAAACGCACGGTAAGCTAAAAGTATTGCAAAACAATTTTTTTAGTTGCTGTGGTATATTGTACCTATTTACATATTGTATTGTGACATACATAGTAAAAAGTATTAGTCTATGTAGGAAACAGTGCTCCGTGGGGTTGCGAGATAATAAAGTAAACAAAACGGTCTATTTTACTGTTGCTTTTTCGGGCACGTGTTAATTTACGAATCTTTCGGTACTTACTTTAAGTATATATTTTTTTATTAGGGTTCCGTACCCAAAGGGTAAAAACGGGACCCTATTACTGAGACTCCGCGATCCGTCTGTCTGTCTGTCTGTCCGTCTGTCACCAGGCTATATCTCATGAACCGTGATAGCTAGACAGTTGAAATTTTCACAGATTATGTATTTCTGTTGCCGCTATAACAACAAATACTAAAAACAGAATAAAATAAATATTTAAGGGGGGCTCCCATACAATATACGTGAATTTTTTGCCGTTTTTTGCGATAATGGTACGGAACCCTTCGTGCGCGAGTCCGACTCGCTCTTGGCCGGTTTTTTTATAGCAGTTACACATTTAACATAATAGTCTGATGCAGGAGTCAGGTGAAGTTTCTTGTCCGTTCTTCTCCATAACAATCTGCCTTTGCGAATGGATAGTAGAATCATTTTTATTTTACCTGTGTTGTAATAAAAATTATGGCTTGTTAAGCAAAGGTTTAACTCAACCATTGGTTATGTCAAATGCCCTTTTTAAGGTTCCGTACCCGAAGGGTAAAAACGGGACCCTATTACTAAGTCTCCGCGGTCCGTCTGTCTGTCTGTCTATCCGTCTGTCACCAGGCTGTATCTCATGAACGGTGATAGCTAGACAGATAGCAATTTTCACAGATGATGTATTTCTGTTGCCGCTATAACAACAAATACTAAAAAACAGAATAAAATAAATATTTATGTGGGGCTGCCATACAACAAACGTGACTTTTTTTGCCGTTTTTTGCGATAATGGTACGGAACCCTTCATGCGCGAATCCGACTCGCACTTGGCCAGCTTTTTTATCAATTATTAGCCTCAAATAGGTTAAGTACTTAACCTTTTGATAGATTAACAATTGATGAATAAATGCGTTTTTCCGAATTTTGAAACCATTGGTTAGCATTATTTAACTATTGGACGAGTTAACTACGGATAAAAAAACCGGCTAAGTGCGAGTCGGCTTCGCGCACTAAGGGTTCCGTACAATTTTCACTTAAAACGGCAAAAAAATCACGTTTGTTGTATGGGGGCCCTCACTAAAATATTTATTTTATTCTGTTTTTAGTATTTGTTGTTATAGCGGCAACAGAAATACATCATCTGTTAAAATTTCAACTGTCTAGCTATCACCGTTCATGAGATACAGCCTGGTGACAGACAGACAGACAGTCAGACAGACAGACGGATCGCGGAGTCTTAGTAATAGGGTCCCGTTTTTACCCTTTGGGTACGGAACCCTAAAAATTGGCCGTAGAACATGTCTAATAAAATATATTTTTCAACACACTTGCTCATAAAGTGGCTCTAATTTCACCGCAATTAGGCATATAATGATACCTGTAATCAAACTGTGACTTTTTCATTGCTATTATTCACAAGTGAGTTATAGTTTTTTTTTTTAATGGTTTCCTGCCTTCATTTTAAATACTTTTAAGTTAAACTAATTTTAAAAGTGTCACAAATCAATCCAATGAAAATTAATAAAATAAGTCATTAATTCTAATCCAGTTAAAATTGAAGTATTTTCAATGTAATAAAATGTAACACTGTTAATCAATTAAAAGTGTCCCATTCGACATTAATCCCTTTCTATTCCTGTCATGGAAGTAGTACTTACTATATCCATAACATGATATGGGTAGTAATTACTATTTCCATGATATCCATTAAATACATAAAATGTGGCATAGCTTCTATTCAAACAATGCAGCAAAATGCTAGTACCTAACATATTGCTTGCTCATTTCATGCAACGTACGTGTTCAATAAATAAAACTTGCCCTCAAATATAACTTTTGTTTCTCTGAAATAAAGAAAACTTGAAATGCCCGATTTTGTACGTGGCTAAAACGCTATCCGCGAAAAGCTAAAAAAAGTAACCTCATTGTTTTAGTCTATGGTCGATCGCCATTGTTAGATGCGCGCGCATAGGAAAACTGATTAATTTACCCCGCCATTGCGAAAAAATTTTCACAACTCGTTTACACTGTTGAAAATGATTTTTTTGTATTATTTTCTTCACAAGTGTGTTGAAAAACGTCGTATGATACACGTGTGTATTGATGATTACCGTCCTCGGCTCTCTTAAGACCCTCACCTAAAGGCTCGGGTCTCAATGGCGCCTCAGCGGTAATCACCGACATTACGCACTTGTACCATAATGTACTATTGACTTGGGTCAGTTCACACCGAAACGAACATAAATTTGAAATAGAATTCTATGAGATTTATTCTAATTCTCTCAATGAATATGTACCTTTTTGTGTAGTTTATGAAGTTCCATTTTAATGTACCTATCTTAAAAAGAACACGCAGCGTTGCGTCGCGACTCGGTGTGTTCGATGATTTACAATATTTCTTCTTTTTGTTTCAGTGGAGGCTTTAATGAGGAAATGGCGCAACGTAAGAGATTATTATATTAAAGAACAGAAGAGAAACGCCCGGGCCAAGTCAACAGGTATAACGAAGAAGAAGAAGAAATACAACAACTATGACTTGTTGTCTTTCTTAGATCCCGTTCTCAAGAAGAAAAGGCGAGTCAAACGGAGAGCCTGCAGAGTGGATAATAGTAGCGATGAAGATGAAATGGTTGAAGAGTATTTAGAAGTGCCACATTCTGATGATATGTCATACGATCAGTATAATTGTGCAAACTCCAACGAATCATTCTCTTATAATAATTCTACTACTAATAACTCTCGAAACATTAATGAAATAAAAGAAGAACCAATGGTGCCGTTTGAAACGCAAATGACAGTACCCGCGGACGTTACACTGGAAGAAGATAAAGTAAAAGCAAATAAGAACTTCTTGTTGTCGTTACTCCCTGATATCTCTTCTCTGAATGAGAGACAGAACATGAGGTTCCGTCTCGGCGTCCTGAATCTGTTAAATGACATAAAATTTGAAACTAAGTGACTGCCGGTAATTATCTAGCTTCCAAAATCCAGTTAATCGTGCTCAGCAAATTAGAAATGGTAACTGGTGAAGCTGCACTTAATTTGCTTAATCCTAATGAGACTCGTTCCTGTGTGCCTGAATGTTGGTCCTGTGTGGTTTTCGGTACGGTTCGGTGCGTCCTGTTTGGCTGTTATGGATCAACATTTTATTTAGGAATAGTTTTAAGGAAGTGACTTCTGACAAAAGTATTTTGTGAACAATTTCGAATTAATACGTGTTAAACTCTTTCTATTAAAATATTAGTGTTTATATTTTTGTTTTATTTGCGTTTTCTTTGATTAATTCTGAGCTACGATGCTCCGGTTTATAAATTGAAAATTTGAAGTTAAGGACTTATCAAACTCACATGCAATGGCCATGTTGCACATATTAAGCAAAACTAACTTAAAATCGAGTTTTCAAAAGTTGAGCTGAAACTGAAAATCGAAAATTCGATTAGAAACCTTCAGTCTTCTTACGCGGCAACAATATTCTGACATCGTTCTGTCAGTTCTGTTGTCAATTTCAAATGAGTTTTGGCGGGTATTTTATCAAGTAAAATTGATTCTTAGTCAAAGACAAAGACAAAGATATTTTATTTCAAGTAGGCCACCAAGCGGCACTTTTGAACGTTACATTTTACAAATAATTATAGTTGATTCTACCGTGCATTCGGAAAGTAGCTTGTAATGGAGAAGAATGCACAACAAACTCCATACTTACTCTTTTAAAAAAAAAACTTTTTACAATATTTAGGTACATAAGTACATACCTTGATGAATGAAATTGAGTTTATACAATACAAATATACAGTCATCAGAAGGTCCAACAATAATTCAAAACAATAATGTTCTGCATATCACTTGTTTTTGCGCCCTAGTGGCTGTGGAGCAGGACTAGCATTTAGCCAAGCATTTTTATCATTGATGTAATCCCCCAACTTATAATAAGCCAGCCTGCATAGTGTGCGTTTTATACAAGTTTTAAATTTCGTCTCATTCAGTTCAAGAATGTGGGGAGAAATTTTATTGTAACATTTTGTACAGTACCCCATGAAAGATGAGGCTACTTTGGCCAGTCTGAAACCTGGAAACTATTGTGAAGTAAAATTGGTGTAGCGTTGTGTTTAAAATGTCTACGCAGCCTATGTGGTATCATTGAAACAGACGCTCGGTAAATGGAGCTGAGAATCTAACTGTAGACTAGACTAGACTATAACATGAGCCACTTAGAAGATACAATTTATTTATTTGTTTTTATTTTTTATTGATAGGCTCGCGCCAAACAAACAAAAGCAACTGTTTTGTAGGGCTATCACACAGATTACCTCCCAATAGATACCGCTTGCGTACTGTTTTGTTTGATTCCGAGTTCACCAAATTTGGCGGAAGGCACGGGTTGCGCGGGGAGTGACAAGTGCGCTGTGATTGGCTATTGAAGGTCACGGTACCTGTCGTAGTGATAGCACATGCGCATTAAATGTCGATAAAAATATCGATATTTTTCAAACAGAATTGTATTTTATGTAAAATTTCTTAGGCGGCGATTTTATAATAATAAAGAAAAACATCGATCGAGATAAGATTTTAATTTAGGCCAGAAGTGATTAAATTAAATTTTTATCCTATGTAATCAGGTTCACACTGAGCTGTTGTTATGAGTAGAGCACAATTAGTTCAAAGTAAAAATAAACTGAATTGTTAATTTTTAAATAATCAATTTTAACAAAATTATTTTATTCTTTATTTAACTAATTAAATATCGATCATCGATACTTTTCGATAAGCAAAAAACGTATTTTTCGCAACATTTTTACTTCGGTGGGAAAAAGATAGCAATATAATAATTCCGTATGAGTGAAAGGGACTTTCACAAAAGACATCAACGAGCGCTACTGTAAAGTGTGCAATTTTGATTTGCTAACCATTATAACTTGACCTTTTTTAGATTGTTTAATATTTATTACTTTGCCTACCGGTGGAATGCTATCCCATATTTTTTTGAATTTGAAGGGCTGGTTGATATTCTACACCATTTTACTGCATAATTCGTCTTTTTTTGTAAAGGCAAACCGTTGATAACTATTTTTCAAACAGAATTAAAATTAGAAATCGCTTGCGTCCCTACAGCTCTAATGTCTGGTCGACACTAAAGAGACCATGCCGTGCACTGAGTTATATCAGCCTAAATAAACTGATGTGTGGTGCGCGTAAGTTGTCTTCTATGCGGAATCTATTGGGAGGTAATCTGTGGGCTATCACCATGAAATTATTACGTTCTTACAAATTACAATGATTTTATTTATTTGGAAACTCAACTGCTCACTACTAATTTACATGGGTAGATATTCAACTCACTGTCAATTAAAAGCCCAGTACAGTTGCGTCAAAGTTACTAGCATCTTAGTGTCTGCTTACACTGCACAGTGAAAGCGAGATGATGACAATTATCTCTGAAGCCAATAACAGAGTTTCACGGCATAGATAAAGCTAGGTGAGGTTAAGTTAATTAGCTACACACAAGTGCAGCTATTAGTGATCATGTGGGATTGAAGACTCATTGATCACATTAAATCAGAGTTAAAAGTATGTAAACATGCAAATATGGCTATATTAATTAGCCAAAGGGAAAAACAAAATAAAATATTAGCGAAATCTAACATCATTATAGGTGGGCCTCGGCACCGGGCTGTAGTCTAAAGAAGCTCTGCTATCCTTGGACAGTAGGCTTACAAGGCGTCTTTTACGCCTGGACAGGAATGGCCTGCGCCTGGTGACAGGAACCATCATGGGACACTGCTCACTCAACAAACACTTCCACACGATAGGCATAACTGTCAGTCCTCTGTGCAGGGCATGCATGCTCTTTGCATGCACAGGTGTCACCCAGATAAGAACACGAACCCTCGGGTCACCCAGATCTTACACGGACGTTTTGAGGAAACCAGGAGCTCTAATTGACTTCTGGAGGGAGGTGGGCTCGTTGGAATGACCACCCAACGGCCGCCATGGCCCACGCACAAAGGTCCATTTGAGGGACTAAGTGCGGAAACTAAACTGCCCTAACATAGAACATGAATATTATGTTTTTATGTGACAAAAATAATTTCAATAATTGGCGCTGGCATTTGATCCGGCGCCCCTATTGCCCTGGCGCCTGTGTGCGCCGCACACTTCTTACACAGGGGTGGCTCGGCTCTGGGCCCATGTATACCTCAGCGAAGCTTGTCGAGATATCTGGCTGCTGCCAAATACTCCAAAACATTAGCATGTGTCCACCACATTCTCCGCATTCTTCATCCGCATTCTAATGCAAAACAATGCTTTGTAGTAGGTATACCCACATGTCGCTAGTAATGTTTACAAGTTACAAGTACCATATGATATTTTTTTATATCAATATCAGAAAATTATAATAATGATGATACGGAGTTGTCAGTGACGCAAGCAAACATTAGATCCTCGTTTCAATTACCAAGTCAGGCGGAGGACTATCTAATGGGTTTTTTTCATCAGGAACTTTTCAGCAGCAGCCCGAAGATATGTGGGTGTACCTACTACTACGGCAGACGTCCACTGCTGGACATAGGCCTCCCCCAAGCGTCGCCACATTGATTGGCCCTGTGCATCTCGCATCCATCAGATTCTCGCGGCCTCATCCAGGTCATCGGTCCATCTAGACCTAAGAAAGACTTTCCAACATTGCGTTTTCCGATTCGGCCTCAACGGCCATGCGACTCAACTTCACAGTAAATGTTAATTCTCTAAAGTCACGAACAATCTTGGTCGACTAAAAGATAATTTTTTATTCACAGGTTTAGAGCCAATGCATGAGAACCCGAACTATCTAATAGCAACCATGCTGTTTGCTACAGGAGTCATCTTCACCGTTTATGTACCAGCCAATATCACGGCCTTTCTCATAGTAGTCACTGGCTTTATCGAGGCCCAAATGTTGTCATTAACTGAAGAACTACTACATCTTTGGGAAGATGCCGAAGAGCATTACTACAAAATAAAACAGACTACCAGTATATTAGACAGCAACAAAAAAGAAAATGATCTCAAAAATAAAAGTATTAATGATTACGTAAACAAACATCTCAAGGATATAATAACAACCCACGCAAGAAATATTAACTTACTGCATAAAGTTGAGCACGTGTTCAAGGGAGCTATAGCGTTAGAATTCTTTTTACTAGTAGTTGGTCTAATAGCAGAACTACTAGGAGGACTAGAAAACACATACATGGAGATACCATTCGCTCTGATGCAGGTTGGTATGGATTGTTTCACAGGACAGCGCATCATGGATGCAAGCGTCAAATTCGAGAGAGCTGTTTACGACAGTAAATGGGAGAAGTATAATTTGTCGAACATGAAGATCATACTGACGATGCTGCAGAGTTCTCAGAAGACGATGAAGCTGTCTGCTGGCGGTATCATCATGTTGAGTTCCAGCTGTTTGATGCAGGTCATCAGGTCTATATACTCGGCTTATACGACGCTGAGGTCGACGATGACGTAGACGCATAGAAAGATAACTGATTAGATTAGAAAAAAAAAGCTAGTTTTAATAAATACATGCTTTTTACAGACGCATGAAAGCATAGTCTTATTTACACAATATAGGTGAGCTTTAGAAGAATATTTTTGAAAAGATAAATGTTTAGGATTGACAAGGAAAAGGTGAAAATAAAAGCCGGTTATGAAAATGTATATAATGTACAGGAGAGAGGACATTATCTTTAACAAATATCAAGCAACATCAAGGAAAGAACAAATTACTTCGCGACAATTGTGTGACTGACAAATCGATCAACACAGTCACCAGTCAACTCTGAAAAACAAACAAAAGTTGCAAATTGAAAAATAAATTAAGTTTCAGAATCACAGTAATTGATACATTTTAAATACTTGGCAAGGAATGAATTCATTTGTTTATTCGCTTATGTTGAAAGCTACATGCAATAATAAATTGAGAAATCATTTTCGGAATTCCTACCGTTTCAACCTTATATTGATTTCGAATTAAGAATCGCCAAATTTTTGAGTCCGTTAAAAGTAATGGTTTGTTTCTGGTATATAACGATTCTAAAGATCGAGACCGATGATATTTAGAGAACCCGAGTTTAGTCTAGGTATGCTCAACATGAGGGAGTCAATTCGCAAGTTCAGCTTGGAGTACCTTGAGCTATCGGACATGGTGTCGAACATCTCTGCCATGCTTTGAATGCTGACGCTTAACATTGACAGCAGGAATAAGAAACGTATGTATGCTTTGTATTTCTAATTTTTTTTCCCAAGTTGTATAAATGGGTTATAAATATAGTAGAAAAGTTCTTTGAGATATATCGTGTCGCTGGACCAGACGACAGAACATTAAGCAAACAAGAAGTTTCTGTTAAATATTAAAAGTTCTGTTATTTAAAACACCGATCTTTTTACTGCTAGGAACTTCAGAAACAGACGCTGTCTTGTCTCGAGGTGGAAATGACGAACGGAAATGTTTTCACCTTAGACATATCACTCCATCGATGAATTGAAGTCAATTGGTACGATACCTTCGATTTCTTGTAGTAAGAACTCTCGATCGACATCACTCTCACACACTCATTCATTTGGTTGTATCCTTAAAGTATTTCGAATCCCGAAAATGTTTAGTAAAATCCTTGGGTTTCGTTTTCCTTCAATTTTCTGATGATGATAATCCCCTGCAGGTATCCCAATAATCTGTTACATCATAGCGGCGATCCCGTTCATCAACTACATTTACGTGTACGTGTTCTGTGGGGTCTGGTATACTTTCTGGCACTGCTACCAGACCGGTGACCTGACGGCCGCCATGGTCGCCTTCTCCCTCAACTGCCACCAGCAAGGTTGCGGTCATCAAGCTGTTCTATATGATCTTTCATGAGAAATGATTTTTTGTTTGGTTTCTGTCAATGATAACATGGGAAAATGTTTTGATTTTGACTTGTTGGGGACATTACCCACGACACACTTGACATAGCACCATGCCTTTTACGCAACTGAATGAAAAAATAGAATATATATTATTCTATTTTTGAGATGACGATTCTCTAATATCAGCTTAGCGCAACGCATACATTAAAAAGTTGTTTTCTTTAAACCCTTCAAGTAATCTCAGTATACCGCAAGGTGTTACGTACAAGAATATACGAGGACATCATATATACCAGCGCTCTTTTTCCTTACGGAGACGCAGATAGCGAGTCCGTCAGACGTGTCGTACTTATCTTACCCAGGGTTTACCCTGGAGCACAATTTTTAACCGCGCGCGGGTGTGTGTATGTACGCCCGTGACGATACTTGCTATCGGCGTCTCCGTAAACTTGAAGACTCATTATCAACGCTGTGGGCTTTAGTAAACACAGGTCTGGATAAAATTATCTACGCCTGTGTCTACCGTTCGCACAGCGGAGATCAGGAGATAATCAGGCTCACAGAGTACCTCAGTGAGGCGGCTGATGCGGCACAGCAGCGGTACCCTTCCGCCCAATTAGTGTTACTGGGGGACTTTAATGCCCACCACCAAGAGTTGCTCTTCCCACTGACCATGCTGGACGGGAGATGCCTAAACTTTCGTTTGCCTAAACCTTACCCAGCTGGTAAAGGGAGCAACGAGGGTACCGGACGTTGACTCGTACACGGCCAATTGCTTCGACCTTCTGCTGACAACAGATCCAGACCGATACTCTGTGTCGATAACTTCACCTTTGGGTAGTTCCGACCACTGTCTGGTGAAGTCTGTGTCCGTCTACGCCCCGCCCGATCCCAGCCCAAGAGGCACCCGGCGGGTTTGGCGGTACAGGTCAGCAGATTGGGATGGCATGCGATCTTTCTTCGCATGCCATCCTTGGCAGCGGACGTCGTGACGGATGTGTTGCGTCAGGGAATGGTTTAAAAAAAAGGAAAAATTCTCTGACGTAACAATGTTCAGCGTTGACCGGCCATGGTTTCGCACCGAATTTCATCGTGCCGACGCGCTTAAGCATGAGGCGTACCTGGCATGGGTCGACGCTCGATCGCGCAAAGCGAGTTATGTGGACCAGAAGAAGAGGGCCTTCAACAGGGCTGCCAAGTCCGCCAAGATGGTTTTGCGAAGGGTTCGGATCGACCACATTGGCCGAATAGGGACCAAACTTGCTTCTCACCCAGCAGGTAGTAAAGCGTTTTGGTACCTGTCGAACCCGACGGGTCGCTGGCCCACTCCGCTGAAGAGAAGGCAAATTTATTTGCCTCTCTTTTTGCGGAATCTTCGCGTATGAATCCTGGTGACGCGCGGCCCCCTCCTTTTCCTGATGGATGCGAGACGAGAATTTCAGACATTCGCATCCATCAAAAGGACGTCCGTAGGGTGCTGCGCTACCTAGACGTGAACAAGGCTAGCGGCCCTGATGGAATACCAGCAATAGTTCTTAAAAACTGTGCGCCTGAACTGTCTCCAATCTTGACTCGCTTATTTCGCCTTTCGTATGAGACGCCTTTCGTAGAGAGCAGTGGTGGCCCAGTGGTATCAGCCGCGACTTACAAATTGTAGGTCGTGGGTTCGAACCCAGGCAGGCTCCTTACGTTGTGTACATTATTACATCACCACTGCTCTCAAAAACGGTGAAGGAAAACATCGTGAGGAAACCGGCATGTCCTAGAACCCAAAAATTCGAAGACATGTGACATCCACGTACCCGCACTGGGCCCGCGTGGTGGATAACGGCCCATCCCTTCTCATAGAGAGGAGGCCTGTGACCCAGCAGTGGAAACATTAATAGGCTGATGATGATGATGAGACTGGAAAAGTGTCGAATGCATGGAAGCAAGCTAACGAACAGCCCGTGCCCAAGAAGGGTAGTAGAGCTGTCTCGGCCAACTACAGACCTATCTCAGTAACGTCCATACTCTGTAAGAATATGGAGCGTGTACTTAATACAAAGCTGCTGGCATACCTAGAAACTAACGATATCCTTAGTGACCACCAATACGGCTTCCGCCGAAATCGGTCTACTGGGGATCTTCTAGCGTATGCCATTCACATATGGAGTGAGGCCATCGAGAGGCACGGGGAAGCGCTTGCCATCTCCCTCGACATCTCGAAGACTTTTGATAGGGTCTGACACGAAAGCCTTATTGGTAAGCTTCCTTCATTCGGTCTGCCCGGTGGTCTGTGTGATTGGATAGCAGACTTCCTGAGAGATCGGTCCATTCGAGTAGTTATCGATGGCTGCTCATCGGACCAATTGGATATCAATGCCGGGGTCCTTCAGGGGTCAGTACTCTTAGCAACATTATTGTTGCTGCACATTATCGATCTGCTAAAACCCGGCACCTTTGGGTATGCAGACGACAGCACTGTTGCTGAGAGATACTTGTCCAACGCACGGGCTACCGGGCCGCAGATCCAGTCTCTTCGTGAGGCCATGGTGGAGCGTTTGAACCTGTCCTTGCAGGCAGTCTCCGAAAGGGGCGATGCCAATCTGGTCAGGTTTAATGCTACTAAAACCCAGGCGTGTCTTTTTTCCGCGAAAAAGAGCCAATTTCACCCGGCTCCAACTTTCCGAGATCTGACCGTGCCAATAACGGACCATCTTGAGCTTCTTGGCGTTACTTTGACATCGACTCTCAATTTTGGCCCATACATTGAGGCAAAGGCTCAGCTGGCTGCCAAAAAGTTGGGGATTCTTGCGAAGGTGAGAAAGTACTTCATGCCGCAACAGCTGCTCAACTTGTATCAAGCGCAAGTTCGATCATGCGTGGAGTACTGTTCTCATCTCTGGGATGGTTCTGCCAAATACCAGCTTGATGCACTGGAGTCGATCGAAAAGTGGGCCAAGAGGCTCATCGGCGATGAAGCACTGGTCAAGACAAAGCTCCAGAGCCTTGAACATCGTCGTCGAGTTGCCAGTTTGTCGGTTTTTTATCGGTTACACTTAGACGAGTGTACGATGGAATTCCATGATCTAATTCCACCTAGCCCGTTTCATCATCGGACTACCAGACGTACGGCGATGCGCCATCGGTACATGGTGGACATCCCACCCATACGCACCAAACGTTTTGGGAACACTTTTATTGTGCGTACAGCTAAGGAGTGGAATGCCCTGCCGGGGTCTGTGTTTTCCGACAGCCACAATCTAGGGGTCTTTAAGTCAAGAGTGAATAGGTTTTTTCTAGGAAAGCGTGATTCACCGTCGACTACATCATCGCTTATCATCAGGTGAGATAGTGGTCAAGCGCGAGCCTATAGTATATATAAAAAAAATAAAAATAAACTTATGCCATTGCGGATCGAAACGACATTACTTAATTACATCTTATTTTTCAGACGAAAATTTCAGAAACTGATAGACAGAATTCTAGTCTGTGATTCTCGAACAACTAAAGAAAGCAGGTTTTCAAAGAACATGAGGAAGGCTCTAAGGAACGTCAAAATGCGTGCGATCATCTATTGGGTGGTGATTAACGTGAATGGTGTGCTTTATGTGATCCAACCAATTGTCACTCCAGGGGGGTGACCATAAGCTCTTAGAGCGGTATCAATTTGATATCGAGTAAGTGACAAATGTATACAAGTCAGATACATCTGTCCCTTATTCGGTCTCAAAATGATATCGCTCTAAGAGCTTATGGTCACCCCCCTGGACGCCATCTGACCGTAGATACGTACATCATTCTCGGTAAGTGGTAAAATAAAAGTAGGTACTCGTATATTTGTCTAGGAAAGGTGAATTCTTACGTTGTTCAAAACCATATGTTTAAAAGTGGCCTTTCACGATGTCAGTTTCATAATTCACCTAGGTTTGTATCCAATATTATAATAATTTAATTTTTAAACATGTTTTAACTAGTATGATAATTATTTTGCCTTTTAGGTCTCCAGCCGATGCATAAATCTCCAAACTTCGAAATAGCCTCTACAATGACAGGAATTGCCGTGATATTCATCTGCTTCACAGTGACCAACGTCTCTGGCTGCCTGATCCTCATAATAGACAGACATGCGGTTAATGTAAGCCTTCTACAACAAATTAAGTTATGATGAGAGGTCCAAACGCTGTGGGATTCTTGTTTCTAATAGTAGGACTTATAGCAGAATGGCTTGGTGGGTTGAAAATACGATGTTGCAGGTTCTTTTCACACTGCCCCAACTAGGAATGGATTGTTATTTGGGACAGAAGATAATGGATGCGAATATAAAATTCGAAAGGGCAGTGTATGATTGTAAATGGTAGAATTTTGACCAGTGTAACAAGAAGATAGTATTGGTGATACTTCAGAACTCGCAGAAGACTATGACATTGTCAGCAGGTGGAATGGCGAAGCTGAGCTTTAGTTACTTCATGAACATTATTAGATCGACGTATTCTGCTTATAATACGTTGGGGTCGATGGTTTAGAGCAGCCATTGCTCATATTTAGCGTATGCATAACTGTTCTAGTCAATATACTGTTAAGGTCAGAACAAATATTTCATTTTAGAATAGATCATAGCCAGTCGTAGACATATAAAATTCTTTGCCGTCGGATAATATTTGTGCTTCGTAAGGCTTGCCCATTATTTCGGACTGAGGTTTCTTTTAGGAGTGTTCATTACGAGAAGTTTAAATGTTAATGTTAAATGAAATAATCCCTTTTAAAAATGCAGACTATATCAGTTCCTCTAAAGCACTAAAGAATAGAGATAGTTTGTAAGGATGGCTTGCAAAACAATCAAGAATGATATTTTTGTAACAGGGTACGTAATTGATGCTGAGCCCAAAATACATCGGGCCCACACCCTGGCAGATACCGCCGCCATGCAGTCTACGTTGACGGACACTCGTACAAGTACACTAAGTTGGTCTAAACAAGCGAAGGCATAACTCATGGTTACTGCACCGTTCCTGTCAAATTTTGCCAGCAATAAAAATGATACCAATTTTATCATGGTGGTATAATGGGTAAGTACGGAACCCTTGGCTTACGAGTTCGACTCGCACTTGACCGGTTTTTTTCACATATCGGTTGTGGTTGAACTGGCAGTCTCGTATCTTCGTCATCATTGAATCTGACGAAGTCTTCGTGTGTGTAATAGGGGTGAGAATTTTTCCATTATCTGGGTATAAATCCAGACTCTGAACTGCTACTCAGAATTTTATTAAGACTAAACTGCGCCTGACATTGATCCCAATCCACTTACAACACATTACCATCCTTAATGCATTCAGTATTGACGGTACAGTTTTTACGGCCAGTTGTTTTAACAGAAATATTATGTTGCGTGGGGGTTCACTTACATTAATAAAAAATGGTATTAAATCAAAACCTCGTAAAGATATAGTAGACCTATCAGTTGAACATAGTGTTGAACTGTCCTGTGTTGAGCTGGATAAGCATGTCATAGTGTGCGTTTACAGACCCCCTAATTATATGTTTTGGCAAAACTTGCAATGGGTAATAAGCTAATAATTGTCTGTGGTGACTTTATTATTAATATTCTAGAAGATAATTCAGACAGCAGTAGGTTATTAAATCTCTTTAAATCATTTAATTTGTCACATGTGTTTATGGAACCAACCCGAACTACACTGACTTCTGCTACATGTATTGATAATGTTTTTTGTAGCTGCAACTACTTGGACAAGGCCATTATAAATTATCTGCCTTCGGATCATAGTGGGCTACTGGTAGCCTTTGAGTCCATTATGCTAATAAAACAAGTGCAGATTCAATCCAGACCAATAACATCCGGTAAATTAAATAAATTTAACAGCACTTTAATCAGTAAGTTAAGCAACCAGGACCTCACCACTGTGAGGTCCTGGTTGCTTAACTAACTTGCTTAATGATGGTAATATTTTGTATGATGAAGTTTTCTCAGTGGTTCAAAAAGAGTTCAATAACACTTTTAAGAAGAAAACTAAAACTATATGCCCTAAGTTTTTATTCAGTGACTGGGCGACTACAGGACTTAGAAAAAGTAGGGAAAGACTTTACAACTATATGGCCTTAAGCCTTGTATTAACACTGAAACGTTTAATAAGTATGTTGCTACTTACTCAAGAATTTTTTAAAATTCCTGCAAGGCAGCTAAGGTCTTGTACATTAGCAATAAGGTTAAAATAGCAGAAAATAAAATCAAGACGGTTTGGAAAATTATAAATAATGAAGCGAATAGGCATAAAAGAAATAGTAGTGATTACACGCTTGAGACCACACACGGACTTATTAGAGATAACAAAAAAGTTGCGCAAGAATTTGTTAATTTATTTACCAACATCCCAATTAAAACTACTAAAACTTTAAATTCTTCGCCCTCGCTAGCTTTTGGATTATTAAACGCGAACGTTTCAGCCTGCCCGATTGTATTTAACTTTTCATATATAAACCCCATGACAGTAATAAAAGCTTTTAAGCAAATCAAGATCAAACCGACTGAAGATCTGTGGGGAATGTCCATCAAAGCTTGTACCTCCATTATTCAGACTATAGCGCCGTACTTAGCGTTGATTTTCAATTTGTGTGTGGATCAAGGAGTTTTTCCGGATCTAATGAAATATAGTAAGGTTATACCACTTTTTAAATCTGGGGACAGTAAAGACACAAATAATTATAGACCAGTATCCGTGTTGACGGTTTTCAGCAAGGTATTTGAGAGGATAATGCTAAATCAAATGCTCATTCATTTTAATACGAATAACATCTTGCATGATAGACAGTATGGTTTCACCAGAGGACGTTGTACAACTGACGCTGGTGTCGCTCTATTAAAACACATCTTTGATGCGTGGGAAGATTCGCAGGATGCCATAGGTATCTTCTGCGACCTGTGAAAGGCGTTTGATTGTGTTAATCATGAAACATTACTTCTGAAACTTGAGCATTACGGGCTAGGTCAATCAGTGTTAAGTTTGGTTAAATCTTATTTGAATGATACACAGCAATTAGTTCAAATAAACGGTGTGAATTCGTCCAGGTTAAACGTTACAATGAGGGTACCCCAGGGCTCAATTTTAGGTCCTTTCTTATTTTTAGTATACATAAACGATTTACCTCGTTTATTGGAAAACAAACTTAACATGGTGTTATTTGCTGATGACACATCTTTAATTTTTAAAATAAATAGACGTACTTGTCAGGTTGACGACGTAAATAACGCGCTACGGCAGGCTCAGGATTGGTTCACTGCCAATAATTTAGTTTTAAATGGTAAAAAAACCAAGTGCGTAAAATTTTCCTTGCCGAATGTCAAAAGTACTGATTGTGACATTATATTAAACAAGGAGAAGCTAGAATTCGTCGATAAAACGGTTTTCGTGGGGATCACGCTATACTCAAGGTTGCAATGGGGTCCTCATTTGGTATCCCTTGCGGGGCGGCTGAGTTCGGCGGCTTGTGCTGTTGGAGGGATTTGTCGGTTGACGGATGTGGATACCGCCAGACTGGTCTATTTTAGTTATTTTCA
The DNA here is from genome assembly GCA_948252205.1 of Orthosia incerta. Classification (NCBI taxonomy): domain Eukaryota; kingdom Metazoa; phylum Arthropoda; class Insecta; order Lepidoptera; family Noctuidae; genus Orthosia; species Orthosia incerta. The sequence goes on from OX411759.1 coordinate 28,505,529, forward strand.
TAGTATAATGTCTTACGGTATCTTACTATGGGGAAGGGCTGCAGACATTGAGTCAATTTTTATACTGCGAAAACGAGCCATCAGAGCGATATACAATCTTCGCCGGTGCGATTCTCTAAGGGAACTGTTTAAGGACATTAACACCATGACGATTCCTTGTCAATATATTTATGAAAACATCATGTACGTGAGAAAGAATTTACATCTTTTTAGTAAAAACGGCGACAGACATAATTATGTTACTAGAAATAGGGACCAATTAGTTCAACCAGGTTTCAGACTGGCTAAAGTAGCCTCATCTTTCATGGGGTACTGTACAAAATGTTACAATAAAATTCCTCCCCACATTCTTGAACTGAATGAGACGAAATTTAAAACTTGTATAAAACGCACACTATGCAGGCTGGCATATTATAAGTTGGGGGATTACATCACTGATAAAAATGCTTGGCTAAATGCTAATCCTGCTCCACAGCCACTAGGGCGCAAAAACAAGTGATATGCAGAACATTATTGTTTTGAATTATTGTTGGACCTTCTGAAGACTGTATAAATATATTTGTATTGTATAAACTCAATTTCATTCATCAAGGTATGTACTTATGTACCTAAAATTTTTTTTTTTTTTTTTTTTTAAAGAGTAAGTATGGAATTTCTTGTGCATTCTTCTCCATTACAAGCTACTTTCCGAATACACGGTAGAATCAACTATTATTATTTGTAAAATGTAACGTTCAATAGTGCCGCTTGGTGGCCTACTTGAAATAAAATATCTTTGTCTCATTACAAAAAGTATAAAAACTGGTGTAAGCTTTCTAAACATTTTTGCAGCCATCCCAATCTTCTTCTACTTCCTCACGATCTTCTGCATCGCCTGCTACTTCGACGCCTACTTGGTGTCCATGGTCTGGTTCGTCTTCTGCGGATGTCCCGTCATCGGCGACGTGTTGGCTGCCCTCATCGTCTTCTCTCTGGGCATCGCCAGCGAGATCAGCACCGTTAAGTTCTTGTACATGTTGATTAATATGTAAGTTCACTAGTTTGCGTTCTTCAATTATGGCCGCCTGGCGCAGCCGTTAGACACACAATGTAGTAGTATTAGGTACCGATTTATTATGTTCTTGAATTAAGTTTGTTCTAATATTCGCACAGGCTACACTGTGTGACCTACGCACGTGCTAAATATGCATGTTTTCTTTCTCACTTTATGTTCTGTTGACATGTTGATCGGTTTTCTTGAAGTTTTTTTTGATCAGAAACAATCAAAGTGAGCATCTTAATTTTGCTCTTTTCCAATAACTTATTTTTCACCACTGACTAAACGTACCTACTCTAACGTATTTCCGAATAGGAGTCCTTTCAATTTGAAGCGTTTACTTGGTTTAAAATGATTAAATAGATAAAAGGTAAATGGAGAAAAAAAAGTCAGTAAGGACGTACGAAAAATGGTGTCAGAATGCCTGTCATGCGACTCTCAAGTGGTACCACGAACCAGGTTCTCAGTTAACCTGCTGCGAACCCTAAGAGAAGCCAAGAAACGAGCCATGGTGTTCTGGATGGTCATTATTGGGAATGGCATCATATACTCCATCAAACCCATTCTGCTGCCTGGCACACATTTCATGGATGATGTGTTTGTTCTTTATGGTTAATAAATAGTATGCATTTATTTAAGTAATGTATTTTTTACATAGTTTTGACAATGCCTGGTCAAAAGTACATTTCTAGTATTTAAAATATCAACTTTTTGACAGTAAAACTGTAACAGAAAATGATTAGACCCTATGGTTGCCTGTCAAGAATGAACTACGTCTTAGGCCCAGTTTCTCATGCAACTGTTACATTTCGAATCAGCTGACAATTTGTCACAAATTATCCAACCATCACCAATGATTTGCCGTCATTTATTGAAGAGTTCTGATGTATATCTCCGAAGTTCTTCATCAGATCTTAATGAAAATTAAATGGAACCACATGACAATTTTTCTACAACTGTCACATCACATTACATCATCAGCCTATTAATGTTCCCACTGCCTCCACACAGGCCTCCTCTCTGTTAGAGGGAATGGGCCGTATGGTTTTTCACGATGGTTTTTCCTTCACCATTTTGAGAGCAGTGGTGATGAAATAATTTACACAAAGTAAAGCGCCTGCCTGGGCTCGAACCAACGACCTACAACTTGTTAGTCGCGGCCGATACCACTGGGCCACCACTGCTCTTTAATCAACTGTCAGAGAGCATTTATTTTACAAAAAAAGAGCGATTCGTACTATTGTCCGCATTCCTCAATGGGAGAGCTGTAGACAATTTTTTAAAGAAGTTGGCATTCTGACAGTCCCTAGCCTATACCTATTAGTTCTATTAAGCACCTTTAAAAATACATATATAAGTACGAAACAGACGAAAATAGGCAGATGTGGGAAAATACACGAAGGGAAGACTTTGGAAATAAAATAGTACCTCAATTTGGAATTGATAAACATAGTCAAACAATATCAGGCCGTTAAAGCGTTTTGAAAAGCATTTTGTACACAGGCTCTTTCAAAGCAAAGCTCAAGGCATATCTTTTGGAAAAATGTCTGTACTCAGTAGATGAATTATAGGTTTGTGTTATTTTTGTGATGTCAATTATCAATTAATTAATTATAATCGTATTATAATTATACTTATATTTGCATGTTATTTATTATGACAATTTAATGTATTTAATTTAAGCTAAGTGTTTACTTTTAATGTTATGTTTTATGATGTTAAAGGTATCGTTTGATTTCCTCCCGTTGGGTATTCACGTTATGGCGTCTTGAAGTATTCACGTTACGTACGATCGTCTTGAAAAAGACGTTTGGTTGTCGAACACAATGTATATTGTAACTGAATAAATTGATTGAATTGTTGTTTAACCGAACGAGATGACTTTAGTATGGGTGACCACAATGTATGCAGTGTTGGTTACCTATCCAAAGAATGACCTTGCTTAGTGTTGCTTACCCTGGCGGGGCTATCAAAAAACAAGAGCACTATAAAAACGTGGTCGCCCATCCCAATACTGACTTTGGTAAGTGCTGTTTAACCTGACGGGGTCACCACCCTGGCCGCTTCAAGTTAAACACAAACATATCCAAAAACTGACCTTGGTAAGTACTAAGTACAGGGTACAGTGAGGAAGGTTTGATTCCCAGGTCAGCGACAGTTTTTGTTTTTTATTTTTATTAACATAAAAAATAACTTTTTTTTATAATTGTGTTAAGTTTTTTATTATGTAATTAATTTAAAAAGTTTGCAATCACCAATTTTTTTTTAAATTTTGTTAATCAACTTTAATTGATCTAATTAACATATTTTTTTATAACTGAACCCATTCCATAGTTTTCGCCTTTTTAGTAAAAAGATAATAGGGGTCCTATTATCTTTTTACTCGACTGCTGAAGGAGGGTAATGTGTTTATCAGTCTATGTATGTATGTTTGTTCCTATGTGGCGTTGTGGACCAATTTTTTTTTTTTTCTAAACCCGTCGTGTGGGTTATCAAAATAGAGTGTTTTAAGAGGTGATTTCAATAATATCATCATCTTCCTGCCCTTGTCCCATGTTACTTGGGGTCGGCGCAACACGTTTTCTTCTTTAATACCGCCCTGTCCCCCGTCACGCTATCACTGACTCCCTTTTCTTTCATATCACTCCTCACACAGTCCATCCATCTTTTCTTTGGCTGCCCCATCCCTCTCCATCTAACCACGTTTATATTCATAACTCTTTTAGTAACATGCGTTTCATCTCTCCTCATCACATGACCATACCAGGACAAACGGTTTCCTTTCAACTTTTCTGTCACTGGCGCCACTTTCAGACTTTCAATAATATGCAAAGACTTAAATGTACCTAAATCCAAAAAAAAACATAAGGCAAAAGTTATCCTTGTTCACGTCTTTTTAGTATGCTTCTTAAGCATTCAAGATTTTTGATTTTTTGGATTAACTTTTTTCGTAATATAATAATCACCTTTAGAATCATAATATTAATTTTAAGCCACGAATAATCGACCAATATCCAGCAATTATAAATTAGGCTCGTTGACAATAGATTAACATTGAAAAAGCTTTCCAGAAACCCAAAAATGCTTGGACATGTGGTTAATTTGAGATTTTTCTGAAATGTGACATATTGTCAACCGCTTGTCACACTTGGTTTCGAAAAAATGAAAGTTTTTTTTAATCTTTTTTGGTAAGCGATGATCTGGTCGACGATGGAGCACGCTTGCCTAGAAGAAACCTATTCACTCTTGACTTAAAGACCCCTGGATTGTAGCTATCGGGAAACACAGATTCCGGAAAGTAGAATTAACCGGCGATTATTCGTCGATTACGTTAAAAACAGGTCCTGTTGAAAACCAGCGTCAGGCACTAGTTGTCTGGCATTTTTGCTGAACTGGGCCTTTTTGGCGCAGCCGTGAGGCACACTTTCCTGCTAATTTCTTACGTCAGACTTTATTTTATTTTATTTGTATTATATCTGATGTTAATAAATTGGAAGTCAAGTTCAAGTAATGCAGGCAACTATAGATAAATTACTGCTTTTGTTTTCTCACAAGAATAGTTGGAGTCTATTTTATACCATACAGCAAAACAATGGAGTCCTTTACAATCACGTGATATATGATAGATTCCATTGTATTCTGCTATTGTATATCTCTTTTTATGACCATAAAAGCCATAAGCATCTTCTATAAATTAGATATAATAAATCTCATGAGAATCATCTTAAACAAGTTACTGGAGTCCTTTGCTTCCCTTTGAAGTGCAAACAACATCTCAGGATACAATGAAAAAAGTCGTGTTTGTTAACATAATATGCCCCGAAATACTTCGACTTGTAATATGAGTGGATCACAAAAAGGAAAAAAGCCAAATGTCAAAGACAAGACAACGCCTGAAGTAAATTTTGATGTATTTTTCTTGTTTACTATCTAAAACAATGTCTTTTTCGGCAAGTTTAACAAAAAACATCTTCAATCTTATTTATCCTATAAACTAGCACACTAATATTACAGAGGCAAAAGTTTGTGAGTATGCAAGTGTCTCTGTAGGTATGTTTGTTACTCTGGAATAGCACATTGGGTACTTTTTATCTCGGGAATATATACCTACCCCCTGGATAATTTTCTACTATCGCGCGGTCGAAGCCGCTGGCAGACGCCAGTATTTAATCAATTTAATCAAACTTGTCAGCAAAAATGTAACTCTAATTAAAGTTATTTATGTCCGCAGGCTTAGAACCCATGTTTGAGACTCCTAACTACCAAATCTCATTTATTTTGATGGCAGCCTCTGACTCTCTAATCTGCTATCTTTCTGCGAACATCTCCGCTTTCCTGACCATCATTACTGGATACACATCACATCACACATCATCAGCCTATTAATGTTCCCACTGCTGGGACACAGGCCTCCTCTCTGTGTTTGTTACTGGATATGTTCAAGCTCAAATGTTAGCTCTAAGTGAAGAACTATCACATCTGTGGGATGACGCTGAAGAACATTTTCTTCGAAATGGGACAGAAGATATTGACAATGATGGTGAAGAAGCAAAACTCAACAATTACGTTAAAGAACATATAAACGACATAGAAAAACGTCATGCTGTGAATATAAACTTACTTAGTCAAATTGAAGGAACATTTAGAGGAGCTACGGCAATAGAATTCTGCCTTCTAATCGTTGCACTTATAGTAGAGTTGCTTGGAGGACTACAGAACACTTACATGGAAGTGCCATACGCGTTGATACAAGTTGGGATGGACTGTTTGATTGGCTAGAGGGTGATGGTTGTAGGTGCAGTATTCGAAGATGCAGTATACGACTGTAAATGGAAGAGGTTCAGTAAGACGAATATGAAGACTGCGATGATAATGCTCGTGAATGCTCAGAAGTCTATGACGGTGTCTGCTGGAGGTGTGACGACCTTGAGCTGCGTCAGCTTCATGACGATTATCAAGTCTATTTATTCTACTTATACCACTTTGAGGTCAACTATGAATTATGAAACGTAATAAAGAAGAAGAAGGAGGGTTATTATGTAGCGGTATTTGAAAGTTGCAGACGTGATAATAAAAGTTACTGGCTATGGCACATCGAAATGGATACATGGAGATTTGTTAAACCATCTGTAATATTTTACACTCCATGATTCTTCATCGATAAGTTTAAATCTATCAACATATTTTCTGTCACAGGTAAACACCACACTCACTTATCTGCATTAAACAGCAAATGAACAAACTTGTTTAATTTATTAAAAAGCTATCTAATTTATTAAAGGAACATAAATATTTTCTTATAACCCTTTTTAGGGTTCCGAAGTCAACAAGGAACCCTTATAGTTTCGGTCTGTCCGTCTGTCTGTCCGCAGCTTAGCTCAGAGACTCTATGTACTAGAAAGCTATAATTTGGCATGGATATACATATTAATAATGCTGACAAAGTGGTTGGGGTTCTTCCTATAGACGTAAAGTGGGGATGATTTTTTTTTCCCGTCTATCCCATGGTGTGGGTATCGTTAGATTGGTCATTCAAAATGATTACGGGTTTGTTTTAACCATTTCTCGATTCAGAGATCCGTTTGCGTAAAATTAAGCTTTAAATTGCACATTTTTGTTAGAGTCAAGTGTCACCCCCCCTGCAAGCGAAGTGATTGCTCTTGGCTATGTGAAAAAAATCACAGCAGTAGTATATATAACGAAATTAAAAGGAAAACTATCACGGCTAAGTAAGGCTTTACAAGTTTACGGGTAATAGTCGACCAACTTATAAAATGTACTTGGAACAATAAAACGTTTGTATAAATGCCATTGAAAAATTACTTAAATAACGTTGTTAGCTGTGTAAAACAGAGTAAATATATGCTTATGAACCATGTAAAAATATACAAAAATAAAATCATAACAGGCTTTACAAGTAATAATGTTTAAGCTCGAATAACGCATTGGAGTGGACGGAGTCGTTGGCAGTACCGGTCTGTAGTCCGTACGCCGCATGCGCTTGGGGTTGTCTATTTTGTGTATGTGCAGAAGTATTTTCTCGACGTTTTGTAATCTAAAGTCAAATTAGATTTGATTGCCAAGCAAATTCTGCTACCCGACCATAGGTGGGCCCGTTTTTAGATGTTGTGAGCCGCTGAAACCGTTTTAATGTTCATGTAACAACGAAAAACCCTCTTGTTAGTCCGCATTATTATAAAACTTCGGAACCCTATTCCTGCGCGTGGTCCGACACGCACTTGGCCGGTTTTTAGTTCTTATTCATGCTTATGGATAAAATATCGTCAAGTACATCTAATGTTTGATCAACATTGTCTATTTAGTTCTATTTCTAGGCAAAGCCAGAAAGCTCGTTGGGCAGAGATCGTAAGGTGGATTACAGCAGCCTATACTTACAGACTGAGCAGAACTTAGGACTGGACCTATAAAATCATGATAGTATCTATCCTGTCAAGGATTACAAGCTTTTATTTAGTTTTACCCGTCTCGGTGTCTGTTTAATCGAAGTTTGCAAGTTAAATTAGACCCACTTCCTGGTTTGCGATTGAGTTGCAGTTTTGTACACACATTTGTTTCCCGTGACAATACAATTTTTCCCAAATTGCATTGTAATGCTTTTCGAGCGTATGTATGTATGTTTGTCCATTTCAATAACACGCTCTACGTCCCAAACGGCTTGACGGATTATGACATAAGATATGACGTGTCCTTGGATGCGTCTCAATTGTGGGAGTGACATAGAAAGATACTAAATAGACCATTCCAAAAATATTTATATCGTAACACACGTAAAAGAGAAAAACAAGAGTTGCTACAAAGATTAAAGAGAAACCTACCAAAACATCGTTTGTCACTGGCAGCACATAATATTTAATGTCTATTTTAAAAGTACTTGTTTTTCTCTTTCCAGTTAATTTTGTTTTAGCAGTCAGGTTTTTTGATTTTTTATAATAATTTGTTTCTAATGTAATAGTTTTTTAATGCACATCACATCATCAGCCTATTAATGTTCCCACTGCTGGGACACAGGCCTCCTCTCTGTGAGAGGGAATGGGCCGTAATCCAACACGCGGACCCAGTGCGGGTTGGTGGATATCACATGTCTTCGAATTTTTGGTTCCAGGACATGTCAGTTTCCTCACGATGTTTTTCTGCACCGTTTTGTGAGCAGTGGTGATGAAATAATTTACACAAAGTAAAGCGCCTGCCTGGACTCGAACTCACGACCTACAAACTTGTATGTCGCGGCCGATACCACTGGGCCACCACTGCTCTTTTTATGTGGAAGCTGGTCTTTAATTTTTTCTAAAGCAAAAATAGTAAGGTATTTTCTACTGATCCCTAACTATGTCTATGTCCTACTCACTATTTATCGAGTCGAGTAATCATCGTGTTTGGTGTAGGACATATTATATTGACATGTTTGCAGGAACTAAAAACTGAAATGTTTACTTAATACCAAATGACATTGGATAATTTAGGGTGCATATGAATCCCTTATTTATTGGGACAAAACGAACGTAGAGTTAGAGAGTTAGAGAAGTAGAGTTAGACGAAGATGTGACTAGGTAATCAAGATGGAACCGCAGTGAGAAGAAACCTATGTCCAGTGGACTAATCTATAAAACATGATAATATAAACTACCAGTTTATCTCTAATGTCTAATTAGTATTAAACAAAGTTACGGTCTGTCTCTGTCTGTTTTTCCGCTTATATCTTCTAAACCACGCAATGAATTCTAATACAGTTTTCACTAATAGAAAGAGCGATAAACGAGGCAAGTTTGTGTACAGAATTGGTCCCGTGCGAACCCGGGGCGGGTCGCTTGTATCTTCTAAGTCTGAAAATGTGTTGCTAGCTGGAACAGTTCTTCAACTGACAACTAGATGGTGCGCAAATCGTGATGTGCGTCAACCATCTAATAATTCGAAATATATTTAGATTATTTACTATATAACTTTTTGATCTAGATAAGTAAATTTTAATGGCTACTAACATGAAAAAGCTTTTTATCTACTCTCATATCGTAATATTCGAATGGGAAATTATTAACCGAGGGAAAAATATATTGAATGGGCGACTATTATACTAAGTAACTATTTATCCGATTTGAGTAATACCTTTTAGGAGATTTTTGTGAGCTGCGGTAATAATATTGTTACATACTTTAATTGTATTTGGGTTTCTATTTATTCTATTTTAGAATATTATTATTTTGAAAATAGCTGAACAACTATCGAGGCGACATCACTGTGCAGTGCGGGAGTTCGGGTTTATTCGTGTCCAAGAGCGAGCGAAGCGAGCTCGGGAACTTAGGGCACCCCGACACGGATAGGTTAGGTTCGAAGGGGATGACGGGAGCTGAAGTGAGCGAGCAAAGCGAGCGAACTTAGCTCCCGTCATCTCCTTCATGTTAGGTTACTTTAGACCCTGCAGACAGAAAAAGGAGCCCTGTCGACAAACTTATATTTTCAAGTCGCTGTTTTAAACATTTGTATTCGCCCACTGTTTGTCGCCCACTTAGTATTTCAGTAAGCCATATTCAGTATTTTTTACACCTTTCATTTGAATTTATTTTCGCTCGTTTAAATACTAGCCTATTCGAATTATAAACTTCAAAACAAGTTTATATTGACATACTTTATAAACACAATACCGAAATTTAAAAATAGAATCTCATTATAACACAATTTACGATACAGGACAAATCTAAGAAGTATATCACTAAGGAGTTTCCATAATTTTTTTTGTATTGCCATTTTAGTACCTATTATAAAAAGATTTGATTCCAATTTTAAATTGTCTGTGACAATGCTCGCTTTAGGCTTAGCACGCACTGCGATTTTTATTCGCGCGAATTTTGTCTCTTTCTAGCTGTTCACAGAGCTCAAAATATTCGCGCGAATTAAATTCGCGCCGCAGTGCGGTGGATTCTGTTGCCAAACACGGATTTCATGCGGTATTATTGCCGCACGACTTTTTACTGCAATGCGAGCAGCTTCATACAATTCCATAGGTTGCAGAATGGGCGGAAAAAAATCTCGCGAATAAATATCGCAGTGCGTGTGCTAAGCCTTAGCGCATGCGCGGATAATGCGACGATGTACTGGGTTTTGGCGCCATTCATACGTTTTGCAGGTTTTGCTGTACTGAATTTCATGAGTTTTTAAAATTCTTGCTTAAAATGTCTGATAATAGTGAATGTGAAGAAAATTTAACTCCGCCAAATATTTATCGGCGATAGAAATTACTCATAATCTCTTACCAGCAAAGTCGAGATTATTATATGATGCATTTTTCACGACTTTATGGCATGGAAAATGCAAAAAAAAGGTATTTAGTAGATTCAATCCCAAAATGTATGAGTGTAGATAAAGTTGTGTATGAAACTGCACATAACTAGGTATTAAAACATTCGTGTGAATACTATTAAAAACCTCGCCTACGGCTCGGTTTTTAAACACACATTCATGTTTTAATACCCCTTATTATGCAACAGTATCATATACTACTATTACAATTTAATTTTGATCAACAGAAATAAGTACTTAGTACTTTTATCACAAAGGCTACATTAGAATGTATCTACTATGACACGAATAAAAGTTTCAGATATAGTGTAATTTAAATTTCCTGGAAGTTGTTGTTAAAAGTAGTACAATAAATTTATAGCCAACTATATCTAAACTACTAAAATATTAACTTTTCTCAATAAAAGTGGTATAGAGAGACAATACCTTTTTATTGATATGACGTGAAAACCTTTTCAAGAAAAATACTACACGGATCTTATTAACTGTGGCTACAAGGCTTCTTTTTTATATCTGCTAGTGCGTTTTGTAATAAGTATCACTAAAAGATCGAGTGTCCTATCACTTCTGAAAGATTTATAATAGAGGGCTAACAATATAGTGAATTAAATGACGAAAGAGTTAATCTAAATGTGGAGAAACAGATCATAAAATAGTGGACAGGATTTAAATCCGATAATAGTTTCACAATCAAAATTATTGCATTGTTTATCTCAAATTTCTCCGAAACCCTGGTTAATCTACTTTAAAAAAATGAGGCCAATATAAAAAAGACAGCAAACAGTCATTAAGTGTGATGCATACGGAAAAAAATATGTCACTTTGCAGGTGTGAGGACTTGTCACCTACAGCCGAAGACATGATTACATGCTACACGTCAAACTATGCAATTATGTGTTACTTCAATAACGAACTAAGTATATAAAGGGTTGATACTTTTCACTTTTTTCAAATACGACGCAAAAGCATCTAATCATCTTTTTTCTGAAGTAAAAACTTGAACAAACTTCTAGAAAAAGAAAGTTTTTGGGAGTTCTTCGCAATGCTGACCTTACGAGAAATTGAACATGAAATACGCAAGTTTGGCCTGGACTACTGTGATCTGCCCACCATGTTGGAGAATGTCTCCATTCTGTTGAGGGTCCTCACTGTCAATATAGACAGCAAGTATCATAAAGGTCAGTAAGAAAACTGTAACAAGGCTTGAAAAAACCCTAGACACATGATAGCAGTTGTTTTGTTCTACTGCTGTACTTTTTTACAAACCATTTGTCTACCGGAAGGAGTTCAGCCTAATCTACGTCTGCTGTTTCCGTGTTTCCATGAAGGTGGAGGCATCTATTTGATCCTTTTCCAGGCGATTTTGAAGATGGCCAAATCGACGACTCTTCGGACATGCCATGCAGTAGACGAGTTCGACTTTACCGTCGTAACGGCAACATAGACAGAACTTAAAGCGTAAATCATTTTGGTCCATGTGCACTTATATTAAAAAGCTATAGGTAACAATGTAAGTACTAGTTGCCTGGTATTTTGCTGAACTGGACTTATTTGGCGCAGCTATGAGGCACATTTTTTTTTTGTTTTTTTATTCAGAAAATTGGTTATGTGCCTCTAGTTTGTGGTAAATATATTTGTAATCTTTCTTTCTATATTCCCTCTTTTCTCCCCCATAGGCATAACCATATACTCGTACGTCCTCACTGCGGTGACGGCCGTGTGCTTTTACTATGTGTTCCTCATCTCCATGTCCTACTTCGTGTTCTGGCGTGCCCGCATCTCCGGCGAGCTGGTCGGCGCGATGGTGGTGCTGTCTCTTGGCATCTCCAGCGAGATTGGCCCTTTTAAGCTGTTCTATATGTGCTATTATATGTGAGCTGCTCTTTTATATTGATTCTTTCTTTTTATTGCCTTTTTTTTCAGAATCAGCTTTCGTGCGTCTACGCTGGATGCGAGACGCACAGGTTCGATCGATATGGCGACACTTGTGGAAGGCTTATGTCCAGCATGTGGACATCTTTCGGCTGAAATGATAATGCTACGCTATGGTATGCTAAGCTGGTCTGGAAACTAGCCTGATTGCCTTGCAGATTACTTACTTTAAAATTATTTCAGGAAAGTACTTCAAGTAGTTGATAGGTCTCTGAATAAGCACAACTGTATACCAAAACTTTACTTGAAACCAAACAATTCGCCATCTTTGCAGGGATAAAACGCAGAGAATAGCCGACGACTTTTTAGAATGTGACGCCTGCACCATCAAAGGCACCAGATTCCACCAGAACCTGATGAAGTGCTTGAGGGGTGTGAAGAAGCGCGCCATGCTGTACTGGGTCGTAGTAGCCGGCAATGGAGTCCTGTATGTAATGAAACCAGTCGCCATGCGGGGAAGGAACCTGCCAGAGAATTACTTTATTATTATTGGTAAATGGTGTTGTAGTGAAAGTGAAGTAGAAAGCGTAAGGCATATCGATACCTTAATCCGCAAACCAGCCAACTCCATTTTTGTCAAAAAAAATATTATGATGGAGTTTTTTTCTTACAATAATTCCGCGTAATCTGGAAAAAGCAGTAACTCCATTTAAAGTCTATTTTTGTCGTAAATTGGTGTCCGAAAATCAGACAACTCCAAGCGTTTCGGAACGCGCCAATTTTGACAGTTAACTCCGCTCGCTAGAGTAAAAATTTTCTTTGGCTCAGTCGGCCATTTTGTATGGCGATACAGCACGAGTACGTTGTAGTTACAAATTATTTTCGTAAATTGAACAAAAACAGTGTATAAGATTGAAAACGAGTGCAGAATAATATTATTAGGATTCAAGGTAAGTGTAAATCACTTTTATTTATCTAAATGCATTGTAAATTTTGGGTAATTTGGGTTTTTAAAAGTAGTGAAGGGTATTGCTTCCTTTGGAACGAGACCGAGGGTGGTCTTAATTCAGACGAATTCGCCACCATAATAGCCACATTCTTTATAGAAACTGTTATTCCCAAAATGGGCAATAACAATCGTGAAATTATTTTATTCTCCGATGGTTGCTGTTACCAAAATAGAAACACTGTCTTAGCGAATGCCCTTTCTAATGTAGCAATGTTGTATAATGTGACAATCATTCAAAAATATTTAGAAGTCGGCCATACGCAGATGGAGGTCGATAGTATGCACGCGATGATTGAAAAGAAATTAAAAAATCAAACCATCAATGTACCAGCTGAGTATATAACTGTCTGCCAAAAAGCGAAGAAGACAAAAGCTTACCATGTGAAATACTTAACCCACACATACTTCAAAAGTTTTAAAAATCTAAATTTCTACAGATCAATAAGACCGGGAAAACTAAAAGGAGATCCAAAGGTAAAGGAATTTATTTAACAAAAAAAAAACGACAAACTGTACCAAACCAAGTTCGAGCTCAAATTATACCTACCATACCATTGTAGAAGTGGGTAGATGGGTGTGGGGTAGAACTTTATGTGCTTTTTACCTACTTATCGTTTTATAAATGAACCTATTTGCCTTTAATCTAATTACTTCTCTTCGTTATTCAGGTGACCGATATAAGATGTCTGAAGTATGATCCGGATGGTCAAGTGTTCTATAAGCTTCGATTTCGTGATGAATTCGCATTACTTAATCAACGACGAAAGGCATTAAATAAAACTCCTTTTGAAAACATACCACAGCTACATACTGAACGCAGAAAAATAACAAAAAAAAAGTATTTAGATTTGCAACAGTTAAAAAATACGATGCCTGAAGACTACCGAAATTTTTATGACAACTTACCTTATGAAGAATAAACATACATACCTTGATCTACATTGAATTAAACTATGCCATTAATACTATTTTAATAAATATTTTTTTAAAGAAAACAACCTTTTTTATTTCTTACCTAATGCAGTCAAATCAGATAACTACAGATTGCTATATTTTCAATGTTTAGCAAAAGGGCCAACTCCAAAATAACGCTTTAATTTGCGAATGAAGAGTTATTAAGTAATAAACCTAGTAAAATATTAAACTTTGTGACATAATGCACCAACGGGACTTTCAGTTTCTTTTTATTTTATTCAAAATAAAAACTAGAAAGTTTTAAGTGTCTTCTGTAAACTATAGCAAAATGGAGTTGGCTGGTTTGCGGATTAAGGTATCGATATATGCCGACGGCCTAGGAAACATTCATGTATTTAAAGTTCAATTAGAATAGTGTTACATTAGCGAATTTTATGATAAAGGTATAAAAAGGTAAAAATTTAAATTAACTGTTATTCTAGTGTTCTTCCTTTAGGATTGCTATTAAAAAAAAAATCTTCCTCTCCTTTTACGTTAGCAGAATTTAGAATGATACTAATTATCGTTTCTTCTTCACTAAACCAATGATAATGAACCTTATCTTTACAGGACTGGAACCAATGTTCGAAACCCCCAACTACCAGATCGCTTATTGTATGATGATTGCCGGTGTCTTCTTCATCTGCTACGTCCCAGCCACTGTGACCGCCTTCCTGATCGTCATCACTGGCTACGCAGAGGCCCAGATGCTGGCCTTGAGCGAAGAAATGTTGCAACTCTGGTCTGATGCCATCAAACACGCACAATCTAAGACAGAACTTACATCTTCAGAAGAAATAAATGTATACGATGCAGAAGTAAAAGTAATCATGAATGAGTTCGTAGAAAGACGTCTAAAAGAGATCATTAGAAGACACGCAAATGTAATAAATCTACTGAACCAAGTAGAGGTTGTGTTTCGAAATGCTATAGCCATGGGCTTCCTGCTATTGTTTGGTGGGCTGTTATCTGAGCTGCTGGGGAAGCTGGAGAATACTTATCTGCAGCTGCCTTTCGCTTTAATGCAGGTTACGAACTTTCTGTGAATGGCGTTAAATTCAAATATGTAATACACGACACGACACGACATATGACAGACGACAAAAATGTTTTTTTGCCCGCCGAATCAATTAACAAAAATTTTGGACAAATTTTTTCTTCCGTCACGTAAACATAAAATTATGACGATACAGTGCGTTCAAATTTCGTGTGACGTCACGTTTTTGTAAACTTTTTAATCGACTAACATTAACATTAAAAGCGGGATATTTACTATGTTTACTGTTTGTTGCGAGTTCCGTTCAGTTGTTAATGTTAGTGTTAGTGACCATGACAGTTTAAAAACTTTTTAATCGACTGCCGAAGGAGGGTAATGTGTTTATCAGTCTATGTATGTATGTATGTTTGTTCCAGAGAGCAAACGCGTGGACCGATTTTGATGATTCTTACGTCAATCGATTCGACTTAACCGTGCGAGTGTGGGGTATCAAAATAAAGGGATTTCAAAAATATAAAACACTTGAAATGTACCTAATTCGAAAAAAAAATATAAATAAAAAAAGTTAATTCCAAAATCAAAAAACCTGACTGCTAAAAAAAGCGAACTAAAAAGACGAAAACAATAAGAAAATCATGCAGTCGGAGTATACATCTGGTTTTAGTCAGCCAGCTCGCGAATATTTATCCTCCGACTGCACAGCTTGATTTTCTTCATTTTTGCAATGTAACAAGAAACAAACGTGCATGCAAAGTTCAATTGAACAAACGGTTAAAGTTTAACTTGCTAGCTTTGATTACATGCACACAGCTAGCGGCAATAAAAGCTTGTAATTTCAGGTCTCCATGGACTGTTTCGCTGGCCAACGAGTCATGGACGCGAGCAATATGTTCGAGGCTGCAGTGTACGACTGCAAATGGGAGAACTTCGACAAAGCCAACATGAAGCTAGTCCTGGTGATCCTGCAGAACGCTCAGAAGACCATGACCTTGTCTGCTGGAGGAGTCAGGACCCTCAGCTTTACTGCTTTAATGTCAGTCTTCAGGGGGATCTATTCTGCTTATACGGCTCTTAGGTCTACGATGAACTAGTGGTTATAAGCAAGGTTAGGTAGCACGGTAGATAGAACAATATAATAGGTACTAGTGTTTAGTTAGACAGCGAATGCTATATACTTAGCCGTGATAATTAGAAAAATAAAATGTGGTTTAAATTGAATATTGATATTTTGTTTTATATGGCTACCTCTATGGCATATGATTTTTTTAAAGCTGGAATCATTGACACGAAGAAAAGAAGAAAGCTGATATAGTTGATTTATTGCTGTAAAGAACAAACAAACGAAGTAAAATTGATTGTTAGTATTATTGTAACGTTATTGTATTATTGTAAGTATTAACATAACATATTCCAACATATTATTGTATGTTGGAATATGTTATGTTGTGTTGGAAGGCCTCCCACTAGTTGGACCGATGACCTGGTGAAGATTGCGGTGACGAGACGCACGGGACCGGTCAATGTGGCGACGCTTGGGGGAGGCCTATGTCCAGCAGTGGACGTCTTTTGGCTGATATGATGATGATGATGGTGATATGTTGGAAGTATGGATCCTATTAGACCATAATCAACCATAAGTTCAAGTGTCTAGGTATCTTCCTAGACCTATCGAAGGCGTTCGATACTGTGTCTGTGCCACTACTTCTCTCTAAACTAGAAACCATCGGCGTCCGTGGCATCGCTCACACCCTATTTAAAAGTTTTCTCACTGATAGGATGCAGCTCGTTAGGATAGGAGAGTATGTTAGCGAAGCAAAAAGCTCCGCTGTAACTAGAGCACCAGTTGTCCGATATCTCGGTGTTTAACTAGATTTCTGCCTATCCTGGAAAACACACATACAAACAAAAAAAATAAAAAAACTGTATGCGTAAATTCGAATTCGTAAACTTATTTTTCTTTTCAAGAAAGTAAGAGTATCCGCATACAGCGAAAACCTCAAAATAGTTTACTCAGCACTAGGCAAATCAGTTTTGAGCTATTGCATCACTGCTTAGGGAGGTGCTGCCAAGACCGATATGATTCAAGTAGAACGAGCTCAGAGAGCGGTTATTAGTATAAGTGAGTTTAAAAATACCTTTTAGATTCTCAACGCGACAACTATACACTGATTTCAGTACATTAACGGTCCGGCAACTGTATACACTCCGCACAATCATGCGTAAACACGCAACTCTTCCGTACAGTCAAAATAACAGCCTTAACAACTTTTGGGGGCTGAGTCACCCACGTCCGTAGGAGTGTACCCCATTCCGATACCCTACACGTGGTCCCCGGGTGGTGCAAATCAGGTGACACCAAATGGTGGTAGGCTTCGGCCGAAGGCTTGCGACCACCCACCGGGCAAAGACGTACCGCCAAGCGGCTTAGCCGTGTTCCGGTACGATGCTCGGTGTAGCCACAAGAGGAGTTGGGTCGAGATAGCTGTTCCACTGCAGGCTGACCAGCCTGACACGCGCTGGTATGGACGTATCGGGAGACTGGTCGCGGAGGGTAGCGGGAGCCGAGGCACGGTGCGCCGCTGGCCGACCGCAGGTAGTTGGGGGCTCAAGTAGTGTGCCAGCCACACATGAAAGGCTGCCCCGCCAACTGTCGAAAAACCCCGGGATGCGCCATCGTGCTGGTTGGCGACCAGATGGGGAGGGCCCGATGGACATTCCGGGGGGGCTCGGGCGTCCCCGCAGTCGCCGGACTAGTGCCCCAATGATGCTGTCCTTTCAGTGCGGGTCTGAAGGTTAGCAGCGTGGAACCTCGTCTCACTTCCAACTCCTCTCCTCCATTCACTCTTATAAAATATTATGGCAAGGAAAAGGATGAATAGATTTTAACAGCGGCTGCACTCCCTCCCCCTCAAAGTGCACCTCACCAACATTCGAGGTCTGCACTCAAATCTCTCTGCAGTCCACTACCACCTGGAGACTGAGAAACCAGCGCTGTTTTTTCTTACGGAGACGCAGATAGCGAGTCTGTCAGACGCGTCGTACCTATCATACCCAGGGTTTACCCTGGAGCACAATTATAAACGCGCGCGGGTGTGTGTATGTACGCCCGTGACGACACTTGCTATCGGCGTCTCCGTAACCTTGAGGACTCAAGATTTTCAACGCTGTGGGCTCTAGTGGACACAGGCCTGGATAAAATTATCTACGCCTGTGTCTACCGCTCACACAGCGGAGATCAGGAGACATCCAGACTCACAGAGTACCTCAGTGAGGCGGCTGATGCGGCACAGCAACGGTACCCTTCCGCCCAATTAGTGTTACTGGGGGACTTTAATGCCCACCATCAGGAGTGGCTCTTCCCATACCAGTGCACTGACCATGCTGGACGGGAGATGCGTAAGCTTTCGCTAACGCTAAACCTCACCCAGCTGGTCCAGGGGGCAACGAGGGTACCGGATGTTGATTCGCACACAGCGAATTGCTTGGACCTTCTGCTGACAACAGATCCAGACAGATAATCTGTGTCGATAAGTTCACCCTTGGGTAGTTCCGACCACTGTCTGGTGAAGTCTGTGTCCGTCTATTCCCCGCCCGATCCCAGCCCAAGAGGCACCCGGCGGGTTTGGCGGTACAGGTCAGCAGACTGGGATGGCATGCGTTCTTTCTTCGCTTGCTATCCTTGGCAGCCTACTTGCTTTTCTTCGGCTGATCCTTCGTCGTGCGCGGACGCCGTTACTGATGTGTTGCGTCAGGGAATGGAGTACTACATTCCGTTCTCTGACATAACGATTTCCAGCGTTGACCGGCCATGGTTTGGCGCCGAATGTCATCGCGCCGACGCGCTTAAACATGAGGCGTACCTGGCATGGGTCGACGCTCGATCGCGTAAAGCGAGTGACGTGGGTCAGAAGAAGAAAGCCTACAACAGGGCTGCCAAGTCCTGCAAGAAGGTGTTGCGTGGGGCTCGATTCGACCACATTGGCCGAATAGGGGCCAAACTTGCTTCTTACCCAGCAGGTAGTAAAGCGTTCTAGTCCCTGGCTAAGTCGATCGAGTCGAACTTCTGCCGTCCCTCACTACCACCACTGCTGAAACCCGATGGGTCACTGGCTCACACCGCTGAGGAGAAGGTAAATTTGTTTGCCTCTCTTTTTGCGGAATCTTCGCGTCTGAATCCTGGTGATTCGCGGGCCCCTCGCATCCATCAAAAGGACGTCCGTAGGGTGCTGCGCAACCTAGACGTGAACAAGGCTAGCGGCCCTGACGGCATACCAGCTATAGTTCTTAGAACCTGTGCGCCTGAACTGTCTCCGATCTTGACACGCCTATTCCGCCTTTCATATGAGACTGGAACAGTGCCGAATGCTTGGAAGCAAGCCAAAGTACAGCCCGTGCCCAAGAAGGGCAGTCGAGCTGACCCGGCCAACTACAGACCCATCTCTGTAACATCCATACTCAGACCCATCTCTGTAACAGTAAGAGTATGGAGCGTGTACTTAACACTAAGCTCCTGGCATACCTAGAAACTAACGATATCCTTAGCGACCGCCAATACGGCTTTCGCCGAAATCGGTCTACTGGGGATCTTCTAGCGTATGCCATTCACATATGGAGTGAGGCCATCGAGAGGCATGGGGAAGCGCTTGCCGTCTCCCTCGACATCTCGAAGGCTTTCGATAGGGTCTGGCACGAAAGCCTTATTGGTAAGCTTCCTTCATTCGGTTTGCCCGGTGGTCTGTGTGATTGGATTGCAGACTTCCTGAGAGATCGGTCCATTCGAGTGGTTATCAATGGCTGCTCGTCGGACCAATTGGATATTAATGCCGGGGTCCCTCAGGGGTCCGTACTCTCAGCAACATTGTTCTTGTTGCACATTAACGATCAGCTGAAGCCCGGCACCTTTGGGTATGCACTGTTGCTGAGAGATACTTGTCCAACGCACGGGCTACCGGGCCGCAGATTCGGTCTCTTCGTGAGGCCATGGTGGAGCGTTTGAACTTATCCTTGCAAGCAGTCTCCGAATGGGGCGATGCCAATCTGGTCAAGTTTAATGCTACTAAAACCCAGGCGTGTTTTTCTCCGCTAAAAAGAGCCAATTTCACCCGGCTCCAACTTTCCGTGATGTAACCGTGCCAATAACGGACCATCTTGAGCTTCTTGGCGTTACGTTGACATCGACTCTCAATTTTGGGCCATACATTGAGGCAAATGCTCAGCTGGCTGCCAAAAAGTTGGGGATCCTTGCGAAGGTGAGAAGGTACTTCACGCCGGAACAGCTGCTCAACTTGTATCAAGCGCAAGTTCGATCGTGCATGGAGTACTGTTCTCATCTCTGGGACGGATCTGCCAAATACCAGCTTGATGCACTAGAGTCGATCGAAAAGCGGGCCAAGAAACTCATCGGTAATGAGGCACTGGTCAAGTCAAAGCTCCAGAGCCTTGAACATCGTCGCCGAGTTGCCAGTTTGTCGGTATTTTATCGGTTACATTTTGGGGAGTGTGCGATGGAATTACATGATTTAATTCCGCCCAGCCCGTTCCATCATCGGACTACCAGACGTACGGCGATGCGTCATCGGTACATGGTGGACATCCCACCCATACGCACAAAACGTTTTGGGAACACTTTTATTATGCGTACAGCTAAAGAGTGGAATTCCCTGCCGGAATCTGTGTTTCCCGATAGCTACAATCTAGGGGTCTTTAAGTCAAGAGTGAATAGGTTTCTTCTAGGCAAGCGTGCTCTATCGTCGACCACATCATCGCTTACCATCAGGTGAGATAGTGGTCAAGCGCAAGCCTATTGATAATAATAAAAAAAAAACAGCCCGACAGTAAGAAGAAGACCCAAACAGGTCTGTCCCACAACTCATACAAAAACTACATTTGCTAGACGCCAGTACCCCTACCTAAGTGTCCTTATTTATAACAAAATACATCAACAATTTAATATACATACACTAAACAACATACAAAAGTAAAAACTAACTAAATAATACCTCCTTACCCTAGATTATGATGAAACAGAAACACTGATTAAACCGTCATGCCAATAAATAATTATTAGTATCATATACACGTACTGTCGGCGCGTGGTCGCCATCGGCAGCCTTATTGGTATATCATAGACATGTTTGTTCTGTTTTAAGGTATGGAATAACTTTATGGGGAAATTCAACAGATGCCCAGAGAGCATTCATAGCCCAAAAAAAGTGTGTAAGGTCAATTTTTAATCTTAAGTGGACAGACTCTTGTAAACCAGTATTTATTAAACAAAAACTGCTTACCCTGCCGTCTTTATATATATTTGAAACCTGCAAATTTGTAAGAAACCATTACTCGCTTTTTGAAAAAGATGAAAAGACTATTTCTAAGAGAAAAATAACACAAAAGCCACTAGTAGTCCCACGAAATAGAATAAAATTATGCGATAAAAATTGTTATACCATGGCAGTGAAAATATATAACCACTTACCTGAAGAATTTAGAAGTGCTACAGGTTTGGAATTTAGTAAGAAGCTATATAGCTGGTTGTGTGAGAGATGTTTTTATTCCATCAATGAATATTTTGAGTGTAAAATGTAAAAACTTGTTTATTATAATTATTGTGACATCTGCTTAATTAATATTGACAAATTTAAATTATTCTTGCTATTTTTCTTGCTATTTTTTATTGACATGACATTATTATGCTTGATCGTTATGTTTAATATGAACTATTATTTTAAATGAATAGAAATGTATTTAATTGTAATTAATTTAAAATTATTATGACATTTACATAATTAATATTGACACATTTCCATAATTCTTCTTATTTTTTACTGACATGACATTATTATGATTGATTGTTATTTTTAATATGAATTATTATTTTAGATGACTAAATTGTATTTAGTTTTAATTTTGATAATTGCATTGTAATCCAAATTTAAATTGTCACTTTATTATTAATATCTTTATGTTATGGCTAATTACTTAATGTGTACTGCATGCTATAAGTATAAACAATATGTAAAATTTAAATATTTGCACGGCTGAAATGCCGAATATAGTGAAACCTTATAGATCTTAAGAACTTATGTTAGCTACCTATATTCTTGCAAATAAATATATCATTCATTCATTCATTCATTCATTCATTCATTCATCGTCGTAGAGTTCACACGTAATATTGGTTTGCACCAACATTTATATACAGTAACAGCTCACAGTTAGAGTAAATGGCGAATAAAAAAATACTTTAGTTCAGTATAGGGTGTTTATTCTGTTCCCTATGGTGCCGGACGTAAAGAATTTCACCATCCCATGTCTTCCCGTGGGTGTCGTAAGAGGCGACTAAGGGACAAACTAGAGAATGGGCAGCAGCGTTCTCTGTGCTTCTATAACAACCATACTGCGATCGCCAACCCGCCTGCCAAGCGTGGCGATTATGGTAAACCCCCCCACCCATGAATAGCACAAATAAAAAATGGCCCCTAGTGCCCGGCAGCCTACCCTTGACTACGGTGGCGGTCGAGGTTATGGCAAGGCAAGGGGTGCCAAGAATCTCCGGACGAGATCCGGC
Organism: Orthosia incerta; assembly: GCA_948252205.1. Classification (NCBI taxonomy): domain Eukaryota; kingdom Metazoa; phylum Arthropoda; class Insecta; order Lepidoptera; family Noctuidae; genus Orthosia; species Orthosia incerta. The sequence goes on from OX411759.1 coordinate 28,528,276, forward strand.
TGCCCAAACAATCACTGACGACTGGACCTGGCAACGTACAACACGCGCACACTTCGGACCGACGAGATGATCACCGAACTCGAAAAAGAATTGAGCAGGTTGCGATGGAGTATTATAGGGTTATCTGAAGTCCGAAGAGAGGGAGAGGACTCGATAATCGTCAAATCCGGTAACCTGCTCTATTTTCGAGAGGGTGACCGGCAGTCCCAGGGTGGTGTCGGTTTTATCGTCCACAAGTCCCTTGTGAACAACGTGGTGAAGATCGAGAGTGTGTCGACCAGGGTGGCGTGCCTTATACTCAGAATATCCTCAAGATATTCGTTGAAGGTCATACAGGTCTACGCCCCAACCTCGGTACACCCCGACGGCGAGGTAGAGACCATGTATGAGGATATCTCCAGAGCCATGCATGGTTTCAAAACTCACTTCACCGTTGTCATGAAGTCTTGAAGTCCCCCACTTCAACGCGAAACTGGACAAACGAGACGAGGATGAGCTGCAAGTGTGGCAATTTGGAGTTGGACGACGGAACCACCGGAGTCACCTACTGGCCAGTTTTATGGAGAAGGAGGGCCTCTATATGATGAACTCGTTCTTTAAAAAGCGTGAACACAGGAAGTGGACCTGGCAGAGCCCCAATGGTGCAAAAAAAAATTAGATCGACTTCATCATGTCAACCAAGAAACAAAATGATGTGATCTCTGTGATCAATTCGGTAAAAACCGGGAGCACCGCATGGTAAGAGGCACATTGAACATAAATATTAAGCTTGAAAGGTCTCGACTGATGAAGTCCACGCTCCGTCCAGCACAGATCCAGGTCCAAAACCCCGAGAGCTTTCAGCTCGAACTCCAGAATCGTTTCAAGTGCCTAGGGAGCTCCGTGGACGAATACAGCGACGGGTTCGTGGAAGTTGTCCATACGGTCGGGTCTAAGTGTTTCAAGACCCGCCGTACAGATAGAAACAAAAAGGTCTCTGATCCTACCCTCAAGCTTATGAAGGAGAGGCGTGAGATGATCCTGCAGTCTTCAGATGAGACATGCAAATACCGGCAGCTCAATAGACAGATCTCTAAATCCTTGAAAAGGGACCTCCGCCGCTTTAATACCGAGCGTATTAAAGCCGCGATTGAGCGAAATAAAGGCTCCAAGGTTTTTTCAAGAGATCGGGCTATTGGGCAGAGCCAGCTTACGAAACTGAAGAACGACGATGGCAGGATCGTATCCGCCAAATGGAGCTTCTGAGGGAGATCGAGACATTCTATGGGCATTCTCTTGTACACATCAATCAGCAAGCCCGTCGCGAGTCTAGCAAACGACCCAAGAGCTAGATTGACCCGACACTATACCGAAGATATTCCGGACGTCAGCCTGTACGAGATTAGGATGGCTCTGAAACAGATTAAAAACAACAAGGCGCCGGGTGATCGGCATCACGGCTGAACGCCTGAAGGCGGGTGGAAAACCGGTCCTTAAGGCCCTTCAGAAGCTGTTTGATTCTGTCATACTCGAGGGCAAAACGCCACAGGCATGGTGCAGGGGTGTGGTGGTACTCATCTTCAAGAAGGGCGACAATGCCCGGCTGAAGAACTATAGGCCCATCTCACTTCTTAGCCATGTCTACAAGTTGTTTTCAAGAGTCATCACGAATCGTCTCGCGCGCAGGTTTGACGATTTCCAGCCTCCCGAACAAGCCGGCTTCCGAAAAGGCTTTAGCACCGTAGACCACATACATACGCTGCGGCAGGTTGTACAGAAGACCGAAGAGTATAGCCTGCCTCTCTGTTTAGCGTTTGTGGACTACGAGATAGCCTTCGATTCGATCGAGACTTGGGGTGCTTGTGGTTGGAGAGACTGCAGTACGCAGTCTCTCCAACGGTGCCAAATCGACTACCGGTACATTGAGGTGTTGAAGTGTTTGTATAAAAATGCCACCATGTCAGTCCGTCTTTAGGATCAGACCTCGAAACCAATCCTTCTCCAGCGCGGCGTGAGACAGGGAGACGTCAATTCGCCGAAACTGTTCACTGCTGCGCTGGAGGATGTCTTCAAGGTTCTGAATTGGAGAGGGCTTGGCATCAACGTTAATGGCGAGTACATCACTCACCTTCGGTTTGCTGACGACATAGTGGTCATGGCTGAGACCATGGAGAGCCTCAGTAAAATTCTCGATGACCTCAGTAGAGCTTCCGAAAGAGTGTGTCTTAAAATGAACATGGACAAAACCAAAGTCATGGTGAATGCCCATCTAACACCCACTCCTATCAAGGTCGGAGACTCTACAATCGAAGTTGTGGGCGAGCATGTCTACCTGGGACAAACGATTCAATTGGGTAGGGCCAACTTCGAGAAAGAGGTCAACCGTCGAATCCGCCTCGGCTGGGCAGCGTTCGGGCAGTTGCGCGGTATCTTCTCGTCCAACTTACCACAGTGTCTCAAGACGAAAGTCTATGACCAGTGTGTGTTGCCAGTGATGACAGATGGCTCTGAGACGTGGTCTCTTACAATGGGCCTTATCAGAAAGCTTACAGTCACTCAAAGGGCAATGGAGAGGGCTATGCTCGGAGTTTCCTGGCGTGATCGAATTAGAAATATGGAGATCCGCAAGAGAACCAGGTTTACCGACATAGCCCGAAGAATTGCCAAACTTAAGTGGCAGTGGGCAGGGCACATTGTTCGCAGAACGGATGGCCGATGAAGCCGAAAAGTTCTGGGGTGGCGACCGCGAACCGGAAGACGATACGTTGGAAGGCCTCCCACTAGGTGGACCGATGACCTGTTTAAGGTTGCGGGAAGGCGCTGGATGCGAGACGCACGAGATCGGTCAATGTGGCGACGCCTGGGGGAGGCCTATGTCCAGCAGTGGACGTCTTTTGGCTGAAATGATGATGATGATGATGATGAGGCTGTTTATTCCATGGTAGCGAAAGAGTGTCCTTCCTCCATAATTACATCGGTTTTTATACAGAGAAAATAACAAGCATAAAGTTTACAACGGATGCAAAAATTATTAAAATTAAGCGGGTAAACATAAAGTTAAGGCGCGAAACATCACAATTAGGCGGGAAAAATCAAAAAGGAAGTTCAAACAGAACATTTTAAATAATAAGAAAGGAAATACCCTACTGCAAGCAAGCAAGTGGGGCAGGAAGTGCCCCACTTGCAGCCCATCCTCGTCTCGTTTGCCCAGTTTTGCGTTGAAGTCTCCCATGACAACGGTGAAGTGAGTTTTGAAATCATGCATGGCTTTAGAGATATCCTCATACATCGTCTCTACCTCGTCGTCGGGGCGTGCCGAGTTTGGGGCGTAGATCTGACGTATGACCTTCAGCGAATATATTGAGGATATTCTGAGTATAAGGCACGCCACCCTGGTCGACACACTCTCGATCACGTTGTTCAAAAGGGATTTGTGGACGATAAATCAGACACCACCCTGGGACTGCCTGCCTGTTCACCCTCTCGGAAATAGAGCAGGTTACCGGATTTGAGGATAATCGTGTCCGGGGCATCGATGTGTGGGTGAGCGGCGCGACATCAACGCAGCACGGCGCGGGTCGAGGGAATACATGATTAAATTAAGTACTCATTATTACCTGCAAAAAAGTCTGCAAGAGAATATATAGTGGTCAAGCGCAAGCCTATAGACAATAAAAAAAAGGGTATCATAGTTAAGTCGCAATAACAGCTATTGTGTTCTAAAATTTAATTAGATCGCCGGTAGAAACAAAAGTTAGTTACATTCGTATTGAAGTATTAATTCTTATTCAAATATATAGTTAAAAAATTGTTAGATAGGTGGGTAGGTAGGTAGGTAGGGAAGGTTGTTAGGTAGGTAGGGTAGGGTATGTAGGATAGGGTAGATATGTAGGGTAGGGTAGGTAGGTATGTAGATGAGTAGGTTGGTAGGTAGGTAAGGTAGGTGGGTAGGTAGGTAGGTAGGGTAAAAAAAAAAGTTAGGTAGGTAGATAACAGCCTATAAATTAAACTGATAATAAAAAACTTTTTTACAAAAAAATACTACCGACTTCCAAATAAGAAAACTACAAAGTGAAAAATAACTTTATTTTTGGAAGTCGGTGTCTTTCGTAGGTACCATTATTTTGCGTTACGGACACCGACTTCCAAAAATAAAGTTATTTTTCACTTTGTAGTTTTCTTATTTGGAAGTCGGTAGTATTTTTTTGTAAAAAAGTTTTTTATTTTTCACTTTTTAGTTGTACCTACCTAATAGGCAAGATGTTTAGTAAGTTTCCTATAACGCCAGAATAGATTACCCGAATAACATGAAACTTGAACAAAACCGATCAAATGAGAGATCTGCTTACCCCTTAAGAGCGTACTGACGTGATGTTATGTTATGAAATGGTATAAACAATAAAATTACATGTGATTGCAGCAGTCCCGAGAGATTTTCCGTTATTTATTGAAGAGTTCTGTTGTATATCTTCGAAGTTCTTCATCAGATCTTCACCAAATTAAAATGGGACCAATTTCGGAACATACTCTTTCAAACAAAAAAAGAAATTTCAAAATCGGTCCGCAATTGACGGAGATATCGGTGAATATACACAAAAAAAAAAAAAAAAAAAAAAAACATACAAGAAGTCGAACATAGAACCTCCTCCTTTTTCGAAAGTCGGTTAAAAAGACTGACACTTGGATTCAATCAAATAAAAACACTATTGTCAACGAAAATACTCTTAAATATAAAATTAACTTAAAATATCACTTAGTCTAAGCACGTAGGTGCATTTTCTACCCTATAATTACTTGCATTCGGAATATTCGTCACCCAACACCCGCTTAATTAAGTGTTGACACCTCTTACTGTGCTGACGACATAATTACTAACTAGGGTTGGTATTTAGCACGAGGGGCGTTCTGTTAATGCTCCATACAAAATTAAATCAGATTATGTTTTTCTTAATCTCAGGGAAAATCTTTTCTCGATGAGAAAATTTAACAAAAGTTCCACAAACATTATGCAAGGTGGTGTGGCAGATATTCGCCCCCTTTTAGCCTATAGCATAATATTTATGAGTAATAGTCTATGTGATGGCTTGGGAGACCTTTGACACCTGCCTTACGAGATTTGCTAGATTTGCTATCGTATTCGTAAACTGAAAACTCACAGAAGGCACCACACTAGCAGAATCGGTAATATGCCTGCAATGCCATATTCTCATCACTAGTCTAACATACTCGCCGCGCCGCGCGCATGCTTTTTGAGCGTCGAATTTTGGTTTTCTTCCTAATTTGAAAATCATCTCCAATTCTGGAGCACATTGTAACCGCAAATATATCAGCAGTGTCTGTTTGACTGGATATTCGGAACACTGGTGGCCACCAGAGAAGAGAAGAACAGCGGGAATCTTCTAACATCTGAGCAAACTGACCCATGAAGCATCCTCGGTAAGCGATTTGCAATTTTTTCGTTGGTTTTCACGTCGAATGGTCCCAATGGCTTTCCTATAGGCTAAATATAGACGAAATTGGACTTCCACGCATACACGTGTGAAGTCGTAATAAGTTCTCATACCACCCATAGTAGCACGGCTATTTACACGCCTGCCCCTACACAAGGATTTCAAATGATTTAATTTAATTTGATCATCATTATGATTGCTTTCCGACTGCATCGCTGGGTTGCCCTACAGCGGAGCATGTAGTTCCCGATTCTCAAGTCCTCAAGTCGGGCAAAATGTTGTCGAATTTTCGCATCACTTCAGAAGCTCTAGACAAGTGTCAGTCGATGTCAGCGATGGCGATGGTCTAAGTGACAAAATGTAAGAGATTGATCGCGTTACATTTCGATAGCATTTCACATTCCCATACGTTTATGTCATTAACACGCTTTTATTAGCTTGGTATGTATGTATCTATGTATCTATGTATCAATGTATCAATGTAACAATGTATCAATGTAACGGAATCTTTGAACGTGATTTTCACCCACTTCAAAACGTTGGATTGATTTGAAACTTTGCACACTTATCAAGGACCGATGACAATGCAATAATTTAAACAGTTTGTCCCATTATCCTTACCAATAAAGCGTGTTTTTTAGTTTTTAGAACTACAATTTATTTTTCTAATTAGCCCAGTAGAAATAGCCACAAAAAAAAGTCTAAAATAGCAAAATGTTCTGGATTTGTTGTATGTTGTATGGGCCAGTTCGGGTAGTGTTAATCTAAATTTACGACTTCGAAAAACGTGTGCGCAAAGCGTACCATGCGGAAATCTGCGAAATATTGAGCCTTTTTTACTTTTTGTTCATTTAAGTCACTATTCGTTTTAAGACAAACTACTTTTTAGGGTTCCGTAACCAAAGAGTTAAAACGGGACCCTATTACTAAGACTCCGCGGTCCATCTGTCTGTCTGTCTGTCACCAGGCTGTATCTCATGACCCGTGATAGCTAGACAATTGAAATTTTCACAGATGATGTATTTCTACTGCTGCTATAACAACAAATACTAAAAACAGAATAAAATAAATATATAAGTGGGGCTCCCATACAACAAACGTAGTCCGCAAACGCTAAACAGAGAGGTAGGTTGTACTCTGCGGTCTTCTGTATAACCTGCCGCAGCGTATGTATGTGGTCTATGGTGCTGAAGCCTTCACGGAATCCGGCTTGTTCGGGAGGCTGGAAATCGTCAAACCTGCGCGCGAGACGATTCGTGATGACTCTTGAAAACAGCTTGTAGACATGGCTAAGAAGTGAGATGGGCCTAAAGTTCTTCAGTAGGGCATTGTCACCCTTCCTGAAGAAGAGTACCACCACACCCCTGCACCATGCCTGTGGCGTTTTCCCCTCAAGTATGACGGAATCAAACAGCTTCTGAAGGGCCTTAAGTACTAGTTTTCCACCCGCCTTCAGGAGATCGGCCGTAATGCCGTCATCACGCGGTGCCTTGTTGTTCTTGAGCTGTTATAGAGCCATCCTAATCTCATACAGGCTGACGTCCGGAATATCTTCGGTATAGTGTTGGGTCAATCTAGCTCTAGGGTCATTCGCTAGATTCGCGACGGATTTACTAATTGACGCGTACAACTGCCCATAGAATCTCTCGATCTCCCTCAGAAGCTCCGGTTTGGCGGACACGATCCTGCCATCATCGGTTTTCAGTTTCGTGAGCTGGCTTTGCCCAATAGACAGATCTCATGCAAAGACCCTGGAGCCCTTGTTCCGCTCCATCGCGTCCATAATACACTCGGTATTAAAGCGGTGGAGGCCGCTTTTCAAGGACTTTGAGATCCGTCTATTTATCTGCCGGTATTTCAACGCATCGTCTGAAGACTGCAAGATCATCTCACGCCTCTCCTTCATGAGCTTTAGAGTAGGATCAGAGAGCTTTGTTTTCCTATCTGTACGGCGGGTATTGAAAAACTTGGACCCGTCCGTGTGGACAGCTACCACGAACCCATCGCTGTATTCGTCCACGGAGCTCCCTAGGCACTCGAAACGATTTTGAGTTCGAACTGAAAGCTCTCGGGGTTTTGGACCTGGATCTGTGCTGGACGGAGCGTGGACTTCATCAGTCGAGACCTTTCAAGCTTAACATTAAAGTTCAATGTGCCTCTTAATCGCTCCCGGTTTTCACCGAATTGATCACAAAGACATCATTGAACACTTGCTTCTTGGTTGACATGATGAAGTCCATCTCGTTTTTAGTTGCACCGTCGGGATTTTGCCAGGTCCACTTCCTGTGCTCACGCTTTCTGAAGATGGATTTCATCATGTAGAGGCCCTCCTTCTCCATAAATATGGCCAGTAGGTGACCCCGGTGGTTCTGACGTCCAACTCCAAATTGCCCCACTTGCAGCTCATCCTTGTCTCGTTTGCCCAGTTTTGCGTTGAAGTCCCCCATGACAACGGTGAAGTGAGTTTTGAAACCATGCATGGCTCTAGAGATATCCTCATACATGGTCTCTACCTCGTCGTCGGGGCGTAGACCTGTATGAAGTTCAGCGAATATCTTGCGGATATTCTGAGTATAACGTACGCCACCCTGGTCGACACACTCTCGATCTTCACCACGTTGTTCACAAGGGACTTGTGGACGATAAACCCGACATCACCCTGGGACTGCCGGTCACCCTCTCGGAAATAGAGCAGGTTACCGGATTTGAGGATTATCGAGTCCTCCCGCTCTCTTTGGACTTCAGATAACCCTATAATACTCCATCGTAACCTGCTCAATTCTTCCTCGAGTTCGGCTATCTTCTCGTCGGTCCGGAGTGTTCGCGTGTTAAATGTTCCCAGGTCTAGTCGTCAGTGTTTATTGGGGTAGCCGGGTCCACTCCGGGGATTCTTCGCACCCCTTGCCACGCCATCGCCTCGACCGCTACCGTACCTAGGGTAGACGGGTATTCATGACTGTTTTTTATGTGTGCTATTCATTTGGTTTGGGGGGGTTTGCTATAATCACCACGCTTGGCAGGCGGGTTGGCGATCGCAGTTTGTTGTTAAAGTGCACAGAGAACGCTGCTGCCCATTCTCTGGTGTGTCCCTTAGTCGCCTCTTACGACACCCACGGGAAGATATGGGATGGTGAAATTCTTTACGTCCGTCAACATACGGTACCGTCACCATACGGTTAGATTTTTTGCTTTTATTTTATTCAATATTTGTACGCCTTTACGGCAAAACATAGCGCCCTTTATAATTAACCTAAGATCTTTATGTAAATACATATGTTTCACAAATAAATATTCTGATTCTGATTCTGGAAGTCGGTGTTTCTGTTTTAGTTTTATAACACCAACTTCCGTATTTTTCTTAGAACGTAAGTAGTGGTATTTTAAACTTATTTTAATGTATTTGGTAACTTAACATGTCAGATTCTGAGAGCAATTCTCTAATTGCTTCAAAAATACTTGTTTACTATCTACACATCATGGGATAGTAACATCCCCCATCACCCGTGCCGACTATGGTCGCCGCTAGAGGTCGCTGCGTTGTAAACAAAGAATTTGACAGTGCTCCCGTAAATTAATTTCTAAAAATAGTTATTGTGCTCAACAGAGAGTGAATAGTACATAAAAGTGAATAAGGACACCAAAAGCAACTATTGTAGTGTTATCAGTGACATCGGTAGTGTAATAACTAAAAAAAGGGACATTTAAATGATGCGCGCAAATGACCAATAACAGTGTTAAATGTCAATAAATTAAAAGAAAGAAGTGTGTGAAGACTTCAAATCCTGTGTAGTATAGAAGAATCTAAAGTGAACTTGAACAATCATAAGGAATCTACGAAATACGAAATTGTAACACTTTATAGATTCGTTTTTTATTTGAAATACAGCGACAACCACGCCATCTCGTAGCTAAGTTGTGAACTGACATGACTAATCGATAGCAAATGGCAGAAAGTGTTGCAATTAGAAAATAATAATTATATTACACACATTTATGTTGTATGTAGCGACATCTATTACCGAGGAAATAAGTGTTTACTATTAATACGACCTATTATTTCGACAGAAAAATTATTAAGCAGATAGCCAGTGGGCCAACACGTCCGACTTAGACGCTAGGATACTCGGGTTCGAAACTCACCACAACAAATTGTTTTTGGAATACTAAAAGTATTTGAACAAAATTAAATCATGAACTTCTTAGAGAATATCACTTTCCGTCGCACACGCACACGCTCGGAAGACGTCAGTATTATTTCACAAACAATAAACGAAACCAGTAACAGCATGCCAGATTTGTCCGAGGACGAAGATGACTCGCAAATCAGAACATTAACAAATGAAGTCGAAAAACTGACATCCCAATTAAATGGAGCGCACAAAGAAATTGAACTATTGTCATTAGAAAATAACAACTTAAAGCAAAAAAATGATGAATTAAGTAAAAGAAACGAGCTTCTCAAAAAAATTAACAGTCCAGCTAAACTAAGAGCAACCCCAAAAAAAAACATAAAAAGATGTTTAAATACAAAGGAGACACAAACAGAAACAAGTTTAACAGGTTCTTCTCCTAGTAAAAGTTCACCAACTGTAACTTCTCAGAGAAACTCTCAAATACCACAGAAAAAGCAAAACAATAAAGAGTTTGCAACAGGCAAACCAAGCACACCTAAGGACTGTTCTATAAATACGACAAAAAATGAATCAGCTGAAAGGAAGGATACAGAGGCCACCAAATCAGAATCTACTAGGAATAAACTATGCATAGTTAGTGCCAATAAAATAAATAATATTCTATCCATCGCGGAGGACACATTTCCAAACTGTCAGATTTGTCACTACATCTCACCAAACTGTGGATTATTACAACTTATTAGTAACCTACATCAAAAAGTTATGGATTACACAATAAATGATCATTGTGTCATTTTAGTTGGAGAGGAAGACTTTCAAAAAACCAATGACTATGTAGAAATAATAATAGAGGTAAGGAAGATATTGCAAGAGATTAAGCATACGAATGTTATTTTATGTGTTCCCACCTTTAAATTAAGTGATTACTCGAATATGTTCAATTGGCGTGTAGAGACTTTTAACAATTTATTACATCTTGATTTACAAACATATGGTTACGCAAATGCATTTGACTCTAATTTGTATTTGTTTTATGATTTTACTATGTTCTCAAAACTCAATAGAAAGATAAACGACCGTGGCATGCGCAATATATTTCACAACTTACTGCTAATTATATCTGAGAGCTCATCGACAGAATGTGAAGCTATAGTCAATGAAAATGCTAACACTGTGTCTACAAGTCATGAGTTTTTTCGTTGATTACATGTTTGTTTTGCACCAAAACATTGCTGGACTTCTAAACAAATCAGATTTATTAAATATTTACATTCACGAATTGTTAGACAAACAGAAAGTTTTGGACGTTATATGTATAACTGAGCATTTTATAATGTCAGGCCAAGAAAAATTATTATGTATACCTAATTACAAGTTAGCGGCATGCTATGCCAGGCAGAATAGAAAGCGTGGTGGTGCCTGTATCCTAATAAGAGGTGGGCATGAATACAAAGAACTACCTGACGTAATGAAGTGCTCGATATCAGGAATTATAGAATGTTGTGCCGTTGAATTGCCTTTTCAAAAAATTATATTTATATGTGTCTATAGACCTCCTAAACTGTCTAACCTAAGTAAGTTTTATGAAAATTTAGAACAAATTTTAAAAAAAGTGTGTAACAAACCATTCAAAAAAGTAATTTTATGTGGAGACTTTAATATAGACGTTTTAAAAAGGAATAGAATGACGTTGGATTTTAAATGCTTTCTTAGGAGCTACAACCTCAAACTAGAAATTAATCAACCGACTCGATTTATCAGTAATACTTGTTTGGTCAATTTTGCACATAATTTTAAACATAACTGTCAACATGAAGTAATCGATTTCGGATTATCTGACCACACAGCTCAAATAATGAAAATAAAAGTTAATAAAATCAGCCAAATAAAATCGTGGAGAACATTAAGACGAGATATAACTGAGGAAAATCTTATTAAATTTAGAACGCATATCCAAAGCCTATCGTTTTCTGATGTATATAGCACAGAAGATTCTAACATAGCTTATGATAACTTTTTGGAAATGTTCCTAATTTTACATGATCTCTGTATCCCTTACAAATTAGTGACTATAAGATCTGAGAAAAAATTAAAATGGGTTTCTCGAGGGATACGAATATGTAGCAAGAGACAACGACAATTACTGTGGCAACAGAGACTAAAACCAACTTGTGAAAATAAGAGAACATTTAATATTTACTCAAGGAGATTTAAGAAAATTATTAAACTAACCCAGAAAGCTCAGAATAATTATTTAATAAATAACTCCAAAAATAAAGCCAAAACTGCCTGGCAAATCATTAATAACAATAAAATTGTAAGAGAACCCATTTATCAAATAAAAAAAGGAGGTGAAATAATATCAAAACCCAATGTAATAGCAGAATCTTTTAACAATTTCTTCATTGACCAGATTTCGAATATACCAAAACATACGTCAGGGGACAAAGTTAACATATATGTCAACCCACACTCAATATTTATGACCCCAGTTGTTCCTCAAGATGTCACGTGTGTAATAAATAACTTAAAAAATAAAAAAAGTTTTGGCTACGATGGTATTTCGACCTCAGTTATAAAATTTGTATCGAATTGTATTGCTGCGCCCCTTGCTCATATTATTAACGTAAGCATATACTCTGGAGTATTTCCAGAAGGTCTAAAAACTGTAATAGTTAAACCGATTTTTAAAAAGAATGATAAAGACGAAATGACAAATTACAGACCAATTGCTCTAATTCCCATCTTCTCAAAGATCATAGAAAAAATTATATATGAATCTCTATACAACTTTTTAACAAAACACCACATACTATGTGACGAACAGAAGGGTTTCAGGAAAAATAAAACCATCAACATGGCTATTTTCGACTTTATCCAGAATATAATGCCAAAAGTAGACGCTAAAATACCTGTATGCGCAATATATGCCGATATGTCGAAGGCTTTTGACTGTGTGGATCATGATACCCTTCTAACAAAACTTCACGCATACGGTATTCGTGGCAATGCCCTTAACTTAATAAAAACGTATCTAAAAGGGCGTAGACAATGTACGGAGATATCAAGCTTGTGTTTAGGATCTAGGAAGGAATTAAAATCGAGATCCTCTTTTAGAGAAATAAAATATGGTGTTCCGCAGGGCGGCGTCCTTGGATCTTTATTATTTATATTATATATAAATGACCTGCCACGTCATATAATTCATCCTATGGTATTATTTGCAGATGATAGCACTTCAATTGTTTCATGTATTGATAAAGAATCATATGTAAATGACATTAACAATACGATAAGTAGTCTAATAAAGTGGCTTGACAACAATAATTTAGTTATTAATCTCCAAAAAACTAAAATCATGCACTTCTACCAAAGAATATCTGCGGGAGATATAGATATCAACTACAATGGTCAAACAATAGAAAAAGTAAACAATACAAAATTTTTAGGAATCGTAATAGACAGTCAGTTAACTTGGAAGTCACAAGCGGAAGATATATGTAAACGTTTAAGCACAACCGCGTTTATGTTGCATAATTTGTCAAAAAAAGTAAATTTACCGACGTTATTAGTGGCTTACCATGGTCTGGTAATTTCCATCTTAAGATTTGGTATAATTTTTTGGGGTCACTGTAGTGAACGAGAAAGCATTTTCAGAGCTCAAAAACGCTGCCTAAGAGCTGTATTTGGTCTTAAAGTAACAGACAGTTGCGTACCTATATTTAAGTCTCATAATTTATTAACCTTCCCATGCCTTTATATCCTTGAATTGGCAATATTTGTAATAACAAATCGAAGTCTATTTGCAACATTAATAGAAACTAGAAAACGAAGTACAGCTATGAGATCTCAATACCAGAATCTATTATGCACGGGCGCCTTTAAAACTAGCTTATTAAAAAAGAATGTTATATGTATGGCTCCTGTAATCTTTAATAAAATACCTGATCGACTTAAAAACTTACCGTTGCAGAAGTTTAAAAAGCATTTCACAGAATTACTTGTGGATAGGTGTTATTATTCTGTGCAGGATTTCCTAAATGATAATTTTAAGTAATGTCTTCCATAACCTTTACTTTGTATCACATTTTGCATGCTATATTAAGGCAGAATGTACATGGATCCTACTTTATAATGTAACAACTTATTTTATGTACCTACATTCTAAGCAAATAAAAACCTATTCTATTCTATTCTATTCTATTCTATTCTACATTTAGGCAAAATTGTGAATAGATCTTGGATTAAATCAGCCTGCTGCTTTTGAGCACTATTTTTACGAAATATTTGTATGGAGGTGCAAAGACCTGTACCCCTATTCACAATACCCCGTTGGTGTTATTAATTATTATTTACGCGGTATTTAGAACACTGAAGACTTAATTGATTATTCTGAAACGAGGTTCTAAAGAAGTAGTAACATTGAGTGTAAAGTTTCCGTAAAGAGAACTTGCTAGTTTCACAATTCCATATTAAAAAAGTTCATCAGCATTTTCAATTCAAAATTAAGTTATTTTCATTTCCTGGAGAAAAACCTTCATTAAATTCTCCATTAGACGTCTCGTAAATTTTAAAATGGCATTGTGGGATGTAATTCGTAAGTTCGGCCTGGAGTATTGCGATCTGCCAACAATGTTGTGGAATTGCTCCGTCTTTCTCAAAATACTCACTTTGAATATATACGGCAAAAATAAGACAGGTAAACAAAGGTTATCATCATCATGATCCTATATTAAAAATATTTATTTATATTTATATATTGCTGGAACCAAGATCGCTGGATGTCTTGCGTGGCCAGTATAACAACATCTTCAGGATGATGTTGGGGCTGCCTCGCTTCTGTGGTGCATCGCGGAGGTTTGTGCTGTATCGTACTGATGTCTTTTATGTCATTATCCGCAAGAAAACTGTATCCCTGATCTGCAGAATGCGTGGCAGCTGCAACGGAATTCTGAAGACTGTAACTGATAGGATCTCTTCTCCGCAATGGAGATCCTTTATTACGAGGGTATTTTGTATGTGTTTTTTTGATGAAATAAACTAGATAACTAGGATATGGAAGTAAAAACGTTGTTTGCACAGAGAAAATTTTATTTCAAGTAAATGACACAAGTCATTATCAAAAAACCACATGTTCGAATATCAATTTGAAATGTTGTTGCAACTAAAAAGTTTCACACTTCCCCTCAAACAACATCCATCATCAGATATCCTCACATCACACCACACCAGACACACTCAAATTCAGATCGCGCACACATTTATTAAACGCCACACGACCTAATGGTTTTGTCAGTACATCTGCTGGGTTATCTTCAGTACACACATAGTCCAGATGCACAACATTCTTAGCAATGCAATCTCTGACATAGTGCGCCCTTATGTCTATATGTTTCGTCCTTCTATGCGCTACAGGACTGTACGCAAGTTTAATAGCACTCTGATTATCTACGAAAATGCAAATAGACCCAAGATATTCACCTCTTATAAATGCATTCAGCTGCCGCAAGTGAACTGCCTCCTTGGTTGCCTCCGAAAGTGCAATATACTCAGCTTCTGTTGACGACAGTGCCACACAAGCTTGTTTCCGGCATTCCCAGTTAATCAACGAATTGCCACATCTAAAAATAAACCCAGAATAAGATTTCCTATCTTTGATGTTCCCTCCCCAGTCAGCATCTACGAATCCCGTGATATCCTGCACCGACGACTTGGGAAATATCAAACACAGATCCTTTGTACCCTTAAGGTATCTCAAGATATGTTTAGCAGCTTTCCGATGACGTTCCTGACAACATGAGTTATACTGCGCCAAAAAATTTACCGCAGCCGCAATATCCGGGCGTGTGTTACAGGCCAAATAGTTCAGCGAGCCTATGAGCGCTTGATAACTACGGGAACCTTGGCAGGATAATAGCTTACCTCCTTCCCCTTCCGCCAAGGATTTATGGAAATTCATTTCTGTCGGAGTTTTCACTGGTTTGCAGTCGGACATACCATATTCATCCAAAATCTTCGAAATAAGCCTCTCTTGATTCAAATATATTCCTGTATCCAACTTAAACAAAAGCATACCCAAAACTTGTCTCGCTTCCCCTAAATCCTTTATCTTGAAATGTTTACAAAGATTGTCTAATAAAACTTCCTTCTGCTGTTTGTCTTTGTAAAATAATAAAAAATCGTCAACGTATAGAGCGATATAAAAATTATTATTTTTGTACAGACAGCTATCAAAGTCACAGCGCTTGAAGTTCAAAGACAATAAGATTTCATTTATTTTATCATTCCAAGACCGTGAAGCTTGTTTGAGGCCGTATATTGCTTTTCCTAGTAAGCAAACTTTTTCCTTCGAGTTTTCGTCTATGCAACCCTCCGGCTGTCGCATATAAACTATTTCATGTAAATCACCGTTCAGAAAGGCGGTGTTCACATCGAAATGACTGATGATCAAATCCTTTTCAACAGCCAACGATAGCAGCAATCTAACTGTCGATCTTCTCACCACTGGTGAATAAGTTTCGAAGTAGTCAACCCCGTCGGACTGAGTGAAACCCTTCGCCACAAGTCGAGCTTTATAGGTCTTGTTACCATATACATCAAACTTATACATGAAGATCCACTTGTTTCCCACGACTTTAGCTCCAGGTGGCTTGCTGACGAGCTTCCAGACCTTGTTCTCGTACATCGAATCAATCTCTTTCTTTATGGCTTCCTTCCAGTTATCCTTATCTTCCCGACTTAAGGCTTCCTTAACTGTCAAAGGCTCCTGCTCTTCTGTACAGCATGCAAGTCCATGAAGATTTCCTTCTCGGATTCTATTACGTAGAGGATAACGACGTTCACCGTCGTTTGACTCTTCTATATTAATACTCTCTACAACGTTTTCCACCACGACATTTTTTGCTCCGCTATCACCCGTTTCTCCCACCTCCACTTCCGCGTCTTCAAATACTTCAGCCTCATCTGTGGAACTCGTCCCTTGAGCAGCTTCTGCACTACCAGGTGACGAACCTGACTGCAAGCCTTCTACTTTTGCATGTTCCCAGATTACTTCAGCATCTTTTTCACCGCTACCAACGAGCCGACTAGGATCCTCAGGAACAGAGTCTTCCAAGAAAACTACATCCCTTGCTCTAACAATGACGCGAGGATAATTGGGATTTATGAAACGATATCCCTTGGTTTCTACACAGTAACCAACAAAGATATGTTCTACCGCTTTTGGGCTCCATTTCTTCCGAATTTCCTTGGGCACGTGCACAAAAGCCTTCGCTCCAAAAACTCTGAAATGATCGAACGACTGAGCCTTCCCTGTCCACAACTCCTCAGGAATCTTACCATTATTGCCACTGTGAGGCAGCCTGTTCTTCATATAAACAGCCGTATTACATGCCTCTCCCCACAGTCTCACATTCAGATCCTTTTCCGCTAACATAGCTCGAGCCATCTCCACAATAGTGCGGTTTGCTCGCTCCACTACGCCATTCTGTTCTGTATTTTATACCTTTTTGACGTAGAAACCCATCAAACTGTCTGTTCACAAATTCTGTTCCATTGTCCGTGCGTATGCACTTCACCTTTAACCCAGTTTCAACCTCTACACTAGCTAGAAAAACTTTAAAATGATCGAAAACCTGATCTTTTGATTTGAGGAAAAATACAAAAGATTTACGTGTAAAATTATCTAAAATAACTAGCATATACCGAGATCCACCATACGTGGGTTCAGACATTGGACCACAGATATCTGCGTGAACCAGTTGTAATCTCTCGACTGCCCTCTCAGCCTCACCAACTGGAAAAGGTAAACGATGTGCCTTCCCCTTAATACAGGCTACACAAGGCTCCATTACGCTCTTTCCAAAATCCATACCCGGTAGCTTACGTAAATCTCGCTCATTTACGTGTCCAAGCCGCCGGTGCCACAACATCAAAGGATTACCTGCTTTCACTGACGTCAACGCAGCCCCATCTACAACCGCCTGACAACCTTCAAGCTTGTAGATTCCTGAGACTTCACTTGCGGTAGCCAAAAGCTTTCCTTTGAAATGGCCTGGAACCAAATGGTGAATTAGTTTGCACCCATCTCTGTCAAAACTCACCTTCCATCCTTTCTCTACTAATTTAGACACTGATAACAGATTTACTTTCAAACCAGGTACATACATGACATCCCTCACAGCAAGCATTCTTCCTTTCAAACTCACCATGATATCACCTTTACCCTTGCATTCAATCTTATCATTGTTCGCACATGTCACATTACTCATACCAACATTCATAACCAAACCTTTAAACCAATGTTTCTGGAAAGACATATGTGACGATGCCCCGCTGTCGATGTACCACTCCGTCGGATTAAAGGAGTCCCCGGTGCTGAATGAAGACAGGCTCACGATCGCGACGTCACTCAGTTTGGTGATCGAACCCGCTTTCTTTCCTTCAGGACAGTCCGGCTTCTTATGTCCACTCTTTCCACATTTAAAGCATTTAACTTTGGTCATATTGATGTCTTTATATCCATTTCGCTTCTTACTCTTATTCACAGCCAATGCCGAGTCCGCTGAAGACGATGTACTGCATCCTTGACGTGAATCCTCCTGTAGTAACTTCTGACGTACGTTTTCTGAAGTCAACTTCATCCCGGAGTGTTCCAGTGCCATTCGCATAGGCCTGTACTCTTCAGGTAGTCCTCTCAGTAACACGACAGCTACAAGATCATCGTCAAATCCGGTGGCAATATCCTTCAACTTTTGAGAAAGAGACATAACTGCAGCAACATATTCATGCATCGACGTGTGTCTCTCTAGCTTCTCATCCAACAACGCGTTCATGAGGGTGATCCTGCGATTTACGCCTTTGTCCTCAAACGCTTTCGCTAAGCTATCCCAAGCATCTTTAGCATGATTTGAATCTTGTACATACGCATAAAGTGTAGGTTCCACATGTAGACAAATCAAAGCAAGTGCGTCTTGGTCCTTCTCGATGGCGGTGGAGTCTTTGGAATCAGGGTACTTTGACGTATACGTGAACAACTTTTCTCGTATGAGAATCATTTTAAGTGCGAATTTCCAGGTAGAGTAGTCATCTAGGCCACAGAGGTTCTTGATGGCAAATTTTGTGACTGGGCCCATGACCTTTTGATGAAATAAACTAGATAACTAGGATATGGAAGTAAAAACGTTGTTTGCACAGAGAAAATTTTATTTCAAGTAAATGACACAAGTCATTATCAAAAAACCACATGTTCGAATATCAATTTGAAATGTTGTTGCAACTAAAAAGTTTCACATGTTTTCATATATTTCAACACACTTGCTTGTAAAATGAGCCTTATTACATAGCTTTTAGAGCCATAAATCGAGCTATAACACACACGTGCGTAATAACATTACAGACTAGTGCGTAATATAATTATCCCTACAAAGTTAAATTAGTACCTTTCTGCAAGTGATATGCGAGTAAACAGAATATTTTCAATTAAACAGGGTAATACAGTATTTTTTTTGAGTAACAACAAAGACGTTTTATGCCGGTGAAAATCCATATACATTTTTGGAATAAATAAATGTGTACATCCTTAATTAAGTCAATCAAACATTTATTATTATCAAATTATTCTTAATTCACAATAATTTGTTGTAAAATATTTCTATTTTATCACTTAATATTATAATTTTAAAGTAGTTCACTCACCTTGCATTTGGCGCGTGAAAAAAAAAAACAAGCACGCCATTTTCCATAATTTTCATATTTTGGTGTACTATTATGGTATTGTATTTTATTTATGTTTTTATTCAATCGAACTCTATGGATTAAGAGTAGCTCATTTCTCATAGCTTTTATTCTAGAAAAGAATTTCTAAAAAAATCTCCATGTCAATCTTATCATTACAGGAATGCATTGTAGATTATCTTGTTATTAGTTATTGTAATTCCTACCTACTGCCTTTTATGGTATTATTTGATTTATATTTTATGTGTTGTTAACCATATAATTTCATAGTCTACTTTAGTTAGTAAACTAAGTGTTTTGAAGAGTTTATTAAACTTAAGGTTACACTAGTCGATCATTCTTCCAATTTAGTCTGGCGATTACTCCACTGTTTGATGACGTATGTTCAAAATAAAAATGAAATCAATTTATCTCATCATTATCTAGCCCTGTACAGAACCAAAAAATAAAAACATGAAAGTTATAAGTGTCGAAAATTCCACATTTCGGCACTAATTTTAATGCATTTTTGGGCGCAAATAAATACCATAGGAAGACGGAAAATTGCAAAACTGCTACCACACAGGGATTGATTAGTAGTTTAACAATGCAAATAATTTAATTTTGAACAGACACGTTTAGTCGTTTTTAGGGTTCCGTACCCAAAGGGTAAAAACGGGACCCTATTACTAAGACTCCGCGATCCGTCTGTCTGTCCGTCTGTCACTAGGCTGTATCTCATGAACCGTGATAGCTAGACAGTTGAAATTTTCACAGATGATGTATTTCTGTTGCCGCTATAACAAAAAATACTAAAAACAGCATAAAATAAATATTTAAGTGGAGCTCCCAAACAACAAACGTGTTTTTTCCCGTTTTTTTTGCGATAATGGTACGGAACCCATCGTGCGTGAGTCCGACTCGTACTTGGCCGGTTTTTCATGATATCCAGACTCCCAAATGTCTGTTTATAATATTTCGCGCACTCGATTTCGTCCTAAATCATTATCCATTTCGCTACAAATTTGCAAAAGTGTGTATTCGTACGCGAACTAGCTTCCTACTGCTCATCACAGCATCTATCTCTGTCGCACGTGTTGTCGGTTGATATAAAATGCATTTTACCCCGCGTACAAAATAGTTCGTGCCATCGACTAGTGTAACCTTAACAAGTTTAATACCTAATAAAAATAGTGCGTTATTAGATTATTAGCTTCTTAACTCATATTTTAATATTTGCCAACTTATGGCGAAATCTGTTGTACCGCATTTAATGCAAATAAATGGGTTTTACTTTGACTAAGTTATCCGAAATAAATGAATTAGAATTTGATATCAAACGAAAGACGTCCATTGCTAGACATGCTTTACCTGAAAGCTGAAGTGCTCAAAGAAGTATTGCTACAACCACAACCATCGACGAGTTCTGTTTCACGGGATTTACGACGAAACGATCTCCTAGAAAGTCGATTCACCTCGTAGCTCTATGCCTTTTTTATTCACTTCAGGAAGCGCTTTGCTCAGGTCGAATGATAAAGAAAAGCCACAAAGACACGCAACTTTTACCATCCTCAACTAAAAAGTTCTTCCATCTTTTATTTCCAGGAATACCCTTCATCTACTACATGATCATGATTGCAATCTACCTGTGCTACTTCTACGTTTACCTGTTCTGCATGATCTGGTTCGTCTTCGTGAGGTGTTGGGAGACGGGCGACATGGTGGCCGCGATGGTGGTGCTGTCTCTAGGCATCTCCAGCGAGATTGGAACCCTGAAGCTGCTGTATATGTTCTTGTATATGTGAGTTTGATGAGGGTACCTAATTGAGCTTATTTGTAGCTATTTATATAATGGTGCAAAGTAGGTGCGTTTGGTCGTCGAGGGAAAATGTTTTAAATCAGAGATAAATTAAAAGTGTAGTGTTCATCACGTGTGCATCAAGTTATGCATCACAGTGATCCAGTCAGTATGTCTCAATGTTATTCTTCTTCTATCTCAGGTATGGAGTGGGCTATATAATAGGCTCATAAAAAAAAAAGAAAAATTCATCATCATCATCATATCAGCCGAAAGACGTCCACTGCTGGACATAGGCCTCCCCCAAGCGTCGCCACATTGACCGGTCCCGTGCGTCCCGCAACCAGCGGATTCCTGCAACCTTCACCAGGTCATCGGTCCACCTGGTGGGAGGCCTTCCAACGCAACGTCTTCCGGTTCGCGGTCGCCACTCCAGAACCTTTCTGCCCCATCGGCCATCCGTTCTGCGAGCAATGTGCCCTGCCCACTGCCACTTAAGTTTGGCAATTCTTCGGGCTATGTCGGTAACCCTGGTTCTCTTACGGATCTCAACATTTCTGATTCGATCACGCAAGGAAACGCCGAGCATAGCCCTCTCCATTGCCCTTTGAGTGACTTTAAACTTTCTGATAAGGCCCATTGTTAGCGACCACGTCTCAGAGCCATATGTCATCACTGGCAACACACACTGGTCATAGACTTTTGTCTTGAGACACTGTGGTAAGTTGGACGAGAAGACACCGCGCAACTTCCCGAACGCTGCCCAGCCGAGTCGGATTCGACGGTTGACCTCTTTCTCGAAATTGGCCCTACCCAACTGGATCGTTTGTCCCAGGTAGAAATAGTTGTCCACAACTTCGAGTGTAGAGTCTCCAACCTTGATAGGAATGGGTGTAACATGGGCATTCAACATCACCTTGGTTTTGTCCATGTTCATTTTCAGACCCACTCTTTCGGAAGCTCTACTGAGGTCATCGAGCATTGTACTGAGGCTTTCCATGGTCTCAGCCATGACCACTATGTCGTCGGCAAACCGAAGGTGAGTGATGTACTCGCCATTAACGTTGATGCCTAGGCCGCTCCAGTCCAGAACCTTGAAACAAAAAGAAAAAAAAAAAAATTGTTTCTGATCATTTATTTTTAAAACCATCACGAGTTCAAAAGTTTGTTTTAAATATTTCCCCTTGCTACCTTCAGGTCTTCTATCAGAAAGTAGCAAGGAAAGGTTTGGTTTATTATCTCTGTAGCCTCAAAATATGAGCGCATGACGTTCTCATTGATGGTTTGAATTCAACGCATGCACAAACTCCGTCGGGAGCTGTGATATCAGGTTGGTAGTCCTCGAGGTCCTAAGTGATCCGGAAGCCGATACCCTCTATATCGTCGTGCAGGTGTTGTCGTGGTGTGAAAACGTGTGAAAAGAACTAGTCGCCCGTGCTTGACGCAGCTTCCACGGCCGGTTTCACAGCCTTCACGATGGTGCTGGGTACCAGCGGCGGAGAGGCGGAGCTGAGCGACGAGTTTGGAGGTGGTACTCTTTGATTTGCTGATCTCTTCAACGATGGTTGAAAGCTGTTGAAAGAATTTCAATCGTAATATTTTATTTTCGTTGCTTATTTCATGACGGCTGTCAGTCAAAGACAAAGACAAAGATATTTTATTTCAAGTAGGCCACCAAGCGGCACTGTGTTTGGAACGTTAGGTAGGTACATTAAAATTTACAAGTTATAAAAGTTGATTCTACCGTGCATTCGGAAAGTAGTTTGATAGGGAGAAGAATGCACAAGAAACTCCATAAAGTCAAGTTTTATAATCGATATATTCCCATGATTTTCTTCTTTTTAACACGCTTTTTAACCGACTTTCGAAAAAGGAGGGGGTTCTATGTTCGACTTCTTGTATGTTTTTTTAAGTATGTTCACCGATATCTCCGTCAATTGTGGACCGATTTCAAAAATGATTTTTTTGTTTGAAAGAGTATGTTTCGGAATTGGTCCTATTTTAATTTGGTGAAGATTTGATGAAGAACTTCGAAGATATACAACAGAACTCTTCAATAAGTAACGGCAAATCTCTCGGGACTGCTGCAATCGCATGTCTGTTTATTGTTTATACCATTTCATAACATACCATCACACCAGTACGCTCTTAAGTGGTAAGCAGATCTCTCATTTGATCGGTTTTGTTCAAGTTTCATGATATTCGGGTAATCTTTTCTGGCGTTATAGGAAACTTACTAAACAACTTGAATATTAAGTAGGTACAACTAAAAAGTGAAAAATAAAAAAACTTTTTTACAAAAAAATACTACCGACTTCCAGAAAACTACAAAGTGAAAAATAACTTTATTTTTGGAAGTCGGTGTCCATAACGCAAAAAATGGTACCTACGAAAGACACCGACTTCCAAAAATAAAGTTATTTTTCACTTTGTAGTTTTCTGGAAGTCGGTAGTATTTTTTTGTATTTTTTTTTTATTAGCTTGGTATGTATCAATGTAACGGAATCTTTGAACGTGATTTTCACCCCCTTCAAGACGTGGGATAGATTTGAAACTTTACTGCAATAATTTAGTGAAAGTCAAAGTCAAAGCCAAAGCCAAAGTGAAATATATTTATGAATGAATGAATTAATGCTTTATTTGTAAAAATAGGTCAAATTACAACAAATAGAATAGAATAGAATAGAATAGAATAGAAAACATTTATTCGACATAGACACAACACAACAACAACAATCACAAAGTAACAGAGAAGAACAGTAAAAAAAGTACAAACAAGGTTATAGAATGATTGCGCCACAACAGCACAACAGTGTGCGAGATGTCACAGATAGGTAGATCCTCTATGTTTTGCGTGGAGGCGTACAAATATATTACAATTAAAATTGTCGATTTTAAAATACAATCAATTTCAAATAGTTAAAATATATTAAAATGTCAAATAGATTAAGTTACATGTCTTAATAATGCTAATGTCAAACAGATTAAAATCAATTTCAAATAGTTAAAATTATATAAAAATGTCAAATAGATTAAGGTACATGTCTTAATAATGCTAATGTCAAACAGATTAAAATCAATTTCAAATAGTTAAAATTATATAAAAATGTCAAATAGATTAAGTTACATGTCTTAATAATGCTAATGTCAAACAGAATAAAATCAGTTTCAAATAAAATTATATATAAATGTCAAATAGATTACGTCTGTCATATTAATGCTAATGTCATACAAAATTCAAAATCGTCAAAATAGGTGAGGTGATTCACAATTTTCTTAAGCAGTAATTATAGAATTGTCGTCAAAATATTCCTGTAGTGAGTAATAGCATTTATTTATCAAAATTCTTAATAGTTCTGTTTTGAAAATGTCCCGATTTAATGTTTTTATTTTTTCAGGTAGTTTGTTGAATATTTTTATGGCCATGGCCAGAAGGTACTTTTATTCATTAGTGCAGTTTTTCCATAAGTCACTTCGAGTTCTGACTTATTTTTATCGCGTAATTTTCTGTAGTTACTTTTAGCAGCTATTTTGTATAGTGAAATGTTAGATTTGACAAACATATTTGTTTCGTATATGTAAAGCGATGGCAAAGTAACAATTTTTAGACTTTTAAAAAAAGGTTGACAACTGTCTGTGCCTTTTAGGCCACACATAGCTCTGACACATCTTTTTTGGGCCCTGAATACGAGTTGTCTATCTACTGAATTGCCCCAGTATATTACGCCATATCAGAGTGTTGATGCGACATAGCCGTGATAGGCTGTTAGTACGGATTCTAGGCTCACTATTTTTGATAGTTTATAGAGAGCATAGGCAAATTTATTAAGCTTTTTGCATATTTCGCCTGTCTGGGGTCTCCGAGTCAAATTGTTGTCTATATTAATACCAAGAAATTTGGTAGCAGTAGTTGGTTCTATTTTTGTCCCTAATTAGCTAATGTCAAGGATTTTACTCGGGATCCTTTGATAATTTCAACAAGGCCAATAAGCGGCACTTTTGAACGTCAAACAAAAATTAAAATTTACAAGTAATGAAAGTTGATTCTACCGTGCGCGTTTAAATAGTTTGTCCCATTAGCCTTACCAAGATCTTCAGGATTAGCGACTTTTTCGTTCGATTTACCATTAAAGCGTGTTTTTTAGTTTTTAGAACTACAATTTATTGGGTTAGGCTTTGCAATAGTGTTGGGTAGCACACTCTTTTAAAATGAGGATCGTGCGAGGCACTCTTTTAACTAAGTGTGGTAGCACACTGTGCTACCACGAATGAGGCGAGGCGGCGGGCGGAGGCCTCTGAGGCTCTGAGTGAGGGAGGTCTGGTGTGTGGGAGCGAGCTGTGTCGCGACTCGCGATGTCGTCAGGCACACTTGACATTCGGGACTCACTCGGTGACTCATCGGCGACTAAAGTTTCAATTGAATAAAATAAACAGGCACACAGCACATGAGGTGTTTACAACGAAGAATAACATTGACTCGAACTCATTCTCAAAACTCACAAGTGTTAACGTGCTTTGTTATTCTGTGGTCGCACTGTGTAGCTAATCTGTGGTCTGTGCTACTGTGCTATGCTAGCACATCAAAATAAAAAGAGCGAGTGACTCTTTCTATCGAAGTGAGTCACTACAAGTGTGCTAGCACACGTGCTGAGTTACCCAACACTACTTTGCAAAGACTTTCTGTTTATTTAGGTAATATTATAAAATACGATCATTTCTGCCAGGAATTAGCTATTCTTCTTTCAATTTCCTTCTGCATTGTCTCAGTTTGTGATATTAATTGACCTAGGAAAATTTACTCACTTTGAAAGAAATTTCGGTCACTAAGCGAAAAAATTAAAAGTAAAGAGATGCCGGAGATACGGAAGGTCGAATATCTGCATTTTCGCATGCCTAACATACGGATGCCAAACATGGGCCCTAACAGAACAACAATAGAATAAAATACAGGTATGAATCAAATTGCGGCGCGCCGCCGCTTACGTACTTTGTGGTCAAGTGGAGGACTTTGGCGAGGGCCTTTGTCAAAAGACAAGCTGGGACGAGGGCAAAATAACCATTATAAATTTAATAATGTTTATGGAGCACGGACGTGGGAATGCATGCTGCCATGTTATATGAATGACTTACCTCTGGAAATATGTAATGCAATGAATTTAAAGAACTGCTCAAGAGTGCTGAAGAGATACTTTCTAGATTGCAATGTGATCTAGAAAGTATCTTTTCAAATGATAAGCTATAGTTATGTACCTATGGTTCATTTAAACGTATGTTGTGGCACCGAGTTGCCGCGTCTGACATACCGCTGTTAAACCCGCGATGGTTTGTGTTGATATGTTAATACATTCAATAAATGTTTGTAAAAATGTCTTAGTTAATAAACGATAAAAAAAAATAGTTTAAGTAACCGGCAATAAAGGCTAATTTTTTTAATATAAAATACGATAATTTAATTAATAAAATGAGAAAATTATAAGATACTCGTATATTTAGAAATTGTTCGAATAAATCTAATATCTATATTGACAATTTAGGCGTTTTTTTTGTTCTGTGAATTTACCAGATGCTGCATCACAATTATGTTTCACCAAAAGTTTCATTCGATTTAAAATGTTTCTTTGTTGCCACAAAGTGACAAAATCCGAGGCCTCACAGACGCCTTCCTCGAGTTCGACTACCGCATGACCCCGGGCAGCCGACAGGCTACCAACCTACTGCGGTATATGAGGGATGTCAAGAAGCGCGCCATCGTCTACTGGATGGTAATCATGGTCAATGCCACCATCTACGTGTTCATGCCCGTCGCTATCCCCGGCAGGCACCTGACTGAGGATCTGTTAGTCATATATGGTAAGTGGAACTATGCCATCTGCATTTTTTATGCCATAGAGTGGCAAATAACACCGGTCATCGCCGCCTATACACTTGTTCAATGCCAGAGGCTATACTTCGAAGTGCCAATGCCGTCACGATTCCGTCGAGAAAAAGGGATAGAATTATTCGTCTTGTATGGCTCCATCTCTCGTTCGCTCCGAAATACTGATGGTTTTAAGACACAAGGCTGTAAGAAGTAGGGTCCCACGATTATGACAGTTGTCGTAGCGGGCTCTGTAACGTTTGTAAATTCCCTAATTTTACAACCGCTACTAAATAGTCTGTTTAATTTGCCTGAATTGGAGAAGTATTGCTCAGTCTTTCTTTTTATTTTAATACAACTTTGCTTCTGCTTCCTAGTTCCAGTAACGATGAGTTTTTAGGAAAACTAAGTAGACAAACAAATTAATATTATGATTTATGGTCTCTTTTAATAAAGATAGTGTTAAAATGTGTTTAAACTTCCATAGGGCTGGAACCGATGTTCGAGTCGCCAAACTACGAAATTGCTTCGATCATGATGGGCATTAGCGTCATCACAATCTGCTACATCTCGGCCAACGTCACCTCTTACCTCATAGTCGTTATAGGGTACGCAGAGTCCCAAATGTTGACGTTGAGTGACGAGGTCACTCACATATGGACAGACGCTGAAGAACATTATAACACTGTCACTGAATATGGATACGACAATTTGCTGAATAACCATGGTAGGAAAAACCGGGTCTTGAATGAGCATGTCAGTAATACCCTCAAAGACATTATCAAACAGCATGCCACAATCAAGATTCTTCTAAACCAAATTGAAGAAGTGTGCAGTGGACCTATCGCCGTAGGCTTCATCCTTTTAGTGCTCGGTTTAATATCGGAACTCCTCGGAGGTTTAGAAAACACAATATTACAACTGCCATTTGCATTCATACAAGTTGGTATCGACTGTTTCATTGGCCAGAGAGTTATGGATGCAGGATTCGTATTTGAGCAAGCAGTGTATGACTGTAAATGGGAGAATTTTGACAGGGACAATATGAAAATGGTGTTGCTGATGCTACAGGCTTCGCAGAAAACCACGGCTATATCCGCTGGAGGAATCACTCAGATGAGCTTCAAGTGTTTAATGACAGCTATGAGGGGTACTTATTCTGCTTACACTGCTCTTAGGTCTTTTATGAAGTGAGCTGGGAGGATATTGATAGAACAGTAGTTGTAGGAAGGTAGTCTAGCTTAAAAGAGCACCAAAGATATGCAGATTAGAGGAAATAATTAAATATTGTAAGTAGCATAGAAACACACCGATGCCGCATTGTTAAAAGTAATAAAGTCGTTACTTATTTGAGTTTCGGTTGTGATTATTTCAGTGTTAAGGAACATTTATATTTAATACTAGCTGTGCCCGCGGCTTCGCTCCCGTCAACTTACTGACCATACTTACCTTCCTGCCTACCCTACTTACCTACCTGCCAATTTTATTCTAGGGTCATTCTTTCGCGTAGAATCCGCCATTCAGAAAATGACTTCAAATGCACAACGCCATCTAACGAGTACGGAGTTCAACTGTCCGAGTATCTGAATTGCGTGTGTTGTGATAATTTTACTTCTTGACCACTTTAAATTCTTCTAACTTTTGATAGAGTTAACCGATTGCGATGAAACTAAAACTAAGTAATACTTCAAGTTACGTTTATGTCACAATATTTATTTATAAAAGTTATCTACATTGGTTACGTACATTTTACGTGATGCGTGCACAAATAAACAGGCAAACAGACAAAAATTCCAAATTTGCTGGCAATGGGTTCTGTTGGTTATCTTTTAACAACCTGGCTATTTTTTTTGGAAATATTTTCAGTGTACAGAAACGATTTTCCTACAGATTTATTATATGTATTGATGATGATTTATGTTTCGTACAGCTCTTCATTTAAAAATAATAACAACTGAAAAAGCCACATTCAGACAAATACTCCCTCTGGTTTCCAAAAAAGCACCGCACGAGCCAAAAAATACCAAATAACTGTTGAAAATGCAGCGGGAAATAACACAGTGGGACAAAAGATCAAAAATTCTCAATAGAATAGGAACCAGTTCAAAGGAGAATTGGACAGGCGGTGTCGACAATGGAGGGTGGCATATCAATATTTAAGCTTACTTAGCAGATCCACTGAGACCAAACGAATGAATGAAAGAGCGAACTGTGGTTCTCAATGGACTCGTTCAGATTGTAATGAATGGCTTTTTTGTCTGTTTCGTATTATATTTGACTTTGGGCGCTGGACTTTTTTGTGTTTGCGCTGAAAAGTATTTTTGTGTCTTTTTTGTTTTTTTAAGCTGATTTCTGCTACAGTTTCGTATTTAGCTATACTTTTTATTTAGTCTTTGTTGACAGGAACTTAATTAAGTGTACTGGTAACAAAAATATTTCAGAAGTTTGTAAGATTTAAATCTCTGTTACAATTTGACTTTTACAAATTAAGTCTGTGCATTTTACTGCTCATCATATTATATGTTGATAAACCTCCCATCAGAACTAAAAGTCACTGATGAAAATCAACCTAAAAATTGTTATTTAGGCTATCCATTCGATCTCAATCTTTATGAGCATGCGTGATGAACTGATGATCAATGATTGTTCTTTATTTGTACCTCTAAGAAGAAGCCTGTGCCCTATATTACGATAAACTAGTAAAAGCTGATATAATATATAGTACTTAATGCCGAGACGAAATCTCTGCACAATCAGTATTCAAAACTAGAATGCCAATGGATATTGGCTGTTAATATTATTTAAATAATAATATGATGTCTGAACCGCTGGTCAATTTATACGTATTTTCTGTTACATAGTTGCAAGTTGTGAGCTCATAAGATAAATTCATTTGGTTTAATTACATTATAATGTATTGATTTCAATCGATTTAGATGTGATCAAATATGGACATCAACCTAGTTTACATGCAGCATGTTTTATGCTCAGGGATGGGTTGACATTTGTTGTAGGTTTACAATATTTTGTAAGTGAAGTTAGCAGTCCAATGCAAAAAGACGAGCCTATTGCAAATCTTCTCTTCTTCTTTTCGTGTGTGGATGTGGCCACCTCTGGTGTCAGAGTGAATTAAGCCGCCGCTGGGTACCCTACAAGCCAAGCAAGTAGCAAGTTTGAAATATCCTATTGCAAATAAACAGGGCTTTGGCAACTTTGAACTACAATATTTCCGTAACCAGAAAATTCCTATGGTCCATTAGACGGGCAGAACAAGTGACCTTTCGTTCGAGTCACTATTTACAAAACCATCGTTATAATATATACAAATAGGGATCTAACAAATTTTTGGGTCAAAAGTGGTGTTAGGTATTTCTATAAGGAATTAATCAGCCCGAAGTTTTAAAGTTGGCGGTGTGACCTTGTGCCTCGGCAAGCACGTTAAGCCGATGGTCCGTTTGATGTCTCCTGTCGAGTCGGATGCCGTCCCAAATCGACTATGAGAGTGAGGGCACACCCGTGTTTGCTCATCTTGGTGCACTATAACATCACTCGCAGCGATGGCTAGTCGCCACGTTTTTTTTGAGACAATCCCACCGCACTATTCCCAAACCACTGCAATTTCTGAAAGCCAGAATCAACAGTGGTGACCACCAGAAAAGCGCCGACGCAATGAAGCTCGACGAAGTCCCGGAGAATGAATTTAACTGTCTTGGATCCCGCAACGAAATTAATCAGAAAAGAATAATGGAGGAGTAGGAAAAAATATAAATTTCCACTTCCCTCCATACCAAACAGGAGACAGAACAGACAAGGCCAATAGGCAAAAAACGGTCGTTTACAACTGGGATAAGCCCAGATGCCTAGCACCACGGATAAAAATTAGGATTAGGTAATATTAATGAGTCCTAACATTGTGAGCTGTTATATTTGGTTCCAATAATAGGTATGGCAAAAACGCTTGAACGCACGGCAATTTGTTCTAGTTTCCACAAGGTCCGTATAGTGAACCACGCCACGGAGATTGGCTGCCGTTGCAGAAATTTGGCTTGGAGGATTATTATTATTATTATTTCTGAAAATACATTTGTTATCTTATAACTATTACAATACCAATATCTGCCAACGAGATAGGGTCAACCCTATTTGTGTGTTCCTAATTGTTAAACAAATATATTTGCATAACATTATACCAAGTGAAGCAGTAGTCCAAGATAATACTTTTATCGCTTAGCATTCATTTACAGCTGTCTGCTTTATCTGAAGTGCTTGTGTGGTCGTGTGGAACTAATTAAAATAAATAATATGGTCGCGTTTTTAGTTCGAGAAGTAAGTGAAAATGTGTAATTGTTTATTTTTGTGTTGTTTTCTGATAAAAGATGTGTAGTTTTCTTAAATCTTCTCCTTGATTGTTGGTGTCATAAAAGGCTTCTAGTGGAATAGTGATGGCGAAACTCCTCCAATGTTCAGCTTGGATCTATGATCGATTGATGGGAATTAACCATAACTGGCGAAATGTCGGTGCAATATAATAGATGTACCTTTGGCAAAACTTCGAGGAATATATAGGCGTGACGCTATGCTGTTACATTTCCTCCTACATTATTTACTGATTAATTTCGCCGCGGGATCCAAGACAGATTAATTGTTTCTCCGGGATTCCTCAAGCTTCGTTGACTCAGCACTTTTCTAGTGGTCGCTACTGTTGATCTTGGTTTTCAGGAATTGCAGTGATTGGGAATAGTGCGACAGGTTTGTCTCATAACATCAATTACTTAGTAACCTTAGTCCTATCGGGGTGTAACCAAACTAATCAGTTAATTTCGATCGATCGTGGGTAGAACAATGGATCAATCGACGTCGATCGACAGTGCTTGTTATACCAAATCTACAGCTACAGCTACTACACCGTCGACGAAGTCGATCAATGTCATTTATCGATGATCATTCTATTGGAAATAGCTTCGAATCGAAACTGGTGATAATGCTAATATTAGTAATATTGACCTTACGGCACTTCTGGCAGTCAAAAAGTAATAGTTATTATTGGTCTACCATCTATCTAGTCTTACTCTTCCCATATATATAATATATAGATCTAATATGAATCTGTATCAGCTCAAAACCAAAGTTATCACAGTTGACGTAATGCAGATTTGCTTCAAATATCATTATCTAATAATACCTAGTAAGAAAGAACACCTGAAATTTCTGAGCAATTCTAAAATATAGGTCTGATACTAACGAACCCATCGGACTCAAAGAGTATTCGACAGAGACGGCCCAACACTGCGCCTCAGTAGATTCTAATCTCCTTGGCTGATTGGAAACTAGGTGAATGGGGCAGTGGGAAGTTTCTGCTGGCTGTGAATTAAAGGGTACTGACTGTGCAGGGTTCGTTTCTTTTAGTCTGCATGTGGGCACTCGACAAACATTGTTCTGTCCAAACTGAGTTCATACAAAAATCCCATAGATAAATGTACTTCCAGTTTTCCTTTTCCTAACAAACATCATCTGCCTCATCTGCCTAGCCTTTTCCCAACTATATTGGGGTCAGCTTCCAGTCTTACCGGATTCAGCTAAGTACCAGTGTTTTACATGGAGCGACTGCCTATCTGACCTCCACAACCCAGTAACTGGGTAACACGGTACCCCTTGGCAAGACTGGTGTCAGATCTCAAGCTTCTGACTACCCGTAACGACTGTCAAAGATCTTCAAATAACAGCCGGGACCAACGGCTTAACGTGCTTTCCGAGGCACGGGGGAAACTCGGTATGTTGAAATGGTCACCCATCCACAGACCGACCTCGTCAAGCGTTGCTTAACCTTGATGATCGACCCGTGCGGCTGTTATTATTTAGCCACGAGCTCCTCATATAGAATCACTTTTCCTAACAAACAATAAATAAAAAAAAAAACAAATGAGTCCAGACGTTCTCAAGCACTGCAATAACCAAATAACAGCAGATAATGTTGTATTGTAATGAAGTTGATTAATGAAGTCAATCAGAAAATATTGTGAATTTCTTGTGCGATAAAGATGATGATTGATCATAACAAGTTTATAATGATTTTGTTTGTGCATCGCAGCTGTGTTAAGTTTCAGGTATAAGACTGCGTGTCCACTTCGCACGGAGCGGAGAAAAGAGGTGCGGAGCAAACCCGTCGAATTGCATAAAATCTCCGCTCCGCTTTAGTGGACAGAGAATTGAAAACTAGTTTAAAAATTCATATATATATATATATATATTTACGCGGAGCGGAGCTACTCTCCGCTCCGCTATTCCACTCCGCATTTCTTTCTCTCTCCGGTCTGCTACGCTGTCAAAGATACAGTCCGCAACTTCGCTGCGCATCTCCGTTCCGCTGCCTCGCTCCACTCAAGTGGACAGGCAGCCTTAAGCAGACGTTTCTCATGCGTCGTCTACCGTTGACTTTATAACGTTTTTTTATACTGACGACTGTAGTAAAAGTCACGTTTTCTATACGTATTTAATAATTAAAAAGGGTTTTACATAGGCATCAAATTTGTTTCCACCCACTGAGTGAATTTTCAAGCCTTAATAATATAGATGGAAAACTATGCTTTAGAAAAACTGTAGACCCCTTTGGCGAGTCAGCATGCCAAGTTGTTCTGTTGGCTAATAAACACTTTGCATCTTCAAAACCAAAGGTTACTTTAAAAATGTGAGCAAACGAGAGTTGACTACATTTTGAAGCCCTGATTTGATACTTGTTAATGTTATGATTTTCTTACATAAACCTTTCAGTGGTGTGTAATGGTGCCCCTGATCTTCCATCACCTGGCCATTGGTTTTGTGTTGTCCTACCCTGCGGTCCTGACACCAGCCATAACTAGCAATGACAAGAACAATGGAACTGAAATGCATGCCACTAAAGGAGAAGCTTCTTGGATTGGTAAGCATTACACAAATATATTATTATGATCTTTGATTTTATCCATCATAACTTTATTTAATTGGTATTCAGACAACTGACATCGAATGCCACTTATCTAGAGCCTCAGGGCACATTTAAGCATTATAAGGAGGTGCCATCAATTTATACACGTTGGGTATGTTGTTTTTGTGTTGCCTTTGTACATAAATTATTATTTTGTTCGTATATGGTGGTTTAACGTACGTATATTTATGAGACTACAAAACCAAAAAGTTATATATTAACGTATATAATAAATTCTTTCCAGCGGCAGCCTACAGCATGACAGGCGGCATAGGCTTCCTCATTCTCCCACCATTGATGCAGCTCTATGGCCGAAGATTCATCAATGCAATCATGAACCTCATCATCTTCCTCGGATGGATCATTATTGCTCTGTCTCCCAACGTTTCTACCCTCATAGCTGGCAGAGCCATCCAGGGTCTTTCTTTCGGAGGTCTGTACATCTGCAGTATATTAGCTGGTGAATACAGCCATCCGAAGCGCAGAGGGTTCTTTATCATCTTTAAGATTACTGCAACCAGCATTGGTGAATTGATATGTCATGGATTTGGCTTCACCTTGTCCTGGAAACAGATGGCTTGGTTAGCATCCATTCCACCTGCCTTAGCTATGTTAGGAACTGTCGTCTGGCCTGAAAGTCCATCATGGCTGGCTTACAAAGGGCGCTTTGATGAATGCGTGAAGTCATTTGAGTGGATAAGAGGAAAAGACATGGAATCTAAGAGAGAAGTACAGGAGTTGATAGCAGCACAACAGGAGATAAGGAACACAAAGAGATTGAAGAAATCAGGGTTACTGATGAAGAACCTCCAAGCCATGAAATCTAAAGAGTTCCTGAAACCATTCACAGTAGTGCTAATGCTCATAATTTTGACACAAGTATGCGGGCGACATTACTTACTAGCATATGTGGTGCAAATAATGACTTCGCTAACAGGAGACAAGTCTAAAGCGTATTACTACACGATAGGATTAGACATGATGAAAATACTAGCGATATTAACATCAAGTTATATTGTAAGAATATTTAAAAGACGTGCTTTGTTGTTACATACGGGAAACGTAGCATGTATATTACTTTGCTTAGTATGCATATTCTACTTATTAGTCCACAAAGAAATTCTAAGTATAACTTGGTTGACACCTTTACTACTAATATTATACAACATAGTATGTTACATCGGTGTTATACCAGTATCAATGGTATTGAAAGGAGAATTATTTCCTATAGAATACAAGGGTTTAGGAACAAGTGTTATAGGTATATTCTATTCTATATCAAGTATGGTTTTAATGAAATCGACGTCAGTAATGCTGGATACGTTAGATACTCATGGCACATTTGCAGTGTATTTATTAATTGCAGTTCTCTCTTTAGTGTGTTTGTACTATATTTTACCAGAAACTAAAGATAGGACACTACAGGATATTGAGTTTGAGTTTATGGATGTCAAGTTGCCTAAAGATGACTATGGTTTTGAGATGAGTACTATTGTAAATCGTAATTTGTTAGTATATAAGTAGATTATCATCACGAAGCAGATGGTTACTCGTAGATGCTATAAATGTCTTTCTTAGGAATTAGGGGAAGCATGACCGATGAAGGAAAATGGAAATATGTAAAACTAATAGCGAAGTAAAGACTTTTTATTGCGTCCGAAAACAATATTCTAGTCTACACCATAGATAAACTAAACGCATAACGTATCCAACAATTTCACCGGCTGGGATAATAATTTCTTAAAAAGTCTACACGACCTGAAAACCTTTTACCCAACTACGAATATTATTGTTCTGCCCTCTAGGGTTCAGACTATCAAGTTTTCAACAATAATTTGCAGAAACTAAACAAAACACTATAGAAATCAGACACTTTAATACGTTTTTCACTGAAAGGGTCCAAAAGACCCTCGGAGAAGGATAACGAAGGGGCGTAATGGCCCGGCTGCCGAATTAAGGGTTATTTAGCCTCCCGACATTTGATATCTTTGCTTGTACTGGGTCATTGATAACTTATGTACTTTTGTTCTTGCGTAAGTAAGATTTTATCGGATCGATATTTATTTTTTCAAAAGTCAGATAATATTTATCTGAAGAATATAAAATGCGGTTTGATTAATTAACCGACTTCCCAAAAAGAAGGAGGTTCTATGTTCGACTGTATGTAAGTAATTTTTTGAAAGGGTATACTTCCGAGGTTGTCCCATTGTCACCAAGTCAGAATCGGATGATGGGTACCCATGGAAATCGAGGGAAATCCTTAAATATTATAGACAAACTTATAACGATTTTGGTATTTTCATCAATATTGCAAGTATTTGCAATCAGAAATTATTATTTGGTCAAGTGGAACTGATGAAGAAGACCACAGATGGTCACTAGTAGGTGCTCCTTAATGATAGGTACGTCACGGATATAAGATATCTTGATTAGTTAAGCTACTATGATGAAGCAAATTCATATACATATATGGTACTGATAAAAATGGTACCATCGAACTGATCTGATGTTGAAGCCGGAAGACAGGCACTGCGACACCATTAAAACAAATCTTTTTTAAATCAAGCTTTTTAGCTTAACGTGCATTGTCACCCAAACCCAACGTGTAAAATTTCATCTTAATCGGTTGAGGATAACTGCTTTAAACTACAGTTGTAAGATTTACCCGAACATACATGCATTGAAAGTTAATAATAATAATAATAGCCCCACCGCAATATCTCTATGTTGACGCCGTGGTGAGGCTTACAATAATTGAATCGAAGATTATTGTATTTTACAAACCTTTATTCAGATTCACCTGTCCCTGTGTTTATATACACGAGTTTAGACTCAAAGCTTGCAAGTTTCATTTGAATCACTTCCCGGTGTTTGATTGAGCAGACATGTTGCACACACGTTTGTTTCAATGCAAGTGTTGATACAAAGTATTGTTTTAATTTTTTGAAGTGAACACTTCTGTAGCCCCTTTATGATTTGTAACTCGATGAAACAAAAAAGCGACATTAAAAGAGACAAACACATAAGTCTAGAGGATTTAACGTACAAGACAATGAGCTAGAATATAATTTAAAGATTTTATTTCGAACGCGTGTGAACTGTATAACATGTTTCTTTTTAACCGACTTCAAAAAAGGAGGAGTTTTCCCAATTCGAACGTCGTTTATGAAATGTTATTTTTTTTTTGTTAGAAATGAGATATCCCAAGGGGTGTACTGTGAGGACGTAGCCAGTGGACTACGGGAAATTAAAGTCAAATTAGTTTTATCTGGTATATTTTAGTAATAACGAGCCTGCCTTCAGCCGATCAATCTAGAAGTGACATAATCCATATACTAATATAAATGTGAAAGTAACTCTGTCTGTCTGTTACCTTATCACCAATAGAAAGACATACGGTTTCAACAATACGTAGTTACAACGCTCCCTAGAAACAAATTGATTTTGGTGTTAATAGTGAAGCTTTTGACTTAAAAAACAGTGTCAAGTGATAGTGGACGCAAACTGTATCACATACACAATCTCGTTGCAATGGCCAAACTAATGCCAATAAAGTGGAGCTGTTGTTCCTGTTTGAGTGAAAACAACGGGAGAAGCTCCGTGGGGTGTTCAGTTTGTAAGAATATGTTCCATTGCGACTGCCTAGATATCGACCCGCCGTCAGACCCGTCATCGTGGATTTATTCTTCATGTAACCCAAAGACACCTGATGCAAAAAATGCTGATAACTCTCATATTTACTTCAAAACGAATATTACTATGCGACCGAATAAGAGGCAGGCGCTGCAGTCCCCCCCAGATGAAGCTTTCATTCCATTGGCGGAGGAAAGAGTACGTGGCATCATAGAGGAGGTGATGCAGTCGCAATTGGATCGTTTACTAGAGAAGATGAACTTAAATATGAAAATGCTATTGAACCAAGAGCAGAACTCCATGCGGGAAGAAATAGCTGGTTGTAGGAAATCTGTAGAATTCATGAGCGAACAGTACGATGATATAGTTAAGGAAAAGAAAGCAGTCGACGAACAAGTAATGGCATTGCAGAGTAAAAACAATGAGATGTCTACAGTGATTAAAGATATGACAAACCGAATCAATACGCTCGAACAACATGCTCGTGCAAAAAATGTGGAGATTCAATGTGTCCCTCAAACCAAGAACGAAAACCTCATCGACATTATCAAACAATTAGGAACTACCATTAAATGTGATATCAAGGAAGAAAATATACTTAACTGCACTCGTGTTATGAGGGCTAATAACAACAATGAGCGACCTAAGTCTATAGTAGTTCAATTTAATACGCCCCGTTTTCGTGACACTTTCTTGGCATCTGTTATCACCTTCAACAAAATGAAGCCTGTGGGTGAAAAGCTAAGCACGACTCATGTAGGAATCAAAGGTGCGAAATCACCTATCTTTGTAAGTGAACATCTGAGCGTAAGCAATAAAGCACTTCATGCAGCTACCCGTATCAAGGCAAAGGAAAAGGGATACAAATATGTTTGGATTAGAGGAGGGCGCATTTTTGTGAGAAAATCGGACGATTCGGATGCTAAAGTCATCAGAGATAAGAATTCTCTAGACTTGATGGTTTAGGTCTACATTATCTTACGCATGTAATTGACTTTTTAACAAACAAAATTCGCAGCATTCAATATATATTATCAAAATACCCGCGGTTTACGCTCAAAATCTCAAGAATTTTATTGTAACTTGGTATGTGCTAACTGCGATGCCTTGGTATTGACAGAAACTTGGCTCAATAGTTGTATCCTCAGCAGTGAACTTTTTGATCAAAGATATAAAGTCTTCAGGCGAGATAGGGAAACTTCTGGTTTCCACAACAACAAAAAAGACGGAGGCGGTGTTTTGATAGCTATTGATAAAAGGTTCACTGCTCATAGACAACATAACTGGGTAACGGTGGAGGTGTCGTCAAATCTTAAAATAGCAATATGTGCAATATATTTGCCCCCACCCATACAGAGTCTAATATTGGAACATTTTTTTGAGAGTTTTAATAAAGTAGTAGAAAAAAATGATTTCCATACTGTTCTAGTAGGCGACTTTAATATGAATAACATTGACTGGAATTTAGTGCACAATAGAAAAAGTTCACGCACTTCTCTCCACCCTTGTTCTTTACCGAAATTGAGCCAGGAACTAGTTGATTTCGCACACATTAATAACCTCACCCAATGTAACAACGTTGTGAATGTTAAAAATAAGATCTTGGATTTAGTTTTTGTTGATGAGCCTGATTGTGATGTAATCAAAGCCTCATGTAGTCTGACTAAGATTGATCCCTATCATCCTCCACTTGAAATTGTCCTGCAATCTATTACTACTAACAATTTAAAACCTAACTTAACTAATAGACTAAATTATAAAAAAGCTAAATACTCAGAAATTAATGCAGAATTAAGTAAAGTCAACTGGCAGGAATTATTTTTTAACATTAATGATCCCAATAATATGCTTGATATTTTCTATGAAGTTATAAATCAATTAATAAAAAAAATTGTCCCATTAAGTACCGTAAAAAATAATACGAAACCTCCCTGGTTTAATAAAAATATAATTAAGTTATTGCGTGAAAAGGAGAAATATAGAAAACGATATAATATGTATAAAAACCCGATGGATAAGATTTCGTTTCGTTGGTGTTGCAAACATAGCGACAAACTGGCTAAAGAAAGCTATAATTTATATATCAACGACATAGAACAAAATATTTTAAAGAATCCCAAATTTTTCTGGTCGTACATAAAAGCTAGACGAAATGGAAGACAGGCCTATCCCGCTTCGATGTCAAATGGTACGACTGACACTGATGATGGCTACGAGATGTGTAACATGTTTGGGTCCTATTTCTCTTCGGTGTACTGCCAACATGCCCTACACGCGACATTACTAAAACTTCTGCCTTCCTAAGCAACATAGCAAACAATTCTGACTGTCTCTCTGTATTGTGTCTTACCAAAAGTGAGGTAAACAAATGTATCAAAAGCTTGGATATTACAAAAGGATCAGGCAGTGATGAGATTCCTGCAATTTTCATTGTATCCTGTGCGGATGAGCTAACGACACCAATGCACATGATTTTTAATAAGTCTCTTGAGGTTGGTGTATTTCCTGATCGTTGGAAAATTGGTAAAGTAGTCCCAATACACAAAGCTGAATCCGAAAGCCTAGTTAGCAACTACAGGCCAATTTCAATACTTCCAACTTTGGCAAAGGTTTTTGAGGCAGTCATCTGTCCTTACATCCAAAGATACCTTAAGAAATATATTTCCGACGCTTAGCACGGATTCATAGCTGGTAGATCGACGTGTAGCAATTTGGTTACTTTCGACGAAGGCATAGCGGACGCTCTAGATTGTAATAACCAAATAGATGTTATTTACACTGATTTTAGTAAAGCCTTTGACAAAGTGTCCCATGAAGTGCTCATTCAAAAGCTAGCTGTGTACGGATTTGCAGGTCCTCTTCTAAAGTGGCTAAACTCCTACTTATCAGATCGATCTTTTTACGTGGTTGCCAATGGTTACAAATCTAACACATTTAGAGCAACCTCAGGTGTCCCACAAGGATCGCATTTGTATTCTCTTCATCGCTTTTATAAAAGACCTCCCTGATTGCTTTATGAACTCAAAACCATACTTGTTTGCCGATGATTTAAAGATAGCCCGTGTAATTAAATCGCCATCAGACACATTACTGCTTCAGGACGACATAGATAGAATTATGGATTGGTGCACTAACAACGATATGCAACTCAATGTAAAAAAATGCTCACAAATCACATTCACACGAAAACTGAACCCTATCAAACTAAACTATAAAATAAATGGTTTGTGACTGCACAAAGCTCATGTTGTAAAAGATCTAGGGGTCCTTTTGGATACAAAACTAACATTTATCACACACGTAGATAATGTAATAAAGAAGGCATCGAAATCACTAGGATTTATCATTCGCAACACAAAATCCTTTCGTAAGCCTGAAACTAAAATTTATCTGTATAATTGTCTCGTCCGTAGTTTGCTTGAGTACTGTGTTGTTGCTTGGCGACCACACTACTCAATCCACAGCCTGAGGATTGAACGTATCCAGAAGCGATTTTTAAACCATTTAGTATATTCTACTGCGAAACGGAATATCCCGAGTTACACAAAACGTTTAAGCACCTTTAATATGATATCCCTCGAAAAACGAAGAGATATTATTGATTTAGTATTTTTATATAAAATTTTACATTACAAGATTGATTCGCCACAACTACTAAATAAACTAAAATTCCATATTCCGCACAATTATCCTAGAAATCCTATTGATCTCCTATACCCACCGTTTCGAAGAACTGTTTCAGGCCGTAACTCTGCAGTCCCTAGACTTAGTCGCCTACATAATACATTTGGTGAAATTGATGTCTGTGGCTCTTCCCTTCAGCAATTCAAGCACAAGTTGCTTCTAAAAATAAATTAGTATAAACTTAGCTTAAGAAAGTTTTAACAAAATGTCACTTGAAACCATACTTACTTTGTCATGTATTTTCAGTCAAGTTAACACACAAAAATTGTTTCTGGTCTTTTTTGTTTACCTTTAAAGTTGTTCTTTTTTGTATTCATTCATCCGTATATTGTTTAGCATGTAGTGTTTACCGCTTAATATTGTACATCTAGTATTAATGTTACGTGCTCTATTTAGTTATGCATTGATGTAACAATTGTTGGTGAACCAATAAAATAAATAAATCACGCTTAAACCGCTGAACCGATTTAGATGAAAGTTGGTATTGAGATAGTTTGAGACCCGGGAAAGGACATAGGCTACTTTTTATTTCATTAATCACTAAGGGGGAGAAATGGGGGGTGGGGTAGTTTTGTATGACATATCTTATTATGGCTTAAACAGCTGAACCGATTTGGATGAAATTAGATATGGAGATAGTTTGAGACCCTGAGAAGGACATAGGCTACTTTTTATTTCATAAATCACTAAGGGGTATAAATGGGGGGTGGGGTAGTTTTGTATGAAATATCTTATTATGGCTTAAACCACTGAACTTATTTAGATGAAATTAGATATGGAGATAGTTTGAGATCCTGAGAAGGCCATAGGTTACTTTTTTTGCATAAAACAAGAAGTGGCAGAAATGG
Source organism: Orthosia incerta (assembly GCA_948252205.1). Classification (NCBI taxonomy): domain Eukaryota; kingdom Metazoa; phylum Arthropoda; class Insecta; order Lepidoptera; family Noctuidae; genus Orthosia; species Orthosia incerta. The sequence continues at coordinate 28,570,333 of OX411759.1, forward strand.
GGGTAAATTTTGAATGTAACTTCGTATCATGAAACTCCTTCCTATTATGAACCGATTTAGATGAAATTTGGTATGGAAATAGTTTGAGACCCTGAGAAAGACATAGGCTACTTGCATAAAAGGGGGGAAATGGGGGGTGGGGTAGTTTTGTATGACATATCTTATTATGGCTTAAACAGCTGAACCGATTTAGATGAAATTAGATATGGAGATAGTTTGAGACCCTGAGAAGGACATAGGCTACTTTTTATTTCATAAATCACTAAGGGGCAGAAATGGGGGATGGGGCGTTAGTTTTTTATGAAACTTCTTAATAGGGCTTAAACATAAACACTTGAGATACACAGGGTGGTGGACACAGGGTTCTTTATGCATAACAATTGAAGGGGCAGAAATTGGAGCGGTTAGTTTTGTAGAGATCGATTCACTTCAAACTTTGCGGAAATACTTCCGTAACAAATAATTAAAATGTATTTTTTTAACTACCTCTAAAAGAGGGTTGTGGATGTAAATATAAAATGTACAAATATTCTTCATGAAGCTGAATTTTGGCACTTGGTGGAATAAAGACAGTAAAAGTTAGTTAAAAAAGGATTCTTGTAAATTCGGATTTTAACGGGGTAAATGGGGCAAGCTGAACTTAGTATGACACTTTTTGTTGCGGCTTCCGATTTGGTTGAAACTTTGCAGGCATGTTTTTGATAACAAATGATTGAGATCTGCATATAAATTAAGATTATGTAATGGGATGAGGCTTCATTTTACACATAGGTGCCAATATATTAACAGGTATGAGAAAAGGGGAAAGCGTGTTTATACATCGCATCCCAATAATCGCCACTGACCTATCATTTCAATTCAAAAGACTCCTGTTTTCAATCACTTAGTTTTGCTATTACTATTAACAAAGCTCAAGGAGCTATCCTTGAGGGGTGCATTTGGAAAAGCCATGACCAGCTACATGTAGCTGCTGTTATTCGCGTATGTCCAAGGCCCAGAATATGTATGTGCATATATATGTATGTATGCATTAGCATCAAATGAAAGGACATAGAACATAGGATATAGCAGCATTAAAAATTTTGTACCCATGATTAACGACATAATTAAGGAATGTTAACTAACTGTAGATACAATTTATGATAGAGTGGTATCTTCAATTCTTAGCAAAGCAGAACCTATGATTCTGTAGTTTATTTGTTTCCTTTTGTAACTATTTAACCTATACCTGTATTGTCCAACGTCTTCAATTAAATAAGTTAATCGTAATTACATTAACGCTTCCTGTACGTACACAGGCAGAGTTTTCCAAGTGGGCGTGGATGACCAAATCATCACTATGAAGAATAGCACAAAACAATCAAAGGAGTCATGGGGCCGATTTTGATTAAAACTAAAACTGTGACATTAGATTTTCTCACCCTGTATGTCGACAACCAGAATTGATTGACAAAACTTATGTTAACGCGGGCGACGCTGCGGGTAACAGCTAGTAATTTTATAAAAACATGACAAGCGTTCCTATTTTAATTACCTTGCAAAACTAGTTATCTGCTGCCAGTCTTACTATAGGTAAATAGTTTGCCTTTTAAGCAGAGTCCTCACATGAGCTACGCCCCTACGAATAGAAGCGCAGAATCATATGAAGAGCTTCTATTCTAAGTTTTGAAAGGTAACAACAATCCTACCTTATACTAAGCCGAACATTTACCTAACAGGGGAATCACATTAACAATTGGGGTACGATCCTTAAAAGGGGAAGGCTTAAGTCATGACAAACGAGTTATCGGATGCTCCGATATGTGCTTTTAACTTCGGCTGACGTGCGCATACGCACTAACAAATCTACGCCGTCATGCTTGAACCTCCTTGCCCAAAACCCCTGGAAAAGGAACAAGGCGTCCTCACGACACTAACAAAATGATGCATCAACTCACATCGACCCGGATGGGGTTTAAATTTCAAAAAAATCAGATTTGATACATTTTTTCGATCTCGTGCGTTTATCAGGCCAGAGAAGGAAAGGCTGGATCGCATCGAATTTAAATTCTACTCATATAACTTGCACCAGGGTTTATCATTATATTATACCACTTACTTTTTTAATTAAACAACATTCATTAACTGGACCGTTGATGTCAACTCGACATCCTTTGCAAAGGCTATGCCCTGTTAGCAAAGTCGGTTTTAGTTACAACCATTCCTCTTCTTCCACCAAAGAGGACCTTTAATGCTAAGTATGTCACGGGTATAAGATTATATCGAATAGCAAACCGAATATGATGAAGCAAATACTTATAAATAAATGGTACTGATGAAAATGGTGACATCGAACTGATCTGATGATAGAGCCGGAAGGTAGGCACTGGAACTCCGAAATAAAACAATGGATCCTAGTCGTGTTTGGGCTTATTGCAATTGTCATGAGATTCACTTTAGCTATAAATGATTTTCATGGTATTTGGAGGTACATACCAAAACCTTTTTCAAAAAAAAAACGTTTTCACTTCAGTAGCTCAAACATGTAGGTTTTGCTGCCTAAAATCAGTGAGCAAAAACTTTTTTACAAAAATATACTTCCAAATAAGAAAACTACAAAGTAAAAAATAACTTTATTTTTGGAAGTCGGTGTCTTTCGTAGGTAGGTACCATTTTTTTGCGTTATGGACACCGACTTCCAAAAATAAAGATATTTTTAACCGACTTCCGAAAAAGGAGTTTTTTTTTATGTATTTTCACCGATATCTCCGTCAATTGTGAACCGATTTGAAAAAATTTTTTTTTGTTTGAAAGAATATGTTTCGAAAAAGATATTTTTGAAAAAGAATTTTCAAAATCGTTTCAAGTAACTTTTTTTTTTCAGAAAGCTCCCAATATCATAATCAGCCTTGGGTTAATCATACAATTCGAAACATTCACACTCTATCTCATTCCTGTTATTAGAAAGAGAGAGAGACAAATACCAGCCCTTTCGAAGTTTGAGTTAAGATTTCGAATTCGACCTCAAAGACAAACACGTTCGGAATTTCGTACTAACTAAAGAAATTTTGCAAAAAGATAATTATGTCTTTTATTGTAATTTATTGAATTTTAACTTATTGTTGTAACTATTTAAACGAAAATAAGTATTTACTGCAAATAAAACTGATATTTAACCTGTAAATATTTATTTCTAGTTTCAATAATGTTACGTGATATATTTTGAACATTAAAATATCATGGGTGCTATTTCCGAACACACCTTAATTTAAATAAAAGAGCGGGAATAAAATTTCGTGGCTGGCGTAAGGAGTTGAATAAGTTAAAAAATATTAAAATAATCGTAAAATATGAGTATGAGCGACGAGAACAGTATTTTAACACCGGGAAAGTTAAAACAACAAGTTATTAATGCAGAATTAAGTTTCCTACCTGAGAAGTCTCGCAAGAAATATCTGAAAGCATACCATGTCTTCAATGATTGGAGACTTACAAAGGGCGCAAGCAGTTTGTCGGAGACGGTGTCGCTATCTTATTTTTTAGATTTATCACAGACGAGGCGATCATCTACAATGTTGAGTATTTACTCAATGTTGAAAGCTACTTTAAAAACAAAACATAACGTGCATATTGAAACATACGCAAAACTCGTATCTTTTCTAAAAAGAATGTCAGGGCATAATGCTAAAAAGTCCAAAATTTTTAACATAGAAAAATTTCTTAGTGAATCTCCGGACTGCAATTTTCTTACCGCTAAAGTAAGTGGTACCTATGAATCTATGTTGTTAGTTATTAACATTTGTGTGTAGACTGTTATGTATAAAGGTACTTACTGCCTACTACTAATTTTTGGAGGCGCAATGAATCCTAGTCTGGCTTAGCAATACTGTTAAAATATTTATTACCATATGTAAAAGATGCTGTAAATGTTAAATTATGCATATTAATTATGTAATATATTCATTACAGGTTGTACTGATCATAGGAATTAGTGGAGCGTGTCGCAATAATGAGCTATTGTAGCTAACAGTTAATAATATCACTTTCCGTACGTACTGTAAGAAATACTAGAGGCACAGGCAGAACCTTGTGTGGTGCTACGCTATGACGTCATCTGCCACGCCATGACGTCACCTGCTACGACGTCGGTGCTACGCCGTAGTCATCCCGGCGCTACGCGAGGAGGAGACACGGGGAAAGACGCCAGTCTTAATTGAGCTAACACCACGGATACACGTGTATTGATCGTTGATAAATTTAATAATATAAGTGATTAGAAACCCCGTGAGTTGTCTTTCTGAACCCTAACAGTTCAGAAGTGGGATACGGCGAATTATCGCCATCCCAAAGAAGGGATAACCCGTCCCACAACAAAATGGAAAGACATTCTCGAGACCGGAAAAGTGGCGCGTGCCGATCGCGTACCGCATCCCGAGAGCGGTATCGTGACGCGCGGCGATTAAAACGAAGAAGGATTGACTCGGAATCAAGGCTTGACAATTTGGAGCGGATGCTCCAAAGACTAATCAGATCACAAAAACCTAACCGTGAAGGTTCCGTTAGTGAAAGAAGTGTTATACGTGATGGAAGAACACCGTCGCCGCTGCCACTTGGCAACCGGCCGCGTCGCGATCCTTCACAGTTACAACGTTCGCCGGGTACATCGGCGCGGGCGTCGCCAGCCTCGCAGCACATGTCCGATGCTACGGGCGCCGTGTCAACACGAGCAGAGAAGGAAGCTCTGGGTACCCCAGCGCGGGCGTTGCCAGACTCGCAGCGCACGTTCAATGCTGCGGGCACCGTGTCAACACGAGCAGAGCAGGATGCTCTGCGTATGCAGGCGCGGGCGTCGCCAGCTGCACAGCGCGCGACTTATGCTGCGGGTGCTGTGGCGGCGAGAGCGGCGCAGAGCGCTCCGGATGTCGTGGATGCTACAACGCCTGGACCGAGCACGGTCGGGCCCATGGTTTGGTCGTCGAAACAAGGTTATGTGAACAAATTATTATCAGGGTCGGAAAGTATACCAGGTTTTTCGGGTAACATTGAGAAAGATAATATGTCCGCACAAGTTTGGATAAAACGTTTAGAATCTTTGGCTAAAATATTTTGTTGGGATGAACGCTTTTTGATTCATCAAATGACATCTAAACTTTCTGGGAATGCGCGGTTATGGTTCGATTCGCTACAAGAAATAGACCTAAGTTGGCTAGAATGGAAGACTGAGCTTGTTAACAGTTTCCCCGAAGGTCGCGGTATAGCTTCAAAATTGTACGACTTTGTTACTGTCCAACGTGCAAATAATGAAAGTGTTTTGGACTTTTATTATAAAAAGCTTTCTCTCGGCAAACAATGCGATCAGCCAGATCACGTTGTCACGGACGTTATCATTTTTACGCTGAACAATCCATTGTTAAAGGCAGGGGCCCGGGGGGCTGTGTGTCGTGACACTAGAAGCTTGTTACAATATTTAACTGACGCCGCGGGCGACAATGTTGCTTATCAAAATAAAGTCACCGACGTTCCGATTGTAAACAAAGCTCGGGTCGCCCGAATGACTAAACAACGGGATGACGTAACTTGTTATAAGTGTGGTGTGAAGGGTCATTTTGCATCTCAGTGTACTAAAGCTGATACACCGCGCTGTGAACGTTGTTTTAAATTTGGACACGTAATGAATGATTGTAAAGAGAATAAACAATGCTCCAATTGTAACCGGTGGGGCCACGATGGGGAGCATTGTTATCGCGCAAAGAAAGAGTCAAGTGGTAAAACGTCTAAAGTATTATTTAAAATATCCGATATTGATGTGAATGACAGAAAGTATCACAAAAATGCTACTATAAATGATGTTTCACTGACGGCTTATATTGACTTTGGCAGTGCTTGCAATACAATTACTAAGAGCGCAGCAACGCGAACTGGGCTTGAGTTTAGTCAGGGGACTTCCCGTCGAATTAGGGCATATGGGGGTAGCCTTGTTACTCCAGTGGGTGAATTGTCAGCACACTTAGCGTTAGACGGAGCCTCAGCCACTGTACCGATGCTAGTAGTTGAAGATGGATTACAGGACACAGATTTGATTATAGGCCGGCCGTTCACCGAACTCCCTAATATTTTTGTTACGAAAACTCCGGATGAATTAATTATTGCAAATACTGATAATACGTTCAGACATCTGCCCGGTAATATTTCGTCTATAGACAAGGTACTGAAGTTATCGGTTGTCTCTGATACGACATTGCATCGTGGTCTTAACAAAGTTTTGGTAAGCATACCAAAAGAAGATAATGACTTCGCATCGGATACAGTATTTGTAAAATATTCTCAACGTAACGAACCCGGGAGAGAGATAGAGGTACTTGGGTGTCCGGTACCGCTGCAAGATAGCACGGGCGAAATTAATGTCGTTAGGCATAGCCTCTCACCATTAACCATTTATGCGAACAAATGTATAGCGAGAGCGCAGTTATTGACTACTGGATTGAATACTGATTTAACGGGAGAGGACAAAAGTCGTTTAGAACTGTTATTACAACAGTATGGCCATTGTTTTACAGGTCAAGAGGGTAAAATTGGTGCTTCAACTATCGAAATGACACTTGAGCTTACTAGTTCCACTCCGTTTTATTATCGACCGTATAGAATGTCCCCACAAGAACAACGAAAGGTAAAACAAATAGTCGATGATTTACTAGAACAGGATATTATAGAACCCAGTAACTCTGCTTATGCCAGTCGCATCATTCTGGTATCCAAAAAAAACGGCGATACCAGGATGTTCGTCGATTATAGACACTTGAATAGCTTGACACGTAAGGATAGATATCCTCTTCCGTTGATACAGGATCAGATTGATCAGTTGAGAGGCCAAAGGTATTTCAGCACCCTTGACCTATGTTCTGGCTACCATCAAGTGTGGGTGCACCCAGACAGCCGAAAGTATACGGCTTTCGTCACCCCTTTTGGTCAGTACCAATACAAGCGAATGCCGTTTGGTTTGGCTAATGCCCCGTCGGTCTTTCAGCGGGCCATTAATCAGATGCTAGGTGATTTGAGATTTAAATTCGCGGGGGCTTATTTAGATGACATTATTTGCTATTCGGACACGGTTTCCGAAGGCTTGGAAAGACTTGAATCCATATTGAAATTGATATCGGACACAGGGTTAACATTGCGTAAAGAAAAGTGCGCATTCCTTAAAAATCAGATTGAATACTTGGGTTTCGATATTACGAATGGTGAAATACGTCCCTCCTCTAGAAAATTAGAGTCTGTTGAGCGTTTTCCCAGGCCACGTTCCGTTCATCAACTGAGGCAATTTATTGGGTTAGCGAGCTATTTTAGGAGATTCATTCGATCATTTGCCTTAAGAGTGCGTCCCTTAACAGTTCTGCTGAAAAAAGAAGAGCCGTGGCTATGGGCTGACGCTCAAGAGAACTCTTTTAATGACATTAAATCAGCGTTAATTTGTAGGCCTGTTTTGGCAATCTATGACGAAAATCTTGAAACACAGGTACATACAGATGCTTCGTCCGTTGGGGTCGCCGGCATATTAATGCAAAAACAATCTCACGGTGAATTTAAGCCTGTGGCTTATGCAAGTCGGCAGACTACGAATGCCGAAAGCAAATATCATTCCTACGAGCTCGAAGCTCTTGCCGTAGTGATGAGTCTGAAGAAGTTTCGCGTATATCTCCTAGGAAAACCATTTACGGTGATCACTGACTGTAACGCTTTAAGCGCAACATGGACCAAAAGAGATATGATACCTCGAATTAGCAGGTGGTGGCTTGAATTACTAGAGTTCGATTTTAAAGTTCAGCATCGTCCCGGAAAACACATGCAACATGCGGACGCGCTTAGTCGTAATCCAATTGACTCAGTGCTACACCTCGATGAGATGGATTGGGTTATTGCTGTACAGCAAACGGATCCAAAAACAAACGCTATAATAGCGGATCTTAAGTCCAGTGCAGACAGCGCCGTAACTAAAAACGATTACTGCATGGTAGATGGTCAGTTGTGTAAAGTAGTCGATGGCAAGAAAAGGGTAGTAATTCCTAAATCAGTTAGGTGGCGTATGGTGAAAATGTTTCATGACGATAATGGTCATATGAGTCAAGAAAAGGTTATAGGACTTATTCGAAAGAAGTATTGGTTCGAAAAGTTAAGACAGTTTGTCACAAAATATGTGAAAGGTTGTATTTCCTGTCAATTTGCAAAAAAACCAACAGGGATACAGAGAGGTCACTTGAACCCTATTGAAAAAGGTAGTACGCCCTTCGGTACGATACACATTGATCATTTAGGTCCGTTTTGTGAATCAAACTATGGTAACACTTATCTCCTATTAATAGTAGACGGATTCACTAAGTACACGTGGCTCCAGCCAGTACCTAATACTAAAGCAGATCACGTATTGCAGACTTTAATTCTATTAGAGAAAATCTTTGGTAGCCCTACCAGAATTATTAGTGACAGGGGAAAGTGCTTTACTAGTCGTCAAATGGCGAATTTTTGTGTTAACAGACACATAAAGCATATTCTTAATGCGGTAGCTTGTCCTCGAGCAAATGGACAAGTAGAACGGGTTAATCGTACAGTTTTACAATCTCTTACGGCTTGCATTGGAGATCAGCATGACAGATGGGAAGAGTATGTACCCCAAGTGCAACGCGGTATTAACTCCACGGTAAACAATTCAACGGGTAAAAGTCCATTTGACCTGGTGTTTGGTTACCTTCCTCGCTTTCCTTTGGAAGTTATTAATTCTGAGACCGTGAACGTCGATTTGATAAGAAACCGAAAGGAAGCGGCAGATAAAATGAAAGTTAATGCAACTCGCATGAAAACCCGTTATGACCAAAATCGAATGCCAGCACTAGAATTTAATATTAACGATTTAGTACAAATCGAACGTAGAGTTCTAAAGAAAGGAATAACTAGTGGTAAACTAGTGGACAAATACGCAGGCCCCTATAAAATAATAACAATTTTGGGAAATGACCGCTATCGCGTTCAATCATTGAATACACGTGGACGCAAGTATTGTAACGTTATTGCGGCCGATAGAATGAAACCGTTTAGAATTCAGGAAGAATCAGATACTGACAGTGGAGAAGACGAAAGTGAAATAGTCTAGCTGGGTGATAGTTTCTGTCATACAAGTTTTGTATTCTGTTTAACCACATGTATGATAATGGTAAACAATAAATTCGTTTAGAAGTTTAACTAGACGTTGTTTTATTAAGAGACACCAACAAAATCGCAATAACCAATCAGTTGGATTTGAAGTAAGTAAATCAAAGAGCTATTATCAAAACATTGTTGTGATTTTGTATTCTGAATGAAATAGACTCAGTTTATAACCAGTTCGGTTAAGACCAGTTAGGTCGATTTAGAAAAAAAATAAAAAAAAATCTGTTGACTCAGAAGTAAATTTGAGAATTCATGTCAAAGCGATGGCGATGGTGTTATTTCAGAAGCTGAATCAGATAGACTCAGTTTATGACCAGTCCGGTTAAGACCAGTTAGGTCGGTTAATAGACTCATTATGACCAGTTCGGTTAAGACCAGTTAGGTCGGTTTATAGACTCAGTTTAAGACCAGTTAGGTCTGCTGTTTAGACAAATCAATTGAATTTGAATTTAATCAAATAAACCAGGTCAAAACATTAGTGTGATTTTGTAAGCTGAATCAGATAGACTCAGTTTAAGACCAGTTCGGTCAAGACCAGTTCGGTCAAAACCAGTTCGGTCAAGACCAGTTCGGTCAAGATCAGTTCGGTCTAGACCAGTTCGGTCTAGACCAGTCAGGTCTGCTGTTTAGACAAATCAATTGAATTTGAAATAAATCAAAGATTCCATGTCAAAATTTTGGTGTGATTTTGTAAGCTGAATCAGAAGGAATCAGTTTATTACCAGTTCGGTTAAGACCAGTTAGGTCGATTTAGTAACATCAGTTCGATTTGAAGTAAATCAAAGAGTTCATATCAAAATATTAGTGTGATTTTGTAAGCTGAACCAGAAAAAAAAAAAAAAAAAAGCTGTATGTTTTACTTGTCTAGCAATAATACGTGGTCGTATCATTTCTCAGGATGGCCGAGTGTAAGAAATACTAGAGGCACAGGCAGAACCTTGTGTGGTGCTACGCTATGACGTCATCTGCCACGCCATGACGTCACCTGCTACGACGTCGGTGCTACGCCGTAGTCATCCCGGCGCTACGCGAGGAGGAGACACGGGGAAAGACGCCAGTCTTAATTGAGCTAACACCACGGATACACGTATATTGATCGTTGATAAATTTAATAATATAAGTGATTAGAAACCCCGTGAGTTGTCTCATTTCTGAACCCTAACAGTACGTATCAAATGCCAGCCCGCGCGTAGGTGAAAATTCTGAACAGTAAAAAACTAACGTCTGTGCTAGGTTCACGGAATTCCGAATCTGTATTCCGTATTCAGAAATCGAATGCGGAAAACGTACGTATACGGCCAGCCTAAACAAAGGCGACCCCACGCGGGAAGCCACTGCGATTCAGAACTCACGCCACTATTCGCGCTAGCTGTAACACTGCCATACAAGTTAGTTGACAGACATGACACGAACGAATTATGTCCCACATCACGCGCAGGTTTCGCCTTAGTTTGAAGAAAACTTCTAATTAATACCTGATTTCAGAACAAAAATCTACGTACATATTAAGAGGAGAAATCTGTTGACCGAAGTAAAACAGCTAATCAAATTACTTGAGTTACTTGAGTATTATATATGTACAATTGAATATTTCTAATCTTATGCCCAATAACAAAACAAACTAACATACAAAGAGGAGAGGAAAAGGGGCTCATTGCGCATCAAAAAATTCATCAACATCGATGTCAATGGGAAACGTGCCCAGAACGCTGGCAGCATTGCCACGTTGAATGGCAATGCTGATTCTCTGGCTGAAGAAAAGGCCAGCCCTCTGGTAACATTGAACATTAACATTCTCTTGAGTATTTAGTAGATCGTCGCAAAGAAATCCCCTTTTTTTCCAGCTAACCTAATTTTCTGTCTTTTCCAGCTAATCTATCAGGAACGAGTCTAAATCGTCACCTGTCACGATAGCGTTTTTTACGCCTGCCTCGGTTACCATGGGCAAACCACATAATATGCCATGACGGTGTAAAAATTCTGTTCATAATTCACTTGATACATTAATTACATATTCCGAAGTACCGTCCGTTTAAGAAAATAAGGGAATAAGCTTTTATTACAACGACCTGAAGATGAGCAGCCTTACACAGATCCATGAAAAGAAGCGAAGCGTCTTAAAAATATGTGTGAAAAATTTACCCAATTTTCATCAACTATCCCAAAGACGTCAACTTCTGCCCATCTACTGTGCTTCTTTCGTCAATAATCTTAATATGTTAGTATTTGTTACTGGCACTCCGCCCGCGACTTCGTTCGCGTGATTTCGTTTAAAGTTTTCGTGAAGGCGACCAAAAATAAGCTATTATTAAAACAATAAAAAATTGGGTATCGTAGATATACAGGGTTTATTGGATTGGGACGATTCGATCTTTGACTTAAGGAATAATAAATTTTAGGTTACCGCCGCAAAGTAAAATCCTACCCTAAAAACTTATCAACCCCTTTTTGCCCCGCTGAGGGTAGAGTTTTGAACAACCTAAATATGCTATTCTCTCTTTCCTTCTCTTTTTTATTTATCGTTTATGTTAGTCAGATTGCGCAGTGAGATTCCTCAAAAAAAAAAACTTTAACACCCCTATCTTGGGGGCTGTATTCGGGCAAGCCACTTTCCAGGCATTCACTGTATCGGTCGAGTACGGCACTTCACAGTTAAACAGTGATGGCGACAAAAAAAATCTGGTTAACTTTTCAGTGCTGTGGACCGAAGACAGGAACGCCGGTAGGCTTAAACAAGAAATTTTGCGGATGCCGAGCCCACCGAAGCGAATGGGTAGAGTAGCTTGCAGCCACGCTCGGTCATCCAGGGCCACATTTAGGATAGATGATAGCGTGCGACGAATAATCTGATCAATTTTGTCCAAGAGAATTTGTGTTTGCTTCCATAATGGCGAAGCGCGAAGAAAGTACATGCAATTTGGACCAAAGCAACAATAACGACTGAGGGTGATAGCCGAATGTACATTCATTTTAGAGAGTCTGTCCGAAATATCATTGATATGTGTTATTTTGGCGTCAATGAATGGAGAAAAACTATCTTCCAAAATTGGGGCACCTAGGAGGTGCAGTGAACTTCTTTCTGCAATTTTGATCTCTGGTGCTATTGTTTTGAATTTTTGAAGGGCCGATTGTCTGTCCGAATTGTCACAGATGAAAATTTCACATTTGGAGTGGTTGAGTTCTGGGCCAATGGACTGGAATTGCTGCTTCAGGAATTGCAAATCTTTCAAAACTGAATCTACGTCACCTCCTAGTGTGCCATCATCTAGATACCAGACGTTGAATTTTGAATTGAATTGTTTGATGATAGGATGAATAGCCAAACTTAAAATGACTGGCCCGAGAGGGTCACCTTGTAGCACTGCCAAATAAAACCGAAAATTTCAGGAAGTTCCTTTTTTACCTCCGCAAACAAAGTGTCCCTGTTAACAAAATTAATGGCGTTCTTAACGTCAACCTTGAGGATGACCTCACCCTTGTCAGAATTTAAAAAAAGTAGAAAGGGCATGTACAGCAGCCTCACAGCCTCCCCTAGAGCCAAAGCCAAGCTGTAGGGGCTGGAACTTATTTGTGAGTCTTTGGCCGTAGAGTTTGCAGCAAATTTTGGCTGCCATACGCCTGTAGGTACATCCGACGGCAATAGGACGAATGCCGCCGTCCCTTTTGCGCATGGCACATAAGTTGGCCCCGTACAAGACATCGACGACGGCATCGTTTATACCGCCGGAGAGCATTAGGTTGATTAGAGCCACAAGCTCCTTCAAAAGAGTCTCACCAGCGTCCCCGGCGCCTGAACTTATAAGATCCTTTAAATGTTGAGGAGTCAGGCCGTCGAGGCCGCCGGCGAAACCACTCCGGAAGGAGCTCACGGCTGCAATCAACTGGGGAGCTGAAATTTGGTATCTTATCTTATCTTATGGAGGGGCCGAGAAATAACTCGGCAACTTCGAGCATTGGGATCTTTTGTGGTCCCCTAAATTAAATTTGGTAAAAGGATAAATTGAGATCGGGGGTGTCGGGTGGGTCGGGAAAGGTAAGATCATCCGCAGGCGCTGGATGTTTACTCTCCAAGGCTGAAATTGTTTCTGGAGAGTAAGGCGCCACCACATCACTGCTGAACAATAGCCTGGCCGCTGCCCTAATGTCACCTTCACTTAATTTGGATTCTACATGCGAACACACGCCTTTCTGGGAAGGGTGGTTATATGCTGGTAAATTTGAATCTAAAATAAAGGTCGAATCGTTGCAATTGTCTTTAATTTGAGTTGTTAATGTTTTTTTGTTGCTAATTTTTTTGGACCTTCTCATAGTGTATCCTAAGTCCCCGTTCGCCTTTAAAAAAGTGTGCCTGTGAGCATTGGGGACATCTCACCAGCTGAACATCAACGGATGTGGCAGGTTGACTGCTACAGGTTCCGGCCTCGCTACAGTCTGCATTGTTCATTAAAGAAAAGAAAAAAAGTAAAACTTATATAGAAACACGTATTTAAGGATTATTTTTAATTTCAGCCTTGTTAAAGTTTGAATGAAAAATAAATTATTTATTATCAAAATGAAATGAAATTTAGTCATTCTGTTCTTCAACACAATTAAAGAAACAGTTATTTTAGGATTTTTTAATTTCATCCCTTAAAAGGGTAAAAAGGGGTGTTAAAGTTTGTACAAAAACTAAATTGTTTAATATTAAAATTACTTGGAATTCAGTATATATGCTCTTCAATACAATTAAAGAAACATGCATTTAAGGATTTTCTGAATTTCTTCCCTTAAATGGGTAAAATAGGGGATGAAAGTTTTATTATCTTTCCTTTTACTTATACACACTGTGTCTATGTTTCTTATTTAATTTCCCTGTCGTAGGTCTGCTGGAAGAAATTTCTTTAGAAATAAGTAGCACCTTTGTGCTATTCTGTCTTGATATGTACTGTCTCTTTAAAGTGTTTTGTGTGTACATAAATAAATAAAGTTTGTATGAAACTCTGTCATTTTTAATTTGAAATGAATGAAGTTTGTGTTTTAGCCTCTAAATATAAAATAATGAAATACGTCTATAAGCTATTTTTGAATTTCATCCCCTAAAATGATAAAAAGGGATGTTAAAATTTGTATGAAAACTAAATTGTTTATAATCAAAATTACTTGGAATTTAGTATTTATGCTCTTCAATACCATTAAAGAAAAACGAGTTTTTTTAAATTTCATCCCTAGCATAGATTTAAGGCAAGATTGCTTGCGACACGGGCAATTTTACGTTGCCTGTCCTGGGGACTCTGGAGTCAGCTAGCAGCCTAGTCATTTTGACACCGAAAAAACACCAATGGGATATACAAAGAAGAGTTTAATTTAATTCTAACTTCTTGATGACGACTTTGTTAGTGTAAGCTAATTGGAGTACCCTATCTAGAATGTACAGGATGGCGCAAAACTCGTTACTCTATCGGAAGATGCTTTAATTTTTGCAAATGGCAGAAAATATCAATTCTGCTTCGATATTTGTGAAGAAAACAGATGCAATATATAGCTGGTAACCTCCAAGCGGGTGTAACCTACGTCAAACCATTCTAAATCGCGACCACGAAGAAGATAACTTTTCATCGAAAATCATCATGAGCAAGCTCTGTGAATATGTGTATATGCAAAATGATCACCTTTGTGGACCGAAAATCCGCGTATAATACAGACAGAGTCATTAAATTCGCTTAAAGTTACTGCATGGTGTGTTTTTTACGCTGGAGGCATCATCGGACCGCCAACCCACTACTGTGGTCGACGAGGTCACAGAGTCATGATCAACATATTTCTCTATTCTTAGAAGAAATAAATTTGAACTAGAGTACATAATGGTTCCAACAGTAATGCAACGGCGCTAACTGCACGAGCCGCAACCGAAATCCGAGGGCGGCATTACCCGGACTTGCACTGGTCAGTAAGAACGCTTGATGTAACTGTTCCTCACTTCTTTCTGTGAGTTTTTTTTTAAGTCACGAGTCTAAGTTAACAAGCCTCAGACTCTTGAAGCCCTCAAAGATAATATCCGCCGGAAGTTCTGGCAAGAGTGAAGGCAAATGCCATAAACGGGCCCGAATATTTATCAATTCTGGCGAAGCGACGGCCCGT
Organism: Orthosia incerta; assembly: GCA_948252205.1. Lineage (NCBI taxonomy): Eukaryota > Metazoa > Arthropoda > Insecta > Lepidoptera > Noctuidae > Orthosia > Orthosia incerta. The sequence goes on from OX411759.1 coordinate 28,585,627, forward strand.
ATCATTTTCTCCACTAAATGGAAAATAAATTAAGACACCAAATAAATACACTCGGTTCCAAAAATAACGGGTCAGTCACATAAACCCAAATATCTCCCGAACTACGTATGCCATCCTAATGAAACGAAGACTGTTCAATTGAGAATTTATTTATACAGATAAAAAATAAAATAAAACTTAGTTGCACCCACAATATTAATCTCTAAATTAAAAAAAAACTAAAGTAGTCATATTTTTCTTAAGATTACATTTTTATTATGATTGTTTTTTTGCTGTTTTTAATCACTTTCTTCATTTAATACTTTGTGTTGCCTCCACAAGCTCTTCTGACAGCTTCCAGGCGATTAGGGATGCTGTACACCAAATTTCGGAGCCGGTGCTGAGGAATACCTTCCCATTCCTCCACCAGTGCTTGTTTGAGCTCCGGAAGCGTGATTGGTGGGGGGTTTCGACCTTTCACGCATCTCTGAAGCTCGTCCCAGGCGTGCTCGATGGGGTTTAAGTCCGGGCTTCGCGCTGGCCACTGCATGAGTTCGATACCGACCTCTTCAAGGTAGTCATGTACAATTCTGGCGGTATGGGGACGCGCATTATCATGCATTAATATGCCATGCCGGTCCATCCTGGCCATGAAATGACCTACATGTTCATTGAGGATCTCTTACACGTACCTCTCTGCATTTAGAGTTCCATTTTGAATGAGTACCAGCTCGGTGCGGGCCTCAGCAGAAATCCCAGCCCAAACTTGTACGGAGCCTCCACCGTACGCCACTTTTTCCTCCACACACGCTTGATGAAAGCGCTCCCCTGGTCTTTTGTACACCAACTGCCTACCATCATGCTTATAAAGCATGAATTTAGACTCGTCCGTGAACATTACCCTAGACCAATCGTCTAGTGTCCAGTTTAGGTGCTCGCGCACGTATCTCTGTCTTGTAATTCGATGTCCCCGTTCCAGTTTGGGGCCATTTGCGGGCCTCAATGGTTTCAAATTTGCTTCAGCAAGACGTCTTCTTACTGTTTGAGCGCTTAAATTGCCACCTCCAAAGCGAATAAAGTGAGTTTTTAGACCAACAGCAGTTTGAAAACGATTTCGGAGCATTGTAACCACCAGTTGTCTGTCTTCCCTGGCCGTTGTGCATCTTGGTCTGCCATTTCCTGGTTTTCTAAGGTATGATCCGGTCTCTTGGTACCGCTGGACTACCCGCTGAACAGTCGACAAAGATACACCAATGTTTCTGGCTGTTTCACGCTGGCTCCGCCCAAGTTCCAAAAAAGTTAGGATTCTGGTACATTCCTCTAGCGTGACTGCCATGCTTTACCTCACAGAATAATAATTATGCACGTGGAAGACGTTCACGATATTTTTTTTTGTGACAGAATAGAAATGGAAAGCATCCATAATGACATGAAACAAAAATATTGTTTTTAAAAATAGTAATTTTTTTTAAATTTTGTTTTTCTAATGAAGTTTTTTTCATCAACCAGTTTAAATAATATACTATTAGAAGCGCAACTAAAAATTCTTTATTCTGTTTTTTATTTCATTGATCTAACTTTTACAGTTCTGGAGGAATTTAATTTTTTGTGACTGACCCGTAATTTTTGGAACCGAGTGTATTATCCAAAAGCAGAAACAAAGTTTTTAATTCATAAAAAAAATACAGCCAGAGAACATCTGGTGGTAACTTTTGCGTCTGTTGACATGTATTCATTTTCTATCGTGTCGGTAGTAGGATTCAGAAATTGAAAGCAAAGTGGTCTTCCAATATTTTTACCTCCCCGTGGAAATTGATCCTACGAGACCTCAGGAATAAAAGTCTAAAACAGCTCTAGCTATTAGAACAGGAAGGCAGTGCAGTTTATGCTCATTTTATATCAATTTACACCAATTTTTTATAATTCGATAAAATAAAAATGTTGAGCTAAGTTTGTGGTCTACGTGAACAAAGACGCGGGCGGAAAACTATGTTTAGATAATAATTTAATATCTCACAAGAACTGAAAAAAAAACGAAACAGCCAATATCGTGTGGTTCGACGGCGCAGGCGAAGCTGCGGGCGGAAAGCTAGTAAATAAATAAAAAGCAAAAAATTTGGCTCGTACTCGCGTCAGAGAACCGCTAAATAAATAAAATAAACTACTGTAACCGTTGGCGGTTGCAGAACGCGAGTACGGGGCTTATTTTTTTGTTTGCAGAGGTTTTTGTGTTGGGGGTTTCTTTAATTTATTTGTTTATGTTACATCTTCTACCATTTTCATCGTTTTAAATTTACACACACTTACATCACAACCGATCAATCTGAAATTTTGCACGGTTAACTAAGTGACATCATTCTAAATCTGACATATTCGACCGCCACAGATGGCGGACTATTTATTTTTATGCACCCCCATGATATGGATATCAAATGAAAAGATTTGTTGAGTAGAATAATAAAAATAAAAAATCTTAATTTTAAGAAGTATTTCTTTAATTAGTAATTTATTTTCACAACCCCAACTGATTGAGCTAAAATTTTGCACACTCCTTTGGTTTGGATGACAATTCGTAAGCTAAAATGCTTGTTTTCAAAAAGTTTTTTTTTTTATCGAAATACATAATAAATAATGTTTCATTGTTGCACGAGAGACACCATTTTTAACCCGCAACGGAAATAGTGTTATAAGTTTGCGTGTTTGTCTCCTAAACCGATGAACCGATTTTAATTTCTTTTTTTCGTTTCAAAGGTGACTTTATCGAGAGTGTTCCTAGCTATGCGCTCTAGATCTTCTTACTTCATACTTGAGTAATAGGATTCAGAGCGTTGACGTTAGTGGTAAAAGATCACCCGGACCTGTAGCAACAATGAGAGTCCCGCAGGGCTCAATTTTTGGTCCTTTCTTGTTTCTTATTTATATTAATTAATGACTTGCCTTACCTCATAAAGGATAACTATGATATAGTGTTGTTTTCGGATGATACTTCACTTTTGTTTAAACTTAATCGTCAGCAGCTGGTTACTGACGATGTAAATAGCGCGATCTCAAATGTAGTTCACTGGTTCAATGTTAACAAATTACTTCTTAATGATAAAAAAACCAAATGCATTAAGTTTACCCTACCTCACGTAAGGCAGGTGAAAACAAATGTGTTGATAAGGGGCGAAGAATTGAATCCTGAAAATAGCACAGTATTCTTAGGCTTAACTTTGGATGCTAAGCTTCAGTGGGGGGTTATGGAAATATTATTTTTACTTGTCTTAGAGCCTGTCCAATTTTATACGATCCTGGCGAACTCGCGCCTCCCTTAAATTAACTACCACCATTGTTTACGAGCTCCTCCTGAAATCTTTTCAATTATTTTTTGTCGCTATTAGATTTCTAATTACTTGAGCTTCTGTTTGTAGATAGTTTGACGAAGATAGTCCAATTGGAACTGAAATGCTTCGTTAAGATAGGATAAGATTTTCATAGTTTTAAGGACAGGGTTCGTATACATGTGTTATTGCTACATCTTAATGATCAGCTAATGAAACTTATTGCTAAATAATTATACTTACTTAATTTGATTGATTGTAAATCTTGAGGTTTCTCTCTCCTGACCTCTGTTCCTGATTAAACCTTAAATTACTAATACTAATGTGGAGTTTACCAATTGCTAATTTATTTCGATTCACGCTCCAAAAAAATATAATAGGTAATTATATGTTCTGCAACGATTGAGTTTACATGGAGTCGTAACCTTAAGATTATACTGGCTCGAAATCCTTCTGATATATAAGGGTTTCTAAGATTTAGAATATGTTCTAAATATTTTAAGATCTTATTTCTTTAGGATAGTCTAGCTTTCTTGTATTGGCCTTCTCAGATGATATGCGTTTTAAATCTTTTCTATGACTTTTTTCCTAGTATAGTTACTAACACTATCGTTAAGGGTATAGTTTGCAGAACATACTACCACTGTTCTTGTTCTTGAATGTAATGTTTGTATGTCGTTTTGTGGCAATTGAATACTTTTTTTTTCTTCTTTCTTACCTACCTCTACAGTGTAATAAATCTTTATTTATTTCCACCAACAAACTTCTTTATCTGAAATTCTGGATAAGTAGGTTAACGTATTTAACAAAATTCCCATAATACCATTTCCCCTTGTCTTTTGAGAACATAACGACATCATCTTTACAAAATACGCCGACGAAGAACCAATCTCCTGAAATAATTAGATTTTTCTTTGTTCTCCTCTACGATCGCTCATTGTTGTTTTTATTAACGATTAGCAGTTGCCTGCGACTTTGCCCGTGTTAAAGTAAAATTATCCCAAGGTAACGCACTCCCGCGGTAAAAATATCATATCTAGGTACTTCTACAACGTCTTCTCTATCTTTATAAAATAAAACAACAAAATGTAGTTTATTTCAAATAAACCTTATAGGTACTTTTAAATTGACAAAAAAATTCGCAAGCGTCATCAGGTATATATGAAGAAGAATGTGCAAGAAACTCCACGGACACCCTTTTCCATCAATAAGTTTTAATTACAGGTATTTGCTGACATCATTCTTGTTGGAAAATTACATATATGTGAGAAGGATGTAAAAGAGACGTAAAAACGTCTGGAGTAAATTAAACAAGCTCAATATAAAATAATTAATTAAAAACAGGCCGAGGCAACCAAGTTATGAACCAAAACCACCACTACCAAACCAACCGGCTGGTTGGTTTGGTGATGGTGGTGGTTTTTGTTCACCCAGCCAGCCAGTTATGATTCATATAACATAAATAAATAAATAAATCCCAACAGATGGCGCCCGTTCATGAACATGACGCATGGATTGGTAACTCAGCTCAGCCATCGTGAAGGGAACCGAATGATCCAACACATGCGCCACCATAAGCGAGACATTTGAGAGAGAATGACACACGCAACTGTAGGGGCACACACAAGTCAACCAACGAAATTTAGTTACATTAAATGGTAGACACACACACATGTGCTGTGCAGTTATATAATACTAAAAGAAATTGAGTTGATACATTACAAATATATTCATACGGTCTTCAGCAGGTCCAACAATACTTCAAAACTTCTCTGACCGTCACTAGTTTTTTCGCCCTAGTGGCTGCGGAGCAGGACCAGCATTGAGCCAAGCATTTTTATCAGCGATGTCATGAAAATAGGTTCTACGGTTTAGGCATGAAAAAGTGACAGACAGAGTTACTTTCGCATTTATAATATTACTAAATTCTATGGCTTCGTCTGCGTGTAAGTCGGTAATGATCCTAACGTACTCACGGGATAAAAAGTATTCTATGTCCTTCTCCAAGGTGTAAGTCCTCTATCTTTATACAAACATTAATCAAAATTGGTTAAGTGGTTTAGGCATTAAAACGTATCAAACAAACCAACAGACAGAGTTACTTGCGCATCTATAATATTAGTATGGATATGGATACGTTAGTATGGATGGGAGAATGAATAATTAAATGACAGACGATAACGAAGCTTTTAAAAAGTTTATTATTTCTTAAATAAATATCCATAAGGAGATAAGGCGCTTATATCTGTGTAAAGTCCTCGTCACGAGAAGGTATGAAGCTAAGTTACGTATCAACAACAAATAATCCCAAATTGAATCAACTCAAAGTACGTGTAAACTGTAATACGAAACTAACGAGCAATTTCATTTGGTTGGGTTATATTTGATAGCGATATAAAGCGCTGTCGTCTGATGTTTGTGGTACTGGAACGCGTCTGACTCATGGAACTTACCGAGTTCTCTATTTACAATATTTATAGCTTCTCGTGACGGGGCTTGTAGGCATGTAGAACTTTTTAAGCATTATTTTATACTAGCTGTTCCCCGCGGCTTCGCTCCCGTGGGCCACACCACAGGACGCGTTTACGGGATGCAAAAATAAAATTTACCTTTCTATTGGTAAAAGATTTTTTTAAATCGGTCCAGTAGTTTCGGAGCATATTCGGAACAAACAAACAAAAAAATCTTTCTTCTTTATAAAAATTATTATTAAGTATAGATCATGTTTGATTTAAGAAAGAGAGTGTCCAAGGAGTTTATATAGATACTAAGGTTTGGAATTGTTTCATATTTCTGACTGACCAATGAACCCTTGATCAAAAATGCTTGTAATTGATTTAACTGAAATAAATGCTTGTAGTTGGATACAACTAGCTTCTGCCAGCGGCTTCACCCGCGTGAAATTCGAAAATTATCCTGAGGCAACATTTCCTGGGATAAAAGTATCCTATGTGCTACTATACTATCTCTGTGACAAATTTCATCCAGAGACGTCCAACCGTTTTAGCGTGAAGAAGTAACAAACATAGAAACACACACACACACACACACTCACAAACTTATGCCTTTATAATATTAGCGTGGTGTGATAAAAGTAATGTTTAAAATTTTACATACGCTGGCGATGGTAAAACACACAGCAATCTATAAATTGACTGAGCCACATCCATTTATTTCAGGCACAGATAGGTTCAAACACAAGAAAAACATAGATCTAAAACTACATCAAAAAAAAAAAAACACCGTTGAAAAATATACCTCTCCTAAAACACGGTCGCATTTGTTAGTGCAATTGTATCGAAATATTGTCCGTTACATTTGTTTCTATGTTAACCGAGTGAATTTCCCCGGGGCACTCCTGTACCCCGGTTACGATGTTTAGAACTCACTTCGGGCTATTTTGGTAGTCATGGTATGGTTTGTTATAGCTTTTTTTATATTCTATAGGCTCGCGTTTGACCACTATCACGCCTGATGTTAATCGATGACGTGGTCTACGGTGAAGCACGTTTGCCTAGAAGAAACCTATTCACTCTTGACTTAAAGACCCCAAGGTTGTAGCTATCAGGGAACAAAGACCCCGGAAGGGAATTCCACTCCTTAGCTGTGCGCACAATGAAAGTATTAGCAAAACGCTTTGTGCGTATGGGAGGGATGTCCATCATGTACCGATGGCGCATGGCCGTACGCCTTCTAGTCCGATGATGGAAAGGGCTAGGCGGAATCAAATTGGACAGTTCCATCGCAGACTCCCCGTAATGTAACCGATAACCAAAAAACCGACAGTCTGGCAACTCGGCGTCGATATTCGAGGCTCTGGAGCTTTGAGGCGACCAGTGCATCGTTACCAATAAGCCTTTTGGCCCGTCTGTCGATCGACTCAAGTACATCAAGCTGGTATTTGGCAGATCCATCCCAGAGGTGAGAGCAGTACTCCATGCATGACCGAACTTGCGCTTTATACAAGTTGAGCAGCTGTTCAGGCGTGAAGTACCGTCTCACCTTAGCAAGAATCCACAACTTTTTTTGCAGCTAACTGAGCTTTCGCCTCAATGAATGGAACTGAACTGAACTTTCGGCTAGTTATTTTGTAGCAATTAGTTAACTTGTGAAAATCGCATTTACTAGGTATTGGTACATACTTAAGTTTTGGTCTCTTGATCAGAACGTACAACGCTGCGGTGTATGGAATGCGGTGCCGGACATATAATCTTAAGAAGAACGTCTAAAATGTTTTTTTTATTCACAGTATGCGTCAGCAGTAAGGAGCATTACCTATATATTGTCAATTATAAGGTTTGGTCTCTTGATCGGAACGCTCAACGCTGCGATCAGCGGTGCTGGACACATAATTCTCCTCAATGTTGACGCATATTGTGATGGAACCAAAGACCATTGTAGACACTTTTGATACGATAAATGTGTCCGCCACCCCATACCGCAGCGTTATGCGTTCCAATTCCAAAAGCTTCTGCGTTGTTACCACATCAAAAGTTCCTCCTTAAAGAAGTCCTCTTAACATTTTCGTAAGAACCAGACAACTCAGGCATCCCAAATGAACCATGATTACCAACGATATACGTACACACATCATAACTATCTTGAGCAAAAAGGGGATCTACACGCAAGTCATGCATATGCTTATTAACAACTTCAACTTTGCCCATATCACGGGGTCTCATTGATAAGAAAGAAAATTTGGTTCAAATAAATCTCACTAGATAGCGCGACATGTACACACAATTCAAAAGAATTAGGAATTGAACATAAAAAAATATGTTTATGTGTAATTGTAGAGTTCACAATACCCAATATTCCATAATTGTGTACTTAGGAGAGTTCTCTTAATTCACATTTCAAAGATTATTTGAACTGATCATTTAAATTGATGCCAATAGATGGCGCATTTCTAAATTTCTGAGGCATTCCACTCGATTGTTGAAATTTGCATTGTAACACATTTTGGTGCAAAAATACTGTAAAAATGTGCTGTAATATACTATAAAACAAATCTTCATTGTATTTAAAGAAAAAAATATTCACGAACCTATAGTAAACCCTTTTACTTGCAAGTCGCTGCTAACACCGTCTATGTCCCTGGAACGGGATCGAACGCGATTGATGTACTTACAAAAATAACAAGATTAATCAGATGAAAAATGCTAGTTACGTCGGCACGGCTTCTTTGTATGGGATGAGGCAATTATTATAATTGAATTATTACTGAATTTAAATTATTATTTTAGATTTTTTATTATTGGACTGTTATTATTGAATTGTTGTATTATTTTTATGGAATTATTTTTATTGAATTATGATTTGTTTATTAATGTTAGTTTAATTGGTTTGCCTGTCTGTGTTTAATCTGTGTGAAGTTTAAATTATTACTTAATATTATTCGTCTTATGTAATTCTATAATTATTGACTCTCTGCACGTGTTGGGTCAAACTGTGAGTGCAGAGAGTAATTGCAATAAATAAATAAATCTGTATGCTAGTATCATATTATCTGTGCCCATATCATAATACCTATTAAGCTCTAAATTACTAATAACATACCCAATCTTCTATCCATCTATCTATATAAATAAATAAAAAGTTAATAAAATCAAAAATCCCGACTGCTTAAAAAGCGAACTAAAAAGATTTAAACAAGAAGAAAATCTTGCTGTGCGGTCGGTGGATACATATTCGCGAGCTATCTGACCAAAACCAGATGTATTTTCCGACTGCACAGCAAGATTTTATTCTTTTTAGTTCACTTTTTAAACAGTCGGGTTTTTTGATTTTTGTTTACAACTTTTTAGTTATACCTACTTCTTTTTTCGAATGACTTAACTCTTCATTTTGATTGGTACTCGATGGTTTTCGAAGAAAAAAAAATAGCAACCCCTACAATATGGCGCCAAAAATCCGCCATGTTTCTTTTTTTTAACGGCCTTTATCTAAAAACACTTGGGCGGCCAAGACCTATCTAACGATGTCTTAATTATAAAAATCTGTCAAGTGGTTTGAAAGATATGAGGTAATAAAGAATATTACATACATACATACAAACATACAAGATACGCGCGAAAAACATAACCCTTTCCTTGCAGCCGGGTAAAAAGAAAAGTTCAGACTGACTGAATAACTGACTCATCAACGCCTTGCCCAAATCATTGGACCTAGAAAGCTGAAATTTTGGACAGAGGTTCCATTTATAATGTAGACAAGGATTATGGAAGGATTTTTCGAAATTCAGTCCCTAAGGGAGTTAAATAGGGGATGAAAGTTTGTATAAACCTGTAATTTTAAATTTGATCTAATTATAAAATTAAATATACTTCTTCAAGGATTTTTGGAATTTCATCCCTTAAAGAGGTAAAAAGGGGTGTTAAAGTTTGTAAGAAAAATACATTTTTTATCATCAAATTTACTTGAAACTTAGTATTTCTTCTCTTCAATACAAGTAAGGCGAAACATACTTGATTTTTGAATTTCATCCCTTAAACGGGTAAAAAATGGGTATTAAAATTTGTATGAATGATTTCCTACTGGATGTGCTCGGGGGGAATCAGTTTTCATACCTCGAATACCATTGATACCCTGTGACTATGTCTTTGAGTTTAAACTATTACAATTTCCATTTAAGGTCTGCTTTGCAATGACCATAAATAAATCTCAGGGGCAGTCATTAAGGGTGGCAGGCATAGATTTAAGGAAATATTGCATGTCACACGGGCAATTCTTCGTTGCCTATTGCAAAGTCAGTACTAGCAGCCTGGTAATTTTGGTACCAGACAGAAAAACCACCAATGTGGTATACAAAGAAGTGTATAATAAAATTCTAACTTCCTGATGACGACTTTTTTAGCGTAAACAAATTGGAGTACCCATATCTAGACTGTACAGAATGGCGCAAAACTCATCACTCTATCGGAAGATGCTATAATTTTTACTTCGACAATTCAGCTTCGACATTTGTGAATTAAAAAGACATAAAATGTAGCTCACCTTCAAGTGCGTGTAATCTACGCTACGTCAAGCCCTTCTAAATCACAACCACGAGGAAGACAACTTTTCATCGAAAATCATCATGAGCAAGCTCTGTAAATAAGCAAAATTATCATCTCTGTGGCACAGAAAATCCGCGTATAATTCAGGAAGAGACATTCTCAGAGAGCTCAGTTACTGCATGGTGTTTTGTTTTTTATGGATGAGTGCTAACGCGTGCCCGTGTCCCCGCTATACGTGGCACAAGATGATATCGTGGCGTTTTAGTGGGTTCGAGTCCCACATAACTGCGCTATCCACCCGTGATAGCGCAGTATGCATGAGCATATCCCCAGGCAAAAAAATGGTGTGTTGTTAAAGACAAACCGCACTACGCGTCAGCGGAGCAACGCGACGCGACATGACCAAATATACTTTGAATGATATTGTATGAGATAAAACGCACTACGCGGCAGCGGAACTACGCGAAGCGACACTTTATACTTTATACACCTACCCTACACCTACCCTACACCTACCCTACACCTACCCTACACCTACCCTACACCTACCCTACACCTACCCTACACCTACCCTACACCTACCCTACACCTACCCTACACCTACCCTACACCTACCCTACACCTACCCTACACCTACCCTACACCTACCCTACACCTACCCTACACCTACCCTACACCTACCCTACACCTACCCTACACCTACCCTACACCTACCCTACACCTACCCTACACCTACCCTACACCTACCCTACACCTACCCTACACCTGCCCTACACCTACCCTACACCTGCCCTACACCTACCCTACACCTACCCTACACCTACCCTACACCTACCCTACACCTACCCTACACCTACCCTACACCTACCCTACACCTACCCTACACCTACCCTACACCTACTACACCTACCCTACACCTACCCTACACCTACCCTACACCTACCCTACACCTACCCTACACCTACCCTACACCTACCCTACACCTACCCTACACCTACCCTACACCTACCCTACACCTACCCTACACCTACCCTACACCTACCCTACACCTACCCTACACCTACCCTACACCTACCCTACACCTACCCTACACCTACCCTACACCTACCCTACACCTACCCTACACCTACCCTACACCTACTATTCTTTCCCGTTTTTGCAACATTTTTCATTTATGCTCCGCTCCTATTGGTCGTAGCGTGATGTTATATAGCCTATAGCACTCAGGAATAATGTAGCTTTCTACCAGTGAAAAAATTTTTAGAATTGGTTCATTAGTTCCAGAGATTACCCCCTACATACAAACTTACAAACTTACAAATTTACAAATTTTACCTCTTTATAATATATTAGTAATTAGTAATTAGTAATTAGTAATTAGTAATTAGTAATATTAGTAATATTAGTAATTAGTAATTAGTAATTAGTATTAGTATTAGTATTAGTATTAGTATTAGTATTAGTATTAGTATTAGTATATTAGTATATTAGTATATTAGTATTAGTATTAGTATTAGTATTAGTATTAGTATTAGTATTAGTATTAGTATTAGTATTAGTATAGATATAGTATAGACAACATATTTTGTCAGTTACGCCTTGTGCGGTCTGACCTTTACGCTGGAAGCGACATCGGGCCGCCAAACGACTACTGTTACTGTAGTCGACGAGGTTCAGAGCCACGATCAACGTCTTTTCTCGGTATTCGTATCGAGATAGTTGTCTAATGCGAGCCTATAAATAATAAAACGGAAAAAAAGGAACTGGCGAACATGTGGTTCCAACAGAATAGAGCAACGGCGCTTACTGCACGAGGCACAACCGAAATTCTGAGGGCTTCATTATCCAGACTTGCTCTGGCCGATAAGATCGCCTGATTTAACTGTTCCAGGCTTCTTCCAGTTGGTTTCTTTTATGTCACAAAGCCTCAGATTCTTGAAGGCCTCAAAGATAATATCCGCCGGAAGTTCTGGCAAAGGTGATGGAAAATGCCATAAATCGGGCCCGAATGTTTATCAATTCTGGCGACGGCACAGTCGTATCATTTTCTCGACTAAATGGGAAAATAAATTAAGACACCAAATAAACATTATCGAAAAGCAGAACCAAAGTATTTCATTCATAAAAAAATACTGCCAAAGAACATCGCGTGATAACTTTTTTTTAATAAATTTAATGTTTTCAATCTATAGGATTCAGAAATTGAAAGCAAAGTGGTATTTCACTATTTATACTTTCCCGTGGAAATCGATCGCATGAGATCTCCGGAATGAAAGTCCAACGCTCCAGCTATTAGAACACGACGGCAGTTTAGTTTGTGCTCATTTTATATCAATTACATGTCATTTTTATAATTCGATAAAATAAAATACCTACATTTGGATAATAATATGCAATATCCTGCCGGAACTGCAAAAAACGAAACAACCAAAATCGTGTAGTCCACGAAGGCGAAGCTGCGGGTGGAAAGCTAGTCTTATTAATAATCATCATATCATTCTTCTCTTACGACATCTCTAAATCCTTCATTCTTCAATTCAAAGTTCTGAAAAACTAGGAAAAACATCGCTTTTCGCAACTTAGGTACAGTCACGCAAAACATTCTATGCACACTTTTTTTAGACACTGCGGGGGCAAAATAGATTTTATTTTTCCGGTCGTTTGGTGTCGTTGTTCGACCGTGGTCGTAGTCGATAGTGTGAAAATTGCTAAAAAACGTGGAAAAAATCCTTTTGGGATTCAACCAACAAACGTTTTACATTTGACACAGCGTCACGAACTTGGTTCTTTTTCGTTTCTTTAACTGGAAAAAAGAAAAAAAAATAAGCTCTTTTAAAAAACATCTAATCAAAAATTTTCATTAATTGTACAAATAAATACAGTTGGTAGTTTTACTTCAAATCCTAACCTTGTCATATAATTCAAGTACATAATTAATAATAAAATAAATTGTAGTTCTAAAAACTAAAAAACACGCTTTAATGGTAAATTGAACTAAAAAGAAGCTAATCCTGACGCGCACGGTAGAATCAACTTTTATTACTTGTAAATATAATTTTTTGTTTGACTTTCAAAAGTACTTTGACTTTGACTTTGACTAAATTATTGCATTGTCATCGGTCCTTGATAGGTGTGCAAAGTTTCAAATCAATCCGACGTTTTGAAGTGGGTGAGACAATAAAAAACTGCAGTATGTATTGATTTGAATTTTTTGTAGATCTGAGCATTGAATAATTGCACAATGGGCTGCCTGACTTTCGAGTTTCTGCTAAATGTTGGAAATAAACTAAAAGGATTTTTCAGATAGTAGATTTAATATTTCGATTTTCGAACAAACCTCTTCATTAATGCCATATGAGCATTTTTACTTAGATTTTTCCACGAGTTTCCACACGAATTTGACGTTCCAAATTTAAATCACTTCACTCCCTTGGGAGTTTAATACAACTTTACTTCCCTTGTGAGTTAATGCTTTACTTTACGTCGAGATTGCATGATATGTAATTGGACATTGTCGAGCAGGTGGTGTGAAATAGTACATTGTGATACAAGGGTGGAAAATAGGTTATTGCAAACGAGCTGTCATTAACAAGCCCGAGCCGAAGGCGAGGGTTTTTAATGACAGCAATAGGAAATCACCTACTTTCCGCACTTGTAGCATAAATAACTATACCCTCACGGCTCTCAAGATGGTAAAGGAAAACATCGTGAGGAAACGCTCCTCCAACCTGCACTGGGCCCGCGCGGTGGATTGGGTCAACAAGATGCTTATACTTTGACAATTTAAAGACTATAGCCCCAACCGTTTGGCTGTAAAACCTGTGTGACAAATGACGCGGACAGACAGACAGACGGACATGTGAATAACAGCAATAGGGCTCCGTTTGCAGCTTTCGGGTACGGAATCCTAATAATAGGGACCCGTTTTTACCCTTTGAGTACGGATCCCTAAAAGTCTTGGTCTTCATTACAAGGTTCTAACAACTTTCCAGCAAATCTCTCAAGATAGCACGAGCCTCACAACTTTTCATGTTTTATTCCTCCCCAGAATTTAGCATTGTAGATAAAAACTTGTAAAAAGTAACTTAATGGTCATATAAATAAGGTTTATTGCGTTCTTTATTAATTTACAGCTAGAAGGTGACTGTTTATTGCTGTCGTTAAATAGCGAAAAGCATGTTTTTCATAGAGCTAGGAGGGATGGAAGAGATAGAATGTTCTCTGAGCGTGGTCTGTATTGGTTTTTTTTGTAGATAAATCAAGATGATTTGCGAAGTTTTGGTTAAAGGTTTCCAGTATCAACGGTACCTTAGACTTTTAAAAAGTTCATCATTCATCATAATCATTTCAGAAGTCCACTGCTGAATATACTTAGGCCTCCACCAAGTGTCACCACATCGGTCATCGGTCAACCTAGAGCGAGTTCTTCTAACGAAACGTCTGCCGGTTTGCGGTCGCCACTCCAGAAATTTCAGACCCATCGTCCATCCGTTCTGCGAGCAATGTGCCCTGCCCACTTCTACTTAAGTTTGGAAATTCTTCGAAAAAGCCTACTATATATAATACCTTTAAAAAAACTCAAAATAACCTAGTTTACAGCCTAGCCCAGGGGAGTGACCATATGGTCTTAGTGTAAGGTTGTGGACTGGTATACATCTGTCCCTTATGCACACTCAAAATAAACTTACTCTAAGAGCTTATAGTCACCCCCCCAAGGAACATTGAATAACAAATAACTCTCCACTACCCTTCGCTGGATTGGTAGAGATTGCCTAAGGCATTAAGTCTACCTTTGTACCTTTGAAGTTCCTAGAAGTTGAAACAAATAAAGTAAAATTCGTCTAACTTGAGTCCTTCCAATTCTAGTAAAGTTTAAGTGAAGAGGTACAAACAAATATCATTATCACGACATAACGACCGCTGAGATATCTCGATGGCGCGCTCAAGACATTTTGTTTCTTTCGAAGAAACCCTTTTTTTGTGAAGAATAAGATTTTGTTAAATAAGTGAAGAAATAGGTATTAATACGAATGTTATACTTTAATAGTTAGGATTTAGTTTAGCAGTATGACGAAATAAACGATTTTAATTTATTTTTATTTTGGCCCCTCGTTGAGGTATTACGGGGAACAAAATGGATTGTGGTCGTGTTAACTGATATAATAGGCACTTAACATTACGTACTTAAAATGTCAACTGTATTTTCCCCACAGGCATTAACTCACCTGTCATAATTAGCAGACACTGGCAGACACAATGGTAAAATATTTTTTTCCATTCAAAACAATATTTTTAGCTTACCGTGCATTGCCCTCCAAACCAAAAGTGTATACAAAATTTCAGGATAACTGCTTTAAAATTCAGTTGCAAGATTTGACCCGAACATGTTGCACTCATCTGTCAGTCATATTTAGCGAAACAATAGGCAGACGCCTGATTCAGGTGTCGCGACAGTTGAAGAGGGTGAATTAAAAAGCCACCACCACACGCTTGCTGTTTGCCACTAACAGTGGCGAACAGCAAACACGTGCCGAACACTGACCACAATCACCCAACACAAACACGGCATCCACAGGCTTGGCGAACGTGCTTGTATATTCCGGATTGGCAATTATGGTGGACGACGAGCTTGTTGTGGCAGCGATTACTTTCCGGTTAACCTCCGACCAATCAGACATTATTGCTTACAATTTAGCTTAGGATACACAAAATGTCACGATTCGTAAATTTTACCACCACTATTAACTCCGTCCGCCGCCCGCAAGCTCGCGCGTACTAGTGAACTAAACAAGCGTCTGGATACATCGCAAACACGTTTGTCAAACAACCTTTGATTTGTGCATAAAAACCGACACCGATGCCAAACACAGGCAAACACAAACGAACACCCATCCACACGTTCGGTTTGTTGTTTTGTGTTTGCTGTTTGCCATTGTTCGCCAAGCGTGTGGAAGCGGCACAATAGTATCTAATTTACCCACATTTAGCCAAGTATATTTCCAACAACTGGGCAAGAATCTAAATCTAAATTAAAGTCTGCTCTTGTGAAATAAAAAAAAACAATAACGGATGACTGATTTGCCTACTTATAAAGTTCTCACTCAAACCGTCATAAAGCAATTATTACACTTCATCATAGTCAAAATGCCTTCTAAAAACATAACAATGTCCCCTAATATTACATTTAATATTCAAGGTAAACCAAAATGTATATGCACCCCGCTGAGCAAGGCAGTGTGGATTCAAATAAGATATATTACACTGTATTCATATCGCCGTAACCCCTGTTATCCTCCGTTTAGCGGGTCTTATCTCAATTTCAATGTGAATTGTCGGTTAATGTAAATCTATTGTCCGGGAATAGTTACCAGTTAATCTGTAGCATTAAAGTTCGGGGAGGCTGGGTGAAATATTGCTGCTATAGGTAGGTAGGTTTAATGCTCCTTTAGATCAGAAAATGGTTTCTGAACCTTTCACACACATTTTATGAAATGATACTTCAAAGTAATATAATGAGGACTACCGCATTTTAATATGCCGCTAGGGGCGCTGGTGTAGAGTGAGCTCCTCAAAATGTCAAATTGCATAGTTTTTTGGCTTTTAGCGCGAGTTCATTTTAAATTTTTTGACTGTTGTGAATACTTTCCAAATATGGCAAATTAAGATAGATACGGAATTTACCAACCACTGCTTTAATAGAGTTTTATGTTTTGGTAAATGTTATCGCGTGAAACTGCGGCATACTCGATTTTGTATATAATCGCACTTCTACGACATTAGAAATTTAAATTAAAACTTTGTTTCCGTGCGCGTAATAAAAACATTTAAAGCTATATCTAAGGACCTTACTCAACAGTGGTGCCAATTGGTGAGCAATAAAACGCTAGCCCCGATTTATTACAAGCCTTTATTTACTTTCACCTGTCCCAATGTCTGTAATCAAATCTTGCAAGTTATATTTGACTCACTTCTCAGTGTCCGATAGAGCTGTACCTTAGGCTCAAATTCTACGACTGACAACCATTCATCATTGTGCCAGTACCAAATAAATGAGAGTTGCTATCAGAACTGAACTTGCGGTTTCCGATAATGCTATTTACAAAACGGACAAACGTTTTGTCAGCCTGACAACTTTGGACTCGGCGAGAATTTGTTACGATGTTATCGGGTTCACTTGGCTGAAAGTTATTTAGAGGGTTATTTTCTTTGGATATTAGTATTTGTTACGGCTACGGCTGTTTTTGTGTTTGATAAGTAGATACTATTATTTTTTTTGGTTTTGGGAGGGAATATTTCAAAAGGCGCCTAGATTTTTGAGCAAAAAGACCAGGGTGAAAGGTATTTTTACCTCACTAAAACCCCGGTGATTAATCATCAACACATGGAAGGGGTGTTGTCTCTTAACAGTATCCCTGACCAATGAATCATATATGATTCATTCTATTGTTTTACTAATTGGACAGTGAACCTGTTAATCCCTGGAGAGACTGAGAAGCGTCTTCACTGAGCCTCGCTGTGCACGGCAGTACGAGATTACTGTGCCACGAACGAAAGAGGTTTCGTTCGTTTCGTTCAGTCACTTGTAGGTCGGACAGAATCCGCAATCATACCGCTATGACCCCGGCGTACCGCCTGCCAATGATTCAGGTGGAGTTTCGGCGTTTTAAGCGTCGTGGCGATTTCCTCCAAGACGCCTTCTTCGAGCGGGATCGACCCTCTCACGATCCCGCTCGGCGGCCTCCTTCTGGACCATTACCCTCTCACAGATGGAGGCCATTTCTCCCCAGTTTTCTGTCTCGGCCAGCATAGCCCTCACTACTGCTGGCATAAGCAAGTCTCACCCTATCCTGGCGACCAGACCCACCGCACAGAGACCTACGCAGGGCACTGGTCGAGCGTGTGCTATTTGTTTACCCTCGCACTGGAACGCCTTGCAGCAATTACACCAATGGAGCAAAAACTTACAAATACAGACTAAGTCAGTAGTGAGCCGTAGCCGCTCGCGCCACCGTTCAAACGAGTGTCACCGTTCCAGCCGCCTCAGTCTCATCCCAGCGATTTCTGGCACGCTACTGCCACTTTGGCGGATGGTGCGAATCCAGTCATAGACCCTGACGATCCATATCAGCCAGGATGTCCAGCGGTAGAAAGCGTGTCAGGCACTCCTGAACCGAACGGTATCTTTTGAGGCGGAAACACTTTTCCGCATCAAAAGTTCGGTATCCAATAAAGCATATATAATTATAAATATATCCCGTGTGATTCGAATGGCCATTTTCCGCTGCAGGCTGTTGATTTTAGTCCTGCAGTGTCGGACACCTGACAGTCTGTTTGACCAAATAGGCGCTCAGGACCATCGATCGCACGACACCCGCGTAGAGGCGGCAAACTTCTTGCTGATGTATACATACCTAATATACTAAACCTTGCTATACGTTAGGAATTAAGTCCGCTTTTGTACCTTTTTATATGTAGTCTAAATAAATAAATACCTAATTACAATGACCATTGTTAGGGAAGTATGGGAAAGAGATACGTTTACATCGAATCGAAAGTACGTGGCAACTTTTGGATAAATATAAGAAAAGTAATTGATTTTCAACTAGTTTTCAGAAAGATTCTACCTACTTTATTCTTAAAAAAGTAGGTAGAATCTTTTCGCACCCAATGGAAGTAACCTAACTTACCGGAAAAGAGCAAAAAGTTTTGACTGAGCTGTGAGTACTAAAGTAACCGAACCTAGGCTGTCAATTTCCTACCCATAATTCACGTAAAAGAGATAACTTAAGTTGTTGGTGTACAATAAAGTATATTCTATTCTACTCTATTCTCTTTTTCAATACAGGGTTTTAGAGAAGGCTTCTTAAAGTCAGATTTAACAAACTCAGTAATTACAATTTAGCATTGGGTCACTTTCATTCTAAGGGTGAGATAAGGGTAATTCACTACATGCATACATTTCGAATTGATTATCACCTTTTTTTGAAGTCGGTAATAGCCAATGAATCATCAATATGAAGTAATTACAAGTGCGGAGTGCACTTGTAATTACTCTCTCTACTCAATAATAGGAGGCCACAGCATGCTTATTAGAGTATCGACTATTAATATGAGCAGGGGCAAATCTGCTACCTGCTTGGGGCCTTTACTGGGCACTTGGAACCAACGACATGCTCATGAAGATGGGTCTAACCGCGACACCCATGTGCAGGTTGTGTGGGGAACATACGGAACGCATGTAGCACCTTCTGTGCACATGCGATGCACTGGCTGGTAAGCGAATGAGTCTCCTAGGGGTTGGATATCCAAAACCAGAAGACTATAGGCTCATATCTCCTAGTCTCGTTATAAAACTCAAGAAGAGAGTTTTCAACGAGATTGGGGAGGTGTAGGCTATCTAGGGGACCACAATAGATCCTAATGGGTCGAAGTGTCCGAGTTATTTATCGGCCCCTCTACAAGATAAGACAAGATCGTCTTATAAAAACTGTGAAAATCGCAATTGCTGATAGAAAATGACTTGTCTAGAGTCTATGGTTAGTAATTGGATGTAGTCACTTACACACGAAATGAGTACTAACCTAGTTGATGGTTATTCCATCCAATATATAAAAATACGACGAAAACTGATTACACGGAACAAAAACCGAGTTCTAAAAGTTTATGTACTGCGTCTGTGCCCTAGAGCAATATAGTAAACGGCGTGACGGGTCAGCCGGGGAATTTAATATACCACGCAACGGGGGTTAGCTTTCCACTAACACTTTATTGCAGGATTGTCGGGTTTTAGAACAGAATAGCACAGAAGGTTGGCTTCATACATTAAGAAACAATTTACGCACACATTTACACGCTTCACATCATAGTCCTTTATTCCAATTACACTGAGAGAAACACTTTTTGAACATCAAAGATCAAACACCTATCTGCCACCTATCCGTAGTGTTTTAGATGGGAAGAAGAAGCGCAAAAAACTCACCCAAATGGACTAAGGCCCAGTTTTGTGATCCATAATTAACTCAACCAATGGTTGAATATGCTAACCAATGGTTTAAAATTTCGGTAAAACCCGTTTCACTTAGCATATATAACCATTGGTTGAGTTAAGGAACAAAAACTGGGCCTAAGCTGGGCCCAGCATAGGAAACGCTGGGTATGAGGTGAATACGAGCAGAATAATGACAAAGATATAAAGTGATCGGAAAATTCTGATTGGGCTTCGTCACAGACTTGCAAGAGTGGATGACAGAGAGTGGTGTCTTGGACATAGAGAATGTGAAAAAAGACAGATACTGGCCGCACAGTCACTTCAACTTAGTTGACACATTTCAAATCCAGATAAAAAGACAATAACATTCGAAAATTCAAAGGTTGAAATCGCGCGTTCGAAGAATATGTGCCTAATTTATTTAACCCTATTGTCTATGCTTTACATACAGCGAGTGCAAGTGCTCTTATGGCTGTCATTTGTTTACCATAGCCGTAGGAACGTGTATGTGTGCGTGCACCTATTTTTATCTCTTTGCATGGAGCAGATCTTCTGTAATAATGTTCCGGGATCGTGCCCGACGTAAACGTATTTGGATTTTATTTTAAGGTGAACGCCTGCGTGGTAGCAACAGTGAATTGTCGCAATAAAAATTGTGAACATCTAAAAATCATCAGGCGCATTAATTTTGAAAAGAAGTAGGTTAAGATATTAGTATAATTATGTGGACAACCAAACGATGATTCATCGTAGACCACACCACCACCACCACCACCTAATCCACCACATTCCTTTCACCGATGATAGTTACATTTTTAACCGACAATAAAAGGCGGATGTTCTGAATTCGTCGGTATCTTTTTTTTTAATGTATTTGCCCCGTTTACTCAAAGATGCCTGGGCCGATTTGAAAAATTCTTCTTTTGTTTGAAAGGTAATACTTTCTAGGTGAACCCATGGTCTTCAGGTCGGGATCTGATGATGGGATCCCATGGAAATCGAGGAAACTCTTCAAATATTATAGGCGATACAGCGATTTTGGTATTTTCGTCAACAATGCAAAATGTTGCACTCAGAAAGTATAATTTGAAGCACTGTAACTGATGAAGATGACCACCGATGGGCACTGGAACTCATTAATGATAATAGTTATCGATCGAACTGATCTGATAATGAATCCTAAAGGTAGGCACTGGAACTCCGAAATAAAACTATGTATCCTAGTGGTGTTTGGGCTTATTAGATTCGTCATTTATTTATTTATTTAAGAATACATGTATAACTTTACAGGTCACACCTAAGGCGTTATACAATGAGAAAAAAACACAAACGAAAAATTTAAGAATTAGGCAAAATTAAAAATAAACAAATAAAAACTTGAGAGGTGTCAAGGGACACCCGGATGGAACGAAGTTCCTTTAGTATATATACATATGTGTATACATATATATATAACAATATACTATATTTATTACATATTTATAGTATATTCAAATCTGTTGTCAGATTTGGCCTATCTCCTCCCGTTTCCGAGATACAATTTTATTTCGTAAATTATTGTTTTTTAATTCCAGCTGATGGCGACAGATGGCGCTAGGTGACGGTTAACAAATGTGTACAATTTGAATAGTTGGTTGCACGATTTTAAAGACTTTTCATACTGATATTTTAGAATGGGGTAAAAAAAAATTGCGGGGGGAAGGTGCATAGTTAAGGAGGGGGGGTATTCCTATCTTGTTCTCCGGCCAGAAGCGCCGAGTGGCAGGGGGGCAAATTTTTACTCAGAATTGAGCTAGCTCCAACCGTTTCCAAGATATGGAGGTTTTTAGGCTTTCTGATTTGATCGCCGGTTCGTTATTAGTGGCGGCTCGGGGTCAGTTTTCGAGTAGTGTTGACTCGAGTCGGCCTGTGGTTGAGGGTTTTGTACGTCTGGCGTTAAGAAACTAAATATATATACATATGTATATATATACATACATATATATACACACACATACATACACACACATATATACATATATATATACTCTCTCGACTTCGTAAACACAACAGCGTATAGGTTAGAACACGCATGAAACACGCGCACGCCGCACGCACACAACTATAGCAAAAAGTGTCGTTACAACTTTTCGTGAGATTTTTTTCCGTATTTTTTTTTTTTTTTCTATTTTTTAGAATAGAAAGAACTTACAGAAGTAAAATATTTACAAATAATACATATACAATTATTCACTAATCTAACTTTCATCCATCTTCTCATAAAAACATAAACATTCACGATACACAATCATGTATCCATATATATATCATATCATGAGATGTACTTTGGCTGTAAATAATTTTCATGTTAATTTGAGGTACCAAAACCAAAAAGAGAAGTCTGTGCCGAAAAACGAAAAACAATAGGTACCAAAGACACCGACTTCGGAAAAGAAAGTTATTTTTCGCGTTGTAGTGTTTTGTTTTGGAAGTCGATTTCATCTTTTTGTTAAAAAGTTTTTATTCCCGCGTTTTTTCTACCATGGCCTAAACCACACATACCTTTATTTTTCATGATCAAAACTGGCCTAAGGCAGTAAATGAAATTGTAGCTTTCTATCAAAAAAATAATTTCGAAATGGGATCAGTTTTCTTGAGATTATCTTTTACTAATAAACAAACTTTATATGGTCTATATTATAGACGTTTGCCATTTGGTTGGTCGCTACCCGACACCGGGCCATCAAAATAAAATACCGTATCACAACATTCCCGCCTTGTTTTAAAAATGATAGCTGCTATCGATCGACGCATCCTAAGAACTTCAAAGCATTTAGGCGCAGATCCCCCAGAGTAGCTGATTTTAAAATGTAAATCACGTCTAAACGGCTTGTAGAGCCTTTTTGGTCTCGCACGGGGTTATTTATTTTAATTTTTTATTATTGTTTGTGTTTTTCTTATCTCGTGTCTCCTGTGCGGGTCACAAATAAATATTTTTTCTTTCTTTCTTTGTCGTAATTTTTTGGAAAAAATATATGTTATATAAGACCATTTTCTTAATAATTTGATCTAAGCGAAGTTTCGAGTTATTTCGTATACCATAGTTTAATTAATTTGTAAAGTTATGTTTAAAACGGACAAAAACACGAAGATCGCACCAAAACCGCTGGGAGTATTTTAATAAAATCGACACCATCTCAAAGACAATTTAATTATCTACATTTTGATTTGAGGCTTTTTTTTAAGACATAGAATAATAAAGAAAGTACAAAAAACTACTAAATTTTGGGTCGCGCGGGTGTGAAACGAGTGCGCGTTTTGTTCCCTCAAGATCGTTGGCGTTAGTCGTCGTCTTAAGTAATTTAAATGAAATACAAAAAGGTACAACATGATTTCATTGCCACAAGACATCATTCTGTAGTTAAAAATATAAGCAGCAACTCCATATTTCGTACTAAATAGGCGATACCGAAATATTATTATAAAAACATTTTTACTATCAATTTATGTGTATTATTTTACATAACCAGCTAGGGTCTAAACGTATTGAGTGGGTCACGAAGGGGCAGTATGAAAATTAACGGGACATGGTAGAACAATGTTTGGGAAACACTGTATGACATAATAGTACATTACTGCAGCGGCCAGCAAAAGAGGCATTGATGCACGAACGTGTAACACACATACGTAAGTTCATCAATGCCTAGTTGTGGCCAAGGCTTGTACAAGTATAGTACTTTTCTTAAATAATGCGCGGTAATTAAAACTCCCCGCTCGGAGCCAGAATATCAATATTGAACCTACTTTTGGACAGTTTTGTTTGCAAAATATTCTTTGATTTACATATGCTGTTACAGTTATGAATAAGTTCAAGCCATAAATTTAGCTGTGTAAAAATATTTTTTTCTCAAAAATGCTTGGAAATTTGAGCATTATTTTGACAACCTTCTTCGAAATAAATCGAAATTGCAGTACTGGCCAAACACATGCGAGCAGCGGCCGGCAAAAGTTGTATGAAAATCCATATCTGTCGTGTTTAGCGGCCAAATAAATTACATAGTAAAATCATATCTGTCGTGTAATTTAAAAATGGAACGATTAAAAGATCGTTCGTTAAAAACTCCGAAACATGGTAACCAAGGAGGTAACTTATCAAAGGTTATATTTAAATTTTTAACTGGCTTGCAAATAAAAAGCTGTTTATTGAAAAAAAAGCAAATTAACACTTTAAAGCTTAACACGCATTGCGAAATTAAACGCGCGGATTTTTGGAGTATAATTCCCACGCGATTTTTTACCGCAATGCAGCTTCATACAATTTCATAGGCCGTAGAATGGGCGGAAAAAAATCACGCAAATAAAAATAGCAGTGCGTGCTAAGCCTTACGCGGGAAAAATTATTGTTGTTCGTCATTGATTTCGAAAAGTAATTAGTTTTAATTGCCGCGCATTATTTGAGCAAAGTACTATACAAGCCTTGGCCACAACTAGGCATTGATGGACTTACGAATGTGTGCCTCGGCTTCGCCTCGGCCTGCATTTACACGTTCGTCCATCAATGCCTCATTTGCTGGCCGCTGCAGTAATGTACTATATACATCCAAGTCGTTTTGGAGAAGTATCCAAAAGTAGCGAAAAAATAATATGTTGTTAATTTTTGTTTTTGGCAAAACTATTAGTGACATGAAAAAACCATGTTCCAAAAATAATGTACATGATGAATCAATAATATTTTTTTTTCATACCTTTTAAACTAGCCGAAGGAGTACGCTTTAAAGTTTTACGGTCCTAAAGCGGTGGAAGGCGTTTAACCTTAAAATGTTGACCTAAGATTTAATATCATTTGAAGAAATTTGACAGTTTTGTATAACCTGAAGTGTTATTGAGTGTAAAATGAGAACCTCGTAAATTAGAAATGTATTTGTGTTTTGCTTTATTTAGAGGTTGCAACACACTTTCGTGTTATTTTTATATTCTCAAGCGTATTATTTTACAAATACCTGTCGATAATATGCGATTTTTCATAATTTATATCGACCACCTTAACTTTTTAACGATATTATTCAGTCAAAACTACTTTTGACTGTTTTTGCTAGTTAAAAGTACTTTTGACTGGTTATGAGTTTTGACTGCAACATATATAGGTCTGCAAAAGGCTCCTTCTGCCACAAAGAAAATTGAAACTAAGCGCCAAAAATTGTGAAAGTAACCTGTAGCAACTCACAAATAAAATAAACCTGCAGAAAAGCTCTTTCCGGCACTAAAATACACGCTACTTTCAGAGCAATAAATTGCCTATTGTCCCCAATATGAGATCAGGGCGACGTTCCACTAGTGTTGCCAGCCTTCTTTACGAAATTGGGAAGGTATTGTGACAAAATTGTGTGTTCTTTCTTACAATAAAAGTTAGATATTTTTTCTAAGTGGCTGTAATTGTGAGAGTCTTGTCACATAAAAATCTTAATGGTTTTTTTTATGATTCTACAATGTGTTTGCACAGTTTTTTTTAATACTTTGGTAAATGTAATGATAAGATTAGTGCGCTAAATTGGTTTGGAATAGGTACTATGAAATAAAAACCTCAGTGTTAAAAAAATGGACGAAGTTTCTGGCGGAAGGTCTACATTCCCAACGTATCCACTTTAATTATGTCATGGACTGTACACGTTCTGTCCAGTTGCTAATCTGTCCAGCTGAGAAACTACTCAGCTGAGAATCTGTCCAGTTGCGAATCTATCAAGTTGCCCCGGAGAAGAAACACAGTACATAATAAAAAACATATTTTTTTCTATTAAGAAATTCAATCGGCTAGACGGCTTGTTCTTACTATGAAAATATCTTGTGTCTCGGTTGTGTAGAAATTCATTGAGATTTTTAGTGTGATAATTATATCTGCAAGTTTTGTAAGTTTGGTTTAGTTTAGTTTACAAAAGGAGTATGTCAGGATCGTAGCAGGTGGCGTTCTGTAGTTTCTACCTGTGGTCCATAAGCAAAAGTCGTGAGTTATATATTGAGGTAAGTTTATTTGGGTATCGCCATTTGCCCCCGCCAGAATAGCTTGTAGACTAAACCACCTTCCTTAATTAGGTATAAATCTTTATTTCTCCATAAATGCTTTACGTTATTTTGATCTAAAAATGGCTTAAGCTAGTGTTCCAGCGTGAAAAACCCTGACTTCTAAACTAGGTTTATGTATCTATATCGTAGAAGCCAGTGTCCCTGCAAAGTGAGAAATAGGACACACATTATACACAATTATCTATTACGGCAAGTTCAAGAGAAACAAAATAAAGTAAAATAAAAACATTAAATGAAAGGGTAGTGTATGTATCCAGTGTAGACAGACAGTGGTGTGTCTAGAGTTATGTATGTGTGGGTTTTTGAGAATGTGTGTATGTTTGAGAAAGAGTGTGTGTGACTGTGAGTATAAGTATGAGTGAGTGTGCGAGCTTATACGATAGTATAATAATTATCATAATTTAGCTTTTATCAAAAACCTCAACTATTTATTTATATAACCAAAATTTACCAAAAGAAGATCCTCAGTATTGCGATAAGTTAATTTTAGAAGCTATTCCTATAACTTAGATTTGAACTGATATTTAGTATCGAGAATTTGTTTTAATTACTTTATTAAGCTGGTGGTAAAGATTCGTGCTGATGACATAATAGTGTCACTTGGCAAACGAAGTTCAGTTCAAAGGTCAGTTTAAAAAGATCAAATCAAAACCCACTGTTAATAAATCCAGTGAAAATTTCCCCCATCACTCTCAACCATGGCGCCACTACAGTCGATCGCTCACATCGGTGGAACGGTTCGGAAATGAGCTATTCGGTGGCGGAGGGCTGCAGGAAATTGTAGGCTTACAGGCCGCCCGGCCGCCCCGCAACCGGTCCGGTAGCAATCCGGCCTGTGAACTAGATTTACGTTAGTGCTCAGAATGAAATTGATTGTAGGTTTAAGATATGGAGTTGAAAATTAGGTTAAGAGTTATCTTTGCGGTGTCTTAAATTAAAATGCGTTTTTTTTTACAGGTTCATTATCCTACTTAAGGTATTTGTAAGATGACCGCTGCGTCCGACTCTATATACTTAATTGTTACTGAGGAAGGAAGTGTGGTATCATGTGGCTTATTTATTTAAAGATTTTTACTCAGTTCAAATGCAATGAAATTACTATAGTTGAAAGTGGCTCCGGTGGCAGAAAAGTTGAAACGAAACTCTTTGTTCTGGTATGATCATAATGTGATGACGAGGGATGATACGCATGTTATTATAAATGTGGATGGATGGAAAGGGAGGGGAAGGCCAAAGAAAAGCTGAGAAGGACTGTGTTAGGAGTGATATGAAAGAAAAGGGAATTTGTGATAGCGTGAGAGGTATGGAATAAGACGTCTGGCAAAATTATCATTATCTTCCTGCCCTTGGGCAGGAAGATAATGATGAGTCGGTTCAAATAGATTTAGGTTCTTGTAAGGAGCATCGATATAATATCATTCTGAGTTTGTCTTGGACATCACTGACATAAGTCAAAGAAATATAACATCATGAGATATCTTGGACTAACACCTTGTTAATTTAAGTCTGATACGCCACTTCTCTGTACCCATGCGGAGAGGGCGCGTTCACCATGCAGTGGCCACATAGGAAGGAAATGCGGTCGCAGATATCCCACTGAATTTCCTACGTCACATCACATCATCAGCCTATTAATGTTCCCACTGCTGGGACACAGCTCTCTGTGAGGGAAACGGGCCGTGATCCACCACGTGGGCCCAGTGCGGGTTGGTGGATG
Source organism: Orthosia incerta (assembly GCA_948252205.1). Taxonomy (NCBI): domain Eukaryota; kingdom Metazoa; phylum Arthropoda; class Insecta; order Lepidoptera; family Noctuidae; genus Orthosia; species Orthosia incerta. The sequence goes on from OX411759.1 coordinate 28,613,686, forward strand.
TCACATGTCTTCGAAATTTTGGTTCTAGGACTTGCCGGTTTCCTCACGATGTTTTCCTTCACCGTTTTAAGAGCAGTGGTGATGAAATAATTTACACAAAGTAAAGCGCCTACCTGGGCTCGAACCCACGAGCTACAACATGTGAGTCGCGACCGATACCACTAGGCCACCACTGCTCATTTCCTTCCCATTTTAAAAAAAGTCGTAATTCTAGGTTTGGCTCTCGCCTATATCCTCCTCCAATAATGGACCAATTCAAAAGATATTCCTGAAACTGAAAAATAAAGATATATCAAGACGGGTCTCCCGTCGGCGTGATCAACGTCCGACACGAACAAATATTAAGCACCATTTAGTGAATCTTGAATTATGACTTTTTACTTAAGAAATTCAATCGGATGTCTGCGACCGCATTTCCTCTTAAGGAGCATAGATTTTGTTAGTTATAATTAAGTACATAGCAATATTCTCTTTCTTAATTTAACTTTGATGAGAAAAGAAAATCTAGGTTCTTATTTGCATAAAAAAATATGAAGGCAACTTTGAAGAGTTGACAGACTTTGAAGAGTTAAGTCTGCTTTAAAATTCATAAAAAATAAACTAGACAAGTTTTTAACTACAAACCTGTAAAGGTTTTAATTAGGATTAAATAATTATTTTATAGTATAGAGCTCCGATGAAGTGCTAAATTATCGATTTCACCAAGCAGCATTGTTTTGTTTAATGGTAAAGGGTGTGGTTGAAACAACGGGTGACAGATGGAACGTAATGACGCTTAGGGGTCCTTTATGACCTTAACCTTTATGGGAGACCTTCTACGGAGTACCGTTGTTTACGTAAGAAAGTCACCATAACTTTCTTAAATATGAGCTTACAGTTTTTTATGATACCAACTTATTGTCACAGAAAGATTAATAATAATTAGCAGGGCAGCTTTGTGGCGAGCTGATGGGCAGTGGCGACCACACGGACCTGATCTCCAGCACAGATAAAATAATACTAGCATACAGATGCCTCATCCCATACAAAGAAAGCGTGCCGACGTAACTAGCGTTTTTCATCTGATTATACCGATTATTTTTTGTAAATCGATCGCGTTTGGTTCCGTTCCACGGCGATATATAGATCACCATCTATATCCGTGGAACGGAACCAAACGCGATCGATGTACTAAAAATTATCAGAATAATCAGTATAGTACGTCGACACGGTTTCACTGTATGGCATGAGACACTGTCTCCAGGAAGAAGTCTTGTCCCTCATCTCCGGCTTGCCTTTATTGGCCAGTCGGAGTGAACACTGAAGGAGAATAGAGCTCTTACCTCTCTCTTGCCTCAATTGGCTGCCTTGAGTGGAGATTCGAAAAAGCAAACCTGCTCGGAGGAAGGAAGTTAACCCAGTAAGATGCTGGTAGGGATCTTGACCGTACTGCCGAGATTGACCTGATATCTGTGGTATACGTCTTCACTCCTCAAGCACCTCCAAATATGTTGCCTCCTTGGCGCTTCGTCACTAAAGTGCAAGCGACCCTTTATGGGGGGCCATTAATTGAATGTGCCAGTTACCTCCTGCCAATTTATAGCCGTGTAGTTCAACAGTGGTCATTCTGGGGCCAGTAGTCCTCTTATAGTTTTAGGCAATCGATCCACTAAACCTACCAAACCCATAGCCCACTACATTTTTCTCCATATTTTGCAATAGTCCTGCACCGACCGGGGATTGCTCTTGCGTAGTGCATACAGGGATAATCATCGGTTGGTGTCACAATTCCTCATACATGCCTAACAAGGCCTCTGCGAGTTGGCTGCGGCCCCTCGCATGCCTTTCAAAGGACCGGGACTCCAGGGTCGAAGTCAAAAACAAATAATAAAAAACATTACATGTATATTTATTGTAGTTTTAGATACCTTTTTCGTGCGGTGGCACTTGTGTGGCCTCTCCCACAAGAACGATGATTTTTTCCTGTATACATCATCTGACACCTGAGTGTCAAATACACACCAGTGGCACACCAATATACTCGTAGCTTTCAACAAGTGAAATAATCTTTTTAATCGCGTTCACAGGTTCTAGGTAAAGATTACCATTAACAAACACAACCATGAAACAACTTTACCCCTTATAATATTCAGACAAAACAAAACATCTTCTATAGTTTGTGTTACTTTTTAGCACAAACTATCTAAAGACAAACCTACAAATATATCCATCTCATCTATCCTCATAAATAACGCTTAGATCCCACACTAAAAGAGCCTTTCAATCAAAAAAGATATCTACAAATGCCTCCACAGTTACGAGAGAATTAAGAACAAAAGAAGCCTGATTGATCTTACCTTTTATTTAGCCAATCATAAATTCAAATCGCTGGGTCTTTACTAAATCCGTAATAACAGATTAAACGATGGAATGGAACCTTTAATTTCCCCAAAGAATTTACCGTCTGCCCCTATTGATTTAATAAAGAAATTGGGTATTATAAAGTACTTATAGGTACTGGTAGTCAGGAGCGTATGTCAGCCGCGTGGGTCGCTTCAAGGTTATGGAACGCTTGTCAAGGTCGGTCCGGGGGCTTGAACAAGGTCTTCGAAGAATCTTCGAAGTTACGCCGTAGTGTTGGTCCCGGCGACTCCCGGCGATCATTTGCAATCTTTGTCAGACATTATGAATAGTCAGAAGCCAAAAAATCCGACACCACTGTTGCCAAAGGGGTGTTACCTCTGGGTAGTGGAGATCAGATAGGCAGTCGCTCCACGTCTTCTTCTTCTTCGTATCGCTGCCACAACAGTCGTTCAAATTTGTTAGGCCCAAAACTTAGCCTCCACCACGGCGTCGTCTGTGGCAGCGCATAAATCACCCCGGTTGCATGTTCTGGGGCACAGAGAACAGATCAGGAGGTGGAAAATGGTTTGCGACTCAGCACATGTTTTCATGTCAGCAATTCCATGTTCATCACGGAAGGTTAAATTTAGTCTTGTTGTACTTTTTTTTTTACTTTTGTATAGATTCTTTTATCGATTGTTTTGTGAATGTGTGAATATTGTAGGCCTTCTAGACTTTAATAATATTATAATCTTTATATTGGAATATTATAATATTTAAAAAACAAAAAAGTTTTTTTTTAGTTTCTTACGACTGGACCTACGTTGTCCCCCCATATCTAAGTACTAATGCTGTAACATGGAAATATTGTAAAACCAAACCATTTTTTAAAAGAGTAACCGTGGAGTTTCTTGCCGGTTCTTCTCCATAGAAAACGACCAACCCGAACCGTGCCCCTTTTGTCGACGACTTTTGAAAAAAAAAATGATTTTGTTTTTTTTGTTAGATACTGCGGGGAGATGCTCGCTTGGACGTAAATAATGTATTGGTGGGGGAAAAGTATTCTGCCACAGTTTGCAGCGGGTGTCAGCCAGGTCTCCCGACAGGAGAATTACCGTTTTCAGGAAGCTGTGTCTTCTTTTCACGTAAAATACAGGTATTCAGCTGCATATGATTAAACTGGATGTAGATGGGAAAGGAGGTTTTATTAACTGGTAGGTAATATTTTAATATCCAGGAAGATAAATGTATGAGTTCAGTAAATGTTAGTGGCTTTTCTGCTACTCGCAGATTTCGAAAAAATAAGCGAATAAACAGGCATGATTAAATTGGGTTACTTAATGTCACATCTCGAAAAAAAAACAATATTTTAATCATGAAAAACGTTATGGAATCTTGGCGAAAACGAATAGATATTGTGGAATATAGAATCAGTGTTTATGGAATCATTAATTAATGATGATGTGGATAATGCAGTAAGCATTACTGCCTACCCTTTACCTGTTTAAACAATAATAATATAAGCTTTTATACACACATTTTGTAACACTTATTTTTGTATTTATTATGGCTCTTGTGACTCTCTGTTTATGTTCTGTTTGCCCATCTTTGGCAAAGGCCTCCTCCATTCCTTTTCATTCTCTTCTATTTATGCTGTTTATTATACCTCAATAAATAAATATCCATCAGGGTGAAGGGGTTGAAAGCACTTGTGCACAATTTCTTGTCGAAACAAAAAATAAAGTAGCTCTTCCAATACCAGCCAAGAAAGGGTTTGGCTGACATTCAAAGAGCTTTAGGTACAGTTAAGGGCCAAAAGTGCAGTCACACTATCTAAACAGCAGCGGTTTTTTTTTTCGCAGAAGAATTTCAACTTTTCACGGTTAGTAGGTATAATGAATTATTCCGATCTGTCACCCTATTTTATCCCTTCGTGGGACAAAACAGGGTGACAGATGGGAATTAATTTATTTATTTCAGACAAAATTCCAGACCATAGTTATACATACAAGTTTAAACTCAAAGTATGACAAAGGACGATGGGGCGTAGCGTATTGGGTACTAAGCTCAGCGACCGAATACGTAATACTACGACATGCTCCAAAACAGGAATCGCCGATGTGGGCAGCACATCTGCTGGGCTGAAGTGGGATTGGGTGAATCATATATGCAGAATGCATAACGATAAAAGGGCCAGAATCATCACGCAGTGGGAGCCAGAAGATGAGCGTCGTTGCAGTAGGAGGCCTAGGAAATGCTGGCGTGACGACTTAGAGGCGTTTGCGGGAGATTAGCAGGAGATGGCAAAAAATCGGGCAGAGTGGAAAGCTATGGGGGAGACCTTTGCCCAGCACACATCACACACACACATCATCAGCCTATTAATGTTCCCACTGCTGAGACACAGGCCTCCTCTCTGTGAGAGGGAATGGGCCGTAATCCACCACGCGGGCCCAGTGCGGGTTGGTGAATGTCACATATCATCGAATTTTTGTTTCTAGGACATACAGGTTTCCTCACGATGTTTTCCTTCACCGTTTTGAGAGCAGTGGTGATGAAATAATTTACACAAAATAAAGCGCCTGCCTGGGCTCGAACCCACGACCTACAACTTGTAAGTCGCGGCCACCACTGCCCCCAGCAGTTGGACAATATAGGTTGAAGAAAAAAAAGTTATACTCGTACATCCATAAAATTATAAACATAAAGTTATTATCTACACTTTAATTTCTATACAACCTGTTATATTTATTTAATTTGTTTAGTTATGTTATTAGTGACCGAATGCTTATTGAATACTACTATTAGGTATATATTTTTGTTATGTACTTAGCAAGCTCTAGACGACGATTTGTGAAAAATTAACTTCAGGTGAGAGAGGTGAGAGATGGTCAAGCGCGAGTTTTTGTGGAAAAAACTTCTTTCACAAAAACTAGCCATTTGAGTTTTGGGAGAGTAAGACTGCACTTTTAGCCGACTGTTTTGAAGTATTGTTGGACCTGCTGAAGACTGTATGAATATATTTGTATTGTATAAACTCAATTTCTTTTGGTATTATATAACTACACAGCACGTGTGTGAGTACTATGTATCCAACTGTAAATCTACCATTTGCTGTACCTATGTGTCGTTCGTTGACTTGTGTGTGCCCTTGCAGTTGAGTGTGTCATGCTCTCTCAAATGTCTCTCTGATGGTGGCGCGTGTGTTGATCATTTGGCGGATCATTCGGTTCCCTACATGATGGTTGAGCTGGGTAGTGCTGATTCCGTAAGTTAGGATTTCACATTACTTTAACTGCTTCGGATGTTAATATTTTTCTAGTACCTATTATATAACTGCACAGTACATGTGTGAGTACTTTTAATACTTTATACCTGTACGTAGTATAGTGTGTAGTGCTATTCTGGGTGCATTGTCCTCACATATAAGAATTTATTAATGTATGTACTTATGTACCTAAATATTATTAAAAAAAAAAAATTGAGTAAGTATGGAGTTTCTTGTGCATTCTTCTCCATAACAAGCTACTTTCCGAATGCACGGTAGAATCCATTTTTATTCCCTGTAAATTTTAATTGTGACATTCGAAAGTGCCGCTTGGTGGCCTAGTTGAAGTAAAATATCTTTGTATTTTGTCTTTGTCTGTACATAAAATATTGCAGCTCAAAATAAATACAAGCAAAATAGGTTTCAGGGTTTCATCCTTCATCAAAAACATTCAGAAAAGTATTAATTGTCACAAACAAAATTTTGATTGAACATCATTCAAAATATCGCTTACAAACAAGCACAAGAAATAACATTAATCATACAGAAACATCCCAAAATAGACGCATCGCTCCGAGGGCCTCAAATTTTAAGAAAAAGTAACAATGAACCCGAGCCCTTATACTTTTCCACTCGAAGAAACTTTTCTTTTGTGTGCTGAACACATTTGGAGAAATTCAAAAGATATTTACGTATAAAAAACTCATATTAAAGTACGTAACGGCATCCTTCGGTCACATAACGATAAGGGTGGTTGCAGATATGCGATTTGACGTGGCAGACCTTTATTTAATTTTATAAAACTTCATGCGCAAAGGTAGGTCCGATGGCGGACTTAGTCTTCTCTACTAGTCAGCCAAGGGTGAAGAGATAAATGATCAGACAACGTGACGCAATTGCATACTTATTTTATGCTTGTCTAATCCTTTACAGGATGGGAGGTTTTTAGGATTCCGTACCCAATGGGTAAAAACGAGACCCTATTACTAAGACTCCGCGGTCCGTCTGTCTGTCTGTCTGTCTGTCTCCCCGTCTATCACCAGGCTATATCTCATGACCCGTTATAGCTAGGCAGGAATAAATGTGAAATGAGGACGAAGAAAAAGCATAACTTCACTATTATTTATTTATTCACTACACGTCACTTCACCACTTACCTTCTTCACTTTATTTACTCTTTTTTTTTAACTGTCTTTACTAACGTAATTTAAGAACTACTAAAACTATCGTTAAGGGTTTAGTTTAAGCAAAAACTACTACTACTGTTCTTGTTCTTGTAATTTACACAACTATGTCGTTTTGTGGCTATTAAATATTTTTCTTTCTGTACTATGAAACAGCGTCTAAGGCAGGGAATCCTGCAGCGGTAGCAGCAAAAAATTGGTGCGAGTAAAAATCGCACTCACCTAAACAACAATCGTTCATCCGTCGCCACCCTTCCACCAGCTGTCGTGGCAACCTTTTTGCATGAGTTATGAATGATACAAACATTGTGTGTACGAGATCACCCTGTATTGTGTATTACACGGCTCGAATGATGCCCATAATAGCACCGGAGTAATGTTTGGACATATTACTAAGGATACTTGGGTAAGATGGTATGTTATGAAGAGGTGATGGGTGGATGACCTTCAAAGGCCGCAGCCTATATGGAGGAGGAGGCTTATATTGAGTAGTGGTTTGAACACGGCTGTCAATGAAAACGAAGTTAATTAATATTGAGTGGTGGTTTGAACACGGCTGTCAATGAAAACGACGTTACTTAATATTGAGTGGTGGTTTGAACACGGCTGTCAATGAAAACGACGTTAATTAATATTGAGTGGTGGTTTGAACACGGCTGTCAATGAAAACGACGTTAATTAATATTGAGTGGTGGTTTGAACACGGCTGTCAATGAAAACGACGTTAATTAATATTGAGTGGTGGTTTGAACACGGCTGTCAATGAAAACGACGTTAATTAATATTGAGTGGTGGTTTGAACACGGCTGTCAATGAAAACGACGTTAATTAATATTGAGTGGTGGTTTGAACACGGTTGTCAATGAAAACGGCGATAATTAATATTGATTGGTGATTTGAACACGGCTGTCAATGAAAACGGCGATACTGAAAGTCCTCGAGACCTCGGCTATGGTAGCCCCACTTAGATATTTATTTTGTTCTGTTTATAGTATTTGTTGTTATAGCGGCAACAAAAATACATCATCTGTGAAAATTCCAACAGTCTAGCTATCACGGTTCATGAGATACAGCCTGGTGACTCACGGACAGATAGACAGACAGACGGATCGTGGAGTCTTAGTAATAGGGTTCCGTTTTTACCTTTTGGATACGGAACCATATAAAGAGCAAAAACCTTGCCTTGTCTTGAAAAGAGTATGCTTAGATTGTTTGGCCATGTTGAGAGGATGAATGAAAGGTGACAAACAATAGTACATTGTGATACAAGGGTGGAAAGTAGGTTATTGCAAACGAGCTGCCATTAACAAGCCCGAGCCGAAGGCGAGGGTTTTTAATGACATGAGTTTGCAATAACCTACACACCCGTGTATCACACGACGTTTTTCAATACAGTTGTGAGAAACAGTAAAAACAAATCAAAGAATTAGATTTGTTTATTTACAAAAAATAAAATTTTCAATATGGCGCGTTTTTGCAACTGGACATATTTTTTTACAAAGAAAACAGCCTATACAGCCTATTCGATTTTTGACAAATGTTTATGTGAAAATAATTAACTTAAAACTGATAATTAAATATATTAAACAACTATTTAAAAAAAAAATGAGAATTCAATGCTAAAACGTACGGAATCATTAATTTTTCCTCGTATAAAATCGTATCCCATTTTATTCTATGTATGAAAACTCCTTGCTACTAAACTTTTTTAAATTGACTTATGGCGCATTTTTGCAACTGGACATATTTTTTTTCAACGAAAACAGCCTATACAGTCTATTCGATTTTTGACAAATGTTGATGTGAAAATAATTACATTAAAACTGGTAATTAAATATATTAAACAACCATTTAAAAGACTTTTGAGAATTCAATGCTAAAACGTACGGAATCATTCATTTTTCCTCGTAGAAAATCTATCCCATTTTATTCTATGTTTGTAAACTCCTTGCTAATAAACTTTTTAAATTGACTTATAAATTTAAAACTAAACTGCAAACATAATGATCGAGCTCGTAAACAAAAGTCACGACCGCGTAACAGAAAGATGCCTATACGTAAGATTTAACTTTCGAATCATAATAATTATAGTCTCTGAAAGTACGCCATGTTTAACAACTGTATTGAAAAAAGTATTTAAAAGGCAGACGTGAGTAGAAACTCTGAGAGGGGTCCCCCTTGAAGGATATACGTGATACATGGACCTTATTGGTGATGATCTTTAGAAAGACCAGGTGCGCAGTACTCATAACCAGCGAGCGTGTATGACTAAATGTATGGACGAAAATGAAGCAAAAGGAGTTTGTAAGTATCGTAGCAGGTGGGCTGCAGTTTCTCCCTAACCCCATGGAAAAAAATGCGCGAGAATATGTATGTACAACAAAAGCTGATATTGATTACAAGCTCACAATATTTCCCTACAACAATATCGTCTGTCGCATTCCGTCCCCAAGGCATTGTAATATAAATCTAACTTCAGGACGATATGGAATCACGTAGGACTGAGGCCCGACTCGTCGACAAACGTCACGCTTGACGGAGGTTTAAACTAAACTAAGCTTGTTTTCTGGTGTCATCGTGATTTATGAACAGTTTCGGGTTCATTTTAGGGCACTTTCCAGAGTTTGCTGAACTAAACTATGTAGGTACTTAATTTGAAAGTGTTTACATAAGGTCATTTGGAAGCCTCTAAATGACCTTATAGCAAAATTTTGGTATGGTCGAATTAGGTTGCTTTGAAATTGTAGTAAATCTATTTCTAAGTGGAGTTCTATATCTGTCTGATTTAACAGTTTCAAATATTATAGCGCCCTATCTATACAAATATCGTAGCACCGCTACCAGAATGTATTAATGGAAGACAGTTAATTCATATGACAAAGGTATCTGTATTTTCTGTCTGCTCTTTTAAACGATATTACTATGTATCACTTGAGAAACGTTCGGAAGGTTACCTTTAATTTCAAGTTACACTACGTTGTTGAACTAGTTTTTACAGACACAGGTAATCCACGTACTAAACTTATAAGTTCTAGTACGTAACGCGTAGTTCACGTTCTACGTGTTGCCAACACAATGCGGCAGGCGTTGTTACTTAATCTCTCGTGTAAGATAAATAAAGTATCTAATATTTTCTTACATAGATTTGCAAAGGCTTTAGACAAGTTGCTTTCGATAATTTTCGAAATTTAAAATGTAGGGAATTGTTAATTTCGATAACGCTTGAAATTCCCAAACAATTTTGTTATTTTTAACCGACTTACCAAAAAGGAGGAGGTTCTATGTTCGATATTATGTATGTTTTGTGTATGTTCACCGATATCTCCGTCAATTGTGGACCGATTTAAAAAAATATTTTTTTGTTTGAGAGAGTATGTTCCGAAATTGGTCCCATTTTAATTTGGTTAAGATTTGATGAAGAACTTCGGAGATATACAACAGAACTCTTCAATAAATAACGGCAAATCTCTCGTGCTCGCTGCAATCGCTTGTCTGTTCATTGTTTATACCATTTCATAACATAAAATCACGCCAGTGAGCTCTTAAGGGGTACGCAGATCTCTTATTTCACCGGTCATGTTCAAGTTTCATGATATTCAAGTTAATCTATTCTGGCGTTATATGTTACTAAACAACTTGCCTATTAGGTAGGTACAACTAAAAAGTGAATAAAAAACTTTTTTGCAAAAAAATACTACCGACTTCCAAATAAAAAACTACAAAGTGAAAAATAACTTTATTTTTGGAAGTCGGTGTCTTTCGTAGGTACCAATTTGTTGCATTATGGACACCGACTTCCAAAAATAAAGTTATTTTTCACTTTGTAGTTTTTTATTTGGAAGTCGGTAGTATTTTTTTGCAAAAAAGTTTTTTATTTTTCACTTTTTAGTTGTACCTACCTAATAGGCAAGTTGTTTAGTAACCTATAACGCCAGAATAGATTACACAAATACCATGAAACTTGAACATAAACGGTGAAATGAGAGATCTGCGTACCCCTTAAGAGCGTACTGGCGTGATGTTATGTTATGAAATGGTATAAACAATGAACAGACATGCGATTGCAGCAGTCGCGAGATATTTTCCGTTATTTATTGAAGAGTTCTGTTGTATATCTCCGAAGTTCTTCATCAGATATTCACCAAATTAAAATGGGACCAATTTCGAAATATGCTCTTTCAATCAAAAAAAGAATTTTCAAAATCGGTCCACAATTGACGGAGATATCGGTGAACATACACAAAAAAAAAAAAAAAAAAAAAAACACACATAATGTCGAACATAGAACCTCCTCCTTTTTGGTAAGTCGGTTAAAAATAAAAAATATTTTTGCAAAAAAATCGATGGAAGTCGGTAGTATTTTTTTGCAAAACAGTTTTTTTTCGGATAGCTATCACGACACTTTCGTTGATATGTGTCACTTGCCTAGTAACTCAGGAAAAGCTGTTCGTATCTTCTTCCATGGTACTTTAAACCCTAATATTGATTTACAACCTTTGATCTGCCCTTACGTGTGTATAGCACACGCATTTGGATCATCATCTTTCTTCTTTTCAAGAAAATGGCACAAAGTGTAATCTTACATATTTTAATAGGAAGGTAGAGTTGTTTTATAAGGTGTCATAAAATCACCCTTTTACATACGTCGTATGTAAAAGGGTAATTTTGCTTTTTCATATTCAATATTTTGATCACAAAATACAAAAATTTACTGACAAAATTTTTGTTTGCTGCTGTCTACGTCATGACTGTAATCTGTAGACACTCAACCCACGCATCCTAAGCAAAAACGCTGTAAACTTTAACGCCCCAGCAATTACAACGCCTTCAACAATTAAACATAACCATTGCGGCACACAAAGCGGCACAACTGAACTTGACTTAGTTACATTTCCACAAAAAGCACCGCCGTCGGAATAACATAATATTCAAAGGAAGCCGCTGGATTCGCATTAGGAGTCACAATCGTTCAGCGTGGGACGAACTGAATGCCACCGAGGGCCCGGACGTCCGGCGCGTTTAACAATAAAGATTTGGGCATGGTACAGAAATATAAGAAGGTTTACTCATAATAGTTACAAAATGCTCTAAACATAATCCTTGAATTAAATAGAATAACATAGTCTCCCATAAGGTGGACCGTTGGTCTGGTGGAGGGCGCGGGAGTCCTCTAGATAGGAGAAGCACAGGACCTTTCGATATGGCGACTGACAACACTTGAGAGAGAGAAAAAAACTGCAGTAGACGTCTTTCGGTTAAAAAGATGATGATTATTTCGGTATCATGCGTCACGATTTTAAGTTGAATTTTATGAAACTGAAACTGAATTATTTGGACAAAGATTCTCAGTCAGATCTTTGTGATCATTACTAAGTGCTAGCTGACCATTGTGTGCTGGGCGTTTGGAATCGCAATACGTTATTTTTAACGTCACTCCGGGAGGCTCTTTTCATGCGTCACCTCCTTTGCTGCCCGACGTGCACCACCTGACCCTCCTTTAAAGGATGCTAAATGCTGGTCCATGATGATATTTCATTTCGAGTCTATAGAAGTGGAAAGAAGAAGAATTTTCGTCATGGAAAGTCTTTCTCTACAAGAAAGAAAAAAAAAGAGAAAAGGTTTAGGACAGAACGTTTAGGAACTTCATTCTTCCTCGTTTTCTGAAAAGAACCCTTCAATGTAATTCAAAGTTAACCTTCTGTATCTTTCAGTTAAAGTATCCTCTCTCGCCAGCCTGAGGGTAAAATTGGGGATCAAACGCAGTCCCAGCGTTACCTCGCGTTGTAAAAAATGACAAATAAATTGTAGTCGTCGCCACACGTGACGGCTGCGTGACGTGAACGGGAAGGTAACGTGTTAGTATTTTGTTTTTGATAAAACTTGGATTTTTATGAATAATTCTCGATAGTAGGGTAGGGTTGTCTGGCAACATCTAGCCGGATTAAGCTTTTTATTGCCAGATTTTGCATGTAAACTGGCAATCTTATTTTTTCTATTTTATACACCACTTTCTATCAAATGACGTTGGATTCACTTAAAAAACTTATATCTCTCTTCTTCTTGGTCGCGTTCTTCATTACTGAAGGTCGTGTCCCTGAAAGGCCCTCGTGGCTTTATGCACGATGTTCTTCCACTTAAATCGGTTCTCAGTTTCTCTCAGGGCGAGGGTATCTAGAAGATATTGTGGGTATCCGCTAGACGCGAAACCTGCAGGACCGGTCGATGTGGTGACACTTGGATGAGGCCATCTTCAGCAGTAGACGTCTTTCGGCTGAAATGATGATGATAAGTGTATCTCTTTCACTTACATATTTCGGCGAGTGTGCGATAGATAGAACTGCACAATTTGATTCCGCCCAGCCCTTTTCATCATCGGACTACAACACGTACAGCAATGCGCCATCATTACATGGTGGACATTACACCCATACGCACAAAGCGCTTTGCTTCCTGACAGCTATAACGTAGGGGTCTTTAAGTCAAGAGTGTAAAGGTTACTTCTAGCAAGCGTGCTTCACCGTCGACCACATCATCACTTAACATCAGGCGAGATAGTGGTTAAACGAAAGGCCAAAACATTAAAACTTAAATCAAAACAGGCAAAAATAACCATATCTTGGTGCTATTCATTTTATTCTCTGGATTTTTCAGGTTTACGTTCTTTCCATCAAATGAAAATATTCTTTTAGTCATTAAATTTAATCATAGTGCATTGCTAAACATCAACGTCAACCGAATTACCAACAAAATATTAAACTAAAATCATAATACCAAAACCATTTCTCGAAATGGTCTGGATGAGAAGCTTACCCGGCAATCCCGACAATATCCCATAAAACACGTCCGGACCTCCCGGCCGTCAGCCATAGAATAAACATTTAATTCAATTTCAACTCTTTGCGACAAGGATTATTCGAATACCCGCGTTTTGTTATTTTTATTTTTGTCACAGAAATTGATTTGCGGATTTTGATTGTTGATTTGTTGGTCAAATGTTTGTTTGTAGATTTGATTTTAAATGGAATATTTTTGTGGAGGTCTGTTTGTTAAGTTTTGAAACGTGTTGGGTGTTTTATTGAATGTTGTCACTGAAAGTTGAATATTATTGACTGACTTTAAATAGGAGAATATTAAAGAGTTAGGTTTAGAGTAGAGTTAGGGTTTAAAGTCACTACGAATAAATAAACACAACGCCTCTATCCCCGTAGGGTTGGCCTAGCTGTGCCCACTAACGATAGCTGTAAATGTGGTACGTACTATAATTATTGTTTTTTATTCAATTATTATTTGAATATTATACTATTGAAGATTAGTTATAAAGAAAGGAGTTTTAAGGGAATAGTCTCAGTAAATCCGTTTTAATAAACCAAATTCAAGTTCTACACAGAAAATGCAAATGAATTTCAAATGTTGTTTCTCCAACTAATCCTCTATGCAGAAAAGAAAAAACCTATTAGCCAAACTGCTAATAAACTTTTAACGCTAAAATGACCAAGCTCATTTAATGTTATACCTTATAAACTCCTTCCTACATTTATCCAAGCTTTCGTTATGCAATTACAGTTTTTACAGCATGAATAGCTTAAGAATTGTTTACGCCGTGGTTGCCATGGCAACCGGGTAATTAGCTTTCTTGAGCCATCGATTTCTGTTGGTCACTGACCGAATGCAGTCTTTTCATTGCCCTTAATTTTTAAAGGCTGAGTTTTTTTCTCTTGGCGGGAACAATGTCGGATATTTTTGACGTTGTCGGTCTGCTGGAAAATTTAAAGTGTTTTTTAATATTTTCTTTAGCAGGTGTTTGGTTAATATTAAAAAAATGGCAGTATAGTTATTAAGTGTAATTATAAAGTCTTAATTAGGTTCTTACCAACTTAATTTCAGAGTGTCTTTTTAGTCATATTTGTTTTATATTATTATTTAGTTATTAAACTGAAAAAATGGTATCCTACGAAACTCAGTGACTTTTTCGGCGTATGCAAGAGTTGATGACGTGTTAAATGGCGCATCACTACACTGCAGATCGTGTGAGTTGATTTCAGTACGAAATAAATATTTGCGTACCTTATACTGGCTATACCCAAAACGTTATAGTTAGTCCACGTATTCTTTCTTGTTTTCAGAAATTTAAGTAAAATCCTTGCCAGTGGGGCCCTTGTACTTCTGTCCCTGCCGGAGTCTGTCTATTCTAGTAGTCTTTAAGTCAACACTTCAAGAGTAAAGGTTCATCATAATCATCGCTCATCATCAGGTGATCAATTACGAACATATCAATAAAAAAAGAATCTATCCCAGTCATCTATACTAATATTATAAAGAGGTAAAATTTGTAAGTTTGTAAGTTTGTATGTAGGGGGTAATCTCTGGAACTAATGATCCAATTCTAAATATTTTTTCACTGGTAGAAAGCTACAGTATTCCTGAGTGCTATAGGCATATAACATCACGCTACGACCAATAGGAGCGGAGTATAAATGAAAAATGTTGCAAAAACGGGCAAGAATATTACGATTAAGATTAAGAATATTAGGTGTAGGGTAGGTGTAGGGTAGGTGTAGGGTAGGTGTAGGGTAGGTGTAGGGTAGGTGTAGGGTAGGTGTAGGGTAGGTGTAGGGTAGGTGTAGGGTAGGTGTAGGGTAGGTGTAGGGTAGGTGTAGGGTAGGTGTAGGGTAGGTGTAGGGTAGGTGTAGGGTAGGTGTAGGGTAGGTGTAGGGTAGGTGTAGGGTAGGTGTAGGGTAGGTGTAGGGTAGGTGTAGGGTAGGTGTAGGGTAGGTGTAGGGTAGGTGTAGGGTAGGTGTAGGGTAGGTGTAGGGTAGGTGTAGGGTAGGTGTAGGGTAGGTGTAGGGTAGGTGTAGGGTAGGTGTAGGGTAGGTGTAGGGTAGGTGTAGGGTAGGTGTAGGGTAGGTGTAGGGTAGGTGTAGGGTAGGTGTAGGGTAGGTGTAGGGTAGGTGTAGGGTAGGTGTAGGGTAGGTGTAGGGTAGGTGTAGGGTAGGTGTAGGGTAGGTGTAGGGTAGGTGTAGGGTAGGTGTAGGGTAGGTGTAGGGTAGGTGTAGGGTAGGTGTAGGGTAGGTGTAGGGTAGGTGTAGGGTAGGTGTAGGGTAGGTGTAGGGTAGGTGTAGGGTAGGTGTAGGGTAGGTGTAGGGTAGGTGTAGGGTAGGTGTAGGGTAGGTGTAGGGTAGGTGTAGGGTAGGTGTAGGGTAGGTGTAGGGTAGGTGTAGGGTAGGTGTAGGGTAGGTGTAGGGTAGGTGTAGGGTAGGTGTAGGGTAGGTGTAGGGTAGGTGTAGGGTAGGTGTAGGGTAGGTGTAGGGTAGGTGTAGGGTAGGTGTAGGGTAGGTGTAGGGTAGGTGTAGGGTAGGTGTAGGGTAGGTGTAGGGTAGGTGTAGGGTAGGTGTAGGGTAGGTGAAGGGTAGGTGTAGGGTAGGTGTAGGGTAGGTGTAGGGTAGGTGTAGGGTAGGTGTAGGGTAGGTGTACGGTTAGTTGTAGGGTAGGTGTACGGTTAGTTGTAGGGTAGGTGTAGGGTAGGTGTAGGGTAGGTGTAGGGTAGGTGTAGGGTAGGTGTAGGGTAGGTGTAGGGTAGGTGTAGGGTAGGTGTAGGGTAGGTGTAGGGTAGGTGTAGGGTAGGTGTAGGTTAACCTACCCCTCAACGCTGCACAGACTATTAAGGTTACACTAGTCGATCATTCTTCCATACAAACGTAGTCTGGCGATTACTGCACTGTTTGACGATGTACGTTCAAAATAAAAACTGATATCAATTTGTCTTATCATTATCTAGCCCTGTATGGAAACAAAAAAGTAAAAAAGAAAAATATTTGAAAGTTATGAGCGTCGAAAGTTCCATATTTCGACTCTATTTTTTACGCATCTTTGGGCAGAAATAAATACCATAAGAAGAAGAAAAATTGCAAAACGACCACCATACAGGGATGGATTAGGCAACAATGCAAATAATTTCATTTTGAAATTTAGTCGTTTTTTCATGATATCTAGACTTTATAAAATTTCGCGCGCACGTTTTCTTCCTAAGTCACCATCCATTTAGCTACAAACTTGCAAAAGTGCTAATTCGTACGCGAACTAGCTTCTTACTGCTCATCACAGCATCTATCTATTTCGCACGTGTTTTCGGATGAGATAGCAGGTATTTTAACCCCGCGCACAAAATAGTTCGTGCCGTCGACTAGTGTAACCTTAAGGCAGTTTATTCTTGGGTACAGATACTCTGAATATTCAGTTAGGGTCTACTGTACCCCGGTCAAGGGTACCGATTAAGATGAATTATGCAACGCTAGATGAGATCACGTGATCGCGTGCAAACATACATTTTGGAGTGACTGATAGCAAAACAGATAGGTACGTGGATTTGGTTTATCTTAACTTTATCTACAAAGTAATAGAACTATTTTTTTTTTTTGTGTTCAAATACGGCGTTCTACGCTAGTCATGGTCGGTCCGTGGATGGGTGACCCATTTCCAAAATTTATCCATATCGTACCAACACTTCACCATGCCTCGGTAAGCAAGTTAAGCTGTCGGTTCCAGAGGACTGTTAATCTTTTATTATTATTACAGGTAGACAACCAATCTTCCAAGGGTATGTTTCCATCATCATCTTCGAAACTGTTACATTACTATGTTGGAGTTAGCTGCCAGTCTTACCTACCGGGTGCATCTAAGTACTAGTATTTTCAAACTCCGACGGGAAAAGAGGGGTGTTATAAGTTTGATGTGTGTTGCTGTTTATCTGTGTATTTCTTTGTCTGTCACTACAAGAACACTTTCAACAAATTCAGTTTTTAAACAAAAAACAAAACAAATCAAAATCAGTTAATCCATTTAAGAGCTGTGATGGATGAACTGATTTTGATTTGTTTTTTTTTATAAAGTGAATTTGTTGAAAGTGTTCTTAGCCATGTTTGATGAAAATCTGTACAGCCGTTCAAAAGTTATACGCATTTTACTTTTGAATCGGGGTCCTAATCACAAGACATCTTGTCATAATTTCGTGTTTCAATAGAGTGTCGATCGAAACGTTTCTACTAATAGGTATATAATTGTTGTTTAACAAAAAAACCTTGAAATAAATATTAAATAAAAAAAATAAAAACCCCCGACTCAAAACCGCTAGGAAATAAAATAAAATAACCACAATAATAAATACTTAACTGTGGCGGTCAACGTACGAAGCTTATTTTTACCCGACTGCAGAAGGAGGGTTATGTGTTTATCAGTCTATGTATGTATGTTTGTTCCTATTTGGCGTCCCAGAGACCAAACGCGTTGACCGATTTTGATGATTCATAGGTCAATCGATTCGTCTTAACCTTGCGAGTGTCACTGGCTACATTCAAATTGAAAAATAGAAAAAGGCGGCTTTTGGGCGCCATATTGTGCCCAAAAGCCATCGTGCGGGATATCAAAATAAAGGTTTTTAAGAGGTGATTTCAAAAATATATGACACTTTTATGTTTAAATGTACCTAATTCGAAAAAAAAATTGACTAAAAAATTATAAATAAAAAAAGTTAATTAAAAAAATCAAAAAACCCGACTGCTTAAAAAGGATACATCTGGTTTTGGTCAGCCAGCTCGCGAATATGTATCCTCCGACTGCACAGCATCATTTTCTTCTTGTTTACGTTACGTTTACCCGACTGCCGATAGAGGGTAAAGTGTTTATTAAGCAGTCGGGTTTTTTGTTTTTTTTTATTAACTTTTTTTACCTTTTAGTGATTTTGAGTCAGCGGTTTTTAAATTTTTGATTTAATTTTTATTCATGGGTTGACAAGCTGACTATGATGCGATTTTAGATGAAGCAACTACAATCTAACTCCAATTAGCGGATAACGCAATATACTTCTTAACAAATTCTAACAAATTTTATAGGATCTGAATACGCTAGTCAACTTGCTCAGAATACTGGCATACAGAAAAAACACCTCTTGGATACGAGACATTATTTTGCCGACCGTACAAGATTAAGGGTAATTGCTGAAGATTTCACCGACCTTGACAAATGTTCCACTGAAACTTAACCTGAGATGTAATTATAATTATTTATATGGTCATGTTCTCACAATATGGGTTATTACGACGTTTAAGTCAATGCGCACATCTTGCAGTCTGGTCTGAAAATTGGATGAGAATGCTACCACATTAGGCAAAATTTTAAGTGATATAGGAAACTTACCGAGCTGAGTAACTGCCCATTATCTTTGGTAAGTCAGACGAATGTAATTTTGTATGAGAAGTTACATATACTATAATCTGAAAGTACAGGATAGGAATCCCAGAAAACTCCTCTGTTCTGAAATGGAAACAGTAGCGAACGTTTAAGTTTTATGCATGGCGGGCTAGAACCAATCGCACAACAAGCGAATTTCAAATATCTTCCGGATGCCCGATTTTACCATGCGGCAGGAACTGTGGCATGTCCGACATTCCTACCCTCGTTTTCGCGAGGAGGGTATTTATAAGGACTAGCTGTCGCTCAGCCGCAGAAATAATTCAAATGTTATTTATTAAAAATACTTTCTGCGGAGTAATCTGTCTCCGTATAAATTTTAACTATGCTTTTTTTATTATTATAGATAGGCTCGCGCTTGACCACTATGCTTAACTTCACACTGCTCCTTGCGTAAGATATCTTTATCTTTTTACAGCTAGCTACAAGATTGCAGCTCATCATACTCATCTGAAAAAGGTGTACCGGCAAGGTTTTCTCTACACGTATTAATATTTGGAGTCCCTCAAGGTAAAAAGGTTAAGTTTAGATTTAATGAGCTTAATTTTATAGTTCGTATGTTTGCAGAATACGTATTACAGTGTAAATTGCTGGCATTGAAACCTGATGACTGTCATTATGCGCTAATTTTCTACACCGATGGCTCGGACGTGAGGAAAGAGCAATGGAGGAAGCTATGACGAAAATACTATTTAATTACCTACCTTCATAGGCATTGTTCCATTTTTTCCACTCGGATGGTCACGTGTAGGTAAGCAGTCACGACATTGGCTTGTCTGCCTAGTTTGGTCTTTATGGCTGTAGGTTTTCTGAAGCGGTCTTTTTGAGGCTTGTCTTAAATGTATATGAAGCAAAAATAGTATGTTAGGATCGTAGCAGGAGGGTTCTTCCCCGACTGCCGAAGGAGTTTAATGTGTTTATCAGTCTATGTATGTTCCTATGTAGCGTTCTATAGACCAAACGCATTGGCCGATTTTGATACTTCTTGCGTCAATCGATTCGTCTTAACCCTGCGAGTGTCACTGGCTACATTAAAATTGGCAAATAGGAGAATGGCGAATATTGGGCGTCATATTGTGGGGGACCAATTTTTTTTCTTCCAAACCTATCGTGTGGTACATCAAAATCATAGGTTTTAAGTGGTGATTTCAAAAATATATAAGACTTACATGTTTAAATGAAACTAATTAGAAAACAAAATAAATAAATCAAAAAACTCGACTGCTTGAAAAGCGAACTAAAAAGACGTAAACATGGAGAAAATCATGCTGTGCAGTCGGAGGATACATCTAGTTTTGGTCAGCCAGCTCGAGAATATGTATCCTCCGACTGCACAGCATTTTTTTGATCTAACATTTTTTTGAAGTTTCTGTCATGGCAAAAAGGCATGAGTGCATGCATGTATGCTAGATGTAGATGACTTGTTTACGATCCGAGCTAAAATTCCATAAAGCAGTGAGGTGTGTCATCTTCGTTGCATGAAAAAAGAAAACGGTAGATAGCTTTGCAAATTTTAAAGGGCTACCTATATAAAATAAAAGAAATGACTTTACAACATGTATTGTACTTAATTTTTTATTTTCGTTAACTTAATTATTATATTTACTCTGCCCATGGGTTATGTTTGACCGGCCTGTATAATGGACACATTTCGTAAAACCTTTCATGATGTAATTAAAAAACAAATTAAGATGTGTTCTTTGTATTTTTTTGTGTGTTTTTTGTATCGACCTGTGGCCATTATATCACCGATATATTGAGAATTCAACTGTTTATTGGTTAATTAGGCTCTTATCAACGTCGGCGACTCTACACTCGAAGTTGTGGGCAATTATGTCCTACTAGGTCGGTCAATCGGTCCAGTTAAGTAGGCCCAATTTCGAGAAAGAGGTCAACCGTCGAATCCGACTCGGCTGGGCAACGTTCTGGAAGTTGCGCGGTACATTTTCTTCCAACTTACCACAGTGTCTCCTCAAAACGAAAGTCTATGACCAATGTGTGTTGCCAGCCATTACTTACGGGACAGAGACGTGGTCGCTCACAATGGACTTTATCAGAAGGCTTAAAGTCACCCAAAGGACAATGGAGAGAGCTTTGCTCGGCGTTGCCTTGCGTGATCGAATCAGAAATGAAGACCAAAAGAACCAAAGTTACCGACATAGCCCGAAGAATTGCCAAACTTAAGTGGCAGTGGGCAGGGTAAATTGCACGCTGAACGGATGGCCGTTGGGGTCGCAAAGTTCTGGAATGGCAACCGCGTACTGGAAGACGCAGCGTTGGAAGGTCACCCTCTAGGTGGAGCGACGACCTGCTCAAGATGGCGCAAGTCCGTTGGATGCGAAACGCATAGGACCAATCAGTATGGCCGTGCTTGGGGTAGGACTATGTCCAGCAGTGGACGTCTTTCGGCTGAAATGATTATGAATAATTACTTTTCGTGATATGTTGTTTTTTTATTACTTTATCTGTAAGTATGGTATTTTAGACTAGTTAATTATGTTTTATGCACAATAGAGCCGTTTAACATTTATTTTATCTGCTATGTTTTCATGTTTTGACAGCAATTTTATAAATTTTGGGTACTTAAAATACGCGAAAACAAGAAATTAACGGTGCTGAAATATACCGGGGTAGGTACATCAGTGTTATTCACTGACAGAACTAAAGGAAAAATGTAACAGTTTGGAACATAACGCAAAGTGAGATTTAATTGGAAAATAACCATAATTGGAGGCCAGTCTGAGAAAAAACGTTACTAGTTGAGTACTGTTACTGGAATTGTGTTTATTTTGATAATAACAATGATGTACAACTGAAGTACAACTTGATAAACTCGACCGACTTCAAAACTTTTGTATAAGATTCTTATTCGGTTTACGCAAATGTTTCTGAATTCCGCGAGAAACTCAAGTGATTGCCAATTTGTCTTCGCCGGAATGCTCTCTTTACCTTCTGTATTCTTCTGTATTCTGTATACTTTTTTTCCCTTCTACCACTCTTTACCTAAAAACCGATTTCAGTTTTATCTAACTCGCACACGAAAGTTCTTAAATCATCGGATAACATGAAACTTAAAATGCTGCTGCATTCCACTACCTTCCTAGACAAATCTTTTACTGTCCAGGCCACTCGTCTATGGTATACATTGCCTGTGACAATAAACGCGCGCAATCACTACCTATATTTAAAAGACTGGTAAAGAAGCACTACAGCTGTAACTGTGATCTTATTTTGTTGGAGTTTTATTGTTTTCTTGCATGTATATTTATATGTATGTATGTTTTTATGTATCTATTTGTATTTTATGTTCGTAACTTATTATTTGATTTAAAATTGCACGAATCCCATGTCGTGTCCAGGCTATCTCTTTCCATACTGGGTTGCCTGGAAGAGATCGCAGAACGCGATAAGGCCGCCTTTTGTACGTTTGTTTTTATTTTAATGTTTCCGTATATATTATTGTTTTTATCTTGGTGTACCTACAATAAAGTACATATATACATAAAAAAAATTACATTGATGATAAGCATAGTTGGTCGCTGTGTTGAACTCAAGACAATGTTCGTGTTCTTTTACCAAAATTAGCTTGCTGTCAGGTTAAATATTATTATTTTTTAATTTCGTTTTTATGTGTATTTTTTAAATTTTATGTTTTGGTAAGACTGTCGTAGGTATCGTTTACTGTTATTGTCGGAGCTGATGAAGATTGCTACTATCTTTGCATTGTATAGAGTTAATCTTTCTAGTATTATATAGCAGCATAGCCAGCATTGTGTGAGTACCATGTACCTCAGAGCTATCATTGTCTAGATACCTACGTCTTCTATTGACTTGAATGACTCCGGTGGTTGAGAGTATGTCATGCCCACTCAAATGTCTCGCCGATGGTGGCGCGTGTGTCGGATCATTTAGCTCCCTTCAAAATGGTTGAGCTGAATGGTGCTGATACATGTGTCATGTCCGTGAACGGGCGCTGTCGGTTGGGACTGGTCATCTCTTAGCTGCCATGGTTTATTTTAATTGATTCTAATTTTATTTCTGAATTGTCTTTTTATATTTACTATGGACACTTTTAACTTTCTACATCGTTCTCACATAATGTGTAATCTCAACATGAATGATGTAACAAATGATTTGTAATATTTACCTAATTGAAAAAGAGTGTCCATGGAGTTTCTTGTCCGTTCTTCTCCATAGAGATCTACGCCTTGGAATGGGCATCTACGGTACTTTCACAGTTATTATGTCTTGTGACTGGGACTGTAGCACCATAATTTTGTAATATTTTATTTTGTCTTTTGACAATTCAAAAGTGCCTGTAACTGGCCTACTTGAAATAAAGTGCTTTGACTTTGACATTGATGTGTGAAAAGTCTATAGAGACCAAAGGCGCGAAAAAAAAGTTGGCTATCAAAGATCCCAAAATATTATTCTCACATTTCATCATGTTCGAAATTGTTACATTTCTTTAATACTATCAGTGAAAAACACTGTTTTGGGGTATATTTCAGTACCGTTAACTTTATGTTTTTGTGTACCCAAAATTGATAACATTGCTTTCAAAACATACCTTACCTTAGATAACATCTATTTGAATGCTAAACGATCACGCGGCATTGCAGATTGGCCTCTAATTATGCTTATTTTCCTGGGCTAGTAGTAAATTGCATAGTAAAGGATCACGTTATATCATCACGTGATAAGCTCTACCATGGTGTTTCATCTCAGATGTAATGTAGGTGCATGAACTCTAATTTTTGCTAAGTGTAGCTTTTTTGCCGTCGAAGGCAGAACCTAGATGATACTAGATGCTCTGAAGCAATAATGATGCACTATGCTTTGGATGTCTTTTATTTTTATTTTTTTTATTTGTAATGGGTTTGCTCTTGACTCTAGTCTAGGTCATAGGTGACAGAGACAGAGTCTACGATGGAGTGGGCTTACCCAGTAGAAGCCTGTTCACTCTAACTTTGAAGAGATTTGGGTTGAATGCGTTAATGATGATGATGAAGTGCTGGTATTTCTTTTTTCTTAGGTACTGGCACGAACCATTGTACGTACCTCATATAAGACTAGCTATTTTTAATAATTTAAGCTCGAAAGCAAGATGGTAGCGTAGCGGTACCTACTGACTGTTTCAGGCAGGGTGCGCTGGCCGTAAGTGTCAAGCAGCTGCTGCTGAGGGTGTGGATGCAGAGACGAGTTGCAAGCAATACTTGACTTGATACGGTGACGATCCCTTTAAGACGACGACTAACGCCAACGACCTTGAGGGAACAAAACGCGCACTCGTTACAGACCCGCGCGACCCAAAATTTTGTAGTTTTTTGTACTTTCCTTATTATTCTATGTCTTTAAAAAAAAAGTCTCAGATCAAAATGTATATAATTAAATTGTCTTTGAGATGGTGTCAATTTCATTAAAATACGCCCAGTGGTTTTGATGTGATTGTCATGTTTTTGTCCGTTTTAGACATAACTTTACAAATAAACTAAACTATGTTATACGAATAAAACTCAAAATTTGCTCAGATCAAATTATTAAGAAAATGGTCTAATGTAACATATTTTTTTTTCAAAAAATTACGACAAGCCATTTAGACGTGATTCTCATTTTAAAATCAGCTACTCAAGGGTATCTGCGCCTTAAGAGTTGATATTATTTTCGTTTTCAAAACAAGGCCTACCGTTGAGCATTTAGATTTAATATTGGTATATAATTGAACAAAATCCATCAAATTGACGAGCATTTTAGGCCCTATACTGTATTATTTAATTGACCAAAATACGCTTCAATATTTCCGGCAATCGTGAAACAGTAAAATAAACTTTACATCAAAGTGTTTGATGAACAAGGCCGTAGACTGTAGATACCTTGTACACTATTAAAGAAGAGTTTAATAATTCGAAGTGCTTCACAGTGGATAACTGTTATATTAAAGTTTTCGTGATTAGATAAAAAACTATACTAATTTTTGAACTCTGAAATCACCTCAAACTATAAAAAGCTATTTTAAGCTCTACTCAAGAGACTGATGGACTCTGCATGCGATTTACTTCTTGGAAACATTCATATAAAGCCCTATTCCTTCAAGTACTCGTAATACCTACTAACAAACACTATCAAAATTCAAATCACAGAAGTTGAACTTAGAAATAATAAATATGTATTTTAATGGATATTATGCATGATATCAAGAACAGTGAGGTCTCGCAGAAAAAAAAATGCATATCTACATAGATAGTGCATTATCGCAAGAACAAACATAAAAAAACACACAACGAAACCGCCTTAGGGCGTAATAATCATTAACATTTCCATCATTTAGCTAAAATATGTTACCTGCATTATATACCACTTCCCATACGATGCAGATGAGCACCTGCGGATAAATATACGCTATAAAACTACCATTAGAAATCAACACATGAATCTGTTGCATAATTACTGCCATATCACTTAATAACTTATCATTTAAAGTTATCTTTGTACATCTTAAAACTCACTTAACTTTTTAAACCTTAAGCTCTAAAGCTCAAGCTTGAAATTAAGCGATAATATTTATAGTGGAGTTAAGTCGTTTTGTTGCTCAACTGTCTTCAAAAAATCACCTGTCATTTTCAACCTTTTGTTGTGAAGTATAAGATTGGGGCTAGAGAGTGAATGTAAACGGCGGAGTTAAGATGTTTCGTAGCTGAACAGTGATTGTTTCGTGATCATGCTGCATTGCACAGTTCGAGATGACCTTCAAACACTCACGCGCAGTTTTGTACAGTTGCGGTTAAAAGTGTTAAATTAGGTGTTTTTACAAGCTTTGATTTAACTTGCAATGTATGTATGTATGTAAGTGTGTTCGGGTCAAAACTTGCAACTGAATTTTAAAGCAGTTATTCTCAACCGATTAAGATGAAAATTTGCGTACACGTTTAGTTTGGGTGACAATGCATGGTTAGCTATGTGACGTCATTCTAAATCCAATATGGTGGACGGCCCAAGATGGTGGACTAGTTGCTTTTTCTTCACTGCCATGATATATGGGTTTAAAAAAATACGTTTTGCTGAGAAGAATACGAAAAATGCTTGTTTAAAAAAAAAGATTTTAATGAATTATTTATTTATTTTATTTTGTATTTTGAAATACAGTGTCTTGATCTAAAGTGGGTCAGTGGGTCGTCTTAGAAGTGACCAAAAATGTAGTCATATTGAAAAACATTGCAGAAGCCCATACATTGTTTTGCCTGAGATTAAATTCCTACGAATTTAAATGAAATATATCTGGTTTAAATCAAGATCATCTTCTGAATTAGTTTGTGCAAGATTTTTTTGTTCGAGAATGCCGAGAATAATAGATATTCAGTCATGAACTTTTGTAGGTTTTGAGGTAGTTTGTGAGTGTTTGTGTTTGTTCCTTCTTCATGCTCAAACGACTGGACGGATCTAGATGAAATTTGGCAATAGATTATAGTCAGGAATAGTACATGGGATACTTTTGAAGCCCGGGAATATGTTATGCAAGTTTTCACGCGAGCGAAGCCGCTGGCAGAAGATAGTCTTTTAATAATGTGTTTAATAGGTATTAATATTCAATTTCGTGGAAGTAAAAGGGCAATATCGCATAAAGTATTTCCCTTGACTAGTTATTTCAACATGAAATGTAAAATATACTCTTCGGAAAAAGTATATTTATTTATTCTAAGCGACTTGGACATGTATTATAAGTTCCTCGAAAACAACCAAATATTATTTTAACCTTGGATATTAGTCTTATTACCTATCATTAATTTATTTCTACTTCACTACACACACAGTATTCAACCTGCAAGAAACACCTACATTTAGACATAAACTGTATTGTAACGCAACAATGAGTAAAGAAGCTCAAATTTAATACAGCTAAGATTTCCCTGATAAAGCCTGAGACTAAATTGAATAGGTTACTTCTGGAGAAGCGTGTTCCTTTTTTAACCGACTTTCTAAAAAGGAGGAGGTTCTATGTTCGACTTCTTGTATGTATTTTTTTTTTTTTTTTTTTTTGTGTATGTTCACCGATATCTCCGTCAATTGTGGACCGATTTTGAAAATTATTTTTTTGTTTGAAAGATTATGTTCCGAAATTGGTCCCATTTTAATTTGGTGAAGATCTGATAAAGAACTTCGAAGATATACAACAGAACTCTTCAATAAATAACGGAAAATCTTTAGGGACTGCTGCAATTGCATGTCTGTTTATTGTTTATACCATTTCATAACATTACATCACGCCAGTACGCTCTTAAGGGGTAAGCAGATCTCTCATTTGATCGGTTTTGTTCAAGTTTCATGATATTCGGGTAATCTATTCTGGCGTTATAAGAAAATTACTAAACAACTTACCTATTAGGTAGGTACAACTAAAAAGTGAAAAATAAAAAACTTTTTTACAAAAAAATACTACCGACTTCCAAATAAGAAAACTACAAAGTGAAAAATAACTTTATTTTTGGAAGTCGGTGTCTATAACGCAAAAAAATGGTACCTACGAAAGACACCGACTTCCAAAAATAAAGTTATTTTTCACTTTGTAGTTTTCTTATTTGGAAGTCGGTAGTATTTTTTTGTAAAAAAGTTTTTTATCGTGATATACATAGCGTGACCACATCATCATTTAACATCACCAATAGTGATTTAAAAGCGAGCCAATCATAAGATATTATAAAAAACTTTTTTGCAAAAAAATACAACCGACTTCCAAATAAAAAACTACAAAGTGAAAAATAACTTTATTTTTGGAAGTCGGTGTCTTTCAAAGGTACATTTTTTTTTCGTTATGGACACCGACTTCCAAAAATTAAGTTATTTTTCACTTTGTAGTTTTTTATTTGGAAGTCGGTTGTATTTTTTTGCAAAAAAGTTTTTTATTTTTCACTTTTTAGTTGTACCTACCTAATAGGCAAGTTGTTTAGTAACATATAGCGCCAGAATAGATTAACTTGAATATAATGAAACTTGAACATTACCGGTGAAATAAGAGATCTGCGTACTCCTTAAGAGCTCACTGGCGTGATGTTATGTTATGAAATGGTATAAACAATGAACAGACAAGCGATTGCAGCAATCACGAGAGATTTGCCGTTATTTATTGAAGAGTTCTGTTGTATATCTCCGAAGTTCTTCATCAAATCTTCACCAAATTAAAATGGGACCAATTTCGGAACATAGTCTCTCAACAAAAAATGAATTTTCAAAATCGGTCCACAATTGACGGAGATATCGGTGAACATACACAAAACATACATAATGTCGAACATAGAACCTCCTCCTTTTTGGTAAGTCGGTTAAAAAACATGTGACCATCTATTCGGGTGATTGGATTATATTCATAACCAACAATGCTTTTTTACCTTACGTTTATGAAAAGTTATTGAATCCCAATAGCAGCTAGCTACAACCAATTTAATACAAGTAATAAGGGTTACAATAAATTTGTAAAAAGGTAGGTAACTGTAAGAAATGGAATTTCCTGCCGGCCATCTTTGTTTCCTGATAGACAACCATGGGATCTTCATGAGTGAATAAGTTACTTCTAGGCAAGCGTGCTTCACTTTTGACCTCATCATCGCTTACCATCAGGCGAGATAGGTCAAACGCAAGATAATCGCTAACTAAAAAAATAAAATACCCGACCTTCATAAATAACTCCAAGAAAGTAGTCCATTAAAAACTTATTTTTGCAATCATAACACTTTAACTTTTCAAAACGCTTCAAGAGACAGAATCGAAAAACTTAAATAAGTATCCATAATGACTCATCAATTAAGTTAGTACGGCCCGAGACATTAGAATATTCCATTAAAGTGAAGTTTTGATTCGGCTTAAGACTTAATAAGTTAACTGGCAAGTTTCAGGAGCTCTATCATAGCTGGCAAGTTTCTAAGTTCATAACATGAGGTTGAGTACGTGGTGCTCTAAGTGGGAGGCGAAGCGGTAATAAAATATATTTTGGAGCTAGCTGTAAATCACAAATGCTCCCATTTATCATTTACAGCTAGCTCCAAAATATATTATACAGTGAAAAGTTTTATTTCATGCTCATTTTTATGACTGACATTTTACTTTTAATACCTTTTTTCAGTGAATACTAAAAAAAACTGGCCTACTATGTTTTTAAGAGCGACTAAATATGTTAAGAACTTAAATGCTAAGTTTTAAATGTTAAGTCCTAAGTTTATGAATAAATTAATTTTAATCAAGCTACGCATTGTCAGTATTTTATAGCTGACCTTGCAGTGAACGAAAAGTCTATTACAATGCGGGACCAATTCATATTGGAAAAGTAAAATTTTACAATCACTTAGCACCTTAGATTACAAGCATGCTGCTTTCCTCCTTTTTTTTCTAGCTTCAAAACTGTTTTCATCTCTTCCTTGCTTTTAAGTCTCTCAGGTGCTGATTTGATTTCGTTCTCTTTCTTTTCGCATGTGAAAATTCTTAACGATGTCCCTTTGGATTTTCTCCATTCTGAGTTGTCCTCTGCCCTGGGAGATTTCGTCACAGTTAACAGTTACCTAAATTTTTAAGACGCCGACGGATAAAGCATCTGCTCATCAAACAATATTCCGTATTTTTCTCATACCTTCAACACTAAAGGATAATCTGCGATCTCTGTTCATCACTGTACGTAAATGATGGCATGCGGCTAATCTTCTCAGATTGAAAGCAATTGACGGAATTAAATAATTGTTGGTATACCATTAAATAATGCTGCACGTCGTGTCGTGTCGTGCACTGAATCATGATAACAGGTTCTATTGTGTACGAGCTTCTTTATTCTGGACTATACTTGATCTGTATGTAACTGTGTAAACGTCTGTCGTTGAAGGTATGTTTTGTCTTGTACCTAGATGCAATCCAGAAATCGTATGTTTTTGTAATGTATTGCTAAAGGTAATTCTGTTTTTCTGATTAATATTATTATCAGCGTTTGAATGCCTCCCACAAAATTGACGGATGACCTGGTGAACGCTACGAAAATCCGCAGGACGTGAGACACACAGAATAGGTCGTTGTAGTGACACTTGAGGGAGACCTATGTTCAGCAGTGGTCTTTCAGTGATAAACAGCCAAAGAACCCTGAAAATTAATAGTATTGTAAACGAACTGTAGTAATTACAAAAGCAGTGTTTAAAGTTTTTGGTTAATTTTTTTGTACAATAAAGCTTATTTTATATTTTTCACTATCAATATCTTTCCAGTTATATGCAACTGCACTCAATCCTTGGCCATTAAAATTCCTTGAAGGTTTAACTGCTCGAGAGTTTTAAATGTCAAGCATCGCTTTGTATCGCATTGTATAGCATATTTCTACGGAGGACAGATGTCTGATGGCGGAGCGATCGTGTGTTACAAGAACTCCTCTTCAAGTCGAACGCGGCTTATGAACCGATTTCTGAAACATACCTAACTTACTGTGTATAGTATACACAATTGTATACACTGTATACGATTAAAAACCAAATTAAATGTTGCTTTAGAAGGACTCTATCGAGCTCTATACCTATATATATGAAGATCGAGCCTCGTGTGATTAAATAGTTGTGAAATTTTGCATTTTTATTTTACTAGGTCACTCTTTTCTTTTCTTATCAATAATTAATCCCCTCTCGTCTTAAGTGACTGTACTTCCCCGTAGAGTAGGGAGCCCTAACATACCAATAACTTCGTCTTTAAAAAAATACCTGTCTTTAAAATTCATCATCATCATCTGCCTACCCTCGTTCCATGTTATTTAGGGTCGGCGTAACACGATTTCTTCTTCCATTCTATCCTATCAACCGTCAGGCTATCACTGACTCTTCTTTCATATCATTCTTCATGCCATATTTTATAAATCAAAGTTACAAAGTATTTTCCAAAAACTTGTGCACTCGCCGGTACCGGTTGGTCGACTATGTAAGTTGGATGTCAAGTACAGTCGCCCGCTTATGTAAGAGCTAAGTTGTCTTTGTTTACGTTTCGACTGCGTTGGGTGCTGGTTCGTTTGATGTTTAACATGTTGAATAAGACCATAGATGGGTTAGTATTGTATACTTACGAATGATGTATCCTGAGTCAGTGTATGGTCAAGTTAGTATAAGAGAGCTTAGATAAAGTAACAGTGTGTAAAGCCCAGAAAGTATTTTTTGGAGGTATGTGGCACAGGGTGTAAAGTCCCTCAACCTTCATTGAAAAGGTAGGATCATCCGAACAGACGGGTGCTGTGTCTGGTCTGGACAACTGCCAAGCGGTTGCTGTCAAACTGTTAATATAATATTATGTTCAAATCGCACCGAAAACTATGCTTACGCGATGCAGGCTTTTGTGATTTAGTTTGTATATCATAGGTTATATAGTTTGTACCAAATATTTTGTCATTTCGAACATAGTTATCGCCGATAAAATTTCACTTTGGCCAGAACCCTGTTATAGTTATTGGGAAATCTTTGGTTTCTCCTATTGAGGTAATCCCAATATTAACCTACAGATGCTATTTGCCCCTTTTTACAGGTTTTTAATTTTGTTTATAGCTATTCTCAATAGATATCTACTTTTTGTCTATTATATTTTTTTTGTATTATTTGATTTAGGAAAATATCCTTTGTCCATAACTTAATCTGCTTAAGAAGTCCTAATAGATTCACTAGGGATACCAAACTGCGTCCGCTTTCATGAAGCGACTCATTTGCGTAAACCGGGATACTTCGCCTCCAGCCATTGATTTGGCACTAGTTGTTAGTTGATTGATTGATTGATACACAAATATCCAGGCTGGGAATAATTACCTGTGAGCTATATAGTATATATAGTAGTATCACGATATTAGAGATACAGGAAACCAATACTGCCCGGAGGATTGAATATAAAGTTATTTAACAGGATCTTTGAAAGTAAATGCATACCTACATAGACTGATAAACACATTACCCTCCTTCGGCAGTTGATTAAAATAGTTATTTATGCTACAAGTGCGGAAAGTAGATAAATCGATACGAGTCGGAAATCATCTTACGCACGTGTATCATACAACATTTTACTATGCATTGTGCGAGGA
Source organism: Orthosia incerta (assembly GCA_948252205.1). NCBI lineage: Eukaryota > Metazoa > Arthropoda > Insecta > Lepidoptera > Noctuidae > Orthosia > Orthosia incerta. Next base: position 28,645,769 of record OX411759.1, read on the forward strand.
AATAAAAAAATATATCTGAACCAAGAAATTAATTAATAAAATGGCGCTTATTCAAGGGTGCTCAGCATATCCACAGATGAACTAATAGTTCATAGTTCCTCGGGCATTTCTACTGCGCATGTGCAAATAGCTGTCACGTCGTAACGCAAAAAGGCACGAGCAAAATATTCATTCTGCCAAACATATTTAATGAATATTTAAAATTAATTTGTTGATCAAAATCTAAATCTAGAGTAATTCAAAACGCCTTAAATAAAGTATTAGTTTTGTTTTATCTTTTAAAATGCATGTCCTCGAAAAGAGCGTTTTACAAGCAGCCAAACTGTGTGGAAAGTGTCACTTTTTTTACTAGTGCATTTACTAGTGAATTATTTGATCGAAATCTAAATCTAGAGAAATTAAAAACGCCTTAAATGAAGTATTAGTTTTGTTTTACCTTTTATATGAATGATAATCTGTACTTAACAAATTTTTTAAACTTTTCTCAAATAATAAAAACTCTATGCGGCGGGCTGACGTTGGAGTTAAAAATTAAAAAAGTACAGGAAAGAAAAAGCACTAGTAAAAAAAAGAGACACTTTCCGCACAGTTTGGCTGCTTGGCAAATGCTCTTTTCGAGAACATGCGTTGAAATAGTTATTTATGCTACAAGTGCGGAAAGTAGGTGATTTCCGATGAGTGGTATTTTTATTCACGAGCAAGCGAAGCGAGTGAGTGGATAAATTTAAATTAACTAATTTTTTTAACTTTTCTCAAATAATAAAAACTCTATGCGGCGGGCTGACGTTGGAGTTAAAAATTAAAAAAAGTACAGGAAAGTAAAAAGCACTAGTAAAAAAAAGTGACACTTTCCGCACAGTTTGGCTGCTTGGAAAACGCTCTTTTCGAGGACATGCATTGTAAAATAATAATTGGGACTTGTGAACTTTTTCCTCACTGCCAACAAAATTATGTACTATTTTTTTGGTATTGGAAAATAAACTAATTAGCAAATAGCAAACCTCTGTTTTTTCTCTACTATGAAAAAAACAAGTGCGTATCGGAGTTTGCACATTTAGGGTTCCGTACCAACCGCAAAAAGAAGTTGGTTGTAATTGGAAAAATACTTTAAAAGAAAAAGTCAGATTTATCAAAATATTTGTATTTACGGTAAAATATACGTACTAATAAACATTATCATCAAATTTGAAGTTCATAGATCAATGGCAAGTTTAGTGAAAAGAGCTGACTTAGTGGCTTCTCATTTGTTTACCAATATTTTTTTAACAAAGTTTACGATATTTTATCTACTCAACGAGCTCTCAACAACGATACCCCGTTTTTTCGCGCCCCCTTTAGCTGAATGGAAGAACCAATAAAAGAAAAACAATTTGTATGGCTTTGGGTCAACAAGATGCATATATACTGTGAAAATTTAAAGACTTAGCTCCAATTGTTTCACTATAAAACCTGTGTGACAGACGACGGACAGGCATACGGACACGTGAGTAATAGCAATAGGGCTCCGTTTGCTCCCTTCGGGTACGAAACCTTAATTAAAGTAAAAATTCGCAAGTCCTAATCATTTCAGTGCAGGGTTGTTAATTTTTTTTTTATATTGGCGTGGGTTTTTAAAAAACGATAAAGAAAAGCCTAGAACGAAGTTCTATAATCAAAATTACAGAGACAATATCCAGCAACCGGGATCCAGAGCAGGATGCGTGGTACATGTTGACCCCTTAAGATACCTCCCACAGAGCGAAGGCCTAGAGCAGGGTTCCAAAACTTTTTTGTCACGCCCCCCTACTACGGATACCCACGCCCCCTCCCCCCATTTGTATTTGTGCTTGTATTTAGGTAAAAAGCAGACATCATACAAAAATTCTTAAGTTTATGAAGAGGAAGGAAGAGTAGATGTGGTTTTAATGTAAGATTAGTGTTACCACACATGTATGCTTACGACAAGATACCCAGATCTGGGCAGAAAGTGCATATCGTAGATCTTTAGCAATATCAAGATTGCGACGGAGTACTATCCACTCGCCCCGTGGACTCGTGCCCTCCTTTACATGTTGTTGCGCCCCCTAGTTTGAAAATCACTGGCCTTGAGTCTCAGCAATCTCAGTATTTGGTATATTGGTGAAATGATTATCAGCTAATTCTTAGATAATTCAAGCTGATAATGGGAAATTTTTATCTTGAATTGCAAAAATATAACATTGAAGTTGTATGCACTATTACAGCTTTAACAAATGAATCCTTTTAAGTGGTATAGTATTTTCGTCTGCATGCTTAACCGGGTGTTTAGGCACATTGTAACCAGGGCGAGGCTAGCAATCGTGCGATAAAAGTGACGGGGTGCAAGTTCATGCCTGACTTTATGAGCATATCAAAAGTCGCTAACATTTACATTCTAGACAGTCACTAGGCAGCCTATATAGGTACATACTCTGTTTTATAGGTACAGATGGATGATTTAAAAACATACTATTCAGTCTTTAGCATGTGAAGTATGTGCTTTTCATAGGAATCTAAAACTTTCAAAGTTTTTACCCGGCTGCAAGGAAAGGTATGTAAATATGAAATATTAAATGTATGTATGTTCTTTAGTACCTCGTATCCTTCAAACAAATTTTTAATTAACGGAACATTGTGGATGTTGGGCGCCATAATATTTTTTTTTTCTTCGGCACCCATCGAGTAGTCGAGGGTATCAAAATGAATGGTTTTTAGAGGTGATTACAAAAATTTATATCACTTATATGTTTAAAAGTCATTCGAAATAAATTGTAGTTCTAAAAACAAAAAAAAAACGCTTTAATGGTAAATTGAACTAAAAAGTCGCTACTCCTGAAGATCTTGGTAAGGCTAATGGGACAAACAATTTAAACGCGCACGGTAGAATCAACTTTCATTACTTGTAAATTTGGACCAAATTTAATAAACATATTTGACTTTGGCTTTGACTTTGACTTAGTAACCTGCCTGGGTTCAAACCCACGACCTACTACAAGTTAGTCGGGATCGTAAACACTGGACCACCACTGCTTTATTAGATTCACTTAAAATTTAAGTGACTCGCTTTAGTAAGTAGTAAAGAAAAGTAACTAAATAATATTTAGTTACTTTTCTTTACTATTATGGAATACCATTATTAATTGAAGTCCAAAATCACAAATTCACTTAGATTCCTTGACAATTAGAAGTCATGCAAAGAGAATAAATAAAATTTTACTTAATAATCTTTATGTTAACAACGTACCTACATACAATGCAATATTATGATTTAACTCTCCTTGAGCATTGCAAAAACTGTAGGTATCACAAGTTCGTAACTAGATCAAAGTTTTCGTAGAATACATAGAAAAAATACTTAGACAATTTTTTTTTTTTTTTTTTATTGTTTTTCATAAACTTACATATATTATTTTTATAATTTACAATTTACTCGCCAAACTTTTAAGTTCGATGGCGAGAACCGCTTGTTTTTAAATACAAATGTTATACAATTATACCATTAACAACTGACCTTAAAACTACTGAGCAACTGTTACCACTTTAGGATACAATATATGAATTCATTTCTCGGCAGCGGCTAAATCCTCGTCACCGAGAAATAAACTCCTCAATCTTGATTTTAATATACCTTTGCTTAATTTAGGGCTGCGTCTTAGCATATCTATTTTATTCAGTACGACTGAATAATATGACTGTCGCATAGCTGATTAAATGGACAGGGAATGACTGTCGCATAGCTGATTGAATGGACAGGGAATGACTGTCGCATAGCTGATAGAATAGACAGGGAATGACTGTCACATAGCTGATTGAATGGACAGGGAATGACTGTCGCATAGCTGATTGAATGGACAGGGAATGACTGTCGCATAGCTGATAGAATAGACAGGGAATGACTGTCACATAGCTGATTGAATGGACAGGGAATGACTGTCGCATAGCTGATTGAATGGACAGGGAATGACTGTCGCATAGCTGATTGAATGGACAGGGAATGACTGTCGCATAGCTGATTGAATGGACAGGGAATGACTGTCGCATAGCTGATTGAATAGACAGGGAATGACTGTCACATAGCTGATTGAATGGACAGGGAATGACTGTCGCATAGCTGATTGAATGGACAGGGAATGACTGTCGCATAGCTGATTGAATGGACAGGGAATGACTGTCGCATAGCTGATTGAATGGACAGGGAATGACTGTCGCATAGCTGATTGAGCGGCACTTTCTTGTAATGGCGTATGTACCTGTCATGAAGTTGCATGAAGTTTTAATAAATAAATAAATACATCTACACTAAATGCCCACCCGTAACCACTTCTCCGCTGAAATAGTAGGAAGTGATGAAGGGCGGGCGTTTTGGGGGCTGTCTTTATGTAAAACCATGACCACAGATTAGAGAAGTTACTACGTAACAGATATTTCACTTTCCGAGATCAAGTACACAATTTTTTGCTCAGTATCCGTAACGGTTAGATTGATCCTTGATGGCTCATTTCTTGCACTCCCCTAGCACGCGGCTTAATTAACTCTGACACCAGAGGTGGCCACACCTCACATGAAAGAAGAAGAAGCACGCGCGAGCTCTGCTTGCGAGCGGTGACAAGTGTGACAACCAACTAGCGGAGCGGGTGCCAGGACCGCGCGAAGAAGGAGGCCTGGGGGGTGACCATATGCTCTTAGAGAGGTATCAATTTGAGATCGAATAAGGGACAGATGTATCTGACGTGTATACATCTGTCACTTACTTGATATCAAATTGATACCGCCCTAAGAGCTTATGGTCACCCCCCTGATCCCTTAGTTTCCATTATTTTAACTTTCCTAATAACACTGCAAGACATTTTAGTTACATACATTAACTCAGTTTACGAATCTGAGAGCAACATCCTTTTGATAATATGAATGTTATAGTGTTAGTAAAATGAGATTTGTGTATCATAATAAAGAAAACTTATCTCAAGTTGTTATGTAAAGAAAAAGACTGTTGAGATTCAAAACAGTATCGTAGATGCTGTTTCAGTTTTCTTAAACAAAGGCCAAAAAAGAGTTAAGAGATCGTATCACAGATACGATTTCAGGTGGAAAACTGTTTACATTAGTTAGAACCGGAAAGTAGTAAGTTAAAGATAATTTATTTATCAAACATGCGTTTATATACAAAATCAAGCATGCAAGATCTTAAATATAGGTAAAAAGTCCGTACATGTTTTGTCTGACGGGGTATTACATTTTTTTTAATATAACAAACAGTAATGAATTCAGTAAACCAAAGATTGGTTGGAACTGGTTCATTAACATTCATTATAAAATTTTATGTGAATAACGATACTGTAGAAATAATAATACAAAAATTCAAGCATGTCAAAAGAAGCCAAGCCAAGTCATTTATATACTTGTCTGTTATTAGATTCGAATCTTATTTTTAAATTGATTTGTTGTCACAGCTATAAATGCCATACATAACTAGCTTTTCCTCATGAGGGCAGTTTTAGCCGAATGCAAGCAAAGTTGGCTATTAACGTCTGTTGCGCGTAAAAGTGTCAGCTCGTCCTGGAAATAGTTGAGGGTTAGACTTTACAAACACTGCAACTTCAAAATTATATAGAGACGGTAAAATTAATCATTTGTATTTTTAAACAATTGTTGCAGCTTTCTGTTAATTGTAGCCTAAACATAGCCCGAATAAACCTCTTTTGGGCTTTAAACGCTCTTTGTCCATAGAGTTACCTCAAAATATGATAAGTAAGTACTCATGATACACTCGAACTGTTGCTTTTTTTGTTAAATCTACAGACTTTCATAGTTTTTGGTAGTTTTGCGGCGTGATGTCACAATTTAAGAAAAATACCGGCCAAGTACGAGTCGCACTCGCGCACGAAGGGTTCTGTACCATTATCACAATAGACAAACTTACCGACCAGTAGTGTGTTAATTACATAAAACACGTTTTCAACACACTTGCTCATAAAGTGGCTCTAATTTCACCGCAATTAGGTATATAATGATACCTGTTATCAAACTGTGACTTTTTCATTGCTATTATTCACAAGTGATTTATAGTTTTTTTTTTTTTAATTTATTGGTTGAGTTGCTTTGTTCTTAAAAAAGTTTCGATACAAAAAAGATCGTGCTCAATAGTACAAATAAATTAATGTACCTATTGCTTGCTCATTTCACTTGTACGTGCTTAATAAATAAAACTTGCACTCAAATATAAATTTAATTTGCTATGTAATTAAGAAAAATTTAAATGCCCTATTTTGTACGTGGCTAAAATATTATCCACGAAAACAAAGAAAACTCATTATTTTAGTCTATGGCCGATCGCCATTGTTAGATGCGCGCGCATAGGAAAACTGAATAATTTTGCCCGCCATTGTGAAAATTTTTCGCAACCCTCTGCTCTTCTAGATTTGCCTTTTAATGCGTTTAAAGTTAAAGTAAAATCAAACCTTTGTTCAAAGGCATACTATTCTATTAACGACTACTTAAACGATAAAAATAGTTGGTCGCTGTGATTAACTCAAGACAATGTTTGTGTTCTTTCTGCAGAATTAGCTTACCTACTGACAGGTTATATCAGTTATATAATTGTTTATTTTTATTTTGATAGTTTATGTCAATTTATTTTAATTTAATTGTCATATTATTGACATAATCGACTCACTACAATGTTTTTATTTTTTTTCAACACACTTGCTCATAAAGTGGCTCTAATTTCACCGCCATTAGGCACATAATGATACCTGTAATCAAACTGTGACTTTTTCATTGCTATTATTCACAAGTGAGTTATAGATTTTTTTTATGGTTTTCTGCCTTCATTTAAAATTAGACTAATTTTAAAAGTGTCACAAATCAATCCAATGAAAATTAATAAAATAAGTCATTAACTCTAATCCAGTTAAAATTGAAGCATTTTCAATATAATAAAATGTAACACTGTTAATCAATTAAAAGTGTCCCATTCGACGTAGTGTCTCTAAGTAGTCCCTTTCTCTTCCTGTCATGGAAATAGTACTTACTATATCCATAACATGATATGGGTAGTAATTTCTATTTCCATGATATCCATTGAATACATAAAATGTGGCATAGCTTCTAGTCAAACAATTCAGCAAAATGCTAGAACCTAACATATTGCTTGCTCATTTCATGCAACTTCGTATTCAAATAGATAATTTCAACTTTTACGTGTTTAATAAATAAAACTTGCCCTCAAATATAACTTTTGTTTCTCTGCAATAAAGAAAACTTGAAATTCCCCATTTTGTACGTGGCTAAAACGCTATCCACGAAAAGCTAAAAAAAAAGAAACCTCATTGTTTTAGTCTATGGCCGATCGCCATTGTTATATGCGCGCGCATAGGAAAACTGATTAATTTACCCCGCCAATGCGAAAAAAAATTCACAACTCGTTTTCACCGTTGAAAATGATTTTTTAGTATTATTTTCTTCACAAGTGTGTTGAAAAACGTCGTAGATACACGTGTGTATTGATGATTACCGTCCTCGGCTCTCTTAAGACTCTCACCTAAAGGCTCGGGTCTCAATGGCACCTCAGCGGTAATCACCAACATTACGCACTTGTACCATAATGTACTATTATTTAATGAGTTGTATTGCAATATGTGGTTAGCTAGCGACCTCGACAGTGGATCATATATTATTCTTGCCTAACTGTTGATTTATTTTTTACTTCGATGGTCCTAGTTTATCATAAATAAGGGACTTCGAGTTACAGCTGTATTAGCTATATGTAGGCGGGCACGCCCTTTATGCCTGGAGGCTTTATAATTCGGGTACTAAGTTCCGTTTACGTTTTTATTTTTAGTTTTCATTTTCGCTTGAGTTTAGATTTCGATGTTTTGTTGGTATATTGGTGTGTGCAAGCTGTCATTATGGCAAATATATTTAATTTCAATTTTTTGTGTTGAGTAATGTAAATGATTTGCATACTATTGTATAGAATCAAGTTTTTGTTTTTTTTCTAACTGAACAGACAGCTGTGCTGCTAGGGAGTTTGTTGCGCCACTTCTTCTTCCCAGCAAAAGCACTAGGAAGTGGTGAAGGGCGGGCGTTTTTGGGGGACTGTCTTATGTAATTTTGACGTTCGGAAAGTACTAATTCTCAGCCTAGTTTGAATAAATGACTTTTGAATTTGAATTTGAACTCGTTTTCACTGTTATTTTTTTGTATTATTTTCATCACAAGTGTGTTGAAAAACGTCGTATGACACACATGCGTATTGATGATTACCGTCCTCGGCTCTCTTAAGACCCTCACCTACGGCTCGGGTCTCAATGACGCCTCAGCGGTAATCACCAACATTGCACACTTGTACCATAATGTACTATTATACCATTCCCCCTTTAAAAAGCTTAATTTATTCACTGAAAACAGTGAATATAAATTGTAGTTCTAAAAACTAAAAAACACGCTTTAATGGTAAATTGAACTAAAAAGTCGTTAATCCTGAAGATCTTGGTAAGGCTAATGGGACAAACAATTTAAACGCGCACGGTAGAATCAACTTTTATTACTTGTAAATTTTAATTTTTGTTTGACTTTCAAAAGTACTTTGAATTTGACTTTGACTAAATTATTGCATTGTCATCGGTCCTTGATAGGTGTGCAAAGTTTCAAATCAATCCAACGTTTTGAAGTAGGTGAAAATCACGTTCAAAGATTCCGTTACATTGATACATAGATACATAGTTACATAGATACATACCAAGCTAATAAAAGCGTGTTAATAATTAAAAAAGCACTTTTACTCACTGTTTTGGTGTTTGAATTTAGAACACACCAATATATATTCGGCGTTCATCTCAATGATATATAACCTCCTTGCGCATAAAATACTCGATACAAACTCCTTGTGCAAAGAACATTCGACTTTCAAACTTCTTCATCGATTTAATTTTCAGTTTGTTAATATTTAGGATTTTCATGATTTTGATTTTAGTCTGGGATGTTTAGTGAATAGTTATTTAGATTGTAATTCTAATATTAATCGCATTGGTGTTTAATTAATTATAATTATGTACCGTAACGGAGGTGGTCACTGGCCCCTGAAACACAGATGCTGTTACCTAGCTCAGATTCAATTTACAAAAAAGGTGAAACCCTGAGTTTTTACATTTTTTGTAAATTTTGAAGGTAATAAAACATTTATTTATTATTATTCTTTGTGCTTTTCGCGTATATCTTTCTTTTTCTCGTAGTCATGGTATAATAGTAGTTTATGATACTGTTGCATAATAAGGGGTATTAAAACATGAGTGTGAGTTAAAAAACCGAGCCGTAGGCGAGGTTTTTAATAGTATTCACACGAATGTTTTAATACCTAGTTATGTGCAGTTTCATACACTACTTTATCTACACTCATACATTTTGGGATTGAACCTACTTAATATCTTTTTTTTTGCATTTTCCATGCCATAAAGTCGTGATAAATGCATCATATAATAATCTCGACTTTGCTGGTAAGAGATTATGAGTAATTTCCTTCGCCGCACATAAAATGTTTGGCGGAGTCAAATTTTCTTCACATTCACTAATAACAGACATTTTAAGGCGCTATATACGCCTCAATGTTAACGCAGTACTAGCCGTGCGCCCCGCTCGATGCCAAAATATCAATTTTGAACCTACTTTTGATCATTTTTGTTTAACAAATATTATTTGATTTACATATGCTATGTCAGTTATGAAGAAATTCCAGCCATCAATTTTTCTGTGTAAAAATATTTTTAAACATCCAAGTCGTTTTGGAGGAGTTTCCAAAAGTTGCGAAAAATGTCGTGTCGTTAAATATTTTTTTATAGCAAAAGTATTAGTTACACGAAAAAACCTTGTGTTCAAAATTATGTACATGAATCAGTTATAAATATATTTTTTTTTCAAACCTTTTAACCTAGCCGTTACCAAGGAGTATGCTTTAGAAAGTTACCGTTTTACGGTACTAAAGCGTATGTAGGCCCTTAAGCAAGAATTTAAAAAAGTCATGAAATTCAGTACAGCGCAACCTGCAAAACGTATGAATGGCGCCAAAACCCAGCACATCACCGCATCACCGCATTATCCGTGCATGCGCTAAGGCTTAGCACACGCACTGCAATGTTTATTCGTGCGAATTTTTCCGCCCATTCTGCGACCTATGGAATAGTATGAAGCTGGTCAATTGCGGTAAAAAAAACGTGTGGCAATAATACCGCATGAAATCCGTATTTGCAACAGAATCCACCGCACCGCAGCGCGAATTTAATTCGCGCGAATATTTTGAGCTCTATGAACAGGTGGAAAGGGACAAAAGTTCGCGCAAATAAAAATCGCAGTGTGTAATAAGCCTAAAGCGAGCATTGTTGTTAAAACTGTTTTTTTTTTTTAGGTTCTATAAAAATGGCATTTCAAAAAATTTAAATAATTGATGGAATCTCCTTAGTGATTAACTTCTTCGATTTGTCCTGTATCGTAATAGAAAAAAAGTTATTTTATGATGCAGTTGTTTGAAAATCGAAGGAAAATGTTGAACTATAATGGTTTTTTTTTTAATTTTACCTATCCACGAATATAAAGTACGTGTTTATGCAATATTTTTTGAATTCATATTTGGAACATTACGTTGTGAGTGTAGATAAAATATAGTATGCAACTCTTGAATAAAACGGATTTATATCGATGGCCATGAATCACTCGCGCCGCTCAGGATTCTAACACTTGAATCACTCGCTATGCTCGTGATTCAATCATCATGAATCACTCCCTACAGTCGTGATTCATTTGTTAGAATACTTTACTTGTTCGTGATTCATTTTTTCATGGCCCTCGCTTTAAATCCGTCCTTTATTCACTAGTTTCATAATATCAGCATAATATACTATTGTTGTATGGGATACAACAAACGTGTTTTTTTGCCGTTTTACCCGTTATACCTACACTACACAATTTTCGCCTATAAAAAAATAATAATCAATTTCCTTTTAAAGTATTGTATTTAAGATAACGGTCGATATGTTAAATTTTAATTAAAAAAATGTAAAAAAATCTTATTTTAATTTGACTAAATCTTTGGTTGCGGGACGCACGAGACCGGTCAATGTGGCGACGCTTGGGGAAGGCCTATGTCCAACAGTGGACGTCTTTCGGCTGATATGATGATGATGATGAAATCTATGAGGTTGAGCCTAGTCAATAAAGCTGAAAATACTGAGCTCTTAGTTCAAACGTTTTAGTAAAATTCTACTCTTATTTACTTTATACCATTCCCCCTCTAAAAAGCTTATTTTATTCACTGAAAACAGTGAATAAAAAGCACTTTTACTCACTGTTTTGGTGTTTGAATTTAGAACACACCAATATATATTCGACGTCCATCTCAATGCTATACAACCTCCATGCGCATAAAATACTCTATACGAACTCCTTGTTCAAAGAATATTCGACTTTCAAACTCCTTTATCGATTTGATTTTCAGTTTGTTGACGTTAAGGATTTTAATAATGATTTTGATTTGAGTCTGGGATGTTTAGTGAATACTTATTTGGATTGTAATTGTAATATTAATTGCATTGGTGTTAATTAATTATAATTATGTAACTTAACGGAGGTGGTCACTGGCCCCTGAAACACAGTTGCTGTTACCTAGCTCTGCTTTAATTTAGAAAAAATGTGAAACCCTGAGTTTTCTCATTTTTTTTAAAGTTTTGAAGGTAATAAAACTTTTATTTAGTATTTTTCCTTGTGATTTTCGCTTAAATCTTTCTTTTTCTCGTAGTCATGGTATAAAATATAGTATGCAACTCTTGAATAAAACGGATTTATATCGAGGGCCATGAATCACTCGCCTCGCTCAGGATTCTAATGATGATTCATGATGATTGAATCACTCGCTATGCTCGTGATTCAATCATCATGAATCACTTCCTACGGTCGTGATTCAGTTGTTAGAGTCCTTCACATGCTCGTGGTTCATCTATGGCCCTCGATTTAAAACCGTCCTTTATTCACTAGTTGCATAATATACTATTTTAACACGCTTTTATTAGCTTGGTATGTATGTATCTATGTATCAATAGTAACGGAATTTTTGAACGTGATTTTCACATTTTTCACCTCCTTCAAAACGTCGGATTAATTTGAAACTTTGCACAATTATCAAGGACCGATGACAATGCAATAATTTAAATATTTAAATTTTTAACTTATTAAGATATTTTCAAAATGACTCTACTTTTACCAATATATGTCAATAAAATATTATAACAATTGACATCAAGCACCCCACGCTTTTCTACAATATTTATTTTTCTTTACACACTGTTCTTAATTAAGATTTATTGAAAATTATGTTCTACTCTTTAGTTTGGTTTTCTTTTAAAGCGTGTTTTTTAAACTATTATTTATTAACAATTAACTTTTGTATCATTATTTCATTTTAACTAATTCACAGAGGTATCTAAGTAAAATATATCGAGGAGCTCGTGGCTAAATAATAACAGCCGCACGGGTCGATCATCAAGGTTAAGCAACACTTGATGAGGTCGGTCCGTGGATGGGTGACCATTTCAACATACCGAGTTTCCTCGGTGCCTCGGAAAGCACGTTAAGCCGTTGGTCCCGGCTGTCATTTGAAGATCTTTGACAGTCGTTACGGGTAGTCAGAAGCTTGAGATCTGACACCAGTCTAGCCAAGGGGTATCGTGTTACCCAGTTACTGGGTTGTGGAGTTCAGATAGGCAGTCGCTCCATGTAAAACACTGGTACTTAGCTGAATCCGGTAAGGCTGGAAGCCGACCCCAATATAGTTGGGAAAAGGCTAGGCAGATGATGATCTAAGTAAAATATATTAGTCCTATTTATTTATTTCTTCAGATAAATTCATGTTTTGCAGATTCGTCAGTAAATACATTAATTAATTGAGGGGATAATAGATATACCGCCATAAATCTGTAATTTCATATTCTACAGATTTGGCTATATATACGAGCAGTGGTGCCTCAGTGGTAACGGCGAACGAATCAGCTGTTTCTTGTTTTTCTACGGATAATCTGAAATGACTAGTAGAATCTTCTCCAAGTGCAAATTACAAGTTTTTAAATTACTCAATTGTTTACTGGACATAATAAATTGTGCGGTTTTGCCAGACGAAAATAAGCTTTATTACTTCTCATGTAAAGTTTTGAAGATATATTATGTTTGATGTAAGAAAAAGTGGTTAACATCGTCATGTTTATAGTCCAAGATTAGCAGTAGATCAATTCGTCTCAGATGCTTTGTGATAATTTTGTTGTTTTTTTCTTGTCTATTAGTCGATAAGTTTCCGAAAAATGTTGTCACCTTGCTTTGCACTTTGAACTGAGATAACGTCGGATTGACTTGGAATTCTAAATACAAATAAACTTTATCTAGAGAGGTTATTCCTTTTCCAAAATTCGTAATTAATTTGTTTCGTTGGGTTTCGTTTTGTCTGTACTAATGATACATAGTGTAGGCAGGCCTCCAAAAGGGTGGACCAATGACTTGGTGAAGGCCGCGGGAGTCACCGGATACGTCATCATAGTCATAGAAGCACAGTACCAGTCAATGTGGTGAGGGCGGTTTATGTCCAGTGCAGTGGACGTCTTTCATCTGAAATGTTGATGATAAACCAGACAACAGACATTAAGTCACTCTATAAGTGGTAAAAACAACTTATCTATAATTTAGAGGTTTACATTATTCGTGAAAAATTAATTGGTTACTTTTTGTTTTTCTGTACTTTGAACGTTGTATTACTAATTTACTTCCATTCTACGTAATAAGGAAACATAAAAACTGTTCAAAGCATGGTGTGAACTGTTTTTTGTTCGGAATTTTCAAGAATTTGTGTACGAGTGTGTTATCGAACTGTTTGCATGATGCAGTCAGGAAAATCCAGAAATTAGTTAATTGGTATATCTCTTAGTAAATATAAAGGCAAACATTTCGTAGAAGACATTAGATCTAAGGGGAAAAAATAATATAAAGTTACTGTTCTATCGAGTCAAAAATGATCCTTTCCTTTGATGATGATCCTTTCTTCCATCTGATTTTCTGATCCTCCTGATCGTAAATCTAGGTCCTAGATCCTTAGATAGAATCCAAAAAGTAGATTACTAATTATTGTTATTATTTTTTATGTTATGATAGTTGCAGGGCAAAGGCCTCCCTTAGAATTAGAATTATAATTTATTTATTTGTAAGAATGTAGTATTGTGAATGTAGTATTTGTGAATGTAGTATTTGTGAATGTAGCTAGTTCCCTTGCATGTTTATTTTTTTTTATTTATGCAACATAAATGACCATTCCTTTAGGTGGGAGTCTAACTCGTCACGCCATCTCCTTCAGGGCCTACCACGTCGTTGTTTCTGTGGTGACTCATTTTCGTATCAGCCTTTTCATATTTCGACTGCTGGGACACAAGCCTCTCTCTGTGAGAAGGAATAGACTGTAATCCACACGCCGCCGGCCCAGTGCGGTTTATGTATGTTCTCCGATTACTCAAAGACGCCTGAACCGATTTCAAAAATTCTTCTTTTGTTTGAAAGGGTATACTTTTTGGATCAGGATCTGATGATGGGATCCTAGAGAAATCGAGGGAACGCCTCAAATATTATAGGCATACATATAGCGATTTTGGTATTTTCATCAACAATGCAATCATTTGCACTCAGAAAGAATCATTTGGTGAAGTGGAACTGATGAAGAAGACCACAGATGACCATTGGAACTCCTAAGATGTGTATTTTGAAACGAAGTATTAGGTTAGGTAAGGTTAAAACGGGCTGTTTTCCGCAACTCCACGACCAAGCGCGTATTTTGCGTAAAAGAACGAGGTATTAGTACTGTAAAAACCAGCCAGACTTTGAGCAAACCCGCAGGACCCGCTTGTTCTAAAATAAAATCGTAATGTCTTTCCACAGAAGACTCAAGCGCGTGACTACCTAACCAGGCGGCGTGTCGCAATACTTAACGCTAAATCATTGGAGATTATCCACAGTTTAGGTCATGAATATTCTAAAGGTTAAACTTGATTTGTGTTCAACGTTTAAGAATACTTAATGCGAGGTGAGGCGTTGGTTTTACACTATAAGATACATAGTAGGAACGACAGACGGGTTTAGGACTTCATAATGCAAGTCTGTGATTTAGTGACGGCTAGGGAAAGCTTCCTTCTCATACACAGGAAAATAAGCTAGTTAAATACTCGTTGGCATCCACATTATCTTGTCATACTCGTATTTACAATTTACTTAAGACTAGCTGCCGATCCCGACTCTACCCGCGTGTATTGAATAGGTACTTGCCAATATTTTTGTAAATTATAGCATGTGTTATTCTGATATTTAGCGTAAATATCGTGACAATCTAAGAAGTCCGATGACGTTTCTTATTTTATAGGCCGAGATAACTTTGAATGAACGTCTACCAAAATTCAAATTGATAATCCTAATTAATTACTGTGTTATCCGTAAACTACTCGTATAACAACGAGTAATATATGTAAGCATCAAGTTTAACTTAGATAACGTATTTTTATAGCAGTCAAATCCGACTTTTTAGATTGTATAGTCTTTAGTTTACTTTAAAGTTGCATTAAAATCGCGTGAAAGATTTACAAGTATTCATCCATCCAGACAAACATTCGCGTTTATAACATGTAGTACTTAGCATTTATGTATGATACAGGGAAAACAATGATACACATTTCCATACATTGAGGCAAAGGCTCAGCTGGCTGCCAAAAAGTTGGGGATCCTTGCGAAGGTGAGAAGGTACTTCACGCCGGAACAGCTGCTCAACTTGTATCAAGCGCAAGTTCGATCGTGCATGGAGTACTGTTCTCATCTCTGGGATGGATCTGCCAAATACCAGCTTGATGCACTAGAGTCGATCGAAAAGCGGGCCAAGAAACTCATCGGTAATGAGGCACTGGTCAAGTCAAAGCTCCAGAGCCTTGAACATCGTCGCCGAGTTGCCAGTTTGTCGGTATTTTATCGGTTACATTTCGGGGAGTGTGCGATGGAATTACATGATTTAATTCCGCCCAGCCCGTTCCATCATCGGACCACCAGACGTACGGCGATGCGTCATCGGTACATGGTGGACATCCCACCCATACGCACAAAACGTTTTGGGGACACTTTTATTATGCGTACAGCTAAAGAGTGGAATTCCCTGCCGGAATCTGTGTTTCCCGATAGCTACAATCTAGGGGTCTTTAAGTCAAGAGTGAATAGGTTTCTTCTAGGCAAGCGTGCTCTATCGTCGACCACATCATCGCTTACCATCAGGTGAGGGTGGTCAAGCGCAAGCCTATAGATAATAATAAAAAAAAAAAATGATGATTTCAGACCAAGAGTTTATATTGTGATTTTTAATTTCATAGACTAAACTGTCATCCGCCAATGAACTCATTTTCTTTTTAATGTTGCAAGCGCGGCGCATAGTGTTGTGGGTAAGGCTCAATCATAATTGATTCATCGAATCGATGTGACATTACTCCTCAATTTAATTTTAATAATTGGTGTAAATAAATGTTTTATGGATATACACGCAATATATTTGAATATAACAGTATTCATATACATAGGACATAAACTATTATTGTAATAAATAAGAAATCAACAGTAAAATAAATTGTGGTTCTAAAAACTAAAAAACACGCTTCAATGGTAAATTGAACTAAAAAGTCGCTAATCCTGAAGATCTTGGTAAGGCTAATGGGACAAACTATTTAAACGCGCACGGTAGAATCATCTTTTATTACTTGTAAATTTTAATTTTTGTTTGACTTTCAAACAAAAATTAAAATGCCGCTTATTGGGCCTAGTTGAATAAATATATTTTTCAACACACTTGCTCATAAAGTGGCTCTAATTTCACCGCAATTAGGCACATAATGATGCCTGTTATCAAACTGTGACTTTTTCATTACCATTATTCACAAAGTGAGTTATACAGTTTTTTTTAATTTATTGGTTGAGTTGCTTTGTTCTTAAAAAAGTTTCGAAACAAAAAAGGTCGTGCTCAATAGTACAAATAAATTAATGTACCTATTGCTTGCTCATTTCATGCAACTTCGTATTAATTTCAACTTGTACGTGCTTAATAAATAAAACTTTCACTCAAATATAAATTTTATTTACTCTGTAATTAAGAAAAATTGATATTCCCTATTTTGTACATGGCTAAAACACTATCCACGAAATGCCAAAAAAAAAGAAACCTCATTCTTTTAGTCTATGGCCGATCGCCATTGTTAAATGCGCGCCATTGAGGTAGGAAAACTATGGAGACGGCATATTCTACTATATGAAGAATAGTTATACAAATATCTATAATATCGACTGCACACGCATGTCAAAAAGCGTTTTGTCTCTTTTTAACTAAGCAAGAGCTGCATATGAAAAGAGAGACATCTAAATGTTTGTCAAGGACTAAACTTGGTAACAATTTTGAGTGACGTCAAAATCATGTCTATGCGTGACTGGTCGACATGTTGATTGCCGAAAAAATTGGTAGTTGTGTGCCGTATATATACGTTTATCTGTGTAGTTGTGCTGTCAAACAGTTGCAAGTTGCAAATGGCCTACCTCATTGGCAAATGGGCAGCCATCTTAATTGCCCGATTTATGTAGGTATGCACGCTAATTTCGTAGGTATGGCAAGTCCATAGGTTTATAAGTCAGTGATGCGCGCGCATAAGAAAACTGATTAATATTGCCCGCCATTGTGAAAAATTTTCACAACTCGTTTTTACTGTTGAAAATGATTTTTTTGTATTATTTTCTTCACAAGTGTGTTGAAAAACGTCGTATGATACACGTGTGTATTGATGATTACCGTCCTCGGCTCTCTTAAGACCCTCACCTACGGCTCGGGTCTCAATGGCGCCTCAGCGGTAATCACCAACATTGCACACTTGTACCATAATGTACTATTACTTTGACTAAATTATTGCATTGTCATCGGTCCTTGATAGGTGTGCAAAGTTTCATATCAATCCGACGTTTTCAAGGGGGTGAAAATCACGTTCAAAGATTTCGTTACATTGATACATAGTTACATAGATACATACCAAGCTAATAAAAGCGTGTTAATAAATGTGATCGATAGAATGAAGTCTGACATAAATGAGTAGAAATTAAATAATGGCCGCTAGTTTCTTAACAAATGTATTTTTTTTTGCCGTGAAATAGTTCCATTTTCGATCAATCAGGATTCGACACTATTTTTATGTAACGATAAAGTGGCAACCCGCCAAATGTCAGCTTAGTCTACGAGAAAAAAAACTGAGTATAGTTTTTTTTCCCCAACGTAAGTACCTAAGTAGCTAGAACTATGTCGATCGGAAGATAAAGCTTTATTGACGAATACATAATTCTAATAGGTTTTTTCGAGGGCAATCAAATTTTACGTACACTAGCTTCTGCCAGCAGCTTTGCCCGCGTGTAAAGTATTTTCTTATCCCTTGGGATAAGTCATTATACCGAGATAAAAAGAGGCATATGTGCTATTCTAGACTATAATTTCAACTAGATCCGTTCTTGCGTGATTGAGTAACAAACATACATCCATCCATCCAAACTTTCGCATTTATAATATCAGTAAGATCCTTTATCCCACGGTTAGGCAGCAACTACATAACACCATCGGCTACGAACCTTACAAACTGCTTAAGGCGCAGATACCATTGAGTAGCTGATTTTAAAATGAGAATCACGTCCAAACGGCTTGTCGTAATTTTTTGGAAAAAATATATGTTACATGATACCATTTTCTTAATAATTTGATCTGAGAAAATTTTGAGTTTTATTCGTATAACATAGTGTAATAAATTTGTAAAGTTATGTCTAAAACGGACAAAAACACGACAATCGCACCAAAACCGCTGGGCGTATTTTAATGAAATTGACACCATCTCCAAGACAATTTAACTATCTACATTTTGATCCTTTTTTTTTAAAGTCTTAGAATAGTAAGGAAAGCACAAAAAACTGTAAAGTTTTGGGTCGCGCGGGAGTGAAACGAGTGCGCGTTTTGTTCCCTCAAGGTCGTTGGCGTTAGTCGTCGTCTTAAGTAAATGTCATGAGTTTTCAATGCACTTAAATGTTACATCGATCAAATCTCAAGCATCAAACTAACTTAACACACCGCATTTTCCTCCACTACGTATGTAACATACCTACAAGAGATAAAAACAAAAGGAGTGACGTCACTAGTTTTTGCTGAGCAGTCAGTGCCTGGCAGTACCACGGTGCACGGGCGGGAAACATCCTCGTTCAACCATTACTAGACTAATGAGATGATGCTGACTGACTGTAGTAAACAGATGAGATTGAAAAGAAAGATAGAGTCTATTGATAAATGGGTTTACAATATTATTGTCCTGTCTAGATGTACCTAAATAATACTGCTTAACTTTTGAAAACTACGTTTACATAAATATTTTCATTCCTAAGTGAAAAAACTGCACTTATTTATAGTGGTTGCGAGACTGCCGATCGTAGGGTTCGATCTCCGGATCGTACATTATTTGTACACACCTTTTTTTTTCGTTTGGTTACTCATCCAATGACTTCGCCCGCTCTGGGTGAAGCGGAAGGGCGTGTCAGACTTTTACTGACTAAAACCCACCCTTGTTCCTTCAGTTGCTTGAGCCAGGGCCGCGGTAAATCTTTTTAAAATTCATCAGCGACCCAGACAATTATCGGCCCTCACGGACTCCATCAGGTTTGCTGACATCTCTTTGAGGCGCGCGTGGAACACTACGCGCCGTCGGCTCGGGCCTGGTCCTTATCAAACGGTGAGTTACTTGCCGTCCGCAAGCCCGCGCCTATGGTGGCCGGGAATCTTCTTGCGACTCCCTACGCCCAGGGCGTCTCCTGCGGTGGCTAGGGGCGTTAGGACATCTCCGTTGCGTTTCCCTGACGCGTTCCGCCTCCTCCTTCGCGAACATTACTGCTTCGCAGAAGGAAATGACCGGTTCCCAGGCCAGGGGAGAGGTCCCCTGTACCATGGCTTGAAAAAGGGCCGGACGCGAGAGGTTGCCTCCGCCGATTCTTTGTACACACCTGATGAAGTGATAAGGGCACCCCATGAGGGTAGGTACAAACTACAGAACGTCATCTGTTACGACCTTATATACGAGTATGTAGTAATTTTGCTTCGTTTACTTTGTGTTAAGGATTTTTGCATTACTTTTAATGCTTTTTCAGATTCAATAGCAGCCTTCTCGCGTTCATGCTGTTTGTTCGGTTAGTAGCTAATTGGCAATTGTTGTGATTCCTAAGTCACGTTCAGAAATTGTGTTTGTATACCACTGCAAACCCCTTCCAGGCATATAAGTGTGATGGTATTGTGCTAAGAAATAGGTACTTTTTAGGGTTCCGTACCCAAAGGGTAAAAACGGGACCCAAACTCCGCATTCCGTCTGTCTGTCTGTCTGTCACCAGGCTGTATCTCATGAACCGTGATAGCTAGACAGTTGAAATTTTCACAGGTGATGTATTTCTGTTGCCGCTATAACAACAAATACAAAAAAACAGAATAAAATATATATTTAAGTGGGGCTCCCATACAAAAAACGAGAATCGTTTGTGTTTTTGCGATAATGGTACGGAACCCTTCGTGCGCGAGTCCGACTTGCACTTGGCCGGTTTTTTGGTGTAGGTACAACAAAGTTACATTTTTTTATACATTTCCCCGCACTAGGAATTTCTTCCTGTATCGTGGGTGCGTTTACAGACATATAAACTCACGTACACAACACCCAGAGCCGGAACAACTATCTGTAGGTCATACAAATATTTGTTCCGTGTGGGGATCGAACTCGCGACACGCAGCGCAGCAGTCAATCGCACAACCAATGCCCCAACCGTGCACCCATATTCTATTCTATTCTAAGACTCAATGACATCCTCGAAGGCGGTTGATAGGGGACAGAAGAAATCCGATCTCATTTTTGGAGACAAAGGCACCTGGGGAGAAGTTTTTGAGGAGCTGGCTAAGAATATCGCTTAACTAGGTCCCAACGGTAAGATCTAACTACGGACTATAATTCTTAGTCTAATAGTACTACTATGATTAAAATTCGGCAAGCTTTCGCGGCGCGTAGGTCAAGGGTTTGCCCTGACCGCCAATAGCTTGGCTCCCAATACCGATGAGTTTAATACAGGATAATTCTTCTGTCGAATGTACTCATACATATTATACAATGTGTCCGTGTATCTTACTAATATTATAAATTTGAAAGTTTGGATGGATGGATGTATGTTTGTTACTCACATCACATCACATCACATCATCAGCCTATTAATGTTCTCACTGCTGGGACACAGGCCTCCTCTCTGAGAGGGGAATGGGCCGTAATCCACCACGCGGGCCCAGTGCGGGTTGGTGGATGTCACACGTCTTCTATTTTTGGTTCTAGAGCATGCCGGTTTCCTCACGATGTTTTCCTTCACCGTTTTGAGAGCAGTGGTGATGTAATAATTTACACAAAGTAAAGCGCCTGCTTGGGCTCGAACCCACGCATGACCTACGACTTGTAAGTCGCGGCCGATACCACTGGGCCACCACTGCTCTTGTTTGTTACTCAATCAAGCCAAAACGGCTGAACGGATCTGGAAGAATTAAGTCTGGAATAGCACATTATGTTACTTTGTATCCCGGGAATATGTTCCCTTGGGATAATTTTAGACGTCCGCGCGGGTGAAGCCGCTGGCAGAAGCTAAAAAGTCCTGTGTCAATCCCTAAAAAAATAGCAGAATTTTAGGAAATGCAATAAAATCTGATGAAATTCTGTTTAAAGATTGACTTATGTGGGTGAATACAAAAATATTTTTTGCCTTTTGTGTTTTTGTCGAATATTTTTCCAGATTTTCTATGCTATAGCCATTAAATTATGGCCTTTTTTCAAATTGATCGATTCGAAAAAAATGCTAGGCGGTAACGGTGATTTCCACTGTAATCTATGTTACCTTTAAATGGAAATTTGTCATGACAAAGAGTTTCTTGTTCCAGATTTGAATAATATTCTTTCTTCCGCTGCTAAGACTTTATAGACTACAAAATGCTTTCGTAGTCTATAAAGTCATTATTTCTATATCGTGATAAACTTGAAGCAAGTCACAAATAGATTCTCATAAGTAGGTACATCAATATTTGATGGCCAAAACTCTCATAAAAACAATTGAAGACATACAAAACTACTAACCCATACTCAGTACACAAAAAAATTAACATGACTTCTGTTAGCGATCTTTATATTTAATTGAGCACACTAAGTGATTTTTCTATGTTGGCAATAATTTGTCTGATATTTTTATGCTTGCAACAAAGATGGACTGTTTTTTGTCAGGTTGGTAAACGACAAGCTTGCACTTGTCGTTTCCCGCCCATTTCGAGAATATAAATATTGTAGCTCTTGCCATCAAAGGCAGTCTATTTTTGATCGAGGCTACATTAATAAGTATTAGGGTAAGTGCTTTATAAACTGTATTCTATAAACCGTGTTCTATAAACTATGTTCTATAAACCATGTTTTATAAATTATTTTCCATAAACTGTGTTCTGTGTGACTGTGTATTTGATATGAGAATACACTGGGTGAGTAAACCCTTTCTAAGCATTTTTATTTACATCGCCATCCCCGCCAAAATACCCACACAAGATTTTGGTCTTTTAAGTAAAAGCCGACATTTCAGAAGTTGGATGAGCCCAATTATTTTTTTTGTGTTTTGTACATAACACGTTTGCTAAACGCTCACTTTCAAGGATTTATAATGAGGAATATGAGTACGAATAGAGATAATTTGTTTGATATTGTTATGTTGGTTGCATGACATTGCACATTGGTTCAGGATACTCCCTGATAGTGTGTAGTTTTGTGTAGATAGTGTGTAATTCTGTGTGGGTACGTGGCCGGAGCTACTCTCCGGTAGTACTATAACTCAGATCATTGCACATTCTAGGCGAATATATTCTGTGTTTTATTGGGGCTACCCTCCAATATCGCAGAATGTTTAGTCTGGCCAAGCTCAATCGATAAATATGATTTCTCGGTAGTGATGTGGGTGCCGCATATTAAGTCAGGGTGAGTTACCCTGAAGATGTGCAGTAAAATACTCAGGTGTATAGCGTTTTGTGTGAGTGGTTGGCTGAGGCTACTCTTTGGCAATACCATAGCGCGAAATGATGTACACCACGACTGGATTTATCGTGTGCTTGATCGGGGCTGCCCTCTAATGGCGCGGGATATGTCTTGGTCGTATTGTATCTTTGAAATCATATCTAAATTTTCAATTTTTGCTACAAGTATGGTTACGTACTCATAAGCTTCTATAAGGTATTTGAAGGTGCAAAACTTTGACTATCTAGTAAATTAAAAAGTAAGAATCTGTGCGGGTATGGTGATGACATGTACTCATCTTTACTCTTAGGCTCATGTTAGAAAATACTTATTGAAGTAGGGTACCTCAATAAAATTAGAGAATAAAACTTGTTGGTAAGTACCGACTACTGCTAAATATTCGTGTGAAATAAGATATTCGTTGTTTTTAAGTTTATATTTTAACAAGCCAAGTATTTACGTTTTGTGTTTCGTGTACAATAAAAAAATTAAAATGAGCTTTACCCTGTTAGTTTCGTAAACGAAATAGCGATTTGAATTTACAAAAAAAATTAGAGAATTAATCCTTTTTATGGCCGGGCTTTACGCTTCGCAGTTGTAAGCTGCACCAGCAGCCATAGCTTACTATGCTACTAGCGTATGATGAGATACAAAGCTAGTTGGAATTTGTTTTTACTTCTTGTTGATTTTATTTAATGAGAATGCAGGTGTAATATGTGTAAAGTTGTGTGAGATTTAGCAGGTTCGTTTTTTTCGTATAGTTTTTTTGTTGGATATAGATAGTGGTAGTGAGATAATACTTTAATAATTTTGTTTTGTGTTCTTTGTAGTGGGTTTAGATTAGATTTAGCGGCTGATCCCCACACTTCGATTAGGTATTCGATTTTAAGAATGTGGGTGATGCTACATTGTAAGAACACCTTAGAAATATTAATGTATATCATAAATAAAAATTAGTTCATTTTACAAGAAATGAAGTTTCAAATTAACTGTCGTTCAACGTTGTATAGTTATGGAAGGAAGTACAGAACCTAATGTCGGTTACAGAAGCTTATTATTAAGCAATTAGATATTGAAAACATTAAAATAACAAAGATATTTATTAAATCGATTTTTTGCTAAAGGAATGTCGGTTGGAAAAATTTGCTTATGGTGGGTCATAAATTAATCCAACCGTACCTATCGATCCTTGACATTTCGTTCGTAGAGGTTTATAGCCCTACTTTCGAGGATGTGTATAGATTATGTCGATTTGCTAAGGTTCTCATCTTGGTTATTAGTTTAAAATATCAATTAACATAAACTTTATAACCTTGCCATTTCTTGGATACTGTTAGAACTATTTCAATATTTAGTTACGGGGTGTTTATATAAATAAAGCCAAAAAGTAGGTACCTTTTTGATGGTCTGATTGGAATGGATTATTGCGTTTGGATTTGGTTTCGGATTCGGATTCGTATTTGAATTCTTATGCAGAGTTTGATGATGGGTTAGAAAAGTTCGAAACAGAGTTGAAAGAGTTTGATATTTGAGGTTGAGTTAGAAGAGTTGGAAACAGAGTTAGAGTTAGAAGAGATAGAACGAGTATAATAAAAAAAAAAAATTGTTTGATCTATAGATAGTGAGTTTGATATTATGTAGTTAGCGAGTTTGATAATTGATGTATAAATAGATAGTGAGTTTGATATATATAAATAGTGAATTTGATAAATATAGATTGAGATTGATGAATATAGATTGAGATTGATGAATATAGATTGAGATTGATGAATATAGATTGAGATTGATGAACATAGATTGAGATTGATGAATATAGATTGAGATTGATGAATATAGATCGAGATTGATGAATATAGATCGAGATTGATGAATATAGATCGAGATTGATGGATATAGATTGAGATTGATGGATATAGATTGAGATTGATGAATATAGATTGAGATTGATGAATATAGATTGAGATTGATGAATATAGATTGAGATTGATGAATATAGATTGAGATTGATGAATATAGATTGAGATTGATGAATATAGATTGAGATTGATGAATATAGATTGAGATTGATGAATATAGATTGAGATTGATGAATATAGATTGAGATTGATGAATATAGATTGAGTTTGATGAATATAGATTGAGTTTGATGAATATAGATTGAGTTTGATGAATATAGATTGAGTTTGATGAATATAGATTGAGTTTGATGAATATAGATTGAGTTTGATGAATATAGATTGAGTTTGATGAATATAGATTGAGTTTGATGAATGTAGATTGAGTTTGATGAATGTAGATTGAGTTTGATGAATATAGATTGAGTTTGATGAATATAGATTGAGTTTGATGAATATAGATTGAGTTTGATGAATATAGATTGAGTTTGATGAATATAGATTGAGTTTGATGAATATAGATTGAGTTTGATGAATATAGATTGAGTTTGATGAATATAGATTGAGTTTGATGAATATAGATTGAGTTTGATGAATATAGATTGAGTTTGATGAATATAGATTGAGTTTGATGAATATATATTGAGTTTGATGAATATATATTGAGTTTGATGAATATATATTGAGTTTGATGAATATATATTGAGTTTGATGAATATATATTGAGTTTGATGAATATATATTGAGTTTGATGAATATATATTGAGTTTGATGAATATATATTGAGTTTGATGAATATATATTGAGTTTGATGAATATATATTGAGTTTGATGAATATATATTGAGTTTGATGAATATATATTGAGTTTGATGAATATATATTGAGTTTGATGAATATATATTGAGTTTGATGAATATATATTGAGTTTGATGAATATATATTGAGTTTGATGAATATATATTGAGTTTGATGAATATATATTGAGTTTGATGAATATATATTGAGTTTGATGATTATATATTGAGTTTGATACATAGAGGTAGTTTGATACATAGAGGTAGTTTGATACATAGGGATAGTTTGATACATAGGGATAGTTTGATACATAGGGATAGTTTGATACATAGGGATAGTTTGATACATAGGGATAGTTTGATACATAGACGTAGTTTGATACATAGACGTAGTTTGATACATAGACGTAGTTTGATACATAGACGTAGTTTGATACATAGAGATAGTTTGATAAATAGAGGTAGTTTGATACATAGAGGTAGTTTGATACATAGAGGTAGTTTGATACATAGAGATAGTTTGATAAATAGAGGTAGTTTGATACATAGAGGTAGTTTGATACATAGAGGTAGTTTGATAAATAGAGGTAGTTTGATACATAGAGGTAGTTTGATAAATAGAGGTAGTTTGATACATAGAGGTAGTTTGATACATAGAGGTAGTTTGATACATGGTGTAGTTTGATACATGGTGTAGTTTGATACATAGAGATAGTTTGATACATAGAGATAGTTTGATACATAGAGATAGTTTGATACATAGAGATAGTTTGACACGTAGAGATAGTTTGACACGTAGAGATAGTTTGACACATAGAGATAGTTTGACACATAGAGATAGTTTGACACATAGAGATAGTTTGATACATAGAGATAGTTTGATACATAGAGATAGTTTGACACATAGAGATAGTTTGACACATAGAGATAGTTTGACACATAGAGATAGTTTGATACATAGAGATAGTTTGATACATAGAGATAGTTTGATACATAGAGATAGTTTGATACATAGAGATAGTTTGATACATAGAGATAGTTTGATACATAGAGATTGTTTGATACATAGAGATAGTTTGATACATAGGGGGTTTGATAAATAGTTTGATTAATATAGATAGCGTTTGGTGAATGAATATAGCGAGTTTGATTTATTTATATAGATAATATGTAGAGAGTTTATTATACCTACCCGTTTGATACAGATTATGATATACAGAGTTAGATTTTAGGGATAAAGAGAATGTAAAATGTAAAATAAAGCATATAATAAATAAATGTGTGTATGTTAGAATCAGTTAGAATTATGACCAGGTTTCAGATGTTAGGGTTTTAATGACCAGCTACTAGATATTGGTTTAAGTCTCAAGACTGTTTTTACACAGCAGTTTAATAAATACCACTTTGGTGTTTATGTATTGTTGTGTGTTTAAAAGCTAGATGGCGGAAGGACAGAGGATACCTAATGTCAGTTACTATCAGAATGGTATACAAGAAATGATTTTACCTTTGGTCATATCGTTGAGATTATTTTAGTTTATTAGAGAAAAGTTAATTTGATAAAAATTTCCAGCACTCGAATGAGGCTTGTCATTACAATGCAATAGTTGATAACGATGCAACTTGAAATTCTAGTGATCCTGAATTCTAATTTACAAAGACTTAATTTAGTTCTGAATGAAGGTCAAAATGAATCGTTGGTATTTTGTTTATTGCCATAGATAATTTTAATACATTATCTCAGTTGATCTGATTTAAGTCGGAGAAATTTGCTACAGTGAGCCATTGCATGCTCGAATTGCAATGAAATAATAGTGAGCAATAGATTGCCATTTATTAAAAAAAAAAAAAAAACATTTAGAGATTCTTTATATTAGTATTTCTTTATTTATATAAATTGTCTTAGCAGGTGTAAAGATGCCTATCGAATTATATAAAATTTATTATTCTGTAACTTGCTGTGTGTGATTAGTTTTATCTTACCGCAATGAAATTAGCATGCGCAGCTAGATTTTATTTGGTGTCCGATATCACCAGCAGTTGATGAATTTGACTGAAATTTTAAAGAATCTGGTAGACAGTTTTGATTATGACTGATGGTGACCACGATGTCTTGCAAGTCGCATTGTATATATACCTGATTATAAATGGATGCTACATTTTATAAACATTAAATTTTAATAAAAGTGACAGAAGTAGTCTTGAGACACTGCTGAGCTGGGATCTAAGCTCTTAAGTAAATTTTAGAATGGGAGACCGTTCTCCGCAGTTGTGGCAAATGCAAAATGAAACCTTGAACATCCTCACAAAGAGGACATAGTCTAGTTCTAGTGAATATATTGATCGGTAGTTTCGAAACTGGATATTTACGCTTGACATTTTGTATTGGTAGAATTTGAATTGGAATTGACATTGTATTTTTCACCTTTGACATTTGTATTACCTAGTGGAATATGAATTGAATTATATTTTTTGTTTAATCTTGACATTTGTATTAATGAAATCTAAATTGAATTTGTATTGGTAGAATCTGCATTGAATTGAATTATATTTTTACTCTTGACATTTGTGTTGATGGAATCCAAATTGAATTGATTTGATTTTGTATTTCTCTTTCTTCACATTTTTAATTGAATATTATAAAAGTAATAAATAGTTGAGATAGTAATTTGGTTGATTAATCAATATTTGATTGTTTTGTAATATATAATATTTTTTTGGAAATAAATAAATGAAATGAATAGTCGGGCCAAAAGAGGTTTCAGGCCTTTAAAGTATAATCTATAAAGATTTGTTAAATGTGTTCTATGTGTGTAGATTATAATGTTGTTTACATGTTATAACTATTATGCTTATATTTAGTTTTTCTTTCTTGTTGTTGTTTGTCACGTACGAGGTCGTACTTAATAAACGGATGGCCGACTGTTAGCGATCTTTATATTTAATTGAGCACACTAAGTGATTTTTCTATGTTGGCAATAATTTGTCTGATATTTTTATGCTTGCAACAAAGATGGACTGTTTTTTGTCAGGTTGGTAAACGACAAGCTTGCACTTGTCGTTTCCCGCCCATTTCGAGAATATAAATATTGTAGCTCTTGCCATCAAAGGCAGTCTATTTTTGATCGAGGCTACATTAATAAGTATTAGGGTAAGTGCTTTATAAACTGTATTCTATAAACCGTGTTCTATAAACTATGTTCTATAAACCATGTTTTATAAATTATTTTCCATAAACTGTGTTCTGTGTGACTGTGTATTTGATATGAGAATACACTGGGTGAGTAAACCCTTTCTAAGCATTTTTATTTACATCGCCATCCCCGCCAAAATACCCACACAAGATTTTGGTCTTTTAAGTAAAAGCCGACACTTCCTTCCAAAATTAACACACCTTTCCGCAATAGAAATAAGGTTCATTTTAGCATAAAACAATCGTATTTAGTCTAGGAGTCACCGACCCACCTTCCGTAAAAAATACTTATTCAATATACTATTATCAGCAGACTTATCGTCTCATGAATTAGTTACGGATAATTTATGAATTTTGACATTTAGGAAGTTTACTGTTTATTAGAATCTTCGCTTTTAACAGTAGTGAGGTCAAGGTAGAATGTGCAATTATTAACACGCTTTTATTAGCTTGGTATGTATGTATCTATGTATCTATGTATCTATGTATCAATGTATCAATGTAACAATGTATCAATGTAACGGAATCTTTGAACGTGATTTTCACCCACTTCAAAACGTTGGATTGATTTGAAACTTTGCACACTTATCAAGGACCGATGACAATGCAATAATTTAAACAGTTTGTCCCATTATCCTTACCAATAAAGCGTGTTTTTTAGTTTTTAGAACTACAATTTATTTTTGTGTTGTTTTCGGAAGTGAATGTTCCCTAATTAATTAATGATGGAAGATAGACTGTATCTAGTTTTTGGTGTGCGTCAGACCATTTTCTTATATCCTCAATTCGACTGTATTTTTTAAGTTACCTCAGAACTTTTTACTAGGTGAACCGATTTTGATTTTTTATTTGAAAGTTGATGCTTCTCATGTGGTCCCATTTGATCAAGATCTGATGAGTAGTTTTTGAGTTATCCCTTAATAATGCGTATTTTCACGGAACTTTATGGTCCCAAAATAAAATAAAAAAAATATAAAAATTTTCGAACAAAATAATTTAACTGATTTCCAAGTACCAAGTACAAGTCGGTGTCAAAAACGGATAATATAGGTACCAAAGGCATCGACTTCCGAAAAGTTATTTTGCGCTTTGTAGTGTTTTCTTTTGGAAGTCGGTTTTTTTTTTGTTAAATAGTTTTGTTGATAATTTAAGTTTATTTTATTTATGGACTAGCTGTGCCCGCGGCTTCGCTCCCGTCATCTGCCTGCCAACCCTACCATACTTACCAGCCTGCCTACTCCACAAACTCAAAAATATACATACTACATACCAATTTTTTTTTCTAGTGTCATTCTTTCGCGTAAAATCTTAACACCGCGATTCAGAAAATGACTTTAAATGCACAACGCCATCTATCGAATAGCGAGTTCAACTGTCCGAGTAACTGAATTGCGTGAGCTGTGATAATTTTAATTCTTGAACACTTTAAATTCATCTAACTTTTGATAGAGTGAACCGATTGCGATGAAACAAAAACTAAGTAATTCTTCAAGATACGCACAATTTTTATTTATAAAAGTTATCTACATTGGTTTCGTACATTTCACGTGATGCGTGCACAAATAAACAGACAAACAGACAAAAATTCCAATAATGCTAGAAATGGGTTCTGTTGGTTATCCTTTAACACCCTGGCAATTTTTTTTGGATTTTTTTTCGATGTACAAAAAATATTTTTCACAGATTTATTATATGTATATTGATTTTGGCCATGATCAGCACTCCCAACTCAATATTTCAACCTTATTTTTATGATTCATCTTCAACAACACAATATTAATAATGTAATGTTTATTGTCAGCCCGTTTTATAGGTACTTACAGCGGCCATGACCGCAACTTAATAAAAACGAATGCTTGGGAACGAAGCTTGGGAAAACATAGGAGCTAACCATTTTAAAGATTGCCTTCAATATCAAATAGACAAAAGCAATGTATTAATTCAATAATACCATTTACAGGCCCTTTTCTTATATCAAGGAGTAGGACAGTAGGCCAGAAACTGGGGGGTAACCATACGTCCGTCGCCCCCCACATATCAGGACCCGAGGTGGCGGCGCGTAGTGTTTTACACGCGCCCCTCTTAGACTTCGTGGGGGGAATCAAATACCTCACTGCCCTCCCAACCTGAGGTCAAGGTCCGCAGATGCGGTCCGTGCCCTCGACTCCCGGCGCGGCGTAGGTGTGAGATGGAACACCGGGTAGTTTTACTCAGTATACGAGTCTGACAGACCCCTCCGCCGCCCCTCCTCAGGGCTGAGGACATCCAATGACAATTTTACAGCTAGGAATTAAAAAAAGGTGGGTAACCAAAACATTTAGAGCAAGGTTATTTCATGTGTGCTTAAGAGAGAGCTGTATATGACTTGTATACCTCTGTCCCTTTTTCTCAGTCGCACAATGATAGTTTTGACTGACAGATGTGTCGGTACGGGGGCAGACAAAGCATCTCCATGGACTCTCTTTTAATGCGACTTAAGTAAAATATACAAAACATTGGTTATATTATTCTTGATGAATCTCAATGTGAGATATAAAAACTAAAAAAAAAAAGAAAGAAAACACATTTATTTGACACAAGCCAGAGCACACAACACAAACATAAAAAAAGAAAAACTTAGACTAAACAACAACAATATAAAAAGAAAAAAAAAAACAATCAAACAATATAAAAGTAACATTGTGTGTCCCACGGCTGCGCCAAATAGGACCAGTTCAGCAAAATGTCGGGCAACTAGTGCCCGACGCTGGTTTTCAACTGGACCTGTACACCCGAAACTACAATGTAACATAAATTAAAAACAAAGATTAACTCAGGAAAAAGTTAAAAATAAACTTTGTTCATTACGACCCAAACAACGAAATACTATTAATAGATAATGAACCGCATACTGAGTGCTTTCACTTTTGTTTGGAAATTGGAAATATTTATATTTTAAAAGGTATCGATCCACAACTTATAATTGAATCGAGTTTGTCGATGGAGGTTCTTAACTTGTTATAGAATCCATTTCCAGAGACTTATTGTGGTCTTTGCTTATGGAGGCGGAGGACAATATTGATGAGTATCAATCGTAAGGGTTATGTTGAAATAACTCAATGTTTGGCTCTAGTTTTAATAAGATATTTAATATTTCACTGAGGTTTTGAAGCTCAACATCGACCTAAATCATCATACACCTTTCAATAAATTCACTACAGCAAACCTGAAATTACAACTATGTGTGGGTACACATAGTTGTAATTTCAGTTATGCAGGTTCATCAATCAGTCGATCTATCAACAATTTGAAGCCTGGAAGCAAAAAAAAACTTTAATTGCTCTGGAAGTGTTGGATGTTACAACCAATTCCAAAACTCAATTATATGCAACATTCCTGAAAATTATGAGCGATTTTGCTGTTTACTGCGATACGAACTTCATCATTATAAAAAGCATAAATACTTGTTTTTGATAGTTTCCTACATACACTTGTTGAGAATACGTCCGTTGACTAAAAATGCGTATGACGTTACCTCTTTTTTTGGTTAATCCCAGATATAAATAGAGGAATCCGGATAGCAATGCGACGGAGGGACCGCGCGTTTCAGGTATTTAAAAAGGATCGCTCAGAGGACAAATGGACCTTGTTCAAGACTGCTAGGAATCGCTGTAACCAGATGATACGTAACGCTAAACGTCGCCACATTCTTAATAACATTTCTTCTTCTTCTTCTGCCGATATCTGGCAGTTCCTTGGAACCCTAGGTATCGGCAAATCGCGGCATTCAGACCTTCCTAACACGTTGGTGTTAGGAACTCAATCAACTTGGACGATCTAAACCACTTCTTCTCCACTGTCCCTATGCTAGATAGTTTAACCAAACGACAACTATCGACTACCTTGCTGGTCTGACGCGTCCCAATATTGCCCCCTTTGTCTTCACACCAGTCGACCCGGAAGAGATCAAAAACATTATCCTATCTATTAAATCCAAAGCTGTGGGCTGCGATAACATCAGTCGTCATATGATCGTGTCCGCTCTGGATCAGCTTCTTCTTGCTATCGCCCACATAGTTAACTTTTCTCTCTTTTCCGGTGCTTTCCCTTCCTTGTGGCATAAAGCCCATGTCCGAGCCCGGCCTAAGATTCCCAATCCCACACTTTTCAGTCACTTTCGCCCAATATCCATCCTTCCCTTTCTGTCCAAAGTGCTCGAGGCCTGTGTTCATAAACATCTCTCCTACTTCATTTACCACAACTCCCTTATTAACCCGTTTCAATCCGGTTTCAGGCCCGGGCACAGTACTGTGTCAGCTCTCCTTAAAGTGACTGACGATATGAGGCAGGGAATGGAAGACACTAAAGTTACTGCTTTGGTGTTAATCGACTTCTCCAACGATTTCAATACCGTCAGTCACGATGTCCTTTTATCTATCCTTTCTTATCTTATGGTCTCTCACGAGGTACGGGAATGGTTTTCCTCTTATCTTCGGGGGCGTCAGCAGTCAGTTTGTGCTAGAGACTGTTCTTTGGGGTGGTGCGACCTTGAATCTGGTCCCACAAGGCGGTATTTTATCTCCTCTTCTGTTCTCAATTTTCATAAATCTTATAACCACCGAGCTTCAGTGTGCGTATCATCTTTACGCTGACGGTCTACAGCTCTACTGTCAGGCAGGTGTTGACAACTTATCGGATGCGATTGAGGGGCTTAAACGGGATTTAATTGCGATTAAGAGTTGGTCAGACCGATTCGGAGTGGCGGTTAACCCTGCAAAGTGTCAGGCTATCATAGTTGGGAGCCCGTATAGCCTGAGAAAGCTCGATGGTTTAACTGTTCCGCCCATAATATTTAACAACGTAGCAATCCCGTTTAGCTCCGAGGTTAAGGGTCTTGGTCTGCTCGTCGACACTTGCCTTGACTAGCGTAAGCAGGTAACGAGTGTCAGCCAAAAGGTCACCGGAACGTTACGTTCGCTTTATCGACTGAAGAATCTTCTCCCAGCTCACATAAAAGCCATGCTTGTACAGTCCTTTATCTTTTCCATAATTGACTATGGTGATGTGTGCTATTATGACCTGAATGCAGATCTACTCAATAAACTTGACCGCCTTCTAAATAACTGCATTCGATTTGTCTTCAACCTCCGTAAGTATGATCATGTATCCGCACATCAATCACTGTTAAAATGGTTACCGATTCGGCAGCGAAGAATGCTTGCAAAGGCCTTGACTACCCTGTTTTCTTTTATTGATAAACCCACTTCTCCTTCTTATCTGACTTCACATGTCCAATTCCTTTGTTCTCCCCACTGTAAAAATCTTCGCTCAGCCAATAATCGTCTTCTACTATGTCCCTCTCACTGCTCTGGGTTTATCCATGCCTCCTTCTTTGTCCAGGCGATTTCCCTTAGGAATGCGCTCCCTCAGAACATCAGGATCCGAACCAGTCGGTTGTCTTTCAAATTGAAGGCAAGCGAGCACATTCGCAAGAAGTTTGCAGAATCATCTCAGAGTTAATTTGTTGGATTCGGTCACTCAATAACATTATTTATATGTATGTATGTATCTAAGTATATATTTATATTGAATTGTTTTATTTATATTACTTTTTCTATTTGTTTTCTTTCATTAGTTGCACCTGCCATATTTTATCTCTGCACCACCCTAAGGTCGACTGGTATAAAATGCCTAAGGCATTAAGTCCGCCTTTGTACTTGTGCATAAAGTTTTTATTTATAAATAAATAAATTCGATTGTAGGTTGGGTTTTGTGAACTATTTTTTCGAAGATGGAAGTGAAATTTGATAACAGTTCCTTATGAACAAAGGTAGAAAAAGTGAAGGATGAAATGATAAAAAGAAAATCAGAAAACTAGCGACTAAGACATAGAAGCGATAATTAGAAATGAGGAAGGAAATTTAATATTAAGAAATAAAATGACAAGCAAGAAAGAAAATCAGATTGAAGGCTATGAACGTGGTGGATTCTTTTCTTAAGGTTACACTAGTAAAAAAATCTTCCATACAAACGTAGTTTGGGGATTATTCCACTGTTTGACGATGTACGTTCAAAATAAAAAGTGATATCAATTTGTCTCATCATTATCTAGCCCTGTATGGAAGCAAAAAAGTAAAAATAGAAAATATTTGAAAGTTATGAGCGTCAAAGGTTCCACATTTCGACACTAATTTTAACGCATTTTTGGGCGCAAATGAATACCATAAGAAGACGGAAAATTGCAAAACGGCCTCCATACAGGGATAGATTAGTAGTTCAACAATGCAAATAATTTTATTTTGAACAGATAGATTACCTAGTTTTTTCATGATATCTAGACAGCCAAAGGTCTGTTTATAAAATTTCGCGCGCTCGGTTTCGTCCTAAATCATTATCCATTTCGCTAAAAATTTGCAAAAATATGTATTCGTACGCGAACTAGCTTCCTACTGCTCATCACAGCATATACCTCTTCCGCACGTGTTGTCGGTTGATATAAAATGCATTTTAACCCTGCGCACAAAATAGTTCGTGCCGTTGACTAGTGCAACCTTAAGGTTACACTAGTCGAAAATTCTTCCATACAAACGTAGTCTAGGGATTTTTCCACTGTTTGACGATGTACGTTCAAAATAAAAAGTGATATCAATTTTTTTCATCATTATGTAGCCCTGTATGGAAGCAAAAAAGTAAAAAAAGAAAATATTTGAAAGTTATGAGCGTCGAAAGTTCCACATTTCGACAAGAATTTAAACGCATTTTTGGGCGCGAATAAATACCATAAAAAGACGAAAAATTGCAAAACGGCCTCCATACAGGGATAGATTAGTAGTTCAACAATGCAAATAATTTTATTTTGAACAGATAGATTTAGTCGTTTTTTCATGATATTTAGACTGCCAAAGGTCTGTTTATAAAATTTCGCGCGCTCGGTTTCGTCCTAAATCATTATCCATTACGCTACAAATTTGCAAAAGTGTGTATTCGTACGGGAACTAGCTTCCTACTGCTCATCACAGAATCTATCTCTTCCGCACGTGTTGT
This sequence comes from Orthosia incerta, assembly GCA_948252205.1. Lineage (NCBI taxonomy): Eukaryota > Metazoa > Arthropoda > Insecta > Lepidoptera > Noctuidae > Orthosia > Orthosia incerta. The sequence continues at coordinate 28,681,838 of OX411759.1, forward strand.
CGGTTGATATAAAATGCATTTTAACCCCGCGCACAAAATAGTTCGCGCTCTCGACTAGTGTACCCTTAAGGCACAAATCTAAACATCTAATACACAATGATGCAACCCAATAAACAATAGTCATTTTTACTATCTCAACATCAAATTTCACCAATTAATAATCTCTATTGTAACTTTAAGTGTAAAGAACAAATTCAATTCACTCAAAATATGTATGTGATATCACGAAAAAAAAACAAAATATTTACAATCAAATGCTTCAGACTAAAATATTTTGTGTTAACCCAAAACAAGGCTTTATTATGAGAATTCTTACGTAATGGGATTACGTAACAAAATAAATTATGAAAGGGCTCATTTATTAAATTTCTTTGATGTAAGACCTACGGAGAATGCCTTTAGGTATTATAGTTTTTGCTATGAGGTCAGACTTTTAAAGATATTTTTGAGACTTTACATTACTCGATTATACCTGCGAGATCTGAAAATTAGGAAATGTCACATTGTATCAGCGAAAACGACTGTCAACTGATAAAAAATATATTATATGGGATTGAGACTTTCTGATATCATCATAATCAACCATTTAATGTTCCCACTGCTGGGACACAGGCTTCCTTTCTATGAGACGGAATGGGCCGTTATCCACCACGCGGGCCCAGTGCGGGTTGGAGTATGTCACGAAATTCTTCGATTTTTTGGTTCTAGGACATGCGGGTTACTCTTTCACGCAAAAACTACTGAACGGATTTTGATGAAACTTTACAGAAATAAAGCTTATACATCAGAATAGCAAATAGGCTATAGTTTATAAAGGATGCAGCCGCGGGCAACAGCTAGTAATCCTTACTATGATATACCCGGGGATATGCTCCCTCGGGATAATTTTCTATATTCGCGAGGGCGAAGCCGCTGGAAGATGCTAGTTGTTTTATAAGTGCTGTATGCGATTAATTAAACCAAGACTTTCTTCTGTTTTAGTTTCTAGTTGCTCGGCCAGCTCAGCTTCTTCAATTAGGTCTTTTGGGACTGATAAAATAGGGTGCATTTTGATGGTGGACGTTAGTTCAATCAGAATTCTTAGTCTGTAATATTCAAATTGTTTTATTTACCTTATTTGTGATGTTGTTTAAACTTCGTAAAAATTTTGAAGAATACAAGTTATAAATTCTATCTACGCGCATATTTTTAATTAGCTTTTACGTCTCGGCTGTATATCTTCCTGAGGCCAACAATTTTCATACTCAGACTTGAATTTTACTCTACATTTTTACTGTTTTCTTATTACCCAATGTCGAAACTAGACCAAACGCAGACTGCCCTAAATCTCAACTTGACCGTGGCATTACAAGTTAGCGAAAAAACTAGGCGTCCTCGGTCGTAACACTCGTAACTACTAATCATTTTTTACCAGTACTTTTTACTCGCGTTATTGGTATGGTTTTAAGAGTACACTCTGTACTGGGCTATACATATTTACTATCGACTAACTTTTGCTACCGGCTTTGTTTTCGTGTTTGTCGGCTTTAATTCCAAGGAAACTTACAACATACATAAACTCACGCCTGCTACGATCTTATATCAACGCCTGTATATCCCAAATGGTTATGCAGAGGTATAAAGTATGTAATAAGGGGAAGCCTATTGCCATCAAGCACTAATCCAGACTCCGGGCTACTATGGAGAAATCCCAGATGGAAAAACTCAATTACACTTTGCCCATCCCAGGCATCGAACATAGGACCTTTTGCTCAGCAACCAGGCATCATAATTATGCCTTATATATGTTTGATAGCACAATCAAGGTTCATTTATTTTTTATTGTTAGGCTTGCGCTTGACCACTATCTCACCTGATGGTAAGCGATGATGTGGTCGACGATGAAGCACGCTTGCCTAGAAGAAACCTATTCACTGTTGACTTGAAGACTCCCAGGTTGTAGCTATCAGGAATTACAGACTTCCGCAGGGAATTCCACTCTTTTGCTGTACGCATAATAAAAGTATTCCCAAAACGTTTGTTGCGTATGGGTGGGATGTCCACCATGTACCGATGACGCATCGCCGTACGTCTTGTAGTCCGATGATAGAACGGTCTAGGAGGAATTAGTTCATGCAATTCCAACGCACAGTCACCGAAATGTAACCGATGAAAAACCGTCAGGCTGGCAACTCGGCGCCAATGTTCGAGGTTCTGGCGCCTAGATTCGACCAGTACTTCATTGCCGATAACCAGTACTCACCTTCGCGAGGATCCCCAATTTTGGCAGCCAGCTGAGCTTTTGCATAGTAGGTAAATGTATTATCTATCTATCAGTTTCTTGTCCGCTCACACAAATTGTACCTATATAAGTAATTAATGGTTACGTGGAAATCAATCACGCTGAAGTCAAAAACCGTTTGTTTAAAGTAGAGTAACATTTGTGAATAAAGCGACTTATAAGTTGTAAGTAATTACAAATTTTGTTAAAGCATACATAGGGTTATTTTCATAAATATCAAACGTGGGCAGTTACAGGACTGTCTCATGGGTAACATTGTTGTTTCTCTTACGCAATACTAAACAAGAGTTAAATAACATTATTACACTGACGCTAGAACTAAAGCTAGAAACCAAAATAAGCTACTCGTACATGTGGGAAATATTCAAAAGGGTAATCAGAAAATAGTTTTCTGAGCCTACTTCATATTGTGGGTTGCCCATAAACCAAAACGTTCTTACAACGGCCAGGTTTTCTGTAAAGAACACCGAAAATACCCATATCTGAAATTTTTCTGATTGAAGCCTTTTGGTCTACTATCAGACATTCAAAAACTACTCTTTCATCACACCTATTCGAAAAACGACAATTGTCTATAGAGGATAGTGGGAGCCACATCCAATTTTGCGCCCGTAGGAGTTTGAGCTTTCTCTCTTCTGATTGGTCCGCTTCGTGCTTCTGATATATTTGCGTAGTTGGGTTAGGGGCGCTCGCGTGAAGTTTAATGTAAAAAAGAATATCACTAACCAACATTCAATTCTCTATGGTGATAAAAAACTAGTATAAACTAGTTTCGAGTAGGTAGTTACTCGTAGCTTTATATTTTTCTCTTAGGTAGTGATAAATAAAAAACTTTTTTGCAAAAAAATACAACCGACTTCCAAATAAAAAACTACAAAGTGAAAAATAACTTTATTTTTGGAAGTCGGTGTCTTTCGTAGGTACCAATTCTTTGCGATATAGACACCGACTTCCAAAAATAAAGTTATTTTTCACTTTGTAGTTTTTTATTTGGAAGTCGGTTGTATTTTTTTGCAAAAAAGTTTTTTATTTTACCCTTTTTAGTTGTACCTATAGGCAAGTTGTTTAGTAACGCCAGAATAGATTACCCGAATAACATGAAACTCAAAACATAATCGGTGAAATGAGAGTTCTGCGTACCACTTTTGAGCGTACTGGCGTGATGTTATGTTATGAAATGGTATAAACAATAAACAGACATGCGATTGCAGCAATCCCGAGAGATTTTCCGTTATTTATTGAAGAGTTCTGTTGTATATCTCCGAAGTTCTTCATCAGATCTTCAGCAAATTAAAATGGGACCAATTTCGGAATTTGTCCTTTCAAACAAAAAAAGAATTTTCAAAATCGGTCCATAATTGACGGAGATATCGGTGAACATACACAAAAAAAAAAAAAAAAAAAAAAAACATACATAAAGTCGAACATAGAACCTCCTCCTTTTTGGAAAGTCGGTTAAAAATAGTGTGTATCACTCGGGGACAAAATATTTTGTTCTCGGGCGGCGTATATTGAATTCCTCGCTAAGCTCAGGATTCAAAATAACGCCCTGGAAGAACAAAATATTACTTTGTCCCCTTGTAACACAAATAACTATTGACGTGCAGGGCGTTTCATTTGGACGGGTGCAGCTTGACGCAAAATAACATAAATAAGTAATTCTGCCCCCTAACCAAAGAGCTTCTATCTGAAACTTTTAAGATATTATAAGCTTTATTTATTTTCTACTCATCAAGCCATACCTACTCAGCTATCAAGTTTTCACCCTGAATATACTTGCTAAAAAACCCTGACTGTTTAAAAAGCGAACTAAAACGACGTAAACAAGAAGAAAATCTTGCTGTACAGTCGGAGGATACATATTCGCGAGCTGGCTGACCAAACCCAGATGTATCCTCCGATTGCAAAGCATGATTTTCTTCTTGGTTACGTCTTTTTAGTTTGCTTTTTAAACAATCGGGTTTTTTGTTTTTTTTAACTAACTTTTTATGTTTACAACTTTTTAGTATTTTTTTTAGAATTAGGTACATTTAAACATATTAGTGTGGTATAATTTTGAAATCGCCTCTTAAAATTCTTTGTTTTGATACCCCACACGATGGGTTTGGAAGAAAAAAAAAAAAAACCCACAAAATGGCGCCCAAAAGCCGCCATTTTTTTCTTTTTCAATTTTAATGTAGCCAGTGACACTCGCAGGGTTAAGATGAATCGATTGACGTAAGCATCATCAAAATCGGCCAGCGCGTTTGGTCTCTCGAACGCCACATAGGAATAAACATTACATACATACATACATAGACTGAAACACGTACATTACCCTCCTTCTCGGCAGTCGGGTAAAAACCCTGCCAGCACCCCCTTTTGTAGTCACAGGTCCCACATCAACACTATCGACAAAATATGTCAAAACGATTCTTTGTAATAACAAGATGATAACAAAACCTATTATGATAATATTATGTGCGTTTTATAACAATTTTGACATACATAGAGTGTCATTGGGTCAGTGCGCAAAGATTTTACAATGATGAAGCGTGGTTAAGTGTTAAACATTGTTAAATACATAATTATAGGTTGTAATTATTAGGTAATAAAGTTCTTATATCTATAACTCATAGACTTATATGCCTGTCCGAACGTTTGCTTATACGAATATACGCGCTCACCATATATGACCTACAACATTTTTAATATCTTGTGTACGCGCTCTCGAAGATAGCCGATCGAGAGACGGGTTCAATTCGGTCTAGTTTGTCCAAAATGTGGTGTCAAAAAAACGCGTGGTCCTCCCTGACCTTAAATAACAGTTAAAAAGATTTCCTTCCGCTTTTGCAAAATATCAACCAACCTATAAATTGCCCACTGCTGGGACATAGATATCATCTCGGAGAGGGAGTGGGATGTAATCCACCACGCTGGCCGGGTGCGGGTTGGTGGATGACACATGTTGCCTTCGATGTTTTGGTTCAAGGCCATGCCGGTTCCTCACGATGTAGTTCTTCACCGTTTGAGAGCAGCCATGGAGAAATAAATTACTAATTACAAAGTTAAGTGCTTTCTTGAGTTCAAACCCATGACTTACAAATTCTAAGACTCGGACGTTACCACTGGGTCACCTTTGCTTTAAGCATGTCTATTATTATATAGATAAGCCTACTTGTATATTATTATAAATTTACTGCAAATTATGTTGAATTCCTATTAATATTTTATTATTTACAATGTTGAGATAAAATAATAGATTACTATAAATATTTCATAATAAATAATGTAAGCTATTGTGTCACGTTTAAACTTTATGATGTTCGTCATGATTCTGATTTAAATCGTGCAATCAAAAGCTGCTCAGATTCTGTGAAGTGATCCTATTAAAGTTCCATGAGAATCTATTGCTAAGTTTACTAAGAATTACACATATTGCTAAGTTCTTTAGTAGAAATCCTACTAAAGAACTTAGCAATATGTGTAAAGGGGAAGGCAGAGCTCCCCGTGTATATCACCTCCTCATTTGGCTAGTAAAAAAGCCTCATTGCGCCTTATTTGGCCAGAAAAGGAGTAAGTATAAAGATGAAGACATGTGCCACAGTCCACAGTTCCTATGAGATAGGACAAGGAAACAAAGCCGTACGAAAAGCTAGTAAGTTCTTTACCACACAATACACAAAGATACGAGTAAGTTCAATATTGTCACACATAACACTTCGCCACTTTCAACAACATAGCTAGCTGTCTTAACGTCCACGGAAGTGTACACACCTAGTACAAGACATTACACCGTCGAGCACACTTAGTGACAACAGCGGTCATTGCGTGCGTCCTCCATGTATGTGTCAGTGTTACAAGCATGGAATTACTGGCTGGAGGTACTTAGGCAATTGTGCAATTAATAGGAAGATAAGTTGTTGAGCAAGTTACTATGTTTATTAATTTATCGTCACTGTTCGATATGATTTCCCATATTGATTTAATCAAATCAATCTGCCAGCCTTGTCCAACGACATATATTGGGGTCTGGTTCCAGTCTAACAAAATGCAGTATATTTTACATAGAGTAATCGTCTGTCAGACGATTGACGATTGACGATCTATCATATGACAACCAAGTTAACACGATATCCCTTAGCAAGACAGATGTCAGATTTCCTGCAGCATATTTGCGTAAGTAAATACGCCAATGCAAAGGGTTTGACCCCATGAAAGGGTATGATAATTATGATAAATACCCTGTAAATAATTAAGTATTGTCAAACATTATTGGTCTCTTTCGAAAAGAGTATTTTCACCAATGAAAGCGTCAAATCCGTGCTGATTTCTGGCTATCCGTAACAACTGACAAAGGTCTACAAATGAGAGCCGGGACAAACAACTTAACGTGCATATTGACTTAATATGTAAAGAGATAAAGGTCACTCAACTACCGAATAATACTCTTTTTAGGGACAAGTCATATATTTTAAGGTTCCCCTGCGACATACGATAACGAAATTTCTAAGAAAAAGCGTCGTAATCTTACTTAATATTATAATGTGATGTTGTTACTCAATGCTGAACGGCTCTGGATGCAATTTGATAGATTATAGTCTGGAATAGCACAAATGGCAATCTACTCCTTATCTTCTTTTCTCAACGACCACGTTTGCCATCCGTACGTAAGGCAGCGTGCCTAGTATGGCTGCTTCATACACTTTATTTTTTATGTTTAACCTAATTTCTTTGTTTTATTACCCATTTCCTTTAGTGCCCAGTACTTTAGCTGAAGCTATCCTTCTTTGTGTCTCTTTTCCAGTGCAGTTTTCGAACGACACCAATTATTGCCTTAGTAGATATAACGCTAAAATGCTCTATTTTTGTGTTATCCATTATGACGTCTTGATTCTCAGACTTGATTGACTATCTTACTTTCTCTCGCTACCATTAATTCCAATTCTATTACAGTTTCAGCAAATACACCAATATCATCTGCAAAGCGGAGATGACTCAAAAACTCACCATCTACCTTAATGCCCTTGTTGTCCCACTCTAGGTACCTAAAAACTGATTCGAGAACCGCCGAAAACAATTTTGGTGAAAACGGATCTCCCTGTCGGACACCATTTTGTATGGGGAACTCTATTCCTTCTCTTTCTAGTCACACTTTAGCCCAAAATTTTGAGTGCACGCTTTTGATTAAATTTATGTACTTTGGGTCCATTCCTTGGTTTGAAAGTGTTGTCCAAATCGCATCGTAGTGTAAGGAATCCAAAGTTTTCTGGTAGTCAATGAAGCACATATAGATAGTTTTCCCATACTCGTTAGCTTTTTCTATAACTTGTGTTACGACATGTATATGATCCTTCGTCGAGTACTTCTTACGAAAACCAGCTTGTTCCCGAGGTTGATTCCCATCCAGGATCTTGATAACCCTATTCAAAATGTCCTTTGAAAATATTATATATAGTTTTGTCATAAGGCTTATTGGCCTATAATTTCCCAGTTGACTCCGATTTCCCTTTTTATGAAGCAGTGTAATTGTGACTTTCGAAAATTGCGTTATATCTGCTCTTAGGATGTTATTGAAAAGTAATTGAAGGGGTTTGAACAATGGGATGCATAGGAACTTCAGAACTTCGTTTGCAATGTTGTCGCTACCGGGGGTTTTGTAATATTTCTGTGTTATGATGGCGTATTCAATTTGGAGAAACCTTTCCGTTTCAGGTAAGTTTAAAGCTTCGGAAGAATTGTGCTCGTAAACATTTAATCGGGTAGTATGGTCGTTGTGTGGCCAATAAGGGTTCTTTTTCGTTACGATTTTTTGAATGCAAAATTTATATAACATAATTTAAATTCAATTAGGTAGTCTTCTTTAATTGTAAATGCTCACAATGTTTAATACAATTTCTTTCCCTATTCATTTAGCCTTAGTTTTTTAATTCACCAATGACTTGGCTACTGCGTATGTATAATTACCCATTGTCTAATTCGCTTCACTTCGTAGTAGTAAAATGGCAATTTAATCGATTAGCTCGTTAGTTAACGAGTATAATCGATTGCCACATCTCTATTTGTGGCTGCCGTAAAAATTACCGGAATGTCAAAAGTAATCGGTAGAAATAATGCTGATTGCAATATGACATCAAGAATTGATTTCCTACTTGATTATATGTATAATTAGCACCCTAATTATGTAACGCAGTATTTTTCTTTCTAAGAAAACATTCCCACTTATTGATTGCAACTTCTTGAACAGTTTGTCATAGAAAAAGTTCACAAAAGTAAGATTAACTATTTTAAACAATTTAAGCTACAGAGCGGATTCGGTCACAGGGCCGGTCGCGCGCGCACTCGTGACATTCCAATAGCGCTTGTCAATCTCATACATTTTGTCGTTTTTCCAATCGCTCTCGCGACGCTTTTATTTCACTTGTCTAGAGCCTGTGCAAATGTTCTGTATTTTTTTTTTTTTTGTTTATCTTGTATAGGCTCGCGCTTGACCACCATCTCACCTGATGGTAAGCCATGATGTGGTCGATGATGGAGCACGCTTGCCTAGAAGTAACCTATTCACTCTTGACTTAAAGACCCCTAGGTTGTAGCTATCGGGAAACACAGACTCTGGCAGGGAATTCCACTCCTTAGCTGTACGCATAATAAAAGTATTTTCAAAACGTTTAGTGCGTATGGGTGGGATGTCCACCATGTACCGATGACGCATCGCCGTACGTCTGGTAGTCCGATGATGGAACGGGCTGGGCGGAATTAAATTATGCAATTCCATCGCACATTCCCCGAAATGTAATCGATAAAAAATTGACAAGCCGGCAACTCCAGAGCCTTGAACATCGTCGCCGAGTTGCCAGTTTGTCGGTATTTTATCGGTTACAATCTATTATATTTTTAGCTACAATCTAGGGGTCTTTAAGTCAAGAGTGAATAGGTTTCTTCTAGGCAAGCGTGCTCTATCGTCGACCACATCATCACTTACCATCAGGTGAGATAGTGGTCAAGCGCAAGCCTATAGATAATAATAAAAATGAAAAATAAACTCGGCGACGATGTTCAAGTCTCTGGAGCTTTGACTTAACCAATGCCTCATCGCCGATGAGCCTCCTGGCCCGCTTTTCGATCGACTCTAGTGCATCAAGTTGGTATTTGGCAGAGCCGTCCCAGAGATGAGAACAGTACTCCATGCATGATCGAACTTGCGCTTGATACAAGCTGAGCAGCTGTTCTGGCGTGAAGTACCTTCTCACCTTTGCAAGGATCCCCAGCTTCTTGGCAGCCAGCTGAGCCTTTGCCTCAATGTATGGCCCAAAATTGAGAGTCGATGTCAACGTAACGCCAAGCAGCTCAAGATGGTCAGTTATTGGCACGGTCACACCTAGGAAAGTTGGAGCCGGGTGAAATTGACTCTTTTTTGCGGAAAAAAGAAACGCCTGGGTTTTAGCAGCATTAAACCTGACCAGATTGGCATCGCCCCGTTCTGCAAGGACAGGTTTAAGCACTCCGCCATGGCCTTCCGGAGAGACTGGACCTGAGGCCCGGTAGTACGAGCGTTGGACAAGTATCTCTCAGCAACAGTGCTGTCGTCTGCATACCCAAAGGTACCGGGTTTTAGCAGATCGTTAATGTGCAGCAAGAATAAAGTTGCTGAGAGTACTGACCCCTGAGGGACACCGGCATTAATATCCAAGTGTATTCCTATACTTAGTGCGTTCAGAATATCAGCGATTCGATAAAGAAGTTTGCCGGTTTCATTAAAAAGTTTCTACTACCCACGTAGTACTCCAGGAAGTTCCAGTATTTTAATTTAACTATTTTTGTTTTAAACGATTAATGTTTTTAGGTTTTCTGTAGAAGGTTTCATTACAGTTCTATAGTGATGTAAAACTTTGTAACAGTAAACGTCTACCTTAGAAGACCACTATACGTCATTCCAGATCTGAAGAGTGACATATATAGAGCCGGCCACATTAGACGTAGAACATAAGCATTTTAGGTTAGACGATGTTAGATGTTCCTGTTTCTTTTTCACTAATTTTGATATTTATTTTGGTATAGGTAAATGTTACGTATACAATGTAATTTTTTATTGAATTGAATAAATGAATGAAAGAACGAATGAAGACCATAATATCAGCAAACAGCTTGATGAAGAGTCATCATCATTCGATCAGAAAGTTGTCCACTGCTGGTCATAGACCTTCTCAAGCGTCACCTTGTTGACCAGTCCTGAGCTTTTTGCCTGTCCTCCTAGCCAAGTTCCAAACGTTTCATATAAAATCTCTTCTTCTTCTCCACCATCGTTAACACCTTCTGATTGTATAGTCTGACCACGTGACTTATCGTTCAATTCGTTCAGATGTGTCATCTGAACGGTCATTGTCAATAATCGATGTATGGACATTGATTCGTTTTCTACAAGCGTCATCGATTGTAGATTGTCAACTTGGCTACAGCTACTGTTCTTGCATTTAGCAGAATATCGCAGCCCCTCACCAAGTGATAAATGAAAAATGTCTGAAAAATAAAATTAAAGAGGCTTATGTTTAGCAGTAGATTATTATAGTTAAGCTTTAAATAAATAAGCTGATGGAAGGAGAAAGAAAACACAATTTTTAATAACAGAAAGCAGACAAAAGCATTTTCGAGAAAGATGAAATTGAAGAAGAAGGTGTTGGCAAATTGATAAGAACAAACGCTATGCATTTACTCGAGACAAGCACAATTCAACCCCAAATGCTGATAGTTTCGCACTATAAACATTCGCTTATAAACCACTATTTTATTTAAAAACACAATAAAATTGTTAGTCAGCTCAGCTTCAGCTTAAAAATAAATCATCTCTAGTGCTTTTCGTATTTCAATGAACCCAAATATCCAAGTTTATTCGATTATTCGCTTACGTCCGTCCGACTTCCGAATACCAATGCGTTCGATAAGGCACTCTGTTCCGAACCATGAGGCGAACGCGCGTTGAATATACTGCCGGAAAAATATGACGTTTATTTAATGTAAATAAAAATGGATATAAATTTTGAATAAGCTATTTCTTATAAACTATGGTCAGGTTTGAAAAATATAATAATTTTGTTATCGTGTTTTTAAATGGCTTTTAAGGTTGCCGAGATGAGAGTTAATAAAGGATTGCGTATTTTCAACCGACTTCAGAAAGGAGGAGGTTCTCAATTCGACTGTATGTTTTTGTATATTTGTTACACGATTACTCGATTTGTTTGTTGCTAATTATGAACCGTAATTTGATGATTCATTTTTTATTCTTTCTTTTTAAAAATCAGATAATATAATACTAGCAAACAGATACCTTATCCCATACAAAGAAACCGTGCCGACGTAAGTAGCATTTTACGTCTGATTATACTGTTTTTTTTTATAAGTACTTTGATCACTTTCGGTTCCGTTCAACGGCTATAGATGGTGTTAGCAGCGAATTGCAAGTAAAAAGGTTTTCTCGGTTCGTGACTATTTTTTTCTTTAAATACAGTGACGATTTATTTTATATTATTTTCTTGCACGTTTTTACAGTTTCATGCCACCAAAATGTGATAGAATACAAATTTAAACAATCGAGTGGAATGCTTCAGAAATTTAAAACCGCGACATCTATTTTAAATGATCCGTTCAAATAATCTTTGAAAAGTGAATTAAGAGCCCAATATTCCGTAATTTTGTGCTTAGGAGAGTTGATTAAACATTAACATACTATTTTTATGTTCAATTCCAGAAAATGTTAATTTTACACACAATTCAATCACAAATCGGTGCATGTCGCGCCATCTAGTGAGATTTATTTGAACCAAAATTTCTTTCTTGGCGCTGGGACCCCGTGGTAGTGTTTTATTGTGGAAGTCGTATTAATTTTTTGTTTGTCGGACTACACGTTCTTGAAACCCTTGACCTCTTGATACTCCACATGATGGGTTTGGAAGAAAAACAAAAATTGGGCCCCCACAATATGGCGCCCAAAATCCGCCATTTTTCTATTTTCCAATTTTATGCCAGTGACACCCACCCGCAAGGTTAAGACGAATCGATTGACGTAAGAATCATCAAAAAAAAAAAAAAAAGATTTAAGCGAAAAGCGCAAGGAGTTTGTATGACGAGTATTCTTTTCAGAAGGAGTTTGTGTGGAGCAGTGGTGGCCAAGTTCTAGGTCGTGGGTTCGAGCCTAGGCAGGCACTTTACTGTGTGCGTAAATTATGTCATCACCACTGCTCTCAAAACGGTGAACGAAAACGTCGTGAGGAAACCGGCATGTCTTAGAACTAAAAATTCGGCGACATGTGACATCCAAAAACCCCGCGTGGTGGATTATGGCCCATTCCCTCTCACAAAGAGGAAGCCTGTGTCCCAGCAGTGGGAATATTAATAGGCTGATGATGATGATGATTTTTTGCCCAAGGAGGTTGTATAGCATTGAGATGAAGGTCGAATATATTGGTGTGTTCTAAATTTAAACACCAAAATAGTGATTAAATGTCCTTTTATTCACTATTTTCAGTGAATAAAATAATCTTTTTAGAGGGGGCACGGTATATTGAAGATAAGATAAGATAAGATAAGATTTATTTGCTCAAACATGGGTAACACATACAATATCCATGCAAGATAACAAAGAAAAGAAACAAAAGATCCTGACATGTTTGCCACATTCTATCGCGTGCAAATATTATGCAAGTTAAATTATAAACAAAAAACAATGACTAAGTTTAATTATAAATTAATTCCATTATTATCAAGTCAACAATAAAAAAACTGAAAATCAATAATAATAATAACAGTTATCTCCAAATATCAATGAAATTAAAATAATAATATCAGTTAAAAAAAAATGTCAAATAGCAATAAGGTATAATTATTAAATCCATGCAAAAAATATAAATCCAATGTCAAATAAAATAAAATAAAATAATGCATGTCAAATATAAAAGTAATTCAAATGTCAAAATGAAGATATCAATCAAGTGTCAAATAGGAATAATGAACGGTAAGGTTCGTGCTGCTAGCTATTTCGGGTGCTAAATGATAAGTCTGAGCTAAGATTCAGAGTACGTTTATTCCGAAACTTCACGCTAATTAATGCTAATGATGGTAATGAGTGCTACAAGTATGCCGGTCGATCGCGCACTGGCTCGCGTAGGTCACGCTTTCCGCTGGTGCGGCCGCGCGACCTACTTGAGTCAAAACTGCTGATGATGATGTGTTCGATGAGTATCGAACATGCTCCCGAGTGGAGGAAATGGGAAAGATGAGATGAGATGATTACACAATTAAGAGGGTTAGTAACACATAGGTGAACCAGTATTTGTTTATGCTAAATGAAGGTTAATACAATGCTGAATGTTCTTATCCTAAGTGATAGCTAATCTCTATCTAGATCTACCGTAAAGACCGATTGTCTTTTACTGATAGGTGACGTTGATTTGTCTCTTTTGTACCGTAAACTGGACCACCGTTTGGTCCCACAAACACTGGGCCCTTGCTCGGGCACGGGTGATTTACGCGCACTAGCACTAACACTCACACTACTGGTAGGCGCCGCCCGCGGCGCGGCAGGTTCGCTTGGAGCCTGCGGGTCACGCGCGGGCGCGGGTGAGGCTTGCTTGCCTCGCCACCACAGGAACACCAGGAACGCTACGACGGCGACGACTGCTGCTAGCAATACGTATGATATGGCATAGTGATGTATATCATGCGTAGTTAATGTTCCTTCTTCTAAAGCTGCTTTCTTCATAGCGGCTATCTGATTGCCGAGACTTGTTAGTGTGTTGTTGATCTGTGCATCTTCTGTTGTTGTTTCGAGAAGCGGTAGCGTAATATTGACCAAATGATAGTGCTGTATTGGAGCTATGTTCGCTAATAATAGGTCAGGTTTTAAAGTCAGCTTGTTTTCCTGCTGATATGAATAAAGTGTTATGTCACGGCCCTTAGCTATGCATTCTTTATCGAGTTGAATGAGCCCGGCCTTGCTGACACGGCGCGTTCGGGTTTCATTGTCACATATGATTGTAAATGAATAGGTATCGCATGCGAAATACAAATAAGACGATAGGTCGTGTAATTGTAACCACATATTCTTGCAGGTTTCTTTCTTAGACTGGCAGATACCTATTTGTTCGGTTTGACAGAACTTTTCTTCTAGACCCAGTCGCTTGACTGGACCTCGTAGCTGACAGATATAACTTTCCTCCTGATAGGTGCAGGTTTGAAGATCGTCGTTCTTGACTTCGATATAGGAGTCCCTCATCAGATTAGTTGCTATGTAATCTGTGAGGGGAATAATGCTGATCATGTCCTTTCCCACCTGGAGAGGAACAGGTATTAAGCGGTACAGTTGGAAACTGTCTCTGCTAATGAGTGGCACGGAGATCTCAAACATGAAGTACTCTTTACTCATTCTCGCCTTGATCTTTAGGTGTTTGTAGATTTCATATAAATCGGCCTGGATGTTGTTGATAGGCAAAGTAAGTTCTTTTGATATTTGACCGGAAATGATTTGAAGTTCGTTGCTGAGCTGCTCTGGAGTAAGTAGATGCATGTTAATTTTACTATGATAAATATCCGCTAAGGTGTCGATTAATGTATCTTGGACACGCTTTAAGTTGTGTATCATGTTTGTCGTAGCCATGGCTGCGAGAGTGAATTCTTGTAACATTGATGTACTTTTACCTTGCAATTGTATCTGCTTAGTCGCTTGATCTAAGAGGTTTAGATGTCTATTTATGAGCTTATACTGAGTATCAATAGTCTTCTCAGTTCGTTTCAGAATATTATACTCAGCTTCTACCACTGATGTTTGGTTTTTCCAAAGCTGTAATAGGTGCTTTTCGTTGCTATTTATAATTTCAATATCACGTTGGTATTTATCAGCGAAACTTTGGTCGAGTACTCCAAATAATGTATTGGCTATGGAGCCGACCGCGTTGACAAGGCCGCGTCGGGTTCTTGACCGAGTGCCGAAATGCTGATTTAGCAGCAGCTGATTGTGATATTGGAGCTCGTTGTAATCGTGCTGCACTTGTAATAAAATCATGTTACAATGGCTAGGCTCCTTGATTTGTTCACATGTCTGCTCTAGATATTTAATGAAGGTGTCCCCGGCTTTATCACCTTGCCAATAAGGTTGCATGTTGTAGTAGGACACAATTTTCCATTGATCCCGTATTAGATTTAATTTACCTATTGGGTCGTAGTATAAGGATTGATTACCGCTAAATTGGGTAATGTGGTTCGATGCTTCGCTGCTGCTCCAAATGCTGATAAAAAATAATAGCGATAAAACGATGTTGACGAAATTACGATGCTTTCTCGTACTTGCTTTTGTTTCACCCTTTGTGATCTTGGGTTTGGCTTTTTTACTCTGCTCTTCAGCTTCCTTTTCTGCGTCCTCTTGCTCGATTGGTAAGACGGACAATTTGATAATAGGTCGCTTTATTAAACCGTTCTTCGTCTTTAATGTCACAACCCTTACAAACCCGTCCTTCCCTTGGTGTACCTCGACAACTCTCCCCACTGGCCATTTTCCAGAAGGAAAATTATCATCGTGGATGGTCACCATATTTCCGATCTTAATGTTGCTTTTTGGCTTTAGCCACTTGCTACGAACAGATAATTGGCTAAGATATTCAGTTTTCCACCTCCTCCAAAGGTCTTGGAAAATCTTGTTTATTAAGTGCCATCTAGTCCTAGCGTCACTGGCTGTTTCAATAACGGTTAGACCTGCTCTACCGGTTAGGAAGTGCGCGGGTGTTAAGAAATCTAAATCGTCTATGTCTTCAGATATCGGACATAGTGGTCTAGAGTTGAGACCCGCTTCTATTTGCGCTAAAATGGTACTATATTCTTCATACGTCAATGCTTGATCCGCTACAACTCGTTTGAGGTGTTGCTTTAGACTTCGTATTGATCGTTCCCATAATCCTCCCGCACTAGGCCAGGAAGGGCAATTCCAGTGCCATTCTATATCCATTTCCGTTATCTCACTATAAAATGAGTCACCGAAAACTTGTTTTAGCTGCTCGTACTCCTCCTGCATTACTTTGTTAGCTCCCACAAAGTTAGTGCCGTTGTCCGAGTACACATGTTTCGGGGCTCCTCGTCGCGCTGACATTCTCCTCAATGCTGCGATAAAGGAAGTGCTGGTCAAGTCCGACACCAATTCTATGTGCACGGCTTTCGTAACCATGCAGACGAACAAAGCCACGTATCCTTTCGTTGTTTTTATTCCACGCCCTTTATTTGCCTTCACAGATATGAAGCCCATGTAGTCTACACCTGTGTGATAAAACGCTGGAGCTGGGTTGGTGCGGAAATCAGGTAGATCTCCCATAATCTGCTGTAGCTTCCTGGGTGCCTGTTTCCTACAAGTAACACATCTATGAAGTTGCGTTTTGATGGCTCGATTTCCTTTAATTATCCAATACTTTTGTCTAAGAAAGGACATAGTAAGTCGAGCTCCTCCGTGAAATGTGAGCTCATGGGCTTGCGCGATGAGAAGCTCAGTCAGTCGACTGTTGTATGGAATGATGATTGGATGCTTCATTTCTATGCTTATGTTGGCCTGCCTGAGTCTTCCCTTTGCTCTAAGGATCCCGTCCTGATCTAAGTATGGATTAAGGTTGAGTAGCTTGCTATCAGATTTTACTTCCTGGTTTTGCAATAAGCGTTCAATGTCTGTTTTAAATTCAGCGCGCTGTACGTTTTTTATTATTATAAGTTTTGCTGATCTAAGCTCGTGTAAAGTGAGATGCTTTGTTTTCTGTTTACTAACGACAGGTGTCAATGCCCGCCGTACCCAGGCTAAGATGCGTGTTGTTTTTGTAAACGAGCTGTAGCGATGTAATAGATCGTCGACTATGCTGCTATCCATGATAGGATTTTGAACAATGTTTACCTGCCTTTTTATCTCTTCGTTAGTAGTATACTTCGTTTGACCCGTAGGTTTGAAGTGCGATGAAGATAAGAAGGTCGGTCCTTGCCACCACAATTCGTGTTCTAGCAATTGTGAGGTCGTCAGGCCTCTACTAGCTGCATCCGCTGGGTTTTCTTTGGTGTTTACATAATGCCAAGTGTTTGGTGGCATAATGCTAGCAATTTTCTTCACCCTGTTCGCTACGAAAGGCTTCCAGCGCTCCGGGGATCCTTGAATCCAGCTAAGGGAAACCTTAGAATCGCTCCAGCCGTATATCTTCACGGCCACGCTGTTGATGCTTTTGACGATTTTTGACATGAGTTTCGTAAGTAGTTCGGCCGCACATAATTCTAACCTAGGTAGCGATACAGCCTTGCTAGAGGGCACTAACCGCGTTTTTGCTGCTACTAGCACTACTGATGTAGAGTTATTGGATACGATTCGTGCGTATACTACACAGGCGAAGGCTTGAATTGATGCGTCACAAAACCCATGTAATTCTATGACGTCATGCTCTTTGCTTTGTAACCACCGAGGAATGTGGAACTGATTTAATAGATTTAAATCTCCCTTCAATTTGATCCATTCTTCTTTGGTTTTAATAGAAACTTCGTCGCTCCACTGGACCTCAGAATCTTGCCATACTTGCTGGAATAAAATTTTCATCTTTGTGGTTAGGGGCGCTAACCATCCCAAAGGGTCGAAAATCTTAGAGATTTCGGATAGAAGCATTCTTTTGGTCAGTTTTGCTGTTTGTGTGCTGTTTGAATCATATTTGAAGATGAATTCGTCCTCGGTTGAGTTCCATTGTAGCCCCAAAGTTTTTGATGAGCTTTCAGTTTTAAATGTAAAGACTGCTGGCTGTTTGTCGGCAGTTTGCTCAACTGTTTCAAGCAATCTTTTATCGTTTGAGGACCACTTTCTTAGTGAAAATCCGCCGCTTTTTAGGCATGCGTTTACTTCCGTAATCCTCCGCTTTCCTTCTTTGATGCTATGCGCTCCCGATACCCAATCATCCATATAGAGCTCTTCCTGGATGCATTTAGCTGCTCTGGGATATTTTTGCTGCTCATCTGACGCTAATTTTCGCAGAGTCATCATTGTCAGGAATGGCGCTGCTTTAGTTCCATACGTTATGGTTGTTAATTTATAATTTCTTATAGGCTGATCCGGACTTTGTCGCCATACGATTTGTTGTAGGCTTTGGTCCTGCTCATCGACTAAAATCATACGGAAGCATTTCTCAATATCAGCTGTGAATGCGAAACGATATTGCCTCCACTTCAGGATAAGCTCTAACAGGTCTAACTGGAGGTTTGGACCCCTGTACATTAGATCGTTTAGGCTGTGGCCTAAAGTAGTTTTAGACGACGCGTTGAATACTACGCGCAACTTTGTTGTGCTAGATTCTGCTCTCAGTACCGCATGATGAGGAAGGAAACATTCTATTTCCGTCTTCTGTTTGCTGTTAGAAGTCGCTAACTTCATGTGTTGCAGCTGCTCATATTCGCGGATAAATTGCTTGTATTGCTTCGCTAGGTCTTCATTCTTGCTAAACTTACGTTCTACATTTTTAAATTGTGCTATCGCTATCTCTTTCGAAGATCCTAGCTTCTCTTCTAATTCTGGTTTCATGGGCAACCTAACTACATAACGACCGTTTTCTAGACGTTTCGTCGTAGTTTCATAAAAATCTAGGCATTCCTGATCTTCTACGGACATAGAATTCTGTTCTTGAATGTCTTCAATTGTCCAGAATTGTTGAATGTCTTCAACGTTATGCAAGATCACGTTGCATTGGAATGAGGTGCTTGTATTGCCACCGCACAGCAACCATCCTAAATGAGTTTGCTGTGCTAGCGGTTCCGAGGACGTTTGTCCGCGAATTAATCCTTCTAAAAGCATGTTGGCGTAGATTTCTGCTCCTAGGAGAAGATCCACCGGACGACTGATGTTATAATCTGGATCTGCTAAACAAAGATGTGCTGTATGTTGCCAATATGGCTTAGCGAACGTTTCGTTTGGCAGATTTTTTATTAAGTTGTTCACTATGACAACATCAGTAGAAAACTTAAAATCGGTGTAAGTCGATTGACAAGCGATCGTTAGTTTTCCTTTGCAGTTGTTTTCACGTTCACCTACTCCGAAAATAACCCCTTTACAAGATTTTCGCTTTAATCCTAGCTGCTGTGCTGCTTTCTCGCTGATCACGGAAATTTGTGAGCCCTGATCGATCAGTGCTCGCATGACGTGCTGGGTCCTGTCGGCTGCTGTGACTTTCACCAGCGCTGTGGCTAGCAAAATCTCCGATGTTACTTGCTGAGAAGCGTAGATGCTTTTGTTGTTTTCGCATTTTTGTTTCGCAATCTCGGTCAAGTTGTTAGACTTTGATTGTGTTGCGAAATAGTCATGCAAAGTCGTATGATGTTCGTCATTGCACTTATGACATCTTTTTGTCGAGTAGCATTTTGCGCCATTATGATCGTAAACACAATTTACGCAATAATTTAATTGGCTAATTATTTTTATTTTCTGCTCATTTGGTAATTCTGTAAATTTTTTGCAGCTTATTAAATTATGTTTTGCCGAACAATGAGGGCATTTATTTACTGACTCAGACACATGCATTGATTTCGCCATTTCCATTTTCTTGCTATTTTTAGATTCATTGCCCAATTTAAAATTATTTTTGCGATTAAAATTGGATGAACCATTGGATGATTGAGATGAAACTGCCTTAGTTGTCCCATCTTGACGTCGCCGAGATGACTCTAGGGCAGTGAACTTGTTCTCTAAGTAGTCCAAAAAGTCCCGAAGTACCGGAAGCTCTCGCGAATTCTTCAACGACTCTATATACTCGGAATAAGACTCACTATCCAATTTTTGTGCTAGTATATATACAAGAAGAGGATCCCATGTCGTAATATCTACGCCTAGATTTTTTATGGCGTGGAGGCTCTCTAAGGTGACATCATGAAGTCGTTTGATGGCTGTGTACGACTGCTGCGGTATATTGGCAAGATTGTAAAAGGAATTTACGTGGGACATAAATATCTGCTTTTTGTTGTTAAACCTGTGAGTTAAAATTTCCCAACAGGTGTTATAGTTGTCCGCGCTAATCGGGAGATGCTGGATCAAGCGCTCCGCTTCTCCTTTTACCTTGCTCTTCAGGAATTGCATCTTTTGTGCCTTTGATAGAGAAGGATTGTTGTGGATTGCTTCATCGAAAAGATCTTTGAAGGATACCCACTGCTGATAGTTACCTGAGAACACAGGAATTTCCATCTTCGGTGTGGACTTGTCACGGTACGATGTTGCCCACATCTTAGAGCTGATAGCCTTTCTCAAGCCGTTATACGTACGTTCATGTTTAATGTAGCTTAATTCGTACGCCTCGTCGTCTTCTAACTCCATCATTAGTTCCCAATGGCTGTTGTCCACGGCTGTCCATCGAGTTTGTAATAATCGCAAGGCGTCTTCAAACTCCCATTTATCGGACATGGATTCGACATCTATGCTTTCTACGGTTCTTGCGAATGCTTTGAAATTGATATGTTGCTTGCGCATCATATCATCTAGTTTGCTATAAATACCTTTAGACACCTCGGCACGAGCGCGCGCCGGGCTGGCGGATGCTGAGGATGGCTCGTGGTCCTGGTGCTGTAAGTGTTTGCCCCCGGCAGGACCTGCTGTTGCTGCTACTTGCTGATTAGAAGGGTTGTCTTCTAGATCAGAGAATCCTGGCGGCTTTGCTTGGTGACATAACGCGTCATAATATTCGGATATGGCGTCTTTTGCTGCTTTATAAGACTCCATTGTCCGCTCGAACTCCGAATTTACGAAGTACTTATGACCTCTCTTTTCAAGCGGCACAAGTTTTTCGTTGTTTAGCTGATACTCTCTCCAATACGACTCTAAAAGATCTAGCCTCTTTTTACAGTAGTCGATGGTCTTACGCTGTTTGCTATCCTTATTGAAATTAATAAGGACCTTGGCAATGCTCTCTGCTAATTCAGTTTGTTGGAAGTATAAAGTCTCCATTGTGCTGCTGTTAGACTTAAGCGAGACAGAATATACGGAACGCTCTTACTTGAAAGCCGCCTTGTCCTACGGCTATTGCTGCTATGCTGCTGGCTCGCTGTTGTCGCTGCGCGGGTAGCTCCCACGGTGGTTGTGAATCCCTATGAACTCACGCC
The DNA here is from genome assembly GCA_948252205.1 of Orthosia incerta. Taxonomy (NCBI): domain Eukaryota; kingdom Metazoa; phylum Arthropoda; class Insecta; order Lepidoptera; family Noctuidae; genus Orthosia; species Orthosia incerta. The sequence continues at coordinate 28,703,223 of OX411759.1, forward strand.
TAATCTAGTTCGCGGCAACCCACAGGTTGCTGGTACGGTACAAGCACTTCGCGTTACGACTTGTCGCGGTCGCGGAGTCCTTGACGGTTTCGAAGGACCAATATGAACGGTAAGGTTCGTGCTGCTAGCTATTTCGGGTGCTAAATGATAAGTCTGAGCTAAGATTCAGAGTACGTTTATTCCGAAACTTCACGCTAATTAATGCTAATGATGGTAATGAGTGCTACAAGTATGCCGGTCGATCGCGCACTGGCTCGCGTAGCTCACGCTTTCCGCTGGTGCGGCCGCGCGACCTACTTGAGTCAAAACTGCTGATGATGATGTGTTCGATGAGTATCGAACAAATAATGTCTAATTAGAAAATCTACATAAAAATATCAAGAAAATGACAAATAAAAAATTAATATAAATCAAATCAATGTAAAAATTATCAAATGTCAAAATTGCAATAAGATCTATGTCAAAACAAAGGATTCTTCCATAAATTCGTTAATATTATAGTAGGCTCTTTTACTTAGAAACGATTTTAGTTGCTTCTTTAATTCTACATTATTAAGCTCCCTCCAACTTTTGGGTAATTTATTTTAAATCGTAGGAGCCATGCAAAAAACACTTTTGCGCATAAGTGCCGTTCTACTGCTATGCAGACAGAGCTGATTTTGATCACGCCTGTTTCTTGGATATTTATCTTGAATACGTGAAAATAAGCAATAATTTTTCCTAACAAACATTACCGTTTCTAAAATATAAAGAGACGGCAATGTTAATATTTTATAGCGGATGAAATAGGGCTTACAACTATCAGTGGTTTCTAACTTAAACATCGCTCTAAGGCACCACTTTTGTGCTTTAAATGCAACTTCTTTATCGGTTGAGTTACCCCAAAAGATAATCCCATAACTAAGAACAGATTCACTTAGCCCATAGTAAGCCTTTAATAGCGCGTCTATATTAACAGTTCGAGACAGAATGTACAAGGCGTAAGCACTACTGCTTATTCTTTTAGTCAGGGTCTCTACGTGTGCCTTCCAATTTAAATTACGATCTATAGTCAGTCCTAGAAACTTGGTTGTATAAACTGTGGCAATTGCAATATTATTATATGTTATGTCAAGATTGGAAATAGTCAGTGCGGTTGGCTAAAATGCATTATCATGGTCTTACTTAAATTAATTTTTAAATGATTGTTGTCTAACCATATTATAGTTTCATGTAATGTTTTATTTATGTCTTGTTTATAAAATTCTCTTTGAATACACGGTATTGTTATTGTGCTGTCATCCACAAACAGTGTCATCGGATGTTTGATTGCCCTTGGAAAGTCATTAATGTAAATTGTAAAAAGCGGTGGTCCCAGTATACTTCCTTGTGGAACTCCGTAGACAATATTACGTTCCTCAGATTGAAATATTTCCTCCCTTTTTGTACGTATGTTTAATCTATTTATTTCAGTTATTTGTTTTCTGTCGTTTAGGTACGATTTTAAGAGTTCAAAGACATTTCCTCTTACACCATAGGCATCAAGCTTTTTCAGTAAAATCTTATGTTCCACGTAATCAAAAGCTTGAGTCATGTCACAGAATATTTCACAAACTGGAGTATTTGTATCCATATTTTTTATAACCGTATACAAAAAGTCGTAAATTGCCATGTTAATTGACTTGCTTTTCCTAAATCCTTTTTGTTCGTTGCAAAGAATTTTATTCGTGTCTAAATATAAATTGAGTTGATTATAAATATATCTTTCAATAATTTTTGAGAATATTGAAATCAATGCGATCGGTCTGTAAAATTCCATTAATTCTCTATCTAATTTTTTAAACAATGGCTTTATAACAGATGTTTTTAAAACATTTGGAAAAATACCTTCGCTTATACACAAATTTATGATATGACATAAAGGGAAACAAATTTCCTTGGCTACTGCTTTAAGTATTTTTGTACAGATGCCATCAAAACCGACACTGTTTGTATTATTTTGGGCTAAAGCGATTCTAAAAACGTCGTTTGGCAAACATGGAGCCATAAACATAGAATCCTTCCTGTTTAAATTATTATTTTATATTGAATATTTATTTTTATTAATAAAAAGGGTACTTAAACGTTAAAAAACTTGAGAGGTGTCAAGGGACACCCGGATGGAACGAAGTTCCTTTAGTATATATACATTTGTGTATACATATATATACACATATATATATAAGAATATACTATATTAATCTAATCTGTTGTCAGATTTGGCCTATCTCCTCCCCACAGAGGACTTATTTTCTCCTCCCGTTTCCTGCATTCTTGAACTGAATGAGACGAAATTTAAAACTTGTATAAAACGCACACTATGCAGGCTGGCATATTATAAGTTGGGGGATTACATCACTGATAAAAATGCTTGGCTAAATGCTAGTCCTGCTCCACAGCCACTAGGGCGCAAAAACAATTTGTTGCACAATTTTCTAGACTTTTCATATTGATATTTTAGAATGTGGTAAAAAAAATTGCGGGGGGGAAGGTGAACAGTTAAGGGGGGGGGGTTATCCTTTCTTGTTCTCCGGCCAGAAGCCCCGCGGGGCAGGGGGGCAAATTTTTACTCAGAATTGAGCTAGCTCCAACCGTTTCCGAGATATGGAGGTTTTTAGGTTTTTTGATTTGATCGCCGGTTCGTTATTAGTGGCGGCTCGGGGTCAGTTTTCGAGTAGTGTTGACTCGAGTCGGCCTGTGGTGGAGGGTTTTGTACGTCTGGCGTTAAGAAACTAAATATATATATATATACATATATATATACACACACATATATACATATATATATGTATATATACTCTCTCGACTTCGTAAACACAACAGCGTATAGGTTAGAACACGCACGAAATACGCGCACGCCGCACGCACACAACTATAGCAAAAAGTGTCGTTACAACTTTTCGTGAGATTTTTTTCAGTCTAGCCCCCCTTTCGCAACGCGCGATAAGGAACTTCGTTCCAATTACAAATATTTTACAATGCATGTCCTCGAAAAGAGTGTTTTCCAAGCAGTCAAACTGTGCGGAAAGTGACAGTTAAAAAAAAGGAATATGGCGGATTTTGGACGCCATTTATTGTGGGGGTTGCAAATTTTTTTTTCTTGCCTACCCTTCGAGTGGGGTATCAAAATGAAGGGTTTTTAGAGGAGATTACAAAATATAAACTTCTAATATGTTTAAATTCGAAAAAAAAATGATAACTAAAAAGTTGTCAATAAAAAAGTTACATATTAGGATACATATTCGTAAACTAGCTGACCCCCTGATCCTCCGACTGCACAGCATGTTTTTTTCTTGTTTACAGCTTTTTAGTTCGCTTTTCAAGCAGGCGGGTTTTTGATTTTTAAATTAACTTTTTAGTTCGCTTCTTACTGCCGCAGAGTCGTTAACGGTTACTTAAGGCGATCCTTAGTATTGATTTTTAGTACAAAATCTACACTAAGGAGCGGTTTAAGTAAACGTTAAATGTTTCTGAGTGCGGCAGTTAAGCAGTCGGGTTTTTTTTTTTTTGCTAGCCTGTTCTGTCCCACTCCTGGGCAAAGGCCTCCAGTTTAACAGTTTGTCATACAATATTGACAATTTAACCTCGTGTTAGCAACTAACTCTAAATTAAACTAACTTTAAATTAAGATTTACGTGCAAGTGGGCCTCCGAGCATTAGCTCTTCTGGCATCATGCCAGGCAACCTGTGGCCCAAAACAGCAGCAGTCATTCCTCACATGTTTTTGTAATCAAAATTATAGTCATAATTGTATAGTTTAGTGCCTGCCTATGTTTACATTTCCACTATGTTGTAATCAACGAATCAATCACTTAATAAGTCCACTAAGTAATTTATAATCACTCGCACACTTGACAGCTGTTTAACTAATTATAGGGTAAACACGCGTGTATGGTCGGCAGCAAAAGTAAACGATTTGTATAAAACAATAGCCTTTTAAAGTACACTATTTTTTTTTTTTTTATTTTACTTATGTATTATGATGAGACAGATAATGTTATGCAATCTCCATACAGGAAGTACGATTAACAACAGTCTGACAACAATCGTCGGCTGTCAGCCAGACACAATTGTTTTACATGAAAGGGAAGATCCTCCGACCAAACCACATTGTTTTATAGACCCAAAAAAGTGACATCGGTTTTTTATTGGCTATTTCTACTTAATAGTTTATTACAAATGCACGAGTAGAACTCCCATGGGTCAATTTTGTGTACTTGATATTTTAAAAATCGTAGTGTTCGTAACCTTCAAGCCCAAAAGACCAAAAAAAAATCTTAAAAAAAACTGTACATAATTAAGCTTTATTCGTGTTGCAGGTTTATGTAGCAATTCAAGGAGAAAATCATCCCTTATTTATGTAATCAAAAACGATAATAGAACCCAACAACAGAACAAAACGAACAACAACAACAAAACAATAGAACAAAACGTAATCACAATTTTTTTTTTCTAGCTCGAAATAGAACCTCTGTCTGGTACAAATATATTGCTTTTACTAACGATTATCAGCCATAAAAATACTTTCAACTTGGGCCTGGGTTTCGAGAAAATGATTCGTTCTATTATCGTTTTGGATTACTTAAACACGGCATAATTTTCTCCTTGACATGCTTCATAAAACTGCAATAAGAACAAAGCTCAATTATGTACAGATTTTTTTATACGATTTTTTTTGTTCTTTTCACCTTAAAGGACACGAACATTTTGCGATAAAAAAAAATATGTTTTCAAAATTGGCATATGGAAGTTCTTTCTACTTGTGCATTTGTAATGAACTATTAGGTAGAAAAGAGGCCTGTGTCCCACTGTTGGGACACAGGCCTCCTTTCTGTGAGAGGGAATGGGCCATAATCCACCACGCGGGTCCAGTGCGGGTGGTGGATGTCACATGGTATTCTGCAGCAGACGTTGACTCAATTTTTATCTTACAAAAGAGGGCAATCCGCGCGATCTATAAAATGGGTCCTCGCGAGTCCCTCAGAGAAAAATTTAAATAGATCGATATACTGACTCCACCTTCACTTTATATTTTGGAATGTATTTTGTATGTCCGCAAAAATCGAGGGCTTTTCAAAACTAGAAGTGACTTCCATAATTTAAATACACGCAGTAAGCACGAAATTGTAATACCCAAATTCAGATTAACGAAAACTAGCAAGTCTTTTCTTATAAACAGTATACGCTTTTATAACAAGTCTAAGTCAGTTATAGAACTGACCGATGGAAAGTTCAAAAACTACATCAAACGTGTCCTTATTAAAAAAACATATTATAAAATCAACTACTACGTTGAAGATAAAAATTTTGGCTTTGACACCCTCTGCGCATGCGGCTTCCCTGGTAACTCATAAACGGCACAAATATATGGATATCTCTAACTATTCTCAATCTCATTTTTTTTTCTCTTCTAATTAGACTTTTACAATATTTTTCAATCATCATTATAACCCTTTGCTAAGAATAGTTACAGCACTGATTACAGTATTTGTGCCACATGTTAAATTTAGTGTTGTTTTTTTTTTTTTACCTTTGTATAGATTCTTTTACCGATTGTGAATGTGTGAACATTGTAGGCTTTCTAGATTTCTAGATGATTGTTAACACTTGTTAACTTTTTATTTCGTACATTATTTTTTTTGTTAGTTTTGTTTTTTTTCAATTTCGAACGACTTATTGTCGGGCCTACGTTGTCCCCCCATATCCAAGTACTAATGCTGTAACATGGAAATATTGTGAACACAAAAAAAATTAAAAGAGTAACCATGGCGTTTCTTGCCGGTTCTTCTCCAAAGGAAACGACTAACCCGAACCGTGCACCTGTTGTCGACGTTTTATAAGTGCCCATGTAGGCCTATGTAAAATAAAAATTTTTGATTTTGACATGTCTTTGAATGTTTGGTTCGAGGACATTCCGGTTTCCTCACAATGTGGAAAACACCGTTTTGAGAGCAGTGGTGATGACATAATTTACACAAAGTAAATCGCCTGCCTTGGTTCGAACCCACGACCTACAATTTGAAAGTCGCGGCCCGTACCACTGTGCCACCACTGCTGCTCAACTTAAGAATAGAATAGGAATATTTTTATTCGACACAGACACAACACAACAGCAAGAAACATGAAGTAAAAGACAAAAAAGAAGTGCAAAGTCAAAGGAGAGTGCCCATTTTTTAAGGGAACTTGGGCCCCTTTGAAAAAATGGTTGTATCTTGATGAATTTTATTGTATATTGTAGAAAATACACGTTATATTCATAATTAGAAAACATTTCTATTTATTTTTCGGGGTTCACGAGATATAACGACGTTTCTGTTCTTGAAATGAATCCTTATTACAATGCAATAAGGTGCATACAAATGTCCAAGTGCAGGAACCTGATCTGTTGTTGTCTGTACATATTATAAAGTAAAGGACACGGATGGAAAAAACACAAAATAATAATCCTATTTTTTGGATAGTATTGAAATCCTAGACACGATACCTCATAAGGGGCCTGTGTATGGGCAATCTCCTTTCCTCCCCTCCCCCTCTCCCTTTTTCCTCATTTTCTTTCGTGCAGCTACTTCAGCGTGTATCATAATTATGTATATCTGATTATGAAGAAAAAACTATTGTTCCGGCCGCGACGAAATAAACACATTGACGCAAAAATATAATTAATTCATCTTCATGATAATTAATTTTACCAAATTAGCCAAAGTACTTATAACGCTGACCATACAAAGGAAACTGTGAAGTACCCAGTAAAGTTATTCAATCGATACTTAGTTCCTATATTAGGTGAAACGGAACGGCCGTTTTTCAAACATTAGTAATGAGTTCACTGCAAGCGGAGCTGCCTAATACTTTGTAGTCAGTTATATTTAGTTGTAAAATATTACCCTTATTTTGGGGCAGTAGAATAAAAAAAAGAAAAGAGATAAATATTGTTTTTTTTTGCGTATTTTTAGTAGCTGATGACACGACGAGAGGAAAAAGATTCTTCAATCGCTTACTTAGAAAAAACAAATAAAACCTAAACATTATTTAAAAAAAGGTTGCATATAATGATAACATACTGAAAATCATGAAATAAGTATGTACAAAAAAGAAAAATTTATAAATAAAACTCTAGCCAATCACATGTTTGTTTTGTAAAAACGGCCAGCTATATTGTGATTACTGGTAAACAATGCGATCATTTGAGCTGAAAAAAAAAATCTGTTAGAACGCTCAATTAAATTATTTCTTGTAAAAATTATACCCTGATAGGTATGGAAATTGGTTAAGCAGATATTATAGACAGATAGTAAAACCTCACCGAACCATCAGAACTTCTAATTTCGAATTGACCATTACCAAAATATTGATCTTTCAAAAGATGATTCCGGTAATATCAGATATCTATCGGTTTTATGAGCAAAGCCACTGTGCTCCACTTCATTTATTCATCAAAACAAAACAAATAGGCCTCGACACAGTGTTTCACACGTGTTTCTACGCGCATTTCACACATTAACATAGTTATGACATGCGCTCAAACAAACCAACTATACTAGCGTTGCCCAATGACTTTGCTTTCATGCATCAGTTGGTAACACCAGGCATGCTGGCCTGGCTCTTTCGATTTGCGAGTACTGAGTAGATAGAGTCAGAAGACCCATTCTAGATATTGGACTCAAATACACTGATGCAGTTTAAGAAAATAACTCATCACTATTATTACAATTTTTTTTTTCTGTTTTATTATGCCCCGACGGAAAAATAGGGGTGTTATACGTTTGACGTGTGTATCTGTGTGTTGGTGTATTTGTGTATCTTTCTGTGGCACCATAGCTCCTAACCGGATGAACAGGGGGGTGACCATAAGCTCTTAGAGCGGTATCAGTTTGATATCGAGTAAGTGACAGATGTATACAAGTCAGATACATCTGTCTCTTATTCGATCTCAAATTGATACCGCTCTAAGAGCTTATGGTCACCCCTCAGATTTTGATTTAGTTTTTTTTTATTTGAAAGGTGACTTTTTTTAACACGCTTTTATTAGCTTGGTATGTATGTATCTATGTATCAATGTAACGGAATCTTTGAACGTGATTTTCACCCACTTCAAAACGTTGGATTTATTTGAAACTTTGCACACTTATCAAGGACCGATGACAATGCAATAATTTAAACAGTTTGTCCCATTATCCTTACCAATAAAGCGTGTTTTTTAGTTTTTAGAACTACAATTTTTTTATTACTCTTTCAATCCGGGTATTTTCGCAAGTTAACGTGTTACAATTAAGTGTTTCGATGGATTGTAGATCGAAGCTTGCCTATTGCTAGATAATAATAATAAATAATAATAATAATAAAATTTCTTTATTTATCTCGACATCAAAATACAGTGACTATCATAATACGTAACCTTGTATGGAGAAGGGTGTCTGAGATAGGTGTTACAGACCCTGTGTTACAGATCACCCATTTTACATAAACGTAATAATTTGTGTGTAGGAACACACTACTAGTACTCTTTATAAAATCGAAATTTAAGTGTAAATTAGAATACAATTAAATTAAATTTAAAGATAATTAAAATTAAAATCAAAGAGAAATTAAGTATAAAAATATAAAAGTTCATCGAAAAATATACAAAAGAAGTATCTTATTTACTGAAGAGTATGAATCTACAAACAATAAGTACCTATGTAACTATAAAAAAATGAGAATGGAGAAATGAGAAGGATGTGCGCATGAGTGATTGAATAAGTGTAATGTGAGGGTGTAAATGTGTGAGTGTGGGTGTAAATGTGCGTGTTATGAGTGTATGACGCTGGTTTTAACATATTTTCCGTGGAAATGTAGTCAAGGTTTAACAGCCAATTCCTTAATTTCCTTTTACAAACCTCTTTAGTATGCGTGTATATAGATAGTTATTCCATTTATTTATTATATTTACATATTTTTACATTTTTAAATATCATTCTATAAAAAATAAAATAAAAAAACATTTAAAAATACAAAAATAGTAGCCCACCGGTATCGGGAACAGGGTCCAAGCTACCGGTGGTCAGGGCTCCTGAGAGAGGAACCTCCTAACAATACGAGCCGTGTCCAGGAGTACCGCTTTCTGGATCAAGCCCTTGATCCAGCTGCCCAACGAGAGCCTCCTCAGATGTTCGTCGAGGCTCTTGGCTATTATACCATTGGCCGTCACGACTATCGGCACAATGACTGCTGTATTCACATCCCACATGTCGACAACCTCGCGAGCCAGATCAAGATACTTACTTTTCTTTTCTTTTCTTTTTCTTTTCTTTTCTTTTCTAGATAGTTTATTATTAATAGAGTTGTACAGAAAAGTACCAAGAAAGCAGAAAAACCTTTGAGAGAAACTTGTGTTGTAACGGATGATTGGACAAATATTGGTTAATCTTCTGTTTTGTGTTAGGAGATCGGGATCAAGGGGTAGTTCAGCGTGTTTTTTTAATACCATCATGATAATGAGTAATTGCCGGACTGTAAGTACTTGGCATGTTGATAAAGTTCAGAAGTTGGGTAAAGGATTGGGAAAAAGCAACTAACTTTTAATACCGCTCTTTGGGCTCTTTTTAGATTGATCATGTATGATTTAGAGGAACCGCCCCAAGTGGTTATACAATATGAAATAAGTGATTGGCATAATGCGAAGTAAACTTTCTTAAGAACTGATGTATTGGAAATATGTCGTAGGTTTTTAAATATATAAATTAATTTGCGTATTCGATATTTAAGATATTTAATAAAACTTGTTTTAACCAAGCCAGGACAGGAACACTGGTTGATATTATCACAAGACATGATATTATTTTTAAGTCAAAATCAGGTTGATCTTGCGGCCTAAGTGAGTAAATCATAAATTTCGTCTTATCCACATTTAGGGTTAGCAGGTTGTAATGCAGCCATTTATAGACGGTATCAAATCCTTGTTGAGCATATTGTCTAACCTCATCCCAAGTGTTAGCATGAAACATCAAGGCAGTATCATCGGCAAACGTGATAATTTTCCCGTTTTCTAAGCTGGTATTACATAAATCGTTTATGTAAACTAAGAATAATGTTAGGCCGAGGATACTGCCCTGTGGAACACCGTATTGGTTAGGAAGTTCATCGCTAACCCAATTTCCTATTTTCGTTTTTTGTGTTCTGTCAGATAGATAGTCTGTGAATAGTTGCAGCGGCATACTTCTGACTCCCGTATTTTCGAGTTTTTTAATCAAAATGGGAACAGATACTGTGTCGAATGCTTTGGCTAAATCTAGGTAAATGGCTAAGGTCTTCTTTTTATTATCTAACTTATTAATTATGTGATCTGTTAGTTCGTGGACGGCTTCAGCTGTTGACCTGCCAGATCGAAATCCGAACTGAGATGGAGATAGATGAGAGTTTTGTTCAAGATATTTAGGAAGCCTGGTGTTCATTAATCGTTCTAATATTTTTGACAATGTTGGCAGTATGGAGATTGGTCTATAATTATTGACACAGTATCTGTCTCCTGCTTTGAATACGGGTACAATCCTGGAAGTTTTGAAGGCCTGCGGCAATATTACAGTAGAAAAGGAGTGATTGCATATGTATGTTAGTGGGAGACTAATAATTTTGGTAAAACGTTTTAAAAAGGATCCAGATATATTATCAACGCCGACCGCACACTCGCTTTTTAAATTACTTATTAAGGACTGTATTTCCTCTTCGTCAGTAGGCAGAAGAACAAAGGAGGAGGAGAATTTATCAGATGGCTGTTGCCATTGTCATTTGGAAAATTTATATGTTGTGAGAGTAACTTTTCTGAGAGTTTCCTTCCTACATTTGCAAAAAATGATCTAACTGAATTTATAGACTCTGTAGGATTGCCTGCTGAGATTAATTCTGTGGATTGCTGTTTTGTTTTATTGGTGTATGTTATATTTTTAATTGCTTCCCAAAGTTTCTTGTTGTTTTTCCCTCCTTGCTTAATCAGTTCTTGTTCGTAATTTTGCTTAACTTTCTTTAATAAGGTGTTGCAAAAGTTTCTGTATCTTTTGTAAGTGGCACGTACTATTTCATTATGTGGATTTTTTAATACTTTAATTTGTAATTGATCACGGTTTCGCATACATCTAAAAAGGCCCGGTGTTATCCAAGGCTTCAATAATAATTTACGTTTGGATGTAGTGATTAGTTTCGTGTTATCATTTATGGCTTGACTAAGTGAGTGTATGTAGATAAATTAAATAGTATAAAGAGGTATCTGTGGAGGGTTTTTTTTAAATTTGTCGTGTGTCATTGTGCGCCTTAATATAAAATGTTCTTTCTCGAAAAAAAATAGAACCTTTTTTCTCCTTAACACTAACTTTCCATCTTTATTAGAAAGAAGAAGAAAATAAATCCGTTTGGAACTGACTTTCAATCAGTATTATATAGTGCTTTTTTTTCATACCTATTTACTTTGGTTTTGAACCCCTGACATAACAGAGGAATGTTATAATTTGTTGTTTGAATTATCATAAATAAAAAATATACACGGTATATTTAATAAAATACCTAATAAACTACAACTGCATAATCCTACTATCACACTTAAAACTAATAATGCGAAAGTTTGTGAATGTATAAGTGTGTTTGTATGTTTGTTACTTCTTCACGCTCAAAAGGCTGGACCAATTTTGATGCAATTTGGCACACAGATAGATAATAGTTAGGAATAGCACATAGGATTCTTTTTATCCCGGGGATAGTTTTCTTCGGGATAATTTTCGACATTCAACTGGGGGAAGCCGCTGGCAGAAGCTAGAAAAACTACTAACTAACTAAGCCTAAAACTAAACTTATCTAAAATATGGTATTCAAAAACTCCTCTGCATCGCTGTCCATTGGGTATTCAAAAAAGGTAGTCTATGAACCTTCTGGAGTGCTATATGGCGTGGAAAAGTATTGCCAAGGTGAGCGCACACGGCTCGTAAAATTCGTAAAAGGATATCGTTTTGGTGGCTTACCTTTTTGAGATTTATCAATACGAAATACTTGGGAGTAATGTTACCGCGGCGTTGCGTAAGGCAATTCATAGTAATGTTCCTACATTACTAGGTCTTGAATATGGAGTAGGTATGCATGAGTAAGCATATTTGTTTAGTAGTGGATTTTTGCTGTTTTAGGCAGTTTGGATGTTAATTTTATGTATCAGATACATAAAAAATGGTTCTGTTTTTTTCTTGTGGGGCAATCCTCCTGGATACCTCTGTCCCTCTGTCTGTTTGGGAAGAACGGAGAGTTATATCGGACTCCAACCGACTAAAATCCCATAGTTCCAGTTCCTACCGCTACCATGAGTCGAGGGCCCGGGATGCAATTTAATTCACGCGCACCCTCGACTGGTATCGGTCCGCCAATTGCTAGTGAGCTCAATCACCTGGTGTGGCTGATCCAACGACCGCTCATAATGCCAATGAAATAACTGCGCTCCACCTCTGTAAGCCTGACTAGTCGGGCGACGACTCAGACCCAAGTTCGCTGCTCGCAGGCACCCCGGCTGGAGCGGGTGAAGTGGGGGTTATGCTTTCTCTCCCTTTCCGTCGCCTCTTTTCCATGCACCAAATATATATCCTCATAAAAATATGTAAAATTATTTTACGAATTTACTACTGAATAATTTTTAATGAAAAATAAAATAAATTGTAGTTCTAAAAACTAAAAAACACGCTTTAATGGTAAGGATAATGGGACAAACTGTTTAAATTATTGCATTGTCATCGGTCCTTGATAAGTGTGCAAAGTTTCAAATCAATCCAACGTTTTGAAGTGGGTGAAAATCACGTTCAAAGATTCCGTTACATTGATACATTGATACATTGTTACATAGATACATAGATACATACATACCAAGCTAATAAAAGCGTGTTAATTATCGTTTCATTTCATCTTAAAAGCGGTTACTTTCTAAAGCATACCTACTCTTTAGTAACTGCTAGATTAAAAGGTTTGGAAAAAAAAATGATTATTGATTCATGATATTTGTGATGCTCCTCTCCATAAAATGGACAGGTCCAGGAGGCAACAGACAAAGGGGCAGACCAAAAGCTCGCTGGATAGACGACATACTTCAATTGGCAGGAAGAGACTGGATGAAAACTGCTAACTACAGTAAAAAGTGGGGGCAACTGGAGGAGGCCTATACCCGAAAGGGGCCACAACATATATATCGATCTGAAATACTAACTTGCTAAACAAAGTAGCGAATGCAAATACGAATATCCAAAAATATGCGAATATCCGCTAATGCGAATGCGAATATTCGTTACATCACTAAAATGTATATTTTAAAAATAGAATTATTTGCGCCCAAAGATGCGTTTAAATTAGTGTTGAAATATGGAACTTTCGAAGCTCAAATAAAAAACTTTAAATCTTCAACTTTCAAATACATTTTTTACTTTTTAGGGTTCCGAAGTCAACAAGGAACCGGATTGAAGATTGGATAGGTCATTTAAAAATATTACGGGTTTGTTAAAATTTCGATTCAGAGATCCGTTTGCGTAAAATTAAGCTTTAAATTGCAAATTTATGTTAGAGTCAAGTGTCCCCCCCCCCTGCCAGCGAAATGGTTGGTCTTGGCTATGTGAAAAAATTCACGGCAGTAGTAAATATAACGAAATTAAAAGGAAAAAATACGTTTACACGTATATTTGTACATACGCAATTTTTCAAATTCCGAAAGAGAAATAAACAAGGAGCGTGCGCGCAGGAATGAACCATACAATTCCCCGTGGCTCTAATCGGGCTCGTATCGGTTTCTTAAGATATTCGCACCCGCGGTGGTACTCAAATAGATAATATTTTTCTAACTTCATTGGCGAAGTTGGATTTTATAACTCCTTCTTCAGTTACCAGTTGTCCTTCTTTAGTTTAAGTCAAGAGTGAATAGGTTATTTCTAGGCAAGCGTGCTTCACCGTAGACCACATCATCGCATACCATCAGGCGAGATAGTGGTCAAACGCGAGCATATAGATTTAAAAAAAACATCATGTGCACATGAACACATCCGTGTTAATGTTCATGTCACAACAACAAAACCCTCTTCTTAGTCCGCATTATTATTCAACTTCGGAACCCTATTAATGCGCGTGGCCCGACACGCACTTGGCCGGTTTTTTTTGTTTCTATATAAGGTTAGATAATGATGAGACAAATTGATATCATTTTTACTTTGAACGTACACCGTCAAACAGTAGAGTAATCGCCAGACTACGTTTGTATGGAAGAATGATCGACTAGGGCTACCTTAAGCTCTGTCGCTGGCATTAGAATAGAATATAATATACTTTATTTGTACACCATAAAAGTAACAAATCTCTTTTATAAGTTAATTATACGGGTGGGTACAAAGGCAGTCTTATCACTGGCAGCGATATCTACCAGACAAGCTTTAGAACAATTAAGTATTTCTCTAAAACAAATTTTATGATCTAGAACCAATCATTAATATTATTTATTTTAATACTTCAAGCACACAAATGTACAGAGGCGGACTTAATGCCTTAGGCATTTTCTACCAGTCGACCTTTGGGTGATGCAGAGACAACTAGTGGTAGGTGCAATATTGACAGTTAAACGAATAAGGGTTATGCAAAAATATATATAAACTATAAATACTATATTATTATAACATATATACTCAAAAGAATAAACGAAATATATAGACATACTTAAACATTAGTAATATTAGATTAATAATTGAAAAACATTAGCGTTGTGACGATACTGCTGCTAACTACTTGCGAATGTGCTCGCGACCAGACTTTTTGGTGTCTAATTTTATGGCTTCTTTTATGGCAACCCTTCGTTACGGGACTAACAAAGTAGGAGTCTCGATATAAATGATCTGATACTGATCTTGGCAAACATTACAGCACTCAATCGATTTCGTACCCAGGTAGGCCGCTGCAAAGACAATTTGGCGAAGTGGGGTTTTATAGACTCGTCTGACACACAATGTGAGTGCGGTGCCCCTGTGCAGAATATAATACACATGCTGGAGTGCCCCAAGACACTTGAACTTTGGAGGACCTAACGAACACCACTGCCGCTGCTATTGGTGTGGCTGCCTACAGCTGGTCCCAAAATATCTAAAGAGTTTGCCATCAACTCGAAAAGAAGAAGACGACCCGTGCCGCTATTTAGACTGTGAGTAATAATAATACTGATAAAAACACTTAGTCTGCAGTAACCTCAACATAAAGCATAGATACATACTATCTATCATTCACAGGCACTGGAACAACTATTGGGCGCACGGTTGGCGCAGTGGTTGAGCGATTGACTGCTGCGCTGCGTGTCGCTGGTTCCATTCCCGCACGGAACAAATATATTTGTATGACCGACAGATAGTTGTTCCGGCTCTGGGTGTTTGTGTATGTGAGTTTATATGTATGTTAACGCACCCAAGATACAGAAAGAAATTCCTAGTGTGGGGCAAAGTTCTTTAAAAAAAATACTCTCAAGATACTTAAAACTCATGATCTATACAAACTTAAGTCTAGTAGATGGATATCTTCAATGCTAACCAAGCGCCATGAACCGCATCCCAGATGCATCGGGCTCTGTTCTCAAGCGTGACGCGATCGATTTCACTCACTCATTGCCAGCCAGCCAGCAGGTGCTAATCATCGCAGTAATACAGTTTCGTTATGAGCTGGTGAATTGTGCAAGAGTTTGATGGGTCAATTACTGGGCCAAAGTCTGTGAGATTGCCTTCTATACTGCAGGATTGGTTTAGTTTTTGCATGGAACAAATGTTTTTAACCGACTTCCCAAAAAGGAGCAGGTTCTCAATTCGATAGGTATTTTGTTTTTTTATGTATGTACACCGATTACTCAAAGACGCCTGGACCGATTTGGAAAATTCTTCTATATAGGGCATATTTCCTATTTGGTCCCATAGTTATCAGGTCAGGATCCGATGATGGGATCTTGGAGAAATCGAGGAAACTCCTCAAATATTATAGGCGATTTTTGCATTTTCATTAACAATGCAATCATTTGCACTCATGAAGTATCATTTGGTGAAATGGAACTGGTGAGGAAGACCACAGATGGCCAATGGAATTCCTTAATGCTAAGTAGTCTACAATATCTAGAATACATCATCTGTGAAAATTTCAACTGTCTAGCTATCACGGTTCATGAGATACAGTCTGGTGACAGACGGACAGACAGACAGACAGACAGACAGACGGATCGTGAAGTCTTAGTAATAGGGTCCCGTTTTTACCCTTTGGGTACGGAACCCTAAAAAACACTTCAAAGTGAAAAATAACTTTCTTTTTTTAGAGGTCGGTGTAGAAACAATAGATACCAAAGACATTTTTTTCAGATCCGAAGATGATGTTTGACCTACCGACGTTTATTGCTGTAACTGTGAGTACAGTCGCACTCCACCAAAACTTAAGTGTCTAAAATTTCATAATGGAAGTAGACCAATACCTCCCTAGACTGGTACATTTATAAACATCGTGGAATCTAAAGCATACATTAAACTATTTCTATATCAAAATAAATTTTAGACCACGCAATAACAGCCGCACCGGTCGATCTTCAAGGTTAAGCAACGCTTGAAGAGGTCGGTCCGTGAATGGGTGACCATTTAACATACCGAGATCCCTCCGTGCCTCGGCAAGCACGTTAAGCCGTTGGTACCGGCTGTCATTTGAAGATTTTTGACAGTCGTTACGGGTAGTCAGAAGCGTGAGATCTGAAACCAGTCTTGCCAAAGAGTAGGTATCATGTTACCCAGTTACTGGGTTGTGGAGGTCAGATAGGCAGTGGCTCTATATAAAACACTAGTACTCAGCTGAATCCGGCTGAGACTGGCAGCCGACCCCAATATAGTTGGGAAAGGGCTTTTAGTTGGAAAAGATTGACAAATCGGAAATGCGGCGTTCAGCAGTGAGGGAACTACGAAGAAAATATCAAAACATCTGGCTACTGCAATCTAATTACTTAGGTAGTTATCGGGGAACACCAATAGACTGGTTTGATTAGCACCGATAGATACATATCTATATAATTATCATCAACACAGGTAGGTTTAAGTAGACTCAAACTTAATGAGGGCTCGAAACATGAAGCGGTTCATAAATCCATCTGTCAGCAAGAGTACTGCGCAGCGAGCAGCGAGCGCACTTCGCAACCATTCAGTTTGGATCCTGCTAGCCTATCTATGCTAAATGAGCATCACAACGATAATTATTGACAAGTATACTGGTTTTAATTGATACCTACTGAATAATGATCGCTAGTGATTACATCAGGCTTTTCCTCAATATATGCAACAACGCAATGTATATCATTACTCCGGCGATGTGTACCTATGACAACAAAGCTATGTTGAGTGTACCTGTACCTTGCATTTTGTGATGTTTGTTCTATTGAACAAATGACATCGGTGTAGTTGTGGCTTGTTTAAAGTAGATTTAGATATAAATATGTTGGCGTAGAAGCTTAAACTCCTCGCGTAGAAGTTCTAGCTCATAGCTAAATAATAGCAGCACCTGTACCAGCTTCAAGGTTTAGTAACGCAACGGTCCATGGATACTTTCGATCAACAATAAATTGATACAAAGACTCCTCCGTGCCTCGAAAAGCACGATAAACTGTTGGTACCGGCTGTCATTAGGAAAAAAGCCACCAAGACATCACCAGTCTTGCCATGGGGTGCCGTGTTACCCAGTCACTAGGTTGCGGGGGCTAGATAAGAAGTCGATCCATGTAAAAGTCTGGTGTTTAGCTTCATCTGGATATACTGGAAACCAAAATAGTTAGAAAAAGGTTTGATTGATTGCGTCGCAGCAACGCTCAGACGTCGTAGCACCGGTGTGGCCGCGTCGCAAAGCAACGCGCCGTGTGGACCGGCTCTAATGTTGGGTACACCTGTACCTTGTACTTGTTAGGTTTGTTCTTTTGAACAAATGACATCGGTGTAGGTCGTGGTTTGTAGTATATTTAGTTTACCTAGTAATGTGTTAGCTTAGAAGTTCTTACTTACATAAAGGCCTTATCTAATTCAAAGTAAGCATTGATGAAACATCGACAGAATCCGCCATCCATACACTTTAATAAAAAAACCTTTTTACAAAAAAATACTACCGACTTCCAGAAAACTACAAAGTGAAAAATAACTTTATTTTTGGAAGTCGGTGTCTTTCGTAGGTACCATTTTTTTGCGTTATGGACACCGACTTCCAAAAATAAAGTTATTTTTCACTTTGTAGTTTTCTGGAAGTCGGTAGTATTTTTTTGTAAAAAAGTTTTTTTATTTTTCAATTTTTAGTTGTACCTACCTAATAGGCAAGTTGTTTAGTAAGTTTCCTATAACACCATAATAGATTACCCGAATATCTGAAACATGAACAAAACCGATCAAATGAGAGATCTGCTTACCCCTTAAGAGCGTACTGACGTGATGTCATGTTATGAAATGGTATAAACAATAAACAGACATGCGATTGCAGCAGTCCCGAGAGATTTGCCGTTATTTATTGAAGAGTGAGAAAGAAAGGAAGGAGGAGGAAGGTACCTAAAGGATTGACAATATACCCATACTAACACAATTTACTTTTTAGTACCAAATTGTTTGCCGTGAACCAATTTTGGACCTGATGAATAGAGTTATTCATCAAGATTTTGTGACCGCCGATCTATTTTAAATATCAAAGATGTGTTATCAGCAAACAACACCATCTTCGGTTGATTTTGTAATAATTGGGGTAAATCGTTAATATAAACTAAAAAGAGGAATGGACCCAATATCGAGCCTTGAGGAACACTCATTGCCATTTCAGACCCTAGTGAGTTTACGCCGTTTACCTGAACTTTAACTTGTCCGGCTTTTAAATATGATCTAAGTAACTCGAGACCTGTATGTCTAATTCCATAGTGCTCCAGCTTCAACAATAGTGCCTCATGGTTAACGCAATCGAACGCCTTCGAGAGGTCGCAAAAGATTCCAATGGCGTATTGTGCTTCCTCCCAGGCGTTAAAGATGTTCTTTATTAGGGTGACACCGGCGTCAGTTGTGCAACGCCCTTTGGTAAAACCGTACTGTTGATCATAAAAGATGGAATGTTTGTTAAAATGACGCAGCAATTGGTTGAGCATTAACTTTTTGAAGACCTTACTGAGAACCGGCAGAATTGACACTGGCCTATAATTATTGGCATCTTTGCTATCCCCGGATTTAAACAACTACTTTACTGTATTTCATGAGGTCAAAAAAAACTCCTTGATCGACACTAGAGTTAAATATGAAAGCTAAATAGTGTGCAATAGTTTCTATGATTGGTTTACACACTTTTACAGATAGTCCCCAAAGAACTACTGTTAATTTTAAGATCTTTAAAAGCTTTTAAAATAGCCTGGGGGTTTGTATGTTGAAACATGAACTCCGAAGGGCACGCATTTATGTTTTTTCTAAGTAAGGCAGCAGAAAGTGCGGGTGAGGAGTTTAAGACTGCTGTAGTTTTAAGAGGAATATTAGCAAAAAGTTTTCAAATTCCTGAGCTACCTCTATATCTGAGTATATGGGGCCATGTGCAGTGTTTAAATTAAATGCAGTAATACGCTGATTTTTCTTACCTGTTTCATTATTTATTATTTTGTGGGTAGTTTTTATTTTATCGTCTGCTGATTTTATTTTATTGCTAATATACAGCGCTTTAGCTATTTTGCATGCAATCTTAAAGGTTTTTGAATTGCAGCAATCCCGAGAGTTTTGCCGTTATTTATTTAAGAGTTCTGTTTTATAACTCCGAAGATCTTCATCAGATCTTCACCGAATTAAAATGGAACCAATTTCAGACTATGCTCTTTCAAGCAAAAAAGAATTTTCAAAATCGGTCCACAATTGACGGAGATATCAGTGAACATAAAGAAAAAAAAAACAAACATGAAGTCGAACATAGAACCTCCTCCTTTTTGGTAAGTCGGTTAAAAATAAATTTAATCTTTTTGTGATAAAATAAAATGTCGAAATGCTTTATAACCTTGTCTATTTAATAAATATGTGTCAAATAACCGATTTAACGCTAAACAACCTTTGCTTGAGGTCATTATCAATGAGAAGTATTGTTGACACAGAAGTGTGAATTGCGACAAAATGCACGCTGGACACATTGCGAGAATGGTCAGTAGTTTCACACAGATTTGTAGATACGGTGAAGTTACATCTTGCCTTGATTCGAGTGCTAGACGTAGGTAGACATCAAAATCATCATCATTTCGTAACGGTTCATCCAAAATAACAGAACATAGAGACTGAGATATGAAATATTGTGAATTCGGAATCGGGAATTGTAAATTCCATACATTTGCGAGCAATTTTGGCATTATAGCCCAGACTGCCGAATGCCGTTTACCGCATGTCGAACGATTCATTGACTAAAGCTACCACAATGTGGGTCCCGGATAAAGTACGGCGACATCGCGGCAGACCCAGGCGAAGATGGCGGAACGAATTTGACATCTACAGAAAGGACTGGTCTACAATTGCCCAAAACCGGCAGAAATAGAAAGGAAGAACGAAGACCTTTGCCCTGCAGTGGGACAATTCAGGCTGTAAATAAATATCCCTAACATACTAGCTCTTGATTATCTATGCACCAAATATAAAATAACTTTACTGAGGATGAATTTTAAGATTCCACATTTATTTAGCAATAGATCTGCGTAGGTAGCTCTAGCTAGGCGACAGACTGCTGGTGCTAGATCTTTCATGTAGTGGAAATTCTGCCCATCTCTTTTTCATGTTTACAACTATTGTAAAGTTTAACAGTCTATATTTGGATGTGTGATAATTTTTACTGTAACAAATTCATGGTTACGCATCCGAATGTCAAACATTTTGGCATTCTGAACAGGAAGATGGCGTAAAAGAATGACAAACAACGTTTAAGTATTCTTTTTGAATAAAAATTTTCTCGGCGATTGCCGTGTCGATATGGTGATTATAGCTTATTTGCAAAATTGTCATGAGACATCTTCTCGAGTCGATAAACTCAATTTTTGTCTCAAGTTCTCAACTATATATAGATTTAAAATTTTGTCCAACCAGTATTTACCTGAAGTTCTGCCATTTGCCATGTTCAGATCTCGAAAGATGCAGTTAGCTGGGCACGAAGGACATGGAGGTGGGGCATATCCTGCGTAGAAACACACTGGCACTGTAATAACCCGAAACAATGATATCGAGCTCTCAGCAAAAATCTAAATATACATTATAAATATCTCGAAACAAATATTAATTCTAATGATTGTGACCATGTCAGCTTAAAAACTTACACTGGCACTGTGTTTGAGATGAATCTTATGAGACTCCATTTGGCCAGGTTTTTTCTACAGCGACCAACCTGGGCTTGCGATCGGTTTAGGGATTTCTAGATTGGCCCCTATTTCTAAAACATTATCCGTATACTGTATTTTAAAGCTTCTTGTGAATAAACGGTTGCATAAAAAATAACATCATCCTCCGAACCTTTTTCCAATGTATTTGAGGTCGTCGCAGCATGTCTTCTTATTCCATCTTAATGAACCATAATCATAATAGTCACTCTTTTTCTGAATATAATCATGTTTTACACAACCATCTATCGTTTTCTTGTTATAATCACTACCGCACTTCTGCTCTTATCTCAGTTAGTTCCTGCTCGATACAGCAGGTCTTCTCGTATACATTCATATCTTCTAATTCTTCGAATCGCGCGCACGACGGTAACTTAGATTTGCCCGCTAAAATATTGCGAATTCTATGGCGGCGTCGATGACAGAGCACAGACCACAATGAGGGCTTCCGTTTTTGTGCACACCAATTGGCGCCACTGGTACTAGTAAATATAGCTCTTCCTTAAATATATCTGTTAAACGTTGTTATTACGCGCAAGGGTGCAAAGTCTGAATAAAAAACATTTCTAATGTCGTAGAAATGCGATTTAATATAATATCAAGTATGCAGTTTTGCGCAGCCCCTTTTTTCCAAAAAAGGAGGCTAAAATTTTTCTTAACATAAAACTCTATGAAAGCAGTGATTGGTAAAACCCGTACCTATCTTAATCTGCCATATTTGAAAAAAAAAAACAAAAATAAGAAATAAGTAAATAAAATCGCGCCAAAGGTCAAAAATCTATGAAATTTGACATTTGGGAGACCTCACACTACACAAACGCCCCTAGCGGCAAATTCAAACGCTAAAGCCCTCATTGCTGTATGTTTTGTGGTAATAATAGTATCTTCTACAATATACTGAGGCGGAGCATAAGTTTGTTTGCTCTCTATTAACCTGCTTATATAAATAATCACCACCTTTCTTTAACAATCCACCTCACAAATAGAAACTCCACAATTTCTATCTTCTATATCAAATATCAATAACGGATCTAGAATATCTAAGTTAACTTTTCCCGTTCATCGCCCCTGCTCTTCGCTCGTTGAGTCGGTCTCGCGGTTGCCTCTCGATTCGATCGCACTTTTTGTTTTGATCTCAAGTTGATTGGAGGTTCAAGGTTGCTTACTTGTTAGTAGTTAGACTATTATTCATTTCAAGTTTGTAATAGTTATTTATGTTTGTGCTATCGGTTGTAATTTTTGATTATAGGCCGGTAGTACGACTATATCATTAGACATTTAGTTGATTGAAGATTTGTTTTTATTGATTAAAATGCGGCCTAAAGTTTAAAAATATGGAATGAATAGAGATAATGATGATTGCCTGTTTTTGACCTGAAAACATAGATAGTCAACAAATAGGTGACGGGAAGGGAAGGGGATCACGCTAGACTCAAGGTTGCAATGGGGTCCTCATTTGGTATCCCTTGCGGGGCGGCTGAGTTCGGCGGCTTATGCTGTTGGAAAGATTCGTCGGTTAACGGATGTGGATACCGCCAGACTGGTCTATTTTAGTTATTTTCATAGTATAATGTCTTACGGTATCTTACTATGGGGAAGGGCTGCAGACATTGAGTCAATTTTTATTCTCCAAAAACGAGCCATCAGAGCGATATACAATCTTCGCCGGCGCGATTCTCTAAGGGAACTGTTTAAGGACATTAACATCATGACGGTTCCTTGTCAATATATTTATGAAAACATCATGTACGTGAGAAAGAATTTACATCTTTTTAGTAAAAACGGCGACAGACATAATTATGTTACTAGAAATAGGGACCAATTAGTTCAACCAGGTTTCAGACTGGCTAAAGTAGTCTCATCTTTCATGGGGTACTGTACAAAATGTTACAATAAAATTCCTCCCCACATTCTTGAACTGAATGAGACGAAATTTAAAACTTGTACAAAACGCACACTATGCAGGCTGGCATATTATAAGTTGGGGGATTACATCACTGATAAAAATGCTTGGCTAAATGCTAGTCCTGCTCCACATCCACTAGGGCGCAAAAACAAGTGATATGCAGAACACTATTGTTTTGAAGTATTGTTGGACCTTCTGAAGACTGTATAAATATATTTGTATTGTATAAACTCAATTTCATTCATCAAGGTATGTAACTAAATATTGTAAAACATTTTTTTTTTAAAAGAGTAAGTATGGAGTTTCTTGTGCATTCTTCTCCATTACAAGCTACTTTCCGAATGCACGGTAGAATCAACTATTATTGGAACGAAGTTCCTTATCGCGCGTTGTGAAAGGGGGCTAGACGGAAAAAAATCTTACGAAAAGTTAGTTGTCACGACACTTTTTGCTATAGTTGTAAGCCGTGCGGCGTGCGCGTGTTTCGTGCGTGTTCTAGCCTATACGCTGTTGTGTCATACATATATATATGTGTACATGTATATAATTATGTGTGTGTATGTATGTATATATATATATATGTGTATATGTATGTATATATTTAATTTCTTAACGCCAGACGTACAAAACCCTCCACCACAGGCCGACTCGAGTCGACACTACTCGAAAACCGACCCCGAGCCGCCACTAATAACGAACCGGCGATCTAATCAGAAAACCTAAAAACCTCCATATCTCGGAAACGGTTGGAGCTAGCTCAATTCTGAGTAAAAATTTGCCCCTCTGCCTCCAGCCGCTTCTCACCCTGTTCACCTTCCCCCCCGCAATTTATTTTTACCCCATTCTAAAATATCAATATGAAAAGTCTATAAAATCGTGCAACAAACCCCTCCCCCCACCCCCCCTCACTCCTCACCCGCTCTCATTTACTCGAAATCCTTTTCATAAAATAATTTTAAAACATTTTTTAGGTGAGATCGAAAATATACGAACGAACGAACCAACTATTCAAATTGTAAAATCCGCATTTGTTAACCGTCACCTAGCGCCATCTGTCGCCATCAGATGGAATTAAAAAACATTAATTTAAGAAATAAAATTGTATCTCGGCAACGGGAGGAGATAGGCCAAATCTGACAACAGATTAGAATATACTATAAATATGATATAAATTGTAATAAATATAGTATATTCTAATATATATATGTGTATACACATATGTATATATACTAAAGGAACTTCGTTCCATCCGGGTGTCCCTTGACACCTCTCAAGTTTTTTATTTTTAAATTTAATGTAACGTTCAAAAGTGCCGCTTGGTGGCCTACTTGAAATAAAATATCTTTGTCTTTGAAATAGACCCATAATTCGTGACTGCGTGTATAAGGACATGCACAGGGTCAGGATAGTCGATCAGCCTTTTCTGAAACCTGGGCCAAGATACATGCTGCGCCTAGTTTGGGGCTCTCGGGTACTTCCATTGTGATATCTAATTCATTTTAGTCCATTGTGCAAATTGTTTCTGTGTTTAACTTGTCTGTGTCAATAAAATATTAAAAAAAAGTAAATATAGGGATAAAATTGTTTATACGAGATAACTTATTACAATAATTATTTTACTGATAGTTATACTATATCTTAGTTAACATAAGATTTGCTAGCTTTTACCACAGAAAATGCACGTAGAGAAAGAAGGGAGTTTCCCTTAGTTTCCTTTAGTTTCCCTTCTACGGGAGCGAAACTGCGGTCATAAGATAGTCACTTAAAATTTCGACTATCTCTTTGTTCTTAGACCTAAACCAGCGTGGAGTTTGTGCCTGGTGATAAAGTCACCGCCGGATAGAAAAAAAGTCAAGTCCATGTATTCCAATATTTCAAAACGACAAACGTATCGCGGTACTTGACCCTTTCATTTGGCATTCATTAATGAGTAAATATCTCATAACCGCGTGGACCGATTTACATGATTTCCGGATAAAATGGTTCTACGCCTATACCTTTAATTTGAGATCAAAAATATAAAAATATCTCCATAAACAAAAAAAAAAATCTAATACGTAATTATACTTTTTAGATCTCGCTTAGATCTGCGTTCGGGCATACAAGGGGTTAAGGGACTTAAAAGACAACTAGCGAAATTAATTATTGTATTAGCGAATTAAATTATTGTGTATATAACAATGTTACTTAATTATAATTCCCAGCAAATGTCACCGACAGCATCAACAAGGTATTCAATGATGAAATACATACTCTAAATAATATTCCGGTGTATTAGTAGACGAAATTGCAATTTCCTTCTCAATATATTTTATCAACACATATAGGGGTTGAAGAGGCCCCCGCGAATGGAGTTAGGGGGCTCAAATAACCCCTTAAAGGGCAAAAGAGAGGGGAGCATAAATCCGATATGTTTCCTCAAATACATATATTCGAAGATAAGGGCTATTTTGGAGCTTTGGAGATTGCATTTTTATACGGGTTTATCTTTATAGAGGCTGAATGGGGGCTAATTGTGATAAAGATAATATGGAGATATTTAGGAGGCTGGTTTAAGGGCCCTACAGACAGGTGCGACGCGACAGTGCGGCAATGATGGGACAATGTATGTTCAAAGAAATTGTTCTTGAATTTGCTCTTCAAACAAAAATCTATGAAAAAGAGATATTGAGTTGTCTGCAGACAGACGGTTTTTGGGCATTAGAAATATAATAAAACAACATAGGTATGTACCAGGTGTTTAATAGTTTTCTATTGCCGCATAAAAAGAAGACTATCAAAACGTCCCTGCCGTGTTTAAGAGTCATGAGAGAACTAGAGTACACATTCAACTGATAACATTGCACATTGGTCCGATACGATTGAAACCAAACAAAATGCATCAAAGAGAAACCTATCGATTTACAGCTCTAAAACAGCGCGAATGGAATACACGGTAAACATTGCTTGCTATTTACATTTTTGATCGAAAACTACATAAAAAGAGAAGGAAAAACTGTATAGTCGTGACATTTTCTGCTTGCTTTGAAGAACTTAGCCAGAAATAACCGCTCTCAAACCTATTGACATTGAAAATTCGAAATTCGAAGCAGCAAACGAAACCAATTAGCAAAAAAGCGCTTTAAACGATGACCTTGTAATGTAACATCACATGAAACAGTTCAAAAATAGTAAGTAAAGTTGCCTTTGTTAATTGTGATATAAACAAATCATTGTTTCATGTGTGTAGGTGGTATCCTAAGGCTCCGGTGGCCAGTCGAGGCGCGTCGGCCGAATGGCGCGGACGGGTAACGTTGAATGCTAAGCATCGCTCGCTGTTAACACGTCGCGTGTGACTGTACCTGTGTTTTTTTTTTCATTTTAATTTTTAATCTGTGAACTGTGTGAGGATTTTTATTTAATATACAGGTTGGTACCTATATTTTTTTTCTAGTGATTATTAATTTTGTGGTACAAAAAATGTGTTTCGTAATTTCTAGAGATTTGATTGAACAAAAGGCTCTATTTTATTGCAATAGTATTTAAAGTGGTTGATATTTTTTTAGGTAAATATTTTTTCCTGAGTGGCATTGCAAATAGAGTTGGATGAAAACGAATATAAAAGAACTTTTAATCACATATTTGAAAATATTAGATTCTACACAATTATCATATATAATATTAGTTAATAAAGACGATAAAAAATGATACCTTAAAAAAAAATTATCACAGTCAAACTAGAGATTTTATGCGAAAAATACTACATAGATAGACTGTAGCTTCTTAATTTTATGTTACAACAACAAATCTTTACGTATTTTAATTATTTTTATCCTGACATTAACATTTTCATATCTGTTTCTAGAATAAACAAACTGCTATTTTTCTTTAAAATGTCAAGTTGATGCGTTACAGCAACCAGTTTTCTAGATATTTTTGTTCATTTAAAAAAAGTAAACTTGCTACTTTGATTTCTTCTCTTTTGGACCTTGATTTCAATTTATTTTATTACCATAATAAAAACAAGAAGATCCACATGCTAATGTCATTATTTACATCGTCTTTTTTCAAAGATTTTACTAATAAACTCCGGGACAGAGTTTGATCAAAATCGCGCACAGTGAGGTAGTTAGGTACGAAGGTACTTTTTACCCCGGAAATTAAAAAAAAACTTCACGCTTGGACTGAACTGTTCTGTTAGGGTTAAAATTTCCTTTATGGGCCGCTGATTTTTGGCGCGGGGAGGGTGGGGGGGAGGAGGGAGGAGGTTTGGCTACCCCCCTGTACCATCCCCACCACTCGGAGCCCTATGGTTATGGAGATATCCATGGTTGAAGTTTTCAGGTTAGAATAAAAATTTCCATAAATGTCCATTGTTTTGAGACGCGGGGAGGGAGGGAGGGCAAGGAGGGTTGGGGGGCTATCCCCCTGCACCATCCCCACCCCACGGAACCCCATGTATATGGAGATATCCATGGTTAAAGTTTTTACGATCACTCTTTAAGCAACAAAGTCGACGGAGCCCCGCTGCGCGGGGCTCCTATTTCTGTCTGAAGGGTCTAAAGTAACCTAACACGAAGGAGATGACGGGAGCCGAGTTCGCTCGCTTTGCTCGCTCACTTCAGCTCCCGTCATCTCTTCGAACCTAACCTGTCCGTGTCGAGGTGCCCTAAGCTCCCGAGCTCGCTTCGCTCGCTCTTGGACTAATTCACATCTCTTTACCTCGCTAATTATATTTAAGTAAAAAATTTATCTAAAATCTCCATAACCATGGGGTTCCGTGGGGTGGGGATGGTATAGTGGGGTAGCCCCCCTACCCCCCTTGCCCTCTCTCCCTCCCCACCCCATAAAAAGATTGGACATTTGTGGAAATTTTTAGTCTAACCTGAAAACTTTAACCATGGATATCTCCATAACCATGGGGCTCCGAGTGGTGGGGATGGTACGGGGGGGTAGCCAAACCTCCTCCCTCCTCCCCCCCACCCTCCCCGCGCCAAAAATCAGCGGCCCATAAAGGAAATTTTATCCCATATTCTTGTACACAAATATTTTTTTAATAAAATAAATAAAAAAAATCTTCCTTTTCCCGTTTAAATCGGTGTTCTAATTTTCAAAAAAAATATTAAAGTTGGAACTAAAAAGAAATAATTAATCAGAGTTATTAAAGTAATAACTCTGATTAATTATTTCTTTTTGTGTTACTTTGACCCAAAAACTGTTGCAAGTAGTATCCTCATACATAAGTATGTACCTACATATATCATAGCCAAGTTTACTGCTGAACAACACCTCTCAGCATCCACGACCTTCACCAGATCATTAGGTGTTAAACAGAAATCAATATTCAAAAGAGACGAAAAAATATGTAGGTACAGTCTGGTGCTCGTGGCTAAATAATAACAGCCGCACGGGTCGATCATTAAGGTTAAGCAACACTTGACGAGGTCGGTCCGTGGATGGGTGACCATTTCAACATACCGAGTTTCCTCGGTGCCTTGGAAAGCACGTTAAGCTGTTGGTCCCGGCTGTCATTTGAAGATCTTTGTCAGTCGTTACGGGTAGTCAGAAGCTTGAGATCTGACACCAGTATAGCCAAGAGGTATTGTGTTACCCAGTTACTGGGTTGTGGAGGTCAGATAGGCAGTCGCTCCTTGTAAAACACTGGTACTTAGCTGAATCCGGTAAGACTGGAAGCCGACCCCAATATAGTTGGGAAAAGGCTAGGCAGATGATGAGTCTGGTGCAAAATATTATGTTTCTACTAGTGTCAAAAAAAATTAATTTAAACAATCATAAAAATACACAGTACATTTTAAAATACTAGAAGCCATTTTGAATGGCAAAGTGATATTTTAACACAAAGTTACATAGTATAAAACAATGATTTAGATAAAGAAAACCGAAAACCACTGCCCACCCTTAGTCTAAATGTAGTCGTAAGTTCGTAACGATAAAACTTGAACTAAACCCTCCTCTTAAAAGTTAATAATATGGAAAGCCGAGGACTCTTTATTTTTCCAGACAGTGTACCGAAATTGGAAAAACGCGGCGCTTATTACAGTCGCTGTCAGTCTAAGCGACACAGTCTCCTTTTTAGACATTTGTAGAATAAAAACAGCTGATGTTTTATGATTAAGGTTACACTAGTCGAAAATTCTTCCATACAAACGTAGTCTAGGGATTATTCCACTGTTTTAAGATGTACGTTTAAAATAAAAAATTATATCAATTTGTCTCATCATTATCTAGCCCTGTATGGAAGCAAAAAAGTAAAAAAATAAAATATTTTAAAGTTATGAGCGTCGAAAGTTCCACATTTCGACACTAATTTTAACGCATTTTTGGGCGCAAATAAATACCATAAGAAGACGGAAAATTACAAAACGGCTTAAATACAGGGATAGATTAGTGGTTCAACAATGCAAATAATTTTATTTTGAACAGATAGATTCAGTAGTTTTTTCATGATATCTAGACTGCCAAAGGTCCTAAATCATTATCCATTTCGCTACAAATTTGCAAAAGTGTGTATTCGTACGCGAACTAGCTTCCTACTGCTCATCACAGCATCTATCTCTTCCGCACGTGTTGTCGGTTGATATAAAATGCATTTTTACCCCGCGCACAAAATAGTTCGAGCCGTCGACTAGTGTACCCTTAATTATATTTTTTCTGTAACTATTTGACAACAATTTTACATGTCAAGAAGATGTTTTAAAACTGGATGAGGTCAGTGTTTTTCATCAGACTACTCTGATAAGAAACTTCGAAAAAACTCAGAACTAAGAAACTCATATGTGGGTGAGTACTAAAATTGCAATTCTGCCTAACGTAACCTAATAATGTTAAATCCAGAAGTTATGGTCTTTTTAAAGTCCAGATATTACCTTGATCAGATCGATATGAAGACCATGCAGATTACTCACTGGTAATATCTAGGAGTGCAGTGGTGGCTTAGTGGTATCGGCCACGACTTATAAGTTGTAGGTCATGGGTACAAACCCAGGCAGGCGCTTTAGTTTATGTAAATTATTCACAACAATGCTCTCAAAACGGTGAAAGAAAACATCGTGAGGAAACCGACATGTCCTAGAAACAAAAAATCGAATACATGTGACATCCACCAACCCTCACAGGGCCTACGTGATGGACCACGGCCCATTCCCTCACACAGAGTGCAGGCCTGTTTCCCAGCACTGGGAACATTAAAAAGGCTCATGATGAATGTGTAGGTTAACATCAATTTGCTGTTCAGAAAAGGTTATAACAAAGGGTGTTTTAAAATGAAGGTTGATGTTTAAAATGTGGACTTGAATGAAGTCATTCAAGTCATACATACGGTGTCCATAATTAAACATAATATTGATTGTGTAGTGTTTATGCAATCGTATTGTTATGAAGTAGGAAGTTTTACTTTGTGTCGGTCGAAAAATATATCTTATGGGAAACACTGTGTTTGGAACAATATTGAATATCATTTAATAATTAACTAGCTTCTGCTCACGGCTTCGCCTACATCAAAAGTTTTTTATTATCCCAAGGCAACATTACACCGAGCTAAACTTATGTGCTATTCCAGACTATAATCTATCTCTGTGCCAAATTTCATCTAGATCCGTTCCGTTCCGGCGTGATTGAGTAACAAACATCCATCCATCCAAGCTTTCACATTTATAATATTAACAAGATCATTGAAAACGTAGGTTTCTACCATGTGTATACTAAATTTACTTCTACTGTACATTGCTTGGTTATTTTATAAACTAAATTAATTATTAAATAATTATTTATTTGTCACAAGTCTGCTACTAACATTAAACAGAGGACGACGAAAACTTCACTTATAAGTTTTTATTTTTTGAAAACTTTTTTAGAATTTGTGAAAGGTTCGTTTATGGATTTGGCAAATCTACACTAAATAATATATTATTATGAAGCCGGGAAATAGCTCGTAGTATATGTTTGTTACTATATTGCACTTAAATTAAATAATGCCAAAAATCGTTATTTGCCTAAAATTATAAAAATAGTTGAAGTATAGAGAGTTAATAATATAATTTGGCAATAAAACATGTTCAAAATACACATAAATTGCTTTAATAACATTCACGGTTGAAATCGTCTAAAGGATAATCATTATTTTAGAATCATTCGTATGAAACATCGAGATTTTACTATCTACAACTTGTTTTAATTTTATTATTGTTTCCTTAGTATTAAATCTACTTCAGCTGTTGTGGGTATGTTTAATCAAGAAATGTTTTTGTTAACATTGAAAAGAACAAATTAAACATTTTGCAGCAAAGAAGGTTATACCGGTTACTGGTTGCACAATACTTCACACACTGGTGTTATAATTTAGATCATCTCTGCTTGAGCCAAGGTCATCGAACTTTTGACATTGATAACATAAGAGCTGTCAATAGTGTCAAAAGAGTCATAAGGCTGAAAAAAAAACCTTATACTCGTATACAATAAGAGAAATATACTATTGTATTATTAAGGTTACACTAGTTGAAAATTCATCCATACAAATGTAGTCTAGGCATTATTCCACTGTTTGACGATGTACGTTCGAAATAAAAAGTGATATCAATTTTTTTTTATCATTATCTAGCCCTGTTTGGAAGCAAAAAAGTAAAAAAATAAATTAATTGAAAGTTATGAGCGTCGAAAGTTCCACATTTCGACACTAATTTTAACGCATTTTTGGGCGCGAATAAATACCATAAGAGGACGGAAAATTGCAAATTGGCATCCATACAGGGATAGATTAGTAGTTCAACAATGCAAATAATTTTATTTTGAACAGATAAAATTAGTCGTTTTTTCATGATATCTAGACTGCCAAAGATCTTTTTATAAAATTTCGCGCGCTCGGTTTCGTCCTAAATCATTATCCATTTCGCTACAAATTTGCAAAAGTGTGTATTCGTACGCGAACTAGCTTCCTACTGCTCATCACAGCATCTATCTCTTCCGCACGTGTTGTCGGTTGATATAAAATGCATTTTAACCCCGCGCACAAAATAGTTCGTGCCGTCGACTAGTGTACCCTTAACAAAGGTCGCTAATGTAAAAAGTTTCTAATGTAAAAGCTTGGAATTTCATTTTCGTCGATGTATGTAAGATTCTAGAGAGCAGTTCCGTAACATAGGTCATGGTTTTCGGGCAGCAGGTCTGTGATAACTTTTGAAAGGAGAGAAAAGAGGAGTGCTATTAGGATACTTGTTCCATTCAAAATTTCTCTGTAGTAGCACGGAGTTTGGAATATATGCCCGGTTGATAATATGACTATATTATACCTAGGTACACAAAATACTAGTGTTATGTAATAACTTAGATGTGGATTGTGCAGTACTAAGACAGATGTATACACGTCAGATACATCTGTCCCTTATTCGATCTCAAATTGATACCGCTCTAAGAGCTTATGGTCACCCCCCAGATGTACCAAAGTCACGTTTTTATAATTACAAGCTCCAGTGGAATATTCAGTAGGAACCGTGCATTTTTTGGGATACAGTGTAGGCAGGAATTTAACGATAACTTAACTCTCTATCAGTGAAATTATTATAATAGTTACTTCCACAGATTAATTATCTGTTACAAACATGCAAACAGATTTACGGCAAAATCGTAAACACTGTTTTTTATTCCGTTGCTATTTCATTAAAATTATATTCACACGGAAGCTATGCATTGGCTCTCCTTGTAGTTATGTTTAAGATTTTTGTTGATTTATAATATCATAATATTGTGTGTGATTGTATGTTAATGTTATTTTAGATATTTTTCCCATAATTGTGTTTTCAACGAAGTTTTGTAAATTATTAGCTGTGTTGTGAAGAAAGAATAAATTATTGTTATAGTATTCTTTTTATACTCGAAGAATCATAGGCAGATAAAAATGTATTAAAGTGTAGCCCATTCAAAATTACTATGAAACAAACATTTTGAAAACTTTCAAACATTGGCAGTGGTATATAATTGCACAAAATTGTGTAGAGGGTGGCCTATGTTCAGAAGTGAACGTTTTTCGACTAAAATGACGATGATGTATGATATGTTTTTTTTTGTAACGTGTATTTTAAACAAATAAATGTTATCATAAATTCGTAAATTTAACACAAATAACAGTTACCTTTGGTGTTGACTGTACTAGTTTGGTGTATCGTAATACCATTACAAATTTAAATTCGAAATGTTTATTTGCAAGAAAATACCTACATAGTTAACAAGGGCAGATCTTACAGCTTTAAAGTCATTGTATTCTGCATGCAAGAAAGCGTGGCAATTATTTATGTTTAAATGTCATAATATTATGCAGATTATATTATTAGTACATTTCTATTACATTATCATAACATTATTATCACGTTATTATTACATTATTTAATCACATTATTATTGCATACAAAAGCCATTACATATTTTACAATAAATTAATTTTTTTATTTATGAGCCCGTTACGTCCCACTGCAGGGCAAAGGCCTCCCTTCCGTCTTTCCATTTTTTCCGGTCTCTTGCTATATCTGGCCAATCCTTCAGATAAACGTCTAATTCGTCACGCCATCTCTTTCTGGGCCTCCCGCGTCGCCGGTTCCTGTTATTCGGAATCCAGTCAGTGGTTACTTTTGCCCAATTCTGTTGCGACATGCGGCAGATGTGGCCTGCCCAATTCCACTTTAGTTTGGCGGCTGTTTTGCCTACGTCTGCGATTTGTGTTTTGGAACGAAGTATACTGTTCCGAATGCGATCTATGATTTTGACTCCGAGAATACTTCGTTCCATCGCTCGCTGGCAGACCCCGAGTGCAGACTTTTGACGTTTCGTTAACGACCACGTTTGCGCTCCATAGGTGAGGGTAGGAAGGATGCACATATCCATGAGTTTCCTTTTTAGGGAAAGTGGAAGTGATCCTTTCATTAGGTGTTTCATCGACCAATAGCTCTTCCATGCGTTTTCGGTGCGTCGAGCAACTTCTTTATCTTGCCTCGCCTGGAAAGAGACTATTTGGCCGAGGTATATGTACTCATGGACATATTCAACCTCCACACCCCCAATGTCTACTTTGCGTTTCGTGCTGTTCGTCATTAATTTCGTTTTCGTCATATTCATTTTGAGTCCGACCTCGAGGCTGGCGTGGCTCAGTTGTTCCAGCATAAGGCTTAACTCAGCCGCCGAAGATGAGAAAAGGACAATGTCGTCGGCGAAGCGTAGATTTGTTAATCTTCTGTCTCCAACGATAATGCCCTTATCCCGCCAGTGTGCATCTAAATTTTGGAAGACTTCTTCAAGCGTTGCTGTGAAGAGTTTTGGTGACAGCGGATCCCCTTGTTTGACACCTTTTCGGATTGGAAAGGATGGGCCAGTGGTATCTAAGCGTATGGCAGCTGTACTATTAAGATAAATTCGTTCCAGTAATTTAACATAAGTGGGTTCTATTTCCTGTTTACAGAGTGTCGTAAAAATGGCTTTATGTGATAGACTATCAAAAGCTTTGGAATAATCCACGAACGCAAGGTACAACGGTAAGTTAAATTCTTCGTGCTTTTCTATCATCTGGTTCAAAGAATGTAGGTGGTCGGTAGTGGACAAGCCGCGGCGGAAACCAGCTTGTTCAGGAGTTTGGTGAAGGTCTAGTTGATCGGAAATACGATTTTCGAGGACCTTGATGAAAGCTTTGTACAGATGTGAGACAAGGCTAATAGGACGGTAATTCCCAATATCGGATTTATCTCCCTTTTTATGAAGCAGAATTATGTTGGAATGACAAAAGTTACTTGGAAATATGCCTGTTTTTAAAATTGAGTTAAATAGATTACAAATGTGTGGTAATAAAAATTGCTCTCCGACTCGCAGTGCGTCTGTTGTAATACCATCTTCTCCTGGGCTTTTATTGTACTTCATGTTACTGAGAGCCTTATGAACTTCAAAGCCAGTTATCATTGGGACATCATCAGAGCATGAGTAGACTTCATCCGCAAGCTGGAAAGTTGTGTCGTCATCTGAGTATAATGCTTTGTAAAATTGAGTACAAATTTGGATTAATTTATTCCTATCGCCTTGTCTCACACCATTACTGTCCTTTAAGTGTGTTATAGAGGATCTCCCTGCATCCATCCCACGCATGGCTGACCTTAAAGAGCGGTTATTCATTAAAGCGGAGTGAGCAAGTTCGGTGTTGTAAAGTCTTATATCTTTTCGGATGCTCCGCTTTACTTTTCGGTCCAGCTCTCTGTATTCAGAGGACTGATATGGTAGATTCTGTCTCTCCTCTATAAGGTGAACTGTTTGGTTAGTAAGCTTTTTCTGTTTGTTCTTAAGGCACTTTATGTTTTGACTAGCTGTTGTGATGACATGTTTGACGTTATTATACTGTGTTTGTATATCTTCTGAATTTTTAGAGTCAAGTATGCTGAAACTATTCTTGATTTGTATATTAAATTTGTCCTTATTTGCAATTAATGTTGTTTTATCAATCCGTTTTATTGTTTTTCTAATCATTTTGTTACGATGAATCTTCATGTTGAAACTAACTACAACTCTAAGTGGACGATGGTCTGAACTAAATTTTAGACTGTTAAGTATTTCAACATTTTGTATTATTTGTTTATTCGAGGAGAGACAAAAGTCAATTTCATTCTTCGTGTGACCGTCTGGAGAAAACCAGGTCCAACGACGTTGTGGCTTTTTGGGGAAAAAGCTGTTACTTACACTTAAGTTCTGCCCAAAAGCGAATTCTAGCAGGCGTTGACCCCGTTCATTCCTATCACCCAGACCGTACGGTCCTAGAACGTTCGTGCTATCGGATGGTCTTCTTGGACCAATTTTGGCATTGTAATCGCCCATAATCAGTGTCCAAGTCCCTCTGTGTTCATCGCATGCTCTATTGAGTAGGTCATAGAACTCTTCTGCCTCGTCGTTACTATGCGAAGATGTTGAAGCATATACCTGGATTACTGTAAGTATCTTTCCCTTAGCCACACGAAACTTGAGCAGTGCGATTCTGTGGGAATATGGTACAAATTCTATTATGTTTTCTTTCCAGCGTTTCGAGATCAGGAAGCCAACACCATACCTCGTGCTACTTTCTCCATTATAATAAAAGATGGTATTATCTCTTTCTATTGTATTTTCCCCTTCTCTTCTCACTTCTGCTAGACCAATTATATCCCAGTTTACATTTTCAAGGGCATGCTCTAGTTCTAGCATTCTCTCTTCAGTTCGTAATGTCCGCACATTAAATGATAAAATTCTAAGCTTTTCGGTGTCCTTTTTGCGTTGCGTAGTTGTTTGGCAGTAGAACCTCGCTCGGAGATTACTCGCCCCGACCCCAGGGTGCACCTGCACACTGCCAATAGCCGCGCACTGACTGGAGTCGCCGAGCACTTGGGGATTGGCTTGATTGTCGTAATTCATAGTAGGAAGGGGTTTAGACAATTAAACCCATCACGCTTGTCTAATGCGGGTTGATGGGTGAGCAGTAGACCTCCTGGCTGGGTCCATGGGCGCCGCCGTTGACGTGCTAAACGTTCCTCCGCCGCCGCCCTAAATTAACATCCTACCCTGATGTCAACTGTTATATCCGGGCCTCTAGGAAATATTTATTTTCCGAGCCCTCGGATACCTTAGTGTTGGGTTACGAAATGGAACCCAAGTGTGCAGACATATGATAAAAATGTGGAACGCTTCACGATTTTGCGTGTCATCCTTGCGCAGGGGCCATGCTAATCTTCTCTGTATCGTTCCAATTTTAGTATATGTACTGCCGAAGCAAGTACATAAATTAATTAATACTCTAATAAATATTTTTATATTCTAAAATTCTTTAATGCTGGTGAAACACTTTTTTGTAACCACTCTGTAAGTTTTGTTTTATAAATACATATTCTTACGTAAGAGGAAAGTTTTGAAGTTGCGAGTGGCTTTATGAGTATGAGCAAACCAAAAAAGAGAAGGATGGTCTGTGTGAAGGATGATTAATATGCCTAGAAACACAGGACAGCAACCGATATGAACACTTATAGAGAAGAGAGGAAAGAGGAAAACATGTTGCGCCCGCGCCAGTTACAAATACATGGGTATAAGAGCAAGAGAACATATGTTATACTAGCAGAAGCCAGCAGCTTCGCCCGCGTGAATGACGAAAATTATCTCGGGCGAATATATTCCCGAGATAAAAAGTAACCTATGTGCTATTCCTGACTACAATCTCAGATCCTTTCAGCCGTTCTGGTGTGATTGAGTAACAAACATACGCACATCCAAACATTCGCAAGAAGTAAGATTTGTACAGCATAGGTACTATAATACGCTACCTATAAATTCTATACGTTTTGTCTCTGACATTATAAAGAAATCTGCAAAATTCTGGGTTTTCCCAAAGCAATGACAAATACCAGCTGACCATTCTGACACCTGTATTTGTCTGCCCTCCAAACACCGGTTTCTTGTATTGTTGACATTCATTGTTGACACAATCGTCACGCTGACATAGAGCACCCTATACATATTATAAGCAATAATATTTTTAACTCTCAATTGCAAATGCATTTATGGGACTCGTAGCTCAAAAATAACAGTCGTACGGTTCATTCTTCAAGGTTAAGTAACACTTGCCGATATCGGTCCGTGGATAGGCGACCCATTACGTCTAAAAAAGGTTATGTAAAAACCTGACTGCTTAAGAAGTGAACTAAAAATACGTTAACAAGAAGAACATCATGCATTTTTACATAAACTGTTTTATTATTATTATTTAATAATAGGCTCGCGTTTGACCACTAACTCGTATGATATTAAGCGATGATGTGCTTGACGGTGAAGCACGTTTGCCTAGAAGCAGCCTTTTCACTCTTGACTTAAAGACCCCTAGGCTGGCAGCCGATTCTAACATATTTGGTAAAAGGCTAGGCTGATGAATTGATTTTTTTATGATTTCATCAGTCAGATTGCCAGACTTATGTTAAAAAACTGGCCAAGTGCGAGTCAGACTCGCGCACTAAGGGTCCCGTACCAATATCACAAAAAAGCGGCAAAACACGTTTGTTGTATGGGAGCCCCACTGTATTTTATTCTGTTTTTAGTATTTGTTGTTATAGCGACAACAGAAATACATCATCTGTGAAAAATTCAACTGTCTAGTTATTACCGTTCATGAGATATAGCCTGGTGACAGACGGACAGACAGACGGATCGTGGAATCTTAGTAATAGGATTCCGTTTTTACCCTTTGAGTACGGAACCCTAAAAGAACGTCGTGAGTTATACCATAATTGAAAACCATCTTCTCCCGTCACTCCAACATAATATACGGTGAGAAAACTCAATAAAACCAATCAAATCGAGAAATCGTTTCTTTGTTTACAAACAGAAAAACGGCCGAATGATATTATCAGTGTTTACAAACGTTGGGCCAACTTTTGATTGTTGTTTGTACAGTCAGAGTCTTATATTATATCAATACCTATTGTCCGCCATCATTGTTTTTGAGAGAGGTACTGATACGCAAATTAAACATAATGTCACTGTCATTTTTGACGAATGATGAATCATTCGTTTTATAAATGGGTGAAGCCATTGTTTCGGGTGTGTATTGATTTTAGTTTTATTACTGTGTATTTTATTTAAATCCGAGCTGTGTTTTTTTTCCACAGCATTGTTCCACTTCGAATTGTGGTCAATAGAAGTATTTTATTATATTTACATTTTTTTCCAACGTTTTTGTTGCATTTATCTGTCAGTTAGTTGTTGTAGATTCGAAAGCAAAAAAGGAGTAAATGCATTGTGACAGCTTTTTTGCCATGAAAGTCTCTTATTTCCTTAGTTTGATACTACAATTTGTAGTTTTTCGTTCATTACTGTGAATTTAAATAAAATAGTGTGTTTCTACTCTCTATTCACAAATATTTTCAGTGTTTATTTCTGCCATGCATTTTCTAGCAAAAAGAAAAACTTTTAAAACGACCTAACTAGCAAAAAATTTTGGCTAAAACTGCCAAAAAGTGAGAACGTTTCCTTTTGTTAACCATTCTTTTTGTAAACTGACCTTGCAGAAAAAAACTAAATTGTAAGATATATTTTTTGTACCGACTGTACTTTTTACTGTGTTACTCATTAGCGGCATTGAAATGTTGGCAATGGACGTCGAGTTAAACGGTTTTTAAGTATTTACTGCTGTAATATTACATTATTTATGTTAAAACTGTTGTGTCTATGAGAATAACAATATGTTTGTGCATAGATTTGGATCTATTAATAAAAAAATATAAAAAAAATTGTAGAAAAACTTATTATGATAGGTGACATTACATGCATAACATCACGCCTGTACTACCAGAAGGGTTAAACAGAGTTGCATCACATTTCGTCTATTATGTGTAAATCCCATTTAATAGGAGCCGGTAACGTTGCTATAAAAAAATCGTGAAATGAAAATATATCACATCTAAATGGCTCATCCCTACCCCCAATGAAATGATGTAGATATTATGTCAGATATTATCACACAAAAATAACAATAAATAAAATCCCGTCAAGGTCATCTCTTATCTCAACAGATACCTCCGGCCATGGTCACCGGGTTCTTGCAGAGCATTATGAATTCTTGATGCAATAAATATTCATACATACAGTTACATAAGCTTAGACAAGAGCCTTTTATTTACTTAGCAAAACATTCTTGTTTTATTGTGGGTACAGTTAGCAACAAAAACAAGTGATTTTTTGTAATAATAAAATTACAGTTTTATAGTTCTGTTACGATGGCAAAAAATACGTAAAAAAATAAAAAGAGCTTATAATTTTTAATTTGACTTTTAAATACACAAGTAAAAAAAAAACACCAACTTTTTAGTACCGGCAATTATTGTTTTTAAAATGCCGTGCATGAGGTTAGTTAAAAACTTATTGCTACCCCACTTTTTCGTTTACGTTTGTGTTACAGATATCAATAGAATTCTGACAAAAAAACTGTGCTGATGGAAGAAAATTGTGAATTTTTGTGCTTTGATAGTAACACAGAGTTTTGTATACGGTAGTTAAAAACTAAAGAATAAAATTGTAATATGCGACGAAAATATTATTTTGTAAGTTTGGTTGTCATTTTTGGTAATAAAGTTTAAATTCAATGGAAATATCAATAAAAAACTTTTTTACAAAAAAATACTACCGACTTCCAAATAAGAAAACTACAAAGTGAAAAAGAACATTATTTTTAGAAGTCGGTGTCTTTCGTAGATAACATTTTTTGCGTAATGGACACTGACTTCCATAAATAATGTTATTTTTCACTTTATAGTTTTTTTATTTGGAAGTCGGTAGTATTTTTTTGTAAAAAAGTTTTTTTATTTTTCACTTTTTAGTTGTATCTACCTAATAGGCAAGTTGTTAAGTAAGTTTCCTATAACGCCAGAATAGATTACCCGAATTTCATGAAACTTGAACAAAAACGATCAAATGAGAGATCTGCTTACCCCTCAAAAGCGTACTAGCGTGATGTTATGTTATGAAATGATATAAACAATAAACAGGTATGCGATTGCAGCAGTCCCGAGAGATTTGCGGTTATTTATTGAAGAGTTCCGTTGTATATCTTCGAAGTTTTTCATCAGATCTTCACCAAATTAAAATGGGAACAATTTCGAAACATACTCTTTCAAACAAAAAAAGAATTTTCAAAATCGGTCCACAAATGACGGAGATATCGGTGAACATACATAAAAAAACATACAAGAAGTCGAACATAGAACCTCCTCCTTTTTCGAAAGTCGGTTAAAAAAATAGAGATTAATAGAGTAGGTTTAATTATAAGATGGTTGTCAGTCACGGAACTTTGTTATACCTAAGTAAAAAACTATAAGGCTGAATCTTAAAATAAAAAATCTACCTGAATGAAGATAACTTCCTACATTTTTAGTTCATCAATCTGTTATAAAATTACATCTAAGTGTTAAATATTTTCCTTACCAAAATTTGCAGAAAAAATCTAATAAATAATATAGGTTAAAACTTCCTTTAAATTCATAAACAGGAGATACACTATTTTCTACTATTTTTAGTCAAAACACAAAAATTAAATAGTCTCATGAAATTTTACTTAATTAAAACTATTATCGTGACCAAAAGTAAGCAGAAAGGGTTACCTGTATGTTCACCATAATCTCTTAGAGCGGTATCAATTTGAGATCGAATAAGTGACAGATGTATCTGACTTGTATACATCTGTCACTTTCTCGATATCAAATTGATACCGCTCTAAGAGCTTATGGTCACCCCCCTGGATACGTCATTAATTAGAAAAACAGTTAAGTTTTAACCTTCAAATTACTAAAAAGACTGTACCATTCTTAATACAAAATAGGGTCTAAAATGTTACACATTTACGTTACCAAAATAAGTAGAAAGGTTTACCCTCATAAGTAACTTTCTTCATATTAATAAATAAATAAAAAATATAAAAATGTTAAAATACCCGACTGCTTAAAAAGCGAACTAAAAAAACGTAAACAAGAAGAAAATCATGCTGTGCAGTCGGAGGATACATATTCGCGAGCTGGCTGACCAACACCAGATGTATCCTCCGACTGCACATCATGATTTTCTTCTTGTGTACGTCTTTTTAGTTCACTTTTTAGGCAGTCGGGTTTTTTGACTTTATAAATATTTTTTATTTATAACTCTTTAGTTATTTTTTTCACTTATAGGTACATTTAAACATATAAGTGTTATATATTTTTGAAATCGCCTCTTAAACCCTTCATTTTGATACCCATACGATGGGTATGGAAGAAAAAAAAATGTTGTCTCCTACAATATGGCGCCCAAAATCCGCCATTTTTCTATTTTCCAATTTTAATGCAGCCAGTGACACTCGCAGTGTTAAGACAAATCGATTGACGTTTGAATAATCTAAATCGGCCAACGCGTTTGGTCTCTGGAACGCCACATAGAAACAAACATACATACATACATACATAGACTGATAATGGATTGTCCATGAAATAAATTAGTCACATAAAACGTTACATATTTACATTGGCAGAGTAAGCAGAAAGGGTTACCCTCATAACTACTCATAAGTAACTTAAACCCACTTGCCCGAATAACGTAACTCAGAGTTAAGTTTTTCTTGCAAGTGGTTCTTCATCATCATCAGCCTTTTAACGTTCCCACTGCTGGGACACAGGCCTCCCCTCATAGAGGGAGTGAGCTATAATCCACCACGCGGGCCCAGTACAGATTGGTATATGACACATGTCTTCGATTGTTTGGTTCTAGGACATGCCGGTTTCCTCGCGATGTTTTCCTTCACCGTTTTGAGAGCAGTGGTGATGAAATAACAAAGTAAAGTACTTGCCTGGGTTCGTACCCACGACCTACAACTTGTTAGCCTTTGCCGTTACCATTGGGACGCCACTGCTCTCAGTGGTCCTTAGAACACACTGTCTCCAAATTAATTAAAAACTATTCTTAATATTTAGATTACTAGTCCATAGCAGAAATTAGACTCATAAAACGTTACATAATAACATTAGCAGAGTAAGCAGAAAGGTTTACCCTAATAAGTAATTTAAACACAAACTTGTGTACAAGGTGAATGTCAACACAAACAATGTCTGTTAAGAAGCCTTAAAATATGCATGCTGGGTAATTATCCTAAATGTAGCCGAGGTTACTCCGCGTACGCGTAGAGCGATGTCCGTCACCTAGTCATTATTTACTCATTATGTAATCTTAACTAGACGTATCCGTTGGTATATGTGGCTAAGCACGAGTGTGTTTATTTTATACTAGCTGTGCCCGCAGCTTCGCTCCCGTCCACCCTACTTACCAACCAACATTTTTTATTTCTATAGTCATCATTCTTTGGCGGAGAATCTTAACACCGCCATTCAGAAAATGACTTCAAATGCACAACGCCATCTATCGAATATCGAGTTCAACTGTCCAAGTATCTGAATTGCGTGTGTTGTGATCATTTTACTTCTTGAACACTTTAAATTCATCTTACTTTTGATAGAGTGATCCGATTGCGATGAAACAAAAAGTAAGTAATTTGTCAAGTTACGCACAATGTTTATGTATAAAAGTTATCTACATTGGTTTCGTACATTTCACGTGATGCGTGCACAAATAAACAGACAAACAGAAAACAGACAAAAATTCCAAAAATGCTGGCAATTGGTTCTGTTGGTTATCCTTTAACACCCTGGCTAATTTTTTTGGATTTACAGATTTATTATATGTAATAGAAGATTATCTATTACCTAAATCGTAGGATGATTACTGCTCGACGCACTGTCTCGATAAAGCATATCACAAAAAGTTGAGGGTAATGTTCATAAAAAATTGGTTAATTAAAAAAATCTAAAAACCCGACTGCTTAAGAAGCAAACTAAAAAGACGTAAACAAAAAGAAAATCATGCTGTGCAGTCGGAGGATACATATTCGTGATCTGGCTGACCAAAACGAGCTTATAACTTTTTAGTTAACATTTTTTTTCGAATTTTGTGCATTTAAACATATTTGTGCTATATATTTTTGAAATCACCTCTTAAAACCCTTCACACGATGGGTTTGGCAGAATGAAAAAATTAGGCCTCCACTATAGTGCGCCCAAAAGCCGCTATTTTTCTATTTTCTT
Organism: Orthosia incerta; assembly: GCA_948252205.1. Lineage (NCBI taxonomy): Eukaryota > Metazoa > Arthropoda > Insecta > Lepidoptera > Noctuidae > Orthosia > Orthosia incerta. Next base: position 28,747,156 of record OX411759.1, read on the forward strand.
ATTTTAATGTAGCCAGTGACACTCGCAAGGTTAAGACGAATCGATTTACGTTAGCATCATCAATATCGGCCAACGCGTTTAGTCTCTAGAACGCCACATAGGAACAAACATACATAAACTGATAAACATATTACCCTTCTTCGGCAGTCGGTTAACTAAGGTATATTATTATTTTGACCGGACCATAGGTATTCTTCAAAAACTGTCTAGTGGTTTCAAAGATATGAGGTAATAAAGAAAAGTACATACATACAAATATACTTAATTAAATATACATACAAGATACGCGCAAAAACATAACCCATTCCTTGCAGTCGGGTAATAATAAAATAGTCAAACATTTATCATCGTTAGGATTTGAAGATTCTAAACACTTTATGATATAGAGACTTAGAGACGCAGCAGACTTTCTTTAAAATTTATTGTGAAACTTAAAAAATTGTTTGTTCACGAAAAGTACGGAATTATACTTTTTGCTTATTACAGAACGAATATCTCCAGTCTACTTTTATTTAATCAAGGTTTCATAATACATACAGTACTTCTCTTCGTTTTCACTGACATAATTTTCATGTTCATGTTTTAAACTACCCAGATTTAATTCCCAAATGAATGCTGCACCGACATGCATCCAAAGATGACACATAAGCCTCGTGCTGTCCAAAGAAAGACAATGGAGGCTGACTGAAAGATGTGCATCTATCTCGTTAACCTAAATGCGTTGAGTCGCAGCGATGACATCACGAGGGTATAACGCAAAAGGTCCGCTAGCCAAATGATGCTTGTCATCGACAAACCCTTTTCCAACAATGTTTGTCTACCAGCGGCATCTATGGCGCCACATATGAACTAATGACCTGACGCCACACAAAATCCTGCATCGCGCAAGCAGAGTTTTTGGCGCGATTTGAACACATAATGTATAGTCCGACTACAACGTGCGTCGGGCAGTTGCCCGGATCCAGACGCAACACTCGTCCGCTCGTCTCGAATACTGCGTAATTATTTTTGATTTCTGATGATTACGGTTGTTAGGTTAAAACCTAAAATCTGCTGTAATAGCGACCCATAATTAGACTTTTTTAAGTATAGATAAGCCACTACGAATTTATCGCTCAGTAAACAACTTAAGTATTGTATAATCGTAATGCGAATTTAATCCTTTGGAGAAAGTTCACATAATAATATGGCTTTCTCGGCACAATAATTCTGGCTGAAAAGTAGAAGCACCTTTTTTTTTTTAAATCTAATACTACCAATCGTATACAGGTAGGTACTGTAAAGATTAGTTACTAAAGGCCGCCGCCGGCTTACATACGTTGTGCTAAAGGGAACCTAAAGTGCCCTGTCAACGATCTTTGTTTGTCAAATTATTTGATAGTGTGCAGCTACGTTTGACGCGTTTGTCAAATGGTCTACGTGTTTGACGAAAATGTTGATTAATGACGTGTTTGACGAACAAAGTTCGAACGTGAACGGCAGTGTTTGTCAAACAAAAGCTCCAGATGGAGATGTTTATCAAACCGAAATGGGCCGGTTAACAAATTTGTTTTATCTTTGGTTTGATCGTTTAAGCTATTGTTTGATGAAAACGTGAAGTTTGACCAAACAATTTGTCAAGCAAATTTGATCGTTTACAGGATGCTTTACAGCATGCCGGCTGGCAGAAAAATATTTCTGGCTGAATTTAAAATCGGTTTAAAATTACAACGGGTCTATTGTTTAGTACGGAAAGTATACGATTTAAATTACAAAAATTTACAAAAAAAAATATTGCAGTGCGTTTTTATATGAGCTTTAGATCTTTGATTCCATTCCTGTAAGGTAATGCTGCCTAAGACATAAGACCTTTACAGTACAGACAAGCGTTGTGCCTACCTTACGAAGAGGAACTTCCCTTTGGAACTTCTGCAGGCTGTCTGTTTACGTCAAGTCCGTCATTGACTAATTGCGACTCACGTAATCTTATGGCCGTTGGTTTTTCATGAGCTGTGACGTCACTGGAAAAGCGAAGCCTTACTTTGAGTAAAAACTCTTTTGAACTCAATGAGAGGAGGCGCGATGAAAATGTATTGATTTGACCGTCATTAAAAGTTCTTTAGGCTAATTTTCGCAAGATTATGATAAATTAATTTACAGAATAGAATTTTGGCAACAGGTTTTCATAAAATTGGTTTGATGTTTTTCAGGTAAAGAAGATGTTTAACATTATTCTTTAGTTAATCTGAAAATTGTTGTAAATTTGGATTTTAATATACTTATCCACAACTCGGTTTATCGTCATGAAGTTAATGTGAGGCAGTTGTGCCTAACTGGGATCTTACACTGTATATTTTGGTTTAAAGAAGAATTTAATAGGCGCATTTAAAATAATTCCTAAAAAGATTTACTTTTACAACACATAAGATAATATCACGCCTGTACCTATTGCCAGAAAGGATAAACAGGGTTGACAACTTGTAACCCCCCAAGGGTTGGAAAGGTACCTACTATGGTTGCACTCGTGTTTACTTATACATAAAACCCGCCTGTCAGCCTGCGACCTTCTGTGTTCTATGATGACCTCTTCTAAATTAGCATGCGAGTTAGAACAGCCAAGCGTTATTAGCATGCCAGTTAGAACAGCAAAGCCTAGTTTTCTGCCAGCTTGCATTCTGCCAGCTGCAGGCTGACATCCTTCACAGTAACTAAAGTTCCCGTCACAAAAATTTAAACGAAAATATAAATTTTGTAAATAAAGAACTCTACTAAGTTACGTAGTGACAATTCAATCACAAATTCAATCCCTAAAACGCTTTAAATCGCTAAAATATAACCCGAACAAGTGAAATTGCTCGTTAGTTTCGTATAACACGTATGTTACTTTGAGTTGATTGAATTTGGGATTACTTGTTGTTGATTGAATTGTCGCTACGTAACAACTTCTTTATTTACGAAATGTATAGCTTCTCGTGATGGGGACTTTACCTAATTAGAATGACGTCAGAAACAGAAAAGTGACATCACAGAAAACGTAAAAAGGCTTGTTTTGTACCAACATCATTGGTTCTCTGATTTTATGTGTCGTAAAGGTTTCGTGATTTTTAATGGGTCGTTAAACGTTATTTACTTTGTCTACTTAGAGTTGAACTGTGTCAATGTTTGTTTACTCTTTACCTCGTTTTAGGGTAAAATTACATGTATAGTCAAATGTTGACTCGCGTGGAAAGTGTTGTATCAACCCAAGGGATCATTATACCGGGATAAAAAGTATATATATATTCCAGACTATAATCTATCTCTGTGCGATGTGTGTGTGTATTTTATCCAGATCCGTTCAGCCATTCTGGCATAGCAAACATACATCAATAGATCTATCCATCCAAACTTTCGCATTTATAATATTAGTAAGAGAGAACAACTTATAGTCTTATTTCGTGGTCTAACCCGTATTTCAAATTTCGATAAAATCCCTTAAGCCGTTTAATTGTAATTTATTATTAAAGAAACATCCAAACTGTGACATTTGTGTTAAGTATTAGCAGATACAATGTGATCAAGCTGTGCTGGGTGGCATTATGCCTTATTTATGCCAACTTACAGTTCGGGTATTTTTTTATCAAATCCATCGATTTATCTAATCTAATCAATTTTTTGTTTATTTGATTTGACTTTAATACAGAAATACATTAATATTATACTCGTAATACAAACAAAAAGTTTCTATTCTAGAACAGGCCTTGACCTTTTTCCATACGTTTCGGTGCATCAAAGTGTACATTACATTATTTAAAATCTGACTCTAAGATAATTAAGATTAATTTTATCAGTGGTCAGCACGTGTCCATGTAATTAATATAATTATAATCCAATCAAACAAAGGATAATCTAAAGTAAGCTGGACGTCACGTTGGCCATTTTGTATTTGTTCTACTAATGGTTCTCGGTAAGGTAAAGGGATGGTTTATATAGCCGATGCTTCCTTTAGTCACATAGGAAATGAAGGCTGAAATGGCAATGGGTCTTTAGTCATATATATCGGCGAATCGATGACCATTGGTGTGGAGGTGTCTTGAGTGAAGCCCGTGAATCGGCAGACGTAAGGTAGGACGGTCTCAAGCTTGATGGAGCGATCAAGGTTTTTGCAAGAAGATTAGTATCTGCTGTATGAAAGTAACCGAGGATCATCAAAAATTCTGTGCGAGTGGAGAGGTGTTTGTCCAGCTGTGGGCTGCTATAGGCTGATGATAATAATTATGCTTTTGGCTTTAGAAGGTACTGTGTATCTGCGTAGAACCAGTATTGTTTGTATTACGCCAGTGCTGGATAAACAATTTATTTTCGATACGATTACCTACACTCTGCAACTGGTTTTTTGAGTCATCGGCCAACGTCATTGCATTCTAAACAGTTTTGGTTTTTGTTTCTGTACAAAAAACTGTTTATCTCTGATATTTCAATGGATTACATCATGACAATAATAGGTTTGGGTCAAACGTTTTGATGCCAGTGCTTAATTTTAATATAAAATTATAGATAATGTTTGAGTGCATTAATCATTTGAATATCAAAAAAGATTACTAAATTACTAGTTAAATTAGATACAAAAACTACGACATAAGAACTGCGAATACGTCATAAGTGACTTCGAGCCAAATAGTTCCTCATTGGTTTTGTTAAAACACATTCAATAGTTAAATTTAAACCCATAACTTTTAATTAACAACAAAATTTCTTGTCTAAACTATAGTTTTCTTAAGTTTGGAACTAAAAGAAAAATGAAATTATTCGTCGTGAAAATCTAAAAGATTTAAAACTCGAACTCACGCTCAATCACAAAAACATTGATTGCATTGATCTACGACTATTTTACCATTGTACTGTCACTACTTTTACGAACAATAGACACACTTTTCCCGCATCGAAGTGAACTCTACCATGAAACAAGCCAGTCGAGTACAATCGACGAGTACGTCTAAACGAGCCACGTGCCATAGACAAACTTTCACATGAATGTTCTTCTATAATGAAGTTAAGGGCAGAAACAATACTCGAGTTATTTGCGTTACTTTCTCGATTCTTTGAGTAAGAATTAAACTTCTATTAGAGTAATTAATGTTATATCCGAGTTAGTTATAGTTGTTCTTTGCTACAGTTATGAAAACTTGTTGTAATTTTATCTCTTATTATGAATAAGTATATTATGAGATTTGTTGTTTGTTCCCCAAAGGATAAGGGAAAGGTTTACTTGTAGAACACCTTCATTTTTACCAGTAAATTTCAAGTCCCATGTGATATGGGGGAGGCTGTTGCCATCAACCTGGCATAGATACAGACTTAAAGCTGCTACTTAAAATTGCTTGGTGTAAAATACAACATGTGTCAATTTACTCAATAAGTACAATTAATTTGATCATCATCATCAAATCAGCCGAAAGATGTCCACTGCTGGACATACGCCTCCCCCAAGCATCGCCACATTGACCGGTCCCGTGCGTCTCGCATCCAGCGGATCCGCGCAACCTTCACCAGGTCATACAGTCCACCTAGTGAGAGGCCTTCCAACGCAGCATCTTGCAGTACTTAATTAATTAGATGTAGAAACAGTATTAACTGGTTTATCAGACGCAACTGTACTAATGTTTTCCAAATACTGTACAAACCTTATGACAAGCTTGGTATTTACTGTTTACGTCAACTTCAGGAGACATGATTTAATAATGATCTTTAAATAAAAATAACAAGACTTGCGGTTTTTTACAAAAACAAAAAAAAATGGAAGCACATTCATAACCAGACTGTTTTTATAATCTCATCAAGAACTAAACCATAGCCATTAAAATACCATTATAATTATATTAAAAAAAAAACAGTGCAATTACTTAGGTTCATCCTCTAATCCCTTTGTTAGCAAAACCAGGGGATGTTTAATGCATTCGCCGGGACGACAGCCAAGGATTATGAGGGACCACCAGGCGGCACTTCATATTGTATTATGATAATGAGTTATACATTAATGGTTCTGCTTAGTACGGACAAAACGATATGCTTAGACAAAATTATAAATTCATTTATTTATACACATAAAATACTAATAAAAGCAAATTATATACAGACAGTAGAACATTCAAGTACTGCTTATATAAAACACATTTGTTCTAATAGACCGAATATATTAAGAGTATAATATTTCAGTACCTATATTCTTTTTTATAAGCCATCAATCTTGTACCACTCCAAAAAATATTATTATTTCTAGCCCGGATTTCCCTGTGAAGAGCAAAACTTTATTCCATGTTAATTGATCAGGAGTTAACCTTTGATATACCGGGCCGGAGATCATCATTCATATAATGTTATAATAATTCAATAGTAATTTAATAATAATTGTTTTTATGTATTTTACTTTCTGTATTCCATCCTTTTTCTTTGCCTTTACCAAAGGTCAATATTTGTAAATAGATCTACTAATAATCGCAGTTTGTCTGAGTTGTAATAGTTTCAAATACACCTTTACGGAAAAGAAATAAATATTTATGTTATTGTTATCTTTGAACTTCTACTCCTCAATATTGTGCCATGACAAGTAAACCGGGCTCTAACAGAGTCTACAGTCATTGATTCGTTACAATCGGAATTCAATTTTTTTTAAGCATTCATATTGAATCTAATTCAAGCAAATTATTTGACTTTAACTTATTTTTTCTATCTTTTGCAGGTACGTGGTCAGCATCTCTAGCTTACTTTGTCGATTCACACTCGAACAGGTACGAGGCGGTAGTAACGATTTTTTAAATTAATACAATTTTCTTTCTTAATCCTGTTGACATAGTCCCAAGCCTAATCACCCATAAAAAACTTTTTTACAAAAAAATACTACCGACTTCCAAATAAGAAAACTACAAAGTGAAAAATAACTTTAATTTTGGAAGTCGGTGTCTTTCGTAGGTACCATTTTTTTGCGTTACGGACACCGACTTCCAAAAATAAAGTTATTTTTCACTTTGTAGTTTTCTTATTTGGAAATCGGTAGTATTTTTTTGTAAAAAAGTTTTTTATTTTTCACTTTTTAGTTGTACCTACCTAATAGGCAAGTTGTTTAATAAGTTTCCTATAACGCCAGAATAGATTACCCGAATATCATGAAACTTGAACAAAACCGATCAAATGAGAGATTTGCTTACCCCTTAAGAGCGTACTGGCGTGATGTTATGTTATGAAATGGTATAAACAATAAACAGACATGCGATTGCAGCAGTCCCGAGAGATTTTCCGTTATTTATTGAAGAGTTCTGTTGTATATCTTCGAAGTTCTTCATCAGATCTTCACCAAATTAAAATGGGACCAATTTCGGAACATACTCTTTCAAACAAAAAAATAATTTTCAAAATCGGTCCACAATTGACGGAGATATCGGTGAACATACATAAAAAAAAAACATACAAGAAGTCGAACATAGAACCTCCTCCTTTTTCGAAAGTCGGTTAAAAATAGCATGACACAGCCAAAAACCACAACAATCACTGAATTATTTTCCACCAATAACAGTGCGACTTCAAGTCAGATTGATCCGCTTATCCAATTTCCGTGGCGCAAACAAAAGATCGACTATTACAGTTATTGCCGACTGAAAAACGGGCAAGGTTGAACGAATTACGTTGTTACAGTACGTGGTTGTTTCGCAAAATTATTGCAGAGAAGTTACTATAGGTGTTCAATCCAGTGGGAGCTAGCCAGTGGGGTATTCATGAATATACCGTCATATTTTTTTGTGAGAATATGCCTTAATTTTTTTTTTGTAATCTGTCAATCAGATTTTTTTGTGTAAATAAAATGTTCTTTGTGGGATTTGTAATATAGGTACGCATGTTTTTCCGGAAAGGATAGGTAAAAAGTTAGTCATTTACTTGTTGATAGGTATTACGGTTTTGGTAAGTTACTTTTTCTTCGGCGGGTAGTTGTGACAGTAGGCACGAAAAAATTGCTCATTAGAAATTTAATAATTATAATTTGATATTGATAGATAAAGTACATAATTTTATATGTATTATACTGTTTAATAATAGCTACCTGCTAGTTTGTGTTATTACGAAATTTCACTGATTGTAAATACACGATAACAACAATGGAATCACTGAAGGGGTCCATGGCTGAATTAATGACCCAGTTTCAAGACAGGATGTCAAAATTTGAGGCAGAACTGGCCAGGACATCCAGCACAGCAGCCAGCAATCCAAATGAACTAGCGGCTGACTATATGTCGTTCAAAACCTTCGTGCGCCAGGCCCTTAGCTGTCTTCAACGACAGATGGAGGCGGTTACTGGAGAAGTTGATGCACTTGAGTTGAGGGGTCGTCGAAAAATGCTCCTTATCCATGGTGTTGGTGAGGTGAACAGGGAAGAGACGGCGCTGGTGGTTGCTGAAGTTGTGCGTGATAAGCTGCAGCTGGAGGCGTTTTCTGTTGCCGCTATACGGAGGTGCCATAGAATGGGCAATCAGGCCGGCACTGGCAAGCCAAGGCCCATTCTCGTGAAGCTCCAGGACGTTGACATCCGTGACAAGATCTGGTATGCGAAAACCAAATTAAAGGGTTCTGGTATAACCTTATCAGAATTTTTGACGAGGTCGCGGCATCAGGTTTTTATGGCGGCACGTGAAAAGTTTGGCGTCACCAACTGCTGGACTAAATAAGGCCATATACACATACAGGGGCCTAATGGGATCAAGCATCGTGTCGTCACCCAAAGCGAACTCAAATCTATCGGCGAGCCTAAGCTGGACTCCGATAAACAAGAGGCAGTGGTGGCCAATAAGCCGGCCGCTTTTGCATTGAAGAAGAGGCGTGCTGCGGTTACTACTGTATCCAAAAAGTGATGATCCATTTTTGCTGCCAGCGTCGTTCGGGTATTTTGATTCAATTTGTTTGTTTACCTTCGTACTTCAATCTTCTTATTTATTTTTACTCCTACCTAACTTTAAATCTTTCCTATTTATAATTAGAGTTTCTTTCACAGACTACTTAAAGATACTAGTTTCTTTGTTATTATTTGTAAACATTACGTGCCGTAGCCATAGATATAGGAAAACTCTAGATTGGGCCATGGCGTGGCCGCACATGAAACAACAATAGTTATGTCTGGTGTTGCCGTGTTGGAAATTTTCCCCAAACAAAGGTAAAATATATTGAATAAATGTATGTTTACGATTTACGAATAAACACAAGAGGGTATATTATACCGATTTTAGTTAAAATATGTTGTGTGTCTTTTTTCACGATGGCATTTGTATAGTTTTACGAGTGAACATTCATCGACTAGCATGATGCAGGTGATGAAATAAATACGACACTTAAAAAAATAAAACAATTTTTACTTGCTTTCTTCATCATAAATTTAAAACAACACGACCTCCGCCGACCCAGCGGGCTCTAAAACAATATTATACAATACTTGATGACGACAATAATCACTTATATCTAATAGTATATATCTTTATATATAACTATTAACGTTATCTATACTTCTATACTATACTATTATAAAGAACGAATAAACACAACAGACATGTCGTAGGACTGATAATCGGCCCGACTTTTTCGTTCTTTTTATTTCTGACCGACTTTTTGTAGGACGTTGCGTTACGCTATTGCAATCATTACGTTCCATTTTTCTCCTACAAAAAACAATCTGTCGCCGATTGTAGGACGTAGCCTTACTAATAAATACTTACAATCATAATAATTCTTATTGTAAAAATGTAAGAAATTAGACAGTAACACATTACATGTAAGACATTAGTACAGACCTTCCGCTGCTAGAATTGCCTTTTTAATGTTTTTGTTGACAGAACAATGAAATTTACATTAAATGATCAGTTAAAAAAGTAAGAAATTAAAATTCACTTAAATCTTCTAAAAGTTTTTATCGACGGCGAGCAGGTAGCAATAGTTGTGATTCATTGTTTATATTTATTTCAGTCATCTAGTACTCCTCATTCGTAACAACACTATGTTTGTGAGACTCTGTCTACCCCATTTGGGATACTGAGGTGAACGTGTGTATGTAATTAAAAAATACCCAATAAAAGAGGGGGTGAGAATCATACCTAAGTAAATACATCAATACTTACATGTATATATTTTTAGGCACTGAATGTGGTTTTAATTGTACACATTTCTTTTTAAAGAGAAATGAATAATCATCAATATGAATTGAACAAATTCTAAAATTTTTATTTGGTTCCAATTTTCTCTTCCAGTAGCATCCAGCCAATTCTTTATTATTTCATTATTAGTCGGAAACCTAAAATGTAAAATACAGTTTATTAGCATACTACACTAGATATCTTTATTGGGTAATAAACAAAATAAGCTACAGCTTAGTAAAGAAAGGTAATTAATGAAGTTAACAGACCTATGTATGTATGACGAAAAATAAATATGTCTAGTTGGGTAAAATTAAATTCATACAATAGCAACACTGAACCTTTCATAATTTAAGGTTATTTTATTTTAAGTTAGTGAAAACACGTATTAAATCTAAATTTTCTTAGCTAAAATCATTGAATATCACTATAAAACATCATAATTGGTCATCATATAGCGATTTAAAACTAAAGGAAAGATAATTTCGTCAACTTACGAGTGAAATGTTATTCCATCAAATTTTCGCTCACTTCGGCTTTTACAGCCTAGAACACTACAACCCACCATCGCACTGACACTTATTATCTATAAATAATCCAATTTCTTGTCTCAATAAACACTTTATACCACGATTTCACAAAAAATACAAACACGACCGAGTAAGTTTGGCACACAGGTCATGACATTAGAGTGTGCCAAGCAACAAAACCCGGCCATGGTGACAAAGACAAAAAATAATCTTTTGTCCTTATTATTTACATGGGGCTGCCAATTAGCTATCTCGCTCTATCAATCAAGCTCATTTTAGGGCTAAATCTAGAGTTTTCCTATATCTATGGCCGTAGCCGTACGGCTCTCTCTATTGTGTTTGTGACACTTGACAGCAGTCAAGTGTCAAGTCAATAGTTGCGTTCCAGTTACAAGTTATGCCATAAGTGACATTTAGAACATGTTTTGTCTATGGTAGCATAGGAAGTAACCTTTTTTCAATTAAGTTTTCTTTCATATCCTATACCTACCTACCGTGTATTTATTTCGATGTAAATACCCGAACGATGCACCTAAAACTTTTAAATTGTTTGTGTTTCTAAGTTATTTAATTTTTATTTTATTTTTGTTAACACACAACTGGCAGGTGGACGAAATTCAACCTACCTTCATTTTATTTTTTATTTTTACATATTTTTATATCTTCGTGTTTATATATATTTTATATTTACGTATTGCATAATGGTTGATAGTGATAATGGCAGCTTTTTATCAGCGTATAGTGACAGCGACAGCTTCACCAGTATCCCGTCTCTAGCTGATACCCTTGAGTCTCAGTTCTCCGATGTTCCAAGGAATCTTAATGTAGTCCATATTAATGCCCAAAGTATTCCGGCCCATTACCATGACATGCTGGCTAGTCTGGACTGTAAGAACATACATGCAATCCTTGTTTCTGAATCATGGCTAAAGCCATGCCTTCCATCCACTTCCTACTCTCTACCCGGATACCAACTAATTAGAAATGATCGCACGGGCTGCGGTGATGGCGGTGTTGCCATATATATCCGTGCTAACATTCCATTCACAGTTGTTCATGTGTCATCACAGCCACCACCGCCGAACGCTGGTGAGCATCTCTTCTTGGAAGTCAATCTTCATCATTCGAAGATTCTGCTTGGTGTCTATTATTGTCCCTCTTTACGTATTGACTATTTTTCTTCTTTTGAAAGTCTCCTCGTTAACTTAATTCCTTCTTACAGTCACACTATTATAATGGGGGACTTCAACACTTGTCTTCTTAAAAAGGATTCAAGGTCTTCCTCCCTCCAATCTATATCTCATTCTTGCAATTTGTCCCTTCTTCCCTTAGGTGCCACTCATCATTTTCCTAACTGCACTCCTTCACTTCTTGATCTTATACTTGTTTCTTCTACTCAACATATCGCTAAGCATGGACAATGTACAGCTGATGCCTTCTCCTACCATGACCTTTTGTTCCTTTCCTACAAAATTCGCCCTCCAAAGGCTAAACCTAGGATACTCCTCCGGCGTAGTTTTGGTGCTATGAACCTTGAGAACCTCCGCGAGGATGCTGGCAGCATTGACTGGTCTGATGTCATTGCCGCTGAGTCGATTGATGTCAAAGTCAATATACTCAATACCAAGCTTCTTCAGCTATACGACGTCCATGCACCTGTTCGGCCCGTAAAAATGAAGCACCTGCCGGCGCCATGGCTGACAGACGACCTAAAAAACCTACTGCAGAGGAAAGCAGCAGCTAAATCAAGATTTAAAAGTAGACCAAATTCTTTTACTCGAGAGAAATATGTTGCAATCCGCAATCGCAGCAACGTGATGTGTAGGGATGCTCAACGCCGCCACATTCATAAGTCCGTTGAAAACGGTGATCCAGCTAAAGTCTGGAAATTTCTTAGATCAATGGGAGTGGGAAAATCGCGCCAAGATTCTATTCCTAAAGATATAGATCTTGAATTACTTAATCAACATTTTTCTACTTCCTCTAGCTTCAATGGTACTATGAAAGCAAAAACGTTAAATGATCTTTCGTCTCTTCCTACTCCCGATTATTCACCATTCGTTTTTAATCAGTTCTCCGATTGTGATGTTAAGAAGAGCATAGAGTCTATCTCGTCTAATGCTGTTGGTAGTGACTGCATCAGTCGCAAGATGATACTCCCTATCCTTGGCGAAATCCTTCCTGTCATCTGCCATATCCTTAATCATTCCCTATCCAGCGGTGTTTTTCCTTCTTCTTGGAAAGAAGCCCAAATCACTCCTCTTCCTAAAAAGCATAATCCTGCCTCCTTCTCTGAATTCCGACCTATCTCCATATTACCGTTTCTGTCCAAAGTCCTCGAACGCCTAATCCATAACCAACTTAGTACATTCCTTTGCAAGAACCACCTCCTTAATTTTTTCCAATCCGGGTTTCGTCCAGGACATAGTACTACAACAGCTCTTGTTAACATTACAGACGATATTAGACTCGGTATGGAAAATGGAAATCTGACGGTTCTTTCCTTATTAGACTTTAGCAATGCTTTTAACACCGTCGATTTTGATATCTTACTCGGCATACTTGGCTCTCTTAACATATCTCCAACGGCAATTGATTGGTTTCGTAGTTACCTGTGTGGCCGCCGACAACGTATTTGCATTGAAGGTTCTTCTTCGTCTTGGTGCAATACTTCTGCAGGTGTACCACAGGGGGGCGTTCTATCTCCTCTTCTCTTCGCTATTTTTATTAATTCTATTTCCAATGCACTTCTCTCATCCTACCACCTTTACGCTGACGATCTGCAAATATATTCTCAAGCTCCGGTAGAAGAATTATCTGAGGCGGTTAATATGGTAAATAAAGATTTGGCTCGTATTTCTGAGTGGAGTTTGGCTCATGGTCTGAAGATAAATCCCACGAAGACTCAAGTCATTGTTGTCGGTAGTCCTAGGTTGCGCTTGAAAATTAACTGGTCGCAGCTCCCCCGGATTGTGTTTGATGGCTCAGCTATTCCGTACAGCGACTCAGTGAAAGATCTGGGTATTTTAGTTGACAAAGACTTTTCGTGGGGTCCTCAGCTGCAGGAAGTTAGCCGCAAGATGTTTGCATCTGCGGGGTCTTTGCGCAGACTGCGCAATTTCCTTCCGACTGCCACCAAAACTGCGCTCGCCCAATCCCTCCTTCTCCCAATCCTCGATTATGCCGATGTCAGCTATTTAGACCTAACTGAAGTGCAGCTAGATAAGCTTGAGCGACTCCAGAACTTTTGTATTAGATTCATATTTGGTTTACGCAAATATGACCATGTTTCCGAATTTCGAATTAAGCTCAAGTGGCTGCCAATCCGCTTTCGCCGGAATGCCCATATTTTATCATTACTCTACAGTATTCTGTTTATTCCTACAACCCCCACTTATCTTATGAACGCTTTAAGTTCCTTCATGACACACATTCTAGACACTTGAGATCATCGGAGAATTTGAAACTTTTGATGCCTGCTCATTCCACTAAGTTTTACGACAAATCGTTTACAGTCCAGGCTGTGCGATTGTGGAATGAGTTACCGTTGTCAGTTAGACAAGCCCAGTCACTGGTTTCTTTTAAAAACCTGGTTAAAAACCATTTCCTTTCTGTCTAACGCTTTTCTATTTAGATATAATCTCTGTCATCATTATTTAACCCTTTATCTTTTTGTTCTCTCTCTTTATATAAATTTCATATCATATTATGTATGTATGTTTATATATATAGGTTAATGTATAGTATTTATTATAGTAATATAATCTTGTATATATTTATGTTTTAATCTAATAACAGTACACCGCAGACTACCCCCTTTTTTATTCTAAGTCTTTTTTTAGTCCATCCAAAGGTTGTCTGGTAGATATCGCTGTCAGCGATAAGACCGCCTTTGTACCCGTAGAAATAAGTTTTTCTTGAAAATGTGTATAATTTGATGGTGTACAATAAAGTATATTCTATTCTATTCTATTCTAAAGTGTAAGCCCATGTAAGAATCATAACACCGAACAAACTTAGAAGATACACGTTTATTTCTACCTATTTATTATCGTATCATTCACTTAATATTCTCTCCTCTCACTCCCAAGATAAGTAGGTATATAATTCGTTGTCACAAAAATATCGTGTTATTATTTTTACTCTATCGAAGGCTACGGCTAAGGCTAGAATTATGTATGGGAGAATGGAGTGACTTGGTTCTACGGGAGACTTGGTACATAAAAAATATAATTCGAATTCTTCCGTACCATTATCGCAAAAAACGGCAAAAAATCACGTTTGTTGAATAACTTAAATATTTATTTTATTCTGTTTTTAGTTTTTGTTGTTATAGCGGCAACAGAAATACATCATCTGTGAAAATTTCAACTGTCTAGCTAGCACCGTTCATGAGATACAGCCTGGTGACAGAGGGATAGACAGACAGAAAGACGGATCATGGAGTCTTAGTAATAGGGTCCCGTATTTAGCCTTTGGGTACGGAACCCTAAAACATTGAGATGCTCAGTAGCTTTATTATTTTTATGAATCATGTCTTCCATAGGATCAAATTTCCCCTGTCTCCCCTACTCATTTCATCTACCAACTCTCGATTGGTAGATGAAATGATACCTGTCTAAACACTCAGATCTTTAGGATGGAATGAAAGTCCTGAAACTGATACCCCCAACTATAAAACTCGGCTATATTGATTAGTAAGCATATCCAGCAGTGGTTCACAAGCACATAATTGCTAAACACAAGTAGAGCACTTGCGACAACCAGTCGTATGTTCACAGACAGTAACTGTCGGGTCTCACGCGAACATACTGTCCTGGCGTGTTGGGGACCCGTCCTAGAAAGGTAGGCAGGAGTTAAGGTCTTAGAAAATAAGGACTATTTGGAGCAATACAGTGAATATAATGAAACGTGCTACCAACCCGAGTAATATGGGACAAGGGCAGGAAGATGATTTGTAATGAAACTGGATGGTATGAAAAGGCTAAAAGGAATTGAAAATATGAATACCGACTACTCCATCTATAACCCTCCTTTTGGCTTCACCGTTATCGGGTAAAAAATTGACAGATGTACACGCAGAAAGCAGAAAAAGTTCTTTATTAAACGACTATTTGGTAGACCAAGGACGTTTGAGAGAGTGGAATTAAGAGTTGGAAAGACTTAACCAATAAGTTTCACTTTTAATAATTTCTCGTTCTGTGATATCTTCAAAGTTTAGCGAATCGATTTTAATAAGGTTAGACCTAGCGATCCTTCCAAGTTAAAACAATACCATCTGTGTCAAAACCTGCATGAAGACAAAGGAATCCTTTGGTTCTTGAGAACTTAACTTTTAATGCGGGTTCTTGATAGTTCATACTATGTCATTGTAATATTATTAAAGCGTAATAACAGGATTCTAGAGATAAAATATTCAGATTGAAAATTTACTAAAAATAAAGTTCTTTTTGGAAATGTTACTCTATAATTATGACTTTTGGCAATATGAAGTGAAGGTTGAAAACTATCGCACAGGGATTAACTCACTTGTTTTTATCCCGGTAATAACGCCATAAAACGTTTCCTTCGTGTTTTAAACTTTGGTCTACCAGTGATCCAATTCTTTTATTTGAGATATTTTGCTCTTGACTCTAGTCTAGGTCAGAGATGACAGAAACAAAGTCGACGATGGAGTGAGCTTACCCAGAAGAAGCCTTTCATCAAAATCAAGGTGTGATTGATTTACTAACATACTACAGACTTGTGTATTACCTATCTAGTAGGATTATGATGCAGCGTTGCAAATACAGATGAACATGCTATTATTACTTAACTACTCTTAATTTAATAGAAACCTCTATTTTCGAGATTTTCGCACACCGACAGATACATAATACCCTCAATTACGTTCATATAAGCCCATTAAACTATAGTGCACACTGTACATTGTTAAGAGTACTGCATGACACCGATGCAGTTCATTACATTCTACTCCTACTCAATATCATAAATGTGAAAGTTTGGATGGATGGATGTTTATTACTCAATCACGCCAGAACGGCTGAACGGATCTGGATGAAATTTGGTACAGATATAGATACACATAGGCTTATCCAGGTTATTTCTGCGGGTGGAGCTGCGGGTGTCAGCTAATAGTTTATAATTATCACTTTTATTATTATCTTGTAGTTATTGAGAAAGTTTCGCTGAAAAACTAGCTGTTTTCTGTTTTTGGCTCATGAAACTTGTAGGGACTCTTAACTGATTGTCATTTATTCCGAAAAACTACACATGGTTTTAGCAGACAACATTATTATGATTTTATTCCATAACTATTCTTCACTTAATAGAAGACCTGTACTTCTTATCTGTCAGCCTATTAATGTAGTGCCACACTACATTGTAAAGAGTACTACGTATTAAATGCAACGATATCATTTAGAATGGCTGCCGGCGGCGGCGGCGGCAATACGGCTGCGGATGTTTTTCATTTTGAATTGTATTGTTAACGCGGAGCGGACCAAGTAATACCGAGTGTGGTGCAAGTTATGAGAGACTAGGTTTTCGCCGCGGCTTCGCGTCCGTGCTCCACCCCACAGGACCCGTTTTCGGGATAAAAAATAGCCTACGTCACTCCAGAATAATGTAGCTTTCAATTAGTGAAAGTTTTTTTTTTAAATCGGTTTAGTAGTTTTTGATTTTATCAATTACAATCAAACTTACAAACAATCAAATCTTTCCTCTTTATATTATTACTTATTAGTGTAGACATAAAGTGAAATTAAAAAAAAAGTAAATAGAGACGTTGTATACGTACAAAAACATACACATTCGAAACCTTTGGCACTTCAAACGATTGACTAGGTAACATTATTCGTGACGTTGTATCGTTCTATATCGATTTAAGAATGAGAGAATTTTCTATAACATGCGACCTAGGATAAGCCTTCGTCCAGCAGTGGGACGGCAATATTTACAAAAAGTATATATGAGAAAAGTTCTGATGAAATAACGCGGTTAAATTAAACCAAGAGAATTGATAAATCAACACTTACATTATCAGACATTAATATATGAAGTGGTTATCCATGGAAAACACACAACACACCGAGTGCCAAAAGTTTAAAAGTTTCGACTTGACATGAACATGACATATTTTGAACCATAATTATAATGTTTGATATGAATTCGTCGAAATAATACAAACACCAGTTGTTTACTAAAATCACATTTAATAATATTAACCCCAAAATTCTCTATTACTCTGACAGCAAATCAGAATAATTAAACAAGTAACAACTTAGACCATACGTCAAAGATGCAAAAAACGTATTCATTTTAATTTGTCCTCAAGAGGATTTGTGTCTGTGGCTCAGAACTTGATTTATGAGTTCTAGATAGTGAAGGATGTCTAGATCTAAGTTTATTTCAAGGCGTAAATGTTAGGAAGATCGTCTTTCATTTTAGTAGCAGAGTATTTCGGGGTAGTGTTGTTTATCCTGGCTATAAACTGGGATTGGGGATAGCAGAATATGAGCTGTTTATTGCAATAGTATAGTTTTGGTGTGTTTCATTTTATTTTGATAACCGTACGGTTAGAAAGTCTGTTTTTATAGAGTCAAATTAAATCTACCAGCGAAAATCCGCAGACGTGATGTATATGGGTATTGATTATATAATGACGATAAAGTAATAACAAATCTTACTATAGTTTATTTTCAAGTAACTACTCTACCAGCAGCCCTTGACCTCGTAGTCACTTGTAGTGTAGTTACTCAAAATTCAGTATTGTTTTTTTTTGTATCATCTTCCTTAGTTATCGATACCCATTACGTCTTCATGTGTAGAGCCTGAGACTGATCTAGAAAGAAAATAAGAAAGAAAAAGTATTTATTTATATATTGATCTTAATCTAATCACTTTCCAAGATCAATCAAACATATACTTCACCACTATAAGACACTAAATAAACTCCCTTCTACCCTCACGTACCAAAAACGCCCGACTGCCCTCAATCGATCACTTTGTAAATTTATGCGTCGGGACCACAAAGGCCTGGCCCACAAGATAAGGCCAAACGATCATCAGGCCATCAGGAAAACGTCCCGAAATTGAGGCCTTTAGTGGCCCTGTAATGAATTGTCGGGCCATATGATGTTAACAACCCCCGTAAACTGCTTTTAGTACAAAATATTAAGGTTTATTTTGTGTTCAGTGGTTTTAGTGCCAACACAGAAGATATATCGAATCTCAGAATTCTGCAAAAAATTACCTGTATCAGATGATAGACATTTCGAGACCTACTTTTTGGTCCATCATAAAGAAAGAAAAATAACTAGTTCGATAGACCGTTTTCCAATAGCCCTGGAATGAAAAAATTAGAAGGCCAGCAGAAAAGAAAATCTTCAGTAATGATCTCAAAAATAATAATGCATATGGTACCGTCGTCGGTGCAGCTACATTCGCATAAAACGTCTGTATGTCTTAAGGAGTCTTCAAAATGCTGTAAGTGTAGATGTGTATAGTTTTCCTTGATAGGGTCGGCTGTAACGATAATAGTGGGGATGGTTGTAACATTATGTGATGATTGGTGCTTAACTTGATTTAGGGTCGAATTATTCGTAATGATTATTAAGTTAAGATTTGTGTTGCAATTTGGCATGATCACTAGTTTTGTAAAATAAGTGGATACTGAAACATAAAACAACCTCATATCTAAAGTAGTGACAGACATAAGAGATGAGCAATTGTGGTTTTAAAATGTTTATTAAAAGGCTCTAATATAATAAATTGTAACTGCGGAGTTTGTTGCGCAACTTCTTCATAGCTTCATAGCAACTGTTGACTAGTGAGCGTTATGAAGGATTGTGTTTATGTTCTTTTTTACGTTTTGAACGTAAACGTGCTGTTTCCCAGCCTACTGAATTAAATTTGACTTTTTATTTTGATGTAATCACGAACATGCAACAAAATCATGAACAGTCAGCTAATATCATATTCCATATTTCTTCCTCTTTCTCCACTTTTAACCCTAGTTTATATCTTTGCCTAGGAAACCATCTCACCCCATCTTTAGTAACCCAACTCCTTGTTCCCCAACCGCGTAGACACAATAATCCATATTCCACCGGAAGCCACCTTATCACACAATGATAGTCCAACATTCTACCTTACATTATTGATCTAGCTAGTAACTGTCATACGTGCACACTGTCACGTATTGTCATTATCTATTGTCTTAGTACCCTACAATGAACAATTATGTTTTATTGAGCCGCTATCGTCATAGACCTTTGTCTTACTGGGATGTTAAGATAGGTTTATATAAAGAGGTGCCTAAAACGGTATTGTATTGAAGGATATAGTCGGCAAATTATTATATGTCGGCAGGATCGTGCGTTCCGCGACCGTCCGTTTTAGCTCTGAGATGGAACACTGGGGTGCTTTTTAATCAGTAGGAGTCTGACAGATAACTGAAATAGCATATGTAAATCAAAGAATATTTTGCAAACAAAACCGTCCAAAAGGAGATTCAATATTGATATTCGGACGCCGAGCGTGCGCACGGCCAATACTGTGTTAAAATTGGGGCATATACACATAAACTTGCACAATGTAGGTGTACCTCTGCTTACTCTTGGGTTAATACAGCCTTCTCGTGTTTATGTTATGTTATTCACCATAACTAAGACGCAGGCAAACAAAGGCTCCAATGATCACAGTGAGATGTTACAGTGGCGCCCTCCACCATGCTTTGTCGCGTTATCCTGCAGCGTTAAGAACATTACAAGAAGATACGTTTTAATACCGAATTCGCATCTATTTAACCTGTCACGGATTAAATGTAGGGTAAGTTTAGGGTGACAGAAGGAGCGGGCGAAGAAAATTATTGCTTTTAATTATACCTTTAACTTTGAATACTTTTCTTGTTTAATAGTTGAAATTATGTTCATTCTCCTGTACATATACCAGTAAATGCATTTGCGGACTGCACAGCATGACTTCTTCAAATATACTTACGGTCCATACCATTCCAGAAAGAGAGTGATCCCATCTAGTCATATCACCTTTGACACGGTCCTTCTACTCTTCAACATCATCATCAGCCTTATAATGTTACTGATGGGACGCAGGCATCCTCTCTGTGAGAGAGATAAAAGGCCTTAATCCACCATGCGGGCCCAGTGCTGGTTAGTGGATGTCACACGTCTTCGATTTTTGGTGAGGATACCGGCATATCCTTCTATTCTTATAAAGTAGAAATTATGAAGTTTTCAATCAGAAAGAATTTGAACATTTTCACCGCGGTTGCTCTTCTGAATTAATTAGTATCATTTTAATTAAGTTTCGCCCGTTTAGGTGCTCCTCTTAAGATACATTTTTCATTCGCTTCCTGTTATGCGTTTCAGTTTAAAACACTTCTTGTGTTTCTAGCTACGCCAATAGTAATTACTATGTGGCACACAGCTGATCAATAAATGATTTGTGATTGCAAGAACTCACATTGCCAGCGACTTCGTCCTCCTTTCGTGAATTTCTTATCTCATGGGAATTCGCGGCCTTCTCCTCAATCTCGCGACTTTATTCCTTGTCTACGGCATAAAGGGAACCTCAAAAGCTGTGTGGAGGCAAAATTATTCAGTTTTATTGATCCAAGGACTTCGATTGATCAATCAATCAGTAGGTTTGTCTGTTTGTAAAAGGTATTGAGGCTCTAGAAAATGTTCTATTGGCAATAGCGATTGACGAAATGGCATCATCGTAATCATAAATTACGGGAGCGAATCCATCAGAATAAGCCACTTGTAAATATTTGCCTACTCATAACCCGCTTATTCCGCTCCAAGGTCGCAACCTAACCCTCTCAAGCGGGTTAAGACGCGTATTACCGAACCGTCACGCGACTCACGCGGCTAAGCTCTTAAGTGCGCGGCCGTCACTTAATACGCAGCGTTTACACGCACTCGGGTTACGCACTCGCACTCAAAATGTACGTCGCACTTAAGTGCTTTGTGTTCTTAGTTCTGCCAGCAGTAAGAATCTAATGATGTAGGCAGATCTAGTCACATCTAGTACTAGTTCGTTTTCAGTAAAAGGTACGGTTTAATTAACGATCAAAGCATTGGCTTTGATCGTTAATTAAACCGTACCAACGTAGCGTAATCCAACGTAGCTGTTGAGCTACGTTGGAGTTAGCCAGAAAACTCATAAAACTTGTGTCTTTGGATAAGCGGTTCTCGAACTGACATAGCAGGCTGTGAGAGACTCGTGGCCTGTAGCTGGCTGCTATAAGTTGAGTTTATTGACTAAAATAATATCAAAGACTGACAATACTAAGAGACGATACGTTTTTAACCCTCGACGGAAAAAGAAGGGTGTTATAAGTTTGACGTGTGTTGCTGTGTATATGTGTGTCTCTCTGTGGCATCATAGCGCCTAGACGGATGAACCGATTTTGTCCGTTTAAAAGGTGACTTTGTCGAGAGTGTTTTTAGCTCTGGTGAAAATCGGTTTAGCCGTTCAAAAGTTATGGGCTGTTTTCTGTTTGAAACGGAGTATTTTCGCAAGATATCGAGTCATAATTACGTGTTCGATAGATTGTTGATCGAAGCGTGTCTACTACTAGATAAATTATGTTGTTTAAAAAGTACGAAATATAAAAAATTGCCGGGGAATCGGTTTTTATCGGTTGCATTTCGGTAAGTGTGCAATAGAATAACATGATCTACTTCCGCCTAGCCCGTTCCATCATCGGACTGCAAGACGTACGCCTATGCGCCATCGGTACATGCTAGACATCCCACCCATACGCGTTAAACTTTTTGGTAATACTTTCATTGTGCGTACAGCTAAGGGGTCGAATTCCCTGCCGGTGTCTGTGTTCCCCGATAGCTACTACCTAGAGGTCTTTAACTCAAGAATGAATAGGTTATTTCTAGGCAAGCTAGCATCATCATCATCATCATCGCTTACCATTAGGTGAAATAGTGAACAAGCGCGAGCCTATAAATAAAAATAAAAATTGCTGTCGAACAATCTTGATTAACATTTCAGCCGAGATATGTCCACTACTGGCCAAAGGCTTCCACCAAACGTCACTATATCGACCAATCCTGTGCATTGTCATTTTGTCCATTCTCCGTTCTCTCATTCGCCAGTAGTCTCCAGCTTTTGTAAATTAACGAAAGTACTACTCAACTATCTAAAAAGTTTGTATAAATAAATTGAAACTAGCTGCAGAAATCCCACTTAAATCTCCAATAAATTGCTTCCCCTATAAGGGTTTTCTTATCACCTCCATCGATGTTCAGAACAGATTACTGTAGGGGCAGATAGACGTATCACCGTGGAATGCCTTGTGTCTCCCCATGGAGGCTAATGACGCCATGATGCGTCACAAACGAGGCTGTCGCGAACGACCCCCATGTTACAGGGAGAGTTACGATGATAGGGGTGACAAAATCGGAAATCAGGAGGTTGAGTGATGCGTAGCTGTGTGTGTACTTGATTTTACATAAAGAGTTGAGCTTTTTCGTTATGCACCGAGTTCAAAATGTTCTGAATATATATATAAGCTTCCCTACAAGAAGTATTACGGCTACTTCAGAGCCGAATTTTCACGTAACCGCCCTAAATGTTTATTTCGGGATATAACTAGGTATAGGACAAAGTAGCCTGAACATAAATTAATTTTTAAGCTACAGGTCTCCGTATCTCGATATATCGCTTAAAATGTTCGGTTTGAAGATCAAAAGGCATTCAAAAAACCATTACGTCTATGCCAATTACGATAACAAACAGTTTTGTTGATAGTATGTGCGCCAACATTGTCTTAATACAGCATACCTATAGTCTACTAAAAGCTATCTTTAATCAGGTCTACACACAGCCAGAGATAGAAAGGGTCACTAAACGGAAACGTCAGGTTAAATGCTTCAATATTTTACTAAGATTGATATATTTAAATGTCAGGGAAACGCTTTTTAAAGAAAAAAGTAAATAAACACAGTTTCTTAATAATTACACAATATTATAAATACTAACTACTTTATGTGTGCTAACGTGGCAAAATAAATATAAGTAATGTAAGTAGAGATCGTAGCAGTCGTCCTTTAGTTAGCCTTTGCCCAAGGGGCAGGCAGAGTTTATACAATGTAATATGTATAATCATCACTATATAACTCAAATACAATTCAAACAGTGCCATATGTCGTTCATATTCAAATACAAGTTATTGTAAAATGCAAATCTAGCCGACGCGCGACGCGCGACGCGCCAGACGGTTATTAGGCGCGCCCGAGCCGAATCAAATTGTGTCTGACACTAAATGACTATATGACTAGTGTGTGAATATTGAGGATTCAGTAGTTTGGGTTCTGTAGGATGAGTATGGTTAAAGTAGTTTATGGGTTTTTGAACGATTTCTTTTAAGACGACCTTCTGAGTAAAAAAATAAGCTCACATTTTCTGTAATACGATTAAGTTGAAATTCTGCACACTCGTGTAATTCTGTTGACACTAATTCATATCGCACTAATACCATATTTCTGTCTGACTGAATCATTGGTTATCCGAAAGCTTCTGTAGATATTGCTGTTTGATTATAACAAGTGCTCTGAGTTTCGCTCCTGTGGCCTCATCATCATCCAAAACCCAACATCGCAAAATGGGGCTACCTCGTCGTGGTGCCGAGTCACAAACCATGCTCCACCTTCTGTCCTGCCTTCTGTGCCCAAAACATGCAACCAGAGTGATCTATGCGCTGCCACCGAAGACACCATGGAAGTGGCTAAGTTTTTGGCTAAACAAGTTTGAATGATTGTCGTGCCAGCGACACGAAGAAGAAGAAGAAGCTCAACTTCACCCTCTGCTGGGCTTTCTTCATCTTTCTTCTTGTGTCAATCCCCACGTTCCTGTGCCAGCCTCATCCAGGTTCTACCCGCGATGGCCACAATGTCATCTGCACATCTCTTGTGGCCCATTTCACAGAAGCAATGTATTTAGCCGGGATAAAAAGAGAGCATTAGGGATTCAGCAATAGTGAGCTATCAGTGAGATTATCTTAATGGGATCTGTATTTCGGGAGAATTATTTTACCTTATTTATTTAGATTAGATCAGTTTTTAGTTTTAGGCCCACTCGCACGAAATACTTAACTCAGAGTTTGTTGCTAACACGAGGTTAAATTGCCAATATTGTATGACAAACTCTCAATTTAAATTTGTGTTAGCAACTGACTCTGGGTTCGCGCAAGTGAGCCTTAGTAAATTAAGCCTTTTAAAATAATTTCCTTCAATAAGCACTGTTCAGTATAAAAGGAAACTGTATTTCCTGAAACTAAGTTCAATCCTTTGCATCATTTACAACAAAACGGAGCTAAAAGTTCTGATAATATCCCGTCCCCGCTCACCTTTCTCCGTAGAGATAAAACAATTTGCCTAGGTTGGCACCGGGGAGCTCATTTGGGGGTAGACAAATAGTTGGGTTCCGTGCAATTTATTCCGACGCTTTTTCACTGAGAATGTCTTTTGTGATAGTTGTGTAAGTATTTCTTTATGCGACGATTTTATTTCTCTTTTATGAAATACAAGACAGTCCTAC
Source organism: Orthosia incerta (assembly GCA_948252205.1). Lineage (NCBI taxonomy): Eukaryota > Metazoa > Arthropoda > Insecta > Lepidoptera > Noctuidae > Orthosia > Orthosia incerta. The sequence goes on from OX411759.1 coordinate 28,772,393, forward strand.
ATTTTATAAATGTTTTGACGGCCATACGTATTACGTTGAAATTTGCTCTTTCTATAAGTTTGCTGTATGTTGTTACTTGGAATATTTTGATCCTTATTATCAGCACTATTGGTTGGTGTAATAAACCAGCGTGTATTTTTTTCAAAATTGACGTGTTAAATTCCTGATTTTTCAAAAATAAAATGATGCTGTATTAGTTTTCAATAAAATGAGGCCATTCAGGGCTTCGCTTCTGAGGGTCTTTCGCTATTCTTCATAGTTACGGATTTGGCCATCCACGGCCACATAGAAAACTCACCCTGTATAGTGTTTTATTTGTTTAATTATTTTATTTAAGGTGGCATGTTTTAATCAACACTCTGTGTATTTATTTACTATTATCAGTAACTAGTAAAATTACAAAAAAAGAAAAAGAAAATATTGATGTAGTTTTAGGTTTTTCAACGTTTAAAAAATACAATTTTTTACTTTCTAGCCATATTTTCGTACCTAGATTTAGTTTCACCTGGTCCTCAATTTAGTTTTACCACGACCGTTTTTAGAGCAAAAATGTTGTTCGATTGAGAAAAACGAGAACAGTTTAAAATAAACTGCGGTGCTTTTACGAAACATTTTTTTGAAAAAGCAACCGTTTTTACGAGTAATCATAACATACACGACATCACACCTGGATTTTCTGCAAGGCTAAGCAGAGTTGTAGTTAGGTATTAGTACGCCGAGAATTCTCCGGTTATATTTAAATCACATCTAAAGGCAGTGGCGTAACTACCGTAGTGCTAGATGGGACATTGCCCCGGGGCTCCCAAGCTCAAAGGGCCCCTTGGCCTCCATGAACGATTGCTGAGGTGCATGTAATATTTAGTACAAAGTACCTTTGCTTTATTATGGCCTGCATCGGGTGATAAGGAGCTAATAATGAAGTAGTTTGGCACATTTATAGAATCAAGTTTAGTTTAAATAAGGCCCGAATTTCATTTATGCTCCGGGACGCTAGATTACATAGCTACGCCACTGGTAATAGGGGTCTAGTCTATTGTCATTGGGGAAAATAGACATCCATCATATTATTATGTGTGTTATATTATTGTGTATTTTTAAAAGCCTATACTGTTCCAAAATAAAAGAAAAAAAAAACTTTTTCTGGCAGTTCTGGGCAAAGGCCATCATATTATCTATGTTTAAAAAAGTAAAAATTAAAAAAAAAACAATACCAACCCTACCTACCCTACCCTAGCTAATCATGTAGTACATAATTTTTATGTATCATCAAAAATTGATGCAATTTTCATAAGGATCTCTAATGTTTTTGAAAATATATTATAGCCTATGATACTCAGGAATAATTTAGCTTTCTATTGATGAAAGAATTTTCAAAATCAGTTCAGTAGATCCAGAAATTACCCCCTACAACGTCACAAACTTTACCTCTTTATAACATTATATTAACATTATTTAAACTTTACACTGTACTGCACTTTGCACCACAGAGTGCAAGCTATAATCGACACTTTTCTATCTGACTATACATCGACATTTTTACGCCTATCAAAACAAAAATAAACAGGTATTATTCTTCGGGTCGAGTCTAAGCAGGTCGAGTGGACGCGGACCCGATAATGCTAACTTTTAAACAAAAAAAAAACTAAATCTTAATCGGTTCATCCATTTAGGAGCTATGATGCCACAGACAGATACACAAAAACACACAGGTATATACGTCAAACTTGTAACATCCCTCTTTCTCCGTTGGAAGTTAAAATAGATTTTCTTCGAGTGTGTACATCTGTTAGCCGTATCGCATAATAATTAGAAGTTATGCAGTCTTTGAAGGCAACGTAATCAGTAGTATGCATTTATGTAAGAAAATGAACGTAAATATTTAGTTTTTCTATTGATGCATAAACTCATATGCGATATCTTACTTCATATGTATCTATTACTAGCTGCCGCCTGCGGCTCTGCCCGCGTGGTATTAGTACTTCTCCCAATATCTATGAAAGTATATGAATTAAAAGCCTTTGCATTATTCTGATGTATAAGCTAAAAAAGTCAGAAAGTAAGTAATATCTGTATAGTTGCATCAAAGTCCGTTCAGTAGTTTTTGCATGATGAGTAACAAATATCTATCAATCCTCCTTCACGTTTTTAATAGTAGTAAGATTTTACAATATCCACAGCCTTACTCACGTAACTGTTGTAACCTCAACTAAATTAACTTGCCACGTAGCTAGTTACTAAGGATTCCTATTTAGCCTGAAACTTTTCGGACATTCCCGATAAAATGATTGTTAATAAAATTAAAGAAACTCCCAAAGGATTACTGTTGTTCAAAATCTCGAGCTTGTGCCACCGGATTATTGCAAAAACCGCACGTTTGTAATAAATCTTGTATGTAAATTCGATAGCGTGTTTTAAGGCATTCCGTTTGAAGTTAACCGGTTGTGTGCCGTTATTACCAAATCAATTAAAAAACCATTATGCTTCGCGTGGATCCACGTTTACAAATTAATTTAAATTTAAAATTCATGTAAGGCGGGCGAACTTGAGAGTAGACTCTCAAGTTCGCCCGCCTTTGTACGTGAATTTTATAATCAATTTGTTTAAGTGTATTGTCTTGGTGTACAATAAAAACTGTGGAAGGAGAAGAAAGAGCTTATACGATTTTTTTATAAACTGCTCCAAAACAAAGCAATTACAAACCCAGAAATAATCAGAAACACCACTAATAATACCACACGTCACTTTTGATACAACATCAATATCAAGTTGCCAATACCGGATTCCTGCGACCCGCCAATCGATGGTAACCCTACCCTATATAATGGATATTGTCATATATTGCCCGTATTCTGTTATAATTGAGAGCGACTGCCTGTGACACTTATTGATGTGCGGAATATGGCATTCCTTGGTTCAGTGTCAGGTTTAGACATTGCTATAATGGATGGAGAGGATCTGATTACTGACAGTATATTTGTACTTATAAAGGATTCTGTTACTGAGCTCAGTACAAAGCTTCTGACATCATCATCATCAGCCTTTTTTAATGTTCCCACTACTGGGACACAGGCCTCTTCTCATAGAGGGAGTGGGCTACGATCCACCACGCGGGCCCAATGCGGATTGATAGATGTCACATGTTTTTGATTGTTTGGTTCTAGGACATGCTGGTTTCCTCACGATGTTTTCCATCACCGTTTTGAAAGCTTCTGTGCCTACTACAAATTAGGAGATAAAACTTAACACCAGTCTGTAACTGTCCCACTGCAGGGCGAAGGCCTCTTCTCATACAGAGAAGGCACGAGCATTGATCACCACGTGCTCTCGATGCGGGTTGGCGATTTCAAACAGGATGGATGGATGAATGTTTGTTACTCTTTGACGCAAAAACTACTGAACGAATGTTGATGAAACTTTACAGAAATATAGGATTAGAATAAAACATAGGCTATAATTTATAAAGATACCTACTAGCTTCTGCCAGCGGCTTCGCCCGCGTGAAAAGTGTTTTTTTAGCCCAAGGGAACATTATACCGTGATGAAAAGAAAGCCTATGTGCTATTCCAGACATATATCTATCTCTGTGTCAAATTGAATCCAGATCCGTTCAGCCGTTCTAGCGTGATTGAATAACTAACATACATCCCCACATCCACACACACATCCATCCAAACTTTCACGTTTATAATATTAGTAAGATTGGGAGAAGTAGCTAGTATATACTAATATTATAAAGAGGAACGATTTTTTTGTTTGTTTGTACCGAAAAGGCTCCGAAACTACTGGACCGAATTAAAAAATTCTTTCACCAATAGAAAGCTACATTATTCCTGAGTGACATAGGCTATTTTTTAAGACCGAAAACGGGTCCTGTGGGGTGGTCCACGAGAGCGAAGCCGCGGGCAACAGCTAGTAAACTATAAGTCCAAAAGCTATACTAAAGACAAGTGTCAGTCGATGTAAGCGATGGTCGAAATGCCATAATATAAGAGACATTAATTTCATTTCCAAACATTTTTGACATATTCCCGATCGCTATCGCTACGCTCTCAATGATAGAAAGTCACTTGTCTAAGTTTCCTCGCGATGTTTTGTCCAAGATAAGTTTAGATTTTCAGTTATTCATGACGATGTTACTGAACTTGCTTCAGTAACTCAAAGAAGTATTTACTCATCATAGTCCTGCGTTAATCCCAAATTATTTGAAGTCGCAGTATGTTTTCAGATGAGGTGTGTGCTGATAGCATCACCTCTATTTCAAAAACTAAAAATTCCATTGTTAACACGCTTTTGTATCTATGTATCAATGTAACGGAATCATTAAACGTGATTTTCACCCCCTTGAAAACGTGGGATTGATTTGAAACTTTGCACACTTTTCAAGGACCGATGACAATGCAATAATTTAGTCAAAGCCAAAGTCAAATACATTTATTCAACTAGGCCAATAAGCGGCGCTTTTTAACGTCAAGCAAAAATTAAAATTTACAAGTACAGTGCAACATAAAAGAGTAGAAATTAAATGAGGGCGCCACAATCGCTCAGATAGCAACCCAGTTAGTACGACCCAGCTGATCTTGATACTTGAATAGTATTATTTATTTATTGGGTATAAAAAATGAGTAAATAAGTATATTATGTATTAGTGTATTGTATTGTATTAGTGTATTAGTTTATTTATTAAATAAGTATATTTAATAAATATTTAATATGTAGTAGTAATAAAACAACAATTTCACAAAAAAATAGTATTTTTAATAATCAATTGCTTTCCATATAAACTCAGATATAAACTAAAATTTATAAAATAAACTAATCTAATTAATCAAAATCTAAATACTCTACACCTTCCATGGGATCACTTAAGTTCGTGTAGTCTATTTTAAGCTCTGGTATTGATTCGTCACTGATTTCTGAACCACTCTCATTATTACTGCTTTCTGCACCATGGGACGACCTTTCATGTGTTTAGCTGGTGTTGAGAATTGCCCACCGTTTTCAAAGCCGTGTTGCACGATTCTGTGCACTGTGCTTACAGAAACACCTAAAACAAGCAAGTAAAAGAATCACTGTCAGTCCGACGAAAGAAGTTCCGCGGTAAATAAACGTGAATATATTTTAAAATTGTTTCTTTCCATTTAGACGATTGCATCAACAAATATGCCATAGTAAAAAATATATTTCGTATCCGCAATAAATTACATTAATTGTTTTTGCCTTACTATCAACGTTGTTAAGTCGCGCTATAACTGCAAAGGTATTTGTTTACCTTAGCATAACCTAAAAAATTGTAGACAAATAATTTGTAAATGATATGTGGTTCGAAAATTTAGCTCCCTGAATGTATTAATCGTTTGTAATTAACGTTTAGCGTAACTTTCAATAGTTACTTACCAGTAAAATCTGCTGTACGATGGTAAACATCTTCTAAGTTGCATAGAAGCTTCCCAGCTTGGAATTCGGCTATACACCACATTTAAACTTTGTAAACTATATCACGGGCACCTCCACGAATTACCTTATTCATGATTTGCCACTGTTTTTCTGTCCACACTCAGAAATATCACACAAAAACCAAAATTCTTACGAAAATCGAAACAAAAAATAAAAAAAAAAATAAAAGAGAAAAATTGACAGCTCAAGTACTCATTTTAGATGTTGCCAGAAAATGAAAACTATTAGTTCCCAAATATTTAATTTCTACTCTTTTATGTCGTACTATAATGAAAGTTGATTTTACCGTGCGCCTTTAAATATTAGCCTTACCAAGATCTTCAGGATTTGCGACTTTTAGTTCAATTTACCATTAAAGCGTGTTTTTTAGTTTTTAGAACTACATTTTTTGTATATCATTTGTTTATAAACAATAAAAATTGAAATTGAACTAAAAAGTCGCTAATCCTGAAGATGTTCGTAAGGCTAATGGGACAAACTATTTAAACGCGCACGGTAGAATCAACTTTCATTACTTGTAAATTTGAACCAAGTTGAATAAACATATTTGACTTTGACTTTGGCTTTAACTTTGACTAAATTATTGCATTGTCATCGGTCCTTGATAAGTGTGCAAAGTTTTAAATCAATCCCACGTTTAATCTAATCTAAATGAAGGCGGTGAAAATCACGTTCAAAGATTCCGTTACATTGATACATAGATACATACCAAGCTAATAAAAGCGTGTTAAAAATAATAAATTGTAGTTCTAAAAACTAAAAAACACGCTTTAATGGTAAGGATAATGGGACAAACTGTTTAAATTATTGCATTGTCATCGGTCCTTGATAAGTGTGCAAAGTTTCAAATCAATCCAACGTTTTGAAGTGGGTGAAAATCACGTTCAAAGATTCCGTTACATTGATACATAGATACATACATACCAAGCTAATAAAAGCGTGTTAAAAATAGCTTTCACTTAGCTATTCTAGTTCTCATTCTGTAGGTTGCCACTAATTTGGATGCAGATGCAAAATTTTTTTGTTCACCGACTGCGTTAGTTTTTATGCTGAAATTACTTAATTTAAATGAAAACGATTCCTTATTCTGTAGCATTATCTTGCCCTGCCTTTTAACTTTAATTAGTAACAATCCTCTAAAATTATCATAAAAATCAAATCCGCTCCCGTCCTTCGCTCACACCATCGACCTACCTCGTTCTCTTAGATTGGACGCCACTGTCCCACAGGATGTGCTCATTGCTGCTACTTGCTTCTTTATGATCTCCGATACAGTAAGAATCCCTCGTCCATTGTATACATACCCATCTCACTCTACCAACACCATTTTCCCCAAGATAGAAAGAGAAAAAGCAAGTATATGATCCGATCTTATTATGAGGCCTTATATTGATTTATTGTATGAATTCGTTACTGTATCATGTACTGTAATAATAGACCTTTTATTATTACTCTGTGATGAAACGTAACTGATACAGAAAATCTTATTATGGGATCTGTTACTCAGAGTATTGTTTTCCAAATTCAAAGACGAGGTGAAAGTAAAATGATATACTTTTTAAACTCTAGACAAAGAGATTATTTCAGCGTGATTGCCAAATACCATTGCGATATCATAAAATTTAGATCGAACTCTTTTTTGTGCCAAGCGTGATCGGTTTCTGTAAAACCACGCCGTGAAAAAGGTGGATAAAAAGTTTAAAGGCTAAAAAAATGTTATTTGGATCAGTTTTCTGTTTTGATAAAATATATTGAAGAAAACTACTATTCATACCTAGATACTTTTCGGTTTATCAATATAATAACCTAAGACCCAATTGAAATGAGATATTCATGTCCCAAAATAGTAACCATTCTGAAAGATAACATAAAACAAATGTCAAAAGGCTATATTTTTTCAAAGAAAGATATAATAAAAGAAATAAAAGAGATCTTTTACAATTTGAAAAGAAATGAAAAGCTTTTTAATATAAACACTGATGTGTACAGTAACACAGAATGAAACACTTTAAAAGTTTTGATTCATGCTAAATTCATAATTGGTGTAAACCACAGAACATGGTATCGCCAACAACTGCCATTACCAACAAATTTCATGACATGAGTTCCGGCCGTCACAGTCATAGACAGAATGAAGGCTACCGCGTTTTAATTTTCCGCTAGGGGTGCTGGTGCAGAGTAAAGACTTCTAATGTCAAATAGCATAGTTAGTTTATGGTTTTCAGTGCGAGTTTATTTACTTCTTTTTTATTGTTTTGAATATTTTCCAAATATGGCAGATTAAGATAGGTTTTACTAACAATTGCTTTAAAAGATTTTCATGTTTCGAAAAAGTGGGCTGCTTAAAACTGCGGCATACTCCATTTTGTATTTAATCGTACTTCTACGACATTAGAAATTTTAATTCAAACTTTGCTTCCGTGCGCCTTATAACAACGTTTAAGCTATATTTAAGGACCTTACTCGCCAGTGGCGCCAACAGGTGAGCACAAAAACGGAAGCCCTCATTGCCAAGGCTGCCAATTTGCTTGAGTAAATGACTCTAACAAGTATGGCACACTACTCGGGGCACACTTGTTACTCAGGAGACATTGCGGAGCCAAAAAGTTCAGGAGTGGCGACTTAGTACAGAAAGACGCAGCGTTTGAAGACCTCCTCAAGTAGACTAGGTGGACCGATGACATGGTTAAGGCTGTGCGAATCCGAATCAAGACAAGACCGATCGATGTAGACGCTTGGGGGACGTTGTTCAGCAGTGGATGTCTTTCGACTGAAATGATGAAACGATTCTTGGTTTATAAGGACAATTTTTTCGACAATGCCCTTCCTAGCAATGGCCATCAAAGCGCCTCAACGCTCTGTGGTACAAACAAAGTTCAAAAATGTTTTAATGAATTGAAATTATGGGTTGATGCCGAAGAGGATAAAATAACCGAATACCGACTTCATTTTATTCTAGTTTTTGTTTCTATTATGCAAATGAAATTAAACATTTTGTAATAATTTTGTTAGCTTTAATTTTTCAAGTTAGATACTCAAAAATATTATCTTTGAGTGGAGCTACTGTGATCTAACTTAGCTTGAGAAGGTGGTTTGTCGTCCTATTTTTCTTTTGTCGACTTAGATTCATGCATTTGTATTTAAACTCATTTTTCGTAATGTGAACTCAATAAAATTAACCCTATAGCCTAAACATTTCATCAATGAAAGCGTCGCAATAGCGATTGGCAAAAAGTCAAACGCAATCGAAACATCACGTGATCCCTTTCGTTTTGACCTTATTTTGACATGTCGACCATCACCATCGCAAATGACACCTGTCTAGAATCTAAGCACACCACATCTCAAAAAACCTGACTTTAAACAATACCACTTTTAAAATAACTTAAATACACATCTCCAAAGAAACTTTCCCCAATCTATTAAACTTTAACATCAATACAGAATAAATGTTTATACTCTTGTTCAAGAATAATAATTATCGTGGAAACTCAATGTTTATTAAAACGTTCAGAAATATTTCATTGGAGAAGTTCACGGCTTATGAAACTTTGCTTTTAAGCGTTTTAGAGCCGGCCCTGAAAGTTCTTAGTAACAAAATCGACTGTCACGTTATTCTCATTTCTAAGGCTTTTTTGTTCTCGTTTTTGAGCTTTACAATTAATTATTGCAATATGAAAGTCTTGTTTTAAAGGTAGGAGTTCTTTTTGGACGTTCTCATCCTTTATTCAGACGTTCTATTGCGGCAAATACCTACTAACATACCTATTTTTGGCAGACAGTGTAGGTATTTATTGCAAATACAATCCTACATGTCATCAGGTATAAGGCCCGCTTGATCGCCACGCGGTAAATAAATATATATATTTATGTAAGTAAGTTAAACCACTTTTTTATGGACCTGCCATGTTATCTCTTCACCACCCTTGGTTGACTGGTAGAGAACCGCCTGTGTACCTTTTGTGCATGAAGTCTAAATAAATAAATACATTTTACATGACAGTATGCATGACCAAATCCGAAATCTGTTAGAAATAGCAAACAATAATCAAAGGACTCTCGACGCTCATTTCGATAAAAACAAAAACTGTATTAGTACATTTTCCTGAAGTCAAATATGACCTTTTTCGATCCCGAATCTGTTCTAGTATTAAATTTGTCGTCAAAATGCCTCATCATTCAAAGATTACAATGTTTCGCTGCCCTTCCACGAAGCTGGCCTTAAACGACAAAACTGACATTGGCAGCCCATAACTGTAGAAAGGTAACAAGATTCATGTCGTTTTCCTTATGGCATAAAACCTATCGGAATGCCAAAAGGTACATGCAATATTTTATCCTAGGGAAGCCATACCAGTCGGTAATAGATTTCAATTCCGTAACGGTGTGCAATTCGTATTTATTAAACGCCATCAGGGCATTAAATCTTCCTTTTTGGAGACGTCTATGTTCGGCAGGGGATTGCGGACGATTCGGTAAGACTATAGTGGCCCGAAAAATCCTTTGATGGGAATTGACCATCCTAAGACTGTTAAGTACCTAAAAACTAATGAAAATTTACAACGATAGTGTCATCTTTAAGAATTGGATTGGTAAGCTCAGTTTGTTATAGATTAAGATGGCCTACTTGCTCTATAACCACCATAATATATTTAACGATAAACTCATTAAAAACTACATTATTTCTCCGTCAACATCAATTTATTGTCAGAAATCAAACAATGATATAAATTCAAAGGACTAATTTCTGAATTGAGTATTTCACGTTCTTAACGTGTCAAACCAAACCAAAGGTACAGCTTGACAAATATTCAACTTCAAATGTACTTCGTTAAATGAATTTATGACTGTTCCTTAATTTTTACGTAATTTTAATGGCTCAGAAGAGTAGTAACCGTAAGAAATTCAAACACCCTGGTAGTCACCGGTGGATACGATTTCTAATTTTAAAAAATCTACATTTTACCTTTTGGTTTGTGGTTTCAACTACTTCTGAATTTAACAATAATTATTACGGCGCGTATCGTTAGAAGATTTCTCTCTCAGAAAGTATCCACCAATTAATAAATAAAATTATTACAAGTATTACAGAATTATACCCATAGAAATATAAAATACAGTATTATATCTATGACTGTATACTGTTTATTATATCTATGATCTCTGGACGATGTTTTTTCTTAATATTGCTATCACAACGTATCCAAATATACCACAGTTCACCTGCTTGTCTAAATATTCATCTACAATATTGTCTAGTACGTTAGTCAAAGTTAGGATGCCTTTGTTGTAACACTCTGTATAGCTACGTGTTGCTCAAAGGCTCACGACGCAACACCCTGTGAAAATTATTAAGCTTAATTATGTATTATGCAACAGTTTAACTTTTGCTGTTATTTATGTGTTGTTTTGTTTTACATTATGTAATAGTTATTTTTTTCTTTGTTTTCAGAAAAGTGTATGTGGGATATTCCAGAAGACTACAACTTGGAGTATTGAAAAAGGTACGTCAAATAAAATTATCTTAATTATATTTGATTTCTTGAAAATGTTTCTTAGCTATAATGCTAAATTAATCACATTATGTAATGGTAATACTAGGGCTTTTTAAAATATACCTCAAATGATGTATCGAGAACCTTAAAGTTACCTTCTATTGGATCGAGTTTTGATTTCTACAAGAACCAAATATTTGCATGGCCTCAAAGTAGTTTCGTCCCCGTTTGTAAGATTCATGTCTATAAATGCATCCACAATAGGGGATAATTTATACGAGTTTAGGGCAAGGTTTCAAAGGTTTCTGCAAGGAACATCATGATTAGAAAATAATATATAGGTGCTTTACTTAACATTGGTTGTATGATTATCCTTTCATTATTGGAACTATTTTCAAACGTTAGTCGATTCTTTACATAACCTTAGAACCTTTTCTTCGTTTAAAAAAATCATTTTTAGGAAAAAAAAAATCCGGCTTCCAAATAAAAACACTACAAAGTGAAAAATAACTTCAATTTCTGAAGTAGGTGTTCCAGTTTCGTTTCTTCGTTTTTTGAAAATTATCCGACTTCCATAATTGAAGTTATTTTCCACTTTGTAGTGTTTTTATTTGGAAGTTGGTTTTATATTTTTGTAAGTTTTTAAACAATAAACAGACATGCGATTGCAGCAATCCCTACAGATATGCCTTCATTTATTGAGAAGTTCTGTAGTACATATTCGAAGTTCTTCATCAGATCTTTAAAAAATTTAAATGGGACCATTTCGGAATAAACTTCTTTCGAACAAAAAATAATATTTTTTTAAATCACATATGATGGAGTTATGCTCGAAAATACATTTAAAAAAAATGTGTAAGCATCCGAATTGAGAACCGCTTCCTTTTTGGGAAGTCGGTTAAAAATCATTCACATCAAGCATTGCCATTCAACGTGGCAATGCTGCCAGCGTTCTGGGCACTTTTCCCATTGACAGCGAATTGTTTTATGATGATGAATTTCTCTCTTCTCTCCCTTTTTATACGCGCTTGTATGTACATCATTATTATTATGAGTTTGTATAGATGTTAATTATCTGACTAGATTATGTTGTGCAGCAAAGTTCAAGTAATGAATTCTACGTATCGTGTGAAATATTGTAATGAACTCAGTCAATAGAAATTTCAAATAAATGTGAACTGAGAACTAATGAAAGTTTATATTTTTCATTAGAAGAGCCAATTACTAGTGCTTTTATGAACTTCGCCGTATTGCAAATAAGTTTTATTAGAGAATAAGTAGTTAATTTAAAATTTTGCTGTTTTCTATTTTATATCTAGGAGGTAAAGTTTTAGATTAAATATATTTCGAGTTATTGAAAAATTTAACTGATATTATTGATTTCAAGTAAAAGTAATCTCGATGTCTCTCCACTTTGTTATCGCAGGATTACATGAGTTATTGAGCCAGGTTATCAAGCAAGTAATAGCATTTTTTTCTTGTCCAAATGCTCATGCATACTGTACTACCACGAGGAGATATCACAGTAATGTGGGAATCCAACCCACTAAAACTCCACGGTATCCTGTGCCGCTTATGGCGGAACAGGGGCACGCGTTAGCACTCACCGCGAACCCGCCGCGGCCGTCCGTCAAGACCAAGACCAAGATAGGGACCTCCCCTGCGGCCCCGAGCAATTAATAGCCTGGCTTTAGCATAAAAATAAAGTTAGTCCTGTATTGGTATACAAGGACAGAGTGACCGAACTAGTACAATCTAGATGTCCTATCTTGAAAAACTATCTATTGTATCTTTTTTATACTAATAAAACCCCTACGTATTTTCCACAAAAACATAAACATAGAGCTAAGAACCGCCAGACGCGTATCTAATATTTAATTCGTGACGTCTACGTCACATGTCACCCGCGTCAAACGTCACTGTTCGACGTTATCAAAAATTCTCATAAGCGCTCTTGATTTATGACTTCAACCCCCTTCACCCCCTTTTAAGGGGTAGCCAACTAAATGACGTAACGACCCTTTTCTAAAAATTCTTTAATGTAATTAAAAAATACTCGCGTCTAGAATTTAAATTCTTTGGTGACGGCCGAATTTTTTTGACACGTGAAGATATTTTTGGGGTGAGATATTAAATGGGGAAAATGGCTTCAGGGAAGAGGGTGCAAATACAATTTGTCGTGACAAATTGTTGAGTTCTTGAGAGTGATGATGATTTGCGTCAAACCTCTTACGAGTTTGTTGGTATTATCTGGATTACGTTATTTTTTTTGAGGTAATGCCTGAAAATAATATTAAAGTAAATTAATGGTTAATTATCATAGTCTAGATTTATAAGAATAAATTATTTTTAAGAATAAATTATTTTTATACTGATTAATTATATTAATTTGCTGAGTTTTTTTTTATAAAAATCGCTTTGTTTTTGTATTACCTAAGTACTCAATTAATAGATCGATCAAAATCTGTAGTAATCAGTTGTGTGTAATAAAAATATCTATTAATATCTAATAATAAGAGCTACAAGGTTAAGTTAGATAACACAACAGTTTTAATTAATTATCAATTTAAATGCCAATGAAACCTTGCTAGACACTGTAAAGTAAACAAAACATAAATTCTATATCAGGAAGTGTCTTGCTTAGTGTGAATTAATTGAAACCAAGGAAAAATAAAAACAAAACTAATTAGACACTCTAAAGTAAACAAAATGTGCATTTAAAATCAGCAATTGTCAGGAACTATTTGAAAACAAGGAAAATTAAAACAAGAGACAGGAAAATTTCAAAACAATAGAGTAACGTCCGCGGCTTGCTGACTGGCTTATCTTTTCACCACGGCACGAGCGCCTGTCGCAACTCGTACCGTATATCTCGTGCCGACACAAGAGGAAAAGAGTTTAAATGTTGAGCTTCTATGTCACAACGCTGGTGCAACGAACAATAGAATCAGTACACGCCAGTGAAATCTAGTCAAAACTGGTATTTACGATAAGGACATTGAGGACATAGAACTTTACTTATTTTGAAGAGACTTTGTTCTGCATAAAGAACTTATAAATTAACATTGGATCAGACAAAACAAAAACGTTTCTATAGAAAACCTTCATAAATATTTTACCATACCACCTATTATAGTATTATTATGGTGAATATAAATTCCTGTTTCCTGAAAGGTTCAAGCTTCTGAGAATTTGTTAGTAAATAACTTATTACGTAGATAGGTACGTATATACAAAAATAACTTTAGACAATGTAGGCGCCTTTCTGATCGGGTCGGTGCGTTTTTGTTTCAGTACAGACACGCGTGTATGCGCTCGATAAATAATCTCTACCGAACGACTCAGGAAGCTCTCGCAAAGAAGCTTTCAGGAGTCAGGGGACAAGATTGAAGAAAACAAGTTGCAGATATCTTGAAAACCATACTGGCCAATTGATGCATTTTCTATTAATTTTCCTTATGGTTGTACGCGCTAAAACGCAAACCCGAACCTAACTTATTGAACGTGTCATCTTTCGTTACAATAGAGGTAAGTATACTTATGTAGGTTGGTATACTTTGTGTATTTCTTATGTCATCCCTCAGTAATCAGTACCTACTGCTAAAGAATTGATGATTGTTGTTTGTTTTTTATTGCCTTGTAAAACTAATAGGTAGACATTGTTGTTTAATGTTGTTTTGATGGCCAGCCTGCTATTAAATGCGAGTATGACCACAGGCTTCAGAGGGTTGCATTGGGCAAGAGTTTCACAAAATCGAGTGCTCTGTACAAAAAGTATTTGCTTCATCATAGTCGGTTAACTATTCGAGATATCTTATACCCGTGACATAATTATCATTAAGGAGTTCTTCATCACTTAAACAAAATTATACTTTCTGAGTGCAAATGCTTGCATTGTTGATAACCAATATCGCTATATGCATGCCTATAATATTTGAAGAGTTCCCTCAATTTCCATGGGATTCCATAATCAGATTCTGAGTTGGTGACAATGGGACCACATGGAGAACATACCTTTACAAGCACAAAGACAATTTTCAAAATAGGTCCACAATTGATGGAGAAATCGGGGAACATAAATTTCTCACTTAGTCCGTTCTTCTCACGACAATGATTACTGTTGTCTTGATGGCCAGTTTACTAGTTACTACGTCTATGGTATGGTCGTCAAATTGGAGCCAATTCAATTACCTTTTGGGTAATAAATTGCGGACAATGCTGCTGATATACTGTGGGGAATGGCTGGAGAAATTGTGATTGTATTAGTTAGCCTATCTACCTCTGTCTGTAGCTATATGTACCTACTGATGTTAGGAGATTAATAAAAGCTATCATGCGTGTACAGACATCATCGTATTTGAATATATTTGTAACTATATCTGGTAACGATGCGCGCAAAGTTCGCGTTAAGGGTGTAGGCTATTTACACTTGAAGAAAACTGTGTAACCAATGCGGATTGCATTGGTTACAAGTAATTCTAAAGCAAACAACATTTTGAGGCCCACCGTCTAATAAAAGATTATGCACCAAGAGGACAAAGCAGTGTCGTACGTCTCGGGCGGCATATTGCATTCTGAGCGAAGCGAGAGAGTTATGTAGTCCTGTCCTGAGTGAAGCGAGGGGTTCAAGCTGTCCAAAACGAAGACAGGCTTTATCTCATACTCCACTTTTCACACCTTCTGCGAGACAATAAAAAGCCAGGGCTCCATAACCAAATACCGTCTTTGGTTTCACATCCTTTGAAATCGCGAGTTTCAAGTTCGGCTTATGGTGGGTGACCAAAAGCTGACTAACTTTCAAATTTTATTTTTGCCTATACTGTCCCAAATGCCTACCCCAAAACCTTCCAGGTATTCTTTTCCTGAGCCACCTTGATCCAATTTTATGTTACATCTTTTTAATTACCACTTTTCCAGTTTAAGATTAATCTAAGTAAAGTCAATAGAGTCTTAATACAGTGTGTACAAATTGTAGCCCATGTATCCTTGTAAAGCTTCTTTATAGTTCTCCGCGATGATCTCATAGGTCAAGCTAGTCGCAGCACAATAGATCATACATAATCTATGATTTTATTTAGTGCTCATAAACGCTGCCAACACCCACAGAATAATACACTTATTTATTTGTCTTATTTAATGATAAATAAAGTAATCATCACTTGTGCGGTTGTAATTACAAATCAAACAATTCACCGAAGCACAAAATGTAAATACATTCCAGAATAGATCCGAAAAAAATAGGTAATAATTATTAGATTATGTTTCGTTTATGAATAGAACCCGCGACACAGTATAACGTTACCATCACTTTGAGCCTTTTCCCAAATAAATATATTGGGGGTCATCTTCCTGTAGGTATTTCCGGATACAGCTAAATACTAGGAGTTTATATGCGTCTGCCATTCTGACCAGTAAAACTCGGTTATTGAGCAACACGATTACTCTCTGATAGACTTGTTGACGGACTTTCGGGATTCTGAATTCTAACCCTTAACGACCATGATTTAGAAAGGAACATTAAAATTGTAACATCTTTAACCACACAACTCAGAGACACCTCGTTAGTCTTCTTGTTCTTCTTTTCGTGTGAGGATGTGGCCACCTCTGGTGTCAGAGTTAATTAAGCCGCCTCTAGGAACCCCACAGGCCTCTGAATTGGCTATTTCAGACTTTCATTAAGTCCAGGTTCGCCCACGCACAATGGTCCACCTGAAGGATTAAGTGCGGCAACCAATCCTCTCTAACATAGAACATCGAAGTCTAGGTTCTCTCACGATGTTTTCCTTCACCGTTACCTATGATGTCCAAGATAAAATTAGATAGTACATAATTAATTGGAAAAGTCACATTGGTGCTTGCCCAGATTTGAACCCACGACCTCAAGCACGAGAGGCGAGTCCTTAACCACTGGGCCAACACGACACTACACACTACACACGACACCTTATCGGTAACTGCTAGAGACGGAATCGTTAAAACTTTCCATACAAAGCAAGCTAAATTGTCACTGAGTATCACCGTTTACTCATAGATATTGACGACCCGTAATAATTCTCATTCTCATGGCTATACCTGACAGTCGGAACTTGTTGTTCAGCGCCAGTGCTGCCAACTCGTCTAAGCAAAAACGCGCTGTTAGCTCTTTAAAAAAGAGTGCTATATTCAGCGCCAAATTCAAACAAAACCCCCAATAATTTGAGTCCAGGGATATATAAACGTTTGTATTTGTTTTTTTTATAAGGGCACATCCATTTTTATCATCATATTCATCGTCTTACTGCAAAACTCCTAAAACTCATTCAGAATAACTGTCGAAAAATTATAAATTACTGTCGAACAATAGAACAAAATTACAAAATAGTTATCGAGGAATCATTGCTGCCAACTCGAAGAATCCCCAACTCATAGACTAAGACACCAAACAAGAAACAAAGTAGCATGGTGTATTATTTCAAAAAAAGCGCTAGATCTGGCGCTGAAGGCGCTAAATTGGCAGCACTGTTCAGCGCACATTTCCAGAGGACCAATAGACGCTGCCAGCGCGACATTTCCGTGCACTGCGCTTTAAATACAGGACGCTGAAACAGCCTACCTAGCAACCTATCTCTGCGTCATCCAGGTCATCAAACTCGCCAATTTACACTATAATTTGGTCTCCTACGATTAACAAACCACAGTCAGCCACCGACCACATAATAACACTAGTGCGTACTGCGGGTAGTCTCATCAAGGCTGACAGCTCCAAGGTTGACCACAGATAGTGTAGAGGAACGTGGTTGGGGTCTGTTGCTTAGAAAATTGTGGGGACAGTTGTTTTCGCGAAGTTATTTAATGGTCATTATTATGTGGGAGGTGTTATTGTCTTGGTACGAGTATAACGGTAGTAAAGCATCTTTTTTATATGTGTAATGGCAATTTGAAACGGCAAAAGTGTAGGACTCACTCATGTGTCACTCACTTGTGCGGATAGGTACAACAAGAGGGTAGCCAGAAGCAGTTAAATTAAAGAGTCAAATTAGTTTGATACGTTATATTTTACCATAGTCTTCACGCTATTCCGGCTTTTACAGAAGTGACAAGAAAAGCTAAACTAAAATGTCTTCAAATGTTTACGTAGCGTTCTGCAGCCAAATTGCGTAAGTGAATTCGGCAAGGCGAAGGATTTAACCCCATCTATCGACCAAACACATAGACGGAAATCCACAACGCAACTTTCATCTCGCACGTGATTGGTCGATTGATGGGATTAAATCCTTCGCCTTGCCGAATTCACTTACGCAGTTAGGTTGCTGATTTTATTCACCTTCCAAAACTAAATAGTTATCTGTTGCCAGTTTTAAAATAGGCAAGAAGGTTGCCTCTAAATAGGTGAGGAGCCCTCATAGTACCTACTGGTGTATGCGATGGTCTAAACAAAGTGGCATACGGGCGATAGCGTCATTTGTAAAATGACTTCAAATGCACAACGCCATCTATCGAATATAGAGTTCAAGTCCGAGTATCTGAATTGCGTGTGTTGTGATAATTTTACTTCTTGAACACTTTAAATTCAACTAACTTTTGATAGTATGAACCGATTGCGATAAAACAAAAACCAAATAATACTTCATGTTACATTTTTTATGTATATAAGTTACCTACATTAGTTTCGTACATTTTACGTGATGCGTGCACAAATAAACAGACAAAATATCCAAAAATGCTGGTAAAGGTGTCTGTTGGTTATCCTTTAACACCCTGGCTATTTTTTCTGGAAATATTTTCGATGTAAATAAACGACTTTTCTACAGATTTATTATGTGTATTGATTACATGTATGATCAATAAATACGAGTACATAGCTCTCATCATATAATTTGGCCTAACTGGTATGCGAGATAAAATTACTGAATATTTCAAGTTAGTTTAGTTTCAACATAGTTTATTTGGAAAGGTGTTTATTTTACTTAATAAACAATTTCTACGAAAAAATGTATGGAAAATGGATACTCGGGTGTTGAAGTGAACTTCAGAATAAGTTTGTTTTCAATATTCTATTTCGCGGCATTTCAAGTTAGCTGGATAACCGAACATACAGTTCTGACCATAATTTTGTTAGTGAGTAATTGTTATTAACTAAAGTAAATATTTAACTGGAATAACCTCTCAAAGCGTAAATAACTTTCGGTTAAAAATAAAGTAATCAAAATTTTATAAAACAAACGCACATTAGTATTAATTTCAATCAAAATTTACATAATGTTTTGTTTTCACAGAATCGATTCTTTTTTTTTTTTAATAATCTATGGGCTCGCGTTTGACCACTATCTCGCCTGATGTTAAGCGATGACGTGGTCTACGGTGAAGCACGCTTGCCTAGAAGAAACCTATTCACTCTTGACTTGAAGACCCCAAGGTTGTAGCTATCAGGGAACAAAGACCCCGGTAGGGAATTCCACTCCTTAGCTGTACGCACAATGAAAGTATTAGCAAAACGGTTTGTGCGTATGGGAGGGATGTCCACCATGTACCGATGGCGCATGGCCGTACGTCTTGTAGTCCGATGATGGAAAGGGCTAGGCGGAATCAAATTGTGTAGTTCCGTCGCACACTCCCCGAAATGTAACCGATAAAAAACCGACAGGCTGGCAACTCGGCGTCGATGTTCGAGGCTCTGGAGCTTTGAGGCGATCAGTGCATCGTTGCCAATAAGCCTTTTGGCCCGTCTGTCGATCGACTCAAGTACATCAAGCTGGTATTTGGCAGATCCATCCCAGAGGTGAGAGCAGTACTCCATGCATGACCGAACTTGCGCTTTATACAAATTGAGCAGCTGTTCAGGCGTGAAGTACCGTCTCACCTTAGCAAGAATCCCCAACTTTTTTGCAGCTAATAATTCCCATTGTCTCAAGGGATTTGTCTCTAGCATTTTGGCACTTTAACATTCGTTTTCAATAGAATAACACTTTAGAATCAGGCGTCCCAGAGATTATCGCCTATTAGCGACACTTTATCTCAGGACTTCTGGAGATTACGTACCTACTATCAAAATAAATTGTAGTTCTAAAAACTAAAAAACACGCTTTAATGGTAAATTGAACTAAAAAGTCGCTAATCCTGAAGATCTTGGTAAGGCAAAACAAACAACAAACACACAAACAAACTATTTAAACGCGCACGGTAGAATCAACTTTCATTATTTGTAAATTTTAATTTTTGTTTGACGTTCAAAAGTGCCGCTTATTGGCCTAGTTGAATAAACATATTTGACTTTGACTTTGGCTTTGACTAAATTATTGCATTGTCATCGGTCCTTGATAAGTGTACAAAGTTTCAAATCAATCCCACGTTTTGAAGGGGGGTGAAAATCACGTTCAAAGATTCCGTTACATTGATACATAGCAAGCTAATAAAAGCGTGTTAAAAACGTGTCACCTCTCTCAAATATTAGTTTAAATACCTTGTTTAGATTCAAGTTATCAAAGCCATTGTTGGCTTACGATTATGAATAGAAAGCAACAAAAAATTCCTATTCACATTGCAAATTCCGCCACGTAGAATATAAAATTTTACCCGTATGTTACGTTACGCTGTTTTCCCTTACGTGAGTGAAATTTTTACACGCCTCAAAGTATAGACATTTGGTTATAACACTAGGCTTTAAGTAGGCACTAATATTAGATGACCTTAATGGTTATTGTGGAAATATTCTTCTCTCGACTTTCCGTCCTGTGTTTAGGGCTTTCGGGATTTCGTACACATAGGGTGATTGGGAGAGGGGGGTATTGCTTAGCCTATATGTCCTGTCTAAAAAATGGCTGTATCTTTTTAACCGTAATAGTGAGCCAGTTCAGTTTCGTTGGTTCGGCGTCACCCATTCACCGGCTATCGCTGAAAACCAGCGATGTGGCTCTGTCTCAAACGCGAGTCCCAGCATTATGCTGAGCGTTGACCATTTTGACCGGTGGTGGTTGTGATCCATACTCTGTATTTGTATTTTTCCTTTGTTTTTTTTTATGATATGGGTCGTGCCTGGCGCAAATAAACGTTATTCTTTATTTTAAGCTAATCACTGAACAGATCTTATCATGGCTTCTCAACATCATTCTCGTGCCCGTGCCCGATTATTTGTCGGTACATAATATCTTCTTTTGATCTATACTTTGCTGTAAGTCTTCATCTCAGTCGTTACTTCTTTCCAAGCCGTACCATCTCTCATACAACCCCTCCATCTTTTCTGTGGTCTTGCCCTTACTAATACATCTATCATAATAAATTAAAAGGCCATAGATTTGATAATACGTTTCGTATCAACAAAACCTTGTACTTTCCTTAGTGTGATTACGATTAGAACTTGGTCGTCCGGCGCGAATATTTTTACGACTTTATGTACAAAGATTTTCCACACTAGGATTTATTTATTTGTTAAGTCACGTACAAATACTTGAACGCATGTGGAGGTAATAAATCCGAGACCTTTATAGAGCAAAGAAATCCGACCACTAAGCTACGATAAACATTTGTATGTTACGAATGATATTTATTTTCTTTTATCTAGCTCTGTAGTTTTCACTAAGACCTTTCTCAACAGGTTTTGGACTTATTCTTAGACTTAGACTTATGGATCTTGTAGGTCGAAAAATTAAGAATAAGTTAAGCTTGACCAAAGCAACGAACGTGTTATTGAGATTGCCAGCTTTTGTTTTTTATCTCTAGCTCGGCCCTTTTTATATGGGGCATAAACAGACCATATTGGATCTCTGCGTAACCCTTCAGAGATTCCTGGCATAGGAATAGATTGTCTGTAACTTTAAATTTAATCCAGCAAAGACTGACAATGCGGTAGCAAGACTGATCTCAATCATACACGCCTTATAAGGTAGGTAAAATGCTAAACAAGAGTTGACCTATTTAAAATAATGCGTGTAAGGCATAAGTAGACCAAATATTAAGACGTGTAAATAAATAAAATAATATAAATGTATGACGTCACCTGTCACGTCAGCCGCCTGACGCTACATTTGACGCGACGCGACGTGAACATCAAACTGTCATGCACGCCGCGTTCTGTTGCGTTGCGTCAAATCGGTGAGACGGCAAGGGAATACGAATTAAGTTGTTTTCGGTATGTAAGGGGAAGACAATTTAAACTGGCGCCTCTCCTCTCTCCTCAAATTTGACATGGTATTTTTATTTACCGAAACATTATATGTTATTTACAAAATTTTTCATCAAATAACAAATGCTGATTATGACAAGAACCATGCCATTGCCATTGTAAGAACTTTTGTAACCATATTATTATTTGCAAATAAATCTTTGCTTTGACTTTGACAAAAAGCCAATAGGTAACTTTTTACTTTAAAAAAAACCTTTAACCGTGCTGATACATCTTGTTGAATGTGCCGTTTAAGTAACAAGATTTTTGTAGATTTTGACTGTAAATAATATTATAGGAAGGATACAGATGGGTCAAGAAAGATCAGACAATAATTTTAAGACATTTATAAAACGGACAAAAATTATGCACTTAATATTAAATTATATATTAATTAGTAGGCCGCACGTTACTGCGTATTGAACCAGTATAATCTGGCATGGCATTCTATTGAAACTCCGTACTGCGCTAGACCAGCTCAAGATTAAAGATTAACTACTGACCTACTATACCTACACTCCACGAGCTGTTCCACAACGACCTTTCATTTATTACGCCGACTATACGTACACACATACCTTGCCTACAATACAACAGTGTCTCAAGATGCAACATCACATAAACGAAGCTGATGAGCCGCCTCTGCAGACCGAGACATAATCGCATCCTCTTTAATGAAATGTTGCGACGAATTAGGTCGGAGTCCATCCGCGTGTTGTATTGTGGGCTGCTAGGGATTTGTGAATGTACGGCTTGTTGAAGGGACGTACTATATGATGTAGGTATGAGAGGAACAGTAACTGCTAGTGAAATTCGGTTTATAGAGAAAGTAAATTGTAATTGATTAAATGCACGTCATTGATGGTGTTTAGATTAAAATTTTCTGAACTAAGTACCAAACTACGTATTAATTAATACCTGGCTGGTTACCGAGGTACGGAAGAAGGAGTATCGCCAGGTCAACCAACGCAACAAGGGCAACACCGGCTAAAGTTTACATACATAGCCCGCGTATTTAAAAAGTGATAATCTATGAAAAACCTTCTAAATTCACCAAAAAATAGTGGAACTCAGTGCAATAACTGTAACTTACAAGTGGTATTATTTGTGACTATCAACTACAAGTGTATAACCAACTTAAATCCATAGTATTGTTGCAGTCAAAACGCTTCACAAACAGTAAATCAGTGATAATAATAACATTTCACCCCAACCTTACTCTTATTAATATCAAATAGTGAACGTAAGTGCAGTTTATATAAGAAAAAATAGTGAAATAATTGCGAAATATAAAAAAAACATAAACATAAATACCGTTAAGAAAAAAAAAATTAAATTTGACCTTTGGACTATAGTCAATGTTCGACAACTAGCGCCAGCTCGTCACCAAGCGGTGAATAGACTAACCAAGATAGTACTGCTACTTGCCACCAGCGGCGCAAAACTAACCATCGGGGATACCAGTGCCAAAAACATTTTAGAATTTGGTAGAAAACTATTACTTTTTTTTGAGGACTTCGAACGAACATAGGGAATTGGCACCCGGAAGGTGATATTCCTTGGATATTTGGTTTTATTTTTTTGTTTTATTTTTTTGTAAATCTGGTTTCAATTTACAATATGGAGTTCTTAGAAAATGTTACTTTCCGAAGAACACGCACGCGGTCGGAACCTGATACCAGCGCTATAATCTCGCAGACGTTGGATTTTACCTCTAATTCCTTGCCAGGTATGTCTGAGGATGAAGATGAAAACCAAATAAACATCTATAAGAAAGAGTTGGAAAAGCTTAAAACTCAACTACAAAGCGCACACAAGGAAATAGAATTGTTATCGTTGGAGATTAGTAACCTGAAGAAAACAAATGCTGATCTGGTGGAAAGGAATAAAACGTACAAAGTAATAGCGTGTAGTCCCCTTAAGACCAAAGCCCAAACACCGAAAAAGAAAGCACCTGTTCGTACAAAGACAACACAAACGCAGACATCAGAAAGTATGAATACTACACATAGCGCACATCAAGTAGATATTAGTTCTGGCAGTTCTCAGAACTTCGTCGCCTCACAGAGTAGTATTAATGCAAATGCACCACATCCTTCGCCCCCATTTGTAAAGTGTAACATATGTGTTCTGAGCAGTGAAGCATCAAACAGAATATATACAATGAGTGAGAAAACTCATTTAAAGAACTATAATATGTGTCATTATCGTACTCCTAAATGTGGCATAAAATATTTGTTAAATAATATCCATCAAAAAGTTCAAAACTTTACTCGTGCAGATTATTGCATTGTTTTCATTGGCGAAGAGGATTTCAGGAAAACCCATAATTATATAGAATTTGTAACCTATATTCGTGATATGTTAATAACACTAAATCATACTAACTTTATAATATGTCTGCCTACATTTAAGTACATGGACAATGCCAATACTATGTTTAACAGCCGAGTAGATACTTTTAATAATTTGATTTGTATGGATGTTGAGACTTACAATTACGCATTTATCTTGGACTCAAATTTAAATCTTCCATACACATGGGATACATATAACCAGCGACATGGGCACCTAAATAACAAGGGCTTTATGCGGATTATCTCGGCTTTACAAGACTGCATCCTAGACCTAGAGGCAGTAAATACTTCTAATTTAAGACTTATGAGAGATGAAATTTCTAATGATTACAATGATTCAAATGTTAATCGGTCTAAAAGCCCATCCAGTAATGTTAATGAGACAAACGAGTCGTCCAACTCAAATTGTTTTTTTCGCCTATAACAGCATAAATATATTGCATCAAAACATTGCTGGTCTTTTAAATAAGGCTGATCTGCTTACAGTCCATCTTCAGGAACTATCTAAGGAACAAAAAGACATAGATGTGGTCTGTATTACGGAACATTTCTTTATGCGGGGCTATGAAAAGGTATTAAATATTCCAAATTATAAATTAGCTGCGTGTTATTCAAGACGAGCAAAAAAGCGCGGAGGATCTTGCGTTCTAGTTAAAATAGACATAGAATATAAAGAACTAACAGAGATCTCACGCCATTCGATAACAAACATTATTGAATGCTGCGGAATCGAATTAGTCCGGCAAAAATTAATAGTTATTTGTTTATACAGGCCACCGAAAATTATCAACCTAAATATGTTCTATGAAAAACTTGAACTTGTTATGAAAACTTCTTGTATTAACTCGAGTAAAGCGGTTGTTCTTTGGGGGGACTTCAACATTGATACCTTTAAAAAGAATAGAATGTCCCTAGACTTTGAATATTTTCTTTTGGGCTGTAATCTAAAGCTGGAACTGAGGCAACCAACTAGATTGTGCAGTAATAGCTGCATTGATAACTTCGCTCACAATTCTCGTCAAAAATGTAAATGTGAAGTGATCGATTTGGCTCTTTCAGATCACACGGCACAAACTCTGCAAATTAAAGTAAATAAAACATATAGATTGAAGTCTTGGCGAATCAAGAGACGAGATTTGTCGTTAGAAAATCTAGTTAAATTTAATAGTCATCTTAGCTGCATTTCGTTCGCCGATATATACAATACGGAGAGTGTAAATGTAGCATATGATATTTTCTTGGAAGGTTTCCGTTTATTGTATGACCTTTGCTTTCCCTATAAATTTATTACTATACAACCGCATAAAAAAGTTAAATGGATCTCTCGAGGAATGCGTGTTTGCAGTAAAAAGCAACGTCACCTCTTATGGCAATACAGACTTAGGCCAAATAATGAAAATAAAAATAAATTTAAAGACTACTCCAAAAAATTTCGAAAAATTATCAAATTAACTCAGAAATCACAGAATAACTACTTCATACGAACTTCAAGTAATAAATCGAAAGCATCTTGGCAAGTCATAAACAAAAAACACACACTCACGACCCAATTCCCCAAATTAGACTACATGATACAACAATTACAGATCCTCAAAAAATTGCTAATATCTTTAATAACTACTTTATTGATCAGATCCAACAGTCACCTCAAGTGTCATTTGAAACTAATAATATTTCAAAAAACTTGAACTCAATGTTTATGGCACCAGTTCTACCCCAAGATGTAATTAGAGCAATAAAATCTTTAAAAAATAAAAATAGCGTTGGGTATGACGATATAGCAACGAAAGTTGTTAAATTTGTGGCGAACAATATAGCTGTACCTCTTAGCCATATTATCAATCTCAGCATTAACTCTGGTGTGTTCCCTGATAGCTTAAAAACTGTTATAGTTAAACCGCTTTACAAGAAGAATAAAAGGGAAGAAATAGCTAATTACAGACCGGTAGCCTTAATTCCGGTATTGTCCAAAGTAGTAGAGAAGCTGATCTACGAATTACTTAACAGTTTTTTATTTAAATATGACATTTTGTGTAATGAACAAAAAGGTTTTAGGAAAAACAAAAGCATTAATACGGCTATTTTCGAGCTATACAATACTATCATCAAAAATGTAGATAGAAAAGTACCTATTTGCGCAATCTTCACAGATATGACGAAAGCTTTTGACTGTGTAGATCACGACATTCTACTGAACAAGTTGAGTGTTTATGGAATAAGGGGAAATGTACTCAAACTTATTAAATCATACCTAAGCGATCGTGAACAGTACACGGAAATAACCAGAATTTGCCCTAAGACGAAGAGAGAAAGAAAATACCGATCCGAAGGGCGAACTGTAAAATATGGGGTACCACAGGGCCGCGTCCTTGGGCCACCCCTTTTCTTAATTTATATCAACGATTTGCCACGTCACGTTGATAATCCAATGGTGTTATTTGCCGATGACAGCACCGCGTTGGTAAAATGTGAACATCCGGAAAGCTATGAACAGGACATAAATAAGACCCTGGAAGATATCGTACATTGGCTAGAAAGAAACAACTTAGTTATAAACCTACAAAAAACTAATATAATGCACTTCCATCAACGCACAATTTTAAAACAAGTATCTGTAGGCTACAATAAACAACAAATTAACCAAGTTGAAGTGGCAAAATTTTTGGGGATATATATTGACAGGCAACTGAATTGGCAACCACAAGCAGAGGAAATTTGCAAAAGGATGAATTCAGCGGCATATGTCCTTTCAAGGTTGTCCAAAAAAGTTGACATTCAAACTACTTTGGTAGCTTATCATGGTTTGGTTGCAACAGTTCTAAGATTTGGTATTGTTTTCTGGGGCAATTGCAGCTCAAGGGAATATATATTCAAAGCGCAAAAACGTTGCATTAGAGCGATGTGTGGTTTGAAGACCACAGACAGTTGCGAACCAAGGTTTAAGTCCCTAAAAGTGCTTACATTTCCGTCATTATATATTCTGGAAGTGGCCATGTTTGTAAAGACCAATAAAAACCAATTTCCCATGATATCAGAAACTAGTAAACGACCCGTTAGAAATCAATACAAGAATTTATTACAAATCGAGTCCTGCAACACAGCGTTATTAAGAAAAAGCGTTATTTGTATGGGTCCTACCATCTACAATAAATTGCCAGAAGTAATAAAAAATGATACAATTAGAAACTTTAAAAATAAATTAGTGGCCTTCCTAACAGAAAAATGTTATTACTCGATTAATGATTTTTTAATGGACAAAACTTTTTAATCAGTAATGTATATATTTTATCCTGAATTAACATCTTATTTTAATTTTTTTTTAAAGTATTTGTGATAAATCTGTGACTTTTTAATTTGTAATATTATTGTGACATTTTTCAGTATTAATAAATGTATCTATAATTGTAATAACTCTGTGACTTTTTAATTTGTAATTTTATTTTGCCATTTTTCAATATTAATTAATGTATGTCATGTATTGTAATCATTTTGTGACATTTTAATTTGTAATTTTATTTTTTGATATTTATTTAACAATTTTGTGAATTTTTGCGTGCCTATTTCTAGGCAGAATGTACATGGCTCACTCCTATTTACTCCACCTGTATTTTTTGTAACCTACATTCATTGCAAATAAATGATTTGATTGATTGATTTGATTGATTGATTGAACCGTCTGATTAGAGTCACAATACAACAAACAACACACACAAAACTACAAAGTACAATAAAGTATATGTTAAATATATAAGTTCTACGCAATCTAATATTAAAATTCAGTTATGAATGATTTAAATAGTAATGATACCTATTTTCATTAGCTAGGATATTATTTATTTATTTATACTTTTTATGCCTATATTTTGGTCTTTTAGTTTGCTCGTGAAATAATAACAGCCGCACTGGTCGATCATTCAGGGTAAGCAACGCTTGACAAGGTCGGTCCGTGGATGGGTGACCATTTCAACATACCGAGTTTCCTCCGTGCCTCGGAAAGCACGTAAAGCCGTTGGTTACGGCTGTCATTTGAAGATCTTTGGCAGGCGTTACGGGTAGTCAACAACTTGAGATCTGACACCAGTCTTTCCAAAGGGTACCGTGGTACCTAGTTACTGGGTTGTGGAGGCAGATAGGCAGTGGCTCCATGTAAAACACTGGTACTCAGCTGAATCCGGTAAGACTGGAAGCCGACGACAATATAATTGGGAAAAAGCTAGGCAGACAGATAGATCCTGGTCTTTTTACAGTATTTCTGTTGAAATGGGGGGGATTTTTTATAAGGCTACTTTCTGTAAAAGACTAATAAAAGTCTTCACACAAAAAAAATGAGACAGGCTCTTTGGGCTCAGCAACAGAAAGATTATTAACATATACTTTGTATGAATATAATATGACCTAATGATTATTTATTTACACAGGTAAAAGTATATACAGTGTATAAAATACTTAAATAACTGAGACTATAAACATTATACACTTTAACCAAAAACTACCCACTAACTAAACCTAAAAATATACTTTAACTAAAATATGGCGTCGCAAAACTCCTCCACATCGTTGTCTACTGGTAATGTGGAAAAGACTGGCAGCATTGCCAAGTTGTATGGCAAATGGCAATGCTTATTCTCTGACCAAGGAAAATGTATGAATTAGTTCACACTTGTTTGAGTTCCAAGCCGTCCGGGCTCCCAGTGTTCCGGATTGCGGTTTGACGGATAAAACAAAAACACTGGCCGGATCGGATCCGACGTCCCTGAACCGGAACCTTGTGGAAAGACCAAAGCTCTTTGGTACATATTTTAAATACCTACCAAATGTGAGCTAATATTGTCATGAGGTTTTTTTTTGTTTGTAAGAGGTAATGGATGCTGATCTGATTTTACAATAGTTATTTATGCTACAAGTGCGGAAAGTAGGTGATTTCCGATGAGTGGTATTTTTATTCACGAACGAGCGAAGTGAGTGAGTCGATAAATCGACACGAGTCGGAAATCATCTTACACACGTGTATAATACAACATTTTACTATGCATTGTGCGAGGAAATAAAAAAAAATATCTGAACCAAGCAAGAAATTAATAAAATGGCACTTATTCAAGGGCGCTCAGCATATTAACTAATAGTTCATAGTTCCTCGGGCATATCTACTGCGCATGTGCAAATAGCTGTCTCGTCGTAACGCAAAAAGGCACGAGAAAAATATTCATTCTGCCAAACATATTTAATTGATCAAAATCTAAATCAAGAGTAATTAAAAACGCCTTAAATGAATTATTAGTTTTGTTTTACCTTTTATATGAATGATAATCTGTACTTAACTAATTTTTAAAACTTTTCTCAATTATTAAATACTCTATGCGGTGGGCTGACGTTGGAGTTAAAAATTAAATAAGTACAGGAAAGTAAAATGCACTAGTAAAAAAGTGACACTTTCCGCACAGTTTGGCTGCTTGGAAAACGCTCTTTTCGAGGACATGCATTATAAAATGTATTTGGTAATAAATATAATAATAATAAATAAAGTTTATTACCCGTACCCAAAGGGTAAAAACGGGACCCTATTACTAAGACTTCACTGTCCGTCTGTCTGTCTGTCTGTCACCAGGCTGTATCTCATGAAGCGTGATTGCTAGACAATTGAAATTTTCACAGATAATGTATTTCTGTTGACGCTATAACAGCAAATACTAAAAACAGAATGAAATAAATATTAAGGCGGGGCTCCTATACAACAGAGGTGATTTTTATGCCATTTTTTGCTATAATGGTACGGAACCTTTCGTGCGCGAGTCCAACTCGCACTTGGCAGGATTTTTCATATTTCGTTTTTATTTCGTTCATGAAGCATGCATGAGAATTTTTACCGGAAAAATGCAGTTTATGATTTTCAAAAGCAGACTCAACTTCACTGCTCGTCTAAAATCTCATTAACGCCAATGTAACGTAGATTTGAGTTCGGGGTAAATAAAGCACAAGTTCACAGTTAATAATTTGTTTTAATGGTTAAAGTTGAACCTGAACCGAACTACGTTAAAATAAAAAAATATAGGTAAGGTTGGTATGGTGTTGGCATCAGTTGGCTGGTCTGATTTTGGTTTCAAAGGGCAAGTATAAAGTTATATTGATGGTGAATTCTGAAACTGAATGCCCGTCATTCGGCATGAGTGCAGGTAGGCCGGACCACAGATAATATAATACTAGCATACAGATGCCTCATCCCATACAAAGAAACCGTGCCGACGTACCTATCATTTTTCATCTGATTAAGATGATTATTAGGGTTCTATAGCCAAATGGCAAAAAACGGAACCCTTATGGATTCGTCATGCCTGTCTGTCTGTCAGTCCGTCCGTATGTCACAGCCACTGTTTTCCGAAACTATAGGAACTATGCTGTTGAAACTTGGTAAGTAGATGTATTCTGTGAACCGCATTAAGATTTTACACATAAATAGAAAAAAAAACAATAAATTTTGGGGGTTCCCTATACTTAGAACTGAAACTCAAAAATTGATTTTCATCAAACCCATACGTGTGGTATCTATGGATAGGTCTTCAAAAATTATATTGAGGTTTCTAATATAATTTTTTTTTCCAAACTTTTTACCACTTTGGAAGTGTCTCTCGCGCAAACTTGAATAGTTTGCGCGAGAGACACTTCCAAAGTGGTAAAAAGTGTGTGTGTCCCTGTTACTTCTAAAATAAGAGAATGATAAAACTAAAAATAATATATGATGTACATTACCATGTAAACTTCCACCGAAAATTAGTTTGAACGAGATCTAGTATGCAGTTTTTTTTTAATACGTCATAAATCGTAAACCGCAATTTACCAAGTACGGAACCTTTCGTACGTGAGTCCGATTCGCACTTGGCCAGTTTTTCATACATTGATGCAATTTTTATTGTATGGGTTTAAATTATGTAAACATAAAGTATAATTATATAGATTAGAGTAGACAAATTTGAATGCTTGCCACTCGGAGGGAGTTATAAATAATATAAAGTAAGAAATAAACATATAAATAATAATAATTAAATTATCTACATTTACATTTGAAACTTGTTAAAACATAAAATACCATACTTATATACTCTTTCTGCCCCATCATCTATCATCATCAGCCAATAGCAGTCTGCTGGACAAAACCTTCTTCAATCGTACGCCATTTACCTCGATTTTCGGCTGCTCTCATCCAGCCTCGCCGAACTAGATGAGATTCTGCTAAATCTTAAAATAGCCTTACAGGTCCCAATCACATGTCTAGGCTACATCGACCCCGTAAAAAGTTCGACACCCTCATAGCTATTAAAAAAATCTGCATAATTATCCAATAATAATATAGCACAAAATTGTATAATAATAAAAAGTTCATAGACCTATCGGTTCAATATCAAGATCTAGTAACCTGTTATTGCGCAAGAGTTGATGATTATAGACCGGTATAGACGGCAGACGTAACACTAGTCGTTGCCCGCGATTTCGCGCAAGTATTTCGGTGTCAATAGACGTTGTGTGTTTTCACATAACAGTGGGTTCGGGTGGTGAATATAAATGGGTGGATAACGTAATTGTTTAAGGAGCAGAACTTCTAGACAAGTTATGTTCTATCACTAACTGTCTACTTAAGTATTCTCAAAGTAATTGAGAAGTGCCACCAAAATGTCGTGTGGTTAATCCTTTATGGCGAAAATATTATTATTAATCATTTATTTCGGACCATGATCCATAATTTGTTAGTAAACTTATGACTATGTTAGTAAATTTACATAAATTAATAATGTCAACCTAATAAAAACAATAATGCATAGGTACACACAATAAAAATAAAATAACAAATAAATAATCCAAATCAGTTCATGTACCTATTTCCCGTTGCACTGGAGCCGCCGCTGTGCAAGCGGGTCCAGTACCCCAGGAAAGGGCAGTCCGGTTTATCCGCAATAACCTTAAGGATACCGTTTACGCTCCCCCGCATCCTGTGCATCAGGGATGCTGACCTCTTACGCATTATCGCCTGAAAACCATCAGTTTCTGCTTCTGCAAACATCCCCGATGCACTACAGAAACGTGGGAGCCCCAACAGTATCCTAAAAGCGTTATTATACTGGACCCGGAGCACGTTATAAGCCCTCTGCGTATGTCTAACCCACAGGCTGCACGTGTAGAAGGTCTGGCAATACGCCTTGAAAAGTGTAATTTTCACTTCCCTCGTACATCGTGCAAACCTGCGGGCCAGCATATTACATCGGACTGACAACGCCCTCCGTTCCCGCTCGATGTCATCGTCATCGTGCAGATCCTCGTTTAAGATGTGACCTAGGTATTTAAATTTGGTCACCCTCTTTAGTGGCACACCATAAAGGCACACTGGAGGAACTACCCTAGGCTTCTTGGTACCCACCCTGAACACCATAACCTCACTCTTCCCCACATTATACAGGAGGCCATGTGATTCGGCGTATCCTTCACAAACCTCAAGCAACCGTCTGAGTCCGTTAATTGAAGGGCTCAGCAGCACCATGTCATCGGCGTAACTTATGCTATTTATCATCTGCCCATCAATGGAGCATCCGACACCTGTACCGCTGAGCTCCTCAATCAACTTATTGACGTATAGGCTGAAGAGCGCTGGGGAGGTCAAACCTCCCTGCCTGACCCCACACTCCAGACCATAAGTCCCGGACAATACACCCGACCATCTGACCTGGTTAATTTGGTTGTCATACCAGTACTGCAGAAGGTCAACTAGCTCATCAGCTAGCCCCTGTTCGCGTAACTTTGACCACAGTATGTCATAATTAACCAGGTCAAATGCCTTGGATAGATCCAAGAAGGCAGCGTACACCGGCGTGCTTCTGTCAGTGTAGTACCTGACGGTGTGCTTTACCGCCAGAATAGCAGTCTCCGTGGAAAGCCCAGCCCTAAAACCAAACTGAGCATCCTGCAGACTGAGCTGTTGAGTTACTCTCCGCTCAAGCACACCGTCCAGAACCTTTGCAGTTATAGTCGCTAGGGATATAGGCCTGTAGTTATGTCTGTCCGAGACATCCCCCTCTATCTCCATATACAATCTGCCTAGCCTTTTACCAATTATGTTGGGTTTGGCTTCCAGTCTTACCGGATTCAGCTGAGTACGAGTGTTTTACATGGAGCGACTGCCTATTTGACCTCCACAACAAGGTGTTTACAGGTGGCACGGTACCCCTTGGCAAGACTGGTTTCATATGTCGAGCTTCAGACTACCCGTAACGACTGTCAAAGATCTTCAAATGACAGCCGGGACCAACGGCTTAACGTGCTTTCCGAGGCACGGAGGAATCTCGGTATGTTGAAATGGTCACCCATCCACGGACTGACCTCGTCAAGCGTTGCTTAACCTTGAAGATCGACCCATGTTATTATTTAGTTAATGTACACTCCTGTAACTTCCATGAAAGAATGCAAGCAGCTTGCATGCCATTTGCCATAATAACTTCTAATTGGTGAATAATTTATTTCCGTTCTTAACTTTTCAAGGAGATGGAGGAGGAGAACAGAAACATAAAGAAAAAAAGTATATCCGGGGATGGAATCATGTGTGGTAAACACTCTCGAACTACCAGGCAAAGACAAAGACAAAGACAAAGACAAAGATATTTTATTTCAAGTAGGCCACCAAGCGGCACTTTTGAACGTTACATTTTACAAATAATAATAGTTGATTCTACCGTGCATTCGGAAAGTAGCTTGTAATGGAGAAGAATGCACAAGAAACTCCATACTTACTCTTTTAAAAAAAAACTTTTTACAATATTTAGGTACATAAGTACATACCCAGGCAATCAGAATCATGAAGAAGTAGTTCGAAAATCACAAAATCTATTTTAACCGGGCGAAGCCGGGACGGGCAGCTAGTTGCTGATAAAACGTTGCTTTGTATAGCAACATGCTACAAATTTAATCCTATTTCTTTGCATAACCATTGTTTGTACTTTTGTGCTCTTCAATCGGTATTATTTCTTTTCTCTGTAAAGTGTTTTTGTGTGTACATAAGTAAATAATAACTATCATAGGGCACAATACGTTACAGTTTGACTTATATCACGGCATAACCCAGAAGTTCTCAGGAGACTACTCTGATTGAGAATATCACACATCGTGGCATTTCAAAGTTTAATCATTTAATCTAGGTTTTTGGTATGACTGTTTGCCTTCAACACCAGAGCACTGCCTGCCAGAGCCTACTTTAATCTACATGGAATTCACATGTATTTCCATGTTAACCAGTTTTCATATATCCTATAAAAGTACATGTTCGAATTGGAATTTGATCCTAAAGTTTTGATATTTTAAAAGCTATATTAAAACTCAAATATGCTCAGCCTTTTCCCAATTAATAAAAATAACAAATATATAGATATTATTAATAGGTTTCTTCTAGGCAAGCGTCGACCAAATCATCGCTTACCATCAGATGAGATAGTGGTCAATCGCAGGCCTATCAATAATAATAAAAAAATATGTCGTCTTGAGTATTTTGCATGGAGCGACTGCCTAACAGTAACTGACCTCCACAACCCAGTAACTGAGTAACACGATATCCCTTGCCCTGAAGCAAGACTGGTGTCAGATTACCTGGCTTCTGACAACCCGTAACGACTGAACCATATAGAAAAAAATATATATAAATTTATTAAAAACAGCTTTTATGTAGGCATATTATCAGAAAAGGGACATCCAATTAATATATTAGATCAGTCAATTCCTTTGATGTTATTTAAAAAAACTCGATCGCAAATATCCAAGAGAATTTAATTTTATAGCTGAGCCAATTCTAATGGCTAACATAACTCATAAATCGTTTTCATCTCAAGTATACCAGAGTGTAAAGAATCTAAATACATTTCTAGGTTATTTCACTTTGACATTTAAAGCAGAATAAAAAATACCTAACCGTTTTATTTCTATAAAGGAATTTCTCAGCGTGAACGGTCGACGAATTCGAATCAAAGCAAACACATAAATTAGGTTGTTATTTACTGCTTTACTGCCCATCGCTAAAGTCGAATCCTACATCCCACTAACGAAAAATAAAATAGTTATCTACTGTGAAGGTTGTCTACTAAAGTGCAGGCTGGCAAAAAAACATTTTCTATTCGAATGAGGGTTCTAACTTGATAGAATTTTGAAAAATAAAGAGTAGATTCAATCAAAATGGTGAAGGAAAACATCGTCATTAATCATGTTCTAGAATAGTACATTGTGATACAAGGGTGGAAAGTAGGTTATTGCAAACGAGCTGTCATTAACAAGCCCGAGCCGAAGGCGAGGGTTTTTAATGACACGAGTTTGCAATAACCTACACACCCGTGTATCACACGACGTTTTTCAATACAGTTGTGAGAAACAGTGAACACAAATCAAAGAATTAGATTTGTTTATTCACAAAAAATAAAATTTGCGCGCTTTTGCAACTGGACATATTTTATTACAAAGAAAACAGCCTATACAGCCTATTCGATTTTTGACAAACGTTGATGTGAAAATAATTAACTTAAAACTGGTAATTAAATATATTAAACAACTATTAAAAAAAAAGAGAATTCAATGCTAAAACGTATGGAATCATTAATTTTTCCTCGTATAAAATCGTATCCCATTTTATTCTATGTATGAAAACTCCTTGCTACTAAACTTTTTTAAATTGACTTAAGGCGCGTTTTTGCAACTGGACATATAATTTTTTCAACGAAAACAGCCTATACAGCCTATTCGATTTTTGATAAATGTTTATGTGAAAATAATTAAATTAAAACTGGCAAATAAATATATTAAAAAACCATTTAAAAGACTTTTGAGAATTCAATGCTAAAACGTAGGGAATCATTCATTTTTCCTCGTAGAAAATCTATCCCATTTTATTCTATGTTTGAAAACTCCTTGCTACTAAACTTTTTTAAATTGACTTATAAATTTAAAACTAAACTGCAAACATAATGATCGAGCTCGTAAACAAAAGTCACGACCGCGTAACAGAAAGATGCCTATGCGTAAGATTTAACTTTCGAATCATAATTATAGCCTCTGAAAGTACGCCATGTTTAACAACTGTATTGAAATAGTACATTGTGATACAAGGGTGGAAAGTAGGTTATTGCAAACGAGCTGTCATTAACAAGCCCGAGCCGAAGGCGAGGGTTTTTAATGGCACGAGTTTGCAATAACCTACACACCCGTGTATCACACGACGTTTTTCAATACAGTTGTGAGAAACAGTAAAAACAAATCAAAGAATTAGATTTGTTTATTCACAAAAAATAAAATTTTCTATATGGCGCGTTTTTGCAACTGGACATATTTTTTTACAAAGAAAACAGCCTATACAGCCTATTCGATTTTTGACAAACGTTGATGTGAAAATAATTAACTTAAAACTGCTAATTAAACATACTAAACAACTTTTTGTAAAAAAAAAATGAGAATTCAATGCTAAAACGTACGGAATCATTAATTTTTCCTCGTATAAAATCGTATCCCATTTTATTCTATGTATGAAAACTCCTTGCTACTAAACTTTTTTAAATTGACGTATGGCGCGTTTTTGCAACTGGACATTTTTTTTTTTCAACGAAATAGCCTATACAGCCTATTCGATTTTTGACAAATGTTGATGTGAAAATAATTAAATTAAAACTGGTAATTAAATATATTAAACAACCATTTATAAGACTTTTGAGAATTCAATGCTAAAACGTACGGAATCATTCATTTTTCGACTTATAAATTTAAAACTAAACTGCAAACATAATGATCGAGCTCGTAAACAAAAGTCACGACCGCGTAACAGAAAGATGCCTATGCGTAAGATTTAACTTTCGAATCATAATTATAGCCTCTGAAAGTACGCCATGTTTAACAACTGTATTGAAAACAAAATTTCGTAGGCAAGTGACATCTAACAATCCGCAGTACCGCACGCCGATTCGCACAGATTTGCACTGGGCCCGCGTGGTAGATTAGTCCACACTTCCTCTCACTGAGAGGAGGCTTGTTGCGCAGCAGTAGAAACGTGTAAAGACTGATTATAAATAAATAGGCTGAAATAAATATTTTTAAAGAATGTAAAAGTAATTTTCTTACGAATAAGCTCCTATTTCAATACGTTTATTGTTTACTGAATTCGAATCCCGGAGAAGCACATCTACTTCAAACTCAAACTCATCCTCAAAAATGCATTTCAATTAAAACATGAATCGGTTGAATTAATAATTACCCAAACAATTAAAAATCCATTGTGTCTCGAGTGGATCCACGTTTCGAGCACTCAAGGGTTTTAAAGTACTTATGATTTGTCAAGGTAGGCGTAGGTAAATATCTATGGATAAGCACGTGCAAAAAACTCTACGGACACTCTTTTAAATCAATAAATAGTTACACCAACACTTGGTTACATCATTCCTGTTAAATTATATATAACTTACATCACAGTACCTACTCACTTTTTATCTACCTAATACAATAAATATTGTATCTAAGACTTCAGAGCTGACATCACACAAAGGTTATCTAATATATTCCATGACATATAACCCTTCTCCGCCACAGCTCACAATTCCGCAGTACAAGAGGTAACCCTCTATTACCGGCGCCAACCCGCACAGGTTCGTTACTACAGATCCAGATAGCGTACGAACTGCACGAGTATTTACTGAGCATAGACTCCATCCTTGCACTGAAAGGGTCGACGGGAATCAAGGTTGAGCTGAGATTTATTTTTACGTGCTTTTTAGGGTTCCTTACCTCAAAAGGTAAAAAAAAAGTTAATAAAATCAAAAACCCGACTGCTTAAAAAGCGTACTAAAAAGATATAAACAAGAAGAAAATCTTGCTGTGCAGTCGGAGGATACATCTGGTTTTGGTCAGCCAGCTTGCGAATATGTTGAAAATTAAGGTAAATTTTGGTACTTACAAGTTTTCACGAAAATCTAATTTTAAAACTTAGCCACCAATAAAAATTATACCAATTTTATTACGGCGGTATAATGGGTAGGTACGGAACCCTCGGCGCACGAGTTAGACTCGCACTTTGCTCGCAAACTCGCACTGACCGGTTTTTCGATGTGGCGACACTTGGTGGAGAATGATTAACTTAAAACTACTGGTAAACTGGAAATTATGAATAATCAATATCTGCTTAAACTATTTAGTAATCTGTGCTTCGGCGTCCAGTCTAATGATAGTACAATTGATTTAAATATTACTATTAATTACTTCTATTAATTTTACTATTTTAATTTATTATTATTTTAGTACCTACTTTTCCCTGATAATCCCATCGCGGATGATGTGGAAGAACATCCTATCTGTGACGTTTGGAACTGGTCCATCAAGATTAGCGAAGTGGAGATGAATGCAATAAATATTATAATAGTACATTGCATGTGGATTAGGCCTACTGAGGATATCATTATGAATTAATAATAGTTAAAAAAAACTAACAAGTTTTAATAGAAAACCAAACTAAAAAGTAGAAAATAATTTTCAATATTTTTAAATTAAGTATAGTGTGATTGAATACAATTTATAATTTATTACTTTTTAGTTATAAAAAATAACACAAATTTCTTTTGTTTTTTTTGTAAAATATATTTTTTTTAAATTAAATCTTTACATCGGTCCTTGAGAAGTGTGCAAAGTTTCAAATTAATCCGACATTTTGAAGGGTGTGAAAATCACGTTCAAAGATTCCGTTACATACAGACATACCAAGCTAATAAAAGCGTGTTAAAAACGAGCCACTTATTACCGCTACCGTATGAGTGCAAGTAAGTTTTTTGGCCAAAACGCGTTGACTCGTCTTTACACTATTCATGTTACATATAAAAAGTTTCTACATAAATTATAGGAAATTATTTCTAGTTTAATTTATTACGTAGCTATTTAAATTGTAAAAATGAATCTGAAACGAGTTTATTGTCAAAAAACTGTTTATAGGTGCAAATTTTCCAATATGGCGCCGCGAGCGGCACAGATACGAGTTGGCAAAGTTGAAATTCGGAAAGAGCACGTCAAAATCTATAAAACCACCAATTTACAAACTTCCTGGCAAGTCATCCAGGTAAAACTGCCAAATGACAGTACTAAGAATATTTTTATTAAGACTCTCCTAATCACTAGCTTGCTTAGTCTGTAGTTTTAATAAATAAGGGTATAAAAGTTCGACGACACTACGGATTTCACCACAAATAACTGACACACAGTATATTAAAACAACACATAATAAAGAACCACTAGAGAACATTACTCGATCCTTTCAACATAAGTACCACCCCCCCACACACGCCATTATCCTTCGCGTAACGATATAAAAACTCCACACAAACTGCCTAACGAATCTCAAACACGCATCAAATTGATCCTCCCTTTTTTCTGTTTCAGGTAAACATCGTCCTCGTTCGGATTTGCCTACTTTTTGTCAAAGTAAGTGGCCATAGATTCAGATCCCAATTACCGCACGTCACCGTTCCATTCGTGTGTTGACAGCTTTATACCACGACGACTGTTTTGGCAGGAGAGATAACCATTGATGGGTTCAAATCGATTCTCTTTGGAGTTTTCTTTGAAATAACGGCAATGGATTGGTCGTAATTCGATTGTGGTTTTCGTGAGTTTTTCTTTTAAGGGGAGGAAATGTATTGCGATTTGCGGTGGAGTAATGCTTCTTTGAAGTGTATCAATAATGAAAGGCATGTTAGCGGGAATCGGATGATACTTGAGTCTCTTTGAAATTGTTTTAACCCTTAAAAGGAGTAGGTAGCGTTTAATCTTGAGAACTTTCGGAGTAGTATTTTTGTCTTTTCTTGGAAAAGAGAATTTTCTGCTGTTTAGAAGTACGGAGTTCGGTCTTTTGCCCGGCTAGTTCTAGCAACAAGTTTGCCTCCTAGAATAAAATACCTACGGGATTTCTTAGCGAACTTAACTGGACTTCTCAAAGATCTGGTTCAAAATCGCAGAAGACCAGGCCTTTTCCCAGCAGTGGGCAAGCAAATTTATCGGAATTAAAACTATGTCTGCTGTTTACCGTTAACATTATCAGATACAGGACAGTAGAGGATGTCCACTCAACTAAACGTAGCTAATAATTAGGGTCATTTAGCGTTACTTGAACAATTTTAGTTAATTATCGCAGTCTGCTCGCGACTACCGCGGCCATGAAACCGGACTTTGTAGGACATTACCAATGTATTTACGTTGAGGTAAGTATTCAACTTAGCACATTATGTTTGTTCTTAATATTATTCAAATATTTTTCCTGTTAACAGATGATGTGGGTTCACACATATTTACTGTTACATAGGGGTAGAGAAGACCAAATAAACGATAAATGAATTGTGTCAAAGATATATGTACTATCTTCCGACTAGAAAGAAGTTAACTAGAATAGGATAGGATAGATGGACCCCCTATTATATTACTATACGACCTACAACTTGTAAGTCGCGGCCGTTTCCACTGGGCCACCACTGCTCTCTGTGTCAATGTTGACATGCTGGACCGATCCAAAATCAATTCGTCGAGCTTTGCCCCAATTATGTTAGGGTCGGCTAACTGAATGCAGCTGAGTATCAGTGTGTTTCATGGAGCGACTGCCTATCTGACCTCCACAACCCAGTAACTGGGTAACACAATACCCCTTTGCAAGATTGGAGTCAGATTCGCGCCGAACCAAAATGAATTACAATAAAAGGCAGAATAACATTTACATCTTTAATCCTTCAGATTCAATTGGCAAATTGTGGATACATACAAATCCGGCAAAATCTCTCTCAGAACCTCTTAAAAACATCTTCTCTAGAAAGGACGTTTCCCATTTTTAATGGACCTTTTTAAGAAGATTTTGTAACGAAAAGTAAGGTGTTTCAGTATTTTCCAAGAAGGCCAACGGGAAAGGTCTATGTGCCGACACTGAATGTTATGTTAATCATTCTGACATTTTGAAAGGTACGATTTTGGGAACAAGGTCTGTAATTCTATCTACATTTCTAGATCTAGATTTAGATGATTACAATTGAAATTAATATTTCAGATCGTAGATGTTTGATATTGCCTCGGTAGTTGAGTAACACTTAGGTATGAGTTTAATTCAGGGATTAATTTTGATAATGGATAGTTTGTTCTTTTGCGGGAATGATAGGGTAATACATAATTATGTCGAATTTGGCAGATGATGATTTTATTTGTTTTAGCCTTTCGTTACAGGCGTAATGTTATGTTCTGAGTTGAGTGTATTAACTTGGTATGAACTCCTGATGCGGCAATAAACAGAGACAACGGGCCGATTTCTGAATAGAGTACCTATTTTTAATTAAGAACATGTCAAACTAAAGACTAAATGATATAGTACAGTTTGACAAATACTCAACTTCAAATGCTTAATTCAGAAATCAGGGTAAACTATAAGAAGATATACTTATCTATGATCTCAGCATTCTCAACTTAGAGATAGCTCCACTACTGGTGATTGTTATGTCTGAGGTTCATACTTACGACACTCCTCGTCTGCTCTTTGGTGTCAAATTGCTTGTAGCATGTTAAATGCCCATGTTAGTTAATGAAGAAAGATTTATCTTGCATCAAGATATGTGTCAACTTGTAAGAAGTCTGACATGCAACTGACTGCTTTTAGTCGCAGCCTTCTGGTTCAAGTAATACTAAAATCACCGCCAGAAAACAAAAGAATAAAAAGTCATTAACAACCAATGTATGTATGTACCAATGTATTCCAATATTACAAAATGATACGAAAACAATGTAAAAGCAGTGTCGCTCACACGATCAAAACAAACTTATAGCGGTAAGGGGCGTCCTTGACCCTTTCACTTGGCATTCAGTAATGAGTTAATGTCTCATAAACGCGTGGATAAAATAGTTCTACCTTTCATTTGATACCAAAATTTATAAAAATATCTCAATAAACAAAAACTCATGTTTTTAAGTTACGAAATTATACTTTATGGTACAAGTCGGATCAATGACTTTAATTTGTTTGTTATCTGGCAGAGACTTTAAATCAAATCCACCGATAAAATATAAAGACTCAAAATAATTAAGGTTTAATTATTTTAATTTGACTCTGATATTATTAGGGTATTAATATCTAATGAGAATATCGATAAAACAAAAGCTTAAATTTTAATTTGAAGTAACTACTACTTCTAAGTTAGAGTGAACAGGCTTCTTCTGGGTAAGCTCACTCCATCGTCGACTCTGTCTCTGTCACCTCTGACCTAGACTAGAGTCAAGAGCAAACCCATCTAAAATAAAAATATAAAAACTACAGCTGACTACGAGGTCAACGGCCGCTGAGAGTCCTAACTTAACATTAAAAGTTTATTTTGCTTTTTATTTTATCTTCATTAGATATCGATTATAACCATGACGTCTTTAGTTTCTCTAATTTATTTAATTTGATTCTGTACATCTACAAATAAATACACAAACTCATCCCATACATCTGCAGATCTATCCAAAAAATTGTTCCCCACAGTGTCTACATTACCTGTCCTAATTTGCCAACAAACCATGGCGTCAACACAACAGGCCCTGATTTACCTACCCCGCTTCATCCCCTATACCGCCCCCTGTACAACAACCCCTTTGTAACTCAACACTATGACAAGGCGCGTTTCAGAGTTTGTTCAACCCGTTTTTTGATAGATAGAGGAAATAACTTGGCTTTTGTAGATCAGAATCTGTTGTTTTTAATGGCATGAAAGATGTTAAATATTTTACGATCTTTTTAATGGTGGCATCTGGGTGACCAGTGGTGACCAAGTGGTAACGGCACCGACTTACGTGTAGTAGGTCGTGGGTTCGAACCCAGGCAGGCGCTTTACTTTTTGTAAATTATTTCATCATCACTGCCCTAAAAAGGGTGAAGGAAAACATCGTGAGGAAACCGGCATGTCCTAGAACTAAAAATTCGAAGACTTGTGACATCCACCAATCCGCACTGGGTCCGCGTGGTGGATTAAGGTCCGTTCCCTCTCTTACAGAGAGGAGGCCTGTGTCCCAGCTGTATCTGGGTTCCTTCCATCATTATTATTCTTTTGTCATTCGATTCGATAGAGCTGTAGCCTGCCAGACAGTGCCAGTGTTGTTTTAGCCAGGTTTTCAAATCAAAACAGTGATGAAATCTCTTTGTCTATCGTTGTCAAAACACTGTAGGTAATTGTTGAGAATGTTTTGAACAGGTAGTTTGTTTTAGTGACAGTCTGAAATGGGAGCCTATACAGATCAAAATAATCTAACAGCGGAAATGATTGTGAAAGCCCAAAATTTATGAGATTGACATGCGTTACCGAAATCTCACGCAGTTAATCCCACATTTTGTGTTGTGTGTGACAATTTGGATGTTTTATTTAAGGCCCTTACTCCGCTTTAGTGCCGTCAAAGGGTTACTTTCTTAAGCATCCCTATTCCTTACTAACGGCTAGGTTAAAATGTGTGAAAATATATTATTATTGATTCATGTATTTATAAAACATGTTTTTTGCGTAAGACATTGACTTAATAAACAATAACAATTCGATATTTTTTCGCTTCTTCTGCATACTCCTCCAAAACGATGTTTAAAAATATTTTTACACAGACGAATTGATAAGGTTTCTTCATAACCTACATAAATGAAATCAAAAAATATTTTGCAAATAAAACTGTCCAAAAGGAGGTCCAATATTGATATTCTGGCACCAAGCGGGAGCCAGTACCTTGTTAACAATGTGGAATATATACGCGTTAAGTTAACAATTTGGATTTTACGATTTGTGGTTTTTCCAACTCTTGTAGGTAGGTAGGTATTTCGTAGGTAATATCGGACGAAGTAAAAAGCTATAGGCATAGTTAGTAGGAATTAATATTCTCCGTTACGTCTAATAGGAAACATGCTGCGTTTACGCATATTGAGTTTTATTAGCATGCGTGTTAAATAAATGTATTGTTATATTGCTTAGATTATGAATTGAGATTATTTACAAAGTATGTAATAAATTAGGCGTACCTAGCAGT
This sequence comes from Orthosia incerta, assembly GCA_948252205.1. Taxonomy (NCBI): domain Eukaryota; kingdom Metazoa; phylum Arthropoda; class Insecta; order Lepidoptera; family Noctuidae; genus Orthosia; species Orthosia incerta. Next base: position 28,816,885 of record OX411759.1, read on the forward strand.
TATTAGTATGTAATAACTGCTAGGTACGCCTAGTGACCCGATCACTGATCCACTAATGTAGCGCACAACACAATTCAGGCTCTAGAAAAGTGGCATTCGATGTCAGCGAAGACGATAGTTGAAATGTCAAAATGTACGGAATTGATCACGTGATTTTTCGATATCGCTCGTCAATCTCAAACAATTTTGCCTTTTTAACACGCTTTTATTAGCTTGGTATGTATGTATCTATGTATCTATGTATCAATGTAACAATGTATCAATGTATCAATGTAACGGAATCTTTGAACGTGATTTTCACCCACTTCAAAACGTTGGATTGATTTGAAACTTTGCACACTTATCAAGAACCGATGACAATGCAATAATTTAAACAGTTTGTCCCATTATCCTTACCATTAAAGCGTGTTTTTTAGTTTTTAGTACTACAATTTATTAACAATCGCAATCGCCACGCTTTCGATGATAGAATGTCACTTGTCTAGGGCCTCAGAATACCATTATTTTACATGGAGCTACTCGTACGGTAGTCCAACAATCAAACATATACTAATCGCCAGTTCGCCACTCAATCGGCACTAAAAACGAATTCGTAAAGACATACACACGAAATTGTTCGTTACGTCACAGCTCAGTAGACTTAATATCGCTTATGAATGCATGGAGCGTGTCCGCAATAGAATATGAAGCACTACTGCTTATTATGGATCTCTTTAAGAAATCATACGAAGTAAATCCTCATCACTGTGTTAGCCTGGTACCCCGATTTGTGATTGCACTAATTTGAGGGAAAGCAAAAGCAAAATAAAAAAAAAGCTTACAAAAAGTGTAAGCGTTTTTCACAGGATGAAAGATATACATTTTGCTTACAGTATCTTAAAAATATCTGTAGCACCCAAATTCACCCAATCAGCACTAACAATGGGTGCGTAAAATAGCACACCAAATTGGTCGTTACGTCACAGCTCAGTATTGCATTTATACATTATGAATGCACGAAGTGTGTCCTTTAGGAACTTTCACGAGGTACCTCTTTATCAATATGATAACCTGGTACCCCGATTGGTGATACCCAAAATTTAAAGGCACAACAGCTTTTTTTGTCGACTCTTTTCACTGAGTGAAGTATCAATTACACAGATTCTCAAAATTATTCTTATTGTAGGACCACCCAATCACCCAATCAGCACTAATTTTCGGTGTGAATTCGAGCACACGAAATTGGCCGTTACATCACAGCTGAGTAGAGCTAAAATCGCTTATAAATGCACGGAGCGTGTCCGCAATAGAATAGAAGCACCACGTGCGTACTGCGACATGCCGACAACTGGAACACTTTCTTTGGACTTGTAATCAGTGGGTTGGACTAGGTTATAGGAGGTAGCGGGTTGGGTTGAACTTATGATTAAAATACTCGTCACTCATACCTACAAAGTTGTAGTAAATGGTGTTAATTACTAAATTAAAATTGGTTGACGGAATGACTAGTGATTTGTTTGAAGACGGCTGCTACCAATGCATATCTGTTTTGTTGTAAATGTGAATGAATGAATGATTGAAATTGTTTATTTGCTAAATGTAGGTATACAGATGTGGTCATTCAAAAATTCAAACTAGTAGGTTTTATTTGCTCATATATTTTTGTGAATGTAATAAGTAATGTCAAAATTGGAGCCCTTAATGGGGAGAGAAAAGGCTGAATTTATTTTTTTGGTTGCCTTCCATACGACATGTGCGTATTAGAAATAACATCCACCACTGTACGCCACCTCCCCGCTACATCCTCCAGCTTGCACCTCTCCATCAATCAGTAGTATCGGTTAATGCGAGTAACGGCCAGCAACTACAACACACGCAATGCAACGGTTACACAACGAGAAAGAAGTTCACGCGCCCGCGACGAATACTTATTCCGAACAATTTTACCACTGCGTTACGATCGCTAGCATCGCCTTCCGACTCACAAACTGATTGTTGGTATGTCGGAAGGTGTTAAGTGTCAGAAAATAACATCATAATAGACAGGGGAGTAATGGATTTTGATCTGACAAAGGAAAAAACAAAAGAAAAACAATAGTTCGTTGCAGTTATTGTTGAACAATGAATGCACGCAACGCATTTGCACTGTTTTTCCTAAAATATGCCTGATAGACCAATTTCACAATCAAAATTCGTCATAGAATATTAGATTAGAGTGACTACGGTGTAAAGAGATTCAATAGCTCTGACAATAAAAGTAGATCTGCGAGATGACATTCTAACAAAAAATTGTCGTATTGTGACTAAATAAAAATCTGTAGAAAATTTCGGTACAGTAAAAGTTCCTATTCTGACGGTTGGACTGCCTTTTGAAGCCACACTAAAAGGTTTTTTTGATATCGCCAATACTATAAATATTTCTTTAGCCATGCATCTCAATATTCTATCAAATAATCACCCAAAATCTTCAAGCAAACTAAAAACCACCAATCCGGCCTACCGTAACAGAACTTTTCAGGTCGATACATCTGACACTCGTGGCAGAATCCCTTTACGTGTCCCATGGGACGCCATAGGGAATCATAAAAGAGAATCACGAGGCGTAACGATAACAATTGAAGTAATAGATAATATTACAGAGAAGGTTTTACGGGACCCTGAGTTATTGGACGTCGTAGAATTTATTGTGGACGTCTATCAGCTCGGCTTTTGTGAGCCATAGTGGGTAATTTGTTTGTTTTTCTTATATTGTTTACTGAGTGATTGAAGAATTCTTCTTGTTTTATTCAAAGATTTATTTTTGACTGGCTTCAGCTTACGGTTTGGCCCGCATGAAAGTTGTAAATTATGCTAAGGGATTGTTCACCCGGTATAAGAACTATCCTCAATCCTTGCCCAGTGTTTATTCTACCTCTATATCAAAAACATTATTAGTACAGCGGTTTAGGCGTGAAACTTAACAAACAGACAGAGTTGAAAACAGCCACAGACAGACGGCTGGATAAAGGACTGCCCTTTCTCTGATCTTGGTATCTAGAACACACTAGTGGTAAAACAATTTGTACAATTAAATTACGCAAAGGCGACCTTATTCATAACCAATTCAATTGCAAACCATTAGAAAGACAGTCAACCAATTTGATGTTGGGCGATGCCAATCTAGTCAATTTCAATGCAGCTAAGACCCAGGCGTGTCTTTTTTCCGCAAAAAAGAGCCTATTCCACCCGGCTCCATCTTTCCGTGGTGTAACCGTGCCGATAACGGACCATCTCGACCTTCTTGGTGTTACTTTAACATCGACCCTCAATTTTGGTCCATTCATTGAGGCAAAGGCTCAGTTGGCTGCAAAAAAGTTGGGGATCCTTGCAAAGGTGAGACGGTACTTCACGCCTGAACAGCTGCTCAATTTGTATAAAGCGCAAGTTCGGTCATGCATGGAGTACTGCTCTCACCTCTGGGACGGATCTGCCAAATATCAACTTGATGCACTTGAGTCGATTGACAAACGGGCCAAGAGGCTTATCGGCCACGATGCACTGGTCGCCTCAAAGCTCCAGAGCCTTGAACATCGACGCCAAGTGGCCAGTCTGTCGGTTTTTTATCGGTTACATTTCGGGGAGTGTGCGATGGAACTGCACAATTTGATTCCGCCTAGCCCTTTCCATCACCGGACAACAAGACGCACGGCAATGCGCCACCGGTACATGGTGGACATCCCACCCATACGTACAAAGCGTTTTGCGAATACTTTCATTGTACGCACAGCTAAGGAGTGGAATTCCCTGCCGGAGTCTTTGTTTCCTGATAGCTACAACCTTGGGGTCTTCAAGTCAAGAGTGAATAGGTTACTTCCACCGTCGGTGTAACACCGTCGTGTTACACCGTCGACCACATCATCGCTTACCATCAGGCGAGATAGTGGTCAAACGCGAGCCTATCGATAAATAATAAAAAAAAAAAATGTTCAAAATAAATCCAGATTCTGTTTTTTATTTCGATTTTCTTGTCACAAGTTCTTTTGCGCCTTCGTTAGTGTCGTGTTTGACACCCTAGCTTTTTGCACTCTCGTAAGATTTTGCCAAAAACCACTTTTTAACCGACTTTCGAAAAAGGAGGAGGTTCTATGTTCGACTTCTTGTATGTTTTTTTTTTTTTTTTTTTTTTTTTGTGTATGTTCACCGATATCTCCGTCAATTGCGGACCGATTTTGAAAATTCTTTTTTTGTTTGAAAGAGTATGTTCCGAAATTGGTCCCATTTTAATTTGGTGAAGATCTGATGAAGAACTTCGAAGATATACAACAGAACTCTTCAATAAATAACGGAAAATCTCTCGGGACTGCTGCAATCACATGTCATTTTATTGTTTATACCATTTCATAACATAACATCACGTCAGTACGCTCTTAAGGGGTAAGCAGATCTCTCATTTGATCGGTTTTGTTCAAGTTTCATGTTATTCGGGTAATCTATTCTGGCGTTATAGGAAACTTACTAAACATCTTGCCTATTAGGTAGGTACAACTAAAAAGTGAAAAATAAAAAACTTTTTTACAAAAAAATACTACCGACTTCCAAATAAGAAAACTACAAAGTGAAAAATAACTTTATTTTTGGAAGTCGGTGTCCGTAACGCAAAATAATGGTTCCTACGAAAGACACCGACTTCCAAAAATAAAGTTATTTTTCACTTTGTAGTTTTCTTATTTGGAAGTCGGTAGTATTTTTTTGTAAAAAAGTTTTTTTGATATGCGTGGTGAAGGGAATTTCACACGTCATTCTTTCTAGGTCAGTGGTTGAACTGAAATGTCATTTCTGTCTTATTTTTTGGGTCTAGAGTTGTGATTGGGTTTTTTTGTTTTTATTACTGACTTTACTCAATTTGTACTTGTCTAACATATACTGGTCCTACTGCTAGGTATGCATTTTCATTCAACGTAGCTTTTTGACTTTCTTTAGTCTTCTGTATAAAATTGATTTTATTTTCAATTTAGATTTTATTGCGTGGTGTTGAAAAGACAGCAGATTTGAGCGATTTTTCTTTAAAAAATATTTGAAATTGTTCCTGTTTTTGCGCCACTCCTTTCCAATTTGAAAAAAAAACTTTTTTAGTGATTTACTTATGAAAAAAAATACTCCTCCTAGCCATTTAATACAATGGTCAGAATAAGACGCCGGAATAAATGGATTTATAGCGGGGAAATGAATAAAAAGTACAATCTACACGACACACTCGCTGTCTGTTCAGTTATCGCGTGCAGGAAAATGGATGAGCTGTCCGTACAGCAGCTAATATTGCACAATGCAAGCTGAACAAGTGAACAAATCATACTCGAATGAATGTAAGGAAATGGGTCACTATGCTTCTATTATTACCCGGCTGCAAGGAAAGGGTTATATTTTTCGCGCGTATCTTTTATGTATTCTTTATTGCCATATTGTAGGGTTTGCAATTTTTTTTTTCTTCGAAACCCGTCGAGTGGGGTATCAAAAATATATAAATCTTTTTAGTTAGTTTTTTAAGCAGTCGAGTTTTTTGATTTTGTTTACTTTTTTAATCTTCTTCTATAAATTTTTGTAACAATAAAGGTTTGACTTTATGGCAGACTCTAAAATGGATTCTTTCGGTATTAATGATTTGTTTTCAAAATAAATTAATAAATTGCCAAATTATTTGATACTAGCTGTGCCCGCGGCTTCGCTCCCGTCATCTGCCTGCCAACCCTACCATACTAACCAGCCTGCCTGCCTACTCCACATACTCAAAAATATACATACTACATAACATTTTTTTCTAGTGTCATTCTTTCGCGTAAAATCTTAACACCGCGATTCAGAAAATGACTTTAAATGCACAACGCCATCTATCGAATAGCGAGTTCAACTGTCCGAGTAACTGAATTGCGTGAGCTGTGATAATTTTACTTCTTGAACACTTTAAATTCATCTAACTTTTGATAGCGTGAACCGATTGCGATGAAACAAAAACTAAGTAATTCTTCAAGATACGCACAATTTTTATGTATAAAAGTTATCTACATTGGTTTCGTTCATTTCACGTGATGCGTGCACAAATAAACAGGCAAACAGACAAAAATTCCAAAAATGCTAGAAATGCTAGAAATGGGTTCTGTTGGTTATCCTTTAACACCCTGGCTATTTTTTTGGAATTTTTTTCGATGTACAAAAAATATTTTTCTACAGATTTATTACATGTATAGATATAGATATCAACTATTTAACTGTTTATTTCGATTTTGAGATCTATCTAAAGTGATATTCTATCGGCTGTAATAATTTTCCAAAATTCCAAAATGTTTGACCATTGTTACGATTGTCAAAAAGTCTAGAAGGATTGGCGTGCGTTATCAAAACGTCATACATTTCGCACATGCTAAACCTATGGAGTACTGTAGTAGTCAAACCCAAATAAACTGATGGACAACAAAATTATCAGACCCCGTATATTGTAGAGAATGGATATCTCTGGTAGTATATATACCCGTAGTACATCACTAAGGCGACTAGACTACCTGCTATGACACAACATTGATTAGTATCAGCTGATTGGGCATCTATTATGTATAGTTTTATATATTTCTTCATCTTTGTGTCGCTGGCACGACAGTTGTTCAAATTTGTTTGGCTTAAAACTTTGCCACTTCCAGGGCATGTTCGGTGGGTCGCGGATGAATTTGAAAGAGTGTAACCGCGGCCCTGGTACATGCAACTGAAGGAACACGGGTGTGTTTTAGTCAGTAAAAGTCTGACATCGCTAGATAACCACAAAAAGGACATGTTCGGTGGCAGCGCCATGATCACTTTTTTAGGGTTCCGTACCCAAAGGGTAAAAACGGGACCCTCTTACTAAGATTCCGCGGTCCGTCTGTCTGTCTGTATGTCTGTCTGTTTGTCTGTCACCAGGCTGTCTAGGCAGTTGAAATTTTCACAGATGATGTATTTCTGTTGCCACTATTACAACAAATACTAAAAACAGAATAAAATTAATATTTAAGTGGGGCTCCCATAAAACAAACGTGCTTTTGCCGTTTTTGCGATAATGGTACGGAACCCTTCGTGCGCGAGTCCGACTCGCACTTGGCCGGTTCTTTTTTCTTTATAATTACAATGAAAACGTTGCACCAAACTAGTAATTTCTCCTTTATCGTGGGTGCGTTTACAAACATTTAAACTCACATACACAAACACCCAGATCCGGCACAAGTATCTGTAGGTCATACAAATATTTGTTCCGTGCGGGAATAGAACGGGTTCAACATGCAGCGCATCAGCCAATTGCTCAACCACTGCGCCATGCATGTCGTCTACTTCATCTTATAAATCATTAAAATATCTGGCTATCAATCCAAATAATTGCCTAAAGAAACTTGGTTCTCCAGCAATACACTGAACACAACAGTATATACGTTACACAATAACACCGTTCGTGCAGGTCCTCGTTATCCAATCGTTATAAAGCTACATTCCATCTGCGGCCGCCATTATGATTTCTTGCTCCATTTGTGAATCACGAAGCGTTTTGACTTTATTCGATAGTTATTGTTCGGATTGATCACGTTTGTGCACTTAGGTAGGTGAGAGTTACAGTTTTACTTGTGTTTTTGGATACACACAAATTACAACAATTTTTAAAAAATGTGTATTGTCATTTTTAAGTACATTTTTTGAGTAAGTTGTTCAAATTGTATGTTGGATTAATGGACTGTTGTAATTTAATTAATTAATTGAAATGCGTCAGAGTTGTTATTTTTTTTTAGATTTTAATTTAATGTCTTAAAAATTTCACTATAAATAATTTGCAAGCTTGCTTGCAGGCAGAATATAATTACTTTCAGGCTTTAAGATCTTCCCTTCCGAACAATGTATTTCTAGCCAATAAATATTTTGATTGATTGATTGATTGAACATTACATAACATCAGGTCAGTATTCCCAAAGGGTAAAGCAGAGGTGCACCCACATGTCACCAGTAATGTTTAAGTCCCAAAGAAAAGGGGGCGACCCTGTTACCATAAACCGAGCACAGACTCCAGATTCTGGGCTAAGACTGAGAAATTTCAGATGGAAAATCCCAATAACACTTTGACCGACTCGGGGTTCGAAACCAGGACTACTTGGCCCAGGATCAGCGCTTGCAAAGATGCAGTCCTCAGGAGAGAAAATTTTGTATAATTAGAGTATAATAAGTTTGCCACACCTGATTTGATAGCAGGTGGATTGAAGACTTTGTATTTCTAGGCAACTATGAACAAGACACTGACTAGAACAAGTGAAATAGAAGGCAACAAAACTGTTTTTTTTTTCTCTTTACCACCATTATTTATGTACAGCACGCGATGGCGAACATGACAAGATCAATTTTAGCAAAAAATATTCACGAAAACTCACAGAAACGTCGAACCTAACTCAGAAACTAACAAAAACATCATCTCAATATCAATACCATTCCTTATCTGTTCTCAAACGATGACATACATCCACACTTCACTGTCAGCACCCCAAAAAGATCAAAAACATTTCATCATACTCCCCCATTCAACCTTACTTGCTTCTGACGTCACACCCACTATTGTAGTATTCACTTGTGTACCAAGAAGTAAAAGCGAGATAACAAGAAATGGGAGCTATTTCCTCTGTGTGAACGTACACAGTTCTCCAATTTCCGTGTTCGATGTGTGTTGGGTTGGGCTTCGGTACCTACGTCTGTCTGTGTCTTGTGGCTGGTTTTGTGATGCAAGTTTCTGTGATGAGAATGTGAGTAGGTTTTGGGTGTAATTGTCTCGTTTTGTGTTGAGACATTTGAAATAAGTTTGTTTTTTTAAGTTAAGCTAAATTTTCTTTAAAGTTTTTTGGTATAAGATTGATAGATGGCCGATAGGGGCGAATAATTCTGGAGTGTCGGAAGACCTCTCACATGGTAGACCGATGACCTGGTGAGGACTGTGGATATTTGCAGAATGTGAGAAAACAGTACCGGTTCGTGTGCAACGCTAGAGCCTAAGTCCAGATGATAAAGAGGAAAAGATTGGTCAATATTGCCATAATGATACCCAAGTTTACAGATCATTGTTTGCTGTTAAAAAGAAAATAATACACGTAGCTAATACAAGTTTTAGTGGAAAACATGGAAAAACGGGTACAAACAAATTTCAATACACAGTAGCTAGTCAACCCTACAATACAGATTTACGTAAAATCTAAACATATGCCACTCAAACCAGTAACCAAGACCGTTTTAAATAACGTACCGCATAACAGTAACGAATCGGCATAACAGTTACAGTTAACACATGTTTGGGCAAATAACACGCCAATGCTCTCTGTACTCGAGTCGGTCTCTGTATCGTTTCTGAGAGATTTGGAGGAAGAGGTAAATATCGCTGTTATAATGGTGGTAAATATGCTGAAACAAATTTGGGTTATTATAATAATGTCCAAATCATAATAATGTCCAAAAATTGGTACTTACTTTTACTTATAAAAGTATTTTAATTTATAAATACACTTTTAGGTAATTTCTTTTTCTTTTTCAGACGTATTGTATGAAAATAGTTTCATATGCCTTGCTAGTAGTCTGGAAGTCATTTCTCACAGAATATTTTTAAAAGGCAAAGTAACTATTTTATTTAAAAAATAAACAGGAATTTAATATCTTTTTCCACAATTGGAACAAGATATTAAATTCCTGTAAATGTTTTCACTTAGCTACCCAAGAGACTTAATTTTTATTAGCACAAGCTTTATCTTCGTCTTAACTCCCATAGCCTATGCCATAATAACCTTGCATTTTATCTGGATAAAAATATGACACTCAGCAACATTATAGTGAAAAGTTTTTGTAATCCTATCGGAACTTTCATTTTCCACATTGAAACATTCCTTTTTCAAAAATATTAATGAGCAAACAAACAACAATTTTACTCTATAAAACATTTCTGCCAATCCTGAATACATCCACGCCCTTTACCCATTCGTTTAGATAATTTCCAAAACATGACAAGAACATACAATCTATTTTAACTCACTTTCTCCTCCCAAATTGTACGCTATTCCACTACTCCAGTTATTAGTATAAACATAGGCTTGCTACTTAAGAGTCCCCAAATGGGGACGTTTGGCATCCACTCGGTAAACAGATGTGGGCAATGTCGCGAGTTGCCGGCGATGATAGGGTTAAGCACTGTCTTGACAAGCTGTATAGTGGCCTAGTGGGGTCATAAGTAAAACGGTTTGTTTGATAGTATATGTTCTAGATGGGTTAAGCACCTACAATTAAAGGTTATAGATGATTATAATCTCTCTGTTTTATTATAAAGTAAGTAAGTTAAGTAGTTAGTTGACAAGCTGTATGGGATAAATTGCCTCGCTAGTCTCACGTTCACAAGTGCGACTGCTGAGCGATTTGAAGGGTGGTTCGATTCTCAACGCGTGCAAAGTGTTATTGGTTTTTTTCATTAAAAAATTCTCAGTGGCTGCAGGTAATTTGAAAGTTGGAGGTGTAAACATAGGCTTGCTATTTAAGTGTCCTCAAACGGGGACGTTTGTCATCCACTCGGTTAACAGCTGCAGGCAATGTCGCGAGTGGCCGGCAGTGATAGATGGGTTAAATTCTCAGTGCTTATCTCGGCAGGAGATACAGTAGATATGTCATGGACCAAGTGACTAATCAGGGCACTATGTATAATGCCCGGGCAATATGAATCTAGTCAAGTCAAATCGGGCAATGTAATGAATGCTGATTTAAACTTCTATATTTATCACATTATCTGGTCATTATGAATATTGCTACGTAATGGTTGGGCAATTCGATTAGAGGTTACTTTAGACCCTGCAGACAGAAATAGGAGACTTTGCTGCTTAAATAGCAATCGGACTTAATTATTCTATATTAAAACCAATGTCAACATTAAAATAATTAAAACCGGCCAAGTGCGAGTCGGACTCGCGTACGAAGGGTTCCGTACCATTATCGCAAAAAACGGCAATAATACACGTTTGTTGTATGGGAGCCCCACTTAAATATTTATTTTATTCTGTTTTTTAGTATTTGTTGTTATAGAAAATTTCAGCTGTGTAGCTATCACGGTTCATGAGATACAGCCTGGTGGCAGACGGACAGACAGACAGACAGACGGATCGCGGAGTCTTAGTAATAGGGTCCCTTTTTTATCCTTTGGGTACGGAACTCTAAAAAAACACATGTTTTTATTACCCGGCCCAATAAGTGATGGGCATTATTCAGAAAGCTCGGTCGATTTAATTATTTCAATAGTTTTTATCATATTGCCTACTGATATTGGGCATTATTCAAACTGCCCGGGCATTATGAATAAACCCTATTACTATATTTTCTGATTAATTTGATGTGAAAATTCCATTCATGCTTTCTGTCCTGTCAACTTCATGTCTAACTTTATTAGACAGAGATTTCAAATGCATAAAATTTCCTGATTTAATTCCTTCTTTCAACATTAGTACTCGTAGATGTTGGCTTAGTCTGGATCTGGAAACCAACGGTACCAAAGATATAGTCGACACATTTGTTGTCCCTTTATGTATGGTTATCTATATCCAATAGTGCCCTCAGAAAACACCAGAATACAATATCTAGGGTAAGCACACAGAAGACACAACGTCATTGTGATCGACTAAAGTAATAATTATTATTTGATACCCGTCTTAATAATTATAGCTGATGCCTAAAGGAAGTGGTTTCGTTTGAGATCCGTTCTTAAGTCAACAATCGATCATTTCAATATAATGAACCTTGAGAAGGGAACTTCTGTGTATATTCGGGATCACATAGCTTATCGGTTGTATTCATTGAGGGTCTAAGGGCCCTTCCTGTTGGTGCGAAAAAAAAATTACGTGGATAGGCGATATCACGCACGTATTTACTAGGAAAATAAATTATTATATAAACAAATAACCAGACAGCTAAAAAGTTATTAACTGAAAAGAGGAAAACATGTAATTTTACATTAAATGTTATGTGCGGTGACAAACAAAGTGTTGGTAGGTTTTCTATATTTTTTGTTTGTCCCCGCCTGCAGCACCTAGACCTGGGTAAGTCTGAAATAGCCAAGTCAGAGCCTGTGGGTTTCCCAGAGGCGGCTTAATTGAGTATAACACCAGAGGTGGCCATATCCTCACACGAAAAGAAGAAGACTCCCACAATTCAGACGAATCCAATGACACCTCATATAAGCCGTTTGGGCTATAGTGCGTGCCATAGAAATGGACATACATACATACGTTCATACAACATTAACCTTCTGAAGTTCGGTAACTTGTCCAATCGGTCAAATTGTATCGCATTGCGTCCATAGTCTCTATACAAAGTAGCATTCTATCAGCGTGGCGATGTTCGAAATGTCAGAATTGATTGATATCGAGACATTTCGATAGCGCTTGTTAATCCGATAAACATTTCTGACATTTTACCAATCGCTATGGCGACGCTTTCGTTGTTAAAAGGTTGCTTGTCTACAGCCTCTTGTGTACGTACTTGCAATTTCGCTTAGTGAAAATTGCTTATCGGTGTGATTAAATCGTATCGCGTCGGGCCATCAGGATGGTCCCTAACGGTTGTTACAGTAGCCAGCGGCTTCGCCCGCGTGAATGTCGAAAATTAGCTCAAGAGAACAGATTTCCGGGATGAAACGTATCCTATGTGCTATTCCAGACTATAATCTATATCTGTGCTAAATTTCATTGAGATCCGTTCAGTAGTTTTTGCGTGAAAGAGTAACACGACGAGTAACGAAAGTTTGTGAGTGTGTGTGTTTGTATGTTACAAACACACACACTCACAAACTAATAATATTAGTGTGAAGTGTGATAAATGATAATATTAGTGTGATAAGTTTTTATGGACATCATTATTGTGATTAATACTAATCGTTTATCGTACTACTCAGGAGATTCATTTAAGCCTTGAGGATTATTGATCTGTAATGGATGTTGGTACAATGGGTTAATTAGCTAGGTACGTACAGCAATAATTGCACTGCGCACTTGGGTAAATGCGCATTTCGTGCGAGTTGCTTTGTTCGTGTTTGTTTCTCTGACTACCTGTTTACAATGTTTCACTGCTAAAATACAGATTTGTTGTTAACATGCCAGAAACATCCCTAGAAACTGAGAATAATAATGCATTGAAACTTATTAAGAGTGCATAAAGTGGAGCAACTAAAACTTAGCCATAATGGCTAACTTCTCTTGACGAGCCGTTAGTACACAAGGTCACGTTCCGTCGAACACAGCTCGCTAGTAATAATTGAAAATGACAGTTTGTCGCGTGCAGGGATGTCATAGCACTTCAGGAAAACAACAAAACGCGATTTCACTCGTGTTTTGTTCTAGGCGCGGCTTCTATGCATTATTGTTCTAAGCCTAGAAAGTAATTTTTCATAATTTATGTTCGTGGAAATGGAAAAAGAAAACATTGAGTCCCTGCAAATTGTAAACTATAATTAACAACCTAGGTACCTATTCGCATTGGGACTCTTCATTATGTACCTATATACGTATTTATTTGTAAACTACCGGATACCCGGCGTGTGTTACTACGCTAACAAGTAAATTTCAAAATTTAAAAAACCCCCGACCAATTTTTATTTCATGCTTCATAATTTATCTAGTGCATAGTAGATACGCTTCGATCGGCAATCTATTGAACACGTAATTATGACACGATATCTTGCGAAAACACCCCGATTCAAACAGTAAAACGGCCATAACATAGCTGAGAACACTCTCGACAAAATCAATTTTCAAACAAAAAAAAAACTAAATCAAAATCGGTTCACCCGTTCGGATGCTATGATGCCACAGACAGACACACAGATACACAGCAACACACGTCAAACTTATAACACCCCTCTTTTTCCGTCGGGGGTTAAAAAAGAAATACATTTTGTTTATTTGTTGAAAAAAAGGTTTCATTTTTCGTTTTTTTATTGGTCTAAACCATCTTCACATTATTGTCTTTCTAATGAAACCGGTTTAGGGCACATCGGTTGGATGGTTTCAAAGTCTATAACAGACAAAGGTACAAACAGTTTAATTTTTAACCGACTTTCGAAAAAGGAGGAGGTTCTATGTTCGTCAATTGTGGACCGATTTTGAAAATTCTTTTTTGTTTGAAAGAGTATGTTCCGAAATTGGTCCCATTTTAATTTGGTGAAGATCTGATGAAGAACTTCGAAGATATAAAACAGAACTCTTCAATAAATAACGGCAAATTTCTCGGGACTGCTGCAATCGCATGTCTGTTTATTGTTCATACCATTTCATGACATAACATCACGCAAAGTACGCTCTTAAGGGGTAAGCAGGTCTCTCATTTGATCGGTTTTGTTTAAGTTTCATGATACTCGGGTAATCTATTCTGGCGTTATAGGAAACATACTAAACAACTTGCGTACCTATTAGGTAGGTACAACTAAAAAGTGAAAAATAAAAAAACTTTTTTACAAAAAAATACTACCGACTTCCAAATAAGAAAACTACGATGATGATGATGATGATGATGATGATAATTTACCTTTAGTTGTCTTTCTTTCAAGGACTCTTAATCTATATTAAAAAAATGCTGTATCTATAGTTACAGAGACGCTATTAAAATAAATGGTTGGTAAAATTTAATAGACGAAAATCATAAAGTATTACCACGAAGTAAATCTATACTTATCAACCGTTATTCTGCAATACGTCAGAACATCAAAAAGGTATCATTACTCAACTAACTTCTGGGTCAGATATCTCAGCTGGCCACATCCCCCAATCCCTACATCTATTTACGTTATCAACTTCCTTAACAAAACACGATTTTCTTATTATATTAACGTTTTATGGAAGATTGTAGGTTATTAATAATTTATGAATATCAAATGAGATGTCAAAAATGTCAAGAATTTGATTATAACGGAGTGGCGTTTCCGAAGTGTAGTGAAAACAGGATGTAGGTATATACATAATAATAGGAAGGAAAATTATTTATAGACTGGCAATTTATAAGGCGATGGTAGGCGGGTAACTTGAGAATGCCTTGGGAGATAATCCTTTATCGACCCTAGTATTAAAATATTATATAATTTAGCAGTGTCATTTGAACCAAAAAAGTTGCTACAGCCTTTTGGACCCACAGACTATATAATCTTTAACCTGGTATTATATCCAAAATATTTGGGCATTACCACTGTATATTTCGATAGCTCAAGACATGGCAATCGCATTTTGGACTTTTCTACGTTCCTACTTCGTTTTGCCCTCTCGTTGAAATGGGTCAAAAAAAAAAAATTCTAAACACACTCACGTCATTCTACGAAAATAACAAATCATAATATACCTAATTAATTGCCATCTTTGCGTATAATTGGTAAAGTCCTTTCTTTATCCTCCAGAACAAAGCCAAAACATCGATGTCCCTAACCAGCGGTCAAGCATCCGAAACGAATGAGATTCGTCCAGTCTGTTGTTACACAGGAAACCGCGGTTTAAGCTCACGTGTTGTTGAGCCAATGGCCATTAAATTGACTTCATTAGAGACGTGCTTTATTCATGATTGAGAGACTTTGTACCAGGATGACATACTATAAGAAGATGTCTTGTTTGGGAAAAGATTATACCTACAATAGTTCTGCTCGACTCTTAACGAACGGACTACAAACTAGAGAAAACTGAATTGAGTGGAAAAGAGAGAGAAGGGTCTTTGTTTTTAGTTAGATTAGATACGAATAGTTCTGCGGTGTAAGCTTTCGTGTGAGATCGAATAGACTGGTGACATGGTGTTAAAATATGTTGCTTGGGAAAAGATTGTACAATATTCCTGCGGTGGTCTAGTGCTACAATTTCTTTTATATCACATCTATTCAAAAAGGGCTATTTTATTCTTCGTAAACAGGGACTTAAATAGCTTAATCCCTAGGGACTAAAAGTGATTTGAATATGGAATGTGGATATTTTTTGTAAATGGGCCAATCCGCAAAGAGATGAATCACAAACCATGCAGTCCAAAATAGGATTACATCGCTAAAATCAATAACGACAAATGTATGAGGCTAATGAGCGATAGTAATTATATTTCGGACCGCACGGGAACATTGTATTTAACAAGTGACTGGCTGGAAGCCGCGCGCGAGCCAAATAAAAAAATAATCTACAACTGTAACGGATGGTACTAATAAAATTATTACGATGCTCTTCCGTAATTGTTCAAATATAAACATTATAGCCTCTAATTTTTCCTATGTTATGTCTTATTGATCCTAATTGTATGTAAATAAATAAACGTAACGTTGTTGTTCATACGTTGAAAGTAGAGTGTCCACCTCGGGAGCAACACTATTTTATGCTCGAGTGACGTACTTTGAATCCCTCGTTGCACTCAGGATTCTACTTTAGAATCTTTTGCGCCGCTCTGGATTGAAAAAAACACTCTCGCCTATCAAATAGTTGTTTGCTCCCTAGTAAACAATCTACTATTTTAATTGCTATATTTACTGTATGACCAGACGAGAATGTGAACTTTGTACCAGGATAACAATCATAATGTAAGAAGTTGTCGCTTGTGTAAAATTTGCACAATAGTTCTTCGATGGTCTGGGACTACATATCATTTATTAATTGCCATCATTAGTTAAGGCTGATTAAGGCGCATTTACTCTATGACCAGACTAGCGCATAAACTTAGTACCAGGATCATATAGCGTAAGAAGAGTTCTAGGGCATATCATATGCCTAATACATGCTGTGTATTTGTGAACAATATTTAAACAAGCAGTGGCTGCCTACATCATTAAAACTAAAAAAAATATGGTCAGGCAGACTATAAGCAAACCTTGTACCAGGAAAATGGGAGACCAAGACGTGCTCATCGTTTGAAAAGACTCGAGCAAAATTAGATTAATAATTATTTTGTAGGACCATGAACTACATGACCAAAAATATCAAACTTCCATTTTGACAAAAACCAGTTAATCGGTACATTAGCTCCACAAACAGATCTTTTGCATAATATAGGAAAGGATTTTATGCCAGCACTTATCTTTTAAAACCTGCATTATGGTTCAAAGCGAATCTTTGCGAGTAATAATCACTGAGGCTTGAAATTCGCCATCGTTTTCATACATCGTAGGTTAAATGGGTTCATCCTTTCAGCCGCCGCCGGCGTTAAATTTGGTTTTCAACTTTAGAGCGAGAAGTTAGACCGAAAATAGGACTAAAGTACTCTTCGTAGATCAGTGTCGTCTTAAAATATATTGTCCATGTATATTTGTATTTTGTATATTTTTGGTATAGACTGAATTTATTTCTATTTGTGGTCTAAAAGGAATTAGGGCCAATTCTACAAATGTTAAGGAATGCAAAAAATACAGCGTTATTAGCCGTAAGCATTATATTTATGATTGAAAGCAGGTCTGAAACGTTAGTTCGCAAATGGGGTCTGAAAAGGTTGACTTCTGTGCTTAGACATACGTACGTTCATCACACACACACAATTTAAAGAGGCCTCTAGATTATCCTTGGTTTTGATTTAGGCACAATTGCTCTCATCACTTTACTTCCTAGACAACTTGCAAAATATACCTCTTTCCCGCATATTTTCACAAGATATAAAACAGATGAGATTTATCATCAGTCATCAACTCATCACTTTGCGTCACCACTACACAAGCAAACGTCGAAAATCGACCACAAATATCACAAATCGACCATAAAACTGTGTGCGGATAATAAAAGTAGTGTTGCCAGGTTATGACGACGAAATTCTCCCCAATTTCCGGGTGGCCGTCGTAAAGCGGGGTGTAGTGGGGGCAAAACAATTTTATTGCCTGGCCACACTGGTATCGGTGTTTATGGCCCCACTATACGGCGGCAGCTACTTTTATTGGTTGTTACACGATGTACACTTTAACCTATTGTGGGAATAGAAGGTTTGGATTGCTTATTCGGTCCTTATCTGCAGATTTGTTGAATGTGTAGGGAAAATTGCAACGCAATTCGTAGTAAAGTTCTGGGTGAAAAAAAATATCGGCGGTTTCTGCTTCACAAAGCAGCACTCTTGTTTCATTTATGTAAGTATGTCTTACTTTATTTTCAATGCAATGGCTAAAGCACACTATATATTTAACTAGCCTTTGCCCACGGATTCGCACCCATGGCCTATGCAAAAGAAACGAACAAATTACTTCATCAGGTTAGAATTCCCTGCTGGAGTCTGTGTTTCCCGATAGCTACCACCTCGAGGTCTTTAAGAGTGAATATTTAACATTTAGGCAAGCGTACTTCACCTTCGACCACATCATCGCTTACCATCAGATGAGAAGCGTAAACCTAATAACAAACAAAATTTAGCCATGCTCGCCATGTTTTAGTGATGGCACGTGTAAGGCACGAGTCACGAGTTCGTGGCCATGACCTTAGCACTATTTAATGCAGGTGAAAAGTAAAATACAAATGTTAAGTTTAACATTAGCTTCGCTTCCTTCCTGAACTCACCTTCTAAGGAACAAAATACAACGCATTATTGTACCAGGCCGCGTTACAATAAAAGAAAGGAATGCATTAGCTCTAACCTTGGCCTGCTTAAGAATATGTCGCGCCATTTTGCCCTTATACTAAGCACAACGTACTAAACTACATCATTACAATGTGGGTACATTCGAATAAATGCCTACGGCTACGTATATTCGATGGAATGGCATAACTTTTATAAATAATGGTGATTTAGAAAATCGCCATTATTTTTGATGTAGAGCTAGGTCATAGCTTGGTCCAAGAAAACTGTCGAGAAATCAAATTTATTTATTTTTTTATTTATTGGCCTATCTACAATTGTTACACTGTTTATTCTAATAATACAAACAATATGATACAAGCATAGTATACAATATGATGCGATAGACACAGCATGCTCGAAAAGCCAGATCAAGTCAACGAAAATAAAAGGAAAACCGCTTCAGGGGCCAGTTTTTAGGGTTCCGAAGTCAACAAGAAACCCTTACAGTTTCGGTCTGTCCGTCCGCAGCTTAGCACAGAGACTCTAAGTACTAGAAAGCTATAATTTGGCATGGATATACATATTAGTAATTGCGACAAAGTGGTACAATAAAAGTATGAAAAAAAAATTAGACGTAAAGTGGGTATGTTATTATTCTTAGATTCTGAAATCCGTTTGCGTAAAAAGTGTGGCCCCCCGCTGCCAGCGAAAAAAATCACGGCTGTAGTATATATAATGAAATTAAAAGGAAAACTATCACCGATAAGTAGGCTTTACAAGTTTACGAGTAATAGTCGACCAACTTATAAAATGTACTTGGAACATTAAAAAATTTGTACAAATTTCATTGAAAAATTACTTAAATAACGTTGTTAGCTGTGAAAAACAGATAGTAAATATATGCTTATGAACCATGTAAAAATATACATAAAAAAACTTTTTTGCAAAAAAATACTACCGACTTCCAAATAAAAAACTACAAAGTGAAAAATAACTTTATTTTTGGAAGTCGGTGTCTTTTGTAGGTACCAATTCATTGCGATATTGACACCGACTTCCAAAAATAAAGTTATTTTTCACTTTGTAGTTTTTTATTTGGAAGTCGGTAGTATTTTTTTGCAAAAAAGTTTTTTTATTTTACCCTTTTTAGTTGTACCTATAGCCAAGTTGTGTAGTAAGTACCTGTAACGCCAGAATAGATTACCCGAATAACATGAAACTCAAAACATAATCAGTGAAATGACAGATCTGCATACCACTTAATAGAGTACTGGCGTGATGTTATGTTATGAAATGGTATAAACAATAAACAGACATGCGATTGCAGCAGTCCCGAGAGATTTGCCGTTATTTATTGAAGAGTTCTGTTGTATATCTTCGAAGTTCTTCATCAGATCTTCACTTAATTAAAATGGGACCAATTTCGGAACATACTCTTTCAAACAAAAAAAGAATTTTCAAAATCGGTCCACAATTATTGACGGAGATATCGGTGAACATACATAAAAAAAAAAAAAAAAAAAAAAAAAAAACATACAAGAAGTCGAACATAGAACCTCCTCCTTTTTCGAAAGTCGGTTAAAAAATAAAATCATAACATCCTTAGTAATAATGATTTCTAATTTAATAATGTTTAAGCTAGAATAACGCATTGGAGTGGGCGGAGTCGTTGGCAGTACCGGTGTGTATTCCAAACGGCGCATGCGCGCGGGGTTGTCTATTTTGTGTTAGTGCAGAAGTATTTTCGAAATTTTGTAATTTATAATCAAATTAGATTCGATTGCCAAGCAAATTCCGCTACCCGACCATAGATGGGCCCGTTTTTAAACGTTGTCATCCGCTGAAACCGTTTTAATGTTCATGTAACAACAAAAAACCCTCTTCTTAGTCCGCATGTTTATGCAACTTCGGAACCCTATTACTGCGCGTGGCCCGACACGCACTTGGACGGTTTTTAAATTCTCAATTAGATTTTTTCACTTACCAGTCAAAAATGTAGATTTCAAACAAATCGTCTTCTGGGCTTGCTCGTTCTTTTTATGTGCATCTGGTCAGATGGCCCATTTTTTTAATCCTTGCGAAACGAAATAAGACTTAATGGGAATTTAGTAAAAAATAGTAAAAACTTAAAGCAATGGGCCTAGAATTGCTTAAACGTGAATTAAAACTGTTATGATCAAATTACTTGAGCCCTCAATCTAGACGCGTGCATAAAGTGGCAGAGCCTAAATCACAGAAAGTACCTAATATCTCTGGAATAATCATTTTTATTTAGAAATTTAGTTAAGATTTTCTTAAATATTTTAAGATAATCCCAAATCTGTAGAATATGACATTACAGATTTATGGCGGTATATCTAGGGACCTCAATTCATTAATTTATTTACTGAGGAATCTGCGAAATTTGAATTTATCTGAAGAAATACTTAAATAGGACTTTAATTTATTGTACTTAGATACCTCTGTGAATTAGTTAAAAAGTAAATAAGAGTCGAATTTTACTAAGATGTCTGAACTGAGAGTCTAATATTTTCGGCTTTACTGTCTAAAATTGAATCGAAATTATTCGGTTCTCGGTTCAATGTCATATTTATCAGACTTGGGAATTTCGTAAAATATTTAAGAAAAAGATTTTACTATTTTCTACTAATTTCCCTTTAAGTCTTATTTCGTTTCGCAAGAGTTTAAAAATGTGCTCTCGATCCAGATGCACATGTTCTTTTAGACCTCTGCCATCGCTTTCCATCAGACAAAAAACAGTGGCGTTTAAATGGGTGCTTCAAAGGTCAGTATTGTTACTAGGTAATGAAAAGTTCACTGTAGATTTGCCACGAAAAATGCGACTCATTTTCCACAAGCTGTGCCATTAAGCTAAGAGGCGTCTCATCCCGCGGTACTTTATAACGCCTGTCCTGAAGTTAGTACAACAGGTGTTATGTACTTCACGTAGTACATAAAACTGAACGCACACATGGTTTTAATGACTCACAGAAGGACATTTGAGTGACAGTAACTTTTGCTTTTGCTGAGATTGGAGCCTTTTTGGTCTTTTTGCTTGTGTTTTGCTTATCTCGTGTCTCCTGTGCGGGTCACAAATATTATTTTCTTTCTGTTTAAACGTTCAAATCTCTTGAAAAATATTTGTATGGAAAAGAGGAGATAGTTGGAAATGGATGATGGAAAATCCGTAATCATCGATTTTGTTAGTGTTTAAGAGCTGCGTTATCATTCTGGTGTACAACAAAAATAAAATACATAATTATTCTATGTAAGACACATTGTTTGGTTATTATTGCATAGGGCTGATTGAAGATACACTTTTCAGTAATTAATCCTAAGAGTCGTCGAATCGTATAGTCTCTGAAAAATTAACTAATGTACGCAACAATAGTTATTTTACGTTTCAGTAAACACAAAGGTTAATGATGTACAACAATAAAACAAATAAAACTCAACAATAAAAATACAAGATTTACTATAATTTTCTCAATAATGAAACTTAATAATTATTTATTTCAATCATCAAAAACGTGACTGAAAAAAATCACATGATATACATTATTTATGGAAAATATCAGATAAAAATAATGTGCATGTACGAGAAATTGAGCCAGTCATTAGCGTACGTAGCCATTGGCTGACATCCGGCTTGTCCGCCATTGTTCCACTGATGACCACTTCCGGTTAACATGACCACGTGACCACTTACCACTTAATGTCAAGGTTGACGTTTAATCGATAGACGGACTATCTTTTTTTTTTCTTATTGTGTTCGAATGAAAAATTATAGTTTTCGATAAAAAATATAGTCTATTTGAAATAACGATGTTTCGTTGGATATTTTTTTAAGAATAGAACTCCGTGTCTATGTTACAGTCAAAACTTTTAATCGCGTAAAATCACTTTAGACTAAAATTATTCTAAACTTCTGTTGACCTGTTAAAATAATAAATATAAAATTTAATTTTACTTAGGAATAGTAACCAATTAAGTATGTTAGGTTTCTTTTATTTCTTGATAACAGACTTTTAATTAAAAAAACTCGTTTTAATACTATTATTTTTTTATATATCAATTTTGCCTGAAACCAGTCAGTGCAGATTTTAACCTATAAAAAGTTTTGACTATAACATCTAAATATAAGGTAACGTTTTTCTTGACATCAGTATCAAGTTAGTTCCGCTAGATTTTAATTACCTTGTGTAATTAAATAATTTAGTCTGTAATTCCTGTGAAGGAAAGATACAAAGGCAGTTTGTCATTGGCGGTAACAACCTTAAACAGTTCTATGAAATATTTGTGGGTATTTATTTTCTATTTAAAAGTTACTTTCGGCCTCTGTTTTTCTACGTAACAACACAAGTAAAGATCCTGACTTTAACAAAAAACTATTTATTGTTCTAAAATGATTTTTAATTTAATTGTCATTTGAATGGTCTGGCGATTTACAGTCCATTTCTTGTTAGTAACAAATACTTATAAAACTAGTGTTAGTAATAGGTACTACGGGAAATATGGGCATGGTACTATGGCTAGGTGGTATGGTGTGGTGGTGGGATCTCTTCAGGATTTTCCATAATAGTCCATTTATATTTTCTACTAGCTTCTGCCAGCAGCTCCGCCCGCGTGAAAAGTGTTTTTTTTAGCCCTAGGGAACATTATACTGGGATGAAAAGTAGCCTATGTGCTATTCCAGACTATAATCTATGTCTGGGCCAAATTTCATGCAGATAAGCAGCCTTATTGCATAAGTGAATACGGCAACTCAAATGGTTTGACCGCTATCAATCGACCGATCACACAGACGGAAATCCACATCGCGTCATTCATCTCGCATGTGATTGGTCGAGATTGCTGGCGGTCAAATCCTCCGCCTTACCGAAATCGCTTGCGCAATTCGGCTGCCATCCTAGCTTGATTGAGTAGTATACATCCACACATCCACACACACATCCATCCAAACTTTCACATTTATTAAGTAAGATGACAAGGGGGTCATTGCTAAATAATAACAGCCGGTCGGTTCGTGGATGGGTGACCATTTGTGACATACCGAGACACCTCCGTGCTTCGGAAAGCACGTTAAACTGTTGTTCCTGCAGCCCAATTTCGTAAGTGAATTCGGTTAGGCAAAGGGTTTGAATCACAGAACAGAGAAGACAGTAGAAATCGCATATAGCTTTATTAGTATCGGAACCAGCGTACCCAAACTCACACATATACAGTTTATTTGTATTTCATAACACTAAGAAATCTTTGGTGTGATTGGTAGTTTAATTTTTAGATGAAAGTAGAAAATATGTCAGTCGTCGCTTATTTGAAAATAAACCACAGCTTTATGACAATAGAGTTGGTTTATTGTCTACTCTTTTTGAGTATTTATTACTTTTTTCGTTTAAAGCGCACACGGAATAGTTTAATGAGCAAGTTACGCTACTCGCCGCTAGATGTCACTATAGTAAATTCATTTAATTTAAAGCCGTATTTCGTTACCGATAAGATTTATATTTGCGTAATGAGGTCATTACTACTCGTCCTCCTGTAGTGATGTACCACGGTCGTTGACTTATTTATCGACATTCCGTTTTATTTTCAAACAAAATACAGTTAAGTTTTAAAAAAAACGTTGCCCCACACTAGGAATTTCACCTGTATCGTGGGTGCGTTTACAAACATATAATTTCACATACACAAACACCCAGAGCCGGAACAACTATTTGTAGATCATACAAATATTTGTTTCGTGCGGGAATCGAACCCGCGACACGCAGCGCAGCAGTCAATCGCTCAACCACTGCGCCAACCGTGCGCCCAATAACTAGAGTCGATAAATATTATTGTTTGTAATCAAGTTTTTATATAAATTTATTCCAATGCTTACGATTTATAGAAAGAATTATTAAGATATTGTATGGTAAACTACTGATTCGATTTTAAAATGATTCTATTGATACAAAGATGGGCGTATATTTTTTTTTAAAAAAGGTGTTTTTGTTCTATCAATAGAATTATAGAATACTCTTTATTATGTACACCATATAAGTTACAGAAAGTATAGACGACTTACGACGACGATTTTTTCCTACTCCTCCGTTATTATTTTCTGATTAATTTCGTTGCGGGATCCAAGACAGTTAAATTCATTCTCCGGGTCTTCGTCGAGCTTCATTGCCTCGGCGCTTTTCTGGTGGTCGCCACTGTTGATTCTGGCTTTCAGGAGTTGCAGTGGTTTGGGAATAGTGCGGTGGGATTGTCCCAAAAAAAAAGTATAGACGAAGAAAACATTACACTGGGTGGCACAATGGGCGGCCTTATCGCTAAAAGCGATCTTTTCAAGACAACCTTTCCATGGATTTAAAAAATGAAAGGAAAGACAGTACTGTACGTAGTCTTTGGTGTACTATTATTGATTACAAGCTGTGACCGCGGCTTCGCTCCCGTCATCTGTTTGCCAACCCTACCCTACTTACCTACCGACCATATTTGTTTCTATAGTCATCAATCTTTCGCGGAGAATCTTAACACCGTGATTCAGAAAATGACTTCAAATTCACAACGCCATCTATCGAATATCGAGTTCAACTTTCCGAGTATCTGAATTGCGTGTGATAATTTTACTTCTTGAACACTTTAAATTCATCTAACTTTTGATAGAGTGAACCGATTGCGATGACACAAAAGTTTTTGTGTCATCGCAATCGGTTAAGAATTACTTAGTTAAGTAATTCTTCAAGTTACGCACAATGTTTATGTATAAGAGTTATTTACATTGGTTTCGTACATGTCACGTGATGCGTGCACAAATAAACAGACAAACAGACAAAAATACCAAAAATGCCGGAAATAGGTTCTGTTGGTTATCCCTTAACACACTGGCTATTTTTTTTGGAAATATTTTCGATGTACAAAAAATACTTTTCTACATATTTATTATATGTATTGATGATTGATGATGATGATGCGATAGACTATACTACAAATGCAATACGTCCTACTGATATGGGAAGCTTACGCTTTTGCCTGCGTGCGGCTAC
The DNA here is from genome assembly GCA_948252205.1 of Orthosia incerta. Classification (NCBI taxonomy): domain Eukaryota; kingdom Metazoa; phylum Arthropoda; class Insecta; order Lepidoptera; family Noctuidae; genus Orthosia; species Orthosia incerta. The sequence continues at coordinate 28,842,423 of OX411759.1, forward strand.
ACTTTTATTATGATTAGCTTGACTAACTTCCTTAATGAACTGATGAAATTTAGGTCTATACACCAGTAGATCTTAAATTTCAGACTAACACATAAGCCACTTTTTAACTGAATTAAAAAAAGAAGGAGGTTCTATGTTCATGTGTTATTATTATTTTTGAAGGCTGTTGTCTTTTTAACCGACTTCAAAAAAAGGAGGAGGTTCTCAATTCGTCGTAATCTTTATTTTTACACGGCTGCAAGGAAAGGGTTATGTTTTTCGCGCGTAAGAAGATTTTTTCGAATATTGTAAGTTTAAAGTATCGATAACTCATTATCGATATTGGTAATCTCTAATTGAGTAGCTGAATGTGACATGTGCATAGTTGGAATCTTCGAGAACAATGTTTGAGTTTTAAAGAAAGTAGACCTTAAACTTAACAACATAAAATCGACTTTTACTTGTCTTGTTTAATAAAATATTGTTTTTACATTTTTATCGAAATAAAATAAATTAAGACTTGCCGATGGTAAGATATACCTACATTTGATACATTTTTGGTTCTGCTATCGTGTTTACATTCTAAAACAGCACAATAAGGCATTTTTGTATTTTTTTTCAAGTTTTTGTCACCGTGACAGTTGAATCAAGACTGATGTGCGTAGTGTGTGCGCGGAAGGAAACTTAAGCAGAACTGTGCAAAACTCGGGGTACGCGGGCCCCGCCCACTTGCGACTTCTATTGTAGTAGGCGTTTTTTTTGTTCTGTGGTTTGAATCCATGAAAGAGTATGACCAATACTCTTTAAATTATTGTACCAAATGATTTGACTCTTTCGAAAATAGTATCTTCAACAATGAAAGCCTCCAATAATTTTGGCAATACCTTACCGAATTCACTTACGCAATTAGGCTGCCGGCTGTCATTTTGGCAGGCTTGTCATTCAAAAGTCAAATATATTTATTTCAATTAGGCCAGTAGAAATTCGAAGACATGTGACATCCACCAACCCGCACTGGGCCCGCGTGGTGGATAGTGGCCCATTCCCTCTCACAGAGAGGAGGTCTGAGTCCCAGCAGTGGGAACATTAATAGGCTGATGATGTGATGTGATGTGAAAAGTTGATTCTACCGTTTGTAGATCTTTGAGTTTACGGGTAATCAGAAGTCAGGAAATCTGATACCATTCTTGCCAAGGGGTATCGTATTACCCAGTTACTGGGTTGTAGAGGTCTGATAGGCAGTTGCATGGAATAACTACTAGTAAAATGCTGATATCTAGTTGCATCCGGTTAGACTGCAAGCCGACCTATATTTGGGACAAAGCTAGGCATATATTGTGATAAAACTACGTAGGATTTCCCCAAAAATATCACTTTATTTCAATTACAATTATTCCAAGAAATCTACATCACAAAAAAAGACCTTTTTTACAACTACTTTATTTCAATTTTAGGGTTCCGTACCCAAAGGGTATAAACGGGACCCCATTACTAAGACTTCACTGTCCTTCTGTCTGTCTGTCTGCCACCAGGCTGTATCTCATGAACCGTGATAGCTATACAGTTGACTTTTTCACAGATGATGTATTTCTATTGCCGCTATAACAACAAATGCTAAAATCAGAATAAAATAAATATTAAAAGCGGAGCTCCCATACAACAAACGTGATTTTTTTGGCGTTTTTTGCGATAATGGTACGGAACCCTTCGTGCGCGAGTCCGACTTGCACTTGGCCGGTTTTATTAAATTACAATATCACATTTTTAAAGCTATAATAGTTCATCCTATATTAATCTCAGATATCTCAAGCTCTATTTTTATCGCACAGCTTATCTATCAAAAGTATCTGTTCTCCACCCTAACCAACCTTCGCCTCACTACCCGACACTCTTAACCACATAGAGGCCTGTCCGTCTGCCTGTCTGCCGGAACACATCACCATTCTGTCAACACACAGCAGTTCCTGCTAGGGCTGCCAACTTCAACCGTTAAGGGTTGTGTATAAACCTTAAAATAAGTTTCAGTTAGGAACAAAACCTACCTACTTACCATTGCTATAACGGATATTAAAGGTACTGAGCTCTAATAACTTCATCATAATATTTTAACACGCTTTTATTAGCTTGGTATGTATCTATGTATCAATGTAACGGAATCTTTGAACGTGATTTTCACCCACTTCAAAATATGGGATTGATTTGAAATTTGCACATTTATCAGGGACCGATGACAATGCAATAATTTAGTCAAAGTCAAAGCCAAAGTCAAAAATATTTATTCAACTAGGCCAATAAGCGGCACTTTTGAACGTTAAACAAAAATTAAAATTTACAAGTAATTAATGTTGATTATACCGGGCGCGTTTAAATAGTTTGTCCCATTAGCCTTACCAAGATCTTCAGGATTAGCGACTTTTTAGTTCAATTTACCATTAAAGCGTGTTTTTTTAGTTTTTAGAACTACAATTTATTATTGTCTATCTGTACGTATAGGTAGTTATGTTATTACATCTTAACCACTCAAACGAACGTGATAGTCTCTTTATGTAGATAATTTAATCCGGAAGTTTAATAATGATGTTAGATGTTTCATAGGTACGAGTACCTACATGTATATTCTATCGGAGCGAAGCCGTGGGAAGGCCTAAGTACCCTTAGTATATCAAACTCAGACATCTCAAGCTCTGTTGTTCTATCGCACGGCTCAATAGTATATTCTTTCCTCCATCCTAACCTTCACCCCATCACCCGATACTCTTAACCATATAAAGGACATTTTGCCTCTGCCGGAACACATCACACAGCTGTTCCTGCCTGCGCTGCCAACTTTACCGGTTCAGGGTTGTGCATACCAATGTGTTCAGTTGTTGTGTTTTTATTATGCTAATTTGTTTGTGTGTTTTGTTGAGTCATGTTAGGGAAGTTGGGTTAAAGTTAGGGCTTTGTATCTTGACTTTAGAACCGCCTTCATGATGGTTTGATTATAAACCAAGTTTTCAAAAAGAGGTTCTATGTAGACTTTATGTTTCTTTTTTTTTTGTATCTTTTCACCACGATTTAAAAATACTTTTTTTGTTTGAAAGGGTTTACTCTCTAGGGCTCCCATTGTCACCAAGTCAGGATCTGATGAGCGGATCCCATGGCAATCGAGGGAACTCCTCAAATTTTATAGGCATACATATAGCGATTTTATTTATTTGTTTAAACTTCATGTACAATAGTGGTACGCACATACACACACAAACACGCGCACGCACAAACACAAACAATAACGCATGCACAAAACACACACCTAGACCACACACCTACACACATCGAGCTACTTTATTATTTTATTTTTCCTTAATTTTTCGATCTATTCATTAGCTTCATTAATCTCATTGTTAAGGTACCACTTAAAGGAAGAGTGAGACAGCTCCGACACAAGTACTATTGTAACTTAATGGGGCTGTCTCAGTTTATGTATGACACAATGTTTGAGATGAATAAATATTTTTGTATTTTTTATAGTAGTGATACATAGGCGGACTTAATGCCACAAGGCATTCTCTAGAAGTCAACCTTTGGGTGATTTTGATATTTTCATCAATACGGCAAGCATTTGTATTTAGAAAATATCATTTGGTGAAGTGGAACTGATGAAGAATACCACATATAGCTATTGGAACTTCTCAATGTTAAGTATGTTTTAGGCATAAGATATTCCGAATAGTTAAATGACTGTCATCTGCCTGCCCTAGTCCTTTTTCCATACAGTCCTGTCCCCCGTCACGCCATCACTGACTCCCTTTTCATTCATAGAATAGTTAAATGACTGTGATGAAGCAAATTTTAATAAATGATTCTAATGAAAATGGTACCATCGAACTGCTCTGGTGATAAATCCGGAAGGTAGGCACCGGAACTCCGTAATAAAAAAATGTATCCCAGTCGTGTTAAGCTTGTTGGCATTGTTATGAGAAGGCCTCTTGATTTTCATATAAGGTACCAAAATAAACAGATTTCATAAACAAACGCTTTGTCTTTATTTTCAGGATAAATAAGTATTTAAAGATCGATTTCCAATTTATCCGGATATTGAATCCAGCCAAGTTCTATTTTTAAACGTCCAAACCTAAAAAGGCTACTCAACCGAAACCGATCCAAATTTTATTCATAGGCGAATTGTGACGCCATTTTCTTTAGCAATTACCTATTGCCTGTAATCCGAGTGCTCAGGTAGATTAATAATCCGTGCTGAGATTAGCCAGTGACGTGGGTCTGACATACCCGACGGGTCGGAAAGACCCAACGGGTATGAAAGACCCGCCTCTTAAACCTTTAAAACAAATTCGATGTTACACTAAAAGCGTGATTGGTATGATAAGGATAACTTGGTGATTTATGTGGTGCCAGTGTCAAACTGTTAATGGGTCGCTAAGATTTGATGTGTTCTTGCCAATTTATGAAGTTTCCGATTTACGGCCGAATTTTCAAACGGAAGACGACTGTACGTTATCTCGTGCAACATTGTAACTTACCTCTCAGTAGCTGATTTTAAAATGAGAATCATGTCTTAGCGGCTTGTCGATGTTTTTTTGGAAGAAACGTATGTTACATTAGACCATTTTTTTAATTATTTTATGACTTAGCTTTATTCGTATAACATAGTGTAATTAATTTGTAAAGTTATGTCTAACACAGAACATCATCAGCCTATAGCAGTCCACTGCTGGACATAGGCCTCTCCAATTGCACGCCATTTGCTTCGATTTTCGGCAACTCTTATCCAGTTGCTACCAGCCACCCTGCGAAGATCGTCACTCCACCTAGCCTGAGGGCGCCCCACCTTACGTTTTCCAATTCGCGGTCTCCACTCAAGAACACGTCTACCCCAACGGTCATCGGTTCTACGACTTATATGGCCGGCCCATTGCCACTTCAGCTTACTTATTCTGTGAGCTATGTCGACAACTTTGGTTCTCTGCCGGATCACCTCGTTTCGGATTCGATCCCTTAAAGAGACTCCGAGCTTAGCCCTTTCCATAGCTCGTTGAGCCGACTCAACTTTGAACCGATGAACCAGCCGTATTGTGAGTGTCCACGTCTCGGCGCCGTAGGTCATAACAGGTAGGACGCACTGGTTGAAGACTTTGGTCTTCAGGCTCTGTGGAATACGTGACGAGAAGACTCGACGAAGTTTTCCAAACGCCGCCCAGCCCAGCTGTATTATTTTATTAGCCTCCTTCTCAAAGTTGTTCTTACCAAACTGCAGAGTTTGCCCGAGGTAAACGTATTCTTGAACAACTTTGAGAGCACCGGCATTGACCACAATCGGTCCCGGAGTGACGTGTGAATTGAACATAACCTGGGTTTTGTCCAAGTTCATCCGGAGACCGATGCGTGCAGAAGAACCAGCTAGGCCGTCCAGCATCAGCTGCAAGTCTTGCAGTGACTCTGCCATTATGACGATGTCATCCGCAAATCGCAGGTGTGAGATGTATTTGCCGTTTATATTAATGCCGCGTCCTTCCCAGTCCAGCGTCTTAAACATATATCAACATAACACAGACCAAAAAGTGACAATTGCACCAAAAATAACCGGGCGTATTTTAATGAAATTATCACCATCTCAAAGACAACTTAATTATCTAGATTTTGATCTGAGGCTTTTTGTTTAAAGTCATAGAATTATAAGGCGAGTACAAAAATCTACTGAATTTTAAGTCGCGCGGGTGTGGGGCGAGTGCGCGTTTTGTTGCGATTGCTACGTAAGTATTATAGAGACAGAAAATCTTTTAAAGACTTGCACGGCTTGAAGTCTTCATCATAGTGCTCTTAACATAATTTATTTGGGGTTACATATTTTGGGCATGTTCTTCTTCCAGATATTTCTATTAGCCATAACTATCATTTTAATGCGAACAGCGAACGTCTTAAAGACTCGAAGAAAATTCGGGATTTTAATTAATTTTATCACGTTTATTTTTGACTAGCTGTGCCCGCGGCATCGCTCCCGTCATCTGCCTTACCAGCCTGCCTGCCTTCTCCACATACTCAAAAATATACATACTACATACCAATTTTTTTTTCTAGGGTCATTCTTTCGCGTAAAATCTTAACACCGCGATTCAGAAAATGACTTTAAATGCACAACGCCATCTATCGAATAGCAAGTTCAACTGTCCGAGTAACTGAATTGCGTGAGCTGTGATAATTTTACTTCTTGAACACTTTAAATTCATCTAACTTTTGATAGAGTGAACCGATTGCGATGAAACAAAAACTAAGTAATTCTTCAAGATACGCACAAGTTTTATGTATAAAAGTTATCTACATTGGTTTCGTACATTTCACGTGATGCGTGCACAAATAAACAGACAAACCAAAAATGCTAGAAATGGGTTCTGTTGGTTATCCTTTAACACCCTGGCTATTTTTAACCGACTTTCGAAAAAGGAGGAGGTTCTATGTTCGACTTCTTGTATGTTTTTTTTTTTTTTTTTTTTTTTTTTTTTTATGTATGTTCACCGATATCTCCGTCAATTATAGACCGATTTTGACAATTCTTTTTTTGTTTGAAAGAGTATGTTTCGAAATTGGTCCCATTTTAATTAAGTGAAGATCTGATGAAGAACTTCGAAGATATACAACAGAAGTCTTCAATAAATAACGGCAAACCTCTCGGGACTGCTGCAATCGCATGTCTGTTCATTGTTTATACCATTTCATAACATAACATCACGCCAGTACGCTCTTAAGGGGTACGCAGATCTCTCATTTCACCGTTTATGTTCAAGTTTCATGGTATTTGTGTAATCTATTCTGGCGTTATAGGTTAATAAACAACTTGCCTATTGGGTAGGTACAACTAAAAAGTGAAAAATAAAAAAACTTTTTAGCAAAAAAATACTACCGACTTCCAAATAAAAAACTACAAAGTGAAAAAAACTTTATTTTTGGAAGTCGGTGTCCATAACGCAACAAATTGGTACCTACGAAAGACACCGACTTCCAAAAATAAAGTTATTTTTCACTTTGTAGTTTTTTATTTGGAAGTCGGTAGTATTTTTTTGCTAAAAAGTTTTTTTATTTTTGGAATTTTTTTCGATGTACAAAAAATATTTTTCTACAGATTTATTATATGTATTGATATTGATATTCAAAAGTGCCGCTTAGTGGCCTAAATGAAATAAAAGATTTGACTTTGACTAGATAACCTTCTCAAACCCTAAAATTCTAATTGGACAATTAAGTTAGGAAATGTACGAAAATCGTGTTTTTTTATTATATATAAGTGCGATATCGTGCATGACTACTATTTAATTAACCACGTTTCCTAACCTAATTGTCCAATTAAAGTAACCCCTTCCCTGATGATCCCTAACTCTAAACCCTCATCAATTCCTAAATACAAACTATTTTTCCTTAATCTAGGTTTGCAAAGTTTTAATCTAAGTTTAGCAGCTTCTAATGAAACCTTTCAGCACCTGTACTTAATGGTGGCTATCAGGAATGCTCGTTAAGACCACTTGGCGGCAAAACGGTTCATTTGAATGTCGAATAAGACAGATATTATGATCGGTTTTGAAAGGATTGGCAGAATTGGTGTACGCCTGTGCTGTTTGAGTAAATCAGTTTTTAAAATTGTTATTTTTGCTATTCGGTTATGATGGTGTGAGAGAAATTCGTGACAAAAATATCACAGTAATGAAATAAATGTCAATTTTTTTTTGTAGTGCCGAGATCAAGTTTCAAAACTCACACAGCTGAAGAGATAATAGGTTTCAATTTTCTACGGCAATTTAACAAAAATAATATCTGTTTATTAGTACACAGTTTTAAACTTATACTTAGTATTTTGTATGCAACTTTGTAGTATCAGTAACGAACCGAACTTTAGAGTCAAAGTAACATTGTTTATTCAAAATATCACACTCGCCATCCTATAAAAGATCACAAACAAAACTATTAAAACATAGAAAAACAACACGTCTTTCGTAATCTCATCTCCGTTACAACGAAATCCTATTGTTTTACAATAATTGGCGACAATTTTCTGTCATAAACATGGTTTCGACGTTAACTGGCGTACAAAGCAATTATGGCATTGCCAATCGCTGGCAAGTTGCCAGTGGCAGTCAATGCCAGCCATTGCCAGCCCAATGCCAAGCCGCATCGTTGCTCCGAGATGCCGCGGCTGTGTTCTACCAATCTTCGGCGTGTGGTCGAACGTGTAAGAGGTAGCGAGTTGTAAATTATGATTGTAGAATTCTCAACAGAAAAATTCTAAATTGTTTCACAGCTAAAGCTGAGTGGAACTGTGATCATATTATTTTGCTATTCTTGGGTGTTCAGATGAAAAAACTAGATTCCAAATTAAAATAGCCCACCGTACATCAGCAGCTTTTCAAGATACCTAACTGAACGTTATGTTTATGGGAAGATTCTCTTGAGGTTAATTAAGAGAACAAGCACTTTTAATAGTTCAGTACACAATAGCAGTAAAACATTTTAGTAAAGCGATTGTAATGCAAAGTTGAAGTTGATGAAACATTTTCGATTTCAATCTCTTACTAATTCACAATGTGATTATACAAGCAAAATAAAATATTAATGTTTGTAATTATCTAGGCCAGTGTCCTGTGAGACTAATCACAACATAACTCTATCTTAACATAGAGAAGAGAATGATATCTTAGTTTACACGGATTTTGTTAAGGGCCTTCCACCGCTTTAGTGCCGTAAAACTGTCACTTTCTAAAGCATATTCCTTAGTAGCGGCTAGGTTAAAAGGTTTGAAAAACATATATATTTATTATTAATTCATGTACATTATTTTTGTGAATCATGGTTTTTACGTGTAACTAATAGCTTTGCTTTAAAAAAAAAATAACATCACGATATTTTTTTGCTACTTGTGGATACTCCTCCAAAACGACTTGGCTGTTAAAAACTATTTTTACACAGACAAATTGATGGCTAGAATTATTTCATAAATGAAATGCAAATCAAAGAATATTTTGCAAATAATACTGTCCAAAAGGAGGTTTAATATTCTGGCTCCGAGTGGGCGGACGGCCAGTACTGCGTTAACATTGGGGAATATATACGCCTTAAATCTTCGAACTTGTACCACTCAATCAGTTTAGCAATATTTTATTGTAAGTTTCTTTGTTGAGCTTCGCAGCGGTTCCACGTAATAAATTGTAAGGAAATTACTCGCCGCCATGCGACTGTAGGGCCTAAGGTCGGAGCTGTGCGCCTTGTACAGGCTTCATGTGCCTTCACTACTTTTTAGGTAATTTTGAATTTTATGGATGCTTTGCTCGTCTTGCTTGTGGCATGTTGTGACATAGTTGCAAAGTAAGCATTGTAAGGTAGTGCAACCTAGCACAATCATCGTATAATTTTCCCACAGCTGGGACACAGGCCTCCTCTCTGTGAGAGGGATTGCAAAGTATTTGCAGGCAATTCAAACGTGAAAATAGCTTTTTTTCTTACTTTAGAACAATTGCTGACTCAATAGCTAAGTGTTTAAGAAAGCGTTTTTCATATATTAATTCTAATATTAATGTTGAGTTTTCGACTTCGAACTAAATCAGTTTCATAATAAAGGTAATGCTTTTATTTCGTGCGCAAAAGATTCTATATCTATTGGCATTTAAAATCTAATCTGAATTTAGATTTTAAATTGAGCACTCAGGGTTTATAAAATGCCTATTTCTAGATATTTTATAAGCCCTTAGTGCTTCATAAAATCATAAAGACTGCGGCCATTGGTTAAACTCGTTAGTAAAACAAAGCGACCGCCTCAAAGAAAATGCGAATTCAATCAACTCAGAGAAAGATTATATGCTTACGTACCTATTTAGAAGATTTCATAAAATCTAAAATTTAATCAAGTTCAGAATCGTAATCCTCTTCAAATATTCAATTCTTCAAGTCATGTTATTGTGGTAGGTTCCCACTGCTATTAAAATCTAAGTTGGCAATTTGTGATACAAAATTATTACCCGTACATCGCATTTTTCTAGTGTGTCTCATTTATCAAATAAAACACAACGAAAATCGCTAATCTTGTACTTCAACCTAGTTATGCAAATGTTGTTACAGCGTCCTTACATTTATGTAATTTTTCAACAATAATAATGTACCTAACCCAATACTTTGTAATATACAGATTGAAAAGAGTGGCCGTGGAGTTTCTTGCACGTTCTTTACCATAGAGTCCTACCGACGAATGTACAACTAGCTTCATCTTTTTGAAATAAATGATTTTGATTGTATGGAAGACCTTTGCCATAAAACATTTTTACCTTACCACTGTACCGTTCAAACATACCACTTTATTAAAAATCTTTGTCTGATCTTTGTATTTTCACGCCAATTTTGCTTATCAAAAAGGGCATGCAAACAGAAACACACATTACACCAAGCGAACGATATTAAGTACAAATTCGAGTACAACGTACTGTTAATCGAGAATGTATGTACTGTAATATCACTCGCTTGTTAAGCTTAATTCGTATCAATCTCAATTAATTTGCTGCTAATTGATAAACGCGGTCTTGTTGTGTTGCGGCATATAATTAACATAACAGTTTAATATCACTATTATGTGTTTAATAGTGGTGTTATTATTCGAAATATAATAGTGTGATTTCTGACAACCCGTAACGACTGTTACAGACGTATAAATAACAGCCGGGAAAGGTTTAGAGTGTTTTCCGAGGCACGGACGAATCTCAGCATACATTTCACCCATCCGTGCACCGCCTTCGGCATGCGTTACTTAACCTGTAAGATCGACACGTGTGGCCGTAATTATTTAGCCACGAGCTAATAGTGGCATTAGGTAGTAATATTATTGATAATTATAATAGTACAGGGTTATTATTACGTCGGTATTGCGTTCTTCTACAAAGTTTGTTTAAATACTCGTGGAACTCATAAAATGGTAAATATAATACGTTTCTGATTTAATTTATTTAAATGTGATAGATTCTAATTTTCGTCACAATTACTCTATTGTTCTTTTAATCTTTCATTTATTTTAATAGGACATTGTGAAAGTTATTTATTTTAATTTATCTAACTTTTTATGGCTCCTACAAACAGGTGACAACGACGCGACTACCTGCAACTTTTCTAAAAACTATTACGTATAACAAAGCCTTACCGCATCAATGTCTCATTGTCCCGTCACGCCTGTCTGTCAGTACCCTGTTAGTCAAACTAAATGTAATAGTGGTTTTCGAATTTAAAAATCAACTTAAGATCCGATTTCCACTATCCGGAAAAGGGTTAAACACAAATGTACCCAAATGAAAATGTTTTATTCTCCTGGTTCGGAGACACTTGATTGATCTGACCTCGAGGTCAAAGGGACGTTGGTATAGGGATGTCGGTTGTACTTTTGAAAAGTTAATTACTAATGGCGTTCTGAATCTTGGAAAAAACATGAGAGGAGGAACAAAGGAGTTTATTCAGCAACCGTATTTTACTAACTTTTTATCGCGTATAAAAATGACTTTTGGGCGTCAAAAAATTCGTCCACATCGCTGTCAAACTGCCCAGAACGCTGGCGGCAGCATTGCCATTACCACATTGATGGCAATGCTGATTTTCTGTTATATAGGTAGTTATTGTTAATAATATTTTGTAAATATATCTAAACATATTTAAAAAAAACTTTGTATCAGTCAAGGCTCTTTAATTTCGTCTACTTACATGTCTTCTGTTGAAAAACTGTGTTTGGAGTCTGGATCTGTGCCTGGTTTTTAATGAAATGCTGTCGAGGAAATTCAGTGCATAATTCAGTTCATAATATTTTCTCCAAAGCTTACAACAAAAATTATTTAGCCACAGATAAAAAAGCTAGGGTCAATGTCACTCCATTAAACTGCCACCGTATATTTATGTCACCAATAACGAACTCTTATTTCGTGCTTTTTCTACCAATTTGGGAGAAAAACGACGCCCTAACGAGCAAATATACATTATTTATCGTATGGAAGTTTTATGGCATGGGGACATCGGCTTTATTGTTCTGAAGATGATAGTTTACTGGACTTTGTGAAGTTACTAGGAGGGTAGTTGTATCTTTTATTGTTTCTTGTTAGTTATTTGACAGGTTGAACATTCTTTTTAACAAATTATAGCTCGTAGAGTTCTACTGAGTTAACGGTACAATAAGCAGTTAAAAGAGCAATCATCGTCACAGGTGTTATCAATAGCAAATGCGGTACCTATTGCAAACAGCTTTTGTAGCTAGGATACCCTTCGTCTTTCCAGACGGAAGGTACCCATAATGACACCAAAAATGTGTGCGTTACCTATACACCTCTATCTCTGTAAACCTCTATGAATGTGTACCAGCTGGTCAATCAGCTTACCGGGATATAACCTTGCTGACTGGCTAGAAGGTATGTGGATCGCAGGCTGATACTCCTCACCTCCTTGGTCCTTTCTTAGATAGAAGTCAATGTCATTCTTTTAGACAGACATTTGCTAATAATCTTCACACCCTTTCACAGACGACTTAGAGATACTACGTATCACCCTTTTGACGCCAGTAAGGAATTCAAAGCCCGCAAAGCTTATTTAATGTAATTTTCCACATTCATTTTACACAACATCGATGATGATTCTTTGTTATTGATTGCACAATATAAAAACTGTATTTATTAAACAAAAGTAAGGAAGTTGGTGACACGTGTACGTGGTGTAAGGGTGTGTCCACGTCTACAAGCGAATTTAAACGTTTAAGCACTGATGGGCACATTCTTAATTTAAATTTTCTATGGAGAATTTGAATTTTGAATCTGTTGATGTGCCTCTGTGTGTGTCTGTGTTGTGTTTTTTTTTGTTGTTGTCTGTTGCGTGTGTGTTTTTTTTATGTTGTGTTTGATGTGTTTCAATATGTTATTTATAAATAGGGCTTGTGGTTAGTTCTGTCATTGTTTACTATCAAATAAAAGCTTATGCTTCACCAAATGAAAGTGTAGGTAGTTTATTGCTTGTATCCGGGCGTACGGCTATTATTATTCAAAGTCTAAGTTATCAAGCAATTCAATGCTTTTCCCATGCGTCTGCTTCCACATTTGTCATACTGTCATAATAACATACCATCAGACAAAATTGGGTTCTGTAAAATGAATAGAATTCCCTAGTATAGTTAGTATATAGTTATATTTAAGTCCCATGTAATAGTGCAAACATTTTCATTATCCGAAAAATTGTATAATTAAAAAATGGGGATGAAAATTTGTGTGAAAATTCTACGCTTTTAAGTGTGACACATGAAATTAAAACTTTGGTTGATAAAAGAATTCATGTATTTATTGGTTTTGTATTTTTCATGTAATTCTACCCCTAAGGAGGTGAAAAGATGGAAATTTATTTATTATATACTTTATCGCACACCACAAAATATGTACAAGACAAACATTCACAAAAACAAGTGTACAACGGGCAGTCTTATCGCACAGGCAATCTCTTGCAGACAACCTTTCAAATTTGTTGGGCTTATGTAATTATTTGAAACTTTGCATAAATAATACTAACTTAAGTACATAGTTAAGGTTTTCATTATTAGTTTTTCAAAATTACTCCTGAAAGACGACGACTGAAAGACGACCCCCTTAATCGTCTTTTTATGATGTAGAGGAGCACCAAGAAGGGATTTTAGGCAATTCAACCTTTAAAGGGGTGACACTAAAAAGTCATCTGTAGGATAAAATACGGATCGCGCGAACGAAGTCGCGGGCGAAGATAATAATAATATAATAATATTTCTTTCTCCATAAAATTTTACAACTTCATTTTTTAGTTTTAAAATTTGCACTGTTTATTCTTATACAATTGTGGTCGCACCTTTACACTGTAGTTTTCCTAAGTCGCAGTTACACCCTATTATGATAACCGACGGCGTAATAGGTACCATATGTAAGTTGTAATAATATTCACTATGCAATGAATATTAATGTCGTTTGTTTCTTTTTTGCAGATTGGCTGTGAATCAACTTAGTTTACATTGTAAGTATTTTGAGTTATTTATGTTAATTGTTTGTTATGGGAAGATGGTGGACGCAGGTGTGGGACGAATTAAGAACAATGTGACAGCGGCGATTAATTTACATATCTGTATATTAAATCGCACCGTAGAAATAATTTTGATTTTATTTAATGCTTTTATTAAATTGATAACATATTACACTTAAAATTCAGTCAGATTTAATAAGTTTGACGTTCTCTATTTGTGAAATACACAAGTAGCTTTTTATTCGAATTCAAATTTTATAAATTGGCAAAATCAAGAAAGAATAAATTGAAGTTCTAAAAAATAAAAAACACGTTTTATTGGTAAATTAAACTAAAAAATCGCTAATCCTGAAGATCTTGGTAAGGCAAAACAAACAACAAACACACAAACTATTTAAACGCGCCCGGTATAATCAACTTTCATTATTTGTAAATTTTAATTTTTGTTTGTCGTTCAAAAGTGCCGAATATTTGACTTTGACTTTGGCTTTGACTTTGACTAAATTATTGCATTGTCATCGGTCCTTGATAAGTGTGCAAAGTTTCAAATCAATCCCACGTTTTGAAGGGGGTGAATATCACGTTCAAAGATTCCGTTACATTGATACATAGATACATAGTTACATACCAAGCTAATAAAAGCGTGTTACAAACTTTTTTACAAAAAATACAACCGACTTCTAAATAAAAAAAAAAAACACTACAAAGTGAAAAGTAACTTAAATTTCGGAAGTCGGTGTTCCTGCTTTTATTTCTTCGTTTTTTTTTTTGACACCGACTGCCGAAATTTAAGTTACTTTTCACTTTGTAGTGTTTTTTTTAACACGCTTTTATTAGCTTGGTATGTATGTATCTATGTATCAATGTAACGGAATCTTTGAACGTGATTTTCACCCACTTCAAAACGTTGGATTGATTTGAAATTTTGCACACTTATCAAGGACCGATGACAATGCAATAATTTAAACAGTTTGTCCCATTACCCTTACCATTAAAGCGTGTTTTTTTAGTTTATAGAACTACTATTTATTTATTTTAAAGTCGGTTGTATTTTTTGTAAAAAAGTTTTTTTTATTTTTCACTTTTTAGTTGTGGTTCATAATAGACCAGTTCTATAGGCTAGGTACCTATAATTCCCAAAAAAATAACAAAATAGATTAACCCAATAACATGAAACTTAAACAAAACCCATGGAATGAGTGTATACCAGGGTGAACTGTTCACACCTGAGTACCTCTTTAGAGCGTACCAGTGTGATGTTATGTTATGAAGTGGTGTAAACAATAAACAGAATAGCTATTGCAGCTATCCCGAGTGATTTGCCGTAATTTTTTGAAGAGTTCTGATGAATATCTCCGAAGTTCTTCACCAGATCCTGAAGAAAATTAAATGGGACCAGACGACAAGCACCAGCTTTCAAATAAAAAAGAATCATCAAAATCAGTTCACCCAGTAAAAAGATCTGAGGTAACAAACATAAAAAAAAAAACAGTCGAATTGATAACCTCTTCCTTTTTGGGAAGTCGGTAAAAAAGAGAAGAAGTTCGATACTATGGTCAATATTGCTATTATTGTATAAATATACCCAACAGTCTTATTTTAAAAGCAGATGTCCCATTTTTGATGACCCCCACCATCACCCATGGGTTTAAAAAGCATACATATTCTTAACGCAATTATTAAAGTAGATATGTACATAATTTTCTTGCTAAACTGACATTCTTAAATAGGTTATTCCAACATACCTCAACAAAAACCTTGTTTCTAATCATTGTATTCACAACAAAGATCGATACATACAGATTTCCGTTCATATAAATACGTATAATTATTTTATGTGAACAACTAATTAGACAATGTACGGCCTTACCGAGTGACATTGACAATCTGTCATACGTAATATTATGTCATAATTCTTAGAGGCCACGCAATGATGACAACAAAAACATAAATTTTCATATTTTTTTTCGGTTGTTAACACATGGTTTGTTGTTATTTATTCAGATTCTGTTTTTAAATTAACTTGCGCGAGAGTATAGTTAAAGTTTGAATAAAGAATGTTTACTGTAGTGTTTTGTTTAGTGTTTTCTATTATGCGCACAGCCACAGATAATATAATACTAGCATAGCACAGCTAGATCATGGAAGTCTTTGCCAGCGTCTATGTTTCTTAACACCTATAATTATAAGCCTGTGTTTTCCTGCTTTTGGGCAAATTAATCCCTTTCCACTCACCCGCAGGATTATTACGTATCTTGCAATATAAAACGATAGCGATTTTTGCGCAATAATTGGTCTTCAATACAGATTAGATGTTTTAGAGTGTATGGCGTTTTTTTTTTAAATAAGAGCATTTGACATATAGCGAGCGATTAGCAAACAATTGTGTAGGACCTACCATACCTACACTGTAGGTAATTCTGACTTGTATGACATAAGGCGTTTGATCGCGCGCTGATTGCTGTTTCTTACGTAATAAGCCTGCGGGTGTGCTGCGATCAGCGCCAATCTTTAAAAAAGGAGTCCAGCTCATCCCGCTATCTCATTCTGGGCCGCATTTTCTATTCCTGCTGTTTGGAATCCATTGAGTGGCCTTCCCTATCACCTATTTCATCTTTTTATTGTATCCTTTTTATCTTATTTAGCAAGAGTGAACTCTCTTCTGGGTTCGCTCGGTCCATCGCAGACCTCATCTATCGCTAATCATCAAGCGAGACAAAGGTTCCAGTTTATCTATCTTCTGGCTGGGACAAATGGCTTAACGTACTTTGCGAGGCAAGAAGACATTTATTGAATGGTCACCCATCCACGGAGTGACCTTGGTAACCGTTGTAACCTTGAAGATCGACCTAAGCCACTAACATTACTTAGCCATGAGTTCGTCTCCTGCCCATACTATTATGTAATTTTCCTCAATTCCTCAATAAAGCCAGAAGGTAAGGTATTCTTCGATACCTTAACAAACTAATGAAATGTGACAAGTAATTAATTCTTCAGAGACCATAATGGCAGTGATTAAGATTAACATTATGGTCATAGGATTTTATATTGCCTTCAATGTGGCCATCTTCACTGTTAAGCTGTGTGTACCTATACAAGGGGAATATCTCTCTGTAGCAACCAGGGTACATACCTACAGCAATTTTTCATTTTGTCTTGAATAGAACATAATCATTGGAGGTCTACAAAAATCTTCATGTGGTGACATTTTTTATTTTATTTTATTGTTGATAGGCTTGCGCTTGACCACTATCTCATCTGATGGTAAGCGATTATGTGGTCGACGATGAAGCACGCTTGCCTAGAAGAAACCTATTCACTCTTGACCTAAAGACTCCCAGGTTGTAGCCAACAGGAGATACAGACTCCGGCAGGGAATTCCACTCCTTAGCTGTACGCATAATAAAAGTATTCCCAAAACGTTTAGTGTGTATGGGTGGGATATCCACCATGTACCGATGACGCCTCGCCGTACGTCTTGTAGTCCGATGATGGAACGGGCTTGGCGGAATTAGTTCATGCAATTTCAACGCGCACTCTCCGAAATGTACCCGATAAAAAACCGACAGGCTGGCAACTCGGCGCCGATGTTCGAGGTTCTGGAACCTAGATTCGACCAGTACTTCATGCCTCATGGCCCGTTTTTCGATCGGCTCAAGTGCATCCAGCTGGTATTTGGCAGATCCGTCCCATAGATGAGAGCAGTACTCCATACATGATCGAACTTGCGGTTGATACAAGTTGAGCAACTATTCTGGCGTGAAGTACCGTCTCACCTTCGCGAGGATCTCCAATTTTTTGGCAGCTAGCTGAGCTTTTGCCTCAATGAATGGGCCGAAAATGAGCGTCGATGTGAACTAAACCCAATAATAAAAATAAAAAAAATCTTGATCGTGTGAAATTCTGCTCTTGACATTTCAAGAAGCGCTGAAATTGTGTCAATGACATTTAAAATTTTGTATCAATCTCAATAAACAATACTAGAACTAACGATAACATTGATCAAAGTTTGTGTTTTCCATCACGTGTTATAAAGGAATTGAATGTATCCCTTTTCAATGCATCTGTTTTAAATATTGGCACTAAAACGCTCAACCATCCTCCGCGTGGCAAAATGACAGGAATGTTTTTTTTAATGATTAATAAGCTCTCATTTGACTACCATCACATTGTAAGCGATGATATGGTCGACGATGAAACACGCTTGCCCTTGAAGTAATCTCAATTTTATCCTTTTCTTATTCTTGCCTCCCATAAACACACCTTTAGTTACTAATATCCTCGTCTAACCGAGATAATAAACTGCATGACAACCATGAGGGTCGCCCGGTGTGAAGATGAGCAGCTAACCTTAACACGGATCCTAGCTACCTACTGCCTTAATCCGCGGGTCACCAGTGCTCGGTGCTGCCATCTGTATGCAAAGTGGACATTGATTTGTGTTGTTATGTCTGTAAGCTGTGGTCGGTGAGAGGAGTGGGGTGTTTACTGTGGGTCATTTGAGGTTCTCGTTGCATCTGTTTTATTTATTTATTTAAGTTCAAATTTATAACATTACAGGTTAGTTGGGTGTAATTAAAAACAAAAATAATGATAGACTGAGGTATTTAACACGATACTTTAGTTCAGTTTTTAAAGGCTGAGATACACAGTTTATTCTTCTCGTTCATAACATTTATTTTTATTTTTTATATTTTTATATCGTACCGGCACTATACAACAGGGGCCTAAATTCTTCTCCTATCGTTCTGTCCATCCAAAGGTTGTCTGTAAGAGATTGCCTTGTGCGCTGAGACCGCCCATTGTATGTACAGTAAAGTATTTAATTAATAACCTTACCCTACCTACCCCACCCTACCCTACCATACATTACCTACCTACCCTAGCCTATCTAACAAAATTTTTTTTTAGCGACAAAATGTAGCCTATGGGACATAGGCTACATATTGTCGCAAAAAAAATTTCATGGATTTCATCTATGCCAAATTTCATCGAAATCCGTTCAGTGGTTTAGGCTTGAAAAGGTAACAGACAGAGAGAGTTACTTTCGAATTTATAATCATCATCATTTCAGCCAAAAGACGTCCACTGCTGGACATAGGCCTCCCCCAGGCGTCGCCACATTGACCGATCCCGTGCGTCTCGCATCCAGCGCCTTCCCGACACCTTAACCAGGTCATCGGTCCACCAAGTGGGAGGCCTTCCAACGTATCGTCTTCCGGTTCGCGGTCGCCATTCCAGAACTTTTCTGCCCCATCGGCCATCCGTTCTGCGAGCAATGTGCCCTGCCCACTGCCACTTAAGTTTGGCAATTCTTCGGGCTATGTCTGTAACCCTGGTTCTCATGCGGATCTCCACATTTCTGATTCGATCACGCAAGGAAACTCCGAGCATAGCCCTCTCCATTGCCCTTTGAGTGACTGTAAGCTTCCTGATAAGGCCCATTGTAAGCGACCACGTCTCAGAGCCATATGTCATCACTGGCAACACACACTGGTCATAGACTTTGGTCTTGAGACACTGTGGTAAGTTGGACGAGAAGATACCGCGCAACTTCCCGAACGCTGCCCAGCCGAGTCGGATTCGATGGTTGAACTCTTTCTCGAAGTTGGCCCTACCCAATTGGATCGTTTGTCCCAGGTAGACATAGTCGCCCACAACTTCGAGTGTAGAGTCTCCGACCTTGATAGGAGCGGGTGTAACATGGGCATTCACCATGACCTTGGTTTTTTCCATGTTCATTTTAAGACCCACTCTTTCGGAAGCTCTACTGAGGTCATCGAGCATTTTACTGAGGCTCTCCATGGTCTCAGCCATGACCACTATGTCGTCGGCAAACCGAAGGTGAGTGATGTACTCGCCATTAACGTTGATGCCAAGCCCTTTCCAATCCAGAACCGTGAAGACATCCTCCAGCGCAGCAGTGAACAGTTTCGGAGAAATGACGTCTCCCTGTCTCACGCCGCGCCGGAGAAGAATTGGTTTCGAGGTCTGATCCTGAAGACGGACTGACATAGTGGCGTTCTTGTACAAACACTTCAATACTTCAATGTACCGGTAGTCGATCTGGCACCGTTGGAGAGACTGCAGTACAGCCCAAGTCTCGATCGAATCGAAGGCTTTCTCGTAGTCCACAAACGCTAAACAGAGAGGCAGGTTATACTATTCGGTCTTCTGTATAACCTGCCGCAGCGTATGTATGTGGTCTACGGTGCTAAAGCCTTTTCGGAATCCGGCTTGTTCGGGAGGCTGGAAATCGTCAAACCTGCGCGCTAGACGATTCGTGATGACTCTTGAAAATAACTTGTAGACATGGCTAAGAAGTGAGATGGGCCTATAGTTCTTCAGCCGGGCATTGTCGCCCTTCTTGAAGAAGAGTACCACCACACCCCTGCCTGTGGCGTTTTGCCCTCGAGTATGACGGAATCAAACAGCTTCTGAAGGGCCTTTAGGACCGGTTTTCCACCCGTCTTCAGGAGTTCAGCCGTGATTCCGTCATCACCCGGCGCCTTGTTGTTTTTAAGCTGTTTCAGAGCCATCCTAATCTCGTACAGGCTGACGTCCGGAATATCTTCGGTATAGTGTCGGGTCAATCTAGCTCTTGGGTCGTTTGCTAAACTCGCAACGGGCTTGCTGATTGATGTGTACAACTGCCCATAGAATGTCTCGATCTCCCCCAGAAGCTCCGGTTTGGCGGATACGATCCTGCCATCGTCGGTCTTCAGTTTCGTGAGCTGGCTCTGCCCAATAGCCAGATCCCTTGAAAAAACCTTGGAGCCCTTATTTTGCTCAATCGCGTCTTTTATACGCTCGGTATTAAAGCGGCGGAGGTCTCTTTTCAAGGATTTAGAGATCTGTCTATTGAGCTGCCGGTATTTGCACGCCTCATCTGAAGACTGAAGGATCATCTCACGCCTCTCCTTCATAAGTTTGAGGGTATGATCAGAGACCTTTTTCTTTCTATCTGTACGACGGGTCTTGAAAAACTTAGACCCGACCGTATGGACAGCTTCCACGAACCCGTCGGCGTAGTCGTCCACGGAGCTCCCTAGGCACTCGAAACGATTCTGGAGTTCGAGCTGAAAGCTTTCGGGGTTTCGGACCTGGATCTGTGCTGGACGGAGCGTGGACTTCATCAGTCGAGACCTTTCAAGCTTAATATTAATGTTCAATGTGCCTCTTACCATGCGGTGATCGCTCCCGGTTTTTACCGAATTGATCACTGAGACATCATTGAAAATTTGCTTCTTGGTTGACATGATGAAGTCGATCTCATTTTTTGTTGTACCATCGGGGCTCTGCCAGGTCCACTTCCTGTGTTCACGCTTTTTGAAGAAGGAGTTCATCATAAAGAGGCCCTCCCTCTCCATAAAACTGGCCAGTAGGTGACCCCGGTGGTTCCGTCGTCCAACTCCAAATTGCTCCACTTGCAGCTCATCCTCGTCTCGTTTGCCCAGTTTCGCGTTGAAGTCCCCCATGACAACGGTGAAGTGAGTTTTGAAACCATGCATGGAGATATCCTCATACATGGTCTCTACCTCGTCGTCAGGGTGTGCCGAGGTTGGGGCGTAGACCTGTATGACCTTCAGCGAATATCTTGAGGATATTCTGAGTATAAGGCACGCCACCCTGGTCGACACACTCTCGATCTTCACCACGTTGTGGACGATAAACCCAACACCACCCTGGGACTGCCGGTCACCCTCTCGGAAATAGAGCAGGTGACCGGATTTGAGGATTATCGAGTCCTCCCCCTCTCTTCGGACTTCCGATAACCCTATAATACTCCATCGCAACCTGCTCAAATCCTCTTCGAGTTCGGTGATCTTCTCGTCGGTCCGAAGTGTGCGCGTGTTGTACGTTGCCAGGTACAGTCGTCGGTAATTCTTTGGGTAGCCGGATCTCGTCCGGAGATTCTTGGCACCCCTTGCCATGCCATAACCTCGACCGCTACCGTAGTCGAGGGTAGGCAGGCTGCCGGGCACTAGGGGCCATTTTTTATTTGTGCTTTTCATGGGGGGGTTTTTGCCATAATCGCCACGCTTGGCAGGCGGGTTGGCGATCGCAGTATGGTTGTTGTAGAAGCACAGAGAACGCTGCTGCCCATTCTCTGGTTTGTCCCTTAGTCGCCTCTTACGACACCCACGGGAAGACATGGGATGGTGAAATTCTTTACGTCCGGCACCATACGGAATTTATAATACTAATAGGATATTACACACACAAATTTCCAGCAATGTTTAAGTGCCATGTAATTAATAGGGAGCGAGAATATTATCAACCGGATACGAATCCATACCGCGGACTGACAACAAAACTACAAAAATAGCTCTCATATGTATGTAGTAGGTATTTTTACACTCATAGTACAAAACAAACAAACATAATTAAACAGACCTTGATTATCCATTTATCCTTTAGAAGACCTAGGTAATGATAATAAAACCAATTTTTATTACATTACAAAACTTCTAAATTGCCTTTAAATTGTTACACTAATAGAATATCATCTCAAACTATTTTATTTAGAATTCGCATCTGGTAGGTCACATCTGTGATCTGTGTTGACCTCTGAAGTGTCATTGAACTATCTGTCATTTAAATTTGACCTCAAATCTTTGTTAGTTGGTGTCATCTATTTTTAATGGAACTAGATTTGTTGGATCATTTATCTTGTTGAATTTTTTTTCGTAATTTTTTTAGTTTATAAAGGTGGTTTTACAATTAATGTTTTCAATTAATTAACAAATTGATCGATGATTAAGTTCTTACGAAATAGCAAAAATAATTAAAAGGTAAGGTTAAGATCAGGTTTTGTAGAATGACTCATAGAGCTTGCGTTTGTCTATGTACGTCTAAGTACCTCATGTAAAGTAGTGACTGGGTGTATAATATTTATATGTTATACAAATACAAAACTGCTAAATGTGATTTTCGAAACATATTTTTACCCGATTGTAAGGAAAGTTATGTTTTCGTGCGTATCTTGTATGTATGTAAGATTCTTTATTACCTCACATCTTTAAAACCGCTTGACGGATGTATATAATTAATTTCGTTATAAAAACCAAAATGGCGGATTTTGGCCATTGTGGGTCCCTATTTTTTTTCTGCCAAACCCATCGTGTGGGTTATTAAAATGAAGGCTTTTAAGAGGTGCTTACAAAATATATACTACTTATATGTTTAAAAATAATTTGAAAAAAATATAACTAAAAAGTAGCAAATAATATAAAAAGTTAATTTAAAAATCTAAAATCATCAAGTGGCCAGCCAGCCCGCGAATATGTATCCTCCGACTACACAGTATGATTTCCTTCTTGTTTAAATCATTTTAGTTCGCTTCTTAAGCAGTCGGGTTTTTGATTTTTGAATTAACTTTTTTTATTAAGGCTTTTCAATGTGACGTCCATTGTAAAGATTCCCTCTGTTAAGATACATATACCTAATGAATCTTATGATACTTACCTAAACCTTCAGCAAATTTATTCATAAAAGCCTGCCAGTACAATGTATACCGGCCGTTAACCGCCGTAATATCAATAATCCGGTTTAAAGCCAATTCAACCTTTAACCTTTCTCACAGGCCTTTAAAACTCATTATCATTTACAGCCTTATAGATAGGTCTATTTAGGCTATCTTACAATGCCCGAGTCATCTGCAGACTACATATAATACCTTACCTGGCTAATACATCACTTTAACTTGGAGCGACTGCCTATCTAACCTCTTCAACGCAGTAACTGGGTAACACGATATCCCTTGACAAGACTGGCGCCAGATTTCTGGCTTCCCGTGGTAACTCATCATCATCATTTCAGCTGAAAGACTTCCACTGCTGGACATAGGCCTCCGTCACCACATTGACCGATCTCGTGCGTCTCGCTTCCAGCGCATTCCCGCAACCTTAAACAGGTCATCGGTCCACCTAGTGGAAGGCCTTTCACCGCAACATCTTCCAGTTCGCGGTCGCCAATCCAGAACTTTTCGGTCCCAACGGCTATCCGTTCTGCGAGCAATGTGCCCTGTTCACTGCCACTTAAGTTTCGTAATTCTTCGGGCTATGTCGGTAACTTTGGTTCTCTTGCGAATGTCTTCATTTCTGATGCGATCACGCAAGGAAACGCCGAGCATAGCTCTCTCCATTGCCCTTTGGATGACGTTAAGTCTTACCTGCTTCTACATATTAACATGGAGCGACTGCCTATCTGACCTCCACAACCCAGTAACTGGTTAACACGATATCCCTTGACAAGACTGGCGGCAGATTTTCTGGCTTCCCGTGCTGAATATTAAAGATCTAATGTGTTTTCTGAGGCATGGGGGCTTCTCGGTATGTAATGGATGGTAACCCATCCATAGACCGACCTCAGCGAGCGTTGCTTAACCTCGAAGTTTGACCCGTGTGGAAGTTATGTTTGAGCCACGAGCTCTGTTATTAATAGCCCTAGTCTTCTACAGACCTCTATACAATACCTTGTCTTCCTAACTTTCTACCATTTTCTATCAAAATGGCACCAAAAATATAATTTTTCTACCCTCGTCAGCTCTCCATCACACAAAGTAGATTGAATACATTCATGACGTCATCGGAATCAAACGTCATAACATTCATGAGATAATGGTTATAAACGAGCGAACATCGGAAGCTCACCTATCTGATTCCTGAAGCAATTTGTGAGTAAGCAAAAATAAACCTTAAGCCAAGGTCATAAAGTTGAGATGGTAATACGCTTACGTACCGGTCAGTGCGTAATGGATACTCATTTATTTTTACAGGAAATTGAACCGTATTTCTCATTACGTAAAAGTGTTATTGATGTAGCATGAATACGGAAGGTGTACTCCGTACTGCCCGTTTAACAAAAACGAGTGCGTTTTTTGTTAAGTCACGCAGAGATTTTATCTTTTTTAATTAATATGAAGAAGATCACAGATGTTTTGCTTGAGGTCGTGTGTTTAGATCACGTCGCATAGATCGATATGTCACGGACAATTAATTGCATCGTTAATTAGTTTACTTTGAACCAACGGATCCTCGTATTATGCAAACGCGCATAAATATTGCATAATATTGAAACTGGTTATAAGCTATACTTTATGGCCTTGCGTTTGTAGCCTACTAAGAACAGTAATGTGCAGTGATTCGTTTACATATTGGCTAACAAAGTTGGTATTTATCGCATATTGTACAATTATTGTAATGCTTGATGCATAACAATAATTCCATTACGTCCCCTATGTCAATGTGTTTTAAATTGCCTACTTACTCCAGTTTCTGGAAAAAAAATATTGACATGTCACAATTTTAGCGCAAGTCACTGATGCGATTGGCACTTGAAAATGTATTACTGATTTATTTTTCAGAAACTGGACCTCGTAGTTTCGGTAGTTTAGTTTTATGTCTTTTAGTACGTATAATCATTTATAACAACGTAGACATCAGTGGGTTAATACAATAAAATTGATCTACTGCATCAATGCCTTAATGCCGATTAACTACAAACTAAGATTAGTTTAACTACAAAAATAACCTTCAATTGAAACAATAATATAGCCAATCTATTTATATCCGGATCTCACGTAGATCATACTAACTATTAATATTTCAATAGAACATCATACACAATCGACCTTAAAAAAGATCGCACTTCAATCTGTTGAATGGTACATGCGGAAGCAAGCAATGGTATTATCCCAAATTTCCTGAATTACAATTCATTTTAATATGAACTTTAACTTCTAAACGGTACAGTTCAAATTGTGTTGGAGTTTTAAGCTTAATGAGTTTATTTTTATTTTTATACATTTTAATTAAAGAAAAAATACGTTGTTTCTATAACTTCAATGTCAAGGAATCCGTAGTGTTTCTAAGAGATTTGTAGTAAGTAACAGTTTTATATATAATTAAACATGGCAGCGACCGAGTGGTTTTCCATTTTAACACGCTTTTATTAGCTTGGTATGTATGTATCTATGTATCTATGTATCAATGTATCAATGTAACAATGTATCAATGTAACGGAATCTTTGAACGTGATTTTCACCCACTTCAAAACGTTGGATTGATTTGAAACTTTGCACACTTATCAAGGACCGATGACAATGCAATAATTTAAACAGTTTGTCCCATTATCCTTACCATTAAAGCGTGTTTTTTAGTTTTTAGAACTACAATTTATTCCTGAGAAGTTTGTCTCATCTCCTTTCAGACAACAGAATTATTGTAAAGTTTTTACGTTCGGCATCTACCTAGTACTTAGCTGACTGTTTGTGTTTTAGCGTGGGTAAGAAAATAGATGTATCCGATTTATACATAAATAAATAACCCTCCTTTTGGGCTTCGCAGCTTTGCAGCAGTCGGATAAAAAAATACGATTCTTAATTTTGGTGACCAACTAAATCATAAACTGTAGTACGAACGGTTCAAAATAGCGAACTCCAATAATGATTATTAATACTTATTTTTATTACCAAATGCGCTACTCATTTGAAAACTAATTTCAAAAACGATCTCAAGTTCATCGCTCTCACATAATATGCTATTAACTAACAATAATAATAAATATATAAATCATGACCTTTTAGTTCTCGTCCCAAACAGGTTTGACTACTGAGGTTACAAACCTATCAATGTCTTTTGTGTTTACAAAAAAAGAACATTATAATCGATGTGAATCCCGAATCTCTTCAAAGTTAGAGTGAACAGGCTTCTTCTGGGTAAGCTCACTCCATCGTCGACTTTGTCTCTGTCACCTCTGACCTAGACTAGAGTCAAGAGCAAACCCATCTCGAATAAAAAAAAAAAAAAAAAAAAAGATGTAATAATAGTCAAGTAGAAAAAGAAATATTAAATGCTGGTTGGTAAGATCCAAAGAATATTGAGGCGGGAAACCCAAGGTGGAAAGAACAATAATTTTGAAAAAAGAAGACGAGTTGTAGGATACTGGCTGGAGTATGATTCTAGAAAAATATTTATATTTGTTTTAAATGTTTATTTTTAGGGTTCCGTACCCAAAGGGTAAAAACGGGACCTTATTACTAAGACTTCACGATCCGTCTGTCTGTCTGTCAGTCTGTCCGTCTGTCACCAGGCTGTATCTCATGAACCGTGATAGCTAGACAGTTGAAATTTTCACAGATGATGTATTTCTATTGCCGCTATAACAACATAATATTTAAGGGGGCTCCCATACAACAAACATGATTTTTTTGCGATAATGGTGCGCAACCCTTCGTGCGCGATTCCGACTCGCACTTGGCCAGTTTTTTTAATTATTATTAACTGCTTTGTAGATACGTTTCACGGATATTTTACCAAAAGAAATAAAGGAAAATTGTTTCGCACATTATGGGTAGTAATTTAGGATCTTTTTAAATCAAGACATATACGGTTAAAGATATTTATTTCTCAAAAGAAATAACAAATTCACTTATAGAGAAAACATAATAGGATAAGAATAATGTTATCTGCCAGTAAGCCTAGATGAAAACAAAAACAAGCGTGCATCTTAAAACTTACATTAATATAATACTTCGACTTAACATACATCGTTTTAGCATAACAAGAACAAAACAAACAAACCAGAAGATGGTAAGTTACTCACAACAAACAACACAACAGTTTTGAGCAAAGAGAGTGATAGGTATATATATTTTTACATAAGTATGTATGTATATGATTATTTTATTAATTTTACACTATGTTGTATATCATTTTGGATACAATAAAGAATTAAGAAGATGAAAGTACATCTAACATAACATTACATCAAACCCAAATTCCCCAAAGGGCGGCAGAGATGTACTGTATATACCAATTAATATCTACACCCATTTCACCAGTATTCCCATGTAATGGCAGGCTAGCCCTAGGCCACTAACCCAAGGACAAATCTAGACTCTGGCTTGCTACTGATAAATTTCACATGGACAATTACAATGACACTTTAACCGACACGGGAATCGAACCTAGGACCTCAAACTCAACAGTAGTATTCTTCGTGTTACCCTTTTTGACGGGCTAAATGACAAATTGATACGAATTGAACACGTCACGTACGTTTCGATAAAGCTTGACAATCTCATACATTTTTGTTATTTCTTCAACCGCTATCGCGGCGCTTTCATTGAATGCCACTTGTTCTTCTATGTCACTTGTCCAGAGCCTCTGGCGCATTCTCAAAGGCTGCTGCATTATACACATCTTATCCCTCGGCCATAATTATTAGATCAATAATAGTTTATTTACCTCGATCTTCATAACCAGTTCTTCTCATTCCATAAACTGCTTCTCATTCCAGAAACTGAGTGGTTTCGTGACGACATGTGATCATTACACGTTCCACGACACAACATTGTATAAGGCCTCTATTCTGTCGCTACACAAATGAAATTAACGGTGAGAAAAGTTAGCAAATTTTCGTCGGTGCCATCTTGGATTTTTTTTTCGGCCGCATATTCGTTATTACTGACGCTAATTTTCGTCGCCACCAGTTTATGCACATCTTAGCTTTCAGCACTTGCACATAATTATAAGAATAACTACCTTCATATTCATAACCAGTTCTTCTCATTCATTAGACTTTTTACAATATTTTTCAATCATCATTATAGCCCTTTGCTAAGAATAGTTACAGCACTGATTACAGTATTTGTGCCACATGTTAAATTTAGTGTTGTGTTTTTTTTTTACCTTTGTATAGATTCTTTTACCTATTGTGAATGTGTGAACATTGTAGGCTTTCTAGTTTTCTAGATGATTGTTAACATTTGTTAACTTTTTATTTCGTGCATTATTTTTTTTGTTTGTTTTTTTGTTTCAATTTCGTACGACTTATTGTCGGGCCTACGTTGTCCCCCCATATCCAAGTACTAATGCTGTAACATGGAAATATTGTAAACAAAACAATTTAAAAGAGTAACCATGGAGTTTCTTGCCGGTTCTTCTCCATAGGAAACGACTAACCCGAACCGTGCACCTTTTGTCGACGTTTTATAAGTGCCCATGTAGGCCTATGTAAAATAAAAATATTTGATTTTGATTTTGATTCCATAATCTAAGTGGTTTCATGAGAACCTGTGCATGTCAGGATCATTACACGTGCCACGGTAACACTGTTTGAGACCGACGTTCTGTCGCTAAACAAATGAAATTGGTCAATTACTGCGCAATTGAAGTAATAGGGAAAATGGTTGGGTTATTGTGTACCTGCTACTGGCTGCCTACTGCCTACCATTGAGAGGATGGGTAATTGTTGGGTTTGGTAATTAGTGCATCTATCTATGGCTTTGTTTTTATAGAGTATACAAAATAAAATGCCTTTTTCTCTGAAGGGTTAAAGGTCTTCACAGTATTAATGCCGTAAGACGGTTACTTTCTAAAGCATTCTCCTTAGTAACTGCTAGGTTAAAAGGTTTGAAAAATATATAGGTATATTTATTATTGATTCATGTACATTATTTGTAAAACATGTTTTTTTCGTGTAACTAATTTTGCTTTAAATAAAAAAAGTTAATAATTTTTTACATCGTAGCAGTCGGGTTTTTTGGTTTATTAACTTTTTCCTGGCCTCGGTTTTTTTAACGGAACTTATCTAAGAACACTTGGGCGGCCAAGACCTATCTAACGATGTCTTAAATATTAAAAATCCGCCAAGTGGTTTGAAAGATACGAGGTAATAATAAAATAAAAAGATATTACATACAAACATACCTACAAGATACGCTGAAATAGCATAATGTAAATCAAAGAATAAAACTCTCCAAAAGAGGGTTCAATATTGATATTCCGGCACTGAGCGGGCGCATGGCCAGTACTGCGTAAACATTGGAGAATATATACGTCTTAAGCAGAGTCGTTCTATAGCCCACACTTCCTCCGATAAGAGGTTCTTTTATAAGCCTTTTTCCAGCAACCGGACAGTGGGCACAAATCTAAATTCCGGGCTGCTGAGAAAAACCAGATGGAAACCAGTGTCTGGGTCCTATCACACTTTGCCCCACCGACAATATATCTAGAAAATATCGTTTCTAGCTCGCCTAATCCCAAACGAAGCATATGAATTTAAATTTTGTGCAGTAATGCTATTACCTATGCTAAAATAAAAACTACGATACATTGTCTGCAGATTATTTTTGCATCTGAGCAATTTCCAATTCATTGCAGTTCACTTGGTAAACTGTATGTATATTTTTTGCAACGGAACTTCCGGTTTTCATATTTTCCTAGTAAAATGCCAGCCATATTGACGAATTTACAATGCACTTTCATTACTACCGGTTTCCGTAATTAGATAAGTCAAAACCACGCAATGTTTAGGGGTGTTAAACACGTAAATTAAGGCCAAATTATTATTAGTATATGAATATGATACACACAAGTCTGAATTAATTTTCTCATTGTTATCTAAACTAATATTGTAAAGTAGTAACATTTTTTTTTGTTTTGGTGATTAACAAATTTATACTTCCGACAGTCTCCAGTCTGTCTATAGTAGTTCAAGATTGCGATAATTCTATTTCAGTTTCTACAGCAGATATACTCCAAGATTCAAGGTTGATTCCTAGCCCATCAGAGCAGGCAAACCCACCAGTTCCTGCTATATCGAAACATGTAGGCATATCAGGGGGGTGACCATAAGCTCTTAGAGCGGTATCAATTTGATATCGAGTAAGTGACAGATGTTTACAAGTCATACTTCGATCTCAAATTGATACCGCTCTAAGAGCTTATGGTCACCCCCCAGTTCTTGGCTCACCAATTGGTTAGAATTGGGGCTACTGCGTCACTTGCTCTCGTTGCGCCCTAGTCGGTTCACAGATACTCATAATTCATTTACTGTTAAAAACTTACACTTTACGACTACTTTTCATCCCTGAAAAATGCACGGTCTCTGTGGAACAGGCCACGAAAGTGAAACCCAGGAAAAGGAGCAGGAGGTTTTCATTTTATTAATTTCATGAACAATTTCACATTGTTTTGAAATTTGTTAAATGTGCGGGTATCTTGTTACCTAATCACGCCTTTATTTCAAACCCAAACATAGCGACGCATTTCTCAGACGACCGCAAGTCATTATTTTAAAGGGTTATTCGATTTTTTGGCTTCTTGTTTGTAAAAACAGACTTCTAGGAGGAAGGTTCTAACCAGCCATTACACCACAATATAATCACACCACAAGCTATTACGATAAAACGACTCTTCTTTTTTTTTCGTGTGATGACACCTCTGGTCTCAGAGTTAATTAAGCCACCTCTGGGAGCCCCACAGCACACTTTCTTTCTTTCTTTTTTTTGCCGATCTAAGGAGCTTATTATAAGAGGGACTTAGAAGAATAAGGTCTCTGCGCGATTTTTACTCATGTAAACGAAGATGCAAGTAAGTACGTTCACATGGACGCAATGCGATGACGCCTATAGATGCAATTAAAACAGGGATGTTTCCTCGGTAGAAAAATAATAATTCTAATTAGTCCATCAGTTAGATTATCAAATAATATTGAACACTTATTTTTTGCTTTACCAAATCAATAAATATTTACAAAGTTAAAGCGCATCAAAGTTCAGGAGTGGGGGCTTGTGACGTCACGAAGGCAGTATAAAGTGTACTAGCGGCGGCGTGACGTTACATGATATTTCAAAGCATTATATCGTCGTCACTATGTTTCCGAGTCCAAAGAAAAACTACGTTTCCATAATTTTTATTAATCTACCTGACGGGCAAAAAACTAATTATCAGTAAACTACCATATTGCATCGCGCCGTCAGGAAGGTTCCTTAAATGTAATTTATTTGCCTTCTTCTTTATAACCAGTTCTTATCACCAAAATAATGAACAGACCTCTAAGCAAGACGAAGGTTCTATTCTTAATCAAACCACAAGCAATTTCAATGAAACGATGATATAACAATAAATGCCACAGGCTACAAGAAAATAAACAGCATCTTCAGAGAATTAAATTAATAAATTAAAAGTAATAACTGCAATCATCCACAATTAAGATGGTATCGAGCTGAGAAACTGCCAGCGTAATGAGGGTAAAGGAATAATTAATTCTGTTTAACAATCTGCAGTCGATAATGAGGCTCCCATGGTACGAGTCAATTTTATTTGACATTATAGACCCCATTATTGAATTTTACGTCACATTTAATTTCAACTAGCTCTTTGCCGCATCGTAACCTGTCCTACACTGTTTCTGAGGATAGATGGTTCGACATAGATAAAGCGATTTTCTTTCAACTTGATTGTTGAAAAGTAAAAGTTACCGGGATTGACCACTCAATGGTAGAGCTTTTCAATGTCACTTTGATCTCTGACAATCATTATCTGTCGCTGATCGGATAGTATTTTAACACGTTTTTATTTTATTAGCTTGGTATGTATCTATGTATCAATGTAACGGAATCTTTGAACGTGATTTTCACCCACTTCTAAACGTCGGATTAATTTGAAACTTTGCACACTTATCAGGGACCCATGACAATGCAATAATTTAAATAGTTTGTCCCATTATCCTTACCAGGATCTTCAGGCGACTTTAGCGACTTTCAGTTCAATTTACCATTAAAGCGTGTTTTTTAGTTTTTAGAACTACAATTTATTTCCATAGAAACTAACCTCTGACAATAACCAATAGCTCTGTTTTCTAGTATAATTAATTGTTTCTACGAGTATTAGTGAACGAATTTTAGTAATCGAATCAAGTCTATCAAAGATTACACTAGCATTAAACATTAGTTAAGGCAGGAGATAATGTTAGTTAGTTACAACAACTGGGAAAGCTTTTTCCCAACTGAACAGTGGGACAACATAGTAAAAAAACAAGTAAAAAATCTTTGGATTTACAGTGGAATAATTTTCGTAATCGATTCATTACAAACAAACCAAAAATTAACCTAACTACAATGTTAATTTAAATAATAATCACGCTGGTATTTCACCAATTATTTTGGTAAATAATCGAATTTTCGTAGAAGAACAGCCTTTGTTTTAAGCATACAATATACTGAGATTCAAGGACTTGAAATATGGAACGACTGAGCCGAATTCGCGCCTCTTTATAGGGCGTTCAATGAATTATGAATTTTAATACAAATAAGATTTGTCATCTCAATGTAGACTTGAATAGTTAAGAAGAATATTCTACATTTGAATATAACTCATCATAACGCAACTTCGCATCAAGGGAACATGTAAACTACTATTTTCATAAGTTCTATGTCAAAGTTACCCGCTTGCGATTTCCAACTTCGCCAAATTGATGGCATGTGCGTCGGTCGTCGGACAAAGTGACATTGTATCAGCAAGAACTATTGTCCAAAAGTCCAAAATGTATAGGAATTGCCACTGAAAAGTCACGTTGTCAATCCCATACTTCTGGCATCTCGACAATCGCTATTGCTATTCTTCGTCGTCTCGATGATTCCAAAAATAAATATATTTTGACCAGAATTTAGCCACCCCAACAGCGTTGTCATCAAGGAGAGAACGATTAGAGGTGCGGCATTGTTTGGGACGTGGCTCCGCAACTGCACTGTGGGTCATTCTAGTACCCCCATTTAACTACGTTGTGCCTGCAGCGACCCACCTGGCTTCGTAGTCGGTTCAGAGATTTCCAGGTGGGCCAAGGCAGTTGGTGGCCCACAAGGAGCTTTTCTGAACACTCAATATAGTCCGCTGGAAATGCCGAGGAGCCATAGATTTTTCTTTGTTTCGCCAAATCAATTAACGGCAACGGATCTAGATCCGTTGCCGTTAATTGATTTGGTGAAAGACGGGAAGCTGTTTCAACTTTTCTTTGGCTTCTCCACGTTATATAAATGATATTGCCTGTAGAATGTCACTTTGTCTTCAGCCCATGGTCCCTTCATGTTACAATGGAGCTCCAAAGCTACATCATTACATAGGTGTTGATTTAGAGCCATTTATAGGGATCATGTAGGCACATTTTGGTCCATATTTTATTAGAATATACTGTTTAACACGCCCTTCTCTCAATCTCAATATTTAGCTCGGGAATGTATAAAAAAAAAATTTGTTCATCATCTAATCAGCCGAAAGATGTCTACTGCTGGGCATAGGCCGCCTCCAAGCGTCACCACATTGTCCGGTCCCGTGCGTCTCGCATCCAGCGGACTACCGCTATCCTCACCAGGTCATCTGTCCACCTGGTAGGAGGCCTTCTAAAGTTTAATGGAGTAGCCGGGTCCACACCGGGGATTCTTAACAACACTTACAAAAAAAAATGTATTGGCATAAAACAAAGTATACAAAAACAATGGACGTGAAACGCTGGTGCCTGTGGCAGGTGATGAAAACCTATATTATAAGTCACCAAAAGTACCAAAGTAGTCAAATGACAACAATATCAAATACCTATCAATAACATTCGTGTTTATTTTTAATCAAAACAGCAGCCGTAGACAATCAACGGCTCTAATGATGAGCCAAACGATGCAATTGCAAATGCAAACAAAACAATTAGACAAACCAATCATTGTTAACACGATATTATCCGCAATAAAACCAGTTGACCTCAACATTATACCGATACCAGAAGTATCAATTAACGTAAGGGACATTTTGGTGAAAATGAGATATATATATCATTGGATTCAGAATTTTCTGCTCTATCGATTGGTATTATTAAAAAAATTCTATCGTTAAAAAAAATTCCCTTACGTTAAAAATTTTTGGCCTGCGTAAAACGATTTATGACAAAAAAAATGATGTAACAGACGTTTACATTTTTTTTTCTCTGAAAAATAAAGTAAGTCATAGTGTTAAATAATTTACACCCTTACCTTAAACCTCAAATCAGTTGATTTAAATAACATGTCCCTTACTTTAATTCATGATTAGAGTTTTTTAAGAATTATTCTCTTACATTATTATCTCACAAAACTATCTTTATTTTAAGCTCCTTACTGTAATATGCCTATTACGTAACAACTAGAAATCAAATTCTTATTTGCTTTACTTTATTTGTTTAAAAGATCGTTGCTAAAATACGATACCAGAAGTATCAATTAATGTAAGGGACAAAACACGGTTTTTCAGGAGAGCCAAAAAACGATTTTATTTTTATAAATCTGTCTATAACTTTTTACTGTCTGCTCCAATTTTAATTGTGTCTAGAGCAAAGTTTCTTAGAATTTCCTCTTCTTTCATGATATAAACGAAAGATTTTGGAATACCCAGTGGTTTAAAATATAGCATGTCCCTTACATTAAAAAAATATGTTTAGTTGTGCCTTACCTTGCTAATATTTTATGTGTAAACCGTCAAGCATAGTGTAAGCAGCAAGAGAAATAGAAAATTATACGTAATTCTATTGTAAAGGACTTTTACAGTGTTGCAATTTGATGTAACTATAGATTATCTACTAAAATTATGGTAATTTAACACCATGGAAATAGGTTCTTTGCATGATTAATGTTAGTTTCAGCTTAGCTATCACAGATTTAAATGAAATTTAGGGATACAAAAATAAAACGATTTATTGTTAATATTTTTTTTTTATTTTCGACTTTTATGTCTGCGTAATTATTATAAATTCAACACACTAATCAGTCTATAAAACTTTTTGTTAAGCTTAAAAAAAAGTAACAGTGTTCTAATTAACAGTTTTACACACCTAGGTATCAATGTAAAAATAATTATGATTGTATTATTGACTCCACGATCTCTTTTAATTAACAGTCCTACAAACTCTGTACTTTTAATAATTACGTTTAATTGGATTTATAATTATAATCACCAAATTAATAAAAAAAATATGTTTTCTCAGACTTAATCGACAGTCTTATTTGTTAAGTAATTGAATGAATGTACTGAAACGAAAGACAGATGAAAAAATATGAATTGTCTGAAAGATGAATGAATAAATAATACATATAAATGATATGAATATTAATATAAGAAATATATATTATTACAAGAATAAATAATTAGGAATGTTAATGGTGAAATTGAAATGGTTGGAATAACTTTTTCTATTTGGTACTTTATCTAGTTATCATCATCAGCTGTCATCACATCTTCATCGTCATCGGTTTCATTGAGGGTATCTTTAACTGGCGATTTATTCGGAAGGTTCAAATATTCACGATGAAATCTTTTTGGTATTATACCGGTGTCGCACAATTTTTTGAGGTCATTGTATTTTGGAATGGAAATTGGGAGCCTCTCTTTATATAGAGATGGCAAATTGTCTGTGTTCCTTTGACTTATGTCATTACTAGTACTTTCAGCTGCAGATTCATTTTTTTTGTCTATATTTTTTGTAATTTTACCTCTAACAACACTTCTTTTCCCAATCCCTTTACCCTTTCCTCTTGCGTTAAAATTCTTTGGAGGTAATTCTTTGGAGAGTTCTATGTCGTAAGTATCACCAGTCTCTAACATTGTATATTTAATCTCAATTTTCGTCAAAGCATTTTTTTTAAATGTGCACACTCTTATGTTTTTCATACGCAGATCTTTATTTTTAAGAGTAGCTTGAGTGAATACAGAATCCGCCAGATTCTGGAAGTTAATGAAATCTGTATGCTCTAAGACACTCACATTATATGGTTGAGGCCTTTTTCTAGCACTCTCTATGAAACTTGGCCATTGCGAAGGTGCCCAAACAATTAGTTTTCTTACTTCCCTCTCAATAACAGCATGCATGCTGTCAACTGGCATATAAGTGTGTCCCGCTAGAAGGTAATTATAAATAAATAATTATAAATCCAATTAAACGTAATTATTAAAAGTACAGAGTTTGTAGGACTGTTAATTAAAAGAGATCGTGGAGTCAATAATACAATCATAATTATTTTTACATTGATACCTAGGTGTGTAAAACTGTTAATTAGAACACTGTTACTTTTTTTTAAGCTTAACAAAAAGTTTTATAGACTGATTAGTGTGTTGAATTTATAATAATTACGCAGACATAAAAGTCGAAAATAAAAAAAAAATATTAACAATAAATCGTTTTATTTTTGTATCCCTAAATTTCATTTAAATCTGTGATAGCTAAGCTGAAACTAACATTAATCATGCAAAGAACCTATTTCCATGGTGTTAAATTACCATAATTTTAGTAGATAATCTATAGTTACATCAAATTGCAACACTGTAAAAGTCCTTTACAATAGAATTACGTATAATTTTCTATTTCTCTTGCTGCTTACACTATGCTTGACGGTTTACACATAAAATATTAGCAAGGTAAGGCACAACTAAACATATTTTTTTAATGTAAGGGACATGCTATATTTTAAACCACTGGGTATTCCAAAATCTTTCGTTTATATCATGAAAGAAGAGGAAATTCTAAGAAACTTTGCTCTAGACACAATTAAAATTGGAGCAGACAGTAAAAAGTTATAGACAGATTTATAAAAATAAAATCGTTTTTTGGCTCTCCTGAAAAACCGTGTTTTGTCCCTTACATTAATTGATACTTCTGGTATCTTACAGGCAATAATCAACTCATAACAATAAAATTATACCGACTTCCAAAACAAAACACTACAATTTTTAGGGTTCCGTAAAAACGGGACTCTATTACTAAGTCGCAGCGGTCCGTCTGTCTGTCTGTCCGTCTGTCACCAGGCTGTATCTCATGAACCGTGATAGCTAGATAGTTGAAATGTTCACAGATGATGTATTTCTGTCATCGCAATAACAAGTAATACTAAAAAAAGAATAAAATTAATATTTAAGTGGGGATCCCATACAACAAACGTGTTTTGTTTTCCGTTTTTTGCGATGATGGTACGGAACTCTTCGTGCGCGAGTCCGACTAGCACTTGGCTTTTTATTTTTGGTACCTTATATTACCATGAAAACGCATTATTAAAGGATAACTTCAACTTGATCGGATTAGTCCATCTAGACAAGAGATTACCTTTTATCAATTATCATGTTCAGGCACTTGTCCCATGTTACCAGGGGTCGGTTCAATGCGTTTTCTTTTGCCCTTCTCTTTGCATTCATAATATCCTCACACAGTCTATCCAACATTTCTATAACCTCATTCTGCCTTTCCGCCATTTACAAACATACAAATTTGCCTCTTTGCAATATCAATCATCGGTCATAAGCATTAATAAAATAAAGTTTTATGTATTTTAACATCGTGCTTAACCTTGACTGACGATGCGTTAAAATCGTACTTATAAAGGCCAATGCCACCTGACCGGCCGTGAGAGCAGTGGGGGCCCAGTGGTAATTCAGGCGCTTTACTTTGTATAAATTATTTCATCACCACTAATCTCAAAACGGTGAAGGAAAACATCGTGAAGAAACCGGCATGTCTTAGAAAACATGTGGCATCTACCAACCCGCAATGGACCCGCGTGGTGGATTACGGCCTATTCCCTCTCACAGAGAGGAGGCCTGCACGCACAACTGACCTAATGGGCGTCTAAGTGCGGAAAAGGGGGTCCACCTACCCTGACCGGCCGTTAGGCACCGATTATGTTAATCTACTATCCATGTGCTTTTGTTTGCATGCAAGCATGAGGGCCTGAGCTGGATTGCCGGGTCGTTCAATGTTACAGAGGTTTACCATCTGTAATTTCACAGTAGCTAGGCGCCGCGTTGCCTCTGGTATTCGAAACATAACTAGCTAAATGAGAGATTACCTTACCCTTCGGCGTGGTGTTATTATGCCTTGAGCAACATAATTAATAATCACAATGGCATGCTTACCCTTGACTAACGATGCGTTAAGATTATAAACAGCAATGCCAGCTAATATATGGCGTTAGGGACACATTACGGTTGCCAATTCCAGATAGCATTACTGAGGCCAATGTCTTAACAGCAGTTTCCTTGAGGAAGAATCACAGCGTTATAATATGCTTAATTGCTTATCCTGGTTCTTAATTAGATAAAGTTAATTAAATTGACATGCTTCGTCTATTGTCATGGTACTAAGGAAATTAACTGGTCGGTCGCTAAATTAATAATTAAATCTATTTTCAATTTGGAACAGGAGTTTCTGGCGATTTTATAATCATTTACCTATGTATTTCACAGAAACCGAAGGTGCCTATAACTTAACATTGAGTTTTCTCCTTTAGAAGGGACGCCAGTACGAGTATGACAATAGCGGTCAATAGGTCATGGCTTTCCCTAATACCTTTTCGTTGGAATCAGAACACAAACCTACACACCTACATACCTGTATGTAAGTTTTTCATTAATACAACATTTTGGGGATTAAGATATAATGTAGATTCAGAGAAACAATTTAGATATAGATAACCGGTATATTAGATTATTAGGTAGATATGGTGAGATGTGACATAGAAATAACGTTTCTTCGTAAATCTTCTTTTCTTTCCAACCCTGCAATTACTTTGAACAGAACTAACCCTGTCCTGTTCAAAGTAATTGTGACGGACGAGGTTTTGAGGGACTGTCTTTATTTAAATTGTGACAGCTGCTGACTTTCACATTCCAAACTGCTAATTTTGACATTCCAAACTGCTGACTTTCACATTCCAAACTGCTGATTTTCATTCTAATTTGCATCCCAACCGCATAACCAATCTCTACTCATCTATCGAGATAAGGCCAAACTCAGTAGACCAGTGTCATTCGATGTCAGTGATGGCGATGGTTGAAATGCCAAAGAGTAAGGGATTGATCACGTGAGATTTCGATAGCATTTGACATCCTCAGACATTTTTGACATTATTCCAATCGCTATCGCCACGCTTTCGACGATATAATATCACTTGTCTAGACAAGTGACCGTTTATCCAAACTCCACTCATCTTTCGAGATAAGACCAGGTCCATCACCGCACACAACCACTACCGCACCCAACAAGACGCTTCATTAGATGTCCCGCTCACATAGCTGTAGCGGCAGTAAAATAACAATTAAGTAATTAATTCTTAGATAACTAGGTACTGATGTGGTTAGCCTTGATACCGATGGGCTGCTGCATACAGAGCAGTAGGGACGGAGCGCGTGCGCAGTAGTAGGGCTGTCTGATGAATGTTAGTACTGACAGAGTTTTATTGATTGATGAACTTAGATTTCGATAATAACGGCCGCAAAGCTCAAACATTCAGGTTAAGTAAGCTTGTCAAGCTCGGTCTTTGGACTACCCATTACACAAGGATTCTCTTTCTTGGCTCGGATAGCTAGATACGCGGTGGTTGTCATTTTGATCTTTAACTACGCGTATAAGTTGTTGTATCTCACGAAGACGGATGAATCGTAACAAAATGACTGTTATTTCGACGTCATAAAAGTCACGTAACTCGTGAGATACAACAATGTAGTAGAATAGCGAAAATTTGACACCCGTCTTGCCAAGGGATATCATGTTACCCAGTCTCTGGTTTGTGAAGCTCAGATAAGTACTCGATCAATATTAAACACTAATAGTCTGCATGCATGCTATAAGGCCAAAAACTGAACCCAAAAGTTGGGGAAGAGACGGGTAGGTAGATTGTTTGTTTATTTAACTATCCTTGCCGATATCGTGGTGGCCCAGTGGCTAAGACCTCGTACCTCGTACTTGAGGTAGTGGTTTCAAATCCGGGCAAGTACCAATGTGACTTTTTCAAATTCATATGTACTTTCTAACATTTTATCTTGGACATCACAGGCAACGGTGAAGGAAAACATCGTGAGGAAACCTGGACTTATATAGTTAATGTAAGTCTGAAGTAGCCAAGTCAGAGGCTTATAGGTTTCCCTGGCGGCTTAATTAACTCTGACACCAGAGAGGGCCACATGCTCACACGATAAAGAAAGAAAGACTTTCGTTCCCCACATTTTAAACTGACTGTGTAAGTCAGTCTAAAATGTGGACTAGCTGGTTCTCTGGCTCCTAGTTTCTGGGACGAAAATTGATTTGTTTATTGGTTCACGGTAATTCGTATTGGTTGAATGAATATAATCAATAACTAATCGCATCAGTTGACTTGCGGTTAATTTGTGACACGTCAATAATTCCGTTCCATCCAAGAATCGGGTGCTAGTGGCAATCACAGGCATTTGCTGGATTCGGAAAGCGCAGTACTGGGCGTTGTGGTGATGCTACGCTTGGTCTATTCCCAGAAGTTGATGTCTTTGGGTTTAACTTTAACTGGTCTACTTTAGCTTATACATACATTTTAACAAGTGACTCACCTTATTCAAAAAGCGTCCGTTGCGTAATTTAGAAGAACAACGTGGACTACATACAGATAGATAAGAAAAGCGTCTTTGTCTTATCAAAAAGTATAGATTTATCCAGAAAACGGACGTCGTCATCGGGTAAGGCATAAAAAACGCTGACCTGATGACTTGGAAGCGTTTGTGAGGGATTGGCCGGAGAAGGAAACACCAGGTATCCTGGCAGGCTTTATGGGGTAACTTTGCACAGCAGTAAGATGACGAAGATATGAAAAAAAAATAGGTTAATTGTAACGCTTTACCAACCCTACAATCACCGTCATCCGCGCACCGTCGGACTCTCTTTAAGGAAGCAAGGACTTGACATATATGGACCGAACAATTTGTCTGTCTTTTTGTCTTCATAATTTTTGTCGTTACAATTTGGACAAGGATGAAAATCGTTATTGTTTATTTGAAAAGGAGACATAAATACACGGGGGAACTAATTAAAGTCGATGAAGCAACTAATTAGAAGCTTTGTTTGATCTCGGTTCAAAGAAAATTCTTGCGAGGTCTTGGTTTGTTTTCAATTATTTGGTCATTCGTTTGTCGTGTGTCTTTAAGAAATAATCTTAAGTAATAAATTATGTCCAACAAAAAAAGTAAATAGGAGAAAATGTGGACAACGAAAAATTCGTCCGCATCGCTGTCAGAGGGAAAAGTGCACAAAAGTCTGGCAGCAATTGCCACGTTGGATAGCAATGCTGATACGTTGATCGAAAGAAGGCACGTTTTAACATAATCTCTATACTTTTTCTAATGGACCATTACCAAACTATAGGTATGGTAATTATTGACCTAAGTATTAACTGATTAGTTTTCTGTAATGGGTGAGGCCATCTGTCCACCTTGTGGCAGACCTTCCAATGTTGCATCTGCCCGTACTAGTCCTGAACCTTTTGACCCCTATGGTCCTGGTCAGAGCATGGTTGCCAGCTGGAAGCGATATGTACAGAGAAGGTCGATGTCGATGTGCTGACGCTTAATCTTGGCCTATTTTCGGCAGTGGGTGTATTTCGGCTAAAATGACCATGAACCTTTTTTTACCCGACTAAGGCGAAGCAAAATGGAGGGTTATATTTTTGACCAGTATGTTTTTATGTATGTATGTTGATCTGTTCCCTCATATCTTCTAAACTATTTTCCGTAATTTGACAAATGAGGTGTCGTTGGAAGCGTCTTGTTTGTCTGCTGGTTATAGGCTAAGTGACAATCTGCCTAGCCTTTTCCCGACTATATTGGGGTCAGCTTCCAATACCAGTGTTTTAAATGGAGTGACTGCCTATCAGACCTCCACAACCCAGTAACTGGGTAACACGGTAGCCCTTGGCAAGACTGGTGTCAGATCTCAAGCTTCTGACTACTTGTAACGACTGTCAAAGATCTTCAAATGACAGCCGGGACCAACGGCTTACCGTGTTTTCCGAAGCACTGAGGAAACTGGCTACGTTGAAATGGTCACCCATCCACGGAACGACCTCGTCAAGCGTTGCTTAACCTTGATGATCGACCCGTGCGGCTGTTATTATTTAGCCACGAGCTCCTCGATATCGTTATAGGCTAAGTGACGTCACATTAAATGGAATACGGCGCCCTCTAGGGGGCACGAAGTCAAGAATAAAAACAATGGTTTCTCCCCACCCCATCATGTGTGGTATCATTGAGCAGGGATGTTAAAATTGGTACATCATATTTTACTACCTAACAGACTTACGAAACCGTTCCGCAAGTCCTAAATACCTCCAAGCTCTATAATAATCTCGTGAAACACTATGACATGCTCTAATTATATAATTTACAAGACAATGACACTATTAACGAACACTTGACAACATTTGTGCAAGCTGCCCTTGCGCAGTTTTCACAATTGTCCGCTTGGGAGCGCACGCGCTGCGCAAATAACAGTCGCGAAGGTTCGTTGGGCAACATTTGAATGTACGGCGGTGTGTCTTCGTCAAATATTAAATATTTTGTTGACGACGACAGTGTTAGATACGTTGCGTCAAACACAGATGACATTCTTTGTAAATAA
Organism: Orthosia incerta; assembly: GCA_948252205.1. Classification (NCBI taxonomy): domain Eukaryota; kingdom Metazoa; phylum Arthropoda; class Insecta; order Lepidoptera; family Noctuidae; genus Orthosia; species Orthosia incerta. The sequence continues at coordinate 28,885,641 of OX411759.1, forward strand.
TTTTTTGACACTTGTAAAACAAGTGCATGACATTATTGAGAATATTTTCTTGTGGCTGTGTGTGTGATCTTTTGTTTTTGGTTTCTTCTTATTTTCGATTTAGTTGTTAGCAGTTTCAGTGGCATTTATTAGTTAGGTCTTCAAAGCTGGTGCATGGGCACTAGGAGCATCCCAGCATGTGAGTCAGTTTTAAACAGTCACCACGCTCACATTGGGTATCAGGCTGGTCTATAAAATCCCATTATACTAAGTTGTGTAATAAAACTTCATGAAGGTTCAACGTCAGGTAAGAACAGATTAACAGTAATAAAATATTGTTTCAAACACACCTGAAGTTATGACCGAGTCGTTTTCTGGTATGACAAGGTTGCCTTATTTTTGGCCCAAAACATTTCAATTTTGTTTGAACCCGGCTCGCTGATTCAGCTAAACATTTAGATGCAAAGCAATACCAATCCAATCTTTCGGGCCAATGGATACAGGAGAATTTGATTTTTCATTGACATTTTGTTTCATATGTTGAAATTTCTACTTATGAAAATGGTTGATCATTCAAGCACTATTCTACTTCTTCTTGAGTTTTATAAAAAAAACAATAAAATTAAAAAAGCCCTCGACACATTTTTATTTTATTCTTTTTAAACTACACAATTTATCTAGTACAACACGCTTCGATCGATAATCTATCGAACACGTAATTATAATATAAATGCCTGCGAAAATACTGCGATTCAAACAGTAAAGCGTCCCATAACTTTTGAACGGCTGAACTGATTTTCATTAAACACAGAACTAAGAACTAAGCTAAGAACACTCTCGATAAAGTCACTTTTCGAACAAAAAAAAACTAAAAGAAATTGGTTCATCTGTTCAGGAGCTATGATACCACAGACATATACACAAACACACAGATACACACGTCAAACTTATAACACCCCTCTTTTTCCGTCGGGGGTTAAAAATGCTCATAGTAAAAGAAAAATTTAATATTTGAAACTGTAAACGTTTATGAAAGCCGCAAATAGCAAAACTATTAAATCGGATTGCGCAAATCCCAAACGAAAAACAAGTCAAAATTTCCACGCGACAAAACTAAGAAAACGACAAAAATGCAAATGGGCGCTCTAACAATAACACGTTAAGTTGAAAAACAAGGCACAGATAACCAAATATTATTACGTGCGGATAAAAAAAAACGAACCACAGACGTTCTCACCTCAAGACACGACGTCAGTGCGAAAAAATTCTTTTTCAATACAGTTGTTAAACATGGCGTACTTTCAGAGGCTATAATTATGATTCGAAAGTTAAATCTTACGCATAGGCATCTTTCTGTTACGCGGTCGTGACTTTTGTTTACGAGCTCGATCATTATGTTTGCAGTTTAGTTTTAAATTTATAAGTCAATTTAAAAAAGTTTATGAGCAAGGAGTTTTCAAACATAGAATAAAATGGGATAGATTTTCTAAGAGGAAAAATGAATGATTCCGTACGTTTTAGCATTGAATTCTCAAAAGTCTTATAAATGGTTGTTTAGTATATTTAATTACCAGTTTTAATTTAATTATTTTCACATCAACATTTGTCATATATATAGGCTGTATAGCTGTATAGGCTGTTAACGTTGTAAAAAAATAAGTCCAGTTGCAAAAACGCGCTATAAGTCAATTTAAAAAAGTTTAGTAGCAAGGAGTTTTCATACATAGAATAAAATGGGATACGAATTTTTTACGAGGAAAAATTAATGATTCCGTAAGTTTTAGCATTGAATTCTCAATTTTTAAAAAAAAAGTTGTTTAATATGTTTAATTACCAGTTTTAAGTTAATTATTTTCACATTAACGTTTGTCAAAAATCGAATAGGCTGTATAGGCTGTTTTCTTTGTATAAAAATATGTCCAGTTGCAAAAACGCGCCATATTGAAAATTTTATTTTTTGTGAATAAACAAATCTAATTCTTTGATTTGTTTTTACTGTTTCTCACAACTGTATTGAAAAACGTCGTGTGATACACGGGTGTGTAGGTTATTGCAAACTCGTGTCATTAAAAAACCCTCGCCTTCGGCTCGGGCTTGTTAATGACAGCTCGTTTGCAATAACCTACTTCCCACCCTTGTATCACAATGTACTATATTGTTTCCAACATAGCACTGATTTCTGAAATCTCTTTTCAGTCGCCGGCCATTGTTGGCGCCTTTTTATAGATACGACCATTCAGAGCAAGGATTCCTGCAGTCCTTTTGTTTTCCGATTCAATGCCGATGTTTTTTTTCGCCGAAAGGTATTTTTTACTTTTTTCTATCGGACATGATTCGGTATTCCATTCGGAATTTCAAATTTCGAGTGCAGCGTTCCGATATATTTGAAAATGTAGAATGTTTTTCATTAGGCTTACGTAACTGTGTGAACTTTTATCTGAAGTTGGAGTTTGTTAAAATATTTAGATGGGTAGGGTAAATTTCCCTGGCAACACGTAGCTAATTTACTATTAAATTCTCGGTAGCCAACTAACTGGTAATTATTTTGTTTATGGTTATCAATTTACCAGACGTGTGATAGTCGAGCTACTAAAACGTTATCGGAACACCTCTGAATAGTCATCAAAGCCAGTTGTCATGCTAATTGGATCAGTTTTGGGAAACATAACATTAATGATAAACCCTCTGTAATTCGAATTCAGATTCAAACGGTATTACACCCACGAGTAAGTATTCATTATTTCAGCTACTTTTTATTCTGAAATACTTAAATGTTTGGGTATGTAATACAATGAGTATTTGGGTACAGTACACATTATTAACAGGGGCTCTGCTTTTCTAACAATTTTTTTTTTTCTAATTTTAACCTGGCCCACTCTAAATAACGTGTATTTGAGTAAAATTATTTAGACCACAAAATGCGTTACCGCAATTTAAAATTCATATTTACACCCCGCCACTAACCATATAACAATTGACGTCGCAAATTGTTCGTGAAATTTAAATTTTATGAATTCATGCCGAGAGCTTTGGCAAACGGCCAACCGCTATTGTTTTCTTTTAAAATTAAAACTAATTCACGTTCCACCTCGCACGGGAAAAAAGAAACATGGCCACACAAATTCGACGTTAAATATGGAACCTAAAATAGACGCAAAAACTAGGACGGTAGATGTATTCCAGTAAAACGGGACGGCTCTTAAAAATTGCATCAGTTCCTGAATTTCAGCGAACGCAGCGCGACGATGACAAGGAAACTTTTAAATTTGAAATTCCATTCCGTCGTGGTGCGACTGAAAATAACTCATCAAAGAAGAGTTGCAGAATAGAAAAACTTAATCACACTAGCAAGAGTTGCGAGCTTTATTTTTGATACTGGCTACGTTGATATTAAAAAGTATGGGCTGGTGACCTAATTGGATTTAGTACACGCCACACGCCATAGACTACTATTATTTTGGTACACGCGTGCAATCTCGGTGTAACAGTTTTTTTAAAGTCGTTCCCAAATGGGGATTTCAACTTTGTACTTGAGTATTATCCTTTTCTTTTCGATTTTAATTTATTTTATTATTATATTTACTTTTACCTATGCCGATGTCTGTAATTATCTTGCAAGTTAAATTTGACTCGCTTCCTAGTGTCCGATTAAGCTAACATTTTGCACTAAGTGCAATTTTTTATTATAAAAGCTTGTATAAAAATAGTTTTTAATATGAAAGATTCTCTAAAACCCACAATAAAACTGAATTAAAAGCCAGAGCCTTTTCAAGTCCCACTAGTTTTGCGCTTAACCACAGCCTCAACCGCAAAGACGTGGCTAAAGATAGAGCACGCTAGCCTAGAAAAGAAATAGAACTTAGATTTTAAACTGCGATTTCTAATTTCTGGTTAACATTTTAAAAGAAGACACTGAAATATAGCTTAAATGTAATCAAATCATAGTACTACTGTCTTTCTTATTTATTAAAATTGAATTTTGTTAGTCTCGTCTTATAAATCAATTTAAATTTATATATTTATTCATCAACAAATATTTGAGTACATAATTATCCTTATTTTGTTGTTAATGTTATTTTGTTTGAATAATCAAGATCATAAATGAATAGCTATTCGAATTTTAAAAATAAAACTTCGCTATAATTTCCCGTGTTGCCGGGTCGCGGCCATTTGAAAAGGTACTTCCATATTGAAAATTGTGTAACTGGCAATACTTGCATACATAACACTGGAACGGTCATGCGATATTCTATTTTCGTATTGATGCAACGTAGCGAAAAATGGAACCGTAAAATATAATGTCCGTTTTCTTTATGTTTAGCTGTTAAAGTTTATACGAGTGACAATTTTACATTGTTGCACTAGTGGCGAAATGTTTTATTTTCTGCGTGAAGCATTTAACGGGTCTATTTTCAGAGTACCATAATAATTCAGGTTTTATGCTGTTTGTTATTTTACCAAGACGTCTTCGTTGTTTCTACGTTTATATCTATTGGCGTTATAGTACGTGTAGCTTAAATAAAACACATCTAGTAGAAGTAGCTAATCAAATTATTTGTTCTCTCATTCAACTTCAGCAAAGTAATCAAACAATCAAGACCACACTAATTTGCTACAGAATTATTTAAAGATATAATTCTAGACGCACAATATAAACAAACGCTTTAGCAAAATTAGAAGACTTTAATGACAGTAAAGTAACAGAGTTTCTTGCTTGAATCTCTTTTCATTGCCTTTATTACCTATAACTACTCTCTCATAATTCGCATGCGCTTTTTTAGCCCATAGCAACAACATTTTTATAACAACGTAATCATTTGCATAAAAAATCCCCGTAATGTTGGCACAACGTAAACCCAACATTAGAAAAATCCGTGCATGACATGAAAACATGGGTTATATCGATCAGGTTGGCAGAACTGAGATCTGCGTGTAACTGACAACACCCTTGTCACGGCTTAACCCCAACTACAAATAAAGTTTTGTATGAACGCAGATTTTGTATGCGATTTGGACAAACACACCTACATACAGCTTTGAAATTCAATTAAAATGTTTGTCGTCGCCATGGCAACAGTTTAGAGCGATTTAGTGTTTACTCTCGCGTTTTTCAAACTAATCTGCAGTGTAAAACGGGGGAATAGATGAATCCTGTAATACTGTACTGTACTGGGTTGTTTGTCCCTGGTATTGTCGTTTTTGTACTGAATTTGGCACGGGTCTGTTGTAAACGAAATCTATCACTATCGGTTACATTTTTGTATCAGACTTTTTCAGTTCTCCGTTTATTTTATACTATAAATATGTTACTTTGTACGCTCCAAAAAAATTAAGACTGTCTGTAATTCTGACGCTCCCAGGGGGGTGACCATAAGCTCTTAGAGCGGTATCAATTTGAGATCAAAAAGGGACTTGTATACATCTGTCACTTACTCGATGTCCCAATTTCATTACCCAGGTCATGAAATTGGCGGGAGCATCATAATCAAGAACAATGTCCGTTTAAAACCCGAACAAAAAATTCGAATTCCAAATTCAAACAGAATCCTGTTTCTTTATTAAAGGCCAGGCACAGTCATGCGACAGAGCAATTATTGTCAGCGCCGCACTATATATCCACCACCCGACGTCAACCCTTACACCCCGAGAGATCCAAGTGCCTGAAATTTAATCCGGGAAAAACCCAATCGGTACATCTTGACCCGCAAGTTATTCTCTGCGAAGGGTTAAGAATGTAATACACTGGGAGTGGGGTTGCTTCTTTTGTGGTTTCTTTGTTCTGGAATATTTTTTGGGAAGATTGTTTTTAATGTCTGTAAAATGAAAAATCGGGCTTTCATACCGCCTGAGTCGGATTGAGTAGGTACTGGAATCTGGCTAAGCCAGGGTATTCGCACTTTCGTAGTTGATGAAGTACCTACCTATAAATTAGGTTTTCCTTAAAAGTCAGCACTCTTTCTTCATAAATGGCTGATATGGTAAATAAATTATGTTTGTTTTGTAAATTGGTTTAAAATAACACTTAACACGAATTTTTGGCCATCCTTTTAATCTAGTCAATTCAAAATCTAGTCAAAAAAAAGGTACTAGTGTCCATTGGATGACTGATAAAATACAAGTTCATGGTCAAAGTAAAAATACGAGGTTTCAGACACAAGCATTAAATCCATCGGCTTTTCAATAAGCCCAGGATAATCTCCTTTAAATAAAAATGGCCGCTCACAATCGCTTGGTCAAAATTAGAACGAAATAATGATGGTCTCAGTACGCCGACCGCACATCCACCCGCGGTCAGAAGGTAATAGAAATAAATCGGTACCGTATCTAACCCTTCGGCGGTCACTTCGCCCCCGGGACGGTCCCGCCGAAATTGTTACATTTTCCCGCTGTCCTCAATTGAATGTTCATAGGGTTAAAATTGCCTTTAAAAAGTTCTTATATTTTTAAAGGCAATTTTAACCCTATATTTTTTTTTTGTAATGTGTTAATGTTGAGTGCCTTCTCACGAATTATTATTAGCGTTCTTTTTCGTATTAGCAGTTTCGTCACTGGTTTTCAGGTAGCCTTTGATTTTGAAAATAGAACGTTTATTTGAGAGTTTATTTTAAACCTTTTGCAGAGACACGAGTAGACTCATTATTATCATTAATTATTGATGTTCCTTTGAATTTAGAATCGGAGATAATTTCAATCCATCGCCACTAACACAATTAACGACTTTGGCGTTGTGTATTTTAAGTTTATCTTTAGGCGACCATTAAAGCAATAACAAAGTAATTGGTAAAAAGACCCTAAAAAAAGTGTGGGTTTGCAATAAAATTTGAACTTTTTCAGTTTCAACACTGAGTTTATTGTTCAAATAAAAAAACTTTTGTACAAAAAAATACCACCGACTTCCAAATAAGAAAACTACAAAGTGAAAAATAAGTTATTTTTGGAAGTCGGTGTCTTTCGTAGGTACCATTTTTTGCGTTATGGACACCGACTTCCAAAAATAACTTATTTTTAACTTTGTAGTTTTCTTATTTGGAAGTCGGTGGTATTTTTTTGTAAAAAAGTTTTTTTTATTTTTCACTTTTTAGTTGTACCTACCTAATAGGCAAGTTGTTTAGTAAGCTTTCTATAACGCCAGAATAGATTACCCGAATATCACGAAACTTGAACAAAACCGATCAAATGAGAGATCTGCCTACCCCTTAAGAGCGTACTGGCGTGATGTTATGTTATGAAGTGGCATAAACAATAAACAGAAATGCGATTGCAGCAGTCCCGAGAGATTTACCGTTATTTATTGAAGAGTTCTGATCTATATCTTCGAAGTTCTTCATCAGATCTTCACCAAGTTAAAATGGGACCAATTTCGGAACATATTCTTTCGAACAAAAAAAGAATTTTCAAAATCGGTCCACAATTGACGGAGATATCGATTAACATACATAAAAAAAAAAAAACATACAAGAAGTCGAACATAGAACCTCCTCCTTTTTCGAAAGTCGGTTAAAAATAACCCAAACGATGAATTCAAATACTAGCTATTTTTAGCTTTGACCCAAAGAGGATGGCTGCTATAATTTGGGTAGCAAAGGCTTGGGTTAATAAAGGTCGCGACTTCCAACTGCGCCTTTACTTCTAACCTATTGTGGTTAAGCCACTTACAATAAAATTTAGGTTCACTTTGAACTAACTTGTGAGTCGTTGGGCTTATGTAGGTTTTACGACACAGGCTATGTGGGAACAAGTTGGCTAATGGCTTTATAATTTCTCGGAATAATAATTATGACGAGAGCGAAGTCATGAGAAAACGGAACATTTTATCGAAAAAATAAATTGCCTATTGATACCATAGTTTCCTATACCTGTGAAATCATTTTCATAATTAAATCTGTAGACTCTAAATACTTTTGGAGATTATCTCTTAAAAACAAAAAAAAATATACATAAACAATTACAGTTCTTTATAACACTGGTTTATATACTATCTAAAGTGAAGTGGATATTTATCTCCTATAAGCACTTAGGTACATAACATAACCACAATTCGTACAACATTAAATAAAGTTAAGTAGAGCGCAAAATAATTCATAACAACTCCAATTCAACGTTACGATAATGTACACAAATATAAAACCACAATGGCTACAAGTGCACATTTTCTAACATTATCCTAACAACTGTAGTGTAAACTATTTTCTTTTATAACCTCAACGGTGTCGTGAAAATTGATGGCGCGGGAAAAGCGTCGAATAAGATATTTCAAGTTGTAGCTAGTAGCGACATCTACATAAATTAGGTTTCTGTGATACTAGCTGTGCTTCGCGGTTTCACCCACCCGCGTTTTATTTAACTGTTTTCGCTCATCGTTCTTTCTGACTTTTTTTCTATTCTCGGTTTCTGTAAGGGTCGTAGCGTGATGTTAAATAATTTATAACCTACCTCAAGAATTTAGATAGGGTAGGTATACCTACCAAAAGGATAGCAAATGCCATGAAATACACATTTTTTCATTTAAATTCGATTCTAGTTGTCTCAGTGATTAGCTTGATTTTAAGAGTATAGATTCGCCGTTCGAAACAAAAGAATAAAAGTGGAATTATGACATTACCCGCCCTTACTAAGCTCTTTTTATTATTTGTGGTTTCGCTTCGAAATTCAAATGAGACAGAAATTTGAATGGATGCGGAACGGGGAATCGTGACTGAATTTGAATTTCGACACTGGATTTAAGTCCAGTATCCCGTCATGGATATCGTTTTAAAACTAGGTTTGATTTAAGGCCATATACCAAAGTGAATCTTTGTGTCTCTGAAGTTGGCTGCAAGACCCTGCGTAGTAGCAATTTTTGTGTCAATGTTGAAGGTGAAGATAGCATTGTATAACTGCCTCTTTCACTCGCTTACGTTTGTCGCATCGTCCTATCTCGCTTACTGTATGCAGTAAACTCGATGACAAACTATATCTTGCGCAATGATTCGCAGAGCCTAACTTCAGAGACTCAAATATCCGTGCGAAGCCGGGGCAGCTCGTTAGTATTTGTATAAAATCTACCAGTCTTAAATAGCAAATTAGGTATTTCAGTCAATCCAGACTTTCAGCAGTCCTCGACCGTTAATTACAAAACTTTTCTCAAAACGCGTGTCTAATGCATAGGGCCATTATTAATGTCTTCGTCGGCGTGAAAAGGCAAGAAATAAAATATTTTCAAGTTGCAGACTAAGTTTGCAGACAAGGGCCTTAACTTAGTGACGGCAACTTAGCCGGTGACGACGGTACTCGTCAAACTTCCCCGGGTATTATGTTGCTAATTTTATGCCTAAGATATATTGAGAAAAATAATTAGTGCCTTTAAGGAACGCAATTTATCATGATGCCAAGAATTTTAAGTTTTACTTTGTAAAATTGCCGGTGAAAGTTATTTCAAGCATTGTTAGGAGAAGCAATGCATTTCTACGTCACTTGTATCGTTTTAATTCAAGATGTATGTCGTTATCTGTATATTTTATAATTACAAATAAATAAAATTGTGTCTGTATGTAATATCAAAATAACAACGTTTTATTGAATGCATGTGAAAGTATACACGGTAATTAGGTCTTACAAATATGTAATTTTGACATTTTTGTCTCTGTTTGTTTCGGGTAATCGTTGAAACGGCTGGACCTATTTTGACGGGACATTCACTGGTAGATAACTAATGTTACAAGGACTAACATAGGCTTACTTTTTATCACGGAAAAATTAACAGATCCTAAGGGGAAATTAAAATTAACGAGTATTACGCGGACGGAGTCGCGGGCAACAGCTAGTACTATTTATAGTACTGTAGTTAAACGCGATATAGCTTATGCCAGCGGCTTCGTGCGAGTAAATTATCCCACGGCAACGTATTATAGAGATAAAAATTATAGTAATCTAAATCATGGTCTATGCGAATTTTAATTTCACCTAAATCCGCTCAGGCGTGAATCGGCGTGATTGATTAACAAACATCCAAACATCTATAAACATTTACAATATTATAAGCTCTGCATAAGGGTAAGAGAAAAAGAAGCACGATTTCTGTGTATTTATATTTAGTGTTAAGTTTCAATCCAACGCGATTTAACACACTTAATCAATATTTATTAACTTCACAAGAAAATAGTTATCTTACAAGGCTGATTTACATTTAAAAACAAACCATAGCCCTCAAGGGGTATGCAAAGTAGCGCAGAGTTAACACCCCCACTATTTATTAAACTTGCCTCATAAAATGCAAGCGAATACAGCACCGCATTATAGGGTTAGCTCAGCTCCGAAGAAAAGTATCTTATAACACTGGAGACGGCGTCATAATACTAATAAAAGATTTATGAAAGAACTTAAAAAGATAAAAGAACATAAAAATTCTCACCTGTATCGTTTTAATAAAACACGTAAGGGAGTTTATAAAAGGAGGTTCTTTTATAAATAAATAGGTGCATAAAATTGCCATGCCCTAAAATACGGCTTTCATTAAAAAAAAACTGGCCAAGTGCTAGTCGGACTCGCGCACGAACGGTTCCGTACCATTTTCGCAAAAACCGCCAAAAAATCACGTTTGTTGTATGGGATGGTTTGTTGTTGTATTCAAATATTTATTTTATTTTGTTTTTAGTATTTTTTAGTATAGCGGCAACAGAAATACATCATCTGTGAAAATTTCAACTGTCTAGCTATCACGGTTCATGAGATACAGCCTGGTGACAGACGGACAGACAGACGGATCGCGGAGTCTCAGTAATAGGGTCCCGTTTTTACCCTTTGGGTACGGAACCCTAAAAAGAACATGAAAGCACCAAGAAGTTCTACACCCAAGCACAGATAAAAATAAACTTGTCACTTTTCCCGCGCAAATGCGTCCCGGTAATAACACTTGAAACATTTATCACAATGTTAAATATCATAAAAAACAGGCAATAAACCGTTGGTGGAATCTCCGCACGTCCGCTAACATGTCGGAACTGCTCCGGGGAGGTGTAAACAGGCTGAACAGGCAACCGGGGCACAATGTCGCGTTAAATATTGTACCTAACGTACGACGGGGCGGCCCGTTAATGGTACGCGAAAATGGCAAGGAAAAGAAAATGGCTGTGATAAGTTATGGATTCTTTTACGTAATTGTGTGCTTAATTTTATTCCGTGTGCAAGATATTGGTGTAATTATAAGTTTCAAGATTGTATTACATCCTACAGTGTAAATAGAAAATTCTATAAATAATCTTGCGTGAAAACATTATCTTTAACCAATATTTAGTAACACGATATTTTCCCTAACATAACCCGAACATAACATCTAAGGCTTGTAAAAATATGAAAAGATCTTGCGACACTCGCGCCAAGTATTTTATAAGACATTACAACTTTTAGAATTCATGTGTACCAAATAAGGCAACTGAAGACAAGTAAACAGACCTCTTACAAAATATGTTGTAGTAGATGAGTAGGAATCTAGGAACACATTCTACATAAGTAGTAACTAGTATTCAATCATTCTGCTTAGCCTTTTCTGCCCAACTTATCTATTATAATGCAGCTAAATATCAATATTTTCAACCTCCGACGGAAAAAGAGGGGTGTTTTAAGTTTGACGTGTGTTGCTGTGTATCTGTGTATCTGTGTGTCTGTCTGTGGCATCATAGCTCCTAAACAGATGAACCGATTTTGATTTAGGTTTTTTTGTTTGAAAGGTGATTTTGTCGAGTGTTCTTAGGTATATTTGAATAAAATCGGTTCAGCCGTTCAAAAGTTATGGGCGTTTTACTGTTTGAATCGGGCTGTTTTCACAAGATATCATGTCGGGGTTTTTAAAATTTCGAAATTTTACTTGTATATGAAGCGACTGCCTATTTGACACCCACAACCCAGTTACTGTATAACATAAACCCACCCAGTTACTGGGTGGATGTACTTTCGGCCTCCTGACTATCTTTGACGACTTTCAAAGATTTACAAATGACCAACGGCATAACTGGCTTTTACGGGGACGACAAAATTTTGTAGAACCTAGAAGCTAATAAGAAGTCGGTAAAAAAATAGCGCTCGAGCTAGCTGGTGCACCCTCTTCCTAACTATTTATCTTGTTACGACTGTCCATTTTTTTACTTACAAAATAAATTTTAGTTCTAAAAACTAAAAAACACGCTTTAATGGTAAATTGAACTAAAAAGTCGCTAATCCTGAAGATCTTTGTAAGGCTAATGGGACAAACAATTTAAACGCGCACGGTAGAATCAACTTTTATTACTTGTATATTTTATTTTTTGTTTGATGTTCAAAAGTGCCGCATATTGGCCTAGTTGTATAAATATATTTGACTTTGAGTTTGACTAAATTATTGCATTGTCATCGGTCATTGATAAGTGTGCACAGTTTCAAATCAATCCCACGTTTTGAAGTGGGTGAAAATCACGTTCAAAGATTCCGTTACATTGATACATAGATACATACATACCAAGCTAATAAAAGCGTGTTAAAAACACGTTACATCCCGTTTAAATTTCGAACATCTCGTTCCAAACATTTTTTTTTTTTTTTTTCGTTCGCCCTTCGAAAAGGCAGGCATCGATCTATAGACCATTCAGCCTCGTCATATTTTCGTATTCTTCTGTATAATATATAAAAGTAAGGCCAAAGCCAAGTGTCTTCAGTAAATTCTTATCATAGTATCCTTTAGTCAAGGTGTGCTGGACGTAGCGTGTTCACTGGCCCCGAGAAAAGAAGGGCGTAAACCTTCTGGCCATTGCCGCTGAACGCCCCTATCACACCACGAAACAAGGTTCTTGGATGCCTAGCTGCAGCACTGACGTAGGGTTGCAAATCGACTCTAACGATTCAACGATGTGTTGGCTGTACTCGAGTTATCTCCAGGTTCTGGGTTGCCTACTTCTGGATCAGCACTCCTGGTGTCCAGGTCCCGAGGTTCAGCTCGACAGGATCGAAAAGGGGTGTCTTCATAAGGGTTGAAGTTGATGAATTAAATGAAACACTAAGTTATTCAGTACACGGCACGATTCTAGGGCTCTCAACAATTTCTGAGACTTGATTCTATATAAGAATTACTTCTTATTTACTAAGACAAGTACAAGCGACTAGCTTTGGATGACTACAAATTCTATTTGGGCCCGGGGGGTGTATATACCCTCGGACCGTGCCATTATTGAGAGCCCCGCAAATTCTCGGCGAAAATAATTTTTATTTCTGTAAAAAACCCTTATCAACATTTGGAAAATAGGGTTACCGCACCCCTTCCATGGTGCTATCAATAGCTGGATTTCTTCGTACTGTAACACAGTAACGCCCCCTATCTCTGTATCTAATCCATATACCTAATTTCCAGGTATTGATAGCTTCCCTAGACTAATTCCATGAAATAAAGGAACAATTTCCTTTATTTCTCGGTTAAAACCTTAATAGCTTTTAACCTAGCCTAAGGATATCTATAGGTTGGGTTGACCTGCTGGTGCCAATAGCAGGCTGTCTGTTGACGTCTAGAAAAAGCTTATTTTCGGGAATCTTCTATGGGATATCATCCCTTGTGTAATGAATCTATAAATTCCTAAGTCATTTCACCGACTTTAGGACTTCCTACTTAGGCTAACCAGACAATCACCGCCTATTATGGGGATTCTGATAGCCGATAGACCACACTTTACATTTCTAGTGTTCATATAAGTCTATCTAGGCTATATGCACATAAGGTGCCTCGATATGTACAAATTCGATAGCTGGTCACTTTCTTTGCGCCCAGCTATCAGAGAAACTATTTATAAAACCCTAACAAGATTGGGACGACACGATGGTGCGTTTATCGGACCATCGGGAGGTCCCCAAAAATTCCTTATTTTCGGAATTCCCAGGGGTGTATAGTCTCGGGGAATGCCAAAAACTGACTAAAAATTACATTTCCAGAAACCTATTTTCTGGAATTGTACTTAAACTACTTGAGCGATTTTCGCTCCAATGTGATGGCTTGGTAGCTAGTCCAGCAAGCCATCAGAAAGTACTTACACCATGAGTACATCTATTCCCTTCATGGAGTTATTCCACCTGAAGGGTCTACAAATTTCAACGTTTTACGTTGTTTACATTTTTCACGACTGTTTATCTCGCTGACTATCCAAGCGATTCTTCCCATCTAGAAACCGCCTGGAAGCCCTTTTAGCAAGCTTTCCAATGGTAGTACTTTTACCAGTACACCTATATGTTTTCTAGGTACTTAGGGCACCTAAACCCGTAAGCATTTGCCGAAAACCAGATAAACAGCAGTTTTCTATTATATACCGACTTGATATCTCAAGTAAATGGGCTTTATATAAAAGACTACGCTAACTATGAGGTGTATATAGGTTTCCTGTCTCGGTCTAGGTCTCCCATATACCCTAAAATGACCTAAAACCATATATTCGGTGTTTGAGATATCAAGTCAATATTCATATTTACATAGCAGAAACTATGTGGTTTTCACATAGTTTCATCATTATGTACTGATTTCATGTCCAATACATAGGATAAGCCCTTAAAAACATGATTTTAATTACTATAATTTTTCCAAAAACTCCAAAACTATATATATCGGGTGGGGCCACCTCGCGGGCCATTCGGAACTAATCCGTCGTCGAGCAATGACGTATCGTACGACAGAAATTTATGTTTTTTGCTATGATAACTCTTATCAGTATGCTTTCTAATGCTTTTACTCTATTAAGGGTGAACTATTGAACCCTATAACATACTGACAAATACTAAAAACATTATACTACTATCTCAAAATATGTAGGTAAAATTTTAGTATAAATATGAACGTGCCTCTAAAAATCATTTCACCTGGCTGGAGGCTAACTAGATTAGTCTCCACAGGGAAGCCCGCTTAAGCAGTAGTCGGTCCCTTTGACTGAACTGCGAGACGCCACGTATTAAAAAAAAAAAAAAAAAAAAAAAAAACATTTCAGTATTAGATGGCGCGCCGTGGTGAGCAGACATGTCTACACATACAAACTTTAACTCTTATGAACCATTTAGTATGGTTGATGACGCTTCGTCGCGAACACAAGGCATATGCCATGTCTTCTTTTTTTTCCATAATTAAATGTTTCGTCAATTCAATTATTATTTTTTTTTGTCTTATCCAGTTTCATCGTCATTTCCATGGGGGTCATTTCCAATAGTTATGTCAATGTCTTATCCATGTTTTTATTTAAGTCCCGATCAAATTTTACACCCACTAGATGTAATAAAATTAAATAAGGGAATATACGAAGAAAAATTCTCCAGCAATCCTTGAATGTCGCGCGGGAGGTTTGCCGGTATTTTGTAAATCTCAAGCAATTTGTCAATCAATATTATACGATTCACATTATGCGCTGGGCATTCAAAAATAATATGATTAAGGGTCTGATCTTTATCAAGGTTGCAATCAGTGCATTTAGGGGAAGCTATTATCTTCATTCTAGCCAGATGAGCATTAAAACGTCCATGTCCAAATCTTAGCCGACATAATAAAGAATAAAACAGTTTGCTTCTGTGAAATTGTGCCTTCGTAAACCAAGGAGCTGAACCAATAGCCGTTCCAAACAATTGACGGTTTCTTGACATCACATCCTCCGTTCGGCAACGCTTTACTTTGTTCGCAAAAACACGCTACATCAATATTTTAAGTCCCCAAAAGTAAGTCGGACTCCTTAGTTTGGTATTCTGTGCTGGGCACGAAGTTAGTCGGCTGGCCGTTGACAGGCTACTCCCAAAGGCTAAATATTTGACGGGCGATCGCTCACGCCCTTAGAACCTCGGGGAAGTTACGGCCAGTTTTTTTTCTTTTAATTTAGAAGTTGCAGTGGCAAAAACGTGTTGAAAATTTCTTGTTCCTTCTTTTTTACGTAGGTAGGTTTGTTTATGTTACGTGTTTGCTCATTTAGTTAGGTCGTGTTTACTTCAGGTTATGTTTAGAATATAAACAAGTTTTGCAAGTGTGTAGGAACATATTTTCTTAAAGAACGTGTACGCTTAGAATTTCAATTTTCTTTTAGATTTACAATATGGTGTGATGGATAACGACATTGCTGACGCGACTTTTTAGTCGAGTGTTTGCAAGTTAGACCTTATGCTTACAGATATACCAATCAAATTGATGTTGGGTTGCAAAATAACTTTTGTTTTTAAATGCAGGATAACTAATGAAGTTTTTCGTTGTTTCAGGTTTCGCATGCGACTAGCAAGCTAGCTGATAAGAATCTAAAGGGTTTCGCACCCCAAACCAAAGGTAAGACACTCGCATAAAACATAACTAATATTTATACTTTAAGTATTCCAGCAATGGACTTTTCTAGATATTCAAAGGAATATCTAACCTATAATAACAATGATTATTAATTTAACTTGTTGTATATATTCTTATTTAATTAGTTGTTTATACTTTACTAGCTTCTGCCAGCGGCTTCACTCGCGTGATTGTCGGAAGTGGTCCCACGGGAACCGTGTTTTTTCGGGATAAAAGTAGTCGTATGTGCTATTCCGGGCTATAATCTATCTTTCTGCCTAATTTCACCTGGGTTTGATCAACCCTTCTGGCGTGATTTTTTAACATATCCATCCATCCATTTAATATTAGTACAAAGTAGGATTGTCCACCAATTGCTTCCGTATTCCTATTTTGCCCCCTTCAAATCTGAACACAGCAATACTGCTTGGCGGCAGACAAACTTTATAATCGAGTCTTTTCATAGGGAACTCAACAACAACATTTTATTTTCAAGCCATTCTGCACTGCATTATTGTAGGCGTAGGTTTCAAGACAGTTAAATCATATCCTTGCGACTTGCTAGATAAATGTGTCGGCACTTTTTTGCTTAACCGCCATTTTTCACGGCAGGGAGATGTAGTGGCTGGCCAATATGACTGACCTTTTCGCAATTATGTTGGGGTTGTCTCCCGGATTCTGCTGAGTACCAGTACAATGCATGGAGTTTGCTATCTGAGCTCCACAACCCAGAAACTGGGTAACGGTCGAACCCAATAACGCAGTAGATGCGCCTAATAAAGATAGAATTTTGACATATATTCTTAAAAGAAATGTCAAATTGGGTTTGGTCGTTTTACGTACCCCTGTCTGTCAAAAAATACTCAAATATCAAAACATGAGTCATGCTGCACACGCAACATCACCCTGCAATCAATCTCTCCACCGACCTCAACCAATCACCACTAAAAGGTACGTTCACCGCATCCCAATAAATAACAACCCAAACCAAAATAAAGATATTACATACACAAACAAATAAATATCATCGGCGTCTATCCAAAGAGCCTACCATAAACACAGAAGTCGAACCATAAATCCTTCATGACGTGACGAAGGAATCAAGCAAAGAAAAAAAACAAAAAAAAAATCGGTGAAACCAGAGAGTTTGAGAGCAATTTCTATTTATTCACCCTCAAGTCATGGCTACCATATTTCACGGCGATCTTAGTCGTGAATTGTTTATGGTATCGTGATAGAAATGTAGGTATATTTATTTAACTAGTTATCTTTTATGCTTTGGACGTGCAACATTAATTTTGTTAAATTGTTAAGATTGGTAAATAATGGTACGGAACCCTTCTGAGAACCCCTTATGTGAGGTGTCTTATCGATAAAATTTTGTATATATTACGGCCTAAAAGTTTTATTACTACACTTCCGGACACAATGTATATTAGAATAAGAGGAATAGGAGAGAGAGTCTTGAAATGAGAAAGGGAAGCATTTGATCAGCGGTAGGACACAAATAAGGCTTCCACCTGTTTTTAACATAAAAGACCAAAGCTTTCCAACCCTACCACAGTTTGCCGAGATAATTTTCAAGCTCCATAGGTAAGATCGTTAACGAACCAATTTATAATTAGTTTACGTTTCATAAAATATTGTTACTCAAATGTACCTTTTGGATTAATTACAAAATCCGATCACAGAAACGAAACAGCTATAATTTATATCACAAATTGCTTATTTAATTTGTAATTACATTATCAGATTACAGTATCTAGTCTAAATTATTATTTATAGGGGTCGTTCAGTTATGGTTGATTTATTGTGAAACTGGCTTACAAATTGTATACCTACATCAGAAAGGCCTAAATAACTTCAAAATTAGATATCTCTAATTTGGATAAACATATTACAAATTACGATTCAGTATGTCATATTTTTTTAAACAGAGTTGCTTTTGGAATAGAAATAGCATAGATACAAATAACAAATATTTCTGAATGCATGAGCATTATCAACCTGCAACATTCCCATTGCTGAGGCAGAGGCCTCTTCTCTGCGAGAGGGTGCGGGCTGTCCATCACATCAGATCCAGTGCGAATTGGCAGATGGTACATATCTTAGAATTTTTGGTTACAAATATTTCCTGTTACTTTTATTCCTGCCATGTTAAATACGACCCCTCTGACAAGCTATACATGATCGGCAACATAAACATTTGAAACAAAATCTTCCTACTCGTAGTTCCGAATCGATTTCCTCATCGATAAACAAACCCAAATAGCCAATGAAGCACGCGCGCTGCCTAAAAAGTAAAAAGCCTACTTATCGGCAGGACCGATTTCGTCTCGCCTAAGTACGAGTACCTGCCACACATCGCTACTTCGTTAGACCAGTCCACAGACCAAGGAACGGACCAGCAAAGACAAGAGATGACATTGCTAAAAATATCCATGGCTTAAAGCACGATAAACAGAGCAGCTGATAGCTAAGTAATAACTGCATGGGTCATTACAACTCGATAAGTAACGCGTGCCGAGGTCAGTCCATTTACATACTGAGACTCCTCCGTGTCTCGGAAAGGACAAAAGTACTACAAATTAAGCTGTTGTCATTTGTAGATTTTTGCGAGTCGTATACATATAGCCAAAAGACCAACTAACAACCAGTCTTCTTGTCCGTTCTTCTCCACGTAGGTATTTTCCGAACGGATGGTAGAATCACTTAATCATGATCCAGCCCTAGTTGTCCTCCCTGCGACGACCTGAGCCGAGGTTCGACCCCATAGGGCCGATGTTCGAGCCCTCAGGGTGGTCGCTTAGTTTAAGCTTATTGTGCCTGGCTGGAGGCTCTGGTTTAGTCTCCAGAGGATCGCCCGGTTAAAGAGTAGCCACAATCTGATTGAACAATCCGTCTTGCCAAGGGATACCGTGGTACAATTGCTGCGTTGTAATATGCAGTCGCTTCATGTAAGATACTTACTGACAACTGGATTTTGGTTAGAATGGAATCTGACCACAACATGTTTGGGAAAGTCTAGGCAGATGTATGATGATGTATTCGTAGCTGTGCAATTGCGTTGAGCACAAGTTACGGATGTAATAGTAACAAGCCGTTAATTTCTATGACTTAACAGTATCTCACTAGAATTGTATAAAAGTTTAAACCATACCGTATCTAGCAGTAGCCGACGAAGCATCTCCGAACTCTATGGTTCATCCAGACGCTATCAGAATACGTAATTGGCAACATTTTTGTTGCCTGTCGATCGACCGGTTAAATTTGACCTTTTCGGCGTATAGAACGCTGTTGAATTGAAGGGGCAAGTTAAAATGTTCGGTTCTGGGATAGCAAAATGATTTGCAGCTTCTTTCGGTGATTGGATTACGAACTATTTGGGTTTGGTACAAATGATGTAATACCTATGTAAGTTCGACTTTTTATTTATTTAATTAGATCACCATGAAGTAGGATTTTTATCCGATAGCGGCGAAGCCAAAAGGAAGGGTTATGATTGTATCAGTCTATGTATGATGTTTATATTTACATATGCTCCTCAGTAGTGCCTAAACTATTCATCCAATTTTGATGAATTAGGTGTCAATCGATACAAAACGAAAAAATAAAACATAGTCGAAAAAAAGAAAAATACCGTCGTCGGGTTACAGTTTAAAATGTTTTTGGTTGTTTCTACTCTTGTTCTGATACACACAAATAAAATAAGATGAGAATAATAGCGGGCCTGACTGCTAGGTACTTTAGGTACCAAGTGTAGGTAAAGGTATAGTCAACTGTCTATGGCAGCATTATTGCAATGAACCCTTGAAGAGTAACAGTGATATGTCATAACTTCATAAATAAACTAGCAATCTTAGAATTATTATAATAGGAATGTCCAATAACAATAAAGTGTCTAGTAGGTACCTATCTGATCTGATTAATGGGAGCACGTGATGTAATTTGCATTCAAACATAAGGAAACTCGATCTACGATCGCATATCGAAACTGTATTCCTATCACGCAAAAACAGCTGATCGGATTTGCAAGTTTGATATATAATATTAAATCTCTCTTATTAATTGTCACTCACTTTTGACGTTGACTATCCCATACATACATGCACGAAAACTCGTATTCCAAGTATTTTCCTGATACAGATTAATTACGTACGTATACCTAAAAAGTTCCACATAAATAAAGCTAGACACATAATATGTAGCCCAAGAGAGCCCCGATGAAATCAAATACTATTAGTGAAAACGAATATCAAAGAGTCCGAAGTGTAGTAGAAACCTAAATCCAGATAGATAAATAATTAGTCAAGTTGTCAATAATGTACTAAAATTACCTAATTTATAATTATAATTAAATATATTATTAAATATTATCTGTTTTTTATGCAATGTTTTTCCATTTTTAAATATTTTATCAATTTTTTTTTATCAAATCTTATCATTTATTGACTATTATAAATTTAATCAAATGTTTTTATAATTTTTTAATATAATCCATATTTAAATAAGTTTCATGTTTGTTCTTATTAATTTATCAGTCTTAAATTTAATGTAAAAGAAAAATAAAATCTTATTGTATATGTTGTGTTCACCTATAAGTGACATGTTTGCACAGAATGATGTATTATGTAATTATATGTAAGAATATTTGTAAACGTGTCGTTGGTGTTCCTATCAATAAATAAATAAATAAATAAATAGATAGAAGTCCAAGATTATGGACGCTACTGAAATATCGACATTGTGCGTCTGTGTTTCCCAACGCATTCAACCCGAATCTCTTCAAAGTTAGAGTGAACAGGCTTCTTCTGGGTAAGCTCACTCCATCGTCGACTCTGTCTCTGTCACCTCTGACCTAGACTAGCGTCAAGAGCAAACCCATCACAAATAATAATAAAAAATGTCTATTTGTAATTTCGACAATAGTTATAGAATCCTCATCATAAAATTTCACTTTGTCAAGGACCCAAGCAGACCCAACAATATTTGTCAACAACCTATAATCTTAAAATCTTAAACATAACAATACACAAAAGCAATCGAATCAAATTATCAATCAACGCATATCAATGCTTATCAATCAACATTGCTCATTGCGTAACAAAAGACGCAATGTAATTGAAAACGTAGCCCCATCTTGCTATATTTACCGGTACAAATTAGTGAAGTGACAGAGCATCGACTCCGACTCCGATGAGACCGGCACTTCGGCTCCGGCACTTTAAATGGGAGGTCATAGCAACGGATAGTGGCCGGTGGTACGCTCCTGGGTGACTGCGGTTAACGTGTACGAACAGGTTTATGCTTGTCGCACTGGGAACTTGCCTTCCTACGTGCTTTCTGGCGCAGGTTTTGTTTAGTTCTCAATTGAAATGAAAGAGGCTGACTGAATAACGCTTGTATTATTTTATTTTATTAGACCTGCCCCCAACGCATCGCTCTTCTGCCACCACTTCCGACTCCGACTCCGGCAAACCAAAAAAAACTCCGATTCCGATAAACCTCCTCCGTAACCGTAACATCCCTATACGAGGTACAAATATATTTACCGGTACTGATTGAGTTTACGTTAGATATCGGATAGCTTTACCGGTTCCAATAACAACGAATATTTATTTACGGTTTTTTGTTTACATTGATTCCCAATTTATGGGTTTGTAAGGTAAATATATATTGTTTACGGATTTTTATGTTGTGTGCTTTGAAATTCGATGAAGGGGGAATAATGAGATGTGTAATTACTGATTGGGAATCTAATTTTTGCTGTAGAATGTATGGGTGCTTTAATATGTAGGGGAGACTCTAGGTATCAGATTGCTAGTATAATTCTTGAAACTGCGTGACGTGTATTTGTGAAAACTTTGGTTGTTCAGCATTCAAATTATGTAGATCCTACGATACTATAGATCGCTTAGCGATTAGCGAAGTAGAGCAACACAGCTTGTCATTTACTGAAAACACAACAAATGGCAACGAAAGCAATATTACCCGACTTGAAATAACCAAAACAATATTTTAATTGAATAATTTTGTAAGTACCTATCACAACATTTAATCCGTGCAACGTTAATTAATAATTACTAATTATTTAAATTGTATTTCGAAGTATCTATGTGTAAACAGTTTTTAATTGTGAGATACAACCTCTTTATCTGATTTTAATTCCCGAAACCGAATTTTACCAATTATCGGTTTTTCGTAATCCGAAATGCGTTTTCAATGTGCTTGCCAAGAAATACGGTTTTACGGGTTTGCGGGAAGGAAAACCTCAAAATGCTGATTAATTCTGACATAATTACGTGAGGTAAAATTAAAATTTAATTAAGTTGATACGTATAAGCTAGCGTCGTGTTACAGTTGCAATTAATTAAAAAGTAACTAACGTAAAGGTGTATTCAAACGACGGTGGGTAGGCCGTATTTAGCTTACCGCAAAAAAACGAAGATGTGGAAGCAGCTTTGTTAAAAAAACGTTTTCCTCTATTGTAGTAATCCTTTTAACATTTAGCTGATTTATGTAGGACAATGTGTTGCTGTGATTGCAGTTAAACGAAACACTGATAGAACTTTGTTTAAAAAAAAAAGTTGCCTCACACTAGGAACTTTTAAATTGTAGTTAGTTGCCATTAGCATCGAGGACAATGTGACAAAGATTTTTATTAGCTTCGGTACATTTATTTTGCTTCAATGAAATAAATCAATCATTTGACTAAACAAAAGCCTGATGACAAAACTTATTAACACGCTTTTATTAGCTTGGTATGTATGTATCTATGTATCAATGTAACGGAATCTTTGAACGTGATTTTCACCCACTTCAAAACGTTGGATACTTATCAAGGACCGATGACAATGCAATAATTTAAACAGTTTGTCCCATTATCCTTACCATTAAAGCGTGTTTTTTAGTTTTTAGAACTACAATTTATTTTAATACCCAAAATCTAACTGTGGCCATAGCTGTTCGAGTTTTAAAATGCATAATTGCATCGAACGCACATTAAATGCACATTTGCACGTTTACCTAAATGTAACCTAGTTCGCGTTTAGATCTCGTCAGTGACACCACGCACTCAATACCATAACCATTTTACCAATAATTTAGTCACATAGTTTACCATAATTTACTATTTCGTGTATTTAAGTGTTAGTGATTCAATATAGTTATTCCCCTTATAGTTTAAGACTTTAACTTTCACCATATATCCGCACTACTTTCTACAGGGACGTTTAGAATTCGGCTTTGTTTAAGTTATTTCGTTGAATAAGTCACTCCATGTAAAGTCTGCTGTATCTGGAGCTGGATAGACCAGAAGTGGAACCCTACATACTCGTAGTTGACAAACGTTAGGCAGATTGAACGACGTACGTATTACAGATACATAATGGTTAATTCAAACAATCTAAATTGCAGTGAAGCGGCTTTCAATAGAGGCTCAACATCAGGTGATTACACATGGCCATGTAAGGTATGGCTGAAACTGGTACACATATAGACTTGGCTTGCAATGGCCTTAATACAGCTTCAAACCATACCTGTGTAAACTAGTCCAATTGTTTACTACTGCGAAATCTTACAAGAGTACAGTCGAGCAATCAATCTATACCAATATTATAAAGAGGAAAGATTTTTTTGTTTGTTTGTACCGAATAGGCTCCGAAACTACTGGACCGATTTAAAAAAATATTTCACCAATAGAAAGCTACATTATTCTTGAGTGACATAAGCTATTTTTTAATCCCGAAAACGGGTCCTGTGGGGTGTTCCACGGGAGCGAAGCCGCGGGGAACAGTTAGTTTTGTATATAGCCAGACGGCTGACTTGCAACTACATTTAAATGTAGTAGCTTATGAGTTAATTAGTCATTTATATAAAGTACTAGCTGTTGCCCGCGGCTTCGCTCCTGTGGACGACCCCATAAATATTAGTATAGATGACACAATCTTAAAAAAGAATTTCGCCAACAAAAAATATGAATATTGGCAGTGTAGGTAAGGGCCTTTACCGATCTTATACTTATAAGAGTCATTCATTTATTCGTTATTTCTTTGATAGATAACTGCCCATCGGTCTAGCAGCATTGCATTTTACACAAGGGCTTCTTAGCTCTCTGAAAGGGCTAAATAGGGGATGAGTAAGTTTGTATGCAAGTTCGTCATTTTTGCCGATGAGAAGCCTCATTGGGCACACAGCTTGAGCCTAGTAGCCTAATAAAACTGTTTGACTGTACCATTGTATGGCTTATCGCCTGGACACACACCGCATGGGTCACGGGAAGTACCAAGCAACAAAATATAAGCCAATTATCTCAAATATAACGAACATTTTCGTGTGATTTTTCACTATATAGTCTCCACTACGAACAGGTGCATTCCGTGAATTCTAATTTCTTCATTTGTCAATGTTGCTGTCACACACAACTCGTACCTAGTAACCTAATAAGATTGTTCGACTGTACAAGTGTACATGACTCCATATGTTGTGACTATACACCTTACTGCCTAGAACAGTAGAGATGTCGGCGAACTGTATAGTCTGTGGTTTCTACGCACTACACTGCTCCTTGCAATTACAAGCACTACTGGATTGAACGCATACCTACATTCGTGAAGATAACTCCTGTGCCTCAGGATTATTGTTGGAAATGGTCATGGGCTCCTGGCACTAAGTTGGAAATCTCAATAGATGGTTTAGTTAGATACAATTCTCTCACAGAGTAGAATTCTATCCTAGGTATATTATAGAAAGTCTGTAGGTATGTTTATTAATCAATCACGCGACAATCAGGATTTGGAGGAGCCAAACGGTTAGACTATGACTTAGATTAGGACGTAGGGCTTCTTCTGGGTAAGCTCACTCCATCGTCGACTCTGTCTCTGTCACCTATGACCTAGACTAGAGTCAAGAGCAAACCCATCACAAGTAAAAAAAAAAATAAAAAAATAGGGCACTTTTCAGCGCGGTAGTACGTATTTCACCGTGGGATTATTTTCGACTTGCATTAAAAGGTAGTACTCATTTATTTAAATGTAGGAACGTCTTATCTGTTATCTGCTTTTCGACACATTTGTTTTTGCTTTGAAATCGCAAAATTTATGTGTCTCTCTCTCCATCAACTAAATACACTCAGGGGCCGTTTCCAGCACATAAAAATGGGGTTTCCGGGATTTCTGATGGCACGGCATCGCATCGGTGCCTTTCGTACATCCCGAGGGAAACAAGTTTGTTTATCCTCGCCTGTCTGCTTTGAACTACCAAAACAAGGATACGCCACAACTCTTTCAGTAAATTATATAGATCGTAGTGATATATATAAGCATAGACAACGTATAACGATGCCACTGCCACATACGGGCCTACTCTTGCTTTGGCATATGAAAAAATAATAAAAACCTGAAACAAACATCTAAATCTGGCGAAAAAATGTTTTGGTACACCTCTGCCTTCAATAAAATAGCGTGAGGAATTATTACAAATCATGCGTTAAAGAGGTTTCCAGTAGCGATTTCAGTAATCAAATTATAATTTTTCAGACGCTCGCTTAGGTTTCGCGTTTATACGCACTTTTACTACACACAGCCTGAATTACTCGCGATTTATGTCTGTTTTTCCGAAACATTTTGGCTGTCAGTAATTCAAAACCTTCTAGAACCCTCTTAGTAACACACGAAGCCTCGTTTGATACGAACTCGCGGCCATTGTGATACGCTCGCTTTAATTATTCATGTATAAACAGCGAGTTTGGGCTGTGTAATCAAGCCGCTTACACACCGGTCGCTACGTATTGTGCGCCCGGGTTAAGGTGGGAACACAACGGATGGTTCTGAGGACTTTATCGATTCCGTGGTAAGAACGCTATCTTTTTTATGGTGGTCAGAGCATGGATTTACTTGCGTGGTGTCATCTAGGACAGAACTAAAGGCAATGTCTAGAACTGCTCCGTGCCAAGTGGAAAGGCAGCCTTAGAGCTAACTAAATTCTTACAAGTTGCTATTGACGTCAAGTATGTAATTTTTTTCTCTAGTAAATGAACCCTAAGTACCATTTTTAAATGTGCTACATCACAATCGTAGAACATTAACGGGCAGAACGCATTTCAAGCGAATGGCGTATCAAACGCCTTGTATCGAAGTTTTAGTTATGCATAGAATACTGATTTACTGGGCCTTTCTTCTTCCTCGTGTCGTGTTCTGGTTTGCCCAATGTTTTGCTACGTGCATTTTCCGTTGACTTCTGCCCAAACTCAAAGAGTATAAACCTCAAACATAATCTTAACGCTTGTGTTGCAATGAAACGTAACAGTGCCAATAAAAGCCAGCAGTGTGTATCAGCGCGGCACAGTCTACATAACGAGTTGCCGCACATAAAACGTGGTGGCTGACTGTACCGACTGTCCGCTGGCAATATGCGGCGCACGTTACAAAGACTCCTTGCGTACTGTTAGCCAGGAGATTAATTCACTCCTATTTACGTTATGATAAGTATCTATTTTATTTAACTACGTCCGTATAACACTAGCGGAGTGCCAACAGAAAATCAGCGCTGGTAATAAATAAGCATTTGCTGGGCGTCATTTGGTAACCCTTTCGGTATGGGCACACCTGGGGCAATCCTCAAACCTTGTTTTTACTTTTTTACCGACTTAAATTATGAACGAAATATTGTTGGAATTTCACAATATTCACATTATATGTTACTCTTTACAGGCTTCTAAACACGTGTGCCAAATTTCATTAGTGTATGTATGTATATATGTTTGTATGTATATGTATGTATATGTATGTTTGTATGTATGTAAAAGTGTATGCATGTTTGTCCACGCATATCTCCGAAACTAGTCATCGCATCGTGATCATTCTTTTTTATTGGATTAGGTATCTCTAAGCTTAGGGAACAATATAAGTTTCATCAAAATCAGTACAGCAGTTTACAAAATATGGAACATACAACCGAACTCCTTTGCGGCAAACAGCACGAATGTGTAAATTTAGTTATAATGGGTATTTTGTCAATCCTTAGGTACCTAACTACAAACTTGGCTCACTTTTTAGGGATATACTAAAACTAAAAAGAGAAATTAAAACTTTTCACAAAATATAAACCGACTTCTAAAGTAAATCGTTTCGAATGTCGGTGTTGAAAAATTATGAAAATAAGAGGTTCCAAAAACACCGACTTCCAAAACGAAAGTTATTTTTGCACTTTTTAGTGTTTTACTTTAGAAGTCGGTTTATTTATTGTGAAAAAGTTTTTTTGCTATTCTTCTCTGTTACTTTGTGCTTGTTGCTGTTGTGTTGTGTCTGTGTCGAATAATTGTTTTCTATTCCATTCTTGTATATGAAATAAAATAACCTGTGAATGTCAAAATTTTCATTATTGGCCTGTTTCGCAAGAATTCTGCATTTTTTCATCATAAAAGTAACCCATGGTACTGAACCATATATAATGGTGCGCTTCCGAACGCATTTGGAGCGGAGGCTACTGTTCTGTGTTCAGTAGTATTCCTTTCTCTATAGCTTATACTTCTATACTTACTCTTACACCACAAAACAACAAACACAACCTTGTCAAAACACTTCTGCTTCCCAATGAAACGTAACAGTCCCATTAAAAGCCAGCGGTGTGTGTCAGCGTGGCGCGCGGCGCAGTCTACGTAACGCTCGCCGCACATAAAACGTGGTGGCGACTGTACCGGCTGATGATAGCAATATGCGGCGGACTGTACAAGGACACCTTGCGTTCTGTTCTCATTGTAATTTTTATTACAATTCCACTATCTAATATTAAAATTATGTAAAAAAATTAGTTTGGATTTTTTTTCCTAAGGATGATTGTTAAGAGATGGCGTAATGCATTAACTCGATCTTTATACAGTAATTTTAACTTATCCCTAACATTTTAGTAAAACGATTGGCATGAAGTAGAAAGTACTATGATTATTAAAGTGGTCATTTCATCTCCTTTAATTATAAATCTTGACTGAAACTATTATTAATTTTAATGTTTTGTAATATTTTTACTCCCTCAAGACGACATTTTCGTTCATAATAGTTATCATCAATCGCAGAAAAGGGTTTAACTTAATGTCTACAATTAATATTATGAATCTTCTACGACCATTCCACCCGCTTCATACCATTTGAACAGGAAAATTTTATGATCATACTTACCCACAATAATTACTGTCTTTACCAATCGTCCGTTCCGCTGGAAACTTTTTAATTGCATCAATGAAACCACAGATTGAAACGCGTCATCAAAATTTAACCGACTGCGCTCAAAAGTTAGTGTTCCCAGTGAAATAAAACAAAGAAGTCAATTAATATAAAACTGCCGGTTTACCGCTGAGCGCGGTCCGACGCGCAATCATGACGTAGCCGCGTAGCCTCGTAGCCGCGTAGCAATTACGCTCTCGTAGCGGTTTCGTAGCGCTCTCTACAAATGCTCGAATAAAATGCTTGTAGAAAATTCAAAACTTGAAAAGCGAGTTTGCAGCTCGAACAAAATTTCCCCTTGATACTACCAAAAGGGTTACGGAGTTATTGGCTTATTACGTTTCTTCGAGAATTCTATGGAAGCCGAACGATATGCAAGATTTATCGGATCATTTGCTACTGAAGTATTGTTATAATACGAAATATGACAAACAAATACTCGTATGAAATGCTATGATTGATTATATTTACGTTAGTTTACCTGAACGTATTTCTGAAAATAAGATTTGTACATATTGGTAGTATTGACTTACTGGTTTCTGTTACAATAGATGAAAAATAAATAAAACATAAAATTAACCTTTCCTTAGTCAAACATTGAATAAAGGTTAATCCTCGTCGGTAAATACGACTAATTGAGGGTGAGCCGGGGAGAGGCGTAACTCTATATTATTTCAATTTTAAATTCGAGAAGACATTTGAGGAGGCTTGTTTACTTGAGTTGTTTTTTGTTGGTCTTTTTAGGGGTGAAAAGGAAAGGGAAAATTAAATTTTATATAAATAAGTTATTTTGCGAATATCAAAGATAAACTAAGAATTTGTCAGATATTACATGCCTAAAATAAAGTTAAGTTTAAAATACCTGGATTCCGTTTTTAAGATTAAGCCCCCTTACGCACTAGCGGTTGACCGCAGTGTGTCTATACGCGTGGCTAGCCTCTTTTCCATTTTAAAATGCAATCGCTTGGTATCGTACGCTCTTAAGGTTACACTAGTAGTAGACGGCACGAACTATTTTGGGCGCGGGGTTAAAATGCATTTTATATCAACCGACAACACGTGCGGAAGAGATGGATGCTGTGATGAGCAGTAGGAAGCTAGTTCGCGTACGAATGCACACTATTGCAAATTTGTAGCGAAATGGATAATGATTTAGGATGAAACCGAGCGCGTCAAATTTTATAATCAGACTTCATCACTTTTTATTTTAAACGTACATTGTCAAACAGTGGAATAGTCCCTAGACTACGTTTGTATGGAAGAATTTTGGACTAGTGTAACCTTAACCGGCACAAAATTTCAACCGCGGTGTTGACCGAGGCTGGCCGCCATCTTATACGAACTGGTGATTCATGGGCGTCAAATGACCCACCTATGCGGCCAACCGCTAGTGCGTAAGGGGGCTATGATAAAATTGAAAGATTTGTCGGATATAAAGACAATATATTAATCATATTACAATGGTAACTAAGTTCAAGGCTTGTATCGCTGTAACCGTATTTTTCTACAAATGACAGCTGGGACCAACACCGCGCTTTCGGAGGCACGGAGAAATCTCGGCATGTTAAGATGGTCACCCATCCACGGACCGACCTCCACAATCGTTGCTTAACCTTGAAGATCAACCCGTGCGGCTATTGCTTTCAGCCACGAGCTCCTCTGAGCTTTATCTTTTTCAAAATTTTTAATTTCATGACGTAGAGTTAAATCCTTTCTGGAAACCCAATTCCTTCACAATATTGGAACAAACATTCCCAATGGCGACAAATATTTGTTCCAAGGCTGAATATCAGCCATTTTATTTGTCAGTGTAATGGCATTCGCAATACGCAGAAACCAAGTGTGGGAGGATGTGGGAAGCTTTTGTTTGTTCATTTTGTTGACTTTCCTTCAGTGGTAGTAGATTATTACATAATAAAAAGTATTTAGTGACATATATGGACTATGCCACGCCACATGTGAACTAAACTCACAAAAGCCTGGATCGCCCAAGCAGAATTTTCGGCGCGATTTGATCATATACAACAGTCTAGCAACAACCGTACGTCCATCTATTCGGAGGATCCTGCCTTTTCAATGGAGGTTGCTGGACTTTAATCCCTGTTCCGCGTACCTCCATAAGTATATCTACATACAAAGTACAAAGGAGCATAGATCCTCGCTCGATCATTGCGCAAATTTCCACCAGCAGAACTCCTCACTACCAGACGACACAACGTAAAGAGCTCGGCAGGATAACCCTTGTGAGAACTAGGTGAACTGATGGCCTGGTAAAGGTCGTGAGAGGCCGCTGAACGTGAGAAGCATATGACCGGTCGTTGTGGTGACGCTTGGGGTAGTTCTATGTATGTCCAACAGTGATCACCTTTCAGATCAAATGAGGATGTTTCTTCAAAACACGTCCCTTCACCGTAATTAAAACAAAAATACTGATATAAATTAGACCCTGTGGGTTCTTAAAGTTTTTGAACATTTTAATCCTAATAACGGCGAAACGTGGATACTGTAGGTGCACCTCCACCCAACCCTTCGGGGATAAGGCTTTGATGTTGTGTTATATAAATGTTTTATTGTTCCAGATGAGACGAGTGTCGTGGGGAGTGGCGCTTTTAGCGCTCTTCGTCGCCTCGTTAGCTGAAACCACTGAAGGTATGTATTATTGCGACTATTGTCTCCATAGTGGATACTTATATTAAAAAAAATATGTTATCATAAAAACCGGCCAAGTGCGAGTCGGACTCGCGCTCGAAAGGTTCCGTATCATTATCGCAAAAATCGGCAAAAAAATCACGTTTTTTGTATGGGAGCCCCACTTAAATATTTATTTTATTCTATTTTCAGTATTTGTTGTTATAGCGGCAACAGAAATACATCATCTGTAAAAATTTCAACTGTCATGTGTGAAGCTATCACGGTTCATGAGATACAGCCTGGTGACAGATAGACAGACGGTCCGCGAAGTCTTAGTAATAGGGTCCCGTTTTTACCCTTTGGGTACGGAACCCTCAAAATGATTGTCGTCAATATATGAAAGAAACTATGGGTTAACAGAGTGACTTTTCATTGAAATTTTAAAGGGGACAAAATATTCATGAACACGGACAACTTTTACAACGGGAAGAAACCTGCAATAGTAAACATAAATGTACTGAATAATAGTGTTTTTTTCTATATCTCACAGTTCATCCCATATAAAAATTTGCTAATATTCATCAGTTCGTTCGCATCGTAAAACATTGCTAATAAATTAAAGCCACTCTGATTTTACCGAAAAAAATAAAAATATTAATTCTTCATTCGTAATCTTTCATGCCGCTCATTATTATCTCAGAAAACTTATAGACAACATCTTCATATCGTTAGCCGGATTATTATTACTTACGATGCACAAACTTCAAATATTTTAACAACGTACGAATTTAATTTTCTCTTCCTGATTGTTAGCTCAAAACAAATGAACAGACGATTCGGATCGATTCAGTAGACTCGAATCGTAGGATTAAAATATGACTCCCTTTCCTACATAAAGACGCAGTTCCCTTGCTGCTCAAAGTGAGAAAAATAAAAAGCATTTATTGCCATAGAAATCAGCATGTCTATAAATTATTCTTTAAATAAAATCCTTAACGATTAAGTATTAGCTTAAATTTATCTTAGTAAAGACAAAATTACAATATACTATTCTACATTTAACATAAAACAAAATAAAGTAAATTTACGAACATAAACTAGGCAAACAGATATATTATAATAATTGACTCTATTGTCCATTCGCAAAGCCATGCATATCCTACGCAGCAGTGAAACTACACCTTTAGTTCGGAATCGTTCCGATTTTCTGTTATGACGCCAATATCATAACAGATACGAATATCGATATTTGGAAATTTTCATTTTATCCAGTGTGTGAAGTGATTCGGAATGAGGCTTCCGAGCGATGCATTATTAAACGGGACAGCCTATAGATAGCAAGAATAACTTTCGCTGGATTCAAATGTTGATGTTATTTTTAATATAGATAATATGCCTTGTTTTGATTTGGATTTTTATTGAGTTGATTTTTATTGCACATTAGGTATATTATTTATATTATGTATCGAAACCTGTGAGCAGTGGTGGCCCAGTGGTATCGGCCGCGACTTACAAGTTGTAGATCGTGGGTTCGAACCCAGGCAGGCGCTTTACTTTGTGTAAATTATTTCATCACCACTGCTCTCAAAACGATGAAGGAAAACATCGTGAGGAAACCGGCATGTCATAAAACCAAAAATTCGAAGACATGTAACATCCACCAACCCGCACTGGGCCCACGTGGTGGATTACGGCCCATTCCCTCTCACAGTGAGGAGGCCTGTGTCCCAGCAGTGGGAACATTAATAGGCTGATGATGTGATGATCGAAACTAGACGACATTTACAATTGTTGTTATTCTCTTTGTTAAGGGTTTTTGAATTTTATTTAATATTGTGCGCAATTGGTTTACTATAACTGGTTTACTTCATATTTTCATATTTAATTTGGTAAAAATAACCCTACAATGATGTTCACCAAACATTATTTTAAATTAGTTCTTATTTTTCAACTTGATCGAAATATACGGTCTGTTAAACACTGCAAAAAATACTAGTAAAACCTCCATTAAAATGGAGCATTTTCATACTACCCAGGTAAACTTAAATGAAATATCGCTAACAACCGGCCCGTGTTCTAATCTACCCCCGTTTCCTCTCTGCTGAGTAAAAATCGTGTTGTAAGAGAAGCCATACTTTTTGGTGGCTTGCCAACGGAGCAGCTATATTATTTGATTTACTGCTTACAAGGATAAATAACGTATATGAATCAAGGCATCGGAAAATGACAGACTTGTTTATTAGGGATCGAATCTTCATCTACAATTAATATGGTAACATTGGGATGAAAATATCATAGAACGCAGCCTATTAGGAACTATACTTCTTTCGTTTTATCATGGCTATAACAGTCATTGCTTTTTGTTAAATTATCTTCTCTTCGTAGGAACCCAAGCAATAAACAACGACAAACGATGAATGCTTTTCATCGAAAATTATATTTTCTTTTTAAATTTTGGAATCATTAATACAACAAAGAAGAAGAAGAATCGATAAACAATATTTAGAATCAAGACAGATTAAATAAAAAGAAAAGAAAATAGGCTTGGTGCCCATTCCGACTTATGTAGGTACATAAAGGCGTAGCCGCTGACAGAAGCCTAGTTAATATTTTCTCTGATTGCTGAAATACAATAAGATCACAAATAAACATACATACATTACACAAGATCATTTGTATCAAGATCATTTGTACCTAAACAAATCCTATAGAGATAAAATATAATGACACTGCTAGAATATAAAACAACGACAACGAAGTGCATAACTACCGTGCAGCATAACTAGTAAGACCAGGAAAAGGACGAGAAAAAAAATTTAACAATGAACGTATACCATAGAATGAGTAAAATCCAGCATCAACTTTCAGCAACCACAGCAAAAAGTAAACAGCCTGTGTAACTTATCAAGGTCAATAACCGCCATTGCCATGCTAAAACGAAACAACTATAGTTGAAAATACAATAAAAGCCTAAAATAGACATGGTACGTATTTTTAGGTCGTCAATCAAGTTAATTTGTATCATAACAAAACCTACAAAAATAAAAATAAGATACATTTCCAGAATACAAAAGAACGAAAACGATATAAATAATTACTGTGAAGGCAACCATATGAAAAACTATACTGGAACGTATGCTACAGAATTATAAAAGCCAGCATCAAGTTTCAGCACCAGAGTAAAAAGTAAACATCCTGTATAACTCATCAAACGAAAATTAAAAAGCTCGTTCGTCAGAAAATCCATTAATTTTTCAGCTATTCTTATTTTGGAACCCTTTTACTCTTAAGTGTAAATAGGGTTTGAAGCGGATTTATTACAGACTAGTAATTGAATTGGATTCGATTCAATTAAATATAATTGAAGTCTCATTCTGTATCGCGCGTTTCAGTTACTCGTGGATTTGTTCGCGTGTGATTTTGATAATTTTTATATATATAAAAAAACTTTTTTACAAAAAAATACTACAAAGTGAAAAACAACTTTATTTTTAGAAGTCGGTGTCTTTCGTAGGTACCATTTTTTGCGTTATGGACACCGACTTCCAAAAATAAAGTTTTTTTTCACTTTGTAGTTTTCTGGAAGTCGGTAGTATTTTTCTGTAAAAAAGTTATTTTATTTTTCACTTTTTAGTTGTACCTACGTAATAGGCAAGTTGTTTAGTAAGTTTCCTATAACGCCAGAATAGATTACCCGAATATCATGAAACTTGAACAATACCGATCAAATGAGCGTACTGGCGTGATGTTATGTTATGAAATGGTATAAACAATAAACAGACATGCGATTGCAGCAGTCCCGAGAGATTTGCCGTTATTTATTGAAGAGTTCTGTTGTATATCTTCGAAGTTCTTCATCAGATCTTCACCAAATTTAAATGGGACCAATTTCGAAACATATTTTTTCAAACAAAAAAAGAATTTTCGAAATTGGGCCACAATTGACGGAGATATCGGTGAACATACCCAACTATGTATTTTGGGATCTACATCCAGTATAACTGAAAACAACTTGATTCCAGTATTTTACATCGAGCGACCTCCACAAGTATATTTTCAGAAACATTTCCTGAAAATTTTCTGAGCTATAAATCCATCCTAATTGCATGTTATCTGTAAAGATTGGTTGCCCAAAATAACATCAATAAATCGTATTACTGAAACAAGATTTGACAAATCTTTATAAACGGGTGGATATCTTCCATTTTTAACCGACTTTCGAAAAAGGAGAAGGTTCTATGTTCGACTTCTTGTATGTTTTTTTTTTTTGTGTATATTCACCGATATCTCCGTCAATTGTGGACCGATGTAAAAAAAACTTTTTTTGTTTGATAGAGTATGTTTTGAAATTGGTCCCATTTTAATTTGGTGAAGTTCTGATGAACGCATAATATTATTGAATGGCCTATCCAACGATACCCCACAACACTGTTCCCGACTCGGAAACCGAACCCATGACCTCAAAATCTTCAGCAGTAGCGCTTGCTTCCACTTGACCAACGAAGCAGTTTTCCCAAAAATAATTTCTTAACATGTTCAGTAAACTGTTATAAAACGTGCCTATTTTCATTCCACTTCAACAATAACACAACCACTAATATAGATACAGTTTCTAAAATCTAGTTACGAGACCAAACATTGAGTAGACAAAACTTGCACCAACTCGATATCCAGAATTATCCGGCCTTGTTGACGAGCAAACAATCTGACCGCTAGAGGGCGTGCTTTTCGTCTGATAAAGGATTTAGCAGTAAACAAAGACTTAGAGAGCTGGACTGAGCTTTGCCGACATTCTGTAAAAAGAGACAAAGTGAATGTCCGGCCAATACCATTTTTATTTTTTGGTAAGCTCGCTTGACCTCTATCTCAAAAAAGCAAGCACGCTTGCTTTTTTCGGTGATTTTTCGCAGCTGGTTAAAATTATGAAATAAGGTTGACTTCTAAAAGTGTTATTTTTAACTAATTTTAGTACTGGATAAATTAACCTGTCTCTATACTGTATGTCATAGTGATGAATGTGATACTAAGAGCCAGTGACAATCAGAATTCTAGAAAAAGACAACTGGCCACACGATCGCTTTCTCTCTCTCTCTCACATACTTTTCTGAGCGTATTCACTTGACAGTCAGATGACAACGCTCAGTCCAGTTCTCCATGTCTATAAGTGTAAACTAGTTTATTATTCTCCGAATTGAGGGTAGAATGGATAGGCTGTTTGTTTACGGTTTAGTTTAAGACGGGTATAATTGGGATGTCTTCAAAGTTTTTGTTCGTGGGGTGGGGTGATAGGGTGATGGAGATGTAGTTTAGTGTGTGTGACGAAACATTTTAATTGGATTGGAGTAGACGTAACAAAGGTTATTATAAGCCTGCTGGTTTTCTTAACAGACAAAGTTTTTTAAGAATCTTACTTTTTGATGGCTTAAAGTATTTGATGGACGGTCTTTAATATTAACATAAATAAATTAAATCTTATTGTTTAATTTAACATTTCGGGGAAATTAATTATTAAGGAATTATTTGGATTGATTAATAGTCGATTTAATCGCAGTTGCTTGCAAACAAATGCGTGAAAATTACTTTCTTTCTTAACATAAATAAATTGTAGTTCTAAAAACTAAAAAACACGCTTTAATGGTAAATTGAACTAAAAGGTCGCTAATCCTGAAGATAAGATAAGATAAGGCTAAACAAACAATAAACACACAAACAAACTATTTAAACGCGCCCGGTAGAATTCTTTCATTATTTGTAAATTTTAATTTTTGTTTGACGTTCAAAAGTGTCGCTTATTGGCCTAGTTGAATAAACATATTTGACTTTGACTTTGACTAAATTATTGCATTGTCATCGGTTTGATAAGTATGCAAAGTTTCAAATCAATCCCACGTTTTGAAGGGGGTGGAAATCACGTTCAAAGATTCCGCTACATTGATACATAGATACATACTAAGCTAATAAAAGCCTGTTAAAAATACTTCTTCATCAGAAATAATCACACCAACAAGGGAACCATTCCTACTACCTACAGTAATACAACAATATAACATTTAGAAAACTCGTTAAAGCAAACAGTGGACTTGTGAAGCTGTCACCGACATTACTGCGAACAGAATCACAAAACAAATCTATTATAGTAAGGGTGCGTTTCCACCAAAGCTGAGTGAGGAACTTGCGCGGTGCGAGGAATCTTACTGAAGCTAGGAAACAGTGTGTAACTGAATAGTGAACGTATGCGTAGTGAACACACATCTCTTGCCTCTTTTATCTATAAATACCTAGCTCCACTAGCCCTTTCCCACTAGAATTGCGCTATGTAAATTAAGTGATCGTTGTGTTCCTTGTGCCTAGCTAACTTGCACATATTATCTGGTGGAGAAATACCCTTGCGCTCTACGCATCCTCGTACGAAGCAAACAGCTTTAGTGGAATCAATCACACATTGTAACAGCGTCGTTTCACATCCTCGCGCCGCTTAGCTCGCACATCTCTAGTGGATAAGCACCCTAAGGTTAGTATTTAATTATCGTCCACCATTCAAACGCCCAATTCAATCAGAGGCTACGACGAAAATCGGTGCAGCCACCACAATGCTAGTGTTTTGTTTTAATTAATCTCTTTTGGGGGCGTTATTGGTACTTTTACCCTGGTTTTGTTTGGAAGGGATTACAGTTCCGTGCTAGATGCTTATGGAATCCTTAGTAAAGTGACATATTTGTCTGCGCTCGTGTAGATACCGCTTTAGAAAACAGCGTTCGAGCATATTTGAATCTGGGGCCCTAAATTATAATGTAGAGTACTTCATATTCAACGATGCCATAAGAATGAGTGATGTTTTTTACATATGTAATTGATAAATGTAAAAAAATATGGCTAAAACGGGGTTGATCACTGAGATATCAGTTAGACGAAATGTATGGAAGAAAAATAGACTGCGCCGGTAATGAAGAACTGAAATAGTCTACAGAACATCCTTTTACCCCAAATTTACGTCAAGAGCTTATCATTTCATGAAAGCAGATTAGCAAATAACATTTACTCGACTAAAAACAAAACGTATTTGACTTCCAAAAGAGCAATTTACAACTTAAATAATTAATTCAACATCTCAGCCTATTCCAATACGCATATACACGTGTGATATTTATAACTCAGCTAACCAAGTTTCATAATTTATACAATGTATGTAGATCTACCGTGTTTCCCCTATTTACTTGGCAAGGGTTGTTTAACTACCCAAGTAACTCTAACGTAGCTAAAAGTTAAATATGTGTACTTTTAAAATACAAACATAAAACAACTAGGTCAGTTCCATTAAAGACTGAGCAAAAATCAATAAAATTGTAAACACCTGCAAAGTTGCTGGTCATGCACGTTGGAACAGGGCTAAAACGTTACAAACAAGCGATAAAAACAATTCGCTAGTAAGTGCTTCTTTGTCGAAGTTTAGTAGCATATTACATGGTATGCTTTCCTAAAAGAAACTGGTAATCAGTTAGTCCTTAATTAGTTTTCACTGTCCAGTGTCGATGTAAGCATTTACGTATCCAGTGTCGGGGTACTGTGCAATCTGTGTGACTAAACATGTACAGACAGATATTTAGAGTGTCCGACAAAGATTGTCAATTGATTTCTTAAACTTTCGCTTATGGCTCGCCTTTGAGCACTTAAGCATTGGTCTCTTGATTGGAGAGCACAACACTGCTGTATGAGATGCCACATAATCCTCCTCACCGCTGACGCTTACTGCGACGGAACAAAATACCATTCTAGAAGTGTTTCATACTATTATTGGTCCAGCACCGAATACCGCAGCGTTGTGCAGTCCGATCAAGAGACCAAAGCTAATCACAACGAATAGAAAACGATATTGTGGATGACAAATGAGCATGCTTGCCTAGCCGTAACCACACTAATTCACTCTTTAACTTAATGATCTACGACTTTATAATCATTAACAAAACCACTACCCTAAATCGTAGACAGTAAACAAACACTTGCAAAAAAAAATATTCGCTCTAGAAAACAAAAAAGCATCAAGTCACTGCCTTCCATTAAAAAGAAAACCTCAAAGATTCCAAAATACAATGGTCTAAAAATGATCGTTCTTTACTCAAAACATCAAAAAGACAAACCCGTGGTTGTAAAAGGGATTTCAGCAAATGAAATCTAGCAACAATACATCATTCCAATCTG
This sequence comes from Orthosia incerta, assembly GCA_948252205.1. Lineage (NCBI taxonomy): Eukaryota > Metazoa > Arthropoda > Insecta > Lepidoptera > Noctuidae > Orthosia > Orthosia incerta. The sequence goes on from OX411759.1 coordinate 28,924,935, forward strand.
CCGATATCTGACCTCTTTCAGTTTGGTAATGTCGGCAAATATACTTAATGGATCTACCGGTCCAGAGTGACACACGGGCGGGTAAAATGGCAAGCATTTACTGACTTTAAGAGTTCGTATTTGTGTTTCAATCACGCAAAAACGGCTGAATGGTTTTGGATGATATTTGGCATATAGTTTATAACCTGGATTAATAAATAGAATACTCGTACTTTGTATCCCGATAAATTTGGTATAATGATCCCTTCCCTTTTCATATGGGGAGTAGCCGCTGGTAGTAGCTATGATAAACCAATAATTCTTGCTGCAGTAAGCATGTAAATTACTCGCATTAATTTATGTTGTGCATCTATTTTGTAATGCTTGTGTTGAAAATAAACTATTGTTAAACGTAACACTTATATGTTTTTAAATTACAGAAAGCTGTTTAATATGTCATATTAATTACACATTTGAACACGCGGTTCAACAATTCACTGTTTATCGTTAATCTCGAATAAAACGTGTCACAACCCTCACCGTTGTATGTACCGTTGCCCGTTTTTGAACATAGGGTTCTGTTTTTTATAATTCAATATTTTTTTCTTCTCTCTATCACCTGTACGAGTCGCAAATAAAATATTGTTACGGCAAATTAAAGAAACAAACGGGTAGAAATTTGTAACAATTTATTCTTATCTATTATTTAATCCTCGAACACGCACGTTCTCTGTCAACTTAATTTATTTAGTGAAATAAGTTAGGCCATAACTTAACAATTATATTAGCATGATTTAATAATTGGAATTAATTATAAACTACTAGAATATGCGCATTAGTTACTGGCTTTATATTAATTTGGAATGTAACATTTATTATCTCAACATGACTGAAATATATTTAGTGATATAAATTAAATTTAAACATGAAATATGAGCTTAAAATATCGTACAAATAAATTCACGAACAAAAGCGCTATTTGTATAGATTAGGCTACGGGACATTGATTAATGTTTAATCTTATGCGCTAGCCGCATCGCTAAATTTTAACTATGTCAGTACTATTGTTTTAATTAGCCAATAAAATTACAAATTCACATAATGTCGTGCCATTTTCATTTGACTATAAATCAATGTTGTCTTTGTACAGAATTATTGATAGTTTTTCATTTTTGGGTTCCGTGCCCAAAGGGTAAAAACGGGAACCGATTACTAAGACTCCAAGCTGTCTGTCTGTCACCAGGCTGTATCTCATGAATCGTGATAGCTAGACAGTTGAAATTTTTACAGATGATGTATTTCTGTTGCCGCTATAGCAAGAAATACTAAACATAATAAAATAAATATTTAAGTGGGGCTCCGATACAACAAACGTGACGTGTTTTATGACGTTTTTTTGGGTATGGAACCCTTCACGCGCGAGTCCGACTCGCACTTGGCCGGTTTTATATATATATATTTTGTAAACTTTCTTTATAACTCAAAGGTGTCTTTTATGTAGGACCACCATTCATACATATTTTGTAATACCACATTTTGTGTACATACTTAATTTTGGCTTACGATCAATCAAAAAAGCATTTAGTCATCCCCAAAGTGTACTTAGGCCTCTTCTCATTAAGCTAGGCTACAACAAGTCTGAGCACCATTCATTATTATATTATGCAAACACGTTTACGACCCATTTGCCAAGCAGACACTAAGCACCTGCTTAACCAAAGGCACACTAAACCGCTTATACTCACAAATTAGTCAACGCATACACGGGCGACCGTCATTAATTTGTAAATAATAATACACAGTTCTATCTTTTCGAATTTTTAACACGCTTTTATTAGCTTGGTATGTATGTATCTATGTATCAATGTAACGGAATCTTTGAACGTGATTTTCACCCACTTCAAAACGTTGGATTGATTTGAAACTTTGCACACTTATCAAGGACCGATGACAATTCAATAATTTAAACAGTTTGTCCCATTATCCTTACCAATAAAGCGTGTTTTTTAGTTTTTAGAACTACAATTTTAAACACGGTTTTATTAGCTTGGTATGTATCTATGAAACTATGTATCAATGTAACGGAATCTTTGAACGTGATTTTCACCCACTTCAAAACGTCGGATTGATTTGAAACTTTGCACACCTATCAAGGACCGATGACAATGCAATAATTTAGTCAAAGTCAAAGTACTTTTGAAAGTCAAACAAAAATTAAAATTTACAAGTAATAAAAGTTGATTCTACCGTGCGCGTTTAAATTGTTTGTCCCATTAGCCTTACCAAGATCTTCAGGATTAGCGACTTTTTAGTTCAATTTAGCATTAAAGCGTGTTTTTTAGTTTTTAGAACTACAATTTATTAGTTATACACTGCTTTGTTTGTTAGTACCTATCTAGTACTGAATCTTTTCGTTTTCCACGTTCACAATCTGATTACGACTCCGTCGTGATAGAATGAGAAAGCTAAGACTAATTCCTTTATAACTCAAATATCGATTTTTGAGAGAGCCCCACAGGTCATGTCAAATTATGTTCCTTAACTTACAATCAGTACGTAAACACTTACAAGATACAGTTCAAATACCAGGCCACTGCAGGGCAATTGCTTCTTCTGATACAGAGAAGGCACGAGCATTAACCACCACGCTTGGTCAGTGGGTTGGCGATTTCAAACTTATATTACTAAAGACGTTGTAAGGAAACCTGGACTTCTATCCAGGTTTCCTTACGACGTCTTTCTTAACCTTCAGCGATGTGCGTGACAAACTCAGAGAATACATATGAATCGAATCACATTGGTACTTGCTCGGATTTGAACCCACGACCTCGAGCCACTGGGCCACCACGACACCGCTTATAATACAAAATCATATCACGTACAGTAACGTTTCATTTGGGAATTCAATGGAGCGGAATGTTGCTGTAATTTTTGCTACGTGTCATTTGTTTGCGGGCCTTATGGGGTGTTTTTTCCATATTTTGTATTTTTTTGGCAATGCTTTTCTGAATAGAAATGCTGTGAAAGTGAAAACATGAAATTTTATTATAAGTAGCTTACTTTAAGCAGTTTAATTGTTCTGTTTGTTTTGTTGTTGAATACACACAAAGCTCAGATCAAAAAACATCGCAAGAAAATGATTTTTTATTCGGTCAGCCTATATTATCACACAGTATCTCCCATAGTTGTCCATTCTTTCCAAAGTGAATTCATTATTATATGAAAATAAATACAAAAAATGTAAAGAAAATTCTTCAGTTCACCATCCTCCACGTCCTTGTGCCCGCGAACAATGAAAACATAGGAAGCTACGCCGCGCCGCCGAGAGAAATCTTTCATTTCTTATCGCGAAGACGAACACTCACTAACATCAAGCCATACGATATGAGCTACTCTTTGTAGTTCCTGTTCTTTTGCTTTTACTACCTCTTTTCTTTATGACTCTAAGTAGTTGGTAATATTCTGATTCAAGGGAAACATACTGGCCATTTCTGTGGAAGATTTTAAAAAGCTAAGGATTCAAAAAACTCCCTATTCAAAACCATTTAAGTAAAAGGAATTAAGAAAACATAGGGATGGTTTCAAATTTGAGAATTTGAAGTTAAGAACGTGTCAAATCCTTCTTTATTGACAGATTTTCAAGCTAAAGTAGAATTTGACATACTATCAACATAAATAGAGCTTCACTAAATCAAAGGAAAGCCAAGATAGCCCCCATATGCTGTGCATTACGACAAGACAAATCTGGGCAACAGCACTCAAAGAAAAAGTAATAAATAATACAATGCTGCCACGCACAAAATAGACAGCTGTATACCTGAAGAAGCCTACGGACATCAAGCGACAGTGTCGTAGCTTTCTGTCAGTGAAATAATTTTCGTGATAGCATCAGTCGATCTATTCTGTAAACTCCTCACTGTGAAAACTTGGATGAAAGTTCCATCCAATCAAAGTGGAATGACAGTTCACTTCAAGAAGGCGAGACCGCAACGCGCTACCGGAGACCGCTAGCCGGTCTCGCTCACGGACGAGTGGTGTCGCGCATCGCGCTCGAAATGCGCGAACATATTGTCATTAGACAATTTAAAAACCATTTATTGATTGATCCCTATATTAAAAACGATATTTTTTGATCTCTAGTTGTACATAATACGTTTATAGCCAATCTTTGTTTATCTCGTATTCTTCTTCCTCCAATAATAATTTGATAACTTGGCTTGCCATTCCAATGCGGAATAATAATTTTCAACAATATGACTGATTTTAACGACTAAAATCGACAATAGTTTATGTACGACACGTGTCTCGTTCTCGCGTCGCGATCGCGACGCGAACGCGCTGAGTTGTCAGGGTATGAATTCACAGAAAAGCACTACTGTTCTTTCAGAGAAACTACAAACAAGACTTTTTCCCATTGGTATATTAGTTTAGATATGTAAACTAAACAATCTGCATGTCCATGTGTAGCTTGTTATTTCACAAACATTTGAAGTCCCGCTGAAACATGGCCGCGGGCACAAGAGTTTTATTAGAGCGTTTAATGAAACCGGAGCTCTCTCCATAATTTACACGCGGCGCTTGCGACGTAGACTACAGAAGTTAATAGATGCGGTATGTATTTTAGACGATATAAAGTAAAATTGATCTACCTAGCCTCTCCCGAACTATGCAGGGATCGGCTTCCAGTCCTTCTGGATGCTGCTGACTAGAGAAGCCATAGATTAAAAGAAAATTAAGAAAGTAGTACGACTCGCACTTGGCCGGTTTTTTCATCTAGTAATCACTTATTGCTGGTTATAGGCCTCCCCTTTCTTCTGTCACACTTCTCGGTTCCAATCGGAACCCCATCCAGGTTCTAAAAAAGAGCAATTGTAGTTCTTTTCAACGCTCATAGTTTTCGAAAATAAAATAGATTAAAGTCTGTATAGTTTTACAAAAACAGAGAGTTTCAAAAGTTTGTTTAGAGTTTTCAAAATTTGTATTCAATTACACCATAACAAAATATATGTTTAAATTCTCTTAGATTTATGTAAATAGATAAATTTTCAACTAACAAAAATCTAAAAATACAAGCATAATTATTATTTTCGAGTTCATCAATATGAAGGCAGTTATTACGTGTGAATTACGTTATTTCACAAAGTCAAGGGCACTTTGTGCGTCTAATCGACTATTAATCTGTCTGAATACTACCTACATGTTATTGGGTTTGATCATCAAAGTAATGGAACAATTACTTTCACATCAAAAGCATATTATCAAAAGCTATATTTAATGTGAAACGTGTACTTACTTAAACAAATTCTAATTCAAAAAAAAAATATTCACATAAACTGCATGGATGAAAAGTTAAGTAAGCTTGGTGCATGGTACCAATTGGTCGTAGTTTAGTCCGCTATGGCCGAAAACCATTCGATATAAATTCGACTCAACGTAATTAAAAAGTATAAATAACCTTACACTGAGACAGTACACACACACAAATACACACATGTAGTATTTAAGGGTTAGCTATGTGCTCTTGCGCTTGGTCAAATTTTACTACGTTTTTTGCAATCATTTAGATCATACACCGGATGACTCAAGAGCAAGATTCCACGAGTATCAGTAGTGTTGCATGTACTTAGAAAGTACGCACACCTGCTACCTGCTCGATATAGTTGCAATAAAGGAACCTTTTTTTTTGCACCTGAATCACCGTTAGCATTGTCGCAATGGAAAAGCTGCCTTCGTAGAGAAAAATATTTCGTTCACATTGTCAAATGCCTAATACCTTTACAATGCATGTCCTCGAAAAGAACGTTTTCCAAGCAGCCAAACTGTGCGGAAAGTGTCACTTTTTAACACGCTTTTATTAGCTTGGTATGTATCTATGTAACTATGTATTTATGTATCAATGTAACGGAATCTTTGAACGTGATTTTCACCCACTTCAAAACGTCGGATTGATTTGAAACTTTCCACACCTATCAAGGACCGATGACAGTTCAAGATCTTCATGAATAGCGACTTTTGAGTTCAAATTTACCATTAAAGCGTGTTTTTTAGTTTTTAGTACTACAATTTTTAACACGCTTTTATTAGCTTGGTATGTATCTATGTATTAATGTAACGGAATCTTTGAACGTGATTTTCACCCCCTTCAAAACGTGGGATTGATTTGAAACTTTGCACACTTATCAAGGACCGATGACAATGCAATAATTTCGTCAATATCAAAGCCAAAGTCAAAGTAAAATATGTTTACTCAACTAGGTCAATAAGCGGCACTTTTGAACGTCAAACAAAAATTAAAATTTACAAATAAAAAAAGTTGATTCTACCGGGTGCGTTTAAATAGTTTGTTTGTGTGTTTGTTGTTTGTTTTGCCTTACCAAGATCTTCAGGATTAGCGACTTTTTAGTTCAATTTACCATTAAAGCGTGTTTTTTAGTTTTTAGAACTACAATTTATTTTACTAGTGCTTTTTACTTTCCTGTACTTTTTTAATTTTTAACTCCAACGTCAGCCCGTCGCATAGAGTTTTTATTATTTGTGAAATGTTTAAATAATTAGTTAAGTATAGATTATCATTCATATAAAATGTAAAACAAAACTAATACTTCATTTAAGGCGTTTTTAATTACTCTAGATTTTGATTGTGATCAATAAATTAATTTTAAATATTCATTAAATATGTTTGGCAGAATGAATATTTTGCTCGTGCCTTTTTGCGTTACGACGTGACAGCTATTTGCACATGCGCAGTAGATATGCCCGAGGAACTATGAACTTAGTTAATCTGTGGATATGATGAGCGCTCTTGAATAAGCGCCTTTTTATTCATTTCTTGCTTGGTTCAGATATATTTTTTTATTTCCTCGCACAATGCATAGTAAAATGTTGTATGATACACGTGCGTTAGATGATTTCCGACTCGTGTCGATTTATCCACTCATCGGATATCACCTACTTTCCGCACTTGTAGCTTAAATAACAATTGTGACAGCCCGCCACAGAGGTCTGCAAGGACTGAAAATTCTATAACACATGCTATATTTAAAAATAAAATAAAGAACGGATAATTGCAACAAAAACATAGAAAATGAGAATTGCACACACTACAGCTGTCGCCTTAACAGTGATAAACACACAACCACAACACAATAACATTTATCTAACATCACAAACGCAACTCCAGAGTATTACCATCAATAATTCTACACTACCCGAGTATTTCCGAATGTCCCCGAACACTGCCGAGCAGTCTCGAGTTAATAAGTGTGGAATGCGCTCTATCGTGGAAGATTTACGAGTCGCCGGATTATCTCCCCATCGTCACATGAACAGGTAGGCTTTACAATTTTATGGATATGGCGCCATTAGCCGAAGTGGGGGTAAATTACAACGCTAATGACTTGCGATTATTGTACGAGGGTAGGCTAGAATTGTTAGAATGGAGGGTAAGAGTGATGTTATTCGGTAGTGTGGTTTTAGAATTTTTAATTAAATATTTCATTTGAGATTCGAGGTTAAGGGTGAATGTGCCTTCTGTGTTTTATTTTCTAATAAGTGTTCTTGAAATATGTAGAACCACCTTTTGCCACGGCGTCTCTCCCGTGGCATATCCGACGGGAACCGTACATTTTCATCGGGACTTCACTATCTCACCTGATGGTAAGCGATGATGTGGTCGACGGTGAATCACGCTTGCCTAGAAAAAACCTATTCACTCTTGACTTAAAGACCCCTAGATTGTAGCTGTCCGGAAACACAGACTCCGGCAGGGAATTCCACTCCTTAGCTGTACGCACAATAAAAGTGTAAAGCGTAGTTTTTTATCAGTAACGTTCTGACAGAGTTTAACTTTTAGAAACATATAAATAAACAATTTCACTTCTTTACAATAAAGCCTTCGCCTTATTTATAAAAATCTCGATAATATTTAACAACTGCTTAGAGAGAGAATTTAGAATCTGGTAATCAGTTATAAAAAGAAAATGAAAAAAGATTATAATTGATTGAATGAAAGAAATTTTAATTTTGAAAGATTTTATTACTAATATTAATTAAAATAAATATGTTGCTAATCCAATCAGAGTTTTTATAAATAATGGCGAAAGTGTAACAGATTACCGTTAAAAGCATAATCTTCCCTCACTCGTTTTCCCGGCACTTCGCAGGTGGTTTTCGCCACAAGCTCATCTGAAATGTGACAGCTGACAGAACCAACCTAGTCCCTCTTAAGCTTTATAGCTTTATGTCTAACAGAAATATAGTTTTGAAACATTTTCAGGTAAACATTCTTCTAATTTCCTATCCTAATACCTTATAAATGTGAAAGCATGTATGTTTAGACTTTTGTAAATAAATCAAACACGTCTCGAAGTCTGAACAATAACTAAAAACAACAGCCGCACGGGTCGATCATTAAGGTTAAGCAACGCTTGACGAGGTCGGTCCGTGGATGAGTGACCATTTCAACATACCGAGTTTCCTTCGTGCCTCGGAAAGCACGTTAAGCCGTTGGTCCCGGCTGTCATTTGAAGATCTTTGACAGTCGTTACAGGTAGTCAGAAGCTTGAGATCTGACACCAGTCTTGCCAAGGGGTACCGTGTTATCCAGTTACTGGGTTGTGGAGGTCAGATAGGCAGTCGCTCCATGTAAAACACTGGTACTTAGCTGAATCCGGTAAGACTGGAAGCCGACCCCAATATAGTTGGGAAAAAGGCTAGGCAGATGATATTGTCTCGAAGTCTTAATGAATTTAGAAATACAGGATGACTATGGCCAGAATAATGTGACACCATTTATCACAGTAGTTGATACTAATTTGATGTACAATAAAGTATCACCATAATTTTCAGCCGAAAGACGGCCATGTCTGAACATAGGCCTCCCTCGAATGAAGTACAGTAGTCACAGCGAATCTTTGTGTCTCTGAAGTGTCAATGTTGAAGTAGAAGATAGCATTGTATAACTGCATTGTCGCTGCTTTGTCTCATCGTCCTATCTAGCTTACTCTATGCAATATAATACTCGATGACAAACTGTTTCTTGCGCAATGGTTCTCAGAGGCAGAGCTTAAGTTCTGAGACTCAAAGATCCGCTGTGACTACTGTCCATTACTATCTATCTACATACGAACCAGTGTGATAATATTCGCCTTTCACTTACAAGTCAGTTGCTCCCATAAGTTTATTATTATTAAAACTGCATAAAATTTAATAAGCGCCACGTTTCTCCATAATGTACTTCCAAGAGCAAAATCTATACAAAATCTCAACTTCCACACGCTTTCAAACGGCAAGCGTTCGAAGACATTCAGTTTCAAACAAAGACGAACTAAAATTTTAATCCCGCGTCGCATTTGACGTAATAACGCTGACGGCATGCGCTCTCTTGTAATTTACTAAACATTATTTAACTTGGCAGCACGTAAAGTCGTTACGTCATGGCTAGGCCCGGAGCTAGTGTTGCGTTTATTACGCTCGTCATTTTTAAGTGTTTTATTTCAATTTTTAACCGACTTTCGAAAAAGGAGGAGGTTCTATGTTCGACTTCTTGTATGTTTTTTTTATGTATGTTCACCGATATCTCCGTCAATAGTGGACCGATTTAAAAAAATATTTTTTTGTTTGAAAGAGTACGTTCCGTAATTGGTCCCATTTTAATTTGGTGAAGATCTGATGAAGAACTTCGAAGATATACAACAGAACTCTTCAATAAATAACGGCAAATCTCTCCGGACTGCTGCAATCGCATGTCTGTTTATTGTTTATACCATTCCATAGCATAACATCACGCCAGTATGCTCTTAAGGGGTAAGCAGATCTCTCATTTGATCGGTTTTGTTCAAGTTTCATGATATTCGGGTAATCTATTCTGGCGTTATAGGAAACTTACTAAACAACTTGCCTATTAGAAAGGTACAACTAAAAAGTGAAAAATAAAAAAACTTTTTTACTAAAAAAAACTACCGACTTCCAAATAAGAAAACCACAAAATGGTACCAACGAAAGACACCGACTTCCAAAAATAAAGTTATTTTTCACTTTGTAGGTTTTCTTATTTGGAAGTCGGTAGTTTTTTTTTGTAAAAAAGTTTTTTTTTATCCTTTTTGGTCGTTGGGGCCGAAATGTTCTAGAGTGGCTACCACGTACCGGAAGCCATAGCGTTGGAAGGGATCCCTCTAGATGGAGCGATGACCTGGTCAAGGCTGCGGAAGCCCGGTGGATGCGAGACACTGGACCGATCAGTGTGGCGACGCTTGGAGGAGGCCTTTGTCCAGCAGTGGACGTCTTTTGGCTGAAATTATGATGATTATGGTACCCACTAGTAGGGCTAAAATGATGATAAATTGTGGTGTACTATAAAGTATATATTAAATAAATAATAATGTTGTCACTATCTCAATTCAGATAAATACAAAAAACATGCAATGGCATTCGTATGATCTAATTTGGCAGATAAATTAACCGGAACTTATCCAGAGGTGATGAAACTGGCCTTAAGCCGGGCTTTTGGTTGATGTTCCATTGTTAAAAGGCTTTTGTTGTAGATGGGTCAAGCTTAACTAATTTACTGAATATTGTTAACTTGGTGGCGTTCCGGGCTTTGCTGTAAGCTCCAAGGTATCGCGTCCATTATCTTCCGTCAGCTTAAGTTGAGGTTATGAATTCTGGGAGTAAATTGACAAAGCGTGACATGTGAAAGGATCCCATGCTGATTGAAGCTTGCTTAAACAATGTGCACTTTTTACATTTTTTTTTCACTATTGGATATAATTATGTTGATAAGCATTATGCAGGCGTGCGTGTTAAAATACAGTATCTTAAGACATCACAAAATCGTCATGTCGTTTCTGTAAATAAAACTGAAGTATAAGACTACAGCTCAAAAATAAATCACAATAACGGGAATAACAAAACACTTTCGGTTACGTTTAGGACTTTTTTTTAAATCAATTGTTTGTAAAAATACTTATGTAAACTGCTCAGTTGAAGTGTTCAACTGGAATTACACCTTCAGCTCATAAATGTTTATTGACTCAGCATTTCCAAACCCTATTTATTTTTAAAGCAATGTAGAATATGTAGAAAACTCATTTTCTAAGGAGCTCATCGTCAGGGTTCAAGTAAACATTGATTAACTTGAGCACGTCAACTCGGTCGATCTGCATACATCAGAAGAACCGCCCTGATACGTGTGCGGAACCCGAGAGTAAGTGTACGAAGGCCCTATTAAATTGAAAAACGTTTTACGTGTTGATAAAAGCAATGTTAGCAAGGTGGTGGAAAACATGGTGAGAAAACCTTGACTTTTTATATTAGCCTGAATAATCCTAGTCCTGGGCAGAGGAAAAACTTAAAGTTTCGAAGGTCATCTTACTGATCTGATCAAGGGATTTTACCGAAGAACTTCTTCAGAGAAATTACAAAGTTTTCTCTGAGATTTCCAAGTAGCAACCCATTCGAAGTCCCTTGGTGTTGCAGCTGATTTAATAATAACTGTTTGCCTACCTATTATATACTCGTCAAATTTACAGTAACACTAAACTTGTTTAAGAGCTATGACTTTCGTATACCTACTGGAATAAGTCAGCTCTTATTCAATAGCAACTCGCAACTCTAAATATAGTGTCTTACTACAGCAAGTAACGCTTAATTACGAAAATAATCACACAATACATTTTCGTCCAAAATTAAAACCCAGTAGCTCCTGGACTATTAATATCGCTGAACCCTGTATACACAAACGGGTCTTAATTTACGATCTGTCTCCTAGCTTATATATCCTAGAGCACACGCGATTTCATGTTAGCGGCGCTCTTGAGACTAGGCAAGGAGCTAGTACGCCCGCAAATTTATTATCACCGGGACTGCGAAGCTGCGACTGCGAATATTTGTGAAAATCCCGCCATACCTCGACCTCAACTTTAATATGGAAATACTTTGTCCTGCCCTGTCTCCTGGACTAATTTGTTTCGATGCGGCTTATAACGACGCCGACGCTGTGTGTTTTTCTCTTTTATTTTTTGTATTCTTTGAGCTCTGTCAGCATTCCGGGTATGTCGGGATTAAGTATGAATTCTGCAAAATGTTGTTTGTAAAAGTGTGGGTTTCAGTTATTTGCGCTGTAATTTGTGAGCTGGAAGGCTTTAAAGTGAAAATTTTAATGTGAGAGACGGAAATGTTTCTCTGTCCTTCACAAAAACTAGTTCTGAATGTAGTATTTTTTTAATCGCTTTACTGTTACTAATATTCAACACCGTTTCGAATTCTCCTAGACTGTAAACATGGCTTTTGAAAATCTACTATGGATGTACCTACAAAGCACAACGTGTGTTTCAGAGTTTTATGTCACTTTTATGCGCCATTAACAATTTAATGCCCTTTCCAAAACAAAGCCCACTTTCTCCTAATTTCGTAACAAAAACTCCAGCATGTTCGTTGTCCAAATAAATATTTATCCATCAATTTTACAAGGCAATAAAAGCCTTAATATTCAATAACAAATTATAGGAACATCCCCATACATTGAAGCCAACTAAAGTAATTTTCAGTCCATACTGTATCCTTTACCCCCATTACTATTCATAAGGGACCAGGTTCGAATCCACCTCACCCTTTAGATTCCATTAAACTGGAATCCAACCCTTGTACGTACCAAAAAACCTCATATAAATATTTACAAGGGGGTGAAAACTTCTATCAAACAATATTATACTTTACAGTTTTAGTTATAAAGTAAATTTTCATTTGTACATGTTTCTATTTCTGGTTTTGAGTTTTTTCCGCTCATGAATTTCAGTTGGGATCAGTCGTGAGATTGAAAGAATAAGTTCCTGAAACTTTGTTAATATTGTCTTTTTGCTGTTGAAGATGGGTTAAGGAAAATACGCGAATTTGGAAACATCTTGTGGATATAATACTTATAATGAAACCAATCTACTACAAAAATTGTTTTCGATATAACAGTACTTAAGTAAATTATGTCTATTTCGTTTAAAAGTATCTAGTTTTCATCTGTAAACTAATATAAAAAAATATCGTCTTTAGGCTTGCGCTTGACCACTATATCACCTGATGGTAAGCGATGATGTGGTCAATGGTAAAGCACGCTTGCTAATAATAAACTAATAGAAAACTTGCTCCATCGCTCTATCTATAAACAGCAGTTACAATATTTTTTATATTTAAAATATTTATATATTATTTCACTTTTTGCATCTATCCTTTATACAAGCCATTACATTTCTTTCTAATCTACATAATATAATGGTAAAGATATAATATAAAAACACAAAGCCATTAAAAATACATATAGTCCTTGAAACAAAAGCTAAAACTGTGAGGAAGCAAAGCAAGGACACTCTTCATAGTCTGTAGGACCCGCGTCTACGAGTGCCACTGTAACATTACTCATGTACCTACATGCCTACAGGGAGTAAGCAGGGTTTCAGGTGCAGTTAACTCCTTGTGCCATACGGATAGAAAGATTGGAGAACCCACTATTTTTCTGGTATTATAACAAATTATACTAAAGCGTACATTTTGTAACCTAAACATTGTTAATATTATGTGGGTCCATACATACAAAGACCTGCACATACCCAGCAGTTAATAACGATTCCACATTTATAAGTTATTTCAATGCAAAGGATTGTCATAATTAAAACACGTTTAATGTTTAGAAAGACGGTAGCGTATGTAACAAAATAAATTAAGATTTGTCTCATCATTCATCATCATTTCAGTCCAAAGACGTCCACTGCTGGTCATTGGCCTTCTCCAGGTGTCGCCACATTGAACGATCCCGTAAATAGAATAAGATCATGTAGACTACACTGTGAAACCGTACATAGGTAAATTATGTCCAAAAAAAGACGTAACAAAAAAAAAATATGCAGGTACTTTTGATTTGTCAAAGAGTTGGTTAGTCAGAAAGATGAAGCTGTGGTAAATTCCAAAGCGAAGCCATTAGGTCTAATTTAAAAATGATCAATTGGATTTAGCCTAAAAAAAATATATTAAAATTTTTTGTTTACGGAGGAACCCTTCAAAAGACCCCTAGAATTTTGGGGAAAAGACCAGGGATTGTAGGATTTTACCTCACTAAAACCACCCTAGTGATCACCATCAGCACGTAGAAAAGACCCCGTGACCTCTCAAAAGACAACCCCGGAACACCCTCTGTGCAACGCCTGTTAGGGCACATCCCACGGGAGATGAGTACCTCCCCTGAGCCTCGTTTTGCACGGCAGCACGTGATCACTGTGCCACCGTCTTTCCTGGAGTCAATTGGTGGGCGGGCGGTCAGAGTCCCCAATCTGACCGCCCATGACCCCGGCGTCTGGAGAGGGGTTTCGGCGTTTTAGGCATCGAGGCGGTTGCCTCTATGACGCCTTCTTCTCCAAATGGGATCGACACTCTCATGATCCCGCTCAGGAGCCTCCTTCTGTACCATCACGGTCTTACAGGATTTAATCTAACCTAAACAATTCTTCCCAGAAATCTCAGTTACTCTTCTGAAAAAGCTTTTTCTAATAGTCGAAAAAGGAACAACAGCAATAAACTCAACAACCTACAACGTCGGGGTCTTTAAGTCAAGAGTGAATTGAATTGGCTACTTCTAGGAAAAAGCGTGCTACACCTTCGACCACATTATCGCTTACCATCAGGTGAGATAGTGGTCAAGCGCGAGCCTATATACAATTTAAAAAAAGAGTCGGTGCTTACCATAGATGTGCTTACTTATTACGAGAAATTTGTTTCAGTATTAGAGTTATCAAAACTACGTTGCAATCACCATTTCAGGAGCCATACTTTAACATGTCAACGCCGTAATAATAAAGCTGTGAAAAAGGGAACTATACTTTTATCTCGCAAGACACTAGCTCTTCGTCCAGTACAGCTTCGTCGCACTCTCATAGTAGCACCTTGATAGTATTGACACATTAGAGTAAGACCCCATATTTATAATATTTCTCCAGGTAGTAAAGATGACGTTACTCCAGGACATTGCCATAACCGTCTCACCTCTATGTCACCCATCACACGCCTGAGCGCATGTGGAAAGTGCTTTTGTGACGTCATTATGCCACACTTCACTTTGCGTCTGCATTGTACGTGCAATTTCTTAGCGCACTTCACATAATCACAGGATACTCGTACATAACTACTATACAGGGTGTTACGGTAAGGTGTAGTCATATTTCAAAACTGCTTTTGGACACGGGAAACTTTTTTCAAGGAAGCCATAGTGCCATAGCCATAGAGGCAGCTTTTAAAATATCACAACACCATGTACAGTACAACTATTTTTTTAATGTCCTTCGGTAAACTTCTTGTTTCGTCAGTCGTCGGATTTCTTTGATACAGTTGATTCAGACTATATAAGTCTGTAATAGACGAGTAACAGCAGTAAGGGTTTGCGCCAAACATGTTTTTGGCCCAATTAAATATTCACACTATACAGAGCTGACTGAATAATGTAATACTTAGCATAGCACACCCAACTAAATGAAATGCCAGCTGAAACTTCAAAACGCGTTCGTTTCCATTCTTCTCCCATCCATTTGCATAAATTTCAAACTGCTGCAGCACTCGTTTGTAGTGCTGCTGAGATTTTAATTCCAGTGTGCTTTTTATTAATCGTTAATAAAAAATCAGCGAGGAACTATGCGTACTGTCTATTTTGAAATTGTTTTGTTTGTTAAAAGTTTTTCCGATTCAACTTTTCAAGATTATTATTATTTACTTTGTGCACTATCGTGATTAGCGATTTTTGTGTCTTTTCCTGAAAATTCATAATGAGTCTTAAATGTAAAGAATAAGCATTAGTGTCTGTGCGTAGTAGAAATATGGATTAAGCATTAGCGTATTCGGATGTTCGTTGTTCGTCTACGTAGTGCGGTAATGTTCTTACTGCTCAATTAAGAACATTACCGTCAGCCGCACACACAATTGCCATTGCCTCACATTATTACACCCACTTTCTCTCGCAGAGAGTGGCATGAGTCCTCACAAGCCTCATCCACTATTACAAATTAAAATTAGAAGTAAAAACTGGACTAAATTGAAAGCTAATTAGTTCCGGGACCCTAAACATTCACACACACGCAGTAACTTCCTGAAAGTGTACCTTTCAAAGATTGTCTACGCGTGATGGAGACGTATTCTCTTTCCCAGTTTATCTTCCCTATTGTTAACCTTGACAGGTGCCTACATGTATAAACATGAACCTTTAAACTCCTCCTCATCATCATAATCCACGCACTTCGTATACAAAAAAAAATATTCCGACCTCATCCACCTGCGAACTACCTTCTGAAAGCGTGGATGGACTTTTCTGCCCAATTTCGTTGCTAAATCCACTCCGGACTAGTTATCATACAGATTGTTTCGTTCTAGCAAGATGTGTGGTAAATTGAAGCGTGTGTACGGCCAATTTGCGTTGATTTCTTTATCCGGGGCCCGGTCGAACGTGACTCGCCCGAGATGAATCTAAATGAGAAGAAAGGTATGGTCCCGGTGTTAGCGGGGGATTATGGATTTGTTTAGGGTAGCTGCTAAGTAGGGCTACTTAGATACAGATGTTAGTAAATCGCATATTATTTGTTGATCATCCTTTGTATGTTTGGATGTTTAGTTAGTCAATCAAACAGCTTAACGGTTGATACATAGCAATCCGGGTAGGTTATAAACTGGAATAAGACAATCTTTTTCATTTCGAGTCGATGAAAAAAAACTCTTAAAATATTTTGTTCCCAGTAGGTGGACACGCTAATTGCAACGTCAGTGGCGTTCATTAGGTATACAATACCTACTAAAATAACTGCATGTTTATGGGCACTTGGGGCACTATAGTGTGTGTCATAGAAATTAATTAATTAACTAATTCTGTTCACCGCACTCACATTGTGTTAAAATATTGTATTCTTCTTGTCTCGGGTAAAATATTTTTGTAATCGTTGACTTCCACGCTGTCGAAGCCGCTGACAAAAATAAAATGTTTATCGTCATCGGCTGGTGTACTTGATACCTACACACATACGCTGAATTATTGAATAAGCAGGAAGCTAAGTTAAAGTTAAACATTTAAATTGACATAAAGTATGTTTTGAATGAAACCATACCATAACAATATAATCGATAACATGAATGATTAATAATATTTCAATATTATAAAACCGCACAATAGGCTGTTATGTGAAATATGAATTAAATGTTTTGCTTTCAATATTCAGGCGGCGTTACAATGGAACATTGTATTTTCTCTTGTTTTGTAAAAAGGTATGATTGTATGAAGGGACCACATTTAAATATAATTTGTATTACCTTAGTTTCGCCAAAAATGATTAAAGTTGATGATTTCTGTCAATTGAGAGTGACGAGAGTGAAGAGGACCATGAACTTTTTCAAATGTAAATATGTTGTTTGTAAACTACCCACGTTACTCACACAATACCGAGGTAAATAATTTTGTAACTAAAGATCAGACGATTTGTGGTCAAGCCGCTAACCATACAGGTGGTTAACAGAGGACAATACAATCCTTTCCTGACCACACGAACCCCTAAAAACATATACTCCTTTCAAAACTCATCAGCTTACCGCCAACATTGGAATCCATCCCCAAACCTCTCTTTTTGACATTTATATTCGCGTAGACGCCCAACTGAAGTATAGATGACCTTTTTATAGAAGGAGGAGCGGTGAGGTCCGAATTGCCTTTTAAATCCTTCAAAGGGCTTTCGAAGTATGACAGTGTCGTTCAGTACTTAGGAGCGTTTCAAGCGGTTGTTTTCATAGTACCCTCTTTGTAATGATTTTGGTTTGATCTTTACTGTGCATATTTAAATGTGGTTTCGCGGTAATGGGGGTCATTTTATATCGGTCTTGCGGAGTTTTTGAGCTGTTTTGACTTTGATTTTGTGTTTTTGTTTTGAGTTAGGAGAGTCTAATGACCTTGCGATGAGTGCTTTATTTTTGTTCTTATTAATAGCATAAAATATATTTGGGCCTATAAACTCAAGTAGGAATCTACATTATAAGATTCTTATAGTATAAGTATCCTTTAGCTACCTTGTAGAAAACTTTTGACGTTCAAAAGTGCCGCTTAATGGCCTAATTGAACAAAGAATTTTAGAACACAAAAGTATTTTAACTACTAAATTAATAACCAGTTTAAATTGAAACGTGCGTGTGTTGTATAGGTCTAAAAATAATACTTTTCAATACAGTTGTTAAACATGGCGTACTTTCAGAGGCTATAATTATGATTCGAAAGTTAAATCTTACGCATAGGCATCTTTCTGTTACGCGGTCGTGACTTTTGTTTACGAGCTCGATCATTATGTTTGCAGTTTAGTTTTAAATTTATAAGTCAATTTAAAAAAAAATAGTAGCAAGGAGTTTTCATACATAGAATAAAATGGGATAGATTTTCTACGAGGAAAAATTAATGATTCCTTACGTTTTAGCATTGAATTCTCAAAAGTCTTATAAATGGTTGTTTCATATATTTATTTACCAGTTTTAATTTAATTATTTTCACATCAACATTTGTCAAAAATCAAATAGGCTGTATAGCTGTATAGGCTGTTAACGTTGTTAAAAAATAAGTCCAGTTGCAAAAACGCGCCATCAGTCAATTTAAAAAAGTGTAGTAAAAAGGAGTTTTCATATATAGAATAAAATGGGATACGATTTTATGCGAGGAAAAATTAATGATTACGTACGTTTTAGCATTGAATTCTCATTTTTTTTTTAAAGTTGTTCAATATGTTTAATTACCAGTTTTTAAGTTTTTACTTTTACTGTTTCACATCAACGTTTGTCAAAAATCGAATAGGCTGTATAGGCTGTTTTCTTTGTAAAGAAATATGTCCAGTTGCAAAAACGCGCCATATTGTTTTTTTTTTTTTTTTGTGAATAAACAAATCTAATTCTTTGATTTGTTTTTACTGTTTCTCACAACTGTATTGAAAAACATCCTGTGATACACGGGTGTGTACTTTCCACCCTTGTATCACAATGTACTATTTCAATACAGTTGTTAAACATGGCGTACTTTCAGAGGCTATAATTATGATTCGAAATTCGAATAGGCATCTTTCTGTTACGCGGTCGTGACTTTTATTTACGAGCTCGTTACTTTTGAAGTTGAGTTTTAAATTTAAAAGTCAATTTAAAAAGTTTAATGGCAAGGAGTTTTCATACATAGAATAAAATGGGATAGATTTTATATGAGGAAAAGTGAATGCATCCGTACGTTTTACCATTGAATTCTCCAAAGTCTTTTAAATGGTTGTTTAATATAATTAATTACCAGTTTTAATTGAACTAATGTCACATCAACATTTTTCAAAAATCGAATAGGATGTATAGGCCGTTTTCTTTGTAAAAAAAATGTTCAGTTGCAAAAACGCGCCTTTATCTGTTTTTTTTTTGTGAATAAACAAATCAAATTTTTTGATTTGTTTTTACTATTTCCCACAACTGTATTGAAAAACGTCGTGTGATACACGGGTGTGTACGTTATTGCAAACTCGTGTCATTAAAAACCCTCGCCTTCGGCTCGGGCTTGTTAATGACAGCTCGTTTGCAATAACCTACTTTCCACCCTTGTATCACAATGTACTATTGTGACAGACGGACAAAAATTTATCTTATTAAGATTCCATTTCCCTTTTAAGCTACCCTAAATAGTACCTGCAACTTTCAATAACCCAACTTTATCTTTGTCCACAGACCTAAGAAATGAGTCAGTGGAAAGTGCAAGCACCTCAACGGGTAGCTCGCAAGAAGAGACAGAACCTGAACCAAAGGCGTATATGAGGATGCCAGCAGTCGGAGGAGTTGCTGTTAGGAGTGGGGAGGATGCTCTTCTCACATGCGTGGTCCTCGGGGCTAAGGGACGGCCGGTGCTCTGGAGGCGGGCCAAGGATCTGCAGCTTCTGACGGCCGGAGGCGTCAGGGTGACCAGAGATGACAGGGTCGATGTGTTGCATGATGACTGTGAGTCAATAACTTTGTATTTTTGGGCCATCCAATGGATTACATGTTCAGGTAAAAGTTGGTTGCCGACTACACGCAGCAGCAGCAGACGACGTGTCGCAGCGACACTACTGGTTTCTATGTATTTCTATGAAATACCTTCCGCAGCTAGCGACACGTCGGCCGACTACACGTCGCACTATTGCAGACGACGTGTCGCCCGACCGCAGATAAGTAGAGAGTCAGTAAAACTAATGTTCAACGCAGACATTTTGTCTCTCGAAACACTCAGAACCAACAGGAATACAGCGCTGACGTCTGCTGCTGCCGTCTGCAGTAGGGTTCAAAATCATGACTGCAGCGACAGGGCGCAAAGACGCGACGTGTCGTGGCGACATGAAGCGACGACACGTCGTCTGCTGCTGCTGCGTGTAATCGTCTACCAACTTGTACCTTACTCGATGGGTTAGGAAGATGTACCTCTAGGACATCCAAATTTCGCCAGTCATGTTTAAGTTCCGTGTAATAGAGGACGAGCCTGTTGCCATCAAGGCTTGGAAACCGGCAATAATTCGAACCGGTTAACGCATAAATACATAGGAAACTTTGTGTTTCGGTTTTGTTTTATCTTTTACCACAATTAAACGGTTTTAGGCAACAAAAGTTCGTAATACGGTTTTGTGGAATTAACCGATCATGAACGGTTTTGGTCACCTTCAATGCGCAACCGTGCTGAAGTACAAAACTGGCCAAGTGCGAGTCGGACTCGCGCACGAAGGGTTCCGTACCATTATCGCAAAAAACGACAAAAAAATCACGTTTGTTGTACGGGAGCCCCCCTTAATTTATTTTATTTTAATTTAATAATAATAATTTTTTAAAGTGAAGATACAACTAAATATTCTGTGAATATTTCAAGCGTCTACCTGTTGCCGTTATTAATATCGAGCGAAAAACGGCAAAAAATCACGTTTGTTGTATGGGCACCCCCCTCAAATATAAATTTTATTCTGTTTTTAGTATTTGTTGTTATAGCGGCAATAGAAATACATCATCTGTGAAAATTTCAACTGTCTAGCTATCACGGTTCATGAGATACAGCCTGGTGACAGACAGACAGACGGATCGTGAAGTCTTAGTAATAGGGTCCCGTTTTTACCCTTTGGGTACGGAACCCTAAAAACGATTCAGTTCTAGGCGCGCGCTCCGCCTAAACCGATTAGTTAGGGTTTTCAATGACGCTCTCTTAACGTTTACGTTCTTTACGTTTTAGACTCCGAACAAAATAAACGATAAAACCGATTGTAACACTTAATAACCGGGTATTTTTAAACCGGTTCTAAGCCTTGTTTGCCATCGACCGGGCACAAGTCGCAAGTGCCCACTGCCACTGAGGGAAAACCCAATAATAGTTCATCCAACGCGGGAATCGACCTTAGGACCTCGTGACCAGCAGTATCTATCACTAGACCGTCGGAGCAGTTGATTAAACGGCTATAAATTACGGAATAGAACTTCTACCGTGGCTAATTCTATGTTGTTACTATCCTGGTGTGGATTTACTAAGTGGATCTCGTAACTAAGCTAATAATTTATACTCAAAACAACGCGAGCATTTTGCAGTAGGTAACAATAGTTGTTTGGAAGTGATATTGTTTCAACGTTTTCAGCGAATACGTTTCAAGAGATTTGAAATCCATTTGCATGAAAAGTAACTTTTCAATCAATTTACTCCGAGCTGTTTAGCTATTTCTCCATAGAAAATTTGAATTAAGAAGTTTATTTATAAAAATTTCGGCAGCAAAATTGTAAAATAACTCAAAAACCTCGTTTGTCATTGACCTTAAAGCATTTCGCACCTGTTCGCTTTTAAAAGTATACACCCTAAGCAGCTACTGTCGACCTTGCACCAAATACATTATTTACGTGTACCGAAGCGCTTCTGAATTTGCAATTATAATGGCGTCAGCAAGATACAGTCGACGAAGATTTACTTTGCTGTTCCTACTTGCTAAGAATATGTAGGTATAAGGTTGTAAAGGTCATGTATACTCTTTAAGAAAAATAGTAAAAAAAAAAAACTAGCAGTTGTAAAATGACTCCGTCAAATGCTGCCTCGTTCAACTTGTGGTCTCTAGAGCAACACCTGATGCAAGCGTGAGTATCTAAGAGTCTAATTCTCTAGACGGGTAATTCATTTACATTATTATTATTATATTATTATTATTTTTTAGTAAGAGCCGAGTCAGTCAGGATTACATGGAACTTTTAGTCTTAATGGCGCTATAAAAATGTACCTACGAACAATCAATTATCTGTCCACTCCATTTAGTAAATACATGCGGCGGACTGGAAGGGTCTACTATACCGCTCTATTCTGCCTACCCGTTTGAAATACAGCCGTGATATTGAATACTAATGAATTTTTTCTTTTCAGCTGACGAGCCTCTCCCTGGCCCTGGTATCGCGAAGGGAGGTGACGTGTGGGCGCTGGTCATCAAGTCGGTGAAGGCTTCAGACGCTGGATTGTACATGTGTGAGCTGAACACCGAGCCGCCTGTCAGGAGCTTTCATAAACTTACAGGTTTGTACTAAATTATGTGCCGACACGAGACGCCTCAGCATTACTATTTTCTTTGCTCTGTTTGTTCATGATATTGTAGGGTTTTAAGTTTCTATTGTTATAATTTAACAAACAACATAATATGATATCTGCTAAATAGAGATAAAATTCAAAACTGCAAGACAAACATTTTGTTTATTTGCTGTATAATTATTTTGTACATAATAATTGATAACGGACTGTTTCCATGTATACTCTCGTATTTTTTTTATTGTAATTAGTGTTTCTCATTGTATATTCTATTTTTGAGATATAAATGTCTTAAACCATAAAATTTATTTTGAACATTGCTTCTTGCAACCGAAGCTTCAAAATTGCATTCTCCAAAAGCTTTTCATCGGTCTTCTTTTCCAGCAATAAATAAGAAATGTCAATAGAAATTGCTTTTGCGTATGCAACCAGATTAAGGAACAGTAGATTTATTTGTTGCTATGAAAATCTATGACAAAACAAAAACAATTTCTCTTAAACCTGATTCTCTTACAGTGATATCCCGAGGCCTAACACCTCCAGAGAACCAGAATGTAACTGACAGCTACTCAGCCAACATCCCCACGTTATCAACGCTCGCCTTGTCACACAACTACACTGACTGCTGCATATCTGCCAATGTTTCCAAGGGCTGCCTCGGCTTCTGCAGCATCCAGACCATCCTGGAGGGAACGGGGCAGGACCCTGAGACTTGCCAGCCTGACTTCCCTGCTATTGTCAAGTAAGTGCTGGGTTTTTAAGAAATATAATCATGTTGGACCCATTTACATACGTTTAACTGTAACTGTTTACATACGTACAAACACTGTACTCGACGACCTCGAACATATTAAAACAATGGTAATAAGTACTCGAGAAAACGATGCACTCATCACATACTTACATCTACTTATGTTTAAAAAGAACTGTTGCTCGGCAAGTATTTTAAGATTTTATCAGGAATCGAGAATGTTATCCGAGTGGATATATCTGAGATTCCATGCTCGTTACCGTATCCAGGATTCCGTAAAAGTTATGGCATTTAATTGCAACTTACTCGTATAGTCGTAGATTTTTCCTCGCTTCATTATTTTCAAACCATAAACCATCAAAGGGCCAACTCTCGTACTTAACATAAAAACGTTCAATTTTAAGTCCAGACAATCAATGTCAAAATCTTGTTAAACCTCAGATATCTAGTATTCAAAGAAAGCTGTCTTGAAATTTACCAGCTAGGTGTTCAAAACATTCTTCTAAAATGACCAAGTCCCTTGGCCTTAACGTCAGTAATCAATCACTATATTTTTAGTAAGATAGATCGATGTTACGAACTACCCTTAGTTCACAACAGCAATTTATCAAGGGCTTACTTACCATCAGTTTACAAGGGTCTAATAAAGTGTGACTTTTCTATCAACTAGCAGAACAGGAAAAGGTGAAAAATTGATTTTAATAGACCTTATTTTTCCTGGCCAAAGTCACAGTATAAATATGGACGAACAGTACGGAAACTACCTACGAACGCTCAAAACGGCACACTCACAATAACATGCGCATCGACGAGAACCCTAAAGCCGTTGTCGCGATGCTGTCAGTAGTGCATACCGCATAGGGGTTATAATTGGCATGCCAAAGTTATAATTCCCAGTTAGCAAAATAATCGAATGAAACTATTTCATAAATCTTTCAAAAAAAATAATTGATTTGAATTTGAAGTTCCTAAACTATTCTATTCCAAATTTCGTTATGCTAACTAACTACATTATTCTGCAATTTCTTTTCAATTGCTTTGTTAAAATGATTAATTTATACGAACGTCTTACTTACATCTAGTAAGGGCTTTTGTGGACTAATTGACTGATTTGTCTCTGGAATGGCAAATCATTCTTCTTTCTTTTGCTAAACGACACCACAGCTCTTACTTTTAGAAAAACCGTCTGCTCATTTGTCACCGAATAAAACTGAAAATCACACCCTACTTTATTTGTAAACCAAGCACCAGGCAGTACACCTTTATTCCCTTAAGATTTATGCATAGGTACTTATACATTTCACCAGTTATGTGCCTACAAACTCCTCACCAAACTCTTCATTCCACCAGGTGCATGGCAGACGGACGCAACCACGTCCCCTGCTGCGTCCAGGAGAGGGTGCCAGACATCTGCCAAGACGTCTGCAGAGGAGAGTTCACTCCAGTTACCGACAACATTAAGACTCACTACTCTTGTGCTTCTTACATGGAGAAGACTTTGGCCTGCATTGTTGAAGGGATTGGTATGTTATTGCTCATGGTTTCCATTGAAATAATAAAAAAAAAATACTACTAACTGTTTATGATTGTCAGCAATCAACGAAATACAATCTAAACGGGTGTAAGAAGTAGAATAGAATAGAATACTCTTTATTATGTACACCATATAAGTTAAAGAAAGTATAGACGAAGAAAACATTACACTGGGTGACACAATGGGCGGCCTTATCGCTAAAAGCGATCTTTTCAAGACAACCTTTGGATGGATTTAAAAAATGAAAGGAAAGACAGTACTGTAGGTAGTCTTTGGTGTACTATTTATAAATAAAAATAAATACATATATATTTATATTATATAGACAAATATATACAGTAATAGGTATGGAAAAAAAAAGCATAGAAATCAAGAATAACAACTATTAAAGAGAGAGGTAGTGATTCTTTACCATCGTTTTAAAAATGGACAGAGATTGAGCACGCCTGATTGAGTACCACAAAATTTATTAATTTAATAAGTATTTCTATGTATACCAACTTCATTCAATTTAAAATCAAATTAAATATTGTGTTGAAAACACAATCGATTAAAGATGCCAAGATATTTTTAAATTAGATTTAAATTTCAGAAGCTAATGAAATTGTCGAATTAACTACAGTTCTCGCCCCTGAAACTCAAAGTTTTCAATGCCCCTTTTTAACCAAAACCTTCTTCCATAGAACTCCTCCCAAGTCCACCCGAAGACGTGGAAGTGGAACCATTAAACGAAAAACAACTTAATATATCCTGGAGCCCCCCAGTCGAGAACACAGACTCAGTGACAGAGTATGTAGTCAACGTGACCACTCTTCGCTCCTTCGACGCTCACCTCATAGACCCTTCAGAATCCTCCATGAAGAACAACGACTCCTTGAAGGTTATCCTGCCGATGACCTACAAAGTGCCTCCGAACAAGACTTTCTTTGTCCTCAATGATCTGCTGCCGTTCACCATGTATGAGATCACTGTGACTTCATATAATATTCATGGGTCCAGTTTGCCGAGTTATGCGATCAGGTGAGTCCAAATCAAATTCGTTATTTGTGAAAAATATTTAGAGGAATTAATTGTTTACCACTTTTGATAATTAATGTCAATTAAACCTTAAGTTCAGTCGAAAAGATAAATATTTCTATGTAATAGGGATGATGACTAAAAACTATTTTACTGTCCGTCAGGTAAGTTAATTAAAAATATTGGACACTTATTTTTTCTTTTGTCATGTAAACAAAAAATGAAGACGATACAGTGCGTTAAAATTTTGTGTGACGTCACGTGTTGGTACACTTTTTGCTTACAATTAACGTCACAAGCCCCCAATACTGAACTTTTTTTTTTTAATAAAAACGTTGCTCCACACTAGGAATTTCTTCCTGTATCGTGGGTGCGTTTAAAAACATTTAAACTTTGATGAATTTTACAGTTTTAATGGTTTTGTAAAAGCAAAAAATACGTGTCCAATATTATTTGATAATCTCACTGTCGCTCACAGATGCGTTTTTATCTTTATCCATTTTTATTGATTTGAAAAAGTAAGAAGTTACCCACCTAGCTTGCAGACCAAATAAGTTTTTGTTCATCCAAGAAACTGCCCTAGTATGTGTTGTGTTATTTTGCTTCACTGGTTATTTGCATTCACAGCACACTCGCACTAAGTATAAGAATTATCTTCTCCCTCTAGGTCCCTAACCCTGACTCCTGGTAAGATGAAGTCAACAGAAGTAGCAGCAGCCCCCAAGCTCCCCGACGTGAGGGGGTGCTGTGAGTCAGCCGGGGTTAACCACAACGGTTGTGTCGACAAGCTCTGTGACCCCACCAAGACCTTCGAAATCGCAGTAAGTTGGGGGTCTTCGAACATCTCTGTGTTTTGGTGACGAGTTTCATTTATCATCGTCATTTTGTCGCTTTGCTACAGTTGCTTTATGAAAACCCAGATCATAAATATTTAGAACTTTGAAGACTTGCAAAAGTTATGGTTTATAACACTGTGCACGATATATAAAAAGACAGTTAAAGTTAATAAAATTTCTCAAAATTATGGAGAAATTTATCTTGTGGGGTCCTTGAAAAAAAAACAGCTTTCCACTCTCATTATAAAATCCTCATTCAACGTTTTAGAATACTTTTAAGCTTACATTTTTTTTTAAACACATCAACTCTTAAAAGAGCATTCCACCACACCCAAAAATAAAGAAATAAAATCTTGTGTTGAATAAAATAAAGCTTCAAAGTATTGACCCTTGTTAAAAGCAAAGACATTTCATTTGCAACAAGTTTTCACATTCTCAACACAAAATCTATTCAACGCTTTAGAATAAATATAGCATCACAGATTTTTATTCACATTACCCGAGGCAGAAGTGGCAGAGAGGGAGGGCTTTTCCCCTGCATTGGTGCAATTTAGGCTCATACAATAGCCCTTAAAACAGCACTCCAATACAAAAATGCATCACTTTTAGACAAAATTTAAACCAAAAACCATTCATATCATCACCAAGTAACTGTCACTCACCCACACGCACACCACAACACACCTGTGACTAACGCATATCACCCCAAGAGCCCCGTGTAACCCTCAGCTGCAGGTCACAGACCTGATGATCTGCGCGCCGTGGGCGGGCGTGACGTTCGGCTGCCTCGCCAACGGCATGGACCACACGCCGTGCTGCCGCTCTAAGGGGCTGCCGGAGTCCTGCTTGCCGTTGTGCAGCGGGAATATTACGACGCTTGATTTTAATCATTTTAAGTGAGTATGGTTTTTATTATGTTTCTGTTTGTTTGTGTGTTTTTTGTTACTGTGTTTCGTGGTCTATTATCATCAGCCTATTAATGTTCCCACTGCTGGGACACAGCTAGGCCTAATCTCTGTGAGAGGGAATGGGCCGTTATCCACCACGCGGGCCCAGTGCGGGTTTTTGGATGTCACATGTCTTCGAATTTATGGTTCTAGGATATGCCAGTTTCCTCATGATGTTTTCCTTCACCGTTTTAAGAGCAGTAGTGATGAAATATTTTACCAAAGTAAAGCGCCTGCCTGGGTTCGAACTCATGACCTACGACACGTAAGCCAGGACCGTTACCACTGGGCCACCACTGCTCTCTAATTAGGTATAGATAGCTGGTTAATTATTGGCATTAATCGAGGACTTATACCGTAATCATGGTGACTAAAACTATTCGAGTGGAGGACGTTTCCTATTTAAAAATAAGAGCTTGCTAAAACGTTTCAAGTGGCAATCTCATTTCAGCGACAAACAATGTCAACAACTTGTCGAAATATAAAAAATACAGTTGTTTTTGATAGACTGAGACCAATTATTATATCAATATACGAGCGTTCTTTAAAAATACGGAAATTGCCCCTCAGATGCTGTATCTATATAGAGAAAACTTAGGTGAAGTAAACATAATTGAGCTGTCAATCAATCCAATAAAGACGGAATGGTAGTTCACTTGAAGCGCACTCCACCTACATTTTTACGGTGAGATGTAAACGAAATAGACCGGCTGGTATCAATATCAATTTCATATCACGTGAGCTCATAGATTAACGAATATCAAAAACCAATCATACCAGATTATGTATTAAATTGAACTGGCAGAATCTTAAGACTGAAGTACAATTGCCACCAAACGGCACATATTGCTTCGGATCGGAAAGCATAAGAACGGATACGGCTACAGAAGATCGATTGGTTCCGGCAGGACGTCGACGCATACGAACGGCTCCGTACCGCTTCCTTCTATCTGCGCCTATGTTCAATTCTGGTAGTGCAGCGTTAAGTCAAATAATTTGATTCCTACCGTGTGTCTGTTTGTGTGACGTCAAATGATAGTACACTCTCGAGAATGAGTGGTGCCGGCCGCCACCCGTCGATCCGGCCACAGCTACGAGCGCACGCGACGCCAGCCAAAGGATTCGATCGGATACGACGGCACCCGAACGGAGCCGACCGCGCAGCATGGTTTCGGCTCCGAACGCGTGTCGGGGTAGATGCCCGCGGTCAAGCGCGGCAAATACTGGGTAAACGATTTAATTTCGTTTAAAGATTGTAAAATCCGTTCCGATTCGATGCGGTGCGTGCCGTTTGGTGGAAATCGTACTTGATTCATTTTAACGTTCGTTTTCATTTTGATTTTTTTAGTAGTTGTATGGTGTTCAAAATCTGCAGATTTAATAATAAAGTACATTGTTTAAAATAAATGTTTATGATACTTAGAGCTGCTGCATAGGACACGACAAAATTCATAAGAAAGTTGACATACTTACCCCCGATTTCTGAATCATGAAATTAAAGTATCTATCAAACTCTACCATTACCTGAAATCCTGTAAAATTTTGGCGTTGACGTTTGGTTTGGCATCTTTTGAACTCCAAACTTCTCAATTCACAAATCGGGCATAAAATTCTTAAGACCCATAACATTGACCTCCAAAACATCGACCAACAAACACCAATTTCAGCCACATTTTTAGTCAGAGATGTGAGTTCGAAACTGTTATCAGCTGTTCCAATTTCATGCTTAATTAGCGAAGCGACTAATTGGATTAAAAATTGAAACTAAGTTTCCAGTTAATCGATTTGCCACCCGAACTTATCTATGGTCGGTAAAATTCTCTGTGGCCTCACCGAATAGTTGGCTAGACATTGAGTGCCGAATTAACTGAGGTCTTATTTTTTGTAAGAAATTGCGAGTATCATGCCTGTATTTTCGAAAGGGGTGTGAAAAAGTGTTGATATAAAAGAAACTTAGCATTTTGCCAGCTATATTTAAATCTTACGTAACAGGGGGATAGCCTGTTGCCTTAACCCAGGCACGAATTTATATTCCGAGTTGCTACTAATAAACTTTTATCATAAAAAATTCTGTTACCCCCGACATTTTTGTTTTATTTCACAATTTTTAAACTACATAATTTATCTTGTAGTAGACACGCTTCGATCAATAATCTACCGGACTCGTAATTATGACCCTGAAAATACCCCGACTCAATCAGTAAAATGCCCATAACTTTTGAACGGCTGAACCGACTTTCAACAACAAGCTAAAAACACTCTCAAGAGCAAACCCATCAAAAAAAAAAAAAAAAAAAAAAAAAAAACTTTCGACAAAGTTACCTTTCAAACAAAAAAAAAAACTCAAACAAAATCGGTTCATCCGTTCACAGAAAGATACACAAATACACAAATGCACAAACACACAGGTTGAGGTGTGTACCTCAAACTTATAATACCCCTAAAGTGGTTTTATAACAAGATAAAATTACAAATTAAAAAAAACCCGATTATAATTTTTATTTCTTGCTTTGTAAACTACATATAATATACCTAGTAGCAGACACGCTTCAATCGACAATCTATCGAAACACGTAATAATGACACGATATCTTGCGGATAAACCAGATTCAAAGAGTAAAATGCGAATAACTTTTGAAAGGCTTAACCGATTTTATTCAAACATAGCTAAGAACACTCGACAAAGCTACCTTTCAAACAAAAAAAACTAAATCAAAATCGGTTCATCTGTTTAGGCGCTACGATGCCACAGACAGACACACAGCAACAAACGTCAAACTTATAACACCCCTCTTTTTCCGTCGGGGGATAAAAACCAATAACAATAGCACTGTCCGATCTGGGAATCAAAACAAAATCTTCATTCTCAGCAGATACGCTTGCGTCAACTGGCTAGATGACAATATAATTAAGACCCTAGAAAGTGTCATATAGTTGAAACATGTTATTTTTACATTAGTCCTTACCATTTCATTTCTTTAGGCCCGTTCATTCAGTGTCTAAAAATAAATTCTAGCAAAAAACCACTATAACACAAAGGAATACTTAGTAATCTCTTAGCCCTAAGAATAATAAGATTACTTAGTTAAAGATTAGTCAAAGTAAGACCTATGGCATCATTTAATACAAAGTAGTAATTCATTAACTTCAAGACATTTTATTTTTTTAACCCAAAAACCTGAAACATTTTAACTCTGGTGTATTCTGCAACATTTTTAAAATAATCTCTCAAGTTTTATGCTTTAAAAACATTTTGAAATATGATTCTAAAACTAAATATCTAAGCGAAGTTAGTGGAGTTTCTCGTAGAACTTCGTCCACTATCGGGTTTAAGTTTATTTGCAAGTATTCTGTCCGTATCCGAGTTACCGGTGGTGTACCGGCAGACCCTAAATTTTGGAGATATATTCACAAGTTTGTGGTTTAAGAAATTTACAATAGTTTTCGAAACTAATGCAGCTTTGGGTCCTGTGGAGACAAAAGCAGAATACAGAACCCCAATCTAGTAAACGGTTACTTATTCGAAAGTAAAATTCTATTATTTTATGATAACCATGAATTATTTTTAATCAGAAACAAAAAATTGCACATATCTTATTCTGAACGAATTAGGTTTGGTCTAATGAAAGTAATACAATCTCACAATAATCTCTTTGCCATGTCAAAGTATCTGATCCTATTTAAAACCACAAAAATAAGTAGATACTAAGTAGGTTCGCTACAGAGAAATCAAATTACAATTCGAGCACATTGTTTAGATTCCCGAAACTCTTAAAATATCACTGAAGCCTAACAAATTGTCCTCAAATCAACTTGTACAAATCATAAAAACAAGGGTTCTTTAACAAAGAGACATCTTTCAAGGTTTGGTACCGCGCTTTTTGAAAACCATGTTTATTTACCGTACATTTATTTTATGTTTCGTAATTTGGCTGGTCTTTAAAATAAAGTCGTGATAATACTTACTTTTTCTTTCGCAGTAGGATTTTTATCCAAGTCATAATAGTTGGCGTAAGTACAAACTACGTCAGCAATTTCTCAATATAATTAACATTAAAAAGCATAACTAAAATTATCCCCTCTCTCTCAAAGTGTGTAAATTCGACACTAATGTAACTCAAGCGTTTTTCTTGCTTAGGACTTCGAATATCTTTGTATAATCTGTATTTGAGAGCAGTGGTGGCCCAGTGGTAACGGTCGCGACTTTCAAGGTGTAGGTCGTGGGTTCGAACCCAGGCAAGCGCTTTACTTTGTGTAAACTATTTCATCATCACGGCTCTCAAAAACGGTGGTAAACATCGTGAGGAAACCGGCATGTCCTAGAACCAAGCATTCGAAGACATGTGACATTCACCAACCCGCACTGGGACCGCGTGGTGGATTACGGCTCATACCCTCTCACAGAGAGGAGGCCTGTGTCCCAGCAATGGGAACATTAAAATGCTGATAATGATCTGTATTTTACGTCAATAAAAACATTTGATTTGAAATTGAATTGGCTGGATTCTAAAGCACCGTTCCCCCTCCAGATGTCTCCGCTACATGAACTCCTACACTAACTGCCTACTCCGCGGCTATGGGGTGCTCCCTGGCGCTCCCTCGCGGCTGTACCTCACCAACATCGACATAGACTACGCAGTGGTGCACTGGTCCCCACCAGCAGCATTAGCAGATACCGTGCAGTACTACAACTTGCATTACAAGACCCTGCAGGCGGGAGATGAGTACAGGGCTCTGGAGAAGGTAAGACTCTTGTAGCAAGTATTTTTTATTATAGCCGAAAGTCATAGGTCTTCCCAAACACTGGTGACCTAGCAAGCCATGTGTCTTTAAATATTGAGGTAGGTTAGATTTCGTTAAAAATGTGCCTATCATACGCTTGTAGACTATTCGACGAATACCACATTACACATATTATTACAGTTTTGATGTCTGCTAGACATAAGAGGAGCTCGTGGCTAAATAATAACAGCCGCACGGGTCGATCATCAAGGTTAAGCAACGCTTGACGAGGTCGGTCCGTGGATGGGTGACCATTTCAACATACCGAGTTTCCTCCGTGCCTCGGAAAGCACGTTAAGCCGTTGGTCCCGGCTGTCATTTGAAGATCTTTGGCAGTCGTTACGGGTAGTCAGAAACTTGAGATATGACACCAGTCTTGCCAAGAGGTACCGTGTTACCCAGTTACTGGGTTGTGGAGGTCAGATAGGCAGTCGCTCCATGTAAAACACTGGTACTTAGCTGAATCCGGTAAGACTGGAAGCCGACCCCAATATAGTTGGGAAAAGGCTAGGCAGATGATGATGTCTGCTAGACATAAGTCAGCCACAACGACTTGTCGAACAGATTTCTGAGATCATACAATCCAATATAGGCACCGATTAAAAGAAATCTATCCAGCTATGCTAACTTGGAAGACCAGAACAAAACTGCTTAGGCTTACCAGTGCATCTTTGTAACACTATGATTTTTGTGAAGGTACATTCTCCATACATCTTAGAAGACTTGGAGTCCAACATGGACTATGAGATTTACTTGGAAGCAGTCAACGAACATGGCGTGGGAGACGCTTCTCCCAGACTGATCTTCAGGACACAGAGTCAAGTAAGTACTTACCCACAAGAGAACACCCTGAACATTTCAGAAATTTTGTCAATCAAGTCAGATCATACAATAAATTAATGGTGGGTTTCTAGTGACATGTAGTCAAACTTGAATTTTAACTAAGAACAGTATTCGACATTGCTTCCTTCATATAGTAGGTACATTAGCATTTGTAGTGAAGTGAGATAGTCGCTGTACAGTACCCCCACCCCTAACTCCGCAGTTACATAAATTGGTTACTGCACAGCGATTCACCTTGTGTTAAGAGCTAACACAAAGTTTGCATCGAGCTGTATGCCGCTATCATCATGTAATATTTCTCTTCTCTCCTAAGTTAATAGAAGAAGAGGAAGAAGTATCGAACTCATACAACGTGAGTGCGTGCTGCGAGCGCGTGCAGCTCGCCGGCGTGTGCATGCCGCTGTGCTCCTACGACGCCAAGATGTCCGACCTGCGGATGCTGGCGCCGCTCTGTGCGCAGGACTTCCATAAACTACTGAGATGCGGTGCTGGAGGTAACATTGTGACATTATCCGACACACTGTTGCATTTAGTTTAGACCCCCTTTATTTTCGGCTACGGTAGTTAGACTTTTTAGGTTCTCCTGGGGTTTTTGTTTTCAAGTCATAAGAATAACAATCATCACAGTCTGGAGAGCAAATTTTACGGAACAAATTCATTGAGACAAACTCCCTTAGGCCTCTCAAATTGCTACTTTAGCGTCTCTTGTTCTTGGTATACTACAATAATTAATATTTTTTCAGACTGATAAAAAGCCCGCACAATTTTTCTCTGTGTTTATCATTTCTCATTCATCATGGCACAATTTATTCGACAAAACTTTCTTAAACCTTATTTCGTGCTAAAACTGTTACGGATTGGTAACGAAGCTAGGTAGTGCACCAGTGGCATAGGAACAGGCAATTATGGCATACCATAATCGCCTGTTACTTCACCCCACTAAAAGTTACAACGCTGATTTGACCCAATTAACGCCTACATAAATGTCTTCTTGCTAAGGTCGTAACCACGAACAGTGCTGCGCTCGCCGCGGCGTACCGAGCACGTGCCGCGGCGTGTGCGCGGGCGCCTACAGCGGCGGCGTCAACTTGTGCGTGCCCTACATCGGCAACATCGTGCAGTGCTTCGAAGAAGGTCAGTGTTTCCATCAGGCGAAATTGAGTTCAAGAGCTGGCTCATGCAAGTAAAAGAAGTAAGGTTAACGCTTCCCATTTTACTTTGTCAGCAAATCATCGCCAATGAAATGAGATTAAAAAAAAACATTTTATAAATTCACATCATGAAGGTGTATAAAAACTAATTGGTCCGTCATCTTTGGGTGTCTGCCATATTGGATTTAGATTGATGTCCTCTATATAAGGTAACCGTGCATTGATTGTCATCCAAACTAATCGTGTATGCATAATTTCTGCTCAATTGGTTGAGGAAAACTATTTAAAATTCTGTTGCAAGATTTGATCCATACATGCTCACTAACTAGTCAGTCAGTTTATTGATAAATAGAATGGGCCAGTTTTCTGTTAGGACATTATACCACCTGTTTAGTTATCATCAAACTTATCTCTACCTCCCCCCCCAGGCACCGGCCTCCTCCCCGGCCCCCCCCGCGAGCTGCACGCCGTCGTGAGCTCCAACAAAGTGTTCCTGGACTGGGCGGCGCCGCAAGATGGCGCCAACGTCACGTCGTACGTTGTGCACTGGCAGAAGATCGACAACAATTCGCAGCCCTACAGCTACAATACTATGCAGTCTACTTATAATGTAAGTGATTGTAGCGACATTTATCCCCCTTATAGGAACTGCAAAAAGACCTCACAAATCCTACATCGCGCTATCAAAGTTCTCTACGCGCTTTGAACAAAACAGCCCGACAACAACTATCGAACAGTTAGCAACCAGACAACGTATTTTGTCCCCATACAGCAGAGAATATAGTTACAAACTAAGCGAACGACACCAGCATAAATTACGCAATGTAAATTTGGTTAACGTCTGTTATACTTCGAAGCGACACACCAGCATAAATTACGCAATGTAAATTTGGTTAACATCTGTTATACTTCGAAGCGACACACCAGCATAAATTACGCAATGTAAATTTGGTTAACGTCTGTTATACTTCGAAGCGACACACCAGCATGAATTACGCAATGTAAATTTGGTTAACGTCTGTTCGGTCGTTTTAAGTTTTAGTTGCCTCAATACAAAGCTTCAAAGCAGTGGTGTCGTATCATTTAATAAAAATATTAAACACTTCCACAAATCACAAGAAACCTTATGTCGTGAACATATGGTCGCAAATCGAGCCGCATACTTACCACTACCGGCACACCTGTGGATCATTAGTGAACAAAAGGCAGCCGCATTCCAGAGATAAGAAGTCAACTTGTTTACGCAAAATTGTGCAGTGTTTTTATGAACATAGATTTTTATACAAGTTTAGTGTGGTTGGCAATTCATAAGTTTCATAACACAAGTGATTATCAAGTACTTTATTTACAACATAGTAAAACGATACAATGGCTACTTTAACTACTGAACAACAAAGATATTTGAATACGCTAGAAGACGTGGCAAAACTAATACAAAAAACCCAAGTTAACTTAAAAAAATGCCCTAAAGTGAGACTTACAGACGGTTACATAAGAGCTAGAGTGAAGTGCATTGAAGAGTATTGGAGTTCTTTTAAGCAAGCACATGAGATGTTGACACAGTGTACTCCGAGAGACAAACGAGGTGAAATTTCATATTTTCTTAATGAAGACTTTTTCATCATTGAAGACTTGTACCTTTGCTTACAAGCAGACTTGACAGACATGTTGAGCAAGCAACAGCCAACAACAATGGAAACTTCAAGCTCATCAGGATTTCAAGGGCAATGTTCAGTCGTAAAACTGCCTCGGATTCAACTGCCAAACTTTTCTGGAAAATACGAGGAGTGGCCTACATACCAAGACATGTTTACATCACTTGTGCACAACAATACATCAATCAGTGACGTTCAAAAGCTACATTACCTAAAATCTAGTGTTACCGGTGAAGCTGAAATTATATTACGGCACATTCAAGTTACGGACAGTAATTACGATCAAGCATGGCAACTGTTAAAAGGCAGATTCGGCAACAAACGTGTTATTGTGTTCTCTGTTTTGAAAAGACTTTTTTATCAAAAGAAAATCACCGCTCAGACAGCTAACAGCGTGAAGACATTATTAGATACTACGACAGAGTGCATAAATAACCTTAAAAACTTAAAAATTAACACCGATTCTTGGGATCCGTTTATTATATTTCTGGTGATTCAGAAGTTGGACCAAGAATCACATAAAGAGTGGGAAACTTTTGCTTATAAGGAAAAGTCCGAAGAAGTGCCATCATGGGAAGAGTTAAAAGGTTTTTTAGAATCTAAATTTAGAACTCTGGAAATGATACAACCAGTGACAAATAAAGATCGCACAATTAAAGAGCGATCGTACCATGCCGTGAATGTCGTTAAGGATAAAAGCTGTGTACTTTGTAGTGAAAAGCATACCTTATGTCATTGTAAGGAGTTTATTAAAATGGATCTTACTCAACGTAACAACTATGTGAAAGAAAAACAACTTTGTTTCAATTGCCTGCTTCCGGGTCATTCAGTTTACAAATGCAAGGTACCAGTAACTTGCCGTATATGTAAAAGACGTCATCATTCCTTGCTTCACAAGGCGTCGAAGGCTCCCATAGAACCAATACAACCATCGACACCTCTACAACAAGAAGACAATAAGGAGACTATAACAAGTCTTCATGTTGGTGTTGGAGTAAGGGGAAGAGCATTATTAGCAACTGCACTAGTTCAAGCAAAAGGAAAAGGGGAACATGCGACACTGCTAAGAGTTCTCGTAGATCAAGGTTCGCAAGCTAGTTTCATAAGTGAAAAGGCAACTCAATTATTGAAACTTCAAAGAAAATCAATTGAAGGCACTGTAACAGGTGTGGGATCTATTCAAGCATCAATTAAACACGTGGTTCAGCTAAACATACTATCGAGAAGGAAACCAGAATTCAACATGCACGTCGAAGCTTACGTCATGCCAAAGCAACTGACCACGAGAATACCACACGAAACAATAACTGTTCACAACTGGCAGCACCTGAAGGGTCTTGATCTTGCTGATCCAGAGTATAACAAGCCAGGCCCGATAGACCTGCTACTTGGTGTTAAAGAATATGTACGAATAGTCGAACAAGAATTAATCAAGGGTCCACCAGGGTCTCCATGTGCACAAAAAACAACCCTAGGATGGATATTATTTGGAGAAATAAATACAATACAAAATGAACATTCATTTCTTGTCTTGCATCACCAGATAGATGTCGATAACATGTTAAAAACACTCTGGGAGATAGATACAACCACAAGGCGAAAGAACACAAAGGAAGAACAATTATGTGAAGACATTTATCACAAAACATACACAAGAAATGAACAAGGAAGATTTATAGTGAAACTACCGTTTAAAACAAATTGTATTCAATCTACTGAAGGAAACACAAGAGAAATAGCTAAAACAAGGTTAATACAATTAGAAAGAAGATTTACTAAACAACCTAAGTTAAAATGTGAATATGAAAAGGTTATAGACGATTACAAAAACTTAGGTCATATAGAAGAAGTACCTGAAAAGGAAATATATTCAAGAAAATCAGTATACTTACCCCATCATCCAGTTTTGCGCGAAGACAAAGAAACCACGAAAACCCGCATAGTTTTCGATGCATCCTGTAAGGGAACAAATGGCGTATCATTAAATGATGAACTCTTACCTGGTCCAGTGATCCAAGAAGACCTACGTAGCATAATCTTGCGCTGGAGAATGCACGCTGTCTGTTTCGCTGCAGATATAAAAAAAATGTACAGAATGATAATGTTAAACAAGGAAGATGTTGATTTTCATAGAATCCTGTGGAGAAATGAAAGCAATGAAGAAATAAAAGACTATAGATTACTTACCGTTACATTTGGGACAACTTCAGCACCTTATCTTGCAGTGAAGACCTTGATCCAACTTGCACACGAAGAACGAGATAGCTATCCACTAGCTGCTGACATTACACTGTCTGATTTTTATGTCGATGACATCATGTCGGGTTGTGACACTATAGCAGAAGCCATAGAAGCTAGTAATCAACTTGAGGCTATGTTAAGCAAGGGAGGTTTTGAGTTGGCGAAGTGGTCATCAAACAACATCGAATTAATGAAGTCGATGGATCCAAGCAAAATTTCTTCAAACATTCAACTTGATATAAACCTAGATGGTACTGTGAAGGCGTTGGGTATCACATGGAATCTGGGTACTGATCAATTCCTCTACAAAATCAGTCTCGATTCACCCCCATCTATTATTACCAAAAGAAATGTTTTATCTGATGTGCAAAAGCTCTATGATCCGTTAGGATGGATATCACCAAGCATTGTGCTCTCTAAAATGTTCATTCAAAAACTATGGTTAGTTGGCATACACTGGGATCAACCATTATCAGATGAATTAACCTCAGATTGGTTAAAAATAAGACAAGATTTCGAGAATGTCAACCAAATTTCTCTAAACAGATGGTTACACTCGTATAGCAGCAATATTAAAGCAATTCAACTGCATGGATTTAGCGATGCTTCAACTAGAGCCTATGCAGCCGTTGTATACTGCAGGGTAGAACAACAAGATAGTACAGTACACACAAGTCTAATTGCTTCGAGAACCAAGGTTGCACCACTAAAAACGTTATCTCTTCCTCGTCTTGAGCTTTGTGGAGCACTATTGTTGTCAAGACTTCTAAAACATGTCACATCAGCCATGAAAATTCCATATGAACAAACCTACTGTTGGACAGACTCAACGATCGTACTGGCGTGGCTTCACGGTGAACCTCAAAAATGGAAGACCTTTGTTGCAAATCGCGTGGTAGAAATCAAAGACAATACAAACAACATACAGTGGCATCATGTTGTATCACAAGAAAATCCTGCCGATATAGCATCCAGAGGAATGTTTCTAACAGATCTGAAGAAAGAGAAGATGTGGTGGAAAGGACCAGAATGGCTATCAGAAAATAAGGTTCACATGAAAATACCAGAAAATACAGAGACAGATTTGGAATTAAAGTCAACATGTTTTAAAGTTACAATTACAACAACAACAGAAAATGAAGAAAAACCAATTTGGGAAAGATTTTCTAATCTAACTAGAATGAAGAGAGTACTTGCTTATTGCCGAAGATTACTTAACAACAAACACAAAGAAAGGTATTTGACTACAAATGAAATGAACGCTACTTTACAAAGTTGCATAAAATACTATCAGCAGTCAATTTATGAAAGAGATATCGAATCCATTAAGAAAAATGGTAAAGTGAGAAAATCAAGTTCGTTAATTAGCTTGACACCATTTTTAGACAAAAACAATCTGCTGAGAGTTGGTGGTCGTTTACAACAAGCAAATTTGCCAGTCACAGTAAAACATCCCATAATAATACCGAGTAATCAACATATCACTACATTGTTGATTAACGAAGCACACAAACAAACGTTACACGGTGGTATACAAGTTATGATGACATACATAAGAAGTAATTATTGGATAATTGGCGTAAAATCAGCAGTAAGAAAATGCATAAGAAATTGTAAGGTTTGCATTATTAATAAAGGCAAGGTAAACAACCAGTTAATGGGTGAATTGCCAGCTGTAAGGGTGACCCCACAGAGGGCCTTCCTAAACAGTGGAGTCGACTATGCAGGTCCAGTGTTAATAAGAACATCGAAAGGGCGAGGGCACCATGCTACTAAAGGGTACATCTGTCTATTTGTGTGTATGGCTACCCGTGCCATACACCTGGAAGCCGTAACAGACTTAACGTCTCAAGCATTCCTGGCTGCATTTCGGAGATTTGTTGCACGTCGAGGTCTATGCCATCATCTGTTTAGCGATAACGGCACCAATTTTATTGGTGCGGCAAAAGAACTCAAAGACCTTTTCAAAGCAAGTGAAAACAGCATTTCTAAGGAAATCGCCGAACAT
Organism: Orthosia incerta; assembly: GCA_948252205.1. NCBI lineage: Eukaryota > Metazoa > Arthropoda > Insecta > Lepidoptera > Noctuidae > Orthosia > Orthosia incerta. Next base: position 28,965,255 of record OX411759.1, read on the forward strand.
TTAGCATGCGAAGGAACTACGTGGCATTTTATCCCGCCGCGAATGCCAAACTGTGGCGGCCTCTGGGAAGCCGGAGTACAATCGGCAAAAAGACATCTAGCTAGGGTTAGCAAAAACACAACACTTACTTATGAAGAAATGGCGACATTGCTAACACAAATAGAAGCTTGTCTAAACTCCCGCCCATTGTGCCAGCTGGACAATACTATTGAGACGATGTCACCACTAACACCTGGTCACTTTTTGATAGGTGAGCCATTACTCAGTGTTCCTGATTATGACTATGAAACATCAAACATCAACCTATTAAGTAGATGGCAGTTAGTACAAAGAATGACACAAGAATTCTGGCAAAGATGGTACTCTGAATATCTGCACACTCTGCAACAACGGACCAAGTGGCAATCAGCCATCCAGGCACCTACCGTGGGAGACATTGTAGTCATCAAGGAGGAAGGTCTACCACCCGCGAGATGGCTCCTAGGAAAAATCAAAGAGCTGCATCCTGGAAAAGATGATTTAGTAAGAGTAGTTACTGTGCAGTGTAAGGGACAAGGTGAATTAAAAAGGGCTTTATCTAAGTTAATATTCTTGCCTAAAGAAGCTCATTAAATTGTTAGCTGTTTTAAACACAGTTTGTTTACGTATACTTAACTTTAGATATGTGTAGGTACCTACTATTTTGTAAGTATGTAAAATGGTCAGGTAAAATGTTAAAAGATATTGTTCGTCAACAAGATAAAAAACTGACTAGGAACTAAACTACTAATGTATAGCTATATACGTTCCATTTACTTTAGCAAGTAGCTATTCGAGATAACAATATGTGCTTGGCCACCTGCGTGCCATAGCGTATAACTATGTACATAAATACTACTTTGTTTATTTTTAATGCTAGCTACTCAACTTGTTGTGTCATAATAACACTTACCTACCATTAGATCGTGTAGTAAACAGAAATGTTAGTACTTACTTATTTATATACTATATGATGCATGTTATTTTTTATTTACATACAGTTCACTTGAAATGTTTATTACCTTAATAAGCTATATTTACTTTAACAAGTTGTAAAATTTAGAACGAATAGATTGTTATGTAGCCCAATTAATTGTTTTTGTAAAAGGACATAGGGTCCTTTTGGGGGGCGGTATGTTCGGTCGTTTTAAGTTTTAGTTGCCTCAATACAAAGCTTCAAAGCAGTGGTGTCGTATCATTTAATAAAAATATTAAACACTTCCACAAATCACAAGAAACCTTATGTCGTGAACAACGTCTGTTATACTTCGAAGCGACACACCAGCATAAATTACGCAATGTAAATTTGGTTAACGTCTGTTATACTTCGAAGCGACACACCAGCATAAATTACGCAATGTAAATTTGGTTAACGTCTGTTATGCTTCGAAGCGACACACCAGCATAAATTACGCAATGTAAATTTGGTTAACGTCTGTTTCGCTCCGAAGCGACACACCAGCATAAATTACGCGACGTAAATTCGGTTAACGTCTATTATCAGTAACTCTCTTGCAAAAAGCAACATCGCTATTTGGCGTGTGCGAAAAAAATTTACTCGATTACTTGGTACAATAATGTGTACTACAATAATGATGCGTAATTTCCGCGCATGTTACGCCGTAGGAATCGAATACATCAAAGCAAATTAAGCGACGTAATTTTTGACAAGTGTTGCTAAAGTTCAACATTTAAACACATTACTATTTATTTGACCGTAGCAGAATAAGGGGGCTATCGCGTTTGAATTTGTCGCTAGGTGCGCTGGTGTGGAGAGAGATCTTCAAAATATAAAATTACATAGTTTTTTGGCCTTTAGCGCCAGTTTTGTTTAGTTATTTTTTATTGATGTGAATATTTTCCAAATATGGCTGATTAAGTTATGTACGTATTTTAACAACCACTGCTTTAATACAGCTTTATGTTTCGGAAAAATTTATCCGGCTGCGCAAAACTGTGGAATATTTTATATATAATCGCACTTCTACGGCATTAGAAATTATTTAAATTCAAACTTTGCTTCCGTGCGCGTTATAACAACGTTTAACAGCTATATTTAAGGTCACTGGCGCACAAAAACGGAATCCCTCATAGAGATAGATTGCCCAATAATGATACCATTCTTATCATCTGATAGAATGAGACTAGACGCTAGTATGAAACTGTTTCATCACTCCCCATGCTCATTTGTAACTACAAACCGCAAAGATCTACCGCAATACCTTGTCCGTCTCAGATGGCAACTCCCCAAGTCCCACTACAATTTCAGAAATGACTAAAATAGCCAATGTAATGGGATCCTATTACTCATACTCCACGGCCCGTCTGTCTGTCTGTCCGTCTGTCACCAGGCTGTATCTCATGAACCGTGATACCTATACAGTTGGAATTTTCACAGATGATGTATTTCTCTTGCTGCTATAACAACAAATACTAAAAACAGAAGAAAATACATTTTTAAGGGGGGCTCCCATACAACAAACGTGATTTTTTTGCTTTTTTTTGCTCGATATTAATAACGGAAACAGGTAGACGCTTGAAATATTCACAGAAATGTTAGTTGTATATTCACTTAAAAAAATAGTAATTTTTCACAATAAAATACTTTTTTTTTGTTAATCACACTATTCTTTATTTAAATTTATTGAAAATTATTTTCTACTTTTTAGTTTGGTTTTCTATTAAAACGTGTGTTTTTTTAAACTATTTTTTATTTTTTACAATGGCTATCGCCACGCTTTCGATGATAAAATAGTACTTGTCTAGGGTCTCGTTATGACTCACGAAAACCAAATCTGATATGTACATAGATTTAATATGTTTTCGCTACGGTTGTGTATGTAGAAATAGATACAAAATCATAAAAATACAAGAAAAGCTGTAAGAATAGTTTACTATTTTATTTCTATGTTGGGAGCTCCAACGGTTAGGTACCCATTAAATTCTTCTGTCCCACTTAGCATTTTCCATTTGAATTCCAACGCGACCTGCATTGAAATACACCTAGGTTTCTAACAATAGATTTCTTAGATTCTAACTGGGTCGTTATGCAATGCCTAGAACTTGGAGTTAGCTAAAATAGAATATAGTGGGACTTTTCGTTCGCTGTGACTTTGTGAACAATTTGATTCAGTATCGTCTAATCGTCTAATACTTTTAAACGAGCAATTATTGTATGTTTATAATCGGAAATAGGAATCTCTTCAATAATACCCTCGGTCTTGTGAGCTTTCGTAGCCAATGTTTAAGAACACCTCTGGCAAAGTTCACAGCTTTTAACATCCAATCCAAATTGAGTATTTTGACATAAGCAAAATAAAGTGTTGTCAATCGAGTAAAATCGAACTGAGATTGAATCGTAGACTAAATGTTGCCAATTAAACAAAACTGAATTAATAAGTTTACAAGCGATATTTCTTTGTTCCTGATTATTAATCATATACCTTCCTCCGATATATATATATATATATATAATCTGAATCTAGGAAACGGCTCCAACGATTTTCATGAAATTTAGTATGCAGGGGGTTTCGGGGGAGATAAATCGATCTTTCTAGGTTTCTTTTTTAGAAAACGTCATTTCCCTATTTTCACCGGAGCAGAGCTCGGTCGCCCAGGTACTTTGTTTTAATAAGTATAGAGCAGTATTATAAGCATAGAGCTGTTTAGAGAGATAATCCTATTCTTAGGCCTACTTGCATGAAAAAGTTAACTCAGAGTTAGTCGGTAAAATGTGATTGAAGTGACATTATGCCATACAATATTTACAATTTAACCCCGTATTAGCAACTATCTCTGAGTTAATTTTTTCTTGCAAGTGGGCCTTAAAAAACTACCTAGGTTATATTTTTTATTTAGGTAGATGGATACTAGTCCTGTACGCGGCTTTTCCTGCGAGGTAAGTGTTTTACTATCCCAAGGCATTATACGTAGTTTATCGGGATAAAAAGTGCTACGCCAGAGTATAATCATTATCTGTACCCATCCAGTTCCATTCAGCTGTTCTTGAGTAACAAACATCCAAATATCCAAACTTTCACCTTTATAAAACTACTAGTAAGATTAGTAGAAATTGTGAAACAGGATGCATTTGTAGGCGACATTTGTACAGTTCCCGGCCATTATTATGATTCATCGAGTAATATTTAGACTTAGTAGAGCCTTCTCGCTCATGTGTACAGTATCTATCTTAAGCTTCATTGTTACATAATAACGGCAAGCCTTATGGCTTCTCAAAGGATGAGAAATGCTCGCAATCAGGCCCAAATTAAACAATTACAATAAAAAAAAACCCCGGTAAAAATCCAGTAGTAGACATGCTTCAATCGACAATCTATCGAACACGTAATTATGACACGATATCTTGCGAAAACATCACGGTTCAAACAGTAAAACGCCCATAACTTTTGATCGGCTGAATCGGTTTTCATCAAACATAGCTATGAACAGTCTCGATAAAGTCACTTTCAAACAAAAAAAACAACAGTTTATCCGTTTAGGAGCTATGATGCCACAGACAGATAAACAAATACACTTACAAATACAAATCATCAATACATATAATAAATCTGTAGAAAAATATTTTTTGTACATCGAAAAAAATTCCAAAAAAAATAGCCAGGGTGTTAAAGGATAACCAACAGAACCCATTTCTAGCATTTTTGGAATTTTTGTCTGTTTGTCTGTTTGTCTGTTTATCTGTTTGTCTGTTTGTCTGTTTGTCTGTTTATTTGTGCACGCATCACGTGAAATGTACGAAACCAATGTAGATAACTTTTATACATAAAAATTGTGCGAATCTTTAAGAATTACTTAGTTTTTGTTTCATCGCAATCGGTTCACTCTATCAAAAGTTAGATGAATTTAAAGTGTTCAAGAAGTAAAATTATCACAGCTCACGCAATTCAGATACTCGAACAGTTGAACTCGCTATTCGATAGATGGCGTTGTGCATTTAAAGTCATTTTCTGAATCGCGGTGTTAAGATTTTACGCGAAAGAATGACCCTAGAAAAAAAAATGTATATTTTATGTATATTTTTTTGTATGTATATTTTTTAACCGACTTCCCAAAAAGAAGGAGGTTACATGTTCGACATTATGTATGTTTTTTTTTTTTTTGTGTATGTTCACCGATATCTCCGTCAATTGTAGACCGATTTCAAAAAATCTTTTTTTGTTTGAAAGAGTATGTTCCGAAATTGGTCCCATTTTAATTTGGTGTAGGACTGACGAAGCAATTCGAAGATATACAACAGAACTCTTCAATAAATAACGGCAAATCTCTCGGAATTGCTGCAATCGCATGTGTGTTTGTTGTTTATACCATTTCATAACATAACATCACGCCAGTACGCTCTTAAGGGGTACGCAGATCTGTCATTTCACCGGTTATGTTCAAGTTTCATGATATTTGGGTAATATATTCTGGCGTTATACGAGTAGGTAACTTACTAAACAACTTGCCTATTAGGTAGGTACAATACGCAAAATACGCGCTTAGTCGTGGAGTTGCGGAAAACAGCCCGTTTTAACCTAACCTAACCTAACCTAGGTAGGTACATCTAAAAAGTGAAAAATAAAAATCTTTTTACAAAAAAATACTACCGACTTCCAAATAAAACTACAAAGTTAAAAATAACTTTATTTTTGGAATTCGGTGTCCATAACGCAATAAATTGGTACCTACGAAAGACGGTAGTATTTTTTTGTAAAAAGTTTTTTTGAGTATGTGGAGTAGGCAGGCAGGCTGGTAAGTATGGTAGGGTTGGCAGGCAGATGACGGGAGCGAAGCCGCGGGCACAGCTAGTGGTAAAATAAAATAATCACCGTCTAGTGTGATCTTTTTCCAAAGTCATGCTTGGAGAAAACTCAACTTTTAGTTAAACTTACCTTTGACACAATGCCAACACTGATTCAACATGAACTGAGTAATTTGAGAGTTCATGTACAAAGGCGAGTTTACCTCAAAATTCAGTTTCTACAAAGTTGATCCCTCAAATCACTCCATATTACCTATAGTATGTTTAATGAAGAATACAAAAGAATAATAATATTTTCTCTCTTACTTTTATACAGAAAATGAACGTATCAGACACGATGACACACATCGAGGGCCTGGAGTCCAACAGCACGTACCACGTGTTCGTGGTGGCATCCAACAGCTTCGGCGAGTCGCTGCCTTCCAGCATGCTGCTCTTTAATGTCACTGAAACTGGTGAGTGGATATTTTTTTTGGAAATGTTAAGCTAGATTAACTCGCCGCACTATTCCGAACCACTGCAAATCCTTAAAGCCAAGCCAGAGTCAAAAGTGGCTAACACCAGATAAACGGCAAAGCAATGAAGCTTGATGAACCCTGGCGAAAATTATAAATATATTGAAATTTATTGAGAGACGAATAAGGCTATTGATTTATCAGGGCTTGTTATTTTTACCCGACTACGGCGAAGCCAAAAGGAAGGATTATGATTTTAGGAGTCTATGTATGTATGTTTGTTGGTTATAATTTACGTATGTACCTCAGTAGCGCCTAAAGTATTCATCTGAGGTTAATGAGTAAGGTATCAATCGATTTGTTATTATAGTCCGAGTAACATATGTTTAAAAATCTGTCGGGTTACAGTTTTAAATTAAAATTTTTGCTTGTTTAATGTCAAACATAATACTTAAAGCCATAATCCACCTTTAAATAAAGAAAAAATAAACCCATGTGGTTTCCCCCAAGCATCACCATACCGGCCGGTCCAACTACACGAAGATAAAAATAACTTTAATCCTTTTACCCTTTTCACTATGTCGAATTATGTCTAGCTTTTCATTTTGTTTCAATTTTCCACAATCTTGAAGAGTTTCGGGATCCTGGTTCTACGTAATTACAATAATGTTGTTAAACCTTTTTGTTCATGATTTTGTTCCTTATCTTATTTTTTTGTTTTCGTAACAGATGAAAAGGAGTTAGCAGGCATCCCCTCTCCCCCCCACTCGCTGTCCGTGTCGTCACACTCGGCAACATGGCTGACCCTGACGTGGCAACCGCCGCAGTTCTCACAGCCGGACGAGAAGATCTCCTATACGTAAGTTAACATACGTTCCGACGTACGTTTTGTCTTCGGCTCTTCCATTCTCATTTGCAGGACAGTTTATGTGCAAATCGATCAAAATTGTTTAGCAATTCTCTATATATAGTCATTTTCAAGCCTAAGCCCTAAAAGATCCTCCACAGACTGACTGCTTGGAATCATCAGTGTCGACAGCTTCTAGCGATTGTTATTGAACAAACTGCAGTTTTAATATAAAAATAAGTTTCACAATACACGGTCCGCTGCCAAAAACTGCAGATTGCGACCGCTTCAATATTTTGGCACTGACTGCGCAAACGAGTCCTCCTGTAGACGCTCTTTTTCAAACAGTACTTACTACAGCTTTAATAATATTATAGTGTTGATCTTGTCTAGAAGTTCTCATTTGTACCCATACCTATCATTCAACGAAAGACCAATCAAAAACATTTCAGTAGGTGTGTCTAAAAACCTTTCTCTGAATTTTTTTTTTATAAAATGACTGCCGAATAAATAGTACTATTAAAATCATACGAATGAATTTCCGGACAGCCAGCGACAGTTTCAGCTTCGGCGAAATTTAAGCCGCGAACTTTTTTAATAAAAACATGAATAATTTTAAGTGTTGCTGTAGTTCGCAGCACAAAGCCGTCATTGTTCTTTTATAAAAAAAAAATAACAATATACAAAATTGTGAAGTTAAACATAGACACGTAGTTTACGAAAATTAATAGTCCACTCTGTGTTGACTGCCTGGTAGAAAATGCCAAAGACATTAAATCTGCCAAAAACATAAAATCTGCCAAAAAAATTTGTGAATGAAAAAGAAAAAAAAATAGTAGTATGAAGAAACTGGCATTTCAAGGCTACAGTTTGATAGTTTTCTATTATAAAAGCTGACTTTAAGTTTCGTGATAGAATACAAACTCTTTGGATAGCCTTTTACGTCAGCTATACTAACTCTGAGAAATAAGTTGAATTCTAGGAATACTAGCGCTCTCAATTCTTTTAGTTCGTCAAATGTCAAGACTGTGTCTAACAAGAAAACAAATTATTTACAGTTTTACTTACTTACCTGGAATTTCAACATTAATAGCCTCATTTATAAAATAAAAAAACTCTCATCAATCTTGGTCAATCTAGTTAATCATTTATAAAAAAGAGTCTTTAGCAATTGTTTACCAGTTTCTAAATTCGAATTTTCTATAGAGAATTTGGATTTCGAATCAGCTTAGCAGTTGCTTAACAGCTCAGTGATTTTTAGGGTTCCGTAAATCAAAAGGAAAAAAATTAACCCTTATAGGATCACTTCGCTGTCTGTCTGTCTGTTTGTCAAGACCTTTTTTCCAACGGTTAAGTTATGCAAAGCCCCATGTCACAATTTTTCTGGTTGTTCACACAAACTAACTTCTCATTTATTTCCCAGGTTGTTCTTCAAATCGCCAGCACAGTTAAGCCAGACAAACGTTACCAACATCACCACGACAGTCCCTGGACACACCCTGGAGAAGCTGTCACCCAACACTCAGTACGTCATCTGGGTGAAAGCGCATGCAGTGGCGGGAGACTCCCAACCTTCGGAGACTTTACTGGCCTGGACTGACCCAGCTTACCCAGCATATGTTGAGGTAGGTTTCCGTATAAAGTCCATTAGGATCATTAAGTACCTCCTCTCTCTCATATATGAAGACTCCATATTATAAATACTGTTCCATGGCTTCCTCTTTTATTCGTAGACTTCACCCATCGCTTACCATCAGGTGAGATCGAGGTCAAGTCCGTGCTTATCGGGCATAAATAAATGAAATCAAAAAAGATACGACAATGTTATTTTTAGCAGTTACCAACAGGTTAGGAATATAAATCGGATGTTGAAAGAGAAATATATTGTTACAAACAGCAAATAAAACGCAATATAATACAAAAATAACCTCAGTATTGACTACTTAAAACCACTTCTAAGTATAATACTCGTATATGTAAAAATCATTTAATCCAATATCTTTTGCCATTACGAACCTTACTTCAGCTCGGCACTGAGGATTTAAATGCAAATTGGCCCTTTTGAGGAGTTATAAGAAAATGTATGAAAATAAAAAGCTCAAAGGGAAACAGAAACGAAATATAGAATTGCATTCAAGTAACTTTGAAATAGAGTGAACAGTCTCGATGGTTTCTTGAGGTAGCCATCTTGGACTATTTAAATAGAATTTGTATTAAAAAAATTACATTGCATAAATTGCGCTACGAAATTAGTATTCCAATTTCGCAGAATATGATGCCCCGTTTACAGATACAACTTGCTAGATAATTTCTCGGTAGTGTGTTCAGTTTTCAAATAAAGTTGTTTGGCACTTCAAGCATAATATTCTCTATTTGAAGTCTATTTTCAACGTTCAAATTTTGGACGTTAGAAATAGATTTCAAATAAAGATTATTATTTTTTCAAACAAAGTTCTTAACGCAGCTTGCGGAATGATTTGCCTGGTAGAAATCGTCACTTCACGATAAAGCGTTGTGCCCGGGGTCTCGAGACGTTCGGTTATGTCCGCCGTTGTTCGAATATTATAGTGTTTTTACCGTCTACTTTAGAAATGACTATTTTAGGCTCTACTCTTATTTTTATTTTAGTTTAATTTTTGACCATAATTAGGAAACTTTGTTTTTCTTCCACCAGCCACCATCAGTAAACCCCGTCAACCTTGTGGTAGAAGGCTCCAGCATGACTATCCTGTGTATCGCTATGGGAACACCCACGCCGACCATATCGCTGTATATTTCTGGTAAGTCTTGTAATACAATTTCCCTTGAGTAATTTAAGTTAAGTTAAGTTAAGTTTATATTCATAATCCTGGGACGAAAATCACGACTCTTTTGTTTGTCTGCCTACTACTTGCTATACTACAACTGGATGGCATTTTATTGGCATTTTATCTAGGTATGGCACCAAAGTTACTGTCCCACATTGGCGTCGTAATTGGTGTTGGTTGGCGTTAGTATAATTGACAGTCCTATATTGGCCCCACTAATCAGTTTTCCAAAATGTATGAAATTAAAGACAAGCAGAAATAAATATAGTCCTTAGCATCAACGAGGTGTCACCGAACTAATTGAAAATAGAAAACTTTACTCGTTATAAAATATAAATTCCTTACATCGATGCTTAAATAAACCAATTTATATTTCTTGCAAAACCTAATTGAATATTATTATGAAAATAAAATGTAAAAGACGCTAGACTGAGACCAATAATGGGGATACTATAACACCTAAGAAATAACACATAATTAAATAAATAGAAGGCACACTCAACAATAACTACATTTAACTTTAAAATATTTTATTACCGTTTTTAACTATATTGTAACTTTCTAACTTACCGTTATCAAGACGACATTAAAAACTACTATTTTTGTGTATATTTTTAAAGTTATTAGTATTATTCACAGTTGCTTCCATAATTGGAACTACATATATTTTTTTTTCAATTAATTTCAAAATACTTTAAAAGTTGTCGTTGTGATTTTTTTAATATTAATTCGTCCAACGCATATTATTATGCAGTTAATAATGGACATGATTTTGAAATACTTACGATTCGCTCCGCGTCTTTCTTGTGACCAGTATGTGACCAGATTCTCTAGACATGGCTTTCGTTGCCAGCGAAGGCGATAGTTGAAATGTCAAAATGCAAAGGATTGCTCACGTGATTTTTAACACGCTTTTATTAGCTTGGTATGTATCTATGTATCAATGTAACGGAATCTTTGAACGTGATTTTCACCCACTTCAAAACGTCGGATTGATTTGAAACTCTGCACACCTATCAAGGATCGATGACAATGCAATAATTTACTCAAAGTCAAAGTCAAAGTACTTTTAAAAGTCAAACAAAAATTAAAATTTACAAGTAATAAAAGTTGATTCTACCGTGCGCGTTTAATTTTTTTGTGCAATTAGCCTTACCAAGATCTTCAGGATTAGCGACTTTTTAGTTCAATTTACCATTAAAGCGTGTTTTTTTAGTTTTTAGACTTTACAATTTATTCGATATCACTTATGTCAATCGCATACAATTTTTCGAATTCAACATTTTGCAAATTCAACATTACGGTCCGGAAGGTATTCTTCTAGGCCCTAGACAAGTGACATCCCTTCATCGAAAGCGTGGCGATAGCAATTATTGTCAAAAAGACAAAATTGTTTATCGAATAATCACAAGATCAATCTCTTGCATTTTGAAATTTCGTCTTCGTTCGTCGCTTGTTACTGCACCATAATATTGAAACTTCTGTATTATATTCTACTGGAGTAACAAGGCTACTACAGGATCTTGCCTCGGGGACGCTAAATCGGTTTCCAATACAACGTCGCTTTATGTTGATTGGCTTCATCTAAACCTTGGATTATTGATTTCCAAAACAATTGCTTCTGTCACAAGTTTTAATAAACTGGATTATTGTTCTTCGTTTGTTTTCTAGCTGCAATATCTTCATTCCATTTTTGTAATACGATTTAAAATATCTTCGACTGCTAGCTTCAGAAAATACTAAAGTGTAACCAGAGCCCCTAGCACAAGTTTCTGACGTTTTCGTATCGTCATCGTGACGTTTTCACCAGACGTTAACGTACTCGATACTGCGTCAATTAACTTGGTAGCACGAGTTCAAAAAATGTCTTGCGACAACTCGGAAGTAGTAATTGAACGATGGTTAATTAAGGCCGAGAACCCAATAGCGTTTGGATTGGTTTGTAGTGAAAGTGCGTTCTGAAAATAGAAGACATAAAACGGGTAACAATGTCTTAAATAATTTAGAGACTAAAACTGTTTTTTTTTTTGTTATAAACAAATGTTAAAACATATTTAACATTTTTATTAATTCTTTTTTTTAATAAGTCATTGAAAATTTCAGTTTATTGGAGTTTTCATTTATGATAAATTGTTCGGTTTCGAACGGTCCCGTACATGACGTTTGACAATTGTCACTTAATGTTTGACGGTTTCCTTCAAATTTCAAAATTATTTTCTCTAATCATTATAAAACCATTAGCACACTGATGCAAACGCGTGTAGATGCGAAATTCTGCCGACGAACTTTCCGAATCTCAGGGATTGGTAAAAGTAGGTACGTCCACACCGAAACTTTAAATACTTTTTTATACTTAATTATTAATTCATTTTTTTAAGTCAACAGGGCCCACAGAATAACTTAAGCTTAATACAGAATATTATATTCATAGTATTAGTAACAATATAAACTTATCAATATACTTGATTTCAACTAAACCATTTTTGAATAATAAAACAAAAGATGAATCTAGTTGCACATTTGCAAGCGTCAGTACTAGTAGGTCCCTATGGAGAAGAACGTGCAAAAAACTCCAAGGGCAATTACAAGTATTTGGTTACAAGGAAATTACATAGATATGTGAGAACGATGGAAAAAAACTTATACGTATGTTAGTAACACAATAACAAAAAACAACATTTATACACACAAACATTTAACACTTACACACAGGCAACCATCATTGCTTCAGTATTCCAGCTGAAATACTGGAGCAACGATTTTGTACATCACAGCCTGTCAGCAATCATGCCCGGAATGCTAGACATAATAAATATACCTAAATTATTGTTCACCAGAATTTTCCACTGAATCATTCACATTTTACGCATGAAATTAACATAAATGAATAAATAGATTGCAATAATGGCGGATTTGATCACTTATTTTTTTAATTTTAAATGCCGCGCGGTTGATATGTACTATCGCATTGCTTCTCGGTGTGAGCAGACCCTAAGGTGTAAAAGTCTATTGTTGTTTGTTGTCATTTCAAATAATTATTATAATTTACCAATTCAGACGAAAATCTGTAATGTACGATGGTTCTGTGATTTTAGAATTAAGGAATCCAAAAAGAACTTGCTTCACTCAGTTCATCATCATGGTGAACTTCTTAAAAAAGCAAACAAGTAAGTTTATTGCACAGATTCATACAATTATGCAAAATTCGCTTAATCCCATGAGGTCTCATGTAGTAAGAGGCGGGCTTATTACCGTGCACAGCACACAGAGTAAGACTCCGGGTTGCCACTAAGAAATTCCTAATGGAAAAGTCCAAAAACACTGCACGACCAACAATGTTGTATTTAGTTTCAGAATCTTTGTATTTTGTTCTATATCAAGTTCTTTTACCAACAGGAGATGAATAGTAATATTCCGGGTACTAGCTAAAAGCCTTTGTCGTCACCGCAAATGTTGCCACTAAGAGAAGACAAGCCATTCCGATCGATTGCACCACCGTCTACAAGACTGCAGCCAAGATTTTTTCAAAGCCCACGTCCAGCTATTCGACTCTTTGTGCAATAATGACATCTAACGAAGGAATTGGGGGAATATTTTGTAACTTACGACGTTAAAAAGTATCTACAAATTCACAACCGTTTAGGTACAAATGCTCTTTATGCTATTTCTAGCATTTGGAGCAGCTATGAGCTAAGGTTAAAATCATAGAAGCTCTGCCAATTCACTATGATTCGAATATGAAAGAACATTATGTAATACAAAGTTTTGTTAATTAAATCTGTATTTTATTTCATCAATGCATTATGTAGGTTCCTACCATCTACAACAGCTACATATTCTATTACTTATTCTTAATGCAGCTGTTGCATGATCAGCCCATAAAGTTTTTACTACTACACCTAGCGGTAGGAACGGCAAGCGTTTCCTGCCAGAGATTACCTTGTACAAATATAGTAAAAAACCATTTTAAAATATTAGTTTAGAATAAAAATTACCTATGTGTGGTGTAATTTTGAATGATAGATTGAAGAACGATGATGAGATGAGAGAGAAGAAGTAATAAGACAACGTTATGGTTTAAATAAAGAAGTATTAACTAAAACTGAAAATAGTATGTATGCTTAGATGGTTTGACCATCTTGAGAAGATGAATGAAAGGAAACTAACAAAGGGGTATTTAAAAGGCAGAAGTGAGTGAAGACGCCCGCTGGAGACGCCCCAGAAGGACATACACGGATTTTGTCGGCGACGAAACCCTATCTGCAAGCTAAGTAGCAAGTACATAGGTAAAAATGGGATTCATGCAATACCCAAGTATCTGTAATTGTTAATGATTTCTAGTTAGATAGTTTCCAATTAGAAAATATTACGAGTATTCGTGTATTATATTATTATAGTTATTGTAAGTCTGATAAAGCCAAGTCAGAGGTCTGTGTGGTTCCCAGAGGCAGGCTTAACTAACTCTGATACCAGAGGTGGCCACATCCTCACAAGAAAAGAAAAAGAAGAAGTGTTGTAATGTTATTTCGTTTCTAAGTAGCAAGAGAGTAGTTTTAATATTTTTTTTCAAGTAGATTCATATTAAAATCCTAGTGTTTAATGTAGTTTAATCATTGATGAAGATACCTAGTTTTTAAAGAAATTTTGTTATGAGTTCATAGTGATCATAGTGATGATGATCTTGAAAACATGATTTTTATGTTTATGGAGATATTGCAACGATATTGAACCATTTTATCCGTTTGAAAAATGTTAATCGGTCCATACGTTTACGAGATTCGCTTATCCAATGTAATGAAGGTGTACCAAACTGTTAATGCTATTGTTCTACGAACTTTTTAATTGTTTTAAAATGTGTAATTATTATTGTCGTATGTCAATAAGGGGTGTAAAAATCTAAAATTGTAATGATTATATTTATGTTTAAAAGGTTAATAAGGCTCTTAAAATTTCGGCTAAGTATCTAAAGATGAACGCAAAAAATAGCCTAAAACACGTGCAACAAGATTTTTCAAGTAAAAGCCCGATTTTTATTTCTTTAGTCAAAACGTGGGTCTTGTATGTTGGTCGTCCTCGTACCTACCATCCTACACTACATACGCATTCAGAGGTGCGTGGTGACGTGTGCCACCAGCAGAGTCGCCGGACTCAGAGCGTATGGAAAACACGTCAAACAACAGTGGGATACTGTCCCAGGGCGACCGTGGGTACTTACACCACCCTGATGTCTTCCGCAACAGATCTTATTGTGATGTTCTTCAGAAAGGCCAGCGTGCGTGCATGTCATAACCAGCGTGCGTGTAGATGTATGAACGTGAATATAACGCAGCAGGTGGCATTTTGTAGTATCTTCCTACTCACACCCATCCGAAAAAAGCGTAAGTTTATGTATGTATGTTCAGATTAGGTAAATTAGGAAAAACATAGTTTCTGTTTATTTAGGTTTTTATTATCAAATTAATAGCTTAGTTAGTTACTTAGGTAATTCACGGCTACTTTGTGTACATTTATGTACATGTTAGAAATGTAATAAATTAGCTTCTGCCAGCGGCTTCACCCGCGTGTATTATACATATGAACCTTCCTCTTGAATCGCTCTATCTATTAAAAATAAACCGCACCAAAATCCGTTGCGTAGTTTTAAAAATCTAAGCATACAAGTAGGAATTTTAAATAAAAATAGCCAACAAGGCTTTCCATGTACGCATACGGAATGATATGACTTAGGATTCGATTAGTCCTATCACAGTCCACTCTCTGGATCGATTTCTCGTCTCATAAAGATTACTCTGGATTCTGGAACATTGGCTGTCAGGTGGCAATTACGATGGAATTCTCTTCTCTTTCTAATAGACTCCATAGTTAGTCTTTATAATAGACCGTTAGTCACGCTGCGGAGGGCTTCTATTTCATTTTTGTCCTAGTTCTCTCTTTCATTGTACATCTGTCTCTGTTTATCATCGACGGACTAGCTAGACTTGTAGAACGGCTTACGGTTTGCTACTTAAAATACTGCAACCATTGCCACAAGACCTGCTGAAGAACATGTTATATTAATACATTTTAGATTTGTATTTTTGGTAATAGGGTAGACAAGAACATTTTAGCTGCCGATAAATGAAAGGGCTTCAGTTGCCTAGAAGCAACTGCCAATGTTGTTTATCCCAAATTCTAACCCATATTCCCAAACTATCTTTGTAAACCGATATAAACTAGTTGCAAAATATATAGGCATACGTACATACTAGTATTATATTAGGGATAATCCCTCATTTATAAAGAATATCGCCGTTTACTTCGATTCTTGAATCTTCAAATGAGTCATGATAGTTATGGAGCACCGCAAGAAAAGCGTAGAGTTGCGGCGAATAACGCGCTAGAGACCGTACTTCATCACGGCTGGAAGACCGCTCTATATGTGGCTTCGACCATACAGTGTGGTTAGCATCAATAACTTATAGAAATGATTTATTATAAAAAACTATTACTGTTTGTTTATAAAGAAAATGAAAATTTTACCTACCTCGTTTAACATCTTCTCCTAGCCTCTTTATTAAAATAGGAGGTGAGATATTTAATAGAAAGCATACCTTCCCCTTTTATTCATGATTAAATAGCACATTATTGCAAAAATTACCCAAATAAATACGGAAAATTATTTGACGTGAAATGTCACGCCAAGAAAATGTCAGTAAGATAGTTTTCGACGTGCTTTCGTCACACCTAGCGTAAAACTCGATACTACATGTCAAAATGAAAACTCGTGCTACCGATTCCCATACATTTGGAGCGTTAACGCACCGTAAATACGTCTACTCGATACGAAGGCAATTGTCAAAAACTTGTGCTACCGATTTTTTAGTTCCAAATACGGACACATGGCGCTGATTAATTTTGCATACAAAAATTGTCGGAGTCGATACGTTAACGTAGTCGAACCAATTACGCAGAAACTCGTGCTAGGGGCTAGGTACAAAACAAGCTGGGTGTTTTCTACCCAGTTTATAGCTAACGATTTCTTTTAAGTATTTTGTTTCAAAACGAGTGAAGACTTAAACCAAATAATTGACATGATTATTGATATCTATAAATTCCCTCATACATTTATAACATCATCCTGAAATAGCATGTCCATGCTTGGCAATAGTTTTCCATGGAAAACTTGGGGTTGACAAATATAACGCCTGAATTGTTCGAAAACCAAGCTGCACCCTGATTCGTTATAAATCGTTAAACTGGGCATCGGACCCTAACACAGTTTTTAAAAAGTTAGGCAGATAGAAATTCGCCGAAGGAAAGGTCTGACGGCTACGGTTTTCAGAGCCACTTAGTCCTTCGCTAATAATTACCCTTTCTTTCCTAGGTCGTCTAGTCCGTCAAGAGGTGACCCGCCACATGGTGACCGTCATCCACAACGTCACTCGAGACATGGACCAGATCTCCTGCTACGCTGACAACGGGTACGGCACACCCATGCAAGCTTCAAGGAAAATCAATATTTCACGTGAGTATTATCATAGATACAAATTAGGAAAGTTTGTTCATATTGATGAGTATAATGACCTTTCAGGTTTTGCATTGTTTCTGTTACATACAGATTAATTACGTTTTGAAGGTCTAACATTGTTTTATGCTATTTTTATTACTGCCCCAAGTCCGTTCGGGAACTAACAATTAATAAAGCTCCAATATAAATTTAAACCTCCAATTTCAAAGCCAAACAACAGAGTACCAACAATGTCCTCCTTTTACGTGTTTTATATTCTGTAGCATGGCCCACAAATAAATTATTTGAAAGCAGAAAACATAATCTAGATTCAAGTTTATTTGCAACGTAGTAACAGACTCTAGTAACCTAAACTATGATATGACTACACTTTTACAAACTCCCACAGATGAACTAGGTAAATTTTTGGGTTCATCGCAATGAAATAACAGACTCTCAACGAATCTATGAGCATTTAGCGGCATCTATGTCACCAAATACAAACTACAAACAATCCTGAGGTTAGACAAATCCTACATCACGCAATCAAAATTCTCCGCGCGATTTGAACGTATACAAGAGCCCGACTACAACCGTTGGGCAACCCCACCAGAAACAACACCCATCTGGTCGGAGGACTCTCCCTTTTAAAAGGAGGTTGCGGGGCTTCAAGGCAGAAACGTTCATACATCAAGTCATACACGCACACCGGTTATGAGTACGCACACCTTTCTGTAGAACATCACCAATAGATTCCATGTATGTAACCAATACTAAGTAACACAATTCTCTACAGATGTACCAACGATCCAAGCCTCGGGCATCACAATGGCGGCAGCCGGTGACGCTGTCATCTTGGAGTGCAGAGTGGAAGCTCTGCCCAAACCCACCATCGCGTTCTGGAGGGACCCCAACGGAAGGACTCCTGTCATTGATGGACCTAACTATACTATACAGCTGTTGGCTGATCCTGAGGTAGACTTACCAAAATAATATCATCCTTATCATCTTCATTTCAGCCGAAATTCGTCACCACTGGAAATAGGACCCAGGCGTCGCCACATTGACTGATTTCGGTCCACCTAGTGGGAGGCCTTCCAACGCAACGACTTCCGGTTCGCGATCGCCACTCCAGAACTATTCTGTCCCATCGGCCATCCGTTCTGCGAGCAATGTGCCCTGCTCACTGCCACTTAAGTTTGGAAATTCTTCGGGCTATGTCGATAGATATATCCTCATTTCTGAGGTGATCACGCAAGGAAACTCCAAGCATAGCCCTCTCCATTGCCCTTTGAGTGACTTTAAGCTTTCTGATAAGGCCCATTGTGAAAATACTATACTGTAATTTTATTGCCCTAGAAGTTTACAAGAACATTAAAATAAAATCACACCGGTATTTCCCGTAGTGTTAGAAAGACATATATGGCACAATCACATTTCACCAGTTGTCTTAATGTTCCGTGTCATAGGGGGCTATCAACCGGGCATAAGTCCAGGCTCCGGGCTACTACTGAGAAAATCCACATATTGACCATTCTTCTTTTTATTACTGTGTCGATAGCAATCTCAATAACTTAAGTCCCGAATACGACTGCTGTACTGTTACACAATTCATTTACTCAAATAACTTCCCTGAAGTTATCATTATTCGAATATCTCAGCCAGTTGTCACAGACAAGCTTCACAATTCTGACAACTGATTCCACCTCAAGATACCAATATCTTCAATAGTTCGGTAACAAAGATCCAACAACAGTCTCTTTGTGTAAAATACTGATAATCATCCTCTGATTAAACTCGAACACGACCCCCATCCTTTTGATAAAGACTTCCCAGATAATGGGGTCTCAAGATATCAAATCACGGTATCACCGTATTTCAATTATTTATACGCTGCCTAACTTTCTGGGTCCACGAAATGGTACGAAGGCTGCATACGAAAGCCGTTTTGATCTTGTTAACAGTTTGTGTCACAAAGTTTCCAATAAGGTGGTAGTTGCCTCCATAAAATGATACAACGAACGATCCGACGCGGAAACTTCTTGTATCTAAAGTTTTCTCCGCGACTGCGAGGAGCTCCGTTTTACCGCTTTCGGTGGTTTGAGCCTGTAAACTAGATATTTTGTACTTTACTTATTTGTTTTCGACTGGATCTTTTCTGTTGCACGTAAACTTTATTCTGTTAGTAGATTGACCTAGTTTATTTTTCATTTGTTTATATTACTAGTTAATTTTGAGATGGCAATTAATTTTCTTTCTCATAATGTTTCACTTGAATATATTTCCAGTACATTTTAAGATAGCAATTAATGTCCTTTCTCATAATGTTTCACTTGAATATATTTCCAGTACATTTTAAGATAGCAATTAATGTCCTTTCTCATAATGTTTCACTTGTGTATATTACCATTACATTTTGAACTAGCAATTAATGTCCTTTCTCATAATTTTTCACTTTTGTATATTACTAGTAAATTTTGAGATGGCAATTAATTCACTTTCTCATAATTTTACTGCAGATTTTTGCTGAGACAGCATTCAGTGATCGTCATAAATGCAGTGTTATAACTCGAGTGCATCTTTTTACTGTAATCAGAATGGTTACCTAGTACTGTTTCAGCTTTGGTTAATATTTATTGAAGATACTTAAGTTTTTGAACTTTTAAACGAATAAACTCGGCTTAACTTACACTTTAAATTTCATCCCTAAGATTGTATGACTAGTTTTATGAACGTAAAAGGGGCATATCAGGATCGTAGCAGGTGACGTTCTATAGTTTCTGCCTACCCCTCATGCGAAAAAGGCGTGTGTTTATGTATGTATGTTAGCCTTCACATCATTTACATCCAGAAACTGCTAAAATTCTCCGTTTTTCCCCCAGGAACAAACCAAGTACACGATGCGTCTGATAATAAAGAAGATAGCAGAAGCGGACGAAGGTGACTACTTCTGTCACGCGGAGAACGCGTTCGGCAAGACTTTGAGGCCGGTCTCCGTGAGGCTCCGGCCCACCATGCCGCACCACAATGTCACCGAGTGCTGCACACAAGTAAGATTTTTTTGCCTTCCTTAGTTTAGGTTTCACACTTCACAGAGTAGATAAGTATAATTATTAAACTTCCAAGAAAACATTTCGAGTCCGCGCCATGTTTTAGTTAAAACGTTTGGTCACAGCTGTAACTAAACCTAACCTAGTGAAAGGAGTTCCCTAAGCATTCTAGTTGGTGATAGCACTTTGTCAGCCATTATTACGCCAAACTTGCTCTATCAGTATAGGTATTCAAACACAAAAGAGGTGATAAGGTAACACAGATTTATATGACGTCTAAACCGGTAACATCTACTTAATTGATAACTTTTACCTCACTTTTAAATAAGAAGACCTGAGAAAACATGCATTGTATTATATATCATCTTCAGAGATTATGTTGACGCGCCGATGCCCAAAACCTCATAATTTCACATCCTCTTATTACATTTCTGTCTACAAATCCCTGTCAAAGTAAAACCCTATCTAGACCAATATCAAAGCCAATTCAAATGAGAATACCCGCAGCAAATACAGAATACTACAAACTGATCCGGGGTGACAACTCCAGCCTTAAATTAGATGTTCCAGTTGTGTCACCGAAGTAGCCGAATGTCGACTGGTATCACAGCATCTAAACCGAGGAGTAACCACAGAGCACTGAGACGTCTAGGTGGACATTGCTAGAAATGGATGTGTCAAAACCTGTGACTGCATGTGACTGCACAAAAAAAGCGTATCAGTGAGTGTCACCGTTTACCCGTAGAAACGTTAAGTGACAGTTCTGACTTTAGTTATGACAGTCGATAGGGATGTACCATACTGTCGTATTTTTTTGTATACAAGGTATAATAAATAGTATGTGCCCATTATTTTCTGGTTATCTAACTGACTGGCTAATTAGACTTTTTTGAGAATTTACCCTACTCTGAATATGACTATATATCGTACGACGGCCGAAACTTATACTCAGCGCGATTGCCAGGCCAGGGTTTATTATCAGCAATGGCGTCTTTATACCATATAGTTCGAAGCTCTGTGAGCCACACCACGACAGCTCTTTGAAAACATTAATTTCGTAAGCCTTCTCGATAATTTGATGTCTTTGGGACTTCAATAACGAAGTTGGGCTTATTTGTAAGTTTGATACGGGAACTTGTTTATACAAGCTTGTCTCTGCTACTATGTTTATGAAGTTTACTTACTAAGGCGAGCTGGAAAACATGTTGTGCTTCGAACGGAAATTGGTCTCTGGTCAGAATTTGTGAATCGTATTAACATTTTCGCAGTATAATTAAAGGCAAGGCGTTGTTAGTTTCGAATGTCTTGGCATTTTTAAAATCGTTATGTTTCCGATCTATTATTAGTCGGGTAAGGATTCTGCGAATCTGTCGTCTAACTACAGACCCAAAAAAAAAATTTTTCAAGAAAAGTCATATTAAAGGAGACTTTATTGGTAAGCGGACTCCAGCCGGATACTAATAATAATAGAAAACTTAATTACAAAGCAAAATTTTAGTTAAAGAGCCCTAACGAGTTGTTGATATTAAAATAATGTACATCCAGCAGGCTATGAATGATTATTTTTACTATCAGCATCAGCATCATGATGCAGGTTATAGTAGTCCACCGTTGGAAGTAGTCTCTTCAATTACACGCCATTTATCTTTATTTTCAATTCATACCATAGTTTGTGCTACTCTCCTCTCTTATATTCACGACATTCACGTAGGAGGAGAGAAGGTCCAGAAACTTCACCTTACCCGTATTTGTCCAGATGAACGTGTCTTCTTCATGTATCGATGCGTGCAGCTTCCACCTCGACATGGACAACATAATGGACCGCCCCGAGTGCATGAATGACTTCGACAAGCTCATGAAGTGTGCGGCTGATGGCTCTGGTAAGTCTTATCCAACATATTATTGTGCCAGTCACCAGGTTGAATTTTATTTTTCAGATTTCTTTAGCAGACGATTGATTTTTAATGTATGTACCTATACTTGTTACGATAAACATTAATGCAATTGAAATAAACTTACTCGTTTTGCTTTTGGTAAGATCTAGATTGTGTTTTCTCTACAATAAATAAATAACAATAACTCAAAGCCTGTTTGTTGTTTGTTGATGGCTTTGTCATGTTCTCCAAAATCCATTAAACTAAACCTTATCTATCAAGCTTTAGCTAATGACATTCAATTATTTATCTTTTATTACAAGACCCCAGGGAGGGAAGGGACAACAAAATCAACAGTTGCCGTTTATCTGTTTATTCTCTCTGAATTGATCTTTTGATGCAAGATCTCTTTAATACAAGACCCAAGGCAGCATTGATGTGCGTGCCTTGAAGTGCGTTAAATAAATAAACAGGCCCAACATTTAGTTGCTTGTTTTGTAACGCCTACCTCCCGCTGTGCAGACCACCGCAGCTGCTGCGCGTCGTGGGGCGTGCCGCGCAACTGCCTGGAGCTGTGCCGCGGCGGCGCCGTGTCGCGGGCGTGCGCGCTGCAGCACGCGCGGCGCGCGCTGGCGTGCTTCCGCGACTCGGGCGCGCGCCTGCCGGGCCCGCCGCGCTCTCTGAGGGCGCACCAAGCGCCGACGCCTAACTCTGTCTTGTTGAGGTTTGTAATGTAAAATACTCTAGAACATAAGATCTTCTTCATCTTCTTCGTGTCGATGATTACCTTCACTAAATTTTCTTTGACCAGTATTCAGCCTCACAAAGGTCTTGCATAGTGCAGGTGTGTTTACATAAGGAGCAGGACAGGAGATGGGGCGGTTCCGCAGTCACACTGTGGCTAATTGGAGTACCCCCATCTGACCAAGTTATGCCTACGACGCGGTGGCCCATTTGACTTCGTAACTGGTTTAGGGATTTCGAGGTGGGGTGCCCATGGCAACATGAGATGATCAAACGTTCATCAACATTAGTCAAAAGACGTCCTTGCTGAACATAGCTTGCTGAACCTTCTTCATGTCGTCTTCTTAGCAGTTTCGCAATATTTTTTGGCGTGCCGTTCAAATGCCGCCCATCTATTAAAATAAAATTAAAAAAACAAAACTCTTCTCATTCTTCACATAAAATATATTATTACAGTATTTACTAAATATAATACAAAATACAATCAAAATTAGGTACTAGTGGACACATCAAATACTTTTCTTTATCTTCCTAACCTCAATATTTTCTCGGCATAGCTGGGAAGCTCCCCTCAAGAACCCACAAACGGTATACCTATACCGAGTATTCTGGAGGGCATACGGTGCCAAGGTGCCGGAGAAGCTGGACACCAGCGAGACCAGCGTCGTGCTGACTGGCTTGCAGGACGATGTGCGATACGAATGTGTCGTCAAGGCAGCAAACGATGCTGGTGAGTACAAATCTGAGACAAAAATAAACAAATAAGAAGCTCAAGCGAAACTGAATTTTAAGACGCTCTCAAAAACCTGCTTTCGGTATATATATATACTATATTTATATACTATAAACTGATAGAAACGGATTGACACTTAACATTTTCTTTAAAAGTTAAGCTTTGATACCATATAATTTAACTCAGACTCTCTACAACTGCTGCGGCATTCCATGCCTCAAAAGAATATTTATTATGTAAAACAATAGTAAATAAAACTTCACCAAAACCTATCTAGGTCTCATTCGACCAACTTCGGTCTATTCTCAATATGATGAGATAAAGATCAACCCATTATTTGCGGTCGGCACTTCTCATCATTCTTCGCGAGATGTCTCTGTTCTGGTTGATCGAGACATTTAAGTGTGCTGTTAGTTCATTGTTTACGACGAACATCTAGCTTAGAGGGGGTCCTTGGTCTATTCGGGTCATGATAATCAAAGATTCTGATTCCCTCTCCCCAGGCACCTCATCCCTGAGCCAGCCAATCATGTTCACGACAGCTGGTCAGGAGACCGGCGCGGCAGCCGCCGCTGCAGTGAACGGCAACAGCGCTGCGTCTGCCGTAGGCGTCGCTGTCGCCTGCGTGCTGGTGGCTGCCATCCTGCTGGCTGCCGGCTTCTATTATAGATACAGAAAGGTAAGAAGAATCAAAGTGAGTCTGTTATGAAATTCAGCACTTTTCAATTTCCCAAAACTCAAAAAAGCAGAAGTGGGAGAAACTTCCCAAATTGTAATACCATAATTAAAGGTTCCTAACATTATGTTCAACATGAAAAAATGAGTATCTACATCGTCCATATAACAGAATCAACCTCTACCTGATAGTAAGCCAACAGAAGATCCATTTCAATTTAGTTTTCATTTAATCATAACCTGCCATGACTTCGCTCCTTTTTATAGCCTTGTTTCCTCTTACTACACTAGCTTTTTTGTTACAGAATCTGAGACTTAAAGCTCAAGGAGGTGTAGCATTTGAAAACCCGAGCTACCTGAGGGAACCAAACCCTGACACGGTCGTCAACGTAAGTCACCACCCATTTAAATTTTATCTTAAAAAAAATTCATCATCTTGTAAGAGTTTTCACGTCCATTTTCTCTTGAGTGACAGACACATTTTTTTTAAGTAACAGCTATTCAGCATTCGCAGACATTTATTTTTCTTATTTTTTTCTCCTTTCCACCATTTACAATACTTGAACTTATAATTTATTTCTTCAACAGGGCACAGTACCAAACGGCACAGCCAACGGCTTAAACGGCAACGGTGTCGCCCCCATGGCTAACGGTGTCTCGAACTCCGCCGCCTGGAGACAAGAGACACTCAACAACCCCGGCGGCACCGCCAGCGCCGGCGGCCGCGAGGTGGAGCCCACGCTGTACGAGGAACTCAAGTTGGGGCACGACGGCGCCGGCTTCAAGAGGCTGAAGCCATAGCCCGAGGTATGTAGCTGTACTGGTCCTTTTGTTTTCCTGGAGAAAGGAGACCTTCAACTGGCTTGCTGCTGGCAGCACCAGCATCCCCAGAGGTTACATATCTTTGAAGTTTTGGTTCTGGGACTCGCCGGTTTCCTCACGAAGTTTGCTTTCACCGTTTTAGGAGCAGTTTTGGTGAAATAGAATACACAAATTAATGTTCTTGTCTGGGTTTTGAACCTCCTAAGTTAGGACCTTATTGGGTTAAATTAGACCTGTTTGGCGCAGCCGTGAGGCACACTTTTTTTCATGTTTTTATTTATTTTTATTAGTCGTTTATCCATAAAAATAGTTGTGTATCAAATTTCTTTTTTTTTTTCCCCCCCAGGTAGCGCGCCGCTCCCCACTCCGCTCGCCGCGACTGTCCTCGCCGCGGGTGGCGCCGCGCTACTGAGCTAGTGCTAGTGCTGGTGCTAGTGCTAGTGCTAGTGCGGGGACCCGCGCGCGGTCGTCACTGGTGATGAGCTCGGCTAACGAACCGTTGTACATGGGGACAGGAGGACTAATGACACGTGATCGAAAATATTCAATAATTAACTAACTCATATACATCTGTCCCGTATTCGATCTCAAATTTATACCGCTCTAAGAGCTTATGGTCACCTCCCTGATCATTTTGATATATCAAAAAAACAACAATTTTAGCTTCTCTAATGGTGTCTGAAAGGCCAAATTCGCAGTGATTTAAATTAAAAAACTGTTGTGAATCTATGCTGTGGGTTTGGTCCAGTAAATTGCACTTTTTGGCAATGTTTCGGATCAAATTATGTAAATATATCAACGTTAGATTTCTTTTTTTAATTAGGGAATATGGTCCTTCTGTTCTAAAGTTCCAAATTCAAATATCAAAAATACTATGCCAGTATTTGAAAAACCTTTAAATTCAAATGTTTCATGTTCTAAAAAAGTGAGCGAGTGAATCCAAAGTCGTGTACATTGAACTGTAGTGTTTCTGATCTATCAGATAGTTGTCGCCGGAGCGGAGTGTAGATAATAAAATTATAAATAAAAAAAGTAATTATATTTTCAGTATCGTACTTGTTGTGATTTTAACCAAAAAAAGAAGACCTCATACCTTCTTGTCATTTCATGTAAATATTTATACTTGCCAACGATGTGGTATAAAATCGATTTAGTATAGATTTACACTATCGTTGGTTAGTGATAATGACTGGGTATCATTTACGCGCTCAGCAAAATAATTAAAAAAAATACATAAAACATCTAAAGTGTTTGTAAATATTGAATAAATTTTGTATGAGCGCGTAAGTGAACCTCCTTCATAAAGAAGTTCTATAGATCACTAGCTTCAGAATAAAGACAGAATAAAATTAGGTCATTCTATAAACAAAGATGTGCCTTCGAATGTTTTATGAAGTAATTAGTGATAGAGTAGTTACCTGTTCGGCCTGTAAATTGTATTTAGTGTAAATATAAGTGTACACTAACGTTCAGTAGTCATTTGTACAGAAGTGGAGAAAAGTCGGATAAAATGTTAAGGAAAATCAGACAATTTTTTTTTTGTTTGTTTTCTACTTATGGGCACAACATAACGCCCGGATTCACGAAGGTAGAAACAAAATTGACCATATTTAGAAAACAAATGATAAAAAGTGGTTGGTCTCGATGAAGAAAGAAAAGACTTTTTCTTGGTAGCATATTATAAAGTAGTTTTGACAAGTGATTCTGAAACAATCTTTATAATAAACAATAATTAGGACATTTTGATAAAATGTAAAACCCTCTTGTAAGGAAAGGTTTCGGACTGGCTCCGCCATATCAGTTAAGATTATTTTGTAATAAAGTATTGAAAATTATTACAAGTTTCCATTCTCTGTTAACTTCTAAGTATTTTAATAAAAAGTAAAGAGCATGACCTAATTTAAAATTATTAAATATTTTATGTATCTTTGGAAATCACACTATGTACGTAACTTTTTCTTTATAATTTTCGTTAAAATGATCTCATTGATGACCATTCCATTGTTTGTCGCCTTGAAGGTTAAAAAAAAACTAAAATCTTGATCTTACAAGAACAATTTATTTTTTTGATCGCGTAGAACAAAATTGCCTTTATTTTTTAATAAAAAAAAAAACAAAAAGTATTTATTGAAAAATAAATAGTTTTGATTTATTTTAAATTATATAAAAATTCATAAGAATAAAAAAAGTTATTTTAAGATATTTCTTCTGAAAACTATGAAAATTGGACATAGTGTGACAGTAATTTTGCTCAGATGTGATTTATAGTTTTATTTAGCACTTCTATCATACTAATTGTATAATTTAGATGAACAAAAGGATGTGATTAGATTTGTAAATAATATTAATAAAAAAAGACAAATACGTTTTTTGTTGTTTGATTTTATGTATTTTTCCCTATGATAATTAACATCACGGTAGTTTTCCCTGGAGAGTACGGCAGAGCTATGTAGATAGTATTATTATAGCATTAATATACTCCACAGGGCACATGTCTAGACTCCGGGCTGTAACAAAAAAGTCCTGACAGAAAAAACCAATAACATTTCTCCCAAACCGGCAATCTAACCCAGGACCCAGACTCAGCAATGGCGCTTGCAACACCAGACCACCTACGAATTAAGAGATGCTGCTTACTAGGCTGCAATCTCGAAACACCTACTGGCTAAACTTAGAACAGAGTAGCTACAATTTAACAATAATATACAGATATAAGCACTGAGTGCTCGTTTGTGGAGGAACGTGGCGTTGCGCGTCGCGTCAGGCGGTGCGGCCCGGGCTGCATTCAAGCATATAGCGTTGTATGAGAGTATTTACGGGAGCAATGTTGGCGCAGTGATAACGGCCGCGACTTACAAGTTGTAGGTCGTGGTTTCGAACCCAGGCAGGCGCTTTACTTTGTGTAAAATATTACATCACCACTGCTCTCAGAACGGTGAAAGAAAACATCGTGAGGAACCGGCATGTCTTAAAACCAAAAATTCGAAGACATGTAACATCCACCAACATGCACTCGGGCGCGCGTGGTGGATTACGGCTCTTTCCCTCTCACAGAGAAGAGGCCTGCTCGTACAACGGACCAAATGCGAGTCTAAGTGCGGAAAAGGGGTCCATCTATCCTGTCCATCCTGTCCTGAGAGTGTTTATAGAGAAGTAATTTTACACGCGTCTGCTTGATATACAGGCGGAGCCTGCGGGTGGCACCGCAGCGTCGCACGCGCCAATACGAACATACGGCGATATAAGGTTACGCCTCGAGCGCCGCTTTTGGCGCAGTCCCCTACTGCGCCAAAAGCGGCGCTCGAGGCGTAACCTTCTGCTAGTTTGGTAGGAAATCGCACAACGCAGACGTGAACCACCGTCAGCAGTGGAGTAAGACATCATCGAAATTTTGTTAGAAGATAAATCAATACCCACCGCCTACGCCGCCGCCGCCCGCGTGCTACGCTATACACTAGAGGACCCGCCGCGGGCGCAGTGCATCGCAACTACTCCTATTTCTCAAGTGGGCGTGCATGGCCAAATTAGACATAATGAAGAATAGCGAAAAACACTCAAAAGGAGACATGAAGCAGATTTGGATGAAAACTAAAACTGCAATGTTGAATTTTTCTCAACCCGTATATCGACAATCAGAATTAATTACTAAAATCTATATTAGCGCGAGCGAAGCCGCGGGCAACAATTATTTTATATTGGGAAATTAGAAGCACCAGTTAAGCTTATGCGAAATATTGACGCAACCCGATTATGAAATGGGACGAGGCTTCGTAGCACACAATAAGAGAAAAATATAATAGATGCCACTATATTGGAAAAAGCTAGTGCATACGTCGAATGCCAAAAATCTGTACTGACCTACAATTTCAATTCAAAAGGCTCCAGTTTCCAATCAAAGTTAGTTTTGTTATTACTATTAACAACGTTCGAGAGTAACAGAGGTGCATTTGGAAAAGCCATGGTTCACCCACGGCCAGCTATATGCAGCATGTTCGCGTATGTCATAGGAAGGACATACAACATAGTATATAGGCGTCATAAAATGTAGTACCCATGATTAATGTCAATAAACTGCAGATAATGTTTATCTTCAATTCGCGGGCAAACAGAACCTATAAATCTGTAGTTTATTCGTTTCCTTTTGTAACTATTTAGCCTCTACCTGCGTCTAGAATTAAATGAGTTAACCGTTAAATTATGTTAATGCTTAAGTTCTGTACTAACTAACAGGGATGGAAAGCCAAATCAGACACTATGTAGCATAGCGGCAAATAGTCAAAGAAGACACGGAGCCGATTTTGATGAAAACTAAAACTGCAACATTGGATTTTGCTCATTCTGTATACATATACATATTTCTCATTGTGTAAATCGACAGCCAGAATTGATTGACAGAATCTTTATTAACACTTTTGCTGCCAAGAACTCGGCTCGCGCGAGTCACAATTAAATTTGTATTGTTTCAGTAATTACGGCAGTCACCAAAGCCGCGGTCAACAGCTGTATGCTATAATTTATAAAGATTTGGGGAAAGTACTTATTCCACGCGGTCCGGTGGGCATCTAGTAAAATTATATGTTGGAATGCTTTACAAGAGCCCTTCACTAAACAAGAAACTCCACACGCTAAGTACCTATATGTAGGTTTGTTTACAAAGTATCAACACATTTTTCTGTGGAGAGTCATCTCGATTGTCTGACGAGCACTCTCATTAGTGACAAGAGATATCATGTATCAAGGATGTACTGTAAGGGTCAAAGGTGCAGTCACACTCTACCAAAACAGAAAAGGCATTTTTTTGTTGGCAGCAAAATTTCAACTTTTCGTGATTAGTAGGAATAATCTATACTTTAATTTCTATACAAAATATTAAATCAGTTGTGGATAAATTAACTTCTTCTACCAAAACTAGCCATTTGAGTTTTGGGGGAGTGTGACTGCACTTTTGACCGTTTACTGTACAAGGATGTGCTTTTGCCTACGCAATTCTTTCAAAAGAAAGAAACAATAGCATCACGGCTTCGGTTACTCTTTAATAACTTTAAAAGTATAAGCGCATTATTTTAAAAAGTAGGAATCATCTTAATCATTTCAGCCGAAATACGTCCACTGCTGAACATAGGCCCCTCCAATCGCACGCCGCGCTCCACCTAACCTGAGGACGTCCCACATCACGTTTGCCACCTTGCGGTCTCCACACAAAAATACGTCCACCGTAATAAACGATACCTAATCGGCTAATACCTATGACCGGCCCATTGCCACTTGGGCTTGCCTATTTAGTGAGCTATGTCACTTTGGCTCCCTAAAAGTATCTACCTAATACGCAAGTTATAATCATAATCATTTATTTGCTAATATGGGTAATTACATAGAGTTCTTGAAAATATAGCACAGTCCAACCATATATTACACCTTGAGGTATGCAAATCACAAGCTTTATTACACACTTAAACACAAATCATTTTTAATTAACAACACAATTTATTTTGTTTTGTTAATTTCACCGCATGGCAAATAACAATGACACATAACAAATGAAGCTATCAATAATGTCAATAGAAGAATTAAATATAACATGTCATATATTAAATGAGAATGTCAAGATACATTTATGAAAAATGTTTAAGTAATAAAAATATATAATAATTAAATTCGTGCATTATTTGGAAATTTCACCACGGCAAATAAAAATGAAACAGAATAATCATAAAGCAAATAATAATGTTTCTAGATTAATTAAAAATTTAATGTCATGTATTAAATGAGGATGTCAAGATATATTTGTAAATTAAATGTCAAAGTAATAATATTAATAATAAAATGAGTGTACTAGTCACATCAACAATATGTCCTTACATCCTCTTTTAAGTAATCAGAATACTATAATAACATTTACATGGCAAAAATCATTTTAATTTATTTTTGAATGCGTCGATGGATGGAGTTTCTAGTATGGACTTAGGCAAGTGAGTTATACAGCAAGTATAAAAAGCTATTACCTATATTTTATATTTCTATGGCTATTACGAACAATTTACTTTTTCATGGATTGAGATGGGACCCATAATAGTACATTGTGTATTAAGGGCGGTAAGTAAGGAATTACGATCGAGACTCAAGTAGAAGGCTGAAGTCGAAGACTGAGGGCTTTCTGAGTCGAGGTTCGTAATTCCCGTACCGCCCGTGAAACATACAATGTTTTTCATCACTTTTGCGAGTAAATAAAATTCGACGTTTTGATACAAAATACTATTAAAATCGATTATTAAGTACATTAGTTGAATATTTAAGTAACATGTAGCGAGATTGCAACGAAATTCATGTTTAGATAACATTTTAAGACAATTTTTCAATTGCGTGTAAACTTCTTGCTTGAACTTGATGACCACACAGGTCATCAAGTTCAAGCAAGTAAATCTTTCTATTTCTCGTAGTCATGGTATAAAACATAGTATGCAAATCTTGAATAAAACGGATTTATATCGAGGGCCATGAATCACTCGCGTCGCTCAGGATTCTAACACTTGAATCACTCGCTATGCTCGTGATTCAATCATCATGAATCCTTCACTTGTACGTGATTCATCTATGGCCCTCGCTTTAAATCCGTCCTTTATTCACTAGTTGCATAATATACTATTCTTATAAGATCAGGGGGGTGACCATAAGCTCTTAGAGCGGTATCAATTTGAGATCGAATAAGGGACAGATGTATATGACTTTTATACATCTGTCACTTACTCGACATCAAATTGATACCGCTCTAAGAGCTTATGGTCACCCCCCAGCTATCCCATGTGAAAGTTGTGTCAAAATCGCGCTACTCGCTCATCGTCGGCGGTGGGACGAGTGCCTTAGGCTTCTTACTGAGTAATAAAAGTGAACAGCTGGCAATATCGGTCATATTCTATTCTATTCCTTACATTGTAGTCTCTATTTAAGCACATCACTTAGTTCCAAGAAACCGTATAAAACCTTGTTTATATAACAAGTCACCGACAAATAGCAGAGTTTCAGGCAACCGGCAAAATATAGTGCTTTGTAAGTTTTGAGCAGAAAACGTATTTTATTTCGGCCAGCTTTGGAAGCGCCATTTATTTTGTATATGCCATGAATTGCTGGAATTTCAGATACAATATTATGGAACTTTAGTTTTCATGTAGTTCGGGTAGAAAAGAGATTTTTGTTTTAGAATGTAGAAGCTATTTTTATTTTATTTACTGCTTGGTAACAGGAGTCCGCTAGTATTTGATTGTAAAATCCTATGAGTACGTTTAGACATTTTCATTAGAAGTTTAGCACTTTAAACTTGAGACGAGTCCTAAGTTACAAGTCTACAATAACAAATTCAGGTCCTTATTATAATAATCTCTGAGGTGTTAAGTACTTTCTTAGGAGATTCGTAATTAAAATTGTCTATAGAATATGCCAAGACAACATGTAAACATGACAATATGTCAGTGTCGATATTTTTAGGGTTTCGATGTCAACAAGGAACCCTTATAGTTTCGCTCTGTCCGTCTGTCCGTCCGCAGCTTAGCTCAGAGACTCTAAGTACTAGAAAGCTATAATTTGGCATAGAAATACATATTAATAATGTCGACATAGTGGTACAATAAGATTATGTTTTTTTTTTTTTTTGTTTCCTCTTATAGACGTAAAGTGGGGATGTTTTTTTTTTCATTTCTATCCCATGGTGTGGGGTAACGTTGCAAATTTTTGTTAAAGTCAAGTGTCCCCTCCCCCTGCCAGCGAAATGGTTGCTCTTGGCTATGTGAAAAAATTCACGGCAGTAGCAAATATAACGAAATTAAAAGGAAAACTATCACAGTTAACCAGGCTTTACAAGTTTACGAGTAATAGTCGACCAACTTATAAAATGTACTTGGAACAGTAAAAATTTTGTACAAATGCCATTGAAAAATTACTTAAATAACGTTGTAACGAGTAAATATATGCTTATGAACCATGTATAAATATACAAAAATAAAATCATAACATCCTTACTAATAATGATTTCTAAATGAATAATGTTTAAGCTCGAAAAACGCATTGGAGTTGTTGGCAGTACCAGTCCGTAATTCGGAGTCTGTTTTTTGTTAGTTCCGATGTATTTTCGACGTTTTGTAATCTAACGTCAAATTAGATTCGATTGACAAGCAAATTACTTATTTTATTTTGTGGATTTTCATCTTTAAAGTCAATATTCGACCCGACTACATCACTAATTGAGTAGCGTAAAACTTTCCAGAACGAAAAGAGGTGAATACATACGTTTTTTTTAAATTTCGAAAGATAAATAAACAAGGGTGCGTACAAGGGTCCAGGAACGAACCACACCATTCCCCGTGGCTCTAACGCGCACTTGTATCGGCTCCTTACGAAATTCGCACCCGCGGTGGTACTCTAATAGATAATTATCTTTCTAACTTCAGTTGCGAAGTTGGATTTTATAACTCCTTCTTCAGTTACCAGTTAGTCCTTATTTAGTTTAAGTCAAGAGTATATAAGTTACTTCTAGGCAAGCGTGCTTCACCGTCGACCACATCATCGCTTACCATCAGGCGAGATAGTGGTCAAACGCGAGCATATAGATTAATAAAAAGCATCATCCTATGTGGGCCCGTTTTTAGACGTTGTGTGCTGCTGAAACCGTTTTAATGTTCATGTAACAACAACAAAACCCTCTTCTTAGTCCGCATTTCTATGCAACTTCGGAACCCTATTACTGCGCGTGGCCCGACACGCACTTGGCCGTTTTTTATTTATAAATAAGAGTGTTGATTTAAGTTTGGATACTAAGTTTCAGTGGGGCCCACCTACATAGGGATATAGATAAATTGTCAAAAAAGCAAATCTCCGCAATATACTGTTAGAAAAATTCGTAATTTAACTGACATAGAGACAGCCCGTTTAGTCTACTTTAGCTATTTACATAGTATAATGTCGTACGGTATTCTGTTGTGGGGAAATGCCGCCGATAATCAGACTATCTTCGTTTTGCAGAAAAGAGCTGTTCGATCAATTTATAAATTAACCCCAAGATACTCTCTCAGGGAGAAATTTATTATACTGTGTCTTCTCAATATCTATATTTATGAAAATCTTTAATGTGCCCATAAAAATATAAAATTGTTTAAAAAATATAGTGATATCCATAACATAAATACTAGGAACAAACCCATATTTGTAGTAACTACGACAAGGCTTAAGTAAATAGGTGGCTCGTTCAGATGTCAATGTATACGCTTTTATAATAAACTTCCAAGACACGTACAATACAAGATCTAAGTCTTAATAAATTCAAACCGTAAGTTGTGCCAGAATTCGTTCTATACCATTAAAGATTACGTTGAAGACAAAAAGGCTTGGGATTTAGCTGCTCCAGTTTATTATTTATTTTTACAGCCTGTATTTAGTTTTTTTTTTATATTGTGAATGTGAAGACTATGTACTACTAAACTTGAGCGGCTTCATTTTTTTCTATTAGGTTCATATTCGTTATGCGCAAATATGGCCATGTTTCCGATTTCCGTGTGAACCTCAAATGGTTGCCAATTCGGCTTAGAATGCCAATGCATGCCACCACTTTGTTTGATAAATCTTTTACTGGCCAAGCTGCACGTCTGTGGAATGCATTGCCCGACCCAATAAAACGCGCTTAGTCGTTGCTTGTATTTAAACTAGCTTCTACAAGCAGCTTCGCTCGCGTGTTTTATACATATAAACCTTCCTCTTGAATCACTATATCTATAATCTAAAATTTACATAATATAGAATACTTAATTAACAATAACTACCTATAAATACACTTAAATAAAAATTAAATTAAACTACGAACGCGTATAAAAGGGCAGGGGTCATAGGGCGTCAAAAAAATCGTCCACATCGCTGTCAACGTGAAAAGTGCCCAGAACGCTGGCAGCATTGCCACGTTGAATGGCAATGCTGATTCTCTGGCCAAGGAAAAGCCCAGCCCTCTGGTCACGTGAAGAGTCGACTAACCGTTTACTTACTTCTCAAAATACTCGAAGAGCACTCGGACCCCATGGACCTAATGTTGCAACCCCAAACGGCTCAAATATATAGCTTCCAATAAGGTTGTTGTATTTGCGCCGTTTGAGGTTTTCCGCACCAGCAGCAGCTGCCCCAGCACAGTCCGCCGTGCTAAGAAAATGGGATGGCGCAAGGGTGTCGACACATGTTGCATCCCACACCAAAGGCCTGCCCACCTTCCAAGGCATTATGGTCATCCCGTCTGGTCTCTTCCCATAGTCGCGCGCCAAGCCATTGGGTTCTAAAACAGCTGGCACCCCGGTGACAAGAGCCCGACGTATGATGTCATTAATGCTAGCGTGCCGTGCTAACCGACCAGCGCTCCTACTGCAGGATAGGCCATGGTGTCCGAGGTGGTCGACTGCTTCAACACATTGACAACGATGTGGAGCTCCGCTAGGAGCACCCAAACGCAGACATGTAGCGATCCATATATATATATATCCATATATCCATCCTATATCTAATAAACAAAACCGCTTCAAAATCCGTTGCGTAGATTTAAAGATCTAAGCATACATAGGGACAGACAGTGGGAAGCGATTTGCTTTGTTTTATACTACTCGTATGTAGTGAAGACTCGTAAAAGAACATTACCTGTCGCTGTGATTGTCGTATATTGAGTATGTATGTATTTGTGTATCTATTATAATATTATTGTATTCTTCTTTGTTTTCTTTCTTTTAGAAAAAACGTTGCCCCATACTACGAATTTCTTCCTGTATCGTGGCTGCGTTTACAAATATATAAACTCACAAACACAAACACCCAGAGCCGGAACAACTATCTGTAGGTCATACAAATATTTGTTCCGTGCAGGAATCGAACCTGAGACACGCAGCGCAGCAGTCAATCGCTCAACCACTGCGCCAACCGTGCGCCCATTTTAATAATAGTGTGTATTTAAAGTAAATATTCGTATTTTTTGTGTTACACCAATGTCAACCCAATTTCATGTCCGCGCTATCACAGTCCATGCCAGGTTGCGGGAACACAGCCGACTGGATAACTTGGTGCACCTACAATAAAGTATATATAAATATAAATAAATAAATAAATGTGGGTATTTCTTATTATTGTTTTATTCTCAGTTAGTTTTAATCATGGTCTGACAGTTTGAGTCATTTATGCAATCTACCCAAATGACCTTTCTTTGGTATTGTTTGTCGAATCGTTGAGCTCCTTAAATTCTCGGTCATCGGTCCACCAGGTGGGAGGCCTTCCAACGCAACGTCTTCCGGTTCGCGGTGCCACCTTCAAAATCTTTCTGCCCCATCGGCCATCCGTTCTGCGAGCAATGTGCCCTGCCCACTGCCACTTAAGTTTGGTTATTCTTCGGGCTATGTCGGTGACCCTGGTTCTCTTAAGGATCTCAACATTTCTGTTTCGATTACGCAAGGAAACGCCGAGCATAGCCCTCTCTATTGCCCTTTGAGTGACTGTAAGCTTTCTGATGAGGCCCATTGTAAGCGACCACGTCTCAGAGCCATATATATTATATGTTATCACTGGCAACACACACTGGTCATAGACTTTTGTCTTGAGACACTGTGGTAAGTTGACAGATACCACGCAACTTCTCGAACGCTGCCCAGCCGAGTCGGATTCGACGGTTAACCTCTTTCTCGAAGTTGACCCTACCCAACTGGATCGTTTGTCCCAGGTAGTCGTCCACAACTTCGAGTGTAGAGTCTCTAACCTTGATAGGAGTGGGTGTAACATGGGCATTCAACATCACATTGGTTTTTTCCATGTTAATTTTCAGACCCACTCTTTCGGAAGCACTACTGAGGTCATCGAGCATTCTAATGAGGCTCTCCATGGTCTCAGCCATGACCACTATGTCGTCGGCAAACCGAAGGTGAGTGATGTACTCGCCATTAACGTCGATACCTAGGCTCCTCCAGTCCAGAACCTTGAATACATCCTCCAGTGCAGTAGTGGAGAGTAACAGTTTCGGAGAAATGACGTCTCCCTGTCTCACGCCACGCTGGTGAAGAATTGGTTTCGAGGTCTGATCCTGAAGACGAACTGACACGGTGGCGTTTCTACACCTCAATGTACTGGTAGTCTGATATAGTAGATCTGGAACCGTTGGAGAGACTGCAGTACAGCCCAAGTCTCGATCGAATCGAAGGCTTTCTCGTAGTCCACAAACGCTAAACAGAGAGGCAGGTTGTACTCTTCGGTCTTCTGTATAACCTGCCGCAGCGTATGTATGTGGTATACGGTGCTAAAGCCTTTTCGGAATCCGGCTTGTTCTCCCGAAAATCTGCTGGAAATCGTCAAACCTGCGCGCGATACGATTCGTGATGACTCTTGAAAACAACTTATAGACAAGGATAAGAAGTGAGATGGGCCTATAGTTCTTCAGCTGGACATGGTCGCCCTTTTTACCCGACTGCCGAAGGAGGGTAATGTGTTTATCAGTCTATGTATGTATGTACGTACGTATGTATGTATGTATGTTTGTTCCTATGTGGCGTTCCAAAGACCAAAGGCTTTGGCCGATTTTGATGATTAATACGTCTATCGATTTGTCTTAACCTTGCGAGTGTCACTGGCTACATTAAAATTGGGAAATAGAAAAATAGCGGCTTTTGGGCGCCATTTTGTGGGGGGAAATTTTCTTTTTTCTTCCAAACCCATCGTGTTGGGTATCAAAATAAAGTTTTTCAAGAGGTGATTTCAAAAATGTATAACACTTATATGTTTAAATGTACCTAATTAGAAAAAAAATTTAACTAAAAAGTTATAAATAAAAAAAGAAAATTCTAAAAACCCGACTGCAGCTCCTGAAGGGCCTTTAGGACCGGTTTCCAAACCCGCCTTCTGGAGTTCAGCGGTGATTCCGTCGTTACCCGGCGGCTTGTTTGTTTTTAAGCTGTTTCAGAGCCATCCTAATCTCGTACAGGCTGACGTCCGGGATATCTTCGGTATAGTGTCGGGTCAATCTAGATCTTGGGTCGCTTGCTAGATTCGCAACGGGCTTACTGGTTGACGTTTACAACTGCCCATAGAATCTCTCGATCTTTCTCAGAAGCTCCAGTTTGGCGGATACAATCCTGCCATCATCAGTCTTCAGTTTCGTGAGCTGGCTCTGCCCAATAGACAGATCTCTTGCAAAGACCTTGGAAGCCTTATTCCGCTCAATCGCATCTTTAATATTTTTGGTATTAAAGTGGCGGAGGTCGCTTTTCAAGGATTTTGAGATCCGTCCATTTAGCTGTCAGTATTTCACAGCATCTTCTGAAGACTGCAGGATCATCTCACGCCTCTCCTTCATTAGCTTGAGAGTAGGATCGGAGAGCTTTTTGTTTCTTTCTGTACTCGGTGTAGTCGGTGTCTATATCGCAAAAATTTAAACTTACGAAAGACACGGACTTCCAAAAATAAAGTAATTTTTCACTTTATAGTTTTTTATTTGGAAGTCGGTAGTATTTTTTTCAAAACAAATTTTTAAGGAAGTATTAAGTATTCGGAATCTCTTTTAAAATCTAATGGAGTCAGAACTTCAACTCTCAGCAGTACTTACACACTCAACCGTAATGCCTTGCATTTTAACCCTCCTAATTTGTTTACCGAAACAAAGCCAACCCTCAAATGCCGTCCATTTGTTTCATTTATAAACATTTATTTAAGCCCGGAGTCCGTTCACGTCCAATGTGTTTTAGGAGATATGCTCCATTATCCGGTCAATTAAGTCCTGGCCACGATGCAATCCCATGCGGGAGCTCGTGGAGGGCGGAGGGGTTGTGGGCTCGCGGGCAAATTGCTCAAAGTGAGTCGCGCTGTGATGTGCAATTACGCTAGTTCAGGAGCTGGGAGAAAGTTTTAATGCTATGTTAAATGTGCATCGTTTTAAGGTGTCGGTGTGAGGGAATGATGCTTGTGTTACTGCTTATAGTACTGTTTAAAAACCGGCCAAGTGCATGTCGGGCCACGCGCTGTAATAGGGTTCCGAAGTTACATAATAATGCGGACTAAGAAGAGGGTTTTGTTGTTGTTACAAGAACATTAATACGGTTTCAGCGGCACACTACGTCTAAAAACGGGCCCACATAGGATGATGTTTTTTTTTAATCTATATGCTAGCGTTTGACCACAATCTCGCCAGATGGTAAGCGATGATGTGGTCTACGGTGAAGCAAGCTTGCCTAGAATTAACCTCTTCACTCTTGACTTGAACTAAAGAAGGACTTACTGGGAACTGAAGGAGTTAAAAAATCCAACTTCACAACTGAAGTTAGAAAAATATTATCTATTTGAGTACCAGCGCGGGTGCGAATTGCGAAAGGAGCCGATACGAGCGCGCGTTAGAGCCACGGGGAATTCGTTCCTGGATACTTGAGCGCACGCTCCTTGTTTATTTCTCTTTCGGATTTTGAAAATTTACGTATGTATTCACCTCTAATCTGCGGTATTCACTATTTTGTTCTGGAAAGTTTTACGCTACTCAATTAGTGATGTAGTCGGGTCGAATATTGACTTTGTAGATGGATATCGACAAAAGAAAATAAGTAATTTGCTTGGCAATCGAATCTAATTTGACTTTAGATGTCGAAAATACTTCTGCTCTAACACAAAATAAACTCCCCCGCGCGCATGCGCCGTATGGACTACGGACCGGTACTGTTAACGACTCCGGCCACTCCAATGAGTTATTCGAGCTTAAACATTATTAATTTAGAAATCATTATTATTAAGGATGTTGATTTTATTTTTCTATGTTTTTGTATACATGGTTCATAAGCATATATTTAGTATCTGTTTTACACAGCTAACGTTGATTCAGTAATTTTTCTCAAAAATGGTATGTAATGTTGTCATAACATCTCTAAAAAGTATCCAGAAAGTGAACTCTACCGGAGACTTATTCACAACTGTCCAGTAAGAAGCAAGATTTTAAATTTGGAATCTCCTACTGT
Organism: Orthosia incerta; assembly: GCA_948252205.1. Classification (NCBI taxonomy): domain Eukaryota; kingdom Metazoa; phylum Arthropoda; class Insecta; order Lepidoptera; family Noctuidae; genus Orthosia; species Orthosia incerta. The sequence continues at coordinate 29,005,514 of OX411759.1, forward strand.
CCAGTAAGTAAGTATGTAATTTACGGTTTGGTCCGACATATTAAAACGTAACTTATATCGGATATGTGTTAGATATTATATCATATCGATATCTATGTCAAAATAACCGATATTACAAAAACTGTATCTAATAAAAACCTTACTAGCGTGCGAGAACGAATAAGTCAAAACTTAAAACCGTAACAATGCGGAAACGTATGAACTGCGAACAAAACCCAAACTTCAGAAACGATAGGAACCATATGCGCTACCTCTCTTTCTAAGTATTATTTCGCGTTCGTTGTTAGTTTGCTCATCTAAATAACATTTTAACTTAAGCAAACTGTACTAAATGTTATCGATATCTGAAAACCGTTTTCGATATCGATATGAAAACTGTAAATCGGTTACATAACCGTTTGTGCAAAAAAGCGAAAACTCCCATCTCTATACAGTAGGCCATCCTCTTCAGATCTGCTTAGAAAAAAACACAAAGTACCAGCCAGACACAGATTAGAGTTGTAGCCATTATAACATGGTTATAGGAGGGAGGCTCCAAATATATATCTATCTCTCTTTTTGGTATGACATTTTATGAGATAGATATGTTTTTGAGTCTGTTAATCAAGATGTACAACAAACAAATATAAATGTCCCCGGTAAATCGATCACAATATCTATCAGTAATTGCCCTAATATGAATGTAACCTTCAATATTAATTAAACGAATTTGTTGTTAAACTTTCTTTCATTTTTGAGAAAAGCATTATACAAGCCTCAACCAGTAAGAATGCCATCCTGGCCTCGTATATTACCGGACCTCACCTGCGGTTCGGTCCGGTTAACTCATACTTGGCCAGGAAGGCTTCCTTACTGGATTCTGCAGTAATGTACTATTTCAATGGCATTTGCACAAAAATTTCAGTGTTTCAAGTACATGTTATAAGTTGGTCGACTATAACTCGTAAACTTGTAAAGACTACTTACTTATCTGTGATAGTTTTCCTTTTAAATTCGTTATATTTACTACTGCCGTGAATTTTTGCACATAGCCAAGAGCAACCATTTCGCTAGCAAGGGGGGGGGGGGACACTTGACTCTAACATATATTTGCAATTTAAAGCTTAATTTTACGCAAACGGATCTCTGAAGCGAAAAATGGTTTAAACAAACCAATACTATTTTTGAATGACCTATCCAATGATATCCCACACAATGGGAAAGACGAGAAAAAAAAAACATTCCCACTTTACGTCAATAACCCCAAAAAAAAAATATACTTGATTTTATTTTACCAGTTTTACGGAATTTTTTATATGTATATCAATGCCAAATTATAAGCTATGGACGGACAGACGGACAGAACGAAACTATAAGGGTTCTTTGTTGATTTCGGAACCCTAGAAAGTGTATATCGGTGCCGAGTCACACCCATTACACTATTTATCAGTTCTATTTCTTATTTTTAGGGTTCAATAGCCAAAGGGCAAAAACAGGACCCTATTACTAAGACGTCGCGGTCCGTATATCTGTCTGTCTGTCTGTCACCAGGCTGTGTATCATGAACCATGATAGCTAGACAGTTGAAATTTTTACAATTGATGAATTTCTGTTTCCGCTATAACAACAAATACTAAAAACAGAATAAAGTTAATATTTAAGTGGGGCTCTCATACAACAAACGTGATCTTTTTGCCGTTTTTTGCGATAATGGTACGGAACCCATCATGCGCGCGTTCGACTCTCTCTTGGACGGTTTTATGATTACAAATTATTGATAGGCTCGCATTTGACAACCTCACCTGATAATGAACGAAGATCTGATCGAGAATGGAGCACGCTTACTTATAAGTTACCTATTCGCTCTTGACGTACGACAGGTCAGGAAACACAAAAAATTGCTCACATTATTGTTGAGAATATTATGGTTTTTGAACTTCAATTAATAATATAACTTCTTATCGATATGACCAACAAGATTTTTCAAATTAATATCATGATATCCTTTTCGTCTTTGTTGTAGCAACATAAATCAAGAAAATTGTAAGTAGGAGCCACAAATCTGCACGGAAGGACTCTGTATAAATACCTTATGAAGTAACAAACTTCAAAGCTTATAAGGAGGAAGGAAAAACCAAAGGAAAAAGAAAAGGAAATACAATGCTTTTGTAACGAAGTTGCCATGGCGTCTGACTGCATTTGGGCAAGTTTTTTCTTATATTATTATTTGGATGGAAACGGGGCGTTCTTACGGAGAAAAATTATTGCAGATTTTTGAAGAAGCAAAATATGTCTATCATTAGGACGTTGCCAATCAAAAGAAAAAAATAACCACAAGGATAGGCAGATGAAAAGTTACATAAAGACATTATAAAATCCTGTTGTAATAAAGAGTGAGCATTTGGTTAGTCCAGAAAACTTTACCAGGCTAATCATACTGCTCAGTTGCTTGTGGTCGTAATTATTCAATTAATAACAGGTAGTTAGGCACGTATGTATTACTTGAAAAAATATATATAAATACTAGCCTCTACCAGCGGCTTTGAACGCGTGAATCATCCGATGGGAAAACACTCCCGAGGTAAACAGTATCCTATGTCCTAATCTATGACCAAGTTTCATCTAAATCTGTTAAGCTGTTGAGACGTGAAAAGGTAAGATTCAAAAAAACAGATTTACTTTAGTCGTTATTATATTAATATGGATTCTGTGATCCCAGCTCCCACTCCACAATAGATCGCAAGTCAGAGCCGCAGCCAGGTGGAAAGTAGTTCGAATCGACACCGTGCGGCGGCGGCGAGCGGAAACACTACGAGTATGTTAATTTAATTATATCTATTTGTACTGTGTTCAAATATATCATTTGTAGAGGTTGAGAGGATGAACTAACGAAAGGTATTTACAAGGCAGACGTGAATGGAAACGCCGGGAGGAGAAGCCCTAGGAAGACATACATGGACCTTATGGTTGATGTTCTTCAGGGCGGCCAGGTGCGCAGTACTCATAACCGGCGTGTGTGTATGACTAGATGTATGAACGTGAGAGAAGGAAAATGTAAGGATGGTAGCAGGTGGCGTTCTATAGTTTCAGACTACCCCAATGGGAAGTTTATGTATGTATGTATGAGAATTTCTTTTGCTGACAAGGCAGACGGTATAAATGTCCTGTACACGTTCATGCTTTAATTCCATAGAAAAAGGCACCTTCGTTTTTTCTGGATTTCCCAATTTTCCGAGAAACTTTTCCAGGTTTCTTTCTCCAAAAACCTTATTGTGGCCCTATCCGGTGGTACTTACTAGCTTTTTAGGGTTCCGTACCCAAAGGGTAAAAACAGGACCCTATTACTAAGATTCCACGATCCGTCTGTCTGTCTGTTTGTCTGTCCGTCTGTCACCAGGCTGTATCTCATGAACCGTGATAGCTAGACAGTTGACATTTTCACATATGATGTGTTTCTGTTGCCGCTATAACAATAAATACTAAAAACAGAATAAAATAAATATTTAAGTGGGGTTCCCATACAACAAACGTGATTTTTCTGCGATAATGGTACTGAACCCTTCGTGTGCGAGTCCGACACACACTTGGTTTGGATGAGTTTTTAGATACATAATCACACGCCTTTTTCTCAAGGCACAAACTACAGAAAGCCATCTGCTACGATCCTTACATATTCCTCAGATAGATTTGTCTATACTTTACTTATATATCATATAATATAATCTATATCTATTATATTTTTACTGATATTTATTTTATATAATAATATTATAAAGAGGAAAGATTTGTATTTCAGTATTTTTGTATGTAACGAATAAACTTGAAAACTACTAGACCGATTTCTTAAATTCTTTCCCCATTTGGAAGCTACACTATCCCCGGGTGACATAAGCGCGGGTGAAACCGCGAGGCGTCCGCTAGATAATAATAAAATAATAGTTGCCCGAATGCCCGAATGTTTCCTTACTAAAGTCACCATTCGCAGAAACTTCATGTGATCTCCGTTTTTCTATAATGCTAATTGCAAAAAAAATTACTAGCCCTTTTCGTCGAGATCATAACCAAAAAAACTTACAATAAGCATGAAATTCAGGAAATCCGCAATAACATACACGCTTAGATAAGCGGAAACCTTCAAGGTCAATCCCAATACCCCCGCTTACCTTTCCAAATTTACAAACAAACACAACTAAAGACTGCATGACAAAGCGAAACTTGTAATAAAATTCAAATATTTGGTGGGCCGGGATTTCGCTGGCCAGCGCATTTTTCGCACAACGGCGCATTTTTCGCATAACGGCGTATGTTTCGCTGCTATTCTCGTGTGATCCCTTGGGGTCAGGTGGGCCACGCGACCTTTGCGAATACATTAGTGTCAGCGAAAAATACTACGTGACAGACTAGAAAGGTGTGGAGACGACTTGTGTGGGGTTCGTTTTTGGTCCTAAAGTACTTAAGAGGGAATGCGGAGAGCTCCGACGGAATTTCCTTAGTTAAAACTTTTTAACAAAAAAAAAACGACCAATCAAAAAATAAGTTTCTTTTCCGAAGTCGGTGTCTTTTGTACCCATTGTTTTCCGTTTTTCGACACCGACTTCGGAAAAAAAATATTTTTTCCTTTGTAGTTTTTTGTTCTGGAAGTCAGTTTGATTTTTTGTTAAAAAGTTTTTTATATTTCTCTTTTCAGTTTTGGTAGGTACCTCCAACTAACATGATTATCATTTATAGCCAAAGAACATCTCATGACGAATCCAATAAGCCCAAACACGAGTAGGATACATTGTTTTATTTCGGAGTTCCAGTGCCTACCTTCCGGCTTCATCATCAGATCAGTTCGATGGTGCTATTTTTATCCGTACCATTTATTTATAAGTATTTGCTTGTAATCTATTCTACTTGTAGTTGTAATGTAACATAACATTATCCCCTTAGTCCCCGATGGGTAACGCAGAGGAGCACCCATCGTTTCGCCAGTTGTGTTTGTTTTGGACACAAGTACTCACGTACTAGTGTAACTGAGTTTCGAACAGGGTAAAATATATTTGTCAATTAATTGATCTATTGAATGTTAATTGTGATGATAATGATAATTTAATAATAGATCTATTTTATCATAATTGTGATGATAATGATAATTTATTAATTGATCTATTGAATGATAATTGTAATGATAATTTATTAACTGATCTATTGAATGATAACTGTAATGATAAGTTTATTAATTGAACTGATCTATTGTTCATGTTGCTTAAATAATGTAAATCTTTGCATGCCGAATGTTAAAATATAGCTGAGCTTTTATATATCATAACAACTACTGTGTATTACCTATATTTGCAAAATAAAATTCTTTTCTATTTTATTCTCAGAGCTGCCACTGAGAAATCCCAGATGGTAAAACCCAATAACACTTAGCCTGACCCGGGCATAGAACTCATGCTCAGCATTAGCAATTACCTAAACAAGGCTAATGAAAGTGATGTTAATATTTGCCGTGTCTAAGATACCGTCATTTTATTAACCCTTGACGGAAAAAGAGGGGTGTTATAAGTTTGATGTATGTACCTGAGTGTTTGTGTATCTGTCTGTGACATCATAGCTCCTAAACAGATGAACCGATTTTGATTTAGTTTTTGTGTTAAATGGTGACTTTATCCAGAGTGTTCTTAGCTATGTTTGATGAAAATCGGTTCAGCCGTTTTACAGTTATGGGCGTTTTACTGTTTGAATCCGGCAGTTTTCGCAAGTGTCATGATTGCGTTTTCAATAGATTGTCAATCTAAGCGTGTCTACTAACTTACTAGATAAATTATGTAGCATGAAACAAAATGTGTCGGAGGTTTTTTAGGGTTCCGTACCTCGAAAGTAAAAAAAAGGAACCCTAATAGGATCACTTTGTTGTCCGTCCGTCTGTCTTTTTCTCAGGCACGCGTGGAGGTATCAAGTTGCAATTTATTTCAAATACTCAGGTCTACTGCCCCTTAAAGCTGTGAAAATATAACAAATTTCTAAACCAACGCAATTAAAAGATACAGACGTTTATGCCGCAAATTTCCGCACATTTTCGACACTCGCAAGGGATTCAAAACCTACAGGGTACTGCCCGTGAACTCAGAATCTTTAAATTTGGTACGAAGCAACGTCTTATAGCACATATAAAGGAATAATTGCGAAAACCGTAAATTTTTAGTTAAATCATATAATAGAAATATTTTTAATAATTTTGAACTTACTACCCATTTCCTCATGAACGCAGGTATTAAATTGAAATTCATATCAAATACTTAGGTCTATAATAATTTTAAGCTGAGGTTTGTACGGAACCCTCGGTGTCCGTTTTTTTTTCAATTTATTTGTGTTGTTGGTAAGAAGATTTCTAGTTTTCGAAAAGTTTTAGATAACATATACCTAACTACGTATTATTCTATACAGTTAGTCTACTTCAAAGCTCCTTCAAAATTATATTTTGAACTCTATAATTGGAGATACTACAAAGCCCTTGATTGCGGCAGACCAAATTGTTAACGAGTAGTATCATTAACATTTAATTTGAGAGTGTAATTCTTCTTTAGGTCACTTTCAATTAAACTAATCAAAATATTCTGGAATCTTCTGGAAGATTAAAGTTTACTGTTTTTCTTTAATTTAGTGTTGTCTTGGACACGACGATGGTTTTTAGGGTTCCGAAGTCAACAAGGAACCCTTATAGTTTCGCTCTGTCCGACTGTCCGTCCGCAGCTTAGCTCAGATAATCTAAGTACTACAAAGCTATAATTTGGCATGGATATACATATTAATAATTTTTCTGATACCTCCCATAGACGTAAATGGGGATGTATTTTTTTCTCATCTGTCCCATAGTATGGGGTATCGTTGGATAGGCCATTCAAAAATATTACGGATTTGTTGAAACCATTTTTTCGATTCAGAGATCGGTTTGCGTAAAATTAAGTTTTTAATTGCAAATTTATGTTAGAGTCAAGTGTCCCCCCCTCTGCCAGCGAAATGGTTGCTCTTGGCTATGTGAAAAAAATCACGGCAGTAGTAAATATAACGAAATTAAAGGAAAACTATCACAGATAAATAGGCTTTACAAGTTTACGAGTAATAGTCGACCAACTTATAAAATTTACTTGAACAGTAAACATTTTGTAGAAATGCCGCTGGGTAAAACAGATAGTAAATATATGCTTATGAACCATGTAAAAATATACAAAAATAAAATCATAACATCACGCATTGGAGTGGCCGTAGTCGTTAGCAGTACCGGTCCGTAGTTCATACGACGCATGCGCACGGGGGAGACTATTTTGTGTACGTTCAGAAGTATTTTCGACGTTTTGTAATCTAAAGTCAAATTTGATTCGATTTCCAAGCAAATTACTCATTTTCTTTTGTCGATATCCATCTACAAAGTCAATATTCGACCCGACTACATCACAAATTGAAAAGCGTAAAACTTTCCAGAACGAAATAGTGAATACCGCAGATTAGAGGTGAATACGTAGGATTTTTTTTCAAATTCCGAAAGAGAAATAAACGAGGAGCGTGCGCGCAAGGATCCAGGAACGAGCCATTCCCCGTGGGTCTAACGCGTGCTCGTATCGGTTCCTTTCGCAATTCGCACCCGCGGTGGTACTCAAATAGATAATATTTTTCTAACTTCAGGTGTTCAGTTAGATTTTATAACTCCTTCTTCAGTTACCAGTTAGTCCTTATTTAGTTAAAAGTCAAAACTGAATAGGTTACATCTAGACAAGTCTGCTTCACCGTAGACCACATCAAAGCTTACCATCAGGCGAAGTGGTCAAACGCGAGCATATAGATTTAAAAAAAACATCATTCTATGTGGGCCCGTTTTAGACGTTGTGTGCCGCTGAAACCGTTTTAATGTTCATGTAACAACAACAAAATCCCCTTCTTAGTCCGCAATATTATGCAACTTCGGAACCCTATTACTGTGCGTGGCCCGACACGCACATGGGCGGTTTTTTTTTTAAAGTTATCAGAATTCTTTAGTATGATTACTCTTCGTAGTTGAATCGCCAAGTATTACTTCGTGGCAATTCTTATGACATTTTCACTAGTTTAGAAACTACAAGCACAAAGGCTTCAGCCAGTAGCTTCGCCTGCATGAAGATGGAAATTATCACAAGGCAACTCATGGAACAAAACGCGTCCGTCCTCTATTTTATGTCCTTCTTCAAGGAGGTTGGACCTTGAAAAAGGACATAAAATATCCATACCAAAATTAATAAAAAATAATTAACAACAACAGATAGGCTGAATTACTTTCGCTTTTATAATATTAACTAACTGTTGCCCGCAACTTCGTCTGCGTAACATTAGTACTTCGAATAGCCTATTTTTTATATTGCGCTTTAATATTGTAGGTGTGTGGACCGCCTTACTTGAGAAATTATTAGGTCACCATACGAACTTCTACCCCCTTATGGATGATCTACTATCCTATGTCCTTCTCAGGGACTCAAACTATTATCTAAATCGGTTGAGCTGTTTAAGCGTGAAAAGGTAACAGACAGACAGAAATACAGAGATACTTTCGCATTTATAATATTAGTATGGACTAGCTTCTGCCAGCGGCTTCTTTCGCTTGAATTATGACAGTTGTCCCCCGGGAACCGTACATTTTGCCGGGATAATAAGTACCCTATGTGCTATTTCAGACTATAATCTATCTCTGTGCCAAGTTTCATCCAGATCCGTTCAGCCGTTTTGGCGTGATTGAGTAACAAACATACATCCATCCAAACTTTTGAATTCGTAATCTATATATATAAAAAAAGATTTTTACAAAAAAATACTACCGACTTCCAAATAATAAAACTACAAAGTGAAAAATAACTTTACTTTTGGAAGTCGGTGTCTTTCGTAGGTACCATTTTTTTGCGTTAAGGACACCGACTTCCAAAAGTAAAGTTATTTTTCACTTTGTAGTTTTATTATTTGGAAGTCGGTAGTATTTTTTTGTAAAAATCTTTTTAATTTTTCACTTTTTAGTTATACTAAGTTTGTTTAGTAAGTTTCCTATAACGCCAGAATATATTACCCGAATATCATGAAACTTGAACAAAACCGATCAAATGAGAGATCTGCTTACACCTTAAGAGCGTACTGGCGTGATGTTATGTTATGAAATGGTATAAACAATAAACAGACATGCGATTGCAGCAGTCCCGAGAGATTTGCCGTTATTTATTGAAGAGTTCTGTTGTATATCTTCGAAGATCTTCATCAGATCTTCACCAAATTAAAATGGGACCAATTTCGAAACATACTATTTCAAACAAAAAAATAATTTTGATAATCGGTCCACAATTGACGGAGATATCGGTGAACATACATAAAAAAAAACATACAAGAAGTCGAACATAGAACCTCCTCCTTTTTCGAAAGTCGGTTAAAAAGGCAATGTCTCGACTGACATATCAACGCCCAGCCTAAACCGCTAATTATAAAAGCTTGAAATTTTTAGAGGATGTTGATTTTATACTGAAGGCGTCATTTAAGAAAGGATTTTTCGAAATTCATCCCCTAAAGGGGTGAAATAGGGGATTATAGTTTGTATGAAACTCTGTAATTTTTTATTTAAAATGTATGAAATGTGGTATATAGCCTCTAAATATAAAATAATAAAACACGTCTTTAAGGATTTTTTGAATTTCCTCCCTTAAATAGGTAAAAGGGGGCATTAAAATTTGTATGAAAAATTCATAGTTTAAAATCAAAATTACTAGAAATTTAGTATTTATGCTCCTTAATACAATTAAAGAAACACGTGTTTAAGGATTTTTTTAATTTCATCCCTTAAATAGGTAAAAAGGGGCATTCAATTTTTTATGAAAAATTATTTGTTTGTTATCAAATTTACTTGAAATTAAGTATTTATGCTCTTTTATACAATTAAAGAAACACGTGTTTAAGGATTCTTTGAATTTCATGCCTTCAATAGGTAAAAAGGGGCATAATTTTTTTTATGAAAAATTAATTGTTTATTATAAAAATTACTTGGAATTTAGTATTTATGCTCTTCAATACAATTAAAGAAATACGAATCTAAGGATTTTCTGAATTTCTTACCTTAAAGGGGTAAAAAGGGGTGTTTAAATTTGTATGAAAACTAAATTGTTTATTAAAAAATTTACTAGGAATTTAGTATTTATGCTCTTCAATACAATTAAACACGGGCGGAAAGCTAGTATTATATATATAAACAATCAACACGGTCTAGGGATATTTTTAAAAAAGCGAATTACTATCAATGTGTTAATTATTTATATGACATGTATATATTTAAAAGATACGTTATTTAATATTCTACCATTTTTTAATAATGGTTAAGGTACTTCGATTAAAATTTCAGGATTTTATGGAAAAAAAAATGAAGCATAGACGGAAACCGTATATGAATTAACTTTTAATTTATGAGTAAAAACTGAAAAAAACTAGAAAAATCATTTAATTTGTGTTTATAAACTTGAAGTTAGTAGTCTGAGAAAGCACCCATGATGTTCATAACACATCGGCAACGATTCGGCATGCTCAGAACAAGGTTGTCAATGTCTTGCTGCGGAATATTGTCCCATGTCCTTCTTAGGTGCGCAAAAAGTTGATCTTCTGTAGCCAGATTTTCAGGAACTTCCTTCAGAGCTCTTCTTTGCAGCATATCCCACGCATGCTCAATGGGATTTAGATCTGGCGATTGAGCAGGCCAGTCTAAGGCCCTAACATTGTGTGTATGTAACCAAGGTGCTACCGTTCTCGCCGTGTGTGCCCGGGCATTGTCGTGCATGAGCAGGAAATCTTGCCCCATTTGTGTTCTGTGGGGCAAGATTACGGGCCCCAGCACCTGTTGGACGTATCGTTCTGCCGTCATATTGCCCCGCACCCAAACGAGATCCGTCCGTCCTCCAAGACGAATTCCTGCCCAAACCATAATTGTTCCTCCTTGGTATGGGTGAACTTCCTGAGGGTTCTGAAGACGGCTCCATCGTCCAGGAACTCGCCAAACACGCGTCCGTCGTGAATCTGGATGGAAGCCGAACCTGGATTCATCCGTGAACAGCACATTGGACCATTGCTCACGGCCCCAGTCCACGTGGTTCCGAACCCACTCTAATCGTCGTCCACGATTGCCTCTCCGTAAAGGTGGGACCCGGAGTGGTCTACGAGAGCGTAGATTGTTTTCATGCAGTCGCCTTCTTACAGTTTGGTCACTCACAAGCACTTGGTGTTCCACTCGCAGCCTTTGGACCAATTGAGTCGCCGTTGCATTTGGTTGAGCTCGCGCAGTAATTTGCAAAAATCGGTCTTGTCTGGGGGTAGTGATGCGACTTGGCCCCCGGTGCCTCTCCGCTACTTCACATGTGGCACGATAGCGTGTCCACAATCTTGAAATTACATTTTGGTGGGTCCCTATGGCCTCAGCAACATTACGCTGAACCGACCCAGCTTCCAGCATTCCCACAGCTCGTAACATCTCCGCCCTCGTCAAATGTTGGCGTTGCATGTCTACAATACCTCAATTTTAACTTTATCTTTCGTTTAAAAATTAAAAAAACTGTAACTAAACGTAATTCGTATTGTTTTCTAAATTTCGCACAAATGAAAATTCCCTCTCCTACACATCAAGACATTTTTATGCCACCGAAACAAAAGAATTTTCAAAAATTTGAATTTGGAATTAGTCTGAGATAAATTACAAACAAATCGGTGTATAAAAGATTCCAATGCGGCCAGTACTTTTCGAGGTATTTAATTAAGTATGAAATATCCCTAGACCGTGTTTATGTGTGTATATATAGTGAGCTCATGGACCAAGTGATTAATCACTTGGTCCATGACATAAATATAAATAAGAAGTAAGATAAACGAATTAGAAAACAAACTAGTCTAAAAATAAATTATAGATCTTTAGCCATTCCGAGGCAAGTATACACCATTAGAGAATTCCTTAAAATAACAGCACAAAATCTATTCCACAGTTTTCTGCAACACATAGTCAACAACACAAAGATTTCAGCGGTCCCCGGCGGCGAAGCAAATGTGACAATACAATAATACCTGATGCTGAGCGACTATTCACTGTGATTGCTTATATTCGTGCCATACAAGGTTTTTACATGATGAGCTAGAGACAGAAAATTGCCATTTTCGACTTTCTACTGGGAACGAAAGAAAAGAGTATAATTATGTACCACCAGCGCCTGTGTTTTCTGATAATAGATACTTTTATAATCTTAAATCTTAACCGGTTGAATACTGTAGTTACCGAAACAATTTAAAAGGCATTGCCTTTTTTGACACTCAAGGGGTGAAGAGTAAATAAGTTAGTTCTATGCAACCGCCACTGGGCCAACAGCCACACCAACCCGTACTGGGCCCGCGTGGCGGATAACGGCCCATTCCCTCTGACAGAGATGTAGCCTGTGTCCCAGCAGTGGGAAAATTAACAGGCTGATGATGATGATGATTATCATGCAACCGATCTCCATCGTCGAATGATCGCTTTTCCCCCGGTTCAATTGTGAACTTAACTGGCTATTTTGGTAGTTCAGGAAGAGCTACACAGCAATTTGTAACTAATTTGCAAGTACAGTAAACTAGATAATTTCTCTCGATGGGACCGCGACCTTATTACAGATGAGATAATGGTCCTAACCTCTTGGCTGAGGGTTTTGACAGTCTCTGACTGGTATCTTGCCATGGCATCTAGTGTTATCCATATACTTAGTAGTAGCTCGAAGTAAATTACTGGTACAAAGCTGCATTATTAACTGATCTACACATAAAACCAAAGCAACAACTTCTCATGGCTTAGTAAAAACTCACAGTACACACTCACTTTTTAACCGACTTCAAAAAGGAGGAGGTTCTTAATTCGACTGTATTTTTTAACCGACTTCGCAAAAAGACGGAGTTATCAATTCGATTGTTTTTTTTTTTTTTATGTGTGTTGCCTCAGAACTTTTTATTGGGTGAACCGATTTTGATAATTCTTTTTTTATTCGAAAGCTGGTATTTGTCATGTGGTCCCATTTAATTTTCATCAAGATTTGATGAAGAACTTCGGAGATATACATCTGAACTCTTCAATAAATGACGGCAAATCACTCGGGATAGCTGCAATCGCATATCTGTTTATTGTTTACACCATTTCATTACATATCATCACACTGGTACGCTTTAAAGGAGTACGCAGGTGTGAACAGTTCACCCTGTTATACTCTCATTCCACCGCTTTTGTTTATTTTAGTTTCATGTTATTGGGTTAATCTATTCTGGCTTCACTTTGGGCGTTATAGGTACCTAGCATATAGAACTGGTCCATTATGTGCCACAACAAAAAGTGTTTTTTTTTTTTTTACAAAAATTACAACCGACTTCCAAACAAAAACACTACAAAGCGAAAAATAACTTCAATTTCGGAAGTCGGTGTCAAACAAAGAAACGAAAACAGGAACACCAGCTTTCGAAATTGAAGTTATTTTTCACTTTGTAGTGTTTTTGTTAGGAAGTCGGTTGTAATTTTTGTAAAAAAGTTTTTTATGTGTGTTATTGACTCGCACACTGTTCCATTGTTGTTGAATTAGGTAATTTACCTATGTTTACAATATTTGTAAGTATGTGAGAACTATGTTCCTATTTACCAAATGAATTAATTTACCTGTTACCTGTCAGCACCTTGCAAACACTCTATTTTACCTATTTTAAGATTTAAAATTGTACCTTTTATAAAAAAAATGGAATGAAGGAGCCTGGATCTCACAACACAGGGTATAGTGTGAGGTCTAGGAATTGAATTGAATTCAATCCACTTGAATGTTATCTTGTCAAAATAAATGTATTGTTATTTATAACCGACTTTCGAAAAAGGAGGCGGTTCTATGTTCGACTTCTTGTAAGTTTTTTTTTATGTATGTTCACCGATATCTCCGTCAATTGTGGACCGATTTTAAAAATTCTAATCTAAAAGTATGTTTTGCAATAGGTCTCATTTTAATTTGGTGAAGATCTGATGAAGAACTTTGAAGATATACAACAGAACTCTTCAATAAATAACGGCAAATCTCTCGGGACTGCTGCAATCACATGTCTGTTTATTGTTTATACTGTTTCATAACATAACATCAAGCCAGTGCGCTCTTAAGGGGTAAAAAGGTCTCTCATTTGATCGGTTTTGTTCAAGTTTCATGATATTCGGGTAATCTATTCTGGCGGTATAGGCAATTTACTAAACAACTTGCCTATTAGGTAGGTACAACTAAAATGTGAAAAATAAAAAGACTTTTTTACAAATAAACACTTTAAATTTTCTTATTTGGAAGTCGGTAGTATTTTTTTGTAAAAAAGTTTTCTTATTCTAACAACCATTTGATTTAACATGGAGTCACAACGTGAAAATAGTTATTTATGCTACAAGTGCGGAAAGTAGGTGATTTCCGATGAGTGGATACGAGGACATGCAATGTAATAGTACATTGTGATACAAGGGTGGAAAGTAGGTTATTGCAAACGAGCTGTCACTAACAAGCCCGAGCCGAAGGCGAGGGTTTTTAATGACACGAGTTTGCAATAACCTACCCACCCGTGTGTCACACGACGTTTTTCAATACAGTTGTGGGAAATAGTAAAAACAAATCAAAGAATAAGAATTGTTTATTCACCAAAAATAAAATTTTCAGAAAATGGCGCGTTTTTGCAACTGGACATATTTTTTTACAAAGAAAACAAGGTAGCAAAATGTTGCCTATAAAATTCATTCATTGGCGGGCGCTGAGAAAACAATTGATGATAGATAGAAAATTATTAGGTAGGTAGGTAGGGTAGGTAGAGTAGGAAGAGTAGGTAGAGTGGGTGAAGTAGGTAGAGTAGGTTGAGTGGGCAGAGTAGGTGTAGAGTAGGTAGAGTAGGTAAAGTAGGTAGAGTAGGTAGAGTAGATAGAGTAGATAGAGTCGGTAGAGTAGGTGGAGTAGGTTGAGTCGGTAGAGTAGGTGGAGTAGGTAGAGTCGGTAGAGTAGGTGGAGTAGGTAGATTAGGTAGAGTAGGTAGAGTAGATAGAATAGGTAGAGTAGGTAAAGTAGGTAGAGTAGGTAGAATAGGTAAAGTAGGTAGAGTAGAAGAGTAGGTAGAGTCGGTAGAGTAGGTGGAGTAGGTAGAGAAGGTGAAGTAGGTAGAGTAGGTGGAGTAGGTAGAGTAGGTAGAGTAGGTAGAGTAGGTAGAGTAGGTAGAGTAGGTAGAGTAGGTAGAGTAGGTAGAGTAGGTAGAGTAGGTAGAGTAGGTAGAGTAGGTAGAGTAGGTAGAGTAGGTAGAGTAGGTAGAGTAGGTAGAGTAGGTAGAGTAGGTAGAGTAGGTAGAGTAGGTAGAGTAGGTAGAGTAGGTAGAGTAGGTAGAGTAGGTAGAGTAGGTAGAGTAGGTAGAGTAGGTAGAGTAGGTAGAGTAGGTAGAGTAGGTAGAGTAGGTAGAGTAGGTAGAGTAGGTAGAGTAGGTAGAGTAGGTAGAGTAGGTAGAGTAGGTAGAGTAGGTAGAGTAGGTAGAGTAGGTAGAGTAGGTAGAGTAGGTAGAGTAGGTAGAGTAGGTAGAGTAGGTAGAGTAGGTAGAGTAGGTAGAGTAGGTAGAGTAGGTAGAGTAGGTAGAGTAGGTAGAGTAGGTAGAGTAGGTAGAGTAGGTAGAGTAGGTAGAGTAGGTAGAGTAGGTAGAGTAGGTAGAGTAGGTAGAGTAGGTAGAGTAGGTAGAGTAGGTAGAGTAGGTAGAGTAGGTAGAGTAGGTAGAGTAGGTAGAGTAGGTAGAGTAGGTAGAGTAGGTAGAGTAGGTAGAGTAGGTAGAGTAGGTAGAGCAGGTAGAGCAGGTAGAGTAGGTAGAGGCAGCGTAGGCAGGGTAGGGAGGTTAGGCTGGGTAGGCAGGGTAGACTGGATAGGCAGGGTAGCCAGTTGACGGGAGCGAAGCCCTGCGGGTCAGCTAGTTGACTTACAAATTTAAAACTAAACTGCAAACATAATGATCGAGCTCGTAAACAAAAGTCACGACCGCGTAATAGAAAGATGCCTATGCGTAAGATTTAACTTTCGAATCATAATTATAGCCTCTGGAAGTATGCCATGTTTAACAACTGTATTGAAATAGTTATTTATGCTACAAGTGCGGGAAGTAGGTGATTTCCGATGAGTGGCATTTTTATTCACGAGCGAGCGAAGCGAGTGAGTGGATAAATCGACACGAGTCGGAAATCATCTTACGCACGTGTATCATACAACATTTTACTATGCATTGTGCGAGGAAATAAAAAAATATATCTGAACCAAGCAAGAAATTAATAAAATGGCGCTTATTCAAGGGCGCTCAGCATATCCACAGATTAACTAATAGTTCATAGTTCTACTGCGCATGTGCAATAGCTGTCACGTCATAACGCAAAAAGGCACGAGCAAAATATTAATTCTGCCAAACATATTTAATGAATAATTAAAATTAATTTATTGATCAAAATCTAAATCTAGAGTAATTAAAAACGCCTTAAATGACGTATTAGTTTTGTTTTACTTTTTACATGAATGATAATCTGTACTTAACTAATTTTAAAACTTTTCTCAAATAATAAAAACTCTATGCGGCGGGCTGACGTTGGAGTTAAAAATTAAAAAAGTACAGGAAAGTAAAAAGCACTAGTAAAAAAAAGTGACACTTTCCGCACAGTTTGACTGCTTGGAAAACGCGCTTTTCGAGGACATGCATTGTATAATTTTTAACTCCAACGTCAGCCCGCCGCATAGAGTTTTTATTATTTGAGAAAAGTTTTAAAATTAGTTAAGTACAGATTATCATTCATATAAAAAGTAAAACAAAACTAATACGTCATTTAAGGCGTTTTTAATTACTCTAGATTTAGATTTTGATCAATAAATTAATTTTAATTATTCATTAAATATGTTTGGCAGAATTAATATTTTGCTCGTGCCTTTTTGCGTTATGACGTGACAGCTATTGCACATGCGCAGTAGAACTATGAACTATTAGTTAATCTGTGGATATGCTGAGCGCCCTTGAATAAGCGCCATTTTATTAATTTCTTGCTTGGTTCAGATATATTTTTTTATTTCCTCGCACAATGCATAGTAAAATGTTGTATGATACACGTGCGTAAGATGATTTCCGACTCGTGTCGATTTATCCACTCACTCGCTTCGCTCGCTCGTGAATAAAAATGCCACTCATCGGAAATCACCTACTTCCCGCACTTGTAGCATAAATAACTATTTCAATACAGTTGTTAAACATGGCGTACTTCCAGAGGCTATAATTATGATTCGAAAGTTAAATCTTACGCATAGGCATCTTTCTATTACGCGGTCGTGACTTTTGTTTACGAGCTCGATCATTATGTTTGCAGTTTAGTTTTAAATTTGTAAGTCAATTTAAAAAAGTTTAGTAGCAAGGAGTTTTCAAACATAGAATAAAATGGGATAGATTTTCTACGAGGAAAAATGAATGATTCCGTACGTTTTAGCATTGAATTCTCAAAAGTCTATTAAATGGTTGTTTAATATATTTAATTACTAGTTTAAATTTAATTATTTTCACATCAACATTTGTCAAAAATCGAATAGGCTGTATAGGCTGTTTTCGTTGAAAAAAAAAATATGTCCAGTTGCAAAAACGCGCCATAAGTCAATTTAAAAAAGTTTAGTAGCAAGGAGTTTTCATACATAGAATAAAATGGGATACGATTTTATACGAGGAAAAATTAATGATTCTGTGGTGCATCGACACATTACATGTCGCATGCACAGCAAATATTATAATGGTCAAATAAATAATTATATATAGCAGTTGTGTACTAGTGCTCACCGAAACCAGTTGTTTTATTTACATGACTCATAACACCCAACAACACGTACACAGAAGATACACTTACATCTGGTGACCCCGATTTGGATTAACACGCGCCGCGATTTAAAGTGATTTCCTCGTGTCGTGGTAACTGCACTGCACAACCTTACCAGCCTTCCACAAGCGGATCTCACTGGTTTTGGTTTTCAAGAGGCATATAGTTACCGAAGACATGAGCACAAGTGGAAATTGTGGTGTGTTACCAGCATGCGGAGCGACGGACAGCAGTCAGGCCGAAGTCGCAGCATTAGGAATATCCTCGAAGATCCCGGATTTTTGGATAGAGATGCCCAGGGTGTGGTTCGCGCAGTTTGAGACAATGATGGCTCCCCAAAAACAGGGTGACGAAGTAAAATACGGAGTCGTACTGTCCAAGCTCCACAAAGACGCAGTAAGTCAAGTGGCCGACATAATAATGTCACCCCCCGCCACTAATAAATATGGTGCTATTAAAGAAAGACTCCTAGCCGTGTACGAAGAATCGGAGGAGCGCCAATTTCAAAAGCTGGTCAGTGAAGTGGAATTAGGCGACCAAAAACCGTCGCAACTGTTGAGACGAATGAGGGAATTGGCACGTAAGAGTCAGGTGGCCGAAAAAACCCTCCATGGTTTGTGGATATCAAGACTCCCCGATCACGTTCGAGCAGTGTTAACGGTCAGTCAAGATCAGAAACTTGACAACCTCGCCGCCATAGCAGACAAGATATTGGAAGGACGATCAGGCGAAGTGTCGGAAATATCAAGCGGACAAACACAGCTTATGGTTGAGATGGTCAACCAAATGAAGAAGCTAACCATAGAAATAGCAGCCTTGAAATCCAATGCAAATAATGGTAGACACCGTAGTTACAGGCGCAACCGAAGCCAGCCGCGCACAAGATCACACTCCAGGACGAGGATTACACCCGACAGTCCCAACTGGTTATGTAGGTATCATCATCGGTACAGGAATCGAGCTCGGAACTGTGAAAATCCATGCAATTGGAAGAAACCGTCGGAAAACTAAATTCAGCGTTGACAGAGGCGGTCGTCAGCGCTATCATACCGTCAAACCGCCTATGCGTTACCGACCGAAAAAGTGGGTATCGTTTTTTGGTAGATACAGGCGCTAACATTTCAGCCATACCTAGAAGAGGGAATCGTTTAAAAGCTGACGACACATATAAAATATACGCTGCAAACGGTACACAAATAAAAACATACGGCGACAAAACGCTGACGTTGAATCTGAATATGAGACGCCCGTACCGTTGGACTTTCATCGTAGCTGACATTACGCAACCAATACTTGGAGCCGATTTTCTAGAAAGAAACAACATTTTGGTGGATGTTCGGAATAAACGTTTGATTGATGGTACAACTGGACTTCAGAGTAACGCAAAGTTAATGAAGTCAAGCACGCCTACACTTCGGACCGTAAAATTAACCGAAGACTACGCAGACATTTTAGCAGATTTCCCGAACATTTTGAAACCTCTCGATACAGAGTCACGACCGAAGCACGACGTTGTTCACCAAATCATCACCAATGGACATCCTGTTTACTCCAAGTCAAGACCTTTGCCAGCGGACAAATACCTAAGAGTGAAGAAGGAGATAGAACACATGCTAGAGACAGGGTTATGCAGGCCTTCCAAGAGTCCGTGGGCAAGTCCTTTGCACGTGACATCGAAGAAAAACGGCGAGTTGCGACTATGTGGTGACTACAGGAGATTGAACGCGATCACGGTACCGGACAGATACCCAATTCCGAGACTACTAGATTTCACATACCTACTACCAGGAACCAGTATTTATTCAACGATCGATTTAAAAAGGGCTTACAATCAGATTCCAGTACAAGACGTAGAAAAGACTGCAGTAATAACCCCGTTCGGTCTATTCGAATTTCCAAGAATGCCGTTTGGACTACGAAACGCAGGGCAAACCTTTGTCAGATTCCTAAACACAGTCTTAGCAGGACTTGACTTCGTATTCGTATATATAGACGATATACTAGTGGCGTCGTCTTCAACCAGCGAACACCGTCGACATTTACAAGAAACGTTCAAACGGTTAGACGAACATGGCATCGCAATAAATCAAGCCAAATGCAAACTGGGCAAACAGCAAGTAGAGTTCCTCGGATATCAGATCACAAAAGATGGTATCAAACCATTACCAGACAAGGTCGAAGCAATAACCAAATACCCTATACCAAAAACCGTACAAGATTTGCGAAGATTTTTAGGCATGATCAACTTCTACCGGAACAATATACCACAAGCAGCCAAACACCAAGCTCGGTTAAACAAATACCTCATTGGATCGAAGAAAAATGACAAAACCGAAATACAATGGACTCCAGAGGCATTAGAAGCATTCGATCAATGTAAAGCAAGTCTAAGCGACGCCGTTACATTGTCTTCACCAACAACGCATTGCCCGTTATCACTAATGACAGACGCATCTCAAACGTGCGTGGGCGCCGTTTTACAACAGTATGAAAACGGAAACTGGAAGCCACTCTCCTTTTTCTCAAAGGGACTGAGTGAAACGCAGTCAAAGTACAGCACGTATGATCGGGAATTGCTAGCCATTTACATGGCAGTAACGCATTTTCAACCTTATGTCGAGGGAAGAGAGTTGATAGTTTACACCGATCATAAGCCGTTATGTCATGCTTTCACTACAAAACAAACCTGCACAAGTAAAACGATAGCCCCAAGACGGCTACGTCACCTCGAGTTCATCGCACAGTTCACGACAGACATACGTCACCTATCCGGTAACATGAACCCGGTGGCCGACGCGTTATCGCGACTCGAGCAAATAGATTGCCCCACACCTGTGGATTGGACTGAGTTAGCAGATATGCAACGCAATGACACTGAACTCACTCAGCTGTTAAAAAATTGCAACCTTAACTGGAAAACAACGACATTATCAGGAACAAGACAACTACACTGCGAAAATACAAAACCAAGTTTACGACCGTATGTGCCGAAATCACTTCGAAAACAAGTATTCGACACCATGCACAACATAACACATCCCGGAATAAGATTATCGAAGAAAATGATCTCCGAGCACTATTTCTGGCCCCGCATGAATACTGACGTCGGCATTTGGGCGAAAACATGCCAGGCATGCCAGAAAAGCAAGACACATAGGCACAACTCGGCCCCAATCGGAATTTTTCCACCCACAGCACGATTAGACCACGTGCACGTAGACATTGTCGGACCACTACCAGAATCCAACGGAAACAGATACATCGTGACAATGATCGACAGAGAAACGAGATGGCCGGAAGCTGTACCAGTAGCAGAGATAACAGCAAAAGTTGTAGCGGAAGTTCTCATAAGCACCTGGATAGCGAGATTCGGATGCCCAAACACCATAACAACGGACCAGGGACGACAGTTCGAGTCAGACTTATTTATCACTCTGACCAAGTCACTCGGAATTAAGAAGACCAGAACCACCAGTTATCATCCACAGTCAAATGGTTTGGTTGAACGCTGGCATAGATCAATGAAAACCGCGCTAGTCGCGCGCGGAAATACAACGAACTGGACAAGCGAACTACCCATAGTGCTACTAGGATTACGAGCAGCACTACGACTGAAAGAGAATACAAGTCCAGCACAGATGTTATACGGAACTAACATACGTCTGCCAGGAATGTTTATCGAGCCGAAAACGCAAGTAACATCACCAGAGAATTTTGCACAGACACTCCAGAGGACAATGGCAAAGCTAAGCCCGTTTAGCAACAACCAACAGGCCAGCAGTCACAAATCGTACATACATCCAGACATGAAAAGCTGTGAATACGTATACGTCAGAGCGGATGCTGTGAAGAAACCACTGACCCCAGCCTACGAAGGCCCATATAAAGTGTTAGAGAAGCAAGAGAAACATTTCAAAATTCAATTGCCGAAGAAAACATCAATAGTAACGGTGGACAGATTAAAACCAGCATACATTTTAATGGACGGAAAGGTAAATGAACCTTTAGAACACCAGAAAAGTAGCAGTAGCGAAGTGAACGACGACAAAAATGTTGAGCCAGCAGAAATTAATAAGACCGCACCAAACACAACACGCTCAGGCCGCGTCATACATCCGGTGGTACGATTTACAATACCGCCAGATCAACGAAAGAAAAACACGGAATAAAGAAAAGAATAATTTCGTCCACACAAACTACCAAACTACCGCAGCAGCAACACGCTGGTAAAGCAAGATCAAGACAATTGCAATATTCGGAAACATGGGCAGCTGGGGCTCCAAGGAAGAGATCGTGGTGGCACAAACTGCCGCTGGGTCAGGGGGATCCAGCATCTCAATGACGGAAATCTCTATGGGGGGCATTTTCATCATCGCCGTTGCAGTGCTACTGTACTGCATGTACAGAAAGTGTAGGAAGCGGTTATACAAGAACGTGACACGGCACGTCGACGCCAGGCAAACGCAACCAGCTCAGATACCAACAGTCTCCATGCGTTGCTGTCAGCACCCAAACGGAGGACAGGGACCACAAAACGTTTAAGACAGCAGCAATCGGGAAAAAGGAAAACAGAAGAAAAGTGTAACCGCGTAGTATTAAGTTCGTTTTTATTTTTGTTCGTGTATGGCTATATTTTGTGTAGAAAGAATACTTCTTTTGTCTTATTTTTTATGTAAACTTTTTAATTATTTTTATGTAAGTGTACTCGATTTGTTTATTTGTTTTTAAAGGGGGAAATAATGTGGTGCATCGACACATTACATGTCGCATGCACAGCAAATATTATAATGGTCAAATAAATAATTATATATAGCAGTTGTGTACTAGTGCTCACCGAAACCAGTTGTTTTATTTACATGACTCATAACACCCAACAACACGTACACAGAAGATACACTTACAATTCCGTACGTTTTAGCATTGAATTCTCATTTTTTTTTTAAATAGTTGTTTAATATATTTAATTACCAGTTTTAAGTTAATTATTTTCACATCAACGTTTGTCAAAAATCGAATAGGCTGTATAGGCTGTTTTCTTTGTAAAAAATATGTCCAGTTGCAAAAACGCGCCATATTGAAAATTTTATTTTTTGTGAATAAACAAATCTAATTCTATGATTTGTTTTTACTGTTTCTCACAACTGTATTGAAAAACGTCGTGTGCTACACGGGTGTGTAGGTTATTGCAAACTCGTGTCATTAAAAACCCTCGCCTTCGGCTCGGGCTTGTTAATGACAGCTCGTTTGCAATAACCAACTTCCCACCCTTGTATCACAATGTACTATTACAATGCATGTCCTCGGAAAGAGCATTTTCCAAGTAGCCAGACTGTGCGGAAAGTGTCACTTTTTTTACTAGTGCTTTATACTTTCCTGTACTTTTTTATTTTTTACTCCAACGTCAGCCCGCCGCATAGAGTTTTTATTATTTGAGAAAAGTAAAAAATTAGTTAAGTACAGATAATCATTCATATAAAAGATAAAACAAAACTAATTCTTCATTTAAGGCGTTTTTGATTACTCTAGATTTAGATTTTGATCAATAAATTAATTTTAAATATTCATTAAATATGTTTGGCAAAATGAATATTTTGCTCGTGCCTTTTTGCGTTACGACGTGACAGCTATTTGCACATGCGCAGTAGATATGCCCGAGGAACTATGAACTATTAGTTAATCTGGGTATATGCTGAGCGCCCTTGAATAAGCGGCATTTTATTAATTTCTTGCTTGGTTCAGATATATTTTGTTATTTCCTCGCACAATACATAATAAAATGTTGTATGATACACGTGCGTAAGATGATTTACGACTCGTGTCGAGGTATCCACTCATCGGAAATCACCTACTTGCCGCACTTGTAGCATAAATAACTATTAATCAACTCAGTATAATAAGTTACGAGAAGTATGCCGACTTCCAACAATATTGTAACATCCATTTTACCATATTCGAACAAATAAACATATTTGATTTGATTTGATTTTGTTGAAATGTGAATCGTACTGGCTGCATTATGTTCTTTATTTAATTTTATGTTTTTTACCTTATGACTGTACTTGTCACAAATGATTGTCACTCTTAATAAAAATTATTACAACAATCGGTTATGGGCCGACAAAAATAAATTGTAATAATTTATTTTGTACGTAAACATATTTAAAATAGCGTAAAATATTTTTTGCGTAATTAACTATGTCAGTTGGTGATAATATGGCTTCTGCTCCCTCTACATACGCCGGTTCCGGAGCATCATTAATGTCCATTAAAAGTTTACATGGAAAGGATGGTTATGCTCAATGGAAATTTAACATGCGCATGTATCTACTGCATGAGGACTTGTGGTCAGCAGTTGAGGGTTATAGTGCTGAAGATACTACATTGGTTACCCTGAGGAAGACTAGAGATTTGAAGGCGTTAACCAAGATGTGTCTTACATTGGAAAGCGGAGCAATCACTCACGTACGTGCCTGTAAAACTGCTAAGGAGGTATGGGATACTCTAGCTAATGCGTACGAAGACAAAGGTATGGGTAGACAGTTGGCGTTAGAACGAAAGCTTTATAGATACGAGTTGCAGAATTTTCCTTCCATCGAAGAGTATATTAATGCTGTTACTGGCACTGCGCAAGATTTGGCAGATATAGGCCGAAAAATAGACGATTTATCCATAGGCGCAATTTTACTCGGTGGTCTTCCAAAAGAATTTGATCCCCTTGTGATGGCCTTAGAAAATGCTAATATAGAAGTTTCGTCAGAATTAGTTAAAAGGAAGTTACTCAATGAAAGCGCTAAACGTGAGTCTAAAGAGTTGGCTCTTGCTGCAAATAATGTAAAAGGCAGGAACATTATTTGTTATAATTGTCAGGAGCCAGGACACAAAAGTCCTAAATGTCCACACAAAAGGAAAGTGAAAAAGGTCAAACAGAAAAAACTTCAAAATGTCGTAGAGTCTACACTAATATCAGCCTATGGTGTTGGAGGAAATTTAAGTCCTACGGAATGGTACGTAGACTCTGGCGCTTCCACACATATGACATGTCAGAAAGAATGGCTTACCAATTTTAACCCTACGGTTGACAGCAAAGAAATAACTTTAGCAAATAACAAGAAGGTTATTTCGTCTGGCATTGGTGAAGTGTTGCTTTTAAAAGACAATAAGTTAAAATTAAATGGGATTAAAGACGTTCTATATGTTCCCGAGTTAAGTACCAATTTAATTTCTGTTAACAAGGCTGTTGAAAAGGGTATAACTGTTATTTTTAATAGGGAAGGTTGTTCGATGTACAAACATAACGATGTTAAAATAATTGGCAAAACGATAGGCCACGCTTCATGCAACGTTGGTGGGTTGTATAGATTGGATCATGTTCCCATTTATCCAGAAAGCGCGATGGCTACTGAAGCTTTAGCTAGTTCTTCGGACCTGTGGCATCGCAGGCTAGGCCATCTGTGCCGCGCTGCTTTGGAACATCTGCGACGTGGTCAAGCTAAAGGTATTGAATTTTCTTCTTTAGATAAAAACCCTTGCGTAGCCTGTATTGAAGGAAAACAGAGTAGAAAACCCTTCAAAACTATTGATTACAAGAAAGGCAGCAGAATGTTGGAAGTTATACATTCTGATGTGTGTGGTCCTTTTGATGTTGTTTCTTTAGAATCGAATAGATACTTACTTATTTTTGTTGACGATTTTTCTAGGATGGTTTTTTCTTATTTTATTCGCTGTAAGGCGGATGTAAAGAAAACATTTTTAGAATTTGAAGCTCTTGTTGAGAATGTGACCTCTCTTAGAATAAAGAACTTGCGTACCGACAACGGGGGTGAGTACGTCAATGCTGAATTCGAGGCTTATCTAGCTTCCAGAGGAATTAGGCATCAGACTACTGTACCATATTGCCCGGAGTCAAATGGAATTGCCGAAAGAACAAATAGGTCTTTAGTAGAGAAAGCTAGGTGTATGTTGCAAGACAGTGGCCTACCTAAAACTTTCTGGCAAGAAGCGGTTCGAACAGCTACTTATCTTAAAAATAGAAGTCCACACAGAGCTCTAGAAAATCGTACCCCTTATGAGTTATGGTATAACAGAAAACCTGACATTGCTCATTTACGTGTTTTTGGTTGTCGTGCATACGTACATGTACCCGCTTGCGATCGCCAAAAGTTAGACCCAAAAGCAAAACAGTACATATTCGTTGGTTATTGTGATGACAACAAGTCGTACAGGTTCAGAGATCCTACAAATATTAGGAAATCCATTAAAGGACGGGATGTAATATTTTTAGAGAATTGTTTTTCTAATCCCAAGATGAAGGATGAGTCACCCCGTCACGATATTATTTTCTCTTCTGATACGAATAATTTACAGGTGCAAAGCAGCTCAGCCTTGAATAACGATCCTGTAGCAAATACAAGTAGTGCTGCTGCCGTACCTGCAATACCACCTCTCCTTATTGCCGATCGTCTTCCCGCAACTTCAATAGTTCCTGTCGAGGAAGAAGAGGAGCATGTGGAATCTGGTAGAAGGTACCATTTGAGGGATAGAAAACCTGTAAATTATCGCTGTTCTGTCTGTTGTTCGACGATGCAAAGTGGTGAGTTAACCGATGAACCTTATTCTTATTCTGATGTTTTTTTACGTCCTGACAAAGCTAAGTGGATAGCTGCTATGGAAGACGAATATAACTCTTTGATGACCAACGGTACTTGGACCTTAGTAGAGAACAAAGGTCAGAAAATTATACCGTGAAAATGGGTCTTTAAATTAAAACGTGACTCTGAAGGTAACATCAGTAGATACAAAGCACGTTTGGTAGCAAAAGGTTTTCATCAGAGTTACGGAATTGACTATGAAGAAACCTTTTCGCCGGTAGTTCGTTATTCGTCGCTAAGAGTTTTGATTGCGCTAGCAGTTGAACAAAATTTGAAAATGCATCATTTAGACATAGACACAGCTTTTCTGTATGGGATTTTAGAAGAGAAGGTGTTCATGACACAACCTGAAGGCTTTATAGCTGAAGATGAGGAGAAGAAAGTGTGTCAATTGAATAAATCACTTTATGGTCTCAAACAAGCCGCTAGAGCCTGGAATAAACGACTAGATCAGGTACTTCTTGACTTAGGCTATAACAGATTACAGTCTGAGCCCTGTATTTATTTGAAAAGAAGTTCTGATAGTATTGCTATTCTAGCAATTTATGTTGACGATTTAATATTTATTTACGACAAAGAAATCGAGTTATCTTATTTGAAGGACGGTCTGACCAAATATTTTGGTGTCAAGGATTTAGGTGAACTTAGTTATTGCCTTGGTCTGCATGTCGTTAGGCAAAATGAAACTAACGATGTAAAGGTAGATCAAAAGCGATATATATTGGAGACGTTGAATCGTTTTAATATGTCGGAGTGCAAAACTGTCCCTACTCCTATGGACGTTAGTGTTGACCTGCGTTCTCAGTCGGAACCAGCTGTCAATGTTCCCTACCAAAACTTAATCGGTTGCCTTATATTTCTAGCAATAAACACAAGGCCTGATATTTTGTTCGCCGTTACTTTTCTGAGTCAATTTAACAAGAACCCTATGCAGGCGCATTGGACTGCAGCTAAACGTGTCTTGCAGTATTTAAAAGGTACGTTAGATTATGGTCTTACATTTAAAAAGATTGGAGAACCTTTATGTGGTTTTGTCGATGCTGACTGGGCCAATGGTAATGACAGGAGGTCGTACACAGGTTATATTTTTAAATTATCTAATACACCAGTGTCATGGGAATGCAAAAAACAGCCCACAGTTGCCCTGTCATCCACAGAGGCCGAGTACATGGCTTTAACCAGTGCTTCTAAGGAAGCTGTGTATTTACAGCGCTTAATTGGTGAGATTACAGATGAGTCTTTTGTGGTTACTCTTTGTAATGATAATCAAAGTGCACAAAAGTTGGCACAGAACCCAGTTCATCATAATCGGACAAAACATATTGACGTCCGGTATCACTTTATTCGAGAACTTGTCGAAAGTAACAAAATTAAGCTGTCGTATTTGCCTACTGATAGGATGTTAGCGGATATTTTGACCAAAGGGTTGAATCGTTGCAAACATCAACGTTGCGTGTCTGATATAGGTTTGATGATATCTTAAGATGTTTTTTTGTACTAAATTGTTTACTAGTGATATGCTCTCGTGTTTTTTCTATGAAATGATTGTAAAGTACAGTCAGGTCGATTGATATGTGACCCTGTTAGTACAGTCAACCAAATAATTTTGTGGCCATCTCGATTAAAGGGAGGATGTTGAAATGTGAATCGTACTGGCTGCATTATGTTCTTTATTTAATTTTATGTTTTTTACCTTATGACTGTACTTGTCACAATTGATTGTCACTCTTAATAAAAATTATTACAACAGATTTGATTTATGCCAAACTAAAATTTCATTAGTTTTCATGTTCTGCTCTAATTTTATTTAAGTAATTACCGACAAAGGCTCTCCAAAAATAATTTAAACTACAATCAACAGGCGAAACAAAAGATTGAAAGAAAAAGACTCCTCAGACAATCATTAATTAATTTAATTACATAACTTTTAACTAAATTAAATGTAATTTCTTAACTTTAGTTCATTCATAATGTTTAACATTACTTTTGGAGGTTCTTCTGTCTTTAGAACGGTGTTTTAATTATTTTCACTCAATTTTACTGACGTAGTCATTAAAACTTTTCATTGTTCAGTTTAACTTCGATTTGGGCACCTTACATCATCATATCAGCCGAAAGACGTCCATTGCTGGACATAGGCCTCCCCCAAACTATCATATTTGATATCCTTTAGATCAAAAAATTGGGCGCACGGTTGGCGCAGTGGTTGAGCGATTGACTGCTGCACTGCGTGTCGTGGGTCCGATTCCCGCACGGAACAAATATGACCTACACTACAGACAGTTGTTCCGGCTCTGGGTGTTGTGTATGTGAGTATGTATGTTTGTAAAAGCACACAGAAGAAATTCCTAGTGTGGGGCAACGTTTTCTTTAACAAAAATAAATAAATAATAATAATACTCTTTTCAACACACTTGCTCATAAAGTGGCTCTAATTTCACCGCAATTAGGCGTATAATGATACCTGTAATCAACCTGTGACTTTTTCATTGCTATTATTCACAAGTGAGTTATAGTTTTTTTTAAATGGTTTCCTGCCTTCATTTTAAATACTTTTAAATTAAACTAATTTTAAATGTGTCACAAATCAATCCAATGAAAATTAATAAAATAAGTCATTAATTTTAATCCAGTTAAAATTGAAGTATTTTCAATATAATAAAATGTAACACTGTTAATCAATTATTAGTGTCCCATTCGACATTAATCCTTTTCTATTCCTGTCATGGAAGTAGTACTTACTATATCCATAACATGATATGGGTAGTAATTACTATTTCCATGATATCCATTGAATACATAAAATGTGGCATAGCTTCTAGTCAAACAATTCAGCAAAATGCTAGAACCTAACATATTGCTTGCTCATTTCATGCAACTTCGTATTCAACTAGATAATTTCAACTTGTACGTGTTTAATAAATAAAACTTGTCCTCAAATACAACTTTTGTTTCTCTGCAATAAAGAAAACTTGAAATGCCCCATTTTGTACGTGGCTAAAACGCTATCCGCGGAAAGCTAAAAAAAAAAGTAACCTCATTGTTTTAGTCTATGGCCGATCGCCATTGTTAGATGGGCGCGCATAAAATTTTCATTGCGAAAAAATTTTCACAACTCGTTTTCACTGTTGAAAATTATTTTTTTGTATTATTTTCTTCACAAGTGTGTTGAAAAACGTCGTATGGTTCACGTGTGTATTGATGATTACCGTCCTCGGCTCTCTTAAGACCCTCACCTAAAGGCTCGGGTCTCAATGGCGCCTCAGCGGTAATCACCAACATTACGCACTTGTACCATAATGTACTATTATACCATTCCCCCTCTAAAAAGCTTATTTTATTCACTGAAAACAGTGAATAAAAAGCACTTTTACTCACGGTTTTGGTGTTTGAATTTGGAACACACCAATATATATTCGTCTCAATGCTGTACAACCTCCATGCGCATAAAATACTCTATACGAACTCCTTTTACAAAGAATATTCGACTTTCAAACTCCTGTAACGATTTGATTTTCAGTTTGTTAATATTTAGGATTTTAATAATGATTTTGATTTTAGTCTGGGATGTTTAGTGAATACTTATTTGGATTGTAATTGTAATATTAATATTGCATTGTTGTTAATTAATTATAATTATGTAACGTAACGGAGGTGGTCACTGGCCCCTGAAACACAGTTGCTTGTGAAACCCTGAGTTTTCACATTATTTCAAAATTTTGAAGGTAATAAAACTTTTATTTAGTATTTTTCCTGGTGATTTTTGCTTTAATCTTTCTTTTTCTCGTAGTCATGGTATAAAATATAGTATGCAACTCTTGAATAAAACGGATTTATATCGAGGGCCATGAATCACTCGCGTCGCTCAGGATTCTACCACTTGAATCACTCCCTACGGTCGTGATTCAGTTGTTAGAATCCTTCACTTGCTCGTGGTTCATCTATGGCCCTCGCTTCAAAACCGTCCTTTATTCACTAGTTGCATAATATACTATTCTTCGTTTGTATTGCTCAGAGTAAAGACGTGTTTTCGATTTTACCTATAGTTTGTGCCGTTCACAACATAACCGGCATCTAAGTGCAGTGGCTGTCCCTTCACCCGTGCCTTCACCCCCGCGAGTAAAAGAAACAGACTTATATTTTTCATCCTTGTCTTGGAACGACCTATATCAGCGTGGAGTTCCGGGGAGATTGCGGGTACTCGTGCCAACTTTGAATCCTTCTTGGCAAGAAAATATATTCATCTACCCACCATCACCATCAAATTGTTATACTTGTTACACTTTCTCATCATGAATAAAAGAATGAACAAATGCATTGAATGCAAAACCCCAATATCAGTGGCGGATAGGGTTACATGCTCAAAGAAATAATGCGGCAATCACTACCATTTGCTGTGTGCTAACATAACAGCTGATGCCGCGGCATCTGCCCTTAAGTCTTGGATATGCTCCAAATGCAACAAAGGCCTTTCCAAAAATCATGACACACCAGCTAAAACTACTGAAACACAAGTAACAGACTGTAGTCAAGCTCTTGATGTGACCGTAAGGAAGGCTAGTACGTCATCGGACCTACCTCAGTGCAGTTCCTCTGCAGGGTCAACTGAAGTGCTTGATGCTATACGAACAGAGCTACCCATTATTATTCGTTACATGTTAACGCCAGAGTTTCATAAAATGCAAACACAAATTGCTGAATTTGAAAAGTCGGTTAAATTTATTAATGCTCAATATGATGACGTCATGAAACATATCGCATCCAATAACACCGATTTGAAAACACTACGAGGTGAAAATCAGTTACTCCGTAATAACCTTTTGAACGTCGAGACTCGCCTACATCGACTGGAGATTGAGCAAGTTCATCAGGATCAGTGGTTTCGCCTACAAAACATTGAGATGGAGGAACAAACCGTGGACGAGTGCCTATCAAACGTGATGATGTAGAATTTGCCCACCGCGTCCAAACACAGCAACATAACAACTCTCATCTTCCAAGTAATATTGTAGCAAGACTCAAGCAACGTAGCACTAAGGACGCTATAGTGGCTGCAGCACAAAAATTGAGAGGTATCAATCTGCATGACCTAGCTCTTCAGACAGCGACCACCCCTAAATCTAAGATATATGTCAATGAATACCTCACCAAACATAATAAAAACCTATTGAAACAGTGCAAGCTCAAAGCTAATGAACTCAACTATAAATATATATGGACAAAAAACTGTCGAATCTGTTTAAGGAAGGTAGTCGGTTCTCAGCATATCCTTGTGCTGTCAGAGGAAGATCTGAAAAATGTGAGTCCCGTTCGATCAATAGAATTACCCTTGAACGATCTAATTTTTGTCTAGGAGTACTCAATGTTTTCTTATTTTGTATCAATTGTCTATCATGTCTTGGTTTAATTGCCCTAGATACCGCTTTTAATGTTTATTATAATCCATACCCAACAACCTACTGTCTCACTTTTCAATTCTATTGTATAACTAACCATCACACAGAACATCTTACAACAAAGTTACTCATTCACAAATACACACTTACTGCCTGCTATGGCATACACTGTCTGCACTCGGGGTTTACTGTTAGATTCATTCAGATACACATTTTTTATTGGTATACATAAACATCACAATGTACGTAGTTGTAGGGGCGACTCACAGCTGTGTGTCACTGTGTTTATACTGTTAATGTATGAATCATCGTTGCAAACACTCATTAGCGATGGCCAAGTGTAACAATGATTATCTACAGTTTTTCTATCAAACTGTACGGGGTTTGCGCACTAAAACCAATACTTTTTACGAGAACATATTGTCATCAGACAGTGATATATTAATGTTTACCGAAACCTTACGGCATCTTAGACTCCGAAGTCCGAACTATGTAATGATATTTATGATTTGTTTAGACGTGATCGCGGCTCACTAGGCGGCGGGGTAATGGTTGCTTGCGCTTCGCGGCTGCAAGCTCGCGTATGCACTGCGTGGGGCCGCCCTGACCTTGAGAGCATCGGGTAACTGTTCCCGCTCGAGTACTTGGCATAAGTCGCAATTTACACATCGCGACGGTTTACCTGCCGCCAGACCGCGCGATATCGGAACGTATTCAGTCATTAAAGCAGGTAACATCTGAAGTAATTGACCAGAATCCTAACGATTATTTCCTAGTGTCAGGCGATTTTAATTTACCTGGTATTGACTGGACATGTGGACAGCCTGTGCTGTTGAGGAAAGGCGCCGTTGAGGTACAAAACTCCGCGTCCCACCTTATTAACACAATGTTTTACTGCGGTTTGAATCAATTTAATTTTCTCACTAATTCTCACAATCTTTCTTTAGATTGAATTTTTGCCAATTTTCCTATCAACACTATAAAATCGAGCTGACCGTTAGTACCTGAAGATGTGTTTCACCCTACAATTCTTGTCAAAGCTTTAGATATTTTAATTCCTCCCTTAAAATTGAAGTTATTTCAAAAGCATGTTTATTGAAAGGGGAATTATGAAGTCATTAACAACGAATTACTGGAGTGTGATTGGGGATTAGTTTGTAATGATGATGCTCAACTTCATCATGTAATAGACATGTTTTACTCAGTCAATAATTCGGTTATTGGTAAATTTATCCCAAAAGTCACCGTAGGAGGAACCTACAGCTACCCCGTCTGGCAAATATGACAGTTTGTATTTTGTAGCAAAACATTATGACGTCACACGTACTTCCAATACTAACACATGCATAAATTATTTCTCACAGCTGACATCGAGAAATTGTTCCGGCAAATTGAAGTCGGACAACAGCAGCGCTATCTGCAGCTTATTCTGTGGCGTGATGATAAGTCCCAATTGATAGAAGTTTTACAACTCAATACAGTTACATACGGCACTGCCTCTGCACCATTTTTAAGTACTCGATGCCTCTTACAACTAGCAAATGAGTGTGAGGATGAGTCTATAGCATGTGTAATACGAAACGATTTTTATGCAGATGACCTAAATACAGGGTCAGAATCTATAGAAGGGTTAAAACACATCTATCATGAAGTTGTAAATACACTTAATTCTGCATGCAGACCCCTTGGGAAATTTCGTACAAATTGTCCTAAATTATTTGACGATGAATGTGGTTCTTCGAAACCCATTGATTTCAACAAAGAATCTAATGTATTAGGTCTCAATTGGTGTCCCAAGGCTGATACACTGCAATTTTCTACAGACCTAGAGCCTTATCTCCTCATATAACTAAAAGGTCAGTAATTTCTACTACTTCTAAGGTATTTGATCCCTTGGGATTATTATATTAAACGTCGGGGGAAATAGGTAAATAAATAATCGAAATTATCGCGTTAAATTCCCGTGATATATTGTTATTCTTATTATATTACATTTTTAAATATTTCTTAAAAGAAAGCATAAAAAAATCATTAAAATATATAAAAATAGAGGCCCACCGGTATCGGGAACAGGGTACAAGATACCGGCGGTCAGGGCTCCAGAGAGAGGAACGTCCTATCAATGCGAGCCGTGTCCAGCAGTACTGCTTTCTGGATCAGGCCCTTGACCCAGCCACCTAACGAGAGCCTCCTAAATTGTTGGTCGAGGCTCGTGGCTATTAAACCATTGGCTGACACGACTATCGGTACAATGATCGCTGTGTCCACATCCCACATGTCGACAACCTCGCGAGCCAAGTCAAGATAATTGATTTTCTTATCTTTCTCGGCTTTCACGAGGTGCCCGTCATGCGGGACGTTAATGTCAACAATCATTGCACGCCTTTCGATTTGGTCCACCACCACAATATCAGGCTTGTCCTGTCAGTGATGATGGATCGATCCCAGTACAATGTGATATTGCTGGGTCGGGCACATACCTGTAGTACGGTACCTCCGATGCCATAAGAGTGTATTTCAGAGCAAGTTGCTGGTGGATGATCCTGGCTACAATTTTGTGCCTATGCAAGTACTCTTCGTTAGCTAGACGATAACACCCAGAGATAATGTGGCGAATCGATTCACCCGGGCGGGCGAATCGATTCACCCGGGCGGTGACATGTCCGACAGATGTCAACCGTGCCATCCTTTACAATAAAAGACAAAACCTTCGGTTTCCCTAAAGATGTCACCGAAACGCAGCCAGGCTACGGACGCTGCTTGGTCTACATCGGACCCATGTAGGGCCCGGAAAAAGCGTCCGTGAAGCTCGTTACTCTGCCATACTTCCCTGCGGTCGTTAGTATCAAACACTACAGGCGCCAGTTCTTATTCGCCAAGGAGAGCGGGGGAGTCCCTAATCTACTGCTACTACCCACGCCGGTGTGTAGAAAACATTCCCTGAGATTGCATATCTCGCGGTTGTGGAGGTTTTTGGCATTTAAAAAGCCTCGGTCTCCTCACTTCCATTATAATTATTATCATTACCTTATTAGCTGGACCTATTACTATACCTTGAAACGATCGAAACTTAAATACATCGGTCATCAAGTCATTATATTATTATTATACTATATAAAACTGCATTACCACTCACTCATTGACATAATTGTTCTCCCAGATGGTGGATGGGGAGGTGGGTATATTTTGACAGATTCGTAAACAAGTAACTCCCGTGAGTATGGGAAAAGTCCCAAACCTCCCCTTTTCCTCCCCCCTCCTCCCCCCCTCTATCGTATCTCGGAAACTAAGGTACCCGTAGAATGTTTTTTTTACGGATTCGTTTAGAGGAGGTTCGGAATAGTAAAAAGCATTTTTCAAAGTTGACCCCCTCGCCCCTCTTCTCCCCCCCTTTAAGCGGATCTCGAAAGTTGGAACATTTGGAACATTTATTTTTTCAGATTCATATAAAGGGGCAATGTTATAGTCACAAACGAACCAGTTTTCAAAGTTGACCCCCTTGCCCCCCTTCTCCCCCCCCCCCCCCCGTTTTGGCGAATTTTTTTTTTCAGTTTTTTTTACGGATTCGTTTAGAGGAGGCTCGGAAAAGTAAAAAGCATTTTTCAAAGTTGACCCCCTCGCCCCCCTTCTCCCCCCCTTTAAGCGGATCTCGGAAGTTGAGAGACTTGGAACATTTCTTTTTTCAGATTCATATAAAGGGGCAATGCTATAGTCACAAACAAACCATTTTTCAAAGTTGACTACCTTGCCCCCCATCTCCCCCCTCCCCCCCCCCGTTTTGGCGAATCTATTTTTTGTTTTTTTTACGGATTCAGCGTAGGGATCCCGAGTGGAGCGAACCTACGAGACCGAGTGCAGCGCAGGGGGGAGGTGGCGAGCGAAGCGAGCCGGCGACCTCCGTAGCGTAACGAAGGTTGAGTGGGTGAAGCGAAACTCAGTGTCTGGCGACGACAAGCAAACATTAGGGTTATGTTTTTTGGAACAAAGTGTAGGGTAGGGTAGGTGTAGGGTAGGTGTAGGGTAGGTGTAGGGTAGGTGTAGGGTAGGTGTAGGGTAGGTGTAGGGTAGGTGTAGGGTAGGTGTAGGGTAGGTGTAGGGTAGGTGTAGGGTAGGTGTAGGGTAGGTGTAGGGTAGGTGTAGGGTAGGTGTAGGGTAGGTGTAGGGTAGGTGTAGGGTAGGTGTAGGGTAGGTGTAGGGTAGGTGTAGGGTAGGTGTAGGGTAGGTGTAGGGTAGGTGTAGGGTAGGTGTAGGGTAGGTGTAGGGTAGGTGTAGGGTAGGTGTAGGGTAGGTGTAGGGTAGGTGTAGGGTAGGTGTAGGGTAGGTGTAGGGTAGGTGTAGGGTAGGTGTAGGGTAGGTGTAGGGTAGGTGTAGGGTAGGTGTAGGGTAGGTGTAGGGTAGGTGTAGGGTAGGTGTAGGGTAGGTGTAGGGTAGGTGTAGGGTAGGTGTAGGGTAGGTGTAGGGTAGGTGTAGGGTAGGTGTAGGGTAGGTGTAGGGTAGGTGTAGGGTAGGTGTAGGGTAGGTGTAGGGTAGGTGTAGGGTAGGTGTAGGGTAGGTGTAGGGTAGGTGTAGGGTAGGTGTAGGGTAGGTGTAGGGTAGGTGTAGGGTAGGTGTAGGGTAGGTGTAGGGTAGGTGTAGGGTAGGTGTAGGGTAGGTGTAGGGTAGGTGTAGGGTAGGTGTAGGGTAGGTGTAGGGTAGGTGTAGGGTAGGTGTAGGGTAGGTGTAGGGTAGGTGTAGGGTAGGTGTAGGGTAGGTGTAGGGTAGGTGTAGGGTAGGTGTAGGGTAGGTGTAGGGTAGGGTAGGTGTTGGGTAGGTGTAGGGTAGGTGTAGGGTAGGTGTAGGAACCACAACACGCGAGCTGCTTGCAGCTCGCGCACCAAGCAAATACTAGTTATATTATATAAAACTGCATTACCACTCACTCACTCACTCATTGACATAATTGTTCTCCCAGATGGTGGATGGGGAGGTGGGTATATTTTGACAGATTCGTAAACAAGTAACTCCCGTGAGTATGGGAAAAGTGCCAAACCTCCCCTTTTCCCCCCCCCTCCTCCCCCCCTCTATCGTTTCTCGGAAACTAAGGTACCCGTATTTTTTGTTTTTTACGGATTCGTTTAGAGGTGGCTCGGAAAAGTAAAAAGCATTTTCAAAGTTGACCCCCTCGCCCCCCTTCTCCCCCCCTTTAAGCGGATCTCGAAAGTTGGAACATTTGGAACATTTCTTTTTTCAGATTCATATAAAGGGGCAATGCTTTAGTCACAAGAAAACCATTTTTCAAAGTTGACCCCCTTGCCCCCCTTCTCGCCCACCCCCGCCGTTTTGGCGAATCTTTTTTTTTCAGTTTTTTTTACGGATTCGTTTAGAGGAGGCTCGGAAAAGTAAAAAACCATTTTTCAAAGTTGACCCCCTCGCCCCCCTTCTCCCCCCCTTTAAGCGGATCTCGAAAGTTGAGAGACTTGGAACATTTATTTTTTCAGATTCATATAAAGGGGCAATGCTTTAGTTGGAATCATTTTTCAAAACTCCCCACTCTCCCCCCTTCACCCCTCTCTTCACCCCTCTTCTCTCCTACCTCCCCTACATAATATCGGTCGTCGAAACCTGTCCGGTGGGAGTGGACCACCAGGCAGCGTAGGGATCCCGAGTGGAGCGAATCTACGAGACCGAGTGCAGCGCAGGGGGGAGGTGGCGAGCGAAGCGAGCCGGCGACCTCCGTAGCGTAACGAAGGTTGAGTGGGTGAAGCGAAACTTAGTGCCTGGCGACGAATGCAAACATTAGGAATGTGTTTTTTGGAACAAAGTGTAGGGTACGTGTAGGGTAGGTGTAGGGTAGGTGTAGGGTAGGTGTAGGGTAGGTATAGGGTAGGTGTAGGGTAGGTATAGGGTAGGTGTAGGGTAGGTATAGGGTAGGTGTAGGGTAGGTGTAGGGTAGGTGTAGGGTAGGTGTATGGTAGGTGTAGGGTAGGTGTAGGGTAGGTGTAGGGTAGGTATAGGGTAGGTGTAGGGTAGGTTAAGGAATACTTCTCAAAAACACGACAAAGCCGCGAGCTGCTTGCAGCTCGCGCACCAAGCAAATACTAGTTATACTATATAAAACTGCATTACCACTGACTGACTGACTCACTGACTCACTCATTGACATAATTGTTCTCCCAGATGGTGGATGGGGAGGTGGGTATATTTTGACAGATTCGTAAACAAGTAACTCCCGTGAGTATGGGAAAAGTCCCAAACCTCCCCTTTTCCCCCCCCCTCCTCCCCCCCTCTATCGTATCTCGGAAACTAAGGTACCCGTATTCTGTTTTTTTTACGGATTCGTTTAGAGGAGGCTCGCATAAGTAAAAACCAATTTTCAAAGTTGACCCCCTCGCCCCCCTTCTCCCCCCCTTTAAGCGGATCTCGAAAGTTGAGAGACTTGGAACATTTCTTTTTTCAGATTCATATAAAGGGGCAATGCTTTAGTCACAAACAAACCATTTTTCATAGTTGACCCCCTTGCCCCCCTTCTCCCCCTCCCCCCCCCCCTTTCGGCGAATCTTTTTTTCGTGTTTTTTTTACGGATTCGTTTAGAGGAGGCTCGGAAAAGCAAAAACCATTTTTCAAAGTTGACCCCCTCGCCCCCCCTTCTCCCCCCCTTTAAGCGGATCTCGAAAGTTGGAACATTTGGAACATTTCTGTTTTCAGATTCATATAAAGGGGCAATGCTATAGTCACAAACAAACCATTTTTCAAAGTTGACCCCCTTGCCCCCCTTCTCCCCCCTCCCTCCCCGTTTTGGCTTATCTTTTTTTTTGTTTTTTTTTACGGATTCAGCGTAGGGATCCCGAGTGGAGCGAACCTACGAGACCGAGTGCAGCGCAGGGGGGAGGTGGCGAGCGAAGCGAGCCGGCGACCTCCGTAGCGTAACGAAGGTTGAGTGGGTGAAGCGAAATTCAGTGCCTGGCGACGACAAGCAAACATTAGGGTTATGTTTTTTGGAACAAAGTTTAGGGTAGGTGTAGGGTAGGTGTAGGGTAGGTGTAGGGTAGGTGTAGGGTAGGTGTAGGGTAGGTGTAGGGTAGGTGTAGGGTAGGTGTAGGGTAGGTGTAGGGTAGGTGTAGGGTAGGTGTAGGGTAGGTGTAGGGTAGGTGTAGGGTAGGTGTAGGGTAGGTGTAGGGTAGGTGTAGGGTAGGTGTAGGGTAGGTGTAGGGTAGGTGTAGGGTAGGTGTAGGGTAGGTGTAGGGTAGGTGTAGGGTAGGTGTAGGGTAGGTGTAGGGTAGGTGTAGGGTAGGTGTAGGGTAGGTGTAGGGTAGGTGTAGGGTAGGTGTAGGGTAGGTGTAGGGTAGGTGTAGGGTAGGGTAGGTGTAGGAACAACAACACGCGAGCTGCTTGCAGCTCGCGCACCAAGCAAATACTAGTTATATTATATAAAACTGCATTACCACTCACTGACTCACTGACTCACTGACTCATTGACATAATTGTTCTCCCAGATGGTGGAGGGGGAGGTGGGTATATTTTGACAGATTCGTAAACAAGTAACTCCCGTGAGTATGGGAAAAGTGCCAAACCTCCCCTTTTCCCCCCCCCTCCTCCCCCCCTCTATCGTATCTCGGAAACTAAGGTACCCGTATTTTTTGTTTTTTACGGATTCGTTTAGAGGAGGCTCGGAAAAGTAAAGACCAGTTTTCAAAGTTGACCCCCTCACCCCCCTTCTCCCCCCCTTTAAGCGGATCTCGGAAGTTGAGAGACTTGGAACATTTCTTTTTTCAGATTTATATAAAGGGGCAATGCTTGAGTCGGAATCATTTTTCAAAACTCCCCACTCTCCCTCCCTTCATCCCTCCTCTCCCCAACCTCCCCTACCTAATATCGGTCGTCGAAACCTGTCCGGTGGGAGTGGACCAGGCAGCGTAGGGACGCCGAATGGAGCGAACCTACGAGACCGAGTGCAGCGCAGGGGGGAGGTGGCGAGCGAAGCGAGCCGGCGACCTCCGTAGCGTAACGAAGGTTGAGTGGGTGAAGCGAAACTCAGTGCCTGGCGACGACAAGCAAACATTAGGGTTATGTTTTTTGGAATAAAGTGTAGGGTAGGTGTAGGGAAGGTGTAGGGTAGGTGTAGGGTAGGTGTAGGGTAGGTGTAGGGTAGGTGTAGGGTAGGTGTAGGGTAGGTGTAGGGTAGGTGTAGGGTAGGTGTAGGGTAGGTGTAGGGTAGGTGTAGGGTAGGTGTAGGGTAGGTGTAGGGTAGGTGTAGGGTAGGTGTAGGGTAGGTGTAGGGTAGGTGTAGGGTAGGTGTAGGGTAGGTGTAGGGTAGGTGTAGGGTAGGTGTAGGGTAGGTGTAGGGTAGGTGTAGGGTAGGTGTAGGGTAGGTGTAGGGTAGGTGTAGGGTAGGTGTAGGATAGGTGTAGGGTAGGTGTAGGGTAGGTGTAGGGTAGGTGTAGGGTAGGTGTAGGGTAGGTGTAGGGTAGGTGTAGGGTAGGTGTAGGGTAGGTGTAGGGTAGGTGTAGGGTAGGTGTAGGGTAGGTGTAGGGTAGGTGTAGGGTAGGTGTAGGGTAGGTGTAGGGTAGGTGTAGGGTAGGTGTAGGGTAGGTGTAGGGTAGGTGTAGGGTAGGTGTAGGGTAGGTGTAGGGTAGGTGTAGGGTAGGTGTAGGGTAGGTGTAGGGTAGGTGTAGGGTAGGTGTAGGGTAGGTGTAGGGTAGGTGTAGGGTAGGTTAAGGAATACTTCTCAAAAACACGACAAAGCCGCGAGCTGCTTGCAGCTCGCGCACCAAGCAAATACTAGTTATATTATATAAAGCTGGATTACCACTCACTCACTGACTGACTCACTCATTGACATAATTGTTCTCCCAGATGGTGGATGGGGAGGTGGGTATATTTTGACAGATTCGTAAACAAGGAACTCCCGTGAGTATGGGAAAAGTGCCAAACCTCCCCTTTCCCCCCCCCCCCTCTTCCCCCCCTCTATCGTTTCTCGGAAACTAAGGTACCCGTATTTTTTGTTTTTTACGGATTCGTTTAGAGGAGGCTCGGAAAAATAAAAAGCATTTTTCAAAGTTGACCCCCTCGCCCCCCTTCTCCCCCCCTTTAAGCGGATCTCGAAAGTTGGAACATTTGGAACATTTCTTTTTTCATATTCATAGAAAGGGGCAATGCTATAGTCACAAACGAACCAGTTTTCAAAGTAGACCTCCTTGTCCCCCTTCTCCCTCCTCCCCCCCCCCCCCGTTTTGGCGAATCTTTGTTTTGTTTTTTTTACGGATTCAGCGTAGGGATCCCGAGTGGAGCGAACCTACGAGACCGAGTGCAGCGCAGGGGGGAGGTGGCGAGCGAAGCGAGCCGGCGACCTCCGTAGCGTAACGAAGGTTGAGTGGGTGAAGCGAAACCCAGTGCCTGGCGACGACAAGCAAACATTAGGGTTATGTTTTTTGGAACAAAGTGTAGGGTAGGTGTAGGGTAGCTGTAGGATAGGTGTAGGGTAGGTGTAGGGTAGGTGTAGGGAAGGTGTAGGGTAGGTGTAGGGTAGGTGTAGGGTAGGTGTAGGGTAGGTGTAGGGTAGGTGTAGGGTAGGTGTAGGGTAGGTGTAGGGTAGGTGTAGGGTAGGTGTAGGGTAGGTGTAGGGTAGGTGTAGGGTAGGTGTAGGGTAGGTGTAGGGTAGGTGTAGGGTAGGTGTAGGGTAGGTGTAGGGTAGGTGTAGGGTAGGTGTAGGGTAGGTGTAGGGTAGGTGTAGGGTAGGTGTAGGGTAGGTGTAGGGTAGGTGTAGGGTAGGCTAAGGAATACTTCGTGTAGGGTAGGTGTAGGGACAACAACACGCGAGCTGCTTGCAGCTCGCGCACCAAGCAAATACTAGTTTATATTATATAAAACTGCATTACCACTGACTCACTGACTCATTGACATAATTGTTCTCCCAGATGGTGGAGGGGAAGGTGGGTATATTTTGACAGATTCGTAAACAAGTAACTTCAGTGAGTATGGGAAAAGTGCCAAACCTCCCCTTTTCCCCCCCCCTCCTCCCCCCCTCTATCGTATCTCGGAAACTAAGGTACCCGTATTTTTTGTTTCTTACGGATTCGTTTAGAGGAGGCTCGGAAAAGTAAAAAGCATTTTTCGAAGTTGACCCCCTCGCCCCCCTTCTCCCCCCCTTTAAGCGGATCTCGAAAGTTGGAACATTTGGAACATTTATTTTTTCAGATTCATAGAAAGGGGCAATGCTATAGTCACAAACGAACCATTTTTCAAAGTTGACCCCCTTGCCCCCCTTCTCCCCCCTCCCCCCCCCGTTTTGGCTAATCTTTTTTTTCAGTTTTTTTTACGGATTCGTTTAGAGGAGGCTCGGAAAAGTAAAAACCATTTTTCAAAAATGACCCCCTCGCCCCCCTTCTCCCCCCCTTTAAGCGGATCTCGGAAGTTGAGAGACTTGGAACATTTCTTTTATCATATTCACATAAAGGGGCAATGCTATAGTCATAAACAAACCATTTTTCAAAGTTGACCCCCTTGCCCCCTCCTCCCCCCCCCCCCCCGTTTTGGCGAATCTTTCTTTTTTTTTTACGGATTCAGCGTAGGGATCCCGAGTGGAGCGAACCTACGAGACCGAGTGCAGCGCAGGGGGGAGGTGGCGAGCGAAGCGAGCCGGCGACCTCCGTAGCGTAACGAAGGTTGAGTGGGTGAAGCGAAACTCAGTGCCTGGCGACGACAAGCAAACATTAGGGTTTATGTTTTTTGGAACAAAGTGTAGGGTAGGTGTAGGGTAGGTGTAGGGTAGGTGTAGGGTAGGTGTAGGGTAGGTGTAGGGTAGGTGTAGGGTAGGTGTAGGGTAGGTGTAGGGTAGGTGTAGGGTAGGTGTAGGGTAGGTGTAGGGTAGGTGTAGGGTAGGTGTAGGGTAGGTGTAGGGTAGGTGTAGGGTAGGTGTAGGGTAGGTGTAGGGTAGGTGTAGGGACAACAACACGCGAGCTGCTTGCAGCTCGCGCACCAAGCAAATACTAGTTATTATATTATATAAAACTGCATTACCACTCACTGACTGACTCATTGACATAATTGTTCTCCCAGATGGTGGATGGGGAGGTGGGTATATTTTGACAGATTCGTAAACAAGTAACTCCCGTGAGTATGGGAAAAGTCCCAAACCTCCCCTTTTCCTCCCCCCTCCTCCCCCCCTCTATCGTATCTCGGAAACTAAGGTACCCGTATTTTTTGTTTTTTACGGATTCGTTTAGAGGAGGCTCGGAAAAGTAAAAACCATTTTTCAAAGTTGACCGCCTCGCCCCCCTTCTCCCCCCCTTTAAGTGGATCTCGGAAGTTGAGAGACTTGGAACATTTCTTTTTCCAGATTCATATAAAGGGGCAATGCTATAGTCAAAAACAAACCATTTTTCAAAGTAGACCCCCTTGCCCCCCTTCTCCCCCCCCCCCTCCCCGTTTTGGCGAATCTTTTTTTTCAGTTTTTTTTACGGATTCGTTTAGAGGAGGCTCGGAAAAGTAAAAACCATTTTTCAAAGTTGACCCCCTCGCCCCCCTTCTCCCCCCCTTTAAGCGGATCTCGAAAGTTGAGAGACTTGGAACATTTCTTTTTTCAGATTCATATAAAGGGGCAATGCTATAGTCACAAACGAACCAGTTTTCAAAGTTGACCCCCTTGCCCCCCTTCTCGCCCCTCCCCCCCCCCGTTTTGGCGAATCTTTTTTTTGTTTTTTTTACGGATTCAGCGTAGGGATCCCGAGTGGAGCGAACCTACGAGACCGAGTGCAGCGCAGGGGGGAGGTGGCGAGCGAAGCGAGCCGGCGACCTCCGTAGCGTAACGAAGGTTGAGTGGGTGAAGCGAAACTCAGTGCCTGG
Source organism: Orthosia incerta (assembly GCA_948252205.1). Taxonomy (NCBI): domain Eukaryota; kingdom Metazoa; phylum Arthropoda; class Insecta; order Lepidoptera; family Noctuidae; genus Orthosia; species Orthosia incerta. The sequence goes on from OX411759.1 coordinate 29,049,259, forward strand.
CGACGACAAGCAAACATTAGGATTATGTTTTTTGGAACAAAGTGTAGGGTAGGTGTAGGGTAGGTGTAGGGTAGGTGTAGGGTAGGGTAGGTGTAGGGTAGGTGTAGGGTAGGTGTAGGGTAGGTGTAGGGTAGGTGTAGGGTAGGTGTAGGGTAGGTGTAGGGTAGGTGTAGGGTAGGTGTAGGGTAGGTGTAGGGTAGGTGTAAGGTAGGTGTAGGGTAGGTGTAGGGTAGGTGTAGGGTAGGTGTAGGGTAGGTGTAGGGTAGGTGTAGGGTAGGTGTAGGGTAGGTGTAGGGTAGGTGTAGGGTAGGTGTAGGGTAGGTGTAGGGTAGGTGTAGGGTAGGTGTAGGGTAGGTGTAGGGTAGGTGTAGGGTAGGTGTAGGGTAGGTGTAGGGTAGGTGTAGGGTAGGTGTAGGGTAGGTGTAGGGTAGGTGTAGGGTAGGTGTAGGGTAGGTGTAGGGTAGGTGTAGGGTAGGTGTAGGGTAGGTGTAGGATAGGTGTAGGGTAGGTGTAGGGTAGGTGTAGGGTAGGTGTGGGGTAGGTGTAGGGTAGGTGTAGGGTAGGTGTAGGGTAGGTGTTGGGTAGGTGTAGGGTAGGTGTAGGGTAGGTGTAGGGTAGGTGTAGGGTAGGTTAAGGAATACTTCTCAAAAACACGACGAAACCGCGAGCTGCTTGCAGCTCGCGCACCAAGCAAATACTAGTTATACTATATAAAACTGCATTACCACTGACTCACTGACTGACTCACTCATTGACATAATTGTTCTCCCAGATGGTGGATGGGGAGGTGGGTATATTTTGACAGATTCGTAAACAAGTAACTCCCGTGAGTATGGGAAAAGTCCCAAACCTCCCCTTTTCCTCCCCCCTCCTCCCCCCCTCTATCGTATCTCGGAAACTAAGGTACCCGTAGAATGTTTTTTTTACGGATTCGTTTAGAGGAGGCTCGGAAAAGTAAAAAGCATTTTTCAAAGTTGACCCCCTCGCCCCCCTTCTCCCCCCCTTTAAGCGGATCTCGAAAGTTGGAACATTTGGAACATTTATTTTTTCAGATTCATAGAAAGGGGCAATGCTATAGTCACAAACGAACCATTTTTCAAAGTTGACCCCCTTGCCCCCCTTCTCCCCCCTCCCCCCCCGTTTTGGCTAATCTTTTTTTTTTGTTTTTTTTACGGAATCGTTTAGAGGAGGCTCGGTAAAGTAAAAACCATTTTTCAAAGTTGACCCCCTCGCCCCCCTTCTCCCCCCCTTTAAGCGGATCTCGGAAGTTGAGAGACTTGGAACATTTCTTTTTTCAGATTCATATAAAGGGCCAATGCGATAGTCACAAACAAACCATTTTTCAAAGTTGACCCTTTGCCCCCCTTCCTCCCCCCCCCCCCCCGTTTTGGCGAATCTTTTTTTTTTGTTTTTTTTTCGGTTTCAGCGTAGGGATCCCGAGTGGAGCGAACCTACGAGACCGAGTGCAGCGCAGGGGGGAGGTGGCGAGCGAAGCGAGCCGGCGACCTCCGTAGCGTAACGAAGGTTGAGTGGGTGAAGCGAAACTCATTGCCTGGCGACGACAAGCAAACATTAGGGTAGGTGTAGGGTAGGTGTAGGGTAGGTGTAGGGTAGGTGTAGGGTAGGTGTAGGGTAGGTGTAGGGTAGGTGTAGGGTAGGTGTAGGGTAGGTGTAGGGTAGGTGTAGGGTAGGTGTAGGGTAGGTGTAGGGTAGGTGTAGGGTAGGTGTAGGGTAGGTGTAGGGTAGGTGTAGGGTAGGTGTAGGGTAGGTGTAGGGTAGGTGTAGGGTAGGTGTAGGGTAGGTGTAGGGTAGGTGTAGGGTAGGTGTAGGGTAGGTGTAGGGTAGGTATAGGGTACATGTAGGGTAGGTTAAGGAATACTTCTCAAAAACACGACAAAGCCGCGAGCTGCTTGCAGCTCGCGCACCAAGCAAATACTAGTTATATTATATAAAACTGCATTACCACTGACTGACTCACTCACTCATTGACATAATTGTTCTCCCAGATGGTGGATGGGGAGGTGGGTATATTTTGACAGATTCGTATACAAGTAACTCTCGCGAGTATGGGAAAAGTCCCAAACCTCCCCTTTTCCTCCCCCCTCCTCCCCCCCTCTATCGTATCTCGGAAACTAAGGTACCCGTAGAATGTTTTTTTTACGGATTCGTTTAGAGGAGGCTCGCAAAAGTAAAAACCATTTTTCAAAGTTGACCCCCTCGCCCCCCTTCTCCCCCCCTTTAAGCGGATCTCGAAAGTTGGAACATTTGGAACATTTCTTTTTTCAGGTTCATATAAAGGGGCAATGCTTTAGTCACAAACAAACCATTTTTCATAGTTGACCCCCTTGCCCCCCTTCTCCCCCCTCCCCCCCCGTTTTGGCGAATCTTTTTTTTTCGTTTTTTTTACGGATTCGTTTAGAGGAGGCTCGGAAAAGTAAAAACCATTTTTCAAAGTTGGTCCCCTCGCCCCCCTTCTCCCCCCCTTTAAGCGGATCTCGGAAGTTGAGAGACTTGGAACATTACTTTTTTCAGATTCATATAAAGGGGCAATGCTATAAACACAAACAAACCATTTTTCAAAGTTTCCCCCTTGCCCCCCATCTCCCCCCTCCCCCCTCCCCGTTTTGGCGATTTTTTTTTTCAGTTTTTTTTACGGATTCGTTTCGAGGAGGCTCGGCAAAGTAAAAACCAGTATTCAAAGTTGACCCCCTCGCCCCCCCTTCTCCCCCCCTTTAAGCGGATCTCGGAAGTTGAGAGACTTGGAACATTTCTTTTTTCAGATTCATATAAAGGGGCAATGCTTTAGTCACAAACAAACCATTTTTCAAAGTTGACCCCCTTGCCCCCCTTCTCCCCCCTACCTCCCCCGTTTTGGCGAATCATTTTTTTTTGTTTTTTTTACGGATTCGTTTAGAGGAGGCTCGGAAAAGTAAAAAACATTTTTCAAAGTTGACCCCCTCGCCCCCCTCCTCCCCCCCTTTAAGCAGATCTCGGAAGTTGAGAGACTTGGAACATTTCTTTTTTCAGATTCATATAAAGGGGCAATGCTATAGTCACAAACAAACCATTTTTCAAAGTTGACCCCCTTGCCCCCTTCTCCCCCCTCCCCCCCCCGTTTTGGCGAATCTTTTTTTTACGGATTCAGCGTAGGGATCCCGAGTGGAGCGAACCTACGAGACCGAGTGCAGCGCAGGGGGGAGGTGGCGAGCGAAGCGAGCCGGCGACCTCCGTAGCTTAACGAAGGTTGAGTGGGTGAAGCTAAACTCAGTGCCGGCGACGACAAGCAAACATTAGGGTTATGTTTTTTGGAACAAAGTGTAGGGTAGGTGTAGGGTAGGTGTAGGGTAGGTGTAGGGTAGGTGTAGGGTAGGTGTAGGGTAGGTGTAGGGTAGCTGTAGGGTAGGTGTAGGGTAGGTGTAGGGTAGGTGTAGGGTAGGTGTAGGGTAGGTGTAGGGTAGGTGTAGGGTAGGTGTAGGGTAGGTGTAGGGTAGGTGTAGGGTAGGTGTAGGGTAGGTGTAGGGTAGGTGTAGGGTAGGTGTAGGGTAGGTGTAGGGTAGGTGTAGGGTAGGTGTAGGGTAGGTGTAGGGTAGGTGTAGGGTAGGTGTAGGGTAGGTGTAGGGTAGGTGTAGGGTAGGTGTAGGGTAGGTGTAGGGTAGGTGTAGGGTAGGTGTAGGGTAGGTGTAGGGTAGGTGTAGGGTAGGTGTAGGGTAGGTGTAGGGTAGGTGTAGGGAAGGTGTAGGGTAGGTGTAGGGACAACAACACGCGAGCTGCTTGCAGCTCGCGCACCAAGCAAATACTAGTTATACTATATAAAACTGCATTACCACTGACTCACTGACTGACTGACTCATTGACATAATTGTTCTCCAAGATGGTGGAGGGGGAGGTGGGTATATTTTGACAGATTCGTAAACAAGTAACTCCCGTGAGTATGGGAAAAGTGCCAAACCTCCCCTTTTCCTCCCCCCTCCTCCCCCCCTCTATCGTATCTCGGAAACTAAGGTACCCGTATTTTTTGTTTTTTACGGATTCGTTTAGAGGAGGCTCGCAAAAGTAAAAACCATTTTTCAAAGTTGACCCCCTCGCCCCCCTTCTCCCCCCCTTTAAGCGGATCTCGAAAGTTGAGAGACTTGGAACATTTCTTTTTTCAGATTCATATAAAGGGGCAATGCTTTAGTCACAAACAAACCATTTTTCATAGTTGACCCCCTTGCCCCCCTTCTCCCCCTCCCCCCCCCCCTTTCGGCGAATCTTTTTTTCGTGTTTTTTTTACGGATTCGTTTAGAGGAGGCTCGGAAAAGCAAAAACCATTTTTCAAAGTTGACCCCCTCGCCCCCCCTTCTCCCCCCCTTTAAGCGAATCTCGAAAGTTGGAACATTTGGAACATTTCTGTTTTCAGATTCATATAAAGGGGCAATGCTATAGTCACAAACAAACCATTTTTCAAAGTTGACCCCCTTGCCCCCCTTCTCCCCCCTCCCTCCCCGTTTTGGCTTATCTTTTTTTTTGTTTTTTTTTACGGATTCAGCGTAGGGATCCCGAGTGGAGCGAACCTACGAGACCGAGTGCAGCGCAGGGGGGAGGTGGCGAGCGAAGCGAGCCGGCGACCTCCGTAGCGTAACGAAGGTTGAGTGGGTGAAGCGAAATTCAGTGCCTGGCGACGACAAGCAAACATTAGGGTTATGTTTTTTGGAACAAAGTTTAGGGTAGGTGTAGGGTAGGTGTAGGGTAGGTGTAGGGTAGGTGTAGGGTAGGTGTAGGGTAGGTGTAGGGTAGGTGTAGGGTAGGTGTAGGGTAGGTGTAGGGTAGGTGTAGGGTAGGTGTAGGGTAGGTGTAGGGTAGGTGTAGGGTAGGTGTAGGGTAGGTGTAGGGTAGGTGTAGGGTAGGTGTAGGGTAGGTGTAGGGTAGGTGTAGGGTAGGTGTAGGGTAGGTGTAGGGTAGGTGTAGGGTAGGTGTAGGGTAGGTGTAGGGTAGGTGTAGGGTAGGTGTAGGGTAGGTGTAGGGTAGGTGTAGGGTAGGTGTAGGGTAGGTGTAGGGTAGGTGTAGGGTAGGTGTAGGGTAGGTGTAGGGTAGGTGTAGGGTAGGTGTAGGGTAGGGTAGGTGTAGGAACAACAACACGCGAGCTGCTTGCAGCTCGCGCACCAAGCAAATACTAGTTATATTATATAAAACTGCATTACCACTCACTGACTCACTGACTCACTGACTCATTGACATAATTGTTCTCCCAGATGGTGGAGGGGGAGGTGGGTATATTTTGACAGATTCGTAAACAAGTAACTCCCGTGAGTATGGGAAAAGTGCCAAACCTCCCCTTTTCCCCCCCCCTCCTCCCCCCCTCTATCGTATCTCGGAAACTAAGGTACCCGTATTTTTTGTTTTTTACGGATTCGTTTAGAGGAGGCTCGGAAAAGTAAAGACCAGTTTTCAAAGTTGACCCCCTCACCCCCCTTCTCCCCCCCTTTAAGCGGATCTCGGAAGTTGAGAGACTTGGAACATTTCTTTTTTCAGATTTATATAAAGGGGCAATGCTTGAGTCGGAATCATTTTTCAAAACTCCCCACTCTCCCTCCCTTCATCCCTCCTCTCCCCAACCTCCCCTACCTAATATCGGTCGTCGAAACCTGTCCGGTGGGAGTGGACCAGGCAGCGTAGGGACGCCGAATGGAGCGAACCTACGAGACCGAGTGCAGCGCAGGGGGGAGGTGGCGAGCGAAGCGAGCCGGCGACCTCCGTAGCGTAACGAAGGTTGAGTGGGTGAAGCGAAACTCAGTGCCTGGCGACGACAAGCAAACATTAGGGTTATGTTTTTTGGAATAAAGTGTAGGGTAGGTGTAGGGAAGGTGTAGGGTAGGTGTAGGGTAGGTGTAGGGTAGGTGTAGGGTAGGTGTAGGGTAGGTGTAGGGTAGGTGTAGGGTAGGTGTAGGGTAGGTGTAGGGTAGGTGTAGGGTAGGTGTAGGGTAGGTGTAGGGTAGGTGTAGGGTAGGTGTAGGGTAGGTGTAGGGTAGGTGTAGGGTAGGTGTAGGGTAGGTGTAGGGTAGGTGTAGGGTAGGTGTAGGGTAGGTGTAGGGTAGGTGTAGGGTAGGTGTAGGGTAGGTGTAGGATAGGTGTAGGGTAGGTGTAGGGTAGGTGTAGGGTAGGTGTAGGGTAGGTGTAGGGTAGGTGTAGGGTAGGTGTAGGGTAGGTGTAGGGTAGGTGTAGGGTAGGTGTAGGGTAGGTGTAGGGTAGGTGTAGGGTAGGTGTAGGGTAGGTGTAGGGTAGGTGTAGGGTAGGTGTAGGGTAGGTGTAGGGTAGGTGTAGGGTAGGTGTAGGGTAGGTGTAGGGTAGGTGTAGGGTAGGTGTAGGGTAGGTGTAGGGTAGGTGTAGGGTAGGTGTAGGGTAGGTTAAGGAATACTTCTCAAAAACACGACAAAGCCGCGAGCTGCTTGCAGCTCGCGCACCAAGCAAATACTAGTTATATTATATAAAGCTGGATTACCACTCACTCACTGACTGACTCACTCATTGACATAATTGTTCTCCCAGATGGTGGATGGGGAGGTGGGTATATTTTGACAGATTCGTAAACAAGGAACTCCCGTGAGTATGGGAAAAGTGCCAAACCTCCCCTTTCCCCCCCCCCCCTCTTCCCCCCCTCTATCGTTTCTCGGAAACTAAGGTACCCGTATTTTTTGTTTTTTACGGATTCGTTTAGAGGAGGCTCGGAAAAATAAAAAGCATTTTTCAAAGTTGACCCCCTCGCCCCCCTTCTCCCCCCCTTTAAGCGGATCTCGAAAGTTGGAACATTTGGAACATTTCTTTTTTCATATTCATAGAAAGGGGCAATGCTATAGTCACAAACGAACCAGTTTTCAAAGTAGACCTCCTTGTCCCCCTTCTCCCTCCTCCCCCCCCCCCCCGTTTTGGCGAATCTTTGTTTTGTTTTTTTTACGGATTCAGCGTAGGGATCCCGAGTGGAGCGAACCTACGAGACCGAGTGCAGCGCAGGGGGGAGGTGGCGAGCGAAGCGAGCCGGCGACCTCCGTAGCGTAACGAAGGTTGAGTGGGTGAAGCGAAACCCAGTGCCTGGCGACGACAAGCAAACATTAGGGTTATGTTTTTTGGAACAAAGTGTAGGGTAGGTGTAGGGTAGCTGTAGGATAGGTGTAGGGTAGGTGTAGGGTAGGTGTAGGGAAGGTGTAGGGTAGGTGTAGGGTAGGTGTAGGGTAGGTGTAGGGTAGGTGTAGGGTAGGTGTAGGGTAGGTGTAGGGTAGGTGTAGGGTAGGTGTAGGGTAGGTGTAGGGTAGGTGTAGGGTAGGTGTAGGGTAGGTGTAGGGTAGGTGTAGGGTAGGTGTAGGGTAGGTGTAGGGTAGGTGTAGGGTAGGTGTAGGGTAGGTGTAGGGTAGGTGTAGGGTAGGTGTAGGGTAGGCTAAGGAATACTTCGTGTAGGGTAGGTGTAGGGACAACAACACGCGAGCTGCTTGCAGCTCGCGCACCAAGCAAATACTAGTTTATATTATATAAAACTGCATTACCACTGACTCACTGACTCATTGACATAATTGTTCTCCCAGATGGTGGAGGGGAAGGTGGGTATATTTTGACAGATTCGTAAACAAGTAACTTCAGTGAGTATGGGAAAAGTGCCAAACCTCCCCTTTTCCCCCCCCCTCCTCCCCCCCTCTATCGTATCTCGGAAACTAAGGTACCCGTATTTTTTGTTTCTTACGGATTCGTTTAGAGGAGGCTCGGAAAAGTAAAAAGCATTTTTCGAAGTTGACCCCCTCGCCCCCCTTCTCCCCCCCTTTAAGCGGATCTCGAAAGTTGGAACATTTGGAACATTTATTTTTTCAGATTCATAGAAAGGGGCAATGCTATAGTCACAAACGAACCATTTTTCAAAGTTGACCCCCTTGCCCCCCTTCTCCCCCCTCCCCCCCCCGTTTTGGCTAATCTTTTTTTTCAGTTTTTTTTACGGATTCGTTTAGAGGAGGCTCGGAAAAGTAAAAACCATTTTTCAAAAATGACCCCCTCGCCCCCCTTCTCCCCCCCTTTAAGCGGATCTCGGAAGTTGAGAGACTTGGAACATTTCTTTTATCATATTCACATAAAGGGGCAATGCTATAGTCATAAACAAACCATTTTTCAAAGTTGACCCCCTTGCCCCCTCCTCCCCCCCCCCCCCCGTTTTGGCGAATCTTTCTTTTTTTTTTACGGATTCAGCGTAGGGATCCCGAGTGGAGCGAACCTACGAGACCGAGTGCAGCGCAGGGGGGAGGTGGCGAGCGAAGCGAGCCGGCGACCTCCGTAGCGTAACGAAGGTTGAGTGGGTGAAGCGAAACTCAGTGCCTGGCGACGACAAGCAAACATTAGGGTTTATGTTTTTTGGAACAAAGTGTAGGGTAGGTGTAGGGTAGGTGTAGGGTAGGTGTAGGGTAGGTGTAGGGTAGGTGTAGGGTAGGTGTAGGGTAGGTGTAGGGTAGGTGTAGGGTAGGTGTAGGGTAGGTGTAGGGTAGGTGTAGGGTAGGTGTAGGGTAGGTGTAGGGTAGGTGTAGGGTAGGTGTAGGGTAGGTGTAGGGTAGGTGTAGGGACAACAACACGCGAGCTGCTTGCAGCTCGCGCACCAAGCAAATACTAGTTATTATATTATATAAAACTGCATTACCACTCACTGACTGACTCATTGACATAATTGTTCTCCCAGATGGTGGATGGGGAGGTGGGTATATTTTGACAGATTCGTAAACAAGTAACTCCCGTGAGTATGGGAAAAGTCCCAAACCTCCCCTTTTCCTCCCCCCTCCTCCCCCCCTCTATCGTATCTCGGAAACTAAGGTACCCGTATTTTTTGTTTTTTACGGATTCGTTTAGAGGAGGCTCGGAAAAGTAAAAACCATTTTTCAAAGTTGACCGCCTCGCCCCCCTTCTCCCCCCCTTTAAGTGGATCTCGGAAGTTGAGAGACTTGGAACATTTCTTTTTCCAGATTCATATAAAGGGGCAATGCTATAGTCAAAAACAAACCATTTTTCAAAGTAGACCCCCTTGCCCCCCTTCTCCCCCCCCCCCTCCCCGTTTTGGCGAATCTTTTTTTTCAGTTTTTTTTACGGATTCGTTTAGAGGAGGCTCGGAAAAGTAAAAACCATTTTTCAAAGTTGACCCCCTCGCCCCCCTTCTCCCCCCCTTTAAGCGGATCTCGAAAGTTGAGAGACTTGGAACATTTCTTTTTTCAGATTCATATAAAGGGGCAATGCTATAGTCACAAACGAACCAGTTTTCAAAGTTGACCCCCTTGCCCCCCTTCTCGCCCCTCCCCCCCCCCGTTTTGGCGAATCTTTTTTTTGTTTTTTTTACGGATTCAGCGTAGGGATCCCGAGTGGAGCGAACCTACGAGACCGAGTGCAGCGCAGGGGGGAGGTGGCGAGCGAAGCGAGCCGGCGACCTCCGTAGCGTAACGAAGGTTGAGTGGGTGAAGCGAAACTCAGTGCCTGGCGACGACAAGCAAACATTAGGATTATGTTTTTTGGAACAAAGTGTAGGGTAGGTGTAGGGTAGGTGTAGGGTAGGTGTAGGGTAGGGTAGGTGTAGGGTAGGTGTAGGGTAGGTGTAGGGTAGGTGTAGGGTAGGTGTAGGGTAGGTGTAGGGTAGGTGTAGGGTAGGTGTAGGGTAGGTGTAGGGTAGGTGTAGGGTAGGTGTAAGGTAGGTGTAGGGTAGGTGTAGGGTAGGTGTAGGGTAGGTGTAGGGTAGGTGTAGGGTAGGTGTAGGGTAGGTGTAGGGTAGGTGTAGGGTAGGTGTAGGGTAGGTGTAGGGTAGGTGTAGGGTAGGTGTAGGGTAGGTGTAGGGTAGGTGTAGGGTAGGTGTAGGGTAGGTGTAGGGTAGGTGTAGGGTAGGTGTAGGGTAGGTGTAGGGTAGGTGTAGGGTAGGTGTAGGGTAGGTGTAGGGTAGGTGTAGGGTAGGTGTAGGATAGGTGTAGGGTAGGTGTAGGGTAGGTGTAGGGTAGGTGTGGGGTAGGTGTAGGGTAGGTGTAGGGTAGGTGTAGGGTAGGTGTTGGGTAGGTGTAGGGTAGGTGTAGGGTAGGTGTAGGGTAGGTGTAGGGTAGGTTAAGGAATACTTCTCAAAAACACGACGAAACCGCGAGCTGCTTGCAGCTCGCGCACCAAGCAAATACTAGTTATACTATATAAAACTGCATTACCACTGACTCACTGACTGACTCACTCATTGACATAATTGTTCTCCCAGATGGTGGATGGGGAGGTGGGTATATTTTGACAGATTCGTAAACAAGTAACTCCCGTGAGTATGGGAAAAGTCCCAAACCTCCCCTTTTCCTCCCCCCTCCTCCCCCCCTCTATCGTATCTCGGAAACTAAGGTACCCGTAGAATGTTTTTTTTACGGATTCGTTTAGAGGAGGCTCGGAAAAGTAAAAAGCATTTTTCAAAGTTGACCCCCTCGCCCCCCTTCTCCCCCCCTTTAAGCGGATCTCGAAAGTTGGAACATTTGGAACATTTATTTTTTCAGATTCATAGAAAGGGGCAATGCTATAGTCACAAACGAACCATTTTTCAAAGTTGACCCCCTTGCCCCCCTTCTCCCCCCTCCCCCCCCGTTTTGGCTAATCTTTTTTTTTTGTTTTTTTTACGGAATCGTTTAGAGGAGGCTCGGTAAAGTAAAAACCATTTTTCAAAGTTGACCCCCTCGCCCCCCTTCTCCCCCCCTTTAAGCGGATCTCGGAAGTTGAGAGACTTGGAACATTTCTTTTTTCAGATTCATATAAAGGGCCAATGCGATAGTCACAAACAAACCATTTTTCAAAGTTGACCCTTTGCCCCCCTTCCTCCCCCCCCCCCCCCGTTTTGGCGAATCTTTTTTTTTTGTTTTTTTTTCGGTTTCAGCGTAGGGATCCCGAGTGGAGCGAACCTACGAGACCGAGTGCAGCGCAGGGGGGAGGTGGCGAGCGAAGCGAGCCGGCGACCTCCGTAGCGTAACGAAGGTTGAGTGGGTGAAGCGAAACTCATTGCCTGGCGACGACAAGCAAACATTAGGGTAGGTGTAGGGTAGGTGTAGGGTAGGTGTAGGGTAGGTGTAGGGTAGGTGTAGGGTAGGTGTAGGGTAGGTGTAGGGTAGGTGTAGGGTAGGTGTAGGGTAGGTGTAGGGTAGGTGTAGGGTAGGTGTAGGGTAGGTGTAGGGTAGGTGTAGGGTAGGTGTAGGGTAGGTGTAGGGTAGGTGTAGGGTAGGTGTAGGGTAGGTGTAGGGTAGGTGTAGGGTAGGTGTAGGGTAGGTGTAGGGTAGGTGTAGGGTAGGTGTAGGGTAGGTATAGGGTACATGTAGGGTAGGTTAAGGAATACTTCTCAAAAACACGACAAAGCCGCGAGCTGCTTGCAGCTCGCGCACCAAGCAAATACTAGTTATATTATATAAAACTGCATTACCACTGACTGACTCACTCACTCATTGACATAATTGTTCTCCCAGATGGTGGATGGGGAGGTGGGTATATTTTGACAGATTCGTATACAAGTAACTCTCGCGAGTATGGGAAAAGTCCCAAACCTCCCCTTTTCCTCCCCCCTCCTCCCCCCCTCTATCGTATCTCGGAAACTAAGGTACCCGTAGAATGTTTTTTTTACGGATTCGTTTAGAGGAGGCTCGCAAAAGTAAAAACCATTTTTCAAAGTTGACCCCCTCGCCCCCCTTCTCCCCCCCTTTAAGCGGATCTCGAAAGTTGGAACATTTGGAACATTTCTTTTTTCAGGTTCATATAAAGGGGCAATGCTTTAGTCACAAACAAACCATTTTTCATAGTTGACCCCCTTGCCCCCCTTCTCCCCCCTCCCCCCCCGTTTTGGCGAATCTTTTTTTTTCGTTTTTTTTACGGATTCGTTTAGAGGAGGCTCGGAAAAGTAAAAACCATTTTTCAAAGTTGGTCCCCTCGCCCCCCTTCTCCCCCCCTTTAAGCGGATCTCGGAAGTTGAGAGACTTGGAACATTACTTTTTTCAGATTCATATAAAGGGGCAATGCTATAAACACAAACAAACCATTTTTCAAAGTTTCCCCCTTGCCCCCCATCTCCCCCCTCCCCCCTCCCCGTTTTGGCGATTTTTTTTTTCAGTTTTTTTTACGGATTCGTTTCGAGGAGGCTCGGCAAAGTAAAAACCAGTATTCAAAGTTGACCCCCTCGCCCCCCCTTCTCCCCCCCTTTAAGCGGATCTCGGAAGTTGAGAGACTTGGAACATTTCTTTTTTCAGATTCATATAAAGGGGCAATGCTTTAGTCACAAACAAACCATTTTTCAAAGTTGACCCCCTTGCCCCCCTTCTCCCCCCTACCTCCCCCGTTTTGGCGAATCATTTTTTTTTGTTTTTTTTACGGATTCGTTTAGAGGAGGCTCGGAAAAGTAAAAAACATTTTTCAAAGTTGACCCCCTCGCCCCCCTCCTCCCCCCCTTTAAGCAGATCTCGGAAGTTGAGAGACTTGGAACATTTCTTTTTTCAGATTCATATAAAGGGGCAATGCTATAGTCACAAACAAACCATTTTTCAAAGTTGACCCCCTTGCCCCCTTCTCCCCCCTCCCCCCCCCGTTTTGGCGAATCTTTTTTTTACGGATTCAGCGTAGGGATCCCGAGTGGAGCGAACCTACGAGACCGAGTGCAGCGCAGGGGGGAGGTGGCGAGCGAAGCGAGCCGGCGACCTCCGTAGCTTAACGAAGGTTGAGTGGGTGAAGCGAAACTCAGTGCCGGCGACGACAAGCAAACATTAGGGTTATGTTTTTTGGAACAAAGTGTAGGGTAGGTGTAGGGTAGGTGTAGGGTAGGTGTAGGGTAGGTGTAGGGTAGGTGTAGGGTAGGTGTAGGGTAGGTGTAGGGTAGCTGTAGGGTAGGTGTAGGGTAGGTGTAGGGTAGGTGTAGGGTAGGTGTAGGGTAGGTGTAGGGTAGGTGTAGGGTAGGTGTAGGGTAGGTGTAGGGTAGGTGTAGGGTAGGTGTAGGGTAGGTGTAGGGTAGGTGTAGGGTAGGTGTAGGGTAGGTGTAGGGTAGGTGTAGGGTAGGTGTAGGGTAGGTGTAGGGTAGGTGTAGGGTAGGTGTAGGGTAGGTGTAGGGTAGGTGTAGGGTAGGTGTAGGGTAGGTGTAGGGTAGGTGTAGGGTAGGTGTAGGGTAGGTGTAGGGTAGGTGTAGGGTAGGTGTAGGGTAGGTGTAGGGTAGGTGTAGGGTAGGTGTAGGGAAGGTGTAGGGTAGGTGTAGGGACAACAACACGCGAGCTGCTTGCAGCTCGCGCACCAAGCAAATACTAGTTATACTATATAAAACTGCATTACCACTGACTCACTGACTGACTGACTCATTGACATAATTGTTCTCCAAGATGGTGGAGGGGGAGGTGGGTATATTTTGACAGATTCGTAAACAAGTAACTCCCGTGAGTATGGGAAAAGTGCCAAACCTCCCCTTTTCCTCCCCCCTCCTCCCCCCCTCTATCGTATCTCGGAAACTAAGGTACCCGTATTTTTTGTTTTTTACGGATTCGTTTAGAGGAGGCTCGCAAAAGTAAAAACCATTTTTCAAAGTTGACCCCCTCGCCCCCCTTCTCCCCCCCTTTAAGCGGATCTCGAAAGTTGAGAGACTTGGAACATTTCTTTTTTCAGATTCATATAAAGGGGCAATGCTTTAGTCACAAACGAACCAGTTTTCAAAGTTGACCCCCTTGCCCCCCTTCTCCCCCCTCGCCCCCCGATTTGGCGAATCTTTTTTTTTTGTTTTTTTTACGGATTCGTATAGAGGAGGCTCGGAAAAGTAAAAACCATTTTTCAAAGTTGACCCCCTCGCCCCCCTTCTCCCCCACTTTAAGCGGATCTCGGAAGTTGAGAGACTTGGAACATTTATTTTTTCATATTCATATAAAGGGGCAATGCTATAGTCACAAACGAACCAGTTTTCAAAGTTGACCCCCTGCCCCCCTTCTCCCCCCCTCCCCCCCCCCCGTTTTGGCGAATCGTTTTTCTTTGTTTTTTTTACGGATTCAGCGTAGGGATCCCGAGTGGAGCGAACCTACGAGACCGAGTGCAGCGCAGGGGGGAGGTGGCGATCGAAGCGAGCCGGCGACCTCCGTAGCGTAACGAAGGTTGAGTGGGTGAAGCGAAACTCAGTGCCTGGCGAAGACAAGCAAACATTAGGGTTATGTTTTTTGGAACAAAGTGTAGGGTAGGTGTAGGGTAGGTGTAGGGTAGGTGTAGGGTAGGTGTAGGGTAGGTGTAGGGTAGGTGTAGGGTAGGTGTAGGGTAGGTGTAGGGTAGGTGTAGGGTAGGTGTAGGGTAGGTGTAGGGTAGGTGTAGGGTAGGTGTAGGGTAGGTGTAGGGTAGGTGTAGGGTAGGTGTAGGGTAGGTGTAGGGTGGGTGTAGGGTAGGTGTAGGGTAGGTGTAGGGTAGGTGTAGGGTAGGTTAAGGAATACTTCTCAAAAACACGACAAAGCCGCGAGCTGCTTGCAGCTCGCGCACCAAGCGAATACTAGTTATACTATATAAAACTGCATTACCACTCACTGACTGACTGACTGACTGACTCATTGACATAATTGTTCTCCCAGATGGTGGAGGGGAAGGTGGGTATATTTTGACAGATTCGTAAACAAGTAACTCCCGTGAGTATGGGAAAAGTGCCAAACCTCCCCTTTTCCCCCCCCCTCCTCCCCCCCTCTATCGTATCTCGGAAACTAAGGTACCCGTATTTTTTGTTTTTTACGGATTCGTTTAGAGGAGGCTCGGAAAAGTAAAGACCAGTTTTCAAATTTGACCCCCTCGCCCCCCTTCTCCCCCCCTTTAAGCGGATCTCGGAAGTTGAGAGACTTGGAACATTTCTTTTTTCAGATTCATATAAAGGGGCAATGCTATAGTCACAAACGAACTATTTTTCAAAGTTGACCCCCTTGCCCCACTTCTCCCCCCTCCCCCCCCCCGTTTTGGCGAATTTTTTTTTCGTGTTTTTTTTACGGATTCTTTTAGAGGAGGCTCGGAAAAGTAAAAACCATTTTTCAAAGTTGACCCCCTCGCCCCCCTTCTCCCCCCCTATAAGCGGATCTCGGAAGTTGAGAGACTTGGAACATTTCTTTTTTCAGTTTCATATAAAGGGGCAATGCTATAGTCACAAACAAACCATTTATCAAAGTTGACCCCCTTGCCGCCCATCTCCCCCCTCCCCCCCCCCCCGTTTTGGCGAATCTTTTATTTGTTTTTTTTACGGATTCAGCGTAGGGATCCCGAGTGGAGCGAACCTACGAGACCGAGTGCAGCGCAGGGGGGAGGTGGCGAGCGAAGCGAGCCGGCGACCTCCGTAGCGTAACGAAGGTTGAGTGGGTGAAGCGAAACTCAGTGCCTGGCGACGACAAGCAAACATTAGGGTTATGTTTTTTGGAACAAAGTTTAGGGTAGGTGTAGGGTAGGTGTAGGGTAGGTGTAGGGTAGGTGTAGGGTAGGTGTAGGGTAGGTGTAGGGTAGGTGTAGGGTAGGTGTAGGGTAGGTGCAGGGTAACTTAAGGAATACTTCTCAAAAACACGACGAAACCGCGAGCTGCTTGCAGCTCGCGCACCAAGCAAATACTAGTTATATTATACTATATAAAACTGCATTACCACTGACTGACTGACATAATTGTTCTCCCAGATGGTGGATGGGGAGGTGGGTATATTTTGACAGATTCGTAAACAAGTGACTCTCGCGAGTATGGGAAAAGTCCCAAACCTCCCCTTTTCCTCCCCCCTCCTCCCCCCCTCTATCGTATCTCGGAAACTAAGGTACCCGTAGTATATTTTTTTTACGGATTCGTTTAGAGGAGGCTCGGAAAAGCAAAAACCATTTTTCAAATTTGACCCCCTCGCCCCCCTTCTCACCCCCTTTAAGCGGATCTCGGAAGTTGAGAGACTTGGAACATTTCTTTTTTCAGATTCATATAAAGGGGCAATGCTATAGTCACAAACATACCATTTTTCAAAGTTGACCCCCTTGCCCCCCTTCTACCCCCTTCCCCCCGTTTTGGCGAATCTTTTTTTTTTGTTATTTTTTCGGATTCGTATAGAGGAGGCTCGGAAAAGTAAAAACCATTTTTCCAAGTTTACCCCCTCGCCCCCCTTCTCCCCCCCTTTAAGCGGATCTCGGAAGTTGAGAGACTTAGAACATTTATTTTTTCAGATTCATATAAAGGGGCAATGCTATAGTCACAACCAACCATTTTTCAAAGTTGACCCCCTCGCCCCCCTTTCCCCCCCGTTTTGGCGAATCTTTTTTTTTTGTTTTTTTTACGGATTCAGCGTAGGGATCCCGAGTGGAGCGAAACTCAGTGCCTGGTGACGACAAGCAAACATTAGGGTTATGTTTTTTGGAACAAAGTGTAGGGTAGGTGTAGGGTAGGTGTAGGGTAGGTGTAGGGTAGGTGTAGGGTAGGTGTAGGGTAGGTGTAGGGTAGGTGTAGGGTAGGTGTAGGGTAGGTGTAGGGTAGGTGTAGGGTAGGTGTAGGGTAGGTGTAGGGTAGGTGTAGGGTAGGTGTAGGGTAGGTGTAGGGTAGGTGTAGGGTAGGTGTAGGGTAGGTGTAGGGTAGGTGTAGGGTAGGTGTAGGGTAGGTGTAGGGTAGGTGTAGGGTAGGTGTAGGGTAGGTGTAGGGTAGGTGTAGGGTAGGTGTAGGGTAGGTGTAGGGTAGGTGTAGGGTAGGTGTAGGGTAGGTGTAGGGTAGGTGTAGGGTAGGTGTAGGGTAGGTGTAGGGTAGGTGTAGGGTAGGTGTAGGGTAGGTGTAGGGTAGGTGTAGGGTAGGTGTAGGGTAGGTGTAGGGTAGGTGTAGGGTAGGTGTAGGGTAGGTGTAGGGTAGGTGTAGGGTAGGTGTAGGGTAGGTGTAGGGTAGGTGTAGGGTAGGTGTAGGGTAGGTGTAGGGTAGGTGTAGGGTAGGTGTAGGGTAGGTGTAGGGTAGGTGTAGGGTAGGTGTAGGGTAGGTGTAGGGTAGGTGTAGGGTAGGTGTAGGGTAGGTGTAGGGTAGGTGTAGGGTAGGTGTAGGGTTGGTGTAGGGTAGATGTAGGGTTGGTGTAGGGTAGTTGTAGGGTAGGTTAAGGAATACTTCTCAAAAACACGACAAAACCGCGAGCTGCTTGCAGCTCGCGCACCAAGCGAATACTAGTTTTATAGGTCTATAAAATTGCATTAGCTTTTATTATATTATATAAAGCTGGATTACCACTCACTCACTGACATAATTGTTCTCCCAGATGGTGGATGGGGAGGTGGGTATATTTTGACAGATTCGTAAACAAGTAACTCTCGCGAGTATGGGAAAAGTCCCAAACCTCCCCTTTTCCACCCCCCTCCTCCCCCCCTCTATCGTATCTCGGAAACTAAGGTACCCGTAGTATGTTTTTTTTACGGATTCGTTTAGAGGAGGCTCGGAGAAGTAAAAAACATTTTTCAAAGTTGACCCCCTCGCCCCCCTTCTCCCCCCCTTTAAGCGGATCTCGGAAGTTGAGAGACTTGGAACATTTCTTTTTTCAGATTCATATAAAGGGGCAATGCTATAGTCACAAACATACCATTTTTTAAAGTTGACCCCCTTGCTCCCCTTCTCCCCCCTCCCCCCCGTTTTGGAAAATCTTTTTTTTTTTTTTTTTACGGAATCTTTTAGAGGAGGCTCGGAAAAGTAAAAACCATTTTTTAAAGTTGACCCCCTCGCCCCCCTTTCCCCCCCCCTTTAAGCGGATCTCGGAAGTTGAGAGACTTGGAACATTTCTTTTTTCAGATTCATATAAAGGGGCAATGCTAAAGTCACAAACAAACCATTTTTCAAAGTTGACCCCCTTGCCCCCCTTCTCCCCCCTTCCCCCCCCGTTTTGGCGAATCTTTTTTTTTTGTTTTTTTTACGGATTCAGCGTAGGGATCCCGAGTGGAGCGAACCTACAAGACTGAGTGCAGCGCAGGGGGGAGGTGGCGAGCGAAGCGAGCCGGCGACCTCCGTAGCGTAACGAAGGTTGAGTGGGTGAAGCGAAACTCAGTGCCTGGCGACGACAAGCAAACATTAGGGTTATGTTTTTTGGAACAAAGTGTAGGGTAGGTGTAGGGTAGGTGTAGGGTAGGTGTAGGGTAGGTGTAGGGTAGGTGTAGGGTAGGTGTAGGGTAGGTGTAGGGTAGGTGTAGGGTAGGTGTAGGGTAGGTGTAGGGTAGGTGTAGGGTAGGTGTAGGGTAGGTGTAGGGTAGGTGTAGGGTAGGTGTAGGGTAGGTGTAGGGTAGGTGTAGGGTAGGTGTAGGGTAGGTGTAGGGTAGGCGTAGGGTAGGTGTAGGGTAGGTGTAGGGTAGGTGTAGGGTAGGTGTAGGGTAGGTGTAGGGTAGGCGTAGGGTAGGTGTAGGGTAGGTGTAGGGTAGGTGTAGGGTAGGTGTAGGGTAGGTGTAGGGCAGGTGTAGGGTAGGTGTAGGGCAGGTGTAGGGTAGGTGTAGGGCAGGTGTAGGGACAACAACACGCGAGCTGCTTGCAGCTCGCGCACCAAGCAAATACTAGTTATTATATTATATAAAGCTGGATTACCACTCACTCACTGACTGACTCATTGACATAATTGTTCTCCCAGATGGTGGAGGGGAAGGTGGGTATATTTTGACAGATTCGTAAACAAGTAACTCCCGTGAGTATGGGAAAAGTGCCAAACCTCCCCTTTTCCCCCCCCCTCCTCCCCCCCTCTATCGTATCTCGGAAACTAAGGTACCCGTATTTTTTGTTTTTTACGGATTCGTTTAGAGGAGGCTCGGAAAAGTAAAGACCAGTTTTCAAAGTTGACCCCCTCGCCCCCCTTCTCCCCCCCTTTAAGCGGATCTCGAAAGTTGGAACATTTGGAACATTTCTTTTTTCAGATTCATATAAAGGGGCAATGCCATAGTCACAAACAAACCATTTTTCAAAGTTGACCCCCTTGCCCCCCTTTCCCCCCCCCGTTTTGGCGAATCTTTTTTTTTTCAGTTTTTTTTACGGATTCGTTTAGAGGAGGCTCGGAAAAGTAAAAGCCATTTTTCAAAGTTGACCCCCTCGCCCCCCTTCTCCCCCCCTTTAAGCGGATCTCGGAAGTTGAGAGACTTGGAACATTTCTTTTTTCAGATTCATATAAAGGGGCAATGCTATAGTCACAAACAAACCATTTTTCAAAGTTGACCCCCTTGCCCCCCTTCCCCCCCCGTTTTGGCGAATCTTTTTTTTTTGTTTTTTTTACGGATTCAGCGTAGGGATCCCGAGTGGAGCGAACCTACAAGACTGAGTGCAGCGCAGGGGGGAGGTGGCGAGCGAAGCGAGCCGGCGACCTCCGTAGCGTAACGAAGGTTGAGTGGGTGAAGCGAAACTCAGTGCCTGGCGACGACAAGCAAACATTAGGGTTATGTTTTTTGGAACAAAGTGTAGGGTAGGTGTAGGGTAGGTGTAGGGTAGGTGTAGGGTAGGTGTAGGGTAGGTGTAGGGTAGGTGTAGGGTAGGTGTAGGGTAGGTGTAGGGTAGGTGTAGGGTAGGTGTAGGGTAGGTGTAGGGTAGGTGTAGGGTAGGTGTAGGGTAGGTGTAGGGTAGGTGTGGGGTAGGTGTAGGGTAGGTGTGGGGTAGGTGTAGGGTAGGTGTAGGGTAGGTGTAGGGTAGGTGTAGGGTAGGTGTAGGGTAGGTGTAGGGTAGGTGTAGGGTAGGTGTAGGGTAGGTGTAGGGTAGGTGTAGGGTAGGTGTAGGGTAGGTGTAGGGTAGGTGTAGGGTAGGTGTAGGGTAGGTGTAGGGTAGGTGTAGGGTAGGTGTAGGGTAGGTGTAGGGTAGGTGTAGGGTAGGTGTAGGGTAGGTGTAGGGTAGGTGTAGGGTAGGTGTAGGGTAGGTGTAGGGTAGGTGTAGGGTAGGTGTAGGGTAGGTGTAGGGTAGGTGTAGGGTAGGTGGAGGGTAGGTGTGAGGTAGGTGTAGGGTAGGTGTAGGGTAGGTGTAGGGTAGGTGTAGGGTAGGTGTAGGGTAGGTGTAGGGTAGGTGTAGGGTAGGTGTAGGGTAGGTGTAGGGTAGGTGTAGGGTAGGTGTAGGGTAGGTGTAGGGTAGGTGTAGGGTAGGTGTAGGGTAGGTGTAGGGTAGGTGTAGGGTAGGTGTAGGGTAGGTGTAGGGTAGGTGTAGGGTAGGTGTAGGGTAGGTGTAGGGTAGGTGTAGGGTAGGTGTAGGGTAGGTGTAGGGTAGGTGTAGGGTAGGTGTAGGGTAGGTGTAGGGTAGGTGTAGGGTAGGTGTAGGGTAGGTGTAGGGTAGGTGTAGGGTAGGTGTAGGGTAGGTGTAGGGTAGGTGTAGGGTAGGTGTAGGGTAGGTGTAGGGTAGGTGTAGGGTAGGTGTAGGGTAGGTGTAGGGTAGGTGTAGGGTAGGTGTAGGGTAGGTGTAGGGTAGGTGTAGGGTAGGTGTAGGGTAGGTGTAGGGTAGGTGTAGGGTAGGTGTAGGGTAGGTGTAGGGTAGGTGTAGGGTAGGTGTAGGGTAGGTGTAGGGTAGGTGTAGGGACAACATCGCGAGCTGCTTGCAGCTCGCGCACCAAGCAAATACTAGTTATATAATATAAAACTGCATTACCACTGACTCACTGACTCACTCATTGACATAATTGTTCTCCCAGATGGTGGATGGGGAGGTGGGTATATTTTGACAGATTCGTAAACAAGTAACTCCCGTGAGTATGGGAAAAGTCCCAAACCACCCCTTTTCCTCCCCCCTCCTCCCCCCCTCTATCGTATCTCGGAAACTAAGATACCCGTATTTTTTGTTTTTTACGGATTCGTTTAGAGGAGGCTCGCAAAAGTAAAAACCATTTTTCAAAGTTGACCCCCTCGCCCCCTTCTCCCCCCCTTTAAGCGGATCTCGGAAGTTGAGAGACTTGGAACATTTCTTTTTTCAGATTCATATAAAGGGGCAATGCTATAGTCACAAACAAACCATTTTTCAAAGTTGACCCCCTTGCCCCCCTTCTCCCCCCTCCCCCCCCGTTTTGGCGAATCTTTTTTTTTTGTTTTTTTTACGGATTCGTTTAGAGGAGGCTCGGAAAAGTAAAAACCATTTTTCAAAGTTGACCCCCTCGCCCCCCTTCTCCCCCCCTTTAAGCGGATCTCGGAAGTTGAGAGACTTGGAACATTTCTTTTTTCAGATTCATATAAAGGGGCAATGCTATAGTCACAAACAAACCATTTTTCAAAGTTGACCCCCTTGCCCCCCTTCTCCCCCCTCTCGCCCCGTTTTTTTTTACGAATTCGTTTAGAGGAGGCTCGGAAAAGTAAAAACCATTTTTCAAAGTTTAAAACCTTTGTCCCCCTTCTCCCCCCCCCCTCCCGTTTTGGCGAATCTTTTTTTTGTCAGTTTTTTTTACGGATTCAGCGTAGGGATCCCGAGTGGAGCGAACCTACGAGACCGAGTGCAGCGCAGGGGGGAGGTGGCGAGCGAAGCGAGCCGGCGACCTCCGTAGCGTAACGAAGGTTGAGTGGGTGAAGCGAAACTCAGTGCCTGGCGACGACAAGCAAACGTAGGTGTAGGGTAGGTGTAGGGTAGGTGTAGGGTAGGTGTAGGGTAGGTGTAGGGTAGGTGTAGGGTAGGTGTAGGGTAGGTGTAGGGTAGGTGTAGGGTAGGTGTAGGGTAGGTGTAGGGTAGGTGTAGGGTAGGTGTAGGGTAGGTGTAGGGTAGGTGTAGGGTAGGTGTAGGGTAGGTGTAGGGTAGGTGTAGGGTAGGTGTAGGGTAGGTGTAGGGTAGGTGTAGGGTAGGTGTAGGGTAGGTGTAGGGTAGGTGTAGGGTAGGTGTAGGGTAGGTGTAGGGTAGGTGTAGGGTAGGTGTAGGGTAGGTGTAGGGTAGGTGTAGGGTAGGTGTAGGGTAGGTGTAGGGTAGGTGTAGGGTAGGTGTAGGGTAGGTGTAGGGTAGGTGTAGGGTAGGTGTAGGGTAGGTGTAGGGTAGGTGTAGGGTAGGTATAGGGTAGGTGTAGGGTAGGTGTAGGGTAGGTGTAGGGTAGGTGTAGGGTAGGTGTAGGGTAGTTGTAGGGTAGGATGGCGAAATGGGATGGCGACACTGGCCATGTAAACATAAGCTCCGTAATTAAAAATAATATTTCTAAATAAACAAAGTAAAACCACTAAGTAAAGCCGACAGTGCGTTTATAAACAGTTAAATATTCAGTGATATCGTTTTCCAGCAGTATTGTGAACTGAAAACGTATTTGTGATGCATTTACGAAATACAAAGTGTATGTGACAATATCCTTTTCTTGCAACTATAACAGGTGAAATAACATTAAAAACTATTATAAGTGATAAAACCTATATATAAAACAAGGCTTACGTATTTCGCAAGTTCCAGAAAGCAAAATTACGTACAACATTACACAACAACATTAACATTAGTACTTGGATTCGTTATTTTTCTGCAATTCAAATATAAACTTGTACAGTGTTGTGTTTATGTTATGCAGTGATACCAACATAAGCGCAATCAATCAACACAGGGCGCGTTCCGTGTTGAAATACTTTGACTTTTAGCCTCACGTATTATAGCGCCATCTATAAACGAGGACTCCGTCATTTCTCAACGGGTGCGTTCCAGTAAAACACAATTTATATATTTCGCATAACATACCAAAGTGCAACAAATTAACCAGATTATTTATTGGATATTTGTTTAAACTAACATATAATGGAACTTAAAGATAACAACATCACTATGAGAAACCCCCGTAGAAATCGTCTAATGCGATCTCACTCTGACGCATCGATTGAGTTATTGGATACCTCCTCATCTTCGAATTTAAGTATTAAGAGCATGATGGACTTATCTACTCATGTCAAGAGTGACGAAGTGCTGGATTTGCAGAATTTGATTAAAACCCTAAGGGAGCAATTATTAAGTGCACATGCGGAAATTGAAAGCTTAAATTTAGATAATACCACACTGAAAGAACAATTACAGAAAGAAAGACAGAAAAATGAGCGACTTATGGAGATTAGCCAAAGCGTGAGAAAAATTGATAAATCATATAGCAACGCAAAGAGAAATAATTATTCGACAAGAAAACTAAATCTAAACTTGGAATTTCACACTCCTAAATCTACTACTCAATTAAATTCATCTATTGAATCCCGAAAATATGATAACAATTCAAAACCCGATGTTGACCATTCTAAAAATAAAGGTGAAAACGTGGACAGCTTTAATTTGGTGCACAATATTAGCAGCTATAAAACGGGTACACAAAATATGGTGGAACATTCAAATACCGCAGATAGCTACAACTTCGAACAAAAATGTAACAATACAAAAAAAAACTCGAACAGTGTCAACGCAGGAAAAACAAAAGAAAAATATTGTAAAGCTGGTAAAATATTAATATTATCGGACAATCAAGGCAAAGGTATAGTTCAGATGTTAATCAAAAGTGGTAATAAACTAATATGTAAAGATTTTAATATACAATCGGTCACAAAACCAAATGCAACAACTAAGTATGTGTTATCTGATTGTTGCAACATGGCAAAATCCTTGTCTAAAACCGATAGTATTATTATAATGACAGGTAGTAATGACTCTAATCCGACGGAATTTATGTCTGAAATGTCAATAGCATTAAATTTCCTAAAAAATTGCAATGTATTTATAGCCAATGTATTTCATAATCGGATTCTTAACGAGCGAAAATTGAATGACCAGTTAAAGCTTCTTACCCAATATTACAAAAATTGTACATTTATAGAAGCAGGAACAGAGGATTTTTTGCAAAAAATAATCTACCAAATCAATGTTAAACATTATAACAATAAATTCCTTTCCTTTAACAACCACAAAAATAAGGGTACGGCTGTTAATAAGGGGACACATGATAGACAAAAAGTTAATACTTCAAATAAAAAGGTAGAACTAGAAAGGGGTACAATACCCTACTATTTTGAGAATCAACTAATAAATTCAAAAAAGGTTCACAACTCATCTTGTCTAAATAATAACCTGGCATCATTGAGGGGTACAATCCCCTTTTATTTTCCAATTCTCCAAAAAACTTCACAAATGGATCCAAAGAACATGGCATTCAATAAGAAGATTTTTTTTCGTTCCTAAGCATTCTTTTGCAATAGTTCACCAAAACATTGCCGGTGCCCTAAATAAAATTCAGGAAATTGAGATAGTGTTGGATGAGTTAAAAGAATTAAAGAAAAATGTTGCAGTAGTATGTCTTAGTGAACATTTCATTAAAAAGGGTGATGAAAAATACCTGGATATAAATAATTTTAATCTTGGGGCCATTTACTCACGCCAAGAACAAAAACGCGGAGGCACATGTATCTTGTGTCAAAAGGGTTATGTTAGTACTGAACTGAGTTTTCTAAAGGATCTTGCAGTGGAGAAACATTTTGAAATATGCGGTGTAGAAATTGAACAAATCAAATTGATTGTGGTTTGTATATATAGAACACCAAATTCTGATGTAAATATATTTTTTAAAAATTTCATTAAAACATTACATAAACTACAATATAAAAAATACAAAATACTAATATGTGGTGATTTTAACATAGATTTATTAATAGATGATAAAAACAGTACTAAATTTAAAGAATTGTTACTTAATTATGGAATGTATTACTATATACGTGAGCCGACTAGGCTCAAACACTGTATAGACAATATAATTGGTAATGTAACAAATGCAATAGGTGAAACATACAATTGTTTCCTGTCTGATCATAATACAGCACAAATCGTTACAATTGACCAACAAATTAAGAATAAAACTGATTTCTTTTTTGAGGCTATTAATGATTTAAATAAAGGTAATGTTGCTAGGTTCATTGAATGCATAAGTTGCTTAGGTTTTAGTGAAATTTATGATATTTCAGATGCTAATGCAGCCTTTGATGGGTTTCATGATCTTATAACATTGATCTATAATCTTTGTTTTCCATGTATAAAAATTAAAAGAAAATACAATATGAATAAACAAAAATGGATCACAAAAGGAATTAAAAAAAGCTGTAAAACTAAGAGGTCATTAAGACACCAATATTATTTGAATAGAAATAATGAAAATAAGAATCAATTTAAGACATATTCTAAATTGTTAAGAAATTGTATGAATAACTTGCAATCTTTATGTAACCATAAGTACATTACTCATTCGCGAAACAAAAACAAAGCTACATGGAATATTGTAAAGCGCAATGCGGGCACCGCACCGTCTAGGGATTGCATCAATAAAATCGAAGACAATTGTATAACACTTACTTCCGGATCTGACATTGCTAATAAATTCAATAATCACTTCATTGACATTGCCATAAATAATTCCTCTAATTTTAATAATGATAATATTGACATGCAAAACATAGAAATTCATGATAATAGCATATTTTTAGAACCTACAAATGCTTCTGAAATTGAAACTATCATAAAGTCATTAAGAAATACTAAATCGGCAGGCTATGATAATATCACAACCGAACTTCTTAAAAGTATATCAAAATATATATCATCGCCTTTAGCATATATTATTAATCTATCTTTGGAGCAGGGTTGTTTTCCTGACAGATTGAAACTTTCCTTAATTAAGCCATTATATAAAAAGGGCTCTAAATGTAATGTTGACAACTATAGACCTATAGCACTAACTCCCATACTTTCAAAAGTATTTGAAAGAGTAATGTACAGGCGGTTGTTAAGGTTCCTAGATAAATATAATATTCTAGTTAGTCAACAATATGGATTTAGACAAAATAAATCCACTACCTTAGCAATTTATACTTTAATAAAACAAATCATGAACAATATCAATACAAAAATCCCCTCCTGCGCACTATTTTTGGATTTAAGCAAGGCGTTCGACCTCGTTGATCATGTTAGGCTATTAGATAAAATGGAAAGATATGGAATAAGAGGTCCGGCTTTAAAATGGTTTCAGTCGTATTTACGTGACAGAAAGCAGATAACAAGAATAGCAAAGTTGAACCCTATGACAAATAGTATGGATAATTTCGAATCTGAACCAAGAATTAATAATTGTGGTGTCCCCCAGGGAAGCATTCTGGGACCGTTATTGTTTCTTCTTTATATAAACGACTTACCTAAATCAATAGAACACCAATGTGTACTGTTTGCTGATGACACCACAATTATCATTAAATGTAAAGATCAACAAAACTATGACAATGAAATTAATCAAACATTGAATAATATTATAAAATGGTTAAATACTAACAAACTAAAGTTAAATATTGCTAAAACCAACGTACTCCACTTTAAAACATGGAAAAGTAAACCTATCCATCTTCAAGTTGCGTATAATAATATTAGCGTCAAGCAGGTATATAACACAAAGTTTCTAGGCGTAACACTTGATGAGCACTTAACATGGAAGAATCATATTGAGATACTCTGCAAAAAAATCAACCAATTTGTTTTTGCACTAAGGAAGGTCAAAAATGTAACGTCGAGAGAAACATCCATAATGGTGTATCATGCCTATGTCTGTTCAGTTATTCGCTACGGCATGCCGCGGCATAGTTGTATGGGGAAACTCCTCAGAAATAGATCGAATTTTCATTGCTCAAAAAAAATGTATCCGCGCAATTTTTAATATGCAATGGTCTGATTCGTGTAGGCCTATATTTAAATCACAAAACCTTTTGACTGTACCCTGCATATATATCTTTGAAATTGCTAAGTTTCTGAGATCCAATCTTGCATTATTTGAACGAAGGGATAATACAAATAAGAGGAAAGCTGCACATTTGGATTTCGAGATACCTGTTCCTAAGTTGCAACTCTTCCGAAAGAGTTGTATCTACATGGCTCCCCTAATTTATAATGCTTTGCCGAAGCCAATTACCCAATTACCTTTCAGAAAATTTTGTTCGGCACTACGGAAGTGGTTATTGCAGGAATGTTTTTACTCAATTCACGAATTTTTTGCAAAATGTCCCTGTAAATATTTTTCTCTTGATCTGGCATCAAAATACAGACTTAAGTAATTATTTAAGTTAGGTGGTAATATGTTAAATGTATTGTTTTATTTCATTATATGGTAAAAATTGAATTGTGTAGTATATAGATATATAATGATTGAAATACTAATTAAATTTTATTATTAATAATATAATGTAATTGAAAATTTATGTAAGAATTTCATTAAATTGGAATTTGAATTTGCATGCCGTTAAAACGGTGAGACATGTAGCACTATGCAATATCATGAAATTAACACCTCTGTAAATACCATGTTTCTAGCAAATAAATATTCTATTCTATTCTATTCTATTCTAGGTGTAGAGTTGGTGTAGGGTAGGTGTAGGGTGGGTTAAGGAATACTTCTCAAAAACACGACAAAGCCGCGAGCTGCTTGCAGCTCGCGCACCAAGCAAATACTAGTTATTATTATACTATATAAAACTGCATTACCACTCACTCATTGACATAATTGTTCTCCCAGATGGTGGATGGGGAGGTGGGTATATTTTGACAGATTCGTAAACAAGTAACTCCCGTGAGTATGGGAAAAGTCCCAAACCTCCCCTTTTCCTCCCCCTTCCTCCCCCCCTCTATCGTATCTCGGAAACTAAGGTACCCGTAGAATGTTTTTTTTACGGATTCGTTTAGAGGAGGCTCGGAAAAGTAAAAAGCATTTTTCAAAGTTGACCCCCTCGCCCCCCTTCTCCCCCCCTTTAAGCGGATCTCGAAAGTTGGAACATTTGGAACATTTATTTTTTCAGATTCATATGAAGGGGCAATGCTTTAGTCACAAACGAACCAGTTTTCAAAGTTGACCCCCTTGCCCCCCTTCTCCCCCCTTCCCCCCCGTTTTGGCGAATCTTTTTTTTCAGTTTTTTTTACGGATTCGTTTAGAGGAGGCTCGGAAAAGTAAAAACCATTTTTCAAAGTTGACCCCCTCGCCCCCCTTCTCCCCCCCTTTAAGTGGATCTCGGAAGTTGAGAGACTTGGAACATTTCTTTTTTCAGATTCATATAAAGGGGCAATGCTATAGTCACAAACGAACCAGTTTTCAAAGTTGACCCCCTTGCCCCCCTTCTCCACCCTCCCCCCCCGTTTTGGCGAATCTTTGTTTTTGTTTTTTTTACGGATTCGTTTGGAGGAGGCTCGGCAAAGTAAAAACCATTTTTCAAAGTTGACCCCCTCGCCCCCCTTCTCCCCCCCTTTAAGCGGATCTCGGAAGTTGAGAGACTTGGAACATTTCTTTTTTCAGATTCATATAAAGGGGCAATGCTATAGTCACAAACAAACCATTTTTCAAAGTTGACCCCTCGCCCCCCTTTCCCCCCCCCCGTTTTGGCGAATCTTTCTTTTTTGTTTTTTTTACGGATTCAGCGTAGGGATCCCGAGTGGAGCGAACCTACGAGACCGAGTGCAGCGCAGGGGGGAGGTGGCGAGCGAAGCGAGCCGGCGACCTCCGTAGCGTAACGAAGGTTTAGTTGGTGAAGCGAAACTCAGTGCCTGGCGACGACAAGCAAACATTAGGGTTATGTTTTTTGGAACAAAGTGTAGGGTAGGTGTGGGGTAGGTGTGGGGTAGGTGTAGGGTAGGTGTAGGGTAGGTGTAGGGTAGGTGTAGGGTAGGTGTAGGGTAAGTGTAGGGTAGGTGTGGGGTAGGTGTGGGGTAGGTGTAGGGTAGGTGTAGGGTAGGTGTAGGGTAAGTGTAGGGTAGGTGTAGGGTAGGTGTAGGGTAGGTGTAGGGTAGGTGTAGGGTAGGTGTAGGGTAGGTGTAGGGTAGGTGTAGGGTAGGTGTAGGGTAGGTGTAGGGTAGGTGTAGGGTAGGTGTAGGGTAGGTGTAGGGTAGGTGTAGGGTAGGTGTAGGGTAGGTGTAGGGTAGGTGTAGGGTAGGTGTAGGGTAGGTGTAGGGTAGGTGTAGGGTAGGTGTAGGGTAGGTGTAGGGTAGGTGTAGGGTAGGTGTAGGGTAGGGTAGGTGTAGGGACAACAACACGCGAGCTGCTTGCAGCTCGCGCACCAAGCAAATACTAGTTATATTATATAAAACTGCATTACCACTGACTGACTCACTCATTGACATAATTGTTCTCCCAGATGGTGGAGGGGGAGGTGGGTATATTTTGACAGATTCGTAAACAAGTAACTCCCGTGAGTATGGGAAAAGTCCCAAACCTCCCCTTTTCCTCCCCCCTCCTCCCCCCCTCTATCGTATCTCGGAAACTAAGGTACCCGTATTTTTTGTTTTTTACGGATTCGTTTAGAGGAGGCTCGGAAAAGTAAAGACCATTCTTCAAAGTTGACCCCCTCGCCCCCCTTCTCCCCCCCTTTAAGCGGATCTCGGAAGTTGAGAGACTTGGAACATTTATTTTTTCAGATTCATATAAAGGGGCAATGCTATAGTCACAAACAAACCATTTTTCAAAGTTGACCCCCTTGCCCCCCTTCTCCCCCCCCCCCCTCGTTTTGGCGAATCTTTTTTTTTTCAGTTTTTTTTACGGAATCGTTTAGAGGAGTCTGGAAAAGTAAAAACCATTTTTCAAAAATGACCCCCTCGCCCCCCTTCTCCCTCCCTTTAAGCGGATCTCGGAAGTTGAGAGACTTGGAACATTTCTATTTTCAGATTCATATAAAGGGGCAATGCTATAGTCACAAACAAACCATTTTTCAAAGTTGACCCCCTTGACCCCCTTCCCCCCCGCGTTTTGGCGAGTCTTTTTTTTTTATTTTTTTTACGGATTCAGCGTAGGGACCCCGAATGGAGCGAACCTACGAGACCGAGTGCAGCGCAGGGGGGAGGTGGCGAGCGAAGCGAGCCGGCGACCTCCGTAGCGTAACGAAGGTTGAGTGGGTGAAGCGAAACTCAGTGCCTGGCGACGACAAGCAAACATTAGGGTTATGTTTTTTGGAACAAAGTGTAGGGTAGGTGTAGGGTAGGTGTAGGGTAGGTGTAGGGTAGGTGTAGGGTAGGTGTAGGGTAGGTGTAGGGTAGGTGTAGGGTAGGTGTAGGGTAGGTGTAGGGTAGGTGTAGGGTAGGTGTAGGGTAGGTGTAGGGTAGGTGTAGGGTAGGTGTAGGGTAGGTGTAGGGTAGGTGTAGGGTAGGTGTAGGGTAGGTGTAGGGTAGGTGTAGGGTAGGTGTAGGGTAGGTGTAGGGTAGGTGTAGGGTAGGTGTAGGGTAGGTGTAGGGTAGGTGTAGGGTAGGTGTAGGGTAGATGTAGGGTAGGTGTAGGGTAGGTGTAGGGTAGGTGTAGGGTAGGTGTAGGGAAGGTGTAGGGTAGGTGTAGGGTAGGTGTAGGGTAGGGTAGGTGTAGGGTAGGTGTAGGTGTAGGGTAGGTGTAGGGTAGGTGTAGGGTAGGTGTAGGGTAGGTGTAGGGTAGGTGTAGGGTAGGTGTAGGGTAGGTGTAGGGTAGGTGTAGGGTAGGTGTAGGGTAGGTGTAGGGTAGGTGTAGGGTAGGTGTAGGGTAGGTGTAGGGTAGGTGTAGGGTAGGTGTAGGGTAGGTGTAGGGTAGGTGTAGGGTAGGTGTAGGGTAGGTGTAGGGTAGGTGTAGGGTAGGTGTAGGGTAGGTGTAGGGTAGGTGTAGGGTAGGTGTAGGGTAGGTGTAGGGTAGGTGTAGGGTAGGTGTAGGGTAGGTGTAGGGTAGGTGTAGGGTAGGTGTAGGGTAGGTGTAGGGTAGGTGTAGGGTAGGTGTAGGGTAGGTGTAGGGTAGGTGTAGGGTAGGTGTAGGGTAGGTGTAGGGTAGGTGTAGGGTAGGTGTAGGGTAGGTGTAGGGTAGGTGTAGGGTAGGTGTAGGGTAGGTGTAGGGTAGGTGTAGGGTAGGTGTAGGGTAGGTGTAGGGTAGGTGTAGGGTAGGTGTAGGGTAGGTGTAGGGTAGGTGTAGGGTAGGCGTAGGGTAGGTGTAGGGTAGGCGTAGGGTAGGTGTAGGGTAGGTGTAGGGTAGGTGTAGGGTAGGTGTAGGGTAGGTGTAGGGTAGGTGTAGGGTAGGTGTAGGGTAGGTGTAGGGTTGGTGTAGGGTAGGTGTAGGGTAGGTTAAGGAATACTTCTCAAAAACACGACAAAGCCGCGAGCTGCTTGCAGCTCGCGCACCAAGCAAATACTAGTTATATTATATAAAGCTGGATTACCACTCACTCACTCACTGACTCATTGACATAATTGTTCTCCCAGATGGTGGATGGGGAGGTGGGTATATTTTGACAGATTCGTAAACAAGTAACTCCCGTGAGTATGGGAAAAGTGCCAAACCTCCCCTTTTCCCCCCCCTTCCTCCCCCCCTCTATCGTATCTCGGAAACTAAGGTACCCGTATTTTTTGTTTTTTACGGATTCGTTTAGAGGAGGCTCGGAAAAGTAAAGACCATTTTTCAAAAATGACCCCCTCGCCCCCCTTCTCCCCCCCTTTAAGCGGATCTCGGAAGTTGAGAGACTTGGAACATTTATTTTTTCAGATTCATATAAAGGGGCAATGCTTTAGTCACAAAAGAACAAGTTTTCAAGTTGACCCCCTTGCCCCCCTTCTCCCCCCTCCCCCCCCGTTTTGGCAAATCTTTTTTTTTTGGTTTTTTCTACGGATTCGTTTAGAGGAGGCTCGGAAAAGTAAAAACCATTTTTCAAAGTTGACCCCCTCGCCCCCCTTCTCCCCCCCTTTAAGCGGATCTCGGCAGTTGAGAGACTTGGAACATTTCTTTTTTCAGATTCATATAAAGGGGCAATGCTATAGTCACAAACAAACCATTTTTCAAAGTTGACCCCCTTGCTCCCCTTCTTCCCCCCCCCCCCCGTTTTGGCGAATCTTTTTTTTTTCAGTTTTTTTTACGGATTCAGCGTAGGGATCCCGAGTGGAGCGAACCTACGAGACCGAGTGCAGCGCAGGGGGGAGGTGGCGAGCGAAGCGAGCCGGCGACCTCCGTAGCGTAACGAAGGTTGAGTGGGTGAAGTGAAACTCAGTGCCTGGCGACGTCAATCAAACATTAGGGTTATGTTTTTTGGAACTAAGTTTAGGGTAGGTGTAGGGTAGGTGTAGGGTAGGTGTAGGGTAGGTGTAGGGTAGGTGTAGGGTAGGTGTAGGGTAGGTGTAGGGTAGGTGTAGGGTAGGTGTAGGGTAGGTGTAGGGTAGGTGTAGGGTAGGTGTAGGGTAGGTGTAGGGTAGGTGTAGGGTAGGTGTAGGGTAGGTGTAGGGTAGGTGTTGGGTAGGTGTAGGGTAGGTGTTGGGTAGGTGTAGGGTAGGTGTAGGGTAGGTGTAGGGTAGGTGTAGGGTAGGTGTAGGGTAGGTTAAGGAATACTTCTCAAAAACACGACAAAGCCGCGAGCTGCTTGCAGCTCGCGCACCAAGCAAATACTAGTTATTATACTATATAAAACTGCATTACCACTGACTGACTGACTGACATAATTGTTCTCCCAGATGGTGGATGGGGAGGTGGGTATATTTTGACAGATTCGTAAACAAGTGACTCTCGCGAGTTTGGGAAAAGTCCCAAACCTCCCCTTTTCCTCCCCCCTCCTCCCCCCCTCTATCGTATCTCGGAAACTAAGGTACCCGTAGAATGTTTTTTTTACGGATTCGTTTAGAGGAGGCTCGGAAAAGTAAAAAGCATTTTTCAAAGTTGACCCCCTCGCCCCCCTTCTCCCCCCCTTTAAGCGGATCTCGAAAGTTGGAACAATTGGAACATTTCTTTTTTCAGATTCATATAAAGGGGCAATGCTTTAGTCACAAACGAACCAGTTTTCAAAGTTGACCCCCTTGCCCCCCTTCTCCCCCCTCCCCCCCCGTTTTGGCGAATCTTTTTTTTTCGTTTTTTTTTAGGATTCGTTTAGAGGAGGCTCGGAAAAGTAAAAACCACTTTTCAAAGTTGACCCCATCGCCCCCCTTCTCCCCCCCTTTAAGCGGATCTCGGAAGTTGAGAGACTTGGAAGATTTCTTTTTTCAGATTCATATAAAGGGGCAATGCTTGAGTCGGAATCATTTTTCAAAGTTGACCCCCTTGCCCCCCTTCCCCCGACCCCCCCCCCCCCCCCCCGTTTTGGCGAATCTTTTTTTTCAGTTTTTTTTACGGATTCAGCGTAGGGATCCCGAGTGGAGCGAACCTACGAGACCGAGTGCAGCGCAGGGGGAAGGTGGCGAGCGAAGCGAGCCGGCGACCTCCGTAGCGTAACGAAGGTTGAGTGGGTGAAGCGAAACTCAGTGCCTGGCGACGACAAGCAAACATTAGGTTTATGTTTTTTGGAACAAAGTTTAGGGTAGGTGTAGGGTAGGTGTAGGGTAGGTGTAGGGTAGGTGTAGGGTAGGTGTAGGGTAGGTGTAGGGTAGGTGTAGGGTAGGTGTAGGGTAGGTGTAGGGTAGGTGTAGGGTAGGTGTAGGGTAGGTGTAGGGTAGGTGTAGGGACAACAACACGTGGGTGTAGGGACAACAACACGTGGGTGTAGGGACAACAACACGTGGGTGTAGGGACAACAACACGTGGGTGTAGGGACAACAACACGCGAGCTGCTTGCAGCTCGCGCACCAAGCAAATACTAGTTATATTATATAAAACTGCATTACCACTCACTGACTGACTGACTGACTCATTGACATAATTGTTCTCCCAGATGGTGGAGGGGGAGGTGGGTATATTTTGACAGATTCGTAAACAAGTGACTCTCGCGAGTTTGGGAAAAGTCCCAAACATCCCCTTTTCCTCCCCCCTCCTCCCCCCCTCTATCGTATCTCGGAAACTAAGGTACCCGTAGAATGTTTTTTTTACGGATTCGTTTAGAGGAGGCTCGCAAAAGTAAAAACCATTTTTCAAAGTTGACCCCCTCGCCCCCCTTCTCCCCCCCTTTAAGCGGATCTCGAAAGTTGGAACATTTGGAACATTTATTTTTTCAGGTTCATATAAAGGGGCAATGCTATAGTCACAAACAAACCATTTTTCATAGTTGACCCCCTTGCCCCCCTTCTCCCCCCTCCCCCCCCGTTTTGGCGAATCTTTTTTTTTCGTTTTTTTTACGGATTCGTTTAGAGGAGGTTCGGAAAAGTAAAAACCATTTTTCAAAGTTGGCCCCCTCGCCCCCCTTCTCCCCCCCTTTAAGCGGATCTCGGAAGTTGAGAGACTTGGAACATTTCTTTTTTCAGATTCATATAAAGGGGCAATGCTATAGTCACAAACAAACCATTTTTCAAAGTTGACCCCCTTGCTCCCCCCTCCCCCCCCCGTTTTGGCGAATCTTTTTTTTTCAGTTTTTTTTACGGATTCAGCGTAGGGATCCCGAGTGGAGCGAACCCACGAGACCGAGTGCAGCGCAGGGGGGAGGTGGCGAGCGAAGCGAGCCGGCGACCTCCGTAGCGTAACGAAGGTTGAGTGGGTGAAGCGAAACTCAGTGCCTGGCGACGACAATCAAACATTAGGGTTATGTTTTTTGGAACTAAGTTTAGGGTAGGTGTAGGGTAGGTGTAGGGTAGGTGTAGGGTAGGTGTAGGGTAGGTGTAGGGTAGGTTTAGGGTAGGTGTAGGGTAGGTGTAGGGTAGGTGTAGGGTAGGTGTAGGGTAGGTGTAGGGTAGGTGTAGGGTAGGTGTAGGGTAGGTGTAGGGTAGGTGTAGGGTAGGTGTAGTGTAGGTGTAGGGTAGGTGTAGGGTAGGTGTAGGGTAGGTGTAGCGTAGGTGTAGGGTAGGTTAAGGCATACTTCTCAAAAACACGACAAAGACGCGAGCTGCTTGCAGCTCGCGCACCAAGCAAATACTAGTTATACTATATAAAACTGCATTACCACTGACTCACTGACTCACTCACTCATTGACATAATTGTTCTCCCAGATGGTGAAGGGGAAGGTGTGTATATTTTGACAGATTCGTAAACAAGTGACTCTCGCGAGTATGGGAAAAGTCCCAAACCTCCCCTTTTCCTCCCCCCTCCTCCCCCCCTCTATCGTATCTCGGAAACTAAGGTACCCGTAGTATGTTTTTTTTACGGATTCGTTTAGAGGAGGCTTGGAAAAGTAAAAACCATTTTTCAAATTTGACCCCCTCGCCCCCCTTCTCCCCCCCTTTAAGCGGATCTCGGAAGTTGAGAGACTTGGAACATTTCTTTTTTCAGATTCATATAAAGGGGCAATGCTATAGTCACAAACAAACCATTTTTCATAGTTGACCCCCTTGCCCCCCTTCTCCCCCTCCCCCCCCCCCCTTTCGGCGAATCTTTTTTTCGTGTTTTTTTTACGGATTCGTTTAGAGGAGGCTCGGAAAAGTAAAAACCATTTTTCAAAGTTGACCCCCTCGCCCCCCTTCTCCCCCCCTTTAAGCGGATCTCGGAAGTTGAGAGACTTGGAACTTTTCTTTTTTCAGATTCATATA
The DNA here is from genome assembly GCA_948252205.1 of Orthosia incerta. Lineage (NCBI taxonomy): Eukaryota > Metazoa > Arthropoda > Insecta > Lepidoptera > Noctuidae > Orthosia > Orthosia incerta. Next base: position 29,084,514 of record OX411759.1, read on the forward strand.
AAGGGGCAATGCTTGAGTCGGAATCATTTTTCAAAACTCCCCACTACCGAGGAGGGATGAAGGGAGGGACCTTCATCCCTCCTCTCCCCAACCTCCCCTACCTAATATCGGTCGTCGAAACCTGTCCGGTGGGAGTGGACCAGGCAGCGTAGGGATCCCGAGTGGAGCGAATCTACGAGACCGAGTGCAGCGCAGGGGGGAGGTGGCGAGCGAAGCGAGCCGGCGATCTCCGTAGCGTAACGAAGGTTGAGTGGGTGAAGCGAAACTCAGTGCCTGGCGACGACAAGCAAACATAAGGGTTATGTTTTTCGGAACAAAGTGTAGGGTAGGTGTAGGGTAGGTGTAGGGTAGGTGTAGGGTAGGTGTAGGGTAGGTGTAGGGTAGGTGTAGGGTAGGTGTAGGGTAGGTGTAGGGTAGGTGTAGGGTAGGTGTAGGGTAGGTGTAGGGTAGGTGTAGGGTAGGTGTAGGGTAGGTGTAGGGTAGGTGTAGGGTAGGTGTAGGGTAGGTGTAGGGTAGGTGTAGGGTAGGTGTAGGGTAGGTGTAGGGTAGGTGTAGGGTAGGTGTAGGGTAGGTGTAGGGTAGGTGTAGGGTAGGGTAGGGTAGGTGTAGGGTAGGTGTAGGGTAGGTGTAGGGTAGGTGTAGGGTAGGTGTAGGGTAGGTGTAGGGTAGGTGTAGGGTAGGTGTAGGGTAGGTGTAGGGTAGGTGTAGGGTAGGTGTAGGGTAGGTGTAGGGTAGGTGTAGGGTAGGTGTAGGGTAGGTGTAGGGTAGGTGTAGGGTAGGTGTAGGGTAGGTGTAGGGTAGGTGTAGGGTAGGTGTAGGGTAGGTGTAGGGTAGGTGTAGGGTAGGTGTAGGGTAGGTGTAGGGTAGGTGTAGGGTAGGTGTAGGGTAGGTGTAGGGTAGGTGTAGGGTAGGTGTAGGGTAGGTGTAGGGTAGGTGTAGGGTAGGTGTAGGGTAGGTGTAGGGTAGGTGTAGGGTAGGTGTAGGGTAGGTGTAGGGTAGGTGTAGGGTAGGTGTAGGGTAGGTGTAGGGTAGGTGTAGGGTAGGTGTAGGGTAGGTGTAGGGTAGGTGTAGGGTAGGTGTAGGGTAGGTGTAGGGTAGGTTTAGGGTAGGTGTAGGGTAGGTGTAGGGTAGGTGTAGGGTAGGTGTAGGGTAGGTGTAGGGTAGGTGTAGGGTAGGTGTAGGGTAGGTGTAGGGTAGGTGTAGGGTAGGTGTAGGGTAGGTGTAGGGTAGGTGTAGGGTAGGTGTAGGGTAGGTGTAGGGTAGGTGTATGGTAGGTGTAGGGTAGGTGTAGGGTAGGTGTAGGGTAGGTGTAGGGTAGGTGTAGGGTAGGTGTAGGGTAGGTGTAGGGTAGGTGTAGGGTAGGTGTAGGGTAGGTGTAGGGTAGGTGTAGGGTAGGTGTAGGGTAGGTGTAGGGTAGGTGTAGGGTAGGTGTAGGGTAGGTGTAGGGTAGGTGTAGGGTAGGTGTAGGGTAGGTGTAGGGTAGGTGTAGGGTAGGTGTAGGGACAACAACACGCGAGCTGCTTGCAGCTCGCGCACCAAGCAAATACTAGTTATATTATATAAAACTGCATTACCACTGACTGACTCACTCACTCATTGACATAATTGTTCTCCCAGATGGTGGATGGGGAGGTGGGTATATTTTGACAGATTCGTATACAAGTAACTCTCGCGAGTATGGGAAAAGTCCCAAACCTCCCCTTTTCCTCCCCCCTCCTCCCCCCCTCTATCGTATCTCGGAAACTAAGGTACCCGTAGAATGTTTTTTTTACGGATTCGTTTAGAGGAGGCTCGCAAAAGTAAAAACCATTTTTCAAAGTTGACCCCCTCGCCCCCCTTCTCCCCCCCTTTAAGCGGATCTCGAAAGTTGGAACATTTGGAACATTTCTTTTTTCAGGTTCATATAAAGGGGCAATGCTTTAGTCACAAACAAACCATTTTTCATAGTTGACCCCCTTGCCCCCCTTCTCCCCCCTCCCCCCCCGTTTTGGCGAATCTTTTTTTTTCGTTTTTTTTACGGATTCGTTTAGAGGAGGCTCGGAAAAGTAAAAACCATTTTTCAAAGTTGGTCCCCTCGCCCCCCTTCTCCCCCCCTTTAAGCGGATCTCGGAAGTTGAGAGACTTGGAACATTACTTTTTTCAGATTCATATAAAGGGGCAATGCTATAAACACAAACAAACCATTTTTCAAAGTTTCCCCCTTGCCCCCCATCTCGCCCCTCCCCCCTCCCCGTTTTGGCGATTTTTTTTTTCAGTTTTTTTTACGGATTCGTTTCGAGGAGGCTCGGCAAAGTAAAAACCAGTATTCAAAGTTGACCCCCTCGCCCCCCCTTCTCCCCCCCTTTAAGCGGATCTCGGAAGTTGAGAGACTTGGAACATTTCTTTTTTCAGATTCATATAAAGGGGCAATGCTTTAGTCACAAACAAACCATTTTTCAAAGTTGACCCCCTTGCCCCCCTTCTCCCCCCTACCTCCCCCGTTTTGGCGAATCATTTTTTTTTGTTTTTTTTACGGATTCGTTTAGAGGAGGCTCGGAAAAGTAAAAAACATTTTTCAAAGTTGACCCCCTCGCCCCCCTCCTCCCCCCCTTTAAGCAGATCTCGGAAGTTGAGAGACTTGGAACATTTCTTTTTTCAGATTCATATAAAGGGGCAATGCTATAGTCACAAACAAACCATTTTTCAAAGTTGACCCCCTTGCCCCCTTCTCCCCCCTCCCCCCCCCGTTTTGGCGAATCTTTTTTTTACGGATTCAGCGTAGGGATCCCGAGTGGAGCGAACCTACGAGACCGAGTGCAGCGCAGGGGGGAGGTGGCGAGCGAAGCGAGCCGGCGACCTCCGTAGCGTAACGAAGGTTGAGTGGGTGAAGCGAAACTCAGTGCCGGCGACGACAAGCAAATATTAGGGTTATGTTTTTTGGAACAAAGTGTAGGGTAGGTGTAGGGTAGGTGTAGGGTAGGTGTAGGGTAGGTGTAGGGTAGGTGTAGGGTAGGTGTAGGGTAGGTGTAGGGTAGGTGTAGGGTAGGTGTAGGGTAGGTGTAGGGTAGGTGTAGGGTAGGTGTAGGGTAGGTGTAGGGTAGGTGTAGGGTAGGTGTAGGGTAGGTGTAGGGTAGGTGTAGGGTAGGTGTAGGGTAGGTGTAGGGTAGGTGTAGGGTAGGTGTAGGGTAGGTGTAGGGTAGGTGTAGGGTAGGTGTAGGGTAGGTGTAGGGTAGGTGTAGGGTAGGTGTAGGGTAGGTGTAGGGTAGGTGTAGGGTAGGTGTAGGGTAGGTGTAGGGTAGGTGTAGGGTAGGTGTAGGGTAGGTGTAGGGTAGGTGTAGGGTAGGTGTAGGGTAGGTGTAGGGTAGGTGTAGGGTAGGTGTAGGGTAGGTGTAGGGTAGGTGTAGGGTAGGTGTAGGGAAGGTGTAGGGTAGGTGTAGGGACAACAACACGCGAGCTGCTTGCAGCTCGCGCACCAAGCAAATACTAGTTATTATATTATATAAAGCTGGATTACCACTCACTCACTGACTGACTCATTGACATAATTGTTCTCCCAGATGGTGGAGGGGAAGGTGGGTATATTTTGACAGATTCGTAAACAAGTAACTCCCGTGAGTATGGGAAAAGTGCCAAACCTCCCCTTTTCCCCCCCCCTCCTCCCCCCCTCTATCGTATCTCGGAAACTAAGGTACCCGTATTTTTTGTTTTTTACGGATTCGTTTAGAGGAGGCTCGGAAAAGTAAAGACCAGTTTTCAAAGTTGACCCCCTCGCCCCCCTTCTCCCCCCCTTTAAGCGGATCTCGAAAGTTGGAACATTTGGAACATTTCTTTTTTCAGATTCATATAAAGGGGCAATGCCATAGTCACAAACAAACCATTTTTCAAAGTTGACCCCCTTGCCCCCCTTTCCCCCCCCCGTTTTGGCGAATCTTTTTTTTTTCAGTTTTTTTTACGGATTCGTTTAGAGGAGGCTCGGAAAAGTAAAAGCCATTTTTCAAAGTTGACCCCCTCGCCCCCCTTCTCCCCCCCTTTAAGCGGATCTCGGAAGTTGAGAGACTTGGAACATTTCTTTTTTCAGATTCATATAAAGGGGCAATGCTATAGTCACAAACAAACCATTTTTCAAAGTTGACCCCCTTGCCCCCCTTCCCCCCCCGTTTTGGCGAATCTTTTTTTTTTGTTTTTTTTACGGATTCAGCGTAGGGATCCCGAGTGGAGCGAACCTACAAGACTGAGTGCAGCGCAGGGGGGAGGTGGCGAGCGAAGCGAGCCGGCGACCTCCGTAGCGTAACGAAGGTTGAGTGGGTGAAGCGAAACTCAGTGCCTGGCGACGACAAGCAAACATTAGGGTTATGTTTTTTGGAACAAAGTGTAGGGTAGGTGTAGGGTAGGTGTAGGGTAGGTGTAGGGTAGGTGTAGGGTAGGTGTAGGGTAGGTGTAGGGTAGGTGTAGGGTAGGTGTAGGGTAGGTGTAGGGTAGGTGTAGGGTAGGTGTAGGGTAGGTGTAGGGTAGGTGTAGGGTAGGTGTAGGGTAGGTGTAGGGTAGGTGTAGGGTAGGTGTGGGGTAGGTGTAGGGTAGGTGTGGGGTAGGTGTAGGGTAGGTGTAGGGTAGGTGTAGGGTAGGTGTAGGGTAGGTGTAGGGTAGGTGTAGGGTAGGTGTAGGGTAGGTGTAGGGTAGGTGTAGGGTAGGTGTAGGGTAGGTGTAGGGTAGGTGTAGGGTAGGTGTAGGGTAGGTGTAGGGTAGGTGTAGGGTAGGTGTAGGGTAGGTGTAGGGTAGGTGTAGGGTAGGTGTAGGGTAGGTGTAGGGTAGGTGTAGGGTAGGTGTAGGGTAGGTGTAGGGTAGGTGTAGGGTAGGTGTAGGGTAGGTGTAGGGTAGGTGGAGGGTAGGTGTGAGGTAGGTGTAGGGTAGGTGTAGGGTAGGTGTAGGGTAGGTGTAGGGTAGGTGTAGGGTAGGTGTAGGGTAGGTGTAGGGTAGGTGTAGGGTAGGTGTAGGGTAGGTGTAGGGTAGGTGTAGGGTAGGTGTAGGGTAGGTGTAGGGTAGGTGTAGGGTAGGTGTAGGGTAGGTGTAGGGTAGGTGTAGGGTAGGTGTAGGGTAGGTGTAGGGTAGGTGTAGGGTAGGTGTAGGGTAGGTGTAGGGTAGGTGTAGGGTAGGTGTAGGGTAGGTGTAGGGTAGGTGTAGGGTAGGTGTAGGGTAGGTGTAGGGTAGGTGTAGGGTAGGTGTAGGGTAGGTGTAGGGTAGGTGTAGGGTAGGTGTAGGGTAGGTGTAGGGTAGGTGTAGGGTAGGTGTAGGGTAGGTGTAGGGTAGGTGTAGGGTAGGTGTAGGGTAGGTGTAGGGTAGGTGTAGGGTAGGTGTAGGGTAGGTGTAGGGTAGGTGTAGGGTAGGTGTAGGGTAGGTGTAGGGTAGGTGTAGGGTAGGTGTAGGGTAGGTGTAGGGTAGGTGTAGGGTAGGTGTAGGGTAGGTGTAGGGACAACATCGCGAGCTGCTTGCAGCTCGCGCACCAAGCAAATACTAGTTATATAATATAAAACTGCATTACCACTGACTCACTGACTCACTCATTGACATAATTGTTCTCCCAGATGGTGGATGGGGAGGTGGGTATATTTTGACAGATTCGTAAACAAGTAACTCCCGTGAGTATGGGAAAAGTCCCAAACCACCCCTTTTCCTCCCCCCTCCTCCCCCCCTCTATCGTATCTCGGAAACTAAGATACCCGTATTTTTTGTTTTTTACGGATTCGTTTAGAGGAGGCTCGCAAAAGTAAAAACCATTTTTCAAAGTTGACCCCCTCGCCCCCTTCTCCCCCCCTTTAAGCGGATCTCGGAAGTTGAGAGACTTGGAACATTTCTTTTTTCAGATTCATATAAAGGGGCAATGCTATAGTCACAAACAAACCATTTTTCAAAGTTGACCCCCTTGCCCCCCTTCTCCCCCCTCCCCCCCCGTTTTGGCGAATCTTTTTTTTTTGTTTTTTTTACGGATTCGTTTAGAGGAGGCTCGGAAAAGTAAAAACCATTTTTCAAAGTTGACCCCCTCGCCCCCCTTCTCCCCCCCTTTAAGCGGATCTCGGAAGTTGAGAGACTTGGAACATTTCTTTTTTCAGATTCATATAAAGGGGCAATGCTATAGTCACAAACAAACCATTTTTCAAAGTTGACCCCCTTGCCCCCCTTCTCCCCCCTCTCGCCCCGTTTTTTTTTACGAATTCGTTTAGAGGAGGCTCGGAAAAGTAAAAGCCATTTTTCAAAGTTGACCCCCTCGCCCCCCTTCTCCCCCCCTTTAAGCGGATCTCGGAAGTTGAGAGACTTGGAACATTTCTTTTTTCAGATTCATATAAAGGGGCAATGCTTTAGTCACAAACAAACCATTTTTCAAAGTTGACCCCCTTGCCCCCCTTCTCCCCCCTACCTCCCCCGTTTTGGCGAATCATTTTTTTTTGTTTTTTTTACGGATTCGTTTAGAGGAGGCTCGGAAAAGTAAAAAACATTTTTCAAAGTTGACCCCCTCGCCCCCCTCCTCCCCCCCTTTAAGCAGATCTCGGAAGTTGAGAGACTTGGAACATTTCTTTTTTCAGATTCATATAAAGGGGCAATGCTATAGTCACAAACGGACCATTTTTCAAAGTTGACCCCCTTGCCCCCCTTCTCCCCCTCCCCCCCCCGTTTTGGCGCATCTTTTTTTTTTGTTTTTTTTACGGATTCGTTTAGAGGAGGCTCGGAAAAGTAAAAACCATTTTTCAAAGTTGACCCCCTCGCCCCTCTTCTCCCCCCTCCCCCCCCGTTTTGGCGAATCTTTTTTTTTCGTTTTTTTTACGGATTCGTTTAGAGGAGGCTCGGAAAAGTAAAAACCATTTTTCAAAGTTGGCCCCCTCGCCCCCCTTCTCCCCCCCTTTAAGCGGATCTCGGAAGTTGAGAGACTTGGAACATTTCTTTTTTCAGATTCATATAAAGGGGCAATGCTATAGTCACAAACAAACCATTTTTCAAAGTTTCCCCCTTGCCCCCCATCTCCCCCCTCCCCCCCCCCCCTCCGTTTTGGCGTTTTTTTTTTTCAGTTTTTTTTACGGATTCGTTTCGAGGAGGCTCGGAAAAGTAAAAACCATTTTTCAAAGTTGACCCCCTCGCCCCCCTTCTCCCCCCCTTTAAGCGGATCTCGAAAGTAGGAACATTTGGAACATTTCTTTTTTCAGGTTCATTTAAAGGGGCAATGCTATAGTCACAAACAAACCATTTTTCATAGTTGACCCCCTTGCCCCCCTTCCCCCCCCCGTTTTGGCGAATCTTTTTTTTTTGTTTTTTTTACGGATTCAGCGTAGGGATCCCGAGTGGAGCGAACCTACGAGACCGAGTGCAGCGCAGGGGGGAGGTGGCGAGCGAAGCGAGCCGGCGACCTCCGTAGCGTAACGAAGGTTGAGTGGGTGAAGCGAAACTCAGTGCCTGGCGACGACAAGCAAACATTAGGGTTATGTTTTTTGGAACAAAGTGTAGGGTAGGTGTAGGGTAGGTGTAGGGTAGGTGTAGGGTAGGTGTAGGGTACGTGTTGGGTACGTGTAGGGTACGTGTAGGGTACGTGTAGGGTACGTGTAGGGTAGGTGTAGGGTAGGTGTAGGGTTGGTGTAGGGTAGGTGTAGGGTAGGTGTAGGGTAGGTGTAGGGTAGGTGTAGGGTAGGTGTAGGGTAGGTGTAGGGACAACAACACGCGAGCTGCTGGCAGCTCGCGCACCAAGCAAATACTAGTTATTATACTATATAAAACTGCATTACCACTGACTGACTCACTGACTGACTCACTCATTGACATAATTGTTCTCCCAGATGGTGGAGGGGGAGGTGGGTATATTTTGACAGATTCGTAAACAAGTAACTCTCGCGAGTATGGGAAAAGTCCCAAACCTCCCCTTTTTCCCCCCCCTCCTCCCCCCCTCTATCGTATCCTGGAAACTAAGGTACCCGTATTTTTTTTTTTTTACGGATTCGTTTAGAGGAGGCTCGGAAAAGTAAAAACCATTTTTCAAAAATGACCCCCTCGCCCCCCTTCTCCCCCCCTTTAAGCGGATCTCGAAAGTTGGAACATTTGTAACATTTATTTTTTCAGATTCATAGAAAGGGGCAATGCTATAGTCACAAACGAACCAATTTTCAAAGTTGACCCCCTTGCCCCCCTTCTCCCCCTCCCCCCCCCCGTTTTGGCGAATCTTTTTTTCGTGTTTTTTTTACGGATTCGTTTAGAGGAGGCTCGGAAAAGTAAAGACCATTTTTCAAAGTTGACCCCCTGGCCCCCCTTCTCCCCCCCTTTAAGCGGATCTCGGAAGTTGAGAGACTTGGAAAATTTCTTTTTTCAGATTCATATAAAGGGGCAATGCTATAGTCACAAACAAACCATTTTTCAAAGTTGACCCCCTTGCCCCCCTTCTCCCCCCTCCCCCCACCCGTTTTGGCGAATCTTTTTTTTCAGTTTTTTTTACGGATTCGTTTAGAGGAGGCTCGGAAAAGTAAAAACCATTTTTCAAAGTTGACCCCCTCGCCCCCCTTCTCCCCCCCTTTAAGTGGATCTCGGAAGTTGAGAGACTTGGAACATTTCTTTTTTCAGATTCATATAAAGGGGCAATGCTATAGTCATAAACGAACCATTTTTCAAAGTTGACCCCCTTGCCCCCCTCCACCCCCCCTTTTGGCGAATCTTTTTTTTTTGTTTTTTTTTACGGATTCGTTTAGAGGAGGCTCGAAAAAGTAAAAACCATTTTTCAAAGTTGACCCCCGCGCCCCCCTTCTCGCCCCCTTTAAGCGGATCTCGGAAGTTGAGAGACTTGGAACATTTCTTGTTTCAGATTCATATAAATGGGCAATGCTATAGTTACAAACGAACCAGTTTTCAAAGTTGACCCCCTTGCCCCCCTTCTCCCCCCTCCCCCCCCCGTTTTGGCGAATCTTTTTTTCTTGTTTTTTTTACGGATTCGTTTAGGCTCGGAAAAGTTAAAACCATTTTTCAAAGTTGGCCCCCTCGCCCCCCTTCTCCCCCCCTTTAAGCGGATCTCGGAAGTTGAGAGACTTGGAACATTTCTTTTTTCAGATTCATATAAAGGGGCAATGCTATAGTCACAAACAAACCATTTCCAAAAGTTGACACCCTTGCCCCCCTTCTCCCCCCTCCCCCCTCCCGTTTTGGCGAATCTTTTTTACTGATTCAGCGTAGGGATCCCGAGTGGAGCGAACCTACGAGACCGAGTGCAGCGCAGGGGGGAGGTGGCGAGCGAAGCGAGCCGGTGACCTCCGTAGCGTAACGAAGGTTGAGTGGGTGAAGCGAAACTCAGTGCCTGGCGACGACAAGCAAACATTAGGGTTATGTTTTTTGGAACAAAGTTTAGGGTAGGTGTAGGGTAGGTGTAGGGTAGGTGTAGGGTAGGTGTAGGGTAGGTGTAGGGTAGGTGTAGGGTAGGTGTAGGGTAGGTGTAGGGTAGGTGTAGGGTAGGTGTAGGGTAGGTGTAGGGTAGGTGTAGGGTAGGTGTAGGGTAGGTGTAGGGTAGGTATAGGGTAGGTGTAGGGTAGGTGTAGGGTAGGTGTAGGGTAGGTGTAGGGTAGGTGTAGGGTAGGTGTAGGGTAGGTGTAGGGTAGGTGTAGGGTAGGTGTAGGGTAGGTGTAGGGTAGGTGTAGGGTAGGTGTAGGGTAGGTGTAGGGTAGGTGTAGGGTAGGTGTAGGGTAGGTGTAGGGTAGGTGTAGGGTAGGTGTAGGGTAGGTGTAGGGTAGGTGTAGGGTAGGTGTAGGGTAGGTGTAGGGTAGGTGTAGGGTAGGTGTAGGGTTGGTGTAGGGACAACAACACGCGAGCTGCTTGCAGCTCGCGCACCAAGCAAATACTAGTTATTATTATATTATATAAAGCTGGATTACCACTCACTCACTCACTGACTCATTGACATAATTGTTCTCCCAGATGGTGGAGGGGGAGGTGGGTATATTTTGACAGATTCGTAAACAAGTAACTCCCGTGAGTATGGGAAAAGTGCCAAACCTCCCCTTTTCCCCCCCCTCCTCCCCCCCTCTATCGTATCTCGGAAACTAAGGTACCCGTATTTTTAGTTTTTTACGGATTCGTTTAGAGGAGGCTCAGAATAGTAAAAAGCATTTTTCAAAGTTGACCCCCTCGCCCCCCTTCTCCCCCCCTTTAAGCGGATCTCGAAAGTTGGAACATTTGGAACATTTCTTTTTTCAGGTTCATATAAAGGGGCAATGCTATAGTCACAAACAAACCATTTTTCAAAGTTGACCCCCTTGTCCCCCTTCTCCCCCCTCCCCCCCCGTTTTGGCGAATCTTTTTTTTTTGTTTTTTTTACGGAATCGTTTAGAGGAGGCTCGGAAAAGTAAAAACCATTTTTCAAAGATGACCCCCTCGCCCCCCTTCTCCCCCCCTATAAGCGGATCTCGGAAGTTGAGAGACTTGGAACATTTCTTTTTTCAGATTCATATAAAGGGGCAATGCTACAGTCACAAACAAACCATTTTTCAAAGTTGACCCCCTTGCCCCCCATCGCCCCCCCCCCCCCCGTTTTGGCGAATCTTTTTTTTTCAGTTTTTTTTACGGATTCGTTTAGAGGAGGCTCGGAAAAGTAAAAACCATTTTTCATAGCTGACCCCCTCGCCCCCCTTCTCCCCCCCTTTAAGCGGATCTCGGAAGTTGAGAGACTTGGAACATTTCTTTTTTCAGATTTATATAAAGGGGCAATGCTATAATCACAAACAAACCATTTTTCAAAGTTGACCCCCGTGCCCCCCTTCTCCCCCCTCCCCCCCCGTTTTGGCTAATCTTTTTTTTTTGTTTTTTTTACGGATTCGTTTAGAGGAGGCTCGGAAAAGTAAAGACCATTTTTCAAAGTTGACCCCCTCGCCCCCCTTCTCCCCCCCTTTTAGCGGATCTCGGAAGTTGAGAGACTTGGAACATTTCTTTTTTCAGATTTATATAAAGGGGCAATGCTATAGTCACAAACAAACCAGTTTTCAAAGTTGACCCCCTTGCCCCCCTTCTTCCCCCTTACCCCCCCCCCCGTTTTGGCGAATCTTTTTTTTTTGTTTTTTTTACGGAGTCAGCGTAGGGATCCCGAGTGGAGCGAACCTACGAGACCGAGTGCAGCGCAGGGGGGAGGTGGCGAGCGAAGCGAGCCGGCGACCTCCGTAGCGTAACGAAGGTTGAGTGGGTGAAGCGAAACTCAGTGCCTGGCGACGACAAGCAAACATTAGGGTTATGTTTTTTGGAACAAAGTTAAGGGTAGGTGTAGGGTAGGTGTAGGGTAGGTGTAGGGTAAGTGTAGGGTAGGTGTAGGGTTTTGTTTTTTTTACGGAATCGTTTAGAGGAGGCTCGGTAAAGTAAAAACCATTTTTCAAAGTTGACCCCCTCGCCCCCCTTCTCCCCCCCTTTAAGCGGATCTCGGAAGTTGAGAGACTTGGAACATTTCTTTTTTCAGTTTCATATAAAGGGGCAATGCTATAGTCACAAACGAACCAGTTTTCAAAGTTGACCCCCTTGCCCCCCTACTCCCCCCTCCCCCCCGTTTTGGCGAATCTTTTTTTTTTGTTTTTTTTTACGGATTCGTTTAGAGGAGGCTCGGAAAAGTAAAAACCATTTTTCAAAGATGACCCCCACGCCCCCCTTTGCCCCCCCGTTAAGCGGATCTCGGAAGTTGAGAGACTTGGAACATTTCTTTTTTCAGATTCATATAAAGTGGCAATGCTATAGTCACAAACAAACCATTTTTCAAAGTTGACTCCCTTGCCCCCCTTCCTCCCCCCCCCCGTTTTGGCGAATCTTTTTTTTCAGTTTTTTTTACGGATTCGTTTAGAGGAGGCTCGGAAAAGTAAAAACCATTTTTCAAAGTTGACCCCCTCGCCCCCCTTCTCCCCCCCTTTAAGCGGATCTCGAAAGTTGAGAGACTTGGAACATTTCTTTTTTCAGATTCATATAAAGGGGCAATGCTATAGTCACAAATAAACCATTTATCAAAGTTGACCCCCTTGCCGCCCATCTCCCCCCTTCCCCCCCCCCGTTTTGGCGAATCTTTTATTTGTTTTTTTTACGGATTCAGCGTAGGGATCCCGAGTGGAGCGAACCTACGAGACCGAGTGCAGCGCAGGGGGGAGGTGGCGAGCGAAGCGAGCCGGCGACCTCCGTAGCGTAACGAAGGTTGAGTGGGTGAAGCGAAACTCAGTGCCTGGCGACGACAAGCAAACATTAGGGTTATGTTTTTTGGAACAAAGTTTAGGGTAGGTGTAGGGTAGGTGTAGGGTAAGTGTAGGGTAGGTGTAGGGTTTTGTTTTTTTTACGGAATCGTTTAGAGGAGGCTCGGTAAAGTAAAAACCATTTTTCAAAGTTGACCCCCTCGCCCCCCTTCTCCCCCCCTTTAAGCGGATCTCGGAAGTTGAGAGACTTGGAACATTTCTTTTTTCAGTTTCATATAAAGGGGCAATGCTATAGTCACAAACGAACCAGTTTTCAAAGTTGACCCCCTTGCCCCCCTACTCCCCCCTCCCCCCCCGTTTTGGCGAATCTTTTTTTTTGTTTTTTTTTACGGATTCGTTTAGAGGAGGCTCGGAAAAGTAAAAACCATTTTTCAAAGTTGACCCCCACGCCCCCCTTTGCCCCCCCGTTAAGCGGATCTCGGAAGTTGAGAGACTTGGAACATTTCTTTTTTCAGATTCATATAAAGGGGCAATGCTATAGTCACAAACAAACCATTTTTCAAAGTTGACTCCCTTGCCCCCCTTCCTCCCCCCCCCCGTTTTGGCGAATCTTTTTTTTCAGTTTTTTTTACGGATTCGTTTAGAGGAGGCTCGGAAAAGTAAAAACCATTTTTCAAAGTTGAACCCCTCGCCCCCCTTCTCCCCCCCTTTAAGCGGATCTCGGAAGTTGAGAGACTTGGAACATTTCTTTTTTCAGTTTCATATAAAGGGGCAATGCTATAGTCACAAACGAACCAGTTTTCAAAGTTGACCCCCTTGCCCCCCTACTCCCCCCTCCCCCCCCGTTTTGGCGAATCTTTTTTTTTTGTTTTTTTTTACGGATTCGTTTAGAGGAGGCTCGGAAAAGTAAAAACCATTTTTCAAAGTTGACCCCCACGCCCCCCTTTGCCCCCCCGTTAAGCGGATCTCGGAAGTTGAGAGACTTGGAACATTTCTTTTTTCAGATTCATATAAAGGGGCAATGCTATAGTCACGAACAAACCATTTTTCAAAGTTGACTCCCTTGCCCCCCTTCCTCCCCCCCCCCGTTTTGGCGAATCTTTTTTTTCAGTTTTTTTTACGGATTCGTTTAGAGGAGGCTCGGAAAAGTAAAAACCATTTTTCAAAGTTGACCCCCTTGCCCACCATCTCCCCCCTACCCCCCCCCGTTTTGGCGAATCTTTTTTTTTTGTTTCTTTTTCGGATTCGTTTAGAGGAGGCTCGGAAAAGTAAAAACCATTTTTCAAAGATGACCCCCTCGCCCCCATTCTCCCCCCCTTTAAGCGGATCTCGGAAGTTGAGAGACTTGGAACATTTCTTTTTTCATATTCATATAAAGGGGCAATGCTATAGTCACAAACGAACCAGTTTTCAAAGTTGTCCCCCTTGCCCCCCTTCTCCCCCCCTCCCCCCCTCCCCCCCCGTTTTGGCGAATCTTTTCTTTTTGTTTTTTTTACGGATTCAGCGTAGGGATCCCGAGTGGAGCGAACCTACGAGACCGAGTGCAGCGCAGGGGGGAGGTGGCGAGCGAAGCGAGCCGGCGACCTCCGTAGCGTAACGAAGGTTGAGTGGGTGAAGCGCAACTCAGTGCCTGGCGACGACAATCAAACATTAGGGTTATGTTTTTTGGAACAAAGTTTAGGGTAGGTGTAGGGTAGGTGTAGGGTAGGTGTAGGGTAGGTGTAGGGTAGGTGTAGGGCAGGTGTAGGGTAGGTGTAGGGTAGGTGTAGGGTAGGTGTAGGGTAGGTGTAGGGTAGGTGTAGGGTAGGTGTAGTGTAGGTGTAGGGTAGGTGTAGGGTAGGTGTAGGGTAGGTGTAGGGTAGGTGTAGGGTAGGTGTAGGGACAAAAACACGCGAGCTGCTTGCAGCTCGCGCACCAAGCAAATACTAGTTATACTATATAAAACTGCATTACCACTCACTCATTGACATAATTGTTCTCCCAGATGGTGGATGGGGAGGTGGGTATATTTTGACAGATTCGTAAACAAGTAACTCCCGTGAGTATGGGAAAAGTCCCAAACCTCCCCTTTTCCTCCCCCCTCCTCCCCCCCTCTATCGTATCTCGGAAACTAAGGTACCCGTAGAATGTTTTTTTGACGGATTCGTTTAGAGGAGGCTCGCAAAAGTAAAAACCATTTTTCAAAGTTGACCCCCTCGCCCCCCCTTCTCCCCCCCTTTAAGCGGATCTCGGAAGTTGAGAGACTTGGAACATTTCTTTTTTCAGATTCATATAAAGGGGCAATGCTATAGTCGCAAACAAACCATTTTTCAAAGTTGACCCCCTTGCCCCCCTTCTCCCCCCCCTCCCCCGTTTTGGCGAATCTTTTTTTTACAGTTTTTTTTAAGGATTCGTTTAGAGGAGGCTGGGAAAAGTAAAAACCATTTTTCAAATTTGACCCCCTCGCCCCCCTTCGCCCCCCCTTTAAGCGGATCTCGGAAGTTGAGAGACTTGGAACATTTCTTTTTCAGATTCATATAAAGGGGCAATGCTATAGTCACAAACAAACCATTTTCCAGAGTTGACCCCCTTGCCCCCCTTTCCCTCCCCCCCCCCCCCCGTTTTGGCGAATCATTTTTTTTTCAGTTTTTTTTACGGATTCGTTTAGAGGAGGCTCGGAAAAGTAAAAACCATTTTTCAAAGTTGACCCCCTCGCCCCCCTTCTCCCCCCCTTATGCGGAACTCGGAAGTTGAGAGACTTGGAACATTTCTTTTTTCAGATTCATATAAAGGGGCAATGCTATAGTCACAAACAAACCATATTTCAAAGTTGACCCCCTTGCTCCCCTTCACCCCCACTCCCCCCACGTTTTGGCGAATCTTTTTTTTTGGTTTTTTTTACGGATTCGTTTAGAGGAGGCTCGGAAATGTAAAAAACTTTTTTCAAAATTGACCCCCTCGCCCCCCTTCTCCCCCCCCTTAAGCGGATCTCGGAAGTTGAGAGACTTGGAACATTTCTTTTTTCAGATTCATATAAAGGGGCAATGCTATAGTCACAAACGAACCAGTTTTCAAAGTTGACCCCCTTGCCCCCCTTCTCCCCCCTCCCCCCCCCGTTTTGGCGAATCTTTTTTTTTCAGTTTTTTTTACGGATTCGTTTAGAGGAGGCTCGGAAAAGTAAAAACCATTTTTCAAAGTTGACCCCCTCGCCCCCCTTCTCCCCCCCTTTAAGCGGATCTCGGAAGTTGAGAGACTTGGAACATTTCTTTTTTCAGATTCACATAAAGGGGCAATGCTTGAGTCGGAATCATTTTTCAAAACTCCCCACTCTCCCTCTTTTCATACCACCTCTCCCCAGCCTCCCCTACCTAATATCGGTCGTCGAAACCTGTATGGTAGGAATGGACCAGGCAGCGTAGGGACCCCGAATGGAGCGAACCTACGAGACCGAGTGCAGCGCAGGGGGGAGGTGGCGAGCGAAGCGAGCCGGCGACCTCCGTAGCGTAACGAAGGTTGAGTGGGTGAAGCGAAACTCAGTGCCTGGCGACGAATGCAAACATTAGGGTTATGATTTTTGGAACAAAGTGTAGGGTAGGTGTAGGGTTGGTGTAGGGTTGGTGTAGGGTAGGTGTAGGGTTGGTGTAGGGTAGGTGTAGGGACAATAACACGCGAGCTGCTTGCAGCTCGCGCACCAAGCAAATACTAGTTATATTATATAAAACTGCATTACCACTGACTGACTCACTGATTGACATAATTGTTCTCCCAGATGGTGAAGGGGGAGGTGGGTATATTTTGACAGATTCGTAAACAAGTAACTCCCGTGAGTATGGGAAAAGTCCCAAACCTCCCCTTTTCCTCCCCCCTCCTCCCCCCCTCTATCGTATCTCGGAAACTAAGTTACCCGTATTTTTTGTTTTTTACGGATTCGTTTAGAGGAGGCTCGGAAAAGTAAAGACCAGTTTTCAAAGTTGACCCCCTCACCCCCCTTCTCCCCCCCTTTAAGCGGATCTCGGAAGTTGAGAGACTTGGAACATTTCTTTTTTCAGATTCATATAAAGGGGCAATGCTATAGTCACAAACGGACCATTTTTCAAAGTTGACCCCCTTGCCCCCCTTCTCCCCCTCCCCCCCCCGTTTTGGCGCATCTTTTTTTTTTGTTTTTTTTACGGATTCGTTTAGAGGAGGCTCGGAAAAGTAAAAACCATTTTTCAAAGTTGACCCCCTCGCCCCTCTTCTCCCCCCTCCCCCCCCGTTTTGGCGAATCTTTTTTTTTCGTTTTTTTTACGGATTCGTTTAGAGGAGGCTCGGAAAAGTAAAAACCATTTTTCAAAGTTGGCCCCCTCGCCCCCCTTCTCCCCCCCTTTAAGCGGATCTCGGAAGTTGAGAGACTTGGAACATTTCTTTTTTCAGATTCATATAAAGGGGCAATGCTATAGTCACACCCCCTTGCCCCCCATCTCCCCCCTCCCCCCCCCCCCTCCGTTTTGGCGTTTTTTTTTTTCAGTTTTTTTTACGGATTCGTTTCGAGGAGGCTCGGAAAAGTAAAAACCATTTTTCAAAGTTGACCCCCTCGCCCCCCTTCTCCCCCCCTTTAAGCGGATCTCGAAAGTAGGAACATTTGGAACATTTCTTTTTTCAGGTTCATTTAAAGGGGCAATGCTATAGTCACAAACAAACCATTTTTCATAGTTGACCCCCTTGCCCCCCTTCCCCCCCCCGTTTTGGCGAATCTTTTTTTTTTGTTTTTTTTACGGATTCAGCGTAGGGATCCCGAGTGGAGCGAACCTACGAGACCGAGTGCAGCGCAGGGGGGAGGTGGCGAGCGAAGCGAGCCGGCGACCTCCGTAGCGTAACGAAGGTTGAGTGGGTGAAGCGAAACTCAGTGCCTGGCGACGACAAGCAAACATTAGGGTTATGTTTTTTGGAACAAAGTGTAGGGTAGGTGTAGGGTAGGTGTAGGGTAGGTGTAGGGTAGGTGTAGGGTACGTGTTGGGTACGTGTAGGGTACGTGTAGGGTACGTGTAGGGTACGTGTAGGGTAGGTGTAGGGTAGGTGTAGGGTTGGTGTAGGGTAGGTGTAGGGTAGGTGTAGGGTAGGTGTAGGGTAGGTGTAGGGTAGGTGTAGGGTAGGTGTAGGGACAACAACACGCGAGCTGCTGGCAGCTCGCGCACCAAGCAAATACTAGTTATTATACTATATAAAACTGCATTACCACTGACTGACTCACTGACTGACTCACTCATTGACATAATTGTTCTCCCAGATGGTGGAGGGGGAGGTGGGTATATTTTGACAGATTCGTAAACAAGTAACTCTCGCGAGTATGGGAAAAGTCCCAAACCTCCCCTTTTTCCCCCCCCTCCTCCCCCCCTCTATCGTATCCTGGAAACTAAGGTACCCGTATTTTTTTTTTTTTACGGATTCGTTTAGAGGAGGCTCGGAAAAGTAAAAACCATTTTTCAAAAATGACCCCCTCGCCCCCCTTCTCCCCCCCTTTAAGCGGATCTCGAAAGTTGGAACATTTGGAACATTTATTTTTTCAGATTCATAGAAAGGGGCAATGCTATAGTCACAAACGAACCAATTTTCAAAGTTGACCCCCTTGCCCCCCTTCTCCCCCTCCCCCCCCCCGTTTTGGCGAATCTTTTTTTCGTGTTTTTTTTACGGATTCGTTTAGAGGAGGCTCGGAAAAGTAAAGACCATTTTTCAAAGTTGACCCCCTGGCCCCCCTTCTCCCCCCCTTTAAGCGGATCTCGGAAGTTGAGAGACTTGGAAAATTTCTTTTTTCAGATTCATATAAAGGGGCAATGCTATAGTCACAAACAAACCATTTTTCAAAGTTGACCCCCTTGCCCCCCTTCTCCCCCCTCCCCCCACCCGTTTTGGCGAATCTTTTTTTTCAGTTTTTTTTACGGATTCGTTTAGAGGAGGCTCGGAAAAGTAAAAACCATTTTTCAAAGTTGACCCCCTCGCCCCCCTTCTCCCCCCCTTTAAGTGGATCTCGGAAGTTGAGAGACTTGGAACATTTCTTTTTTCAGATTCATATAAAGGGGCAATGCTATAGTCATAAACGAACCATTTTTCAAAGTTGACCCCCTTGCCCCCCTCCACCCCCCCTTTTGGCGAATCTTTTTTTTTTGTTTTTTTTTACGGATTCGTTTAGAGGAGGCTCGAAAAAGTAAAAACCATTTTTCAAAGTTGACCCCCGCGCCCCCCTTCTCGCCCCCTTTAAGCGGATCTCGGAAGTTGAGAGACTTGGAACATTTCTTGTTTCAGATTCATATAAATGGGCAATGCTATAGTTACAAACGAACCAGTTTTCAAAGTTGACCCCCTTGCCCCCCTTCTCCCCCCTCCCCCCCCCGTTTTGGCGAATCTTTTTTTCTTGTTTTTTTTACGGATTCGTTTAGGCTCGGAAAAGTTAAAACCATTTTTCAAAGTTGGCCCCCTCGCCCCCCTTCTCCCCCCCTTTAAGCGGATCTCGGAAGTTGAGAGACTTGGAACATTTCTTTTTTCAGATTCATATAAAGGGGCAATGCTATAGTCACAAACAAACCATTTCCAAAAGTTGACACCCTTGCCCCCCTTCTCCCCCCTCCCCCCTCCCGTTTTGGCGAATCTTTTTTACTGATTCAGCGTAGGGATCCCGAGTGGAGCGAACCTACGAGACCGAGTGCAGCGCAGGGGGGAGGTGGCGAGCGAAGCGAGCCGGTGACCTCCGTAGCGTAACGAAGGTTGAGTGGGTGAAGCGAAACTCAGTGCCTGGCGACGACAAGCAAACATTAGGGTTATGTTTTTTGGAACAAAGTTTAGGGTAGGTGTAGGGTAGGTGTAGGGTAGGTGTAGGGTAGGTGTAGGGTAGGTGTAGGGTAGGTGTAGGGTAGGTGTAGGGTAGGTGTAGGGTAGGTGTAGGGTAGGTGTAGGGTAGGTGTAGGGTAGGTGTAGGGTAGGTGTAGGGTAGGTGTAGGGTAGGTGTAGGGTAGGTGTAGGGTAGGTATAGGGTAGGTGTAGGGTAGGTGTAGGGTAGGTGTAGGGTAGGTGTAGGGTAGGTGTAGGGTAGGTGTAGGGTAGGTGTAGGGTAGGTGTAGGGTAGGTGTAGGGTAGGTGTAGGGTAGGTGTAGGGTAGGTGTAGGGTAGGTGTAGGGTAGGTGTAGGGTAGGTGTAGGGTAGGTGTAGGGTAGGTGTAGGGTAGGTGTAGGGTAGGTGTAGGGTAGGTGTAGGGTAGGTGTAGGGTAGGTGTAGGGTAGGTGTAGGGTAGGTGTAGGGTAGGTGTAGGGTAGGTGTAGGGTAGGTGTAGGGTAGGTGTAGGGTAGGTGTAGGGTAGGTGTAGGGTAGGTGTAGGGTAGGTGTAGGGTAGGTGTAGGGTAGGTGTAGGGTAGGTGTAGGGTAGGTGTAGGGTAGGTGTAGGGTAGGTGTAGGGTAGGTGTAGGGTAGGTGTAGGGTAGGTGTAGGGTAGGTGTAGGGTTGGTGTAGGGACAACAACACGCGAGCTGCTTGCAGCTCGCGCACCAAGCAAATACTAGTTATATTATATAAAACTGCATTACCACTGACTGACTGACTCATTGACATAATTGTTCTCCCAGATGGTGGAGGGGGAGGTGGGTATATTTTGACAGATTCGTAAACAAGTAACTCCCGTGAGTATGGGAAAAGTGCCAAACCTCCCCTTTTCCCCCCCTCTCCTCCCCCCCTCTATCGTTTCTCGGAAACTAAGATACCCGTATTTTTTGTTTTTTACGGATTCGTTTAGAGGAGGCTCGGAAAAATAAAGACCATTTGTCAAAGTTGACCCCCTCGCCCCCCTTTGCCCCCCCTTTAAGCGGATCTCGAAAGTTGAGAGACTTGGAACATTTCTTTTTTCAGATTCATATAAAGGGGCAATGCTATAGTCAAAAACAAACCATTTTTCAAAGTTGACCCCCTTGCTTCCCTTCTCCCCCCTCCCCCCCCGTTTTGGCTAATCTTTTTTTTTTGTTTTTTTTACGGATTCGTTTAGAGGAGGCTCGGAAAAGTAAAAACCATTTTTCAAAATTGACCCCCTCGCCCCCCCTTCTCCCCCCCTTTAAGCGGATCTCGAAAGTTGAAAGACTTGGAACATTTCTTTTTTCAGATTCATATAAAGAGGCAATGCTATAGTCACAAACGAACCAGTTTTCAAAGTTGACCCCCTTGCCCACCTGCTCGCCCCTCCCCCCCCTGTTTTGGCGAATCTTTTTTTTTCGTTTTTTTTACGGATTCAGCGTAGGGATCCCGAGTGAAGCGAACCTACGAGACCGACTGCAGCGCAGGGGGGAGGTGGCGAGCGAAGCGAGCCGGCGACCTCCGTAGCGTAACGAAGGTTGAGTGGGTGAAGCGAAACACAGTGCCTGGCGACGACAAGCAAACATTAGGGTTATGTTTTTTGAAACAAAGTGTAGGGTAGGTGTAGGGTAGGTGTAGGGTAGGTGTAGGGCAATGCTATAGTCACAAACAAACCATTTTTCAAAGTTGACCCCCTTGCCCCCCATCTCCCCCCTCCCCCCCCCGTTTTGGCGAATCTTTTTTTTGTTTTTTTTTTACGGATTCAGCGTAGGGATCCCGAGTGGAGCGAACCTACGAGACCGAGTGCAGCGCAGGGGGGAGGTGGCGAGCGAAGCGAGCCGGCGACCTCCGTAGCGTAACGAAGGTTGAAAGGGTGAAGCGAAACTCGAAGCCTGGCGACGACAAGCAAACATTAGGGTTATGTTTTTTGGAACAAAGTGTAGGGTAGGTGTAGGGTATTCGTAGGGTAGGTGTAGGGTAGGTGTAGGGTAGGTGTAGGTTAGGTGTAGGGTAGGTGTAGGTTAGGTGTAGGGTAGGTGTCGGGTAGGTGTAGGGAGGGTGTAGGGTAGGTGTAGGGTAGGTGAAGGGTAGGTGTAGGGTAGGTGTAGGGTAGGTGTAGGGTAGGTTAAGGAATACTTCTCAAAAACACGACAAAGCCGCGAGCTGCTTGCAGCTCGCGCACCAAGCAAATACTAGTTATATTATATAAAACTGCATTACCACTCACTGACTCACTCATTGACATAATTGTTCTCCCAGATGGTGGAGGGGGAGGTGGGTATATTTTGAAAAATTCGTAAACAAGTAACTCCCGTGAGTATGGGAAAAGTCCCAAACCTCCCCTTTTAAAGTCCCAAACCTCCCCTTTTCCTCCCCCCTCCTCCCCCCCTCTATCGTATCTCGGAAACGAAGGTACCCGTATTTTTTGTTTTTTACGGATTCGTTTAGAGGAGGCTCGGAAAAGTAAAAACCATTTTTCAAAGTTGACCCCCTCGCCCCCCTTCTCCCCCCCTTTAAGCGGATCTCGAAAGTTGGAACATTTGGAACATTTCTTTTTTCAGATTCATATAAAGGGGCAATGCTATAGTCACAAACGAACCAGTTTTCAAAGTTGACCCCCTTGCCCCCCTTCTCCCCCCCCCCCCCCCCGTTTTGGCGAATTTTTTTTTTCAGTTTTTTTTTACGGATTCGTTAAAGCATTTTTCAAAGTTGACCCCCTCGCCCCCCTTCTCCCCCCCTTTAAGCGGATCTCGAAAGTTGGAACATTTGGAACATTTCTTTTTTCAGATTCATATAAAGGGGCAATGCTTTAGTCACAAACGAACCAGTTTTCAAAGTTGACCCCCTTGCCCCCCTTCTCCCCCCCCCCCCCCGTTTTGGCGAATTTTTTTTTTCAGTTTTTTTTTACGGATTCGTTTAGAGGAGGCTCGGAAAAGTAAAAAGCATTTTTCAAAGTTGACCCCCTCGCCCCCCTTCTCCCCCCCTTTAAGCGGATCTCGAAAGTTGGAACATTTGGAACATTTCTTTTTTCAGATTCATATAAAGGGGCAATGCTATAGTCACAAACAAACCATTTTTCAAAGTTTTCCCCTTGCCCCCCATCTCCCCCCTCCCCCCCCCCCGTTTTGGCGAATCTTTTTTTTTTGTTTTTTTTAACGGATTCGTTTAGAGGATGCTCGGAAAAGTAAAAACCATTTTTCAAAGTTGACCCCCTCGCCCCCCTTCTCCCCCCCTTTAAGCGGATCTCGGAAGTTGAGAGACTTGGAACATTTCTTTTTTCAGATTCATATAAAGGGGCAATGCTATAGTCACAAACGAACCAGTTTTCAAAGTTGACCACCTTGCCCCCCTTCTCCCCCCTCCCCCCCCCCGTTTTGGCGAATCTTTTTTTTTGTTTTTTTACGGATTCAGCGTAGGGATCCCGAGTGGAGCGAACCTACGAGACCGAGTGCAGCGCAGGGGGGAGGTGGCGAACGAAGCGAGCCGGCGACCTCCGTAGCGTAACGAAGGTTGAGTAGGTGAAGCGAAACTCAGTGCCTGGCGACGACAGGCAAACATTAGGGTTATGTTTTTTGGAACAAAGTGTTGGGTAGGTGTAGGGTAGGTGTAGGGTAGGTGTAGGGTAGGTGTAGGGTAGGTGTAGGGTAGGTGTAGGGTAGGTGTAGGGTAGGTGTAGGGTAGGTGTAGGGTAGGTGTAGGGTAGGTGTAGGGTAGGTGTAGGGTAGGTGTAGGGTAGGTGTAGGGTAGGTGTAGGGTAGGTGTAGGGTAGGTGTAGGGTAGGTGTAGGGTAGGTGTAGGGTAGGTGTAGGGTAGGTGTAGGGTAGGTGTAGGGTAGGTGTAGGGTAGGTGTAGGGTAGGTGTAGGGTAGGTGTAGGGTAGGTGTAGGGTAGGTGTAGGGTAGGTGTAGGGTAGGTGTAGGGTAGGTGTAGGGTAGGTGTAGGGTAGGTGTAGGGTAGGTGTAGGGTAGGTGTAGGGTAGGTGTAGGGTAGGTGTAGGGTAGGTGTAGGGTAGGTGTAGGGTAGGTGTAGGGTAGGTGTAGGGTAGGTGTAGGGTAGGTGTAGGATAGGTGTAGGGTAGGTGTAGGGTAGGTGTAGGGTAGGTGTAGGGTAGGTGTAGGGTAGGTGTAGGGTAGGTGTAGGGTAGGTGTAGGGTAGGTGTAGGGTAGGTGTAGGGTAGGTGTAGGGTAGGTGTAGGGTAGGTGTAGGGTAGGTGTAGGGTAGGTGTAGGGTAGGTGTAGGGTAGGTGTAGGGTAGGTGTAGGGTAGGTGTAGGGTAGGTGTAGGGTAGGTGTAGGGTAGGTGTAGGGTAGGTGTAGGGTAGGTGTAGGGTAGGTGTAGGGTAGGTGTAGGGTAGGTGTAGGGTAGGTGTAGGGTAGGTGTAGGGTAGGTGTAGGGTAGGTGTAGGGTAGGTGTAGGGTAGGTGTAGGGTAGGTGTAGGGTAGGTGTAGGGTAGGTGTAGGGTAGGTGTATGGTAGGTGTAGGGTAGGTGTAGGGTAGGTGTATGGTAGGTGTAGGGTAGGTGTAGGTTAAGGAATACTTCTCAAAAACACGACAAAGCCGCGAGCTGCTTGCAGCTCGCGCACCAAGCAAATACTAGTCCGTTTACAATAAAATTGCATCGGTTTAATCATAACCATCAGCATTGAAACATTTATTATAACACTAACTGTGCCCGCGGCTTCGCTCCCGTTAACTGCCTGCCGTACCCTACTTACCTACCTACCTGTACCTACCCTACTTACCTAGACCACCTACCTTACTTACCTTTCTACCTACCTAGATCGAGTGTTCGCTGCACAGAAGACTATTTACTCTAGGGAAAAGAATATCGACTTCATTCAAAAAAGTAAGGACAGATTTGCTGGGCGCCATCTAGTAGCGCTCCAGAACACCATGCACACCGAAACGAAAACATGAAAAAATACCAATCCATAGATGGGACTCAAACTCGCAACCTTGAGCGTAGGACACCGCGTTTATCATTAGGCTATTCAGACGGGCAATAGCAGCAGCGAAATTACGAACCACATTGCACACACGTCAACGTTATTATTAACATTAGTAGTATGATTAGAGACATAAATCCTCATAAAACGTATTTTTTGAGTATTGTGCATTAGGTCCTGAATTATTATTTTTACTCTAGCCACACTTGAAATAGCCTTTGAAGGTATTTCGTTGATTTGACATAGAAAGCGGGTCACCCCTGGCTCGCTGCGTCCCTGAATGTGGGCGCGGCGGGCGGATTTTAGTACCTTAACTACCTACCAATATTTTTCTAGGGTCATTCTTCCGCGGAAAATCTTACCACCGCCATTCGGAAATGACGCCAAATGCACAACGCAATCTATCGAATATGGAGTTCAACAGTCCGAGTATCTAAATTGCGTATGTTGTGATATTTTACTTCTTGAACACTTTACATGTAAGCGGCGGGATCTGAAGCACTATTTGGAGATGTACATTGATTCGCTCATCACAATTGACAATTCCGTGAAGGTTAGTTGGAGCTAATATAAAAAAAACCGACTTCCAAAACAAAACACTTCAAAACAAAAAATAACTTTCTTTTCCGAAGGTGGTGTCTTTTGTACCCATTGTTTTCAATTATTCGACACCGACTTCGGAAAAGAAAGTTACCTATTTATTGCTTTGAAGTGTTTTGTTTTGGAAGTCGGTTTGATTTTTGTTAAAAGTTTTGTTAGGTACCTCCAATTAACATGAAAATCATTTATAGCCAAAGTACACCTCATGACAATTGCAACAAGCCCAAACAAGACTAGGATACATTGTTTTATTTCAAAGTTTCAGTGGCCATTGTGGTCTTCTTCATCAGTTCCACTAAACCAAATGATACTTTCTGAGTGCAAATGATTGCATTATTGATGAAAATACCAAAATCGCTATATGTATGCCTATCACGTTTGAAGAGTGCCCTGTATTTTCTAGGATTCCATCATCAGATCCTGGTTTCCTTATCATGGTATCACCCTTGGGATATCTTCTTTCCAACAAAAAAGAGTCATCAAAATCGGTTCATAAACGACGAAGTTATCCGCGAACACACATAAAAAAATATATACGGTCGTATTGAGAAACCTCCTCCTTTTTGGGAAGTCGGTTAAAACGAACAGAAAAGGGTACTGTACAAGAACATAAAAAGTAGTGTCCGATAAGGTTGATATCAGGCCGAAGCTGAAGCCGAATAATCGGCTATCGGCATCCTTTGAATTCGGTCAAAGCCGAATTTTAATTCGGTATAAGATTGTCACCTTTGACTTTTTGCACCTAGATGGCTATTTTCTGTCAACGGTGACTGCCTTGCGCATCGGAGTATGGCCAAGCCAATGCAGATGCATGGTCATATGAACTGATGCACCGGAGTCTACATACCAGTTGTAGTTGTCATTCAACCGCATTGCTGAAAAAGCTGCCACAAAACCATTATTATCATTGTTTTTAACCGACTTTCGAAAAAGGAGGAGGTTCTATGTTCGACTTCTTGTATGTTTTTTTTTTTTTTTTTTTTTTTTGTGTATGTTCACCGATATCTCCGTCAATTGTGGACCGATTTTGAAAATTCTTTTTTTGTTTGAAAGAGTATGTTCCGAAATTGGTCCCATTTCAATTTGGTGAAGATCTGATGAAGAATTTCGAAGATATACAACAGAACTCTTCAATAAATAACGGCAAATCTCTCGGGACTGCTGAAATCGCATGTCTGTATATTGTTTATACCATTTCATAACATAACATCACGCCAGTATGCTCTTAAGGGGTAAGCAGATCTCTCATTTGATCGGTTTTGTTCAAGTTTCATGATATTCGGGTAATCTATTCTGGCGTTATAGGAAACTTACTAAACAACTTGCCTATTAGGTAGGTAAAACTAAAAAGTGAAAAATAAAAAAACTTTTTTACAAAAAAATACTACCGACTTCCAAATAAGAAAACTACAAAGTGAAAAATAACTTTATTTTTGGAAGTCGGTGTCCATAACGAAAAAAAATGGTACCTACGAAAGACACCGACTTCCAAAAATAAAGTTATTTTTCACTTTGTAGTTTTCTTATTTGGAAGTCGGTAGTATTTTTTTGTAAAAAAGTTTTTTTATTAATTTTATTTTCAGACTTGTCCTTTCTATGCCAACAGTTTTTACTAATGCCCATATTTGTTGCATTGAAAGCACCGCGGGCCTTTTTGTTTTGGCTGAAACTGACTTTTATTTGACGAGGGCTTTTTATGTGAGTTTGTGTAAAATGCAGTAGTGTCTGGCTGTTTTACTTCTTGTAGAAGCTTAGTTTTGATTAAATCAGCACTAATTTGTACACCCGAACTCTCTATACCCATTATCATAGGTTTATAAATGTCTGGCAAGCCTGCCAACATCAAAGTACCGAGCCATTCGACATTTACCTCAAAAGAAATGTTTCTCAACTTATGAGCTGATATCATGATTTTATTTACATACTCTTCGACGCTATTACTTGTTTCTAACGTTTTGTTTATGAGATTTTCAATAAACCAACCTTTCGAAGTAGACCAGAGTCTTGAAATGCTTTTGACAAATTATTCCATACCTCTTTTGCAGATTTTGCATCTTGTATATGCACGAATAACATAGGATCCACCAAAAGTATGAGCTTAGACTTAGTCTTTTTGTCCTTGCTTTTGTCAGTGGGTCCACTTTCGATCATGTCCCAAAGATCCTCGAGCTCGAGGTATGCTTTTACGGCAAAAAACCATGTTACCCAATTTTCACGGCCAGTGAGCTTCTCAATTAGGGTCATTGTACTGTTAGAAGTCATTTTTCTACAACTGCACCATGAGATTGAGATCTGAAATAGAAAAGAACCGGCGACCGCGTGGCAATGGCAACTTTTTGGTTATGTCTACTTTTTAACCGACTTTCGAAAAAGGAGGAGGTTCTATGTTCGACTTTTTTTATGTATGTTCACCGATATCCCCGTCAATTGTGGACCGATTTTGAAAATTCTTTTTTTGTGTGAAAGAGTATGTTCCGAAATTGGTCCCATTCTAATTTGGTGAACATCTGATGAAGAACTTCGAAGATATACAACAGAACTCTTCAATAAATAACGGAAAATCTTCGGAACTGCTGCAATCGCGTGTCTGTTTATTGTTTATACCATTTCATAACATAACATCACGCCAGTACGCTCTTAAGGGGTAAGCAGATCTCTCATTGCATCGGTTTTGTTCAAATTTCATGATATTCGGGTAATCTATTCTTGCGTTATAGGAAACTTACTAAACAACTTGCCTATTAGGTAGGTACAACTAAAAAGTGAAAAATAAAAAACTTTTTTACAAAAATTACAACCGACTTCCAAACAAAAACACTACAAAGTGAAAAATAACTTCAATTGAATGAAAAAATGAAAAAGTGTTTATTCACAGAAAAAAAAATTGTTACAATTTAAATATTACCTTTATTATATTATTTCGGAAGTCGGTGTCAAAAAACGAAGAAACGAAAACAGGAACACACGGTTGTGGTACATAATGGGCCACTTTGGGCATTATAGGTACCTAGCCTAGGTTCCTATAACTGCGCGTGGCCCGACACGCACTTGGCTGGTTTTTTTAGATAAACTCAGGAAGTTCAAGTTTGTCTATTGGGTGAATTTTTTGTTTCAGTCTTTAATTTGGGAAAATCTATTTATCTGTCATTATTTATTTACTAGCTGTTCCCCGCGGCTTCGCTCCCTTGGACCACCCCACATGACCCGTTTTCGGGATTAAAAAAAAAACTTATTTGGAAGTCGGTAGTATTTTTTTGTAAAAATGTTTTTTTGTTATCACTTTCTAGTTGTACCTACCTAATACGCAAGTTTTTTTTCTTTTTTTTTTAGTAAGTTTCCTATAACGCTAGAATAGATTACCCGAATATCATGAAACTTGAACAAAACCGATCAAATGAGAGATCTGCTTACTCCTTAAGATTACACTAGTCGATAACTCTTCCTTCCAAACGTGGTCTAGGGATTACTCCACTGTTTGACGATGTACGTTCAAAATAAAAAAATATGTCAATATTAATCATCATTATCTAGCCCTAAAAAATATATATATTTGAAAGTTATGAGCGTTGAAAGTTCCATATTTCGACACAAATTTTAACGCATTTTTGGGCGCAAATAAATACCATAAGAAGATGGAAAATTGCAAAACGGCCACCATACAGGGATAGATTATTAGTTCAACAATGCAAATAATTTTATTTTGAACGTTTAGTCGTTTTTTCATGATATCCAGACTCCCAAAGGTCTGTTTATAAAATTTCGCGCATTCGGTTTCGTCCTAAATCATTATCCATTCCGCTACAAATTTGCAAAAGTGTGTATTCGTACGCGAACTAGCTTCCTTCTTGTCATCATAGCATCTATCTCTTCCACACGTGTTGTCTGTTGATATAAAATGCATTTCAACCCCGCGCACTAAATAGTTCTGACATTGTGACTCTTCGATGCCGGAGATCGCAGTTCATACTAAAGAGGTTCGGAAAGTACTGTTAGGCCTAAACTTGAACAAGGCCAGCGGGCCTGACGGCATTCCAGCGAGAGTATTGAGGCAGTGTGCGCCTGAACTGTCTCCTGTATTGACACGCTTGTTCCGCCTCTCTCTTAAAAAAAGAACGGTACCGAAATCCTGGAAGCTTGCAAAATAAATGTACAACCAGTACCCAAGAAAGGCGACCGTGCAGACCCTGCCCACCTACATACTACGTAAGGTTATGGAAAGGGTACTGAACAGTAAATTGCTGACATACCTTGAAGATAATGATCTCCTCAGTGACTGTCAATATGGCTTTCGCCGGGGACGGTCAACTGGCGATCTTCTTGTGTTTGTCACGCACTGCTGGGGCGAAGCCATCGAGAAACACGGCGAAGCACTTGCCGTATCGCTCGATATCTCGAAGGTCTTTGACAGGGTCTGGCACGCTAGTCTACTCAGCAAGCTTCATGCTTATGGCATCCCAGCCGGTTTTTGTAGCTGGATATCAGACTTCCTCAGTGAAGTAGTCGTTGACGTCAGATCCTCTGACCTTAAGGCTATTAATGCCGGTGTTCCTCAGGGGTCTTTTCTCTCTGCAACTCTTTTCCTGCTGCACATCAATGACCTACTTCTGCCTGGTATTGTTGGGTACGCAGATGTCAGTACTGTTTCAGAGAGATACTTGTTCAGCGCAAAAACCGGCGGGGATGAAGTTCGTTCCTTGAGAGAGGCTATGGTGGAGCGTACTGATTTGACCTTAAGTCTTGTCTCCCGTTGGGGTGATGACAATCTGATCTCTTGTAACGCCACCAAAACACAGGCATGTCTTTTTACAGCAAAGAGAACTCATTTCATCCAAAAGCCTGCTTTTCGGGGTGCATCTGTTCCTGTAACTGATCGGATCGAGCTCCATGGCATGGAGTTGACATCCAGTCTCAACTTCGGCGCCTCCATTGAGTACAAAGTCCAAATTGCGGCAAAGAAACTGGGCGTCCTTTTTTTTTTTTATTTCCTATAGGCTCGCGCTTGACCACTATCTCACCTGATGATTAGCGATGATGTGGTCGGCGGTGAAAAAACTGACAAACTGGCAACTCGACGACGATGTTCAAGGCTCTGGAGCTTTGTCTTGACCAGTGCTTCATCGCCGATGAGGCTCCTAGCCCGCTTTTCGTTCGACTCCAGTGCATCAAGCTGGTATTTGGCAGATCCTAAACAGAGTGAAGTGATACTTTATGCCTGGACAGCTATTAAATCTTTACAAAGCCCAAGTCCGATCCTGCATGGAGTATTTCAGCCACCTCTGGGATGGCTCTGCTAAATATCAGCTTGCCGCGCTTGACTCGGTGGAACGCAGAGCTAAGAGATTAATTGGTGACGTCAAACTGGTGGATGCCAAGCTTCACAGCTTGGCTCATCGCCGTAAGGTTGCCTGCTTGTCGGTCTTCTACAGACTGTATTTTCACGAGTGTGCTCATGAACTCCACGACCTCATCCCACCGGCCCCCTTCTACCATCAGACATCTAGACGCACTGCAAGTTACCATCCTCACCTAGTTGCTATTCCACCAATTCGCACCAAGCGCTTCCAAACATCCTTCATAATGCGCACAGCAAAAGAGTGGAACTCACTCCCTGTGTCTGTGTTTCCGAACGCATACAACCCGAATCTCTTCACAGTTAGAGTGAACAGGCTTCTTCTGGGAAAGCTCACTCCATCGTCGACTTTGTCTCTGACACCTCTGACCTAGACTAAAGTCAAGAGCAAACCCATCACAAATAAAAAAAAAAAAAAAAAAGTTCGTGCCGTCGACTAGTGTACCCTTATGAGTGTACTGGCGTGATGATATGTTATGAAATGGTATAAACAATAAACAGATATGCGATTGCAGCAGTCCCGAGAGATTTATTGAAGAGTTCTGTTGTATATCTTCGAATTTCTTCATCAGATCTTCACCAAATTATTCATTCAAACAAAAAAAGAATTTTCAAAATCGGTTCACAGCTGACGGAGATATCGGTCAACATACATAAAAATAAGAAACATACAAGAAGTCGAACATAGAACCTACTCCTTTTTCGAAAGTCGGTTAAAAATAGCCTATATCACTCAGGAATAATGTGGCTTTCTATTGGTGGAAGATTTTTTTAGATCGCTCCAGTAATTTCGGAGCCTATTCGTTACAAACGACCAAACAAAAAAATCTTTCCTATTTATAATATTGGTAGAGATAAAAAAAACATTTTTACAAAAAAATACTACCGACTTCCATTTCCAAATAAGAAAACTACAAAGTGAAAAATAACTTTATTTTTGGAAGTAGTAGGTACCATTTTTTTGCGTTATGGACACCGACTTCCAAATATAAAGTTATTTTTCACTTTGTAGTTTTCTTATTTGGAAATGGAAGTCGGTAGTATTTTTTTGTAATTTTTTTTTTTTTTCACTTTTTAGTTGTACCTACTTAATAGGCAAGTTTTTTAGTAAGTTTCCTATAACGCCAGAATAGATTACCCAAATATCATGAAACTTGAACAAAACTGATCAAATGAGAGATCTGCTTACCCCTTAAGAGCATACTGGCGTGATGTTATGTTATGAAATGGTATAAACAATAAACAGACATGCGAGAGATTTGTCTTTATTTATTGAAGCGTTCTGTTGTATATCTTCGAAGTTCTTCATCAGATCTTCACCAAATTAAAATGCGACCAATTTCGAAACATACTCTTTCAAAGAAAAAAAGAATTTTCAAAATCGGTCCACAATTGACGGAGATATCTGTGAACATACATAAAAAAAACATACAAGAAGTCGAACATAGAACCTCCACCTTTTTAGAAAGTCGGTTAAAAACAAAATTTACATTGTATTGAATGTGTGAACATTCAATACAATGTAAATTTTGTTTTTCCCAACCTGATGATGACATGAAGACGATTTCTTTTTTCTTTATGCTCCTAAGCGTGGTGTTGAGGGCGCCGTAGCAATTGTCTTCGGTATCCTCAAGTGATGCATTGGTTGGGGCGTAGGGTTGAATGATGGAGATCTTCCGGGTTCTTGATTAAAAACGGGCGTACATGATTTGGTCTGATATCGGTTTCCAGTCCAAAAGGCTATTCTTCGCTGCATTAGAGAGGAGGAGCCCCACGCCATAAACGCGCACTTTTTTCTCACTTTCATTACCTGAATACAGCAAACTCAAGCCACCGGACATTCTCAGCTCATACCAAAGTCGTTTCTTCTCACTTCGCTTAGACCCAGTATTTGCAGGTTGTAGCTCGGCATTACTGTTTCTGCTTGCGTTCTTCTGCGGTCTTATATTCCAAAAAGCAATTCGTGTCCGTGCTTTAAAGCCAAAAGTGGTCGGTACTTGATCGTTCCGGGTACTATCTGTTTCTTCGTTAATCTGTTATTGTCGGGCAAGCGAGTGATTAGCCCACTGTGGCTTAATCCGCTAGCAGGGCTGCCACTTCAGAGCCTACAGAATTGCTTGGTTTGTACCCTCCCTAGTGAGTCGATTCTGTTTTAAGGCGCAGAATATTCGCCCTTTGGCCTGCATCCGTTAGCTCTGCTGCAACTCGGGGTGACGGACACGTGGCGGCGTGGTTGTATCAGATTCCAGGAAGTATGACGAGGAAGTGGATGACTCGGACTGGCTAGGGCTCTGCTTTTTAAGGTCCTCCGCCATGAGTACAGCAGAAGGTATTTTGTCACTTTAATGATTCTCACCAACAGCGATTCCCAAACCAGCTCCATAGCACCATATTATATCAATGTTTCCAAAGTGACATAAGTACGCCAACGGTTGCTTCGGAATGACACTTCCTGTGTTTGATAAAAAAACTTTCTTCAAAAAAATACTACCGACTTCCAAATAAAACTACAAAGTGAATAATAACCTTATTTTTGGAAGTCGGTGTCCATAACGTAAAAAATATAATTTAATCATCTGCATAATTTGGTAAAGATCTCATGAAGATCTTCGGAGATATACAACAGAACTCTATTTTTCAGAAGGTTTTTTGATTTTATTAATTTTTTTTATTTACAACTTTTTAGTTTAACTTTTTTTTTTCGAATGACTTTAAACATATAAGTGGTATATATTTTTGTAATCACCTCTATAAACCCTTAATTTTGATGCCCCACTCGATGGGATTCGATGAAAAAAAAGTAGCAAGCCCTACAATATGGCGCCCAAAACCCGCCATGTTTCTTTTTTTATCGGCACTTATCTAAGAACACTTGGGCGGCTAAGACTAACGATGTCTTAACTATATAAAACCGTCAAGTGGTTTGAAAGATACGAGGTAGGTTAGGTTAGGTTAAAACGGGCTGTTTTCCGCAACTCCACGACCAAGCGCGTATTTTGCGTACGGGTGGGAATTAACCTTCTACCAACTATGTCACTCGATCCATCCCAACTCCTCGAGGAAGGCCAACAGCGCCTTCGTGTTGCTGACTACCTCCTGTACGGTACCTGGTTCACCGAGGTATTTGGCCCTGTAACCGGCGATTACTGGGCAGCTTAGAAGCAGGTGCGCTGCTGTCTCTTCCTCCTCCATGCACGCCCTGCACAGCGGGCTGTCCGTAATCCCTAAGACAAAAAGGTGCTTATTAAAAGTCCCGTGGCCAGTCGTTACAGCTGTGACTGCTCGCAACTGCTGTTTCGTCAGACGTAGGGCCTTCTGCGTAAAACGACCATCCAAAGAGGGAAGTGCCTCCTTGGACTGCCTGCACTCACTGTGATCAATCCACAATTTGTGGTGTTGCTCCTTGGTGCGTTTCCTTACCAGACTGCGGAGGTAGCCAAATGTTATTGGCACGATTGGCTCCGGACCAACCGCCGCCATACTGGACCCCCTACGCGCGAGCTCATCCGCCGCATCGTTGCCTCGGGAATCACTATGCCCCTTGATCCATTGAATGGTTACTTTATTGCTTGACCCAACCTGGTTTAGGCGTTGGTGACACTCGTATATCAGTCCGGAGCAGACGGTGTGGCTGCCCAGCGCCTGCAGGACGGCCATGCTGTCAGAGAGAATACGTATTGGGTAATCCTTTACCTTCCTGTCTAGAATGGCCGATGCGGCCAGGGTAATGCCCACACACTCTGCCTGGAACACCGTGTTGTGTGCCCCAAGTGGCACGGCTATATGGATGTTGAGGTCCTCTGAGAACACCCCCGCTCCTGAGCCATTACCTGTCTTGGAACCATCGGTGAAGATTCTCAACTCGTCTGGGCGTAACCCCTCACAGCGGTGGTCCTCATGGAGTTGGATCTTGTATTTTTTGTCAAAAACAAACTGTTTAGGTATCCGGTCACTAATTGCTGTCGTAAGAGGAAACTCTTTATTTAGGTCCTCCAGCACAGCCGTGTGTAGTGTCGTTCTCCTACCCCAGAGATCCAATGCCTTAAGCCGCACTGCCGCCGTCGTGGCTTCCTGCTGAATGAAAAGGTGGAGCGGAGGCAGGTCCAGCATAGCCTCGAGCGCAGCAGTCGGGGTAGTTCTCATGCAGCCTGTCGTCGCCATGCAGGCCAGTCTTTGCATGCGTTGCAGTTTGTTCACGGCTGTACTTAACTTTGTGCGGGGCCACCAAACCACGGCCCCATAGGAGATCATGGGCCGAATCACCGCGCAGTACAGCCAGAGAATGATTTTGGGGGACAGGCCCCATTTCTTGCCTATCATTTTCTTGCATTGCCAGAAGGTAATGCACGCCTTGTTAAGTTTGCTGTCTAAATGACTGCTCCAGTTTAGCTTGATGACAAGAATTACCCCAAGATACTTGACCTCGTTGGACAGCAGGAGTTCAGTGCCGAACAGCTTCGGTAGACGGTAAGGGCCTAGTACTCTTTTTTGAGTAAACATGACCAGTACTGTCTTAGAGGGGTTAACTGAAAGATCATACTCCCTGCACCATCTTTCCACTATGCGTAGCGCTTGCTGAGTAAGGTTGCAGATAGTTCCAGTCACCTTCCCAGGTACCAGAATTGCGAGGTCGTCTGCATACCCTATTGTGTAATAACGTTGTTCGTTGAGTCTGGTGATAAGATCGTTGATTACCAGATTCCACAGCAGAGGGGAGAGCACCCCTCCCTGAGGGCAGCCCCTGGCTATAAGGGCCAGTTCTTGTTCTCCCTCCAGCCGAACCACACGTTTGCTTAACATATTAGTTATCCAGTCAGTTAGTACCTGTTCTGCTCCGTGTCTGGAGAGTGCAGCACCTATGCTGGAGAAGTTGGTTTTGTCGAAGGCCCCCTCGATGTCTATGAAAGTGCCCAGGCATGTACCTTTCTGATGGATTGCTTCCTCTATCTGGCTTACCACCAGATGGAGAGCAGATTCCGTGGACTTACCCGAGCTGTATGCATGTTGGTTACCATGGAGAGGTAATGCTTTAAGGACGCCATCTCGTAGTTCCCTTTCGCACAGTCTCTCCATCGATTTAAGTAGAAACGAGGTCAGGCTGATGGGTCTGAAGGATTTGGCGTTAGTATAGTCACCTTTGCCTGGTTTAGGGATGAATATCGCTTTCACTTCTCTCCATCCTTTCGGAACATACCTAAAGGCCAGGCACGCCCTCATTATTGGCATCAGTCTCTCTGCAACAGACGTGCCTCCCCACTGCAGCAGCGCAGGGAATACCCCATCTGGACCGGGCGCCTTGAAAGGATGGAAACTTGGGATGGCCCACTGTAGTTTCTCCATCGTGATCATTCTTTGTGCGTAGAGCCAATCGTCATCTGTTGGTATCTGAGTGGTGTCGAGCCAGTCGGTTACCTGTGCAATAACGCTACCTGGGAAGTGGGTTTCTATCAGGACGCGTCTGGCCTCTGCAGGTGACGTGGTGAGTGAGTTGTCAGGTTTACTGAGTGCGGCAGGCTCGGGTGTGTGCTCCTGTGCCACTATTTTCCTTACCCTGTTTGCCTCTTGGCAAGATTCAATGTTACCACAGAATTTACGCCATCCTGCGGTACGCCTGAATCTGATGCATTTTTTATAACTGGATTTGGCCTCGTGGTAAGTGTCCCAGTCCTCATCCGTGCCTGTGTTCATGGCCCTGTTCAGGGCCTTTCTTACCTTTCCACGTTTGCGATTTAACTCCGCTCCCCACCAGGGTTGTTTGCCCGGTGTATTGCGCGGAGTAGTCAAAGGGCAAGCGGTATGGTAGCTGCTTATCAGTGAATCAGTAAGTTGACTAACCTGCATGTCTAAACGCGTTTCGTTCCCTATAGTTCGCGCCTCACATATGGGCGGCAGTTTCGACTGTAGGGTGCGTGTGTAGATAGCTCTGTCCGTGTTGCGCGGATTGCGCCAGGGACGTGTAGGCGTTACACAGAGCTGAATATCGAAGCGGATCCATCTGTGGTCCGAGCAGGAGGCCTCTTTGGAGACCTGCCACCCAGCAGTGATCGCCGCTGCGCCTTCCGTCGCCAAAGTTAGGTCAATAATTGTACGACTGCGTCTCGTTACGAACGTTGGTTCTGCGCCTGTGTTTAGTAGTGACAAGTTAGTTGTAAACAAGTAGTCCACTAATGCCTTACCTCTTTCATTAGGCGCCTCCATTCCCCATAGAGGGTGATGCGGGTTAGCGTCGGTCCCAATGATGACCTCTTTCCCGCTGGTCTCGCAGTGGGTTACAAGACGGGCGAGGTCATGTGGGGGCGGTGCCTCCGCCTCAGGCATGTAGGCCGAGGCGAAGACAATCGGCAGATCAGTGGCACCGCGCTGTATGTACAGCCTAGCTGCAGAGGTATCTCTGCAACAGAAATCATTAAGAAGCTGTGCTTTGAGGTTACCTGTAACAAAGATACACGCTCTAGGGTGTTCATGATTAGAGGTAACAAGGAGCTTACCACCAAGGTTGGATAGTCCTCTGATTTGGCCACCCCTAATCCACGGCTCCTGGATTAAGGCGATGGCAGTCTGTTTGTCGCAGTCTGGCTGTGGTGGAGGTTTGCCTGCACAACTTTACAGGCGGACGAAGGGGTCGCCATCATGAGTGGGTCCCTCCTCCTCCTCCTCCTCCAGTTGCAAACCCGCGAAAGCATCCCCCTCGATGAGGTCATCCTCCGACGGGCCAGAAACTGGCGACAGTATGATGTCGTCCAGCTCCCCGCCCGTCAGAGGGACCTTAGACGAGTCATCGTCAGGGGTCACCTTCTCTGCAGTTGCTGCAGAGTCGGCCGCAGAAGCTTCCGGGTTGCTAGACAGGGGGTTACTCTCCCCTGTGCTGTCGTCCTTGACGAGCTGCTTCGTGATCGGGTCCCAACCCCGAGGGACGCACGCAAACCTTCCATTTGCTCCCCGGAACTTGATGTACACCGAGCCCAGGCCGAAAGAAAGCCTGCGCTCGGCGCCCATCAAGACCGGTATGTGGTCCTCGGGGACGCCCAGCACCACGAACCAGCACGTCTTCTGCCTATCCGAGTGGATCACCACCCATTTTTTAATGTCGACCCATGGGTTTTGATACCACGTCCGGTATAACTATACCACAGCGTACCGTCTTAGCCAACTCCGATTGTCCCTTCACGACTAGCGAGGTGCCAGCCGGGAGGGTCAATTCGGGGACCGTCCTTTTCAGCCAAGCCAAGGTGAAGTCGTCGCTACACCACAGCTTTAGCACACCGCTGCCGTATTGCGGTTTAGCGGTGAAGGACGGTATTTGCCGCTCAGGTGTCTCCATCGTGGGACAGAGAGCCTTGTCTATGATTCGGCACCCGTGCGTTCGCATATCACCGCGACGCACAGGTGAGCGCTGGCAGCCCGGGCGTAGCTCATCCCGTCAGCCCTCCCGGACCGATCAAGCCGCTGCCGCTTATGCTCTCCACGAGGTGACATGGTCTCGTTGAGGGCCCGCTTGGCACCGACTTGACCGTCCCGAGCGGTCTGCCGCGATGAGGTCGCCGTCTGAGCTGGTCTGTCAGCCACTGATCGGCTTGTGTCCGGCGCATGTTGGTCCCTATTCCCTTCCGAGAAGCTGATTGGAGCCTTTGCTTTGCCTCGTCTCTGTTCCTGACGTCGCTGTTTCCTGTTCATGGGCTTGTCGCCCTGAGCAGGTCCAGACGTACTCGCCGGGTCCTTGGATTGGGCAGGGGTTTGAGTATTTCTACGCTTACCCTTGCCCTTGCCCTTACCCTTGCGGGTTTGCACTCGCCAGGTTAGGGCAGCCTCTGCAACGAGTTCGCCAGCAGCCACCGTATTACAGGAGGCACGACGCCGGAGGATGTGGTCAGAGGAGCCGCAAGGCTCCTGGATAATACGCTGGAGTCCGCGACCTTAGCCGCGGGTCCAGGGACACGCGGGGTGCCAGGAGCACCCCGCTTATTTTTTGTACCCGTACTGGGACCTGCAGCTTTCGCTGCAGGCTGCCCAAGGGACTTTGCACTCCTGACTGCGGTTTTCACCGCAGCCGGAGGATTGGCAGCAGTTTTCACTACCACCTTGGGGGCACCCGCGCTGGATTCCGCGGAGTTAACCGCAGGTCCAGGGGCAGGGGTGTTATCGGCTTTCGCCGACACCACCCCTAATGTAGTCAAGTCTTTTATAAAATCCATGATCATATTTCGTAGAAAATTCATCTCTCCGGCTCCCACCCTCCATCGAGCCCGCAACTGGGAACGACCCACCGCTTAAGGTGGGCCGTTAGGACTTCCATCGAGATATAGGTACGCAGGGCTGGCTTACAGTGCGACATCAGGTGCTCGTTTGGGCTGGCTTGAACAGAACAGCCCTCCCTTACACCGTCAGCATGACCTTCACCACCACTTCAGCCGTCCGAAGACGACATCAGTGGACCCCACGCACCTCGCTTATACCCTCAGAAGGAGAGATCAGCCGATTGATCGTGGGTAAGCTACTCCCACAACCTCCCGTGTCCAAGGAAATCCAGGCCAAAGTGGCGTAATGTGTGCAACCTGCTCCACTCAACCACCAGGATCCCTTCATCCCTCTTTACGGGTCCCCGCGCACGGCATAAACACGCAGGAGGTCATTTCTGTCCAACATCGTTCTTGTTCAATGGTGGACACAAAGGAGCATGACCTCGCCACCCCTGTGATACTTCGCCCGGTGATTTCAGTTACGTCTATTTCATAGGGAATTAGACCAAAAACAGGGCGGCAACCACGAGAAGGAAATCACCAGACTTGCCTTGAGGATCTACACGACCGTGCGCTCTCCCTCAAAACCACGCCACCTTGTCGTCTCTGAAGGAGCCAGACAAGGTAGGACTGCGTCTACAAAGCCAAGCCCAACAAGGCCTGTCGCTGCACATTCAAAGCGTAAGTTTGCAAACCCAGACCAGCCCCTCGAAGATACGAGGTAATAAAGAATATTACATACATACAAGATACGCGCGAAAAACATAACCCTTTCCTTGCAGCCGGGTAATGATGACCAATCACTCGGGATTATTGCAATCGCATGTCTATTTATTGTTTACACTATTTCATAACATAAAATCACGCCGGTATGCTCAAAAGGAGTAAGCAGATGAATATAGTTCAACCTGATACATTCTCATTCCACCGGCTATGTTCAAGATTCATGTTATGCGGGTAATCTATGCTGGCATCACTTTGGGCATGATAGGTACTTTACTATAGAACTTGCCCTTTAAGTACTACAACAAAAAAATGAAAAACATTATTTAATTTTACAAAAAAATACAACCGACTTAAAAAAACACTACAAAGTGAAAAATAACTTCACTTTCGGAAGTTGGTTTTATAAAACGAAGAAACGAAAACAGGAACAACGACTGCCGAAATTGAAGTAATTTTTCACTTCGTTGTGTTTTTGGAAGTCAGTTAAATTTTCCAGTTTCTAGTTTTGCAACGGTAATCTCCTAGTTGAAAAAGTAACAAACTGACAAAAGGTTTATATAGTGTTCATATTTGATGTTAAACATAATTTTAAAATGATTTAAATACGATGTTATCCGTACTGAGTTTTCGACCTTTATAATGTAAAATTGAGATAGGCTACAAAAACATTAAAACGATTTGATCATCATGCTCATCATTGGAACATAAATAAATAAGTACTAAACGACCATTTCGTGAATGCAAAACTTTGTAGAAATACTTGCCTGGCAAAATAAATGTAATAACAATTTAAAAAAAATGAATATGAAATATGTTTTCTTTGG
Source organism: Orthosia incerta (assembly GCA_948252205.1). Lineage (NCBI taxonomy): Eukaryota > Metazoa > Arthropoda > Insecta > Lepidoptera > Noctuidae > Orthosia > Orthosia incerta. The sequence continues at coordinate 29,124,124 of OX411759.1, forward strand.
TTTGCTTTTTTATTTGCATTACCAAATTAATCAGTGTCATTCAGAGAGTGTGAGTACCTATTACTAGTTTTTTTTTAAGTAATAGTATCGTAACGGAGTAATTTATTTATTTATTTATATATGCTTTATTGTACACCAAGATAAAAAAATACAAAAGGAGACATTAAAATTAAACAAACATACAACAGGCGGCCTTATCGCGTTCTGCGATCTCTTCCAGGCAACCTTGAATGGATAGAGATAGCCTGGACGCGATATGGGGTTGCACTTGGTGCAAATTTCAAATTATCATTATTACTAAGTACAATTAGGTACTAAAAACAAACTACAAAAATAGATACATAAATACATATGTACATCTAACTACACAAACAGGAAACTAATACAGCTTAAACAAGGACAGGATCACCGAGACAAGTAATGTTCCTTTATAAGTTTTTTAAAGACAGGCAACGACTGAGCACGTTTTATTGGGTCAGGCAATGCATTCCACAAACGAGCAGCCTGGACAGTGAATGATTTATCAAAAAAAACTGTGGAATGCATAGGCATTTTAAATCGCAAGTTTTCTGATGAACTAAGAGACTTCGTGTGGGAATCGCAGATAAACTGAAAACGATTCTTGAGGTAAAGAGGCGTGGAAGGAGTAAAGAGCACATTGTACAAAACAGAAAGAATATGAGCATTCCGGCGAAGGCGAATTGGTAACCACTTGAGCTTTACACGGAATTCAGAAACATGGTTTGCGGTTTGCGCAAATATGACTATTTGCGCAAACCAAATAAGAACCTTATACAAACATTTTGAAGTCGCTCAAGTTTATCGAGTTGTTCTTGAGTAAGGTCAAGATAGCTGGCATCAGCATAATCAAGGATAAATCAGTACTTCAATGACAATAAATTGTAGTTCTAAAAACTAAAAAACACGCTTTAATGGTAAATTGAACTAAAAAGTCGCTAATCCTGAAGATCTTGGTAAGGCTAATGGGACAAACAATTTAAACGCGCACGGTAGAATCAACTTTTATTACTTTTAAATTTATTTCTATATGTTTGTAGTTTATTAAGTTATTTAAGTATTTATACATTGTATGTACTTTTACCTATGTAAATAAAGATGTTACTCTTGTAAATTTTAATTTTTGTTTGACTTTCAAAAGTACTTTGACTTTGGCTTTGATTAAATTATTGCATTGTCATCGGTTCTTGATAGGTGTGCAAAGTTTCAAATCAATCCGCGGTTTTGAAGTTGGTGAAAATCACGTTCAAAGATTCCATTACATTGATACATAGATAGATACATAGATACATACCAAGCTAATAAAAGCGTGTTAAAAAATATAAAGCTGTGACTGTCATTAACACGCTTTTATTAGCTTGGTATGTATCTATGTATCAATGTAACGGAATCTTTGAACGTGATTTTCACCCCCTTCAAAACGTGGGATTGATTTGAAACTTTGCACACTTATCAAGGACTGATGACAATGCAATAATTTAGTCAAAGTCAAAGTCGAAGTCAAATATATGAAAGTTGATTCTACCGTGCGCGTTTAAATAGTTTGTCCCATTAGCCTTACCAAGATCTTCAGGATTAGCGACTTTTGAGTTCAATTTACCATTAAAGCGTGTTTTTTAGTTTTTAGAACTACAATTTATTTTCTAGTTCGAGTAGCATTAGTAGATGGCCTGTGAACTGCGAAGTTGTTATATCGCGCGACGAACTTAAACGCTGGCCAGTTGGCGGGCCAGTGTGCTCTAACTCCGGTCGTAAATGTTCATACGGTTCCGATGAGATAACCACTTCTTCCGTCGTCGTTCGTTCACGTCCGGTTTACTACCTTCACCAGGGCATCGGTCAACCTGGCGGGAAGCCTTCCAACGCAACGTCTTCCTGTTCGCGGTCGCCACTCCAGAACTTTTCTGCCCTATCGGCCATCCGTTCTGCGTGCCCTGCCCACTGCCACTTAAGTTTGGCAATTCTTCGGGCTATGTCGGTAAACCTAGTTCTCTTGCGGATTTTACATTTCTGATTCGATCACGCAAGGAAACTCCAAGCATAACCCTCTCCATTGCCCTTTGGGAGATTGTAAGCTTTCTGATGATGCCCATTGTGAGCAACCACGTCTCAGAGCCATAGGTTATCACTACCAACACACACTGGTTGCTTTAATCATATTGTTACAATTTGTAGATAACTTACATCAGCACTGAGCACCCGGTAGTGTACTGGTATGACAAGAAATACTGTAAAAATTTCACTCTGCTCAGTAGACGGCTGAACCGACAGGATCCGAGGTACTATGTAGAGCTGTTCATAGATGCTTATGTCAGTTTGGACAATAACGTGAAGGTAAGTGATAAAGGGGAAGTACAAAATTCTGAGGGGAAATGACATCCGTCATAGCGTAAATGTAAATCAATACATTAAATGTGTAGAAAAATATTTTTTGTACATCGAAAAAAAATCAAAAAAAAATAGCCATGGTGTTAAAGGATAACTAACAGAACCCATTTCTAGCATTTTTGGAATTTTTGTCTGTTTGTCTGTTTATTTGTGCACGCATCACGTGAAATGTACGAAACCAATGTAGATAACTTTTATACATAAAAATTGTGCGTATCTTGAAGAATTACTTAGTTTTAGTTTCATCGCAATCGGTTCACTCTATCAAAAGTTAGATGAATTTAAAGTGTTCAAGAAGTAAAATGTATCACAGCTCACGCAATTCAGTTACTCGGACAGTTGAACTCGCTATTCGATAGATGGCGTTGTGCATTTAAAGTCATTTTCTGAATCGCGGTGTTAAGATTTTACGCGAAAGAATGACCCTAGAAAAAAAAATTGGTATGTAGTATGTATATTTTTTAACCAACTTCTCAGAAAGGAGGAGGTTCTATGTTCGTCATTAATCGTTATGTATGTTTTTTTTTTTTTTGTGTAGTTTCACCGATATCTCCCTCAATTGTGGACCGAGTTCAATAAATATTTTTTGTTTGAAAGAGTATGTTCCGAAATTGGTCCCATTTTAATTTGGTGTAGGACTGACGAAGCAATTCGAAGATATACAACAGAACTCTTCAATAAATAACGGCAAATTTCTCGGGATTGCTGCAATCGCATGTCTGTTTGTTGTTTATACCATTTCATAACATAACATCACGCCAGTACGCTCTTAAGGGGTACGCAGATCTCTCATTTCACCGGTTATGTTCAAGTTTCATGATATTTGGGTAATATATTCTGGCGTTATACGAGTAGGTAACTTACTAAACAACTTGCCTATTAGGTAGGTACAACTAAAAAGTGAAAAATAAAAAACTTTTTACAAAAAAATACTACTGACTTCCAAATAAAACTACAAAGTGAAAAATAACTTTATTTTTGGAAGTCGGTGTCCATAACGCAATAAATTGGTACCTACGAAAGACACCGACTTCCAAAAATAAAGTTATTTTTCACTTTGTAGTTTTATTTGGAATTCGGTAGTATTTTTTTGTAAAAAGTTTTTTTGAGTATGTGGAGTAGGCAGGCAGGCTGGTAAGTATGGTAGGGTTGGCAGGCAGATGACGGGTGCGAAGCCGCGGGCACAGCTAGTACTGTAATAAGTCTGTCGGAAAAATCATTGAAATGGAGAAAAACTGTCTTCTAAAATTGGGGAACCTAGAAGGTGCAGTGTTTTTTTTTTTTTTGTTGCTTTTGCATTGAATTTTTGAAGGGCCGATTGTCTGTCTATATTGTCACAATAGATACAAGCAAAAACTGTACCTACTTATTATATTCGGCTATTATACTCGGATATATATCGAAAGTTTCGGGTAATTATATTCTAAGAGAGTATTGATAATACTTTTTACTATGTTACAGCTGGATTTCTACTTCTACCAGTTTCTAACAAACAGATACCGTCCCAGTTTCGTTGAGATGCATTTCAAATTTTGTGACATGATGAACTCTGATTCATTTTTCGGTCAAACAATGCGGAACTCAATGGGAGGCCTTCCCTGTCCTTATCCTCCGGTATGTATATTTTTTTATAATTATATAGTCCTCATAAGCATCATTTCAGCCAAAAGAATTAGGCTGCTGGATATAGGCCTCCCCCAAGTTTTACCAAACTGATCGTTCCTGTGCGTCTCGCATCTATCGGAAGCCAGCAGCCTTGTCCAGGTAATCGGTCCACCTAAACGGAACCCTTTCAACGCTGCGTCTTCCGGTGCGTGCTTGCCACTCCAGAATTTTTGCATAATTATATAATAATAATAATTTTTATTTTCAAACCAGAGTCCATAGTAAAATTACACATTACACACACACAAAAAAAACAACTACATTCACACACAATGGCGAAAGTACACTAATTTTAAAACAAATTTAACATATTTGAAAGACGCTCTATGAGTGACATTCTCTTATGTTCTTGAAAACCGAGCCAATACAATTGTATAATTAAACAGATTTGAAACCGGTTAGGCTTAGTTTTTGTTAAGAAAATGTAATTTAGATCTGTTCTACATGTTAAAATGTACCAAGTACAATAAATAATTTTCTTTCTCCTAATCCAGGACATGGATTAACTGTTTATTGTGTACCATCATCATCATCATTTCATCAGGCTCGCGATAAATAAACATGCCAAAGATAACATCGCAAGGGCCGAGAGAGTCAAAGGATCGCTATTCCCAATCATCGGCTACCGCTCCAAGCTAAGTGTCGACGTAAAGCTGCTAGTTATTCAAGCATGCTTATTACCAGTAATAGACTACGGAGTAATACAACTGCTACCAAGGTACAGCAAAACAAACCTGCTCAAACTTGAGAGGCAGTATAAAATGGCATTGAAGAGCGCCGCACAGTCACGGCGACATGATAGAACGTCTCAAATCTCTGTCGATTGAAGGGCTACAAGAACAAGGACCGGCGTACACGCGCTAAGGGCAACACAATCCCTTTCTTTTCGCTACTAGATTAGGTGAAATTCCATATATTAATAAAAAAGATAGGGACAAGCCGCTCTTCAGACGACTGGTCCCCTTCCGACAGCGTAAGCTATGACCGTAACGTCACTCATTAAGTAAAAAGCGGCTAGTGCTGGGGGTAATCCCCATTGCTTCATCGTTATCCTCACCTAGATTTATATAAACATGAGTAATATGAGGAAACAACCAGGATAGGTTTCAAAAGCTCCCACTCCGCGGACAAAGTGAAATACGTACATTTTATTTGTGAAATGAAATTTATTCGAGTTATATACTAAATACTGAAACTAGAGAAATAAATTAATTCTGATTCTGATCATCATCATTTCACCTGAAAGACGGCCACTCCTGAACAAAGACATACCCCAAATTTCACCATACTGACCGGTCCCGTGCGTCTCGCAACCACCAGACCAGGTCATCGGACCACCCAGTCTAACGCAATGTCTTCCGGTTCACGGTCGCCACTCCAGAACCCATCGACCCTCCATTCTGCGATCAATGTGCCCCACTGCCACTTCTTAAGTTTCGCAATTCTTAGGGCTATGTCAGTAACTTTGGATATCCTCATTTCTGATGTAATGTTTACGCAAAGGAAACCCCGAACATAGCCCTCTCTATTGCCCTTTGCGTGACTTTAAAGGTCACAGCCTATTAGAGCCACCCGGCACCCACTCCGCACCGCCTCGCCTCCTGCGGCTAGTATTCTTTATATGGACTTGAATGGGTATGCGCTCACTACATCAACTCCGTAGTGTCACCGGATCGCCTCGGTCGTAAGCCCTCCACGCGCGGACGCGTGGACCACTCGGGAACAACTCGCTGCTCGCATGCTTGCCTTGCCTTGACTGCGCATTGCCAACGCGTGGGTCCAGAGTGGACCGCGCGCTGCCCGCGAATGATTCACGCGAGGACGATACTTGGCGATTCGCACAGGACAGACTCTTCGAAAATTCGTGGACCATGTGACGTCAACTCATTGACCACGCGGCGTTCACTCGTTGACCACGCGGGGTCCACTGGTTGACGACGTGAGGTCCACTGGTTGACCGCGTAGTTATCACAGCCAACACACTCTGGTGTGTTAATGTATCGTGTCCCAAGTTTCAACTAAATCCGTTTAGTGGTTTAGGGGAGATTGACTGTTTTAATATTTTGTTGCAGGGTCCGTATGATATGAAAAATCTGTCAATTCCTTATGTACCGAAAGGCTTCCCGTTTACTAAAGGCCGTATCTACTGCAACGTTTCATATACTGAAGGTGGTGTGACCAAACAGGTAGGTCGTGGCAGCATTGATATGGAGGTGAAAACGGCAAGGATAAAAAAAAAACCTATAACTTATTTATTTGGTGTACAATAATAGTTATTTATGCTACAAGTGCGGAAGGTAGGACTCGTGTGGAAAAAAATGCCACTCATCGGGCATCACCCGATGAGTGGCATTTTTTTCCACACGACTCGGGAATCATCTTATGTAGGTGACAAAATTTTAGTATGAATTGTGCGAGGAAATAAAAAAAATATATCTGAACCAAGCAAGAAATTAATAAAATGGCGGACTTATTAAAAGCGCGCTCAGCTTATCCACAGATTAACTAATAGTTCAACGTGCATATCTACTGCGCATGTGCAAATAGCTTTCACGTCGTAACGCAAAAAGGCACGAGCAAAATATACGTTCTTCCAAACATATTTAATGAATATTTAAAATTAATTTATGGATCAAGTGTAAATCTACAGCAATTAAAGTCGCCTTTAATGAAGTTTTAGTTATATTTTACCTTTTTATATGAATGATAATCTGTACTTAACTAATTTATAAAACTTTTCTCAAATAATCAAAACTCTATGCATCTGGCTGACGACGGAGTTAAACTTTAAAAAAATATAGAAAAGTTTTTTACTTTGAAAAAAAAGTGCCACTTTCCGCACAGTTTGGCTTGCATTGACATGCATTGTAAAGGATATTCTGTTATATTCTATTCTATAGTACAATTAATATTAAAATAAGTTTCACAAATATTTATTTTGTTTTTTTTTTAGTATAAATTAAATTTAAATTAAATTATCGTTTATTTCAGACTTTCGTCCATAGGTACACTTACAAAAACATAGAATGAAATATACAATACAGACAATAAACAATTCAAAATAAACAACACAAAATACAATGAAGAAAACAGTTACAACACACAAAAAGATACAAACAATAACCAGTGACAACACACAAGAGGCAACACATTAAAATTAAAATTTGACGCGGCGGAACTGTCCACTGCTCACAAGGCAGTGTGCAAGCGCATCCAGTGGCGCAGCAGTGGAGAGTCCCACCTGTCCGCAAACACGCTTAGTAAGCTGTTGCTGCTGGACCTAACGCGACGCAGCAGCGACGCACATTGTTTTCTTATTAAGGCATGAAAGCCATCCGTGTGCGCTTCTGCAAACATAGTTGACGCACTGCAGAATCGCGGCAGCCCCAGCAACACCCTGAACGCGTTGTTGTATTGAACACGCAAGGCGTTGTATGTTCCCAGTGTGTAGTTAACCCACAGGCTGCACGTGTAAAGTGTTTGGCAATAAGACTTAAAAAGTGTGACTTTGACTTGAATACTGCTACGTGCGAACCTGCGGGCCAACATGTTACACCGGACAGCCAACGCCCTACGTGCCCTTTCTACATCCGCGTTGTCCTTAAGGTCTTCGGAGACCCAGTGGCCCAGATATTTGAACTGTGACACTCTGTTTAAGACGGTTCCTGCTAAGCTGACTGAGGGTACAGTCTCGTAGCTTTTGCCACGCCCCTTAAACACCAACAGCTCGCTTTTCTTAGCATTGTATCTGAGCCCATGGGCCTCCGCATAAGACTCACAGACCCGTACCAACTTACGCAACCCTCCAATCGATGGACTCAGCAATACCATGTCATCTGCGTAACTTATGTTGTTCACACAGATTCCGTCAATGTGACAACCGACATTGGTACTACTGAGTTCACCGACAAGCCGGTTAATGTATAGGTTGAATAGCTTAGGGGAGGTTAGTCCACCCTGTCTCACCCCGCATTGCAACCTATACACGTCCGAGAACGAGTTTGCCCATCGTACACAATTTTTCTGGTTGTTGTACCAATACCTAAAACAGAAATAACTTCCGGGTTGCAATCTGTCTCAGTTTCCAGCTTCTCCCATAGCTTTTCATATGAAACTAGGTCGAAAGCCTTCGAAAGATCCAGAAAGCAAGCAAAGACAGGAGTTTTTCGATCACTGTAATATTGAACAGTCTGCTTGTGGCACATGATGGCATTCTCCGTGGACAAACCGGATCTAAAGCCAAATTGCGCGTCATGAAGCTTGATATGCTTTGCCAGCTGTTGATCAAGCAAACTGTCCAGTACTTTCGCTATAACAGTGGCTAACGAAATCGGTCTGTAATTTAATACATCGGAGGTATAGCCGGTTTTATTTTTAGATATTGGCACAACAACCGTGAACATCAATTTTTCAGGTAGGTAAGAATGGCTAACACATAAATTAAAAAACATTGCCAAAACCCGCGGTAAGTGACAACCTGCATTTTGCAAATGCTCGATGCTGAGGCTGTCGTGACCAGGAGATTTACCTCTTACCATGCCTTTGATAATTTTTGCCACATCTTTGGCTGAAAACCTGACTTTAAGATCTCCGGCTCCATAGTCAACATCAAGCGTCCGCTATGCCGTACCCAGTGGCGACTCAACCTTAAAAAGCTGTTGGAACAGATTCGCAATTTTCTGTGGTTCATGCACGCCAGCAACACTCACAGGATGTCCAGGCTTCGGATTCAACTTATTTGTCTTTTTCCAGAAACCTTTAAAATCCTTTTTAAAGTGGCGGTCTGCAATAATATCCATTTTGATCTTTTGCTCGTTATCCTGACACCACTTCAATAGGGATTTAAAAAGCTTCCTGGATTCACACATACTATCGTAAACATACCCGACAGAGGGCCTACCATGTTGTACCCACATCCGGAAACAATGCCTAGCCCTCACATGAGCGTCCCTGACATATCTGTTCCACCCAACTATGTTGCCTTTCCTACGCTTCCTTTTAACAATGCCTGTACATTTAGCCGCATCAGACAGTATACAAACTATTTCATCATATAGTTTATCTAACCAATGCCTATGTTCTATATTATAACACATGTTATTAGCGCAACTAGTCATTTCTGCCGGAAAATCAATATCCCTCAGTTTAGTATGACATAGCTCACTATATGCACGGATTTCATGTTGGTCCCTTTCGCCCCAGATCACATTATTTGTACAAACATCAGTAGGCATTACTCTTGGTTTTATTAAACCTAAATCACACTCCAGTTGAACAGGATAGTAATTTGTGAATAATAAATATAGAAAACGACGGTGAAAATAGAGAAAACGACGTTTTCTTAAAATGAAACCTAGATAGATTTATCGCCCCCGAATTACTCTAGTAGCATACTAAATTTCAAGAAAATCGTTGGAGCCGTTTTCGAGATTCAGATTACCTATATATATACATATGTACAAGCTAATTGCTCGTTTAAAGGTATTAGATTAGATTAGATGATTTGTATTCCAATAAAGTTTTTTTTAAATATATTTTCATAAAGTATAGACAGAAATCATAGTGTCTGTAAGAGATTGCTCTGTGCGATAAGACCACTCTTTGTACACTTGTTTTTGTAAATGTCCTAGTGTTTTTTTTTATTATTATTTGTAATGGGTTACAACACAGTATATTATCTATACTAATATTATAAAGAGGAAAGATTTGATTGTTTGCATTGAATAGGCTCCGAAACTACAGAACTGATTTAAAAAATTCTTTCACTGTTGGGAAGCTACACTATCCCCTGGTGACATAGGCTATATTTAACTTTTAAAAAAAATTAGGGATCCTTACTAAAACTCCAATAATGTATCCCAAGGTGTAAAAAAATACCTAAAATATTCTTTTCTCAAAAATGGTATGTAATGTTGTCATAACATCTCTAAAAAGTATCCAGAAAGTGAACTCTACCGGAGACTTGTTTACAACTGTCCAGTAAGAAGCGAGATTTTAAATTTGAAATCTCCTACTGTCCAGTAAGTAACTATGTAATTTACTTACTGGACAGTAGTAGGGATTGGTCCGATATATCAAAACATAACTTATATCGGATATGTGTTAGATATCATATCATATCGATATCAGTATCGAAATAACCGATATTACAAAAACTGTATCTAATAAAAACCTTACTAGCGTGCGAGAACGAATAAGTCAAAACTTAAAACCGTAACAATGCGGACTACGAACTACACTTTTTGTAACTATTTTTTATTTGGAAGTCGGTAGTATTTTTTTGTAAAAAAGTTTTTTATTTTTCATTTTTTAGTTGTACCTACCTAATAGGCAAGTTGTTTAGTAAGTTTTCTATAACGCCAGAATAGATTACCCGAATATCATGAAACTTGAACTTAACCGATCAAATGACAGAGAGAGCGTACGGGCGTGATGTTATTTTATGAAATGGTATAAACAATAAACATACATGCGTTTTCAGCAGTCCCGAGCGATTTGCCGTTATTTATTGAAGAGTTCTGTTGTATATCTCCGAAGTTCTTCATCAGATCTTCACCAAACTTCTTAGAACTTCCTCCTTTTTCGAAAGTCGGTTAAAAATTAGGGACCCTTACTAAAACGCCAATATCGTATCACAAGGTGTAAAAAAAATACCTAAAATATTCTTTATATCGGGTGCGCTGCGAAAACTATTGACGATAGAATAAAATAATGTACAACGACTTTGCAGAACACATCATTATTTACAAAAAGTGTCGTAACAGCATATGCCTAACTATTATAGTTATGCCACAAGAAGTGTTCTTTTATTTTAAAATTTAATTGAAATGCCGCCGCTAGAAAAGGCTCTTTATTTGTATCTTAGTATTAATCCTCATCAAAATAAATTAATTCATATTCATATGTGCGAAATTACGCCTAAAGCCGTTCAGCCGTTTTTGTGTGATTGAAACAAAAACATTACATACAACCCGAAACTCTTCAAAGTTAGAGTGAACAGGCTTCTTCTGGGTAAGCTCACTCCATCGTCGACTTTGTCTCTGCCACCTCTGACCTAGACTAGAGTCAAGAGCAAACCCATCATTAATAAAAAAAAATAAAAAAAAACTTAGCATTGGCGTATTCCGCTACCAGTCAATGTCACCACGTGCCTATTACAAGCAAATAAATAACTAATCGCAATTCGACCGTACTATTTTTAAGATTGTATCTATTTTGAATCGCTGTTCATTTGGCGTAACAAACAGACTGGTTAAACGACAATCATTTGTCTATGCAAAACAATATAACAAGCAATATAAATAATAGATAATATTCAGTCCATTTCAGTAACTCCTCTTTTTGAAGTCGGATAAAAATGAAATTCACTAAATTTGTGTGTGGTTTGCCTTTTTATTTGCATTACTAGTAAATGAGTGTTATTCTAAAATGCTTACTGTAAGTTCTACTAGGGTTAAATAACCCTTCTATGGAAAATATTATAAATAACAGGTAACAGACTAGGGGAGTCTGTCTCTAAACAGACGCAGGCCCCAGGTGGCCTCCGGGGTCACGAGCGGTCTGATTGGGGATTCTGTACAAGTTACTCAAGTGACTCCAAGAAAAACGGTCGCACGGCGGTCACGTGTTGCCGTGCACAGCGAGGTCCAGGGGATACGCTTCTCAGTGTCCCCGTAGATTTGTCCTAACCGGCGTTGCACAGAGAGGGTTCCGGGGTGGTCTTGTAACCACACTCACTGGTTTTTTTTCTCCAAAAGTGCAGGCCATGCGTGTATTGAAGCCATTTTAAACTAGAAGTGACTTCCATAATTTAAATACACGCAGTAAGCACGAAATTGTAATACCCAAATTCAGATTAACGAAAACTAGCAAGTCTTTTCTTATAAACAGTATACGCTTTTATAACAAGTTGCCAAAGTCAGTTATAGAACTGACCGATGGAAAGTTCAAAAACTACATCAAACGTGTCCTTGTTAAAATAGCATATTATAAAATCAAGGACTACGTTGAAGATAAAAAATTTGGCTTTGACACCCTCTGCGCATGCGGCTTCCCTGGTAACTCATAAACGGCACAAATATATGGATATCTCTAACTATTCTCAATCTCATTTTTTTTTTCTCTTTTAATTAGACTTTGTACAATATTTTTCAATCATCATTATAGCCCTTTGCTAAGAATAGTTACAGCACTGATTACAGTATTTGTGCCACATGTTAAATTTAGTGTTGTGGTTTTTTTTTTTTTTTTTTACCTTTGTATAGATTCTTTTACCTATTGTGAATGTGTGAACATTGTAGGCTTTCTAGTTTTCTAGATGATTGTTAACATTTGTTAACTTTTTATTTCGTGCATTATTTTTTTTTGTTTGTTTTTTTTTTTCAATTTCGTGCGACTTATTGTCGGGCCTACGTTGTCCCCCCATATCCAAGTACTAATGCTGTAACATGGAAATATTGTAAACAAAACAATTTAAAAGAGTAACCATAGAGTTTCTTGCCGGTTCTTCTCCATAGGAAACGACTAACCCGAACCGTGCACCTTTTGTCGACGTTTTATAAGTGCCCATGTAGGCCTATGTAAAATAAAAATATTTGATTTTGATTTTGAAACGTTTAAGGGCGAAGAAAAACAACAACTGCAACTCGTCAACTGCAGTTCGTCGTAGAAATCAAATATTATTATTATTTCGTTTATTCAATTATGTATACATTTAAAATTTACATTTTTAAATATTTCTTTATAAAAACGAATAATAATAAAAAAAAATATGGTTGTCCGCCGGTATTGGGAACAGGGTCCAAGCTACCGGTGGTTAGGGCTCCATTGTTCTCCTTATTATTATTTCCTTTATTCATTCGATTACTTATTAAATACATTTTTAAATATTTTATAAATTAAATTACGAAACAAAAACATTTAAAAATATAAAAAATAGAGGCCCACCGGTATCGGGAACAGGATCCAAGCTACCGGCGGTCAGGGCTTCAGAGAGAGGAACCTCCTAACGATACGAGCCGTGTCCTGCAGTACTGCTTTCTGGATCAGGCCCTTGACCCAGCTGCCTAACGAGAGCCTCCTAAGATGTTGCTCGAGGCTCGTGGCTATTAAGCCATTGGCTGACACGACTATCGGTACAATGATCGCTGTGTCCACATTCCACATGACAACCTCGCGAGCCAAGTCAAAATACTTGATTTGTTTATCTTTCTCGGCTTTCACGAGGTTCCCGTCATGCGGGACGGTAATATCAACAATCATTGCACGCCTCTCGATTCGGTCCACCACCACTATATCAGGCTAGTTAGTTTAATTATTGCATGCCCGGGTCATCATACAAGCAAATAATGGAATCTGTGACAAAGAATATATATAAACCAGATACCAATATAACTGTATTTGTAGGTAATAGTATAAAGGTAAAAAAAGATGACATCACTGAGTGTGTAAAAGAGATGTTAAAGTTAAATTACAATAAAATTATTTTGTGTGCCTTCCCTTACTTGGGTAAATTGTCAAATAGACAAAATAATCACATTCACATGCTTAATAAGCATCTGCACTTTCTTGTGAGTCACTATAGTGATAAACTAGTTTTTTTTGACATCAACATTTTTGTTGGTAAATTAAAGTCGACAGGCGATACTTTGTATCTGCCTCTTAGGGTAAGACATCAAATACCTCGGCTATTATCTTATACAATAAACTCTGACATAAGTAGTATGTCGAAGTATACAGTTATTATTGATATTAGTAATAGTACTAATTTAAATATGGTCAATACCTTGAATAACGTTAGCAAAAATGCTATTAATATTTATTCTTTAAACTAGTTGATAGGACAAGGGAGGGTACCAATAACGGAGTAGTTACGAGTATATCCACCATCAAAAAGGTACCTTCTTGCTCGCAAAAAATTAATTTGAAAAAAAGGTCTGAGCAGAATTCTCTGAAATTATTCCATCAGAATATTCAGGGTTTTTCTTCGAAGGAATTGGAAATCGAACTGTTTTTAGAAAAATCAATGTTTGAAATTGTTTGTTTCACTGAGCATTGGCTGAAAGATTATGCAATGTTAATCAATTATGAAAATTATACAGTGGGCAGTTGTTTTAACAGAAATATTATGTTGCGTGGGGGTTCACTTATATTAATTAAAAATGGTATTAAATCAAAACCTCGTAAAGATATAGAAACCCTATCAGTTGAACATAGTGTTGAACTGTCCTGTGTTGAGCTGGATAAGCATGTCATAGTGTGCGTTTACTGACCCCCAAATTATAAGAACTACTCTATATTCGAGTCAGTGATGGAAGATGTTTTGGCAAAACTTGCAATGGTTAATAAACTAATAATTGTCTGTGGTGACTTTAATATTAATATTCTAGAAGATAATTCAGACAGCAGTAGGTTATTAAATCTCTTTAAATCATTTAATTTGTCACATGTGTTTATGGAACCAACCCGAACTACACTGACTTCTGCTACATGTATTGATAATGTTTTTTGTAGCTGCAACTACTTGGACAAGGCCATTATAAATTCTCTGCCTTCGGATCATAGTGGGCTACTGGTAGCCTTTGAGTCCATTATGCTAATAAAACAAGTGCAGATTCAATCCAGACCAATAACATCCGGTAAATTAAATAAATTTAACAGCACTTTAATCAGTAAGTTAAGCATCCAGGACCTCACAGTGAATGATGGTAATATTTTGTATGATGAAGTTTTCTCAGTGGTTCAAAAAGAGTTCAATAACACTTTTAAGAAGAAAACTAAAACTATATGCCCTAAGTTTTTATTCAGTGACTGGGCGACTACAGGACTTAGAAAAAGTAGGGAAAGACTTTACGAGCTATATGGGCTTAAGCCTTGTATTAACACTGAAACGTTTATTAAGTATGTTGCTACTTACTCAAGAATTTTTAAAAATTCCTGCAAGGCAGCTAAGGTCTTGTACATTAGCAATAAGGTTAAATTAGCAGAAAATAAAATCAAGACGGTTTGGAAAATTATAAACAATGAAACGAATAGGAATAAAAGAAATAGTAGTGATTACACGCTTGAGACCACACACGGACTTATTAGAGATAACAAAAAAGTTGCGCAAGAATTTGTTAATTTCTTTACCAACATCCCAATTAAAACTACTGAAACTTTAAATTCTTCGCCCTCGCTTGCTTTTGGATTATTAAACGCGAACGTTTCATCCTGCCCGATTGTATTTCATTTTTCACATATAAACCCCATGACAGTAATAAAAGCTTTTAAGCCAATCAAGATCAAACCGACTGAAGATCTGTGGGGAATGTCCATCAAAGCTTGTACCTCCATTATTCAGACTATAGCGCCGTACTTAGCGTTGATTTTCAATTTGTGTGTGGATCAAGGAGTTTTTCCGGATCTAATGAAATATAGTAAGGTTATACCACTTTTTAAATCCGGGGACAGTAAAGACACAAATAATTATAGACCAGTATCCGTGTTGCCGGTTTTCAGCAAGGTATTTGAGAGGATAATGCTAAATCAAATGCTCATTCATTTTAATACGAATAACATCTTGCATGATAGACAGTATGGTTTCACCAGAGGACGTTGTACAACTGACGCTGGTGTCGCTCTATTAAAACACATCTTTGATGCGTGGGAAGATTCACAGGATGCCATAGGTATCTTCTGCGACCTGTCGAAGGCGTTTGATTGCGTTAATCATGAAACATTACTTCTGAAACTTGAGCATTACGGGCTAGGTCAATCAGCGTTAAGTTTAGTTAAATCTTATTTGAATGATAGACAGCAATTAGTTCAAATAAACGGTGTGAATTCGTCCGGGTTAAACGTTAAAATGGGGGTACCCCAGGGCTCAATTTTAGGTCCTTTCTTATTTTTAGTATACATAAACGATTTACCCCGTTTATTGGAAAACAAACTTAACATGGTGTTATTTGCTGATGACACATCTTTAATTTTTAAAATAAATAGACGTACTTGTCAGGTTGACGACGTAAATAACGCGCTACGGCAGGTTCAGGATTGGTTCACTGCCAATAATTTAGTTTTAAATGGTAAAAAAACCAAGTGCGTAAAATTTTCCTTGCCGAATGTCAAAAGTACTGATTGTGACATTATATTAAACAAGGAGAAGCTAGAATTCGTCGATAAAACGGTTTTCCTGGGGATCACGCTGGACTCAGGGTTGCAATGGGGTCCTCATTTGGTATCCCTTGCGGGGCGGCTGAGTTCGGCGGCTTATGCTGTTGGAAGGATTCGTCGGTTGACGGATGTGGATACCGCCAGACTAGTCTATTTTAGTTATTTTCATAGTATAATGTCTTACGGTATCTTACTATGGGGAAGGGCTGCAGACATTGAGTCAATTTTTATTCTGCAAAAACGAGCCATCAGAGCGATATACAATCTACGCCGGCGCGATTCTCTAAGGGAACTGTTTAAGGACATTAACATCATGACGGTTCCTTGTCAATATATTTATGAAAACATCATGTACGTAAGAAAGAATTTACATCTTTTTAGTAAAAACGGCGACAGACATAATTATGTTACTAGAAATAGGGACCAATTAGTTCAACCAGGTTTCAGACTGGCTAAAGTAGCCTCATCTTTCATGGGGTACTGTACAAAATGTTACAATAAAATTCCTCCCCACATTCTTGAACTGAATGAGACGAAATTTAAAACTTGTATAAAACGCACACTATGCAGGCTGGCATATTATAAGTTGGGGGATTACATCAATGATAAAAATGCTTGGCTAAATGCTAGTCCTGCTCCACAGCCACTAGGGCGCAAAAACAAGTGATATGCAGAACATTATTGTTTTGAATTATTGTTGGACCTTCTGAAGACTGTCTATATATATTTGTATTGTATAAACTCAATTTCATTCATCAAGGTATGTACTTATGTACCTAAATATTGTAAAAAGTTTTTTTTTTTAAAAGAGTAAGTATGGAGTTTCTTGTGCATTCTTCTCCATTACAAGCTACTTTCCGAATGCACGGTAGAATCAACTATTATTATTTGTAAACTTTAATGTAACGTTCAAAAGTGCCGCTTGGTGGCCTACTTGAAATAAAATATCTTTGTCTTTGTCTTTAGCGATAATAGTCCTGTCAGTGATGATGGACCGATCCCAGTACAATGTGATATTGCCATTTTCGAGAACTGGGTCGGGCACATACCTGTAGTACGGTACCTCCGATGCCACAAGATTGTATTTCAGAGCAAGTTGCTGGTGGATGATCCTGGCTACAAGGTTGTGCCTATGCAAATACTCTTCGTTAGCTAGACGAGAACATCCAGAGATAATATGGCGGATCGATTCACCCGGGCGGTGACATGCCCGACAGATGTCAACCGTGCCATCCTTCACAATAAATCTCCGGTAGTTATTCGTCATGATAACTTCGTCCATAATTGCACAGACAAAACCTTCGGTTTCCCCAAAGAGGTCACCGAAACGTAGCCAGACTATGGACGCTGCTTGGTCTACACCAGACCCATGCAGGGCCCTGAAAAAGCTACGTGAAGCTCCTTACTCTGCCATACTTCCCTGCGGTCGTTAGTTTCAAGCACTACAGGCTTGCGCCAGTTCTCATTTGCCATGGAGAGCGGGGTGAGTCCCTTGTCCACTGCTACTACATCTCGATGCATACCTACGTCAGTGTTTAGAAAATATTCCCTGAGATTGCATATCTCGCGGTTGTGGAGGTTTTTGGCATTTAAAAAACCTCGGCCTCCACACTTCCGCGGGATATACAATCTCATGACCGACGATCGTGGGTGATGCATTCGATTTGCAGTCAGCAGTGTACGGACCCGCCTATCCAGGGCGTCAAGTTCCGTTTGAGTCCATTTGAGTATGCCGAAAGAGTACATCAATACCGGCATGACCCAACCGTTGAAGGCGCGCACCTTGTTTCCGCCTGAAAGAAGGCTATTGAATACCTTCTTCAGGCGGCTAAAGAAGCGTTCCCTCAACGATTATTATTATTATAAAGCAAATAAGCATTTATTAAGAAAAAAAAAGCATTACAGCTGCAGCAGATTAACATCTTTTGTGATCCGATTTCAAGGGCGCTTTGTTTTCGTTAAACTATTAAAAAATATAAGTGATTGAGTTTACTAACTTGATCAAAAACTTTAAAAAAAAATGGAAAAAATCCTACCGACTTCAAAATAGGAAAACTACAAAGTGAAAAATAACTCTATTTTTGAAAGTCGGCGTACATACCGCAAAAAATGGCACCTATCAAAGACACCGACTTCCGAAAATAAAGTTATTTTTCACTTTGTAGTTTTCATACTTGGAAGACGGTAGTTTTTTTTTCATTTTTTTTATTTTTACTAGTTGTATCTAATAGGCAACTTGCCTTTAGTAAGGTACCTATAATGATAAAATAGATTACCCGAATACCATGAAACTTGAACATAACCGGTGAAATCTTCTTCTTGAGCACACTCACCGAAGTACAGTCTGTAAAAGACCGACAAGAAATAAAGAAAGAAAGAAAGAAAGAAAATATATTTATTTGTGACCCGCACAGGAGACACGAGATAAGCAAAACACAAACAACAATAAAATAAAGCAAGCAAGCAGGCAACCTTGCGGCGATGAGCCAAGCTGTGTAGCTTGGCATCCGCCAGCTCAACGTCGCCAATGAGCCTCTTGGCTCTGCGTTCCACCGAGTCAAGCGCGGCAAGCTGATACTTAGCTGAGCCATCCCAAAGGTGGCCGCAATACTCCATGCAGGATCGGACTTGCGCTTTGTAAAGGGTTAAAAGCTGTCCAGGCGTAAAGTATCGCTTCACTCTATTTAGGATGCCCAGCTTTTTGGCCGCAATTTGAGCTTTGTACTCAATGGAGGCGCCGAAGTTGAGGCTGGATGTCAACTCCATGCCCAGGAGCTCGAGCCGATGTTACGCCATATTTTTAATAAATGTGTATAATTACACTTTTTGTATCTTTTTAATTTAGTTCTTTTTTAATTGATTACATATTATGGTTTTATTTAGTTTCCTCACGCGTAGATATTAAGAGATGCGAAGTGACGAAAATGAATGAACTGAGAAATGAGTATATTAGAGGAAGTTTGAAAGTGGCGCCAGTGACAAAAGTTGAAAGGAAACAGTTTGTCCTGGTATGGTCATGTGATGAGGAGGGATGAAGAAACGCATAAGAGTTATGAATATAAACGTGGATGGATGTAGAGGAAGGCGACGGCCAAAGAAAAGATGGATGGACTGTGTGAAGAGTGTATACAAGAGAAGGGAGTCAGTGATGGCGTGACGGAGGACAGGACGGTAGACGGTGGAAGAAGAAAACGTGTTGCGCCGACCCCAAGTGACATGGGGCAAGGGCAGGAAGATAAATATGACTCATAGATAGGTTCTCGTTTGAACTAAACAGAGTACTATCTGATAATGAATTTGAAGATACAAACATTTCCATGAACAATCCGAGTCAAATTTGTGAAAATTATTTTTTCATTGTGCAACGTTTGACCGTGGTATTTCTTAAATTCTTTCTCCATTATATCAGCAAACCTGATCAATTCTCTGCAAGGGTAAATCAGTTTACCCCTCGACACAAAAAAAAAACAATCCCAGGCACCGTTATTAACCCTCCTTTGGGGTGTACCTCCCATCACCGGTGCACCAGAACACATTGCACGCCGTGACCACCCCAGGGACCAAACCAGCACATGGGTGCCAGACAACCCCGTGTATGGGTCCCCCTGTGACGGGTCAGTTCAGTCGCCCCGCCACCTACCACTTTTCGGCTGCTGGGGATAGGGACCTCCCCTGCGGCCCCAAAGCGTTCGCAATCAGACGATGGCGACCTCGTCTAGGCCGCGGTAGGTAGGAAGAGTGGCGCACCGCTATACGCCGACCCGCTGCGGTCTCCAAACCTTAGCCGCGATATCGTATGGGACGCTCCATATGACATCGCGGCTCACATCAGATGATAAATCGGCAACAGCCCTGACGAGCGGCTCCTCCTCGGGTTCCTCTTCGCTTCACCGTGGGTGACCAAGCCACGGCTACTGAGACACGGAATGAGTTTTTTATTTGATATGAGAGCTCGACTGACAAGCTAAGACGTAGTTTCGTTGTACGTGTAATTGTGTATGTATGTATATACACAATTACACGTACTACGCGTAGTTTTAACCGGCGTCAATATGTTGTTTGCAACGTTCCATCTTGACTTTTTATTTGATCTGAGGTCTAGGTATATAATGTCTCGGACAAAACAAATGTTAAAAAAGTCACACGCCGCGTCTGTCTGTATTAACGTGATAAAATGGACCAACTTAATTTAGTTCGGGACGAAAACCCACAAAACTTGACTTGACTAAAATAAGTCAAAAACTAATACGGTTAGGTTACGTTCGGGCGTACAGCCGTACTGACACAAACATGCCTTAAATTATGGAATTTACAACGCGTAGATAAATGAAATGATATGTAAAAAGGCACATAGCAGTTCTGGTTACCTATCATAAGTTCGAAAAATGTTTGACCGAATTTAATTTTCCCTAAAACTTTTCAACTATTATCGTTTTGTTTTTTTTTACTTCATCGAAGTCACGTTTGCCACTGTGTCAGTTGACCGATTGATCGATTTTTTTCGTTACTCCGACCTTTCATTTGGTCGAAAAACTTTTTACCGAAGTTACACTTAGCCGAAATAACATTTGTTCGAAGTATTTATTTTTATAGGCATATCAAAATACTAAGTAAGAGAGAAACAGTGGACGAATACCAATATTTAAAACCGCGACTTGAAAAAAAAAATGTCGACGGGGCTCCTGTTCCTGTTTCCAGGGTCTAAAGTAACCTAACATGAAGTATATGACGGGAGCTGAGTTCGTTCGCTTTGCTCGCTGACTTCAGCTTCCGTCATCCCCTTCAAACCTAACCTATCCGTGTCGGGGTGCCCTAAATTCCCGAGCTCGCTTCGCTCGCTTTTGGACTAATTCTTTACAATAATTAGTTAATAAAAATTTATAAATCATTTGAATAGGCTATTTTGTGTATATTCTGATTAATTTCTGGTATAGAATAGTCGTTTTAGTACGATGCAGTGTGGATTTAATACAATTTTGTCATTGAGAGTGACCACTCAACCACAAAATTTGTTGTTTTGTTTTATAATATTGTAATTTGATACGATCATCTTGTAAAAGACTTGATCAGGCGTAAGAGTGTTTGAAAAAAAATATAATTAGACAATCTATTAAAAAATCAAAAGGTAAAATCATTAGATCGACTTTTCGACATCTTGTAAACATTGTAATTTTTGGGTTTTGATGACATCGTGCGGTTCAATCATCTTGGAAGATCAACTCAACTCTCTCTAGATCTGATGAAGAACTACGGCAATATACAACTTAACTAAAAATTGAATAATAAAAAGATTCTTTACAAAAAAATACAACCGACTGCCGAATTTGAAGTTATTTTTCTACAAGTGTTTTTATTCATTCAAGTCAGTTGTATTTTTTTGTAAAAAAGTTTTTATGAAAAACAATTTACAGCATATGCTGTCTGACAGCTCAAGTACTTGCCATAAAAGTGACTGATGTAAAAGCATATCACATACAAAACTTTTTGGGTATACCAATAATAATAATTGATTCTACAGAATTAGATTGGCCAGACTATCTTGTTTCTTACTAATATTATAAATGTTATGTGTATATTTGTTAATTAATCATATTAAAATAGCTGAACGGATTCGTATGCAATTTGGCACAGAGATAGATTATAGACCGGAATAGCACTTTTCATCCCGGTATAATGTTCACTTGGGATAAGAAAACACTTTCCACGCGGGCGAAGCCGCTAATAGAAGCAAGAAGTAAATAATTTTTTTACGGCAACAATGAATGTGGAGCCATTTGCTAGGAAGTGCATCTTTACGCCTTACGCAATGTTACATGCACCATGCATCGTTAGCCCAATAAAATATCAAAATTACTTTCAACGTTTTAATTCTCTCTGTACACATTCCCAAAGAACGTTACATGCACACACAAAAACTATGTTTATTCACAGTTTAAAAGACCTACTATACCACTTTTTTTAAACCGTAACTCACATACACTAGTACCTGTTTTATTACGATGACCACTTAGTATCTAATAAAAAACCGGCCAAGTTCGGGTAAGACTCGCACACCGTGGATTCCGATGTACCTGTTACCATTTTTAACACGCTTTTATTAGCTTGGTATGTATCTATGTAACTATGTATCAATGTAACGGAATCTTTGAACGTGATTTTCACCCACTTCAAAACGTCGGATTGATTTGAAACTTTGCACACCTATCAAGGACCGATGACAATGCAATAACTTAGTCAAAGTCAAAGTCAAAGAACTTTTGAAAGTCAAACAAAAATTAAAATTTGCAAGTAATAAAAATTGATTCTACCGTGCTCGTTTAAATTGTTTGTCCCAAATGCCTTACCAAGATCTTCAGGATTAGCGACTTTTTAGTTCAATTTACCATTAAAGCGTGTTTTTTAGTTTTTAGAACTACAATTTATTTTAAACCTACCGTAACCGGCATACACTAGTACCTGTTTTATTACGATGACCACTTAGTATCTATTCTAAATAAAAATTGTAGTTTTAAAAACTAAAAACACGCTTTAATGTTAAATTGAACTGAAAAGTCGCTAATCCTGAAGATCTTGGTAAGGCTAATGGGATAAACTATTTTACTTGTTTTTAATTTTAATTTTTGTTTAACTTTCAAAAGTGCCGCTTATTGGCCTAGTTGAATAAATATTTTTGACTTTGAATTTGACTAAATTATTGCATTGTCATCGGTCCTTGATAAGTGTGCAAAGTTTCAAATTAATCCCACGTTTTGAAGGGGGTGAAAATCACGTTTAAAGATTCCGTTACATTGATATATAGATACATACGTACCAAGCTAATAAAAGCGTGTTAAAACCGGCCAAGTTCGGGTAAGACTCGCACACCGTGGATTCAGATGTACCTGTTACCATTTTTTTTAAACCTACCGTAACCCACATACACTAGTACCTGTTTTATTACGATGACTTCTTAGAATCTATTCTAAAAAACTGGCCAAGTTCTGGTACGACTAGCACACCGTGGATTCCGATGTACCTACCTAGTTAAAAATTTACGGTTTTCTATTTTTTTTCTTTTACTTGTGCTACATTGCGAGGACCTTTTGGCTAAATAATAATAGCCGCACTGGTCGATCAAGAAGGTTAAGCAATGCTTGACGAGGTTGGTCCGTGGATGGGTGACCATTTCAACATACCGAGTTTTATCCGTGCCTCAGAAAGCACGTTAAGCCGTTGGTGCCGGCTGTCATTTGAAGATCTTTGACAGTCGTTACGGGTAGTCAGAAGCTTGAGATCTGACACCAGTCTTGCTAAGGGGTACCGTGTTACCCAGTTACTGGGTTGTTGAGGTCAGATAGGTAGTTGCTCCATGTAAAACACTGGTACTCAGCTGAATCCATTAAGTCTGAAAGCCATGCCCAATATTGTTGTGAAAAGGCTAGGCAGATTGGCTTATGCTACTTTGCCTCTTGCCAAAGTTCATGTAAAACATGAAATTTGGCAAGAGGCAATGTCAACGGAAAGTACCCTTTTGAGTATTCCCTAGCAAGTGTCAAATATGCGGCACAAACTAAGTGGTCTTTTGATTGTTTGTTTTTTAACAACTCTTAGTTCATCACCACCTTGAGTCTGAGAAACCAGCACTTTTGTTCCTTACGGAGACGCAGATCGGATGTCCGTCGGACGTGGCGTACCTATCTTACCCAGGATTTACCCTGGAGCACAAATTCAATCCACGTGCGGGTGAATGCATGTACGCCCGCGACGACATCTGCCGTACAGTACGTTTACCAGGGTCATCATTATTGCGCCACCCGCTCAGTATGTTTCCATCATTTATATTATTGCACTTACACAGCAATATAGTTCGTTCAATCCACGAAGACGCGTTCCACCACTATTTCTCCTAACCCTACCTATGAGTGCACACGCACACTACAATGAATAGAATAATCAGTAGGTTTAGTCAATAGTACGGACGTAAAGTCAAATCACAAGCACGCCCCTAGCGGCAATCAAGAGCAACTACGCATTGGCGCGCTTTTTCTAACCAGTTGCGTAGTGGGGACAGCGGAATAGAGCAGTTGAGTACTGACAGCCGTAGAACTAAGACGTCGTAGAATCAGTGTCGATCCGTAATATTAGTTAGCAAGAATGTAACTTGTGTCTATTTGAATAAACCCAGTGTATCGAATAATTTGTGTGATTTCATTTGCACGATTATACCCACCGACCTGCCCACACACGATGTCTTAACCTAAGGGAATACATCCTGACTTCCCGATGGTTTGCATCTATCGGCCAACCTTGATGCGACATCAGAATTGGGATTCGATCGTGCTAATGAGATCACACGTAAAAACAAAGCTAGTGAAAATGTCGGTTACATTCTTGCAAAAAAATCGTGGTGTCAGTTGCGACTACCCTCATTCTTGATTATTGAAAAACCAGTCTGGAGCGGAGCAGCGAGGAGGCTGGCAACGACCAAGGATCTGGATAGGTCAAGGAGGAGCGTGTGGACGTGTGGAAAGATCCATACACACTGATCTTTATGCCAATCTGGTGAGTCGTTTTCATTTTGCTATAAAAACGCTTTTGTCAATTACTCTAAGCGATTTAAAAAAATTATTAAATTAACTCAGAAAGCCCAAAATAATTACTTGATCAAGAATTCGAAGAATAAATCAAAAACCTCATGGCAAATAATAAATAACAGCAAAAAGAATAGGGAACCAATTACACAGATAAGAAATAATAATCAGATAATAACGGATCCGAAAGGAATAGCAGAGTCTTTCAATAATTTTTTCATAGACCAAATTACTAATATACCTAATAACCCAATGCACGACGTTAAGAAAATAGATTATAACCCTAACTCAATATTTGTGCCACCAGTCATACCTCAAGATGTGATGAGAATAATTAAATCACTAAAAAATAAAAAAAGCTTTGGTTATGACGGGATTTCCACTCAAGTCATAAAATTTGTTGCCAATAGTATAGCTGGCCCTTTATCGCATATTATTAACGTTAGCATATCATCAGGAACATTTCCTGACAAATTAAAATCTGTAATTGTAAAACCAATTCATAAAAAGAACAGTAAAGATATGTCGAACTATAGGCCGATAGCTTTACTATCATTTTTTTCTAAAATAATAGAAAAAGTCATATATGAAGCAATATTATCTTTCCTGACTAAATATAATATACTGTGCCATGAGCAATACGGGTTCAGGAAAAATAGGAATATAAACATGGCAATTTTTGACCTGTTAAATACTATTATGTCGAATGTTGATACTAAAACGCCTATATGTGCTATATATACAGATATGTCGAAGGCGTTCGATTATGTCAACCATAACATACTTCTTCAAAAACTGAACACCTATGGCATTCGAGGTAATATACTGAACCTAATAAAAACATATTTATCCGGTCGCAAACAGATGACAGAAATTAACAAAGTATGCGTCAAGTCTAAATTAGAACAAAAATACGTGTCTTCTAATAGAGAAATTAAATTCGGTGTACCCCAGGGAAGCGTTCTTGGTCCTCCGTTATTTTTAATTTACATCAATGACCTACCGCGCCAAATCCACCACCCCATGGTACTGTTTGCCGACGATAGTACAGTACTCTTAAAATGTGACAATACTGAAAATTATGAAAATGATATAAACCACACCATTAAAATTATAATAAATTGGCTAAATACTAACAACTTGCAAATAAACATACAAAAAACAAAAATAATGCATTTTTACCAAAGACTTCGTATCAACGATCTAAATATTAATTATAATAGTCAAAATGTGGACAGAGTAGATGTTACAAAATTTCTAGGCATTTTAATTGACAGTCAACTAACGTGGAGGGCACAGGCAGAAGAAATCTGTAAAAAACTTAGCGCATCTGCTTATGCGCTTTATAATCTAAAAAAAAAAGGTTAATATCAAAACAGTATTACTAGCATATCATAGTCTAGTCGTTTCTATTTTAAGGTTTGGTATTATATATTGGGGCAATTGTACCGATAGGGAGAGTATTTTTAAGGCCCAAAAACGCTGTCTACGAGCAATATTTAGTTTAAGAGTTACTGACAGCTGTGTTCCAATTTTTAAAAGTTATAATTTCTTGACATTTTCGTGCCTATACATTTTAGAAATTGCTCTTTTTGTTAAATGTAATGGACATCTATTTTTAACTTTATCGGAAAGCAGATGCCGAAACGTAACTTTGCGATCTTAATACCAAAACTTGTTACGCACAGGTGGATATAGGACTGCTTTGTTGAGGAAAAGTATTTTTGGTATGGCACCGGTTATTTTTAACCACATTCCTAATTCCATAAAAGAGGAATCAGTAAAAACTTTCAAAAATAAACTAACTTTACTTCTATTAAATAAATGTTACTATTCCGTGTCGGATTTTCTAGCTGATAAATTTTAGTTGTATAGATATCAATGTCTGTATGTTCGATGATAAATTGCATCAATGTTTGTAAGTTTCATGATAAATTGCATCAATGTTTGCATGCCAAAATGGTAGAATGTACAAGGATTCTTGATATTATTGTAACCACCTTATTGTAAATACATACATTCTGAGCAAATAAATAATATTCTATTCTATTCTATTCTATGACTATGGAAAATTGTATTCATTATTCAAAATTCTGGTTTTGTGTACGGTATGGCGGTCAGTGGATTGTCGGGGTGGCTCGTGTCAGGTCACAATTTCATGTTAGTTATCGCTGATCAAGTTTTAGTGTTGCTAAAGTGTTATTATTCTACTGTCACTGGTAATGGTCCTTAGCTGACTATTATTGTTCGGACTTTAGAGCAGATTTGAAAGCTGAACTAATGAAAATAGAGAAATACGACTTACCAGATATCCTCTTAATCTGTAAGATTCTCGGTACTCTACCTGAAACCTACTTCTCTTTCAAATCGAGTTGGATGTTAATGTCAAAGACAGACAAAACAATAGAAAAATATTTGACAAGAAGTGACATTACTTTTTATTCGTTTTGTCTATTGAGATTCCATACGGCTTCACCTTCAGTTTTGGTATAGAAACTCTAACATCTTCTCTTGAAACGATTTACCAGTTATCCTAGTAATTTGCAAGATACTGGATACACTTCCGGAACAGTTTTTTGCATTTAAGTCAAGTTGGCTTTTGATGGCAAAACAGGATAGAAACATTGAGAATCTGACGATACAGTTATGTGCTTATGAAAGAGCGCTAATAAATAAAACAGAGTGTAGTACTAATGTAAAAGCTCTTGTAGTAAAATCTGAGAAGAGTAAGAACAATTACTTTAAGAAAAAAGAATTAAAGTGTAAATATTGCGGACAGGTCGGTCACATTGTCAAGAAATGTCATAAATGGATTTCTGACGGAAGACCACCAAAGAATTCGACCAGTAGTGTGAATAACATGAATTTAACAGTTCTGTCAGTTAAAGATACAACAGAAGCAGATAAAAATAGTTGGTACGTAGACAATGGCGCAACTAGTCATGTTACGAATAGGTCTGACTTATTTGAAAGCTTTGAATATTTTCAAAATATTCATACTGTCACTACAGCATCTGGACAGACAATCAGTGCTATTGGTAAAGGAACTATCCGTCTCGATGCTGATGTAGATGGACGAGTTGAACCGCTTCTTTTAAAAGATATATGGTATATTCCAGCATTACAAAGAAATTTATTTTCTGTTCTTGCCGCTCATGACAAACTACAGAATAGTACATTCGAATCTCGCACAGAATCATGTACATTGAAGGTAAACGGTAAAGAAATAGTGAACGGAAAGCGAAGAAAGCTCGGTGGTCTTTTTAAACTTAATGTTAAAGTTGTCACACCAAAGCAAGAAGTAAATCTTGTCACAAATTCACAATCGTTACAATTATATCATGAACGCTTTGGACATCAAAACAAAAAACATGTAAAAAAGATAGTAGAAAAGGAATTTGACATAAAATTGGACTATAATACAGAATTATGTGAAGGTTGCATCAATGGCAAAGCAAACA
The DNA here is from genome assembly GCA_948252205.1 of Orthosia incerta. Taxonomy (NCBI): domain Eukaryota; kingdom Metazoa; phylum Arthropoda; class Insecta; order Lepidoptera; family Noctuidae; genus Orthosia; species Orthosia incerta. The sequence continues at coordinate 29,152,379 of OX411759.1, forward strand.
GGTTGAAGTTCGGAACACGAGAACGAGCGACGAAGCCCGGAGAGCTTATTCACTCTGATGTTTGTGGGCCTTTTATGCACTCCATTTCCACTCTCGGTATCGTCATGTCTACTTCATGAAACACAAAAGCGAAGTTCACAGCAAACTTAAACAGTTTCTAGCTGAGATAAGAACCGCTGGCTATGTTGTACAAGAGTTCCTAAGCGATAATGGAGGAGAATTCGATAATGTGCAGGTATGCAATACATTTCGACAGAATGGTATAAAACAGCGTTTTACTATGCCTTATACGCCAGAACAATATGGATGCTCGGAACGAGATAATAGGACTATAGTAGAAACTGCTAGGGCTTTAATGCATGCTCATGATGAAATACCACAAGGTCTTTGGGCGGAATTAATTAATACTTCTGTCTATATACTAAATCGAACAGGACCGACAACAGTTGAGGGAAAGTCGCTTTTCGAATTATTTTATGGAAAGAAACCTGGCATCAAACACTTGAGGATAATTGGATCGACGTGTTATGCACATGTACCGAAACAAAAGCGAAATAAACTTTGTAAGAAAGCCGAAAAAGGTATACTTATCGGATACGATGGAGATGATGGCTATCGAATATGGTCTAAAGAAAATTATAGGCTTATCAGATCGAGAGACGTGATTTTTGATGAACGCCCTTTCATAGAAAAACCTATAGATCGGACAGCAGTTGAGGCACCTAAGGTAGACAAAAATAATTTTGATATACCAATACCCTCTATTGAGCCAGAGACACAGCCTATCACACCAGAAGAAGATTCACAGATGGCACACGATCAAGAAACTTGTAACACAGATTTTGTTCACACTATGTATGTTAGCGACATCTGCCTCCTTTTTGCCAAACAAGTTCGGTTAGTTGTGTCGCTGATCGATTGTTTGATCATTTGGGTACTAGATGGCGCTGACATATGTATGACATAGATGAAAGTTTAAATAAAATATATTCTATTTGTGTGAAATCATTTAATTGATATAGCTAGGAGAGCTATGTCATGGCTAGTAGAGCTATGACGTGGCTAGGAAATTTATGATAGAGAAATTAGGCTAGGAAATTTGAGATAGCTAAAGATCGTGAATAAGAAACCTGGTATATTGTTTCTTTTGTCTGATTTAATGTGAGATTTATCAGTGGTACTTGAACTTTGTAATCACGAAGATTGGGTGCTTTTAGGTACCAAATCGGTGATAAAGTTGCTATTTTCATTAAATTGGAAATAGAATTACTCGTTCCTTGCAATGGTGAATCCGTGATGGTCCGACGATCAACAAGTTCAACAACTAAACAAAGTAATTGTAACAACTCTGTTACTCTTTACAATAATTCAAAGGCAATGCACACTCAACTCGTGAAACTTCTTCGTTGACCCATCGCCACATGTTACTCATGAGGTGCGGTCCAAAGTTCTGAGTATGACAAGTGTACAAGCCATCAGATTTGGTCTCACTACCACTGTCATCAACTGTGACGTCTAATTCTCAAGGAACTTGGTGATCGAGGATCCTTCTTACTAGATTCGCTCTTTTTACTCAAAGATATTGGAGCATACCGACTGTTGAGGGTTATGTAAACCCATTTAGTTGAAATGGCTTTGCGTCCTTTGGGCAACGGCATTAAGTCCCATGTTTTGTTATCTTTCAGGGAACTTATTTCATCATCCATAGCATTGCGCCATTTATTTTTATCAACAGACTTCATCGCATCTTTGAACGTCTTTGGTTCTTCTTCATGATCATATACCTTTTCAACACAGTTAAGAACAAATTCATCAAATCTATCAGGTGGTTTGATTGTTGAACGATCTCTTAAAATCATTCTATGTGAAACTTGTTCTTGACGTTGATCAATATGAACATCTTCTTGAGATGCTTCTTGAGTTTGAACATCTTCTCTTAATAAGTCATCTCTAAACTCATTTTGTAGTTCTGTGTCACGATGCGGATAAATACTTCCAGTTGATGAAGTGTCATTGACATCAGAGTCAGACTCGGCAGTATCAAAATTAACTGAGTCATTAATTGGATCAATTGGTACATTTCATTCAACAGTTTGTAAGGCAGCTTTTCCTTACCCAACCGGCTAACTCGTGGGTAGCAAGTAGCTTGAGACAATTGCAGGGAATAACTCACATGAAGCTGACTGAAGTAAAACACATTTAAGTTTGGTCAACTAATTTAATTCTTCAAGCACACATTCCATCAATACAATAACTTGAGGTTACAAAGTATGAACCACTCACTTTCTGAAGGGATATAGATTACCCACAATATTCAATGCTGGAGATATGATTCCTCAAACAGCATCGTTCTCTGTATAGCTGTCCGTAAGCTTGCTGGATACCAGATGATAACAATCATGCTCGGAACCTTTTGCAAGAGGAGACTGCTGTAGCTTGAACAGCTAGTTGACCATTAGCTATTCATATATATTAACTTATACCTAAAGAGGCATTTGGAGCCCTGCCAAGGAGAAGAAAATTGCATGTTAAGATCAAACGCACATGTGTCATGAAAATGGGCATTCAGACAAATTCAAAATAATACTCACAGCGCCTACTATATCATTGATTATGATGAGCTTTTCATCTTGACGCTAGCCAGCCTTGCCCCATATAGCATTACGTAACTTTTCTTTTGATCCTTGCCTTTGAGGTTATTTTTTGGACACCGTCCTCCCAACGCAAGTTCACTCGTAGTCAAGGCTAAGTCATCGCAAATACCGATCTTGAACACTTTACTTTTAAGCCATAGGCCTTTAACTAAATTATCATTTTTTATGTAACTAATTTGAAAAGAATTTAATAATTTATTAATTTGTATGTTGAATTTGTGTGCTTATTGAATTAAATGATTTCACACAAATAGAATATATTTTATTTAAACTTTCATCTATGTCATACATATGTCAGCGCCATCTAGTACCCAATGATCAAACAATCGATCAGCGACACAACTAACCGAACTTGTTTGGCAAAAAGGAGGCAGATGTCGCTAACATACATAGTGTGAACAAAATCTGTGTTACAAGTTTCTTGATCGTGTGCCATCTGTGAATCTTCTTCTGGTGTGATAGGCTGTGTCTCTGGCTCAATAGAGGGTATTGGTATATCAAAATTATTTTTGTCTACCTTAGGTGCCTCAACTGCTGTCCGATCTATAGGTTTTTCTATGAAAGGGCGTTCATCAAAAATCACGTCTCTCGATCTGATAAGCCTATAATTTTCTTTAGACCATATTCGATAGCCATCATCTCCATCGTATCCGATAAGTATACCTTTTTCGGCTTTCTTACAAAGTTTATTTCGCTTTTGTTTCGGTACATGTGCATAACACGTCGATCCAATTATCCTCAAGTGTTTGATGCCAGGTTTCTTTCCATAAAATAATTCGAAAAGCGACTTTCCCTCAACTGTTGTCGGTCCTGTTCGATTTAGTATATAGACAGAAGTATTAATTAATTCCGCCCAAAGACCTTGTGGTATTTCATCATGAGCATGCATTAAAGCCCTAGCAGTTTCTACTATAGTCCTATTATCTCGTTCCGAGCATCCATTCTGTTCTGGCGTATAAGGCATAGTAAAACGCTGTTTTATACCATTCTGTCGAAATGTATTGCATACCTGCACATTATCGAATTCTCCTCCATTATCGCTTAGGAACTCTTGTACAACATAGCCAGCGGTTCTTATCTCAGCTAGAAACTGTTTAAGTTTGCTGTGAACTTCGCTTTTGTGTTTCATGAAGTAGACATGACGATACCGAGAGTGGAAATGGAGTGCATAAAAGGCCCACAAACATCAGAGTGAATAAGCTCTCCGGGCTTCGTCGCTCGTTCTCGTGTTCCGAACTTCAACCTGTTTGCTTTGCCATTGATGCAACCTTCACATAATTCTGTATTATAGTCCAATTTTATGTCAAATTCCTTTTCTACTATCTTTTTTACATGTTTTTTGTTTTGATGTCCAAAGCGTTCATGATATAATTGTAACGATTGTGAATTTGTGACAAGTTTTACTTCTTGCTTTGGTGTGACAACTTTAACATTAAGTTTAAAAAGACCACCGAGCTTTCTTCGCTTTCCGTTCACTATTTCTTTACCGTTTACCTTCAATGTACATGATTCTGTGCGAGATTCGAATGTACTATTCTGTAGTTTGTCATGAGCGGCAAGAACTGAAAATAAATTTCTTTGTAATGCTGGAATATACCATACATCTTTTAAAAGAAGCGGTTCAACTCGTCCATCTACATCAGCATCGAGACGGATAGTTCCTTTACCAATAGCACTGATTGTCTGTCCAGATGCTGTAGTGACAGTATGAATATTTTGAAAATATTCAAAGCTTTCAAATAAGTCAGACCTATTCGTAACATGACTAGTTGCGCCATTGTCTACGTACCAACTATTTTTATCTGCTTCTGTTGTATCTTTAACTGACAGAACTGTTAAATTCATGTTATTCACACTACTGGTCGAATTCTTTGGTGGTCTTCCGTCGGAAATCCATTTATGACATTTCTTGACAATGTGACCGACCTGTCCGCAATATTTACACTTTAATTCTTTTTTCTTAAAGTAATTGTTCTTACTCTTCTCAGATTTTACTACAAGAGCTTTTACATTAGTACTACACTCTGTTTTATTTATTAGCGCTCTTTCATAAGCACATAACTGTATCGTCAGATTCTCAATGTTTCTATCCTGTTTTGCCATCAAAAGCCAACTTGACTTAAATGCAAAAAACTGTTCCGGAAGTGTATCCAGTATCTTGCAAATTACTAGGATAACTGGTAAATCGTTTCAAGAGAAGATGTTAGAGTTTCTATACCAAAACTGAAGGTGAAGCCGTATGGAATCTCAATAGACAAAACGAATAAAAAGTAATGTCACTTCTTGTCAAATATTTTTCTATTGTTTTGTCTGTCTTTGACATTAACATCCAACTCGATTTGAAAGAGAAGTAGGTTTCAGGTAGAGTACCGAGAATCTTACAGATTAAGAGGATATCTGGTAAGTCGTATTTCTCTATTTTCATTAGTTCAGCTTTCAAATCTGCTCTAATGTCCGAACAATAATAGTCAGCTAAGGACCATTACCAGTGACAGTAGAATAATAACACTTTAGCAACACTAAAACTTGATCAGCGATAACTAACATGAAATTGTGACCTGACACGGGCCACCCCGACAATCCACTGACCGCCATACCGTACACAAAACCAGAATTTTGAATAATGAATACAATTTTCCATAGTCATAGAATAGAATAGAATAGAATATTATTTATTTGCTCAGAATGTAGGTATTTACAATAAGGTGGTTACAATAATATCAAGAATCCTTGTACATTCTACCATTTTGGCATGCAAACATTGATGCAATTTATCATGAAACTTACAAACATTGATGCAATTTATCATCGAACATACAGACATTGATATCTATACAACTAAAATTTATCAGCTAGAAAATCCGACACGGAATAGTAACATTTATTTAATAGAAGTAAAGTTAGTTTATTTTTGAAAGTTTTTACTGATTCCTCTTTTATGGAATTAGGAATGTGGTTAAAAATAACCGGTGCCATACCAAAAATACTTTTCCTCAACAAAGCAGTCCTATATCCACCTGTGCGTAACAAGTTTTGGTATTAAGATCGCAAAGTTACGTTTCGGCATCTGCTTTCCGATAAAGTTAAAAATAGATGTCCATTACATTTAACAAAAAGAGCAATTTCTAAAATGTATAGGCACGAAAATGTCAAGAAATTATAACTTTTAAAAATTGGAACACAGCTGTCAGTAACTCTTAAACTAAATATTGCTCGTAGACAGCGTTTTTGGGCCTTAAAAATACTCTCCCTATCGGTACAATTGCCCCAATATATAATACCAAACCTTAAAATAGAAACGACTAGACTATGATATGCTAGTAATACTGTTTTGATATTAACTTTTTTTTTTAGATTATAAAGCGCATAAGCAGATGCGCTAAGTTTTTTACAGATTTCTTCTGCCTGTGCCCTCCACGTTAGTTGACTGTCAATTAAAATGCCTAGAAATTTTGTAACATCTACTCTGTCCACATTTTGACTATTATAATTAATATTTAGATCGTTGATACGAAGTCTTTGGTAAAAATGCATTATTTTTGTTTTTTGTATGTTTATTTGCAAGTTGTTAGTATTTAGCCAATTTATTATAATTTTAATGGTGTGGTTTATATCATTTTCATAATTTTCAGTATTGTCACATTTTAAGAGTACTGTACTATCGTCGGCAAACAGTACCATGGGGTGGTGGATTTGGCGCGGTAGGTCATTGATGTAAATTAAAAATAACGGAGGACCAAGAACGCTTCCCTGGGGTACACCGAATTTAATTTCTCTATTAGAAGACACGTATTTTTGTTCTAATTTAGACTTGACGCATACTTTGTTAATTTCTGTCATCTGTTTGCGACCGGATAAATATGTTTTTATTAGGTTCAGTATATTACCTCGAATGCCATAGGCGTTCAGTTTTTGAAGAAGTATGTTATGGTTGACATAATCGAACGCCTTCGACATATCTGTATATATAGCACATATAGGCGTTTTAGTATCAACATTCGACATAATAGTATTTAACAGGTCAAAAATTGCCATGTTTATATTCCTATTTTTCCTGAACCCGTATTGCTCATGGCACAGTATATTATATTTAGTCAGGAAAGATAATATTGCTTCATATATGACTTTTTCTATTATTTTAGAAAAAAATGATAGTAAAGCTATCGGCCTATAGTTCGACATATCATCTTTACTGTTCTTTTTATGAATTGGTTTTACAATTACAGATTTTAATTTGTCAGGAAATGTTCCTGATGATATGCTAACGTTAATAATATGCGATAAAGGGCCAGCTATACTATTGGCAACAAATTTTATGACTTGAGTGGAAATCCCGTCATAACCAAAGCTTTTTTTATTTTTTAGTGATTTAATTATTCTCATCACATCTTGAGGTATGACTGGTGGCACAAATATTGAGTTAGGGTTATAATCTATTTTCTTAACGTCGTGCATTGGGTTATTAGGTATATTAGTAATTTGGTCTATGAAAAAATTATTGAAAGACTCTGCTATTCCTTTCGGATCCGTTATTATCTGATTATTATTTCTTATCTGTGTAATTGGTTCCCTATTCTTTTTGCTGTTATTTATTATTTGCCATGAGGTTTTTGATTTATTCTTCGAATTCTTGATCAAGTAATTATTTTGGGCTTTCTGAGTTAATTTAATAATTTTTTTAAATCGCTTAGAGTAATTGACAAAAGCGTTTTTATAGCAAAATGAAAACGACTCACCAGATTGGCATAAAGATCAGTGTGTATGGATCTTTCCACACGTCCACACGCTCCTCCTTGACCTATCCAGATCCTTGGTCGTTGCCAGCCTCCTCGCTGCTCCGCTCCAGACTGGTTTTTCAATAATCAAGAATGAGGGTAGTCGCAACTGACACCACGATTTTTTTGCAAGAATGTAACCGACATTTTCACTAGCTTTGTTTTTACGTGTGATCTCATTAGCACGATCGAATCCCAATTCTGATGTCGCATCAAGGTTGGCCGATAGATGCAAACCATCGGGAAGTCAGGATGTATTCCCTTAGGTTAAGACATCGTGTGTGGGCAGGTCGGTGGGTATAATCGTGCAAATGAAATCACACAAATTATTCGATACACTGGGTTTATTCAAATAGACACAAGTTACATTCTTGCTAACTAATATTACGGATCGACACTGATTCTACGACGTCTTAGTTCTACGGCTGTCAGTACTCAACTGCTCTATTCCGCTGTCCCCACTACGCAACTGGTTAGAAAAAGCGCGCCAATGCGTAGTTGCTCTTGATTGCCGCTAGGGGCGTGCTTGTGATTTGACTTTACGTCCGTACTATTGACTAAACCTACTGATTAGTCTATTCATTGTAGTGTGCGTGTGCACTCATAGGTAGGGTTAGGAGAAATAGTGGTGGAACGCGTCTTCGTGGATTGAACGAACTATATTGCTGTGTAAGTGCAATAATATAAATGATGGAAACATACTGAGCGGGTGGCGCAATAATGATGACCCTGGTAAACGTACTGTACGGCAGATGTCGTCGCGGGCGTACATGCATTCACCCGCACGTGGATTGAATTTGTGCTCCAGGGTAAATCCTGGGTAAGATAGGTACGCCACGTCCGACGGACATCCGATCTGCGTCTCCGTAAGGAACAAAAGTGCTGGTTTCTCAGACTCAAGGTGGTGATGAACTAAGAGTTGTTAAAAAACAAACAATCAAAAGACCACTTAGTTTGTGCCGCATATTTGACACTTGCTAGGGAATACTCAAAAGGGTACTTTCCGTTGACATTGCCTCTTGCCAAATTTCATGTTTTACATGAACTTTGGCAAGAGGCAAAGTAGCATAAGCCAATCTGCCTAGCCTTTTCACAACAATATTGGGCATGGCTTTCAGACTTAATGGATTCAGCTGAGTACCAGTGTTTTACATGGAGCAACTACCTATCTGACCTCAACAACCCAGTAACTGGGTAACACGGTACCCCTTAGCAAGACTGGTGTCAGATCTCAAGCTTCTGACTACCCGTAACGACTGTCAAAGATCTTCAAATGACAGCCGGCACCAACGGCTTAACGTGCTTTCTGAGGCACGGATAAAACTCGGTATGTTGAAATGGTCACCCATCCACGGACCAACCTCGTCAAGCATTGCTTAACCTTCTTGATCGACCAGTGCGGCTATTATTATTTAGCCAAAAGGTCCTCGCAATGTAGCACAAGTAAAAGAAAAAAAATAGAAAACCGTAAATTTTTAACTAGGTAGGTACATCGGAATCCACGGTGTGCTAGTCGTACCAGAACTTGGCCAGTTTTTTAGAATAGATTCTAAGAAGTCATCGTAATAAAACAGGTACTAGTGTATGTGGGTTACGGTAGGTTTAAAAAAAATGGTAACAGGTACATCTGAATCCACGGTGTGCGAGTCTTACCCGAACTTGGCCGGTTTTAACACGCTTTTATTAGCTTGGTACGTATGTATCTATATATCAATGTAACGGAATCTTTAAACGTGATTTTCACCCCCTTCAAAACGTGGGATTAATTTGAAACTTTGCACACTTATCAAGGACCGATGACAATGCAATAATTTAGTCAAATTCAAAGTCAAAAATATTTATTCAACTAGGCCAATAAGCGGCACTTTTGAAAGTTAAACAAAAATTAAAATTAAAAACAAGTAAAATAGTTTATCCCATTAGCCTTACCAAGATCTTCAGGATTAGCGACTTTTCAGTTCAATTTAACATTAAAGCGTGTTTTTAGTTTTTAAAACTACAATTTTTATTTAGAATAGATACTAAGTGGTCATCGTAATAAAACAGGTACTAGTGTATGCCGGTTACGGTAGGTTTAAAATAAATTGTAGTTCTAAAAACTAAAAAACACGCTTTAATGGTAAATTGAACTAAAAAGTCGCTAATCCTGAAGATCTTGGTAAGGCATTTGGGACAAACAATTTAAACGAGCACGGTAGAATCAATTTTTATTACTTTTAAAATTTTAATTTTTGTTTGACTTTCAAAAGTTCTTTGACTTTGACTTTGACTAAGTTATTGCATTGTCATCGGTCCTTGATAGGTGTGCAAAGTTTCAAATCAATCCGACGTTTTGAAGTGGGTGAAAATCACGTTCAAAGATTCCGTTACATTGATACATAGTTACATAGATACATACCAAGCTAATAAAAGCGTGTTAAAAATGGTAACAGGTACATCGGAATCCACGGTGTGCGAGTCTTACCCGAACTTGGCCGGTTTTTTATTAGATACTAAGTGGTCATCGTAATAAAACAGGTACTAGTGTATGTGAGTTACGGTTTAAAAAAAGTGGTATAGTAGGTCTTTTAAACTGTGAATAAACATAGTTTTTGTGTGTGCATGTAACGTTCTTTGGGAATGTGTACAGAGAGAATTAAAACGTTGAAAGTAATTTTGATATTTTATTGGGCTAACGATGCATGGTGCATGTAACATTGCGTAAGGCGTAAAGATGCACTTCCTAGCAAATGGCTCCACATTCATTGTTGCCGTAAAAAAAATATTTACTTCTTGCTTCTATTAGCGGCTTCGCCCGCGTGGAAAGTGTTTTCTTATCCCAAGTGAACATTATACCGGGATGAAAAGTGCTATTCCGGTCTATAATCTATCTCTGTGCCAAATTGCATACGAATCCGTTCAGCTATTTTAATATGATTAATTAACAAATATACACATAACATTTATAATATTAGTAAGAAACAAGATAGTCTGGCCAATCTAATTCTGTAGAATCAATTATTATTATTGGTATACCCAAAAAGTTTTGTATGTGATATGCTTTTACATCAGTCACTTTTATGGCAAGTACTTGAGCTGTCAGACAGCTTATGCTGTAAATTGTTTTTCATAAAAACTTTTTTACAAAAAAATACAACTGACTTGAATGAATAAAAACACTTGTAGAAAAATAACTTCAAATTCGGCAGTCGGTTGTATTTTTTTGTAAAGAATCTTTTTATTATTCAATTTTTAGTTAAGTTGTATATTGCCGTAGTTCTTCATCAGATCTAGAGAGAGTTGAGTTGATCTTCCAAGATGATTGAACCGCACGATGTCATCAAAACCCAAAAATTACAATGTTTACAAGATGTCGAAAAGTCGATCTAATGATTTTACCTTTTGATTTTTTAATAGATTGTCTAATTATATTTTTTTTCAAACACTCTTACGCCTGATCAAGTCTTTTACAAGATGATCGTATCAAATTACAATATTATAAAACAAAACAACAAATTTTGTGGTTGAGTGGTCACTCTCAATGACAAAATTGTATTAAATCCACACTGCATCGTACTAAAGCGACTATTCTATACCAGAAATTAATCAGTTTTTTTTTTTTTTTTTTTTTTTTATTTGTGATGGGTTTGCTCTATACACAAAATAGCCTATCAAAAACAAAAAAGAACACCTTTCAAAATCTTTTTCGTAGTGCCGGCAGTGTTTCCATCCCCAGATTTTCGAATTCCAATATAATTTACTTCTGCAGCATTAGCGTGGCCAAACTATATATACAGTAAAAACAAAACTTTGCAATTGTCGAATGGTCTAAGAATAAGACCGTCTGTTGCATATTTTAAGTGACAAACCTTTCCTAATATATTTTCTGACTAGCTTCCGCTCGCGGCTTCGCCCACGTGAAATTCGAAAATTATCCCGAGGGAACATATTCCCGGGATAAAAAGTATCCTATGTGCTATTCCAGACTATAATCTATCTTTGTGCCAAATTTCATCCAGATCCGTCCGGCCGTTTGAGCTTGAAGAAGTAACAAACATACAAACACGCACATATAAACAGATAAATACACAAACTTTCGCCCTTATAATATTAGTGTGATAGTGCGATTCCTACACATTTGTTTTCTAATGCTTTTTATTGATTTTGATCACTTTTATCTCCATGTCAATGCTGCCTTGAGCAATATATCTGGTCACACCACCCACAGTAAGTGACGCATTGCAGTAGATACGACCTTTATTGAACGGGAAACCTTTCGGTACATATGGCAATGTCACGTTCTTGAAATGATATATACCCTGAAATATTTAAATAAAACATATTAATTGCAATTTCAAAATAATCATTTGTCTTTGAGAAACAATGGTCTATGGTGTTGATGGGAACAACTGTCAGATTATTCAAATATAAGAATTGTGGTGAACGATACAAACATAGTTTCATTGTAGAAGAAAGGAATATGGTGTCTTCCGTGTATTGTTTGGAATTCAACAGGTAATGGGCCGCCCCATTTTCCTTTAATTCGTGCATTTTACGGTTTTGGCAATATCTTTTTTTTTTGACTTGTCTTGTACTAGAAATAAAGGATGGCTAACATGAAGTCTCAAGACGTTATACGTTGGTTGGAAGACGGGGATAATTTTCTTAATTGGAAATTTAGATTGGAACTGGTGCTAGAGGAGAAAGGTATTGATGACGTTGTAACGTGTGTGGAAGTGAAAGACAAGAGGAGAGATGCGGAAACATGGCCATTAATAGTGCAAAATATTAGAGACAAATTTTTAGACATTGTAAAAGGATGCAGAAGTTCAAAAGAAATGTTGGACTTTAAAACTTTCGCGTTTCATAATTGAAAAACAATATAACACGGAAATTTAACGAGATTATTTCGATTATTTATTTACCTATTTAATCCGACGTTTCGCCCGTGTTGCAACGATCGTGGTCCCGGGTAGACTGGTGTCTCGGTGTACTGGCTCCGTTGGGGCAGAAAATTCTTCCTCTACCCTCACATTTCTACACACAACACTGACCGTGTCCTTATTCTGTAAGTTCGCCGATGCCACTTCTATTCAAGAATTGTGCGTGAAGCGATTGAAATTAAAAAACACAAAACGTTCAATCGGGATGACGGTTACAAATTATCCGCGGCGTGGAATCCAGTGATTCAAAAAACATTACCTCGTTTTGTGCAGTCGGCGAACTTACAGAATAAGGACACGGTCAGTGTTGTGTGTAGAAATGTGAGGGTAGAGAAAGAATTTTCTGCCCAACGGAGCCAGTACAGACACCAGTCTACCTGGGACCACGATCGTTGCAACACGGCCGAAAATTCGGGTTAAATAGGTAAATAAATAATCGCGTTAAATTCCCGCGTTATTGTTTTTCAGAAATGTTGGATTCGTAGGAATTTTTTTTTTTCAAGGAAAATTGTCATGGACAAATTTCATGTGAAGAAAAAATTGATGGAGTTGAAATGTGACAGTAATGAAAAACTGCAAGATTTATTTCTAAAATTTGATAAGTTAATTAGTGACAATAAAATAATGTCAAAAATGGAAGAGGTTTGATAAAGTTATATATCTGTTGCGAGCTTAACCAGAAAAAAAATGCAATGTAATAACAGAATAAGATACAATGAGCGAAGGCTTGACTTTGGAGAAAACAAAGGCAACTTTATTAGATGCGGAAATAAGACTAGATGATAAAGATATAGTCAACACGAACGAAGATAATGCATTTAACATAGTTTTCTGGTATTGTCATGAGATATAAGGCAATATATTGTCAAAACCAAGCAAAGCGTGGAAGAGTTACTTCTCAACGTGGATTACCCATCCGGCGTAGAATTTCACAGACGTAGTCATGGCAGAGTGCAGGGCCGAGGTGTTACCAATAAAGCAACTACATCGAACTGCACTCATATGGGCTTTGATGAAAGTAGTGATGAAATAGGTTGTATGATTGACAGAACAGAATTCAATTTAACATGTAAGGTTTCCACTAATAATATTTTTTCTTTCATAATAGATTCTGGTGCATCACAAAATTTTATATCAGACTGGCTGTTCCCCGCGGCTTCGCTCCCGTGGACCACCCCACAGGACCCGTTTTCGGGATTATAAAATAGTCTATGTCACACAGGAATAATGTAGCTTTCTAATGATGAAAGAATTTTTTAATGAATGAATGCTTTATTGGGAAAGGTGGGAAACACCAATCTATTATATAAAATTCTCGTGTCACAGTTTTCGTTGCCATACTCCTCCGAAACGGCTTGACCGATTTTGATGAAATTTTTTGTGCTTATCCGGTATCTATGAGAATCGGCCAACATCTATTTTTCATCCCAAAAAAAAAAAAAAAAAAATATGGTAGGGTAGGTGTAGGGTAGGTGTAGGGTAGGTGTAGGGTAGGTGTAGGGTAGGTGTAGGGTAGGTGTAGGGTAGGTGTAGGGTAGGTGTAGGGTAGGTGTAGGGTAGGTGTAGGGTAGGTGTAGGGTAGGTGTAGGGTAGGTGTAGGGTAGGTGTAGGGTAGGTGTAGGGTAGGTGTAGGGTAGGTGTAGGGTAGGTGTAGGGTAGGTGTAGGGTAGGTGTAGGGTAGGTGTAGGGTAGGTGTAGGGTAGGTGTAGGGTAGGTGTAGGGTAGGTGTAGGGTAGGTGTAGGGTAGGTGTAGGGTAGGTGTAGGGTAGGTGTAGGGTAGGTGTAGGGTAGGTGTAGGGTAGGTGTAGGGTAGGTGTAGGGTAGGTGTAGGGTATGTGTAGGGTAGGTGTAGGGTAGGTGTAGGGTAGGTGTAGGGTAGGTGTAGGGTAGGTGTAGGGTAGGTGTAGGGTAGGTGTAGGGTAGGTGTAGGGTAGGTGTAGGGTAGGTGTAGGGTAGGTGTAGGGTAGGTGTAGGGTAGGTGTAGGGTAGGTGTAGGGTAGGTGTAGGGTAGGTGTAGGGTAGGTGTAGGGTAGGTGTAGGGTAGGTGTAGGGTAGGTGTAGGGTAGGTGTAGGGTAGGTGTAGGGTAGGTGTAGGGTAGGTGTAGGGTAGGTGTAGGGTAGGTGTAGGGTAGGTGTAGGGTAGGTGTAGGGTAGGTGTAGGGTAGGTGTAGGGTAGGTGTAGGGTAGGTGTAGGGTAGGTGTAGGGTAGGTGTAGGGTAGGTGTAGGGTAGGTGTAGGGTAGGTGTAGGGTAGGTGTAGGGTAGGTGTAGGGTAGGTGTAGGGTAGGTGTAGGGTAGGTGTAGGGTAGGTGTAGGGTAGGTGTAGGGTAGGTGTAGGGTAGGTGTAGGGTAGGTGTAGGGTAGGTGTAGGGTAGGTGTAGGGTAGGTGTAGGGTAGGTGTAGGGTAGGTGTAGGGTAGGTGTAGGGTAGGTGTAGGGTAGGTGTAGGGTAGGTGTAGGGTAGGTGTAGGGTAGGTGTAGGGTAGGTGTAGGGTAGGTGTAGGGTAGGTGTAGGGTAGGTGTAGGGTAGGTGTAGGGTAGGTGTAGGGTAGGTGTAGGGTAGGTGTAGGGTAGGTGTAGGGTAGGTGTAGGGTAGGTGTAGGGTAGGTGTAGGGTAGGTGTAGGGTAGGTGTAGGGTAGGTGTAGGGTAGGTGTAGAGTAGGTGTAGGGTAGGTGTAGGGTAGGTGTAGGGTAGGTGTAGGGTAGGTGTAGGGTAGGTGAATGTGTGGAGTTTTTATGGCAAAACAAAGTTTGCCGGGTCAGCTAGTCTACTATAATATTTTCAATTATAATGATTCTTTAAATTTCGGGGGAAAGATGAATTATTTTTAATTATACTGTATGATTTATTTTGTGGATTTTAAGTACTGTTTTTTATATTATTAATTATTATAAATGCTTATGTTTGTTTCTATTTTATCAATTTGAATTTTATGGCAAATTTTAACGAATGATGATGGGGATGTAGAAGTTTTAGTTTGTCTTTGAGAAACAAATGGTCTATGGTATTGATGGGAATAACTGTCAAATTATTCAATTTTAAGAATTATGGTGAACGTTACAATAATAGTTTTATTGTAGAAGAAAGGAATACGGTGTCTTCCGTGTATTATTAGGAATTCAACATTATCTACACAACGGGTTACAGAATAAATCAAATTCTGGAAAGGGTCATTGTACTCATAATTAAGAACAACTTTTATTATGGAATCAACACTGAAATACATAAATACACTAACACAGTCTTTTGCTAATGGGGTTAGGCAGAAACTACAGAACGCCTCCTGCTACGATCCTTACATACTTGTTTTGTTTATGTTCATACTCATTCATCTGCTCATACACGCACGCCGGTTATGAGAATGGGCACCTGGCCTTTCTAATGAACTTTCTTCAGAAAGGTCAGGTTGCTGCAATCGTGCAATATGTCTATGGTCGAGCTCATAAATAATGATACTTACCGGTGGATAAGGACAGGGAAGGCCTCCTACAGCGTTTCGCATTACTTGGCCGATAAATTTATCAGAATTAATCATGTCACAAAATTTGAAATGCATCTCAACGAAACTGGGGCGGTATCTGTTTGTTAGAAACTGGTAGAAGTAGAAATCCAGCTGTAACAGAAATTACTTTTCAATACAGTTGTTAAACATGACGTACTTTCAGAGGCTATAATTATGATTCGAAAATTAAATCTTACGCACAGGCATCTTTCTATTACGCGGTCGTGACTTTCGATCATTAGTTTTACAGTTGAGATTTAAATTTATAAGTCAACTAGCTGACCCGCGGGGCTTCGCTCCCGTCAACTGGCTACCCTGCCTATCCAGTCTACCCTGCCTACCCAGCCTATCCAGGTATACCTACTCTACCTACTCTACCTACTCTACCTACTCTACCTACTCTACCTACTCTACCTACTCTACCTACTCTACCTACTCTACCTACTCTACCTACTCTACCTACTCTACCTACTCTACCTACTCTACCTACTCTACCTACTCTACCTACTCTACCTACTCTACCTACTCTACCTACTCTACCTACTCTACCTACTCTACCTACTCTACCTACTCTACCTACTCTACCTACTCTACCTACTCTACCTACACTACCTACTCTACCTACTCTACCTACTCTACCTACTCTACCTACTCTACCTACTCTACCTACTCTACCTACTCTACCTACTCTTACTCTACTTACTCTACCTACTCCACCTACTCTACCTACTCTACCTACTCTACCTACTCTACCTACTCTACCTACTCTACCTACTCTACCTACTCTACCTACTCTACCTACTCTACCTACTCTACCTACTCTACCTACTCTACCTACACTACCAACTCTACATACTCAAAAAAAAAAAAAAAAAAAAAAAAGAGTAGTTAGAGTAGGTACTCTACCTACTCTACCTACTCTACCTACTCTACCTACTCTACCTACTCTACCTACTCTACCTACTCTACCTACTCTACCTACTCTAACTACTCTACCTAATCTACCTACTCTACCTACTCTACCTACTCTACCTACTCTACCTACTCTACCTACTCTACCTACTCTACCTACTCTACCTACACTACCTACTCTAGCTACTCTACCTATTCTACTTACTCTACCTAATCTACCTACTCTACCTACTCTACCTACTCTACCTACTCTATCTACTCTACCTACTCTACCTACTCTACCTACTCTACCTACTCTACCTACTCTACCTACTCTACCTACTCTACCTACTCTACCTACTCTACCTACTCTACCTACTCTACCTACTCTACCTACTCTACCTACTCTACCTACTCTACCTACTCTACCTACTCTACCTACTCTACCTACTCTACCTACACTACCAACTCTACATACTCAAAAAAAAAAAAAAAAAAAAAAAGAGTAGTTAGAGTAGGTACTCTACCTACTCTACCTACTCTACCTACTCTACCTACTCTACCTACTCTACCTACTCTACCTACTCTACCTACTCTACCTACTCTACCTACTCTACCTACTCTACCTACTCTAACTACTCTACCTAATCTACCTACTCTACCTACTCTACCTACTCTACCTACTCTACCTACTCTACCTACTCTACCTACTCTACCTACTCTACCTACTCTACCTACACTACCTACTCTAGCTACTCTACCTACTCTACTTACTCTGCCCACTCAACCTACTCTACCCACTCAACCTAATCTACCTACTCTACATACTCTACCTACTCTACCTAAACTACCTACTCTACCAACTCTACCTACTTACCTAATAATTTTCTATCTATCATCAATAGTTTTCTCAGCGCACGCCAATGAATGAATTTTATAAGCAATATATTTTGCTACCTTGTTTTCTTTGTAAAAAAAATATGTCCAGTTGCAAAGACGCGCCATTTTCTGAAAATTTTATTTTTTGTGAGTTAACAAATCTAATTCTTTGATTTTTTTTACTACTTCCCACAACTGTATTGAAAAAAGTCGTGTGATACACGGGTGTGTAGGTTATTGCAAACTCGTGTTTTTAAAAACCCTCGCCTTTGGCTCGGGCTTGTTAATAACAGCTCGTTTGCAATAACCTACTTTCCACCCTTGTATCACAATGTACTATTGTTACTGTCTAACAGAATAACTAATTAAGGTGGTTATAAAAAAAAAACATATTAAGTAAAACAAAAAACGATAAGTACCTAACTCGTTAAAAGCTCCTCGCTTTAGAAGATTTTGGTGGGAGCCTCTTTATTTAACACTGAACGATACGCTTGACTTGGCGGGGTCAATGCCGTACCACCAAATTTGTAATGGGAGTTGACTTGACACAACGGTGGTCATGACAGACGACGTCAATCGTCTACTTTTTTACATTTCTCTATCTTTTTATTAGTGCTCGACCGAATCTTCAGCTTCGGTCGTCTTCGTTCAAAAATACCACCTTCGGCCAAACTTTCGGCTTCGGTCAATACAGGCCGAAGTTTTTTGGCCAAAGCCAAAGGTTTTAAGCAAGTGCCGAAATTAAAATAACTTTTACGTATACGCGAGAGCGCGAGTAAGGAGCCAACAGGCGGGGGCAGAGGTACTACTCCGTTGCGCAGGGTAGTCGCGATTGACAGAAAATAGCCATCTAGGTGAAAATAGTCAAAGGAGGCAATCTTGAACTGAATGTCTTAGGGTCATTCAACCTTCAAATTTGGCTTCGACCGAAAGTTGTGTCGATAGCCGATTATTCGGCGTCAGCTTCGGCCTTCGATCGGACACTACTTGTTCTTACCCTATCGAGATCTTAAATATTTGTCCAGTATGCTATTCTGTTTTATTCAATATAAGTTCTAACTAACCTTCATGGTATTGTCAATTGTAATGAGCGAATCAACGTACACATCCACATAGTGCTTCAGATCCCGCCGGCTTAGCCGTTTGCTGTGCATAGAGACGTTTCTGAAGCATTTTGTGTCATACCAGTGCAAAACTGGGCGCTCAGTGCTAATGAAAGTTATCTAAGACAGAAAATAAACAAATGATATAACAAAGAAAGTAATTAAGGCATGGAAGCAGTCTGGCACGACGCGACCATGTGACAATGTTGCGACAACTTGAGTTCATTGTGGAAAAAATCAATAACTCGACTGCGTAAAATGTTAACTTTAAATAAAAACTGGAACAAAATACAAGTCCAGTCTAGTAAGTAAATTAGTCTATCATTCGGTAAGTTTGTAATATTGTGGAATATAGTGACTTTAACAGTCAGGACTAGGGCTTTGGGCAACTGCTACCCGGGTCTGGTATACCCGGGTATTTAGGCATTTTCAAAACCGGGTTTTACTTGATGACAACACTCGGATACCAGGGTTTTGCCATATCTCACTATATTCATTACATCACCATATTTGTCGTTTTGTGCTTATTTTTGGTGTTTTTGAGAAAAGTAAAACAAAAATAAGATGGGTAGTTAATTATCGCATAAAAATCAATCTAATTTCGCTACGTTACTTTCTATTTGTATTTACTACATTATTGGTACCTAATGGTATAGCACCAATCTAATCATGTTCCCATATTGTAATTTTAATCGTAGTTTGTTTGTTTTTATTGATTATGATTATCGTCACTTAATTCAGTCATCATTCATGAGATGAAAAATCGATGACGCGAAATCAAAAATATATATTTAAAGTTTATATTTTTTATTAATCTCTATAATTTACGAGTGCACTTAGACCAATTGCAGTTAGTGGACATATGTCGCGCGTGTTAGAATTTGAAGTATGTGTGACGTCATTAAATCATGAATTTTCATTTTTCAAGTGACAATGGTTTGCTACATAATACATACCTGTCATATTTATTAAGCGCCTACCGACAAATGTTTAAGTACCGACCTAAATTATTATTGTGTTGTCAACTACCTACAACTGTAAAAGAGTACCCACCTAAGTAAATATTGTTGTGTACAGGAAATAACTCTTAAACTTGTATTAAGCCACATTGATGTTATTACTATAAATTATTACTTAATTTGTAATGATTATTGTGATGTATCCTGGATTTTATATTGCTATAATAGTATTATAAGTCCTTTGAAACAATTAGTACAATACTATCTGTTAGTATCAATATTCTTTCGAATATTGATTAAGAATGACTAAAGAGGTGTTATTAAATTCCTTAATTGTCTTGTTACGTTTTAAAATGGATTCATTACATGATAGTTTATTATTGTTCACCTAATTTTGAGATTATTTAAAGCAATATAGAAAATGGCGGGATACCGCGCCATTTTCTCATATTGGAGGTATTGAGACACTGATAGACCCGAGATTATAAAATATTGTGTAATGGATAAGCTGACTTACTTTTCTGTGAACTACAAGCCAGTACAGGCCAGATATATTATTATATCTCCTTTATTATCAATAATTGGTGTAAGATCGACTACACAAGGCTAACGTAAGTTATTTGATATTATAACTTTATTATTGCTAATGGTTGTGTTGAAACTGTATTTATATCATATTACGGTTTATTCCTAATATGTTATATTGATTTAAGGGCTAGTCTATGTCCTTTGGGTTATCCTTGTTATTTTGTTTATATAATATTGTAAATACTTTGTTGTTGTAAAAGATATCGATAAATAGCGAACGGGCAGTAAGCTCGATGAGCCTTCTAAATATAAATTAATTGACAAGCCTTATTTAAATAAATACCTAGTCTTGTCTTTCTGTGCTTTTATTCATAAAACCCTTGCCTTACACACCGCATACATTGGAACCCTGATACACAGTAAATAATCAATAACCATCTTGACATTCAAAGCTTGCTATCTTGGTAGATATCAATACTTTTATATAGAGTTCCATTCATGATTCTAACATCAGAAGTGGGATTCAGCTCTAGCTCACACAGATTTCTAATGAATCCAATTTTGTCATTTTCATAAACAACGTGTCGACGAGTCGCCAACTCCACTCGCACCAAGACGATGACTTCGCGATGCCGCCCCAGACGACGGCACTGCGAGCTGCATAGTTTGCGGATCTCGAAACTGTACGATCATTGGAACTACGGTTCTTCATGCTACCTTACGAACAGTGGATCTGCGAGTCTGCAAATTATTGTCAGAGCATCGGAGTCGGACTATGGAAATCAAGCTGACAGCTGCAGCACGAAGCAGCTAAAAGTGGTGAGAATTTGGTTTTATTTGTTTTACTTTTGAATATATGTAAATTTTGAATATTGTATATGTTAAAAAGATATGTTTGAATAAGCGTAAAACAATATTTTCTAAGGTTTTCAATTTATATACCAGAAAATTGGTAATTATTACTTAATAAAATCGTAAAATTTTGGTCTCGCCATAATTCAAGACCTTAAAATGAGTTATTTAATAGTATATTAGTTTATGGTATTTCATTTATGATGTACTTTGAGATTTGAAAGAATTTTGTTTAGATTTTTTAATGTATATTTTGATTACCAGGGGGTATTTTTACAAAGTGTACCCAACTTGGTAATAAAACAGTTAGTGACTACATTCACACTTATGAGGTACAAAGGACTTGCAAAGAATCGTTATTAGAGAATAGTAGTTTTAACAATATTCTCACGTTTACAAGAAAATATTATCTGCTCCGATTTTCTCTTGGCTGTCTTTTGGGTAAAATTAAAAAGGAGTAGTAGTTACAACAAAAGCTGTAGCGAAATTATTTTCCTACAATCCGTGTTAATTAATAAAATTAATGTTTTAATCTTCAGAAATATTAAAAGTACCTAACGATCCAATTAATATTTTCATGACCATGCATTTTGATCGATCTGAAAATATATGTAATAAGTTTTAGGGCTATTAGAGATTCAGATTTGAATATAAACAAATCGTGATCTAATGGTATACAGCAAGAGAATTATAAAAAAAAATGTCACTATTGGTCTGTTATTGGTCCAATGTTAGTGCAGATTTCAGGTGAAAACTCTGTAGTAATTATCTTTTCTTTGCATTTCTTTTACCGTGAAAGTGCTTATTCTGTGGTCTTAATCAAATAGTTAATGTTAATACGACGAAAAGTCAAGTACTGGTCAGAGTGCCCTTGAAAAAACCGTAAAAATATTACTGGTCAGAAGGAAATATGTACAGTCAGTACAATTTGCAACAATATTGTCAGGTTGACCGAGCGATGTATTGTGTTGGTTGGTGAAATAATTTTGAATTATTGATTTCTCATTTATTTTGACATTGATACCACTGAGCTATATTTTATAAAAAAACATATTAAAAGATCTTGCCGAGTTATATTTTATAAAAATATAACAAAAAAAATCTTACCGCAATTCGGTAAATGTAATAAAGAAAGACCTTACTGCAATTCGGTAAATGTAATAAATAAAGATCTTACTGCAATTCGATAAATGTAATCAGCATTTTTATGCTTCAAC
The DNA here is from genome assembly GCA_948252205.1 of Orthosia incerta. Lineage (NCBI taxonomy): Eukaryota > Metazoa > Arthropoda > Insecta > Lepidoptera > Noctuidae > Orthosia > Orthosia incerta. Next base: position 29,174,660 of record OX411759.1, read on the forward strand.
TTATTCGCTGCTAAGCCTTATAATTTGCGTCAATTGATCTCGCCAGCAGCGGGTGAAAGCTTTTGGCATGTCTATTTATTTGGCTCAAGTATCCGTTACTAGGCCTTATATTTGGCGCCATTCAATCTCACTGGTAGCGGGTGAAAGCGTTTGGCGTGTCTATTTATTTGGCTCAATATCCGCTACTAGGCCTTATACTTGCCGCCATTTAATCTCACCGGTAGCGGGTGAAAGCGTTTGGCGTGTCTATTTATTTGGCCCAACCATTCGTTAGTAAATCGTTAAATTGGTATCTGATAAATCTCACCGGCGATTGGTGAATGTGATTGACATGTCAAAGTATCTGGTAAATAATTTTGATGGTGTATCTCAGTACGACTGAAAGGGACCACGATGTCTTAAGAGTAGCATTGTTTGTTTACCTGAATGTAATTGGTTAAACATTTCATTATTAATAAATGTGACAAAAGTAAAAATGATGTGATTAGTAAGATTTGGTATAATAATCTTATAACACTTATTCTATCTTGAGTCACTATTGTGATCCAAGCACCAAAGTAAATTTAAAAGTCTTATGACATTAACTTTTGTTTTCATTAATATGCTATTATCAAATAAGCTATATAAACTGTACATATTGTAGCGTGATCGCTACAAGACGCTTTGCTTTAGCCTTTTTTTTAATTTGTCAAAGCAGACTGGTTATAATTTTTCAAATTTTCATATTTCGTTTGTCAAGAAAACAGAAGACGATTTTTTTTCTAGGACTGTCACAAAGAATTTTGATAGAAAAGGTTTGGCTCGGTTATCCAAGACTAAAGATATTATTGTGGCAGGAAACCATTCCTTGTCGTTAGGCCAAGGGTACGTGATATTCGGGTCCCTGTTCGGGCGCCATTTGTAGCGTAGTAGGATGTAGGATATCTTGAATGCGCGGAAGGGGATACGAGTCTCTGATGGTCACGCTGTTTAATTTCCTGCTATCAACGCAGAAGCGGACCGAACCGTCCTTTTTGGTAACCATCACTACCGGACTGGCCCAGGGAGAGCGGGACGGACGAATAACGCCTAACTCCAACATCTTGTCCACTTCGTCATTGAGAATTTTCAATTTTACTGGGGAAAGAGGATAAAACCTTTGCCTAATCGGCTGTCCAGTCGTATTGATTTTATGTGACAGCCATGTGGTTTTTCCGAGTCCAATTTTGTCAGACGAGATGACTTCAAATTGACCAATGACTCTTTGTAAGTTTTGCTCTTGATCGGGAGACAAGACCTTGCGAGGATGTATATATCGTGGCTCAGTAACGCATGAAACGAGTGGAGGGGAGCGATTAACGGACGAGAGGTACATATTAGCCGAAAGTCGGTCTCAACACGCGTCCAATCTATCTTCCCTCGCACAGGTTTTCGCTAAAGTCGCCGATAGTCTTTCTCTGGCCTTCCTCCGAAATTCTAGAACATACAATGCCAACCGTTCGGCTATCACCCTCAACGTTGGTGACACAGTATGGAGGAGGAACTTCTCCAGGTCTTCAGGATCGGACTATTTTTCGGGGAAGCTTGCTCCACGTTTCGTGAAATGCCGTGTGTCTAGGGTTGTCTCTAGAACCACGTACATCCTTGATGATTGTGACTCCGTCCATTCCGGGTCATATCACATTAAGGATATTTTAAAATAAAGGCCTTGTGAGTAGCAATTAAGCTAAGTTTTTCCCAAAATTCGCTGTTTCTATACATTTCCGTAGTCTGATTAAAAAAACATCATAAATACACTAGGTATTCTGCATCTACGCCTATACTTTTTCGACTACTTTTACCCCAAATTTTTGTTTCTTTGCTGACAGATACGCGATAAGCAACTTGTTTATTTGGCTCTCTCTTTCCCTCTTTGGGCGTATGCTTTTTAACTGTTATCGTTAGTACTTTGTGTAATAGTTTGACCTCTGGGTCTGCCCCAGAGGCGTCGTCCCTCTCGTGTTTAATATTCACGACTCTCGACACTTGGATTTGTCTGAGAGTTTTACTGGGATGGATCCCCTATAGCAAGGATCAGTCTGGGTCATTAATTAAAAGGTTGAAGCCCTTATTTTTTTATGCTTAGGTGATTTTCGACTTTCAGACTTCAATCTCCTTTCTTTAATCGTCAGTCGTTATTTCGCTCTTGCCGTATATCGATAACTAATTTTGAGGTATTTTTAGGCTATAGCGATTAATTTAGTTTAGGTTTAGGGGACGTTTTGAATTTACTCATTATTTTTTGCACTTAGTGTAGATAGGTTAGGTAGGTTGTTTCTTTAGTCTTGGCTATCTATCTTGTTTGATCTTTGACTCAAGTCACATGTTTGTGCTGGAGTCTTATATTTTTGTCCTGGACGTGTTGTTGATTTGGGGACTTATCTTTGAACTCGAGTTCCACCTTGTTAGACCTATGGCTCAAGCTGTATCTTTGAACTTGAGTTTTGTTTTAGTCTTTCCTTTGACTCCTGTTCCATAGCCTGAACTGGCGTCCCATGTTTTATATATTGGTTATAAGTTTTTACTCTGATCCTACGTCGTTTTTTTTTTTTTGACTGAGGATATTTTTTTTCTGTCCGGTGTCGAATTTCAGGCCAAGGTTTATTCTTTGTCCGAAGCTGTTATTTCTGACCGAAGACGCTTTTTAACTGGAAGCAACAGTTAAAATTTATTTAGTTTGTCTACTAGGGTCTAGGATATTTTCTTGGTTTTGAGTTAGGCTAGGTAATTTCATCTAATTTTATCCTCTTGATTATCACAGTTAGGGTTGTCAAACCTTTCTAGGGTTGGCAATCAATTATTTTTTTTTGCTGGAAAGAGGGTATTGTAGCGTGATCGCTACAAGACGCTTTGCTTTAGCCTTTTTTTTAATTTGTCAAAGCAGACTGGTTATAATTTTTCAAATTTTCATATTTCGTTTGTCAAGAAAACAGAAGACGATTTTTTTTCTAGGACTGTCACAAAGAATTTTGATAGAAAAGGTTTGGCTCGGTTATCCAAGACTAAAGATATTATTGTGGCAGGAAACCATTCCTTGTCGTTAGGCCAAGGGTACGTGATATTCGGGTCAACGGGCGCGCCGGAGCTAGCGGATCGCATGTTTCTGTAATTGAGCTCTGTCAGAGACACCAACTATCGTTTCGCTACCAGGACATGCCTCATAGTTGCCGTTCGACAGATTGAAGAATAGGGCAGTCCAGCCAAAACAATGATGACAAGCTTATCATAAATATAACCATGTCGCTGACAAGTGTTTATGCATCATGAATCAAAACTGGTATGTAATGACTATTCTTACTAATTGTTCTTTTGAATGTCGATTTCTTCTGGTATTTCAGACCCTTTTGGTTTCATAATTTTGATGATCCGTTTCCTTGTCTGTAGATATCAGTTGAGCCGACTTTCGGCTTTTTACCCCGGGACAGAACGAACTACCTCGGGAGTACCTGCAGTCTTCGGGGTTCCGAACATCTTTCAACGGGTTCCGTACATATTCTATTAAAGAAAACGTGAATGGTTGAAGAGGTTCTACGGAAGACGGTTTGGTTCATCCAATAACAATTGTCTGCTTTCATATTTCTTTGAAATTTTTGTTTATATTTATGTAGCTTACATTTTAAGTTAGCGTACTTAAAAACTTTTATTACCTTACTTGTGTCATGTTACGGTATCGTACTTTAATTGAATGCTTAAGCCATCATTGGACTGGTTGCAACTATGTCTGAAGATTAGGCACGTGATTTCCGCTTTATTCTTTTATGCCTTGCCATAATTTCACTCATTATGTTTATTTTACTAAATACTAAAAATAATTTAAACGATATTGAATATTGCGTCATTCCTTTTTTAAAATAACATGTTTACTTTTTTACTATTTTCATGTTTTCGGTGTTTGTGTGTTTAATTCAAAATTATACGTTATCGTTGCGTTAAAAAAAGTTTTATTTATTTTTATTTAATAACGCTACAATATGTACTTCGTGGACGAAGTATTTGTCAGTATGGCCGTGTTAGAATTTGAAGTATGTGTGACGTCATTAAATCATGAATTTTCATTTTTCAAGTGACAATGGTTTGCTACATAATACATACCTGTCATATTTATTAAGCGCCTACCGACAAATGTTTAAGTACCGACCTAAATTATTATTGTGTTGTCAACTACCTACAACTGTAAAAGAGTACCCACCTAAGTAAATATTGTTGTGTACAGGAAATAACTCTTAAACTTGTATTAAGCCACATTGATGTTATTACTATAAATTATTACTTAATTTGTAATGATTATTGTGATGTATCCTGGATTTTATATTGCTATAATAGTATTATAAGTCCTTTGAAACAATTAGTACAATACTATCTGTTAGTATCAATATTCTTTCGAATATTGATTAAGAATGACTAAAGAGGTGTTATTAAATTCCTTAATTGTCTTGTTACGTTTTAAAATGGATTCATTACATGATAGTTTATTATTGTTCACCTAATTTTGAGATTATTTAAAGCAATATAGAAAATGGCGGGATACCGCGCCATTTTCTCATATTGGAGGTATTGAGACACTGATAGACCCGAGATTATAAAATATTGTGTAATGGATAAGCTGACTTACTTTTCTGTGAACTACAAGCCAGTACAGGCCAGATATATTATTATATCTCCTTTATTATCAATAATTGGTGTAAGATCGACTACACAAGGCTAACGTAAGTTATTTGATATTATAACTTTATTATTGCTAATGGTTGTGTTGAAACTGTATTTATATCATATTACGGTTTATTCCTAATATGTTATATTGATTTAAGGGCTAGTCTATGTCCTTTGGGTTATCCTTGTTATTTTGTTTATATAATATTGTAAATACTTTGTTGTTGTAAAAGATATCGATAAATAGCGAACGGGCAGTAAGCTCGATGAGCCTTCTAAATATAAATTAATTGACAAGCCTTATTTAAATAAATACCTAGTCTTGTCTTTCTGTGCTTTTATTCATAAAACCCTTGCCTTACACACCGCATACATTGGAACCCTGATACACAGTAAATAATCAATAACCATCTTGACATTCAAAGCTTGCTATCTTGGTAGATATCAATACTTTTATATAGAGTTCCATTCATGATTCTAACACGCGCTTCGAGACCTGAAGCCAAAACGTTCCGCAGGGCCTGACGGCATTCCGCCTTACATCTTTAAGGATTGTCGGTCAGTGCTAGCTAAGCCACTTCTACACATTTATAACGAGTGTCTAGAAGCTGCCGTGTGCCCGGAGAGATGGAAAGAGACTCGCGTTGTTCCTGTTCCTAAGGGTGGGTCAGCAGAATCTGTGGATGGGTATAGGCCAGTTGCAGTGTTGTCGACGCCGGCAAAAGTACTGGAAACTGCCATTCATAGGATTATTTATCAGCAGGTTCGCGCACATCTCACAGACGCTCAGCATGGTTTTCGACCGGGAAGGAGTACATCCAGTAATTTGCTCTGCCACATGGCTCATCTGGTGCCGACAGTGGATAGTGGGGGGCAAGCTGATGCTGCTTACTTCGATTTTCGAAAAGCATTCGATTTAGTCTATAATAACATGTTGCTTGCAAAGTTAGCTGGTGTTGGTTTCACCCCACATTCACTTCAGTTTTTTGCCAGCTACTTAAGAAATAGGCGACAGTACGTGGAATATGCGGGACACGTGTCAGATCCGTGTTTCACGAGGTCCGGGGTGAGTCAGCGCAGTTACCTTGGACCTTTGGGGTTCCTCCTGGTGGTTAACGACCTACCAGAAGTAGTCCAAGACGCTCACTGTTTGTTGTTTGCCGACGACCTCAAATAGGGTAGGTGTAGGGTATGTGTCGGGTAGGTGTAGGGTAGGTGTAGGGTAGGTGTAGGGTAGGTGTAGGGTAGGTGTAGGGTAGGTGTAGGGTAGGTGTAGGGTAGGTGTAGGGTAGGTGTAGGGTAGGTGTAGGGTAGGTGTAGGGTAGGTGTAGGGTAGGTGTAGGGTAGGTGTAGGGTAGGTGTAGGGTAGGTGTAGGGTAGGTGTAGGGTAGGTGTAGGGTAGGTGTAGGGTAGGTGTAGGGTAGGTGTAGGGTAGGTGTAGGGTAGGTGTAGGGTAGGTGTAGGGTAGGTGTAGGGTAGGTGTAGGGTAGGTGTAGGGTAGGTGTAGGGTAGGTGTAGGGTAGGTGTAGGGTAGGTGTAGGGTAGGTGTAGGGTAGGTGTAGGGTAGGTGTAGGGTAGGTGTAGGGTAGGTGTAGGGTAGGTGTAGGGTAGGTGTAGGGTAGGTGTAGGGTAGGTGTAGGGTAGGTGTAGGGTAGGTGTAGGGTAGGTGTAGGGTAGGTGTAGGGTAGGTGTAGGGTAGGTGTAGGGTAGGTGTAGGGTAGGTGTAGGGTAGGTGTAGGGTAGGTGTAGGGTAGGTGTAGGGTAGGTGTAGGGTAGGTGTAGGGTAGGTGTAGGGTAGGTGTAGGGTAGGTGTAGGGTAGGTGTAGGGTAGGTGTAGGGTAGGTGTAGGGTAGGTGTAGGGTAGGTGTAGGGTAGGTGTAGGGTAGGTGTAGGGTAGGTGTAGGGTAGGTGTAGGGTAGGTGTAGGGTAGGTGTAGGGTAGGTGTAGGGTAGGTGTAGGGTAGGTGTAGGGTAGGTGTAGGGTAGGTGTAGGGTAGGTGTAGGGTAGGTGTAGGGTAGGTGTAGGGTAGGTGTAGGGTAGGTGTAGGGTAGGTGTAGGGTAGGTGTAGGGTAGGTGTAGGGTAGGTGTAGGGTAGGTGTAGGGTAGGTGTAGGGTAGGTGTAGGGTAGGTGTAGGGTAGGTGTAGGGTAGGTGTAGGGTAGGTGTAGGGTAGGTGTAGGGTAGGTGTAGGGTAGGTGTAGGGTAGGTGTAGGGTAGGTGTAGGGTAGGTGTAGGGTAGGTGTAGGGTAGGTGTAGGGTAGGTGTAGGGTAGGTGTAGGGTAGGTGTAGGGTAGGTGTAGGGTAGGTGTAGGGTAGGTGTAGGGTAGGTGTAGGGTAGGTGTAGGGTAGGTGTAGGGTAGGTGTAGGGTAGGTGTAGGGTAGGTGTAGGGTAGGTGTAGGGTAGGTGTAGGGTAGGTGTAGGGTAGGTGTAGGGTAGGTGTAGGGTAGGTGTAGGGTAGGTGTAGGGTAGGTGTAGGGTAGGTGTAGGGTAGGTGTAGGGTAGGTGTAGGGTAGGTGTAGGGTAGGTGTAGGGTAGGTGTAGGGTAGGTGTAGGGTAGGTGTAGGGTAGGTGTAGGGTAGGTGTAGGGTAGGTGTAGGGTAGGTGTAGGGTAGGTGTAGGGTAGGTGTAGGGTAGGTGTAGGGTAGGTGTAGGGTAGGTGTAGGGTAGGTGTAGGGTAGGTGTAGGGTAGGTGTAGGGTAGGTGTAGGGTAGGTGTAGGGTAGGTGTAGGGTAGGTGTAGGGTAGGTGTAGGGTAGGTGTAGGGTAGGTGTAGGGTAGGTGTAGGGTAGGTGTAGGGTAGGTGTAGGGTAGGTGTAGGGTAGGTGTAGGGTAGGTGTAGGGTAGGTGTAGGGTAGGTGTAGGGTAGGTGTAGGGTAGGTGTAGGGTAGGTGTAGGGTAGGTGTAGGGTAGGTGTAGGGTAGGTGTAGGGTAGGTGTAGGGTAGGTGTAGGGTAGGTGTAGGGTAGGTGTAGGGTAGGTGTAGGGTAGGTGTAGCAGAGCTGGAGTCTATACTGGGTTCGAGACCTGTATGACAGATCTCCAGGCTCACATCCTTAAAATTACAAATTTATGGTACACTTACGTACTACAACAATGTGAAAGTATCAAATTGAGAGGAAGAGATAATTATACAAAAACAAAAGGAGATGTGTAATTTCGTGTGTCTATGAAGAGTGTTGTATCCGTGAGTGCAATATAAGTCCTCACCCCAGCGCCCGTGAACATCGGGCATGAGCACTTACTTGCCCGAGAGTGTGTGTCTGTGTGTGACAAGGTGAAACGCGCTCTAGGATGGAGTTGAATATTTTGTATGTATGTTTGTATTTATGTTTGTATGTATGTTTGTATGTTCGTACGACTTATTGTCGGGCCTACGTTGTCCCCCCATATCCAAGTACTAATGCTGTAACATGGAAATATTGTAAACACAAACAAATTTTTAAAAGAGTAACCATGGAGTTTCTTGCCGGTTCTTCTCCATAGGAAACGACTAACCCGAACCGTGCACCTTTTGTCGACGTTTTATAAGTGCCCATTGTGACGTTGCATAATCATCTTATAGTCGAGTGGTTACATTATTTAATCACAAACATAAACTCGACTAAATTGTAACCAGTCGACACTATTTAGTCTATGGCCGATATTGGTCTGTGGAACGTGAGTCGTTGGAATTGTAATTCGGGACGTCCATCATGGAGAAGGACATTCGTTTGGGAGATCGCGCCAGAGAGATACTGGATTTGGTCGCGTTCCGCCTGGGATAGATCCCACATGGCGTGCCTCTGCTGAATTGCTGCACCCCAGAACGAAACCTTTTGCTGCGCAGCCGCTACCTATTGACAGAGTTTCGCGAGCTGATCAATACCATGTTTTCTTTTCACAGTACTTTTTAGCATTGAATGGTAGCACCACAATGAGATTGACTTACATTTTTGAGAAAGTGCCATGAAATAGACTAAAAACACACTTTCTGAATTTTTTTTTGCATCTTTGCTTGTTTTCCATAAGATGAAATTTTGATACGCTTGTGTAAGTATCTATCGGTCGATTTTTCGGCAAGAGGCTTAGAGTAGCCTCTTTCGCTGCCTCTGAGACTTCTGGCGGTGTCGAATTAATAAATTCATCATTACTTGACGACATTTTCAAATAAAAACAATACAGCGAAAAGAAAAAGCGCGCGGAATAATTTTTACTTGATTACAAATTAGCGATGCGCGCGCATCAGTCGCAACAGCCAGTATTACTAATAAAGCAAATTAATATTTTTGTTTTGTTACAGATAAATGGTTGTAATTTATGTCAAAATTAATTAAATTAAAGAATTAAAGGTTTATTTATTATATTTTATCTCCCAAAGTTATTGTTATTTTGACATAAAAACTTTTTGCTAAGATTTAAAAAAGTACCGTTCGTTTTAGACGTAGCATCTTGATAAACCGTGCGTTTTACCTTATTAAAAAGAAACTCGTGCGTTTTACATTACAATAACGCACAAGTACGTAATGAGATACAATACGATATTGAAATTGGTGAAATAAGAGACCCTTTACGAGCAAATGTGTTATAGAATTATTGGTACCTACGAAAAACACCGACTTCCAAAAATAAAGTTATTTTTCACTTTTTAGTTTTATTTGGAAGTCGGTATTTTTTTGTAAAAAGTTTATTCATTTATTTGTTTGTTTGTTTTTTTTTTTATGATGTAGACTGTGGTGGTGCCAATTATATAGAATAGAACCGGTGATGTTAGCGATAAGAACAACTATAGGCCTATTTCATTGGCTACTGTTATTTCGAAAGTGCTTGACGGTTTGCTTAAAACTCGGCTAGATAAATGCTTGAATTTACATGATAACCAATTTGGTTTCAAAGCCGGTCTTTCTACAGAAACAGCTATATTGTGTTTAAAGCAGACTGTCAAGTACTACACTAGTAGAAGGACACCTGTGTTTGCTTGCTTCCTCGATTTGTCGAAGGCATTTGACTTGGTTTGCTATGATCTGCTCTGGCAAAAACTACAACAAGCGTTAGTGCCAGACGAGCTGATCCGTATTTTTCAACTCTCGTACAACAATCAGGTCAATGATATACGATGATCGGGGGCTTACTCGACCCCATACCGGTTGGAGTGCGGTGTGAGGCAGGGGGGGCTAACCTCACCGAAGCTCTTCAACCTGTATGTTAATGCGCTGATAGAGGGGCTCAGCAACACGCATGTCGGTTGCCTATTGGAGGTGTGTGCCTAAACAATATCAGTTACGCTGACGACATAGTGTTGCTGAGCGCCTCTGCCTGTGGTTTGTCAAGGCTGATTGGGATATGTGAACAGTATGCTGAAGTACATGGTTTGTTGTATAACACGAATAAGAGTGAGTGCATGGTCTTTCGGGCCAGGGGCAGGTGTCCTGGTTATTTACCGGCAATTAAACTTAACAGATGCCCACTTAAACGAGTCGATACGTTTAAGTATCTTGGACATATATTAACCTCTGGCCTGGAATACGACGCGGACATTGAAAGGAAGCGTAGGGCGCTGTCTGTTCGTGCGAATATGATAGCTCGCAGATTTGCTCGGTGTTCGAGGGGCGTCAAAATAGCCCTATTTAGGGCATTTTGTACGTCCTTTTATACTGGCAGTATGTGGATTGATTACACGCAGAAACAGTACAGCGCTCTACGTGTCCAATACAACAACGCGTTCAGGGTGCTCTTGGGGCTGCCTCGCTTCTGTAGCGCGTCGGGGATGTTTGCGGAGGCGCGTGTGGATTGTTTACACACAATCATGCGCAAGCGGTGCACATCCTTGATGTGTAGGGTGCGGGCCAGCCGCAACAGTATCCTGAACGCTTTTGCGGAACGTTTCGACTGTCAGTATGTGAACCATTGCTGCATGGTTCACGTACTGACAAATGTTAAGATTTTGGGGTCAGGACCCGTGCTTCACCTAGTTTCTCCACCTGGGTGAAGCACGGGGACTTAATAGGTCCCGTGCTTCAACTGATGATAAGAACAGTCAAGTAATTAAGGTAAATACATAACTTAATATATCTAACCTAGTCTTGCCTTATATGTCGTTACAAGGAAAAACCTTATTCTTGTTTATTGCTTAAAATATTTATTACTTTACCCTAAATTGATTGCCATTTTTATATGTCTTATGATTATAATATTGTAAACCATCATAGATTAGTACGATACCACCTTTTCTTTTTAGAAAAATAGGCTCTTGAGAGTTTGTATTCTCAAAATCTTGCTCCTGGGATAACATAACTCTAAAATTACCTATTTCTTACAACTTCTTGACAACGACATAAACAAAAGATTAGAGCAGACGCGTTGAATTTATTTTTATACATTTTATGGACCGCAAAGATTTGTAAACAATACTCAACCTCTATCATGTGCACCATAAAGGTTTGCAAATAATTACATACTATACTTAAATTTAATATAAGAAAAAAAAAAAAAAATTAAAGTAATCTATAATTGTATGTACCTACGTATAATTTCACTCCTTTAAAATAATTGTTTAGAACTTTTGTATCATATAGGGAAAACAATTCACTGCGTCACTGTACAATATACGCTCATCACTGTATAGTAACGTCATCAGTTGGAGCACGGGACCTTGTTAGGTCCCGTGCTTCACCCAGGTGGAGAAACTAGGTGAAGCACGGGTCCTGACCCAGATTTTGTTTTAATTTAGTATAATATGTATGATATTATATAATTTTAAATTTTATTTTATTTCATTTAATTTGCATTGATTAATAATTTTCAATTTAGTTTAATTGTAAGATCCAAAATTGATTGAAATAAATAAATAATAATAATAATAACTAAGCGCGACACAACAAATAATCCGGTATTTTATTTGTAATAAATTGTAGGTTTAAAAACTAAAAAACACGCTTTAATTGTAAATTGAACTAAAAAGTCGCTAATACTGAAGATCTTGGTAAGGCTAATGGGACAAACAATTTAAACGCGCACGGTAGAATCAACTTTTATTACTTGTAAATTTTAATTTATGTTTGACTTTCAAAAGTGCCGCTTATTGGCCTAGTTGAATAAATATATTTGATTTTGACTAAATTATTGCATTGTCATCGGTCCTTGATAGGTGTGCAAAGTTTCAAATCAAACCGACGTTTTCAAGGGGGTGAAAATCACGTTCATAGATTCCGTTACATTGATACATAGTTACATAGATACATACCAAACTAATAAAAGCGTGTTAAAAACGTGATATATGGTTATCTGGAAAAAAAAAAGATACCCGAGTATGAAAAAAGTCCGGGTACTCGAAAACCCTAGTCGGGATCCATTATTGGGTAGATTTGAGCAGCTCAATTTTTTTATATTTTGGCATGTATGACATATGCTTGAAAAACTTCGGCAGTCAGTCGGGTAAAAAAGGATGGGGTTTGTCATTTTATGCCTGTCTGTGGCAGCCCTTGCTCAAAAAACTCTTTTATAAAATAAACTATAAGTAGGTAGATACTTACACTTTCAGAAATACACTGGTTGATTTGATAATGCAAATAAAAATGAAAACTGAACAAAACATATTTTAATTTCATGATTTTTGTTTATTTTATTATAGTTTCAAATGTTTTGTTGTTATTCTACAAGGCAAGAGCAAGTTTATTTACACAGTATTGCATCCACAAATGACCGTAGATATAGTGTGCCGTGTTAGAAATGTTATAATAAATGATCCAATGCTGATGATTATGATTAAATCGATGCAATGATGACTTGATGACTTGTAATTTAGAAAGGTCGAAAGAAACGCGGCGCAGAATAATAGCATTTTAATTAGGGTCATCAACCCTAGAGATGCAAACTTGTGTGAACTCACCGTTGCTGATTAGCACAGAGGCAGTGGAACGCGTCCAGAAATTTGCCTACATCGGGAGCGACGTGTCAGAGACTGTAGGCAGTGAAGAGGGCATCGCTTCACGGATCACCGCAGCAGGAGATACCGTCACGCAGCTGGGACCTGTTTGCCTGAAACTGACTCGAAGGATAAACTCAAAATCTTCGGGTTCAATATAAAATCCGTGTATCTCTACTTGTGGGAGAGGTAAGTTCTTACTTACTAAACATTAAATTAAATCACATCACATCATTAACTCATGTGCCATTGGTACCCATCTATACTAATATTATAAAGAGGAAAGATTTTTTGTTTGTTTGTTTGTACCGAATAGGCTCCGAAACTACTGGAACGATTTGAAAAATTCTTTCACCAATAAAAAGCTACATTATGCCTGAGTGATATAGGCTATTTTTTAATCCCGAAAACGGGTCCTGTGGGGTGGATTTATATTCCGACTGGACATTTATTTAACATTTGACCTACGTCCCCTATGAAGTTCCATAATTATTAACAGGTAACTACGAAATCCAATCACACACCTTTTTGCTGGATCAGAAGCGCGGGATTATTCATGACTCATTTCTATGTTTTTGCTACTATGCTAAGCAGGAAAAACAATTCTTATTTTTACTTTGAAGAAAAATAATAATCATAAACATTTTTTGCATTGTTGTTGGTTTTATCTTTCTCATTTAATTTAATTTATTTATTCCCAAACAATTTACATTGTGTCAAACATTACATAATTAAAAAAACTTTTTACAAAAAAATACTACCGACTTCCAAATAAGAAAACTACAAAGTGAAAAATAACTTTATTTTTGGAAGTCGGTGTCCATAACGCAAAAAAATGGTACCTACGAAAGACACCGACTTCCAAAAATAAAGTTATTTTTCACTTAGTAGTTTTCTTATTTGGAATTCGGTAGTATTTTTTTGTAAAAAGTTTTTTTCACAATCGGTTCGCTAAATTAACAAATGTGAAACTCTTAAAAATATTTCTTATAGTCTATTATTTTTCTAACACGCTTCGACGTTTGGCGTGTGAGTGTGGGTGACGGAACCGGCAGCCGAATTGCGTAAGTATATTATCCAAAGCAAAAGAATCGATTCTTTCCCAAAACCGACTTTACGTAGTGCATATTGATACGAAAAGTCGTTTTCGGGAAGGAATCGATTCTTTTGCTTTGGATAATATACTTACGCAATTCGGCTGCGGGAGTTCGTGGACCGGGCTCAAGGCAGCGACGGCGGTATCGCTTGCCTGCTCGCTCGCAGTCGCAGGCCCTGCCATACCAGGCTGCGCTGCTGACGGACTGACCCAGGTGGATGTCTCTTTATCTATCCCTCTCTCACACTCTTCGGCCCGATAATCCGAACAATTATCACCATCCTTTTCTTCAATAGTAACTCGCGACTCAACATTTTCAACCGCCGGTGTATCTATCGGTCTGACTGTATGGGTTTTCCATTACTGGTTCTGAATCTATTGCTGAACTCGTAGATTCCGCCGACGGTTGAGCATGATGAGATACGCCAGTCCCCCAATCTGATAATAACCTATCATTGCTACCTCTATACTTAAAAATCTGATCTACATGTCTTATACACTCGATATTAAAATCGTGGATTTTATTTTGTACATTCGATTACCTATTTTTTGCTTTACAGTTCCCAATTGCCATGATTCCTTCCGTGCACTGTACCATCTTACCCAAACAATATCACTAACAGAAAAATGTCGTTTCCCAATGTCTGAATTCGGCGCGAGTTTATTTGAGTCATCCGAGGGCATTATTAAATCTAACCGAGATCGTAAGGTCCGTCCAAACATTAACTTAGCGGGCGTTTCCCCGGTGGTACAATGCACCGTGTTCCTATAATTAAACAAGTAGCCCAGTAACAATTCGTTAATTTGACACAATGGAAGGTTATCCCTAATTACACACTTTAGCATCGTTTTACATATTCGGACTGAATTTTCAGCTTGACCATTGCTTGGCGGGTGATAAATAGGCGTCGTCATATATTTGATACCATTACTACTACAGAAAGTTTTAAACTCCAAAGAATTAATTTTAGCATCATTATCTGATATTATAACATTTGGAATACCAAAAGTTGAAAAAATTGCCTTTAATTTCGAAATCAGCGCTTTTGAAGAAAGTCCGTTATGCATGTGCAAGCATTCCAACCATTTGCTGAATGAATCTACCACAGCGCTACAGGGCGCGCCGGCAGAGGGCCAGGGAGCGGAAGGGGCGCGCGGGGGCGCGGCGCGCACGCTGACGCACGTCTCACACCCGCCGATCCAACGCTCGATGTCATTATCGATTCCTGGCCACCACATCCTCCCTCTGGCATTACTCTTGGTTTTAATAATACCTAGATGAGTGTCGTGCAGTTCACGTAACATTATCTGTCTAAGCGACTGTGGAATCACAATCCTATGTCCTCTAAATAAACAACCGTTTTCGAATTGCAGGTCCGACTTACATTGAAAATACGGCAGTACTGATGTGCAATTTATTTTACGAGGCCAGCCGCTTATCAAGTACCTCACAACTGTTTGAATAGTCTTATCGCTCGCTGTAGCCCGGGTGACGTCACGAGTAGTAATGGCGGGGGAAGCTTCATCTAAAAACCTAAGCGTATAATAGGTATCTATATCGCTTTCGTTCACTTCGTTTTTACAAGCTAACGGTGCACGAGAAAAATAATCCGCTACTAAATTCTTGTCGCCCGCCACATATTGTACAACATTATTATAAGCAGATAAAATAATGGCGTATCTCTGCAGTCGCAGCGCGGTCGTCACCGGTATACCCGTCTTGTTATTAAATATCGATACTAGGGGTCTATGATCGGTTCTTCCATAGAGGTACTGATGAAAACGTTTCACCCCAAAAATTATAGCAGTCGCCTCCTTTTGGATTTGGCTGTAATTTCGCTCATTAGAAGCTAAAGAACGAGACGCGTAAGCTGGGGGTCGCTCCTGGCCGTCGGGAGCCTGCTGAGCTAGCACAGCGCCGAGCCCGGTGGGGCCCGCGTCCACTGTGAGTACGAGCTGCGCGCGCGGCTCGAAATGTGCCAACACGCGTTCCGAGGCCAACTCGCGGCGCACGGCCGCCATGGCGCACAGTGGTGCAGGTAGTACGGGCATGCGGAAATATTATTTTTAAATGAAAAGACGTTGCGTTTCTTTATAATACATTATTAAAATGATATAATGAATGTACCAGTATACAAAGAGAAAGATATAATACGTATTTTTTTTAAATTAACATCACATCTTCATCATATTTTTTCACATGAATTCAATTATAAATATGATGCAAAATATACAGTCTTTAAGCATTTCTATATAAATAAATATTAATAATTTAAATATTAAATAGAGAAGACATAGTTTTAATGTTTTTTTAGTTATAATGCAATTTTTCTTACTTACAGAGCGTCATTAGTTAAGCACCTGGTATTTCCAAGATCGCAGGTTATCGCAGTCAAAACTGATGTATTCTTAATCTATAGGGTCTAATTAATCTCCGAAATTATATTATTACGCATCGGTCGATAACGGAGATTAGTTATGATCTCATGATTGAAAACAAAAGGTACCAAATGACCTTCTTCTTCACTAAAAATGTAATAGCAAGTAATTATCATTATATCATAATTATGTTTATGTATTTTATTAATACACACAATAAACTTATGACTAAACTAAAAATAAAAGTTGATAATTATAGTATTTAGGTTTTATTCATACTTGAAATAACAATATTTTTTGCACGATTTTTGTTAATTCTAGATCACCCTACTTTGGTATCATATAATTAAATACTGTATAATTATTTACCCGTATTAATTTTAAGACTTGTTTCTACTAACATTCTAGTATGTGTGTACCAAATTGTAGACATTTTAAACAAGGTCGAAACAAAGTACTTTTTTCCGCCCCTGAACCAGTGTGTGGCGTTGCGCTGTCTATCTGTCCACACCCATACCGCGTCTTTACATAACAGTTCGTGTAAAGGACTAAGGAGTGACGAGGCATTAGGTATAAAATTTCTATAATAGTTAACTATACCTACAAACCTTTTTACCTCGGCCACATTGGTAGGCTCTGGCGCGCTCATTATGGCCTTGACCTTGTCCGGGTTGGTCATTAAACCGGATTTGCTAATAACGTACCCTAGATACGTAACGCTATTTTTAAAGAAAGCACATTTATCTTTCTGTAAACGTAACCCGGCATCATTTAACCTACGCAGAACTTCATGTAACCTACCAATGTGTGGCTTCCTATCCGGGCCTGTGATGCAAATGTCATCGAGCCATACGCTAACACCGTCTATTCCCGCGAGAAGGATCTCCATTGATTATTGAAAAATCGCCGGTGTAATAGCTAGACCATATACTAGCCTGGTATACATATAAAGGCCCTTATGAGTACTTATAGTTGTGAGTGGCTGTGACGAGTCCTCTAAAATAAATTGATTGTACGCATTTTATATATCTATTTTGCTGTACATTTCACCACCGCCGATTTTAGCAAATACCTCTTCTATCCGAGGCAAGGGATATTTTTCTATTATTAGGTCTCGGTTCAGTGTGACCGAAAAATCGCCTGCGATTCTGACGCTTCCGTTTTCTTTCAAAACGGGTACTATTGGTGTCGCATACTCTGAAAGATCTACAGAAATTAAAATACCCGCATCAACCAAACGCTGCAACTCTTTCTCGACCTTATCTTTAAGCGCAAAGGGTACAGTTCGTGGTTTAAAATACTTCGGTACGGAATGTTCTTTAACTTGTGTCAGCTTTTACTTAAAAGACTAAAATCTTGTGTGGGTATTTTGGCGGGGATGGCGATGTAAATAAAAATGCTTAGAAAGGGTTTACTCACCCAGTGTATTCTCATATCAAATACACAGTCACACAGAACACAGTTTATGGAAAATAATTTATAGAACATGGTTTATAGAACATAGTTTATAGAACACAGTTTATAGAATACAGTTTATAAAGCACTTACCCTAATACTTATTAATGTAGCCTCGATCAAAAATAGACTGCATTTGATGGCAAGAGCTACAATATTTATATTCTCGAAATGGGCGGGAAACGAGAAGTGCAAGCTTGTCGTTTACCAACCTGACAAAAAACAGTCCATCTTTGTTGCAAGCGTAAAAATATCAAACAAATTATTGCCAACATAGAAAAATCACTTAGTGTGCTAAATTAAATATAAAGATCGCTAACACTTGTAACTTTACTTTAAACCTATTAAACGAGCCTAGTTCATCCCGCCATAGATTGGGGAATTTACCAAGCAACAAATCCGTATCAAACCCTACCTTATTTTGTAATGAGTTCAAACTAGAGGTCAAAACTAAATTAAAAGCGGACATGAAATTTCTACCTAGCAATGGAGGGCCCCCGTTTTCAATAACAAAAATTTTAATCATTTTCTTCACTTTATTATAAAACGCTTCTATAGCAAAAACTCCCAAGGGAGATATTTTATGTCCGTTATACAGACACATTTTAATATTGCACTGTTCTAACCATAGATTTAGAATTTTTTTTGCTACGCAAAAAGATACACGAAGCGTGCGAGCGAGAAATCCTAATCAAGTACAAACCACCCAAGAGAAAAAGAGAGCGAGAATGACGTACCGATATGTCATGTTTTTCGCGAATAAGTAAACCTAGCGGAAAATCTGTTTTACGCCGCGGTGAATTTCTTGCATTTAAATAATAATCTTTAGATTTAAATTGATAATATTAATTATACAATTATGGTGACTTGTTCTGTGAGTGAATGTGACGTTACAAGACGAAATAACCCCAATAAATACACGTTTCACAGGTAAATACAATTTTGTCCTTGGATTGTTTTGAACCATATTTTGACGAATTTCTGCTAGTAATCGGCTCAGAAAAAGATTCTTACAATAGTATATTGATTTCCAATGTTATATATAAGTATATTTCGTATATATAAACAAAATTGGAGAAAATATTATGTAAAAGAGTAAATTGTTTGTTTACGCTAGGGCTTGACAAAGCGGTGACGTCATGAGTATCGATAAAAACTTAATCGTTTTTAGTGACATCATGACATGAATACAAACTTATTTAGTCAGGTTTTGTTAAAATAGATTTAAGTTACGATTGAGAAGATGTTTTTATCGAAACTGTACTTAAAGTTGCAAGTTTATTGTTGCCTTTATTTTTCAAAAAAAATCGGAGTGTTTTGATGTTTTGTTACTTTGAGTAGGTTTAGGAATGTCATTATATTCTTCTTCTTAGCGTGTCGATGGCAAATATAAAAAGTTAAATATTGTGTTTGGCCCAGAATTCAGCCACGGCAATACCATTCGGTGACGCAGTCATAAGGTCTTCGTAAGTACCTACAGGTGACAGGGCATGCTGCGCTCTCCGTGAGATGGGCCATGGTCTGCGGAGAGATGCTGCATAAGCACTGAAGACTAATGCCATCAGAGAACCCCCACCTGAGGAGGTTGTCCTTGCTGCGGCCAACCCGAGTGCGGAGTCTATTTAGGGTCATTATAATTGTATGCATTTATTAGTTTCACAGTGGCTAGAATACATCAGTGCTCTGCTCATCAGCAATTTTTTCTGTTGTGTAAATAATAATATATAATATTTATGTACCTACAGATTCCCAAATAATTCTGTATTAAGAGAAAAATGGATTCGAATTTTAAACAGAGATGGATGGTCTCCAAATAAAAACTCTACAATATGTAGTAAACATTTTAAATCGAAATACTGCATACAAAGAAAACATCGACGACTTCTAATGAAATAATCTATACCTACTTTAATTGTGCCTGTAAGAATGACGCTTCCTATCGTATGGTTAGTTAGTGGCCAACCTAGTGTTAGTTTTCAAACCATCTAGATACCTCTAACAGACCTCATCTACTTTTATAAAATATGTAAACGTGTTTGTACAAACCAACTTACAGAAATAATATCATTTATCATTGAACTATCTGCAGGCCATACAAATATTTGTTCCGTGCGGGAATCGAACTCGCGACACGCAGCGCAGCAGCCGATCGCTCAACCACTACGCCAACCGTGTCGTCAATTTCAAATACCTGACTGCGGTATTTTTTTATTAGTACTTCAAATACTTGTGGCTTCAAAATACATTCAGCGATTTTAATAGATGCGTTCTGCAGAAAATAGCGCTTGATAGCTTTCATAAGCAAAATGGCGACCGCGTACGTCAAAGTTTCAAGTACCTTGTAAATTATCATTTTCATTTCAAACGGTTATTTTCACCGAACTTCTGTGTATTGATTAAGTTTATTAGTACGAATGTCACGATGAATGACCAATAAATGAATATTATGTTATTTGTATTTTAAATAAAAATAGTTAAAATACTGTACTATACATTTTAAATACACGACTTAAAAATATTTTGTATTTCGTATTTTAAATACATGCGAGATATTATTTTGTAATTTGTATTTTAATTAAAGCAAAGCATGGTTTTTGCCCAGCAATCGTGTTTCTTAAGGTGTTCACCAAGTATCGATATCGATATTGAACATGGACTTTTTATCAACACTTTTTTAACTAACACATGGACAAATTCCCTCACACATAGATTTTATATTTTCGGTTTCGTTTTCCATCTGACTCTGTGTATCTTGTACTTACTATATCTATGGTTCTAACGGATACTGCGAAAACTTATCCCGATACAATCGATCTGAAATTACACTGCCACCTGAACCGGAGTCAAGTTCCATCAATATCCTACAATTACCTAAAATCAAATCTATTTGTATTGGCTTGTCATACCTTAAATTAAAGTTCTGGCATTCCTCACAACCCGCGTCCTGATCACTGCATTTCTGATCTGTTTTGACGTGATACACGCACGAATCTTTCGCAGTGCACACTTTTTTTAAATGCCCCTTATGACCGCACTTTAGACACTTGTAACCTTTATAACGGCACTTATCACTGTTATGGTTTTTCAATCCACAAACCGCACATCGTGCGCCATTGCCGCTGGCGCCGGCGCCGACGCTTCCGCTGCCGCTGCCGCTCCTGCTGCCGCTGCTGTCTTGTCTGGGAATCCTGTGCGATAAATTGGCTCTTCCTTTACCAAACTAACGTCACTGATGACGCCGGAATTGAGCATGACTTTAGCTTCCTTGGCGCAGGCCGCTTGCTCCGCCATTTCAATAGCCCGCGCTAACGTCAGCGCAGAAGGGCTCTGTTCGAACAACTTGTCCCTTTCGGGACCGGCATTCAGACCGAGGACAAAACGGTCCCTAAGGTTCATTTCTAAAGCAGAACCGAAGTCGCAGTAAACAGCTAAACCTCTTATTCGTGCCGCCCATTCTCCCAATGTCTCGTCTGACTTCCTGGTAGCACCAAAGAATTTTGCTTTGTCGGCAAACGAGCACTTCTTTGGCTTAAAATGGCCATCGAGTAATTCCACAAGCTCGCTGTATGTAAGCGTTTCTAATTCCTTCGGAAACGCTAGGTTGAGTACTAGGCGGTAGGTCTCCTCCGTGAGATGAGTCAGTAAAATTCCACTTTTCTTTTCATCTTCTACACTGTTGATTTTTAAAAACTGAGTCAATTTGCCTTTGTAAATTAACCACTCACTTATTTTATTATCGAACACGGTTATTTCCTAAATATGTGGTATCCCTACTTCGTACGCCAGTGAAATGTACGGAGCTTAACGCAAAAAAATGGTACCTACGAAAGACACCGACTTCCAAAAATAAAGTTATTTTTCACTTTGTAGTTTTCTTATTTGGAAGTCGGTAGTATTTTTTTGTAAAAAAGTTTTTTTTTATTTTTCACTTTTTAGTTGTATCTACCTAATAGGCAAGTTGTTTAGTAAGTTTCCTATAACGCCAGAATAGATTACCCGAATATCATGAAACTTGAACAAAACCGATCAATTAAGAGATCTGCTTACCCCTTAAGAGCGTACTGGCGTGATGTTATGTTATGAAATGGTCCAAACAATAAACAGACATACGATTGAGAGATTTGCCGTTATTTATTGAAGAGTTCTGTTGTATATCTTCGAAGTTCTTCATCAGATCTTCACCAAATTAAAATGGGACCAATTTCGGAACATACTCCTTCAAACAAAAAAAGAATTTTCAAAATCAGTTCACAATTGACGGAGATATCGGTGAACATACATAAAAAAAAAAAAAAAAAAACATACAAGAAGTCGAACATAGAACCTCCTCCTTTTTCGAAAGTCGGTTAAAAATTACAATAAAACAAGTTTCATGTTACACTTGAAGATAAATTAAATTATTAGAAAATTGAGTCACATTAATTTAAAATGTGTTCAAATAAAAAAACTTTTTTACAAAAAAATACTACCGACTTCCAAATAAGAAAACTACAAAGTGAAAAATAACTTAATTTTTGGAATTCGGTGTCTTTCGTAGGTACCATTTTTTTTCGTTATGGACACCGACTTCCAAAAATAAAGTTATTTTTCACTTTGTAGTTTTCTTATTTGGAAGTCGGTATTTATTTATTCATTTTATTTATTTATTAATGTACACACAGAAAATACATACAGAAAACACATCATGACATAGGAGTACAAAGGTACTGCTTATTTCTTAAGAAATTTCTACCAACAGACCCGCGAAAAGGAGAAATGAAGAAGAAATGTAGACAAATAGTGTGTGAGAACAGGAAGAGAAGAAAAGTGAACGTCTAAACTAAGATATAAAATACATACACATATAGTGTAAGTGATATATACTTAAATAAATACATAACTCTAAAATATATAGATACTAAATATACATACATAAAGCTCAGATTTGAGAGGCAAGATAATGCTCTTTTAAGCGTTTTTTAAAAAGCGAGATAGTATCTAAATCTCTGATGCTTGGCGGAAGTGAGTTCCACAATCTCACAGCGTGGACAGAGAAGGAATAGGAATAATAGCTGGTTTTATGAGGATGGGATTTAAGGAGGGATCTAAGATGTGACCTACATAATGCGTCTCTAGGGCGAGCGTAAGAAAATCGCTCACGCAGGTAGGAAGGATAAGAAGGGTTGTGTAAGATGTTGAAAAGGAGACATAAAATCCGAGTGTTCCTGCGAAGACGGATTGGGAGCCACTTGAGTTCCTTGCGAAGGTGAGAAACATGATCATACTTACGTAGACCATAAACAAAGCGAATGCATAAGTTTTGCAGGCGCTCAAGCTTATTTAATAGCTCCTCTGTGGCATCCAAGTAGCAGGCGTCAGCATAATCAATAATCGGCTGAATTAGTGTTTGCGCCAAAGAAATTTTCGTCTTTAAGGGCAACAGACTCTGAAGGCACCTCAGCGAATGGAATGAAAAATGAACCTTACGATTGACTTCGTTGACCTGAGCATGCCACGAAAGATTGGAGTCAATGATTACCCCCAGATCCTTTGCGGTTTCGGAAAATTCTATACAAACACCGTCAAGATACAGAGGCATCAAAGAAGCAACGTTAGCCGCATTTCGAACGAATTTGCTGCCTATGACCAAGGCTTGTGATTTACTTGGGTTAATTTGTAGACCAAATGACTTAGCCCATGAGCTGATACATGCCAGGTCCCGGTTCATAGCCGCAATAGCAGAACCAGCGTCGTCTAAAGTAAAATGTCGATACAGCTGCAAGTCATCTGCGTAAAGATGGAAACTAGATGAGATTACTCTGGTAACAAAGTTAATGAAGATTGAAAAAAGAAGAGGAGAGAGAACGCTACCCTGAGGAACCCCCTCAGTGAGGCTACACCAATCAGAGAAGGACTCATCATGGCGAACACACTGAGAACGTCCCCGAAGATAAGAATTGAACCATGCTAAAGCGGAAGAAGAGAAATTAATGGATGCCAGAACACCGAGTAAAATGTCGAAATCCACTGAGTTGAAGGCACTGCTAAAGTCAAGCAATACAAGTACAGTAAGGGACTTATTCTCCATAGCCCAACGGATATCGTCAGTTACATTTAAAAGTGCAGAAACAGTGCTATGACCCGAACGAAAACCGGATTGAAAGGGAGATATTGACGAGTTTGACGTCAAGAAATATGATACTTCGGTAGTATTTTTTTGTAAAAAAGTTTTTTTATTTTTCACTTTTTAGTTTTACCTACCTAATAGGCAAGTTGTTTAGTAAGTTTCCTATAACGCCAGAATAGATTACCCGAAAATCATGAAACTTGAACAAAACCGATCAAATGAGAGATCTGCTTACCCCTTAAGAGCATACTGGCGTGATTTTATGTTATGAAATGGTATAAACAATAAACAGACATGCGATTTCAGCAGTCCCGAGAGATTTGCCGTTATTTATTGAAGAGTTCTGTTGTATATCTTCGAAGTTCTTCATCAGATCTTCACCAAATTAAAATGGGACCAATTTCGGAACATACTCTTTCAAACAAAAAAAGAATTTTCAAAATCGGTCCACAATTGACGGAGATATCGGTGAACATAAACAAAAAAAAAAAAAAAAAAACATACAAGAAGTCGAACATAGAACCTCCTCCTTTTTCGAAAGTCTGGTAAAAAAATAATTATATCGTTCCGAATTGATTCCATACTAGCTTACCCCCGCGGCTTCGCTGCCGTCAACTGGCTACCTACTTACCCTACCCTACCTGCCTGCCCTGCCTACCCTGCCTGCCCTACCTGCCCTGCCTAACCTGCCTACCCTGCCTACCCTGCCTACTCTGCCTACTCTGCCTACCCTGCCTGCCCTGCCTACCCTGCCTACCCTGCCTACTGTGCCTACCCTGCCTACCCTGCCTACCCTACCTACCCTGTCTACCCTGCCTACCCTGTCTACCCTGCCTACCCTGCCTGCCCTGCCTTCCCTGCCTACCTACAAGGAAATAATGAATTTAAATATGCAACATTTTGCTAACTTGGGTTACATTATTGCAATTTTCATAAGGATCTCTATTTTTTTAGAAAATATATAATAGCCTATGACACTCAGGAATAATGTAACTGGTGAAAGAATTTTCAAAATCGGTTCAGTAAATCCAGAGATTACCCCTTACAACGTCACAAACTTTACCTCTATATAATATTATGGTAATATAGTATATATAGTATAGACATGCTTCAAGATAAGATCATAATGTCAAGTTAATACTATATATGTCACAAAAAATTCAATTCCAAATTAATCCAATGTATGTCACAAGAACTAATTATAATGTCAAGTTAATTCAACATGTCTGGCTACCAAAAAGTAGGGGATCCTTGCGAAGGTGAGACGGTACTTCACGCCAGAACAGCTGCTTAAGTTTTATCAAGCTCAAGTTCGATCTTGCATGGAATTCTTTTCTTATCTGGGACGGATCTGCCAAATACCAGCTTGATGCACTAGAGTCGATCAAAAAGCGGGTCAAGAGGCTCATCGGCAATGAGGCACTGATCGAGTCAAAGCTCCAGAGCCTTGAACATCGTCATCGAGATGCCAGCTTGTCGATTTTTTATGGGTTTCATTTTGGGGAGTGTGCGATGGAATTGCATGATCTAATTCTGCCTAGCCCGTTTCATCATCAGACTAGAAGACGTACGGCGATGCGCCATCAGTACATGGTGGACATTCCACCCATACGCACTAAACGTTTTGGAAATACTTTCATTATGCGTACAGCTAAGGAGTGGAATTCCCTGCCGGAGTTTGAGTTTCCAGATAGCTAAAACCTCGAGGTCTTTAAGTCAACAGTGAATAGGTTACTTCTAGGCAAGCGTGCTACACCGTCGACCACAGCATCGCTTACCATCAGGTGAGATAGTGGTCAAGCGCGACCCTATTTTGAAGGTATGTGGAACAGGGTGTAAAGTCCCACAAACCTCCATAGAAAAGGGAGGATCCTCCGACCAGACGGGTGTTGTGTCTGGTCCGGGCAACTGCCCGACGGTTGTTGTCGGACTGTTGTATGTGTTCTAATCGCGCCGAAAACTTTACTTGCGCGATGCAGGATTTGTGTGTCGTCATGTCATTAGTTCGTAAGTGGCGGCGCTGGTGCCGCTACACTATCTATAATAAAAAATAAAATAAAAAAATGTCACAAAAAAATAAAAGCAAATTTGTTCCAGGATGTACCTGGAACAAATTTGCTTTTCACAAGTAAGAATTATAATGTCAGTTTAATACAATATATGTTACAAGAAGATTATAATTTCAAATTAATACGATATATTTCACAAGTAATTAACATAATGTTGAGTTAAACCAATATTTATTATAGCACAAAGAGACAAAGACAAAGACATTTTATTTCAAGTAGGCCACCAAGCGGCACTTTTGAACGTTAGGTACATTAAAATTTACAAGTTATAAAAGTTGATTCTACCGTGCATTCGGAAAGTAGCTTGTTATGGAGAAGAATGCACAAGAAACTCCATAAACAAAAAAATATAATATCAAGTTAATACAATATATCACAACAACATCGTACACTTTAAGGCTCCTAAGTGCATATCACGCTGATGAAATGGAGGAGTCAATAGCAGCCAGCTTCGGTTCCAGTTTAATTACACGTGTATGTTTATCACGAAAAAAATTACTTTGTCAACTAATTCAATCTTGTCTTCTTTAATTTGTACATTTATATTGTCATTGTTACGAGTTGCCTCTTAAATAAAATAATGTTAGTTTTAATAATAATAATGGCAAAAATTTCTCTCTACCAAATTTATTACAAAATATATAATTTTAATCATCTAAATTGTACAATATACAATGAAACCAAGAAAAAATAGTACATTATGGTACAAGTGTGAAATGTTGGTGATTACCGCTGAGGCGTCATTGAGACCCGAGCCGTTAGGTGAGGGTCTTAAGAGAGCCGAGGACAGTAATCATCAATACACACGTGTATCATACGACGTTTTTCAACATACTTGTGAAGAAAATAATACAAAAAAATCATTTTCAACAGTAAAAACGAGTTGCGAAAATATTTTCGCAATGGCGGGCAAAATTAGTCAGTTTTCCAATGCGCGCGCATTTAATAATGGCGCTCAGAAAAAAAAAAGCCACGTACAAAATAGGAAATTTCAATTTTTCTTTATTACAGAGCAAATAAAATTTATAATTATTTGAGTGAAAGTTTTATTTATTAAGCACATACAAGTTGAAATTATCTATTTAAATACGAAGTTGCATGAAATGAGCAAGCAATAGGTACATTAATTTATTTGTACTATTGAGCACGATCTTTTTGGTATCGAAACTTTTTTAAGAACAAAGCAACTCAACTAATAAAATTTAAAAAAAACTCTATAACTCACTTGTGAATAATAGTAATGAAAAAGTCACAGTTTGATAATAGGTATCATTATGTGCCTAATTGCGGTGAAATTAGAGCCACTTTATGAGCAAGTGTGTTGAAAAAAACATTAAACAATAACATTATCAAAATTATGACCGATTTACACATTGAAATACAAGATATGAGAAAAATGAAGACGACGTCATGTTGACGAGAGCTGCTGCTACAAGACAAGCACGCCCACCACCTCCGGCCTCGTCGCCCAGCTGCGCCTCGCCGTCGCCGGAAACCAGCCCCACCTTGAGTGCTGTCACACTGGCTGTGGCAGTTGCGTCGAGCTCGAACGACGAGTACTTCTCTCCGCCGACGACACCACCACCTGCGCGTCAACGGGGAGGATGCCGGCCGCTGGACCGCTTAGGACCTCGAGGCTTACCGGTCTCTGATAGGGTCCCAGCACCCGGCGGAAGTGTGCAGCGCATGAGATGGACACAATCCAGAAACGAAAATGTCATGCGCGCATACTTTGGGGCTACAGAGTGTCCAGATGCTCTCTTTGTTTCAGGTGCTTGAGCCAGCTGTCAACGTTTCGGCCCAACAAATTTCGGATCAGGTACGGGTCATCCAGCGTAATCGTATGTTGGATGATACTGTGCTTGATCGCCTCCGAACAGAAATGTGTAACCGTGTCACTGCCCCATCGTCGCAGGCTGTGGTGCCACCACAGTCCAACCACGCTGACGAGGAGAGTAGTGACAGGGTTACAAACGTAAGTACCCAGTGCAATGAGGAATTGAGGAGTGCTTTGGAGTGTGCTATTCGGGAGTATCGTTACATGCAACCCAAACTTAGGCCACGATTACCTCGTTTGCCCATGCATAACAAAAATAGGGCGCTGGTGGCTGTTCTGGATTCGCAGTTGTGAAACTATTTTGATGACTGCGAAGACCTCACTGATGCACATTCGATCATGTACTGCGCGGCTGTAGTGGCATGTCGTGTAGCCCATGTCAAATTTGCAGATGACAGAGCTACACGACCGAAACCAGTCGTACCGGCTTGGCAGTGCAGGATCGAACGTCGTATTGGTGGGGCCAGAACACTCATCGGCAAACTAACTTGTTTCAGGGAGGGCGATAATCGCCCAAGAGTGATGTGCTTTGTGAGACGGGCGTTTTTGGGGACTGATGTCAGCCCCCGAAACTATATATCCCATGTCACAGAGCGCATTGACTTCCTGAAACAAAAAGTGTTTGCATGGGAAAATCGTATTCGTAGGTACAGGCGGAGACTAGAACGATACACCCAGAATCGTACATTCCAAAGTAATGAAAGGTGGGTTTATCGGGCTTGGGAGCGACCCGACCAAGGTCTGACTGATACGCGCCTGCCGGATGATGACGCTATGTGTTCATTCTGGCGCAACATCTGGTCGGTGCCTGTCAGTCACACCGAAGGTGAATGTACTCGGGAGGTTGAACGAGCGTGCGATCCAATACAAAAAATGGGGGCTATTACGATCAGCCCCCAAGATGTAGCCCGTGCAGTCCGTTCGTTGCCGAACTGGAAATCTCCAAGGCCGGACGGGCTGCAAAACTTCTGGATCAAGTGGCTACAATGGTCGCACGTTCTTTTGGCATCTCAGTACCAGGCAGCCTTGGAGTCTGGTTCGCTACCCAAGTTCCTTACAACAGGAATAACCCACCTGCTCCACAAGTCTGGTAGAACCGCGGAACCCAAAAGTTATAGACCTATTATATGTTTACCATCGGTCTATAAGGTTCTTACATCCATTTTGTGAGTTAAAATTAATAAACACGTCAAAGATAACTCGATCATGTCGATCTCTCAAAATGGATGTAGGAACGGGTCCCGTGGTACTAAGGAGCTACTCCTTATAGATATGGTCATTAGCCAACTGGTTCGGCGTTCCCGAAAGGATCTGTCGACATGTTGGATAGATTATAAGAAGGCCTATGACTCGGTGCCTCATACATGGCTCATGAGGGTGCTAGAATTGTATAAAATAGATACAACTCTACGCACTTTCCTGATGTCGTGTATAGGACAATGGAGCACAGTCCTTCGCTATCCAGGATGTCGAAATATCCAGAGGAATAGCGAACCTGTAAGGATCGAGCGAGGTATATTCCAGGGCAATAGTTTGAGTCCACTTTGGTTTTGCCTAGCACTGAATCCTCTAAGCATGTTGCTGGAGAATTCAGGGCTAGGCTATCAGTTGAAGAGAGTTGGACAGGTTATATCTCACCTCCTTTACATGGATGATCTTTTTTTTTTAATTTATTTATTTAAATATATTTATACAGAGGTGTTACTTAAATCTAAACTCGCCAAACTTTTACGTTTGATGGCGAGAGGCGCTCTTTTACATCACAATGCACCACCATACTTACAAATCTACTACTTATATAATATTATACCGTTATGGTTTAATCTTACGTACATATTTAGTTCTGTTTGCTATCCTGTATAATGTTTTTTAATTTTGTCTTAATTGCTACTTTACAAATTTTTACATTTTCTCTTAATAAATCTATTTTGTTAAACACGTTAGGTACCAAATACTTAGATGTTCTCTTACCATAATAATTACTACTTGTTTTTAACATTAACTTTATAATCATCATTATAATAATATTCCAGACCTATCAAATATTCTACTTTTTTATCTATGGGCATAATTTTACAGATGGGAAATAACCTGTCCTACTCTTTGTTGCACTTATCTTCAACATTTTTACTAACCAGAAACTTTATCAGTCTTATTTGTATGTCTTTAACATCTCTTAAATATGTAATAAAGGTTCGCCCGTACACAAGGATTCCATAGCTTATTAGCGAATTGGCAAGCGCAAAATATACCATTCTTAACGTATGTTTGTTCAATACATTTTTTAAGTGGTGAAACTTACTTAGCACCGATCTTAGCCTATTGCAAACGTCATTTACATGTAATCTCCAATTAAAGTTATTATCTATTGTTAGACCTAAATATTTAAATTTATCTACGTAATCCAATTTTGCACAGTAACAGTTACATTTATTTCTATGCAAACATTCATATGTATGTCCTATCACTGTGAGATATTCATTATTTACAGATTTAGCATTTCGATTATTGGCGATTGTATATGCATACATTTAGTTTTTGAGAGATTTATTATAATTACATTGTCGTGTGCCCATTTGCATATATTTTCAAAGTCACCTTGAATACAATTTTGTACATCAGCTATACCTTTGGAGGCTTAAACAAGACACATATCGTCAGCGTCATCAGTAGGAACACCCAAATCGACATCCACCTCTTTCCCAGCCACACGGGCGATAATTGTGCTTATTTTTCTACTAGTGAGGTAGTTTCTTAACCAATTATTTGTGGGACCGCGTATTCCACATTCGTCCATTGCCTGTAATAAGATCTCATGGTCTAAAGTATCGAACGCTTTTTTAAAGTCAATGAATAGCGCTATAACTTGTTTACCAGAATCTAAGCAATCATTAACATAATCTGAAAATCCTAACAAGGCAGATACAGTGTTGCGCCCCCTCCGGAAACCGTGCTGTGTGTCACACAATATGTTGTGCTGTTCTAAGAAAGCGCTAATCTGTCCTACAATATTCATTTTTATATTTTTCTATTATTTTATCTGTAACAGGTAATATTGCGATAGGCCTATATTTATTTATTTATTCATTTATAGTTAATTAAAACGATACAAAGACCAATTACAATAATTAACATAGAAATATAATATAACAATGTTGACAAAAGTGTCACATAAAATCACAAACAATACAATTAACAGTGCCAATATAATCTTAATAAAAATTCTAAAATTACAATACAATTACATAACATAGCACAGTGGAATGGCAAATATTAAGTAATTAAAATATAACAATATAAACAACATGCCACAGTGGAATGGCAATACATAATCAATATAATCAATAATACAAATATTAAATACAATTAACATGGAACAGTGGACACTCTCGCATACTTTCTCTCACAGAACACCAGACATGCACGGATCAGTTTATTTATTTATTTATTTATAAAACTTTATGCACAAGTACAAAGGCGGACTTAATGCCTTAGGCATTTTCTACCAGTCGACCTTAGGGAGGTGCAGAGATAAAATATGGCAGGTGCAACTAATGAAAGAAAACAAATAGAAAAAGTAATATAAATAAAACAATTTAATATAAATATATACTTAGATACATACATACATATAAATAATGTTATGGAGAAACTGAATCCATCAAATTAACTCAGTGATGATTCTGCAAACCTCTTGCGAATGTGCTCGCGTGCCTTCAATTTGAAAGACAACCGACTGGTAGCCATCCTGATGTTCTGAGGGAGCGCATTCCAAAGGGAAATCGCCTGGACAAAGAAGGAGGCATGGATAAACCCAGAGCGGTGAGAGGGACATAGTAGAAGACGATTATTGTTTGAGCGAAGATTTTTACTGTGGGCAGAACAAAGGAATTGGACATGTGAAGTCAGATAAGAAGGAGAAGTGGTTTTATCAATAAAAGAAAACAGGGTAGTCAAGGCCCTCAGCATTCTTCGCTGCCGAATCGGTAACCATTTTAAAAGTGATCGATGTGCGGATACATGGTCATACTTACGGAGGTTGAAGACAAATCGAATGCAGTTATTTAGAAGGCGGTCAAGTTTATTGAGTAGATCTGCATTCAGGTCATAGTAGCACACATCACCATAGTCAATTATGGGAAAGATAAGGGACTGTACAAGCATGGCCTTTATGTGAGCTGGGAGAAGATTCTTCAGTCGATAAAGCGAACGTAACGTTCCGGTGACCTTTTTGCTGACACTCGTTACCTGCTTGCGCCAGTCAAGGCAAGTGTCGACGAGCAGACCAAGATCCTTAACCTCGGAGCTAAACGGGATTGCTACGTTGTTAAATGTTATGGGCGGCACAGTTAAACCATCGAGCTTTCTCAGGCTATACGGGCTCCCAACTATGATAGCTTGACACTTTGCAGGGTTAACCGCCACTCCGAATCGGTCTGACCAACTCTTAATCGCAATTAAATCCCGGTTAAGCCCCTCAATCGCATCCGATAAGCTGTCAACACCTGCCTGACAGTAGAGCTGTAGATCGTCAGCGTAAAGATGATACGCACACTGAAGTTCGGTGGTTATAAGATTTATGAAAATGGAGAACAGAAGAGGAGATAAAATACCGCCTTGTGGGACGCCAGCTTCAAGGTCGCACCACCCCGAAGAAGAGTCTCCCGCACAAACTGACTGCTGACGCCCCCGAAGATAAGAAGAAAACCATTCCCGTACCTCGTGAGAGATCATAAGATAGGATAGGATAGATAAAAGGACATCGTGACTGACGGTATTGAAAGCGTTGGAGAAGTCGATTAACACCAAAGCAGTAACTTTAGTGTCTTCCATTCCCTGCCTTATATCGTCAGTCACTTTAAGGAGAGCTGACATGGTACTGTGCCCGGGCCTGAAACCGGATTGAAACGGGCTAATAAGGGAGTTGTGGTAAATGAAGTAGGAGAGCTGTTTATGAACACAGGCCTCGAGCACTTTGGACAGAAAGGGAAGGATGGATATTGGGCGAAAGTGACTGGAAAGTGTGGGATTGGGAATCTTAGGCAGGGCTCGGACATGGGCTTTACGCCACAAGGAAGGGAAAGCACCGGAGAAGAGAGAAAAGTTAACTATGTGGGCGATAGCAAGAAGAAGCTGATCCAGAGCGGACACGATCATATGACGACTGATGTTATCGCAGCCCACAGCTTTGGATTTAATAGATAGGATAATCTTTTTGATCTCTTCCGGGTCGACTGGTGTGAAGACAAAGGGGGCAATATTGGGACGCGTCAGACCAGCAAGGTAGTCGATAGTTTGTCGTTTGGTTAAACTATCTAGCATAGGGACAGTGGAGAAGAAACAGTTTAGATCGTCCAAGTCAATTGTGTTAGGAAGGTCTGAATGTCGCGATTTGCCGATACCTAGGGTTCCAAGGAACTTCCAGATATCGGCAGAAGAAGAAGAAGAAATGTTATTAAGAATGTGGCGGCGTTTAGCGTTACGTATCATCTGGTTACAGCGATTCCTAGCAGTCTTGAACAAGGTCCATTTGTCCTCTGAGCGATCCTTTTTAAATACCCGAAACGCGCGGTCCCTCCGTCGCATTGCCATCCGGACTCCCCTATTCATCCAGGGGGCAGGTGAACGTTTCAGCTTTACTCTCCTGACAGGAGCATGAGTGTCATACAGTTTGGTCACAGTGTTGTTGAAAACTAAAACTTTCTCATCAACTGTAGCAGCCTCCTGTAGGAGTGTCCAGTCAATATTCGATGCATCTTTTTGAAGTAGCTCACTATCCATACGTGCAAAGGCACGCCTGTACTGGAACTTAGGTTTGGGTTTAGGAGGTTTAAGCACATAGGTTAGGTAAATAAGGTCGTGGTGGGAAAAACCAGGGGCATCATGTTGGCCATGCGAGGAAACTAGGGAAGGATTAGAGGTGAGGATCAGGTCAAGCCAGGTATCATCACCGACTTTATTATGATGAGTGGGTTGGAGAGGCAATACGTGAAGACTAGCTGACTCGACAATATGCAGGAGTTTACGGGACCGAGGGGAGTTGTGGGAAAGGAGGTTGGTATTAAAATCGCCCATGATGATGTGATGTGCATACTCAGAACCCAAAGATTCAATTACCGATTCGATTTCGGTGAAATAATCAAGGGAAGGGGGACAATAAACAACACCTAAAACGGTTTTAGCTCCTTTGACACAAACCTCTAGAAAAAGAAATTCGGCGGACACATTAGAAGCAGAAGTACAGATAATTTTATAAGGGAGATCTCCGCGAAGGTATATTGCTACACCACCCCCTCTCCCCCCAATCCGATCATTCCGAAGAAGAACGAAACCAGGAAGAGAGTAGGTGGTAGATGGAAGTTCAGGTTTGAGCCAGGTCTCAGAAATCAGGACGGCATGGACGTTATTGTTGGCAAATGTGTCGTATAGTTCGCTATGGTGACTTGGAATACTTTGAGCGTTAATGTGGCAAACGTTAAACAGCCGGCCAGGATTTGGGTTGAACCTTTGACGCAATAGATCGCCAAGGGTGTCCGTAACAGAGCAAAAACTAACATCGCAAGAAGAAGCAGTTGATTCGTTTGCAGAATAAAAGGATTCGCTGTCTGACAACATCATAAAAAAGTAAATAATTAAATAAAATATATATCAAAATATAATAGAAATCACACAAACAAAAATACTATACGAAAGGCTAGCGCTTGTATCTCTGCACCTCCCGCCAGCTAACATCATCATTTAAAATAAATTTATCCGAAAACAAAACTTAAAAAAACATAGTTTATGCTTTGATTTGACGGTAAACAAACAACAAATTATGGTTTGACGTTTTGCGGTATTGAGAAAAGGAAAAAAAAGAAAAATGTTGAGGGTAAACGGTAAACACAACAAAGTATACTCGAGTTACAGATAGATAAACAAAACAAACTATGCAGCAAAGTTATAAGAGGAAAAGTGATAGAATTAGTACACAAAATAACAACAAGATTGCTACGGTAAGTGAAATTTTACTTTCTTTTGCGTATTACACAATATTAATAAATAAGTAGCTAAATACCATCATTAACGCGTCTTGTTTCGCAGGTTATCGCCTCCCTGGACCTTCGGAAACTTCGCCAGCAGTGGACTCAGTTCGTCGAATGAAGTTAACTTGTGTTTACTCCCGTCGGGGGCCTTAACCACAATAACACCGTCCTGAGTCCAACAAGATCGCATCCCGAAGTGGAGCCGCGCCTTCCCAAAGATGGTATGCCGGGTCCTTGTCAAGAACTCCTTGACTGAGATGGAGGAACCCTTTAAGCGGGACTTAGCTTTCCAGACCGCTGATTTATCGTCATAGTCTGAAAATCTCACCAGGATTGGCCGATGATGGTCTATATTGGCTACACCGAGTCTATGACAGGACTTAATGGAAGATGCAGCCAATGGCTTAGTTGCCAGCTTCTTATTTATAATGTCCAGGATGACTGTACTGCTAACCTCACCGTCAACCTCTGCAATGCCCTGGAAAATCAGCGCCTTCCGCCGATGTCTGGTCTCCAACCCATCAACTTGTCTGGCACACTCGCTGATCTGCCTTCGGAGCAGGCTTAGCATGCTGAAGATTAGCTCTCTGAAGGTGCGAAACTCGTCAGCAACCCTCGCCACAGTATCCTTGGTTGGGCCCGCGCACTGGATTTGAGCTTCCAACTCTCCCATCTTCCTGATAAAGCTATCCTCAAGGCTTTTCTGCGCTGATGCAATCTCGTCAAGTTGAGACATTGTGATCCTCTTACAAAGTTCTCAGTGAAAGTGGTGTAGTGAAAGTGCAGATGATGTGCTGGCAGGTGGTGCAAAACTATTTCTAGGAGTCACGTAAATGTGCAACAAACGTGAGTACCCGTACAGTGCACGTAAAGCAGTGATTATTTGAATAAATCAGGCACTTTAATTATGTGTTTCTATTTTTTATATAAAATTTAAAAAATTGCTTTGAAAATACGTCTATTGTTGTTGTTTATTCCATTCATCCGCAAACACATCACATTCAGGATTGGCATTCAAGAGGGCATTGAGCATCCTTAAAGCACGACACACTGGGGATTCAGCCCTGGAGACAGTTTTGGATGGTGGTGGTGCGAACAGGTCGTGACGGCGATTCTGACGGTGCCCAACGAATTTGCTAGGAGCAAACAGTCGACAGTAAAGGCCGTGGAGCTCAGGGCAGTCAATCCGGCCGCTTAGGATCTTACATGCCACTGCGAGCTGATCATAACCTCTCCTCACCTCCAACGAGTTAAAACCCAAGATTCCTAAAAGGTAATTTGTGGGGTACATATACGGGAAGTAATAGTATACCCTTTGGTATAGGAATCTTAGGAAGGTTTTTTGTACTTTTTCAAGCATCAACGTCTGCGTCGCGGTGTATGGGTGCCAGATACAAGCACTGGACTCGAGTTTACTTCGAACCAGAGTTGTGAACAAAAGCCTAATAACACTGGGGTCGCAGAAGTCACGAGCGTTTCTCAAAACCAAACCGAGGCGCCTGAAAGATTCCTTTGCAAGGTTAACGACGTGATCTTTAAAGGTCAGACAGCGGTCGAAGGTCACTCCCAAATCCTTTATGATGGTGACACGAGTGATTACTGCACCACCCAAACTGTAGTCGTAATGGATAGGTCGCAACCCCCGACCGAACGTCATGACATAGCACTTGCCAGTATTAAAAAATAACCTGTTCGTAATGCTCCACTCGCATTAACATTCCTTTGTAAGAGTTCGCAATCCTTGTCTGTTCTGATTTGCGCATCCAGTTTTAGGTCGTCAGCATATAGCAAACATTTGGCAAACTTAATCTTAGATAGAAGATCATTGATCATAATCAGGAACAGAGGCGGCCCCAACACGGATCCCTGACTCACGCCCGAGCGAGTATAATAAGGCTTGGACTCAAAGCAACCATGTCGGACAAACTGCTTGCGATCCCTTAGGTAGTCTGCAAAAAAATTAAGAAAGCCGGACGAGAATCCGATGGCCCCCAGCTTTGTCAGGAGCACATCATTGTCAACTTTGTCGAACGCTTTCCGGAAATCGAAATACAGAGCGTCAACCTGCTCACCGGTGTCCAAGCTACTGGATATGAAGTCAACATGGATAAGTAAATTCGAGTTTACGGAGCGACCAGGCCGAAAACCGTGTTGGGCATCAGAGAGCGTCATATTTATCCGTTTGTGAATAGCCGCATGGAGAATATGCTCAAAGACTTTTGCAACGGTTGGCAGGATGGCGATGGGTCTGTGCTCCTCTACGGATGTTTTGTCGCTGGTTTTAGGGATGGGTGTGACACGTGAAGTTTTCCACGGCTCAGGATACACACCGGACTGGAGAGTTAAATTAAAAACATGACATAGAGGAGCTGCCAAAGTTTCGCAACATCCTTTAAGTACATACGCTGGAATGTCGTCAGGGCCAACCGAACCACACGGCTTGAGTTTGGCAATCCCCTTCACCACATCCGAAAGGGTTAAAGAGGGTAGAGGAATAATGTCTCTCTCACTATTCACATCTACAATTTTCGGGTCCAATTTAGGTGTGTCGGGCAGGAACACGCTGGAAAAGTACTGTGCAAACGCCTCGGCCGCTCCGACACCCGAACTAGTTGCACCATCAAGTACCACGTTTGGCTCGAACCCGCCCTTTGATCGCAGGCTTGATATGTGCTGCCAGAACAGCTTAGGATTTTTGCCAATGTTATTTTCTACAGCGGCACAATATAATCTGTAGGCATCCTGGGTTCTCACTTTCAGATCCGTTCGCAAGGCGCTGAACTCAGCATATACACGATCACACCGCGAATGTTTCCATTTACGGTGGAGTCCGGTTTTACGCTGAGTATCGCTCACGATATCTCGAGTAAACCAAACTGGATACCGGCTATTACCAGAGGTCCTTCTCTTCTTTTTTGGCATCGAGGAATCAAACAAGTCATACATTATTTCGTAAAACTTACCCACAGCGGTGGTTGCGTCTTTGCAGCGAAGAACATCTTGCCATGGAGCAGAGCCAACAAGATTGTTTAAAAGTGTGTAGTCCCCTTTACAGAAATCCCAATCTTTACCACGATCAATATTGCTGGGGTCTAATTTTTCCTTTATCTTATTCTGCGTTGTTATAGAAACCTCAATATCTAACGGAGGGTGATACAGA
The DNA here is from genome assembly GCA_948252205.1 of Orthosia incerta. NCBI lineage: Eukaryota > Metazoa > Arthropoda > Insecta > Lepidoptera > Noctuidae > Orthosia > Orthosia incerta. Next base: position 29,212,353 of record OX411759.1, read on the forward strand.
TCGATTGGGACCAGCTCCGTACCTTTCAAATGCTCGCAAGTTACTACAGTACCCTCCCGAGCCAAGACAACATCTAACTTACTCCCACGCATATTCATCACTTCATTCTTCTCAGCCAGACTACAAAAGCTTAGGAAATAACAGTAATAATTATTAATATTCATAGATGCACTTTTTAAATTAAGATCGCCTAAAATAATAATAGTGCCGTTCAAACTAGAGATGATGCTCTCGACTTTGCAGAACCACGACATATAATCGTGGTCAGTTGCAGTGGGCTTGATGTACACCGCACAGATATATATATTAAGGCCACAAATTGTGACCGTAGTCCACAAATCTAAATGACTGCCTATAGTTACCATATTTTAAATGACTGCCTGATTTATATATAGGACGTATAATTGCATGTTTTAACCGGTCTGGGTAAATACCTTTAGATAAGGACATTTTCACTAATGCTGCAATAATGGGACTTATTTGCTTACGTAAATATAATTATAATGTCTTGCACACGTATTCCATCTGAACCGGGTGCTTTTTCACAGGACAATGTTCTTATGACCTTTTCTACCTCTGACGCGGTCACCTTCTTGTATCTATAGCTGACGTCACTCGGTTTCACATATTTATTTCTATCCAAAAACGTCAAGTTACATACATGTTTAATTCCCTTTATTTCCTCCGTAAACGTTTCAGAAAATTTTGTACAAATATGTTCTATACAATTTGTTTTTCCTAAGTACCTTAAAATAACATCGTCCAAGCTAGTTTTGTTTCGACCCAACCATGTGTTTATATTTGTCAATATTTTCCTAAAATCTCCATTACATTTTACAATTTGAGCCTGTCTATACTTATTATCTATCCATGGCTGCCTTATTACTTTCTTATTATCTGTGCTAATTTTAATTGTACTCTCCTTGTAGATGCGATTAAATACACTACACATCCTATGATATAATAATTCCGGACACGTTATTGTTTTTAACTCGGCCCATTCATATTCATCTAGTATTTGCCTAACGATTTTATCACTTAACACTTCGCGCATACGATTGTTATTGCCACTCACACACTGATCTTCGCTTCCAGTCACAGATAAGTTCAACATTAACTCGATTCCATGATGATCGGTGATTCGTGATTCAAGCACGTACGCGCACGCGTCATGCTCGCTCCATCCCGCTCGCACCCAGATATGATCCAAGCACGATACCTCAAGCCGGCCGTCCGCGATCGCCTCGCGCGTAACCTCTTCGCTCGGTATTACACACATCTGTGTCGCTTAATATGTTTATGTTGGTATCGCCAATCACTATAACATTGTCAGATGCTGGTACGGATTTTACTAGCGTCTGTAGTTGCTGAATAAATATAAATTTATTTTTGGCAGGTGGTCTATATATCGCGATTACATGTGTTTTATTTTCCCCGTGCTTCAAATGACCATGAAGTGTTTCTACTGCTTCTGTGTTTACCATTTTAGCTTCGAAATTCAATCGATTCTTGGCGTATATTATTATTCCTCCTCCTCTGCTCGTTTCTCTAGTATGTATAAATGTTCTATATCCTACTATTTGATAAAATGGAAGTTCTTCCCTCTTTATATTTATTTCGCTTAATATTAAGATATCTATGATATATTTATTTTTATCAAGTATCATTAATAGCTCGTTAAAATGTTTCCGAAGTGATCTTATGTTCAAATGTAATATGTGGGTATTCCATATATTTTGGGATAGGTCGTTATCTAGAGCTTTTATATCATCTGTACGATCGAATGTTGCTGTTAGTTATCACCTCGTGTGTACTCACCGCGTCATGTACGCGTATTTATTTACATTAATCGAATTTGTTCAGATCTTCCTCCGATCGAATGTTATAGATCTTTTTTTCGTCATCATTATTTTTGACCAGGATGTTACAATTCTGCACCCAAACATACTCGTATTGGAAACCTGGCTTAAGTTTATTTCTTACAGTCCACAGAAGCTGTCGTTTGTATTTTGGTAGATCTTCGTTACTATATATTCGCTTTTCGCTGCCATTATCATAAACTTTGTTATTAGTTATTTTTGTTTCCTTCTTTACAAGCAACCAGATGCTGCGAGCATATTTAGACCGAAGCGTGACTAACACAATCTTGGGCTTCTTGTCTTCTGTTTTTTCTTGACCTACCTTCTGTGCATCTTGAATTTCATCTGAAGCTCTTTGCCCCCAGCAATCTTCAGCTGATGGAGCTATTGAAAGTAACTGAAACTTTTAGTAACGCTATCTGGATGTATGGTAGAATTTTCTTCCTTATTCACCAGCGTGATCAGGGGTAGGTAATCTGCATGAGACTTTAGCAGGGAATATTTAACATGAAGTTGATTGAAGTAAAAGGCACACAGTTTGGTCAACTAATTTAATTCATCGAGCATACAGTCCGTTATCACCACTTGTAGATGTTCTAAAATAAAGGTATAAACAACTCACTTTCAGAAGGAACACATTTTACCATCAATTCACAATACTGGAGATATGATTTCTCAAACAGTACCGTTATCCTGTGCAGCTGTCTTCAAACTTTGGTAAATTATATCATCAGGAGTGTTCGAAACCTTGCTGTAGCTATATCCTCTAGTTGACCATTATATATTTAATCCTCCTAAGGAGACATTTGGAGCCAGCGCCCACTGAACGATTGTTCCTTTCATTTTGACGCTAGCCAGCCTTGTCCTTCCCATTATCAAAGATATTTATTTTAGACGATTTAGTTTGCAGGTGCGAGTGACCTCAAGACCACCTTGAATTGACAGTCATGCCAACCACAGACCCTGAACGTTTTATTCTAAACCATAGACGCATTTTCTAAAGTATCCTTTATGTAACTAATTTGAAAAGAATTTAATAATGTATTATATTAATGGTATCGTTCAACTGTAAAAGTGTGAAAAGGTCTGTAAACAGCATTAAAGAACTGTGTAGATCTTCAGATATAATTGCTTTGCAAGAGACATGGTTGCAGCCAGAGGAGATACCATATCTTTGCACCATTGACGATAAGTTTAGTGCCACGGGGACGTCAGCTGTTGACATGTCGGCCGGCATGTTACGCGGTCGACCTTACGGCGGTGTTGCTTTGTTATGGAGGAGTAACGAATTCCAAAATGTGTCAGTGTTACAGTGCAATAACCCTCGTGTGTGTGCAATAAAAATAGTAACGAACAATAGGCCTGTTATTGTGATGAGCATCTATATGCCTACCGATACGAGTGATAACTTGCCGGATTTCACGGACTGCCTCGGTACGGTGAGTGCTGTAGTAGACGATTGTAGTGTTGAATCAGTATTTGTATTGGGGGATTTTAACGCGCACCCTAATTCTTTGTTTATGAGTGAGCTGTCATGCTTTTGTGAGGATCAAAAATGGATTTGTGTTGATATAGACAGACTGGGGTTAACTAGTGATACATACACTTTTATGAGTGAAGTTCACGGCTGCAGGCGATGGCTAGACCACTGTATAGTCACATACTCGGCATTAAGTTCTGTTGTTGATGTTTACGTAAGAAATGACGTACTGTGGTCTGACCATTACCCTATGATAGTGGAATGTAAATTTGATTTGTTATCACCTAAGATTCCTAATAATGCGATTGTTCGCAATAAGGTTGTATGGGGGGAAAGAACCAAGGAACAGATTAATACATATTCCAATGAATGTCACAAGCGATTAAAATTGATTGATTTTCCTGTAGAAGTAACTAGTTGTGGTGATATTTTATGTGGTGAATCCACCCATAGGATTGTTATTGATAAGCTGTATTCGGATATTGTTTGTGCTCTCAGTGAGTCGTCAATTTGTAGTGCGGCAAATAAGTTTGTTAGTCGTAGGAAAAACGCTCAAATCACAGGCTGGAATAAGCATGTCAGTTGCGCTCACAGGCTGGCAAGGCAGAACTTCCACATAATAATATGGTCATCGTGTGGGAAACCTTCAACTGGCCCAGTGTATGATGACATGCGGGCAAGTAGGGCATTTTTCAAATCACGACTTAAATGGTGTCAGAACCACGAGGAACAGATAAAGATGGACATAATTGCCTCTAAGCATTCAAAGCGTGATTTTCGCGGTTTCTGGAAGAGTACTAATAAATTGAGCATTCGGCCTGGCCTGCCTGTTAGTGTGAATGGTGTGAGTGATGCGAAGGATATTGCGAACCTTTTTAGAAATCAGTTTGTTTTAAAGTCACCGCTAGGGAGCTCTTGTGAGATGCTGGATGCTGAGCCTCGTTGTAGCAAGGTGGGCACCCGCTTTAGTGCCAAAGATGTGGCTAGAGTCATCAGGTCTTCGACTAAAGGTAAGTCCCCTGGACATGACGGGCTCAGTATCGAGCATTTACAATACGCCGGTCCTCACTTACCGAGAGTACTGGCACTGCTGTACAATTTATGTATTGGTCATTCATACTTGCCCTCCGACCTAATGAGGACGATCGTAGTTCCTATTGTTAAAAGTAAAACAGGTGATCTTTCGGATACAGGAAACTATAGACCTATTTCTCTGGCCACCATAGTCGCTAAGGTGCTTGATGGTCTGCTTGATACAAAGCTAAACAAACATCTTGTGCTGCACGACAATCAGTTCGGATTTCGGTCAGGACTTTCTACAGAGAGTGCAGTTCTGTGTCTCAAGCAGGCCGTCAGGTACTACACAAAAAGAGGTACACCTGTTTTCGCTTGCTTTCTCGATCTGTCTAGGGCTTTTGATCTGGTTTCCTATGATATATTATGGAGGAAACTTGAGGCTATAAGCTTGCCTATCGAGCTTATAAGTATCTTCAGGCATTGGTATGGAAGCCAGGTCAACAGTGTTCGGTGGGCGGGTGTGCTGTCGGAGCCTTATAAATTGGAGTGTGGAGTGAGACAGGGGGGGTTAACCTCCCCTGCCCTCTTCAATTTGTATATGAATGCCCTGATTGAGGCGCTTAGCGGTCATCATGTCGGCTGTCATATTGACGGTGTTTGTGTCAATAATTTAAGCTACGCGGACGACATGGTGCTGCTGAGCGCGTCAGTCGGTGGTATTAGGACACTATTGGCCATATGTGAGCGTTACGCGACTGAACATGGGTTATTGTATAACGTTCAGAAAAGTCAGTACATTGTTTTTGAGGCGGGGACCAGGTACCTTCCTGATGTGCCTCCTATACGGCTAAACGGTGTTACTCTTGAGCGAGTGGAACAATTTAAGTACCTAGGTCTCTTGGTCACCACTGACCTCAGGGACAATGCTGACATTGAAAGGGAACGGAGGGCTCTTTCCGTGCGTGCGAATATGATAGCTCGCAGATTTGCACGTTGTACTGCAGAAGTAAAGGTGACGCTCTTTAGAGCATTCTGTACCACCTTCTACACTTGCAGTCTGTGGGAGAAGTATTCGCGGGCGTCGTATGGGGCCCTTCGAGTCCAATATAATAACGCGTTCAGGAAACTGATGGGGTTGCCTTGGCGTTGTAGTGCGTCAAGGATGTTTGCGGCGGCGCGTGTTGATTGTTTTTACGCGATAATGCGCAAGCGCGCAACATCAATGGTGGCCCGAGTTATGGACAGCCCTAACAGGGTTCTGAAAATGATTGCTGACAGAGTGGACTGTCCGTATATAGTTCACTGCTGTCAGTTACATGTTTCACCGTATCGTGTTCTTTACTAATACTTAGTTTTAATGCATATTGTTACTAACCCTATATGAGTCTTCGCTCGAAATAAAGTTTTTGAATTTGAATTTGAATTATTCTGTATGTTCAATTTGTGTGTTTATTGAATTAAATGATTTCACACAAATAGAATATATTTTATCTATACGTTCATCAATGCCATACATATGTCAGCGCCATCTAGTACCTAAATTACCAAACAATCAAGTAGTGATACTAATAATCGAACTCGTTTGGCAAAAGGAAACCAGATGTCGCTAACATACCTAGTGGTATGTTTTATAATTGCTACAAGGATGGAGTTTGGTGTGGACAAATGTGAAGTCATGCATGTAAAGCGAGGGGAGATTGTGGAATCCATAGGAATTCAACTCGCGGATTCCATAAACCTGAGATCCCTCTCTCCAAACGAAACCTATAAGTATTTGGGTATGTCGGAAGCGTTAGGTATCAGCACTACTGACATGAAGCAATCGTAAAGGGAACGCTTCTTTGGCCGCCTGAAGAAGGTATTCAATAGCCTTCTTTCAGGCGGAAACAAGGTGCGCGCCTTCAACAGTTGGGTCATGCCGGTATTGATGTAGTCTTACATCTCCCACGATTGTCGGTCATGAGATTGTATATCCCACGTAAGTGTGGAGGCCGAGGCTTTTTAAATGCCAAAAACCTCCACAACCGCAAGATGGGAGCCATATGGCGGCCTTGAGCGGTCATGGGGGCGGCAGGGGCCTGTGGGGCCGGGTTGGGGGTCGGTGCCGGGATGGGGTGATCCATCAGACCTGGGATAGTCTGCTGGTTTGTCTGGGGGGCCACTCTTTGGTGGTTTAGTTTACCCCATGGTGACTGCCTCTGTGGGGCTAGTCTGGGTGGGGCTTGGGATGCGGGAGCTGCGCGTGATTCGCGCTCACCTGCTCGCTTGGCCATTTTAGGCGCAAGTTTCGGGGCACGGGGACACCCTTTATAATTGGCCGTGTGACCGACTTGGTCACAAAGCACGCAGCTTGGGGGCTCCGTGCATTCGGCAGGGTTCTTGGGGCGGGTACAGTCTTTTGTACTGTGGTCCCCTCGGCACTTTACGCACCTGGGGGTCGCGAAACAGTTCTTCTGACTGTGGCCGTATAGTTGGCAGCGATGGCACTGACCAACTACGAAAGGGCGGTATGGTTTCTCAATTGAGATACCGGACAAGGAACACACTGAGGTAATTCTGAAGATGGGATTGTGGGACTCGGTACGGCTGCACTCTACGACAACCATATCGTATTCTTGCCCACCTCTAGCTTTATGCATACGGTGGACAGAAAGGACGGGGACATTCTGCGCGATTAAATCTGCGCGAATTTCGTCAATAGGAATTTCCTTGGGAATGCGCCGGATCACAACACGGATGGGCGCTTCTTCGGGCAACGTGTAGGTATGGAACGCAAAGTTCCTTTCCTTAAGAAATTTAGTGAGCTTTCTGAAGTCACTAGGGGTCGGGACTGTGATTTTGATACCCAGCTGACAGGCGAGGGCATTAACATAATTAATCTTGCGTTCAACGCAAGATTTAGAAATTTCGGTCCACTTATCTTTATCGTGGAGAAATACTGGCGGGGGCTTTTGTATTTTGGGGGCTTTGTTAGGGCTAGGGGCACGGCTCGACCCTTGAGAGGCGTCGGCCACGGTCATGGGGCTACCCGAGCGACTTGACCTCGGGGAAGGTGCGAGAGGGGTGGTGGCTGGTGAGAAGGCGGGGGAGGGGGGGGCCTGTGCGCCGGGAGAGGTGGGCGGCACAGTTGAGGGCTTGGTGGGAGACGCAGTCACCTTCTTGGCCTTGGACTTGGGGTTGGACTTGCCCCTATTTTTCCTCTTTCTTTTTCCGCCCTGAACGACTTGAAAGTCGCCAGAAGAAAGGTCATCGGAAGTCTCGTAATCGTCCGAGTCTATAGCAGACTCGTCGATTACAAGCGCGGGAATAGAATCTGCGCTTACGGCAGTGGCAGGCGGGGGAGCGGCGGCACTATCGTCCGAGAAGGGTATGGGCGGGGGCGGGGGGGCACGGGCTAAAGCGGACAGAATAATCTTAAGCCTCTTTTTGTTTTCGCTGCGCGGGCTTGGGTACTCCGACAGCGCGTCCTCGATTAGCATTATAAGTGCCTCGACGGGATGCATCGTGGCAACCGATAATACCAATACGAGTGATAAGAAAGTAAACAATAACAAACTTGATACAAAGGGACGGACAACGAAAGTCCCCGGGTAGGTGGGCCCGGGGATGTGTGAACCTACCCTCCCAGCCGGGTTAGACTGGGAGGTGAGTGCCTAGGTGAGCCCTAAGCTGTGCTATACCTACCACCAATCTTATTGTGTGAGTAGGGGCCCTAAGGTACTGGGTGGCCCACAGAAGGTGGGTACCCGTCGGATGTGTACCGTTGTCTGGCACGTAGGGGTAGAAACACCCAACCGTGCCAGGTGAATGCTGAAAGCAGAGTCAGGGGTTGACTAGGCTAGACACCAAGGCCAGGTCCCCTGCTCCCGTCTCCAGCTGACTGCCGTGCTCTGAAGGAGCTTGGCGGGTGCGTTGGGTCTACACCCCCTCTGATTTTCGTTAGCACCGTAAGGTTTCCACCAGAGGACCACTAAGACCGTGGTTTTTACCCAGACGGGGCCAAAATCGTGACAATCTGTTAAAGAAACTCCTTATAGTCCTTCCCTATCCTCAACAGGACCGGTCCGGACTATAACGGCACTTAAAAGTACCTTTGATTGCGGTGCGAGATGCAACCGCGGACACGTCGCGTAGTTCGCGACGAAACAAGTGAGCGGGGTGCGGGCGGCGGGGGGAGCGCAGCGGGACGTGCGTTCGCGACAGCGGCCGGCGGCGGAATCAAGCAGCCAGATGGCGGTAACTGATATTTATAGATTTGCACGTAAGGAAAAAGTCAGTACAAAATTCTTGTAAATTAAAATCATGTTTCTAGGGCTTATCTTATGTACTAGACATGGATTCAGTACATAACAGTGTTAGTATGTGAAGACTATATAGTTTCCACCATAGATATGTGAATATCGACTTGATATTTCAAAACTGATTTATACGATTTTAGGTAATTTTAGGGTATATAGGGGACCTAGACCGAGACGGGAAACCTACATACAGCTCATAGTTAGCATAGTCTTGAATGTAAAGCCCATTTTTGAGATAACAAGTTGATATATAGTAGAAAACATGCTGTTTGTTAGGATTTCGGCAAAGGCTGATACTTTAGGTGCCCTAAGTACCTCGAAAACATATAGATGTATTGATAACAGTACTACCATTAAAAATCTTGTCGGAACGACTTCCAGGTGGTTTTTAGACGTGCAAGATCACCTGGATAGTCTAGGAGCTAAGCAGCATGATAGAATGTAAACAACGTAAAAACATTGAAATTTGTAAGCCCTTCAGGTCGAAGAGTCCCTAAAGGGAATAGCTGTACTAGTCTAATAGATAAGAAATAAGTTTCTTGTAACTTTTGAATCTCAGTCACCAGTTGAGAGCCCTCAGATCATATCGTGTGTTTAAAGAAATCATAGTGTTTTATTTGATTCGATCTTATCGACCCTTACATCAATGCATAATTAAATCTTGAGTCGTTGACGGAGCCAGGTTGCCAAGAACCTTATTATTGTAGTGTGATAGGGGCGTTTAGCGGCGCCGCGCTCCGGCCGGGAGATTTACAACCTTCCATCTCGGGGTTGGCGATTACGCTACGTCCAGCACAGTATTTATTTCCTTTGTAGAGTTTTTATTTGAAAGTCTAGGGATCAAAAAAAACTTTTTTACAAAAAAATACTACCGACTTCCAAATAAGAAAACTACAAAGTGAAAAATAACTTTATTTTTGGAAGTCGGTGTCTTTCGTAGGTACCATTTTTTTGCGTTATGGACACCGACTTCCAAAAATAAAGTTATTTTTCACTTTGTAGTTTTCTTATTTGGAAGTCGGTAGTATTTTTTTGTAAAAAAGTTTTTTTATTTTTCACTTTTTAGTTGTACCTACCTAATAGGCAAGTTGTTTAGTTAGTTTCCTATAACGCCAGAATAGATTACCCAAATATCATGTAACTTGAACAAAACCGATCAAATGAGAGATCTGCTTACCCCTTAAGAGCGTACTGGCGTGATGTTATGTTATGAAAGGGTCTAAACAATAAACAGACATGCGATTGCAGCAGTCCCGAGAGTTTTGCCGCTATTTATTGAAGAGTTCTGTTGTATATCTTCGAAGTTCTTCATCAGATCTTCACCAAATTAAAATGGGACCAATTTCGGAACAAAATCTTTCAAACAAAAAAAGATTTTTTTAAATCGGTCCACAATTGACGGAGATATCGGTGAACATACACAAAAAAAAAAAAAAAAAAAAACATACAAGAAGTCGAACATAGAACCTCCTCCTTTTTCGAAAGTCGGTTAAAAAAGTAGTGAGAACGACATACTCCTTGGTAAGAAAAAAAAGAAGATACTGGCAGATGCCTGCCAGTATCTTCTTTTTTTTCTTACCATATATATATCTGAGCTATGCAGCTCAGATATATATATGTAATATTATTAAAGAAACATCTTCGATTCTCTTTTGTTTTCTTCTGAATGTAGTCATTTGTTTGCTTCGTGTCGGAACGTGTTCTCGAAAATGGAGAAAAACGAAGTGCGAGCCGTTATTAAATACCTCTGTTTAAAAAAGTTAACGATGCAAGAGATTCATTGCGATTTGGAGGCAACATTAGGAGAGTCTGCACCGCCGTATTCCACTGTCGCAAGGTGGGCTTCTCAATTTCGAGTAGGGAGAACGAGCTCGGAAGACGAAAATCGTTGCGGCCGTCCATCGACGTCAGTCAATAAATAAAAATCTTGCGAAAGTCGAGAAAATTGTATTGAGCGATCGAAGAGTTACCATCCGATACTTAATTCAAGAAACGGGCATTTCATATGGAAGTATTCAATCCATATTGAAACAATCTTTGAATATGAGAAAAGTTGCCGTAAGATGGGTGCCGAGAATGTTAACCGACAGTCAGAAACAAAATCGACTTGACATTTCGAAGATATTGTTGGACAAGTTTCAAGAAGATTCTGAAAACTTTTTGTCCTCGTTTCGTAACAATGGACGAAACATGGGTCCATCATTTTGATCCCGAGACAAAACAGCAATCTTCGCAATGGAAACGGCCATCATCACCGACCCCGTAGAAGTTTCGTGTTGTGGCATCGGCTGGCAAGGTTATGGCCTCAATATTTTGGGACTCAGAAGGGATATTGTTGATTGATTACCTGGAGCGTGAAACCACTACAGGCTAATAGTATGCAGCTTTAATTCCCAAGTTAAGGAATGCCATCAAAGAGAAAAGTAGAGGGAAACTTCGAAGGGGCGTGCTGTTTCATCACGACAACACACCCGCGCACAGCTCGGCAGTTGCGATGGCTGCCATTCAGCAAGCTGGCTTTAAATTGGTTGACCACCCCCCTTATTCACCAGATCTGGCGGCTAGCGATTTTTATCTGTTCCCTTGATTGAAAAAATACTTCAGGGGAAACAGGTACGAAGACGATAACGAGGTGATGGATGCCGTGTAGAGCTTTTTGCAGGACCAAGACAAAACTTTTTTTGTGAAAGGGATTGAAGCCTTGGAAAAGCGCTGGACTCGGTGTGTAGAGAGACTCGGAAACTATGTAGAAAAATAAATTATTAAGTTATCAATAGTCATTATATTCTATCTCATTCTCACTACTTTTTGATCCTTCCTCGTATTTATTAGTAAAAAGTAGTTACGTTAGTATAGTTAAAACAAACAAAAAACAAAATAATAATCTTTATAATAATAATAATAAAATATTTATTTGTATAGTTTTTTATTTTATTATTATCAATAGGCTCGCGTTAGACCACCATGTCACCGGAGTATTCGAAGCGGAATTCTTTTATAACTTTCAGGTAGGCAAACGTAATCATTCTCAGTATACCTTACCGTTGGTAACATAAATCACAATCTGAGGCCAGTCCACTAATTCCAATTGCGGTTTTAATTACACCGAATAATTGCAAGTTCGTTCGACCTCCATTGTTCTGAAGTCCCAACTGACCGAAACAAATAAAATTATCTGGTCTCCCTCAAGGAACAGCGGTAAATTAATAGAATAATAGATAAAGTAGGTAACTTTTAGTGTCTGGCCGAAGGTCGATTTATGGCCGAAACCGAAAATTGAATAACACTAAGAAATTCAGTTCAAGACTGGTCTCTTTTTTACCCGACTGCCTGAGGACGGTAATGTGTTTATCAGTCTATGTATGTATTTATGTATGTTTGTTCCTATGTGGCGTTCCAGAGACCAAACCCATTGGCCGATTTTGATGATTCATACGTCAATAGATTCGTCTTAAACTTGCGAGTGTCACTGGCTACATTAAAATTAGAATAAAAAACTTTTTACATTAAAATACTACCGACTTCCAAATGAAACTACAAAGTGAAAAATAACTTTATTTTTGGAAGTCGGTGTCCATAACTCAATAAATTGGTACCTACGAAAGACACCGACTTCCAAAAATAAAGTTATTTTTCACTTTGTAGTTTTATTTGGAAGTCGGTAGACATTTTTTGTAAAAGTTTTTTTTTTGTGCCTACCTAATAGGCAAGTTGTTAAGTAAGTTTCTTATAACGCCAGAATAGATTACCCGAATATCATGAAACTTGAACAAAACCGATCAAATGAGAGATCTGCTTACCCCTTAAGAGCATACTAGCGTGATGTTATGTTATGAATTGATATAAACAATAAACAGGTATGCGATTGCAGCAGTCCCGAGAGATTTGCCGTTATTTATTGAAGAGTTCCGTTGTATATCTTCGAAGTTCTTCATCAGATCTTCACCAAATTAAAATGGGACCAATTTCGAAACATACTCTTTCAAAAAAAAAAAGAATATTCAAAATCGGTCCACAATTGACGGAGATATCGGTGAACATACATAAAAAAAAACATACAAGAAGTCGAACATAGAACCTCCTCCTTTTTCGAAAGTCGGTTAATGAGAGATCTGCGTACCCCTTAAGAGCGTACTGGCGTGATGTTATGTTATGAAATGGTATAAACAACAAACAGAGATGCGAATGCAGCAATCCTGAGAGATTTGCCGTTGTTTTTTGAAGAGTTCTGTTGTATATCTTCGAATTTCTTCGTCAGTCCTTCACCAAATTAAAATGGGACCAATTTCGGAACATACTCTTTCAAACAAAAAAAGAATTTTTGAAATCGGTCCACAATTGACGGAGATATCGGTGAGCATACACAAAACGTACATAATGTCGAACATAGAACCTCCTCCTTTTTGGGAAGTCGGTTAAAAATGGCGGCTTTTTGGGTGCCATATTGTGGGGACCAATTTTCTTTTTTTTCCAGACCCATCGTGTGGGTGTCAAGAGGTGATTTCAAAAATATATAAATTAAAAAAATATACATAAATATATAATAATATCTTTAAATGTAGCTAATTCGAAAAAAAAAAGCTAACTAAAGGTGTTGGTCAGCTAGCTCGCGAATATGTATCCTCCGACTGCACAGCATGATTTTCTTCTTGTTTAAGTCTTTTAGTTCGCTTTTTAAGCAGTCGGGTTTTTTGATTTTCTTTACTTTTCTTCTTATGCTTCTTAGGATTTAGAAGTCAAAAAGGAACCCTTATAGTTTCGGTATGTCCATCTGTCCGTCCGCAGCTTAGCTCAGAGACTCTTAGTACTAGAAAGCTACAATTTGGCATGGATATACATACACATTAATAATTCCGACAAAGTGGTAAAATAAAATCAAGAAAAAAAAATCGTGTGCCTCCTAATGTCAAAATGTACGGGATTGATCACGTGATTTTTCGATATCGCTTGTCAATCCCATACAATTTTGTCTTTTGGACAATCGCTATCGCCACGCTTTCGATGGTAGAATGTCACTTGTCTAGAGCCTCTTGTCCCCGTCTGTTACTTCCATCGCACTCTCGCGCATTCTTAACAGTTCGTTCAATTTCAGCATTTGCTAGAAACCTTCGTCTGCAGCCAAAACTTCGGTACATTTTAGCCGTCACCGAAGGTATTTTTTTTATAACTGATAGACTCGTGTTTGATCACTATCTCACCTAATGGCAAGCGATGATGTGGTCGACGGTGAAGCACGCTTGCCTAGAAGTAACATATTCATTCTTGACTTAAAAACCCCGAGGTTGTAGCTATCGGGAAAAAAAGACTACGGCAGGGTACTCCACTCCTTAGCTATGCATAATGAAAGTATTTCCAAAACGTTTAGTGCGTGGGTTGTCCACCATGTACCGATAGCGCATTGCCTTACGTCTAGTAGTCCCATGATGAAACGGGCTGGGCGGAATTAGATCATGCAATTCCATCGCACACTCCCTGAAATGCAACCGATAAAAACCGACAAGCTGGCAACTCGGCGACGTTGTTCAAGGCTGATCTGGAGCTTTGACTTGGTTTTTTTACCGTATCATATTTGACTATTCTTCTCTTTTACTGTGTCTGTTGCTGTTGAGTTGTGTCTGTAACACATAAATATTTTTTGTGTCTTCAGAAGCAGTAGTTATCCAGTAGGGTGTGGAAGATAGATTGGCTCCATGTACAATACCAGCAACATCCGGTTAGACTGAAAGCTGATTGATATATTTCTTATGTATTTTCTTTGCACTCTATATATGAGTTCATATGCTGCTTATCACAAACCCTAACATAACCTAGATTATGTCTAGGCAAGTGGCAAAATCTAAGCAATTTACGACATAGAGTTTAATATTCGCAATTTTGATATTTTACCGTTGTTGAGTTATCAAACGTTTCTAACTTAGGATATATTATGTCAATCGTATACAGGGCTTTAGAGAGTTAGAGATCCTTGCATGATTTACATTGATTGAGATGTATTTAACTAAGTTTTTAGTAAGTAAATCTTGTGAGTGTTTGAATTACGTCACGTCCTATCCTAATAAATCTACTGATATTAAAAATGTCTGTATGTTTGTTAACCAACCACGCCTCAAGGGTTGGAAGGGATTTGGATATTCCGGTCACCGCCGGCGCGCTGCTCAGGCGCGCTGCGCCAGGCTGTGCTTCCGTATCCATCTTCATCCATGGTGGTGTACCCATGTCCGCTTGCCGTGTCGTGTGCCCCCATGCGAGCACTGCGTACGCCTTCTGCTATTTCCAAGGCCTTGCTCAGCGTCAACTCTGACATCGCCTTGGTAAATAGTTTTTCTCGTTCCGGTCCAGGTGCCATGCCCAGCACAAATCGGTCGCGAAGCTGTTCGTCTAGATTTTGCACCACGAACCCGCAGTGTATTGACAAACCACGTACTCGTGCTGCCCACTCTGGCAGCCCTTCGCCGTCATGTTGTGTGGCACTGTGGAACTTGTATCTTTCAGCAAATGTGCACTTCTTTAATTTGAAGTGTCCATCCAACAAATCCACTACTTCGTTATAGCTTAAAGTACCGACTTGCTTCGGTAAAGCTAGATCGCGTATCAACTTGTAGCTTGATTCCGAGCAGTTACTAATAAGAATAGCTCGTCGTTTGCAACCAGCTTTATCTGCATCTACCCCGATTTCGTTTGCCAGAAACCACTGCTCCAGTCTTTCCTTGTAAAGTTGCCACTCTTGATGTTCGTGGCTGAACACTGTTAAAGTGCCGACCGAAACATAAGTGGATACTCTTGCCATTTTATTTTTTAAATGAAATACGCGTGTCAGTAGTTGTAAATTGGGGTTTCTAGATCAGATCAGATCTTCTGATCTGATCTAGAAGCCCCCAATTTACATTGTTCATCTATTCAAACAATATATTTATAATTGTTTAACATCTATTTAAAGCCCAGTTATCAACTGCATCACTTTGTATCTATTCAACCTCAGATATCACTTTTCATCTGATTAGAATTGAAATGTTTTTCAACCTGATTTAAATAAAAGGAATTTCATTTTCTGGCAGCATCTGATAGCATAGAATGTCTTCTGAATCAGGAAACACTATATCACGCATTATTCTTCTTGTTACTAATTTAATGACAGGTGAAGGATTTGATAACCTTGCAGCTGATTTTTCAGAACCAGGATGTACATTGCCAACTCGAACAAATTTAAGGAGCTTATTGTGATCACTCTTTAGTGTGAGATATTGCGTATTTTCAAAGGTGGATTTTACTGAGTCTTGCTCTGGCTTGTTTGTATTGTCCTGAAGTTTTGATGAACTGGTGTTCATTATTTTCCGGTCAGTCATGTCTTGAGTAAATAAAATCTCACCACTAGCATTCTTCAAAATAAGTTTTGAAATGCCTTCAGAAGTATAGTTCACTGAATCTTGCATTGTAGTGAATTAACCTTTTAACTTCAATTGTAGGAATCGAATGTCCCATAAAGTGACTGTAAGTAAATTTATAGTTACTTGGGCATCCATTGCTATTGCATAGCATTATGTAGCTTATTCAGGAGACAATCGATGTATCCCCTCCACTTTAGAAAAAAAATTATATTTTTGTTTCTTTAAAAAATAAACGTTTTGATTTGTCAACATAATTTTTTTTTTTTTTTTTTTTTTTTTTTTTAGATAGGCTCGCGCTTGACCACTATCTCACCCCCCCCCCCAATAAACCCCTCCCCCCCCCAAACCCCCCCCCCCCCCTAATCTGTTCCTTTTACAGAATTTAAATAAAAGCAATCAGGAAAAAATATAGCATGTTGCATCCAAGGATCATCGTAATACTCCCAATCTTCGATAACACCTCCACACGAAAAACACATAACTTTATCGTTTAGACCACTTCCACAGTAAAAAAAACCTGCATCAGCCATTTCCATCACCAATCTTCGTTTTGAATCAACTGTAGCCCAATAATGTCTGAACGAACATTATCGAATTTTATGTTCATTATATATTTCATATCGTGGGCTGGAATAATTTTGAATCATTTTATGAGTCTTGATACGGGTATGTATGAAAGTATAATGAAGTCTTGTATCTGGTGTTGTCAATTTATCAAGATGTTGTGCGAGTCATACCTTACGGGGCCTCCCCCCGCAGGACTTACCTAATGACTTTTTTTATCTTTAGAATATAAGAGCACAGCTTGTTGTGGATCATGTATTCTGTTTTTAACACATTTGTTATGAAATAAAACAAGAAAACATTTACTCAAAAACCTTTATTCATATCCATCATCATATTATCCTTATCTTCTAAATTACTGTTAAAAATAGTATTATTATCAATCCACTTTTTTAAACAAGTAACATTTTTTAAAGCACATTCATTCGAATGATACACACAACTAAATATATCATTAGACATTCTATAATCATTTAATTTTTTTTGTAAACGAGGACAGTTCTTATCTTCTAAATTATATATTTTATCATGTTTTACAATGTTTCTTAACCACGACATCTTTTCACGTCCTTTAACGTAAATGTTTTTATTTTCCAGATAAGGTACAATATATCGATGTAAGTTTAAATATGGTATAAAACCCTCTTTCCAGAAAAATTTTCTGTTTCTCTCTATCCAACCAACTTGCACTCTTTCTTTTTTTGTAAGATTGTGAAATGGGAATGGTGGTTTGATTAATAGTACCATAACTTGATTTCCACATGCTATTGCTATTTCTTTCACGATAAACTCGTTACTTTCCGTCTTAAACCCTTGTACATCGACTATAGCGTTCATAATAATTTCTTTACAATACCAGTTAAGGGTTTATATTCGAATAAACGATCGTTGATGATAAGACAATAGGCAGATGTATTTTCTGGTATATCTTCAGAACTTTCTATTTCCAGTCTCACATCTACAGCCCCAGATTTCAAAGCTTCGTTCTGTCTTGAGCAATCAATTACAAATAAAGGAGCCTTTTCTTTAAATTCGTGCAAATCAAGCATCGGTTCAGATCGGGTGTTATAATAAGACTGACGAAATTGGGTAAACAATTCGTATAATATATAATACTTATCTTCAGAAAATATTGCATTAACCGATTCGTATGGATAATATTGAGAATTTAAAAAAAGAGTAACATTAATTAATTTACCATGGTCAAATATTGAACAGTCTCTAGTTTTAGTATTTTTTCTATTTGTCTGCAAACCAAAGATCACATACCTTGGTTTTTCGAGTTGTGAAGCAGTCTTAACAACCCAGGAATGTTTTGTAGTTCTAGGTAGCAAAGGGTATTCGTACAAGTCCCAATTTCTAAAAGCTATTTGTATAGGACGATCCTTTTCTAAATGTTTAAGTAAAGTTAACCTTTCTCGATCTGAAACTTTTATATGAGGCACACGCCATTGCAGTCTCTTCATATTTATTTCAATGGAATCATTATTATCAAGTGTAACACTGTTAAGATTCGAACTGCTTCTTTTGAGTATAAGTTCATGTTTACAGTTAATTATAATTTTATTATAATCTTCCGCAAATCCTAAAACTTTATTTAGGGGTATCAGGGCACTAAAAATACCATCATTATCTTTAATTCCGTTCAAATTCCAACCCCAAATAGCTGCAGCCTTACTTTCCCCGTCGTTCATAGACACATATGATTTTAAAGTTGTAGTAATACCTGCATTTTTTATTCGGTCTATCTCAACACCGTTACTTTCATATCGAATGTCTTGAAATAGAAACGATATATAATTATTAGAAAAATTAACATTCTTTCGTGTTAGTTTTCCTGCTGCATCTTTCGAAACCGTAGTAGCTCGACCTTCAACGTAAATGTAGCTGGCTGAAGGTAAAACGTACAAATCTTGCTGATGTATGGGTATACGTATTTCATCATTTTCATTAAAACTGTTGCTATATGGATTATAAGTATGATATTCGTAACTCACTATAGAGTTATCGAATTGCGGTGACTCATTTATGTCAAGAATACTCATAATTTAAAGCCTAAGGCTTGAAGAAATAACTTATTCTCTTTAGTGATTTTATGTATTCTTCGTGTATGTCTGCGTCTTCTGACGATAAGAGAACGAGTAACGTTATTCACATTGGCGCTTGATTTTATATTGTACACTATCATGTTTCGGCAATAACCTAATCGACATTCGCTTCTTGAGACAAACAATATTAAAGTGCTGACTTATGAGCCAGACATCTTTTTTTAAAGTAATTATTTTGAAGACTGCTTTTTCCAAAACTCTTTGAGAAATTTTATGCATAAATGTCCGCAATTAAATAAGTTATTATTTTGAAAATTATTATAGTTATAATGGATGTCGTCAGAACCCACATAACGAATAAATTCTATTGGCGGTTTTAAGTTTCCGTAACTATCGAAGTATTCAACATATTTATTTAATATTACATAGGCTACCCAATGTGTACCAGAATTTTTCGAATTATCTAAATTAATGATGCCACACTCTAGGGAAAACGGAGATCTTGGTAATGTATCTCTCATATACACTCCACGAAAATATGGGATGTTTTGCGTGAAATGTATGATATCTATATTAGTAAGAGCACGATTAGGTAGCCTACGAATTAGTTTTTTTTCTTCAAATTTAATCGAAGTCCATTCTTGTAACGGTTTAGCCACAATCCGTTCCCAATACATACACCTTCCACTTTCTTTTGATGTCTTTCCATTTCTTCCAAACGCTTTTTTGCAACCTTATATTCATTGATAGTTTTGACTATTCCAGCAATCCCACTTGCTATACTTCCAGCAGCAGATAAGCCAGCAAATATAGGAATTAAGGGTAAAACACCACCGGACTTAGGAATGGGTATAATGCGGGGGAGCTTCGCAGATGAATCACGAGTTAACTCCTTAGCAGCAGCGTATGCCAATTCTATGAGTTTTTTCGTACACTTTGGTTTTAATTTTTTTACACATTTTTTTGTGTGAGAGATTATATTTTTAAAGTTTTTTTTGATACCATATCCAGAACTCACTTTTGATAGCATTACATTGTTAACTAAATTAGCAGCAAGTTTTTCTCCTGTGCTTGCATCAGAAGACAGAGCGCGCTTTTTCGCCATCTTTAGTAATATTATATCTGCTTTGTGACGATCTTTCAAACTTTTGGAATTATTATACGCGATATCGTGATGTTTACAATGTTCATCTAACTTGTTAACACCTTTATCACCTCGAGCCAATCTTTCACCTAATCTAGTTCCTGGACCACAATAATTATATCCCGGTAAATGGAGCTCAAATGGTAAATTATTAATTAAATTATTGATAAGTCCTTCTCCCTTCATGTATACAAACAGAATGGGGAGCTTTATCATAGATCATGATGTTATATTGGCAAACCACTCATAAAACATTTGTATTCTCAATCCAACTATTTTCGCAAGATGATAACCCCAACCATTTTACAAAAACTTTTTTGCCTTTTCGTTTCAAAACTTTTTCAACAAGGTAAATGTCTGGATGTTTAGTTTTTTGTAATTCTTGTTCATAAAATGCTCCTAAAATAGGTTGTTGTTTAACATCTTGTAATAAATATGTAACAGGATTTGTGTTTTGAACTTCACTGATCTTAAATATCTCTGTTGACCAATTAGGAGTGTAACCTTTTTCAAAACAACCCTTATGTTTACTTATCCGAACAAAATCGCCTGTCTCAAACTTACGATATTTTATTGCCGCTCGATTTTGATTAAAATATCTCTGTAGTAGTTTAGTTTTATTGTTATGATTAACTTGAGCAGGTGGCAAACCAATTGTTCTATGTATTGTATGATTATATCCATTAATGATATTTGCAAGTGTCCCATCAGTCCATTTATAATCCCCCTTGAAACTAAATTCTTTGAAAAGCTTACTCTTTATTGTCCTTATTAGGCGTTCTACAATTGAAGCCTTTTTCGTTGAATAAGTGGAGTAGTGGTTAATAGAATTGTTTGCTAATATTTTTTTAAAACTTCTGTTGTAAAATTCTTTTCCTAGATCTGTTTGCAAGTTTCTAGGGATCCGTTTTTCTTTAATCAATAAAGTATTGAAAGCTTCAGACACTGTTTCTTTATTTTTTTGTTTAAGTGGTATAGCCCAGGCATATTTAGAGAATCCATCAATGACAACTAAAATGTATTTGCTGTTGTTGTTGAATTTGGAGAAACTTTGCATATCCATTAAATCAGCTTGCCAAAGATCATCAATATCTTTTAATATCACATGCCTTCGAGGAAAATGTATTCTTGCACTTCTATGAATTTCGTTTACAATATCTCTTTTCACTTTGCTCATTCTTCCAACTGTTACTTATGAACTACAAAATTGTACTGAGTTTTAGTTTAATATGGTGAGTCTTTTTATTCTTTTATAATACCCGCTTCTTTTAACTCTTCAATGATTGATAAGATTTCATTGTCAATTTTTAAAGAGTTAAAAGAATTAGTATTACCTGCAGATTTAGATGCGATCAAAAGTTTAAGTCTGTCCACTAATTCATTAGGATCATCCCAATAAACAAGTTCAGTATTTTTTTTATATTTTTTAAGATACGGTAGACCAGCACCTCGTTTTTGTTTAGATTTAACTTCTGTAGGTTCTTGTAAGCGTTTACAAGAATCGGGAAATAACGGTTTGACTATTTGAGAATATTTTATGCCTTTATCACCTTTAACTTGACCTGCAGGGTCAAAGTCTCTTTTATGAGCATTAGTTGTGACGAGTATTTCTTTGTAAACCAATTTATCTTTTAAATTGACCAAACTTAAATCAGGTTTTTTACGAAGCAATAATTCTTTTAAACCGGGTGTTATTTTATACTGTTTATTAGCTATGCGAATATTATACACTTTACCAGAGTTGTCTTGGGTGGTAAAGAAATTAACTATTGTATTGCCGATCATATGCTTATTATTCTCACTACGCACGCCAAATGGTATATTCATATCATCATATATTTCAAAGATATCTTCTTTTTTCAACGACACATTTAATTTTTCTGATTCAGGTGTGTTACCTTCTTCGTTTTCTGAATAAAATTTTTCTAAAGAGCTTAATTCATCAGATGATTCATGTTTGTACATATCATGAGATTTATCACGCAAAAATATTTTTGATAGGTTCATATCAGTATTTTTCGGTTGGTCGTCAAATGTATCTTCATTTTTTATTATAGAAATGTGCTTGTTAGCTGCTATTGCATTAAGAGGATCCGCGAGAGGCTTAAAAAAATACTTCAGATGAGTGTCGGTATTAAACTCATAATCTTTCATTAGTTTCACTTTTTCCTTTATAGCGTCCGCAGACTTTATTAATTCATCTGTGATGTTGCGGTCCATTATACGACTTATACTCAGAAGTATTTATGCTCAAATAAATGATGTTATATTTGCATTCATAATTTATATAACCATTAATCAAAATAAATAAAGTTATCAAAGGACTGTCTATATCTGCCTTTGTTTAGTTCACAATCCTTATTAATAGTCAAAAAATCATAAGGCTGCATCCAGATTTTAGAATACATATCTTTGAAACTAGAGAACTCCATATCAGAACTAACATGTTCATCATATATATGTTTCATGTTAACTTCATCTTGCTTGAAAATTATCAAAAAGTTAACATTGTCACGTAATAACTGCTTTGGTATTTTTGAATACGTTTGAGATAAATAAAAACAATCTATACTTCTATGTCTGCCCATTGTGAAATAATTTCGTATGTTAATTTGCTTTTCACAAACCACATCATCAAAAATAATAATAGAATTTGGTAATGCATCATTAGGATGAATAACTTCATCGTCAAAGTTAAATATAAAAAGTTTTACATCAGGCACTCTTTCTAAGATCTGTTTTAGAAAACAATATTTTGGTTGAAAGCTAGTCTTGGAATACAAGTAAACATTTTTAAATTTTAAACCATTTTTGTGAACTAACAGACTAATCATGACGTTAGTTTTTCCGCAATTCGAAGGACCACATATTATACATCTTATATTATTCGGTAGAAGAACACTGTGCTTTGCGTGTAACTTATTTTCCTTCACCTCTATATTTTTAACTTCTAACGAAACGGGTTGCTTGACCCACTTCATGTTTGTATCTGCCAGAAAAGTAATATGTCCTAGTATTTATAATTCTTATCAGAAACGCTAAGTAGTTATAATTCCCATTATTCAGATCATTAATGTTTCTTTTTGGCATATATGTTCTTCCTATATATTCACAACTAAATAAAATCATCGTATATAGTTCGACAAAATCTATTCAGGTAATGGTGACAAAGAATAATAAATTATTAATAAAACAGTGAATAGAGTCCAAGTAAATATGTATTAAATAACAATATTAATATTGAATGTAATTAATTAAACAAAGTTTAAATTGACAAATGGATTATACACTTACAAATAAGTACTACTTATTTACTATATTGTATTTATTTAAAACATTGTGGCACAATGCCCCCATGGTAATGTATCTACTTGATTTGCTAGTATCTGTCTCTTGTCGTCGCTTCTATTGATAACTACTTTATCTACCTCTTGAGAAAACAATACGTGTTTTATTGATTTAATAGTGTTCATTTTGCATTTAAACTTTTTGTTACTCATTAATGCTTTATTATAATTACATAAACGTAATCGATTTGTTACATATTTGGTTACACCTTTAGCTTTCTTAATTTCTCCGTTTAAACTGTTTATGCAGTAAAGCTTAGCTCTAAGGCCAGTGAATTCAGTAATAATATCACCTCCAAGCTCATCTTTAAATAGGCCTGGAATTTGTGCATTGACTCTAGGCATATGATAGCTATTGTTAACATTAAAATTACTAGTATCAAATTTTTGTATTTCATCTTTCATATCTTGATATATATCGGGAGTTTTAATAAAATAAAGCAAACTGTCTGTATCTGTATAGCAAAGCCTTGCTTTATTTTTATATTTGTTTTTGATATAGTCATAGTGAAATTTGTACAAATGTTGTTTTGCATATTCCAGAACTGTAAAGCCAATATATATCGGCCTGTCAAGAATTATTTTATCTGGACTTAAATGAATAGCAACAAAGTTTTCTGAAAAAGTGGTAATATTTTTTAAGTTAGGTTTCGCAATTAATTTCGCGGCACCGAGGCTTTTGTTTGTTTTGTTGTCTGTATCATTCCATGTCGTCACTAATTTAATGTTAACTTGTTTTCGTCTATTTTCAATAGTTTTCCCAAATACAGCATTGTTCAGTAGCTTAAATAAGTTTTTTTCAAAAGGCGAAGATGAAGCTTGACGTAATTGAGTATTTAAGTCAATATATTTCTGTAAAAACTTTTCTTGCCTAAATGTTAGTATACGGTGAACCTTTTTCAGAACAAGCCCGTTTTTTATACATTCTTTTAAATGAACGTAATGTATGACATATTTACATTTATCATATAAGTTTGCAATCAATTTTGGGTTTTTGCCACCCGGAGGAGTAAATTTTTCTGCAGCAAAAGGTAAATCACGATGAGCTTCATGTAAGTAGTCTGGATAAACCAAATCAACTTCTAAGATGTACCCGTAATCTGAATCATCTGGTATGCTAGTTATATTAATTGTACACATTTCTTCAGGTGACAAAAATCGGAAACCAGATATTGGTAATTTTTTAGTCATCGCGTAACCGTACAGATTATTGCAATCAAGATATATCAAGTAAGTCGATGGTTTAGAGAAATCAAAATTAGGTAAATATTTATTATTAGCTTTTGCATTACGAAGAGAGCACTGTGCTAAGCCTCCACGTATACCTTTTTCTAAAAGCTCATAAATCTCTACATCATTAATCAATTCTAACTGAACCTTCGTAAACAACAACATAGCATCCCAGCTCAAGCTGGGTGCGGAGATATAATAAGCTGGATCAAGTTTATAATGCTGTAAACAAGTATCCCTAAATTTTTCGAATATATCACAAAGTAATAACACATCTGTTTTTAAATACAAATCTGTATATTCACCAAGAGATTTAATTCTAAAACTTTGCCATATTTTTTGTGCGTGTCTATATTCGTCATCGGTTATATGTTCACATCTTAAACTGTTGTAAAAACATTCTTTGGGAGGAAGATGTTTTTGATCGTATTTCGAAAAAGAATCCATATAATCATAAGGATAAATGCCTTTTTGATGCAATAATTTCACCAAGTTTGTTTCATAGAATTCATTTGATAAACTAATAAAGTCATTATCACTTAAATTTTTAGATAAGACATCCAAACTAGTGTTAAGAAATTGGCAAGAATCAATGAATTTTATTTGAACAGGGTGTGAAATATTACTGTTTTTAATAATTTTAGTAACAGACATGTACTTTTCTTTAGTTCTCGGTATTATTTTAAATTCACCTTCATATTTTGCTAACTCTTTGATAAATAGATGGCAATCATAACCTGCCAAGTTATGGAAAAATACCGGCACGAATGGGCACACCCGGTACATTAAATTGCAATGGGAGTGTGCAGCACCCCGGTATTGTGATGTTATATGATCATGATCTCTCACCTTGTCATCGAATAATAACTGTTTACATATATGACATAAAGTGGCATTATTAAAGTTATTTTCTTGTTCTACCGTTAAGGGCATCATAGGTTGTTTATTTGATAATATATGATAAATTTCTTCTACATCCCTTAGCAAATTTCGAACAAATATTTCAACACAATCTAGTCCTCTATATGTAACATATTTATTTAAATGACGATCATGTGAGCAACAAATATAATAACCAAAACTAGAAGGTTCGTGAACTTTGTACATATGAGTACTCTGTGTTATAAATTTGTTATGGTTTAATAGAATACTTTCAAAGTCTGCATATATAACGAAGTTAATTTTTTGCTGCCTTTCATAATTTTTAAATTGTAGAATAGTATTTTTTTCTGGTAGTATAGTTAATATTTTGTTACACATATGTGAGTTGTACTTCACTTCACTCGTGAAACATTGCAAACATAAATCACATAAATACATTTTACCTTTATGATGAGTGATTTGCCGTTTAACCAGTCGTAAAAGACTTTTGATTAAGCAATAGTGACCTTTGCCATTTTTCTCAAAATACAACAAGTTCACATGATTGCACTTTCTTGCATTAGTCACATATAAAGGACCAGTTACAATGTTTTTGTCTAATCCATAAATATTAACACTTATGTCAGAATTTTTCTTTTCAAAATTTCTAATATCAGTGTATGATGGTGGAAACGTCATATTATCTATATTCAGCACTGTGGAGTAATGTGGATATGAATTCGTTCTGCAAACATTACTCTTTTGTGGAAATAATGCTGCCACAATACTCCACAGGAAACAGTGATTATCGTTGTTCTGTATATTAATACAACTTTTTGAATGTTTCACTACACTCGGTAACTCAATGTACGAGCCACCTCTCAAAGGATTGTATTTGTTAATATTAATCTCTAGATGACTCATAAAGAGACAAGTCCAACCAGATTCACAGTGTTTAAATTCAGATAGTTTTCTTTTAAATGTATGTATAACATTTAAATATACTTCATTAATATCGGTACTGTGATGTATTGATACATACTTTGTATTAAATGATTTCAGCTCTTGCTCTCCTGACTTTGGTAGAACAAAGTAAGCAAAAAGTTCGAAGTTCACTTTAATACATATATGTTTTACAATACTAACACTAATTAATTTAATAACATGTTCTTGATTATCCATTAGGAATGCCTCTGGTGTGAGGTATTCTTCTGATGGATTAAGTCGGTATGTAATTATTCTATTTTTAAACGCCGTAGCAATTATATCAACATTCTCAAATTCAGATTTTAACAGGCAATTCGATTTATGAAAATTCGTTCTCAAGTGATATTGGAATTCGTTTTTAGGTATTTCAATTTGACAGTATATACAATTCAATAAATTATTAGATCTTGCGATGGAAGGGCGTGTAACTGTAAACAAAGATACAACAAACATTAATTAAATGTATTTATTGTAAATAAAACTTATATTTCACAATACAAACTTATAATCATGTGAGTAAATATGCAAGTAAAAAAACTATAGGTAATTAGTAAGTAAGATACACAAAATAAACGAATACCGTTAATGTACTATCCTGAATGCAGGCGTCCTTCCTGGCTAAGAAAGTTTCTTTTTTCTAGCATTCTGAATAATCAGAACGTCAGAGGTAATCAAACCTTTCTCGATGGGGCATTCAAATTAACTTGCCAAATGCCTTAAAATTTCTCACAATACAGAGAGATAACCAGTACGGATTTACGAAAGCCTTAATTCAGGATAATGTGATAGTAGCATACGTAAGATAATAATTAAATAAGTACATTTTGAACAGTAATTATTTCTAAAATGATCAGTAATAATTACTAATAAAAGTAGGAGAGCAATTGCGGAACTCTTTCCGGGTGGCAATAATAAAATTAGTTAAGTGCTGCCACGCGTCTGTGTTTTGGTCAGTACGATTTTTGACGCAGACAATTGCATGACGCCATCTATTCAGGGGTTGCACCTTCTCTATTTCGTCACAACTATACACTTTCAACTCTACATAGTGTGTCCCCTGTTTAAAATCGAACGCTTGACGCGAATGCCCATTGGCGAGTCTTCTACTTATGGAGGATTGTAGCTGTGGAATTGGTTTACCCGAGGCTGAAGGCTGTTCCAAAGCGTCGTCTTCACTGTCGCTTCCGAAGATATCTTGAACCGTTGCCCTCTTCGGAGCGATTGGCCTGATAACTGGCTTCTTCTTCTTGCCCCATGATGAAGACTGCGTACACATAGGAGCAGGGCTTGCTCGTGATGTACTCGGTGTCGATAGTGAGCACGACGGGGAGGCCACTTGTTTCCTTTTCTTTGACCTCTTCTCAGGTTCACGCAGCTGAACTTCGTCATCAGATGGGAACAACGCTTCAGCATTTACTTGATGGGACCTGAAAAAGTAAAATAGATATGATTAAAATTTCCATCAATAACAGGAGGCTTGCATTTTGCAATTGTTATGTTTACCTACTTATTCTATTCTGTAACATATTGTCATGAAAAGACTTCAATGTGAAAACTAACAACAATAGAAAATGAATTAGAATTATTAGGTAGTTATGCATAATGTGATGTAAAAACAAACAGTGTTACTATAATGAGCCACATGTTTTAGTTCAAGTTAATAGATAAACTATTCAACCGTTACGTTTCACTGAATTAATTATAATAATAATTAATAACCAACCAGCTTGACATCAACAACTCTGATACAAGGACACTGAGATCCTGCACTTTTCACATCCGAATGAATAGAACATTATCTTAACTAATGTACTACATTAGAATGAAGAAAAAATAATGTATTAATAATTATAACTTACATTTTTTAACGGTGTAGTCCTCGATGTTGATATTGGCCGGCAGAGAAATGTAATGATGCTCCAGATGCCCACGTCCCGATTTAAATACCAACAAATCTACGTCATTTTGATCCATAAAAGGAGAGTAAGACTAAAAGTCCTGAGTCAAATTTGTCTCTATTTATGGAAAATGCTTACATAGCGCTAACATAATTAAGCAGTTCAATTCTCAACCTTAAACATACGCAATAAAGACTGGTACTTAATATATGTATTTTCATTTGCCGCTGCAAGAAAATGCACATACTAGTCTTATACCCTGACTTTACTTTTGCATTAATATCATGATAAATGTATGAGAACATTGTCAACGGACAAACATACATTTGGATCTCTGATATTAGTATTGAATTATTGTAAACAAAGCAGCGCCGGCGCCGGTCTGTCGGGAGAGTCCTGTTACATCAACCCATTTATGTAAAGTTTGGGATAACATAAAAAATTATTTGATTTTCAACCTTAAAAACATGCTTAAAAAATATATAAGTTGCGAAATAAAGAGAAAAAAATCAAATTGGATTCTCAGTCAGGTTGGCAGGGTGGATAGAAGTAACTGTTATGTCGGTAAGAAAATATTTTAATTTTTATTTTATAAGTACCTTTTGTGAGATTAAATAGTAAAGGCATCAATGATATTATAGAGGACTGCCTACCAGAAAATCAATGCATCATGCTATAATTATTATGAGATAATTAATAGAATCATGTAATTAATATTCCTTTTTTTTTTGTTACAGTTCCAAGATTCTCAAGATCTATTCATTTTCCCCCTATGGAACCTCGGCTGGTGCAAAACGAGGTTGGCAAGGAATCGTCGAGGCGTTTGAATCTGAAGAGATCCAATGATGGGACGCATTACAGTTTTGTGAAGCGACCTTTAAAAGGATCAAAGATAATCCGCATCGAAATATACGATGCCAAAGATTTTGCCGATAGCGAAGAAAGTTCATGCAAATGCAAAGCGGATTTGTGCGTACAGCATGTTGTCAAACACGCCATGATGGATGGTATATACCAATCAACCAAGGACCTCGTCGTTAGGATCCAGGAAAATTTGGAAAGTGTTTTTTAATGAATAGATTGGTCTTAAATATGTACTTACTACTTAACTACACTGTTTACTATTAATTATAATAATATTAGTAAGATAAGACGCCTTATTAAATAAGTGTGAATAGTATGTACCTACTTCATAGTAAATAACAAAGTATTTACTACTTATACTGTGTAACATTACAATAAAGGCTAATTCAAAAAAAATGCATTTTTATTTAGTGCGTACCTACTAGTTATTATTATTATACTGGGTAACGAAATAATGCAACCATCTTCCATATTAAGAACACAAGATCATGTTCACTGTTTCACGTGTAGCACAAAGCCAAGCGCCACACACGATGCATTACTACTTACTAGTGTCGTCTATAGTATAATACACACTGATCACTGCATGATTCATTCATTCAATTCACATCCAGCATCGTAACCATAACAACAAACTTTTTACTTTGTATTTAAATAGATTGAATAGATGAACAATGTAAATTGGGGGCTTCTAGATCAGATCAGAAGATCTGATCTGATCTAGAAACCCCAATTTACAACTACTCGTGTCTCGTACTTTTTCCTCGTCGCCAACTGTTAGGTTTAGGTTCGGAAATGGGGGTTGCAGAATAATACTAATATGGTTACACATGCTCGTATATTCGACTGCGCAGCAGTCATTCAAACAAGTATTTATAATAGATGTCTAACTTCTTATTTGTTAATTGAGGGTAGGTAGTACCCACATAACAGTTTCAATAACAGTTTCAGTTTCAATAAATACACGAATTAAGCTAAAATCGAAACGGACTGTCGATGCGTTATCAGTTAATGAACTAAATGATTCAATGGTTATTCTATCTCGATTATCACACAAAGATTATTTCGCTGAAGAATGTGAACGTCAAAAAATTGTTTGCCAATAAAAGCTAACCGTAACTTAAGTGGTCTCAATCTATTCTTGGATAAACACGGCCTTTTGAGGGTAGGCCATAGAATTAAAAACTCCCTTGATTTCTCTCTCGATAAGAAACAGCCTGTAGTGTTGTCTAGTAAATATAACTTTTCTCAAAAATGGTTATGGTCATTTTTGATAAATAGTACATTACTGCAGAATCCAGTAATAAGTTAATATTCTTATCAGCTTTTTTTTGTAGGATAAATAAGGAGGGAACGTCCGTGCTATTTCCCCATAATATTACGCCATAGCTCAACCAAGAGTTTAATTTTGTAATTTTCGATTTAACTTTCTGTATGTGGGTTTTCCAATTTATATGTGTGTCTATTGTCATACCTAGGAGAGTGAAATAATTAACTACTTCTATTTTTTGTTGATTGTATTCCTATTGCATATTGTTTGTAATTTAGAATATTTAAAGCTTCTTGAATGTATTTATAAGCTGCCAACGTTGTGGATTACTGTTTTTGCGAAATCCGTTTTGGCAGTCATCAAAAATATTATATTTTTCACAAAAGGACGCGACACGATCGCACATTGCTCTTTCAAAGACTTTAAATGCTGAAGGCAGAAGGGCGATAGGTCTATAATTATTTGGGTCTGTTTTGGCATCTTTTTTATGAACCGGCTTTATTAAAGATGTTCTTAGTTGATTTGGGAAGCCTTCTTCAAACGATTGATTCACTTATTAATAAAATGGGATGGTAAGTTCGTCAGCACACTGTCTGAAAAGAGTTGGTGGGAGCTCGTCTATGCCGTGACTGTTTTTAATTTTTAATTTTTTTAAGATCTGGTTTACTTCACATCCATCGACTGGGCTAAGAAACATGGTATTTTTAGTGGGGTTAATCACAGATGTTTCTCTTGATTCGCAGCCGGGTGCTCGGGTGGTATTTTCTCCGATGGATGCAAAGAAGTTGTTGAATAAGTTTGCTACTTGCTTTGGTTGACTCACTAGGTTTGACGTTTGTAATGTTATATTTTACTTATAACTTTTTATATTTTTATGTGTTCGTTCTTTTACAATATCCCACATGGTTTTATCTTTATTTGCTGATTTACTCATTTTATTTATGTAGTATAATTTTTTTGCCGTTATTATAGTTTTTTTCAGGATTTTTTCATATGTTTTGTAATATTTTATAAGTACTGGATTATTTATTTTTAATGTTAGAATTTTTAATAGTCTTTTTTTTTACAGGATTGTTTTATACCAACAGTTAGCCAATAATTGTTATGTTTTGTTTTCAATTTAAGTCGACGTGTAGGTATACATTCATCTAAGATATCTGTCAGTGTATTTTGGAAAGACTGATAGTTCTCGTCTACATTTTTATTCGGCAGTATGATATTGTTCCAGTTTTGTTCATTTAATTTGGACTTGAATATCAGTATGTTACTTTTGTTAAAAATTCTTTTATTGGCAAACCAAACAGATTGTTTATATTGTTGGTTTTGAATCATATGTATGATAGTTCCACTGTGGTCTGAAAAACCTAATTCTTCTACGGTTGTATATATATTATTGTCATTAAAGTTCGTGAATATTAGGTCCAAACATGTTGACTTGGTTTGTGATATACGTGTAGGTTCTTTTATATGTTGTACAAATTTATACTCTAACATAATATTAATCAGTTGGCTAGTTTTTGAGCTATTTTCTAAAATATTTATGTTAAAATCTCCTCCTTTAACGACATTATTTTTTATATTTATTAGTTATACAGTACATTATTTGTTTTAACTGGCTAATAAAAGTTTTTTCCTCTCTTCTATTCCAGTACATAGCAACAATTATCAGGTTTTGCTTTGGTAGCTTACATGCACATACTTCTATACAATACTCAATAGTCATATCTCTAAGATCACAACATTATATACACTCTATACAATCCTCTAACATAATACAGCCATGTCTTACACATGCATATTGCTTTATAGTTCGGTTTATTGTTGATGAAAGCCTCCAGTAGATGTTGTTTATTAAAAATGCTTTGAATATTCTGGAACATGATTTTAAATTGCTGGCCTGGATTTCTGAAATGTACGATCGTCACCATTTTCATTTATGTTGTGTTTAGTCAGATAATTATCAGTATGTCTCGTTATGTTCAAGTCGTCATGGTTCTGTGTTTGTGATGTCCTTGCGCTGTAGTCAAATGAATTATGAGCTTTAGTATTTTGGTGTAGTAAAGACCTTTCTTCCTTTCTTTATTTCCTTATTTTAAGCAATGCTTCTTTATCAAGGAAACCTGATACATACAAGCCTAAAGTTTTTAAAAAGCCCGCGTTATCTATAATGTACTTGGTCATTCTTTTACTAAACAGTTCTACCCGTAATGTTTTCGTCCTATCCGATTAAGCTCTTCAATATAACCAGTGAGATCGACATTTAGTGTATCTTGAAAGGCAAATATAACCCAATCCTCTAAGTCCTTTTCTGTCTCGTTATAATATTCTTGAAGGCGGTGGATAACAAATATTTTGGAAGTGTCATTTACAAAAGTGTCGTTCGCGTTTATTTGTATGGTTTTGTTTTGAAGCTCAGCTATATCTTTTTTAAGTTTTGCGTTTTCAATATCAAGTCTCTGAATTTTATCGTTTATATGACGTATGCTGGTTTTGATCTTTGTTTGTTCCAGCAAAAATTGTTCATTTCTCTGGCTATTTTTTTGTTGAAGTTTCGATATGGCTTTATTAATTTCTAGTTAAACAGTAGTTTTATTTTTTATTAAAATGATTGTTGTTGTAGTTCCAATTTTGTGTCTAAGAGTTCACCAATTTTCCTTAAAGTAATTGTTTCTTCAGTCAATGGGGTCGGTGATTTGATTGTAGGGTTGTCAATAAATGTCGGGGACGACTCATATTCTTCGGTACTTCCCAGTAAACTTTGGTCGTCATGTATTTGGTCGTCAACGGATATTATCGTGTCGTCAAGTGTCGCAGGTTGTTGTCTCCTAACAGGTGTCAGGTCAGTTCTAATCAGTTCTAATCTTCTGTTTTTGCACGATGGACAGCGCCAAGATTTGCTCAACTTACTCTTATTTTCTACATAATAGGATGAGGAAATGTTCATGCATCGGTAGTTATAAAGTAGATGGCAAGTACTGCAGCTGAGCAATTCATTTTTTTAACACGCTTTTATTAGCTTGGTATGTATGTATCTATGTATCTATGTATCAATGTATCAATGTAACAATGTAACAATGTAACGGAATCTTTGAACGTGATTTTCACCCACTTCAAAACGTTGGATTGATTTGAAACTTTGCACACTTATCAAGGACCGATGACAATGCAATAATTTAAACAGTTTGTCCCATTATCCTTACCAATAAAGCGTGTTTTTTAGTTTTTAGAACTACAATTTATTTATGATGTAGGGTAGAACTATTTCGTGAAACAATACTTGAGTATCACGATGTATGTGTCGTTTAGTGACTCACCTCAGTGGGCGCTGTGCAGGTTGCCTCAGATCAGGGACACTGTTTTCTCTTTGTAGGTTTCACGTATAGTTTTGCAAATTGAGCACTTGCTAGATTCTATAACTTTGCACGTTTGTTTTTTTTTTTCTGAATGACGGTGGACATTATGTGGACGTTTAACCAGTATATTGTTTTAATGTATATCTTCGGTGTTCACGTTTAGAATCATTTGCGAACACTTTCACAGCGTTATTGGATAATACTTTTACTATTAATTTAGTTTTCAACACAGTAAATACGAATAAAACATTTATAAACAGCGATTAAATACGGAGCCGATGTTGTTGTCGGCAGTGTCCGTCTACCCGCCCCGCATCTCCGTCGAGTTATCGGTAATTCACATTTAACCTATGAAGAGTTCTACACATTGCTCATTGGCATTGGTCGAGTCTATCCTGAAATCATCACTGTCGTCCGACCCCAACGACGAGCTGCCACTGACGCCGGCGCATTTCCTCATCGGTCGACCACTCACTGCAACAGCCTCTGAAAACCTCACCGCTACACCAACACTCAGCCGGGTGCGTACCATTTGACATAATAATAAAAGTTCTAACGATCACATCACCTTATTTCATTTAATATATTTTTTTTGACGATGAAATGATATAATGAATTATTGATATAATTTCAGTATACCTAAATTTATATGGTTTAATAAACGTTTTCTATAATGCACATTTGAG
The DNA here is from genome assembly GCA_948252205.1 of Orthosia incerta. NCBI lineage: Eukaryota > Metazoa > Arthropoda > Insecta > Lepidoptera > Noctuidae > Orthosia > Orthosia incerta. The sequence goes on from OX411759.1 coordinate 29,246,644, forward strand.
CTAATATTCAGTTAGTATAATATTTAGTTAGTATAATATTCAAATTCTATAGTAACGTTTAATATAATTGAAAAATAAAGAGGAATACACTGAAATAAAATTCCTTCGAGCTTTGGCCTCTAACTTAAAACTGAAATAAGGTTAGTCAACCTTAACATAGTATTTTGTCTTCACTTATAACATTGTTGTATGAATAAATAACTACGAATTAAGATGTTTTTTTGTTCTTTCAAATTCACCTCATATATACCTGTGTCAGAATGAATTGGTTGGTGAATCATGTGGGTTAGGTTAATGATGATGTCGTTGTGTTCTCAAAAGACAAGGGGAAATGGTATTATAGGAATTTTGCTAAATTCGATAGGAATTTTGCTAAATTCGTTAACCTCCTTATCCAGAATTTCAGATAAAGAAGTTTTTTGGTGGAAATAAAATAGTACATTGTGATACAAGGGTGGGAAGTAGGTGATTGCAAACGAGCTGTCATTAACAAGACCGAGCCGAAGGCGAGGGTTTTTAATGACACGAGTTTGCAATAACGTACACACCCGTGTATCACACGACGTTTTTCAATACAGTTGTGGGAAATAGTAAAAACAAATCAAAGAATTAGATTTGTTTAGTAAGAAAAAAATAAAATTTTCCGAAAATGGCGCGTTTTGGCAACCGGACATATTTTTTTTACAACGAAAACAGCTTATACAGCCTATTCGAGGTAACATCTTTGGCGCGAGGTGACAGTTGCTCGGTGCATTCAACATTGAATATCGTTGCCTGACTGGCAAGGTCCAGTGAAAATATTATATCGTTGTGGGTTGGGTTGGTCACTTCGACTATACCGCGGTTATTAGAAACGGTGGTGAGGCATTCGAATATAATACAGTTGCAAATTATCTGATCCTCTACGAGAACCTCAACATCCGGTGCGTTAATGGGTATCCGTATTAATTTAGAACTGCCTGCTGGTATGATTTCCTCATAGAGATTTAAATTTCGGGAATTATAAATTTGTATGGGATTAATTGTAAACTTAGTTATAAATGTAAGATCTTTCAAACCTAACTTAGCCTCGCATTTGGTGAGTAGATCCATTCCTATCAAACCATCAAAACGATCATGGAATCTGTATACGAATAGGTAGTTTAATTGATTCCGTTTCTCCGAATTCGGGAAAGCAGGGTAAGTTAATAGAGTAATCACTCCTGCTTGTGGCATGAACGTTAGTGACCTCGAATGGATCATAGTTAAGAGGTATGTGCGGGAAGTAAGTCCGGACTGATATCGATGTCTGGAACTCCAGCGTAGTCTCGTTGTTCAGGATCTCCCGGTGCGACGTTGAAAGTCTATCGTAGCAAAATACCGGTAATCGCAAGTACGACGCGGGAATCCTACCGACTGCTTCAATTACGTAGGCTACTGCCGGAGGACTAAAAAAAACGACGAACGAATTTATTTAAACTAATTTATTTTAATAAATAAATTACAATTATTGGTAAATCAAGTTGACCTGATCGATGGTGGATACAAAGTGCGCGGCCTCGGTCACTTAGACGGTGTCTTCGGGCCTCGTGTTCTGTGTCAGCAGTTTCCCCTCGTAGCAACTAGGTCGATGATGCGCGTGCGTTGTGTGCCTCGTGCCTTTATGTCAGCGCTTTACTTAGTAGTGATGCGCGTAGCACATGTATGTTTATTGTTTATACTATTTCATAACATAAAAACACGCCAGTACGCTCCAAAGGGGTGCCTACGCAATGTGTACAGTACACCTTGGTACACTCTCATTTCACCGGTTATGTTTAAGTTTTTTTTTTTTTTTTTTTTTTTTTATTTGTAATGGGTTTGCTCTTGACTCTAGTCTAGGTCATAGGTGACAGAGACAGAGTCTACGATGGAGTGAGCTTACCCAGAAGTAGCCTGTTCACTCTAACTTTGAAGAGATTCGGGTTGAATGCGTTCGGAAACACAGACGCAGGCAGTGAGTTCCACTCATTCGCTGTGCGTATTATAAAGGATGTTTGGAAGCGCTTGGTTCGAATTGGTGGAATGGCAACAAGGTAAGGATGATAACTTGCAGTGCGTCTAGATGTCCGATGGTAGAAGGGGGCTGGTGGGATGAGGTCGTGGAGTTCTTGAGCACACTCACCGAAGTACAGTCTGTAGAAGACCGACAAGCAGGCAACTTTGCGGCGATGAGCCAAGCTGTGAAGCTTGGCGTCCACCAGTTCCACGTTGCCAATGAGCCTCTTGGCTCTGCGTTCCACTGAGTCAAGCGCGGCAAGCTGATACTTAGCTGAACCATCCCAAAGGTGGCTGCAATACTCCATGCAGGATCGGACTTGTGCTTTGTATAGGGTTAAAAGCTGTCCAGGCGTAAAGTATCGCTTCACTTTATTTAGGATGCCCAGTTTTTTGGCCGCGATTTGGGCTTTGTTCTCAATGGAGGAGCCGAAGTTGAGACTGGATGTCAACTCCATGCCTAGGAGCTCGAGCCGATCAGTCACAGGAACAGACGCACCCCGAAAAGTAGGCGTTTGATCGAACAGACTCCTTTTGGCGGTAAAAAGACACGCCTGTGTTTTGGTGGCGTTAAAAGAGACCAGATTGTCATCACCCCACTGGGAGACAAGGCTTAAGGTCAAATCTGTCCGCTCAACCATAGCCTCCCTCAAGGAACGAACTTCATCCATGCTGGTTTTTGCGCTGGACAAGTATCTCTCTGAAACAGTACTGTCATCTGCGTACCCAACAATACCAGGCTGAAGTAGGTCATTGATGTGCAGCAGGAAAAGAGTTGCAGAGAGAACAGACCCCTGAGGAACTCCGGCATCAATAGCCATAAGGTCTGAGGAGCAGCCGTCAATGACTACTCGGATCGACCGTTCGCTAAGGAAGTCTGATATCCAGCTACAAAAACCAGCGGGGATGCCATAAGCAGGAAGCTTACTGAGCAGACTCGCGTGCCAGACCCTGTCGAAGGCCTTCGAGATATCAAGCGATACAGCAAGTGCTTCGCCGTGTCTCTCGATGGCTTCGCCCCAGCAGTGCGTGACATACACAAGAAGATCGCCAGTTGACCGTCCCCGGCGAAAGCCATATTGACGGTCACTGAGGAGATTGTTGTCTTCAAGGTAGGTCAGCAACTTTCTGTTCAGTACCCTTTCCATAACTTTGCACAGAATAGAGGTAATGGCGATCGGACGGTAATTGGCAGGGTCTGCACGGTTGCCTGTTTTGGGCACTGGTTGCACATTTGCAAGCTTCCAGGATTTCGGCACCGTCCCTTTTACAAGAGAGAGGCGGAACAAGCGAGTCAACACAGGAGACAATTCTGGCGCACACTGCCTCAGCACTCTCGCTGGAATGCCGTCAGGTCCGCTGGCCTTGTTCACGTCTAGACTGCACAATACTCTCCGGACCTCTTTAGTGTGCACAGCGATCTCCGGCATCGAAGAGTCACAATGAGGTACAGTAGGTGGTTGCTTGGAGCCAGTGTCCAGACGTGAATTGCTAGCAAAAAGAGATGCAAATAAATTTGCTTTGTCACTTGCAGAGTGAGCCAGCGACCCATCAGGTTTCAGCATCGGAGGTAAAGTGGGCCGACAGAAATTCGTTTCAACCGCTTTAGACAGGGACCAAAATTGTTTACTACCCGGAGGGTGCGATGCCAGCTTGGCCCCAATACGTCCAATATGGTCAAAACGTGCCCGACGCAGAACCCGCTTGCAGAACTTGGCGGCAGAATTAAAGGCTCTTTTCCTCGCGCGAACCCTACGCGCTCTAACTTTGCGGTCGCGGGCCCCGACCCAGGCTTGGTAAGCAGACTCTTTTCGGGCCTCAGCATGGGCACATTCTGCATTATACCAAGGTCGGGTTTTGTGACCGAGCGGAATGTCGGAGAATGGAATGAAATATTCCATTCCCTGCCGAATCACATCCGCAACCGCGTCTGCACAGCTCGAGGGGCTACCCGAGGAGAAGCACACATGCCGCCAAGGATAAGACGCAAAAAAGTGCCGCATCTCGTCCCAGTCTGCTGACTCGTATCGCCATACTCGCCTCGTGCCTCTAGGGCTCTCATCTGGAGGGGAGCAAGTCGAAACGGATTTCACCAGACAGTGGTCAGACGATCCCAGCGGGGCTGAGACCGACACCGAATGACTGTCCGGATCAGTTGTCAGTAGAAGATCCAAGCAGTTGGGTGTATGGCCGTCAACATCCGGTACCCGCGTTGCCACATTCACCAGTTGGGTTAGATCTAGGGATAGAGAAAACTTGCGCGCCTCTAACCCGGCATGGTCAGTTTTCCGGTATGGGTACAACCATTCTTTATGATGGGCGTTAAAGTCCCCCAGAAAATTAAGCTTCGCTGTTGGGTACCGTTGCTGGGCCATGTCAGCCGACTCCACGAGGCAATTAAAAAGCGCTGTCGTCTCCTGGTCACCTGAGTGCGATCGGTAGACGCCGATGTAAAGAGACTTCTCCACGCCAGTGTCCACAAGTAGCCATATGGCAGAAAAGCCCGATTTCTCAAAGCAACGGAGACGACGACAACAAATGTCATCGCGGACGTACACACAGACCCCAGCTTGCTTCTTGAATTTGTGTTCAAGAGAGTAACCCGGGTAGTTGAGGTACGCCACGTCCGACGGGGTTGTTATCTTCGTCTCCGTTAGAAAAAACAGGTGCGGCTTCTCGGTCTCGAGGTGGTGGTGGACCGGATCGAGATTAGAGTGCAACCCCCTGATGTTAGTGAGGTGCACTTTTAGTGGGAGGAAGTGCAGCCGTTGTTTCACCTTATTCTTATTTTTTCTGGTCATTGTGTTAGAGTATGGTGGGGAAGAAGTCGAACTGTCGAGGCGCTGCTCAGTGAACCAAGTGGAAAACTGGAGCTAACCCAACCTATGGGGAACTCATTTGGAGACTGCGGGGACGCCCGAACCCCCCCGGATATGGCCACCGGGTCCTCCCATCCAGTCGCCAGCTGGCACGGTGGAGCATACCGGGATTTTTCGCGAGTTGGCGGGGCAGCCTTTGGCACGTGGCTGGCGTGCTACTTGGGCCCCCTACTGACTGCGGTCGGCCAACGGCTGGCACCGTGCTTCGGATCCCGCTACCCTCCAAAATGAGTTACCCGGCCAGTTTTGCCCAGAGACCAAGACCGGTTCTGAACAGCGCAACTGACATCCTCCTTCTCCCCCAAAGGCACTGGCAGTCCCACACACCGGCGGAACACAGTAAGCTGCTTGGCGCCGGACTCCGGTGGGATGGTGGTCGCGAGCCAGGCGGCCCCTTGCGGAGCCTACCACCGCTTAAGTGGGATCGTTCAGCCGTACCACAGGCAAGCCTGTGGTGCCGTTGCCCGGGATGGACCGCTAGGAGGTAGATCCCATACCCACCCCAAAAGTTTCATGGTATTCGGGTAATGTATTCTGGCATTATAGATACCTTAGTAAAGAACTTGCCTATTAGGTACAACTAAAAAAACTTTTTTACAAAAATACTACCGACTTCCAAATAAGAAAACTACAAAGTGAAAAATAACTTTAGTTTTGGAAGTCGGTGTCTTTCGTAGGTACCATTTTTTTGCGTTATGGACACCGACTTCCAAAAATAAAGTTATTTTTCACTTTGTAGTTTTCTTATTTGGAAGTCGGTAGTATTTTTGTAAAAAAGTTTTTTTATTTTTCACTTTTTAGTTGTACCTACTAGTACAACTAAAAACTAGTACCTACTAGGGAAGTTGTTTAGTAAGTTTCCTATAACGCCAGAATAGATTACCCGAATATCATGAAACTTGAACAAAACCGATCAAATGAGAGATCTGCTTACCCCTTAAGAGCGTACTGGCGTGATGTTATGTTATGAAATGGTATAAACAATAAACAGACATGCGATTGCAGCAGTCCCGAGAGATTTGCCGTTATTTATTGAAGAGTTATGTTGTATATCTTCGAAGTTCTTCATCAGATCACCAAATTAAAATGGGACCAATTTCGGAACATACTCTTTCAAACAAAAAAAGAATTTCTAAAATCAGTCCACAATTGACGGCGATATCGGTGAACATACATAAAAAAAAAACATACAAGAAGTCGAACATAGAACCTCCTCCTTTTTCGAAAGTCGGTTAAAAAGTGAACAAGTAACAAATTAAAATTTCAAACAAAAAAATTAAAATCAAATCGGTTCATCCGTTTACACAGATACACACAAACACAAGTCAAACTTAAAACACCCCTCTTTTTTCATCGGGGGTTTAAAGGTTTTATTCTTCAAACTAAGGCGAAACCCGCGCGTCATGTGGGACAGAATTTGTTCGTGTCAAGTCTGTCAACTAACTTGTATGGCAGTGTTACAGCTGGCGCGAATAGTGGGTGGCGTGACTTCCGAATCGCAGTCGCCTCCAGCGCGGGGTTGACTTGGTTTAAACACTCCTTTACACAACCCCATCAAAACTGAAGGTCAAACAGACAGTTACAACAACAATTAAAACATTACGTGAGTTAAGCCTACCCATCTTGCTAGTACAAACAAACCAAAACTACTTATTAGTTGAGTTCGAATTTCGTCGCAGTGTTGGAATAAGGTAAACAAGCCGGCTTACTGGGGGCTTTGGTCGGGACACGATTAGTTAGTTACGAGACAAAGGGGTATATTTGGTGGATGTACCAGGACACACATATTCTTACCTTAACACGCTTTTATATAAAAAAAAAAGTTATGCAGTTCACATGCGGTCGAAGTGAAATCTTCAAATTATACTCTATCTCATTCGCTCGTACATTAAATTCTCGTTAATCGTAAAGTAAAAATTAAAAATTTCCAAAACCTCGCGATTTTTTTTTATTTCATACTTTTTAAACTACATAATTTATCTTGTAGTAGACACGCTTCGATCAACAATCTATCGAACACGTAATTATGACTCGATATCTTGCGAAAATACTCTGTTTCAAACTGAAAACAGCCCATAACTTTTGAACGGCTAAACCGATTTTCACCAAACATAGCTAAGAACACTCTGGACAAAGTCACCTTTCAAACAAATAAATCTAAATCAAAATCGGTTCACCCGTTTTGGCACTATGATGTCACATACAGATACACAGATACACAGCAACACACGTCAAACTTATAACACCCCTCTTTCCGTCGGGGGTGTGTGGGCCGGTTAAGAACTTATCAATTCTACTTTTTTAGGGTTCCGGAGTCAACAAGGAACCCTTATAGTTTCGCTCTGTCCCTCTGTCCGTCCGCACTCTCAGCTCAGAGAATCTAAGTACTAGAAAGCTATAATTTGGCATGGATATATATACATATTAATAATTCCGACATAGTGGTATAATAATAACATCAAAAAAAATATTTTTGGGGTTCCTCCTATAGACGTAAAGTGGTGATGTTTCTTATTTTGTCGTCAATCCCATGGTCTAGGGTATCGTTGGATAGGCCATTCAAAAATATTATGGGTTTAAACACTTTTCGATTCAAAGATCCGTTTGCGTAAAATTAAGCTTTAAATTGCAAATTTATGAAATGAAGAATATCGGATATGTTAGAGTCAAGTGTCCCCCTCCCCTGCCAGCAAAATGGTAGCTCTTGGCTATGTGAAAAAAATCACGGTAGTAGTAAATATAACGAAATTAAAAGGAAAACTATCACAAATAAGTAGGCTTTACAAGTTAACGAGTAATAGTCGACCAAATTATAAAATGTACTTGGAACAGATTTTTTTTTATACAAATACCTTTGAAAAATTACTTAAATAACGTTGTTAGCTGTGTAAAACAGAGGAAATATATGCTTATGAACCATGTTAAAATATGCAAAAATAAAATCATAATATCCTTAATAATAATGATTTCTAAATTAATAATGTTTAAGCTCGAATAACGCATTGGAGTGGCCGGAGTCGTTAGCAGTACCGGTCAGTAGTCCATACGGCGCATGCGCGCGGGGGATTGTATTTTGTGTTAGTTCAGAAGTATTTTCTACGTTTTGTAATCTAGAGTCAAATAAGATTTGATTTCCAAGCAAATTACTTATTTTCTTTTGTCGATATCCATCTATAAAGTCAATATTCGACCAGACTACATCACTAATTGAGTAGCGTAAAACTTGCCAGAACGAAAAAGTAAATACCGCAGATTAGAGGTGAATACATACGATTTTTTCCAAATTCCAAAAGAGAAATAAACAAGGAGCGTGCGCTCAAGGATCCAGGATCGAACCATACCATTCCCCGTGGCTCTAACGCGCGCTCGTATCGGCTCATTTCGCAATTCGCACCCGCGATGGTACTCAAATAGATAATATTTTTCTAACTTCAGTTGCAAAGTTGGATTTTATAACTCCTTCTTCAGTTACCAGTTAGTCCTTCTTTAGTTTAAGTCAAGAGTGAATAGGTTACTTCTAGGCAAGCGTGCTTCACCGTAGACCACATCATTGCTTACCATCAGGCGAGATAGTGGTCAAACGCGAGCATATAATATAAAAAAATAAACATCATTCTATGTGGGCCCGTTTTTAGACGTTTTGTGCCACTGAAACCGTTTTAATGTTCATGTAACAACAAGAAAACCCTCTTCTCAGTCCGCATTATTATGCAACTTCGGAACCCCTTTACTGCGCGTGGGCCGACACGCACTTGGCCGGTTTTTTTTTTTTTAAATAGTTAACTTCATATTCTTAATTTAAAGATTGGGGCAGACCAACTAAAGTGGAAAACTAAACAGAGTTAATTTGTTGGATTCAGTTTCTCAATAACATTATTTATATGTATGTATGTATCTAAGTATATTAAATTGTTTTATTTATATTACTTTTTCTATTTGTTTTCTTTCATTAGTTGCACCTGCCATATTTTATCTCTGCACCACCCTAAGGTCGACTGGTAGAAAATGCCTAAGGCATTAAGTCCGCCTTTGTACTTGTGCATAAAGTTTTATAAATAAATAAAAAATTAAATAAATAAAACTCTTTGACTTTCGTCTCTTCACACCTTGAAAAGACCTTGTAACATTTCGCTTTGCTATTATTTTTTCCATCTGTCGCATCTAGGGTTGTTAATTCTTCGTTTAATGTCATTTGTTTAGGACGGATAAGTTTTTGACTGCTACCACATTATTAAAAGGTCGTTTAACGGAGTTTGTTTGCACTCACTGGCAACACCTGGCCACTTGCCTGGTACCGATTGAGTTCGTTGAGAACTTAATAGAATACACATACACTTACGCCATTTTCCCAGGGATAGGCAGACATTGCGGAACCAACCTGCGAGTACGGAATGTTGTTTGTAATTACTAGGTTTATTTAGAAATGATAACTCAATAGACTAAAGTCATCATCCCGAGTCCCGACTAGTATGGAAGACTAGCTTTTCCCGCGGCTTCGCTCCCGCGGTCTGTCCTATTGGCACCGTACATTTGCTCTGGATAGCTTTACTGCAGTGAAATACCAAATTTAACCTCCGCTATATTAATCTAAACAACTGACATGCCAGCGAAATGAAGACTAGTTGAAGAAGAAGACTAGTTGCCACCCGCGTTGCCGCCCACGTGGAATTATTACTTCTAACAAGATCTATGTATGTTATAGCCTCAAAATCTTAATAGATTGATCTAAATTAGTATAAAGTTGCGTCATAACACGTACAGCAGCTTTTGCGTGAAAAAGTAAACAACATCGATCCATACGTCAACAGCCAGCCCAATAACACTTAGTCCGATCAGGGAATCGAACCCAGGAAGGATCTCATGCTCAGCAGCCACCACCACCAGCAATAGATCAACGACGCAGTCGTTACTTACTAGGTACCTATTTCCTTCTCGTAAACAAAAAAAAAAAGGTACCTATCTCCTTTTGTAACAAATAAAAATATCTCACTCAGTAGTAGATAACAAAACTTTTTGGTTATAAATTGGTCTTCCCAATGCGTAGCGTAATAGTAGTTTACCTACTCTCATATCGTAATATTCGAATTATAAACTTCTTAACGAATTTATATTGACATACTTTATAAACACAATACCGAAATTAAAAAATACATGGATTCTTATTAGAACACTTTTCCTGTGACAAAATGATGCTATAAAAAACACATACTCGTGTTTTAATACCCCTTATTATGCAACAGTTTCATAAACTACTATTATAGCATCATTTTGTCAGAGGAAAAGTGTTCTAATAAGAATCAATGTATTTTTAAATTTCGGTATTGTGTTTATAAAGTATGTCAATATAAACTCGTTAAGAAGTTTATAATTCGAATATTACGATATGAGAGTAGGTAAACTACTATTATGAAACTGTTGCATAATAAGGGGTATTAAAACACGAGTATGTGTTTATTAATAGTATTCACACGAATGTTTTAATAACTAGTTATGTGCAGTTTCATACACTATCTACACTCATACATTGGGATTGAAACTAGTAAATACCTTTTTTGCATTTTCCATGCCATAAAGTCGTGATAGCATTTATGATATAATTTTCTCGACTTTGCTGGTAATAGAATATGAGTAATTTCGTTCGCCGCATCTAAAATATCTGATGAACTCAAATTTTCGTCACATACACTGATATTAAGCTTTTCAACACACTTGCTCATAAAGTGGCTCTAATTCCACTGCAATTAGGCACATAATGATACCTGTTATCAAACTGTGACTTTTTCATTGCTATTATTCACAAGTGAGTTATAGTATTTTTTTAAATTTATTGGTTGAGTTGCTTTGTTCTTAAAAAAGTTTCGATACAAAAAAAGTCGTGCTCAATAGTACAAATAAATTAATGTAGCTATTGCTTGCTCATTTCATGCAACTTCACATTTAAATAGATAATTTTAACTTGTACGTGCAAATTAAATAAAACTTTCACTCAAATATAAATTTTATTTGCTCTGTAATTAAGAAAAAATGAAATTCCCTATTTTGTACTTGGCTAAAACACTATCCACGAAAAGCCAAAAAAAAAGAAACCTCATTCTTTTAGTCTATGGCCGATCGCCATTGTTAAATGCGCGCGCATAGGAAAACTGATTAATTTTGCCCGCCATTGTGAAAAAAATTTGACAACTCGTTTTTACTATTGAGAATGATTTTTTTGTATTATTTTCTTCACAAGTGTGTTGAAAAACGTCGTATGATACACGTGTGTATTGATGATTACCGTCCTCGGCTCTCTTAAGACCCTCACCTACGGCTCGGGTCTCAATGGCGCCTCAGCGGTAATCACCAACATTGGACACTTGTACCATAATGTACTATTATAGCATTATTTTGTTAGAGAAATAGTATTATAATGAGATTCTATTTTTAAATATCGGTATTGTGTTTATAAAGTATGTCAATATAAACTTATTTTGAAGTTTATAATTCAAATATAACGATATGAGAGTAGCTCATAAAGTGGCTCTAATTTCACCGCAATTAGGCACATAATGATACCTGTTATCAAACTGTGACTTTTTCATTGCTATTATTCAGAAGTGAGTTACAGAGATTTTTTTTTAATTTATTGGTTGAGTTGCTTTGTTCTTAAAAAAGTTTCGATGCAAAAGAGATCGTGCTCAATAGTACAAATAAATTAATGCTACTTCGTATTTAAATAGATAATTTCAACTTGTACGTGCTTTATAAATAAAACTTTCACTCAAATGTAAATTTTATTTGCTCTGTAATTTAAAAAAACTGAAATTCCCTATTTTGTACGTGGCTAAAACACTATCCACGAAAAGCCAAAATAAAGAAACCTCATTCTTTTAGTCTATGGCCGATCCTCATTGTTAAATGCGCGTGTTAGAATCATGAATGGAACTCTATATAAAAGTATTGATATCTACCAAGATAGCTAGCTTTTAATGTCAAGATGGTTGTTGGTTATTTAATGTATATCAGAGTTCCAATGTATGTGGTGTGTGAGGGAAGGGTTTTATTAATAAAATCACAGAGACAAGACTAGGTATTTATTTAAATAACGCTTGTCAATTAATTTACATTTAGATGGCTCATCGAGCTTACTGCCCGTTCGCTAAACCTAGTTCTCGTGGGGAAGAAGGGCAACAAACCCCACGGAAGATCTTTCATAGTATTTATCGATATCTTTTACAACCACAAAGTGTTTACAATATTATAGAATCAAAATAACAAGGATAAGGCAAAGGACATAGACGAGCCCTTAAATCAATATTACATATTAGGAATAAAGTCCATAATATGAGGTAAATACAGTTTCAACACAACGATTAGCAAAAAGTTATAATATCAAATAACTTACTTTAGCCTTGTGTAGTCGATCTTATATCAATTATTAATGATAAAGGAAATATAATAATATATCTGGCCTGTACTGGCTTGTAGTTCACAGAAAAGTAAGTCAGCTTATCCATTACATAATATTTTATAATCTCGGGTATATCAGTGTCTTAATACGTCCAATATGAGAAAATGGAGCGATATCCCGCCATTTTCTATATTGCTTTAAATAATCTCACAATTAGGTGAACAATAATCGGTGGCGACCTCTCACGTCCGGCCCTGGTTCAGGCCATGGTACGGAGCGAGAGGGCATGGGAAGCTGTCACATCCTTCTGCGAAGCAGTAATGCTCGCGAAGGAGGAGGCAGAACGCGTGAGGGAGGGTCGCATGCCGATGCCTGGCCACCGTAGGCGCGGGCTTGCGGACGGCGACTAATGGGTAGCTCGCCGCCCGATAAGGACCAGGCCCGAGTCGACGGCGCGTAGTGTTCCACGCGCGCCTCAAAGAGATGTCAGCAAAATTGACGGGGTCCGCTAGGGCCGATGCCTGTCTGGGTCGCGGATAAATTTGAAAATAGTTACCGCGGCCCTGGCTCAAGCAACTGAAGGAACACGGGTGGGTTTTAGTCAGTAAAAGTCTGACACGCCCTCCCGCTTCACCCAGAGCGGGAGAAGTCATTGGATGATTTCCCACCAAAAAAAAAAAAAAAAAAAAGGTGAACAATCATAAACTATCATGTAATAATCCATTTTAAAACGTAACAAGACAGTTAAAGGAATTTAATAACACCTCTTTAGTCATTCTTAATCAATATTCGAAAGAATATTGATACTTACAGACAGTATTTTACTAATTGTTTCAAAGGACTTATAATACTAATATAGCAATATAAAATCCAGGATACGTCACAATAATAATTACAAATTACGTAATAATTTATAGGAGTATCATCAATGTGGCTTAATACAAGTTTAAGAGTCATTTCCTGTACACAACAATATTTACATAGGTGGGTACTCTTTTACATTTCTAGGTAGTTGACAACACAATAATAATTTAGGTCGGTACTTAAACATTTGTCTGTAGGCGCTTAATAAATATGACAGGTATGTTTTATTTAGCAAACAAACCATTTTCACTTGAAAAATTAAAATTCATGATTTAATGACGTCACCCATACTTCAAATTCTATTACGAGCGCATAGGAAAACTGATTAATTTTGCCCGCCATTGTGAAAAATTGTCTCGACTCGTTTTTACTGTTGAAAATGATTTTGTAGCATAATGTACTATTTTTAACCGACTTTAGAAAAAGGAGGAGGTTCTATGTTCGATTTCTTGTGTTTTTTTTTGTGTCTGTTCACCGATATCTCCGTCAATTGTGGACCGATTTTAAAAATTCTTTTTTTGTTTGAAAGAGTATGTTCCGAAATTGGTCCCATTTTAATTTGGTGAAGATCTGATGAAGAACTTCGAAGATATACAACAGAACTCTTCAATAAATAACGGAAAATCTTTTGAGACTGCTGCTATTGCATGTCTGTTTATTGTTTATACCATTTCATAACATAACATCACGCCATTACGCTCTTAAGGGGTAAGCAGATCTCACATTTGATCGGTTTTGTTCAAGTTTCATGATATTCGAGTAATCTATTCTGGCGTTATAAGAAAATTAATTAACAACTTGCCTATTAGGGAGGTACAACTAAAAAGTGAAAAATAAAACAACTTTTTTACAAAAAAATACTACCGACTTCCAAATAAGAAAACTACAAAGTGAAAAATAACTTTCTTTTTGGAAGTCGGTGTCCATAACGCATAAAAATGGTACCTACGAAAGACACCGACTTCCAAAAATAAGTCGGTAGTATTTTTTTTGTAAAAAAGTTTTTTTATCTTATTTGGAAGTCGGTGGTATTTTTTTTAAAAAAAGTTTTTTTTTCTATTACGATACAGGACAAATCCAAGAAGTAAGTCACTAAGGAGTTTCCAATATTTTTTTTGTAATGCCATTTTTTATAGTACCTATTATAAAAAGATTTGATTCAAATTTTTACTTATCTGTGACAATTTCCGCTTCAGGCTTAGCACGCACTGCGATTTTTATTCGCGCGAATTTGGATTCTTTCTACCTGATCATAGAACTCAAAATATTCGCGCGAATTAAATTTGCGCCACAGTGCGGTGGATTTTTTGGCAAAACACGGATTCATTGCGGTATTAGTCCCGCACAATTTTTTTACCGCAATGCTAGCAGCTTCAGTCAATTCCATAGGTCACAGATTGGACGAAAGAAATACGCGCAAATAAAAATTGCAGTGCGTGCTAAGCCTTAGCGCATGCGCAGTTAATGCGGTGATGTGCTGTGTTTTAATGCGGTGATGTGCTGTGTTTTGGCGCCATTTCTACGTTTTGCAGGTACTGAATTTCATGAGTTTTTTTTATTCTTGTTTACTAGCTGTGCCCGCGGCTTCGCTCCCGTCATCTGCCTGCCAACCCTACCATACTTACCAGCCTGCCTGCCTACTCCACATACTCAAAAAAACTTTTTACAAAAAAATACTACCGACTTTCAAATAAAACTACAAAGTGAAAAATAACTTTATTTTTGGAAGTCGGTGTCTTTCGTAGGTACCATTTTATTGCGTTATGGACACCGACTTCCAAAAATAAAGTTATTTGTCACTTTGTAGTTTTATTTGGAAGTCGGTAGTATGTTTTTGTAGAAAGTATTTTTTATTTTTCACTTTTTAGTTGTACCTACCTAATAGGCAAGTTGTTTAGTAAGTACCTACCTAATAGGCAAGTTGTTTAGTAAGTTACCTACTCGTATAACGCCAGAATATATTACCCTAATATCATGAAACTTGAACATAACCGGTGAAATGAGAGATCTGCGTACCCCTTAAGAGCGTACTGGCGTGATGTTATGTTATGAAATGGTATAAACAACAAACAGACATGCGATTGCAGCAATCCCGAGAGATTTGCCGTTATTAATTGAAGAGTTCTGTTGCATATCTTCGAAATTCGAATTGCTTCGTCAGTCCTACACCAAATTAAAATGGGACCAATTTCGGAACATACTCTTTAAAACAAAAAAAGATTTTTTGAAATCGGTCCACAACTGGCGGAGATATCGGTGAACACTGAACATACACAAAAAAAAATAATAACATACATAATGTCGAACATAGAACCTCCTCTTTTTTGGGAAGTCGGTTAAAAAATACACGTACTACATACCAATTATTTTTTCTAGGGTCATTCTTTCGCGTAAAATCTTAACACCGCGATTCAGATAATGACTTTAAATGCACAACGCCATCTATCGAATAGCGAGTTCAACTGTCCGAGTAACCGAATTGCGTGAGCTGTGATAATTTTACTTCTTGAACACTTTAAATTCATCTAACTTTTGATAGAGTGAACCGATTGCGATGAAACAAAAACTAAGTAATTCTTCAAGATACGCACAATTTTTATGTATAAAAGTTATCTACATTGGTTTCGTACATTTCACGTGATGCGTGCACAAATAAACAGACAAACAGACAAACAGATAAACAGACAAACAGACAAACAGACAAACAGACAAAAATGCCAAAAATGCTAGAAATGGGTTCTGTTGGTTATCCTTTAACACCCTGGCTATTTTTTTTGGATTTTTTTTCGATGTACAAAAAATATTTTTCTACAGATTTATTATATGTATTGATTAATGTCCGATATCAGTGAATGTGAAGAAAATTTTACACCGCCCGATATTTTAGATGCGGCGAAGGAAATTACTGCTAATGTATTACCAGCAAAGTTGAGATAATTATATGATAAATGCTATCACGACTTTATGGCATGGAAAATGCAAAATAGGTATTTAGTAGGTTCAATCCCAATGTATGAGTGTAGATAATAGTAGTTTATGATACTGTTGCATAATAAGGGGTATTAAAACATGAGTGTGAGTTTAATAGTATTCACACGAATGTTTTAATACCTAGTTATGTGCAGTTTCGTACACTACTTTATTCACACTCATACATTTTGGGATTGAACCTACTTAATCTTTTTATTTACATTTTCCATGCCATAAAGTCGTGATAAATGCATCATATAATGATCTCGACTTTGCTGGTAATAGATTATGAGTAATTTCCTTCGCCGCATATAAAATATTTGGCGGCGTCAAATTTTCTTCACATTCACTAATATCAGACATTTTAAGCAAAAATTTAAAAAAGTCATGCAATTCAGTACAGCGAAACTTGTAAAACGTATGAATGGCTCCAAAACCCAGCACATCACCGCATTATCCGCGCATGCGCTAAGGCTTAGCACACGCACTGCGATATTTATTTGCGCGAATTTTTCCGCCCATTCAGCGACCTATGGAATTGTATGAAGCAGCTCGCATTGCGGTAAAAAAATCGTGCGGCAATAATACCGCATGAAATCCGTGTTTTGCAACAGACTCCACCGCACCGCAGCGCGAATTTAATTCGCGCGAATATTTTGTGTTCTATGAACAGGTAGAAAGAGACAAAATTTGCGCGGATAAAAATCGCAGTGCGTGCTAAGCTTAAAGCGGGCATTGTCACAGACAATTTAAAATTGGAATCAATTTTATTTATAATAGGCACTAAAATAGCATTACAAAAATATTATTGATGGAAACTCCTTAGTGATTAACTTCTTGGATTTGTCCTGTATCGTAATAGAAAAAAAATGTTTTATAGCATTATTTTGTTAGAGAAATAGTGTTATAATGAGATTCTATTTTTAAATTTCGGTATTGTGTTTATAAAGTATTTCAATATAAACTTGTTTTGAAGTTTATAATTCGAATATTACGATATGAGAGTAGATAAAGTAGTGTATGAAACTGCACATAACTAGGTATTAAAATATTCGTGTGAATACTATTAAACACACACTCATGTTTTAATACCCCTTATTATGCAACAGTTTCATAATATTAGTTTATGCAATGGTCATATAATAGGGGTCATTAAAACACGAGCGTGGGTTTATCACATGAGGCGAAGCCGAATGTGATAATACTAACACGCGAGTGTTTTAATACCTAATTATATGCCGTTGCATACAGTACTTTATCGCCTTAAATTTTAAATAAAACAAAAGTGGAAACGGAAAATCTGTGGTATGGCGGGCAATTTAGATTTTCATTGCGCATGACAGCGCACCGCGCGCCTCCATATACATGACACTACTTTTTGACAGTAAGTCAAGGAGCCCATAAACGCCAATAAATTAAAGAGTAAAAGTGTACTATAAAATTTAAATAGTACATTACGCTATTACTATTATGATGCAGTTGTTTGAAATCGAAGGAAAACGTTGCACTGTAATGGTTATTTTTTGAATTTTACCTATCCACGAATATTAAGTACGTGTTTATGCAATATTTTTTGAATTCATATTTGGAACATTACGTTGTGAGTGTAGATAAAATCCGTTTCAAGATAACTTTTATCGTCTTAGAATAAGAACACATTCGAAGTACCTACTTACATACATACCTAAGTTCTACTATATTATTTCATTTGTAATGACAATTTTATCAAGATATTTAAAAACCTATTTGTAGAAAGAGATAGCGGCATGAGTTGGTCTCCTTTTGAAAAGATTGGCTCGCGATTGCAGTCACGGTAAGGATGTCGCAGTTGGCCGGGAGAAGTGCAGGGAAGGGAGTCCTTAAACCTGCAGTAGGACAACACGTAAATACAATAGAACCTCAATAACTTAAAAATGTTATCATTTGAGTTATTGAATTTTAACTTAATAAGTTAGAAAGGTTTTAGTGGTTCATAATTTTACTTATTAGGTTTCGGTTCTGTGCTTGGTTTTGGGATTATTATATATATGTCGCCGCGGAGGCTTGGATTTGCTAATTCATTATCCAAATTAATAATTTTAATTGTCAATTAACACAAACTCTATAATCCTGTCATCTCTGAGATTTCGCTAGAACTATTAAATGTCTGTTTATGTTGGTTTTATGGTTCAGCGCCATTTAATGGCTTATTGTGGAATTAGTTCTTGATTTGTTTGAATGAAGATCATTTGATAAGCTAATTTTCAATGCATAATAATAATAATAATAAAAATTGTTTATTTCTCACCACAAGCCAAAAAATTCCAACAGATTTTACACACGAACAAAAGCTAGTAATTTTTGGTTGTGGATCGCTGGTGCCTGTGGTAGGTAGGAACACCTGTAATACAGGTCACCAGGTCCCCACTCGGTCATAGATTAACACATTTGATAGCTTACATCTGATATCACAGCAAATAGCAATTGCAAGTTTCAATTAGTGAGTTAATAACAGATACATTCATTTTAGAATTATAGTGAGATTAAATTAAATTAAATTTAAACCTGAAAATGAGTTAACAATAATTAAAAGTACCTTTATTTGGGCGGTTTTTATGAGTGTAATGTTTGTGTAGGTGTGTGTTTATGATGATGTGTGTGTGACAGTGTATGTTTGTTGTGGTGTATGTTAGTGCATTGAAATAACTAGACTAATACGTCAAAGAGAGCTTCTGTGGCAGTATATGTTTGGCCTTGTAGCCAGGCTTGTAAAGTGACTTTAAAATTATGTTTGTTCAATGGGTGCAGGGAAAGAATTCGGTTTAATTTATTGTAGAGATATGGACCAAGGAAAATAAAGAATCTATGACTAAAGGAAGTTTTAAGAGGCGTATTTAGAGCAACTATATAGTTTCGGCGATTTATTTGCTGGGAATAGTTGGAAATGGCGTGTTGTTTAATAGCTGTGGCCAGAACAAACAATTGCCTAACCGTGAGAACTTGACAATATTCGTAGAGCTTAACGGTGGGATAAAGTCTTGGCTTGGAACAGCATACTTTAAGGACCGCTCTCTGTGCTCGCTCGATCTGGATAAAATTAGATTTGGCTGCACCGCCCCAGGACGAGATGCAATAAACTAAAATTGACTGACACAGTGCCTGGTAAGTCATTTTCATGACACCAGCATCTGCAGAACTGCGTAGTTGTTTAAATATGTACATTAGTTTTCGCACCCTATTTGATAAGTGTGTTATGTACTCTTTAAATGTAAGGTTGCTGTCAATGACGATGCCAAGATACTTTATCGAGGTGACACGTTCAATGTCACAGCGAACATGGGTGCAAGTACCGACGCTGCAATCAAAACACGGTGTAGACTGGGCGGTAACGTTCAGTGATCTTATAGCAGACACATTGGTATTTCGAATCGAAAAACTTATTATTTTCGTTTTCGATACATTCAGGGTAAGCAAGTTGCTCTTAAGCCATTCGCTGACCGTATCGAAACCCTTCTGAGCAAGGCGATATGCATCTTCCCAGCTGTCCGAGGCAAACACAAGTGCTGTATCGTCTGCGTACGAAAACATTGTGCCGCTTTCTAGACTGAGGCTACACAGATCATTCATGTAGATTAAAAATAGACTGGGGCCAAGAATACTGCCCTGTGGCACACCGAAAACTATATTTAAATCTGAGCTGGAGTAGGATCCAATTTTGGCTCTCTGTGTTCTATTTGTTAGATAGCTCCGAAACAGGGACAGCTGGGCGCCCCGTATTCCCAGGCATTCGAGCTTAGATAGTAAGATGGGAATCGAGACCGTGTCGAATGCCTTCGCAAGGTCCAGGAACAATGCACAACATTTCTTGCCGTTGTCAAGTTCCTGAGCTATATGATTAACCAATTTGTGAACAGCATCAGCAGTGGAAAGATTTTTCCGAAAGCCAAATTGGTTAACCGACAAAAGATTGCGTGCCTCTAGGTATGCAACTAGCCTTGCATTTATTATTTTTTCCAGTACCTTGGACATCGCGGGCAGAACCGATATAGGCCTATAGTTTTCGAAACGGTCACGGTCGCCAGACTTAAAAATAGGGTGAAGAATAGCCTTCTTAAACCAGTCAGGAAAGACACCATAATCGAGGCACAGATTGCAAACATATGTCAGTGGAGGTACAATAATATTTATATGTTTTTTAAGAAAACTAGAGGAAATACCGTCCCAGCCGACTGCACAATCGCTTTTAAGTGAAAGGATTAAGCGTTCCACCTCTTGTTCATTTGTCCTAAGTAGGACTAGGGATTCTTTCTGGGGGTCGGGTAACAAAATTGATCGAGGATCTCTTTGTATTTTGTCCGCCAGATTTCTCCCTACGTTTGCGAAATAGTTATTAATTTGATTTATAGTGTCCTGCCTATCGTGACTATTCGCTATGAGATCATGGGCTGGCGACTTTTGTTGACCCATGTTTGTGACACTTTTGATAGCACGCCATATCTGCTTAGAATTTCTACCTGCTTTTTCAAATTGCAGTCTCTCATAATCCCTTTTTGCTTTTCGTAGCAGATTTGTACAAAAATTACGGTACCGTCTGTAGGTCACCACGAGGACTTCATTTGACGGGTCTGTATTAAGCTTTTTGTACAAATTGTCTCTATGGCGCATGCATTTGAGTAAGCCTTGGGTAATCCAGGGCTTAATCGGCCTGCGTCTACGTGAACCAGAGAAAGTTTTGGTGTTCCTTTTTAAGGCTAGAAGAAGTGGTTCCATTAAGTACTTAGTAGCCAAATTGGGATCTTTCGTTCCATAGACGGCATCAAAACAAATGTTGCGGAGGTCATTGGCGAGCTCTTCCTCATTTATTTTTGTGATTTGATGTGAGTCTAGGATTTTGATTTTACTTAACGACAAAGAGAGTAAAACTGAGAAGTGATCTGTGAGAGTGGATTCCAGCACCATGACCGTGCTAGAGAGAGAGGTTTTTATGTTGGCGTGATCAAGACATGTAGATCCATGCGTTTCCAACACGTGTCCCGGGAAAAGTCCATGATGAGCCAGTAAGTCCAAATAGTCCAGTGCATGAGCATCTTTATTGTTGCGTGAAATGTCAATGTTTATGTCTCCCATAATTATAATGTTTCTAAACGATTTAAGGTCACACAGAACACTATCCATCGATTGTATAAATTTTGAGGGGTCCCTAAATGCATAGGGCCTGTACAGAGCAATTATGGCTATATCAGTTCCAATTGTGACTGTCAAACAGTTCGCTTCTGATACGACGGGTTCTTTAACTTTCACGTTAGCTAGCAGACTATTTACATATACAATTACTCCGTCATTCTTATTAAAAGTTATTGATGACTTATGAGAAATATATCCATCAAGTATCGGAATGACGGGGTTGCGGGAGAGCCAGCATTCTGATAGAATAATCACGTCACTGGGTACCTCAATTCTCTGCAACAGAGTTAAAAGCCCCGCATAATTAGCATTTACGCTCCGGATGTTTTGGGATAAAATAGTCAAACACGCATCGGATGGCAGTTGCTTGGCACATTCATCAGGGATGCATTTTATCACATTTGAAAAAGCAACCCTATCCAAACTTTCTAACATATCATTAACATTATTTGCATTATCGAATTTTACGGTTCAAAACTAAGAGGACTAAGTATAGAATTCTCATCAGTATTACTTTTAAATTAAAATAGGGCATCATTAGGTGTTTAGTACGCAATTTAGTATCTATAATATCGATGGGGAGTTTAAACAGACACAATGTAAATAAGCATGTATAGTACCGTTTAGTTATCTTATTAATAGTGAGAATGAGAAAACATACGACAATGAGTGGATGGATGGATGGATGGGTGGTTGCTACTCTTTCACTGGCAAACGGATGGACGGCCGTAAAGAAAAACTGGCACACAGATAGTCTATAACCTGGAACAACACATAGGCTACCGTTTATCCCAGTACCAGATAGGTAAAACCGCGGGAATATGCTAGTGATGAATATGTGAATGTTATGTAAAAAGCACAGTGAGATTAATGTGAATAAATGTATAAAAAACCGTTGCAGTGAACTTGGCGTACTGTGTTTGTTATTAGTAGCTGTGTGAAATGATTGCGTGTATTGTGTAAATAGAGATATAATGTACTTGTGTTTGTTTGTGTTTGGTTTTAGTGTGTTCGTATAGGTGTACAGAAATATAAAAAACAGAAGAGAAACACTTAAAACTAAGTTAACTAAAGAAAAATTTACAAGACATGCAGTTTTCAGGCAAGACTCCAATGTTTTTGGCAGATCAAGTTGTTGGGTGTTGATAAGTTTTTCCAGTCACTTTTTATGCTGTTTCAAACCTTCAAAATCAGATTCCCGTGATATTCTCCTTGCCGGCGCACCCTCTTCCTTTTTAATATAGACTTTGCCATGTGATGTCCAGAGATATGCATAGGCGTTTAGCTTTGTAAACTCTCTTGCTTGATAGTACAGCTTCTTGGCTTTGGTGGTAAGGCTCTCGGAGATAAATATGGGACCGCTGCCCGGCATCTTAACGTGTGAGCTGTTAAGTCGGTTGGTCTTGTGGTCCCGATTGTACTTTTTAATGTTAGTTAGAAGTTTGTCCTTGATCATGGTTGACGTAAATTCGGCGGTTATGGGCCCATCGGTTTGGGGTTTTCTATTACTGGTAAGACGATAAACATCTCTGAGCTCACCTGATCGTATTTCGGTGCCTACAGCGGTTCCCAGATTCCTCACAATATCTATAAGGTCATCCTTAGACTCATTAAGTTTTTTAGGTACATTGCGAATTTCTAAGCTTGATATCTTTGAATTTCGTTCCATGATCTCGACTTTTTCCTCCAAATATCCAACATACTCCAATGCACTCTTCTTTTCTTTTTCTATAAGGGCTAGTTTAGTGATGAGATCGTCGTATTTAACGCTCAAGAACTCAACCGTATTTTTCAGCTCCGTATTTTGAACCTTAATTTGATATATAATGAATACGAGATGTTCAAATAAAACGGGAACACTTATTGTAGGACTTTTAGATTTGTTCTCATTTTAACTATTGCACATTTGACGAAGTAAATATGTTTGATTATGACCTTACGAAAAGTTGTCAACAATGGCGGATGTTATAGTTTTAATGACCAATAACTACATAGATTTGATACGAGAACTAAACAAATTTGAGTAATTGATTAAATACTATAAAGTAATAAGACTATTTTACACAGCTATGTAATAATGAGAAACCTTCTGGTTAGTAAGATATTCAGATCACCGGAAACTTGGATAGTTTTGAGTTGACGTGATTATTTTAGTAATAATCTACGAACAACTTTGTATTTGTGAGTATTGGGATTGTTTAATGTTATAGTACATTACTGCCGCGGTCTATAGTGACTACTTTGCTGGTCGCGCTGATTATGGCCGACAGCGCAGCGTAGCGCAGCTCCAGGCCGACACAGCGCGGTCAGCGTGCAGCACTTGATGTACGAGCTGAGATAAAGGCCGAGACCGTAGGTCGAAGCCTTTACAGCGAGGACAGCAAGGGCTGCAATGATGGCCAAGCTGAAAGGCCTAGAGCGTAGCTAGGCTAGCTCGAGGCAATCATAGCGTGACCAGCGAAGCAGTCATTGTGGGCCAAGGTTTGTATAGTGCTTTACTCAAAAATGCAAGTACCTAATCTAAATAAAACCAGCAAGTAATTTAAATAAAAAATATATTAGGCGTCACAAACAACAAAAGTACGATCAATCTTCGTTTTATGTATTTCAAACGTAATTATCATTACGTTGATGTGAGTTTCAATGTCATTAACGGTGATATTGGTAATTTCGATGCATCGACATGCACCGTGAATGCCAAAAATAAGAACTACCTGTAACAATAACAAGTATGAGTATTAATTATGAGAACGTGTAGGTACAGTACAAATTTGGGTTTTTAGATATAAATACTTACTTTCACCGCTAAGTACTCAGAGCTTCATTTATAAACTTTTCTACATTTAATGTCAACACTTTTGATTTTTTACATTTATATCCGTCCTGACTGTCGTTTTAGCATACTCGTTAAATTGTGGTAATTTTTAATGTTCAAATTGTGCTTTATCAGAACCATGCACTTTAACATTGAATAGGTATTCCAGAGAGACGAAGGCTTCATTTTGTTGGAAAGATCATTGAAATACGCAAGAAAAACATTTTCGGATAAAGATTTAGATTTCCTACTGATTTTCCACTGCACAAATTTTTCATATGCAAGCTTATATTTTTCCTTTGAGTTTCGCGGTATCAAATTTTCAACCACTAATTTAGCTTCATCTTTAATGTCTGGCGGTGTTAAACACATTGAATCGGAAGAATTTTCGCTTTGAGAGCTCATTTTTTGCAAAAAAGTCACTAAATAAAAACAAAATTTTCGCTGAACCGCGCTTTTGTTACTTCTTTGGTTTTTTTTTGACAATGGTATTTGGAACTATACAGCCTAATATGGAATAAAATATTTTTGTACCTATCTCTATAGATACAAACAGCTGTGTTTTAATTGAATCTTTTAGGGGACTGAGGGACTAGGTTAAATTCAAATGCTATTTTCAAATGTCACAAATCTATTTATTTTTATTGAAAGGTATAATTATGTATTTAGTTTTATTTCATTTACATAAAATCAGTGAGCTTTTATGTTTATAACATTTCATACTTTGCAGCGCACAGCGATGCTTCTTGCAGAAATGGTTAAAAGCTTCATGATCCAAAGGTAATTCCGCAAAGATTTTTTTACAATAGGTCTACTGTTGACTTTATGATAACATGACATTATGACATTATGTTAACACGTGCAAGCCGAAGAAGAAATTTTGTTAAGTACATTTGTTTAAAATCAGTCGCTAAAAAGTAAAAAAAAACAAATCAGTCACTAAATGCTTAAATTTACAGAGGTCGTCAAAACATTACTTTAAGTTACAGAGGTCCAATACCCAAATTATTCGTTTAAGTTGTAGAGGCTTCGTATTCGTAAAAGAGGTTTAGGGTACTGAGGGGAAGGGTCTTTTTTAGGGTTCCGAAGTAAACATGGAACCCTTATATTTTCGCTCTGTCCGTCTGTCCGTCCACAGCTTAGCTCAGAGAATCTAAGTACTAGAAAGCATAATTTGGCATGAATACATTTATTAATAACTCCGACAAAGTAGTACAATATTTTTTCGGGTACCCTCATCTGTCCCATGGTGTGGGGTATCGTTGGATAGGCCATTCAAAAATATTATGGGTTTGTTAAAACCATTTTTCGATTCAGAGATCCGTTTGCGTAAAATTAAGCTTTAAATTGAAAATTTATGTTAGAGTCAAGTTTCCCCCCCCCCTCCCTTCCAGCGACATGGTTGCTCTTGGCTATGTTAAAAAAACACAGCAGTAGTAAATACACACATCAACACGGTCTAGGGATATTTTTAAAAAAGCGAATTACTATCAATGTGTTAATTATTTATACGACATGTATATATTTAAAATATACGTTATTTAATATTCTACCATTTTTTAATAATGGTTAAGGTACTTCGATTAAAATTTCAGGATTTTATGGAAAAATGAAGCATAGACGGAAACCGTATATGAATTAACTTTTAATTTATGAGTAAAAACAAAAAAAATAGAAAAATCATTTAATTTGTGTTTATAAACATGAAGTTAGTAGTCTGAAAAAGCGCCCATGATGTTCATAACACATCAGCAACGATTCGGCATGCTCAGAACAAGGTTGACAATGTCTGCGGAATATTGTCCCATGTCCTTCTGAGGTGCGCAAAAAGTTGATCTTCTGTAGCCAGATTTTCAGGAACTTCCTTCAGAGCTCTTCTTTGCAGCATATCCCACGCATGCTCAATGGGATTTAGATCTGGCGATTGAGCAGGCCAGTCTAAGGCCCTAACATTGTGTGTATGTAACCAAGCTGCTACCGTTCTCGCCGTGTGTGCCCGGGCATTGTCGTGCATGAGCAGGAAATCTTAATGCTAATTTAAATGAAAAACTTACTAATATTCCTAATACAATAATTAACTGGATGAGCGAGCATAATCTCGAAATCAACTTCACCAAAACCAAATTAATTACTTTTCACCCTCGACAAACAAATCAAACCAATTTAAACTTTATATATAACCAACAAAAATTACAACCGACTTCCAAACAAAAACACTACAAAGTGAAAAATAACTTCTAACGTCTTCTAAAGTCGAGACTTCAATTTCGGAAGTCGGTGTTCCTGTTTTCGTTTCTTCGTTTTTTGACACCGACTTCCGAAATTGAAGTCTCGAACTGAGACGCATAAGGTCGGATGTCGAAATTGAAGCAATAGAATTTCTATTGTTTCAATTTCGACATCCGACCTTATGCGTCTCAGGTCCAGAAGTTATTTTTCACTTTGTACCGTTTTTGTTTGGAAGTCGGTTGTAATTTTTGTAAGAAAGTTTTTTATTTTTCACTTTTTAGTTGTGGTAGGTAACACTGGTACTTAGCTGAATCCGGTAAGACTGGAAGCTGACCCTAATATAGTTGGGAAAAAGGCTAGGCTGATGATGAGTTGTGGTAGGTACATAATGGACCAGTTCTATAGGCTAATGAAAAGCTAATAAAAAAGGCCTGGCTAAGCCAGAATAGATAAACCCAATAACACGAAACTTAAATAAACAAAACCGGTGGAATGAGAGTATACTAGGGTGAACTGTTCACACCTGCGTACTCCTTTAAAGCGTACCAGTGTGATGTTATGTTATTGATAAGTACGAGGACAGAGACGAGTGAAACCACCGCTTGCTAGTAACGCACTTTCGTTTATTCATTTATTCTTAGTGGTGCGTAGGCACATATTCGATATTATAATTGTAACCGCTTAGAAATAACGCATATCTCTGTAGTCTATTTGCTGAAACTTCAGGTATGCCACGGTGCGGTCCGAAAATCGACAACAATGGCTTATGATCGGTACGGAGAATAAACGGGACCGACCTGCCATATAAATATTGGTGAAATCGCCTAACACCAAAAATAATCGCAGTCGCTTTCTTTTGTATCTGCGAGTAACGTTTCTCAGCAGCGTTAAGAGTCCGCGACGCGAAAGAAATCGGTCTCTCAGTCCTATCGGGTTCTATTTGCGATAATATTGCTGAAAGACCTGACGGTGATGCATCAACAGTTAAAATAATGGTCGCGTCTGGGTTGAAATGAGCTAATACTTGATCTGACGCTAAACATTTTTTAATCGCAATGAAAGCTTCGTCGTGCTCCCGTGTCCAAGCCCACTTGTTACCCTTTTTCAACAACTCATACAAAGGGCTCATAATCGAAGACGCGTTATGAACGAAGTTCCTATAATAATTTACCAGCCCCAAAAAAGACTGTAATTGATTAACATTAGTTGGCACCGGTGCCTCTGTCATGGCTTTAATTTTCAGTGGTGATTTATGCAACCCATCTTTATTTATCACGTAACCAAGGTAATTAATTTCGTCTTTGAAAAACTCACACTTATCTTTTTGTAAGGTGAGTCCCGCATCCTGTAATTTCTGTAGCACTTGATGTAATCTCTCCAAGTGCTCAGATCTAGTTTTCCCGGTTATTAAAATATCATCAAGCATACAGAGTGTGCCGGGCACGCCAGCCAGAACGCCCTCCATCGCGCGCTGGAACACAGCCGGTGCGCTTGCAATACCAAAACAAAGGCGTGTTTGTTTGTATATTCCCCTATGCGTATTTATGCACGTTATTTCTTGTGACTCATCATCCAACAATAATTGGTTGTAAGCATTTGACAGGTCTAGTTTAGTAAACTGTTGACCCCCACACAACTTAGAAAATAGTTCGGTTACTGTTGGCAAAGGATATTGATCGATAACTAACTGCTTGTTTACACCAGTGGAATAATCGGCGCATATACGTATAGATCCATTTTGCTTTAACACTGGCACTATCGGTGACGCATACCGCGCGTGATCAACCCGTTTCAATAATCCTAAACCTACTAACCGATCTATCTCATTATCTTGATGAAAATTAAATGGGACCACATGACAAACACCAGCTTTCGAATAAAAAAGAATCATCAAAATCGGTTCACCAATAAAAAGTTCTGAGGTAACACAAATAAAAAAAATACAACCGAATTGATAACCTCCTCCTTTTTTGCGAAGTCGCTTAAAAAATTGTAGTAGTTAATGATGTCACTCTCCTAGGTTTGACAATAGACACACATATAAACTGGAAAACCCACATACAGAAAGTTAAATACAAAATTTCAAAGTTTTCGTATGCCCTACGAGAAATAAAAATCTTGAGAGGTGTCAAGGGACACCCGGATGGAACGAAGTTCCTTTAGTGTATTTATATATGTGTATATATATATATGTCGCATCAGGGCTGGCCGATAGATGTAAACCATCGGGAAGTCAGGATGTATTCCCTTAAGTTAAGACATCGTGTGTGGGCAGGTCGGTGGGTATAATCGTGCAAATGAAATCACATAAGTTATTCGATACACTGGGTTTATTCAAATAGACACAAGTTACATTCTTGCTTACTAATATTACGGATCGACACTGATTCTACGACGTCTTAGCTCTACGGCTGTCCGTACTCAACTGCTATCTTCTATGGCGGGGACCACGAAAGCGGTTAGAAAAAGCGCGCCAATGCGTAGTTGCTCTTGATTGCCGCTAGGGGCGTGCTTGTGATTTGACTTTACGTCCGTACTATTGACTAAACCCGACACAGCCATCCTGCAAGACAGGCGTCCTCGTCTGTTCCTCAGTGTCAGGTTTTAACAGTGTATCGAATCATGTGGAAATTCTCAATGGATGTCCTCAGTCCTTGGGGAAAGCTGAGGGATCTGTCAGACTTACTAAAACCACATGGTGTTCTCTAGGCCGTAATTCCTCTTGAGAGGCGAACGTGGAACACACACGTCGCCTTCTCGGGCCTCTCTCAGGTGACAGATCCCCAAATCTATCACCCGTAGGCATCTTGTTCTTGTCCTTGCTCCATGCCATCTCATGGTAACCTCGTGTTACACCACACGTCGCCAGGCAATCCATCCTGGCAATCTCGCATCATACAAGGGGGAAGTTTTTCTGAAAAATACAAAATTTTCAAACAGTATTTCCTCATCCAATCCTGACTCATACTGGAACATTTGAAACAATCAAACATGATCATTTAAATCTCTGAAGACTAAAGAAGTAGTCTTTGTTGGATACTCAGAAGATCCAAATGGTTATTATTTCAGGGATTCTTCAAATCCAAGAAGCGTACAGAAGTCGAGAGATGTAACATTTTTTGAAAATATTTTTTCACAATTTAAGGTAATGCTGTTGAATCTGTGAAAACGGAACCAGTCATTTTGATTGATGAGCAGCAGCAGCAGGATGAGAAAGAATTTCGTCAAGAAAATAATTCTGTATGTAGTGATGATGAAAATGATTATAATTCAGCAGAATCAGAGGATCCTACAAGTCCTGAACGGATAGAGCCAGCTGTGGATCAGCAAGTTAGTAGATATCCTACTAGGATTCGTAAACAACCAGATTTCTTTACCTCTAAGGTATTTGCTGAAGAGATTATTGAACCGAGGAATTATCTCGAGGCAGTGAATGCAAATTATGCTGATAGATGGCATTTGGCAATGACTGATGAACACAATTCTTTGTTAAAATTAAAAACCTGGAAGCTTGTTGACTGACCCAATGGAAATAAAAAGTTCATACCTTGTAAGTGGGTCTATAAATTAAAAATGGATGCTGACGGAAATATTATGAAGTATAAGGCAAGACTAGTGGTTAAAGGTTTCAGACAAGTAGAAGGTGTTGACTACAATGAAACATTTGCCCCTGTAGTTCGTCATTCTTCACTCCGTACATTGTTTGCTTTAGCTGTAGAAATGGGCCTACAAATGAGAAACTTGGATGTTGATATAGCTTTTCTAAATGGAGATCTTGAAGAGGAAGTTTTTATGGAACAACCTTAAGGAACGAAATTACGAAATAAAGAAAGGCCATGAAGCTCAAGTTTGTCTGCTGCAGAAATCCTTATACGGGCTCAAACAAGCACCACGAGTATGGAACAGGATGTTGGATAAAACACTGTTGAAGTTAGGTTTTGAAAAAACTCCTTCGGAACCATGCGTGTATAAAAAACTTTTTTGTAAAGAGTTTGTCATATTGGCAGTTTTTGTCGATGACATTATTATCTTTTACCAAAATGAAATAACATTTGACATTGTCAAACATGATTTAAAAAATATTTTTTCAATCAAAGATCTGGGCGAATTAAAATATTATCTCGGATTAAATATCCATAGAAGCGACGATGGTGAAGTAAAGGTTAATCAAAGAACATTTATTTCAAGTTTGCTGAAAAAAATTGGTATGGATATGTGCAAGATGGTTAAGATTCCATCAAGCCTGAAGAAGCTAAGTACTGGAAATGGAGAAAACGAGTATCCATTTCAAAGTTTAATTGGATCCCTTATGTTTTTGGCAGTAAACACTCGCCCTGACATAGCATTTGTGACGAGCTATCTCAGTCAGTTCAACACAAAGTTCAATAAAGAACATTGGCTTGCAGCAAAGAGAGTGTTGCAATATTTGCGAGGTACTATAGATTATGCTCTTACTTACAGAAAGACTGGGGAGTACCTTAAAGGATACACGGACTCAGATTGGGCTAACTGTAGCATAGACCGAAAGTCATATACTGGCTACTATTTTACGCTGGCTGGAGGTCCTGTAATGTGGCAGGCTAAAAAGCAGCAGACGATTGCTCTGTCATCTACTGAGGAGGAGTATATCGCACTAACCGCTGCGGCTAAAGAGGCGTGTTACTTAAGACGATTTGTATCGGCAATAACCGGTAAGTCTGATACTGTTACTTTGTTTAACGACAGTCAGAGTGCACAAAGTTTAATGCACAACCCTGTCCATCACGAGCGAACGAAACATATAGATACAAGATATCACTTTATACGGGAGAAGGTATCTGACGGTATAATAGATATTAAATTCGTCAGATCAGATTTGAATTTCGCTGATATGCTAACGAAACCGCTAGGGCGTATTGCACATAAGAGATGTGTAGCTGGTTTAGATTTAGCACAGGTTTTGATAATGTGGTATTTTACTTTTTAACCGACTTTCGAAAAAGGAGGAGGTTCTATGTTCGACTTCTTGTATGTTTTTTTTTTTTTTTTTTTTGTGTATGTTCACTGATATCTCCGTCAATTGTGGACCGATTTAAAAAAATCTTTTTTTGTTTGAAAGAGTTTGTTCCGAAATTGGTCCCATTTTAATTTGGTGAAGATCTGATGAAGAACTTCGAAGATATACAACAGAACTCTTCAATAAATAGCGGCAAAACTCTCGGGACTGCTGCAATCGCATGTCTGTTTATTGTTTAGACCATTTCATAACATAACTTCACGCCAGTACGCTCTTAAGGGGTAAGCAGATCTCTCATTTGATCGGTTTTGTTCAAGTTACATGATATTTGGGTAATCTATTCTGGCGTTATAGGAAACTAACTAAACAACTTGCCTATTAGGTAGGTACAACTAAAAAGTGAAAAATAAAAAAACTTTTTTACAAAAAAATACTACCGACTTCCAAATAAGAAAACTACAAAGTGAAAAATAACTTTATTTTTGGAAGTCGGTGTCCATAACGCAAAAAAAATGGTACCTACGAAAGACACCGACTTCCAAAAATAAAGTTATTTTTCACTTTGTAGTTTTCTTATTTGGAAGTCGGTAGTATTTTTTTGTAAAAAAGTTTTTTTTAGAGAGTTTTAATTGAGTGCGGATGTTGTAAATGTATACTATTCTATACCTATTAAACCTCTCTGATAAGATAAAGAAGAAATTACTTGTTTAAAAGGATGTTTGTATTCTATCTATTGTTTTTACAACTCAGAATAAAATTTTCACACCAATAAGCCGTATTTTTCCCTAGAAACTCCAATAAGAATATTCCCAACCACATCAAGAAGAGCTGTGGCTGTGCTGTGCCCCTTGCGAAAGCCCAACTGAACAAGCGGCCAAATGCTGTGATCCTCAAGGTAAGACCGAAACTGGTTAGAGACAACCTTCTCCAGGACCTTGGAGAGGCATGGCAGTAAACTAATCGGACGAAGTTCCTTCACACTGGTAGGACTAGAAACTTTAGGGATGAGTCTAACTATTGCCAATTTCCACAGATCCGGGAAAGATGAGGTTGTGATGGAACGGTTAATGATGGCCGTTATAGCTGAAAGGGTCCGAGGAAGAGTCATCATCAGCATCTCAAGAGAGATATGATCACAACCCTGTGCATTGGACTTGAGACTATGCAACAGCTTCAGTACCATATCCTCATGAACGGGCTCAAGCTGGAAGTGATAGTTACTGACTGTATCTGTGGTGCTCAAAGTACTTCAGATGAGTTAACCGGACCGAACCGCAGGTGAGGTCCGGTTATATACGAGACCAGGATGGCTTTCTTACTGGTTGAGGTTTGTATAATGCTTTTCTCAAAAATGAAAGAAAGTTTAACAACAAATTCGTTTATTTATTGTTGAAGGTTACATTCACATACATGATATTGTGATCGATTTACCGGGGGCATTTATATTTGTTTGTTGTACGTCTTGATTAACGGAATCAAAAATATATCTATATCATAAAATGTCATACCAATAAAAAATCATTTTTGCAAAAAAACACTACTGACTTCCAAATAAAAAACTACAAAGTGAAAAATAACTTTATTTTTGGAAGTCGTTGTCATCTTTCATAGCTACCAATTTTTATGCCATATAGACACCGACTTCCAAAAATAAAGTTATTTTTCAGTTTGTAGTTTTTTATTAGGAAGTCGGTAGTATTTTTTTGCAAAAATGTTTTTTTATTTTACCCTTTTTAGTTGTACCTCCTAATAGGCAAGTTGTATAGTACGAGTAAGTAAGTACCTATAACGCCAGAATAGATTACCCGAATAACATGAAACTTGAACTTAATCGGTGAAATGAGGGATCTGGGTACCTCTTTAGAGCGCACTGGCGTGATGTTATGTTACGAAATGGTATAAACAATAAACAGCCATGCGATTGCAGCAATTTCGAGAGATTTGCCGTTATTTATTGAAGAGTTCTGTTGTATATCTCCGCAGTTGTTTATCAGATCTTCACCAAATTAAAATGCGACCAATTTCGAAATATGCTCTTTCAATCAAAAAAATAATTTTCGAAATCGGGCCACCATTGACGGAGATATCGGTGAACATACACAAAAAAAAAACACATAATGTCGAACATAGAACCTCCTCCTTTTTGGTAAGTCGGTTAAAAATTGAGATAGATATATAATTGGAGCCTCCCTCCTATAACCATGTTATAATGGCTAGACTCTAATATGTGTCTGGCTGGTACTATGTTTTTTATTGTAAGCAGATCTGAAGAGGATGACCTACTGTCTAGAGATGGGTGTTTTCGGTTTTTTGCACAAACGGTTATGTAACCGATATACAGATTTCATATCTATATCGAAAACGGTTTTCAGATATCGATATCATTTAGTACAGTTTGCATAAGTTATAAAAAATCTTTTTTACAAAAAAATACTACCGACTTCAAAACTTAAAACCGTAACTTGGTTAAATAAGAAAACTACAAAGTGAAAAATAACTTTATTTTTGGAAGTCGGTGTCTTTCGTAGGTACCATTTTTTGCGTTATGGACACCGACTTCAAAAAATAAAGTTTTTTTTCACTTTGTAGTTTTCTTATTTAGAAGTCGGTAGTATTTTTTTGTAAAAAAGTTTTTTGAGAAAAGGTACATTACTAAATTACTTACCTATTAGGTACAACCAAAAAGTGAAAATAAAAAAATCTTTTTTACGAAAATAGTTATTTATGCTACAAGTGCGGGAAGTATGTGATTTCCGTTGAGTCCTATTTTTATTCACGAGCGAGCGAAGCGAGTGAGTGGATAAATCGAGACGAGTCGGAAATCATCTTACGCACGTGTATCATACAATATTTTACTATGCATTGTGCGAGGAAATAAAAAAATATATCTGAACCAAGCAAGAAATTAACAAAATGGCGCTTATTCAAAGGCGCTCAGCATATCCACAGATTAACTAATAAAAGCTGTCACGTCGTAACGCAAAAAGGCACGAGCAAAATATTCATTCTGCCAAACATATTTAATGAATACTTATTTAAAATTAATTTATTGATCAAAATCTAAATCTAGAGTAATAAAAACGCCTTAAATGAAGTATTAGTTTTGTTTTACCTTTTATATGAATGATAATATGTACTTAACTAATTTTTAAAACTTTTCTCAAATAATAAAAACTCTATGCGGCGGGCTGACGTTGCAGTTAAAAATTAAAAAAGTACAGGAAAGTAAAAAGCACTAGTAAAAAAAAGTGACACTTTCCGCACAGTTTAGCTGCTTGGAAAACGCTCTTTTCGAGGACATGCATTGTAATAGTTATTTATGCTACAAGTGCGGGAGGTAGGTGATTTCCGATGAGTGGCATTTTTATTCACGAGCGAGCGAAGCGAGTGAGTGGATAAATCGACACGAGTCGGAAATCATCTTACGCACGTGTATCATACAACATTTTACTATGCATTGTGCGAGGAAATAAAAAAATATATCTGAACCAAGCAAGAAATTAATAAAATGGCGCTTATTCAAGGGCGCTCAGCATATCCACAGATTAACTAATAGTTCATAGTTCTACTGCGCATGTGCAATAGCTGTCACGTCATAACGCAAAAAGGCACGAGCAAAATATTAATTCTGCCAAACATATTTAATGAATAATTAAAATTAATTTATTGATCAAAATCTAAATCTAGAGTAATTAGAAACGCCTTAAATGACGTATTAGTTTTGTTTTACTTTTTATATGAATGATAATCTGTACTTAACTAATTTTAAAACTTTTCTCAAATATTAAAAACTCTATGCGGCGGGCTGACGTTGGAGTTAAAAATTAAAAAAAAACAGGAAAGTAAAAAGCACTAGTAAAAAAAAGTGACACTTTCCGCACAGTTTGGCTGCTTGGAAAACGCTCTTTTCGAGGACATGCATTGTAAAAATATTTGTACCGAGTATTTTCTCGTAAAAAGTTTTTTTAGCATATATTTTGAAAATAGCAGAACAATTTACGAGGTAACATCGCTGTGCAGCGCGGGAATGAATTAGTCCAAGAGCGAGCGAAGCGAGGTCGGGAACTTACTGCACCCCGATACGGATATGTTAGGTTCTCCTTCATATATTATGTTTATTAAGACCCTGCAGACAGATACAGGAGCCCCACTGTTTTTGACACCTTTACTTTCAATTTATTTTCGCTCGTTAAAGCTAAATTATAAAAGGGATAGTATTTAAATACTATCCCTTTTATAATTCTCATAAGGCTTTAGTTACAATCAAATGTGGTGGCCCAATGACTAAAGACCTCGCATCTCTTCGAGGTCATGGGGTCAAATCCGGGTAATTTCATAGTAAATGTGATTTTCAATTCATAATTATATACTTTCTAAGTTTATCTTGGACATCGCTGACAACGGTGAAGGAAAACATCGTGAGGAAACCTAAAATTATAGTTAATATATGTTTATACCATTCCCCCTCTAAAAAGCTTATTTTATTCACTGAAAACAGTGAATAGAAAGCACTTTTACTCACTGTTTTGGTGTTTGAATTTAGAACACACCAATATATATTCGACGTCCATCTCAATGCTATACAAACTCCTTCTGCATCAAAAACTCGATACAAACTCCTTGTGCAAAGAATATTCGACTTTCAAACTTCTTCATCGATTTAATTTTCCGTTTGTAAATATTTAGGATTTCAATAATTATTTTCATGATTTTGATTTTAGTCTGGGATGTTTAGTGAATACTTATTTGGATTGTAATTCTAATATTAATTGCATTGGTAAAATTAATTATAATTATGTAACGTAACGGAGGTGGTCACTGGCCCCTGAAACACAGATGCTGTTACCTAGCTCAGCTTCAATTTACAAAAAATGTGAAACCCTGAGTTTTCAATTTTTTTGTAAATTTGGAAAGTAATAAAACATTTATTTATTATTATTCCTTGTGCTTTTCGCTTAAATCTTTCTTTTTCTCGTAGTCATGGTATAAAATATAGTATGCAACTCTTGAATAAAACACATTTATATCGGTGGCCATGAATCACTCGCGTCGCTCAGGATTCTAACACTTCATTCAAGATTCTAACATTCAATCATCATGAATCACTCCCTACGGTCGTGATTCAGTTGATAAAATCCTTTACTTGTTCGTGATTCTATGGCCCTCGCTTTAAAACCGTCCTTTATTCACTAGTTGCATAATATACTATTATACCAAGCCCCCTCTAAAAACCTTATTTTCTTCACTGATTTTCTTCAATAAAAAGCACTTTTAATCATTGTTTTGGTGTTTGAATTTGGAACACACCAATACATTCGACCTACATCAACTGCTTTTTAACACGCTTTTATTAGCTTGGTATGTATGTATCTATGTATCAATGTAACGGAATCTTTGAACGTGATTTTCACCCACTTCAAAACGTTGGATTGATTTGAAACTTTGCACACTTATCAAGGACCGATGACAATGCAATAATTTAAACAGTTTGTCCTATTATCCTTACCAATAAAGCGTGTTTTTTAGTTTTTAGAACTACAATTTATTACTCAGTCTTTGCAATGAATAAATCACTGAAAACAGTAAATAAAAAGCACTTTTAGTCACTGTTTTGGTGTTAGAATTTGGAACTCACCAATACATACGACCTCTATCCTAATGCTATATATCCTCCTTGCGCATAAAATACTCGATAAAAACTTCTTGTGCAGAGAATACTCGACTTTCAAACTCCTTCTTTGATTTTAATTTTGAGTTTGTTTATATTTAGGACTAGCTGTCCCACGCGGCTTCGCTCCCGTCAATTGGCTACGTACCTGCCCTACACCTACCCTACACCTACCCTACACCTACCCTACGCCTACCCTACGCCTACCCTACGCCTACCCTACGCCTACCCTACGCCTACCCTACGCCTACCCTACGCCTACCCTACACTTACCCTACACCTACCCTACACCTACCCTACCCTACCTACCCTACCTACCCTTACTACTACTATACTAATGTAACCTGTAAATTTTTGTTACTACCGGCGGCGGCGATCTAATTATCGATCGCCTACCCTACGCCTACCCTACACTTACCCTACACCTACCCTACACCTACCCTACACCTACCCTACACCTACCCTACACCTACCCTACACCTACCCTACACCTACCCTACACCTACCCTACACCTACCCTACACCTACCCTACACCTACCCTACACCTACCCTACACCTACCCTACACCTACCCTACACCTACCCTACACCTACCCTACACCTACCCTACACCTACCCTACACCTACCCTACACCTACCCTACACCTACCCTACACCTACCCTACACCTACCCTACACCTACCCTACACCTACCCTACACCTACCCTACACCTACCCTACACCTACCCTACACCTACCCTACACCTACCCTACACCTACCCTACACCTACCCTACACCTACCCTACACCTACCCTACACCTACCCTACACCTACCCTACACCTACCCTACACCTACCCTACACCTACCCTACACCTACCCTACACCTACCCTACACCTACCCTACACCTACCCTACACCTACGCTACACCTACCCTACACCTACCCTACACCTACCCTACACCTACCCTACACCTACCCTACACCTACCCTACACCTACCCTACACCTACCCTACACCTACCCTACACCTACCCTACACCTACCCTACACCTACCCTACACCTACCCTACACCTACCCTACAACTACCCTACACCTACCCTACACCTACCCTACACCTACCCTACACCTACCCTACACCTACCCTACACCTACCCTACACCTACCCTACACCTACCCTACACCTACCCTACACCTACCCTACACCTACCCTACACCTACCCTACACCTACCCTACACCTACCCTACACCTACCCTACACCTACCCTACACCTACCCTACACCTACCCTACACCTACCCTACACCTACCCTACACCTACCCTACACCTACCCTACACCTACCCTACACCTACCCTACACCTACCCTACACCTACCCTACACCTACCCTACACCTACCCTACACCTACCCTACACCTACCCTACACCTACCCTACACCTACCCTACACCTACCCTACACCTACCCTACACCTACCCTACACCTACCCTACACCTACCCTACACCTACCCTACACCTACCCTACACCTACCCTACACCTACCCTACACCTACCCTACACCTACCCTACACCTACCCTACACCTACCCTACACCTACCCTACACCTACCCTACACCTACCCTACACCTACCCTACACCTACCCTACACCTACCCTAC
The DNA here is from genome assembly GCA_948252205.1 of Orthosia incerta. Lineage (NCBI taxonomy): Eukaryota > Metazoa > Arthropoda > Insecta > Lepidoptera > Noctuidae > Orthosia > Orthosia incerta. Next base: position 29,285,267 of record OX411759.1, read on the forward strand.
ACCTACCCTACACCTACCCTACACCTACCCTACACCTACCCTACACCTACCCTACACCTACCCTACACCTACCCTACACCTACCCTACACCTACCCTACACCTACCCTACACCTACCCTACACCTACCCTACACCTACCCTACACCTACCCTACACCTACCCTACACCTACCCTACACCTACCCTACACCTACCCTACACCTACCCTACACCTACCCTACACCTACCCTACACCTACCCTACACCTACGCTACACCTACGCTACACCTACCCTACACCTACCCTACACCTACCCTACACCTACCCTACACCTACCCTACACCTACCCTACACCTACCCTACACCTACCCTACACCTACCCTACACCTACCCTACACCTACCCTACACCTACCCTACACCTACCCTACAGCTACCCTACACCTACCCTACACCTACCCTACACCTACCCTACACCTACCCTACACCTACCCTACACCTACCCTACACCTACCCTACACCTACCCTACACCTACCCTACACCTACCCTACACCTACCCTACACCTACCCTACACCTACCCTACACCTACCCTACACCTACCCTACACCTACCCTACACCTACCCTACACCTACCCTACACCTACCCTACACCTACCCTACACCTACCCTACACCTACCCTACACCTACCCTACACCTACCCTACACCTACCCTACACCTACCCTACACCTACCCTACACCTACCCTACACCTACCCTACACCTACCCTACACCTACCCTACACCTACCCTACACCTACCCTACACCTACCCTACACCTACCCTACACCTACCCTACACCTACCCTACACCTACCCTACACCTACCCTACACCTACCCTACACCTACCCTACACCTACCCTACACCTACCCTACACCTACCCTACACCTACCCTACACCTACCCTACACCTACCCTACACCTACCCTACACCTACCCTACACCTACCCTACACCTACCCTACACCTACCCTACACCTACCCTACACCTACCCTACACCTACCCTACACCTACCCTACACCTACCCTACACCTACCCTACACCTACCCTACACCTACCCTACACCTACCCTACACCTACCCTACACCTACCCTACACCTACCCTACACCTACCCTACACCTACCCTACACCTACCCTACACCTACCCTACACCTACCCTACACCTACGCTACACCTACGCTACACCTACCCTACACCTACCCTACACCTACCCTACACCTACCCTACACCTACCCTACACCTACCCTACACCTACCCTACACCTACCCTACACCTACCCTACACCTACCCTACACCTACCCTACACCTACCCTACACCTACCCTACACCTACCCTACACCTACCCTACACCTACCCTACACCTACCCTACACCTACCCTACACCTACCCTACACCTACCCTACACCTACCCTACACCTACCCTACACCTACCCTACACCTACCCTACACCTACCCTACACCTACCCTACACCTACCCTACACCTACCCTACACCTACCCTACACCTACCCTACACCTACCCTACACCTACCCTACACCTACCCTACACCTACCCTACACCTACCCTACACCTACCCTACACCTACCCTACACCTACCCTACACCTACCCTACACCTACCCTACACCTACCCTACACCTACCCTACACCTACCCTACACCTACCCTACACCTACCCTACACCTACCCTACACCTACCCTACACCTACCCTACACCTACCCTACACTTACCCTACACCTACCCTACACCTACCCTACACCTAACCTACCCTACCTACCCTACCTACCCTACCTACCCTACCTACCCTTACTACTACTATACGAATGTAACCTGTAAACTTTTGTTACTACCGGCGGCGGCGATCTAATTAAAATTAACATAAAAGCTGCTATTGTGAGTCAATTTTAAAAGATAGACATATGCTGACGCGGACTTTTTTTTAGAACTTTTAACGAAGAACAATTCCATCATACATTATATTTGCGTAACTTAAACCGTTTACGCAGCGCACGCAAGAAAAGCTCTCACAAAGGAATATTTTTGTCCGTTTTTGCAACATTTTTCATTTATGCTCGGCTCCTATTGTTTGTAGCGTGAATTTATATAGCCTTTAACCTATCTCGATAAATGGACTACCCAACATAAAAAGAATTTTTCAATTCCAACCAGTAGTTCCTGAGATCAGCGCGTTCAAACAAACAAACTCTTCAGCTTTATAATATTAAGTATAGATTTCAATAATGATTTTGATTTAATTCTAGGATATTTATTAAGTACTTATTTGTATTGTAGTTCTAATATTAATTGCAATGGTGTTTAATTAAATTAAATTATGTAACGTAACGGAGGTGGTCACTGGCCCCTGAAACACAGGTGCTCTAGCTTCAGCTTCAGCTTAGGGGTCAGGGTTTCACATTTTTTGTAAATTTTGAAGGTAATGAACCATTTATTTAATTATTTATTTGTCGGGTTTAGCAATAGTACGGACGTCAAAACAAATCGCAAGCACGCCATCTGGCGGAAATCAAGAGCAACTACGCAATGGATTGCTTTTTATCACCACTTGCTTGGTGGGGAATATGGCAGTTGAGTACTAACAGCCTTAGAGCGAAGACGTCGTAGAATCAGTGTCAATCCGTAATAATATTAAGCAAGATTGTAAATGTAACATGTGTCTATTTGAATACACTCAGTTAATCGAATAACCAAGCCAAGTCAGAGGCCTGAGGGTTTCCCAGAGGCGGCTTAATTAACTCTGACACCAAAGGTGGCCACACCTCACACGAAAGAAGAAGATCGAATAATTTGTGTGATTTAATTTTCACGATTGACCCACCTACCCACACACGATGTCTTAACGTAAGGGAATACTTCCTGATGTTTTGCATCTATCGGCTAGCCTTGATGTGACATATTAATATTCCTTGTGTTTTTCGCTTAAATATTTCTTTTTCTCGTAGTCATGGTATAAAATATAGTATGAACTTTTGAATAAACGGATTTATATCGAGGGCCATGAATCACTCGGGTCGCTCATGATTCTAACACTTGAATCACTCGCTATGCTCGAGATTCATCTATGGCGTTCGCTTGAAATCCGTCCTTTATTCACTAGTTGTATAATATACTATGTAAATCACCATGTTTGATGTTTTTAACCCCCGACGGAAAAAGAGGTGTCTTATAAGTTTGACGTGTGCCTGTGTATTTGTGTCTTTCTGTGACATCATAGCGTCCAAACGGGTGAACCGATTTTGATTTAGTTTTTTTTGTTTGAGAGGTGATTTTTTTGACACTCTCATAAAAATCTTCTTAGCTATGTTTGAATAAAATCGAATCAGTCGTTCAAAAGTGATGGGCGTTTTACTGTTACTGTTACGTGTCATAATTACGTGTTCAATAGATTGCCGATCGAAACGTATCTATAAATCATGGAGCATGAAATAAAAATTGGTCGGGGGGTTTTTTACATTGAAATTTAAAAAACCACAGACAGACACACAGACAAAGTCCCCTTTCAAACAAAAAAAAACTAAATCAAAATCGGTTCATCCGTTTAGGCGCTATGATGCCACAGACAGACACACAAATACACAGATACACAGCAACACATGTCAAACTTATAACACCCCTCTTTTTCCGTCGAGGGTTAAAAATGAAGGTCAGAAGGTCATTTCAGCTGGTCTAGAGAAAAGTAAAATTTAATGAGCAATTTCGTCTTATGGTTGGTTCATTTAAAAGAAACTCTTCAAGACTTGGCTTTTCTTAAAAGTAAAAACCCATGGATTTCCGCCTAGTTCTTATCGGTTTTAGATCATACTCGTCCATAAATACATTGAAACACAACTCTAGAATTACTCTGAACAATTTGCCTGAAAAGCCTCGTCGCGTTGTCTCGTCTGTTTGCAGGAGCCTCAAAAAATGAGAAAACCGTAAAATACCAACAAAACAAACAATTTCGCAATAAATAATACTCGGTGACACACATCTAAAATAAACTTATTGTCCTTTATCAGGTTTTCCTCAATATTTCACGATATTCCACCAGGAGCGCAGAGGTCTAATCTGGCCAATAGTTGGGCAATTTGTTCCTATTGTGGTTTGCGACCGCCTGCGTGATATGAACACTTGGTACTTTGTGGTGCCTTATTATTATGTTTTGTTGTAAACATATTGTGATTTTAAGGTAGATTAGGTATTCATATATGTATAACATGCATTAGTAATATATATTAGGAATTCCGATGCTAACATAAATTGGGATTATTTATTTTAGTTATTTAGTGAGATGAAGTATGAACAAGAAAAACATTTTTACAAAAAAATACTACCGATTTCCAAATAAGAAAACTACAAAGTGAAAAATAACTTTATTTTTGGAAGGCGGTGTCTTTCGTAGGTACCATTTTTTTTGCGTTATGGACACCGACTTCCAAAAATAAAGTTATTTTTTACTTTGTAGTTTTCTTATTTGGAAGTCGTTAGTATTTCGTTGTAAAAATGTTTTTTAATTTTTCACTTTTTAGTTGTACCTACCTAATAGGCAAGTTGTTTAGTAAGTTTCCTATAACACCAGAATAGAATACCCGAATATCATGAAACTTGAACAAAACCGATCAAATGAGAGATCTGCTTACCCCTTAAGAGCGTACTGGTGTGATGTTATGTTATGAAATGGTATAAACAAACATGCGATTGCAGCAGTCCCGAGAGATTTGCCGTTATTTATTGAAGAGTTCTGTTGTATATCTTCGAAGTTCTTCATCAGATCTTCACCAAATTAAAATGGGACCAATTTCGGAACATACTCTTTCATACAAAAAAAAAAGAATTTTCAGAATCGGTGCACAATTGACGGAGATATCGGTGAACATACATAAAAAAACATACAAGAAGTCGAACATAGAACCTCCTCCTTTTTCGAAAGTCGGTTAAAAATGAGAACAACAGCGGGAGAAATGGAAGGAGGAGTAGAAAAATAAATTCAGGCTGGCTAAATTCATAAATTAATTAATACACGGACATCACATATCCTAAACCACGAAGGCATTTTAACGATTTCGATAGCAATATATTGGTTTTCGCATATCTGGACAAATTCGTTTTGACGATAAAAAAAAATCTTTTTTTGCACCCTTGCAGATCTCGGTCATCCAGGTACTACATACAATTTCCTGCAACAGTAACGGTGTAAGAACTCATAATACGGGATTTTTTTTACTATTGTAGCTCTCCGTACAATGGCCGGTGATATTGTTACTATTGTAGCTCTCCGTACAATGGCCGGTGATATTGCAGTCACCTCAACCTATGTCATGTTTTATAGATGGTTTGATTTCAATGATACGTCTTGTTCGTGAACGGGCGTCATCAGTTGTGGTTGGTCATAACTTGGCTGCCTCGGCTTGTTTTTAACCTCCGACGGAAAAAGAGGGGTGTTATAAGTTTGACATGTGTTGCTGTGTATCTGTGTATTCCCTGAACGGATGAACCGATTTTGTTTTTTTTTTTAAGCTATTGCATAGCTTCTATCACGGGACTTGAGCGCGGGGACCGAATCCAGAAATTCCGTAACGAAAAAACCTCACGCTCCCCACTCCGACGGGCAAGGAGGTGTGGCTTGAAGGCCGTGCATCGTCTAACGTCGTTTCAGTTCGGCAGTCTTCGACACGGCGTTGTGTGCGATTAGACGTATTGTACGACTCTACGAAACTCGCACGAATGGAGACGAGCTGCTCCGAAATCGGACGAATACATAAGCAGCTGTTTATGAGAAAGTATATAGGTGTATAGGTATTTATGTACAACAGTGAATAGCTGTACTTGTAAAATTTGTGTATAAAGTGTTTTGAATATGAATGAACAAAGTGCATTTATTATTAATGAAGAAAGTCACGAAAAAATAGTGAAAGAAAATGAGTGAGTACTCTATATACATACATTTTATTATTATCACAAATGCAGATCCACAAGAGTCCACAACAAAATATGGGACCACCATTGACGCGGTATTTTCTAGGTATTTAGAGGATATTAAGTCGCAAACTTATGTTTCTTATTTCAGTTATCATAAACCTATAGTTTCAACGATAAATATTCCTGAATAACCAACAGCTACTGTAAAATAATAAAACCCACATGTATTGTAAAATAATAAAAATATTTTAAATAAACAATCTTAACTTTTTTTATTTATTTAATAATAGAAAAAATTGTTTTCTTATCGGTCACCACGCTCAAAAAGTGTAACTTGAATTAATATCAAAGAAAAAGCAATACTGCATGAATAAAAAAAAAATAAAAAAAAAATATAATTGCATAAGTTGATACAAAATGCTATGCAATAGCTTTACTACCACGGCAGTCCCCGAGTGCCACACGTTTTTTTTTTCTTTGAAAGGTGACTTTGTCGAGAGTGTTCTTAGCTAAGTTTTTTTCAAAAGTTATTCGCATTTTACTCTTTGAATCTGGTTTATCCTCAAGATATCGTGTCATTATTACGTGTTTCGATAGATTGTCGATTGAAGCGTGTCTGCTACTAGGTATATTATATGTAGTTTAAAAAGCAAGAAATAAAAATAAAATCGGGGGTTTTTTAAATTTGTAATTTTATCATGTTAACTAAGTACTTATTGTATTTCTGAATCGTTTGTTTTACTTTTTTTGTTTTTTATATTTTATTATTTGAGATGGGTTTGCTCTTGACTCTAGTCTAGGTCAAAGGCAACAGAGACAGAGTCGACGATGGAGTGAGCTTACCCAGAAGAAGCCTGTTCACTCTAACTTTGAAGAGATTCGGGTTGAATGCGTTCGGAAACACTGACGCAGGTAGCGAGTTCCATTCATTCGCTGTGCGCATTATGAAGGATGTTTGGAAGCGTTTGGTGCGAATTGGTGGAATGGCAACAAGGTAAGGATGATAACTTGCAGTGCGTCTAGATGTCCGATGGTAGAAGGGGGCTGGTGGGATGAGGTCGTGGAGTTCTTCAGCACACTCACCGAAGTACAGTCTGTGACGTACAGTCAGCGTGTGAGAAGACCGACAAGCAGGCAACCTTGCGGCGATGAGCCAAGCTGTGAAGCCTGGCACCCGCCAGCTCAACGACGTCGCCAATGAGCCTCCTGGCTCTGCGTTCCACCGAGTCAAGCGCGGCAAGCTGATATTTAGCTGAGCCATCCCAAAGGTGGCTGCAATACTCCATGCAGGATCGGACTTGCGCTTTGTATAGGGTTAAAAGCTGTCCAGACGTAAAGTATCGCTTCACTTTATTTAGGATGCCTAGTTTTTTGGCCGTAATTTGGGCTTTGTACTCAATGGAGGCGCCAAAGTTGAGACTGGATGTCAACTCCATGCCTAGGAGCTCGAGCCGATCAGTCACAGGAACAGACGCACCCCGAAAAGTAGGAGTTTGATCGAAAAGACTCCTTTTAGCGGTAAAAAGACACGCCTGTGTTTTGGTGGCGTTAAAGGAGACCAGATTGTCATCACCCCACTGGGAGACAAGGCTTAAGGTCAAATCTGTCCGCTCCACCATAGCCTCTCTCAAGGAACGAACTTCATCCACGCTGGTTTTTTTGAAAGGTACTTTAGGCGCATTTACGTGCACTTCTTTTTAGTATCTATCTATCAACGCAAACTAAGTTTCCGAACGCAGCGAGGTAAAGTTGGTGCGAGCCGCGAGGAATTAAAGTTCTTGAACGAGGTATGTCATTGCACTGACCGTGAGCGAGCACACGGGTTGCACTGTCATTAAGAAAATAACATCTAATATAATTTGTTATTACCAAAATCAAGAATTGAAGCTTAAAATTACTAGAAGTGAATGTGTTCAGAGCGAGCAGTTGCTGGTTCTTGTGATACCTCATAGAACTACAGAGTATTTTACTCAGAATTTCACAAGATCTCTCAAGTGCCCCTTGTTCATCTGCATTGGAATCTGGTTCCAATTGTGAATTACCAACAAATATGGACTATTGTGATGAAATTTTTAATGAGTGACCTGGGTTTTCAAGACCAAAGCCTTTGCTAGCCATTGAAGAGCCTCCGAAGAAATATACTATTAGCCAGGGTCGGTGCCATTGGATATGTGTCGAATATTATGAAGGACTGTGTTTTAATATGTGTTAACAAACAATATACTATCTGCCTACTTATTTTGTGAAATAATAAATAAATGAGACTTATCATGTTGTTTTTATCAACTTTTATTGTTCTGATACCAAAATCGTATCATACAAAAGCCAAATTCTGTACACAATTTTATCGTTGTAACCCCTTGTCTTGTGGATTCTAGTAATACCTATTCTATATAGGTATGAAAGTCTGTATGTTTGGATATTTGTTTATCACATCTCAATGGTTGAACGTATTTAGAAGAACAATTACACAATGACGAGAATTAAAACCTAGGATATAACAACAAAAAATAAATATAATTAAAATAGATATAATAATAAATAAACGAAATAACAAAGCCTTTTATTCTGTAATCAGAGATATAAACTGTAGTCTATACAATACATGTTTATAGTTTATAAAATGTCCCTAATCTCGGTGTGCCTCTTGGCATAGGCCTTCACTAAAAGTTTCCACTGGGGTCTGTCCTGAGCTACTCGCCGACACCACAGCGCACCGTCGCTTACTTCTTTTGTCTACATCTTGGACCAGCGGTCTTTCCCATATTTCATTCCCATCTCTGACACCGTCTTCCACGGCTTCTATTCCCATCTCTTGTATACCAGTTTGCCACTTTTCTCCATGTCCCTTGGTTATCGCGCATCACTTTTCACATAGTTCCTGTTGATCATTCTCGATTTTCGCGCAGGAAAGCTACTGGCGACCACAAACACATAAACTGGCACTTTTTGAATATTTTTCTTGAAGATCTCACTCAACATCGTCATCACTTCTGCCGAAAGACTGCTGGATACAGGACTTCCCCAGCGTCACCACATCAACGGGTCCTGTGCGTCTTTATATACATCGGATTCCCGTGACCTTAACCAGGTCATCGGTCTACAGAGGGAGGCCTTAAAGCGCTGCGTATTCCACCACGCGGTCGCCACTCCAGAACTTAACAGCCCCATTGACCATCCGTTCTTCTAGCATCTAAGATATATCAGGCGTTAAATAAAATCATCCATCTAATGTTTTCAATAATTCAGGGCGAACATTCTTCTTCCACGCATCGGTCTTCGTTGAGGCATCTCCAAGGAAGACAAGGATGTATCTTCGTCACTCGTTTTATAAGTTTATATATTATTTTGTATTTATTTCGCTTGATCACCGTTTATGCACAGACTTGTCAACTATCAACTGCCAAATGTAACCAGTGTAGCCAGATTCGACGAGCACCAAGTCGCCAAAAAATTCGTTTTTCCATTTATAAAAAACTCAAGTCGACCATTATTCACTAAATCCACGAAACATTCTTCGAAATTTCAATGCGTCAGACACAATAATCATTATAGGTGCCACATAAAAAAAATTTCAGCATTTCTCTATTTTCCTGTGTTGTCGCGACTGAAGTATAATGTAAAATAGTGATCAACAGTTAAAAGCATTTTGGTTGCCAGTTATTTTCATAATTCCTCAGATAATGTTGTATTAGATAGTCTCATTCCGAAATCGTCTAAAATCACCCCATTTTTTTTCTGAGGTAGCCTAATTGCCACCACTCGTAAAAATTGGTCGCCCCGACACCCGAGTAGCCTAAATGGCAAAAAGTCGCCCAACCTGGCTACACTGTTGATGTAACGTTGACAACAGCTAGAGAAAACTTTGATAATTTGAGAATGATCAAATGTGTTTTTCTCAGTTGAGAAACCCAATTGAACTTCAATGAAAGTTTTTTGTATGACATAAGGTATACTTTGGCATGACTTGACTACGTATACTCAAACCTTGCTCAGCATCGCAGAAAACTTAAAGTGGCAGATGATCAAGAGTGACAGATGCTTAAATCGAGATCAGCACATACTTAGCGTCGAATACTCAAATCAGAAACCGGCCCTTAGACTTGCCTGTATTACATGGGATTTCAACATTACTGGCGACATGTGGGCGTAGTACAAGTGCTCATCTGCCCAACCCTTTATGCAATACAGGCGTGATGTTAAGGAAAACTAAAAGGATGTAATGACACGACTTGAATCTAAAGTGGCCGTCTCATTTAAATAGCACATAAAAATAATGTATGTAAGCTTGTATGTTTGGCCCTTTTAATGTTTACTGGTTTAGAACTTTTGGGTACACGAATAAAATATAACGACCGTAAGTAGTTGGGTTTAACGAGTTCGGTTATGTGGACAGTTTAATGTTAATTTGTAAAGCGTGTAAGGAACGGCTTTTTATATGTTGGGCTAGATATAAGCTTACAAGCGTTACAAGCTTTATTACTTTGCTCTCGTATGTGTGTCCGGCAACTGGTAATCCATTTTTCAAGTAATTCTTGGTTAGCGTCAGAATGGCTGGTTGCCTAAAGCAAGCCGCTCTGAAAGTATATTCAAGAATTGCTACCCAATTGCTTATATTTGCTACATTTCTTCAATAATTGCTACATATCATGGATTCAGAGAAATTTTAACATTTTTTTGACCCACTTCTCCGTACCAATTTTAATAAAAGCTTTATATTTTACCTAATGTATGTACGAAGCTCATTCTTAAATTCGTGAAAGTAGCAATTAGTAAGCAATTATTGATATAAAAAACTTTTAGAATGAATTCCGCGTCAATGTGGTGGGTGACCCATGATTGTGAGCGCCTGCACGATTTGAACAAGACGCTGTAGTAAACTGTTGCCTTTCCAAATTATAAAGCACTTCTTCGTACAAATTTTAATAATAGCTCTATTTTTTTACCCAATGTATGTACGAAGCTCAAACTTAAATTCGTGAAAGAAGCATTTAGTAAGCAATTATTGATATACCAAAGTTTTAGAATGAATTCCGCGTCAATGTGGTGGGTGACCCATAATTGTGAGCGCCTGCACGATTTGAACAAGACGCTGTAGTAAACTGTTGCCTTTTCAAATTATAAGGCACTTCTTCGTACAAATTTTAATAAAAGCTCTATTTTTTTTACTCAATGTATGTACGAAGCTCAAACTTAAATTCGTAAAAGAAGCAATTAGTAAGCAATTATTGATACAAAAAACTTTTAGAAATTCTGCGTCCTTCATGCAGAACACGGAGGCGACCAGCCATCCTGACGTCAGAATGGCTGGTCAAAAAAATATTAAAATTTCTCTGAATCCATGATATGTAGCAATTATTGAAGAAATGTAGCAAATATAAGCAATTGGGTAGCAATTCTTGAATATACTTTCAGAGCGGTTTGCTTTAGGCAACCAGCCATTCTGACGTCAGAATGGCTGGTCAAAAAAATATTAAAATTTCTCTGAATCCATGATATGTAGCAATTATTGAAGAAATGTAGCAAATATAAGCAATTGGGTAGCAATTCTTGAATATACTTTCAGAGCGGTTTGCTTTAGGCAACCAGCCATTCTGACGTCAGAATGGCTGGTCAAAAAAATATTAAAATTTCTCTGAATCCATGATATGTAGCAATTATTGAAGAAATGTAGCAAATATAAGCAATTGGGTAGCAATTCTTGAATATACTTTCAGAGCGGTTTGCTTTAGGCAACCAGCCATTCTGACGTCAGAATGGCTGGTCAAAAAAATATTAAAATTTCTCTGAATCCATGATATGTAGCAATTATTGAAGAAATGATGCAAATATAAGCAATTGGGTAGCAATTCTTGAATATACTTTCAGAGCGGTTTCCTTAAGGCAGAAGCAATTAAGCAGAAACTTGACATACTTAAGCGACTGAAAGAATTTGATAGATACTATGGAGCTGATCTCATGATGGAGCCGCAAGGTGGCAATAGCAACTCTTCAACCAGAGAAGACATATCGTGTTTGGGGTTATTGCATGTATAGTGATTTATTTAGAACCAACCAGTTCCAAAATCATGTTTAAAAAATGCTTCATCATCTGCCTAGCCTTTTCCCAAATATATTGGGGTCGGCTTCCAGTCTTACCGGATTCAGCTAAGTACCAGTAAAAAAAAAAAAAAAAAATGCTTGATACTTATTTATAAAAGCTTTATTTACCCTTTTTCTTATTCCTCAACTGTTCTTTTCCGATCGATTTTGTGGCGGGATCCAAGAAAGTTCAATCGCTTCGGTGGGAATCGTCAAGCTTCATTTAATCGGCGTTTTCTGGTGGTCACTGTAGTATAAAGTGACTAATATAAACTGTTATTGTAGTGAGGGTGTTAGGAAAACAATCAGTAATTAAACAACAAACTAGCCTGAACTGCTTTTGGCACTTTGCTCACTCCGGATGCTTTGAGAAACAGTTCGAACAGCTTCCGTCATTCGACGCGTGGCGGACCGCCGCCGTCGAGCTATAATTCCGCTGGAAGCAGTACGTGCTCTATTGATGTAAATCCGTACAAACACGATATTATTGGCACACTGCTACACAATCCTTAGCAGGTTCAGGGCTATTTTAAATTGTGATACACGTAAAATAGACACACCGCTGTCACCATGTAATGAAACACACGCAGGTTGGTTAATTTGCAATTGGGCTTTCATAATTACTATTAACATCCAGCCGTGGCGACTGGTGGTGGCTAGTCGGAGTTGTCTGTGTTGGTGTCGTGTTTTCGGTATGTGCATGCGAACATTCCGCCAATAACAAATTACAGTATGCAATAGGTATTAGTACATTATGGTACACGTGTGTATACCTCGTCTTTGGAGGAAATCAAAGATTGTAAACAAACAATTGCGACCGGGCAGCCGGAGCAAACGCATTTGCACTTTGTACAACAATCATTATTGCTAGACTATAATTATATAAAACGTCAAACTACGCGGGACGTAGAACTACCAAAAATACTAAGTTATTTGAGAGATGGTTGGCCAAATGAATGTGAGCTTCAAAACTTAAAACCATATTTTAATAGGAAGGCAGAACTTTATGAAGAACTAGGATGCGTAATGTGGGGTCATAGGCTGGTGGTGCCGCCAGCGTGTAGGGATAGGGTGTTATCGATGTTGCATGAACCTCACATGGGTATAGTGAAGTCTAAATCTTTAGCCCGAAGCTACGTATGGTGGCCCGGGGTCGATGAGGCAGTGGAGCATATGTGCCGTGGATGCGGGGTGTGTGCAGCCCAAGCGGATGCACCACGCCAACAGTCGCCGCGCATGTGGGCCTGGCCTAGTCGGCCGGATCCATATCGACTACTTGGGACCCATTAGCGGCAGAACATATCTAGTGATAGTGGATGCCACCTCTAAATGGTTGGAAATATTTAATGTATCAAGCACAACCGCGTTTAGTTTGATAGATAGATTGGCAGAACTATTTAGTAGATGGGGGCTACCCAAACAGATAGTTAGCGATAACGGTACTCAGTTTACATCAAGGGAGTTTCAGGATTTTACAAAAGCCAATGGAATAGAACAAATTTTTACAGCCCCTTACCATCCTTCATCAAATGGATTAGCGGAAAATGCAGTTAGGCTTGTAAAAAGGGTAATAAAAAAGGCAATATTAGAAAAACAAAACATAGATAGGGCAATATGGACATTTCTAATGTATTATAGAAACGTAGAACATTCTACAATAGGGGAAAGCCCAGCTACAATATTTGTAGGTAGACGCCTACGAACTAAGCTAGTCATTATCAAAACAGATAGACAAAACAAGGTGCACTTAGCTCAACAACGACAGGTGGAAGCGATAGGTGGGGCGAACAGGAGTATAGGGGGAGAAGGGACGGATATATGGTATCGACAATTCCTAAAAGGCGAGAGAGTGGGTTCCCGGTCAAATCGTGGAATGTCTAGGACCTAGCAAATACCGGATCAAAGGTCAAAGTGGGGAAACGGTGCACAGGCACATTGATCAGTTACGTAGGAGAACAGGAGGAAGGCCATCCTTGGTATTCAGTGGCCCTAGCACTATAGAGCGGTCAAACACAGATTCTCAGGGGTCAGCGGCAAGGGATACTGGTGGGAGTGGTACACCACCTCAGTCGGAGAGGTCACCGGAACGGGAGTCGAGCGAGCTGCCAGCGGCGCCTGCCCAGCAGCCCTTAAATGATACAGCGTTCGATACACAAGCTGCAACAAAAGCTCCGGTCGCCTTGCCTCAAGTGATAAATTCTCCACAGCGCGCGCTTAGACAATGTAGACATAAGACTATTAATTATAAGGTTTAGATTATTATGTAATGTACCTATGTTAATTAAGTTTTTATATGGTGGCCCTTAATTTAACAGGGAGGAGTGTAATGTAGGTAGTTATATATAATATTTATATATGTAGGTAGGTTAAGATCTGCATGTAATGTCAGTTCAAATATAGTCGTGTCGCAGAACGCCTGGTTTCATTCTATCTCCCTAAATACATTACAACTTCGGTCATTTCTATCGGATAACTTGGGAAAAAGTTTTGGATTGGTTTTCACAAATATTGCAATTTCAAATATGTACATACAGGGTAAAGTTAGTATATTGTATTTAGTAAAGAAAGGTTTACAGGTGTCTGTGCATTGCAACCCAAACATTGCCCTGATGCACTTTTTTTGGGCTTTAAATATGAGTTACCTATTCGTAGAGTTACCCCAAAAAATAACACCATATCTTATTATTGAGCTAGTCATACCATGATATGCAGTAACGATGGCGTCCGTTCCTATGACTAGCGCAAGTCTATACAAAGCATATGCTGATTTGCTGAGTCTCTTTGCCAAATCTAACGTGTGCGCCTTCCAATCTAACCGTTGGTCTATGGTTAAACCCAGGAATTTAGACGTACTAACTTGATTTATTGTCTTGTTTTCGTAGTCAATAGTTTTACGTTGGTTGAATGTCATTAATTTTGTTTTGTCAATATTTATCTTAAGGTTGTTGTTGTTTAGCCATGTTATTATTGTATGTACAGTATTAGTAACGTCATTATTATAAATTTCTTTGTCTTTACAGGCAATGGTAACTGTGCTGTCGTCGGCAAACAGTGTCATATGGTGTTTCGTAACTTTTGGCAGATCGTTTATATAAAGTATAAATAGTGGAGGGCCAAGCACGCCCCCCTGTGGAACACCATATACGTTCGTTCTATTACGTGACCGATAGAATCTTTCATTCTTTGTTTTTGGGTCTACTTGAGATATTTGCACATATTGTTTCCGGTTTTTTAAATATGACTCAATAAGCTGTAGGATATTTCCTCGTATACCGTAAGCTTCTTACTTATTAAGCAAAATATTGTGTTCCACGTAGTCAAATGCTTGAGTCATATCACAGTAGATTGAACATACTGGTATATTAAGATCAACATTTGCAATTATTTTAATATTTTAATGAAGTATTAGTTTTATTTTACCTTGTATATAAATGATAATCTGTACTTAACTAATTTTTAAAACTTTTCTCAAATAATAAAAACTCTATGCGGCGGGCTGACGTTGGAGTCAAAAATTAAAAAAGTACGGGAAAGTAAAAGCACTAATAAAAAAGTTACACTTTCCGCACAGTTTGGCTGCTTGGAAAACACTCTTTTTGAGGACATGCATTGTAATAGTACATTGTGATACAAGGGTGCAATAACCTACACACCCGTGTATCACACGACGTTTTTCAATACAGTTTTGGGAAATAGTAAAAACAAATCAAAGAATTAGATTTGTTTATTCGCAAAAAAAAAAATTTTCAAGAAAATGGCGCGTTTTAGCAACTGTTTTTTTTTTACAACGGATACAGCCTATACAGCCTTTTCGATTTAAGACAAATGTTGATGTGAAAATAATTAAATTATATCGCTTTGGAGGCTTGTACCTTGGTATGAACAAGTATATCAAAACCTAACAACAAAAATACATACGCCGAGGCCGCGGCCGTCGTTGATGGAGTGAACCATAGTAAATGGCAACGCAAAGACATGCAGGACGATAAGAATAAATAGACGACGGTACGAAGAAAACGTCGTTGGCAAGAAACTGGACTGCAAATGTTTCGACGGAATGCAAGTTCAAGGCAGCAAATATAAACATACCGTTTTATATATATATCGTTAGCAAGGACTGCCCGTCAACCGACATAACAGAATACATAAAATGTAAAATGGCGGTGGAAGTAAACTTAGAAAAAATAAGTATAAATTAGAAAAGGATTATGAGGCGTATAAATTCAAGATTCCGAAGGATATACTATCTATGTTTATGGACGAAAGCATGTGGCCAAGTGGAATATCCTTTCGCAGATATGTGTCGTTCAACAAAAAGTGGACTAATAGTGATAATAAACAACAATCAAGTGCTAGTGATTTTGAACATAAATAATGAATGTGTACGCCAAGGACAAGGAAACCATAACTAAACTTATAAGTTTCAACTGTAAGTCTTTTAAAAGATCTTTTGAATGTGTTAAAATGTTAAGCTGATGTGATAGCACTTCAAGATTGAGAAGAAGGTTACAGCCGAGTGAAATACCATATTTAGGCAATGTAAACAAAGACTTTAGTTTCTTTGGCAAGTCTGCGATGGACACTGGTGTAATGTTACAGGGTCATTCGTTTGGAGGCGTAGCCTTACTGTGGCGGAATACCTCTTTTGATTCGGTGACTGTGATCCCATGCAGTAGTAATCGTCTGGTCGCTATAAAAGTACATGTGTTGGATAGGTCCAGCCTGGTTTGTAATGTATGTCGCATCAAGGCTGGCCGATAGATGTAAACCATCGGGAAGTCAGGATGTATTCCCTTAGGTTAAGACATCGTGTGTGGGCAGGTCGGTGGGTATAATCGCGCAAATGAAATCACATAAGTTATTCGATACACTGGGTTTATTCAAATAGACACAAGTTACATTCTTGCTTACTTATATTACGGATCGACACTGATTCTACGACGTCTTAGCTCTACGGCTGTCAGTACTCAACTGCTATATTCTGCTGTCCCCACTACGCAAGCGGTTAGGGAAAGCGCGCCAATGCGTAGTTGCTCTTGATTGCCGCTAGGGGCGTGCTTGTGATTTGACTTTACGTCCGTACTATTGACTAAACCCGACACGGCCATCCTGCGAGACAGGCATCCTCGTCTGTTCCTCATTGTCAGGTTTTAACAGTGTATCGAATCATGTAACTCTAATAGGCTTAAATATGTACAAAACATCTATACACTGAATTACCATGCACTTAAAACATATACATACACTCAAGTAACACAAAAAACCTACACAAAACATCTTCCATTAATAAACTCCAAAAAAATAAAAATAAAAGACAAGTATGCCTGAGATTGCGTGAATACCGTATTACATTGATAGTTAAACCCAGCGGCGTCTCTGTATCTTATCGAGAACAATGGGAACTATAAGCGAAATTGCAACTGAGTTGGATCACTATTCCGTCTCTCACTCAAAACTGTGCACAACTGAAGAAGCTAAGACACTTCTAACTAGCTTCCACACTAAACTTAATGTTCTGACACAAAATATAAGAAGCATAGCCTGTAACTTGCCTCAGCTGGAAATTCTTTTAACACAACTTCAAGTGGAATTTGACGTAATTGCGCTGTCTGAATGTTGGCTTAAAAATAATAATAACAACCTACCCTCTTTAAATAACTACACGTATTTCAGTTCTACAAAACATGCCACTCAAAATGAGGGTGTAGTTGTATACATAAAAAATTGCCTCGAGCCCTTGGTGTACGAACCCACCTTCGACGATGCAAACTGTTTAGTTATCAAGCTTAAACCGGACACTGTAGTAGTGGTAGTGTACAGGCCACCCTCATACAATGTTGACAAATTTCTTAGGTCGGCAGACACTCTTCTTGAATCACTTGTACCCTTCGCTAACATTATATTTGTAGGAGATATTAATATAAGTATCAGGGACATTGATAATGATCAGAGATCACACGACTATCTGAACCTTATGGCTTCACATGGCCTTCTCCCTGCTCACCTGATTCCTACACGAAGCCACAATTGCCTAGATCATGTCATGATCAAATCTGCTCTTTCTTGTTGTGCGTTAGTGATATCTACTACGATTACTGACCACTATACTGTTTGTGTGGCATTAGAAAAGAAAGCTTCTGACTATTGTTCTAAGCACGAGAAAAAAACAACTGACATTTCCAAAATAGCAACAGAACTGAAAGAAGTAGATTTTACAAACATCTATAATTGTAAAAACGTAGACACTGCCCTAAATCAATTAATGGATATTTTAACACAAGCTATGCTCAGAAACTCCGTTACAAAAAAAACTAGCCATCGTAAAAGAATAATCAAACCCTGGATAACGCCAGGATTATTAAGGTGCATTAGGCATAGGGATGGTCTGCATATTAAAGCCAAAAACAACCCAGAAATGCAACTTGTCTTTACTAGATATAGAAATTTTTGTAAAAATATAATTCATAAAGTTAAATGCAGTCACGAAAATCTGGAATTAAAAAGGCAGGCAATAATATTAAACAAACTTGGAAGGTAATCAAGTCTATAGCATCATTAAATAAACAGAAATCTAAAAATGAAAGTCTTCTTAATATAAGCCAAAACCCCCAGGAGTCAGTTAATAACATTAACGATTATTTTGCCAGTGTTGGTAAAAACTTAGCAGAGGCCATATCACACAGTAAAGACAAATCGCTTAAAATCACTACCCATCATTTGGCAAACACATTTGCCCTTTTGGATACAGATGATGCAGAAGTACACGCAATTATAACGAACCTAAAAGATGACTCTGCCGTAGGATCTGACGGAATCTCCAACAAATTAATCAAAGCTACAAGCCCTGTCTTAACCCCTATTATAACTTTCATTTGAAACCTGAGCTTCCAGACGGGCGTCTTTCCAGACCTTTTTAAAACCGCGCTCATACATCCTATACATAAGGGATAGAGACAGTGTCAATAACTACCGACCTATATCGGTTCTTCCAGCAATGTCCAAGATTCTTGAAAAGCTCATTAATAAAAGATTGACGAACTACCTATCGAAATATCAGATATTATCGAGCAACCAGTATGGGTTTATCGCCGGCAAATCTACGGAGGACGCTCTTAGAACTCTCACTGAAACCGTGGTTAGGGCACTGGATAGTAAAAATAAGTGCATCGGAATCTTCTTGGACCTTGCGAAAGCTTTTGATACTGTCTCTATCCCGGATCTATTAAAAAAGATGGAAAATATAGGTATTCGTGGCAAAGCATTAGACCTATTTACTGTTAAATAGACAGCAACGTATAAAAATCGGCTCATATACAAGCAGGGCTGCCGTAATCACCCACGGAGTACCCCAAGGTAGTATTCTTGGCCCCCTACTTTTCCTAATTTATGTGAACGAACTTTGTGATATGAAGCTAAATAATGCTAAAATTGTGGCTTTTGCTGACGACACAGCATTAGTTTTTCACGGCAATAATTGGAATGAGGTGATGAGTTTAGCAGAAACAGGACTCCAAACTGTGCTTAACTGGTTAAATGCAAATAAACTTACTATAAATCTTAATAAAACCAAATATTTGGCTTTTTCAATAACTAAAACTAAATTACCACTACTAGGGACAAGAAATATCAAAGCCCATGTCTGTCATGATTTAGCGAGTAGGAATAGTACTAGTAATTGTAATTGTACTCATCTGGAGCAGGTTCCAAGAATAAAATATTTAGGTGTCTGGGTTGACGAGAATCTTAACTGGCATACTCATACTGAGCTTCTATCCAATCGTTTAAGAAAATTAATGCCTATCTTTAAAAGAGTGCGCCATATAGAAGATAAGCACACATTGAAGGTTATTTACTACTCATTATGTAAATCTATACTCGAATATTGCATATCCGTCTGGGGAGGGACAAATAAATCACATCTTATAACTGTTGAACGATCACAAAGAGCAGTACTTAAAGTCCTCACTAGCAAACCTAGACTTTACCCTACAGCTACACTATATAAAGAGACAGGAGTTCTTACTGTACGGCAACTATTTATCTTACGCAACCTTAAGTACGTCCATACAAGTATTCCAAAAGGTACGCCGATTAATAACTGCAAACGAAGACAAGATGACATTTTCCAAATAACACCGCATAACACAGTATTTGCCAAACGTCATCCGTACATTGCAGCTCCTTGTCTTTACAATAAAATCAGTAAAAAAGTGACCCTGTACAAATTAACAAATTTTAAGTTTAAAAAAACAGTAAAAGCCTTTCTCGCATCATTAGACTACATAGAAACCGAACGTCTATTTTACCTACCTAATTGAGATATCACAAATTAAATCACGCCCTACCAATCACGAATCATACATACTACATTCATCATTCATGCACACACACACCCACAACCTCACAATACCACACACTCTCTCACACACGCACACATACACACACACTCTCTCACACACGCACACATACACACACACATGGTATATATTTAAACAAGCATGTTAAATTAGTAACTCTAAATTGTTTCCTCAAATTTTAACTTTATTATTTTATTTTTCTTTATATATACTTTTTAATTACATGAATACGGACTGATAAACTATGACTGTAAATTAGGCCAACTCCGATCCCTACTGTCACTTATAGCACAGGGAATCCTATTTTAAGTGACAGAGTATTGTTGTTGTATTTCTGTTATTCTTGAACCAATAAACGTATTTATTTTTATTTATATTGTGGAAATCCTCAATGGATGTCCTCAGCTCTTGGGGAAAGCTGAGGGGTCTGTCAGACTCCTACTGACTAAAACCACATGGTGTTCTCTAGGCCGTAATTCCTCTTGAGAGGCAAACGTGGAACACACACGTCGCCTTCTCGGGCCTCTCTCAGGTGACAGATCCCCAAATCTATCACCCTCAGGCATCATCTTCATGTCCTTGCTCCATGCCATCTCATGGTCACCTCGTGTTGGACCACACGTAGTCATAGTCCACTCCATCCTGGCAATCTCCCATCATACAAGGGATGTTTTTCTGAAAAAAACACTACAACGTGAAAAATAACTTCAATTTCGGAAGTCGGTGTTCCTGTTTTCGTTTCTTCGTTTTTTGACACCGACTTCCGAAATTGAAGTTATTTTTCACGTTGTAGTGTTTTTGTTTGGAAGTCGGTTGTAATTTTTGTAAAAAAGTTTTTATTTTTCACTTTTTAGTTGTGGTAGGTACATAATGGACCAGTTCTATAGGCTAGGTACCTATAACGCCCAAAGTGAAGCCAGAATAGATTAACCCAATAACATGAAACTTAAATAAACAAAACCGTTGGAGTAAGAGTATACCAGGGTGAACTGTTCACACCTGCGTACTCCTTTAAAGTGTACCAGTGTGATGTTATGTTATGAAATGGTGTAAACAATAAACAGATATGCGATTGCAGCTATCCCGAGTGATTTGCCGTCATTTATTGAAGAGTTCTGATGTATATCTCCGAAGTTCTTCATCAAATCTTGATGAAAATTAAATGGGACCACATGACAAACACCAGCTTTCGAATTAAAAAAGAATCATCAAAATCGGTTCACGCAATAAAAAGTTCTGAACTAACACACATAAAAAAAAAAAATACAATCGAATTGATAACCTCCTCCTTTTTTGCGAAGTCGGTTAAAAATACAAAATTTTCAAACAGTATCTGCTCGTCCAATCCTGACTCATACTCTAGAGTGAGGAAACATTTTGAAACAATCAAACATGATCATTTAAATCTATCTATTTCCAATTTAAAGAAAATAGCCACTGAATCATCGATTTAGTACCTATAGGCACCCAATCTTCTTGATTACAAAGTTCAACTACCACTGATAGTCATTACTCTCACATTAAATCAAACAAAAGAAACAATACACCAGGTTTCTTATTCACGATATTTAGCTCACATCACATAGCTCTACTAGCTATCTCATAGGTATCTTAACTATCTCAAATTGCTCTACCCGCACATCTCCACGATGTCAAGTCAACTCTACTCTCTGTACTCAGAACTTGTTCACACAGAAATTTAGTACTTACTGCTTTATCTACAATCTCAATTGGTACTCCTGTCAGGAGAGTAAAGCTGAAACGTCCACCTGCCCCCTGGATGAATAAGGGAATCCGGATGGCAATGCGACGGAGGGACCGCGCGTTTTGGGTATTTAAAAAGGATCGCTCAGAGGACAAATTGACCTTGTTCAAGACTACTAGGAATCGCTGTAACCAGATGATACGTAACGCTAAACGCCGCCACATTCTTAATAACATTTCTTCTTCTTCTTCTGCCGATATCTGGAAATTCCTTGGAGCCCTAGGTATCGGCAAATCGCGGCATTCAGACCTTCCTAACACAATTGACTTGGACGATCTAAACTGCTTCTTCTCCACTGTCCCTATGCTAGATAGTTTAACCAAACGACAAACTATCGACTACCTTACTGGTCTGACGCGTCCCAATATTGCCCCCTTTGTCTTCACACCAGTCGACCCGGAAGAGATTAAAAAGATTATCCTATCTATTAAATCCAAAGCTGTGAGCTGCGATAACATCAGTCGTCATATGATCGTGTCCGCTCTGGATCAGCTTCTTCTTGCTATCGCCCACATAGTTAACTTTTCTCTCTTCTCCGGTGCTTTCCCTTCCTTGTGGCGTAAAGCCCATGTCCGAGCCCTGCCTAAGATTCCCAATCCCACACTTTCCAGTCACTTTCGCCCAATATCCATCCTTCCCTTTCTGTCCAAAGTGCTCGAGGCCTGTGTTCATAAACAGCTCTCCTACTTCATTTACCACAACTCCCTTATGAGCCCGTTTCAATCCGGTTTCAGGCCCGGGCACAGTACCATGTCAGCTCTCCTTAAAGTGACTGACGATATAAGGCAGGGAATGGAAGACACTAAAGTTACTGCTTTGGTGTTAATCGACTTCTCCAACGCTTTCAATACCGTCAGTCACGATGTCCTTTTATCTATCCTATCCTATCTTATGATCTCTCACGAGGTACGGGAATGGTTTTCTTCTTATCTTCGGGGGCGTCAGCAGTCAGTTTGTGCGGGAGACTCTTCTTCGGGGTGGTGCGAAGCTGGCGTCCCACAAGGCGGTATTTTATCTCCTCTTCTGTTCTCCATTTTCATAAATCTTATAACCACCGAAAGTCAGTGTGCGTATCATCTTTACGCTGACGATCTACAGCTCTACTGTCAGGCAGGTGTTGACAGCTTATCGGATGCGATTGAGGGGCTTAACCGGGATTGAATTGCGATTAAGAGTTGGTCAGACCGATTCGGAGTGGTGGTTAACCTTGCAAAGTGTCAAGCTATCATAGTTGGGAGCCCTTATAGCCTGAGAAAGCTCGATGGTTTAACTGTTCCGCCCATAACATTTAACAACGTAGCAATCCCGTTTAGCTCCGAGGTTATGGGATCTTGGTCTGCTCGTCGACACTTGCCTTGACTGGCGCAAGGAGGTAACGAGTGTCAGTAAAAAGGTCACCGGAACGTTACGTTCGCTTTATCGACTTAATAATCTTCTCCCAGCTCACATAAAGGCCATACTTGTACAGTCCCTTATCTTTCCCATAATTGACTATGGTGATGTGTGCTACTATGACCTGAATGCAGATCTATTCAATAAACTTGACCGCCTTCTAAATAACTGCATTCGATTTGTCTTCAACCTCCGTAAGTAAGACCATGTATCCGCACATCGATCACTTTTAAAATGGTTACCGATTCGGCAGCGAAGAATGCTGAGGCCCTTGACTACCCTGTTTTCTTTTATTGATAAATCCACTTCTCCTTCTTATCTGACTTCACATGTCCAATTCCTTTGTTCTGCCCACAGTAAAAATCTTCGCTCAAACAATAATCGTCTTCTACTATGTCCCTCTCACCGCTCTGAGTTTATCCATGCCTCCTTCTTTGTCCAGGCGATTTCCCTTTGGAATGCGCTCCCTCAGAACATCAGGATGGCTACCAGTCGGTTGTCTTTCAAATTGAAGGCACGCGAGCACATTCGCAAGAAGTTTGCAGAATCATCACTGAGTTAATTTGATGGATTCAGTTTCTCCATAACATTATTTATATGTATGTATCTAAGTATATATTTATATTAAATTGTTTTATTTATATAACTTTTTTCTATTTGTCCTCTTTCATTAGTTGCACCTGCCATATTTTATCTCTGCACCACCCTAAGGTCGACTGATAGAAAATGCCTAAGGCATTAAGTCCGCCTTTGTACTTTTCATAAAGTTTTATAAATAAATAAATACTTGAGCTTTGTGTGTCTTACCAACACGATCTACGCATAGAAATCAAAATTAGAAAACCAAAATTATTTTAATTTTCGTAATGAGGGTTTGACGATTCGAACGTCATCATCATTAACATGATCTCTCCACACGCGTGTGTTAGTATTGGAAGTACGTGTGACGTCATTTAATCATGAACTTTCACTTTTTAAGCACAATGGTTTGCTACCAAATACAAACTGTCATATTTATTAAGCATCTACCGACAAATGTCTAAGTTCCTACCTAAACTATTATTGTGTTGTCAAATACCTACAATTGTTAGAGTACCCACCTGAGTAAATATTGTTGTGTGTACAGGAAATAACTCTAAACTTACAAATAAACCATAGTGATGATATTCCAATAAAATATTACGTAATTTATAATGATCATTGTGATGTATCCTGGATTTTATATTGCCATTTTAATATTATAAGTCCTTTGAGACAATTAGTACAAAACTGTCAGTTAGTATCAATATTCTTTTGAATATTGATTAAGAATGACTAAATAGGCGATATTCAATTCCTTAATTGTCTTGATACGATTTAAAAAGGTTTCAAGAATTGATAATTGACCAAATTGTGAGATTATTTATAGAAATGTAGAAATGGTGAGGACATTTGACAGGTCGACTCGTTACTATAAATAGTGTGTAATTCGTAAGATTGACACACTTTGTTGTAAACTACAAGCCAGTACGGACCAGTTGTTATGTTGTGATATTGATATATTTTGTGAAATATGGACTACACAAGCTTCACGTAAGTTATTTGATATTATGGCTTGATTATTGCTAAAGGTTGTGTTGAAAGTCTATTTCATGTTGTGGCCTTTGTTCATGATGATCTTGGGTTGATTTAAGGGCTAGTCATGTTCTTTGCCTTATCCTTATTGTTGATTATGTCACATTGTGAAATGTTACAAGATTCATCATATAATGGCCATAATATAATTAGATCTTTATTGTGATAAACGATATTTGTATGGTTGTAAAATATATAAAAGATAAATACTTTTACAACCATAGTTGCTTCCGTGGAGTTTCTTGCCCTTCTTCTCCACGAGAACTAGTTAAGCGATCGGGCGGTAAGCTCTCTGAGCCTCAATATGAATTAATTGACAAGCCTAATTGAAATAAATACCTAGTCTTGTCTTTCTGTGCTTTTATTTATAATACCTTTCCGTTATACATCACATACACAGTAAATAACCAGCAACCATCTTGACATTCCAAACTTGCTATCTTCGTAAATATCGATACTTTTATATGGGATTCCTCCTTAAATCTAACACGTGCCTGCGAGTTTACTTTCCTTTAACCTCATGACTCAATAGGAACTTTCTGTAAGGTTCCTAACACAAACATGAATTTTCACACCAGCCATAGTGTCACACAGACTTACAGGTGCCATACAGGACTACCGTTGCCATAAAGGCCAACAGTTGCCACTGAGGCCAACAGTTGCCACTCAGGCCAACAGTTGCCACACAGGCCAACAGTTGCCACACAGTCCAACAGTTGCCACACAGGCCAACAGTTGCCATTTAGGCTCGAAGTTGCCACCTAGGCTTACAGTTGCCACCTAGGCTCACAGCTGCCACACAACGCTCGGCTACTCCTGACCGAACTAGATTATTGGGTTCGTGAAAATAGGGAAATTTTAGAACCCTACTCTTTAACTAAATAATTACCCTGGGTCATGTACCACTAGTCGCTCCAAGCAAACTTCTAAAACTCTACTGCAGCAACAACTGCCAAGCTTACAGAAACCCTCGAGTAAAACCTCTAACGCACGGCTCTCTAGCCGACCAGCAATTTTATTGCTCTCACATGTTCACCAAATTAAAATGGGACCAATTTCGGAACATACGCATTCAAACAAAAAAGAATTTTCAAAATCAGTCCACAATTGACGGAGATATCGGTGAACATACATAAAAAAAAAAAAAAAACATACAAGAAGTCGAACATAGAACCTCCTCCTTTTTCGAAAGTCGGTTAAAAATAGGGTAGGATTGCTAGGTGGGTAGGGTAGAGTAGGTAGGGTAGAGTAGGTAGGGCAGGGTAGGTAGGTTAGGGTAGATAGGGTAGGGTAGGTAGGTAGGGTATGTAGGTAGGTAGGAAGGTCGGTAGGTAGGTAGGGTAGAGAGGTAGGTAGGAAGGTAGGTAGGGTACCTACCTACCTTCTACCTAGATAGGTAGGTAGATAGGGTAGGTAGGTAGCCAGTAGATGGGAGCTATGCCGCGGAGGACAGCTAGTACAATATAACTTTATTGATACGGATAACCTTTTTTACAAAAGTACTTACCGATTCTGTTACAAGTTCAGATAAATAAAGGTAGATAATAGATACCCTGCCTCCTAAACTAGGAGAAACCTGGGACATCGAATGTTCCAATTAACGTTTCTGTGTGTTGTTTATGACGAAGAACCTTATTAATATGTAATAACAATTAACAAAAAGCTTTCAATGTGAGGTAAGATTATGTAGAGTTGAATATATGAGAGATAGAGTCAGTATTAATAAGTTTAGCTTCAAGTTTGATTTCGTCCAGTCTTCTTCCTCATTTCTCGTCTTTTTTATCAGTGACCGGTCTAGAGTTTGCAAGCGCGACTGCTGGACGTAGAGGAATTCTTCTGTAGCAGTCTGGTATGAAGTGAGCAATGGTGACCCAGTGGTAACGGCCCCGAATTACATGTGGTAGGTCTTGGGTTCGAACCCAAGCAGGTCATGTGTAAATTATTGCATCGTAACTGCTCTAAAAACGATGAAGGAAAACATAGAGGAAACCAGCATTACTTAGAACCAAAAATTCGAAGACATGTAACACCCACCAACCCGCACTGGGCCCGCGTGGTGGATTAAGGCGCATTCTTTCTCTCACCGAGAGGAGGCCTGTGTCTCAGCAGTGGAAACATTAAAAGGCTGATGATGATGATGAGTCTGGTATGATGTATTAAGCCAGTTTAATCGCAATAGGCTTGCATAAAGTAGCTGCCAAATTTTAGGTGTTTAGCGGATCTTTCCTAGATAAAGGTTTAACTGGTAAAGGATTGACTGGGTTTCAGAGACACCTCAGTAGCAGCCTGTGTAGCAGCACGGCTGTGACTGGTCTGGTCTTACGAGTATACATCGTTTGCGATTCAGTTTGCAAAAATGTAAAAATAAAACTTGTTACAAAAAAATACTACCGACTTCCAAATAAGAAAACTACGAAGTGAAAAATAACTTTATTTTTGGAAGTCAGTGTCTTTCGTAGGTAGGTAGGTTTTTGCGTTATGGACACCGACTTCCAAAAATAAAGTTATTTTTCACTTTGTAGTTTTCTTATTTGGAAGTCAGTAGTATTTTTTTTGTAAAAAGTTTTTTATTTTTCACTTTTTAATTGTACCTACAGTGCGACATAAAAGAGTAGAAATGAAATGAGGGCGCCACAATCGCTCAGATAGCAACCCAGTTAGTACGACCCAGCTGATCTTGATACTTGAATAGTATTATTTATTTATTGTGTATACAAATTGAGTAAATATATTAAATAAGTATATTTATTAAATATTTAATATGTAGTAGTAATAAAACAACAATTTCACAAAAAATTAGTATTTTTAATAATCAATTGCTTTCCATATAAACTCAGATATAAACTAAAATTAACAAAATAAACTAATCTAATAAATCAAAATCTAAATACTTTACACCTTCCATGGGATCACTTAAGTTCGTGTAGTCTATTTTAGGCTCTGGTATTGATTCGTCACTGATTTCTGAACCACTCTCATCGTCACTGCTGTCTGCACCATGGGACGATCCTTCATGTGTTTAGCTGGTGTTGAGAATTTCCCACCGTTTCCATTGCCCTGTTGCACGATTCTGCGCACTGTGCTTACAGAAACACCTAAAACAAGCAAATAAAAGAATCACTGTCAGTCCGACGAAAGAAGTTCCGCGGTAAATAAACGTGAATATATTTTAAAATTGTTTCTTTCCATTTAGTCGATTGCATCAACAAATATGGCAAAGCAAAAATAAATTTCGTATCCGCAATAAATTACATTAATTGTTTTTGCCTTACTATCAACGTTGTTAAGTCGCGCTATAATTACAACGGTATTTGTTTACCTTAGCATAACCTCAAAAATGAAAGACAAATAATTTGTAAATTATATGTGGTTCGAAAATTTAGCTTCCTGAATGTATTAATCGTTTGTAATTAACGTTTAGCGTAACTTTCAATAGTTACTTACCAGTAAAATCTGCTGTACGATGGTAAACATCTTCTAAGTTGCATAGAAGCTTCCCAGCTTGGAATTCGGCTGTACACCACATATAAACTTTGTAAACTATATCACGGGCACCTCCACGAATTACCTTATTCATGATTTGCCACTGTTTTTCTGTCCACATTCAGAAATATCACACAAAAACCAAAATTCTTACGAAAATCGAAACCGATCGAGAAAAATTGACAGCTCAAGTACTCATTTTAGATGTTGCCAGAAAATGAAAACTTTTAGTTCCCAAATATTTAATTTCTACTCTTTTATGTCGTACTGTACCTAAAAGGCAAGTTGTTTAGTAAGTTTCCTATAACGCTAGAACAGATTACCCGAATATCATAAAAGTTGAACAAAACCGATGAAATGAGAGATCTGCTTAGCCCTTTAGAGCGTACTGGCGTGATGTTATGTTATGAAATGGTATAAACAATAAACAGACATGCGATTGCAGCAGTCCCGAGAGAATAGCCGTTTTTTTTTTTTAATCTAATATAGGCTCGCGCTTGACCACCATCTCACCTGATGGTAAGAAGATATTGAAGAGTTCTGTTGTATATCTCCGAAGTTGTTCATCAGATCTTCACCAAATTAAAACGAAACCAATTTCGGCACAAACTCTTTCAAACAAAAAAAGAATTTTCAAAATCGGTCAACAATTGACGGAGATATCGGTGAACATACATAAAAAAAAAAAAAACATACAAGAAGTCGAACATAGAACCTCCTCCTTTTTCGAAAGTCGGTTAGTAAATTGCATATTGGTTTCAGAAGAAATAGCGTCAATTGGAAACAAGGATTATACTTATTATTTATCTATTTATTTGTTGGAAATGTCATGAATGAAAATTCTCTACCAATTAATAGACTTTATAAATACCAAATCGTACAATAAGTGGGTCCTACTACATCTTTACCCACCGCTTCGGGAATGCTGGCGCGATGTTATGCTTGCCTTAAGTTATGTACTTACTCATATGATTGATTGCTAATGTATCTGTGCGGATATCAGAGCCATTGAAGGAGGCTTTAAGAGCTATACAAGTAGGCTTTGCAGTTAGTTAGCATACTTAAGCCAATATTCTTTCTAACTGATTGCAAACTTGATTCATTTAGAATTGTGGCAATTTGGAAACGTCCTTAGTTTAGTTTAATTAATATCTACAATAGTTCAAGTAAGTTTCATTGATATTTTGAGATAACCGTTATTGACTTCCACATTTTTAGGGTTCCGAACTAAACAAGGAACCCTTATAGTATCGGTCTGTCCGTCTGTCCGTCCGCAGCTTAGCTCAGAGACTCTAAGTACTAGAAAGCTATAATTTGGCATGGACATACATATTAATAATTCCGACAAAGTGGTACAATAAAATAATGAAAAAAATATTTTTTTGGGATCCTATAGACGTAAAGTGGGGATGTATTTTTTTTTCTCGTCTATCCCATGGTGTGGGGTATCGTTGGATAGACCATTCAAAAATATTATGGGTTTGTTAGAACTATTTTTCGATTCAGTGATCGGTTTGCGTAAAATTAAGCTTTAAATTGCAAAGGAGATTGCCAATCCTTCTATGGACCGCCGTTGCGCATATTAAAAATTGTATGATAGCGTAAATTGGATATAAAAGAAGGGAGAGGTCATACTTTCAAAGGAAATAAAAATTATCCATTTATTTTGTGGGGTTTTTGTTTTTTCTTTGATTTTCTGTTAGTTCTACACAATCCACACCACCAGCACAGAAACAGTACAATAGTCTTCAAAAAGATTTCTTGAGGGTGCAGGAGTCCGAAAACTACTGAACACGAACTCAACGCAATGATAAGTTAGTAATTAGCACAACAAACTCAACAAATATCAACGCAAAAACAAAAATTCGCTGCCGCGCCGACACGAATATTTGTTTGGCACCTAGTTTGACTTGACATTTGACAATGACATTTTTGACAGTGACATTTTTGATAGTTGACAGTTCACCTTTCATTTACATCGCCTGTGGTAGTGTCACCACAAATTAATCTAAATCACCCTGACCATAAGTGATTTGTTAATTAGAGAATGATTTTTAATTAGTAAAGTAATATCATTTTAAGTATGTTATATATAAATAAAAATATTAATGAAGCGGGAATTATCATAATTGAAATGATTTTTAAAACTCAGCGTCTGCCCTTACACTATTAGTAACACCGATTATGGGGAGGTTCATAAAATGGCAACACTGTTTTCACTAAAGTACGCCATTAAAATAAAATCGAATAAATAACTAATTAACCACTAAATATTAATTAACCCCACATACGATTTCGATCAAGTTAAATAAGAAAACTTATTTTTTTTTTTATAATTTTTGAGTATATTTTCGTGGCTATACCCTTTTATTATAAAGCGATACTGAGTTTGGTCATTCTCCTTTTTGTTAGAGTCAAGTTTCCCCCCCCCCCCTTCCAGCGAAATAGTTGCTTTTGGCTATGTGAAAAAATTCACGGCAGTAGTATTATAACGAAATTAAAAGGAAAACTATCACAGCTAATTAGGCTTAACAAGTTTACGAGTAATAGTCGACCAACTTATAAAATGTACTTGGAGCAGTAAAAATTTTGTACAAATACCATTGAAAAATTACTTAAATAACGTTCTTAGCTGTGAAAAACAGAGTAAATATATGCCTATGAACCATGTAAAAATATACAAAAATAAAATTATAACATACTTAATAATAATGAGTTCTAAATTAATAATTTTTAAGCTCGAATAACGCAATGGAGTGGGCGGAGTCGTTGGCAGTACCGGTCTGTAGTCCATACCGCGCATGCGCGCAGGGGTGTCTATTTTGTGTTAGTGCAGAAGTGTTTTCGACGTTTTGTAATCTAAAGTCAAATTAGATTCGATTGCCAAGCAAAATCCGCTACCCGACCATAGGTGGGCCAGTTTTTAAACGTTGTGATCCGCTGCAACCGTTTTAATGTTCATTTAATAACAAAAAACCCTCTTCTTAGTCCGCATTATTATGCAACTTTGGAACCCTATTAATGCGCGTGGCCCGACACGCACTTGGCCGGTTTATTTTTTATTGTTGCATCACATCATCAGCCTATTAATGTTCCCACTACTGGGACCCAGGTCTCCTCTCTGTCAGAGGGAATGGGCCGTTATCCACCACGCGGGCCCAGTGCGGGTTGGTGGATGTCACCCTCCTCCTCGCGTCGATTCCCCAATGCTGGGGGCCCTGTGGTCGTGACCACATCATGGTTTCAAAACCTTCTCTTTGATGATGTTTCTCCATCTGCTCCTATTCTCAGCAACGTGCACGGCTTCTGAGGATGTTCAGCGAGGTTCGGATTTGGTCTGACCGTATAGGACTTCTGCCTCTAGGCCGTTTACTTTTCCAGTGACAATTACCTTCAGTAAGTTGTCACCAGGTTTACGGGCAGTATGGCCATAGAAGTCAAATATCTTGCGGAGGCACACATTCGACAATCTAGGCCTTTTTTCAATTTTGAGGTCCTGCAATATCGAGATGTTCGTCCTGTGCACCGTCCACGAGATACGCAGCATCTTCCTGTAACACTACATTTCAAAAGCCTCGATGCGATTGCGATCAGCGGCTTTTAAAGCCCACGTCTCTGCTCCGTACAAGAATATGGAGAAAACAAGGGAGCTGACAAGTGAGAGTTTTGTCTTGTTTGAAATGTTGCGGTCCTTCCATACTCTCTCGAGTTGCGACACGGCAGTCTTTGCCATTCCAATGCGCCTGCTAATCTCATCTTCACACGATCCATTGTTACTTATACTAGAGCCCAGGTAAATAAAGTGATTAACTGTTTCGACGTCAAGTGTACCACTGAGCCCTAGTTTAGACGTGCGGTCCACCACCATGATCTTCGTCTTGGACCGGTTTATGGAAGGGATGTCACATGTCTTCGAATTATTGCTTCTAGGACATGCCGGTTTCCTCACGATGTTTTCCTTCACCGTTTTGAGAGCAGTGGTGATGAAATAATTTACACAAAGTAAAGCGCCTGCCTGGGCTCGAACCCACGACCTACAACTTGTAAGTCGCGGCCGATTGTTGCATTGATAATTATGGATTTTATTTATAATTAAACTTATTCTTTGTTTTTTATAATTTTATAATTTAACTTCCATAATATTTGCACGCCATAGCATGTGGCAAACATGTTGGCATCTTTTGTTATTTTTTTAGGGTTCCGGGTTCCGACTCGCACTTGGCCGGTTTATTTTTGTTACATACATTTGTATGTGTTACCCATGTCTAAGCATATTTTTTTTTTTTTATTAGCTAAGACATTTTTACAACATTTATTGAATGTATTAACATACCAACACAAACCATCGCGGGTTTAACAGCGGTATGTCAGACGCGGCAACTCGGTGCCACAACATATGTTTAAATTAACAGTAGGTACACAACTATAGCTTATCATTTGTAAAGATACTTTCTAGATCACATTGCAATCTAGAAAGTATCTCTTCAGCACTCTTGAGCAGTTCTTTAAATTCATTGCATTACATATATCCAGAGGTAAGTTATTCATATAACATGGTAGCATGCATTCCCACGTCCGTGCTCCATAAACATTATTAAATTTAGGAACGATAAATGTGGGTAAGTATGTCAAACTACGCAGTGACTCTAGCCTTTCGTATTTACTAATATTACTTATATTATGGTAATTCTCGCTTATAACACGTAATCGTACCTTGTCAAAGACATTTACAATTTGACAGTGCTTAAATAAACCCGTGTCATTATCTTGGTATTCAAGTTTTATTCTTTTGGGTACAATCGTTTTTAAAATGCGTAACTGCAACTTGTAAATATCCTCGACGTAAGTCTTGTATGTACGACCGTAGCTACTTAGGCCGTAATCAATTACGGAATCGCCCAGTGCCAAGTACAATGTTCTAAGTATTCTATATGGTAGTTTATACTTAAGTATCGAAAATTTTGCCAATATAGACCTAAGCTTATTTGAGATTTATGAAATTACTGTCTATTATCAAACCAAGATACATATGATGAGTCACCAACTCTAATTTCTTGCAAATACACGCTGCGACCGGTCGGTGAAGACACGCATGCTCGTGGGCAACGACAGTAGGCACACAAGACGCCGTCAGGTAAGGTGAGTGTATATGCAGTAGTTTGGTTTTTTTAGTATTAATTACAAGACCAACGTCGTGGGCCCACTTACACAAGAGGTCGAAGTTACCCTGCATAACTCTCTGTGCCTCACTTATGTCCTTGTGTGCAGCAACCAAACATGTGTCGTCAGCAAACTGGTACACGGAGCCCTCCGTGAAAATGTTACACATATCGTTCACGTACAGTAAGTATTCGGTCGGCCCGAGAATCGAACCTTGTGCTGTGCCTTTATCGGTTGGGATCATGCTACTTAATGAGCCTGAGATATTCACCGACGTGAAGCGATTTTTGTGGTAGTTTATAAAGGCTTATGTTTAACTTACCACCAGATATAGTAACATATAACAGACAAAAATAGTAAATGATCACCAAAATTAAACCCGCATCTTATTGTAAAATTATAACCAAAGTTTTAACATCTCGCTATCCTGTTTAGGCAAAATGACTCCAAATAAATCATTGTTAACCCAAAAGTAGTAAATGATCACCAAAAGTAGTAAATGATCACCAAAATTAAACCAATGACCAAAAAGATTATAAAATTTCTGGGAGCAACTTGGAAGTAGCGCTCGCCGGCCGCTGCCGCGGCACCGCTCGCTTTGCTCGCTCGGCTCGCGCGCGGTTGGTCACAGTTCTAACCTAACCTAACCTATTTTACAACATTAAATAGCGCAATAATTTGCTATTAAAATTTGGTGATCAATTTACTAAATTTGGTGATCAATTTACTAAATTTGGGTTTCATAGTACAATTTTAGGTAATAGAGGTTATGGTCACAAAGTAATTTTAGGTGGTCATTATATTTATCCCCGTTTATAAACCATTCTAGGAATGGACCCCGTATACCATTTTGCTGTAGTTTATTAAATAGTGTCTCATATTCCAAACAATCAAAAGCTTTGCTAAAATCAATGAGGACAACAAGTACGTGTTCACGATTGTCCAGGCACTTGTTGACCTCATTACTAAACTTAGATAATAATTGTGAGGTATTTTTGTTTTTTTGGAAGCCGTATTGTTTCTCATTAATAACATTATTTGATTTCAAGAATTTGTTAATTTCTAATCCGATATACCTCTCAATTATCTTATCAATACATGATAAAATAGTTATGGGCCTGTAGTTGTTGACATCTGTGTACGAACCATTCTTATGTATAGGTCTTACTATTCCGACCTTAAGTTGATCAGGATACAAGGACGTGGCAATGCATCTGTTAATTAGATGCGTTATAACGGGAGTAATTTCCTTATATATGTATTTCAAGTCTTTGACTCGAATACCATCGAAACCTGGGCATTTCTTCTCATTTAGGTGTTTTATTATAGAGGATACAACATCCTCATTGGCCTTCTGTAATCTCATTGATAAGTTCCAATTATTGACATAGGAGTTAACGTCCAGAATAGGTGTGTTACATTGAAATTTGCATGTATTTTTAACATTTTCTCTGAATTCCGATGCAAACTTATTAGAAACAATATTAGGCAATAGTTTAAAATGTTTTATAATAATATCATCTATAGATTTATTGATTTTCCCACACATGTTATTAATAGTTTCCCAAACTTTTTTAGTATTATGAAAATTAGATTTTACCTCCTTATAAAAATAATTATTCTTTACATTATTAATATGTTTATTTGTTTTATTTCTGTATTTATTGTATAACAGCCTATTAGTCAGATTGCTTTGATCTTTCAGCCAGATTTCTAGTAATTGATCTCTTTTTACACACATTTTTTCTATTTTGCTACTTTTCCATTTACACATTTGTCTTTTACCAAGTTTAATTCTTACATTGTACTTACAGTTTTCATATGCACGAGAAAAGTTATCCAATATAAAGCATAAAATATCTTCAGGGTTGTCGTAATCTAAGGCTAAACTCCAGTTAATTTTACTCAACTCATTTTGCAACTTACTATTATCTAATTTGCTTATGATTTTATATTGACTAGCTTTAACATTAACATTAAAAGCGGGATATTTACCATGTTTACTGTTTGTTGCGAGTTCCCGATATTTCGGTGCTGTTGCAAGCACCATGATCACGGATAAACTGAAAGTCATTGCGGGTGGGTGTTTATGAGGAGACAAAACGGTCTACCCTCTTTCTTGTTCGTTTTTTGCACTCAGTACCGCTACCATTGTCACTCACAACTCGATTCTGTTCCCGACACACGAAACTCACTGTGTCCGATCGCGAACTTTTTTCTGCACTTTTTCGGGTTTTGCACAGCTGAACGACTGGATTCCAAGCTCTCGACAGTTGAAACCCATCCTCCCGGTTGAAATTTTTATATTTTGTAATTTCGATGGCTTCCCTCACCAGTCTAGGGATATAGTGGCGTTCTGTCGAAATGACCTGAGGGTTATGTAACTCAATCCAGTGGTTCAATCCTGATTCCAAAAGATGTTGAGCTATGGCCGATTTTTGGGTGTCGTTGTTTTTTACCGCCCTGATATGCTTTGAAATTCGACAAGCAACCGTATCATTCAGTTTATCCGTGATCATGGTGCTTGCAACAGCACCGAAATATCGGGAACTCGCAACAAACAGTAAACATGGTAAATATCCCGCTTTTAATGTTAATGTTAGTGTTAGTGACCATGACAGTTTAAAAACTTGACTAGCTTTGTTTACATATGTATTGTCGACTAGCGCGCAACCTGTTATGAAGTGGTCGGCTAACGCATTATTTATAACAGCTGTTTGTACGGCGCGGCAATCGACACTACGTATAAATATATGATCTATACATGATTTTGTTATGCACTCACCTCGCTTATCTATTGGAGTAAACTGGTTTATTCCGGAATCAAGACCCATTTCACAGAGTGTGTTTAAATAAAGTTTAGTTACCGAAGTTGTTTGTTTCAAGTCGATATTCATGTCGCCTATCAAAACGACATTGTTTATTGGTGAGATTTTATTAATTTGGCTACACAACTCCTCGATAAACAGGGTCTTATTCGTATCAGGTGGTCTGTACACGGCACACAATCCAATCGTTGAACCATAGTCCGTTTTTAGCTCGCCGGTTATACACTCAAAGTTTTGTGTACGCGAAGGTAGTCTGGTGAAGCAAATGCTCTTGTGCACATATACCATGACTCCGCCTCCCTTCTTAGAATCACGCAACTGAGTATTCATGTCGTAATCCACAAGCTCGAACAATGATTTAGTCCTGTCAGAGATATTTGCCTCGGTGATGATGACTAGGTGAATAGTTTGAGGGCAGTTCATGATTATGTATTCGAGTTGAGAGAAATTCTTCAGCATTGATCTGATATTTACATGAAGCATTGTTATTGAGTTAATTACGTAGCGCCTAGGAATCCGCCGACGTTGCAGATAATATACATAGACAGACCTTGATGACAATGCAGTTACCGCGAAATCAACGCACGTAGCTAGACTTTCGCTGACACAGAAACGTACGGAGCATAAACATAGGAAGTTGCTGATTATACAATCACCTTGGAACCGACCCAGCCATGACGTCAAGGAATCGATCGATACCGACTAATATTTAAGAGCATCTCTCGTAAGAAGGAAGCATTCCATATTCCCACCTCGAGTTGGAATCAAGACCCGTAGGCTAGTTAGTTATAATTAGTTTTTTTAAATAATAGTTGTAACCGCTCCATGCTCTCACATCGACCTGGAGTGGACATCCGTAGATCAATCAGTTGTAGTTAACTTTATTAATTAAAAGTTATAAGTGTCATTTCGAGTTTCTTTCCACTCTCCCGGCTGTGGTAAACGTAATTGGCGCAGTCGGTAGGATATCCGCGGGAGACGTCGGGACACATCACACATCGATAATCACGTCTCGTGTCACCCGGGTGGCTATCAAGCACCGTTCCGGATATCCTGAACATACGGACCTGCTGCAGACCGAGAGAAGAATCTGGAAATCGATTCGCGGAGAGGAACCGGAAATGAAGTACCTGTAAGTACATTAGTGTTATTCTTGTGTTGCTCCCTTCTAAATCCTAACCTTCAAGATTTACCATCCCAGAGCCTCGAGCGCGCGGCAGCCTGAATCGCGCCAGGCCCGCCGACGTACTGTAGATATCAATAGGGATATAGTTTTAGACAATTTAGAGTTAGGTAGCTTGTTTAGTTTAGACATGGCCCAGCACGACCCGGATACCATTTACAAGGCCCTTCGCCTTGTCCCAGAGTTTGATGGGAACCCTAACGTGCTCACGCGGTTTATTAAAATCTGTGATTCAATAGCAACGCAGTACTTAAGCAGTGCGGCCGGAAGCGAATTCTCTAACTTGTGCCTCTTGAACGGGATACTCAACAAGATTTCCGGTACCGCCTTGTGTACCTTAAACTCTAATGGGATACCGGAGAGTTGGTTGGGCATTCGAACTGCTCTGGTTAATAATTTCTCAGACCAACGCGATGAGACCGCATTGTACAATGATCTTTCCATAGCCACTCAGGGTGGCAAGACCCCCCAGGAGTTTTATGATCATTGCCAGACTTTGTTCAGTACGATAATGACATACGTGACGTTGCATGAGACCGTGCCGACCACTGTTGAGGCAAAGCGTGAACTGTATAAGAAGGTGACTATGCAGGCGTTTATTCGCGGTTTAAAGGAACCCCTAGGTTCTCGGATACGTTGCATGCGACCGGCTACCGTTGAGAAGGCTCTTGAATTTGTTCAGGAAGAGTTAAACATCATATACCTACAGCAACGCAGTGAACCCCAGAGGAGTCAGTCGACACCAAGGGTTGCGATACCACCGGCAGCAAATATTCCCCCGCGACCGCATAACTTCCAGGTGCCAGTACCCAACTGGCCAGCTCCCGTAGGTCAGCGCCCTGCAGGCCCCGCCCAACCTTTCAGATTCGCTGGACCGAATCAATATCAGCAGCAAGGCCCCGCTTACTCGCAAAAAACGTTGAGTGCACCACCACCCAACTATAACCCCCGTAGTAATGTCTTCCGAGTACCGTACCAAAATCACCCACCGTCAGGTCCTCGACCCATGAGTGGAGTTCAACGCTTCACCACCAGGCCTCTGCCCCCAACCAATAGGCTGGCTGGTCATGATTGGAATAGGTCAGGGAACCCGCCACCAACAAACTATTTTAAAACCCGCGAGATGAATGTTAATGAATGTGCTTCCTATGATAACTCGTGTTACAATTACTACCAGGAACCGGTGTACGATTACTGTGCAGATTACAACTACTCCGACAGTGACTATGGCCTTGGCTTCGCCAGCGATCCGACTTACTTTATGACTGCGGATGACCAACCTGACGATCCTCAGCCGTGGACAAAGGACAACCATGCCGAGCCGGATTTTCCGGCGACTTTAGCGTCACCAAAACCAGGATAGAGTTAAACCTACAGGCACAGAGACAGCTGCCATACATACAAATCGCGAGACCCCCTTTAAAACTTCTGATTGACACGGGCGCAAATCAATCGTTCATAAGTCCCGAGGCCGTCCGAAGGTACTTTGCCGGTTACCCTCTCAGCTTCGATCCGTTCGAAGTGACTAACATACACGCGACAAGCAGGAACGATTACTCCATTACGTTGCCGTGTTTCGCGGAATTCAATGACCCTAACAATATGAAGTTATTCATTTATAGGTTCCATGACTATTTCGACGGGCTAATAGGTTTGGATTTATTGAGTAGCTGGGAGGCCCGCATAGATTTGAAAGAGGGTCAGTTATTGACGCGAACCGCGTCGAATCCCATCAGGATGTACAACTCATGCAATGTGAATTTACATGAGGAAATAATTCCAGCTGGGACTTCTAAGGTTATCCGCATACCTGTCGATGTCACCGAGGGTGACGCATTTGTTAGCGAACAGATACTTTGTAATTGCATAGTCCACGAATGCATTACCACCATTGCCAATAACCGCGGCTACTTAGAAGTTGAGAACCCGTCGCCTAATGACGTAATATTCTCACTCGATCGCCCGGCGCATGCGGAGCTATATAACACAGAGGGCACGTTTACTCGACAAGTGACAACTCGTGCAAAGGATGTAGTTTCACGATTACGAACGGACCACCTAAACCCGGAGGAAAAGGCTAACCTCATAGCTCTCTGTTCCAGTTACGCGGACGTATTTTATATTGAGGGTGAAGGGCTGTCGTTTACAAATAAGATAAAACATCGGATTAGGACCACGGACGAAGTGCCAGTGCACGCTAAGAGTTATCGGTACCCATTCGTACATCGCCAGGAAGTTAGGGACCAGATAGGAAAGATGCTGGAGCAGGGTATCATACGACCATCCGAATCTGCCTGGAGCTCTCCTATTTGGGTAGTGCCAAAAAAAATAGACGCCTCCGGAAAGCAAAAGTGGCGTCTCGTGGTTGATTTCCGCAAGTTAAACGAAAAAACACTGGACGACAGGTACCCTATCCCTAATATCAGCGATGTTCTTGATAAATTAGGGAAGTGCCACTACTTCACAACCCTTGATTTGGCGAGCGGGTTCTATCAAGTCGAGATGGATCCTCAGGACATTGAGAAAACCGCATTCAATGTGGAGCATGGACATTTCGAATTTCTCCGTATGCCAATGGGATTGAAGAATTCTCCGTCAACATTTCAACGTGTGATGGATAATGTCCTCAGAGGGCTCCAGAATGAGATATGCCTCGTATATCTCGATGACATCATTGTATTCAGCACATCCCTTCAGGAACACGTGACCAATCTAGGAAGAGTCTTCCAGAGACTTCGAGAATCCAATTTCAAGATCCAAATGGACAAATCCGAATTTATGAAGCTCGAAACGGCTTACCTTGGGCATATCATTAGTGGAGACGGTGTAAAGCCGAATCCCGATAAGATTTCCGCCATTAGCAAATACCCCATACCTAAAACACCGAAAGAGATCAAGCAATTTCTAGGCCTACTCGGTTACTATCGGAAATTTATTCCAGATTTTGCCCGCATCACGAAGCCATTCACCCAGTGTTTGAAAAAAGGACGGAAGATTACTTTTGACACCGACTATATTAACTGTTTCGAAAGATGTAAGACACTCTTGACCAATGACCCCATCCTGCAATACCCGGATTTTAATAAGGAATTTAACCTAACAACGGACGCCTCTAACGTAGCCTTAGGAGCTATACTGTCTCAAGGTTCCATAGGTTCAGATAAGCCGGTCTGTTACGCATCTCGAACTCTAAATGAGAGCGAAACAAAATACAGCACCATCGAAAGAGAGCTTCTCGCCATAGTCTGGGCTACAAGATATTTCAGGCCATACCTCTTCGGACGAAAATTCAAAATTCTCACTGACCATAAACCGTTACAGTGGATGATGAATTTAAAGGAGCCGAACTCTCGACTTACAAGATGGCGGCTTAGACTCAGCGAGTATGACTTTTCCGTAATTTATAAGAAGGGAAAAACGAACACCAATGCCGATGCCCTCTCCCGCGTGGAAATAAATACGAAGGAAACCAGGTCTCTAATAGAGGGAACTGACGAGTTCGACTCCCTGATGGGCAACCCATCCGGAACAATTCCAGCTCAAGCTGACTCTTCCACTGAAACAGCCCACACAAGCGATGAAAACCCAATTCTTGAAATCCCTATAACGGATGAACCCCTCAATAAGTTTAATCGACAGTTACACATTACCCTTGTTAGTGAAGCGAGGAAACGACCCTCGGTGACAAAACCATTTGACACACACACCCGTACCAGCATCCAAATATCACAGTCCAACCTGGAAGAGGAGTTAATAGGCGCCATTAAGGAGTACGTCAACCCCAAGGTCAAAACAGCTATTTTAATTGAACCACCATTGGCCATGTATTCCATTATCCCGGTCCTTCAAGGCAAATTTAAAAGCTCATCGTTAAACCTCGTTCTCACTAAAGCCGAGCTGGAAAACGTCAAGGAATATCTTCAACAGCAGGAGATAATCCGCCGCTATCATGAAGGTAAAACTAACCATCGCGGTATCAACGAGTGTTATTTGGCCTTGTCCCAAAAATATTATTGGCCAAAAATGAAGGACCAAATTAACAAATTTATAAGTGAATGCACCATCTGTGGGCAAGCCAAATACGATAGAAACCCGGTCAGACCTCAGTTCAATGTTGTGCCCCCAGCCTCCAAGCCATTTG
Organism: Orthosia incerta; assembly: GCA_948252205.1. NCBI lineage: Eukaryota > Metazoa > Arthropoda > Insecta > Lepidoptera > Noctuidae > Orthosia > Orthosia incerta. Next base: position 29,327,201 of record OX411759.1, read on the forward strand.
AAATAGTCCACATGGATCTATTCACGGCGCAGGGCGAGAAATACATCACTTTTATCGATGTCTTCACCAAATACGGTCAGGCTTACCACCTACGCGATGGAACAGCCGTTAGCATTTTACAAGCCCTCTTGCATTACTGTACTCACCATGGCGTCCCCATGACCATCATCACAGACAATGGAACCGAGTTTACCAACCAACTTTTCATGGAATTTACACGGCTCCACAGGATCAACCACCATAGGATATTGGCTCGTACACCCAATGAAAATGGAAATATTGAACGATTTCATTTAACACTGTTAGAACACCTCAGACTTCTCAAACTACAGTACAAAGATGAACCCACAGTTAACCTTGTCCCCTATGCCATCATAGCCTACAACAGCTCCATACACAGCTTCACAAGATGCAGACCATTCGACTTACTGACGGGACACTTTGACCCCAGAGACTGCAAGGACATTGACATAACACAACAGCTATTACAACAGTATGTTTTAGTTCATAAAGACCGCATGAAACGGGTATATGACATCATCAACGCCTCATCACTTGCAAACTGAACAGCATTAATCGAAAATAGAAATAAAACCCGCGAACCCGAGAAAGGATACGCACCCCAGCAGCAAGTATTCGTAGCAAACCCTCTCGCTAGCCGTCAAAAGACCGCACCACGGTATACACAGGACACAGTTTTAGCTGACCTCCCGATTCACATCTATACCTCAAAGAAACGTAGTCCCATCGCAAAATCAAGACTTAAGCGTACACCTAAAGCAGTGAATTTGTTACAGGATTCCGCTAATAACAATTCTCCCAATGATGCGACCTCAGGAGATAAAAATCGAAAGCCTCGATGAGGGACCAGGACTGCTACCCTACAAACTCGGGCCCATGAGACTCACATCTCACCACCATACATTCCTGCAATACGTACGTCTGAATGACATCGAAAACAACGTCCACTCACTACAGACTCAACTGCTAGGCTATCAGAACCGAATGACCAACGATACCTACCTACTATATGATATCCAAATAAATTATCTTACTGACAAGCTTGGCAATGTCTTAAGGCAATTACAATCTCTGGAACCCAATAGAGTTAAAAGAGGTCTCGTGGACGGGCTAGGTTCTATTATAAAAAGCCTAACCGGAAATCTAGATAACGATGATGCGCTAAGGTATAATACAGCAATTAAAACGTTAGAGACAAATCAGAATAAAATAGCAACTGAAGTTAATAACCACATTAGTATAAGTAAAGAATGGATGTCCAAGCACACCGACGTGCTAGCGCAGATAGTTGATAACCAGAGTAAAATTAACAATACACTAGAGTCAATACTAAAGAGCGATGCACTAAGGGAAAATAGCTTAATAAAGTACGCTAAGTTTGCTCAACTTTTAGAGGTAATGAGTGAGAACGTAGAGGATTTAACCCAGGAATTGCTTAGGATAGAAAATAGCTTAGCTTTTATTCATGCGTCCAGCATGCATCATTCTATGATCGACATAGAGATACTAGCATCAATGGTTAGGAAGCTGAAGACTATGTATTCCGAAGAGCAGATCTTAGATTTAGAACTAAGGGAATACTACGACATCATAAAACCAGGATCGTACTACGTTGACAAGCAAATAGTTTTCGTTTTTAAATTCCCAATTTTTTCTAAGAATAGTTACGACTTGTATAGATTATCCGCAGTACCAAACAAGCATACACAGGCCCTTATTCCACCCTTCCCATTCCTGGCAACCAACGAGTTGACATTCATGTACATGGAGGCTGAATGCCCGAAGTCGAAAAGCTGGTACCTCTGCGAAAAAGAGTTCACACACCAAATCCGCACCAAATCTGACTGCATCCAGGAGCTGATCATCAACCAGGTACTGCTAGACTCTTGCCAATTCACTACAGTCACCCTGATGAGGGAAGCTATGGAAAAACTCGATGACCAGCACTACGTCCTGTCGTTCCCTCAACAAACGAGAGTACAACTTCTCTGTCACCAGAAGGACTATACTTCGCTCCAGGGAAGTTATCTTGCTACCATTCCCGTTGGATGTCAACTGAAATCCGAAGAGTTCACCATAGCGAATGTTTATGATGAAATCAAAGGCCGACCTCTCAAAATGATGAAGATACCCTACGATTCTAGGAAAGGAGCCACCTCAACTACCCACGTTAAATTGAACTCTGTAGATCTTCAAGGACTACATAGCATTCAAGACAAAGTTATGATCCAGAACCCCGTGCAGATGGACAACACGCAGACAGACACCCTCTATCACACCACAATCCCGTTCTACAGTGTGCTACTGAGTGCAGCCATACTCGCCAGTATCGTAATGGCTAGGCGCTACATATGCAAATGTAGCAACTCTACAAGGATGGAGCAAAGGAACCAGCAGCCGCCGACCGCAATTCTGGAAAAGAACTCAGATCCCGACAACATTCCGGCAACTTTTTCGCTCAAAGTGTTAAAATAGTTGCCGTTCCAAGGGTGGAGGAATTACGTAGCGCCTAGGAATCCGCCGACGTTGCAGATAATATACATAGACAGACCTTGATGACAATGCAGTTACCGCGAAGTCAACGCACGTAGCTAGACTTTCGCTGACACAGAAACGTACGGAGCATAAACATAGGAAGTTGCTGATTATACAATCACCTTGGAACCGACCCAGCCATGACGTCAAGGAATCGATCGATACCGACTAATATTTAAGAGCATCTCTCGTAAGAAGGAAGCATTCCATATTCCCACCTCGAGTTGGAATCAAGACCCGTAGGCTAGTTAGTTATAATTAGTTTTTTTAAATAATAGTTGTAACCGCTCCATGCTCTCACATCGACCTGGAGTGGACATCCGTAGATCAATCAGTTGTAGTTAACTTTATTAATTAAAAGTTATAAGTGTCATTTCGAGTTTCTTTCCACTCTCCCGGCTGTGGTAAACGTAATTAGTTGTATAAGTCTGGTAATTCATCTGTGTACTCATTCCAATGTTTATATGTATTTTCAATTATGTAGTCATATGTGTCATCCATTTTTGGTGTTTTTTAGATTGGTAGGGGGTAAACTCATTAGTGTAATGTGAAGAGGCTAATTAAATTCATAGGCAAGCTTCTGTATATCCTTCTCAGATCGAATATTGTAGGTTTTTCCCTTTTCGTACCTTTTAACTAATATTTGTCCGTTCTTACACCAGACGTATTTACAGATGTTTGTTCCTTTCAGAGCAGTCTTAGTTGCCCAAAGTAGGTAGGCCGTTGTGGGTGATAAACTTTCTCTGAGGTATATTTTGTTATCCTCACGACAACCTAGGTCTTTTCCAGTGATATTGTGAGTCTTAGCGACTTGAAGCCATGGGTCCCGACAGCCCTCCTTAAGAGTCACGATGATTACGGGGGCGACTTTTGCTGTTTTGGCTTCTGGTCGGTTACTTTTCTTTCTGTGTGTATTGACGACATCATTGGATTTTAGTTTTAATTTTGTACATAGGTTTTCCATGACACTATCTACGTCTTCTGTCTCGGCTACCCCACAAATATCAATGTTGTTGGCTAATTGTCTTTGTTCAATTGCGTTAAGTTTTTGTTCCACTACATCATTTTTAAGTTCGAGGTTTTTGTATTTGTTTTTTAGCTCAATGTTCTGGTTTTCGACTATTTTTAGTTTATTTTCATACCCATTTATCTTTTGTTCGTACTCATCAATTTTGTCGGAGTAGAACTGTAGGGTACTTTGCAACTCTTCTTTTATTATGTCGCGTACCTCTCGCCGTATATCGCTGAGAATCCGTTGGGTTATATTGGTGTTCATAAGGTTCTCCGTATCTGTGATGTCTTCGTCATCAACGTCGGGCAGGATACAGGATAGACGTTTGGGTTTGGCATTACCCACACATGAACGACATCTCCAATCAACGGCGTCCGTTGAGTATAAAACGTATATAAATATATTTTTTCTTAAAAAGTGCCTCCGTGTGTGCAGACAATAACTACTGTAATTTATTTAAGATTACCTGTCTATACCTAATACCATATACATAATATATAATCTATCTATCTATTATAACAAGTAAAAATATTTTTTTCCAAAAACCCCGGCAATTCTTTTTTATTTCACTTTTTAAACTACATATAATATACTTAGTAGCAGACACGCTTCAATCGACAATCTATCGAAACATGTAATAATGACACGATATCTTGCGGAAAATCCAGATTCAAAGAGTAAAAGCGAAAGCTTTTGAATGGCCAAACCGATTTTATTTCAACATAGCTAAGAACACTCTCGACAAAGTCACCTTTCAAACAAAAAACCTAAATCAAAATCGGTTCATCCGTTTAGGAGCTATGATGCCACAGACAGACACACAGATACACAGCAACACACGTCCAACTTATACACCCCTCTTTTTCCGGCGGGGGTTAAAAAGGTAAAGTTTGTGAGTTTTTTTGTGTGAGTGACAAAGGCTACATTTGACTGTTCGATAAAAAAAAAATTGTTTGATGCCGAGCCAAGTGGGCACGGGTCAGCTTAGCTAGCTTAGGATATTTCTACAACTTTGACAGTCGGCACGGTAGTTTGACACCAGTCTTTTCAAGAGGTACCGTGTTACCCAATTACTGGGTTGTGGGTGGAGGTCGGATAAGCAGTCGTTTCATGTAAAATACTGGACTGGTACTCGGCTGCAATAAGTTACAACAGAAGCCTACGACAACATAGTCGGCAAAATGATTGATTTATTTAAGATATTTTATATCAAGTTTAGAAAACAATATCTTTCTGTATGGAACTTTTCTTCGAAATCAACTAAAATGACTAACGATAAATCTTTACCAATAGTCCAAATCTTTACCAATAGTCCATTTTGCCAATAGTCCATCTTTCTAATCTCTAGATAAAGCGGTGTCAACAGCATCAGCCAATCAAATACAGAAAAATATACGTAATTAAATTTTCCACCCATCGCAGCTACTTGACGAACAATGTCCAAACAAGCAAATTGCTGCCACAAATCACGAGATCTCCAGCAATTGTGACATCCAAGCAAATTTGCCAAGTTATCGCATCCATCAACCGTAAGACGACATTAATTAGCAGAATTAACATTCCATCCAGTTATAATTAGCCACCCCACTGGGGTACAAACGACCCCACTGACATAGAATAGGTAGGTGCAGAAGGTTGACTCCAAAAAATACTTCGTGATCAAATTCGGGTCATAGCGGTCCATTTCAGCGTAGACAAGCCATATTAGAGAGCACAAGTGTGTGCTCAAACTTAATCTTTCTTCCCTCGCTCTCATAGTTCTCTGACTTCCCTCTTTCTCATTTTCATGATATGATAGGACGGTAAGCCGGCCATCAACTGCAGAACCTTTCACTTCTTTCTGAGACACCATCAGCCTCTCGAATTCCGGGCTTCCATCGATAAATTCCTAACGAAACTAAAACCTGAAGAATAAAAAAACATTTTTGCAAAAAAATACTTTTTTTTTTTTTTTTTCTTTCAAAAAAATACTACCGACTTCCAAATAAAAAACTACAATTTTATTTTTGGAAGTCGGTGTCTTTCGTAGGTACCAATTTTTTGCGTGTTTACCGACTGCCAAAAATAAAGTTATTTTTCACTTTGTAGTTTTTTATTTGGAAGTCGGTAGTATTTTTTTGCAAAAAAGTTTATTTATTTTTCACTTTTTAGTTGTACCCACCTAATAGGCAAGTTGTTAAGTAACCTATAACGCCAGAATAGATTATCCAAATACCATGAAACTTGAACATAACCGGTGAAATGAGAGATCTGCGTACCTCTTAGGAGCGTACTGGCGTGATGTTATATTATGAAATGGTATAAACAATGAACAGACATGCGATTGCCGCAATCCCGAAAGATTTGCCGACATTTATTGAAGAGTTCTGTTGTATATCTCCGAAGTTCTTCATCAGATCATCACCAAATTAAAATGGGACCAATTTCGAAACATACTCTTTCAAACAAAAAAAGACTTTTTTAAATCGGTCCACATTTGACGGAGATATCGGTGAACATACATAAAAAAAAACACAAGAAGTCGAACATAGAACCTCCTCCTTTTTCGAAAGTCGGTTAAAAATACCCTTGATAGTTTACAGCGTACTTGAAAAGCGTCATACAATGACTATACGCAAAGACATGCTTAACGTACAGCCAATGCATGCGCAGTTGCGACTGTCATTTGTTTGAAACTACCGTCGTATGTGTCTATGTATGCTTGCACCTGATTTCGCTCGATGTATGGAACTTCTTAAGACTTCAAACCGATAAGGTGGACCGATGACCTGTTGAAGACCGTAGCGGGCCCGAAAAGCACAGGACCGGTTCATCAGATCAGATTAAGCTGATAACGACTTACGAGTCACTGAGACCACTGCCCTGAGAAGAGTCGAAGATAGTGGCTTCGAATCAGCTCGTCAGTGAATCCATCATAGCTTTCCACGACGGACACGACCTTCAGCAATGAAGAACACGAATAAGTGGATCGGAGATGCTTATGTTGAGGAGTGGACGTCTTTCGGCTATAATGATGATTTTGATGGTGGAACTTCTGTACCAATCCCTTCTATATAATTATAGAGTAGGATGGGTAGAAACAACCCCAAGATTACCCTCCCGCCGTTTTATGGGCCAAGTTCTGCTAGGATTGCGAATTAATGCTGATTTTCGTTGGTATTCAATTAGTATTGAACCATCGGTTCGGAAACATCTGGATTTTTGAGGTGAGTGCTGAGAATGGAAATTGATCAATTCTTTGATGAGGTTTCGAGGCATCTGTCTTTAGATGATTAGCTTTTGAAAGACTTTTTTTGCTGCTTAACCGACTCAACTAAGCCCAATATTAATCAGAATGTTTAATTTCTTACACCATTCATCCCATTTCATCATTAAGATAAGTAAGTTTCAACATTTCGTAACCTTTTTAACCGACTTCCGAAAAAGAAGGAGGTTCTATGTTCGACTTCTTGTATGTTTTTTTTTTTTTATATGTTCACCGATATCTCCGTCAATTGTGAACCGATTTTGAAAATTCTGTTTTTGTTTGAAAGAATATGTTCCGAAATTGGTCCCATTATAATTTGGTGAAGATCTGATGAAAAATTTTGAAGATATACAACAGAACTCTTCAATAAATAACGGAAAATCTCTCGGGACTACTGCAATCGCATGTCTGTTTATTGTTTAGACCATTTCATAACATAACAACACGCCAGTAGGCTCTTAAGGGGTACGCAGATCTCTCTTTTGATCGGTTTTGTTCAAGTTTCATGATATTCGGGTAATCTATTCTGGCGTTATAGGAAACTTACTAAACAACTTGCCTATTAGGTAGGTACAACTAAAAAGTGAAAAATAAAAAACTTTTTTACAAAAAAATACTACCGACTTCCAAATAAGAAAACTACAAAGTGAAAAATAACTTTATGTTTTGAAAGTCGGTGTCCATAACGCAAAAAAATGGTACCTACGAAAGACAACTATTTACTTACAACTATTTAACTTTTTTACAATATTCTTTGAGAGCCGCAGTGGCCCAGTGGTAACGGCCGCGACTTTCAAGTTGTAGGTCGTCGGTTCAAACCCGGGCAGGCGCTTTAGTTTGTGAAAAAGATTGCATCACCACTGCTCTCAAAACAGTGAAAGAAAACATTGTGAGGAAACCGGCATGTCTTAGAACCAAAAATTCTAAGACATGTGATATCCACCAACCAGCACTGGGCCCGCGTGGTGGAGTAAACGGCCCATTCCCTCTCACAGAGAGGAGTCCTGCACGCACAACGGACCAAATGGGAGTCCAAGTGCAGAAAAGGGAGTCCATCTATCCTATCCTATACTACAATATCTCTCGCGAGGAGGAGCTCGTGGCTAAATAATAACAGCCGTACTGGTCGATCATCAAGTTTAAGCAACGCTTGATGAGGTCGGTCCGTGGATGGGTGACCATTTCAACATACTGAGTTTTCTCCGTGCTTCGGAAATTACGTTAAGCCGTTGGTCCCCGCTGTCATTTCAAGATCTTTGACAGTCATTACGGGTAGTCAGAATTTAAGCTTGAGATCTGACTTGTCTGAATTTAAGCTTGAGATCTGATCTGTCTTGCCAAGGAGTACCGTGTTACCCAGTTACTGGGTTGTGGAGGTCAAGTAGGCAGTCGCTCCATGTATAACACTGGTACTCAGCTGAATTCGGTAAGACTGGAAGCCGACCCCAATATAGTTGGAAAAAAGGCTAGGCAGATTGACTTACAATATTCAATGTCTGCGAGGTCCTATCCTAACTATTTTGGGGTTGGCTTCTAGTCTAACTGGATATAGCTGAATACCAGTATTTTACAAATGAAAGGACTGTTTATCTGCCCATAGGTAGACTGGCTTTCGGAGTAGTTCTGATCACTATCATCATTATCATCATCATCAGCCTATAGTAGTCCATTGCTGGACATATGCCTCTCCAATGGGGGCTATTGCGCATGAATTCGTCGCTAGAGGCATTCGTGTGGCTGAGATCTCCGTTATCATGAATATCATCAATCAATACATATAATAAATCTGTAGAAAAGTAATTTTTGTACATCGAAAATAATTCCAAAAAAAATAGCCAGGGTGTTAAAGGATAACCAACAGAACCTCTTTCCAGCATTTCTAGATTTTTTGTCTGTTTGTTTTTTTTTTTTTATAATCTATAGGCTCTCGTTTGACCACTATCTCGCCTGATGTTAAGCGATGACGTGGTCTACGGTGAAGCACGCTTGCCTAGAAGAAACCTATTAGTCTGTTTATTTGTGCACGCATCACGTGAAATATACGAAACCAATTTTATTTTATTTTTTTATTTTTATTTATTTATTTATTTCAGACAAAATTCCAGTCCATAGTTACACGTACATAAAAAAAACAATATATAAATTAATTAATTATAAACAGATAAAAACCCAAAATAAAATGATTGAATAATTGAAATTTAAATAATCAAAAATCAATGTAGATAACTTTTATACATAAAAATTGTGCGTAACTTGGAGAATTACTTAGTTTATCATCGCAATCGGTTCACTCTATCAAAAGTTAGATGAATTTAAAGAAGTAAAATTATCACAACACACGCAATTCAGATACTCGGACAGTTGAACTGGATATTCAATGGATGTCGTTGTGCATTTAATCGTACATTATGGTACAAGTGTGCAATGTTGGTGATTACCGCTGAGGCGCCATTGAGACCCAAGCCGTAGGTGAGGGTCTTAAGAGAGCCGATGATGGTAATCATCAATACACACGTGTATCATACGACGTTTTTCAACACACTTGTGAAGAAAATAATACTAAAAAATCATTTTCAACAGTAAAAACGAGTTGTGAAATTTTTTTCACAATAGCGGGCAAAATTAATCAGTTTTCCTATGCGCGCGCATTTAACAATGGCGATCGGCCATAGACTAAAAGAATAAGGTTTCTTTTTTTTTGGCTTTTCGAGGATAGTGTTTTAGCCACGTACAAAATAGGGAATTTAAATTTTTCTTAATTACAGAGCAAATAAAATGTATATTTGAGTGAAAGTTTTATTTATTAAGCACGTACAAGTTGAAATTATCTATTTAAATACGAAGTTGCTTGCAATGAGCAAGCAATAGGTACATTATTTTATTTGTACTATTGAGCACGATCTTTTTTCTATCGAAACTTTTTTTAAGAACAAAGCAACTCCAATATATTTAAAAAAAACTCTATAACTCACTTGTGAATAATAGCAATGAAAAAGTCACAGTTTGATAACAGGTATCATTATGTGACTAATTGCGGTGAAATTAGAGCCACTTTATGAGCAAGTGTGTTGAAATAGTACATTGTGATACAAGGGTGGGAAGTAGGTTATTGCAAACTAGCTGTCATTAACAAGCCCGAGCCGAAGGCGAGGGTTTTTAATGACACGAGTTTGCAATAACCTACACACCCGTGTATCACACGACGTTTTTCAATACAGTTGTGAGAAACAGTAAAAACAAATCAAAGAATTAGATTTGTTTATTCACAAAAAATAAAATTTTCAATATGGCGCGTTTTTGCAACTGGACATATTTATTTACAAAGAAAACAGCCTATACAGCCTATTCGATTTTTGACAAACGTAAATGTGAAAATAATTAACTTAAAACTGTTAATTAAACATATTAAAAAACTTTAAAAAAAAATGAGAATTCAATGCTAAAACGTACGGAATCATTAATTTTTCCTCTTAGAAAATCGTATCCCATTTTATTCTATGTATGAAAACTCCTTGCTACTAAACTTTTTTTAAATTGACTTATGGTGCGTTTTTGCAACTGGACTTATTTTTTTACAACGATATCAGCCTATACAGCTAGCTATACAGCCTATTCGATTTTTGACAAATGTTGATGTGAAAATAATTAAATTAAAACTGGTAATTAAATATATTAAACAACCATTTATAAGACTTTTGAGAATTCAATGCTAAAACGTAAGGAATCATTCATTTTTCCTCCTAGAAAATCTATCCCAGATTATTCTATGTTTGAAAACTCCTTGCTCCTAAACTTTTTTAAATTGACTTATAAATTTAAAACTAAACTGCAAACATAATGATCGAGCTCGTAAACAAAAGTCACGACCGCGTAACAGAAAGATGCCTATGCGTAAGATTTAACTTTCGAATCATAATTATAGCCTCTGAAAGTACGCCATGTTTAACAACTGTATTGAAAAATTTATTTCTGAATGAAAGTTTTATTTACTAAGTGGTGGAGCGCTTATGTATTAGGTTAGGTACATAGTTTATAATTACATGGAAAACATTTTTAATTGATTTAATATACCGCTTCTATTGTCGAATTCAAATTGTGTCTGTGCCGACTTGTTTTTACTAAGTGTTGAAAGAGACCAACAGATGGCGCTGGCATACTCAGATGTTCGATTCAAAAAATACTGTATCTGTGGTCGCAACGACGATCATCAGTGTGTCTCTGGGGATTGCATCCTGCGCGCGCGATTCATTACATCGCAAGAGTTCATGTTCTTTCTGGCTCTTTTTCTTCTGAGATCACTCACAGAGTTCTTCATAGACTCTTTAACATCATACATATCGTGCAAGTGTGAAATAGTGGTTAAGACGCCGGCCGGCAGATAAAGTAGGTACCTACATATCTTCACACGAAGCCAGTGACAGTGCAGATCAACAAGCATCAGCGGCGGCTGTCGAATTGGAGGAATCCAGCACAAGGTGGAATCAGGTCAGTGGCAGTCACATTTGTTTTTCTGGCTTTAGAAGCGGTCGGTTTTTCCCTTTCACATTTTGTACATACGCGTGGCAACACAATCCTGGTTGGACTATTTACACGTCCATCCACTAAGCACGTACAAGATGAAATTATCTATTTAAATACGAAGTTGCATGAAATGAGCAAGCAATAGGTACATTAATTTATTTGTACTATTGAACACGATCTTTTTTGTATCGAAACTTTTTTAAGAACAAAGCAACTCAACCAATAAATTAAAAAAAAAGACTCTATAACTCACTTGTGAATAATAGCAATGAAAAATCACAGTTTGATAACAGGTATCATTATTGCCTACTTGCGGTGAAATTAGAGCCACTTTATGAGCAAGTGTGTTCAATAGTCATTTTCTGAATGGCGGTGTTAAGATTATTCGCGAAAGAATGATGACTATAGAAAAAAAATTGGTAAGTTGGTAAGTAGGGTGGGCAGGAGGGCTAGTAGGGTGGGGTTGGCAGACAGATGACGGGAGTGAAGCCGCGGGCACAGCTAGTCAATAATAATTTTATAATTTTTTGCGCGAGTTTATTTACACTTTTTTTATTGTTGTGAATATTTTCCAAATATGGCACATTAAAATAGGTACGTGTTTTAACAACCACTGCTTTAATAGAGCGTTATGTTTCAGATAATGTTTCGGCTTCGCAAAACCGATTTTATATTTAATCGCACTTCTACGGCATTAGAAATTATTTTTATTCAAATTTTGCTATATAACTACCGTGTAATAGCTATATTGTGGACCTTAGTCAACGTTCCAAGTTTAAACTGCCGTTAATAAGTTCATCCTCATTGGACACCATTTGCTCCAATTTTCGACAACTCTCATCCAGCTGCTACCAGCCACCCTGCGAAGGTCGTTACTCCACCTAGCCTGAGGGCGTCCTACCTTACGTTTACCAGTTCGGGGTCTCCACTCAAGAACTCATCTAACCCAACGTTCACCGGTTCTGTGGCTAATACAACCACCGGTCCATTGCCACTTCAGTTTGCTTATTCTCTGAGCTATGTTGGCTTGTCTGATCCCTCTACAAAACATAAATTATGCTTTTGAATTGTAAGTTTTCAGTGTTTATTCACCTTACCATAAGCTTTTAGAGCCAGGTTATTTACATTTCCATTTTGTATAAGGGACACGTAAATACCAGTCATATACCTACTCGTACATCGGTCCCTTACGCACTATGGAAATAACATTACTTTACGAGCTAATGGGAGGGCTCAAGTATCCTTTAAATTAAGAAACAACAGTAATTGTCACTGACTCCAAAAATCATTAACATAAAATTCGCAGAAAACTGTTAATTAAAATAATACTAGTCACCATTTAAGATGTTTAACACCTCTAAGTGATAATTTAACTTAATGTTGACACGTTGAAATTAACAAAACGATCTGCCATCCCTGTCTAACTTCAGCATAACTTATATCTCCATCTTGCTTACTTTTAAGGGGTCCTTGAGACGCTGTATTTCACCACGTAAGACAGGCGGCTGTAGGGTTGTCATTCATCAGGATTTGTACTGACAAGTCTAGAGTTTTGTATCATTTTGGCTTAGAAAATGTCGACTTATGTCATCTTCTTCCTTCATCTATAACGCCAGAATAGATTACCCAAATACCAAGAAACTTGAACATAAACGGTGAATTGAGAGATCTGCGTACCCCTTTAGAGCATACTGGCGTGATGTTATGTTATGAAATGGTATAAACAATGAACAGACATGCGATTGCAGCAATCCCGAAAGATTTGCCGACATTTATTGAAGAGTTCTGTTGTATATCTCCGAAGTTCTTCATCAGATCTTCATCAAATTAAAATAGGACCAATTTCGAAACATCCTGTATCAAACAAAAAAAGAATTTTCAAAATCGGTCCACAATTGACGGAGATATCGGTGAACATAAAAAAAAAAAAAAAAAAAAGCATACATAATGTCGAACATAGAACCTCCTCCTTTTTGGTAAGTCGGTTAATCAACTGGTCGTACGCACCCGCAAAGCTGTGGCACGCAGTAATCCGACACGAAACGTTTAAATTTAAAGAAACCTAATTATGAAACAATATTGCAAGAACCACTTACTCATTATTTAAGCATCTAAATATTCAATAACAAAAAAGAAGAAATGAAGTTAATTAAAAAGAGCTTAGATTTTATACTGCTAAAACTTTTTTTGCCTGTTGCATAAATATTTAATGATATAACATATTCAATTGTGAGTAGGACTAGCGACATCCCTGCACAGAGGGTAGAGGGCTGTAGGCGGAGGGCGGAGGGCGAATTTACGGAACTTTTAACGAGTTCACCCCTTTGTCCGGACAGCAATTAGTTATTCTTTTCAAGGGTGCAATTAATGTTTAATATCGTAAGTTGCAACTTACGCTGCTTTTCAATAAGTTTGTTTGAAAATTGTTTGCAGACTCTTGAAGGTTTAATTTTTGTAGGAAGAGAGAGAGTAATAATAAATTATCGTTCTAAAAACTAAAAAACACGCTTTAATGGTAAATTGAACTAAAACGTCGCTAATCCTGAAGATCTTGGTAAGGCTAATGGTACAAACTATTTAAACGTGCACGGAAGAATCAACTTCATTACTTGTAAATTTGAACCAAGTTGAATAAAGATATTTGACTTTGGCTTTGACTTTGACTAAATTATTGCATTGTCATCGGTCCTTGATAAGTGTGCAAAGTTTCAAATCAATCCCACGTTTTGAATGGGGTGAAAATCACGTTCAAAGATTCCGTTACATTGATACATAGATACATACCAAGCTAATAAAAGCGTGTTAAATAAATTGTAGTTCTAAAAACTAAAAAACACGCTTTAATGGTAAGGATAATGGGACAAACTGTTTAAATTATTGCATTGTCATCGGTCCTTGATAAGTGTGCAAAGTTTCAAATCAATCCAACGTTTTGAAGTGGGTGAAAATCACGTTCAAAGATTCCGTTACATTGATACATAGATACATACATACCAAGCTAATAAAAGCGTGTTAAAAGAGAAAGTTTTATTATTTATTTTTGGTCTGCAGAGTGTATTCGGTCTGTAATTAATTTGAAGATACTAGTCTGTGCCTTTAGATATAACTAACATTGAGACAAGGTGGAGCAGACATCTTTACAAGTATTTTTTTTATTTCAGCTATGTATCATTTTGATCAATTTAAGTACCTTATTATTGCATTATAAGAAATAGCTCAATTTTGTGTAAATCGATGATAAGAATTCCATTAATAGTAAGTTTGGAATATAATGTAAACAAGATTTCGGAGTTTCATATAGTTATGGTAGGTTGGTAGGATGGATGGAGAAGGAGAGAGAGGCCAAAGAAAAGATGGATGGATGTTTGTATAGTGATAAGAAAGAAACGAGAAACAAGTAATAGCGTCACAATTGACTGGACGGAATGGAAGAAGATAGCTTATTGTGTGTGCCGACCACAAGTAACATGGGACATGGGCACGAAGATGATGACATTGTCATGGTAAGTATTTTCGCTCCGTTTCGACTATAAACTTAAAATATTCATAGGGAGTTATATTTCTTTCACTGAAACTTTTGGAACGGCCCCTAATCTATGCTAATCATTGTGCGTCGCCTATCTCTTGCAATAAAACAATTTTCAGTTTTAAGTCTTCGCTGTTTTGTCCCACGTAGCACTGGAAGAAGTTTTAAAGGGCTTTTGTATTTTGTTATTTTTGGGGCGCTATACGCAACTGAATTGCACTAAAAAAAAACAAATAAAAAGGCAGATATATCACTGTCAGCGGTAAGATTACTCATAAAATTAAGAACATTGTAAAATAAAAAGAGCAGTGTTAGAATTTTGGTGTACAATAATTTATCTACCAATATTCTTATTTGTACACCAAAATTCTATACATTTATTTATCAAAATGTTGTATATAGGAATATGCAACATTTTGCATATATTTACATGTCGGGTTTAGTCAATAGTACGGACGTAAAGTCAAATCACAAGCTTGCCCCTAGCGGCTATCAAGAGCAACTACGCATTGGCGCGCTTTTTAGTTTTTATTATTGATAGGCTTACGTTTGACCACTATCTCACCTGATGGTAAGCGACGATGTGGTCGACGATGAAGCACGCTTGCCTAGAAGAAACCTGTTCACGCTTGTCTTAAAGACTCCTAGGTTGTAGCCAACAGGAAATACAGACTCCGGCAGGGAATTCCACTCCTTTGCTGTACGCATAATAAAAGTATTTTATAAGCACTTGCGTGGTGCGAAATAGAGCAGTTGAGTACTGACAGCCGTAGAGCTAAGACGGCGTAGAATCAGTGTCAATCCGTAATATATGTAAGCAAGAATGTAACTTGTGTCTATTTGGATATACTCAGTGTATCGAATAATTTGTGTGATTTGATTTTCACGAATGACCCACCTACCTGCCCACACACGATGTATTAACCTAAGGGAATACATCCTGACTTCCCGATGGTTTGCATCTATCGGCCAGCCTTGATGCGACACACATGTCATCTTTTGTAGTTTTTATACCTGCTAGCACTGTTTATTCAAAAGTATAAGTTCTAAACAATTACGTACTAAATTAATGCCACCAAATAAATTAACAAAACAAAAAACTGGCAAAGTGCGTGTCGGGCCACGAGCAGTAATAGGGTTCCGAAGTTGCATAATGCGGACTAAAAGAGGGTTTTGTTGTTGTTACATAAACATTAAAATGGTTTCAGCGGCACACAACGTTTAAAAACGGGCCCACGTAGGATGACATTTTTTTTAATCGCCTGATGCTAAGCTATGATGTGGTCTACGGTGAAGCACGCTTGCCTAGAAGTAACCTATTCACTCTTGATTTAAACTTAAGAAAGACTAACTGGTAACTGAAGACATCATCATCATTTCAGCCGAAAGACGTCCACTGCTGGACATAGGCCTCCCCCAGGCGTCGCCACATTGACCGATCCTGTGCGTCTCGCATCCAGCGCCTTCCCGCAACCTTAACCAGGTCATCGGTACACCTATTGAGAGGCCTTCCAACGTATCGTCTTCCGGTTCGCGGTCGCCATTCCAGAACTTTTCGGCCCCATCGGCCATCCGCGAGCAATGTGCCCTGCCCACTGCCACTTTAGTTTGGCAATTCTTCGGGCTATGTCGGTAACCCTGGTTCTCTTGCGAATCTCCACATTTCTGATTCGATCACGCAAGGAAACTACGAGCGTAGCCCTCTCCATTGCCCTTTGAGTGACTGTAAGCTTCCTGATAAGGCCCATTGTAAGCGACCACGTTTCAGAGCCATATGTCATCACTGGCAACACACACTGGTCATAGACTTTCGTCTTGAGACACTGTGGTCTCAGCCATGAAAACTATGTCGTCGGTAAACCGAAGGTGAGTGATGTACTCGCCATTAACATTGATGCCAAGGCCTCTCCAATCCAGAACCTTGAAGACATCCTCCAGCACAGCAGTGAACAGTTTCGGAGAAATGACGTCTCCCTGTCTCACGCCGCACTGGAGAAGGATTGGTTTCGAGGTCTGATCCTGAAGACGGACTGACATGGTGGCGTTTTTGTACAAACACTTCAACACCTCAATGTACCGGTAGTCGATTTGGCACCGTTGGAGAGACTGCAGTACTGCCCAAGTCTCGATCGAATCGAAGGCTTTCTCGTAGTCCACAAACGCTAAACAGAGAGGCAGGTTATATATACTCTTCGGTCTTCTGTATAACCTGCCGCAGCTTATGTATGTAGTCTTCGGTGCTAAAGCCTTTTCGGAATCCGGCTTGTTCGGGAGGCTGGAAATCGTCAAACCTGCATCCGAGACGATTCGTGATGACTTTTGAAAACAACTTGTAGACATGGCTAAGAAGTGAGATGGGCCTATAGTTCTTCAGCCCTGCACCATGCCTGTGGCGTTTTGCCCTCGAGTATGACGGAATCAAATAGCTTCTGAAGGGCCTTAAGGACCGGTTTTCCACCCGCCTTCAGGAGTTCAGCCGTGATTCCGTCATCACCCGGCGCCTTGTTGTTTTTAAACTGTTTCAGATCCATCCTCGTACAGGCTGACGTCCGGAATACCTTCGGTATTGTGCCGGGTCAATCTAGCTCTTGGGTCGTTTGCTAGACTCGCAACGGGCTTGCTGATTGATGTGTACAACTGCCCATAGAATGTCTCGATCTCCCTCAGAAGCTCCGGTTTGGCGGATACGATCCTGCCATCGTCGGTCTTCAGTTTCGTGAGCTGGCTCTGCCCAATAGCCAGATCCTTTGAAAAAACCTTGGAGCCTTTATTTCGCTCGATCGCGTCTTTAATACGCTCGGAATTAAAGCGGCGGAGGTCTCTTTTCAAGGATTTAGAGATCTTTCTATTGAGCTGCCGGTATTTGCACGCCTCATCTGACGACTGCAGGATCATCTCACGCCTCTCCTTCATAAGCTTGAGGGTAGGATCAGAGAGCTTTTTGTTTCTATCTGTACGACGGGTCTTGAAAAACTTAGACCAGACCGTATGGACAGCTTCCACGAAACCGTTGGCGTAGTCGTCCACGGAGCTCCCTGGGCACTCGAAACGATCGGGATCGGGTTTTGGAACTGGATCTGTGCTGGACGGAGCGTGGACTTCATCAGTCGAGACCTTTCAACCTTAATATTAATGTTCAATGTGCCTCTTACCATGCGGTGATCACTCCCGGTTTTTACCGAAATGATCACAGAGACATCACTGAACATTTGCTTCTTGGTTGACATGATGAAGTCGATCTAATTTTTAGTGAAGAAGGAGCATTTTTCGTTCTGGAAAGTTTTACGCTAATCAATTAGTGATTTAGTCGGGTCGAATATTGACTTTATAGTTGGATATCCACAAAAGAGAATAAGTAATTTGCTTGGCAATCGAATCTAATTTGACTTTAGATTTGCACTAACACAAAATAGACTCCCCCGCACGCATGCGCCGTATGGACTACGGACCAATACTGCCAACAACTCCGGCCACTCCAATACGTTATTTGAGCTTAAACATTTAATTTAGAAATCATTATTATGAAGGATGTTATGATTTTATTTTTGTATATTTTTACATCGTTCATAAGCATATATTTACTACCTGTTTTACACAGCTAACAACGTTATTTAAGTGATTTTTCAATAGCATTTGTACACAAAGTTTACTGGCATAGTAAAAATTTTGTGCACAGTACATTTTATAAGTTGGTCGTTAATTCTACTTATCTGTGATAGTTTTCCTTTTAATTTCGTTATATTTATCTTATCTTATCTTATGGAGGGGCCGAGAAATACCTCGGACACTTCGACCCATTGGGATCTTTTGTGGTCCCCTAGATAACTTACTCCTCCTCATTCTCGTTGAAAACCGTTTTCATGAGTTTTACAACGAGACTAGGAGATATGAGCCTATAATCTTCTGGTTTTGGGTATCCAACCCCTAGGAGACTCATTCGCTTACCAGCCAGTGCATCGCATGTGCACAGTAGGTGCTCCATGCGTTCCGTATGTTCCCCACACAACCTGCACATGGGTGTCGCGGTTAGACCCATCTTCATGAGCATGTCGTTGGTTCCAAAGTGCCCAGTAAAGGCCCCAAGCAGGTAGCGGATTTGCCCCCTGCTCATGTTCCAAATGCAATCCCGGGCTTTGAAAGTGGAGCCCAGGAATCTCTTGGAGTGTTGTAGACCGGTAGTAGACAGCCAACAAGTTCGTTGTCTGTGATCTGCAAACTCCCTAAATGCGGCTTTTACGAGACACGTCGATATGCCTACACATGGTTCTGGACCCACAAAATCATTCGCTGAGCCCTCCCTTGCCAGTTCATCAGCCACTTCGTTGCCATGGAATCCTTTATGCCCAGGGACCCACATCAGTCTTACCCTGTTGTGCTTCCCAAGCCTGTTTAGGGCCTGGATAGCATCCAGAATAAGTCCGGAGTCCATTTTGTAGGATGCCATGGCTTTGATTGCAGCCTGACTGTCACTAAGAATATATATGGATTTACCTTTGGTCCCTCTATCTATATTCTCTTGAGCACAGGTTATAATGGCATATGTTTCCGCTTGGAATACAGTTGCCATCTTCCCTAAGCTTTTGCTACATTTGTAGCCTTTTGCGTATATTCCCGCTCCTGTACCTGATTCCATTTTGGATCCATCAGTGTACCACACCAGACTGTCTTGTTCTGGTGGATCAAGTCCCTTCGTCCAGTCCTCTATTGTAGGGATTTGGACCTTGAAAGACCTCTCAAACACAAACATAGTTTGCATTTTATCGGATAACATGCTTGTTACCCGATCCAGGTCTTCATTCTCATCGAACTTTGTATGGTTAGTCTTTGGCTTAGAGGCATCCCATAGTCCAGCGACAGCGAGACGATGTAATGTCTTCCTTGCCTCGAATTCAACCATCATATGCAGAGGAGGGATATTGAGGTATCTCTCAATCGCTGCCGTAGGTGTTGTCCTGAAAGCACCCGTGATGCCGAGACACACTGTTCTTTGTAACCTGGTGAGTGGCGCTTTGCACGAGGCAAGCTTTGTTCTTGGCCACCACACTATGCTGCCGTATGTGATAATAGGTATTATCATTGTCCGGTACAGCCATCGTATCACTTTGGGCTTTAGCCCCCAAGTTTTACCGTAGGTAGAACGACACATGCCGAACACTCGTAAGGCCTTTGTCGTAATATTTTCCACATGAGTTTTCCACCTGAGTTCTTTATCAAGCGTTACACCCAGATATTTAACTTCGGTGGACCAGGGCAGTTTTATTCCATTGAGGGAGAGCTCTCCTAGGTTTCCTAGTTGTCTCTTCCTCGTGAAGGGAATAATGACTGCTTTGCTTGGGTTGATAGAGAGGTGGTTCACTGTACACCATTCCTCTGTCATCCTCAATGCCTGTTGTAATAATCCAGACACTATGTTCGGGAATTTACCATTGACCATTATAGCTATGTCATCCGCATAGCCTACTGTGTAGAATGGTCCGGTATTGAGTTTGGTTAGTAGCGAGTCTACTACCAAGCACCACAATAATGGTGACAGCACTCCGCCTTGCGGACAACCTCTTGTTGTTTTTGCACTAAGTCTGTCTCCCATTAGTTCCGATCTGACTGTTCTGCTTCTCAGCATATAGTCAATCCAATTGCACGTGGTATCATTGATGCCATGTTCCTTTGCAGCAGTGCGTATGGACTCAAATGTTGTCTTGTCAAAGGCTCCCTCTATGTCGAGGAAAGCCCCGACACATATTTCTTGTCCCTCTAGCGCAGCCTCGGCTCGACTCGCAACATAGTGCAATGCCGTTTCCGTAGATTTGCCGGGGCTGTAGGCGCATTGTAGTTTATGTAGAGGGAATACTTTCAGAGGACCCTCTCTTAAGTACCTGTCTACCATTTTCTCCAGAGTTTTCAAGAGAAAGGATGATAGACTAATGGGCCTGTAAGCTTTAGCTTCTTCATAAGTCGGTCTGCCCACCTTCGGTATAAAGGTGACTTTGACCTCCCTCCATGCTTTTGGTAGGTACCCAAAGGCTATGCAGGCTCTGTAGAGCTTACTCAAATGGGGTATCAAAACAGATGCCCCTTCTTGCAATAGTATTGGGTAGATGCCATCAGGACCAGGGGATTTGAGTGGCTGGAAGCCCGCTATGGCCAGTTTCAATTTATTTTCATCTACCACTTTCTTTGCCGTGAGCCAGTTATTTTTGGACGTGTGCCTTGTAAGCTCGTCCCTTGTGACTGATTCCTCTTCATCGCTATCGCGCAGTATACATTCTGGGAAGTGGGTCCTAAACATCACGCCCAGAGTGTCCTGTCCAGTTTCCGTGAGTTGCCCATTCTCATCCCTTACAGATGCTAGTGGGTTTGTCTTGGTCATGGACATTGCTTTGCACAACCTCATCCCATTTGGCAGAGTTTCGATGGAAGTGCAATGCTGCCGCCAATTAGTTCTTCTGGCCTTGCGTACCGCCGTGTTATACCTTGTTAGCATGCTATGATAGCCAGAAAAATCCTTCCTGGCTTTTGCATCATTAAAGGCCTGTCGTGTTTCCTGACGTATTTTGGCTATTTCAGGAGTCCACCATGGTACCTTTTTGCCAAAGGCCTTCTTCTCTGGGCAGTTATCTTCCCATGCACCGATGATGCCTGCCTTGATTCTGTCCGCTTCAAATTCTATATCCAGTATGGAATTGAGCTTACCTTTAGGGCTCCCTAAATTTACTTTGAGGTCCCTCCTGTATGAGTCCCAATTTGTATACCTTGGGTTTCTCCTTCGTCTAGTTTCGGCTTCTCCCGCCGTCCTAAACCTAAAGCATATATAATTATGGTCAGACAAAGAGATTTCGTCCGACACATTCCAATTTTCAAATTTTTGGCCCTGTTTGAAGCCAGCGTAAGGTCAATGACTTCAGTCCTCGCAGAAGTCCTAAAAGTAGGTTTATTGCCTACGTTAAGGATTTGTAAAGAAGAGCTTACCACAAAGTCCAACAAATCCTCCCCTCGTTTGTTGACATCCGAGCTGCCCCAAACGACGTGGTGTGCGTTCGCATCGCAACCAAGTATCAGGTCAAGGTTCTTTTGGTTGCCGTAATCAACCAGTCTTCTGATTAGTGGTGTTACTGGTTCTTTTTGTTCATATGGGAGATAGGCAGAGGCAAGGATGATTCTCCTTTTCTCTGTTCCCGTCCCCACTTGGATCAAGGTTGTTGTGAGATCCCTGTAACAGAAAGTACGTAAGGGCATTGCCTCTATACCGCCCCTGATATAGATGCAAGTCCTCGCGTCATTAGTTGGACAGTCATAGAGCACCATGCCTCCTGTCCCACCTAAGCCTTTTATAGTCCCCTTATACAGATAAGGTTCCTGTATCAAGGCAACGTCGTATGTGTTGAGCTTCAGTTGCCGAGCCAGAAGGGCAGTAGCGGCTCTGCAATGATGCAAATTAATTTGTACACACCTTAGTCCCTCCATCTTGGATGATTTTGATAGGTTTGTGTTGATATGGGAGGGCCTTAGTCTTGAGGCCCCTCCTCCATCGCCTGGCTCTCCTCGAGAGCAGTCGGCGACTCGATTCCCAGGGTGTCGAAGTCCCCGAGGATGTCATCCTCGTGGTCTGTCTCCGACGCTCTGGTCCCAATCTCTGTTGCCTGCGCTGCGCCGTCAGCAGAGATTTCTTCAATGGCCTCCCCATGTTGTGGTGGTCTATCCTCGGAGGGCTCCACTTCTGCTTCCGCAGCAGGCGCCTCTCCCTTGTCTTCTACCAGGAGCTTGAACGAGTATCGTTCAATCCCTCCTGGAAGAGAGTAGCCCGCGGCCTTGATGACCCCAGCGGACACCCCGTCCATGAGGACGATACGACGGATGCCGGTCTGCTCAGTGAGCGTATTCACGACCTTCCAGTCGTTCGTCCTCAAGGTAGGGTTGAGTCGCTGGAGCAATCGAATGGCCCGGGCAGAGTCTTGCAACGCCAAGTTGCGACTCTTCCATGCCATTTTGACTGGCTTTGGAAGGTCCCTGGCGTCAACAACCTTGAGTTTCAGGGCACCAAATTCCACATTGTGGATGGCACTCCGAAACCAGTTGGCTGCATCAGAGTTGTCGCAGGATACATGAACTGCACCTGCGACGACTCCGGGAGCAACCGTTAGGACAGGCAGAGGATCCGGCGCCACTTCCAGTTTCTCAATTATGAGCTCCTGGATCGGCACCAAGTCCTCCGCCTTCAAGTACTCCTCCGGGTACTTGACTGTCACGACAGCGAGTTTCACAGCCGCCACCGCATCCCTAAAGGATCCGGTTGAGGATGATTGCCCTTGGGCCTTCATCCTCTTGGCCGCCATGTCCCCGCTGTCCCCGCTGAGAGCAGCACGCGGTCTCTTTGATGGGCCCTCCGTAGGAGTCCCCTCCAGAGCCGCCTGCTGTCTCAGCTTTTGGCGCCTTTTTCTGCGCGCCCCAGATCGTCCAACCGGAAGCCAGCCTGATTCATGCTGGCCGCCGGGAGACGACGAGGTGCTGTCTTTGCCGGTCGCGTCCGGGGCCGCAAGGTCCGAGGTCATACGATCTCTAACGCAAGCGTCCCGTATCGCGCCAGCTTTGGCAGTACCCTTATGCCCGGTGGGCTGGTTTGCAGTTCCGCCCTTCGGTGGTCCCGCAGCAGTGCCGGCCCCCGACAGTGCCGCGACAGTCCCGTCATTTGACAGTCCCGCCACAGCCCCGCCTTGAGACGATCCCACTGCAGTATCACCTCTGGACGTTCCTGCGGAAGATGCAGTCCCGGCTTGCGCCGGTCCCGCCGTCTGGTGTGCAGTCCCAGCTTTCGCCGGTCCCGCCTTTTGGTGCGCAGTCCCAGCTTTCGCCGGTCCTTTCGCCTTGTGGTTTTTTTTAGATATGTTATCCATTTAAAATCCCGATTTTAAATTTCATCCCTCGACTATCCCCACCCGCCATGGAGTGTTCAAGTGGCGATGCTACGATAGCACCAGGGATTAGTCGAGGGATATAGCCCCCCCCCATTAGTTGCCCACGAGACTGCACGACACCAACTCACACCGCTACCACTAGCGATGCGAGCGAGCGCCGCCGTCTGCAAGCCCCTAATGGGAGTGAACTCGCCTGGGGGCCGTCTGACCGGACCCCGCAGCCGATTGACCGTAGCTGGCTAGGCTACGGCCACCCGTGTGAGAAGAAATCCGGGCCAAAGTGGAGTGTTGCCTCAGAGACGTTAAACCGCCTACGCTCATCGGCTCAGCCACCAGGATCCCATCATCCTTCCGTACGGGTCCCTGCGCACGGCACAAACACGCAGGAGGTCATTACTATCCATCATCTGATTTATTTTTTCCGATGGTGGACACCCAGGGGCATGACCTCGCCACCCCTGTGATAGGGCACCCGGTGATTTCTGTTACGTCTATTTCATAGGGAATTAGACCAAAAACAGGGCGGCAACCACGAGAAGGAAAATCACCGAACTTGCCTTGAGGATCATCACGACCGTGCGCTCTCCCTCAAGACCACGCCACCTTGCCGTCTCTGAAGGAGTCAGACAAGGTAGGACTGCATCGACAAAGCCAAGCCCCATAGGGCTTGTCGCTGAGGGCTCAAAGCGCAAGTTTGTTAAAACAGCCCAGCCCCGTTCGTTATATTTACTACGGCCGTGATTTTTTTCACATAGCCAAGAGCAACCATTTCGCTGGCAGGGGGGGTGACACTTGACTCAAACAAAAATTTTCAATTTAATGCTTAATTTTACGCAAACGGATCTCTGCATCGACAAATGGTTTTAACAAACCCATAACATATTTGAATGGTCTATCCAACGATACCCCACACCAGAAAAAAAAAACATAACCACTTTACGTCTATAGGAGGAACCCCAAAAAACATTTTTTTTCATGATTTTATTGTACCACTCAGTCGGCATTATTAGTATCCATATCCATGTCAAATTATAGCTTTCTAGTATTTAGATACTCTGGGCTAAGCTGCGGACGGACAGTCGGACAGAGCGAAACTATAAGGGTTCCTTGTTGACTTCGGAACCCTAAAAAGACGACAACTACAGAGGAGTATCTCTAGTAATATTAAGAAATTAATTACTTATCAAAAAAGCAATAAACGAAAGCAGTTTGCAAAAAAAACAAAGATTTGATACACCTACTTTCTCATAAACACAAACTCATAATAAGCATACTAAAATTAACTTGAAAACATCTAAAACAAAAAGTTCTGGCCGAAATAACAGAAGCATTCGGACGCAATGGTAAAAAATAAAAAGCAGATGAATATTTTTTTATTACAAAATTGTTTATTTCCTTTTGGCATTGTCCCCTTTGGAAGTCTTAAGGATAAATTAAAAGGACGCCCTCCGACCATTTTGGCTCTTAATTACATCTTTAATGAAACATTTTGAAAGGTAACAGAAGTCTTTCGAAATGATTTTGTATTTATTTTTTTAACTTTGAATGGCTTTTTGTGGCGGTGATTGTGCAGTTATGGTAAGGGACTCTTAAAATAAAACTTATAATTTAGACCACGCTTCACATGATGCTTGATGTCGTGGGTTCATATCCGAGCATATACCTATATGACGTTCTCAACTGATATGTACTTTCTTAGTTATTCTTGGATATCGCTGACAACAGTGAAGGAAAACTTCGTGAGTTATTTTTACCCGACTGCCGAAGGAGAGTAATGTGTTTATCAGTCTATGTATGTATGTTTTTTCCTATGTGGCGTTCCAGAGACCAAACGCGTTGGGTGATTTTAAATGTACCTAATTCGAAAAAAAAAAATAACTATAAAGTTATAAATAAAAAAAGTTAATTCAACAATCAAAAAACCCGACTGTTTAAAAAGCGAACTAAAACGACGTAAACAAGAAGAAAATCAAGCTGTGCAGTCGGAGGATACATCTGGTTTTGGTCAGCCAGCTCGGGAATATGTATCCTCCGTCTGCACAGCATGATTTTCTTCTTGTTTACGTCGTTTTAGTTCGCTTTTTAAGCAGTCGGGTTTTTGTTTTTTTGATGGACTTAGGTGTAGTTAACTAACTTATACACGCGGCATCTGCTGCGTTAAAAGTGTTTTGTTATTTCAAGGGATATCCAATGTCCTTCACAGAGTTTCTAATTTGGTATGGATCAGCTGTTTAGTCGTGAAAAGGTTAAAAACAAACATAGTTACATTCGCATTTAAAATATTGCTATGGATAGTATATTATGTATGGATATAAGTTTGAAATGGTAGGAAGATGATGACAAATGATTGAAATATGTTGATGATATAAATATGTATATATGTAATTTATTATCGTATTATTGGATCGTTGGTTTCATGGTAATTAAGGTTCGTGTCTTCACTGTATCAGACAAGTAAAATTTTTATATCATGCTACATAATTTATCTAGTAGTAAACACGTTTCGATCGACAATCTGTCAAATAGGTAATTAATTATGATAAGACATCTTGCGAAAACACCCCGATTCAAACAGTAAAACGCCCATAAATTTTGAACGGCTGAACCAATTTTCATCAAACATAGCTAAGAACACTGTCGATAAAGTCATTTTTAAAACATAAAAACTAAATAATAATTAATTAAATTTAATTTAAAAACTAAAACACACGCTTTAGTGGCAAATTGAACTAAAAAGTCACTAATCCTGAAGATCTTGGTAAGGCTAATGGGACAAACTATTTAAACGCGCACGGTCGAATCAACTTTTATTACTTGTAAATTTTAATTTTTGTTTGACGTTCAAAAGTGCCGCTTATTGGCCTAGTTGAATAAACATATTTGACTTTGACTTTGACTAAATTATCGTATTGTCATCGATCTTTGATGAGTGTGCAAACTTTCAAATCAATCCCACGTTTTGAAAGGGGGGAAAATCACGTTCAAAGATTCCGTTACATTGATACATACATACATACCAAGCTAATAAAAGCGTGTTAAAAATCAAAATCAGTTCATCCGTTTAGGAGCTATGATGCTATAGACAGATACACAAATACACAGGTTCACACGTCCAACTTATAACAACTCTCTTTTTCCGTCTGGGGTTAAAAGGCCTTTAACCTGCAGTAAGACACTAACTGGCTGTTGTCATTTGCTTCTTTGCTTCTGAAAGTTACTAACAGGTAGGCCAAAAGACGTCATCCGATGTTTTTTGGCTTTCTTTTTTTTTCTAAATGAAAAACTTCGATTCTGTTTTTTGATTGTTTATTTGAACCTTTAGAATTTTATTGGTCAAGTCGAGAAAATTATATCGGCCAAATGGGCGCCGTCACAATTGATTGCCATACGGGCTTGTTTTATGGCATTTTTCATCACTTCGGCGAGAACTTCAGACGACAGATTCTCGCACTTGTGTCAAATGTTGTCCTTGAGGGCTTCCAGAGCCTCGGGCTTGTTCACGTAAACACGGGACTTCAAAAAACCCCACAAAAAAATGTCTGGAACGCTTAAATCAGGCGATATTGCGGGCCAGTGCAAATCGCCAAAAAAACTTTTTTACAAAAAAAATACTACCGAATTCCAAATAAGAAAACTACAAAGTGAAATAAAGTTATTTTATTTTTGGAAGTCGGTGTCTTTCGTAGGTACCATTTTTTTGCGTTATGGACACCGACTTCCAAAAATAAAGTTATTTTTCACTTTGTAGTTTTCTTATTTGGAAGTCGGTAGTATTTCTTTTGTAAAAAAGTTTTTTTACTTTTCACTTTTTAGTTGTACCTACCTAATAGGCAAGTTGTTTAGTAAGTTTCCTATAACGCCAGAATAGATTACCCGAATATCATGAAACTTGAACAAAACCGATCAAATGAGAGATCTGCTTACCCCTTAAGAGTACTGGCGTACTGGCGTGATGTTATGGTATAAACAATAAACATACATGCGATTGCAGCAGTCCCGAGAGATTTGCCTTTATTTAATGAAGAGTTCTGTTGTACATCTTCGAAGTTCTTCAACAGATCTTCACCAAATTAAAATGGGACCAATTTCGAAAAATACTCTTTCAAACAAAAAATGAATTTTCAAAATCGGTCCACAATTGACAGAGATATCGGTGAACATACATAAAAAAAAAACATACAAGAAGTCGAACATAGAACCTCCTCCTTTTTCGAAAGTCGGTTAAAAACGAGAGATGAGGCGACCCGGGAACGCTGCCTACAGAATATCGGTTGTGGCTCGGGCAGTGTATGCCGTTGCTTCGTCCTGTTGGAACCACATGTCCCTCAGTCCTAATTCGTCCAATTGCGGCACCGTCCACTGTTATCGTTTGGCCAGCGGCATTATCGAAAAAAAATAATGGCTCGATGACTCCTCCAGCGTGAACAGCGCACCATGCAGTCACTTTGAGCGGGTGTAATGGCTCCTCGTGCGACACTCATGGATCTTCGGTGCCCCAGAAGCGATAGTTTTGCTTGTTCACGTACCCGCTGAGGTGGAAATGAGCCTCATCGCTCATTATGATTTTGGTCGAAAAATCGTCAAAAAAATAGACACGATTATGCCGCGTTCTTGGGGAGTGTATCGCTCCATGGCTTGTTCACTTGTATTCTGCATCTCTCTAGACCACACATGTCAAAACGGATTCGCCAATTTACAAAAATGAGAGCATCTTCCAATAGGATGGTTTAAACAGTACTTAAACTCCTATTATATTTCTACACGAGTTTTCCAAGTCATACTTCTTGGAATAATTTTAATGCTGAAAATTTACATGCTATGGACGAAGGAAAGCATGCAAAGTTTTTCATAAGCTTAGCTGACCATAGAGTTTGGAAGACTATACTCTGGTTAAGATGAAGATACAATATCTATGCCACACTAAAAGGAAAAATAAAAAATGTTAATTAAAAATTATATTAAGTATCTATTTTATTTACCCGCGTCCGTGTGTCACTAACGGGGTGCCAACTAAAAATCAGCGCTGGGTGTCTGACGCCTAGCATAATATGCTGAGTTGGTAACCCTTTCGAAATGGGCACGCCCGGGCCAATTTTTAAACCTTGTTTGTACTTTTTTACTATTCATCTCTGTTACTTTGTGATTGTTGCTGTTGTGTTGAGTCTGTGTTGAATAAATGTGTTCTATTCTTTCTACAGATTCTGACACCAGTCTTGCCAAGGGGCATCGTCTTATACAGTTACTGGATTATGGAAGTCGGACAGCCAGTCGCTCCGTGTGAAAATCTTGTACTTAACAATATCCGGTTATACTGGAAGCCAATAAACAACTTTCTCCAAGGAAGTCAAAGAAAATTCGAAAAAAAATTGTATTTTCCAAACAACGTTGTCGTCAACTGACCAAAAGTATGGGAGATACATTTTACTATAGAAAAAAAGTAAAAAAAAAAATAACAGACTTTTCAGCTTGCCGCGCTTGACTCAGTGGAACGCAGAGCCAAGAGGCTCATTGGCGACGTTGAACTGGTGGACGCCAAGCTTCACAGCTTGGCTCATCGCCGCAAAGTTGCCTGCTTGTCGGTCTTCTACAGACTGTACTTCGGTGAGTGTGCTCAAGAACTCCACGACCTCATCCCACCATCCCCCTTCTACCATCGGACATCTAGACGCACTGCAAGTTATCATCCTTACCTTGTTGCCATTCCACCAATTCGAACCAAGCGCTTCCAAACATCCTTTATAATGCGCACAGCGAATGAATGGAACTCACTACCTGCGTCTGTGTTTCCGAACGCATTCAACCCGAATCTCTTCAAAGTTAGAGTGAACAGGCTTTTTCTGGGTAAGCTCACTCCATCGTAGACTCTGTCTCTGTCACCTATGACCTAGAATAGAGTCAAGAGCAAACCCATTATAAATAAAAATAAAAAAAACAAAACAAAAGAAAGTTATTTTTCGGTTTGAAGACGGTTTATGTTTTTTGTTAAAAAGTATTTATTATTTTTATCTTTTTAATATTGATACTTATATTACCATGAAAACGCGCATTACGGTACAGTAGTTTTTATTACATAAAAACTACTCGCCAGATCGAACGAAGAGTTTCGTACCATTATCGCAAAAATCGGCAAAAAATTGTAGTTTGGTTGTATGGGAGCCCCACTTAAATATTTATTTTATTGTGTTTTTAGTATTTTTTGTTATAACGGCAACAGAAATACATCATCTGTGAAAATTTCAACTATCACGCTATCACGGTTCATGACAAAGAGCCTGGTGTCAGACAGACAGACGGACCGCGGAGATTTGGTAGTTTTGGTCCCGTTTTTACCCTTTGGGTACGGAACCCTTAAAAAGGTTGTTTCTCACAATTCCTGAAGATGTACAATATCGCTTTACCCGAATTGGAAAACCTCTTGCAGAGCGTAGTACTTGCGAACAGCTCGGCAGTTTAATTTATTTTCTTGATATTTAAAAATGTAATACCTAGTTTAATTTTGAATATTTATAAGTATAAAATTATTTTCCAACTAGCTGTCCCACGCGGCTTCGCTCCCGTCAACTGGCTACTTACCTACCCATCTACCCTACCTACCCTATTTACATGAATGTTGCGTAACTTTAACCGCGTACGCAGCGCACGCAACGGAAGCTGTCAAAAATTTTGCCCGTTTTTGCAACAATTTTCATTTATGCTCCGCTCCTATTGGTTGTAGCGTGATGTTATATAGCCTATAACCTTCCTCGATAAATGGACTATCCAACACAAAAATAATTTTTCAATTCCAACCAGTAGTTCCTGAGATTAGCGCGTTCAAACAAACAAACAAACTCTTCAGCTTTATAATATTAAGTATAGATTTGGCTCACAACCTACTTCGCAACGCAAAAGGACAGGCCCACAAACAAAAAGAAATAAAAACGACATTTTTCCAATATTTTAACGAGTGCCTTCATAAAATCCTAGCAAGTTAATATAAGAGGCAGGAGACGATATTAAATAGTGGAGACCCGACTTAATTTACAAATTAGTTGACAATTATGAGACTGAGGAACGCGACGGAGAACTAAGGACAGATCGCCGGCTTTGGCGAAATTATTTTACAGCAGTGATGTAAATGAAATGTTAACCTGGTACCTACTGACTATTTTATTTTATACAGTTATTAAAATAGTCTAGACTAGAGTGGTTTATGTAAATAAATGTGCACTTGGCAATTATTTTATTGCAATGGGTACCTAGGACAGCGATTGAACTTGAGACTTGGTTTGTGAGTCTTATCATCATCATCATCATCATTTCAGCTGAAAGACGTCCACTGCTGGGCATAGGCCTCCCCAGGCGTCGCCACATTGACCGATCCCGTGCGTCACGCATCCAGTGCATTCCCGCAATCTTAACCAGGTCATCGGTCCACCTAGTGGGAGTCCTTCCAACGCATCGTCTTTCCAGTTCGCGGTCGCCACTCCAGAACTTTTCTGCCCCATCAGCCATCCGTTCTGCGAGCAATGTGCCCTGCTCACAGCCACTTAAGTTTCGCAATTCTTCGGGTTAAGTTGGTAACTTTGGTTCTCCTGCAGATCTCCTCATTTCTGATGCGATCATGCAAGGAAACTCCGAGCATAGCCCTTTCCTCCTTTGGGTGACTTTAAGCTTTCTGATAAGGCCCACTGTGATCGACCACGTCTCAGTCCCAAAGGTGATCACTGGGAAAACACACTGGTCATAGACAGTTTGTCAGTCTGCGTTTGGCAAATTGGGCTATTGCAATGCATGCCTTCTGTTTGATATAATTAAAATTTTAACTTATTTATCTTACCTATTTAATATAATGGTACCGGCAAATCGAAGTCGACCTCGAAACTCAACAAGCATGTCAGTAACGCTTGCTTATTACACGTACATAACATCACTTCTGATTTCCCCGAAGGGTAAGGTACAAGTCAAACATATTTCGCCTATTGCAATAAACCGGGTACAAAACTAGACACCGGCAACCTGTCCCGACTTGGGAGTCCAACCTTGTACCTCGTGCTCAGCAGTGACGTTTGAGACTTGGTAGTCGCAAACAAAAAAAGTTACCTTATTTTAATTAGCCTTTTTCATTTTTATTTACCTTTATTTTTACCGACTTCAAAAAGGAAGTAATCAATTCGATACGTATACGTATATATGTAATATTGTTGGAACTGCACATCACCTCTTCATAATTATGTTACTTTATGTGGGATTCTAAACATGTGTACCAAATTGAATAAGTGTATGTAAGTTGCGACGCTGGGGGTAGCTTATGTACAGCAATGGACGTCTTTCGGCTGAAATAATGATGATGATGATGATGTAAATTTGTATGTTTTTCCACAAATTTTTCCTTTTTAAAATAAAACCTAACCTTTATCATAAAATAATGAACGGTTTCGCAAGTCGGTATCGAAATATTATAAAAAAAAGAGGTAGACACTGACTTCCAAAATGAAAGTTATTTTTCACTTTGTAGTGTATTTATTTGGAAGCCAACAGGCTTCCAAATAAATACACTTTTTTGTTGTACCTACCTTTTCACTTTTTTGTTGTACCTACCTAATAGGCAAGTTGTTTAGCAAGTTTCCTATAACGCCAGAATAGATTACCCGAATATCATGAAACTTGAACAAAACCGATCAAACGAGAGATCTGCTTACCCCTTAAGAGCGTACTGGCGTGATATTATGTTATGAAATGGTATAAACAATAAACAGACATGCGATTGCAACAGTCCCCAGAGATTTGCCGTTATTTATTGAAGAGTTCTGTTGTATATCTTCGAAGTTCTTCATCAGATCTTCACCAAATTAAAATGGGAACAATTTCGAAACATACTCTTTCAAATAAAAAAAATATTATAATCGGTCCACAATTGACGGAGATATCGGTGAACATACATAAAAAAAAAACGTTCAAGAAGTCGAACATAGAACCTCCTCCTTTTTCGAAAGTCGGTTAAAAACTAAAAACCGGCCAAGTGCGTGTCGGGCCACGCGCACTAATAGGGTTCCGAAGTTGCATAATAATGCGGACTAAGAAGGGGGTTTTGTTGTTGTTATATGAACATTATGAAAAAAAAAATGAAAAAAATACTACCGACTTCCAAATAAAAAACTACAAAGTAAAGAATAACTTTATTTTTGGAAATCGGTGTCTTTCGAAGGAACAATTATTTTTCGTTATGGACACCGACTATTTAGATAATATATATGTGTCGCATCAAGGCTGGCCGATAGATGCAAACCATCGGGCAGTCAGGATGTATTCCCTTAGGTTAAGACATCGTGTGTTGGCAGGTCGGTGGGTATAATCGTGCAAATGAAATCACATAAGTTATTCGATACACTGGGTTTATTCAAATAGACGCAAGTTACATTCTTGCTTACTAATATTACGGATTGACACTGATTCTACGACGTCTTAGCTCTAAGGCTGACTGTACTCAACTGCTCTATTCTGCTGTCCGCACTACGCAAGCGGTTAGAAAAAGCGCGCCAATGCGTAGTTGTTCTTGCTTTGCCGCCAGATGGCGTGCTTGCGATTTGTTTAAACGTCCGTACTATTGACTAAACCTGACATATGTATGTATATATATACATGTATATGTACTCTCTCGACTTCGTAAACACAACAGCGTATAGGTTAGAACACGCACGAAACACGCGCACGCCGCACGGCTTACAAATATATCAAAAAGTGTCGTTACAACTTTTCGTCTTAATTTTTTCCGTCTAGCCCCCTTTCGCAACGCGCGATAAGGAACTTCGTTCCAAAAAAAAACTTAATGTCGAAGATAGAACCTCCTCCTTTTTGGTAAGTCGGTTAAAAATGGTTTCAGCGGCACACAACGTATAAAAACGGGCCCACATAGAATGATGTTTTTAACACGCTTTTATATTAGCTTGGTATGTATCTATGTATCAATGTATCGGAATCTTTGAACGTGATTTTCACCCACTTCAAAACGTCGGATTGATTTGAAACTTTGCACACCTATCAAGGACCGATGACAATGCAATAATTTTGTCAAAGTCAAAGTTGTAGTGTGTAACATTAAGTACCTAGACTAAGTTGTTACACATGTTCAGTTTAAGTGAGCAGTCTCTAAATATACGTCGTACAGAACAGACGCCTTTTAATTCAATATAAACCTCGTCCCTCTACATGGCGACCCTGCCAGAGGCACGGTGTTGGATTACGTCGCGACGAAACAATGTGACGGTGTCAGCGTTTTTAACCGTGTGACCGCGTCGCGTCGGCCACCGGCCACCGTGCATTGCATTGCATTATAAGAAAAATACACAACAGTTCAGTTAAAAATACTCGGCTTGTTCAGACATTTTAAATTAAAAATAATGGGAAAAGAGTGCAGTAAGTGTTTATGTGAAAACAAGGAAACCATCATTACACAACACGGCATGCGGCAGTGAAAATAATGGAGGTGCTGATGTCTCTTCACACTTTAGAACGAGTAATATCCTACTGGGGGTGATGGTTGCTGTTTGTGCTGGAGCTGTCTTGTACGTGCTATACGCCCAATACAGGAGATGCCACAGTGAGTGGGTACGTACAGGGATACAAAACGGCATGCAGGCGGATTTTATCAAGCGAATGCAAGAACGGATGTCGGTCCGAGGACGAGGCCGCCCAGCTGAGGAGGAAGTTTAGAAAGATTATTCAACGGAGTGAAAGAGTGCCAATGCCAATGCGAGTGAATAAGCAAAAGTGCAAAAGTGAAAAATGCATAAATAATAAAGTGCATTTAGTGTGAAAAGGGTAAAAAAAAAAAAAAAAAAAAGAGCTAAGATAACCCTAAAATAACTGCGTTTTGTCTACGAAAATGTGAACATTTTAAGAACTTTAAGTGATTAATTTTAAATGATTTTAGTAATAAGATAGTGATTTATGGAAATACAGTTTAACAATATATACTCAAAGTTAGATTATATCAGAGTAAGCCTAAGGAAATTAGGTCCAGAGAAAAGATTGCGAGAATTAGGTCTAAGCAAAATAAGAAAAGCAAAAGAAATATATAACTCTTATAAAATATGTGTTAAGGAATTAGAACTAAAACACTTAACTACTGAATATTCAGGGTTATTGATTGATAATCTGTGTAAATCTATAGAAGAAACTTATATAAAAATATTAAGTTACAGTGAGTCTAAATCATCAGACAACATGGCAAGTTTCGATTTAAAAACGGCAAATTCACTTATCCCTGTGATGGATGGTAACGAGGAGACCACGGAAAAAATTATACAAGGTATGGAAATGTATGATTCTTGTTTAACTTCAGCGGTAGATAAGAAACTACTAATTACTTTTGTGCTTAAAACTCGACTAACAAAACTAGCGAAATTAAAATTAAAGACAGATTATTCTAGTATGAATAATTTAATAACAGATATAAAATCATTTCTTTTAACAAAAAAGTCAGCAAATTCTATACTCATGCAAATGAATAAATTATCACAGAATGACTTGAGTATAGCAGAGTTTGGTAATAAGTTAGAAGAGCTTTTTATTAATTTAACTATTTCTCAATCTAACGATAACGAAGCAACGAGTGACGTTTTACAACCGATAAATGAAAAATATGCAATAAAACGGTTTTCAGATGGCCTTCGCAATAGAAGACTCAGTACAATCATCGCGGCTCGCGATTACCAACAGCTGAAGGACGCCATTCGTGCAGCACAGGATGAGGAGCCAGACCAGTCGGCCCAGCAAGCGGTAATGCATTTAAGAGGTAAGCCAAGGGGCAGAGGAAGATGGCAAAATAATCGTGCCCGTGGGTTCTACAATACGGTTTGAATTCATTTATTTCTAAAGATTACAAATCACTTATACAGAAATAAATACTAAAGCATTACTTGATAAGTATACATTTTTCGTTGTCCAGGAGTAGCAAGAGCTTATAGTGTTAGCATTACAAATAGAAGGTAATTGTAAAAAGTTTTATATTGTCTACCGCCGTGCGGCGCATTAACACGGTCGACGTGCGGTGACTTTGTTTTTATGTTGAAATCTAAGGACTCGTTCACACGAGAGGCAAATAGATTATATTAGTTAAATTAATTATTATATATTTTTATTTATGACCTTTTAAGATGTGGTATTTTAGTAGTTTTTTAAATAGTAATAACGATTGTGTATTTTTTATATCTTTTGGTAGTGAGTTATAAAGTTTTGCTCCCTCATGTATTATTGTTTTTTTCCCATAGTTAGTTCTAGCACTAGGTATATGTAAGTCTTGTGCGCGCCTCAAAATACGTTTTTGTACCTGTATGTTTTTCGTGAATGTGATTTGTGTGTGTAAGTCTTTGCAAAGAATTTTACGAACTAAAATACAAGTGTTATAAAAATATATATCAGAAATGTTAAATAACTTGGTTTCTTTGTAAATTTTGTGTGTAGGGGTTAGATAGTGGTAGTGAAATAGGACTTTTATAATTCTGTTTTGAGCT
Source organism: Orthosia incerta (assembly GCA_948252205.1). Lineage (NCBI taxonomy): Eukaryota > Metazoa > Arthropoda > Insecta > Lepidoptera > Noctuidae > Orthosia > Orthosia incerta. The sequence goes on from OX411759.1 coordinate 29,363,466, forward strand.
CTTTGCAGCTTTTCTAGGTTGGTTTTAGCTGCTGAACCCCATAGTTCTATAAGATATTCAATGTGCGGTTTCACCAATGAATTATAAATAGTGTGGCGAACCTTAAGGGGAAAGCATCTCACAATTCGGCGTAATGCCCCCGTTAGGCTTAATATTTTAGAGCAGGTTTTCTCGATATGCGGTTTCCATGTAAGTTGACTATCCAGAATAAGTCCGAGATATTTCTCCTTATTAACTTTATTTAAATTGACTCCATTAATACTAAGAGGTTTGTGATCTGAGATTTTTTTGTTTTTAGCTGCAAATATTATGTAGTTGGTTTTGGATGTATTGATAGTTAACAAGTTATTTAGAAACCATCTTTCCAAGATAATGAGATCCTCTTGTGCGTCCTGTATTATTGAGTCAATTGAATATCCAAAATAAAAAAGGCAAGTGTCATCAGCATACAAAGAAATATGCCCCTTCAGGCCTATCTTGTCTATATTGTTAATGTAGATTAGGAATAAAAGGGGACCACAAATCGAGCCCTGAGGCACGCCGCAGTTAATTTCCTTAGGTGCGCTAACATTGTCACCAATTTTAACAACCTGTCGGCGTCCATGGAGATACGATTTAAAAATTTTGAGAGCATTTCCAGTTACACCTATCGAGGCAAGTACACAATCGAAGTAACTACAATCAAGGTAATAATAATTATTCCTATCGTGGACGTGCCAATACTTCAAACTACAGAGGACGAAGTAATAATTACTACAATCGAGGACGAGGAAATAATACCCCAAGATTTCAATCACAGGCAAGTTACGGACGTGGACGAGATTTTAGAGGTCAAAATCGACAATTTTATGGTCGAGACAACCAACAACAAGCTGCATATGTTGCTGACCAACGAGCAAACCAACAGCAGCAAGAAATTGCGACAGAAAACCGTGAGTCGGGTAGCCAAAATACGTTTTTTCGAGCATAAAATTTTAACATGCCAGGGACTAGACTGCGTTAAATTTAAAATAGGTAATAAGTTATGTTCATTTTTGGTAGATACAGGGGCAACATTATCAGTCATAGCTAAAAATAAAATACCACATTATATAACATTACAAAGTAATGATACAATAATCAAAGGCATTGGTGGTAATATTAGTTCCACTGAAATCGCTAACTTGACATTGCAATTGTTCAGCTCACAAACACAGTCATATTCAACTTACCGAGAATCGGCGATGTTTACATTTAAGTTCCATGTATTAAATAACATGCCATGTCAGGCGGATGGAATTATTGGTCTAGACTTTCTTAGAATGTATAATGCAAACATTGATTTATTAAACAATGTTTTAAAATTACAAAGTAATGACAAAGAGTTTTTAATACAAATGTATCAGAATAGTAGATCTTATAGAAATCTGTATTTACCACGTAGAAGTGAATCAATTCACTTTGTAACAGTTCAGTCAAATTCACAAAATGATTACGTAGTTATTCCAAAACAATTATCGGAAAACATATTTTTGGCAGGAAGTATAGTGCAACCAAGTAATGGGAAGATTCCTATTAAAATTTTAAACACATCTGAAGAAGATATTAGTTTACCATATTTTAAACCCGAATTAGAAAAATTGACAGATTACATTATTTGTCAATATAGCAGCACAGGAATGGATGCAAAGCGCGCAAAAAGACTTTTATCTACTTTAAATCTGAATTATTTACATCCAGACGAACAAAAAACAATTGAACAGATTTGTGCCAAGTACGCAGACGTTTTCCAATTAGAAGGTGATAAGCTGAGTACTACTAGTATAATGAACCAATCAATTAACTTTAAGCTAGGTGCTACGCCCATCTATACGAAACCATACAGACTACCACAGTCTACGAAATCGGAAATTGATAAACAAATTAAGCAGATGTTGGATGATGAAATAATAGAACCAACTAATAGTGAATGGAACAGTCCTATACTACTCGTTCCAAAGAAAAGCGACAATAATAATAAGAAATGGAGATTAGTTGTCGATTATAGAAAAATAAATGAGAAAATTCAAGATGATAAGTTCCCACTTCCAAACATTACAGAAATACTAGACTCTCTTTCCGGTTGCACTTATTTCAGCCATTTAGATTTATCACAAAGTTATTATCAAGTTGACCTTGAATTAAATAGCAGGAACGTAACAGCTTTCACTACAAGCTCTGGGCAGTATCAGATGACGCGCTTACCGATGGGATTGAAAATAAGCCCAGGTGCATTCTCGCGTATCATGTCAATTGCTATGTTGGGACTAAATTTAGAAAAATGCATAACATATATGGATGATTTAATAATCATTGGTAGAAACCTAGAAATACATAATCAAAATTTGATAAAAGTACTCGAAAGATTAAGGAAAGTCAATCTAAAAATAAATCCAAACAAATGTAATTTTTGTAAAAAGGAACTATTATACCTAGGTCATATTGTAACTGCTAAAGGTGTTTTGCCAGATCCAGAGAAGGTAAAGGCAATACAAAATTATACAAAACCACAAAATTCAGACGATGTACGACGATTCGTTGCTATGTGTAATTATTATCGTAAGTTTATCCCACATTTTGCAGATATTACTATTCCATTAAATAAACTTTGTAGGAAAAACATTAAATTTGAATGGACAGAAAATTGTGAAACTTCTTTTGATATCTTGAAAGGAGCACTTACGACTCCACCTATTTTACAGTACCCAGATTTTTCAACAGAAAACGAATTTATACTTCAAACAGATGCATCAGGTATATCTATAGGATCAGTTTTATGCAATAAAGACTTAAGACCAATCGCATATGCGAGCAGACCATTAAACAAAGCAGAACTAAACTATCCAACAATCCAAAAAGAGTTATTATCAGTAGTATGGAGCGTGAAGTATTTTAGACCATATTTATTTGGAAGAAAATTTACAATCATGACAGACCACAAGCCATTGATATATTTATTTAGTATAAAAGACCCCTCAAGTAGATTAGTGAAGTTCAGGTTACAGCTAGAAGAATATGACTATAAGATTGTTTATATAAAAGGAAAAGATAACGTAATAGCAGACGCACTGAGTAGAATAACTTTAACTTCGGACGATTTGAAGCGAATTAATGAAAATATATTAGTGACAACACGAGCACAGAGTAAGAAAATACAAGAGGAAAGTAGATTAAAAGAATTAAAAGAGGAAGGAAGTTCACTGGATTTTTCTAGTAAACCCATCGATTTGAGGCCTGATCAACCAAAAATCGTGGAGCTATTAAAAAAGCCAATTGACTCAGTGGAAATAAAATTTATAGAAGGTAAAGAGTTAGATAGACTTCGAGAGAAAAAACTAATAAGTAAAGAAGAGAAATGTTTAGCTTACATAGAAAAGCAATTAATTATTTACATTAATCTTAATTATATGTCACAATTCACGCGAGACGTATTTGTGAATATATTAAGTGAGTTTTGTAAGAAAATAAATGTAAAAGAAGTTTGTATAATTAAAGAAAAGAATAACGATATGTTTATTAAAGAATTATGTGAAGAAATAGATAGTAGAAATGAGTGGTCCGGACCACCTCGTATTCATATTTTACGAAATGTAAGGAGAATTCTCGATAGAGACGAAATAACAGTCATACTAAATGATTATCATTTATTGCCTTCGAGCGGACACGCCGGCGTTCGACGAATGGTGAACAACATTAAAAGTAAGTACTACTGGCCAGGAATAGAAAGTGACGTCAGAAATTACGTAAGTAAGTGTACTAAGTGTCAGGTGATGAAACATTCACCCAGTTACAAGGAGCCTATGGTGATAACAACCACGGCGAATTCAGCATTTGAAAAGATCTTTCTAGATCTTGTGGGACCTCTAGACAGAGATGATGAAGGTAACCAATACATATTAACCCTTCAGTGCGAGCTTTCAAAATATGTGGAAGCTTACCCCATACCAACAAAGGAATCAGCTGTCGTAGCGAGGTCTTTAGTAAGTAATTTTATTTTAAGGTATGGCGTACCGAGAGTAATCGCAACTGATCGTGGTACGGAGTTCAATAGATAAAATAAACTCCACTGCTTACCACCACCAAAGCATAGGTGCATTAGAAAATACACATAAAAATTTACGTAACTTTTTACGTATCCAATGTGACGAAAATTCAGACACTTGGAGCCATTGGCTTCCCTTTTGGTGTTTTTGTTTTAATACTACAATACACACTTCAACTAACTACACACCGTATGAACTCGTATTCGGTAAGCCATGTAATATTCCAACTAGGAATGATTAGATGAGATGATTTAGAGCCATTGTATAATGCAGAAAATTATGCGTTAGAATTAAAATATAGACTACAGTTAGCACATAAGGATGCTAGAAAAAGGTTAATAGATAGTAAGATGAAAAGAAAGGAAATTTATGATAGAAATAAAAACCCTATTAGTTATAAGAAAGATGATTTAATTTTAGTAAGGAATGAAGATACTAATAAAATGGACAGATTGTATAATGGACCGTATGTTGTAATTGAAGAAGCAGGACCTAATGTTAAGATAATTAAAAATAGTAATGTAGAAACGGTACATAAAAAACGTACAAAACCATTTAAGGAATAAGGTAAAAAAAAAAAAAAAAAAATGTATTTGATTATTTTTTAATTTTTTTTCTCTTTTAAGGAGGGTGATGTAGTGTGTAACATTAAGTACCTAGACTAAGTTGTTACACATGTTCAGTTTAAGTGAGCAGTCTCTAAATATACGTCGTACAGAACAGACGCCTTTTAATTCAATATAAACCTGGTCCCTCTACAAAGTACTTTTGAAGGTCAACAAAAAAAAATTACAAGTAATAAAAGTTGATTCTACCGTGCGCGTTTAAATTGTTTGTCCCATAAGCCTTACCAAGATCTTCAGGATTAGCGACTTTTTAGTTCAATTTACCATTAAAGCGTGTTTTTTAGTTTTTAACCGACTTACCAAAAAGGAGGAGGTTCTATGTTCGACTTTATGTATGTTTTTTTTTTTGTGTTTGTTCACCGATATCTCCGTCAATTGTGGACCGATTTTGAAAATTCTTTTTTTGTTTGAAAGAACATATTCCGAAATTGGACCCATTTTAATTTAGTGAAGATCTGATGAAAGACTTCGGAGATATACAACAGAACTCTTCAATAAATAACGGAAAATCTCTCGGGATTGCTGCAATCGCATGTCTGTTTATTGCTTATACCATTTCATAACATAACATCACGCCAGTACGCTCAAACGTGGTACGCAGATCTCTCATTTCACCTTTTATGTTTTTAAACGACTAAACGAAAAGGGAGAGACAATAATATTATTGTGTTTGGCTTAGAAGAAATAGAAAAATCTTCCTACGAATTAATACAAAAGCTAAAGAAAATTGTTTACCAGGATCTAAATATCAGCATGGGAGTGTATGAAGTCAACAAAATCTATCGCCTAGGAATGAAAAACAAAGAGGGTAGTAAACCGAGACCAGTACTGTGCTCGTTTATAAATAACTAGAAAAAGACCGAAATCATTAAAAATAAAAAGAACTTTAGAACAATATACATCACTGAGGACTATCCGAAAGAAGTATTGGAAAAAAGGAAGGATTTGCAAGTAAAGCTAATTGAAGAGAGGAAAAAAGGAAATACAGCGTATTTGAAATATGATAAATTAATAGTTAAAGAGAACAACAAAAATCTTGAGAAAAAGAAAAGGGAACCATCTGTTTCACCTTCCTCCTATAACAACCAACAAAAAAAGCAACAAACCCTAGACTCAATCAAATCAAACAGAATAAACGCTTTTGACATAATGCGATCTAGATCCAGCTCTCTTTCGAATATACCTGATACAAATAAAACCAATAGCAACTAAAGAACGGCAAACGGAAACCAAACCCAACCAAGGAAACTGCAAATAAAGGAACAAGAAATCATCAAACTCCCCCAAGCCGACTGGTCCTCGTGGGGGAAAAAGACCACAACCCTCCAACACAAAACATCATCAAACAAAATATCATAAAACCTAAAAAATCAGTAATATTTATCGCATCCCTCAATGTACTCACCCTGAGAACAGAAGAAAACCTTATGGAACTAACATACGCTCTAAAACAAATCAAGTGGGACATCGTTGGTCTAAGTGAAGTGAGAAGAATGTGTGAAAGTATCATTTCATATCCAGACTACTTAATATATCACATAGGAGAGACACAAGGCCACTATGGGGTAGGATTTATCATCAAAGAGCATATGGCGAAGTACGTAGAAGAATTCATTGGAATCTCCGAGCGCACAGCGATTACGAACGTGAAACTACCGGGATACCAAAACCCATGGTCTATCGTACAAGTTTATTCAACGACTGAACAATCAAACCTGGAAACAATGAATACTTTTTACCATGATCTAAACGAGGCTATTCAAAGACACGCACACAAAAACCTTATAGTGATGGGAGACTACAATGGCCAAATTGGAACAAGACGCCCAGAAGAAAACACAATACTAGGACCATTCCCGTATAATAACAAAACAAGAAGTAGAAATGGGGAAAAATTACTAACTTCGCACTAGAAAACAATCTAACGATACTAAATACTGTGTACAAGAAAAACATGTGGACCTGGATATCACCTGACGGCCGAACAAAAAACCAAATCGACTTTATTATGACCAACAAAAACGAAAACTTCTCAAACTTCGACGTCATTAAAAGATTCAATTTCAACACCAATCATAGACTTATTAGAGCTGAACTGAAAACAAAACAAGCAAAGAAACCTAGACCGAGACAAGACCCAGCAAACACAAAACTCAACAAACAACAACTAGAACAAATAACAATCACCCTGTAACATATATTTTGTTCACACTATGTATGTTAGCGACATCTGCCTCCTTTTTGCCAAACAAGTTCGGTTAGTTGTGTCGCTAATCGATTGTTTGATCATTTGGGTACTAGATGGCGCTGACATATGTATGACATAGATGAAAGTTTAAATAAAATATATTCTATTTGTGTGAAATCATTTAATTCAATAAGCACACAAATTCAACATACAAATTAATAAATTATTTTCAAATTAGTTACATAAAAAATTATAATTTAGTAAAAGGCCTATGGCTTAAAAGTAAAGTGTTCAAGATCGGTATTTGCGATGACTTAGCCTTTACTACGAGTGAACTTGCGTTGGGAGTCCAAAAAATAACCTCAAAGGCAAGGATCAAAAGAAAAGTTACGTAATGCTATATGGGGCAAGGCTGGCTAGCGTCAAGATAAAAAGCTCATCATAATCAATGATCTAGTAGGCGCTGTGAGTATTATTTTGAATTTGTCTGAATGCCCATTTTCATGACACATGTGCGTTTGATCTTAACATGCAATTTTCTTCTCCTTGGCAGGGCTCCAAATGCCTCTTTAGGTATAATTTAATATATATGAATAGCTAATAGTCAACTAGCTGTTCAAGCTACAGCAGTCTCCTCTTGCAAAAGGTTCCTATCATTATAGTTATCATCTGGTATCCAGCAAGCTTACGGACAGCTACACAGAGAACGATGCTGTTTGAGGAATCATATCTCCAGCATTGAATATTGTGGGTAAACTATATCCCTTCAGAAAGTGAGTGGTTCATACTTTGTTAACCTCAAGATATTGTATTGATGGAATGTGTGCTTGAAGAATTAAATTAGTTGACCAAACTTAAATGTGTTTTACTTCAGTCAGCTTCATGTGAGTTAATCCCTGCAATTGTCTCAAGCTACTTGCTACCCATGAGTTAGCCGGTTGGGTAAGGAAATGCTGCCTTACAACCCTAAGAGACGAACTTGCAGACTTCAAAGACAATACCATGAATCTAGTAACCCAAGAAAAATACAATTACATAGAAGACATTATCAAAACTCAGACAAAAACCATAACAAACACCAAAAATGATAAAGGAAACTATTTATCAACAGCCACTGTAAAACTACTGGAGAAAAGAAGTGATCTTCTCAGCGCAAGAAATATCCAAAATAGAAGAAAAGAACTCGCCAAAATCAGCAAAGAAATTAAAGAAAACATGAGGAAAGATAGAAAACTATGGAGGATGAAAACGATGGAAAACTATATACTTAGAACAGGAGGAACAAAAAAAGCGCTCAAGGAGCTGACAAAACACAAAACTGGATTGTTAAAATGAAGGATGACCAAGGAAAATGGAAACATCATAGAACTGATATATTGGAAACAGCTACTTCATATTACAGGAAACTCTACACATGCAACACCACGCAAGATGAAATAGATCTGGTGAAAACGTCAAGTATTCCAAGTATCCTCCAAACCAAAGTCAGAAAAGCTATTGAGACCCAAAAAGAAGAAAAAGCAACCGGACCCGATGGCATAAGCAATGAAATTCTAAGACATAGCAAGGAAATCCTGATACCAGTCTTCACAGATATCTTCAATGACATAATCATCACCGAAACCATTCCCCAACAATGGACTGAGTCCAACATCATCCTATTGTATAAGAAAGGGGACAAATATGACATTGGTAATTATCGCCCTATCAGCCTTATGTCCAACGTATATAAGATTTTCGCTAAGATCATTTTAAAAAGGATGGAGAAAAACCTAGATGAACACCAACCGATTGAGCAAGCAGGATTCCGCAAAGACTATTCGGTGATCGACCATATTCACGTGGTGCGTCAAGTTTTAGAGAAATGTAACGAATACCAGCTTACATACTACATTGCATTTATCGACTATAGCATAGCATTTCATTCTTTAATACATGAAAGAATATGGGAGGCATTACTAGAACAAGGTATCGAACATAAATACATCAGACTATTAAGAAACATATACAGGCACAGCACTTCAAGAATTCAACTTGAAAAGAAAAGCGCTGATTTCAAAGTGGGAAAAGGCGTTAGACAAGGAGATCCCCTATCCCCGAAACTATTTTCCGCAGTTCTGGAATCAATATTCAGAAGACTTAATTGGGAACATCTAGGAATTAAAGTAGACGGCGTGTTTCTGTCCCATCTGTGATTTGCAGACGATATAGTGCTACTGGCAAAAACATCGAAAGACTTAAACACCATGATAAAAGACCTTGCGACAGAAAGTGAGAGAGTTGGCAGTTGTATGTTTTTTTTTTTTTTGTGTTTGTTCTCGGATATCTCCGTCAATTGTGGACCGATTTTGAAAATCCGAGCTTCGGAGATATACAACAGAACTCTTCAATAAATAACGGAAAATCTGTCGGAATTGCTGCAATTGCATGTCTGTTTATTGTTTATACCATTTCATAACATAACATCACGCCAGTATGCTCAAAAGGGGTACGCAGATCTCTCATTTCATCGATTATGTTCAAGTTTCATGTTATACGGGTAATCTATTCTGGCGTTATAGGTACTTACTAAACAACTTGCCTATTAGATAGGTACAACTAAAAAGGGTAAAATAAAAAACATTTTTGCAAAAAAATACTACCGACTTCCAACTAAAAAACTACAAAGTGAAAAATAACTTTATTTTTGGAAGTCGGTGTCTATAAAGCAAAAAAAATGGTACCTACGAAAGACACCGACTTCCAAAAATAAAGTTATTTTTCACTTTGTAGTTTTTTATTTGGAAGTCGGTAGTATTTTTTTGCAAAAAAGTTTTATTTATTTATTAGGATTAGGATTACCAACGAGTTACACAACATCAACTTATACAGACAATATACAATTCAATACTCTTATCTTGTTATGCACACTCAATTATAGGTAACCACAGCTTACACATGTTCGAGTTAACACGCTATAAATAATTACAATACAATTGATAACATTACAATAAAATTTATAAAAAAATACGAAATCAAAATAACAGAAAAAAACTGAATGTATACATAACATAATTAAAATCAACATTAAAATACACGTTCGATTAAATTAAAATACAGGTTATGTCAGGTTAAATTAAAGTAAAGAAAAGATTCTGCCATATATGTAAGTCAACCCAATCATCATTATTAATATTAAAAATACAAATCAAAATACAGTTTTTGTCAATCATAATTAAAATATAGAAAATATCAAGTGAAATCAAAACACAGGTTATGTCAAATAAAATAAAATATAGAAAATGTCAAATCAATACAAAATACAAGTAATGTCAATTAAATTAGAATTCAATTAAAATACAGATAATGTCAATACTATTCAGATCAAATTAAAAACAACAATAAAATATAGATTCAATTAAACAACTAAAGATCAAAGCGATATTATTTATTTATTATTGGAGTGAAAAATCGAAAAGTCAAATGTCCTCCGCCTGAAAGTGCCTATATAACTTCCCTTTTAAAGTGTTAAGTGTGTCGTGATTGATGTCAATGTCAGCTTTACGGCATACAGCGTTATACAATTTAGTTGCCCTAGCAAGGAGAGAGTTGTTACCTAAATTGGTCTTGCGCGAAGATGGTCTGAACAAATTGTAGGTGTGGGATCGTGGCAGTCTTCTAGGGACATTGATCAACACCTTTGACAGAAGGTCTGAATTTTGCCTAGATGTCATTAATTTATGAAGGAAGCAACGGTCCAGTACTTCCTACAATAAGTGAGGGTTTGAAACTTAAAGTGATTAACCCGTTCTTTGTAAGATTTGAGTTCATTTGCGGTTCTATTTTGATATGCCAGATGGTACAAAAATCTTCTTTGGATTCGCTCAATTCGCTGTTTATGAACGCTGTAATGAGGTGACCATACCTGTGAGCAGTATTCCAGATTACTACGAACTAACGTCTCATATAGGATGATTTTGGTCTTTGGATTCTTGAATGGTTTTGAGGTCCTTAGTACAAATCCTAGCATTTTATTCGCCTTAGATATGATCTTATCTATATGGTTATTGTAGGTCAATTTACTATCCATCAAGATTCCAAGGTCCCTGATACTATCCACTTCGTTGAGTGTTTTGCCCGAAATAGCGTACTTTGTATTATGAATCTTTTTGTTGCGGCAAAATTTTATATGCAAACATTTTTCCAAATTTAGGCTCATCCTATTATCCTTGCACCACTCAACCAATCTGTCCAAGTCGGCCTGCAGCAAATGAGAGTCCTCCACAGATTTTATAGGCAAGGTCAACTTGAGATCGTCTGCAAACAAAAACGATTGCGCGTGATGAAAACAAAGTATAATGGTGTTAATGGAGGTAATAAATAGCAAGGGTCCGAGATTTGAGCCTTGTGGCACCCCAGAGGTCACTTTAAAGTCATCAGATCTGGCCCCATTCAAAACAACAAATGACACACGGTCACTAAGGTATGATTTAAGCCATTGCAATAGTGGTCCAAAGATTCCGCAGTTTTCAAGTTTCTGTACTAAAAGGTGGTGGTTTGTTGAACGCTTTACTAAAATCAGTATAAACTGCGTCAACCTGAATCCTTTGGTCCACAAACTCAATGACATTTTCCGAAAATGCCACCAAATTTGAGTGTGTTGACCTGCCCCGAAAGAAGCCATGTTGATTGCCAACTATGTGGTTCTTCAGATGGCCATACAGATGAGGATAAACTAACACTTCGAAAACTTTAGGGATTATCGATATGATTGAAATTGGTCTATAGTTTTTTGTATCATTCTTACTACCATTTTTAAAAATTGGGACTATCTTTGATTCTTTCCACGCGGACGGGAAGTAACCGACCTTCAGGGAACGGTTAAATAGAAAGGTTAAGGGCATTGAGAAGGATTTAGAACACCTAGCGAGTAGAATTGGGGGCAGTTCGTCAGGACCTGGTCCCTTGCGTACGTCCAAACATTTCAGTTTGCCAGCAACCAAATCCTCTGTTAGCAATACACAACCTAAAACACTCAAAATCCCAGAACTTAATAAGTTATTTGATATTTTGGATAGTTCTACACAACTATCCAAAATATCAAATAACTTATTAAGTTGTGGAGTGTTATTGGGTTGTGGGAGATTTCTGTTGATTTTTTTTTTTTGCGAATAATTGAGTTTTTTTAGAACTACAACTTATTTTTAATCTATATGCTCGCGTTTGACCACTATCTAGATAGATAGATAAATTATTTATTCAGTACACACAAAAGACACAGCACAACACACGAAATCAAAATTAAATTATTTTAATTTACATGTGGGTATTTGGAAAAAAAAGGTACTAAAGGAAATAATACATAATACAAATAAAAGTGACACAAGTAACATACTTACTTCAATTAAAACACAGTGCGGTGTGCGTCTCAATGTTCACGCTTGTCTTGACTTAAGATCCTATGGCCCCTAGCTGGGGCAGAGGGCTTCCACAGTAGTCTTCCATCGAGACCGGTCTTGAGCTTCGCGCTTCACCTCGCTCCACGTCATTCCGATACTCGTCGCTTCAGCCAAAACGGTGCGTCGCCATGTTTGACGGGGACGGCCTCGCTTCCTTTTTCCTTGAGGATTCCAATCCAAGGCCTGTTTAGGAATGTGATTGGAATCCCTCCGGAGCGTGTGACCAATCCAACACCATTTACGCCGCTTGATCTGGCGGTCGATCGGGGTCTCGTGGCATCTCTCCAACAGCTCTACATTAGAGATGATCTCGGGCCAGTAAATTCCGAGGATGCGACGAAGACATCGGTTGACGAAGACTTGGATTTGGCGTGAGATGTCCTTTGTTACCTTCCACGTTTCGCACCCGTAGAGCAGCACGGATTTGACATTGGACCCGAAGATTTTTAGTTTAACCCTTCGGGTCAGTTTCCGTGATTGCCACACAGGTCTCAGCTGTGCGAAGGTAGCTCGCGCTTTGGCGATCCGTGAAGTGATATCCTCTTCAGTTCCTCCAGTCTCTGACACGACGCTCCCGAGATACGTGAATTTGTGGACGCGTTCCACTACCTCAGTGCCGATTAATATCGGCGAAGAATTCCACACACCTGTACGCATCTCCTGGGTCTTCCGGATGTTAATTTTGAGCCCTGTTTTCACCGCCTCCTGGCGCAGGTCATTCAGTTTCGCTTGCATGTCAGCGTGTGTATGACTCAGCAGGCATAGATCATCTGCATAGTCCAGGTCCTCCAAGACGTTTGTCAATCCCCACTCTATCCCGCGACGCCTGCTATCGTGAATGCGCAGCATGATTCCGTCGAGGACGATTATAAAAAGGAGGGGCGAAAGAAGGCATCCCTGGCGGACACCAGCGTGCACTGCGATGTCCTCCGAAATGAGGCCTTCGTGAGTCACCTTGCAGGAATATTTCCTGTAGATGCTCTCCAATAGGCGGACAATTTTTGGCGGCACTCCAATATCCAACAGGCGGGACCAGATGCTGGACCACTTCAACGTATCAAAGGCCTTTTCAAAGTCGACAAAAGTAAGATATATTTCCCTTTGCCATTCTGCTGCCTGCTCCAGAATTATACGAAGAGTGTTGATCTGGTCCGTGCATGAGCGGCTCGAACGGAAACCCGCCTGCTCCCCGCGCAGAAGAGGCTCAACGGCCTTCGACAGCCTATCAAGAATTATCTTACAGAAGACCTTAGAGGGAGTCGACAACAACGTAATGCCTCTCCAGTTATCGCAACTACTGAGATCACCTTTCTTAGGCACGGTAATCAAAAGTCCCTTGTTCCAGTCATCCGGGAGTTCTTCAGCGGTCCATATCCTTTCAATTAAAGGCGTCAGCACGTCGACGGCGGAGGCTAAGTCGGCTTGTAACATTTCCGCAGTTATCAGATCGAGTCCAGGTGCTTTGCCTGTCTTCAGAGAGAGGATCGCTTCAGTCACTTCAGAGGCTGACGGTGGTTCCGTATTGATGTCGAGAGATCGAGGTGGTGTAGATCCTACCTGCAGCGCGTCAGGCGTCAGAGATGCCGACAATCGGAAGACCTCCTCAAAATGCTGGCGCCAGCGCTGCAGCCGCCCCTCCGATGTCACAATAAGCTGCCCCTCCTTGGATTTAAGCGGCTTCTTCGTCTTGAGCCTTCTGTTTCCTGCCAAGGTCTTCGTGGCTTTATACAGCTCTTTTAAGTTGCCGGTGTTCGCAGCGTGTTGAGCACGATCAGCAATATCATCAGCCCAACGCCTTCTATCTGCACGCGTACTGCGATAAATCGCCTTACGCTTCTGGCGGTATTGAGCATTGAGGTCGGCTCGTTCGGCATCATCACGCGTCTCAAGCAGTTTGAGGCGTAACCTCCTCCTATCCTCAATGAGGCTCCACGTGTGAAGTGACATCCAGTCCTCGCGCGCATGTGTCGACTTATGCCCAAGGACTACGGAGCTGGTCTCTGTATAGGCCTTTCTAATGCGGCTCCATTCTTCATCCACTGAATCCGCAGCATCCTCCAGTCCGGAGAATCGATTGCGTAGTTCAAGCCGAAACGCCTTACGGGTGTCCAAGTTAAAAAGTTTACTCACATCATACCTTCGCCCCACTTTGCCGGGTTCTCCAGTTGCACGGGTTACCGCAACCTTGAGCCGAACTTCAGCAACTACCAAATGATGGTCACTATCTAAATCGGCGCCCCTTCTGTTGCGGACATCAAGCAATGAAGAACGCCATTTGGAGCTAATGGCAATGTGGTCGATCTGATTCTTAGTGACTCCGTCGGGTGAGTTCCAGGTGTATTTGTGGTGGTCTCCATGAATAAACAATGTTCCTCCGATGGTCAAGTCGTGGTTCTGACAAAACTCGATAAATCGATCCCCATTGTCATTGCACACTCCGAGACCGTGTGTACCCATGTGTCGTTCGCGGTTAGTGTTAACACTCCCAACCTTTGCATTCAGGTCCCCCATGACGATGACGATGTCTTGCTTCTTAATGCTCCTAAGGGTGGCGTTGAGGGCGTTGTAGAAGTCGTCTTTGGTATCCTCGGATGATGCATTGGTTGGGGCGTAGCACTGTACAATGGATATCTTCCGTGCTCTTGAGTTAAAACGGGCGTACATGACCCGGTCTGAGATCGGTTTCCAGTCCACCAGGCTTTTCCTGGCTGTATTAGAAATAAGGAGCCCCACGCCATACTCGCGCACACCCTCCTCACTTTCTTTACCCGAATACAGCAAAGTCAAGCCCCCGGACGTTCTCAGCTCACCAAATCCGTTTCTTCGCACCTCGCTTAAACCCAGAATCTGCAGCTTGTAGTTGAGCATTACTGCTTCTGCCTGGGCCAGTCGACTGTCCTCGCTCAACGTTCGTACATTCCAAAATGCAATTCGTGTCCGTAATTTCAAGCCAAATGTCGTCGGTAAAATATCGGTCCGGTTTCTTATTACTGTATCAGTTTCAGGAATCTAAGGTTGTCGGACAAGCGAGTGATTAGCCCACTGTGCCTTAATCCGATAGCGGGGCTGCCGCTTTTGAGCCTTCGGATGTGCTCGGTTTGGTTTCGGGTACCCTCCCTTGTGAGATGATTCTGTTTTCAGGCGCAGAATATTCGCCCTTCGCCCTGCATCCGTTAGCTCAGCTGCAACTCGGGGTGGCGGACGCGCGGCGGCGCGGTTGCAGCAGGTCCCAGGGGGAACGACGGGGACGTGGATGACTCGGACTGGCTAGGGCTCTGCTTTATACGGTACTCCACCACAAGTACAGCAGAAGCTATTTTTGGCACTTTTTAGGCAATGCTGTTCCCACCAACAGCGATTCCCACCAAGCCACACCCTAGCTTCTCCCCCCAACGCTTGTCTAGATGTAACGTATTCAGTATAGACTTAAACTAAATAAGGACTAACTATTAACTGAAGACGGAGTTATAAAATCCAACTTCGCAACTGAAATTAGAAAAAAACTTTCTTCAAAAATATACTACCGACTTTCAAATAGGAAAACTACAAAGTGAAAAATAACTTTATTTTTGGCAGTCGGTGTCTTTCGTAGGTACCATTTTTTGCGTTATGGACACCGACTTCCAAAAATAAAGTTATTTTTCACTTTGTAGTTTTCTGGAAGTCGGTAGTATTTTTTTGTAAAAAAGATTTTTTATTTTTCACTTTTTAGTTGTACCTACCTAATAGGCAAGTTGTTTAGTAAGTTTCCTATAACACCATAATAGATTACCCGAATATCTGAAACATGAACAAAACCGATCAAATGAGAGATCTGCTTACCCCTTAAAAGCGTACTGGCGTGATGTTATGTTATGAAATGGTATAAACAATAAACAGATATGCGATTGCAGCAGTCCCGAGAGATTTGCCGTTATTTATTGAAGAGTTCTGTTGTATATCTTAGAAGTTCTTCATCAGATCTTCACCAAATTAAAATGGGACCAATTTCGAAACATACACTTTCAAAGATTTTTTTTTAAATCGGTCCACAATTGACGGAGATATTGGTGAACATACATAAAAAAACATACAAGAAGTCGAACATATAACGTCCTCCTTTTTCGAAAGTCGGTTAAAAATATATGATGTACATTACCATGTAAACTTCACCGAAAATTGGTTACGTACGAGATCTACGAGTAGTAAGTAGTTTTTTGTTAACACGCTTTTATTAATTTGGTATGTATGTATATATGTATCTATAAATCAATGTAACGGAATCTTTGAACGTGATTTTCACCCCTCTCAAAACGCAGGATTGATTTGAAACTTTGCACACTTATCAAGGACCGATGACAATGCAATAATTTAGTCAAAGTCAAATATATTTATTCAACTAGGCCAATAAGCGGCACTTTTGAACGCCAAACAAATATTAAAATTAAAATTTACAAGTAATAAAAGTTGATTCGACCGTGCGCGTTTAAATAGTTTGTCCCATTAGCCTTACCAAGATCTTCAGGATATGCGAGTTTTTAGTTCAATTTACCAAGCGTGTTATTAGGGTTCCGAAGTCAATAAGGAACCCTTATAGTTTCGCTTTGTCCATCTGACCGTCCGCAGCTTAACTCAGAGAATCTAAGTACTTAACTAGAAAGCTATAATTTGGCATGGATGTAAATATTAATAATTCCGACAAAGTGGTAAAATAAAATCATGATATATTTTTTTTCGGGTGCCTCCTATAGACGTAAAGTGGTCTGTATGTATCTTCAATTGTGGACCGATTTTGAAAATTCTTTTTTTGGTTTGTAAGAGTATGTTCCGAAATTGGTCCCATTTTAATTTGGTGAAGATCTGATGAAGATCTTCGAAGATATACAACAGAACTCTTCAATCAATAACGGAAAATCTCTCGGCACTGCTGCAGTCGCATGTCTGTTTATTGTTCATACCATTTCATAACATAACATCACGCCAGTACACTCTTAAGGGGTAAGCAGATCTCTCATTTGATCGGTTTTGTTCAAGTTTCATGATATTCGGGTAATCTATTCTGGCGTCATAGGAAACTTACTAAACAACTTGCCTATTAGGTAGGTACAACTATAAAGTGAAAAATAAAAAACTTTTTTACAAAAAAATACTACCGACTTCCAAATAACAAAACTACAAAGTGAAAAATAACTTTATTTTTTTGTTAACACGCTTTTATTAATTTGGTATGTATGTATATATGTATCTATAAATCAATGTAACGGAATCTTTGAACGTGATTTTCACCCCTCTCAAAACGCAGGATTGATTTGAAACTTTGCACACTTATCAAGGACCGATGACAATGCAATAATTTAGTCAAAGTCAAATGAAATTAGGTAGGTAGGGTACCCCGTCATAACCACGTCCGAGCAACGCCATACCGTGTGTCCTAAATTGCACTTTATTTCCATGCATTTTGTATGAAAATTTGAATGGAATAGGAAGCCGCCCGTGCCATGTCCGCGCCCGACGCCATTTCTAAGTGGCCTCCGCCTTAAACAGCTTTAGACAGAGAGAGCCAAAACAAATGCACCCCATAAAGTTGGCAAGTACCTTCATTTTGTCTCCCTCAGAATATGTACATTATGAAACACCGCCAATACAAGATCATTTTTACAATTAACTACCCTCGCGTAAAACGACGCCCTGAGTTTCTTCATGAGCGCAAAAAAGTCTGTAACTCTGTTTTCTGTTAATAGGAACAAACATACATACTTACATATTTATACAAAGACTGATAAACACATCACTATTCTACTTTTTTTTCGAATGACTTAATGGAAGTCGGTGTCCGTAACGCAAAAAAATGGTACCTATTATCGTTCATCATTCTCTTATTTTAGAAGTTATAGCGGGGGGGGGGGGGACATTTTACCACTTTGGAAGTGTCTCTTGCGCAAACTATGCAGTTTAGAAAAAAATGACATTAGAAATCTCAATATCATTTTTAGGGTTTCGTACACAAAGGGTAAAAACGGGACCCTATTACTAAGACTTCATGATCCGTCTGTCTGTTTGTCTTTCTGTCTGTCCGTCTGTCACCAGGCTGTATCTCATGAACTGTGATAGCTAGACAGTTGAAATTTTCACAGATGATGTATTTCGATTGCCGCTATAACAACAGATACTAAAAACAGAATGAAATTAATATTTAAGGGGGGCTCCCATACAACAAACGTGATTTTTTTGCCGTTTTTTGCTCGATATTAATAACTGCAACAGGTAGACGCTTGAAATATGCACAGAATAATAAGTTGTATATTCACTTTAAAAAACAATAATTATTAAATTAAAATAAAATAAATTAAGGGGGACTCCCATACAAAAAACTTGTTTTTTTTTGTCGTTTTTTGCGATAATGGTACGGAACCCTTCGTGCGCGAGTCCGACTCGCACTTGGCCAGTTTTATTGAAGACCTATCCATAGATACCCACACGAATGTGGTTGATGAAATAATTTTTTTGAGTTTCAGTTCGAAGTATGGGGAACCCCCAAAATGTATTGTTTTTTTTAGGGTTCCGTACCCAAGGGGTAAAAACGGGACCCTATTAATAAGACTCCGCGATCCGTCTGTCTGTCTGTCCGTCTATCACCAGGCTGTATCTCATGAACCGTGATAGCTAGACGGCTGAAATCATTTCACAGATGATGTATTTCTGTTGCCGCTATAACAACAAATACTAAAAACAGAATGAAATAAATATTTAAGTGGGGCTCCCATACAACAAACGTGTTTTTTTGACGTTTTTGCGATAATGCTACGGCACCCTTCGTGCGCGAGTCCGACTCGCACTTGGCCGGTTTTTTTTCTATTTTTGTGTGAAAATCTTAATGCGGTTCACAGAATACATCTACTTACCAAGTTTCAACAGCATACTTCTTATAGTTTCGGAAAAAAGTGGCTGTGACATACGGACGGACAGACAGACATGACGAATCCTTAAGGGTTACGTTTTTTGCTATTTGGCTACGGAACCCTAAAAACCCGACTGCTTTAAAAGCGAACTAAAAAGATGTTAACAAGAAGACAATCTTGTTGTGCAGTCGGAGGATACATTTGAGAGGATAATATTCGCGAGCTGGCTGACCAAAACCAGATATTGTGTCCTCCGACTGCACAGCAATATTTTTTCTTGTTTACATCTTTTTAGTTCGCTTTTGAACTATTCTACTTTTTTTTCGAATGACTTTAAACATATAATTGCTATATATTTTCGTAATCACCTCTAAAAACCCTCATTTTAATACTCCACTCGATGGGTTTCCAAGAAAAATAAAATGCAACCCCTACAATATGGCGCATAAAATCCGCCATATTTCTTTTTTTTTCAAAGACACTTATCTAAGAATACTTGGGCGGCCAAGACCTATCTAATGATGTCTTAATTATAAAAATACGTCAAGTGGTTTAAAATATACATAGAAGATACGCGCGAAAAACATAAACCTTTCCTTGCAGCCGGGTTAAAATACAAACCACCCCAATGAACTGCTGTGTGATTGAACTTCCCCTCAATCATCATTAAATTAAATTAATAGATACTTTGTAAATGTGGGTAAGTCACTACCTAGGTGATAAGATCAAACAAAAGAAGGCGGGCAAATTTTCGACTGCTACTGGGGCAGCTCTCACTCTCTCGCACAGCTGAATTCTTTCGTTTTGGAGGGTACTACCGAATAAGAGGTGGAAAGTCTCATCGCCCACCTAAAAACAAATTGTGCTACGGGCTATGATGACCATATAAGCAGCTCTTTCTTAAAGACATTTCAAAGGTTTCTCTTTCCTCCGCTGACCTTCAGTTTTAACTCTTGCCTTCATCATAGTGTTTTCCGTCACAGCCTGAAGAAGTCTGCCCCATACATAAGAGCGGTGACAGGAGTAGTATCATTAACTACAGACCCATTTCAATCCTCCCAGCACTTTCTAAACTTCTAAAAAGAATAATAAATACGCGAGTAGTGCGATATCTAGAAAGCAAACACCTGCTGTCACCAAACCATTACGGTTTTCGGGAATGCAGATCGACAGATTAAGCTGTTAATAACCTCATAAACTTTGTTAGCAACAAACTCGACAAAAATAAGTAATGTATAACAATTTTTCTTGATTTAGCCAAGGCTTTTGTTACAATTTCTGTCCCGATTTTATTCAACAAGCTGGAATTACTTGGTAGTAGAGGTAATCAACAGCATCTTTTCAAAAGCTGTTTGACCGGATGGCTTTAAAGTGTTCGGATTGGCAATCTTAATAGTGGAGACCTTCCAGTTAAGTATGGTGTGCGACAAGGCAGTATCCTGGGACCAAACCCATTTACCCGACTGCCGAAGGAGGGTAATGTGTTTATCAGTCTTTGTATAAATATGTAAGTATGTATGTTTGTTCCTATTAACAGAAAACAGAGTTACAGACTTTTTTTGCGCTCATGAAGAAACTCAGGGCGTCGTTTTACGCGAGGGTAGTTAATTGTAAAAATGATCTTGTATTGGCGGTGTTTCATAATGTACATATTCTGAGGGAGACAAAATGAAGGTACTTGCCAACTTTATGGGGTGCATTTGTTTTGAATCTCTCTCTGTCTAAAGCTGTTTAAGGCGGAGGCCACTTAGAAATGGCGTCGGGCGCGGACATGGCACGGGCGGCTTCCTATTCCATTCAAATTTTCATACAAAATGCATGGAAATAAAGTGCAATTTAGGACACACGGTATGGCGTTGCTCGGACGTGGTTATGACGGGGTACCCTACCTACCTAACAATTGTTTTCTAGGGTCATTCTTTCGAGGAAAATGTTATCACCGCGATTCAGAAAATGACGCCAAATGCACAAAGCCATCTATGGAATATGGAGTTCAACAGTCCGACTATCTGAATTGCGTATGTTGTGATATTTTACACTTTAAATTCGTCTAACTTTTAATAGAGTGAACCGCTTGCGATGAAACAAAAGCTAAGTATTATTTTAAGTTACGCACAATTTTTATGTATAAAAGTTATCTACGTTGAATTCGTACATTTTGCACAAATAAACAGACAAAAAATTTAAAAATGCTGGAAATGGGTTCCGTTGGTTATCCTTTAACAACCTGGCTATTATTTTTTGTAAATATTTTGGATGTACAAAAACGACTACAGACTACAGATTTATTAAATGTATTGATGATGATGATGATGTTATAACAATGCAACATAAAAATCTCACCCACTCATTTTAAACAGACTTACAAAACACTTGGTTTGCCCTCAACCGATCGCTTTAAAAATCAATTTCGCCACAAAATGTCTTTTATTCATTGGCCCCTACATCTACAACAATTTAAATAAAATTCTTAATTTCTACCCAATGACAAGAAAATCTTGCAAAATCAAAGTGTGTGAATACCTCCAGAAACTCACGTAGGCGGAGACAGAGGTTTGGTCCGAGTTCCTAGATAGGCAACAAATAATGGATGGTCCACGGGAGCGAAGCCGCGAAGAAGAGCTAGTTTACTACAAAACCGCTTTCCAGTATCGACATAATATATATATATAAGGTTTTTCTTCGTGGGTAGTTGTAACAGATACATATAGAAAAATTTGCTCATATTTTAAAATAGAATATAATTTATTAGAAAATATATTTACAAGCATTTTATGCAATATAATATCAGTTAACTGTTTATACCTGCTGGTCAAGCGTTATCAGTTATCACATCATTACTTTTAAAAGAAATACAAACTACAGTAACTTTGCATCATTAACATGGATTCACTGTCAAGCACACTGAGTGAACTGAAGGCAATGTTCCACACAAGGATGTCGGTCTTCGAGGAGGAGTTGCAGAGGACCCCACAGTCACCCATCACAGTGTCTGGCCTGGCTACAGAGTTCAGTGCATTCCGGGCTTTCATAACACAGGCTCTCAACAGTCTTCAGCAGCAGGTGGGACTTCTGGCTCGCAGCGTCAATCAGATAGAGATGAGGGGAAGAAGGAAGATCTTGCTGCTGCATGGCATTCGTGAAGAGCAGAAGGAGGACACTGCCAGGGTGATTACTGAAGTGATTTATTTATTTTAAGGTACACCAACAGCATTACATACAGAACAATTTGTTGTAAACGAAGAAAAATAAAGGTGCTGGTATGTATGCCTATTACAGGTACACGCAGCTTACACCATATGGTCAGAAACACAAAATTATTTAAACTTTAAAATTATAAATATTAATTAAGTTAAAGTTAAAAAAGTTAAACACATAGTAAAAATAAAACATACAAAACAAAAACAGACAGAATAAAAAAAAATATAAAAAATACAGAATAAAAAATAGAAATAGGATGTATATGTTCGTAATTAGCCTAAGTTGAAGGATTTGCGCACTCCCGTACCTCCGAGACTGCTCTTCTAAACTTATTGAGTGAAACACCGTGTAAGTCAGTATCTGGAGTTGTACAAAAACTATTATAGCTTCTACACATGCGGAGAAGTGGAGCGTTGAGGCCTAGGTTGGTTTTGCGGAATGGAATATGGAGTAATTTTGTGATGGGATGTCTGGGTAGTTTTGAAGGGACTGAATATTGAATACATTCTACTAAATCATTGCACTTAATAAACCCATTTGCTACTTTGTAGAGGAAAATTAGATCACGCGTACGGCGACGGTCACGCAGTGTCTTTATTTTGAAAAAGTGTAGGCGCTGTACATACGGACAGCGATGACTAATTCCCCTTGATGTAAATGCAAGATGTTTAGTGAAAACTCTTTGAATTTTTTCAAGTCTTTGCGAATGAACAGCGTAGAGTGGGTTCCAGGCGACACTGGCGTATTCCAACCGACTTCGCACTGGGGTGGTAAACAAAACTATTTTGGTCTTTGGTTGTTGGAAGCCTCTTGTGTTGCGTTTAACAAAACCCAGCATCTGCGCAGACTTCTTTACGACGTCGTTGATGTGTGGCTTGAAGGTGAGCCCATCATCCACCAGAACCCCTAGATCCCGGATTTCTCCAACCTTTGACAACGAGGTGTCGCATAGTGTGTAGGTAGTTGGGAATGATGATTTTTTTCTAGAGAAACGGATGTGAAAGCATTTTTGGGGGTTTAAGGTCATATTGTTGGTTTTGCACCAATTTTCGACGTTTGTAAAATCGTTTTGAATAAGTTTGATGTCTTCAGACCCAGTAATTTTTTTGTAAATTTTTAAGTCATCTGCAAAAAACATTGTTTGGCAGTGCCTGATATGATTTGTTATGTCATCAACAAATAGTAGAAACAAAACTGGGCCAAGGTGGGAATCTTGTGGAACACCGGAGCGTGCATGAAATTCGTAAGAAACATAGCCATTGACAGCAACAAACTGTGAACGATTTATAAGATAGGATGCAAACCATCTCAACAAAGATCCGTGGACACCACTGACCTCAAGTTTTGCTATCATGAGAGGATGACTCACTTTGTCAAACGCGCTGCTGAAATCTGTATATATTGCGTCGACTTCGTGTCCGCAATCGAGTGCTTCAGATATGTCGGATAAGTATCTGACTAAATTAGTCTCTGTGGAGCGTCCAATTCGGAATCCGTGTTGGCTATTGGAAAGCTTAGTGTCCAAGTAGTTGGTGATGATGGGACAAACGAGACACTCAAAAAGCTTTGAAAAACATGATAGGATGGAAATAGGCCTGTAGTTTTTAATATTGCTGGAGTCGCCTTTTTTGTGCACCGGCACGATCCGAGCCTTCTTCCATTCTTCTGGAAATACTCCTGACTCTAAAGATCGATTAAATATTAGACACAGTGGCTCTGCAAGTGCTCTCCCGCATGATTTAACAAAAACTGGTGGAATACAATCGGGACCGGCACCTTTGGATGTATCAAGTTTCTTTATCTTCGCTAAAACTTCTTGTGGAGAAATTTTTATGTTACTAAGCACTCCGGATGATTCTTGGATGTTTGTGTTTGTACAGCCATTTGGGTCGATGAAAATTGAAAAAAAATGAGAAGCAAAAAGGTTTGCAATGTCATTAACACTATTAGCTACTGCATCGTCCATGTGCATTCTAGCTGGAATCACTGATTTACTGTTTCGTTTGTTTTTAACGTAACGCCAGAATAATTTGGGATTTTTTGTTGTTTCACTCTCAATGTGGTGTTTATAGTCGCTATAGTTTTGGTTTATCATTGTATGACAACGGCTTCTTAGTAAATCGTAGGTCAACTTGTCTCGAGGATTATTGTATTTTCGAAATTTACTACGGTACTTTTCTTTTTCGGATAGTGCTTTTATGAGAGCTTTACTAAACCAGGAAGGATATTTTGAGTTTTTACAATTGTGTTGAGGTATGTGCTTATCGATTAACTCTTTTAATTTTGTATAGAATACAGACACTAAATTATTAATATCATTGGAGAGTGAAAATTCTAGATCCCAGTCAATAGCTTGCAGATCAGACATAATTTTTACATAGTCACATTTGTAGAAGTTTGGGCGAATCTTGTTATTTGAACGCAAACATTTCATATTAACATGTGATATGGAAATAATTAGGGCAGCGTGTTTAGGATCAAGTCTAGTAAGAAGGTCGGAGGTATGGGTATCATAAAGATTGCGCATATTACTTATAACTAAATCAAGTGTTCTTTTATCAATGTTACAAACGCAGTTAAATTGAAAAAGACTGTTAATGGATAGAAAATCAATAAACGTTTCCCCTAAAGTATTGTTATAGTTCTTAGGACTAGTATAGGTTTTTCCATCTAAAGGTGACCAATGAATGAATCCGAGATTAAAATCTCCGAGGATAAGAACTTCTTCAACGTTGTCTACAGTGTTACTTACAGTTTTTAGAAAAATTGATAAAGACTCTACTTTTACAGGAGGAGGTAAATATGTGACGCAAATGGCTATATTTTTTACAATGTTATTAAATTTTAATTTAACAGTCACCCAGAGGTCTTCATTGTCACTTTCCCAATTGTGGACTCTGGCTGAAGGAACATCCCGAGAAATAGCTAGGAGAACACCGCCGCCATCTTTTTTAGCAGTATTATGGCATATTCTATCGCGACGGTAAACAATATACGTAGAATCAAACAACTCGCTATTCAGGATGTTTGAATTCAGCCAAGTCTCAGTAAAAGCTATTATTTTATAATCGTTCAGCAAAGTGTTTTGGTACAGTTCGTTTGTTTTCGTTCTTAAGCCTCTTACATTTTGATAGTAAATATCAAGCATTGTGGATATAATTCTAACCAGAAACATTGTCTGAGTAAGGGTTGGAATGATAAACTAACTAATGAGCTATTCTTTGGTTTTGAGTAAAGCTAAGCTTTCCAGGTTCCAAATAAGAACCGCAGCGTGGGTAACGTCTTTCCGCACAAACACTCGTCCATTACGAACCCACACAAACTTATAGCCCAACTCCTTGGCTGACTGCCTTGTGGCAGCATGCAGCTGTTTGTTAGCTGGACACAAATGCTCCGATACGTACACTGGCGTTTGATCTCCACCTATTCCCAAATGTTAGTTGAGCTTTTCTTGGGGTTGTTTTTTTTTATTGAAATTTACGACTGCTGCTATCAGGCTGTCGCGGAGACGGGGTGTTCGTAGCTTAACAACCATAGGACGAGGCCTATTGCTCTCAGCGTTTAATTTGGCAACTCGTGTAGCATGAAGGATATCGCCGTCTCCAAGTTGTTCTCCTACAGCTTTTGCTAGTTGAATAACGGTAGTGATAACATTTTCTGTCTTGTATTCCGGTATTCCATTGATTTCAATGTTGTTTACGCGTAGATTCTGCTCTACTAATGACAGTCTCATGGAGTGGTCTGCGGATGCTGTTAATAGACGTTCATTCTCGGCCTGTAAGTTTCTTATCATGGTGTCTTTTTCCTCGAGACAGGACTTGAGAGTTTCATATTGAGTGTTATAAAAAGTCATAAAGTCTTTAAAATCTGATATTTGGTCTGTCATCTGTTTGAGCTGGTCTGTTACAAGGACTTTTATTTTAGTCTCAAGAAAGCAAAATTCCTGTTTAATGGTGGTCCGTAGCTTGTCCTCTAAATGAAGATCTTGTACTAAGCTATCTGTAGAAACATTACGGGTGTTATACTTTTGCCTCAGTGTTACGTTGCATTTTCCATCATCAGAGGAACCTTCAAAATAGCTGGTGTTTACAAAGTCGGCAAATGAGCAAGTCTTATTGAGTACTATTGGGGTCGAGGAATTAGCTTTTGCCGGTTTGATGCAACAGTTAGTGCAAGTCCAAGAAGATTTATTTGTTGTCGTCATTGCTTGGAATTGTTTTTCAGTGACATTTGCGCAATGCAGATGGTGCTTGTATTTGCATTTACAGCATTTAAGAAGTCCTTTATTTGGCACGGTTTTTCGGCAAATCGAGCAGCTATTATCATTCGGAGCCATGTTAATTAATAGTGCGCAAAGCAATTTGGTAAGAATTCTGTTCACCGCAATCCCAGTAGCAAGCGTGATGTTAAAATATTTATGCGTAGATAGCATATTCAAAACATGCAAAAATAGGTAATGATTCCCAAAATTCTGAGAAACGGGCGCACCTGCGTCGCGCACCTGCGTGTCCCGTGTCTGTGTGCGTGCAGCGAGCCGGCCGCGAGTTGTTGTAGGTCAGGGATTGAATGTTTTTTAGCAAAATTTTGAGAACTTATTTGCTAATTACTCACGAACCACGTGGAGTTTTGAGATGACTTAAGGAATGTTGAATAGTCCTTTTACACAGCTTCACAATGGTATGGATCACTAATATGAACACTAACTTTATCCGACTTGTATGTTTAAAAAATAACGGAGCAAAATAAGTACGTGTTGTCTGTTCCACAGTCGCGGGCGAAAAAAAAAAGATGATCGGAAATAAGCTCCAGCTAAGCGACTTCACTGTCACTGACATCAGCCGTTGTCACAGGATGGGACGAGCAGTAGCCAACAAAATCAGGCCAGTCTTATTCAAGGTTGGCAGTCTTGCAGTCCGGGATAAGATTTGGTTTGCAAAAACAAAATTGAGGGCTTCAGGTGTCACGTTGTCGGAGTTCCTGACAAAGGGGCGGCACGACGTGTTCTTAGCAGCGAGGGAAAGATGCGGCGTCACCAAGAGCTGGACTAGGGCGGGCTGCGTCTATGTCCTTGGTCTCGACGATACGCGGCACCGAGTGGAGTCCTTCGCTGAGTTGGACAAGATTGCGCCGGCGGGATCGACCGACCCAAAAGCGGCTGTGCCAGCTGCCGCTGCTGCTGTGAAGACCGCAAGATTGAAGCGTACTGCAGCTTTAAAGAAGTGATGTTTGCTGTGTTATTGTTTGATGCAATGTCCGGGTAATGTTGTTTTTCTTATTTACTTTCACTTGTTTTCGTTTTGCTTCACTCTAGTTCTATTGTTGACCCTTTATTATTTAATTCAATTTAGTGTCCTTTATATAATTCAATATGTCAACAAAGAATCAAGAAGTATGAACAATTGGATTTGTTAAAAACTGTTATGATAAAAACAGACAGATGATGTTGTTTTTTTTTTTTTTTCGTTCGCCCTTCGAAAAGGCAGGCATCGATCTATAGACCATTCAGCCCCGTCATATTTTCGTATTCTTCTGTATAATATATAAAAGTTAGGCCAAAGCCAAGTCTTCAGTAAATTCTTATCATAGTATCCTTTAGTCAAGGCATATGCCATGTCTTCTTTTTTTTTCATAATTAAATGTTTCGTCAATCCAATTTTTTTTTTTTTTGTCTTATCCAGTTTCATCGTCATTTCCATGTGGTCATTTCCAATAGTTATGTCAATGTCTTATCCATGTTTTTATTTAAGTCCCGATCAAATTTTACACCCACTAGATGTAATAAAATTAAATAAGGGAATATACGAAGAAAAATTCTCCAGCAATCCTTGAATGTCGCGCGAGAGGTTTGCCGGTATTTTGTAAATCTCATGCAATTTGTCAATCAATATTATACGATTCACATTATGCGCTGGGCATTCAAAAATAATATGATTAAGGGTCTGATCTTTATCAAGGTTGCAATCAGTGCATTTAGGGGAAGCTATTATCTTCATTCTAGCCAGATGAGCATTAAAACGTCCATGTCCAAATCTTAGCCGACATAATAAAGAATAAAACAGTTTGCTTCTGTGAAATTGTGCCTTCGTAAACCAAGGAGCTGAACCAATAGCTGTATTGATTTTTGCATACCAAGTGCCTTTTATTTGCAGAGTCTCCTGCCAATCTTCAAGCCAACGTCGAATATTATCTTCCTTGATCTTAGGTAATAAATTTGAACAAGGTATGGCAACATTTTTAGTTTCTGTATTTCCTATGTCAACAATGGCTCTCGCTAGAGTGTCTGCGTTTTCATTGCCACTGACTCCTATGTGCGAAGGGGTCCACAAAATTTTTATATCAAAGTCTCTTGATTGAAGTGTGAAATACTTTTCTTTGATGCGATATATGATGTAGTTTGTAGAAGCATCCAGTTTATTGTTATCTAATGCCATAAGAACACTCATGCTGTCCGTTACAATAAGCCAAGAAATGATGCCAGAGTTCTCTTCACTTATGAAATCCAAAGCAGCTGAAATAGCCATCGCCTCAGCAGAAAATATAGTTAAAACATCAGGCAACCTTACACCATGACCAGTCTTATTAAAAAGTATGTAAATAGCCATTGCGGCATTTGTACTGCTCTTAGAAGCATCAGTGAATATACATCGATAGCCAGAATGTTCATGCAATAACTGGTACACCTCTTCCTTGGTTTTCAAATCATGCTTTATAACAATATTCATATCTATAAATTTACTATTGTATTTGCCAGAATAACATGTCCAAGTGTCATTACATTTGTAAAGTTCATGTTGCTGATTAAGTGTTATTATAGTAGAGAAGTTATGAAGTAAATAGGGAATGTAAATATTATTTGAAGGATTATAAACTGTATGATAAAATGAAAGTTTTCTGTAAAGAGGGTGTTTATTATATGACAAAAGCTTTAAAAGGAATTTAAATTTTAAAAACTGAAATCTAATTTTCAGTGGAGGAATATTACACTCTACTTGTAAGGAATTGATAGGTGTTGTTTTAATGGCACCTGTAATGCAACGCAAGTTATGATTCTGTAAGACATCAAGTTTACGGATAAGTCTCTGATCACACCCAAAACACAAAAAGCCGTATTCAAAATGACTACGAACTATAGATTTGTATAACATTAACAAAATTTTAGGATCAGCATGTACTGACACAGATTTTATAAAATTATATGCTTTATTTGCTTTACCAAGTATGTAATCAACATATTTATTCCATGTCAGATTGGCAGAAAAAAATACTCCTAAGTACTTAAATTCATTAACAATGGGCAGTTCAAAATTATCATAAAAAATTTCTAAATCAAAATCTATTTCACCAAAAACAACAACTTTTGATTTATCTGGACTAATTTCTAAGTTTAAATAATGAAAATATTTACTCATATTTTTCAAAGCCTCATTAATATTACTCTTAATTCTTAATTCTTTCTCTAATTTTCCATTATTATTATTTTGATATTTTCATTTTGACAACCGACGCGACGCCGACCACAGATTGACACGCGCTCTGTCGTTTGTCTACGGTTTTGACAAATGATCATTGAGCCGTCGAGATTTTGGTCGTATATTTATTGTGTTTTATTTAGATATTTATTTTATACGTATACACTTACATACAGCGACTCACCTACTGTGTTTATTTATAATATTTTGATATTATATATCTTGTTCTATTTTTATTTCTTAAATATGATAATATGATCCGTTTCCGTAAATGTGTCCGTGGCATCAACATTGGGCCCTATCAGAATATCAGCGCAGCGTTATTTTCTTTTTGATATCGTTGCTCATGCTGAGATAGGAGCCTTTTTGGTCTCGCACGGGGTAATTTATTTTTATTTTTTATTATTGTTTGTGTTTTTCTTATCTCGTGTCTCCTGTGCGGGTCACAAATAAATATTTTTCTTTCTTTCTTTCTTTCTTTCTTAATCTCATCCAAATCCGGACCAGATGTATAAATAACTAAATCATCAGCAAATTGTAAATTTAGTACTTTGCTACCTAAAACCATATTGAGCTTATGCATATAAAGCACATAAATCAATGGACTCATAATAAAAGTGACACACCCCTTTATATGAAAAACGGGGTCCAATTAATTGCTTATCTACTTTTACATAAACTTCTCTACTGAAACGGATAAATAAAAACCGGGCAGAGCTTTGTTCAGATCTTGTATTCACAATCGAAAGAGACCAATAAAATGATGGGCAATCGCTTATATTAACACAGTCCTCGTTGCAGACATGGCTTGACTGGAGGGGAGGCTTCAATATGGCGGCTTAGCTTCGGCGGGCTCGGCGGGTATTGGTCGGTTGCACGTAGGCCGACGTCACATCCGTTACATTCGGCCATCCTGGAATCATTGCTCCCGCAATGGGAGCAAAACACATTCATTAGCTTTCATATAAATCAATTAGGTATTCAGTGTCACTACTATTGTTACTGTCTGATATAGGTGCTTTACTTCTATATGGCCTTAGCGCATTTACAGTCGAAGCACCCGTGAGCTTTTGGAACCACGTTAACCTTTTATGTCTATAATCCTGTACCTATATATAATATGCCACTACTTTACATAATGCATTTTCAATATGGACTTAACAGATTCTTGCAAACCATTGTACCACATTCAATGTAAATAATGGCTATAATAAATATGTCATGGCTATGGGTTTGACATTGACTTTAGTTACTATATTATGGCCTGAATAATAGTCATCCAGTTTGTATTGACTCTAGCTGCACTAATTGTAGTCATAAAAACAACACTTTTGTACAAATTATCACTCTTGCGTTACCTGAAGTTTTATTTTTACATTCAATATTTGACATTCAAAAGTGCCGCTTAATGGCCTGGCTTGGCTGGCTTGCCTTGCTTGCCTGGCTAGGCTGGTTTGGCTGCTTGCCTGGCTAGGCTGGTTTGGCTGCTTGCCTGGCTAGGCTGGTTTGGCTGGCTTGCCTGGCTTGCCTGGCTAGGCTGGTTTGGCTGCTTGCCTGGCTAGGCTGGTTTGGCTGGCTTGCCTGGCTAGGCTGGTTTGGCTGGCTTGCCTGGCTAGGCTGGTTCGGCTGGCTTGCCTAACTTCACTAGGCGTAATAATAGGCCCTACTAGGCGTAATACTAGGCCCTACCAGGCGTAATACCAGGCTTGACTCGACTTTACTTTACTAGCCTCGACTCGACTTTACTTTACTAGCCTCGACTCGACTTTACTTTACTAGCCTCGACTCGACTTTACTTTACTAGCCTCGACTCGACTTTACTTTACTAGCCTCGACTCGACTTTACTTTACTTTACTAAACTAGCCTTTACTTTGCTAGACTTTACTTTGCTAGACTTTACTTTGCTAGACTTTACTTTGCTAGACTTTACTTTGCTAGACTTTACTTTGCTAGACTTTACTTTGCTAGACTTTACTTTGCTAGACTTTACTTTGCTAGACTTTACTTTGCCAGACTTTACTTTGCTAGACTTTACTTTGCTAGACTGTACTTTGCTAGACTTTACTTTGCTAGACTTTACTTTGCTAGACTTTACTTTGCTAGACTTTACTTTGCTAGACTTTACTTTGCTAGACTTTACTTTGCTAGACTTTACTTTGCTAGACTTTACTTTGCTAGACTTTACTTTGCTAGACTTTACTTTGCTAGACTTTACTTTGCTAGACTTTACTTTGCTAGACTTTACTTTGCTAGACTTTACTTTGCTAGACTTTACTTTGCTAGACTTTACTTGACTTGGCTTTACTTGACTTGGCTTTACATGACTTTGCTTTACTTGATTCAGCCGAGTACCAGTGTTTTACATGGAGCAACTGCCTCCTCAACCCAGTAACTGGGAAACACGATACCCCTTGACAAGACTGGTGTTAGATCTCAAGCTTCTGACTACCCGTAACGACTGTCAAAGATCTTCAAAAGACAGCCGGGACCAACGGCTTAGTGTGCTTTCCGAGGCACGGAGGAATCTCGGTATGCTGAAATGGTCACCCATCCACGGACCGACCTCTTCAAGCGTTGCCTAACCTTGAAGATCGACCCGTGCGGCTGTTATTATTTAGCCACGAGACAACTGTACAAATACCCCTTTCTTTTTAACAAAACTGACCTAAATGGTTTACATGAATCATAAGCATTGGTTCAGACGGTTTAGGAATTTAGAGGTAATGTTCGTTCTTTCATACACTAACTGCCCTTGCCATATGCACAATGAAGACGTGCGGTCATGTATTTTCTAATGAATTGAGTCATTTTTGGTAACCAATATACTAATTTATTAAAATCATGGTGACCAAAGTCATCATGATGCATTTGCACTATCTTATCTATCTACCCAAGCTCCGAAGCTCCTACCATTCTACTGCCATTTAGGGTTTTTCTATAAAGCTTCTCGTCAACAATCAAGTAATTGCTTATTATGTCCGGATCGACGGTGTTGGTTTTTAGCTGGTTAATTAGGGAACTAAAGCTTGTCGTCATGGCATTGTAACGTATATAACCAGTATCAGTGACTTAGAGACTGTTTTTTTATTCATTGTATCGACTGGATTTCTGCCAAGTGCACCTACATGTTTCATACGATGGGCCGGCCTATACTCAACACTAATGTTATAATATTTTTCGTACCATGGACAGCTGCACAATCAGTAACAACCTTTACATGACATGTTTACCTATAACATACACGCGAAATCTACGTAACGAGTCCAACAGCGAGAGTTTGAAGCTCATAATAATGGTCCATGCTATGCTCACTTGTAACCAGACTGGTCGTAATGAATTTTATTTGCAGTTTGTTTTTGCATCAATATACTGGCGACACCTAAATTACACGCATCCGTATGTACTTCTGTTGGAAGTGCGGGGTCATACAATGCGAAAACAGGCTTAGAACCCGAAATATTTTGCAATCATTCAAAACTAATCCTTTAACGGGTACACAATCAACGCGAAATTTGGAATACACTTCTTAAAATAACTGCACAATCCGATAAATTGACGTACCCACATGACACACATTATTAGGCAAATGAAACTTGAAACTGCCAACTAGGCTGTCTGCCACTAGTGGCAATTTGACCTGACCATTTAAGCGAATTGTTTTTTTTTTTTAAACTAGTGTATTAACGAGTATTCATATTTAACTTTCAGTATCAAGTCCTTTTTTGTTAGACATTTTATAAAATAATAACACCAGAATTTAAATCAGTTGAGGGTAGAAGTAAATCTTCTAAAAATGCCAATACTTAATACCTACTTTGGCAGATTATGCTAGGTACTATATTAATAAATCTCACACTGAAGGCCTCTTTTCTAAACTAAATGGAACCCCGGTATACTTATACTACCTACTACCTTTGCTAGTTCATGAGTATCATCTGGATTAATTGCTAACTTTGGACCATACTGATACGTAACAGTTAGAGTAATCTTCGCCAGATAACTCGAGAAACTTGATCATCTATATAAGGTAACGGAAATCTTTCATTTTACAGGGACATTTAGCGAGGTAATCAACACAGAGGCACAAAGTATGTAAGCGGCGGCGTTCTATTTTGTGACAAAGCTTAAAATCGACGTTCTGTTTTTACTTAGTTCACCGGATAAACGTATCTGGATTCAGATTCCAGTATTTAAGGATCTCATGTCTATACACGGGTTGATCAGTTGTGTGTACCCGAAGCAAAACAATATTTGTATTTGGTTAATCTATTTATTCCCACTGCTAAACTAAGTGGCTATAGCCTGGCTAGAATAAGAGTTAATTATAAGCACCTCAGATCAGGGAACAGTAAATAAGCACATACATGAAGTCACGCCTTTTTCCCATGAGGGTAGACAAACTACAGAACGCCATCTGCTACTATCCTTATAACTCTTGTTTCGTTTACGTAAAAACATAGTCATACACGCACATACACGGATGCTGGTTATGCAAACTAGTTTTATCTTTATTATTGAAAATATGGCGACGAATAAAACAAATGGCTATGGCCTGGATAGAATTAGAGTTATCGATATTGCGAATATGGAAATGAGAAAGACAACGTACCTGGCAAATTGGCTGTGGCTCCTGGCAGCTCTCGGCCCTTGTTAGGACCTCTCCTTGCAGTCACACGCAGCACAGGGTTTGATGCAGTCTTGCTCGGCGTGCAGTTGGGTCGATGGCAGAGTGTAGCTCACGCCGTGAAGCTTGTAGTGTCGTTCCGTTCGTGAATAACACAAACTTCTTCGATTTTTCTTCAGAGTCGGGTGATCTTGCGGTTGTGGCGTGGATGTGTTATTAAACGAAGATAAATTTTTGTTCATACCACTTCTGAGTGAAACGGATAAATAAAAACCGGGCAGAGCTTTGTTCAGATCTTGTATTCACAATCGAAAGAGACCAATAAAATGATGGGCAATCGCTTATATTAACACAGTCCTCGTTGCAGACATGGCTTGACTGGAGGGGAGGCTTCAATATGGCGGCTTAGCTTCGGCGGGCTCGGCGGGTATTGGTCGGTTGCACGTAGGCCGACGTCACATCCGTTACACTACCATGCAAAAAATTTAAAACCCACGAAACTATTTTTTCAGGTATTCCAAGTGAGCGAAGTTCAAGTGACAAAATGTGATGATTCATCATCATCATCATCATCAGCCTATAGCAGTCCACTGCTGGACATAGGCCTCTCCAATTGCACGCCACTTGGTTCGATTTTCGGCAACTGTCATCCAGCTTCTACCAGCCACCCTGCGAAGGTCGTCGCTCCACCTAGCCTGAGGGCGTCCTACCTTACGTTTACCAGTTCGCGGCCTCCACTCAAGAACACGTTTACCCCAACGGTCATCGGTTCTACGACTTACATGGCCGGCCCATTGCCACTTCAGCTTACTTATTCTGTGAGCTATGTCGACTACTTTGGTTCTCTGCCGGATCACCTCGTTTCTGATTCGATCCCTTAGAGAGACGCCGAGCATAGCCCTTTCCATAGCTCGCTGAGCAACTTTGAACTGATGAACCAGCCGTATTGTGAGTGTCCACGTCTCGGCACCGTAGGTCATAACAGGTAGGACGCACTGGTTGAAGACTTTAGTCTTCAGGCTTTGTGGGATGCGCGACGAGAAAACTCGACGAAGTTTTCCAAACGCCGCCCAGCCCAGCTGTATTCTTCTAAATTCAGCTGTATTAAATGTGATGATTGACGTTATTGAAAGCACCAACTATGTCAACAAAAACAGCAACACATTCATGGTCCATTTTACGAGCATTAAAAATATCAAGATACAAATGAGAAAAACTTTCATGTGTTGACCTTGCTCTACGAAATCCAAGCTGATTAGAAGGTAATAAATTATTACTTTCTACGTAAAACTCTAGTCTTTGCTTTAATAATTGCTCAAAAATCTTTCCTATACAAGAGGTCAAAGCTATAGGTCTATAAGAATCAGGTTTGTTTTTATCTTTATTAGGTTTTAAAATTGGAATAATACAGTCTATTTTCCAGTCTAAAGGTATGATTTCATTAAGCCAAAGTAAATTAAAAACTTTTAAAACCAAAAATAAGGCTTGCAATGAAACATTCTTAAGCATTTTATATGGCAGAATATTGCAGCTTTCAATTCTTGCATAGTAAATGGATTTGTTAA
Organism: Orthosia incerta; assembly: GCA_948252205.1. Lineage (NCBI taxonomy): Eukaryota > Metazoa > Arthropoda > Insecta > Lepidoptera > Noctuidae > Orthosia > Orthosia incerta. The sequence continues at coordinate 29,399,517 of OX411759.1, forward strand.
ATAATTTGAGCATGCTGCTGTTGGTAAATGATCATGTGAATGAAAGGGGGCCTCTACAGTATCATGTGTGAACTTTTTAAGAAAATCAAAAATCCATGGATATACATTATTGCAAGATGGTACATATGTTCTATTAAACTTTCTAGAAATATTCCAAATTTTACTTAATGGAGTTGTTCTGTTAAAAGACGCGCACAAAGTTACCCAACTCAAATACCTCTCTCTTTTTAAAGTAAATTTTTTAACAGCTTGACGCCTTTTAAATTCAATATAGTTTGCTTGTGAAGGGTCATGTTTAAACTGTATATAGGCATTCTTAGCATCTTCTACAGCCCTAGTACAGTTATTATTCCACCATGGAAGTGGACAGCGCTTTTTCTTTTTAGAAGTTCTAGATGTATTAAGTGAGGCACTAGAAGTAGTTTGCATACGAGAAATATCAGAACATGGAACAGAATTCTGTATAGCTTTGTTTAAGATAAGAATGAGTTCGTTATAAGTTTGTAACGGGGTTTGATGAATAACCAAAATATTGTGTAATAGATTATCTACTTGAGCTGTGTAAAGTTCCCAATTAACTAGTTTAAAATTTACGTGAACAGGCAGGTTTGAAAGATCATTGGATGAAGGAATAAAATTATTAAACACTATTTTTGTAATTACAGGCAAATGATATCCACCTAGAGGAACATCATGCACTGACCAGCCACAAGACAAAGCTAATGATGGTGATAGGTTAAACCAAGGGCATTTCTCTGCCACCTATTTGAGCCTACTGTAGTCTTAACTCCGTTATTCAGCAACACAAGATTGTTATCATTGATGCTTTCAAGAACGTCAACTCCACGACTGCACTGTGCACTACAGCCCCAGGCCGAATGACGGGCATTGAAATCCCCACCAATCAAAACAGGACCAGGAATACTTTAGATTAAATTATCCAGCTTTGATTTAGAAAAGAATGGACTACAATTACCAGGACTATAAAATGACACCAAAGGTGCTAAGGAGGTTTCCTTAGCACCATATTTTAAACGTATTGCAATATTTTGTATAGAGTCATCATATGAAGTATCAATTTTTTTGAACTGTAATGAATTATGTATTAATATAGCTACGCCATTATGACTATTACCAGAATCTAATCTAACAGTTCTATATTTTTTTATATTAAAACGCATCTCAGGCTTAAGCCAAGTTTCACAAAGTAAAGCTACATGAATATTGTTCTTAATTAAAAAATGAGAAAAAATATGTTGATTATTATGAATACTCTGAGCATTCCATTGTACAATATTTAACTGATCCATAATTAAGAATGTTTAATGTTATTATCACTCTGTATTGTCGCTAAAAGAACTTTTTTAATATTTTCATTTGTAATGGAACTTTCTTTGTTCCGATTTTTTGATATTAAAGTAAGAAGGGTCTGAATTAAAATGTTTTGTATTTGATCTGTTTGTATTAGAAATTTAAGTTGTTCAGCAGGGTTTTTTTTATTTAAAGGAGGGAATGACTTTTCATTTAATACATCAGCATATGATCTTTTTTGAACTTTATTTTTATTTTCTTCTATCTTAGCTTTTTTGACAGGACATTCTGCAGAAATAGCAATATGGTTTCCTTTACATTGGCAGCATGTAGCTTCTGTTGGGGCAATCGTACATTCTTTATAGCTATGATCTTTTCCGCATATGGAACACCTGATGCTATTTTTGCAAAATTTGGCAATATGTCCATACCTTAAAGTCAAAGTCAAAGCACTTTATTTCAAGTAGGCCAGTTACAGGCACTTTTGAATTGTCAAAAGACAAAATAAAATATTACAAAATTATGGTGCTACAGTCCCAGTCACAAGACATAATAACTGTGAAAGTACCGTAGATGCCCATTCCAAGGCGTAGATCTCTATGGAGAAGAACGGGCAAGAAACTCCATGGACACTCTTTTTCAATTAGGTAATTATTACATATCATTTGTTACATCATTCATGTTGAGATTACACATTATGTGAGAACGATGTAGAAAGTTAAAAGTGTCCATAGTAAATATAAAAAGACAATTCAGAAATAAAATTAGAATCAATTAAAATAAACCATGGCAGCTAAGAGATGACCAGTCCCAACCGACAGCGCCCATTCACGAACATGACACATGTATCAGCACCATTCAGCTCAACCATTTTGAAGGGAGCTAAATGATCCGACACACGCGCCACCATCGGCGAGACATTTAAGTGAGCATGACATACTCTCAACCACCGGAGTCATTCAAGTCAATAGAAGACGTAGGTATCTAGACAATGATAGCTCTGAAGTACATGGTACTCACACAATGCTGGCTATGCTGCTATATAATACTAGAAAGATTGACTCTATATAATGCAAAGATAGTAGCAATCTTCATCAGCTCCGACAATAACAGTAAACGATACCTACGACAGCCTCACCAAAAAATAAAATTTAAAAAATACACATAAAAACGAAATTAAAAAATAATAATATTTAACCTGTCAGGTTAAATATTATTATTTTTTAAAAGAACACGCAAGCACGCAAGCTAATTTTGGTAAAAGAACACGAACATTGTCTTGAGTTCAACACAGCGACCAACTATGCTTATCATCTAAATAATCATTAATAGAATAGTATGCCTTAGAACAGAGATTAGCTTTTACTTTTGCTTTAAATGCGAAGACGGTAACTTGTTGTAAAAAGTTATACCAACCCCAACGAATGAACTATGCACCTTATGAAGTCGATGAAAGGGAGCTCGTAATTTGTCCTTATTTCTGGTGTTAAAGTTGTGAATATCACTATTGTTACTGTACAAATGAATGTTCTGCCTAATTTATAAAATGTTGGCGAATATGTACTGTGTAGCCGCTGTGAGAATACCAATCTCTTTAAAAAAATCTCTTAGAGAAACACGCGCACCTAATTGGTAAATGGCACGAACAGCTCGTTTTTGAAGCACAAATATATTTTGAATATCAGCGGCTCTGCCCCACAGTAGAATACCGTAGGACATGATACTGTGAAAATAACTAAAGTAGACCAACCTTGCTGTATCAACGTCAGTGTATTGTCTAACCTTTCTGACGGCGTAGGCGGCCGAGCTAAGCCTACCCGCTAGGCTTGATATATGTGGCCCCCATTGAATTTTTGAGTCTACTGTTATACCCAGAAACACAGCTGAATCAACAGTTTCGAGCTTCTCATTGCCGAGTACAATGTTGAGACCCAGATTTCTAACGTTGGGCAAAGCGAACTTTATGCATTTAGTCTTCTTGGCATTAAGAACAAGATTATTTGTTGTGAACCAATCTGCGACCATTGATAGTGCGTTATTCACGTCATCAAAAACCTGTCTATTCCTATCTACTTTAAAGATCAGAGAAGTATCATCTGCAAACAGTACAACGTCGCAAATATCCTTTAAATAGAATGGCAGATCGTTAATATAAACCAGGAATAAAAACGGACCCAGTATTAAGCCTTGAGGTACACCCAGCTCAACAGGTAACCTGGAAGATTTAGCGCCATTAACGTCTACGCATTGGTATCTATTAAGTAAATATGACTCAATTACATTTAGGGCTTCGTTTTGAACACCGTAATGACGTAGTTTACGCAAAAGCGTATCATGGTGAACGCAATCGAAGGCTTTAGAAAGATCGCAGAAAACACCAATTGCATTTCGCGACTTCTCCCATGCGTCAAATATGTGTTTCAACAAAGCAACACCCGCATCTGTAGTCGAGCGACCCTTCGTAAACCCATATTGGTCATTGTGAAGGAGGCTATGTAAGTTAAAATGTCTGAGTAACTGCTTAAGAATTAACTTTTCAAATATTTTGCTAAATGCGGGCAAAATAGAGATTGGTCTGAAATTACCAATATCATTTTTGCTACCGGATTTAAATAGAGGGATGACTTTACTGCTCTTCATGAGATCAGGAAAAGTACCCAAATCAATGCATTTGTTAAACGTAACAGCAAGATAGGGGGCCACAATGTCTATTATATTGCCCAAAAGTTTGGTAGATATGCCCCAGTAATCACCCGTGTTTTTACATTTAAGAGAATTAAAAACATTAACTACATCACGAGGCGCTACATGCTCGAATCTCAATACATAACTACATTTAGGGACGCTACTATGCAATAGGTTTTCAGCCTTAGACGGCGACGAACTTAAGGAGCAAGTCGTCGTTGCAGGTATGCTCGTAAAAAACTCATTAAACGCCTCAGCTACGTCAGCTGGTTTATTAACTAATTTGTTATCAACCATGATCTCGAGTTGATTTTATTTTTTAACCGATTTACCCGTTTCGTTGTTTATGATTTTCCAAGTGGCTTTTACTTTGTTATTAGAATTTTTAATAGTCTCACTTAGAAATTTTGATTTTGCAACACGACAAATCTTTTTAAATAATTTTGAATAATTTTTAACATATTCTAAAAAATTGTTATCAAACTTGTACTATCTCAGACCATACAACTCATACAATCTCGCTCGGCTTTTATAAATGCCTGGTGTAGCCCATTGGTTGAAACCAGCGGAAGTCCCAGTAATGTTGATAGTTTTAGTTTTAAAAACGGATTTGTACTCATTTTGCACAACATCAAAAAGGGCCTCGTACATTTCATTTGGGTTCTCGTACTCTATTATTGATGGTATAACTTTAAGAGCTATATTATTTTTAAACTTACTGCAACGACTAGCAGTATAAGGCCTGCATTCTACTTTGCGCGGCTTTTTACTTAATGGCATAGGGAAGCTAGCCATTAATCCACAGTGATCTGATGATAAATCACTTAACACCAATTTATTGTCGGCATTAAAATCACAAAATATATTATCAAGGCAAGTCGACGAAGACGCCTTGATCCTAGTTGGTTCGAAAAACAAATAAACTAAATTAAAAGATTTAAATAAGTTCAGAAGCCTAGTACTTAGTGGAGTAACATCTAAAATATTAAGTCAATATAATAATTAATATAATCTTAATATGTGCATGTATTTATATCTTAGGTTAGTCATTCACTTTTCTTCTCTTCCTGTTCTCACACACTATTTGTCTACATTTCTTCTTCATTTCTCCTTTTCGCGGGTCTGCTGGTAGAAATTTCTTAAGAAATAAGCAGTACCTTTGTACTCCTTTGTCATGATGTGTTTTCTGTTTGTATTTTCTGTGTGTACATTAATAATAAAATAAATAAATAAACATGAATTTTCACACCAGCCATAGTGACAGACTTACAGGTGCCATACAGGCCTACCGTTGCCATAAAAGCCAACAGCTGCCACACAGGCCAACAGTTGCCACACAGGCAAACAGTTGCCACACAGGCCAACAATTGCCACCCAGGCTCACAGCTGCCAAACAACGCTCGGCTACTCCTGACCTAACTAGATTATTGGGTTCGTGAACATAGAGCAATTTTTGAACCCTACTCTTTAACTAAATCATTACCCTGGGCCATGTACCACTAGTCGCTCCAAACAAAGTTAAAAACTTATTCTGCAGCAAAAACTGCCAAGCTTACAGAAACCCTCGAGTAAAACCTCCAACGCCACGGCTCCCTAGCCGACCAGCAATTATATTGCTCTCACAATGGTCTCTCGGTCTCTCTAGACCCCGACCTCCACCAGAATCCACTGGTACGGTCAAACATAATACGTTCGATAGACTGAATTACTCGACACCTTAAGCTTGCTCATCATCATCAAATCCTTTTGACATCAACATCGACTGGTACATGACCCGCTGGCATCTGCCCTAACCTACCTTGTGCATACTTGTAGGTTCCAAGCGTACCTATTTAAAGCTTTCGGTGTATAACGATCACCGTCCTGTCATAATCACCTATCGTGTACCTAACACAGGGCCTATTGAGTTTTAGAACTAGAACCTCCCACAAAACACTAATCATTAGAAAAAGGTCCGACGATCAACAAGTTCAACAACTAAACAAAGTAATTGTAACAATACTGTTACTCTTTATCATAATTTTTGCAATGCATAGGTACTCAACTCTAACCTCTTCGTAAACCCACCGCCACATGTTACTCATGAGGTGCGGTCCGGAGCCTCGAGTATGAGTAGACATGTCAATCATATTTGACCAAATATGATTGAGACCTCACTACCAATGTCATCAACTATGACATCCAATTCCCTAGGAACTTGGTGATCTGGGATCCTTCTCACAAGATTCACGCTTTCTACTCAAAGATCTTGGAATATACCGACTGTTCATATCAGGGGAACAATAATTAAGCCCGATATTATTTGCGTCTTAATAGCTCGTGTGAAGGAGCTTTACGAATTAATTCGGATCAATATTCTTAAAATCTTATTATCAACAGTAACCCTTTACTATCGCACACTAACTCAGTTTTCATCTAAGGAAAACGATCGCGAGATCTACTGCTATCATAATATTACTTTGAAAGTAAGCAAGAGACGAAACGAGATCTTTTCTGAACACATGTAAATGACCAGTACCGTTACTAACTAACTCGATACAATTTCGTTACCCCACGACATTACCAACTCGCTTTGCCACTGAAAATCACTAGTTTTGCAGTAATTTAGAATATCTCATCTTCCTTTGGGATATTTCATCCTTAAGTTCGTACTAAACCAAATGATGAAACTACCGCCAATAGAAAACTCATTAACCACTTGCTCACAAGTGCGTCTCAATTACCTAGTGATCGTGCTAGATGTAACCACGACCAACTCAGTGGTCAAACATGAACACTCTTAAATTTTGAAATAGCATCTCTTCACTAGAGAACATTCGACCTCACTATCGAAATTAAATAGAAGCGACTCACCGAGTATTCCATTCCAAACTTGCGAGCTCCCGACTTCATAGCTGTGGTCGTAATATTCGGCTACCACCTGCGAACTGCTAGCCTGCCGTTCCTCATAACCTCTCAGTTGTTGTCAGCATACAGAATCTGGACCGCTAGCCTGCAGCAGAGGCTCCACTGCGACGCAATATGGTATCTGAAACGTGAAAAACGTTACGAGAGTATATGTTCACACAGTTATCTTAACTATACACAGCTTTGTTGGAAATTAACCAGTGCAGCGGTGTATTAAACTAAACCGGCACAGCAAAATGGGTTATTGTGGACACCAAATGTGAGTGCAGAGTCCCTGTCCAAAACATGAAACACATTACAGTGTCCCAAGTGTCCAGGTAAGTATATGGGCTATATAGAATCCAATGAATGCACTAACTAACTTTATTTTTTGTGGTGTACAATAAAGTATATAATAAATAAATAAATAACGTCAGTGGCATTTTAAGTCTCAATTAATGAGGCCTGGTAGGGTTTACTACGTTGCAGATAGTTTGGCTTCCTGACTCGAAAAGAAGAATACCATGTTTCTCCTCAAACTTAACCCTCACTGCATAAAACTATCACATTATCAAAACTAATCAAAATATTTCATGTGGTATTATCATAATTTCCAGAATGATGTGTTCGGTACGGCAATGCTACTATATGGCTCTAAAGTCCGAACAATAATAGTCAGCTAAGGACCATTACCAGTGACAGTAGAATAATAACACTTTAGCAACACTAAAACTTGATCAGTGATAACCAACATGAAATTACGACCCGTCGCCACGCGTCGCGGGCCGCCCCGACAATCCACTGACCGCCATACCGTACACAAAACCAGAATTTTGAATAATGAACACTCTTGGCCATAGTCATAACAAATTGAAAACGACTCACCAGATTGGCATAAAGATCGGTGTGTATGGATCTTTCCACACGTCCACAAGCTCTGCCTTGACCTGTCCAGCTCCTTGGTTGTTGCTAGCATCCCTACTGCTCCGGTCTGGACTGTTTTTTTTTATTATTTCTGGTTCCGAGGGTACTCGCAACTGACACCGCGATTTTTTTTTGCAAGAATGTAACTGCCATTTTTACTAACATTGTTTTTACGTGTGATCTCATTAGCACGATCGACTCCCGATTCTGATGTCACATCAAGGCTGGCCGATAGATGTAAACCATCGGGAAGTCAGGATGTAAGACATCGTGTGTGGGTATAATCGTGCAAATGAAATCACATAAGTTATTCGATACACTGGGTTTATTCAAATAGACACAAGTTACATTATTGCTTACTAATATTACGGATCGACACTGATTCTACGACGTCTTAGCTCTAAGGCTGTCAGTACTCAACTGTCCTCTTCTGTGGCGGGGACCACGCAAGCGATTAGAAAAGGCGCGCCAATGCGTATCTGCTATTGATTGCCGCTAGGGGCATGCTTGTGATTTGTTTTGACGTCTGTACTATTGACTAAACCCGACATATATATATATATATACACCGTGAAATTTAAGTGGTTGTTTTCCCGCGGCAGAACGACTTGCCTTTAGGAGTACTTTCGAAGCATAGAGTTAAAGTAAAAAAATAACGATGTTTTTGTTTTAAAATAATTTAAAAAATAGTCTGTCAAGTGACGATGACAGTTTTGTGAGCATTCCTTCTCTTGCAGACAGTCTTACGGCACAGTTTTCTGATGTTCCTAAGAATTTTAACGTTATTCATATCAACGCCCAGAGTATTCCGGCCCATTTTCACGATATGCTGGCAAGTTTTGACTGTAAGAACATTCATGCTATTCTTGTATCTGAATCATGGCTTAAACCTTGTCTCCCTTCAACCAGTTACTCTCTTCCCGGCTTCGTGCTCATAAGAAACGACAGGACGGTTGGTGGTGGTGGTGGCGTTGCCATATATCTCCGGGCACACATTCCCTTCTCTGTAGTCCATGTGTCGGCGCAGCCACCCCCATCAAATGCTGGTGAACACCTTTTTCTTGAAGTCGAACTACATCACTCGAAATTACTTCTTAGCGTATATTACTGTCCCTCCTTACGCATCAATTTCTTTTCTTCTTTTGAAAAACTCCTAGAAGTGCTGACCCCTTCTTACAGTCATAGCATAATCATGGGTGATTTTAACACTTGTCTCCTGAAAAAATACTATCGCTCTTCTTCTCTGACTAATGTTGCAGCTTCTAGTAGTCTTTCCATTCTACCACTAAGTGCCACTCACTATTTTCCAAACTGTACACCTTCACTTCTTGACTTGATATTTGTCACCTCTCCTGATCGCGTAGCTAAGCATGGTCAATGCTCAGCCGACGCCTTTTCGTATCATGACCTGATTTTTCTTTCTTATAAATTTCGTCCTCCTAATGCTAAAGCCAAAATTCTCATGCAACGCAATTTTGGTGGTATGAATGCTGACAATCTTTGCGAGGATGCCAGCAATATTGATGGTTTCCATTGTTTGCGTCTACGTCAGTCAACGAGCAAGTTAATTATTTCACTGCTAGACTTTTCGAGCTTTACGATGTTCACGCACCCATACGTGCAGTTAAAGTAAGACATTTGCCGGCACCGTGGCTGACGGATGAGATTAAGAAGCTGATGAATAAAAAAGTGACTGCAAAATCTAAATTTAAGTGACGGCCTACTGATGCTAATAGGGAAAAATATACCTCCATTCGTAAACATTGCAATAAGGTGTGTAGGAATGCTAATCGCCAACACATTCATAACTCTGTCCAAAATGGGGACGCATCCAAAGTTTGGAATTTTCTAAGATCATTGGGGATCGGTAAAACGCAACAAGAGTCAATACCTAAAAACTTAGACATCGATTCAATGAACAATCATTTTACATCTTCGTCCAATTTCGATAGGACATTAAAATTGAATACATTGGATTATCTTTCATCTCTGCCGAACCCCAGTTATTCTCCATTTGTTTTTAGTCAATTCTCTGCATGTGATGTTAAGAAGAGCATACTATCAATTACTTCCAATGCGGTGGGAAGTGACTGTATCAGCCGTAAAATGTTACTCCCAGTGCTGGACGTAATCATCCCGGTCATTTGCCACATCCTCAACTTTTCTGCGTCCAGTGGTGTCTTTCCTTGTTCATGGAAAGATGCTCAAATTATTCCATTACCAAAAAAGTCCAATCCTACATCCTTTTCCGAGTTCCGTCCAATATCCATCCTGCCATTCCTGTCCAAAGTCCTGGAACGATTAATCCACGACCAAATTAGCACTTTCCTATCTAAAAATAATGTCCTCAATCCTTTCCAGTCCGGCTTCCGTCCAGGTCATAGCACCACCACAGCTCTCCTCAATATCACGGATGATATAAGGTCAGCCATGGAAAGCAGTAATCTGACGGTCTTGGCATTGCTAGACTTTAGTAATGCTTTTAATACTGTCGATTTCGATGTTTTGCTTGGCATTCTGCGCTCTCTTAATATATCTCCATCGGTGATTGACTGGTTTCGAAGTTACCTGTTCGGTCGCCGGCAACGTATATGCATTGGTGAGACTTTGTCTTCCTGGTGTAGTACTTCTGCTGGGGTACCACAGGGTGGCGTTTTATCCCCTTTACTTTTCGCAGTTTTTATAAACTCAATCTCCAGTGAACTAACTTCTTCCTACCATCTTTATGCGGACGACCTACAAATTTATGCGCGAGCTCCTTCTCGGAAATCTGTCTGAGGCTATCGTAACAATAAATGGTGATCTAGCCCGCATATGCGATTGGAGCAAAAGGTATGGACTAGTGGTAAACCCCACAAAGACGCAGGTTATAGTGGTGGGTGGTTCTAGGATGGTTTCAAGAATCGACTGGACGACTCTTCCCCAGGTTTTATTCGATAACTCATTGATTCCGTTCTGTGAGAAAGTTAAAAACTTGGGGATATTCATTGATAGGTACTTCTCTTGGACTACCCAACTGCAGGAGGTTAGCCGCAAGCTATTTGCATCTGCTGCGTCTTTGAGGAGACTGCGTAATTTTCTTCCGATTGCCACCAGGATTGCGCTTGCACAATCTATTCTTCTACCCATCCTTGATTATGCTGATGCCAGCTATCTTGACCTTACTCAAGAACAACTTGATAAGCTTGAGCGGCTTCAAAATGTTTGTATAAGGTTCATATTTGGTTTGCGCAAGTATAACCATGTTTCCGAATTCCGTGTGAAGCTCAAGTGGTTGCCCATTCGCCTTCGCCGGAATGCTCATATTCTTTCCCTTTTATATAATGTACTCTTTACTCCTTACAGCCCTCTTTACATCAAGAATCGTTTCCAGTTTCTCCGCGATTCCCACACGAGATTTCGACTTTGAACTTAGGACTTCAAATGCCAACGCATTGCACGACTTTTTTGGATAATTCATTTACTGTACAGGCTACTCGTCTATGGAATGCATTGCCAGATCCAATCAAACGTGCTCAATCATTGCCTGTATTCAAAAGACTTGTAAGGGAACATTATCTGTCGCTGTCTTCCTCTTAGCTTGTCAATTTCAAACAGATACTGTGATTGTCAGGAGATTGTCGTCTTTTTATGTATTTCTTTTTATTTGAATATATATTAAGTGGGTATGTATGTATTTATTTATCTATTACATAGCTTATGTATTTATCTGTGTATCTATTCTAGTATATCATTTTAGCACTGTTATTGTTACACCAATGACCGCCCCATTTCATGTCCAAGCAATTACTGTCCATACTAGGTTGACTGGAAGAGATCGCGGCATGCGATAAGGCCGCCCATTGTATGTGTATTAGACTTAAGTTTCTTTTTAGTTAATGTATTTTATGGTGTACAATAAAGCATATAATAAATAAATAATGCTAACATATTATAAACTATGATATCATTTAATGCCGAAGATCACACCCTCTCACACTCACTCATCTCACTTCCGTCACACACTAAGAGGACTAGTTACACACCTACCATTACCTTTGTTTTATCTGTTATTTTTTAGTTCTTCCTCCATTTCTATTTTGTATTGGAGAACATTAGTTTGCATTACGTAATTTATGTATTTTTCTCTTCTCATGCTCTGAAATTGCTTATTTGTGCAGGGATTATTGTGCACAAGTGCATTAACGTATCTACTTATAAATGTATCTATGACTACGACCTCGACAGTGGATCATATATTATTATTCTTGCCTAACTGTTGATTTATTTTTTACTTCGATGGTCCTAGTTTATCATAATTATGTGACTTCGAGTTACAGCTGTATTAGCTATATGTAGGCGGGCACGCCCTTTATGCCTGGAGGCTTTATAGTTCGGGTACTAAGTTCCATTCACGTTTTTATTTTTTTTAGTTTTTATTTTCGCTTGAGTTTAGATTTCGATGTTTTTGTTGGTATATTGGCGTGTGCTAGCTGTCATTATGGCAAATATATTTTATTTAAATTTTTTGTGTTGAGTAATGTAAATTATTTGCATACTATTGTATAGAATCAAGTTTTTGTTTTTTTTCTAACTGAACAGACAGCTGTGCTGCTGGGGAGTTTGTTGTGCCACTTCTTCTTCCCAGCAAAAGCACTAGGAAGTGGTGAAGGGCGGGCGTTTTTGGGGGACTGTCTTATGTAATTTTGACGTTCGGAAGGTGCTGATTCTCAGCCTAGTTTGAATAAATGACTTTTGAATTTGAATTTGAATTTATATTAAGGCAAAGAAAATGAGCCATACAGCTAAACACAATAAAAAGTTCACAGATAGAATTGTTTTTTTTTTTTTTTTCTTATTCTATATGGGTTTGCTCTTGACTCTAGTCTAGGTCAGAGGTGACAGAGACAGATAGTCGACGATGAAGTGAGCTTACCCAGAAGAAGCCTGTTCACTCTAACTTTGAAGAGATTCGGGTTGTATGCGTTAGGAAACACAGACGCAGGCAGTGAGTTCCACTCTTTTGCTGTGCGCATTATGAATGATGTTTGAAACTCTTAGAGCGGTATCAATTTGATATTGAGTAAGTGACAGATGTACACAAGTCAGATACATCTGTCCCTTATTCGATCTCAAATTGATACCGCTCTAAGAGCTTATGGTCAACCCCCTGTTTGCTAGAGTTTGCAAGCGGCGTGCAAATACCAATTGTGCTTCTCTGGTTCAACAGATATTATATGGAAACGATCTGAGCAATGTCCCGTCCATAAAACATGGCAGAAAGAACGAGCATACAGCGCTCGAAGAATTGAAAAGCGCATTAAATATAAATATCCAAGAATGTGGATTATTCATCGATGATGAATTTTCGTTTCTGGGTGCTACTCCAGACGGCAAATGCACACTTGGTATTGTGGAAGTAAGTGTCCATCATCTGCATACAACTTAAAGTTAGATCCTGAAGAAGCAATTAAACAAAAGAAAATAGATTTTTGGGTGTACAGATCTGATGCTTTCATGGTAAATAAAAAAAGCAAATGGTTTTACCAAGTACAAGATCAGTTACGGGTAACTGGTCAAGACATGTGTATATTCGCAGTGTGGACAGGTGTCGGAATACTTAAATACGAGTTTGTGAAAAGAGACGACCAGTTCTGGAAGTAAAACATGGAAGGTCATTTAGTAAAATTCTACAATAACTGTTTACTTCCAGAACTGGTTGACCCTCGAAACCCGAGGTCTATGGACCTAAGGGACCATAGCTCACACACACACAAAAATGTATTGAGTGAAAAAATAATGCGTAAAAGCTCTGGATGTAAATGGCACTACTTTCGGTGTACTTTTGTAACATGCCTTTATTAATCATATTATAGTTTATTACTAATTCCTGGTGTTTTAACTTTTATTGAAAATGCCGAACCTACACCACAGCCTCAAAGAAGATCATTCGGGAGTCGGGATTTACTTACCAAAAAATACTTAGGCTTAGTATGTCATTAGCTGCTGCTCATTATGTAATGCTCCAAAATTTTAGATAGTAATATTTTATATGCTCAAGTATTTTTTTATCCTTGTGACCAGAAATTATTTTGTTTTAGGTATCTACTTATTTCACGTACCATTTTTTTTAAATACCTACTTACTACAACAAAGTTAAACCTAATTTTCTTTTCGGCAGTCGGTGTCGGGACACACAGGAAATTTATTATTTTTCTCTTTTTAGTTTTGGTTGGTACGCCACATTGGATGTACTAAATGCATCTATTTAGTCCCTAAAACCATACAAGCGTGATGTTATATTATAGTATGGTGAAAACAATACATAAACATACGATCACAGTAATCGCAGGTCATTTGCTGTTTGTTATTGTAGAGTTCTACTGTCTATCTCCGAAGATCATTATCAGGTCCTTAAAAAAACAAACAAATAAATTAAACAATTAAACCTTTCCTGAAAACACATACATTTATCGACGAAAACCCGATCAATATCGGATCAGTAGTTTTTGAGAAAATCGCGAATATATACGGGTCGAATAGATAGAGCACCTCCTTTTTTGAAGTCGGTTGAAAAAACTACTTATCACGACTACGGTTCTGAGTATCAGTTACCAAATGCATTATCAAAGGCCAACTAACCTTCCTGAATCAACTTCAACAAAATTAAAAAATAATATCAAGGATCAATATTTTTTCAGTGATGTATAAAATCAAGCGCTCAGTAGTTTCAATGAGTGCGTACGCGTATTGTTGCTGTGTGCGAATAGATGCCTAAATTTGAGTTCGTCGTAAATGTAACAGCGTCCTTAAGCATTACTTGTGAAAATTTTTACAAATTTATGTGAATAAATATTACTATTAGTATCATGTAGTTGTTAACTCGCTCATGTGTCCCGGCCCTAACAGTAAAGTTGTACGTTTTGTGTTTTGTTCCGCAACAGTTTCATTTTACGGCAAGAAAATAATGTTTTGCACACAAAATAACGTTTTATTTACCATGACAAGCCACACTGTTATTGTTCGTTTTGTTACTTCAAATAAAGGGACATTGTACAGTATAATGGCTGCCAATTACAGTTTAGTGTTGCCTAAGTAATAAATTGTAGTTCTAAAAACTAAAAAACACGCTTTAATGGTAAATTGAACTAAAAAGTCGCTAATCCTGAAGATCTTGGTAAGGCTAATGGGACAAACAATTTAAACGCGCACGGTAGAATCAACTTTTATTACTTGTAAATTTTAATTTTTGTTTGACTTTCAAAAGTACTTTGACTTTGACTAAATTATTGCATTTTCATCGGTCCTTGATAGGTGTGCAAAGTTTCAAATCAATCCGACGTTTTGAAGTGGGTGAAAATCACGTTCAAAGATTCCGTTACATTGATACATAGATACATACCAAGCTAATAAAAGCGTGTTAATAATAAATTGTAGTTCTAAAAACTAAAAAACACGCTTTAATGGTAAGGATAATGGGACAAACTGTTTAAATTATTGCTTTGTCATCGGTCCTTGATAAGTGTGCAAAGTTTCAAATCAATCCAACGTTTTGAAGTGGGTGAAAATTACGTTCAAAGATTCCGTTACATTGACACATAGATACATACCAAGCTAATAAAAGCGTGTTAAAAAGACAAGTATTATGAAATTTTAATGGAGAACTTTTGAATTTTTTGAAAATCATTTTTCAGTACTGGATACACATTTACAGCTGTTTCACAGTACTGGATACAAAGCCGTTTCACAGGTAAAATTTCTGAAAATTTAATTGGACTGACTGACTGCCATAGGAGAGGTGTATTTTTCAATACATGACCTTTTATTAGTTCTCTTATTACATGCATAATCGTGTAACAACACAGTCAGTTTGAGAGTAATATTTTAAGATAGACCTTATCGCCTGTGGTATTGGATACAATATGTGCATTTTCAGAGCGGTTTCACATGCGTAAGATCAATACATAGATACACAGCTTCATCTAACCCATACAGTATCTGAAAAGCAGACCCTTAATAAAAGGCGGTGATTCGACGAGGCGGACCGTTCAAACATCGGACCGGAGCCGTGCGACTGGCCGGCCCTCCCCGTGTCCGGCTTAATTGGACCAAAGTTCAGCTTTAATTAGTTTTTGGGAACAATCACTGAATAATTATGTCACCTATAGAAACTTGTTTTGGTGTGAGCCGTCTGTGTGTTATGGTAATGGCTATTTTATTTGTATTTTTTCATGGGTTTAATGTCTGTATGAAGCGCTGTTGGCTTACGTTGAAATTAAGATAAGAAAAAAATTATGAGTATATGGTACATTAAGATCTTAATATTAAACCGTTTCACATATACTGCCGTTGCCGGTTAAAATTAACATACAAAAAAAGTGTAACATACAAGTAAAGTGTCCAAGTTCTAGGCCGCAACAATATACTTGTAGTAAGTAGTTTGTCATCGAAAGAAGAAAATATCTTCCCCATTGCGCGTCAGTAAGCAGACGCAATAGAAACAACAATAGCTTCATACACGGTGTGCGCGCGACGTTTGAGGTGTACAATATTATAAATTAGTTTAGATGAAAATATATTACAAGTTTTACAGTGAAATCAATCCTTGCCTCAACTATATTGTGGTCGGCTTGTAGTCTAACCGGATTTAGCTGAGAACCAGTATTTTACATGGAGCGACTGCCAATCTGACCTCCACAACCCAGTAACTGGGTAACACGGTACAACATGGCAAGACCTGTGTCAGATTTCCTGGCTTCTGACTATCCGTAACTACTGGCAAATCTACTAAAGACAGGCGGGATCAATAGATTATCGTGCTTTACGAGGCACGAAGGAATCTGTCTATGTAACGATGGTCCACAGACCGATCCCGGCAATCGTTACTTAATCTTAAAGGTCGACCTGTGCGGCTGTTATTCCAGCTGTTATTAACCTAGTGAAATCATCATCATCATCATCATTTCAGCTGAAAGACCTCCACTGCTGGACATAGGCCTCCCACAGCGCATTCCCGTAACCTTAACCAGGTCATCGGTCCACCTAGTGGGAGTCCAACTAACGCATATTCATCCAGTTCGAGGTCGCCATTCCAGAACTTTTCGGCTACGTAGGCCATCTGTTATGCGAGCAATATGCCCTGCCCACTTTCTTCGGGCTATGTCGGTAACTTTGGTTCTCCTGCGGATCTCCACATTTCTGATGCGATCACGCAAGGAAACCCCGAGCATGGATAGCCCTTTTCATTATCCTTTGGGTGACTAAAGCTTTTTGATAAGGTCCATTGTGAGCGACCACGTCTCGATCCACTACACTGGACTAGTAGAATTTTGTACAGAAATCGCCAAGGCAGTCGATTTTTTTCCTTTAATTACGTTGTAATTTTTTCCTTAACATAAATAAAGAAAGAACATTAATTGTTTTTTTGGTAGGGGGTAATTTCTGAAAAATAGTAATCGATTACCAAGTTTTATTCACTGCTTTAAAGCTGTACTCTATCGCTAAGTGCCTTTTGGGAACTTTGGTTCGAAAACAATTGCTTTTTATTGTGTCTTTTAATTGGGACTCAAGGGATTAAGCAGTTTTTCCGGAAAATGCAAGATACCTGTACCACGTACCCCGAAAGCGAAACCAGGAGAAAAGTTAGTTACCTATTACCTTAATAAATTTTCAGCCAAGTACAGACTTTCTACTGCTATTTTAATTTAAATAAAATACACAAACGCCCACTTATTAACACACTTTTATTAGCTTGGTATGTATTTATTTTATATATAAATAGTACACCAAAGACTACCTACAGTACTGTCATTCCTTCCATTTTTTAAATCCATCCAAAGGTTGTCTTGAAAAGATCGCTTTTAGCGATAAGGCCGCCCATTGTGTCACCCAGTGTAATGTTTTCTTCGTCTATACTTTCTGTAACTTATATGGTGTACATAATAAAGAGTATTCTATTATATTCTATGTATCTATGTAACGGAATCTTTGAACGTGATTTTCACCCCCTTCAAAACGTGGGATTGATTTGAAACTTTGCACATTAATCAAGGACCGATGACAATGTAATAATTTAGTCAAAGCCAAAGTCAAATATGTTTATTCAACTAGGCCAATAAGCGGCACTTTTGAACGCAACACAAAAATTAAAATTTACAAATAATTAAAGTTGATTCTACCGGGCGCGTTTAAATAGTTTGTTGTTTGTTTTCCTTATCCAGATCTTCAGAATTAGCGACTTTTTAGTTCAAAAAACACGCTTTAATGGTAAATATTAAAGCGTGTTTTTAAGTTTTTAGAACTACAATTTTATACCTTATATTCAAAATTAACCTCTCATCCTCACATATTGACTGAACTCCGTACAAAAAGGCCAGTATTTATATTGAGAACCTTTCAAAATCCTTGGCATTTTGAATTCTGATTGAAAAGGCCCTCAAACATCTCTGGTTCGATTTCTTAGGGTGGAGCAAATTTTATGAGAGCATCGGCCAAGCCCGCAATTCGATGTAAATCGTATTCCACTTCGGGCAGGCAGGGGATTGGAACAACTGCTGTCGATAGAGGCCGATTAGATTTTTTTTTGTTCGATATTCCAATCGCTGTAAGGAGGTCAAAGTTTTTTCTGAACAATGAGGTTATGATCGATTGACAGGTTGGGACTTTTGAAAAATTATTTTTGATTCAAATTTATTTTTGATTTAAAATTCTTTTAAATCAAAATCTTTTACGTTAGGCACTGTTTGGGTAGCTTTAACGACGCGCGAGCGACGCGTTTGAGAGAATATGTCTTTCTCTGTGTGATATTAAATTGATGAATAGTTTTTTGTCACAAAATGTTCTTGAAAATCTTCAGGATAAATATTTTTACTCACTTAAATCGCATAATGTAGATACATGAACTTTACTCGACGAGTCTCCAAAACAGAATCCCCCTTGGCGCATTGACCGTTAATGTGCTATCTTTCCCGCAAAAAACTCACATCCTGACGGAAGTAAACTCACATACCTTAGAGTATTGACAATCAATTCAATATACTGTCTTAAATTACCCGAGCGCAGACATTTGATGGTATATTGATCACAAAATCTGTCAAAATCTAAAATAACACGAACACAGACATCCGTTTGGTATATTGACCATTGAGTACACCATCTATGTAAATAATCAATCTGACTAAATAAGTACAAGAAGTGTTTAATTAGATACACTATAGTACATTACTGCAGCGGCCAGCAAAAGAGGAACGTGTAAATGTGGGCCGAGGCGAAGCCGAGGCACACATACGTAAGTCCATCAATGCCTAGTTGTGGCCAAAGCTTGTATAGTACTTTTCTCAAATAATGCGCGGAAGTTAAAACTAAGTAGTACCTAGAACCTTCGATGAAGAATACACGTGTATTATTGATCGAAGCCTAGAACTCATTTTGTCGAACAACAGTAATTGTTTCCGCGTTAGTGTTCTTTTATTAACCGACTCCAAAAAAGGAGGAGATTCGGAATCTGTTTTTTTTTATATATGTTCCCCGATTACTCAAAGACGCCTGGACCGATTTCAAAAATTCTTCTTTTGTTTTAAAGGATATACTTTCTAGTTGGCCCCATAGTCATCAGGTTAGGATATGATAATGGGATCCTAGAGAAATCGAGGGAACTCCTCAAATATTATAGGCATACATATAGCGATTTTGGTATTTTCATCAACAATGCAATCATTTGCACTCAGAAAGTATCATTTGGTGAAGTGGAACTGATGAATAAGACCACAGATGGCCACTGGAACTATTAAATGCTGAGTATGTCACGGGTATAAGATATCTCGTAATAGTTAACCGACTATGATGAAGCAAATACTTAAATAAATGGTACTGATGGAAATGGCACCATCGAGCTGACCTAATGAGGAAGGTAGGCACGGGAACTCTGATATAAAACAATGTATCCTAGTCGTGTTTGAACTTATTGGAATCGTCATGATATGTACTTTGGCTATAAATAATTATCATGTTAATTCGAGATACCTACCAAAACTAAAAAGAGAAAATAAAAAACTTTTTACAAAAAATCAAACCGACTAAAACAAAACAAAAAACTACAAAGCAAAAAATAACTATTATTTCCGTAGTCGGTGCCGAAAAACGGAAAACAATGGGTACAAAAGACACCGACTTCGGAAATGATAGTTATTTTTTGCTTTGTAGTTTTTTGCTTTGGAAGTCGGTTTGATTTTTTGTTAAAAAGATTTTATTTTTCTCTTTTTAGTTTTGGTAGGTATATATAGG
Organism: Orthosia incerta; assembly: GCA_948252205.1. NCBI lineage: Eukaryota > Metazoa > Arthropoda > Insecta > Lepidoptera > Noctuidae > Orthosia > Orthosia incerta. Next base: position 29,419,584 of record OX411759.1, read on the forward strand.
TATAAACAGTGTTCTATTTGCAAGCCTGTTCGAAATTTAAATAAAACCTTTGATAACTTACCTCCTTGGCTGGCATGTTTCGGAGTAAAAGATCGTTCCATTTTTAAATAACACGTCAGATATGAGTTTAATGTAGTTTATACCATTCCTCCTCTAAAAAGCTTATCACTTTTTTCAGTGAATAAACACTGAAAAAAGTGAATAAAAAGCACTTTTACTCACTGTTTTGGTGTTTGAATTTAGAACACACCAATATATATTCGACGTCCATCTCAATGCTATACAACCTCCTTGCGCATAAAATACTCGATACAAACTCCTTGTGCAAAGAATATTCGACTTTCAAATTTCTTCATCGATTTAATTTTCAGTTTGTTAATATTTAGGATTTCAATAATGATTTTCATGATTTTGATTTTAGTCTGGGATATTTAGTGAATACTTATTTGGATTGTAATTCTAATATTAATTGCATTGGTGTTTAATTAATTATAATTACACTGTGGTCACTGGCCCCTGAAACACAAATGCTGAACACAGATGCACAAACACAGATGCTGTTACCTAGCTCAGCTTCAATTTACAAAAAATGTGAATCCCTGAGTTTTCAAATTTTTTGTAAATTTTGAAGGTAATAAAACATTTATTTATTATTATTCCTTGTGCTTTTCGCTTTAATCTTTCTTTTTCTCGTAGTCATGGTATAAAATATAGTATGCAACTCTTGAATAAAACGGATTTATATCGAGGGCCATGAATCACTCGCGTCGCTCAGGATTCTAACACTTGAATCACTCGCTATGCTCGTGATTCAATCATCATGAATCACTCCCTACGGTCGTGATTCAGTTGATAGAATCCTTTACTTGTTCGTGATTCATCTATGGCCCTCGCTTAAAAACCGTCCTTTATTCACTAGTTGCATACTATACTATTAATTGGCCGCTAGACACGACAAATACGGATTTTCATACAACTTTTGCCGGCCGCTGCTCGCATGTAATTGGCCAGTACAGCAATTTCGAATTATCTTGAAGAAGGTTGTCAATAATGCTCAAATTTCCAAGAATGTTTGATAAAAATAATAATACAATACTCTTCATAAGGTGCAGAGGCCCTGAGCAATTTAGAAATTTGCAGATTATTTGACTTCTATAGTCGAATAAAAATATTCGGTCAGAAATCCCTAAATTCAGTAGTCGATCTGATTCCGGTCAAATTAGACATATCAAAGTGCATTAAATCGCATAGAGCTGAAAATTGGTACGAATTTTCGGAACACCATAATAAATGAAATGTAAAAAGTCCCCATCGATCCCACCCTTGCAAAAAATGTCACAAATATGGGTTTTTTGCGTTTTTTAGCTGAACGGTAAGTTTTATGATAATAAATTGTAGTTCTTAAAACTAAAAAACACGGTTTAATGGTAAATTTAACTAAAAAGTCGCTAATCCTGAAGATCTTGGTAAGCCAAAACAAACAACAAACACACAAAGAAACTATTTAAACGCGCCCGGTAGAATCAACTTTCATTATTTGTAAATTTAAATTTTTGTTTGTCGTTCAAAAGTGCCGCTTATTGGCCTAGTTGAATAAACATATATGTCTTTTTTTCTTTCTTTTTTTTCTTTTTCTTTTTTTTTATTGCATTGTCATCGGTCATTGATAAGTGTGCAAAGTTTCAAATCAATCCCACGTTTTGAAGGGGGTGAAAATCACGTTCAAAGATTCCGTTACATTGATACATAGATACATACCAAGCTAATAAAAGCGTGTTAAAATAGGTTAGACAAAATTGTAGATTATGCAATTATCAAAAAAAAATACAATAAAATCGGTCCAGCCGTTTCGGAGTCTATACGGATCATATATATATACATACATACTTTCTCTTTTATATATATAGTTATATATATAGATAAATATACGTACAGACCAAATTCAGACCTTTCTTAGAGTTCCGTAGCCAAATGGCAAAAAACGGAAACCTTAAGGATTCGTCATGTCTGTCTGTCCGTTTGTATGTCACAACCACTTTTTTCCTAAACTATAAGAACTATGCTGTTGAAACTTGGTAAGTAGATGTATTCTGTGAACCGCATTAAAATTTACACACAAAAATGGAAAAAAAACAATGTATTTTGGGAGTTCCCCATACTTAGAACATAAACTAATTTTTTTTTTCATCAAACCCATACGTGTGGTATATCTATGGATAGGTCTTCAAAAATGATATTGAGGTTTCTAATATCATTCTTGTCTAAACTGAACAGTTTGCGTGAGAGACACTTCCAAAGTGGTAAAATGTGTGTCCCCCTCTGTAACTTCTAAAATAAAATGATAAAACAAAAAAATAAATATGATGTACATTACCATGTAAACTGCCACTGAAAATTGGTTTGAACGAGATCTAGTAGAAAGTTTTTTTTCAATACGTCATAAATCGTAAAACGCAATTTACCAAGTACGGAACCCTAGTGCGCGAGTCCGACTCGCACTTGGCCGGTTTTTATTCAAATACAAATACCAATTCGAATTCAAACCGAATCCGTGCGAATTTGTACAAAAAAACACTTGTTTTATGTCGTTTGTAGCTACGAGTATGGTCTTTTATTCGTACGTTTGGCCTTTGTTTCATCAAAATCAATTTGTAGTTTGTAGAGCTTTGCGTCCGCTGACAAATTTGCTGGCCATAGATTAATTAGGCGAAACAATTACATGTGTAGATCACAAAAGCGGGTACGCCAAAATTTATAGAATGGATCCATTTTATCTGGTATGCAGCTATTATTTGTAAAAAACTGATAAGGAAGCTGAAAGTTCTTCATCGATAATTCTTTTTCTCATCATTAAACAGTCATAAAAGTATTTGAATCCTTAAAAGTCACATACCTACATATTATAATAGGTTGTCTGTTAGTCCAGACTTTCCAATGAGTATCGTTCATAGTCGCATCATGTAAAATACTGCATCCGGTTGTATTGGAAGCCGATCCCAATATCATTGGTGATAGGTAGATGATGATGACATTAACACAATTTAGAAACTGTATTAACCCATCCGTTAAATAGTTGCTACAATGAGGGGGAATCAAAGGGGTTGACCCCTTTTGATCCTCCTCCTCTGGTAAGGAGGAGGACCTACTTTCGTTGATTCCCCGATTATGGAGGTCGTGGCCACTTCATGGTTTCAAGACCTTTTCCTTGATTATGTTTCTCCACTTAGTCCTACTTTCTGCAACATGCACGGCTTCTGAGGCTTTGATTTTCAAGGAGGTGTGGATTTTGGTTGACCAGCGTAGAGGACTCCTTCCTCTAGATCGTTTGCCCTCAACTTTGCCAGTGATAATTACCTTCAAAAGGGTTTCACCAGGTTTGCGGGCGATATGGCCATAGAAGTCGAATATATTGCGGAGGTACACATTCGATATTCTAGGCCTTTTCACAATGTTGAACTCCTGCAGTATCGAGATGTTTATTTATTATATGCTTTATTATACACCTTAAAATACAATTATGAAAAGGAACTTAAAATTAATACAAATACAATGGCCGGCCTTATACCGCGATCTCTTCCAGGCATTAACATTAATAAATAAATAATAAATAAATACATATGCTATGTAATATATACATAAATGTTGACAACAATGTTGTACAAGATGTTCGTCCTGTATGCCGTCCACGATATACGCAGTATCTTCCTATAGCACCACATTTCGTCTCTATGCGTCTCTGATCAGTAGCTCTTAGAGTCCATGTCTCTGCTCCGTATAAGAATATGGAAAACACAAGTGAGTAAACGAGTTGACCAGTGCTATTTTTGCCTTGTTTAAGATGTTGTGGTCTTTCCATAATCTCTCCAGTTGCGACATGGCACTCTTGGCCATGCCAATACGCCTGGGCATCTCATCCTCATATGATCCAGTAATTATTATACTAGTAGTGTTACAAGAACTGTTAAAAAAAAATGTAGCCAATATCGACCAACTCCATAAAAACACTTACCAACCCGTAACAAAATAAATCTCCCAACTCAAAAGAGAAAAAATCACTGAAAAAATCTTCAAAAAACAAACAATAGTGTCCGTTACAATGGCGCACAGAAAGGGCCAACAATAAGGCTGTATCTCAGCCGGCGACGCCATTCCGCAAGACGAGTGGGCAAGCGTCCTCGCGGTAAAATTGGTTGTGTCCATCGCTTTATTTATGGGGCCGCGATCTGTTCTATTGAATTGCGTATTGTGTGGACGATTGTACGTGGATGTGGGTTAGTCTGCTGGATGGAATAAGAGATTGGTTCTTGAATAATTTGAAACGTAAGCAGCCAAGTTTTTGCCCATGTTCATGTCCCATGTAATTTCTATAGTTTCTGAGTGGCCGTCAGAAAATTCAAATTTATTACATCGTCCTTTGTTTAGTTAGACACGTCATGGATATTTGTATCAAGCTCAATGGCGTAAGGTCCAGTGTTTAATTTTAAGAATTGTATTTGGAAAGTTCTATAAAATACTTGGTAATAGAAAACTTTCATCAAATATAAATTTGTTGTTACAAATATTTAACTTGGGTACGTTAGCTTTATAAAAAAATGACTTTTTCTCAAAAATATCAAAATATAAAAATCATGTAATGTTGTCATAACATCTCTAAAAAGTATCCAGAAAGTGAACTTTACCGGAGACTTATTCACAACTGTCCAGTAAGAAGCGAGATTTTAAATTTGGAATCTCCTACTGTCCAGTAAGTAGGTATGTAATTTACTTACTGGACAGTAGTAGGGATTGGTCCGATATATCAAAACGTAACTTATATCGGATATGTGTTAGATATCATATCATATCGATATCTATATCAAAATAACCGATATTACATAAACTGTATCTAATAAAAACCTTACTAGCGTGCGAGAACGAATAAGTCAAAACTTAAAACCGTAACAATGCGGAAACGTACGAACTACGAACAAAACGCAAGCTTCACAAACGATAGGAACCATAATTATGCGCTACCTCTCTTTCTAAGTATTATTTCGCGTTCGTTGTTAGTTTGCTCATCTAAATAACATTTTAACTTATGCAAACTATACTAAATGATATCGATATCTGAAAACCGTTTTCGATATCGATATGAAATCTGTATATCGGTTACATAACCGTTTGTGCAAAAAACCGAAAACACCCATCTCTAGACAGTAGGTCATCCTCTTCAGATCTTCTTAGAAAAAAAAACATAGTACCAGCCAGACACATATTAGAGTATAGCCATTATAACATGGTTATAGGAGGGAGGCTCCAAATATATATCTATCTCTCTTTTTGGTATGACATTTTATGAGATAGATATATTTTTGAGTCCGTTAATCAAGACGTACAACAAACAAATATAAATGCCCCCGGTAAATCAATCAAAATATCTATCAGTAATTGCCCTAATATGAATATAACCTTCAATATTAATTAAACGAATTTGTTGTTAAACTTTCTTTCATTTTTGAGAAAAGCATTATACAAGCCTCAACCAGTAAGACTGCCATCCTGGCCTCGTATATAACCGGACCTCACCTGCGGTTCGGTCCGGTTAACTCATACTTGGCCAGGAAGGCTTACTTACTGGATTCTGCAGTAATGTACTATTACTTAATCGTTGACAACCCTCAGTAATGAGAGAGACATCAATTACTGAAGATTTCTCTACCGTGACCATTTCACCATATCCCTTACACAGCAGGAACAGCTCAGCCAGTATTGCATTACCCCTCTTCTTTGCCCTTTGGCATGTCAGCTCCAAAAGTAATTACCCCAGGTAAATAATAAAATAATTATATACCCAGTGAAAAGTTAGCTTTTATTGAATACTGACGGATAATAAATTGTAGTTCTAAAAACTAAAAAACACGCTTTAATTATAAATTGAACTAAAAAGTCGCTAATCCTGAAGATCTTGGTAAGGCGAATGGGACAAACAATTTGAACGCGCACGGTAGAATCAACTTTTATTACTTGTAAATTTTAATTTTTGTTTGACTTTCAAAAGTACTTTGACTTTGACTAAATTATTGCATTGTCATCGGTCCTTGATAGGTGTGCAAAGTTTTAAATCAATCCGACGTTTTGAAGTGGGTGAAAATCACGTTCAAAGATTCCGTTACATTGATACATATTTACATAGATACATACCAAGCTAATAAAAGCGTGTTAAAAACATCGTCACATAAAAATCGTTCGTCTAGTCTTGACCAATATCTAAGTAGCACTTCCAGTCACGATACATCCGTTATTAAAAGAAAGCGAATTCGCAGAATAGATTGTGATGATAGTGGGCTCCACAATTGATGCCCGAGCTTGTCTGAAGCTAATTAAACTACATCCATTATGTTCTAATCTTTACACACATCTTATAATAAGCTGGCCTTATGTATCGAAAAAAGGAATATAAAGGAAAATATAACGAGTAGACTTATTTTAATATATGCTGGTGTATTTATAGAAACAAGAGAGTTAGTTTAGTAGGTAAGTAATAACAGCCGCACGTGACGATATTCAAGGTTAAGCATCACTTGTAGAGGTTGGTCCGTGGATGGGTAACCATGTTTACATAGCGAATGAATCAAATAGTCTCGGTAAGCAAGTTAAGCCGTTGGTCGCGGCTGTCATTTGAAGACATTTAATAGTTGTTACGGTAGTCAGAAGCCAGCAAAACCTGACACCAGTGTTGCCAAGTTGTTTTACCCTGTTACTGGGTTCTGTAGGTCAGATAGGTAGTCGCTTCGTATAAAGTAGCGGTACTCAGATGCACCCGTTAAGACTGGGAGCCGACCCTAATATAGTTGGAAAAAGGCTAGGCAGATTGTCTTGCGATATTTCAGCTTCATCCATCTAAATGATGATAACGGACCTGGGCTGTCTCTGGCAGTTAAGATGCTTCGTTTCACTGAAGTGGTAGCGGGCAGAGCAGATTGATCAAAGAACGGACGGCCGAAAGGTTCTGGAGTGGCGATCGAGAACCGGAAGACGTATCGATGGACGGCATCTCACTAGGTATATTGATGACCAGCCTTATTGCGTAAGTTATTCAGTTACGCTCATTAACCAAAAGCGGACAGACGTGTGTCGCATCGCGCTATGAATATTGACGTTTTTGTGATTTGTAATTTTGTGGTCCAGTGATTGGTTGCTCTTACCGTTTTCAATTCCTTGTTGCTCTTGCGGTGTTGTTACCTGTTGTCGACACCCACTGGGAGGAGTAGGAGGAGGAGGCAGGACGGAACATTTATGTCAGCTCCTACATTGAATGAGTTTTCAAATATATTTGAAAAACTCATTTAAATAAACACAAAAAGTTTTGCAGTTGGCTGGGCTCGAACCTGCGACACCGGAGCGTCGGAGGCGGCACCTGTGCGCACTGGGCTAAGTGAACATCTGGCCACAGCGACGAAATAACCACGCTCTATTGACTGCAACCAGCTACACTTAATTATTTTACTCGTGTTGTGTAGTAAGTGCGCAAAACAGCAATGCCTCGCACTCGGTCACCCCCCTTGAAATCTACCATCGCGTTGCTTGAGACTCAGTCAGAGCCTGATTTGTCCTCTGACGCATCTATTCCTGAATTGAATAGCGGTTATAAAATGGATAGCGTCACAATACGGCAGAGCAAGAAGCGCTTCAGAGGTGATGACGACTGCAGGGAGACTGACAAATTCGAAGATTTCAAGAATATGCTGCAGTCATGGAAAACTGATCAAGATGTTGTCTTCAACAAAATAATTGCGGAAGTTTCTGAATTGAAACAACAAAATCTCAGTATCCAGAAGTCATATTCAGAGATTGAAAAATCAATTCAATTTTCCAACTCGAGCTATGAGGAGATGAAGTCTCGTCTGGAAAGCCTGGAGGTTGCACATAAGGAGAATGTTAAACGGTTGAATGAAATGACTGACAGTGTGGATGCAAAAGCTGTGGCTACACTTGAGGCTAAGATTGAGGCAATGAAGCAGCAGGCACGTTCATGTAACATTGAAATCTGTAATTTACCAGAAAAGCGAAATGAAAATTTGTTCAACATCGTGGATTCTATAAGTTGCGCTATTAATTAACCAGTGTCTCATAATGACATTATATCGATACACAGAGTACCACACGCTCAGCATCATGATCGCAAACTTAAAAATATTGTCATAAAATTCAGAACACGTATTATACGTGATAACATTCTTAGTGCCTGTCGCCAGAAGAAGGGCCTAAAATCTGATCAATTGGGGATCTCTGGTGCCTCGGTACACGTTTATTTTAATGAACATTTAACCCTACATAATAAAGCATTATTTCGAGAGGCTAAGAGGGTTGCCAATGAAATCGGTTTTAAATACGTTTGGGTCAGGAATGAGACAGTACTGTTACGGGAGCGGGATGGATTATCATCAATTGCTATACGTTCTGGCGAAGATCTTAAAAGGATTGTTGTTAGTAAGAAGAAGTGTCCTGAAAACCCAGATTCTTAGCTATACCTATGTACACACAATTTATTTGTATATTTATATTAAGCTCTGTCCTGTTTCCTTTTCTATATGCTTACTTGTCAGTTTTGTAAGTTTAATTAAAATGTATGTAAGTTTCAAATGGTACACCTATCTCTTGCCCACTAGCTTACACCATTGGTTGACAATGCTTATATTTAAAAAAATCTTACGTTTTATTTCAGGCTTTCTATGTTACATACGATTGACTATTTCTGTGACATTTAAACAGTTATGTATAATACTGAAAACTACCTTGAAGTGCAAACATTGCGGCAAACTTAAACTAATTTGTGAGTCTGGCATATCTGTATCTTATCATATAACTAAACTATACTATCTATCTTATTATTTAACTGTAGACAACGGGTTTAAGTATTATCTATTGGGTGGTGAGCGTTACATAACAGCATTAAAGTCACTGGATTCTTCTAAAGGAGCGGGACCTGTTGGCATACCACCCTCCTTCTTCATAAGTACAGCTGACCACTTGTCTTCCGCCTTGCATATTATTTTTAATAAATGTTTGAGGGAAGGCGTCTTCCCTGCGGTTTGGAAGCGTGCCTCTATCACCCCTGTGTACAAGAGTGGCGATAAAAATAATGTGGAGAATTATCGGCCCATTTCTATACTTTCCACTTTGTCAAAGGTTTTTGAACAACTAGTGCACAGTGCGCTATATCCTCATATCTTATCATACCCGAACAACATGGTTTTGTTAAACGTCGTTTTACCACCACTAACATCATGACCTTTGTGAACTATCTCTTTGAAAATATGGACCGCCGGGTACAGGTTGACGCTGTTTACACGGATTATCAGAAGGCCTTTGTCAAGGTGGATCACACACTGCTTATGGAAAAAAATTTCTTTAATAAATAAATAAATATTGTTTTTATTTGGGACAACATAGGAACCATTTTTGTTAGTCACACTAGGATTAGTAACAAATTTAATAACCTCAGAAAACTTAGTGAGTCATGTACTTACGAGGCATCTCATGCGGACAATGATTCTGAATGAGATGCCTCAGCACAGGAGCTGTCGGGTCCTCAGCCACGACTTTTAGTATGCTATTGCCACTCCCCCGAGTCCTCCTCACAAGAGATGCCACCTTTTTCCTGATGATCGCATGTAAACCATCTGTACGCGATTGGGCAAACATCCCCGAGGCACTACAGAAACGAGGGAGTTTCAACATCATCCTGAAAACATTGTTATATTGTACGCGCAAGGCACTGAGCGTCCCCCGCGAACAGCTGAACCACAGACTTCCCGTGTACAGGCCTTGACATTAAGCTTTAAACAAGGTTATTTTGACCTGATCGGTACAGCGAAAAAATCTGCGCGCCAACATGTTCCCGCGGACCGCCAACGCCCTGCGCTCCCTCTCCACGTCATCATCGTCCTTAAGGTCATCGACAAGTATATGGCCCAGATATTTAAACTTCGTCACCTGTTTTATATTAGCGCCGTTCAAAGTAATTGAAGGAATGGTGTCAGGGCACTTGCCGGAGGCCTTAAAGACCATGAACTCGGTTTTCCTTACATTATATATAAGACCATGTGATGCAGCGTATTTCTCACAAACTTTCAGCATCTCCCTGATTGACCTCGCAGTCAGGCCCAGCAACACCATATCGTCCGCGTAGCTGATGTTGTTTATACAAACACCCCCCATCCGGCAACCGACCCGCATGCCGCTGAGCTCGACTAGCTCGACTAAAGCACTTCATACGAAACGAGATCGAAGGCCTTGGAGAAACCAAAAAACAGGCGTATACTGGTGTCTCCCGTTCAGTGTAGTATTGGACAGTGTGCTTAAGAACCAGAATCGCGCTTTCAGTTGACAGTCCAGGTCTAAACCCGAACTGTGCGTCATGTATGTTTATATACTTATCCAGACAAGACTCAAGCACACTGTCCAACAGTTTTGCTACAGTTGTCGCGAGAGAGATCGGGCGATAGTTTGCCTTGTCCGATATGTCTCCTGTCCTGTTCTTCACTATGGGTACCACTGTAGTTTTCATCAAATCATCCGGTAAGTATGAAAGACTAATGCACATATTGAAGAACATGGACAGAACCCTCGGCACGTGTACCTCAGCATATTTTAAGTGCTCAATGCTGAGCCCATCGTGGCCAGGAGATTTACCTCTGCGCATACTGCTTATTTCTTTTTTAATTTGCTTCGCTGTAAATTTAAGTAAAGGTTCCTCGCCCGCACGGTGGGCCCACCATCTGGCATAGTGGTCGAAGGACCCAGGGGAGAGCGTACTTTAAAGTGCTCCATGAATAAATTAATGGTATACGCGGAAATTTACTCAGATGGTTTGCTTCATATATCTTTAATAGGACTCAAAAGATCGTCATTAATGGGCATGAATCTGACTCCATAGTTGTTAAAGCCGGGGTTCCTCAGGGATCAGTATTGGGTCCTTTTCTATTTGTTTTGTTTATTAATGACATTAAACATTGTTTTATCAATTCAAATTTCTTGATGTATGCAGACGATATGAAAATTTATATCTCCTGTAAAAATATTCGCGACTGCCATTATTTACAACAGTACCTTGATAGATTTTATGAATACTGCCTCAAAAATAAACTCTTTCTTAGCCTTCCTAAAAGTTACACAATCTTTTTTACTAAAAATAAAAATCAGATCAATTTTAATTATTCAATAAATAATATGAGTCTTAATGAAGTCCAATCTGTCCGTGACTTGGATGTTACACTAGATTCTAGTCTGCATTTTGATACTCATATTGACAACATAGTAAAAAAAGCCTTTCAGATGTATGGACTCGTGATGAGAATTTCAAGTGACTTTGTGCGACCCTCTACATTCTTAATATTATATGAAACCCTGATTCGATCACAATTGGAATACGCCGTCCGAATTTGGGATCCTCTATAGTAAGTACAAGGATAGGCTAGAAATTGTTCAGAGAAAATATTTACGTACTTTGAATTATAAATGTTATCGTCCTAAAGTCTCCTATGAGCAATTACTGAGTCATTATAGTGTTCTTAGTTTGGAATCTAGACGACTTCTTCTGGGTGTACTGATGCTGCACGGTATATGCAATAATAGATTAAAAAATTGACTGCATTCCCTTATCAAATAGCCTACATTATATAGTACCTGGATCTGTCATGCTTCGTGGGATACGTGTGCCTCAGCTATTCCACACAAGTTCGTGTTAGACTAACGCTGGGGTGCGCGTGCCTCTTCGTCGCCTCGTTGATGCGTACAACTCTCACTTCATGGAGCTTGACATATTTACTCTCTCCAAACATCGTTTCAAGGCGGGACTGAAAGCAGTGCTGAGGGAGCTAGAATCGTCAAGAAATGAGTGCAGCAAGCTTCTGCGGGAACGAGAAGAAAGTGAAGTTGAAATTGAGTTAATAGTGAACAAAAACACTCAACTCAAGAACCAGCTTGCAGAACTACACTCCCAGCATATGGATATACTGGACCAGCATCACCATCTCCGTCAATTAGTGTCAGATTTTCAACAGTGCCATGACACTCATGACCAGGCACTGAAGCGTATATCTGTACTGGGAGCTGATTTGTGCAAGGCTCATAACACCATTACCTCCATCGACTCGCTGAAAGTCAGCGAAGAGGTTTCTAACAACAGTAAGCTGTACAATGAGCTGATGGCTAGTGCATCCGAGCTGGACTGTGAGCGGCCCACCATTACCATAGACCTTACGGGGGATGATACCATTGCTAAATGTCCAATTCTAGGTAGTCACAATAAAATTAAGAAATATATTAAGATCAATAAAAGTATTAATAAATATAAGAAACTTTTAAAAAATCAAAGTGTTTACAAATATAATGTTAACCTTAGAAGAGATTGCAGAAACTTAAAAAACCAATTAAATATATGTAATAGTAAATTGGAAACTAGTACACAAATGTATGATGTTGACATTCAGAACCTACAAAGGGAATTATTGAGTAGGGAAAATACACTAAAGGAAATATTTTGTAAATATGAATGTAGTCAACAGATGTTAAGTGAGCGCTTGCAGGAGGCCTGTGAGCTGGTGGACCTGGTGAAGTATAATGCAGAGAGGTATGAGTCATTGACTAACAACCTCACCTGTAGTTGTGCTGCCGCTCCGCCACCTCTCATGTCACAACATGTTGCTCCTACATCTTTACCCATTGATCTTACTGCAACAACTTTGAACCCCACCAAAAGTAATATCTTAGTATATTCAGACAAATTAGGAACAGGTTTTGGATCTTTGTTAAATAACCGTTCTAAACACACAATAGTGAACCATTGTTATCATAAACTGCATTTTAATGAGCTCATTCATAAAATTCAACAGACACAATTGAATGAGCAAACTACTGTAGTGCTTCTTTTTGGAAATAGCCTTAGTGTAACAAAAAGGGACATAGTTAATGGTATTGACACCCTACTTAAGTTAAGATTAGGCAAATTAATATTATGTGCATTGCCCTATTCTGACAAGTTACTTGTTCAGGAAAATGAATACATTTCTAGTTTAAATAACTTGATGCATATTTTATCTTGTCGTCATAGTGACCGTTTATTGTTTTTTGACACCAACAATTTTGTTAGTGATTTTGTTTTGATTCGGGATCATATGTTTCTTCCCAAAAATAGTCGACATTTATTAGCTACATTGTTAGCTTTTAATATACACGCAGTTATTGATGATTTAACTGAGACTAGGTTTAGTGATTTAACAGTATTATCCAGTTTTTCTGATAATACTACAGTAGATTCTTTAAACGATTTGAGCCGACAATAGAGAAGACGAATAGTAATATTTTACTATATCATCAAAATATAAATCGCTTCTCCGGCAAAATTTTAGACGTGGAATTGTTAGTAGATAAATACCACATGGATATCTTATGTTTTTGTGAAACTTGGTTAAAACCAGATAGGATGTTGTTTAATGTAAATAATTTTTCAGTTGCCAGCGCGTACAACAGATCCACAGTGGGTGGTGGTACCCTGATACTTTGTAATAGTCATCTCAAATATAAGGAAAGAAAGGATATCACTGCTTACTCTGTTGATCGCTTATGTGAGGTAGCATGTGCAGAGGTCGAGGGGCATACTATCTTGTGTGTTTACAGACCACCAGCATCAAACTTGTCATTGTTTTTAATTACAATGGAAGAATTGTTAAGTAAACTTTTCAGAGATAATAAATTAGTTTTTGTTTGTGGTGACTTAAATATAGATCTGTTAGTCAATTCACCTGAAAACTGTAAGCTCATTTCATTGTTCAAATCATTTAACTTAAAATATTTATTTAATGAACCGACAAGAATAACAGCAACTTCAGCTTCGTGCATAGATAATGTATTCACTAATTGTAAAGTACAAAAATCGTTTTTAATTAGTGGCGTTAGGTCAGACCATACTGGTCAGCTAGTATCTTTTGAGTCAGATAAAAAAATAACCTAGCTAAATCAATTCGATTAAGATCTCTTACTAAAAATAAATTAAATTCTTTTAATAATAATGTTTTTGGCAACCTTTGTAACGCCAGTTTTGATTTAAAAGACCCCAATATAAATTACGGCACGTTGTTTTCTACAATTTGCCAAGAATTCAATAAAACGTGTCCTATAAAAACAGTCAAAGTCAACAATTACAAATCGAAATTTAGTGAATGGGCCACTGTGGGCATAAGAAAAAGCCGAGATAATTTATATAATTTATATTACGAAAAATCTTTGACTACCGATCAAGTTTTCCACACTTATGTTAGAAACTATTCCAAAATATTCAAAAGAGTATGCGCTCAAGCAAAATCTCAAATAATAATTAACAAAATTGGTGTTTCTAATAATAAAATAAAAACTGTGTGGCAAGTAATTAATAGAGAAACTGGAAAGACACAACAACGCGATCAGAATGAGTTGTCTTTGAAAATATCTAATCAAACCATTTCTGATAAGCAAGAAGTCGCTGAGACATTAGAAAATTTCTTTACCAACATTCCGTTAGAGGTTACGAAGTCACTTCCCTCCTCATCTAAATTGGCTGCAGCTCTTCTTAAGGAATACTTTACTAAAGACATACCGACCTTTAAATTTAAACCAATATGCATTGATACAATTAAAAACGCGTTCAAAAGTCTCAATATAAAAAACACTGAAGACTTATGGGGGATATCCGTTAGGGTTCTTGGAGATATTATTGACTCAATTGCTCCTGTCCTAACAGGCATATTCAATCAATGTTTGGACAGCGGCACGTTTCCTGACTTAATGAAACACAGTAAAGTAGTACCAATTTTCAAATCAGGCTGCAAGAGCGATCCCTCTAATTATAGACCTATATCCGTGCTACCAGCATTGAGTAAAATCTATGAAAAAATCATGCTGGACCAGATGTTGTCTCATTTCAATTCAAATGGGATCCTGCATAGTCAGCAGTTTGGTTTCACGAAAGGTAGGTCGACAACGGACGCGGGAGTAAAACTCATCAGCCACATCTTGGAATCTTGGGAGAAGTCTCAGGATGCCATTGGCATTTTCTGTGATCTGTCAAAAGCGTTCGACTGCGTCGACCACAACACACTGATCTGTAAATTAAAACACTACGGAATTCGAGGACAAGCTGCTGATCTTGTGCTTTCCTATTTATCAAACAGACAGCAAAAAGTAAATGTTAATGGGGCGACGTCCTCCGGGTCTCTAGTCAAAATGGGCGTGCCCCAAGGTTCAATTCTCGGCCCTTTCCTTTTTCTTGTTTACATTAATGATCTCCCTTTTATGATGGCCAAATTATCGGATATAATTCTATTTGCTGATGATACTTCGCTAATTTTTAAAATAGATAGGAAAGATACGGATGTCTTACATGTCAATGAAAGTCTAATTGTTCTCTCGGAATGGTTCGCAGCTAACAATCTTTTACTGAATGCGAAAAAAACAAAATGTCTAAAGTTCTCTTTACCAAATGTACCTCAACGTGATCTAAATCTAAATCTTGACGGCATAAATCTTGAAATAATAACGGAAACTGTATTCTTGGGGATTACTATCGATTCAAAATTGCAGTGGGGCGCGCACATTAGAACTCTTTCGGGCAGGTTAAGTTCGGCTGCCTATGCAGTAAGGAAGATAAGGCAGTTAACCGATGTAGCCACAGCTAGACTAGTATACTATGCTTATTTCCACAGTATTATGTCTTATGGCATTCTGCTGTGGGGGTCAGCAGCAGACGTTGACTCAATTTTTATCTTACAAAAGAGGGCAATCCGCGCGATCTATAAAATGGGTCCTCGCGAGTCCCTCAGAGAAAAATTTAAAGAGATCGATATACTGACTCTACCTTCACTTTATATTTTGGAATGTATTTTGTATGTCCGCAAAAATCGAGGGCTTTTCAAAACTAGAAGTGACTTCCATAATTTAAATACACGCAGTAAGCACGAAATTGTAATACCCAAATTCAGATTAACGAAAACTAGCAAGTCTTTTCTTATAAACAGTATACGCTTTTATAACAAGTTGCCTAAGTCAGTTATAGAACTGACCGATGGAAAGTTCAAAAACTACATCAAACGTGTCCTTGTTAAAAAAGCATATTATAGAATCAAGGACTACGTTGAAGATAAAAAATTTGGCTTTGACACCCTCTGCGCATGCGGCTTCCCTGGTAACTCATAAACGGCACAAATATATGGATATCTCTAACTATTCTCAATCTCATTTTTTTTTCTCTTTTAATTAGACTTTTTACAATATTTTTCAATCATCATTATAGCCCTTTGCTAAGAATAGTTACAGCACTGATTACAGTATTTGTGCCACATGTTAAATTTAGTGTTGTGGTTTTTTTTTTTACCTTTGTATAGATTCTTTTACCTATTGTGAATGTGTGAACATTGTAGGCTTTCTAGTTTTCTAGATGATTGTTAACATTTGTTAACTTTTTATTTCGTGCATTATTTTTTTTTTTTCAATTTCGTACGACTTATTGTCGGGCCTACGTTGTCCCCCCATATCCAAGTACTAATGCTGTAACATGGAAATATTGTAAACAAAACAATTCAAAAGAGTAACCATGGAGTTTCTTGCCGGTTCTTCTCCATAGGAAACGACTAACCCGAACCGTGCACCTTTTGTCGACGTTTTATAAGTGCCCATGTAGGCCTATGTAAAATAAAAATATTTGATTTTGATTTTTTGATTTTTGGACTTACTGAATTTATAAGTATATAAATTTATTTTCTTTCTTCTTCTTATTTTTTTATGATGCACACTACTTGTTTGTTTTCTTTTGACTTTTTTTTTGTGAATTCGAGGAAAATGTTGTGTGTTGTGGAATTTAAGAATATCTAGTTAAGCTTGGCATGTTACTGTTTTTTGTCCCTAACCAATAAAATAAAAAAATAAAAGGCAAAGGTTTTGAACCCATTAATCGACCAATCACATAGATGGAAATCTACGTCGCGTCTTTCATCTCGCATTTGATTAGTTGATTGATGGGGTCATAACCCTTTGCCTTACTGAATTCACTTACGCAATTAGGCTGCTTGTGCGCGGCAATCCGTTGATTGTAAGAAGCTAAAATCCGTTGATATTTGGCGAAGCTTGGGGAAAGTTTATGTCTACTAATGACTAGTACGTATCTTACGGCTAAAATGATGAGGCATCGGTTGACCATAAAATCTGTTGACTTCTTTGAAATCCGTGGTGAAAACATTTTAAAATAAATGCGATCAACCGATTCAAGAATAACGCAACCAAATATCTACCTAAAAGAAAGCAAATATTAGTAGATTTTACAACGAGTGCACAAAACGAACCATTTTTGTAAATGGTTTTGTGGACGAGTTATAAACTCTGATTTTCATTTCGATTGCGAGGAAATAAAACAGTAGTATAACATAACATTTCTTCAATTAGCGTATTAGGAGAGAGTGCTAAAACCTCTTCTTTATTGGACATTTTTAACAATTTTAGCAAATTTGAAGAAATTAATAAACGTGTTCGGTTTTGGACCAACCTTTTTTAGAAAATATTTGCTGGCGGCTTATGAACCGTAGAATGTTGTATGTAAAGAAGTTGTGGGTGGAAATTGTTCGTTCCTACGATCTCCAAGAGGGCAATTGAACACCACCTACCTCGTCTCAACTCCCGGGTCAGCAGAAGACCTGCAGCATGCACGGCACTTCACAGATAGGCAGCCTGACGTACTCTGGGTTCAAAGTTCTTGAAGATCGCACACCACACGGTAGTGAGTTCGCAAACACTCCCGATGCTGAAACGTTCAGCTTGAGACACGATCAAGGCAAGAGAGGAAGAAACGTTCATCCAGCTCAGGGCGCTAAGTCGTACTGCACGCCACGGATATATTGAACCGCGACGTAGGTCGAGGGCAGGTTGGCGATGATTTACCAACTACCCTCAATTTGATAATAAGAATCGAACATACCCCCCACCGAAATCAATATGATTGATTTCGTTAAATGAATTATGTGTGTGGAATATGTTACACAAATAAAAGTTACTCAAACATAAATAAATTATGAATATACATACATGCGTGAGTGTGTTCTAAATGTAAAGTGTACACGGTACAAAAAAAAACTTAAATAACTATATATATAATATTGTGAAGGTAATTAATTTGCATAGGGTAATGGACAAACTTTATTTGTAGGTCTTTGAATTAATCCATTTTTAGTTTGGAGAGTTAAAACTCGATTTACTTTGTCGACACCACTATGTACCTTCTCAATCCGGGCTAAATTCCATTGAAGGGGCTTAGTTAAATGAGACTTCAGCAAAACTAAATCTCCAACCTTTAAGTTAGGCGGAGTTGAAAACCACTTCGCTCTCTGCTGGAGAGTGTGGAGGTAGTCATCTGAACAACGCCTCCAAAAAGACTGTGAAGCTTTCTGGACGAATTGCCAACGTGACAATCTATTTTGAGGAACGTCCTCAAAGTCATATTCCGGTACAGCTAATAAGCTCTGACCAATGAGAAAATGACCCGCGGTCAACACTTCGAACTCGTTTGGGTTGTCAGACAAAGAACACAAAGGCCGTGAATTTAAAACGGCTTCAATCCTACAGAAAATTGTGCTTAATTCTTCAAAAGTGAGTGATCTGTCACCTATAGCACGGTAGAGGTGATATTTAGCAGATTTTATTCCTGCTTCCCAGAGTCCGCCCATGCTAGCAGCGTTAAGAGGGTTATTACGCCATTCTACATGACGTGACGTTAATCCATTGGAAATTTGATCAGCACCAGTTTTACTACTCCAGAAGTTCGCAACTTCTTTTAAATGTTTAGCTGCTGCAATAAAATTGGTGCCGCAATCAGAATATAAACAACTGCAAAGTCCGCGGCGAGCTACAAAGCGGTCGAATGCCGCCAAAAAGCAATCGCAACTTAAATCTGTTAGAACTTCTAAATGTAGCCTTCGTTGAAAAACATACGAATAAGCATAAATATGACTTATGGACCTTTGCATTGCGTCTCAAACTCTCCTTTACAAAGAAAGGGCCACCCAAGTCACAACCAACGTGGTCGAAGACTTTACCAGGCTTTAGTCTGGGTGCGGGTAACGGACCCATTGCAGGCTGAATTGAGCTAGGTCGACATCGAAAACAATTCCTGCATTTTGACAATACTGATCTAATTATTCTACGAGCACTAATGATCCAATAATTTTTACACAGTATGCCTTGCAAGGTACGAGGCCCAACATCTAAATATAACTTGTGGTAATATTCAATAATTAAATTAGTCGTGTGACATTTAGGTAAGAGCACAGGGTGCTTAGTGTTATAAGGTAGATCGGAATGCACGAGTCTACCCCCCACCCTGAGGAAATTGTAAGAATCTACAAAGGGTGAAAGTTTACGAAGGGAAGCAAGGATTTTATTTTTATCTTTGAGCAACGCTTCGATTTCATGATGAAAATGATTTAATTGTATCACTCGAATTATTGTATGGCGAGCCTTTTTTAGCTCTGAAGCCCTGAGAGGCCCATATGTCCTTTCAGATGCCTTAGACTTGATGTTATTCATATACCTCTGCCACCAGGCCATAAGACGTTGCAATTTATTAAAAGATGAAATTTTATTAAATGTTTCTTCTAAGTTATTTTTGAATGATATATTTTTATCGTCACTCGTAGTTAAAACGAACGTATCACAATTAGTTTTAATATCAGGAATGGTAAATCCTTCCTTTATATAGAATGGTTTCATCGGCCATTGTTGTTGGCTTTCGTAAAGCCATGTTGGACCGTGAACCCAATCCGTAGCATATTTTACGAAGCGAGCTGGCATTGCTCCGCGCGAGCAAACGTCGGAAGCGTTATTTTCGCTGTTCACGTGAAACCAACAATTTGGTGGCACTACGGCGGTCACTTGACTAACACGGTTAGCCACAAAAGTTTTTAATTTATAAGGTGGCGTTTGCAGCCACGCTAAAACATTGTTTGAATCACCTAACGCAATAATGGAAACCTTAAAATCGGTTAAGTGTTGTACGACAAAACTAACTATCTTTGATAATAGAACTGCAGCTTCGAGCTCAAGCCTAGGAATTGACAAAATTGGATTGAGAGGCGCGACCTTAGATTTACTCATTAGTAACCTAACTTTCACGTGACCATCCTTATCTTGACTACGTAAGTAGATACAAGCTGCATAGCCACGTGATGACGCATCGCAGAATCCTATTAGCTGCACTTGACTGAAGTGAGGTATTAAAACATGACGCTCAATTCGCAATTGACCTAAAACTGTCAGTTCGGCAATAAACTTATTCCACTGGATGGTCAGCTCAGATGGCAATTGATCATCCCAACCAAGGCCGAGTTTCCAAAGATCTTGCATTATGCACTTTGCGACAAAAGTACATGGTGCGATAAAACCTACTGGGTCAAATATACTCGCGAGTAGTTTTAAAACAGAACGCTTAGTTTGTTTTGCGTCAGTTAAATTATAATTAAAAGAGAATGAGTCACACGAAGGTAACCATGTCAATCCTAAAACCTTGAGAGATGACGATAATGTATCGTCCTGAAAGTTGATGTTAGAAACCTGATCCGATTGCATTCTTGTTAGCAACTCAGGACAGTTACTAGCCCACTTTCTTAAATCAAATCCACCACTCTTAAGTAAGGAAATTAAATCGTCTTGCAACGTGCAAGCTTCTTCCAGGGTCTGGCAAGACCATAGGACATCGTCAACGTAAAAGCCTTTGGTCAGTACGTACGCCGCCTTGGATCTTGGCTCCACATCACCACGTGGCATGCTTTGATCTAGCTCATCCGAGGCTAACTGGTGCAACGTACGCACAGCAACAAAAGGTGCACTACGAAGACCGTAAGTATTTCGACTTAACTCATAAATACAAACCGAGTCCATAGGATTATCACGCCAGAGGATATGCTGGTACTTCCTGTCAGCAGGATCTATGATCACGCCTCGGTACATTTTTGACACGTCAGCAGTAAAACAGACATCGTAAAGCCTAAAATTCAATATTCTTCTTCTTTGTCCAACCCTCTTCCCAGTTCAGCTGGGGTCGGGTCTCCTTGTACATCTGCGCCAGAGAGCTCTGTTCTGGGTTGTCTGAGTGCTCAGGTTCTCCTTCAGGACCTTTTTCTGCATGTTTGACCACCAGGTGGCGGGCGGTCGTCCCCTTCCTCGCGGTCGATCGGGGATATTTAGGGCCTTTTTGATAGGGTTGTCATCCCCACGTCTCAGGATGTGGCCGTACCAACGAAACCTGCTTTCTTTGACCTTCTCGCTAATCGGTGTTACTTTGAACGAACCCCTGACATACTCGTTTCGCACTTTGTCTAGGCGGGTTACTCCACCTGCCCATCGTAGCATTTTCATTTCACTCGTATGCAGTTGTTGTTCGTGTGCTTTCTTGAAGGTCCAGCACTCCGCTCCATAAGTCATGGCTGGTCGCACTACCGTTTTCTATACTTTGCCCTTAACACGGATGGGCATTTTGCGGTCACAAAGAACACCTGATAACGATCTCCACTTGAGCCAGGCGGTTTTGATGCGATGGTCTACATCCTTATCCACATTTGCGTCAGAGGTAAGCACCGAACCTAAGTACTTGAAGTGGTCCACTTTGGGTAGTGCCCGGTTGTCTATAAACATATCGCACCCCGTTTCTGCTGTCCCTCCGTAGTCACACTCCAAATACTCAGTTTTATTTCGGTTTATGCGTAGCCCATGTTTTTCTAACTGTGTCACCCAGTGAGTAAGTGTTTCCTGCAGATCTGATGCCTTTTTAGATACCAGGACTATATCGTCCGCATAAAGCATACACTCCGGTGCCGGCTTTTGTATGTCCCGTGTGATATAGTCCATGCACAAGTTAAATATTAGTGGACTCAGGACTGATCCTTGGTGGACTCCTACCTCCACGCCGAATGGCTCACTGAGGCCCGCTGGACTCTTGACGCGCGTTTTAGTGCCTGTGTACATATCCTGGACTAGTGCCACGTAGTACTCCGGGATATTTTGGGCTCTCATTGCCTGCCAAACAAGGTTTCTGGGTACTCTATCGAAAGCCTTTTCTAAGTCGATGAATAGGAGGTACAAATTTTCTTTATTCGCACGGTGTTTTTCCATCACCACTCTAATTGTCTGAATGGCATCAATTGTCGACTTCCCTGGTGTAAATCCGTATTGGTTTTCAGTAATATGGGAAAAGTCGTTTATGCGTGAGGCGATAATTCTTTCAAAGACCTTTAGTGTGTGTGATGTGAGCTTTACCCCCCTGTAGTTGCCGCATTCAGCGATGTCCCCTTTTTGTTTATATATAGGGCATAGGGTGCTATTTCGCCAGGATTCTGGGATCTTACCGTCCTTAATAATGCGATTGTATAACTTGGTGAGCCATGGTAGTGCGGCATCTTTCAGATTCTTCCAGATATCTGCCGGAATCTGGTCGGGGCCGGTGGCCTTATGGTATTTAATTTTTGATAAGGCCTTCCTCACCTCCTCCACTGTTATACAATTTAAGGGTCCTTCAGCAGGTGGCATATGGGGCATTGTATCCCTAGGAAATTCTTCATTCATCAACTCTTCGTAGTACTCCTTCCATCTTCCGTTGATGTCCTTATTCGCTGTTAGTAATACACCCTGGATGTTTTTGATGTATTTGTTAGATTTAACATCGAGAGTAGATCTGTAACGTTGTCGGGCAATTTTGTAGATAGTGTTCTCATCTTCTGCGTTTTCCAGTTTATCATAAAAATCTTCTCTTGATTTTGCCATGGATTGTGCTACTGCAGATTTTGTTATCTTCTTGAGTGCCTTATACTCCAGGCGGTCTTCTTCTAGTCCCGATTTTTGCCACGTTTTAAACGCATCTCTCTTTGCTCTTATTAAATCTCTTACACTTTCATTCCACCAGGGTGTTTCCTTATTTATGCTTGGCGGTCCGCGTGATACTCCCAAAGTTGCTTTGGCTTTCTCTAGGCATAGTTTCTCAAAATCAGACCACATGATGTTAGCAGTTTCTTCAGTCTCTACGTCTTCCGTCACATAGGTGTGGACCCATTCCAAGAGTTTTGAACCCTTGGAGGTGTGCAGTTCTTTCCACTTGATACTCTCTGTTCGGTCTATGTGTGTCCTTATAGGTTTGGCTAGGCACATAATGTAGACCAGAAGTCTGTGCTGTGACGTGAGCGCATTTCCCGGTATCACTTTGCAGTCTTTATAGAGTTTCAAGGAGTTGTTACTGGCTAGGATGTAATCTATTTGCGTATTATGTTTTGAGCATTTGTATGTAATTAGGTGTTCAGGTTTCTTTTGGAAGCACGTGTTAATAATTTTCAAGGCATGTCTGTTTGCAAAATTTAGGATATCTCGGCCTTGTTGGTTTGTATTACCAAATCCATATCCCCCATGAACATCATTACCATGGTCGTTTCTTTCTCCAACATGCCCATTTAGGTCCCCTCCTAAGTGTATCTGTTCTGTCGGAGGTATGTCCTGTATAGCCCCGTCAAGGTCCTCCCAAAAATCTTGCTTTTCTTGCTCGGAACATCCAGTTTGAGGTGCATATGCAGAGATTATGTTCAAAGGTAGTTGAACATCCATTGCTAATTTAACACCTATGATTCGGTCACTCTTTCTGTCCACGTTAATTATTCTCGCTTTCAGGTGTTCATCCAGTACGATACCCACTCCGTTTCTTTTGGCATCAGTCCCATAATACACAAGCTGATAGCCACTTCCGATATCCCTTGATTTCGACCCTTTCCATTTGGTTTCTTGGATACAGCAGGCGTTTATTGCCCTGGCTTTTAGAATTTTGCCGAGTTCCTTGCTGCGTCCAGTCATTGTGCCGAGGTTCCATGTTGCGAGTCTGAGCTTGTCAAAGGTTTTTGATTGCGAACGTTGGTTCTTGTCCTTAGCGTCGCTTCTGGGGAACGCCCTAGCATTACTCGCATTTATCGCATCCACGTCGCTTAAGGGGAACGCCCTAGCATTGAACTCACTCATCTTTCTGCTTTTACTGTCATGTACAAGGAGTTTAAGTGTTTGGCTTAAAGTTTTACGACCGGTTGCCACCTGACGCCAAGGTTGTCCTTCTCGTGGAGACATGTGGGTGCCGCCGTTGGCCTTAAACGGGCTCTTCCGCCGCCATCCCTTCTGTACGCCCCAACCTAGGCGCACAGCACTAACCACTACCTCTGCTCCAACTCTTGGAGAAGCCTGCAGCTAGGGGTTTGATGTCGAAGTATCCTTCTCCGGCCTGTTGGTCCGCGGGAGGTATTTGATTTCCCTCCTACCCTGCATATCTGCCGGGCTTTCCCCGATCCGCCACCTGGGGACGCGTTCTCTAGGGGTGAGGCTCCCCCGAGAACCTAAAATTCAATATTATGTTTGAAATATCTTGATGTAGCTTTCTACCGGTCAAAAGTGTATCATTCAGTGAAATACCAGAGCTTGTTTTTGAGGATCCATCAAACAGTACACGCAAGGGCGTCGTAGTACTAGATGGACGCAACACACAATGGTGTGGGACAAAATAACCCGAAGGTTCAGTACCAGTGTATGGTACCATATGTCCAAGTGACTCGTACTCTTTCATAAAGTCGACGTAGGCCTTACGAAGGTCTGGAGACCGATCCAGACGTCGCTCAACCTGAAGCAGTCGCTTAAGAGCAGTATTATATGAATCACCGAGCGCCTTATGCTCAGGGTTCAATAAAATTGGGGAAACATATCTACCGATTTCATCACGATAGTGTTTCTCCATGTACATTTTTTCCGCTAATTCCTCTAACGGATCAATAGGAACTTCACACGGTAAAGATTCCACTTCCCAAAAACGTTTGAGAGTTTCATTTAAATTATGTTCTTCGATAGTATACGATACTAACGATGTTGTAGACGCTACAACATTGCAATTGCTAGAGGATTGCATCTCTAGTCTTCCCATTATGACATAACCAAATACGCTGCTTAACGCGGCTGGTACATCGGAGTTTATTATCATCTTTTTTCCATCGTAAATGTACGGGAAAATATCACCAGCCAAAATAATATCAATTGGCGACCTTTTATAAAACAACGGATCAGCTAAATGTAAGTCTTTAAAATCATCAACTACCTTTTGAGGTATTTTAACGGTAGGCATGTCCGAAGTCAGGTAAGGTAAAATTACTGCATTTAAATTAAAACAAGAAGTCGTACAACGTGACTTTAAAGTTAACGATACCATGCCATTATTCTTGACTAGTTCGCCACCGAGGCCTAGAATATTATAAGGACACTTTTTAGCAGATAATCCTAAACGTTGAAAGCAATTTTGTGTAATAAAGTTTGACTGCGCACCTGAATCTATTAAAACACGATCAGCTTGGTAGTTGTTAAATGAATCCAACACATGTACAACAGCTGTTCCCAATATGACTGCATAGCTAAGTGTGGATGCTAAGTGATTAACAGTATCATTGATAACAGCGGCGGACGCTTGCATTCCGCACGACGACACCGTCGCGGGCGCCTGTTCGACTACGGTGGGAACAGAATAACAAACCGGCTTAGGTCCGCTATCGCTCGCTTCCCGATGCAATAGAACATGATGCGGCTCCTTACAAACATAACATCTAAATTCACTTTTGCAGTCTTGCATCGTATGATTCGGTTTTAAGCAATTCTGGCATAACTTTATTACATTAGCACGGCTAATGCGTTGTGTATTAGTCAGATCACGAAACTTATTACACCTAAAAATCATATGATTCTCTCCACAATGTAAACATGACAATTTTGAGCTTGAAGTTACATTTGAATAATTATTTTTATTCTGCCTACTAGGCGGGAATTGTTTACGCTGATTGGTTTGCTGTGCACTTGAACTCGATGAGTAGAATGCAGAATGACTTAAAACTTTTATATGATTTTGAACGAAACTAATTACATCTGAAAAATTAGGAATAGTTTTTTGATTTATGTTTTGTTCAAAGATTTTACGTGTATGGGGATCTAAAGCCTTCAAAGCAATATGACACATTATATAACTATTCAAATTCTTAATGTTTAACGCTTCTATAGCCTTGTATGAATGGTCAAAGGTTTCGATAAATGAGTTCAAATGATCAGTTGATTCTCTTTGCAGAGGCGAAAAAGTTAACATTTTGTCTAAGTACCTACCATCTAACATTCTGTTATCTTGATATTTATCAAGAAGACTTTGCCAAACGAGTTCGTAGTTATTCGCAGAAATAGGCACACTCTTTACAATATTTAATGCAGAACCTTTTGTGCATGACAACAAATAGTGAAATTTATCTATTTTTGGAATACTTGTCTGATTATGAACTAAAGAACAGAATGTCTCGAAAAATGTATTAAAATTTTCAATGTCACCATCGAATGTAAAAAGTTCTAACTTAGGAAGTCTTGGTCTTGACTCCACAGAGCGCGAAGTATCTTCAACCTTATTACTATAGCCAGAAGGTTCACATTTCGATGCACATAACTTAACTCGAAAATATAAATCATCAAAACCTTTCAATTCATGATTACGAGGAATGACTTAGGGTCACATTCAAGTTCCTTTTCAAGAATCTCAACGATAAGACTTTCAAAAGAAGTACGTAAATTACGCCAGCCACGTGCATCAAAAATAATTCTTTCGATGCGGGATCCGAAATATCCTTTGACAGATCATAAGCACTTTGCATTCGCTCAAATATTCGTTGTTTTTTATTAATTAACACTGTTAATTCGTTACTTTGGCACGCTTCAGCTACTTCTTTCATTTCTTTACTTCTGGTAACTGGTCGCGCCATTTTGTTTTATCTACAACGCAGATGGCGTGGTCAAAGTAAAATGAACGAATACGGAATACTTGTACGAATGTTATTGCAAATTAATTACCAACACACCAAATGTTATGTACGATTTATAAATATACGTGTATGATGTGTAAAGATGAAACTATAATAGAATTAATACGACACTGACACGGTCAGAATCTGAAGGGAACGGGTGAACAGAACGTCTGTAATCACGCTATCGCTAGCTACGAGCTAGGTAGAAAATTATCTAGCACGGCTAGAATTGAACTACGAGTTCGAGGGTTCATATGCCATCAGGCTCCGAAGGAACACTTTTGGTTGTTCGGTTTTGGACCAACCTTTTTTAGAAAATATTTGCTGGCGGCTTATGAACCGTAGAATGTTGTATGTAAAGAAGTTGTGGGTGGAAATTGTTCGTTCCTACGATCTCCAAGAGGGCAATTGAACACCACCTACCTCGTCTCAACTCCCGGGTCAGCAGAAGACCTGCAGCATGCACGGCACTTCACAGATAGGCAGCCTGACGTACTCTGGGTTCAAAGTTCTTGAAGATCGCACACCACACGGTAGTGAGTTCGCAAACACTCCCGATGCTGAAACGTTCAGCTTGAGACACGATCAAGGCAAGAGAGGAAGAAACGTTCATCCAGCTCAGGGCGCTAAGTCGTACTGCACGCCACGGATATATTGAACCGCGACGTAGGTCGAGGGCAGGTTGGCGATGATTTACCAACTACCCTCAATTTGATAATAAGAATCGAACAAAACGCACGATTTTTTTTTAATCTTACGACATTGATATTAGGCTTGGGCTGCAGACCTAGACAGCCTACTATTAACTTAACTTTGTAATATATATATTTTTTAAATTAATTAAATAACCTACCGTATTTTAATTTAAATTTTAATATCTTTTATGTCTTAAAAAACACATAAAAGGCAAATAAATTAAAGTAAATATTATAAAATAACAACTTCTATCTGTGAACTTTTTATTGTTTGGATGTATGGCTAATTTTCTTTGCCTTAATATAGATACATTTATAAGTAGATACGTTAATGCACTTGTGCACAAAAATCGATTTTGTGCAGCCTATATCCTGCACAAATAAGCAATTTCAGAGCATGAGAAGTGAAAAAGTAATTTTATGCCCAGATTACTCCCCAATCTAAATCAGCCATAAAGAACACAAATCTTTCCCAAATCTGACAATAAATAGGCATTAAACAAATACCCGATACGAGCGATCAGATAAGTGTAAATACTTCGCTTCGATCGGCAATACATAAGGATAAGCTGCAGTAAACAATTGAAAAGGGATTCGTATATATAATGATGTATACATTTGTATAGGGACCACGTGGGATAACAGTTACTGCCCCATAAACAGGATTGGAGCACTCCGCGCTTACTTTATTTATACAAACTTTTTAGGGTTCCGCAACAAAAAATGAGAAATTAAACGTTAATAACAGTAACTGGTAGTAAAGAAATTAAATGCATTTATTTCAATTACTACCATTATTGGCCTGTAGGTAAAAGTCGTTTAAATGGGCACTCCTTGTTCAAAAACATAAATCTCTTTTGAGATTATCTTACAAGAAACTCCATGGAAGCTCTTCGTAAAGGAGTATACCAATAAAAAAATCAACATCAAAATTTCTTTATTCAATTAGGCCAAGCGGCTTTTTTGACAGACAGACAGGCAGACAGAGAGACAGACAGACAGACAGATAGACAGACAGACAGACGGACCGTGAAGTCTTAGTAATAGGGTTCCGTTTTTACCCTTTGAGTACGGAACCCTAAAAAGTACAATAAATAGGTAATTAAAAACAGGCCGAGGCAGCTAAGTTATGACCAATCGTAACTGATGGCACCCGTTCACGAACATGACACATGGATCGGCATCACTCAGCTCAACCACCATGAAGGGAACCGAATGATCCAACACATGTGCCACCATCAGAGAGACATTACAGAGAGCATGACACACTATCAACTGCCATGCTCCCGAAGGAGGAGGCGGAACGCGTGAGGAAGACACAACGGAGACACCCTCACGCCCCTAGCCACCGCAGGAGACGCCCCGGGCGTCGGAAGTCGCAAGCCGATTCCCGGCCACCGTAGGCGTGGGCTTGCGAACGTCGAGTAATGGGTAGCTCGCCGTCCGATAAGGACCAGGCCCGAGTCAACGGCACGTAGTGTTCCTCGCGCGCCTCAAAGAGATATCAGCAAAAGTTGACGGGGTCCGCTAGGGCCAAAGCTTGTCTGGCTCGCGGATAAATTTTAAAGAGAGTTACCGCGGCCCTGGCACAAGCAACTGAACGAACACGGGTGGGTTTTAGTCAGTAAAAGTTTGACACGCCCTCCCGCTTCACCCAGAGCGGGAGAAGTCATTGGATGATATTCCACCCAAAAAAAAAAGAGCACATTAAAGTCAACGAACGACATATGGAATAAAAAAAAAGAAAGAAAAAGAAATGGAAGTTTTACAGTTGGTACATAGTACTCACATAAATTATGTGCTGTGCAGTCATATAATACAAAAAAAAAACTTTTTTGCAAAAAAAATCTACCGAATTCCAAATAAGAAACTACAAAGTGAAATATAACTTTATTTTTGGAAGTCGGTGTCCATAACGAAAAAAAATTGTACCTTCGAAAGACAGACGGTAGTTTTTTTTTGCAAAAAAGTTTTTTAGATAAATAATGTCCAAACAGGAGACACGAGATTTTCACAAATAAATATTTTTTCTTTCTTTCTTTAATAGTAATTATTTTAAGTACTTATTGTATTTCGAGCAGTGGTGGCCCAGTGGTATCGGCCGCGACTTACAAATTGTAGGTCGTGGGTTCGAACCCAGGCAGGCGCTTTACTTTGTGTAAATTATTTCATCACTGCTCTCAAAAACGGTGAAGGAAAACATCGTAAGGAAACCGGCATGTCTTAGAACCAAAAATTCGAAGACATGTGTCATCCACCAACCCGCACTGGGCCCGCGTCGTGGATTACGGCCCATCCCCTCTCCTAGAGAAGAGGCCTGTGTCCCAGCAGTGGGAACATTAATAGGCTGATGATGTGATGTGATGTGATTGTATTTCAAGCCTAAAACAGGTTTATTTTAATTTATAAGAATCGATTTGGGAAAAACAGTCATTAATCGAGTCGATAGTATAAACAAAAATCAATTGCTAAAATCGTTTTGACACACCACTATTACATTAAAAAAACAATATTTTTATTAATTTTTACATACAATATCACCCATATTTGTGTTAAACGCGCACGGTAGAATCAACTTTTATTACTTGTAAATTTTAATTTATGTTTGACTTTCAAAAGTACTTTGACTAAATTATTGCATTGTCATCGGTCCTTGATAGGTGTGCAAAGTTTCAAATCAATCCGACGTTTTGAAGTGGGTGAAAATCACGTTCAAAGATTCCGTTACATTGATACATAGATACATACCAAGCTAATAAAAGCGTGTTAAAATCAAGTTTAGAAAGCACGCAAAATGAGTTATATACTATTAGCTTAGAGAACTCTGATCTGAAAAAACAAATAAATAAACTGAAACAGATTAGTACAAGTCGTCTATCGTCATTCAAGAAAAATATGTTCTCCAGCCTTACAAAAGGAACGAGACGGCATCTCCTCGATAGTTTTTCTAACAGTCCCATGACTGCAATACTTTTCAGAAGCGACTCCCAGGCCTCCCAGGATGAGGAGGAAAAGACGCAACAAAACGTGAAGCATCCAGTAAATCGAACTACCCACGTCCTGTCCTGTGTGTGTTCCCGTCCTTTATGCA